>CM029595.1:85510937-88110937 GCA_017311375.1 Mytilus coruscus
GGCAATCCTTTACAACTCGGATATCTCACATAACAAGGTACACATCCTTGTGCAGATCTACATTGATTTTCATCATAGTCGCCTGCAAAATAGTTCAAAATATAGAATGACTTTGCTGAATAGTGAACAATATTAAGATTCTTTAATAAAACATTTCTTAATTGAAACACACTGTTTTTTGTACAGTCATGATACTGTTTGATTTCGAATAGAATAGCTTATATTCTTGAACATGCATGATATGTCATCTCAATATATTTCATAAAATTTTGCTATCTTCGTTTTTATACAGAGTTGCAACATTTCATTTTGTGATTTAGGAAGCCACTGGGACATAATTAAACTGTAAAATTTTTGTTACAGTAGTACTTGTAAATTAATCGTACATTTAAATATAAATTTTTTCAAGTAATTGCATTTTTTTTAAAACGAGGACACTGCCGAGATTGCCTCTAATCTTTTGCAAGAACTAGTAGACATCGTATTTATCAGCTTATACAATAATTTGACGAATGATTTGACATTGCAAAAGACTCATTTTCTGGGGGTCGTCTTACCAAATCAAATCAAATCAAATCAAATATTTTATTGTCGTATAAACTTTACAGTTTGTGACCAACATGTATTAACACAATAAACATACATACGTACATATCAAACATACACAATAAAAAACAGCATCAAAATTTATAAAAACAAACAATCTATTAAGAGTCCCCTGCCCTCAGTTCTAATGACCTTTTCAAGAAGGATCCTAACTTATTTGTTTGTAAAGGCGTTGATGGATTTAGTAAATAATGAATTTTTTCTTCTTCATTTAAATTATTAAAGTTATTATTTTCAGTACATATGTTTTCAAAAAAGGCATTTCTTAGTGTTTTATTATAATCACAATAGAATAAAAAATGTTTCTCATCCTCAAGTATTTTATATTTGTGACAAAGTCGTTCCTCTCTTGGGATTTTAAAATATCTCCCCTTTTCAATTAAGAGGGAGTGATCACTTAGTCTAAATTTAGTGATCAATCTCCTTATCTGAAAATTAGATATATTTAGATAACATTCTAGTTTGCAATCTTTAAAAGTTTTTATATTGATAAAATTTACTTTTATCATCAATGTTTTCAAATTTAGTTTCAATTAAATCTTCATATCTATTTTTCATTTTTAACTTTATATCGTTTTTATTTTATTTACATCTTTTATGTCCTTACAAGTAGAAAGAATATTACCAAAAGAACAAACTGAAAAAAATACAAACACTTACATGGATCTTTGTAAAGTATTCTTGACCCACAATTTGCTTTCTCAGGTTGAACACATCGGTTGATGTTTTCATCAAATAATAAAGGATATGGGCATTCTTCCACACTATGCGTTGTACAATCGATATATTTAGAACAACTTTCTTCATAAGTTAAAAATACAGAGTTAGATTGTTTACAGATGGCGACTGGTGAAGCATTGATTGACAGATCTGACTCTTTGGAACCTACAAAAAATTACAAAGAGAATATACGCAACCAGTGCATAGGTTTTACTACAATTCAAAAGAAAAAAAAATACCAAGCGCATCATATATAATCAAAAGATCTCGGTTGTTACACTGCATGCAAATATTTGGGTTTTTGTATTAGTATTATGTTGTACATTTCCTTTTCTTCATATTGTCAATATCAAATGTTTGTTTTATTACATTTGTTGCAATAAAATACGGTCGGTGATTTCAATCGTGAAAGAAATACTAATGCTGTTTCTCAAATTTTTACTTTATTTACAAAATATAGTAATTACTCTTAATTCAAATATCGAAAATATTAAACTCCCGCAACTTCTGTACTGGCATGAAAATACAAATATTGTTTTAATTAAATTTGCTGTTATAAAATGTTGGAAATCATGTTAGATTAAGGAATATATATCCCCAATGCAAAGCTCTGATTCTTTGTCTGGCTTTGGTTATACTTAAGATCCTTTTTGGTTTGACCAGCTCTTCAACGTTTGTATTAGGTTTTGTTTTTGATATTTTGGCCTCGAGCGTCATTGAAGAGACATTAATTGCGCAAATGGTGCAGTAAGATTAGTATCGCTTATGTTATTTATTAACTGTGTTAACTGTGTTAATGAAAATTGGGATTACAATAAGACACTTATTGTAGAATCCTGACTAGATATTAAGTTTACTTTAGAATTGACGATTTACTTTAAAACAATTGAGACTCAATCAGGTGTAAAATTATGGACGTTCAATAATAATGACATATAAAGGAATGTAGAATATCGACAAAGGAGTCATATTTCTTGTATTAAATCAAGGAATTTGTGGAAAAAATTAATAAGTCTACACTTCAAGAACAATTTTTACTATAGTCAACAAAAGAAACGATAAAGGCTATGCATTTTCCCTACATAGAATTATTTGCCCAATCGATCTAATGTTTACAGAGTAAAATCAGTGATTAAAGCCATAAAAGTCAAAAACCAATATTTGAACTTCAAATTAAAAACATTATCTGATTAAAATTTAGAATTCCTCCGCAGATATTTGAATAACAAATTAACTGTTTCCAAATTGGTTGTCGATATTTGTCTTCATTCCACCAACAATTTTGACCCCTTTGTTCAATAACATGATATTTTCTCACTTTCCAGCTTGTTCAGATTTTCTTAATCGAATTTGCATTTGTTTTGTAAGTGAAATTTTATGGTTTTCGTTGGATAATTAAACAGTAGAACAATAACAATAAACAATAAAACTGAAATAAAAACCGATAGAACCAAATACAAACAAAGCATTTACATATTCGCCGAAATATTAATAATTTTAATGTTCTGTGTTTGAATAATAGCTCAATACGAAAGCTGCAATTTTCGAAGAAAACATAGAAGAAAAGATGAAAGGCATTTTCAGTTTAACTGTTCGAGGATAAGCAAATTTGATTTTCGGTTAAATATTTGCTTGATGTTGCAATACTATTTTATTAAATATCGACGAACATAAAGTGAATTATGGAGATAAATCACATGGGCAGTTATGTATTTCTTAGGTATGGTAACTATATTATAAATAAAAAAAATCTTGACAAGCGTAAGATGATCCAGTTACTTACATTTGTCATGCTCAGAGCCTTTCTCTACACATGTCTTTCTTTCTTCGTCATAAACTTGATCTTTCTCACACTTATATTTATGCTGCAAAGTCCCAAAACACAAATAAAACACACCACAGTCTGATGGATCCCTTTTCCAGTGTACTTTCTTTGACCCATCACAAATATTAGTTGAGCATACGGGAATAATGATGACAGTGAATGCAATGATAGTAAGAGTATTCATCTTTGTTGGTGTTGAAAGTACTTCGACTTTGAATGAAGTTGTTATGAGGATGAACGTTATCTTGAGCTCTGTTTTAAACAAGTTAGTCCACCTACTTTGATTAAACAATAAAACACTAATCCTTACAACAACCACGCCAGATACACAAACATGCACATTTACAGAGAATTTAATGGACTCGCTCCCAGTAACATTACTATTTTGCTAGTCTTTTACTTTCATGTATTTATTTCCGTGCTTCTAATTTCTGACATCACAACCTTGAAGGGTTAGTCAGGTAATTTATTGAATTAATTGCTTCTGTAAATATTTACTCACGACTGGGATAGTCTTACTATTTTGGCGGAAGTGATATTTACATGTAGGTACTGACATTCAAGTAATTTTAAAAAGAAGAAAATAATGAAAAAAAATCTAACAAACATGCAAGAATTTTAATTTCCCTAATTCATAATACTTTATTTGTTGGAATAATGTTTTATATCAAGATTAAGACTGTTTTAATGTATGACGTGTATACTCAATGTTTTCAGATATATTTTCAATTACAAAAAAGTATTTTCTTCATTACATGTAATAACTGAGACATTATTATATGTCTCTGTTGCAACTCAGACAAACTGCAACGTAAAATTTATTATCAATATTCATTAAATCGACACGATTTAACAACCATTAATATGATTTTTACAAGGTGGTATGTGCTTCAAACTATAAATCTTTTAACAAAATTCTTTTGTCGTCACCAACGACTTTGGGTTTTACAGTAAATTGTTTGTTATGCTGAAAATCAAACGTTTAACATATACACTGATGATAACTCAATTTGTGCGATTATGCAGTTGTAAACTTGAATTCTACTGGCTGCCTTGCCATCTGCTAAATAACCATGTTCGCCGTACACAACCCAATCAAATTGCCCCAAAAAAGAAAACTTCTTACAAAACATGTGCCTGTAGCCAACCAGCAGTCGCGTTGTAATATGTTGACCTTTAATCATGTGTGCTCAACCTGTTGACCTTAAATCATGAGTGCTATCAAAAGAACAAAGTAAGGAACACGCTGTCTTGAGATAACCTTAGTGTATTGCCCTACATAAGGCAAGTTGATCTGTTTACCGGTCGGCGAATGGAAAATTCCACTGGTTGACATCTATACATGCATGACGCAATCCAGGGCTTTATCGATCTAGAGCAATTCAAATAAAATATATTTATTATACTTCTCTGTAATATATCATACAAAATTAAAAATGATAACAGATGTACAAAATGTTTGTGCGATTATGCAGTTGTAAACTTGAATTCTACTGGCTGCCTTGCCATCTGCTAAATAACCATGTTCGCCGTACACAACCCAATCAAATTGCCCCAAAAAAGAAAACTTCTTACAAAACATGTGCCTGTAGCCAACCAGCAGTCGCGTTGTAATATGTTGACCTTTAATCATGTGTGCTCAACCTGTTGACCTTAAATCATGAGTGCTATCAAAAGAACAAAGTAAGGAACACGCTGTCTTGAGATAACCTTAGTGTATTGCCCTACATAAGGCAAGTTGATCTGTTAACCGGTCGGCGAATGGAAAATTCCACTGGTTGACATCTATACATGCATGACGCAATCCAGGGCTTTATCGATCTAGAGCAATTCAAATAAAATATATTTATTATACTTCTCTGTAATATATCATACAAAATTAAAAATGATAACAGATGTACAAAAATGTTTTTCGTCCAGAAAACCCTTAAAAATCTAAATAAAAACAATATAAGATGGAATGAAATAAAGTGAAATGCTCCCGAGCACATTAAACCAAACTGTAAATAAAAATATGTTCTAAAACAATCAAATCTGTTCTTCTTCTAAAAATTAAGTAATTCTTTTTTATAAACAATAGTTACGGAACAGTTGTTGAAAACTTGTGGACAAAGTGTAGTACGATTTATGTTTACGGAAGTTTCAGTAAAATCATTGAACAGTTCATTTAGATTGACACCTTCAAATGATTCATTAAATGACTGTGTGCTGTTTCCTTGTTGGGTTGTACTTAAATGTTTTGGCTTAAAAACTTCGTCAATAGACGGATAATGCTCGACGTCTCCTAATCCCATGCGTTTTAGTTCTGCCATTGCCGCTTTGAAATTTTCTCTGGAAGCGCTAAATCTTTCATCATTCACAATGTCAATTTATTTATTGTACGGTGGAGCCTTTAAATATCTATTCAATGAGTATCTCAAGCACTGCAGTGAATTTGTTTTATAACGATTTCCATCAGATTTACGCACATCCATATAGAAATGGCCCAACGCTTCATCTAGTATTAATGTGTCATAATGTTCGAATCCTGGATCCATTTTCTTTTCTTTTAAATACTCCCGGAAAATAGTCGCTGCTGCTATATTCTGCTTTATTGTTTTATCAGCACTCATTTTCAAACGTTTTTGTTCGATTTCTTCATCACTTGTATCGACAAATCGTCTTTTACCAGGCTCCATCTTTAGTTGGCGTAAAAACACATCAACTATGCGCTACATGGAAAATCAATAGATCATCAGGTTACACGATCAGTGGGCGAAGCATACACATTTAGAGTGAGGGTCAAACACGCGGTCAGTGGGCGGAGTAAACATGTTAATTTTGCGAAGTGAACTCTAGGACATTTGTGTTTAACGTTTCATTAATTTTATACTCAATACGGTTAGCATAACCGCACAAAAATGTTATCATGCTTTGACCCAACTAGCATGATTATTTAGACAGTGTAGAAAATTGTTGAACGGTTCGGGCTTTCGCCCTCACCGTTCAACAATTTTCGACACCGTCTAAATAATCATGTTAGTTGGGTCAAAGCATGATAACTTATATAGTCTTCGTTCCTCTTTCTTAATATTTTATAAATAGGTTTATTATCGCAGATAACTCATGTTTATGTAAATTCATAGATACTGTCCACTCAAATTTTTAGTGCTATCAAATTAATACAACAAAACTTGTGTATATTTTAATTCTTGTGAAAAAAAGTCCCCCGATATCTTTTACAGCTATCGCCCCAATCATTTGTAAAATACCTTTTACGTCTATAAGTAATACTTGACTGAATATTTTTGTTAATGAAGTGAATGTTGTGTCTGAAAACCAGACTTGGCTCTGTAAAGGGTAATTAACAAAAGATAATATTTTTTTTCTATTACACGTACTTGTAGAGCTATTTAAACATTTCTCTTTTGGTAAGTTAAAAAGCTCTTTTGTACAATTTAACTATATGGTTTTGAAGTTTTTGTGTTTTGAAAAGTCTAAAGAGGCATTAGCTGTCAAATTCATTACCACTGAATTGACTCAAATTCTTTTTAAATATAACATACTAAAATATTTACCAAAATTAATAGAGTTCCATAGGAAACAATAAACAATGCATTGTAGAGTATCAGCATTTCGTGCGTATTTTAGGACTAGACGCCAACTAATAAAACATTGAGATGACATTCAGAAACTGCCTATGGTCATATATGACCCGATAAAAACATAAATATAAATAAACAGACAAGCACGTGCAGTATTACGATACAATTTGTCTAGGTCGGTTTGATTTCATGTCATAGACTTAAAAAAAAATGTGTAATTCATCATTTTACCTATACAAGATAGATTTTATGTGAGTCGAATGAATAGAAATGTTAAATCCTTGTGTCTCCCTTGTTTCACTTTTCGATTTTAACATTCTTTACTTTTTAATAACTGAGTATGTTGAGCCCATGCGCAACCAGTCTCCAACTCCGGGTCAAATTAAAGGTTTGCATGCATACGGAAAAAGATAAGGTCAAATTATTGTCTAGTAAGACAATAAAATATCGCGATGTTTTTAAGTATATTTTTACAAAATTGATCCAAACTTTCTGCTTATTGCGATTTTTTTTAATATTTCGTTTTTTATAAATGTTCATATTATGCTTTCACTTTTTGTCTAAATCGTAGCTAATACCCCTTTAAAATTATCGAACAAATTCATTCAAAATTCTGTAAAAGGGACTAAAAGTAAGAAGCACTATACCAAACATAATGTTCAAATGTAAGCTTGGGACTTTCCACTCAGAAATACAGTATCATTCCGGATTAGACTTGTCCAAAATGAAACAATTCTCTGCATTATTTTATATCAAGTGATATTACTCTTGTAATATAAAATAAAAACACACCGTCAAATTCGTTGAATTCGTTGAATCTATTTTCAACGGAGTTGGAAGGTGATACATATTCAAACAAGAAATGAGCTGTCAAATCAGTGACAGAAAACCGGATTTTCTGTGTTTTGAAAGCGGTTTCAGGCTTGTTCGACTTGCCTATTTTCCTATCTATCAAGTCAGGACCAAACATCCTGAACGGCAGAACTTAAAATCGTCAATATCGTGCTTGACCTCCATTTTGTCATCAGTTCCAACATATTAAAAGAGAGGCGGAAGATACCAGAGGGACATTCAAATCAATAATTCGAAAATAAACTGATAACGCCATGGCTTAAAAAGAAACAGACAAACAGACAAACAACAGTACACAAAACACAACATAGAAAACTAAAGACTGAGCAACACGAACCCCACCAAAAACTGGGGTGATCTCGGGTGCTCCGGAAGGGTAAGCAGATCCTGCTCCACATGTGGCACCAATCGTGTTGCTCATGTTATTACAAATCCGACGATAAGTCTTATTCGGTAGGTCACATTCGGGGAAAAGGGGACAGGATTGTAGTTACGACAATCCGTTGTCATCTGTAAAACAGATATATATATTCCATAACGGTCAACCAAATCGTGATGGCGAGGGATGATTTCAACTTCACCACTTGGAACTCTTGGTGTAATAGCTTCCTTGTGAGCAGCAACCCTCTATGAAGGAAAAAAAGATAGGAAATAAAATTTAAAGAAAAAAAAGCTTAACGGTTCATAAAGAACTGCACAGACAATACATAAATCGCCATTTTCCAATTGATCAAGGACCATAACTCATGAACAGTAAAAGTGCAAATCGTCAATATCGAACATGACTTTCATTTTGTTACCAGAAACCACACATTAAAATTTGAAAATCCTTGGGTTAAAGGTTAATAAGTTATTGCATGGAACCGAAAATAAAGTGCAAATTTCCAATCCGTCAAGAGCCATATAACTCTTAAACGATAAAAGTGAAAATTATCAATATTCAACTTATGTCCATTTTGTCATTGTAACAACATATTAAAATTTGAAAAAAAAACATTGGTGGAATGGTTCATAAATTATTGTACGGAAACCACATTACGTGCCATTTTCAAATTTATCAAGGACCAAACTCCAAACGGTAAAAGTGAAAATCGTCGTCAATATCCATTTTGTCTTCAGATGCAACATATCAAAATTTAAAAAGCATTAGTGGAACAGTTCATAAGTTATAGCACGGAAACGACATAAAGTGCTGTTTTCCAATATATCAAGGACCATAACTCCTGAACGGTAAAAGTGAAAATCGTCAATATCGAACTTGACCTCCATTTTGTCATATTTAAAAGGTTTTAAAAGCATTGCTTGAACGGTTCATGAGTTGTTGCACTGAAACTGTTGGCAGCCGAACGCCCGCCCATCCACTGTACTTCACCATTTCAATAACCGGACATTTCCTTCGGAAAACCCGGTTAAAACAATCATGATACTTTAATAGATTAATAGTGAACAGACATGGGGTCAATTACTTTTGAAAGTAATTAATTACATTCAATTACAATTACAAAATCTTCAATTAAATTACACATTACATTTAACTATTTTTACCAATGTAATTAATCCAAAAAAAAAAAATGTACTTGGCAAATGTAATTAATTTCTTCAATTACTTTTGAAAGGAAAATTTAGATAAAATATTGAAAACATGCATTTATTCTATGATATGTACATAAGTATCATACATTGCTTTATACTAATAACAAATGAGATCTACAGCGACTATTTTCAAATTCAGTCAGCATCAAAGAAGAGTAAAAGTTAGATATCTGGTGTTGTACGGGAATAAAGAAATAAAACATACATAAATCTGAAGTGCACATAATACTTTGTCTATCAGGAATCCTTAGGACTAGATGTCTGGTTTAATTTAATGCTCAAAATGATAAAAAGCCTTATTCAATATTTTGAAAATATTAAATTTTGTTTTAATTACCTATTGTATTTTAATGTATTTCATTGAAAATGATACATAAAGAGAGCCCTAATTTTAATTATTTGAAATGATTTTTTATTTTAATCACAACTTATTAAAATTATTTTTCCTAAAGAAATGATTTAGAAAGCCTGACTTTTTTAAAATATACTTTAGTTTTAATCACAATTAATTTATTTAAAAAAAATATCATGTACCTAGGGGTATATTTATCTCTCTCTAATTGGCTTAACACCTGTTTAACATGCAAACATAACTGTTGTAAAAACAGTCATTATATAGTTTATAATAAAACATATCTGAATATACATGTAGGTAACCAGCTAATTAAGGTATAAGACAGTGAATTACTAATGGTTTCTTTTAAACATATATTATGGCATGTTTCTACAATCTTTTTTTTTCTCTTCCTATTTTATTTTTTGTTTATTCAATACAAACTGAAGAATCTCCCTTGGATGTGTAATAACAGAAAGTATGCCGTGTAGGCTTTGCTTTGTCAGCTAACTATATTTACTTAGGTCATGGCTTTTCATCATTTTTGGAGAAAACACAAGATTCAATCTTTCGGATTCAAAATTTCAAATGTAATTGAGTTGTAATGGAAAAGTAATTGTCAATTACAGACAATTTAAGGCTTTGTAATTCATTACTTTCAATTACTTGTAATTGAAAAAATGTTCAATTACACATTACATTCAATTACTTGAGAAATTATAATTAATTACGGTCAATTACAATTACATATTTCAATTACCCCATGTCTGATAGTGAAGCAAATTCTATGTGACCAGTGTATACCAAAATTATTTGTATGCGTAAAAATAAGTTGTTTTTTCCACTTAACAATTCTAAGTCATCTAAATATAGGAAACAGTAGTATACCGCTGTTCAATAGTTATAATTCGATTAAGCAAAAACAAATCCGGGTAACAAACATCGAGGGAAACACATCAACTATAAGACTAAAAGTGAAATATTATTTGAAAATACAGTTAATCTTTATCTATTTAGAAAATGAAAATGTCATTTTTTTCTTAGATTCGGAATTGACAATCGTTTTGTAGAGTATGTATTTTGTAGAGTATATTAAATCTATGATATATACAAATGTATGCATGTATGATAAAAAAAGAAAGTCGTTAAAATATGTTTCGTTTTGAATTTTTCTTGGAGTTCGGTATTTTTGCTATTTTACTTTTTTTCACACGGTTAGGAAACCAGGAACCAATCATACCGAATTAGCCTACCTATTACTTTTGAAGCAAACTTGTGCAAGGCTTTGTCTTACAATTTAAGATCATGTAGCTGACATAAAAAAAAACCAGAGTAAGCTTAATTGGTAGATTTTTCTATAAACTTAACAACAAAATTGCACAACTCAAGGATAATCTACAAGATTTCCTGAAGGTATATTTTGAATTACGTTATACAGAATGTAAAAATATCTTTGTAGGCAGGAGGGTATACTTTGAACTGTATGATGCAATGAAGTGACACATTTAGTTTGTAAAAGGTATCAACAAACAAATGAAAAAATCATTATGTAATTTAAAATTTGATGTTATAGATATAGGAATTGAGCTTGCAAAGTTTAACGATTGCAGGTTTGTTCTATTCTCCTATTTTCAATATACACATTTGTGATTTTTTTTCTGGTGTAGAAAAGACTCTGCGATGTATACGCAATTCAGGTGGTAATCATGTACCCACGACTCCACAAAAAAAGTTCTCATATAAACTGGTTCTATTTACAATATTTCTTGAATTAAAATACCAATTTTTGATGAGTGAGTGTAATATATTTACTTCAATTAATGTTTTTCGCACCGTAGTATTATTTATCGTGTCATTTGTCATATTAGTCTGGCAGAGATTTGCATCCCATTCCCTTATAGCTATCAGTTGTAATTTCGAAGTCTTTACCGAGCTGTGTATACTGAGTGAATGACGATTTCGGTCCAAGGCGTTCATAACTATTTTGTTCGTTAACATCATACGTCTGTTTAGTTTATTCATTAGAATTTGATTTTGAACTGGTATTTCTGTTGGCATTTTCAATTCCTTGCAGCTCTGTATATTTACTTGATAATGAGTTCTGTCTTAAAACCTCATACGTCATAGTTCTTCGTTTCTCTGTCAGATGTTCATACTGATTGGGTGGACTTCTATTTCCGAGTGATTCGTAATATTGATCATGTATTTTATCATATAGACCACGATGTTCTATTGGCTCTTCGTACGGTAAAACTTGCAAGTTAGCTGGTACATTTTCGTTACTGTTATTGTTAAAAAAAAGTAATAAGCATTATGATGTTTCACTATATAATAATGTCTTTTCAAAAAGTCTTACTTTAAAAAAACCTTAAGTAAGAAAGAAATACATTTGTACACCAGTACTGTTGGTCAACCATAATATTTATTAATTTGACCAATTATTTAACTCAACGAATATTGTAATATCAGGAAAATTCTGTTGAAACTTATCAATACTCAACGTTATAAATGTGATAGTCAGACCTCCAAGTTAATTTCATTGTATTGTTCACGCATGCATGTTATAATTGTACCCTTATAGTTATGCATAGACATTTTCTCTATAACATATATAACTGTAGTTTTATGAGAAATAAATGCATTCGATATGATTGCTTCCTTATTTCCATGCACCATACCGCTTCACACCTGTTATAATGATGATACTTATTATTAGTAATAATTCTGTGGTAAGAGGTAAAAGAAACTTTAAGTAAAAAAGACTTAGTGTTTATGTTCTGCGCGAGAAAGAAGACGTAGATACTCTTTCCGAATGGATTAAGGCTGTGAGGTCGTTGATACAAATCCGAACTAAGAAACTAAATGGGCATATCAATACCCACGCTACATCAATTTTTAAAGACCCAAATGTTGCAAAGCACTTGTCCTACCTTCATGACAAATATGTTGTTGTCCCCGCAGATAAAGCCCCAAACAACATCGTTTTTGTGTGTAAATATCATTACATAAACTGCTTGATAAATGAATTAGGTATTGACAATTCACTTGGAAACTCAACATATACCCTCACGACACTTACCAAAGAGGAAATCCTGGATAATCATAGGTCTGTTCTATGTTCCTTTGAATTTCAACCAAAGATGAAGAACTGGATCTTCCATCACTGTATTGGATACCTAAACTACATAAGTGTCCTTACAAACAACGGTATATTGCTGGGTCTTCCAAATGCTCCACGAAACCTCTTTCTAAATTATTAACATCTATTTTATCAGCAATCAAAGCCGGGCTCCAAAGTTATTGTGAAACTGCCTATTCTAGAGGTGGCGTGAATCAGATGTGGATACTAAAAATTCCAAAGATCTTTTAGAGTACATACAATCTAAGACTCTCTCATCTTGCAATAGTATTAAAACATTTGACTTTTCTACACTTTACACAAGTATTCCCATTCCAAACTAAGAGACAAATTGAAAGAGTTGGTATTACTTTGTTTCATTAAAAGAATGGAGAACGTAGATACAAGTATCTTGTCTTGGGAGGATAAATCCTACTTTGTAAAGAATCACTCTGATTCAAACAAAAATTCTCTGAAACTGACATTATCAAGATGCTTGATTTCTTGATTGACAACATATTTGTTACGTTTGGAGGACGTGTTTTCAACAGACTGTCGGAATTCCAATGGGAACCAATTGTGCCCCTCTTCTTGCCGACTTGTTTCTTTATTATTATGAGGCTGACTTCATACAGGAACTTCTTAGGAAGAAAGATAAGAAGTTAGCAATATCCTTTAACTCTACGTTCCGCTATATAGATGATGTTCTCTCACTAAATAATACAAAATTTGGTGACTATGTTGAACGAATCTATCCCATCGAACTAGAGATAAAGGATACTACAGATACAGTTAAGTCTGCCTCATATCTTGACTTACATCTAGAAATTGACAATGAGGGTCGGTTGAAAACAAAACTTTACGACAAAGAGATGATTTCAGCTTCCCAATTGTGAACTTTCCATTTCTATGTAGCAACATTCCAGCAGCGCCTGCATACGGAGTATATATCTCCCAATTGATACGATATTCCCGGGCTTGTGTTTCCTATCATGATTTCCTTGATAGAGGATTGCTGCTCACAAGGAAGCTATTAAACCAAGAGTTCCAAATGGTGAAGTTGAAATCATCCTTCGTAAATTTTACGGACGCCATCACGAGTTGGTTGACCGTTATGGAATAACCGTTTCACAGATGATATCGGATATGTTCCTTATGTCGTAACTACAATACCCTTCCCTTTTCACGAATGTGACTTACCGAATTAGACTATTTACCGGATTTGTAATAACATAAGCAACACGACGGGTGCCACATGTGGAGCAGGATCTGCTTACCCTTCCGGAGCACCTGAGATCACCCCCAGTTTTTGGTGGGGTTCGTGTTGCTTAGTCTTTAGTTTTCTATGTTGTGTCATCTGTACTATTATTTGTCTGTTTGTCTTTTTATTTTTGGCCATGGCGTTGTCAGTTTGTTTTCGATCTACGAGTTTGACTGTCCCTCTGGTATCTTTCGTCCCTCTTTTAAACAATTTTGCATTATTTTTTAATGGTAGCAGTAGTCCTCTTTATTAACTGATTCCATTTTTTTTTATCTATCTGAAGCTTGATAAATGTGGAACTATACTTATAAAACAGGTCAGTGGAAAACACTTTCATATCCAGTTTTTTGGTAAATTGATAAATGGCCATGGACTCAAATAACCGTCCGTCCCCTCACTCTCTATGAAACCAGCTATTTTTAGGTTGTATACATACCCTTAAATAAAATATGTGCCCCTAATCTACAAAATTTCGCATTAACTTTGAATTTCATCGCCAGATTAAGTTGTTTCCATTTATAAACATTTATGCAATGGTTATTAAAAACCCCCAAAGTTTTTCATAACACGTGTTTAGAAGGAATAAAGATATTAAAAAGGGTATTACACAATTCCGCTATTTGATTTGAAAAAACACATGTCAAATGATAATGACGATATTTGTATAAAGGCATCATTAAAAATCCTTTTGGAGCTATTTTTAGGGCAATACACTAATGGAAACATAATATTTGAAGGAAAAAAAAAAATGAAAAATTTTGGATATCACATGGTTTGTTCTATACCTTATCCTCACAAGTTTTACGGACACCATCTTGAGTTGGTTGACGGGCACATCTTACCCGGGATTTGTTTCTAATAGTCGAAGTAAAAACTTCTTCCTCTTTTATTCGATTGTAAATAAAACGATCCTTATAAAAACACAGAAGCAGGCTGTTCTGTCCATGATACAGGGCGTTGAAAGTTAGAGTCTGCTGTCACAGCCAGAGGCTTTCACCTGCTTAATGTGTTGTTTGGAAACCCCTTATTGGTGTAAACGAACTGCGGTACAGCATAGTAAGACAAGAATAGTTGCTCTACACCAGAAAAAATGTTCGATGTCGCCAGAAATATTGATATAAGTGTATTGCCCCCTTGTAAATCAAAGCATAGTTCTGTGAGGCAGCCAAATGAAAGACACTGGGTTATCTTGTATTACTTTTGGAAGCAAGTATGATAGGTTATTGGTCTTTAAACGGAGTTATGAGTGGCAAACATAACACTTCATTTAAACTACTACACTAAGTCATTTCCTAACAAATGTTTTATTAAAAAGTAGTTGTTGGAATACAGATATTGTGTATGCAATTTGTGACAATAAATCACTACACGCATATGAGAAAAACAGTAGCAAATGGTCAAAGCTTACATTTCTGTTTTTCGTCTCAAATTCACAATTAGGCCTTTAATATGGAGAAAGCACTGTTATACTACCCTTACTACAAGTTAAGGACGGTTCCAAGCATTTGTTTGCGTGGAATTCATGCATTGAAGAACCAACTGCAGAGTTATTTCAACAGATTATGAATTCTAATATGACATTTTTCTTTTCCTTTGGAAACAAAGCCATGTTCTAATTCCAATAAAACATGGGCTGCTCGTGATTGACGTCACAATTGAAATTGCAACGGCAGCTGAATTTTGAACAACGCCGGAGATCAAAATGGACATTTGTGTTGGTGTTGCTCGCTAGGAAATTAAATAAAATCAAAAAGTAAGTTTAAATGTATATTCATTTTTTTATCGTTAAACTGTTGATTTTCTATAACGTTTTTGGTTCATCAAATAAAAATGGTTGCCTTTCGAGCGTGTATTATAGGTCCGCTTCGAAGTACAAAAGTTCAAAATTTTCCTATTAGAATCGAAATAATTCTATCATGCCATGCTCTATGCTCATTTTAACATGGGTAGGAATTATATTTGTCAACATTTTACACCTCGCTAACGCTCGGTATAAAGATATCAACAAATATAACGCATACCCATGTTAAAATGAGCATAGAGCATGGTATGAAAGAATTATTTCTTAATTATATCGGGAAAAATAACGCACTGCTTTCAAGTACTAAAAGGGGCCTCGGTGGCTGAGTGGTCTAAGTAGTTACTACTGTAATCACTAGCCAGTCAACACTGAGGTTGCGAGTTCGAACCCCGCTCGTGCGGGTGCACTCGACTCCAATCTTAATTGACTAGGATTCTCAGTTTTCCTATCGAAGGTCGGTGGTTTTCTCCGGGCACTCCGGCTTCCTCCACCAATAAAAACTGGCCGCCACGAAATAGCCCAAAAGCGGTGCTTAAAAGTGGCGTTAAAAAACCAAAAATCAAAATCAAATCAAATCAAGTACTAAAATGGATATCCATGTGGATGTGACTTGGCTAAGATGCACGGCTTTGGCTATATTTTTTGTCCTTTTTGGTTTATAAGCTCTTCATTTTTAAATAAGTTTTAGATTTTCATATGTTTTGGCCTCGAGCATTACTGAAGAGACATTTATTGCCGAAATGCGCATCTTGTACAGTAAAATTGGTACCGTTAATTTTAATTACTGATGCACATTAACAGTATAGTTAACTTTCATTGCTAGTTGTCTCATTGGCAATTATTATCATGAGAGGCGGATTTAGGGGGTGCAGGGGGTCCGGGCCTCCCTTATGAAGCTTCACATAATTATGATAAACGCATAGAGATTTTAAAAATATTACTCCAAACGTTGGCTTACCAGGCCCCCCTCTTTTTCAAAATCCTGGATCAGCACCTGATCATATATCTTATTACATAAATGGTGTAAATTTTCATGGTGTTCTTGAGTGCAAGTTTGACTCTCTTCTCTAGAAATAGTGCCATATCTCGTCTTTTTCTTCAAGATTCAAAATTCTTTGTTTCTTACAAAACCTAGTTAATGGTACAAAGAAAGTTATTTTCAAATATAATAACATACAGATTCTGCGCATGATAAATTTCTACACACCAGCGTAAGGAGATGAGAGATTGATGATCAACCTGGAGAACGTTCTCATGTAATACATAATTCTGATCAGTTCCTTTCCTGTCTTACCAATCTCAAGCCATCTAACTGTTTCTATAGGTACCCGGTGATTTCCAGTTCTAAATCTACATAAAGTTATTTTATCTTCAATAAAAAAGGTAATAAATCTAAATATTCTTCGAAATAAAAGTATTCTTTAAAAATTGAAATAGGTATTACACCATCCCACTTTTTGATCCGAAACAACACATGTCAAATAAATTGACGACAATTGTAAAAAGGCATCATTATTAATCATTTGTTAAGCTATTTCTAGGGCAATAAATAATGGAAACATAATATTTGAAAAAAAGTGTTTCCACTATCTTCATTGAGTTGATAAATGTATTTATACAGAATATTTGTTAATTTCTGGTCAGAACTATTCACAATGTTAGACGATACGTGGTGTTCCATATATACTAACATAGGATAGGCTCCGAGCTCTCTATAAACCATAAAGCTTGGTGTTGATTTTTTCATATATTTAACTAATTTGTTTACAGAACTTCAAATGGACTCTTTCTATTGCATCAATAATACTTAATCCCAAAATTTTCGGAATTTCATACATTGCTTGAATGCCTTACTAATGTTACTAAATAACAATTTTTGTTTTGGTTGTGCCTTCAGTTTCCAATATTCATAAAATGTATTTAGCTGCTGTTGAATATCTTGTGCAATTTCAGAAAATAAAACAGTATCATTTGCGTAAAAAAGTTAGTAAATATAAATTTGTTTTTCTATTTCATTTGTCACTGTGTTAGACCTAAGACATCATTTCTATGAAAAGATCTTCCAAGCCTTTCAGATATAGAGAAAAAAGAAAAGGAAATAACTTTTTTCCCTGTCTAACACAAATATTACACGGATAGCATTCAGTAGTTTCACCAGTATATGAAAAACGAGATTTTGTACCACTATACATTTTTAAAATAACATACATTGTACAATTTATATCATTTAATAGTATGTTTTGCCACACGCCATTTCTCCAAGCGGCATCGAAAGCTTTAGCAAAATCGATAAAGGCACAAACAAGTTTCTTCATTTTGATTTTCATCGTCTTAATGAGTGAATATAAAATGAATTATCGTAAATATGACATTGATGTATTTGATAACCTACAAGAACAGATAGAACTTTTCAGTAACATTGGTAATGTGGCCGTTATATGTGATCTAAACGCTCGTGTAGGTCAAGAACCCGACAACATAAAAGGTGATGTTATAGACAAACAATTACAAGACAACATTTCATTCATTAATTATGTAAATGATGATGCATTTTTAAACAGACACTCGGAAGATATCAAACCACCAAATAATTTTGGCCAACGCATCCTGCAGTTATGTAAAAACTTTGGGCTACGTATTTGTAACGGAAGATTTGGTAAATAAAGTAAGAAAATAACATTTAACAATAAGAATGGGTTTAGTGTAATAGACTATAAAGTGTATGTTAATTTCACAAAATATTATGTTCAATGTTATTAATAGTTTTTCTGTTTGATCGTTTAATCATTTTTCTTGTCATGCACCACTTGAAGTTGATTTTAATCTTACTGATAATACTATTAAAACAGACCAGTGTAATTGTTCTAACCATGTTTGTGATATTTTTAAATGGAACGAGGAGTGCAAAGATCAAATCAGAGAAGTTTATTGTTGAACGCTCAACAGTTTGAATACTTACTCACAAATATAGACCAAATTAGCGATATTGATTGTCGCGTGGAAGAATTGAATAAACTTTTTGAAAGATATTTTTGAACAAATACCCAAAGTCAGAAGTAAAATACAAAACACATTGTGATTCCTGCCCTACAAGTAGTAAAAAACGTTACAAAAAAGATGATAAACTCCGGTTTAGAGACGAATGTAAAAGTTTATACAGAGACTATCAACGAGCTATGGTGAATTTTAAGAGATACTGGACTACGTTTTTAAGCAAACAAAGATACAAATGATTGGAAAATCAACTGAAAAGACAGTATAAAAATAAACAGGGGAATATGTTGTCTAAATTACGAAAAAATAATCCCAAACCCATTTTACAGGAAATTTAAAAAGCGCAAATAACATGTCATCCAAACACTTACTGTGGAAGATTTCGAAAAACATTTTAAAAACTTGATTTCGAATGATGTCACTAAAGATCATCAGCATATAGAAATATTACCCCAGAGGCCGTAAATGAAGAATAAGACTCTCCATTCTCAGAATCAGAACTTGAAATTTCTATAAAGTCTTTAAAACGTGAGAAATCTACTGGGTATGACAATATCATGAACGAATATATATTAACGAGCAGAAACTTTATCAAACCAGTGTTGTGTAAATTGGTTAACCGCATATTGAGTGCTGGTGATTTTTCAGGAATATGGGTTAAAAACATTATTATTCCAGTGAGTTGGGTAGATACCCTTTGTGTTGAGAGAGATATTGCAGAATGCTTAAATATTGGTGTAAATTATTAAACACAGATAACTGTATTTTACATTCTTGCTACCAAGGAATGTTAGAAAGATCAATTTTAAAACCTCGTGACAAACAAAACTGGGCATGTGAAAATATTATTTCGTTATGGTTGTCAAGATGTAAAGTTACACCAAAATGTTATTAATATTGATTCGTTTTTGCAAGAAATTGTTAATAGAATGAAAGGTAGTTTTGTGAGTGAAATGAATGCTTTTTTCAATGAGTCATCAAAGTGTCAATTTTATAGATATATATACGATCCAGATACTTTACAATTTTACCTACAAAAACCTGTAAACTATGTGTATAAGCCAGATTTTGTGATATGTGTGATAAAAATCTGATTGAGGATGGATACCATTATATTTTAGTATGTGACAAATATTTTGATATAAGGAAAAACTAACATATAAAACCATTTTATTGGAAAAAAACCATCTTGTTATAAATTTATACAATTATTGTCTGTTCATAACATTAAAGAGCTTAACAATCTAGGTAAATACCTTTATTTAGCTGATAAGATTCGTTATTCATAATGTAATGCTCATATTTCATTATCTATATTATTTTTTGTCATTCTCCGCCGATGATTCAATGATTCAAACTGTTTGTAATTGTAAAACACATATGTAATTAATCACTGATGCTATTATATTTGTATATAAAAATTCTATAAGCTGTATTGCTTTTGAATAAAAAAAAGACTATTATTATTATCAGAGGTGGAATATACTTTCCGGAAGCCTTCTTGGTTTTCGCATATCAAGCTATAATTCTTTCGAATATTAAATAAGTTTGTATTTAATACATATGTGAAAAGTTTCCCGAAGCAGCTTTTTATGGTAATAGGTCTAAATTTCTTGTTATCAAATGTATCCCCTTTATTTTTAAAAACTGGAATTATATCTCCTCTGAGTCATTGTCCGGGTATGATGCCTGTATCAAAAATTACATTAAATAGTTTTGATTGAGGTAAGCTATTTCAGTTGATATTTTATAGTGTGTCTTTCTACGTTGTGATGTTACACTATTGTTTCAGAAAAAGGGTGAAGGTTTGGTACCATTAAAACGTTTAAACCCGCTGCATTTGTTTGCACCTGTCCTAAGTCAGGAATCTGATGTTCAGTAGTTGTCGTTTGTTGATGTGGTTCATAAGTGTTTCTCGTTTCTCGTTTTTTATATAGATTAGACCGTTGGTTTTCCCGTTTGAATGGTTTTACACTAGTAATTTTTGGGGCCCTTTATAGCTTACTGTTCGGTGTGAGCCAAGGCTCCCTGTTGAAGACCGTACTTTGACCTATAATGGTTTACTTTTATAAATTTTGACTTGGATGGAGAGTTGTCTCATTGGCACTCATACCACATCTTCTTATATCTATTTAAATAAATATCAGACAAACCACTAAATGAATGCTTAAGATATTCATTAACAGTTCTATCATCAGCGAATGCTTTGTCATTCTTAAGACCATTTAAAGCATTAACTTATCAAGTTCTTCATGAGTAATAACATAGTTAAAATATAAATTTAAACTATCTACATCAACATGGCTTTCTGAAGGATTTTCGTTCTCTACATTTTCTCCCTTTTTCAAATTTTTTGAAAAGAAATCAAACAAAACAGTAATTGGGATATCAGGATTTGTTGTTGCTATTCAAAATTCTCCAGCATTTTCGTTTTTCAAATAATCAATTTTTTTTTCGAATTTGCTTGCGATGTTTTCTGATAATTTTATCAATAGTTCTTTTGGAATGCTTTTCTTGAGATTTTGCCTCATTGAAAAGATCTGGAGAAAAGTAACGTAATAGTTTTCTATTACATCTTTTGAATTTTTTATTTGCAATCTTGAAATCTTTGTCTAACCAAGGCTTAGATGTAGTTACTTTAACATAATGTGTTTGTCATGTTTCATATACTGTGGATTCATTTATTTTTGTTGATATCAATTTTCATGGATTAATGGAATTTAGCATCTTCGTGGATATCTGATTTCGTGGTTATGCCAAAGTTTGAATACAAGCCTTTTGAAAACATTTACTTTGTTGAACATTTAAATTCGTGGTTTACCTATACCCAAGTAATGCACAAAAATAGGTATCCCATGAATAATAATGAATCCACAGTACGTACCAAAATATAGTCGTAGGAATATCAACAAGTTTATTACAAGTCCCTTTAACAATACTATTTACACAAGTATGATTTCAACGTCTATATTTACAGACTCAAGCTCAGTTAGAATAGTGACAGTAGGAATTTTATCTATATTTTTAATAAAAGCATCCTAATTTTCGTTATCCCATTTTTTAACTTCTTCAGATGGTGGGCATTTCCCTTTTTTAAATGATTTCTTTTCTCATTTTCATATATTAACATCGAAAGCGACAATGAAGTGTGAACATCGGATACTAGTTTTGATGCATTATTTTTCTTTTTTTATCCATACTCTTCTTGAAATATTAATATTGGAGTTTATTAACGTGTTAAAATCAAACATTCCTGATAATTCATTAAAAGTTACTTCTGTGAAATCTAGATCTTCGCCTGTTCTGGCATTAAAATTCCAAAAAGGCGCACATCACTGTGATCTGAACAAAACTTTTTTTTCTGATGGAATGTATACAATACCAAAATATCAATAATTATTCGCTCGCTCTGGCCCCATATTGAATTTACTGACCCTGTATATGTTATAGTTATTGAACAAGCAAACCAGTATACACATGTATGTCATTTAATCTGCACGGCTCGGGTGACCCTACTTGACGCGAACAAAGTAGGAGGTCGGGTAAAACGGCCATCCCGACCGTGCAGATTAAATGACATACACCGATTTCATTGGTCAATAACTGGTTTAACACATGGCGCCATAAATTTACAATAACGTTTTGGAAATATGCGGACGATATTCAATCTACGGCTCATGGGAGAGTTCTCTTGTATGGTAAAGAAATGGGAAAATACGCTTTTAAGTCGTATAAGGTTGGTTACTTTCACATTATCAACTTTTTTATATTCAGGCTTTCTCCTAAATTGTTACATTATTTGAAGAATTGCTTTTTAATTACAAACCGTTGATTGTTTCTTTTAAATGTATTCACAATTTTTCCCATAAGAATATGCTCATAAAAAGAGTATTCTATGAGAGATGTGCCTAAATTAATAGTGCAAAGAAAACAGGAAAAACAGTTTCAATTTTCAATATTAACCTCCCCCTCTCCACCCCCTAATTTTTTAACTGTATTCGGCGATTAATTTTGAAGACATTTTGCATCTTAACCAAGTCTGATTAATCTGCAACAATTTATTTTTCCTTTTTTCGCACATACTTAAATATCAACCTCATAAAATTCGATCCCAAAATAGTCACTTTAAAGGAATTGATGTGATTTCCGAGTATTATCACTCAATAGTTATCTTATTACAACTATATAATAACTCTATAACTACTAACTTACCAAATATCCTCGGATATATAGCTCTGCGGTTTCGTTACATGCGCTTTTACTCCCGCTAAATATCCAACTCTCGTTACCTGGTATCTATCCGGAGCTGGGAACTTCACAATGGCACAAACCGGGAAACAGGCTGCGCGGTATAACTAACTACCGTACTGTTTAACATAGTAATGTGACGACCATAATACCATATTATACAACACTCCTCCCAACTTTGAAAGGAGTGAGTTTACTTCATCTGTTAAACTATTCACTGTTAATCTTTAGTCCACCCCGTCTGGTTGCACCACGGGGAACATAAATCTCCTAAATATATCCAGCGTTGACATTTCCACGACACGCATATATTTTTCAAAATTTAACAATTGCTCCGTCTTTGCTTTGCGGAGTTTAAGAATTAAAATATCCCTTGATATATATTTAGATGTATCAAACACAATCTATTCACATCTGATGTAATGTCCAATCACAATTTACAACTGATTTACGTTATCCTCTATGTCCAGAAGAATCTGCACTATTTACATGTACATTACTGATTAAACCTGTCTCCTGCAGGCTGCTTAATTAATGAACATATTGAATCAAATAGTTCACTTATTATCCATATAGACTTTTGCCATTCTCCATTGTAAGAGCAAATATTTCAGCCACAGGTTGACTCCTAATTCTACGGAATTCAGCTCTCCCAGAGGGAGATAACTGCACTAACAAAATGATCCGTGTAAACTCATCGAACCTTTAAACAAACTTATAAGTAAGGGTTATCGTACCAATATTGTAATTAGATCTCTGAATATAGTTTACATTGGCACTAATATCGATTTTGTCATTAGCAAATTAAAACATAACTAAGTTGTATCTTCTTTTTGAGGCGGGATGTTTAGAGACACACACACGTTAATTTTTATCTCTAAAGAAGTAGCTCCTCACTATCCTACTACCTGTCGATACATTTATTTTTGGCATTGCACAAGTCATGTCTTCTCTGACTGTTCATGACGTTAAAATACTAAATCCCTGGGATGTGTTTTAGTTGATTTTAGTCTCTGATGCATGATTTTTATCATTAATTGTTTTGGCTTTTAACTAGCTGTCAGTAACTGCGAGTACTCTCAAATCGTACTTTCTTTTAATTCGACCTGTTGATACTATTTTAATACTTTTTGTTATTTTATATTAATATGGATCTTGTCTGTATACCAGCTTTGATTATTTGGAATATCTACTAATTTTCACTTCTTCGTACTACATTTGTATTAACATCAAGATTATTCTCCTTTAATCTGTACAGGAAGTTTTATTGTTGATATTTACCCTTATGTATCTAGTGTTAAATTAGGTATTTATATGACAGACCTTTCTTGGTATTCCTAATTATTGGAAGATTTTATATAGACAGAAAAGTATACCTAAAACGACAAAGTTATTTTTCATTTACCTGTAAATATTATGAAAACCGGTTTTTCTAAAGTGATTATTTTCTAAGGGTTTAATATTTCGCGGTAGTGTTTTGCCATGGCTTTATTTGGACTTGTTTGTTTGCTTTTGGCCTTGAATGTTTGTCCCTAATATTTTATTAACTATGTATTTACTTTCAGGTATCACAGATCGAATTTATTCGTTCATAGTGTGTTAATTTACGTTTTGATTGAGTTAAGCCTTCCAATTGATGTTTTATCGTGTGTTTTCTATGTTGTGATGTTATACTATTGTTTCAGAAAAAGGAGAAGGTTTGGTACCATTAAAACGTTTAATCCCGCTGCAAATGTTTGCACCTGTCCTAAGTCAGGAATCTGATGTACAATAGTTGTCGTTTGTTTATGTAATTTATACGTGTTTCTCGTTTCTCGTTTTTTATATATACTAGACCGTTGGTTTTACCGTTTGAATGGTTTTACACTAGTACTTTTGGGGCCCTTTATAGCTTGTTGTTCGGTGTGAGCCAAGGCTCCGTGTTGAAGGCCGTACATTGACCTATAATGGTTTACTTTTATAAATTGTTATTTGGATGGAGAGTTGTCTCATTGGCACTCACACCACATCTTCCTATATCTAATTATTAAGATACTCCACTGCATCAAAACAGCGGGCGAATTCACCGGGTACATTGTATACCTTTGCTCAGCCGGTGTGTACCAGTTCATAGCTGTCGTTAAATTTTCCATCTGCTGCTGGCACCTCTCCATCATCATACAATTGTATGGAATAAAATTGGGGGTTCTATTAACATATCTGACCAGATCGTAAACAGTGGCATGTTGACTCAAAATCCACTTGGCCAACGATTGAATCGCTGATCCCCTGAGCTCATGGTACGCCGGATCATTTTCATAGTCATCCAATGGGCGATCTCTAAAAATAAACGGCAAATGAAATTGCCAACAATAGTGCTTAAGCTTCTTAGTTGACTCCTGGCATGTAGGTATAGGACAAATTGACTGTTTGTCACCTGGATTGTGAGTAACGGTCTCGGTGTCAGGCAATTTAAGAGATCTGTTGCCAGCGTTGTCTGCAGATACCACCATGTTTCCTTTGTTAACTGATGTATCAACGCTACGTGACGTGTCACGTTTAGGTTGCTGTACTTCTAATCATGCAAGTCAATAACATCCTCTGCAGGAACATCTGTAGGTTCTGTCTTGATAGGATCATCATCCTGGTGTACGTGATCTTCACGTTCGTCTCCCCGCTGTTCCCCCAGGGGAAAGACAGGGGTGTTGCTTGATAAGCCTCTGAAGGCGTTGGCCAACTCTTTTCATCCTCTTTACTTAGCTTTTTACTCATGATGCAATTCGCAACTCTAAATATTCAATCACAATCTGAAAAACACAATAAAAAAACTTGTTACATTTTTGCTAAAATATGTACATCATATTATCTTGTCTTATATTTTAAGTTACCTTGCGGTACTGGAGTCTTGGCACCGTGGACATCTGAACTTTGCCATAGTGTCAGCCAGCTCTGGTGTCAAATCTATACAAGCACAATGGTACCACTCATCACAGAAATCACACTGTATCATAAATAGTCCATCATCTGGTTTTCTGCACAGTGTAACTCTTTATTTATTGCCTTTGTTATATCTTCACCATCCTGCAAATGGGGTTGGTACCGTTTTAGCCAGGGTGGTACTTTTCTGTCTTAACATGGTTTTAAACGGTCATGATTAATTGTAAGTATAGTCTTCTGTAATTTTACCTTGTACACGTACGAAGATAATTTGGCACATACAAGTCCTGGACCTTTCCATGGTGGATCTATTTTTTTCGCCCGACCCTTAATTTTTGCAGTGTCCAAAACATAAACTAAGTCTCCTTTTTTGTATTCTCTCTCTAGAATACGTACATTATATTCACGTTTCATGGTGTTTTGTGTAGTTTTAACGTGTTCCGGGCTATTTCATGTGCGGACGTTATGGCATCTCGTAGTCTTGTCACATAATCATCTTCTGACTCATCCTTCTTAGCATCAGGTAAGCTGTACAGCAAATCAACAGGCTGGTTAACTTCTTTTCCAAGCATCAGCATGTTGGGTGTGAAACCAGTACTTCGGTTAACAGATGATTTAACAGCTCCTGCCAACTGTGCCAAATGTTCATCCCAATTATTTTGTTGTTTTGAAACGATGCAACGAACGGCGTCCATTAAGGTTCTGTTGTATCGTTCTGCTTGTCCGTTTGACGAATGTATGTACGGAGTAGTTCTCGCTTTGTGCATTTGCAAAATTTCACAGATTGTTTTAAAAAGTTTACTTTCAAAATTACGTCCTTGGTCTGTAAAAACTTGAAACGGGAAACCAAATCCAGAGAAAATTCGTTCACAGCAGCTCTTGTTTCCGCAGTTTGTGCTGGTAACGGAATACATTCTATCCATTTCGAAAACTGATCAACCATAACTAGGACATGTGGATTTCCAAATGTCGTCTCTGGCAGTGGCCCTAGAAAATGCAAGTGTACACGCTCCATCGATTCACCTGCGTATTGCCTTGATTCGCTATGTGGTCCTATTCATACCTTGGTGACCTGCAGCATGAATATCATGACACAATGATATTACTTGTTCAACAAGATCTCTTGGTACAACAAGTCTTGGTTTTTTGTCCTTCTTGTCCAAATTTCGTAGTATTCCAATTTCATCTAAGTAGAACATATCTTTGTTTATCCAATATTTCTTTGCTATCGGACTGCATCTGAATATTGTAGCCTCTAATGGCTCTGTTTTGTCCCTGAACCAAACCAGTATTTACTCCAAGTATGGGTCTTTAGGTTGCACTTTGTAAATACAGCTGTTTTTCAAACCACGCCTCTTTTGGGGAGATATAGAATATTCATAGACAATTAATTTTGTTTACGTACTGGTTCCCGGATATGATCTCTATGTTTCATCTCATAGAGACATAACTTGGGAATGTTACCAGTAAATATACATATTCATAGTGATCAAGTTGAAGTCTGTGGAAATCCTTAAGTCAAGGTTGGGGTAGTATAGAAATTTAATGTAAGTTTAAACTCTTAGAAGTTCGGGGCATATAAACGTTGAAAATATGCCGCACAGCCCTATATTTTGACCTTTGAAAAAAATAGTAGTGCATATGAACTTTCCATTCTAGGATATATTTTTTTTCAAAACTTCATAGTAAAAGTGGTACAGTTTTAGCCGTGAAAGGAGTTCCTATGGGAAATTGCATTGTTGATATTTACAGAAATGCAACCTTTAGACTGGTAATCTCGTAATTGCTCTGGTGTATAAGTACTAGCTTCCAAACCTGTCTCAGTAATGGCATTTACATTTGGAAGGTCCAAATATGTTGTGTTAACTGATATACCAAGTAGTGAAGTGACTATTTAAACTGAACTGTGACAAAAATATTGTTTTAGGCTTACTGTATCTTGGTTGGTCCTGTCTGATGATTCTTGCCAGTCATGAGATTTCTTTAAGTTTCCGGTAGCGTGACTTGTCACGTTCCGGTCCCCCTCTTGTGATGTTGAATTATCTGGATGTAATGAAGCATCTGGTCTGGCATTATTCTTTGTAATTGCATTTGTTTGTTGTGCTGTCTCGTCTTGTTGACCTATACTGTCCTGTTTCAGTAAACTGTTCTCATAAATCAAAGTATTCGGCAGTACTGTACTGTGCTGTACTGTTTCGTTCGGTTGTACATGAGTTTTACAGTCTTGTTGTAAAGCTAACGGAATAACGTTATCTACGTCCTCTTGAAAACCAAGCCAGCTTTGGTGAGCACGAGTACAATAATCACATGCTCCACAGGGTAGATTATTTTTAGCACGTTTCCAGTTTCTAATCTATTCTGTGTACGGGTTAAATCTGGCAGACGTGATAATACGTCCGCATTTTTGTGTCTTTTTTCTGACCTGTGCTTCACCGTCATGTGATACTGGCTTAGTTCCTCTAACCATCGAACTAGTTGTCCTTGTGGCTCCTTAAAGTGCAATTACTATGTTAAACTACTGTGGTCCGTACGAACTATAGACTCTCTCCCTAAAAGGTACTGTCTAAAATGTCTGGTGAATTTCACTACTGCAAGCAATTCTTTTTTTGTCGTGCAATATCGTTTTTGCTCATGGGTTAATGGAAAACTTCCGTAGGCAATGGAACGTTCTACACCATCTTGTACTTGTATTAACTCTGCACCAATTCCGAAATTCGAAGCATCTGTGTCCAAAATAAACAGATCTTTATTGTTGGGTAATGTCAATAATGGAGTTGTCGTCAATGCCTCTACAAGTTTGTCAAAAGCCTCTTGCTCTGAATCACCCCATTTGTACGGTTTTTTACCGGTCAATTGATACAAAGGGTATGAGATATCAGCAAAATTCTTAATAAAAGTTCTATGATAATTAACAAAGACAAGAAATTGTTAGATCTCTCGTGTTGTTGTAGGTTCTTTCCATTTCTTAACAACTTCAACATATTCACTCCCAATTGCCATACCATCTCTATTGATTGTTCTGCCTAAAAAGTATATTTCCTGTTTGAAAAAATCACATTTCCTGGGTTTCAATTTTAGCCCATACTCTCGGAAACGATCAAAAACTGACCTCAAATTCTGTAAATGGTATTCCCATTACTAGAATATCATCCAGGAAGGAGAGTACAGCATTCCATGTTAAACCTCGAAGAGAACGAAATTCATTACTCGTGAATATGTTCCTGGGGCATTGCAAAGGCCAAAACTCATTCGGTTAAAGTGGAATAATCCATATTTCGTAATGAAGGCAGTGTTTTTTTGTCTGATTCCTTCACTATAATCTGATAATGTGCATTATTTGCGTCCAATTTGAAAACCATTCGTTTTCGGCCAAAGTGTCCAAACATTCGTTTATCAAAGGAAGTGGGTTGATTTCTTTTTTTGTCACGGATATTAACTCCCGGTAGTCAACGCATAAGCGCACGTTGCCATCGCGCTTGCGCACAAGTACTGGTGCAGATGCCCATTCCGATATGGATGGTTCTATTATACCTGCGTCTAACATTTCTTTAAGTGGTTTTCTTCTTCCTGTGCAAAACACATTGGTGTTCGTCTTATTCGTTGTTTGATAGGGCGAGCACAACCCGTAATAATCTCATGTTCAATGTGGTTAAATGTTCCCAAGTCAAAATCATCTATTGCAAAAACATCAGAAAATTCATGAAGTAAATTTGCAACTTTGGACTGTTGATCCTCAGCAAGTGTACTGATCCGGTAGTTTATTGTTATCTGTGGTTATTCCAGTTGTTGCTACTGCTACTGACGGGGCGTGACCCATTTCAACAACGTCAGCTTAAATTGCGTCACCTTATAGAGTTCCCTTTGACAAAACTATTTTGTTGTTCGTTACATTAAGTAAACTGATACATGGCAAATAACTAGCATTGTAATAACCGCGTGGGATCAGCAAATATATTTCTTTATTTGGTTATACTATAAAATCAGTTAACTCGGCTGATAGTTCAGACTCTAATTGTACAACTGAATTTGGAGGTATAACTGTTCTATGTGGAACGGTAATTTTTCACAGAAGGTACCCGTCCAACATGTCCATGTACCACAGATAGTGCTTTTCCATTGATGAAAAAAAATTATTTTCTGCAGTCTAAAATTACGTTTGCTTTGACTAGAAAATCAAGTCTTAATAGCATGTCATTATCAATAGGCGCAACATAAATGTCTTTCCTATATGTTCTTCCGCCAATTTGTAATTCTACTGGCCTGCTGCGTCTACAGGTGTTGGTCTGGCTGTGGTTCAATGTTGACCAGCTTTTTTGTCTGAGCATCCTGGCATATTTCCAGATAGCTTGTGTATACATGTTACTGTCAGGAAGATTTATGTATGCTTTACAGGCTAACGAGAGAACTCGGTCTGCCCAATCTTCCAATTTCTCATTTTAATTTGTCTTGCACTCATAAACTGAACTTGGAAAGTCTCTGGCAAATCTTGAAAATTAAACCTTTTCTCTGATTTATGAATTAAATCAAAATAATCAAGTCTTTGGTTTCTATCAATTAAATTACCGTAATAGTCTCCTGCTTTACCATGTAAACACCAACAACGTTGGTCTTTTCGTTCAATGGTAGTCCACGATAAACGATCAGCATACCTTTGAAACTTGGTGTAAAAAGTTTTCCAGCTTGATGATCCATCATACTTCAGTCCTTTTGGTATTTCTAGGTTCTTTGGTTTTGCTATGGGCATTTATTGCGGTGACTCCCCATAATTTAAATATGGTCTTGGAGGGTATACATTTCTATTTGTAGTAGAATAGTATGTTGGATTTGGTTTTCTCAAGGAATAAACTGGTTGCCTTAATATTTCTGGTGAAGGTATTCTCTGACGGTTTACAGTTGATGGTGTATGTGATTCTACCTGTTGACGACGTCTTGGTACTGGAACTGGCCTTTCTAATTGAGGTTTGTGCTCATTGGTCCATTGCTGCCATACTGTCTGATGTTGTGTATTTTGGTTACGTGAATAATCACGCTTTTCAATGTCCTCGTCCACATTTAATTTGGTACGTGGTTTATTGTACCGTAATTCATCTGTTCTTTGAATGTTGTCTTGCTTAAACTGTCGATCACTAGAAAAAATCTTGAACTTTATCCTGGTCACATACTTGGTTTGTAGTAATGGTTTTCTTTCATCAGGTCTTGACAATTTTGTTGAATACCGGTGGTCCCCATACTGCAAAGTGTAATCTAATGGCTTGCCCAATGCTGAACTGGGACGTGATGTATCCGGATCTGACTGGTCATTGCCTTCTGCTTCCCGTCTTGCATATTCAGAATGAAGCCCAGATGTTTTAACTTCACCATAGTCAACATATTCTTGTAAATCGAAACTGGACTGTGTCCGTGATTGGTATTCTTGTTGCTGTTCAACTGGTGTAAAATCTATCAAATCCATCAATTTATCAATAAATCTAAGTCTTGGCATTTCAGAAAGATGCTCCGGTTGATTATTACCATATTTCTCTCTCAAAGAAATTATCTTGGCTGCTGTTACATTTCCAACACCAGGTAACAACATTAAGTAATCATAAGGATAGCTATTGATCTTTATACGCTCCTTCTGAAAAGCTAAGGCTGTCATTATGTTAAAATTAAACCACTGGTTGCTGAAACAGAAAAAAAACTAATGTGTACGCTATGTGGCTTATTCACAAAAAAAGGTTAATATGCATTGAAAATGGCTAATTCGGCTAATTTTCTGGCAAAACGCCTAATTTCTCGCAAATTAGACCAACGTGAACAAGAGCGAAAAAAAATGTAATTATGCAAGATTAATAAAGCTTATATTATCTGCGTGTTCAAACACTTTATAATGTACCAAATATAGCAAAATATGACTTCGCAAATTGTTCACAACTACTCGTGACGTAATCACTTCTGTATCTCGATCAAATCGTCTTTTTAACACAGGAAACCCTGCTCGCCAAGCGCTAGTGATGTGATTTCCGAGTATTATCACTGAATAGTTATCTTATTACAAATACATAATAACTCTATAACTACTAACTTACCAAATATCCTCTGATATATAGCTTTGTGGTTTCGTGACATCCGTTTTTACTCCTCAAAATCTCCAACTTTCGTTACCTGGTATCTATCCGGAGCTGGAAACTTCTCAATGGCACAAACCGCTGAACAGTCAGCGCGGTATAACTAACTACCGCACTGTTCAACAAAGAAATGTCACGTCCATAATACCATATTATACAACAGAATACTTATTTATAAAGTCGTAATGAATTCAATTGAGCACAAAACTAATCCAAATCAGATTTCAATTATTTGGAAATTCTAAACTACTGAACTACTTAAAGAAGAGCAGGCAGCAAACGAAGTGACCAGGATCCAGTACCAAGCCGGGGGAGTACGATCTACAAATAGAAAAAAATTTCCACAACTGTTCAACGCCTACAAGAGTGACTCAAAGATCGCCTTCAGAATGGTGAAGTTAGTGTGTTTCAGTATGCTAACATTAGCTCTAATTTGTTACACTTGGGTTAAATTTGTTGCTATTATATGTTTATTTCATGTATTATGTGTGCTTTATTGTTGTACCTTCTGCATTGTGTGTGCTTTATAGTATTGGCTCTTCATGTCATATGTGTGCTTTGATGAATTCAGCTGTTTATTACGAGTGCTTTATTTTATTAAGCTGTTTATTATGTGTGCTCAATTGTAAATATTTTAGTACACATTTATCATTGCAGAATTGAGTTGTGCTTGATATGTGCTATTTTATGACTTTATATTATATTCTATGTTTGATGATACTTCAATTGTACCTATTATGTGCAAAATAAAATATGTAAATATTATTTGTTAATGTTTATTTCATATTTTATAAGTAGCATTGATTGGTTACCTTAATTACCTGCTACACACTGTAAAAACAAACTTATTACTAAAAAACAATTCCCGATTGTCCCACATTTAAACTTCCCCATTGTCCCACAAATATATTCCCGATTGTCCCACAAAATTTCATTACTTTTTTACCTGTAATTTCAAAAAATTGGGACAATCGGGAAGACACCATTGTTTGCACTTGTTGGATTAACATCGGTTTGATTTTTCTAATGTTGGACCGTGAATAAACCACTGGGAGATCGACAATTTTGTTGTTGTCAGTCACATCAAATGGTATTCGGCTGTGAAACATTAAACAAGTTCATTTCCTGTATAGATAACGGACAAACAAATCGAGATAATGGACGAACAAATCGAAGTAACGGACAAGCAAATCGAGAAAAAAAAAAAAAAATCAAATCGAAATAACGAATCATTTAAACGAAACAACGGATTTATTAATCGAGATAATAATCAAATCAATCGAGACAACGAATCTAATTAAGATCGTGGACTAGTTAATCGTAAAAAACGGACATTGTGTTTTCAGGGCTTCCGTAGAAATACCTCGGTTTGAAAAGGAAAAAGAGAGACCTAGGCTCCGCGTGCTTTTGCAAAGTTTATCTAGAAATTACAATTTTATTTCTTTTGTGCATTGAAGATCTTATTTGCGGGGTAAAATCAACAAATCATATAATATATGGGATAAGAAATCTAACAAATACTGTCGTTTAAATTGTCCGACAATTTCCACTCAAAATCTAGAAAAAATTGAACGAAATTTCAGGTAAAAAACGAGATTTAACCCTTTGACCGCGCTACGGACATACGTGACATATATGCCACGAGATTTCCAGGCTTATAGGGGTACCTAGTCTAAAAGGGGCTTATTGCATATTTACACAGTACGTACTGAAAGAAAAAAATACTGTCAAGTTTGTTGAAATAACAGTGTAATGGGTTTCTTTGTATATCGGAATAAGAAGTATTCGATGGAGACTTTTTCATTGATAACAAACGCATTTATTTATAAAGTACACATATATTTAATTGGAGGTGAGTAATTTCCAACAGCCTACTTGAAAACAAATTTCAAATCTTCTAATTTTACAACAATAAAAACACCTCTTTGTTTTTTCTTCAGAAAATGTAATTTAAACTTGTAATGAAATAGGTTTAAAAGTTGTCTGAATGGAATCTTGTAGTAGTTTTTATTTCATTTGTCTTTTAAGTTTGACAGTTAAGAGATGCATGTCTGTACAACACATAGCATGAGAGGCGTAACGTTTAGAGAATGACATCTCATATATGCATTTGATACGGTGCATTTATTGTAATGATGCAATTCTAATGGTTTTTACTTTGAAAACTCTATAGAGCAGAACATTTGAATTTCAATCCCAGTAAAAACTTGTTTATCAATTTATGTAGGAAAAAGAAATGTCCACTTCAAACTAAAAAAAACCGTAAAACTCTTCAGCATTTTGTACTTGCCAGTAAAAAATGATACCAAAGCAAAGTGCTATACCTTCTTCACAAATACTGCGAAACGACAATTAAACATTATTTAATTAAATCTAGAGGGAACTGAAGAAACTGTATTTGGAAACAGTTTTATATTTGCAAATGTTGATTTGAACAGACTGACTCTTAAAGAAACTTGCATTCTTATGGAAACTAAACTTTTTACACATTAATGGCTGAAAAGCGTAAAATGGAAGACAGTCGTATGTTGAGTAGTAAAAATTTACCAAAAGTACGTTAAGTTTTTCAAAAATATTAACTGTTAAAGTTCTCACTGAATGCTAATGAATGAATATGTGTATATCCATGTATAAAACATCTGTAAAATCCAACGGAAACGTTAGATAAATTGATCATCCCGGAAACATATACGACTGCTCAGTTTAAAGTAAACTCCATTAAATCAAATGAATATATATTTCTTTACATATACGGACATATTTACTACATACATCCATGGCCCATAAATTCCATTTTTTACTCAGTCGGAATGTTTTGCTTAAATACAATCGATAATTACTATATATATATATATATATATGAGGGTAGTAATGGGGGTACCTTCATGACGAATAACGGTAAAAATTCTTGCCAAATGACGTTAACGGTAATTTTTGGTGCATGACGATAAAATGGACACTTTCTTTTAGACGATAACAAATTCGACTGATTTTGACGCATCACGGTAATTTTTTTCCAAAAATGACGATAACGATAATTATTTGAGACCTCTGACGAATCACGGTAAGGGTATTTTGACGAATCACGGTAAAATTTTAACCAATTTGACGCTAACGGTAGCCGAAAATGACCGTATGACGCCTGACGGTAAAGGGCATCACTACCCTCATATATATATATAGACGTGCAACTCCGCGGATCAATGGGACATCCGGCAGTGTTATACCTTCTTCACAAATACTGCAAAACGACAATTAAACATTATTTAATTAAATCTAAAGGGAACCGAAGAATATAATTGAGAATAGAAATGGAGAATGTTTCAAAGAGACAACAACCCGACCTAAGAGCAGAAAACAGCCCAAGGCCACCAATGGGTCTTCAACACAGCGAGAAAATCCCGCACCCGGAGGCGGGCTTCAGCTGGCCCCTAAACAAAAATATGTACTAGTTCATTGAACATGGACGTCACACTAAACGCCGAAACATATGAATGAACAAAACTTAAAAAACATACAAGAATAACAAAGGCCAGAGGCTCCTGACTTGTTACAGGCGCATAAATGCGGCGGGGTTAAACATGTTTTGTAAGATATCAACCCTCCCCCTATACCTCTAGCCGATGTAGAATAAACAAACACACAGCAATACGCACAGTAAAACTCAGTTTAAAAGAAGTCCGAGTCCGATGTCAGAATAGGTAACAGAAGAAACTAAGCAAAATGACAATGATACATAAATTAACAAAGGACCACTAGCAGTAACTGACATGCCAGCTCCAGACCTCAATTAAACTGATTGAAAGATTATGTCTTCATCATATGAAAATCAAGCACAATCCCTCCCGTTAGGGATTTAGTATCATACCATCATAAAATATATGAGAAGAACATAACCCGTATCATGCCAACAACTGGTTTTAGAATAAATGTGTTTCACCCTATGAGTGAATCAATATTAATTCCAAAATATGCCATCTTTAATGACCTGACAACAGTATCGTAACTATATCCCTTCTGAATAAGTCTGTTTAAAGGTTTGGTTAGCTTTTGAGGTGAATGACGACATTTTTGTGCTTTGCATAGAATATTACCATAAAAGATTGGATGTGAAATACCTGAACGTATAAGATGTCTGCATGTTGATTTATATTTACGAATGATGTCCTTGTATCGATGATAAAATTTAGTAAATGTGTTGACTAGTTTGTGATATCGAAAACTCTGGTGTAATAATTTTTCAGTAATACAGAGGTTTCTTTCGTTAAAATCAGATACGTTGTTACATTCACGAGCGAATCGAACAAGTTGAGATATATAAACATCATAAGATGGTGACAAGGGAACGTCACATCTAAAACTGAATAATTAACAATAGGAAATGAAAAATCATCTCTTGTATCGTCAATTTTGGTATTAAGCTTCCCGTTAAAGATATAGATATCAAGATCCAGGAAAGGGCAGTGTTCATTGTTAGTATTAGCATTATTTAAAGTCAGTTTAGCAGGATAAATCTCTTTAGTGTACATACTGAAGTCGTCATTATTGAGAGCCAATATAAAACTACCTTATGTATCTGAAAACAGTTTTATATTTGCAAATGTTGATTTAAACAGACTGACCCTCTTAAAGAAACTTGCATTCTTATGGAAACTAAGCTATTTTACACATTTATGGAGGCAAATGTATGGAAGCGCATATGGTACACCCCTTGTAAAGTTATTTTGTTGCAAATAAGACGGAATTATTAGTTATGTTGTGTGTTATAAGCTGGAATCAAATCGTCATGTGGAGTCAACTTGTCGGAATGATAAAGAAAAATTGCATTACAATGCCGACTTGCTAGAATAAATGTAATGACAAAGTAATAAGAAGTCGACATGTTGAATTCAACTTGTTAACTGATTAAGTCGACAACTTGCTCATTTGATGATAAGGTAAAACCACGTGACCATTTTGGAAAAACATAGGTCTATTTTTAAATCGATGTCCATATCAGTCGTTTTTTTAATGTGCTTCGGATGTTTGAAACCATCCATTGAGTTCAAGTTCAAATTAAAGATCGAGTTGATGTTCAGAGTTATTTGTTATAAAAAGTGGGAACGGCAGTCAAAAATCCGAAAAAAGCACTAAAAAAAAAATAACAATTTTTCGGACATAAGGGTGATATACCCACATCACTTAGTCCGGCTGTTTATTTTCCTTAGGTCTTAACCAGTATCATAATAATAACAAACATAAAGCAATGCATTTAGCCGTGCAGACTATTTTAATTTTGTTCCCACTAATTAGTCATGTAAATTATTTGATACTCATATAAGACCTATTTTGACATACAACTCTGAAATTTGGTTTATGGATAATTTTCAGTCAGCTTTTAGGGCATTTAATAGAGCTGCTGTAAATAATACTTTTTGTGATACTCTTGCTTTAGCAGAAAAATATCCCTTTGAGAAGGTTCATTCTAAATTTTGCAGAGCAGTATCATGACTGAAAAAGACAGCCACTAACATGCTAGATCAGAATTAGGTAGATTTACTTTGGACTCTTATATAAAAACTAAAACACTCATGTATTTTTATAGAATAAACTGTAATGATATTAATCCCCTGGTTAAAGAATCTCTACAAACAAACATAAATCTAAATTCCGCAGGAATTTATTCTTGGTACTCATTTGCAGGTAGATTTTTTAAAGATATGAAAATAAACCCAGAAAATTACTCTTATATTAATGTACCTTTTAAACAATCCGAAAACATGTTAAAATGTAATATTAAAAAGTGTGTTTCAGAGGAATATGAAAAGAACTACTTTAAATTAACTTTCAAAAATGGATTCCTCATCTAAACTTTGTCTTTATGGGAAATTAAAAAATATTGTCAGTCTGAGGAATATTTTAATTGCAATAATTTTATACATAGGTAGTTACTCTCAAAATTTAGACTTAGTAATCATTCCCTAGTCATTGAATTGGGAAGGTACAGAAACATTCCAAGAGCACAAAGATTATGTAAAAAATGTGGAAAAATTTCATTTCGTTTTGTATTGTGACATAAACATATCATTGCGTTCAAATATTTTTTGCTTATCTAAAAGACTATGTACCATTATTTCAACATCTTGATGCATTAAATAAACTAAAACACATTCTAAACCCCGTTCCTGAACTTGTTTGTCATATTGGATTCTTCGTTAATCAGTCTTTAGAACTGAGGGGGTCAGACCCATGTCAGACAAGCTTATGATGGTGTTTTTTACATAAATTTATAATTGAACTCTTGAAATATGTTCTATTATTCTATATATTGTATTGTATTACATTGTATTGCATTGTATTGTATATAATTGTTTGATTGTATTGCTTGACCCTTATGGGTGTAATTTTGCAATGAAGATTACTAACTAACAGAGCCGGCATTTAATGTATATTTTATATTATAAATACATATATGAAATACTAATACATTCCAAAATGAGGTATATAGACAGAATAAACGTCTGAAAAATGTCTACTATGAAGCAATAAAAGCCCATATCTCTTTGTATGTATGTACATATTATATCCGTCTTTAACGTAACCTCGCCGCCAAGGAAAAACCACAAAAACTTTACTAAAGAAAATTGATATGGAAACCTGTGTTACGGAGCAAGTGCAAGGCACGCCTCAGGACATTGGTGCCGAACTTCATCAAAAACAAAATAATATATAAATATCAAATATTATAAAATATTGAAGTTTAGTGTTGAACGTCTGCAGCTAAAATGATTTTCAAGCTTTCACCTCATTAGAATAGGAATATATAAGAATACTTATTGACACAATCCAAATGATTGGTCCACGTAACCACGTATAGAACTACACATAATAAAAAAACCGCCAAAAACATACCGTTCTTAAAAAACGTTCCTTTTAGAAAACATTTTCCAGCTATACTCCGAAACGCGGAAAAGTACATTTCTCCAATGGAATCAGTATTATAATAAATTCGTTGAGGATTCCACGAAACCCTCTTTCTCGCCTGAGATTGCTGATGTCAGTGTAAAATTGTAATGTTGACTGTAAAAAGTTTATATCTGTGTAACATACAAGATTTAAAAAATAGTTTTTTTCTGTAGATTCTTTATCTTGATCTAAAAGATTAACTTCTATACAAGTTTTATAACAATTCATTGAGAGTTACACCTTTATCAGGACAAAAAAGTTTTATTAACTGCAAAAAAAAAATTAGGAGGTGTGGTATTATAGCAAATATGACATCTCTCCACCACATAACGTGGAAAATCACGGAGAAGTTAACAACTATTTATCACTGTATGGTTTTCAACAATGAGCAAAACCCTTACCGCATGGTAAGCTATGAAAGATCCCGAAATGACAAAAGTAAAAAAAACCGAGGAACGTAACGATCTAAATGACGAAGACGCCGACGCAATTACCGACGACGGAATAAAGGTTTGTTGTTTCTCATTTCCGCGACATTAATCAAATGACTTGAACTTTATTGTCAACAAATGAAACACTTTTAATAAACTCACACTCAAGTTACAGAGAAACGACGGATAATATATGTTCCAATTTTCGTAACCACAATTCCGTCTTCTTTACCTCGAGGATGACCTACCACATTAGACCAAATAACTGGGTTTGTAATTTCACGAATAACACGAGAGGTGACTCACGTTGTACAGGATCAGCTTACTCTGCCGGAGCATCGAGATCTACGCCGGATTTTGATGAATTTATATTGGCCAGTAATACCGATTTATTGAGTAAGCCAGCTGCAACTGATTTTATAGTATTTGTTGTGCTGTTACACGGCGGTCCCATGTTACGGTTAGGGTTGAGCGCTCACAGACATGTTCAACTCCGCCACATTCTTCATATGCCTGTCCCAAGTCAAGAACCTGTAGTTTAATGGTTGTCGTTGGTTCATGTGTTTCATATTTGTTTTTCGTAAATTGTTTTGTAATAAATAAGGCCGTTACATTTCTCGATTGAACTGTTTCACATTTCCACGTGGTTGCTTTTACAGCCGACTATACGATTTGTTGAAGGCCATACGGCTGCCTATGATTGCTGACATCCTCTTTATTTAAACTCTGGCGGCTAGTTGTCTCATTGGCAATCACCACATCTCCTTACTTTATTTAGTAGTGGCGTCGGCGTCTTCGTTATTTAGATCATTAGGTTTCTCGTTTGAGTTGTTTTATATGTCATTTCGGATTCGTCATAGTTTACTATCAGTGCGGTAAAGGTTTTGTTCATTTTCTTATTTTTATTTAGCTAGCGAATCCCTTCCCGTGCGCTTCCTTTGACATAATTCACTGCGATTCTACATAGATACTAGCTAGGAACAGGACTTTTTTTTTTGCAGTAAATAAAACTGTTTTATCCTGACAAGTTAACAAACCTCCATGAATTGTTATGAAACTTGTATAGGCGTTAATCTTCTAGATCAAGATAAAGCAGCTAGAGAAAAACTATTATTTAAATTTTGTATGTTACAGAAAAATGAACTTTTTAAAGTCAACATTACAATTTTTCACTGACAGCAGCAATCTCGTGCGAGACAGAGGGTTCCGTGGAATCCACGAATTTATTATGATACTGCTTCCGTTTGAAAACTAAGGAAAATAAACGGCCGGACTAAATGGTGTGGGTATATCCCCCTTATGACCGAAATATTGTTATTTTTTCAGAACTTTTTTTCGGATATTTGACTGCCGTTCCCACTTTTAATAACAAATAACTCTGAACATCAACTCGATCTTTAATTTGAACTTGAACTCAATGGATAGCTTGACTATTTTCATACCAAATAGCTCTGAACACTCCGTTTGAAAACTAAGGAAAATAAACGGTCGGACTAAGTGGTGTGAATATATCACCCTTATGTCCGAAAAATTGTTATTTTTTTTAGTACTTTTTTTCGGATTTTTGACTGCCGTTCCCACTTTTAATAACAAATAACTCTGAACATCAACTCGATCTTTAATTTGAACTTGAACTCAATGGATAGCTTCAAACATCCGAAGCACATTAAAAAAACGACTGATATGGACATCGATTTAAAAATAGACCTATGTTTTTCCAAAATGGTCACGTGCTTTTACCTCATCATCAAATAAGCAAGTTGTCGACTTAATCAGTTAACAAGTTGAATTCAACATGTCGACTTCTTATTACTTTGTCATTACATTTATTCTAGCAAGTCGACATTGTAATGCAATTTTTTCTTTATCATTCCGACAAGTTGACTCCTCATGATGATTTGATTCCAGCTTATAACACACAGCATAACTAATAATTCAGACTTATTTGCAACAAAATAACTTTACAAGGGGTGTACCATATGCGCTTCCATACAAATGCGTTGAAAAGCGTTAAATTAGAGACAGTCGTATGTTGAGTAGTAAAAACTTACCAAAAGTACGTTAAATTTAAAAAAAAATATTAACTGTTAAAGTTCTCACTGAATGCTGAATGCTAATGAATTAATTTGTGCATATCTTCCACGTATAAAAAATCTATGAAATTCAACTGAAACTTTAGATGAATTGATCATCCCGGAAACATATACGACTGCTCAGTTTTAAGTACACTCACTGATTAAACATCAAATGGATATATATTTCTTTACATATACGGACATATTTACTATATACATCCACGGCCCATAAATTTCATTTTTCACTTAGTCAGAATGTGTAGCCTAAATGTATTCGTTAATTACTAGACGCGCAACTCCGTGGATCAATGGGACATCCGGCAAAATCAGGTTATTGTATTATTTTTTTTAATTTCTTAGCTAGGTTGGGCTGTACTTTTTCTTTCTGTTATTCCAAAGCTTCAGTAATGATACTTGGTTGATGGTTGCTAAACGTCAAGCGGCAAATATTACATATGTTTCTTCGTGTTTTAATGGAATATGAATACTAGTAATCCTTGACATGTACAGTTTGTCAGAATTTTAATGTGCTATGTAACAACGTAATAGTCCGTATAACGACATTATTCTGACTCCTAATAGCTAAACATATTGCAACTGCCGCCAACAGAGCTTTAGGACTTTTGATTTCAAAACAAAAAGCGTTTAGGCTTTTTGCATCTCACACTTTTTCAAAACTATACAATTCAACAGTTTTGAGCACCATCAGCTATGGAGCTGCAGTATGCGGAGATCAAACTTTTCCTGTATTACCGCGGTACAGAATAAAGCGATTCGTTTTTATGGGTGTTGGTCGATACATTACAAACACGGCGATAGTCGGTGACCCAAGATGGATACAAGCTAATGTAAAACAATGGAATAGTGTAAATAACTAGTGGTGTAGACTCAAAAATATGGACCGCGATAGACTTAACTTCAAAATTTTCAAGTGGTCGGAACTTTTTAGTTTGAACACAAGTAGATGTAAAAACTGGAACTAAAGAATTCGACAGCAATTTTTATCAGCAGATATAACGCAGAAAATGTCGATATAGCCTTTGTTAAAAATATACTCTATGACAGTCTTTTATCTAAATTTAACGATGAATGGTCAGAAAATCTAAATAAAACTTCATCTTAAAGGAATAGAAATGGAGGGAATAAGTTGCGGACGTCAATACACACCAAGGAATACATACATAAAGTTGTAGTTCCGGCGCAGAGAAGAGTCTATACGCAGTTTCGTTGTGGTGTTGTACCGAGCCGCATAGATACTGGATGATTTAAGAAACTATACCCGTGCAACAACGAACTTGTGAAACATATAGAAACATTGTTGAAACTGAGGAACGTGTATTGTTAAGAGTGTCCAATGTACATGTACGATAAACTGCGAACTGAACTTTTTAGAATAATATTGTCAGAACATCCAAACATAAAATCTAATTTGGAGAAATTGTCTATTGTTCTAGCCAGTGACTGTGATAGTATTATTATAAATAGTGTCAAAATCTGTAAATAATTTTAGATAGAAGACGTTGTTTTTTTTATTGTTAAACTGTTTGTCATAAATGTATATATTTTAAAGAAATTTTAAAATTTAGCTGTACATTGATATTTTGTTTCATCCCGTGTATTATGTTATGTTTTGTAATATTAATGGTTAGACGTAAATAAACTATTTGTATTTGTACCGGGGTATTTGTATTTGTATTGTACTCCTAGCTGGTATTTGCTCCTACTTCAAAATGACGCACGCTTTGTGGAGAAGCAGTAAAAGCTAATGTTTGATCTAGCTGGGGATCGAACCAAATTTGCATGAAATTATCAATAATATGTATGTTTTTTACTATAAAAAAACCTAGATTTTGTGAGGTCTTAAAACGATCAAATTGATTAATTATGTGAAAAATGGGTAGAGATCGTTCATATTTTGAGTTCATTTACTCATTGCTTTTGTTTGGGCTTACTAGGAATAACAACAGCCTAAGACTGAAAAACTAAAATAAAGGCCGCAAATAGTACGAAGTATAAAGTTCTATCGAAAATTTTGTTTCTTAGACAATTAGAAAGAAAGCATTCATAATCTATAGTACTATTAGGACTTTCAATGTTTTGTCATTATATGCACAATTACTCGTCAAATAAACGATCTATTGATACAACTATATTTATAAACAAACAAAATGTCCGACACAACTGAACCGAAAAGTCAAACTACAGTGTCTTCAAGTCTTAATCATGGTTTAAGCAATAGAGGGAGAAGTTCCTCCCGTAAACGATCACTATCCTCTGCATCAGAAGGCCAAATGAACCACTATCAACCCGTCAAAGATTTGTATCTGTAAACTGCCCGTTCAAAGTACAACTGTACAGTTGAGTGGTTCCCCTAAGTCCAGTAACATTAAAAAATAATGGCGAAACCTTTAATACGTCAAAACTATTTTAAACAACTTTGTTGAAACCTGATGTATTTCAATCCATCAGTAGTGAAATAAAATCAGAGCTTGTTTCAGAACTAAAATCATCATTAAAATCTACCGTTACTGAAGCCATACAAGATGTTATTAAACAAATTAACAACCTTATAAATGAACAGCAAATGAAAATAACAACTTTAAAAAAAAAAAAAGAAAAAGCTCAATTGAAAGAACAACCACTACTGATTTTTATGAAAAATAGGATACATTGAAAATTTGGCACATGCAAATTCTATCTGTTTGGCTCACAACAAGGACCTAAAAGAGGAGGTGGCTACCTTTAAAGCTCGATAAATAGTCACAGGATATCACTAAGATTTCACAACGTTCTATTGGCTCTAGGAGACCTACAGAAAGCGATAACATAATAGTTGATATTACCAACCAAAAAACTGGGCATTTCATCACCTTTCAGGATCAACGAAATCAAAAAGTCTCACATCATTAAAGATTAAGGGGAGAGTTCATTTGAAGGTACGAAATTGGAGGACAAGAAACTCCATCTATATGTGAAAAATTAAACTTATTATAATTACAGAAGATCTAACAAAAGACAAACAGGAATTCATCAAAAGGCTCAATCAACTTAAAAAAACAGATTCACTCATTTTGCACCTTTGATGGTAGAATATTTACAAAGAAAGAAACCGACTCCATAAAATTCTTATCAAGTCCATTCAAGATTTTGAAGATTTTAAGATTAAGTAACTTGTATAAATATAAAACTAGAATGAATATAACCACTTCGTCTGTTTAGAATGAGTTCTTAGATAACCTCTGATTATTATCATATAAATCTTCAACTGAGTCTCTTATTATTATATATCATCATCTTAATCTTCAATTGTACACATATATATAATCTACCAATCTATCTATCTATGTACAATTAGACAGTTACGTTTTTTTTATTACCATTATTTCGTCAACTCTTTGTAGATGATTTTAGACATTGTATATAAATAATGATAAAAACTTTACTTACTTTTAACGAAATAAATGAATTTATCCTGCAAGCAACCAACTTTTGTAAAAAAACAGGTACACAAATAAAGTTTTGCTATATTTGTACTTGTACAATTAAAATCTCCTGTGCTCCGCTTTCATGTTTAGCAAACGGTAAATGTGAATATTTCATTTTGCGTGACAGTTCCTTTTTGGTGTCCTCTTCACGGTCCGCCAAGTAGTCAGTTATGTATATGTTAAGGACACAAATAAACACGAATAAAATAGTTTTGTTGTAATAATTTGCTCTCAATAAAAATAATGTCTGCTACCCGCATTGACAAGAAATGAGAGAGAGAGTAATTATCAAACCGGATATTGAATGACCATTTTCCAATTCCGGAATGATACAGATACCAGACTGTGAATTAGCAACGCTTAATTATAACGAAAATTAGATGAACAATATCCCCGCCCCGAAAGAAAGAAGTTTTACAAATTTCTAAATGGTTGGTAGTTTCACAGACGGAATACAACATTGTAATCATAAACAAAATTATAGAACATGAAAGTCATATATAAGAAATACTAATGAAATTTCCAAACAATTAATGAAACGATTCAAACATATTTGCTCTCTCCTAAAATCATCTCAATCTATCGCGACTGCACCCAAACATTCATGTGTACCTATCATATAGAGTCAATGAAAAATATTGCAAAATATGCACCAAATATAAAGTATAGTGTAATAGGGATACAGTATTTACATATTAAACTGGATCCATCGATTGAATAATAAATATTGTGATGTCTCAGCGGAGACCATAAACTCCTCGTTTGCTTGTCTACATACACATACGACAGCATAAAATAATTTTCCCCAAAATAATTTCCTGCCGTGACGTTGCAGTTGTTTTATTTTTGCGGTAGAAATTGACAGATTTTCAAAAAACAGATGTCGTTAGAGTTTTATCAACGATTCGGGTATCTGACTTGTACAATGTTGGACGCCGATTCGACATTTTTCTTACTGATTTTTTTCTGATATTATCGTCGCTTTCATCTATATCGGCATCATATGGGTCACATATAGTTTTGTCTGCGCCATGCACATTGTCAGATAAATAGACTGCTTGTACATCGGCAACTTTTGAAGCAATAAGTTTTGAAAATTTTTGACCGTTTGGTAGTTTGACTTGACCGCATACGTCTCCGACGAACGGAAAAAAACGGGTCAACTTCAACTGGGCTCTCTACGACGTCCACTTTGCTATTTTCTCATTTAGATAATGGATTGGGAATTTGCATGTCGTCTGCCTTTTTGTACACGACTTCAAACGAGAAATGTTGAAGTATTGACATCCAACGTTCGTAAATTGCCCCTTTAAACTATTTTTAATACAAGGGTTTTAATGTTTGATGGTCACATTCAGCTATAAAAGAATTCCCACGCAAATAATCCGCACAATCAAGTATGCTCACGACCATTCCTAAAACTCTAACTTTGTTGGCCCGTAAGATTGTTGCCATGGACTCAAAGATTTAGAGTCAAACCTAATAATACGTGGTTTTTGTGTTTTGTCATTTGGATCAAGCTGGTATAACATATATCCAATACATAGTATCTACACTTAAGCGAAAAGTCAGGTCGAATTTTGCAAAACAAAGTATGTCGAAATTCACCAAATTATGTTTCAAGTCTTTAAATGCAGTTTCCTGTTCACTACGCTATTTGAATATCTTCTCTTTTTTCAAAAGTCGTGTTAATGGAAAAACAAGTGCGCTATAATTCGGTATGAATTTTCTGAACCAGTTAAATAAACCCAATAATCGTCTTAATTCCTTTATATTCTTTGGTTGTGGATAACCCGAAATAGCCGTTACGCGGTCGAGTGGCGGACGGGTCCCGTCTTTTCAGATGAGATGTCCGGGAAAAACACAAGACGATGCTGCAAAGGAGCACTTTTTTGGTCCTGTTTTCAATCCTGCTGCACGAAATCGATGAAATACGTCCTTCAAATCTGATAAATGTTGTCCGAATGTGTCGGAAAAAATCAAGACGTCGTCCAAATAGCAGAGACAAGATTTAAATTACAATCCGTGTAAGACCTTATCCATAAGCTTTTGAAATGTATTTCGAGCAGTTTTTAAACCCATTGATAATCGTCGGAATAAGTACCAAAACATGTGCTGAAAGCTAGCGCTGTATATTGACTTGAGTCGTTTGAAAGAGTCGTTTGGAAGAAACCTGAAGAATGATCAATTGACGATATAAAAGTAGGTATAACTTCGCTGAACGATTCGGCCAATTCTTGTAATGTCTGGTATGGAACATTTGAATTCTCTAGTTTGTGAATTTAAAAAAACTAAAATCGAAACAAAATCAGAAGCCTTGGGCGCATGGTTTAGCAGAATTCTTGGTTTCGCTTAGTGACAGTCCAATAGGACTAGTAATTAACAAATCTTCTGTTTCACTCACAGGAGCGATTATACCTTGTTCTAACAAATTGTCAAGATGTTCTCTCAAAATTTCCCTCTTATAAGAGGGGAGACGATATGGCTTCTGGTGTTTGCCAACACGTCCGGTTTCAGTAAAATCGTATGTTCCACCACACGCGTGAAGCCTAAATTCGGATTATCGACCGTGACAAAAAGATCTAGATTGTCATGCAACAAACACGCTAGTTTATCTAATTCAGTTTCTTGTAAATTTTCTGGTAACGTAAACAGGAACTTCACTTTTGAAAAGTCGGGTTTCGAGCGAGTCAATTGTGAATGAGGTGAATCAATAATGTAGGAAACTTCTACATGCTGTACTTCCGGTATAGTATCTGAAAATGATACATTTATATTCGTTATTCAGTCACCTAAATTCTGCTATTGTACGGCCTTTGGGAATAACGACATTCTCACTTGTTGGATTTAAAATTTTTACCGAAACTTTCCTATTGTACGGTACGGTTACAACAGATTTTAGCTACAAGCAAATCTTTGCTACATGAAAACTTGCTTTTGGAGCACATACCTTGTAATCCAAATGTAGTTTAATTCGGTACCCTAGCCAAAACATTAGTTTATGTATTTGGTTCAAGACTAAGTCGCTTATGGGTTTGAACATTTGCGGTATTCAATTGACATGAAATTTTACTAAAATCTAACACAACAATGTTTTTCATCAAATAATCTGTCCCTAGATTGAACGGATGTGAAGTCATTGAGAGAATATATACATCAATACCAATTTGCCCTTGTGTGTACAATTTAATTTTTGCCGTTCCCGTTACTTTAATTGTGTCATTATTATCCAACCTTATTTCGGAACAATTCAACTGTTCATATGATAATTTTTGCTTGTTGGAAACAGCACCAAATAAAGATTTTGACATGATATTAACGGAACTGCCTGAGTCAACTAATGCAGCCAATTTGAGCTGATAAAAAAAATATGTACAAAAATTGATGCTTCTTTTGTGAACTGAAGTCTATAAAGGCACTCTCAAAATCTATCCCGGACGACCGTGCCTGTCTCCCGGGTTCGGTCGGTTTTCCAAAGCAAAGTTTGTGCAGATATTTTCTGTATGTCCTTCTGCTGCCACAACTGACATTTTGCAGTCGACAAATTTTGGCCAATACTGTTCCAATAACATTCACACTGTCGGTGACCTCTACCTTTACATTTAAAACACGGTCCATAAAAATTATTGCGATCATGGGTAACTTGTCGTTCATTCGCTGGATAATTATTACGGTCATTGGTAACTTGTCGGTCATTCGCTGGATAATTATAATTGCGGTCATGCGTATTTTGTCGGTCATTTGCAGCTTGTGGCTTATTCTGCACATTCATGTCTGATATAAGAGACATTAATGACTGTATTTGATCCTTCATTTCAGACATTTCAGATGAAGCAGCTGCGAGAGCCTGCGGAGAACGTTTGTCGGATTTCATTTCTTTTTGAGCTCTAACTTGCTCACTTAACTCCTGAAATTTCTGTCGCAAATCGCGCACCTCAGTATTAAGATCATCTGCAGTTCTTCTATTATCACGAGATTTGTTTTTAAACAATCCTGCGGCATTTACAGAGTCATCGTATTTTCTGTAACAATATGCTTCTGCCATTTTTGCAGAAGCGAGGGCGTTTTGCATATCTTGAGGCATCCCTGTGCGGACAAAAAATGACATTTGCTCTGGTAAGCCACTGATAAATTTTGAGAGCATTTCATGTTCCGGCTTGGCGAGTGATTTACCCTTTTCATAAATTGGTTAATAAAAATCCTATTCGCTTTGACCGGAGGACAAATTCAGGCTCTGAAATATTTCACTATGCATAAGTGCGTTAGACCCATGTCCACAGAAATTAACGTATTTCTCTTTAAAAAGAATACGGACACTTTTTCTAGTCTGATTTGCTTTCGTCGAGTTGTACCATATTAAAGCTGGACCTTTTAGATGTAAAGGAAAGCGGCTATCATGCGCTTGTCAGTTAGGTTAAATTAAGATAAACCATGCAATGTGGTGAAAGATTCAGATTCAGTCAACAACGTATTACCATTATCTTGAGGATACTCGGGAGCTCTTAGCCAAACGTTCCATTTTATAATTCAATGAATGTGGCAGCGATACGCCGACGCTAGAATTTGTTTGAAATTATATTCGTGTAGGGGGGACTTCTTCTTGAATATTAGCAGTTCCAGAAAACGGAAATTTAAATGATGTTCTAACTGTTGTTGGGTGAGTTATTGGCGTATGTAATGAATCATGTGATGGAGTTTGAAAAGAAAACAATTTAGTTAGTTCATGTTCTTTCAAAAAGGAATCATTTGAAAAAGATTTTGAAGCCGATTCACTTTGTGTAGAGTCTGGCCCGTTTTGAATTGATTCTTCCGTAAATAAAGACGAGTTGGTACCGTTTCTCATACCAGCAATGAGAGTAGTAATCACAGAATTTGGCAAGACTGTTCTCACAGACAAAACATTTTTCTGAACATGGCAAGACTGTTCTTACCAAACATAAATCTAGAAAGCATACATTTACTTTATTTATAGCAAAAAGAACAATGTTAGCGACGAAAAAAATCACTTTATGTACAGTTTTATTAATAAAACATAGTTTATACACACAAAAGTTGACTGTTTATTCTACACAGTCGTTGACTACCCGTCGACAAAGTCTCAACAGCCAAAGTCTCGCAGGGGCTGAGATAGGATGAATACCGTCATTATAGAATGTTGTAAATCTGAAAGAGTATCTAACGTGATTAGTCCTAGCTTTTCTCGTATTTTCGATATCAAGTGAAAATTTTGATGATTCTTTCTTGTAAATTAGATTTATTTCTCTTACAAAGGCGTTAACAATTTCTATTTGCTCATCTTTTTTATAATTAGGATCTTCACAACCTTTATTTTGTTGTTTTCAAAAATTGAATACGAGGGTAGCTCCAATAATATAGGTTCTACAGTAGGAAAACCTCTAATAAAAGCATAATTTTCTCTGAATTTTGTTATCAACTCATGAGTAGACGAATTGTCTGTGGATTTTAATTGTATCAGAGCACCGTCTTTTACCGTCAAATTACATGTACCCAGCAATAAATACAATACAATACGTGGATAAGATGACGGTGTAACTCAACTTCAAGGTTCACTTGCAAAAATCTAAATTGTTTTTCTGCTGTGGCACCTCCTTCAAACCACCAGACAATATCTCTTTCAATGCCCCGGATAACCTCGTCACGGAGATATCTGGCTTTCCTGTCCGATAAAACAATGGCGGTTTTACGTAATCTAATAACAGTGTCCAAGACGTTTGTATTATATTCAATCTGACTTCTTAATCTGCTAAGAGTCATACCAACAAGCAAATAAATTGTTTGGTAACGATGTCTAAAATGGCGACCTTGAAAAGTTTGTCTTTTTTTTTTCTTCAAAAGCACGTGTTAAAAAAAAATGTCACAGATCACAGCCCTTTAAAATGTCTCAAATTCACATTAATTTAAGGGACCTCCATCATTCTGTATCCTTGGGGGATTTTTATATGTTAAGGACATAAATAAACACGAATAAAATAGATACTAGACTGTGAACTAGCAACTCTTATTTATAACGAAAATTAGATATACAACATCAGCACTTCTGTGTTGACATGAATTATCATTGATATGGTCATAATTATAAATCTATATACAAAACTTAGAATTTTTCGAAATACTAAGGATTTTCTTCACCAGAATAGATTACCTTAACTGTATTTGGCAAAACCCTACGGAATTTCGGGGCCTTAATGCACTTCAACGTCGTACATTATTTGGCCTTTTTAACTTTTTTGATTTGAGCGTCACTGATAAGTCTTCGAAGACGAAACGCGCGTCTGGTGTACACAATTTTAATCCTGGTATTTATGATGAGTTTATTTAAACAATGACAATTTCTTTGAAAAATCATTCCTGTCAAACTGTTATGACGTCTTTGTTAGATAAATGATTAAAAGCCATTGATGAAGGAAAGGAGTAGGTTCGTAAAGGGCCATATTTGGCCCCATTATTAAGTTCAATGTTTCAGGATGATAAATGTTTTAAGTTGATGAAAAGACATGCGAGAAAGTTAAATAGAAGTATTTTTGTCAAAGTTTTATTCTGAAGCGTTGATTTTTACATCCCAAATAGGTCAAAAACAGAGATTTTTGCAAAATTTGACAAAATCAAACAGATTTCAACCAAATAAATGCCTAAGAAACATAGATCGCAGGCGTCAACAAACTAAATATTTGTGTCAGATATGTAAAATGCCGTAACAAAGATTATGTTAAAAGATTTTTTTTTTGTCAACGCCTGCTCTCTATGTTTCCTATCCAGGAAATCAATGGAAATGCGTCCATTTTCATTGAATTTTCGTGGAAAATCAAAATGAGTGCTATTTGTGACGTCATGAACAGAGCGCAAGTACGTCAATTTTCATAAAAACATATATTTTCGATATTGTCATTGTATTAGCTATGATTTATTTTTGTATTGGTCAATTAATCCTAATTTTAAATTTTAGCCAGAAATAGGGGCCATTTAAGGACCTTATCGAACCTACTCCTTTAGTAGGGGCAGTATTTTTGGATCTCTGTAAAGCTTTTGATCTTCTAAATCATGAACTGTTCCTTCAAAAATTACAGAAATATAACAGTCCTTATAATTCACTTCATTGGTTTACTTCGTATTTGGCCAATAGACATCAGGTCGTATCCATTTCAAATCCTATTTCAGATGTATCAACATTAAAAACAGGTGTACCTCAAGGGTCAGTTTTAGGTCCTATATTATTCTTAATAGTTATTAAAGATTTGCCTTTATATAATCCTAATCATAATACTGATCTTTTTGCTGACGATAGCACAATTTCTGTGATTGGAAAAGACAACAGGTATATAAGTCAGACACTTGATACTGTATTAGAAAATATTTGTCATTAGTGCGATGAAAACATAATGTTAGAAAATGTGTCAAAAACAATGACAATGTGTATAGGTTTAAAACAAAAACTGTCTGCCATGTGAAATGACACATTAAACATATCAATTAATGGCCAACATATCAATGAAAGTCACTGTGAGAAAATCCTTGGTATTTTTACTGACGCAACTCTGTCTTGGTATGATCATATTAATTATATTAAAAAAAAAGTCTTCATTAATAGCGTAACTAAAAAGAATCAAGAAATACTTGAATCATAATGCACGAATTTTATTTTATAATGCTTGTATTCTTCCGCATTTGGATTATTGTTGTTCAGTATTAGGAAACTGCAACAAATTTTTAATTGGCAGTTTACTAAAATTGTAAAAGAGGGCAGCTAGAATTATTTTAAACGAACACGATATTTGTAAACCAGCTATTGAACTATTTAAGGAATCTGGAATTATTCCTGTTACGAAGAAAATACTTTACCACAAGTCATAATAATGTATAAATCAAAACATGAACTCTCTTTAAATATTATTATTATTATGTTATGTCAGAAAATCGCCTTTTAATTGTAGCCAACAAAAGACACAAATCAATAATAAAATTTAACAAGATTTATTATACACTAGTTTACAAAAAGTATTACACAAAAAGAAATGTCAACTTAACTGTCAAAATATGAGTCCAATCTTTTATCTTTTCTTTATCCGGAAATCTTCACGGGAATCCACAGAATATTATATCCAATTGGTCACAATCTAGTATGATGTAGTTTGTAAATAAAAGTGTCAATCCAACTGCTGAGAATGTTGATGTCTATCGATGTCTAAGTCTATCTATGTCTATGTCCAAATCTCTATATTCAACTAACTTTTGGGTCTGCATTTAAATACTCAAACGGAAATTTCTAGACAATTCTAGAAATATAAATTACGCATCTTTTGTTATGATCATTCTGGAAACGTTATGTAAGTAAAATAGAAAGTTCTAATCATTCCATTAGTATCAATGATTGTTCCAGTGATTTCTAAACTGCATAGTTGTAACACAATGTAAACATGTATAATAGGCCACACATAACAAATTAGGCCAACTAAATAGATATGATAGTTACAATATCATAACACCTCCCCCCTTAAAAAAAGGTATGAGTGTAACAAAAACTTTTCATGAATAATATGTACAAAAATACATAGTAATATATAGTAAGTATTTTCAAAAATACACAGTATATTCACAGTGTTTTAATAAGTTCTAGATAAAGCATCTGCTATTACATTATCTTTACCTTTAATATGTTTTACAATAACATCATATTCCTGTAACAATAAACTCCACCTAGTCAATCTCTGGTTCTTGTTTCTCATTTTATGTATGAAGGTGAGAGGATTATGATCAGTATAAACAAGAATAGGATGCACAGTGGGATTTAAATATACATCAAAATGTTGAAGTGCAGACAACAGTGCAAAACACTCTTTTTCAATAGTCGAATAATTTTTCTGATGTTTATCTAATTTCTTAGAAAAATATGATATAGGTTTTTCAACATTATCATCTGTCTCTTGATATAAAACAGCTTCAACTCCTACATCGCTTGCATCAACGGCAAGTTTGAATTGTTTTTCAAAGTCTGGAGTGATCAGAACTGGATTATTAATTAAAAGTGATTTACTATTTTCAAAAGCGTTTTGACAATTTTCACTCCAGATGAATTTAGAATCTTTCCGTAAAAGATGAGTCAATGGTTGAACAACAGTCGCAAAATTTGAACAGAATTTCCTGTGAAAAACAATCATGCCTAAATATCTCATAAGTTGTTTTTTTATTTGTAGGAGGAGGAAATTTGGTAATTGCATCCACTTTAGCCGTAATAGGTTTCACCTGACCTTGGCCAACTGTATGCCCTAAATAATCAACAGTGGCCTGACAAAATTCACTTTTACCAAGATTAACAGTCAAATTTGATTGTGACAATCTATCAAAAGTATCATATAAATGTGTCAAATGCTCTTCCCAGCTATCACTACATACAATAAGATCATCAATATAAGCATAACAACAGTCTAAATCTTTTATAACATTATTGATCATTCTTTGAAATGTAGCTGGAGCACTTTTCATGCCAAACGGCATTACAGTATATTGAAATAAGCTATCTGGTGTGACAAAAGCTGATATTTCTCGAGCTCTCTGTGTCAATGGGACTTGCCAGTGACCCTTCAATAAATCAAATTTGCTCACAAATTTTGCTTTTCCAATATTATCAATGCAATCGTCTATCCTTGGAATCGGATAGGAATCAGATTTTGAAACAGAATTTACTTTTCTGAAATCAGTTACGAAACGAAAAGTTTTATCTGGTTTGGGCACAAGCAGACAAGGAGAGCTCCATTCACTGTTACTCGGCTCAATAATATCATTGTCAAGCATATATTTAATTTCTTGTCTCATAAATTCAAGTTTGAGTGGATTGAGCCGGTAAGGATGTTGCTTAATTGGAGAAGCATCACCGACATCGACATCATGACAAACAGCAGTGGTTTTGTTTGGCACATCTGGAAAAAGATTTTAAAAGAAAATACCAAAGCTTTTCATTTTCTCTACGATCAAAAGACAGATGTGCAAGTTTTGAATCTAAATTTGACAAAATTTCTGAATTTTTCAGTCTAACTGTCTCTTCCATAGTTTTAGAACTAAAAGGTGGTTCAATTATATCTGGTTTGTCATGATTGTTCTCCAATTTAACCATGGCTAAAGTGGCAACTGGTTTACTCTCACCTTCATTAGTACGCTCAAAATATGGTTTTAACATATTAATGTGACACACTCTATTTTGTTTACGCCGACCTGGTGTTTTACAATATAATTCAAATCATTGATTTTACTCTATATGGTATAAGGACCACAATATTTAGCTTGTAATGGATGTCCAGGGACTGGCAAAAATACAAGTACCTTATCACCAAGCTTAATAAATCTGTCCCTGACATCTTTATCATACCATATTTTCATCTTATTCTGAACAGTTTTTAAATTGTTCTGAGCAATTTGACAAGCAATATACAATTTTTCTTTAAATCTAGATACATAGTCTAGAAGATTCAAGTCAGTGTGTTCAGTAAGCCACTTTTCCTTTATCAATTTTAAAGGTCCCCTCACAGTATGACTAAATACCAACTCAAAGGGACTAAAACCAAGGGATTCTTGAACAGACTCTCGGACCGCAAAAAGTAAAAAGTGAACACCATCATCCCAATCCCTGTCAAATTGAAGACAAAAAGTTCTGATCGTGTTCTTCAATGTTTGATGAAAACGTTCTAAGGCACCTTGAGATTCTGGATGATAAGCACTTGACCTATACTGAGCAATCCCTAACTGGTACACGACTTGCTGAAATAAACCTGACATGAAATTTGAACCCTGGTCGGACTGTATAGACTTTGGAAGTCCTACTAGCGTGAAAAATTTGATCAGAGCTTTGACAATACTAGGTGTCTTGATATTCCTTAACGGAATAGCCTCAGGAAAACGAGTGGAGGTACACATAATCGTCAATAAATACGCATTTCCAGTCTTGGTCTTCGGTAAAGGTCCAACGCAATCAATGAGTACTCGGCTAAAAGGTTCTTCAAAGGCTGGAATAGGCAGAAGTGGTACTGGTGGTATTTTCTGGTTAGGCTTACCAACAACCTGGCATATATGGCATGATTTGCAGTATTCTGCGACATCATTTCTAAGTCTTGGCCAATAGAAATGCTGCAAGATCTTAAGGCAAGTCTTCCTTATACCTAAGTGTCCAGCCAAGAGGGTGTCATGAGCAAGACCAATAATGTCTTGCCTATAAACTTTAGGCACCACCACTTGGTATACCACTCTCCATTCCTCCTCAGGGGTAGCATCAGGGGCCTCCACTTTCTCATTAAAATGCCGTCTTGATGATAATAGCATTCGGACACTTTGTCTGCTTCTTCCTGTGGTTGAGCCCTCTTGCAGAGCTGAAGAACCTCAGGGTCTTTATTTTGTTCTTCGACAAATTTCCTTTGGTCTAATGAATGGCTGTTTACGTCTGGCCATGGCATAATTACATTCTTGCTAATGCTAGGTGGTCTTATTACGGCCTTCTCTGAGCTACCGGGACCTTCAATGCTGGCTAGAAAGGTGTCAGAAAGGTCCATGTAATCAAACTGGTCTTCTTGCAAATCCTCATGTTTTTGTTTTCTAGCCATCGCCCTAGTAACGACACAAGCTGGATACAGTTCAGCATCATCTTCAGGTGATTTAGCATCCACCACCGGTTCACTGGTAACAATTGGTTCAGCAACCAATTTGTTCCTAGCTAGATCATTTCCTAGCAATAATGAAACACCCTCAACAGGGAGATTAGGACGAAGACCCACAACAACTGGTCCAGTTATCAAATCTGACTTCAGATAAATACGATGGAGGGGAACATCTATACAACCTAACTCCATACCTTGTAACAAAACGGAGGCACCAACAGAAGTCTCCTCAGACAAAGGCAACACACCTTCTAACAATAAAGACTGAGAAGCTCCAGTGTCCCGTAAAATCTTAATAGGCTGAGGAGTAGTATTATCAACAATAGAAACAAACCCATCAGACATAAAAGGTTTATAATCCTCCATGTAATCACAAAAACTGGACTTAAAAGCCTGACTCGCAGGACATTCCAACGTATTGGTAACACGGGGTGTCGTACAAGCACTGGTCTTGGGCTTATTATCTCTTTCATTCTTCTTCTGGAGTCTAAAACAATCAGCCATCAGGTGACCATTTTTCTTACAATAAGCACAAGTCAGTGACTTCCTCTCAAAAGTATCAAATTTTGGACTAGACATATTATAACTAGACCGACTCTTATTCTGTGCAACAGGTTTATTATCAGTACGCTCAGTGCTTTGATTCTTGTAATTTCCACTCGAAGTATTAAAATTTTGACCTTTGAAACTTCTCTTATGTGAAAGGGTATAATTATCGGAAATAACAGCTGCATCTTGTAATGTCTCTACAGTTTTGTCATCTAAATGTGTTTTTAAGTCTAAATGAACACACTGCTTGAACTCTTCTAATAACATCAATTGTCTTAAATTATCAGAATTTTTATCTATTTTCTTTGACGTAAGCCATTTATCAAATAGATCTTCTTTTTCCCTAGCAAATTCAACATAGGTTTGTGAATCAAACTTTTTATAAGACCTAAATTTCTGTCTACATGCTTCTGGCACTAGCTCATAGGCTTTCAAAACTTCCTTTTTTACCGTGTCATAATCAGAACTATTTTCTGATGAAAGTGCTGAGTAAATTTCAGCGGCCTTGCCCTCAAAAACACTTTGCAGCATTGTAGTCCAAAAAGGCTTCGGCCATTTCAAATTTTGAGCAATTTTCTCAAACTGTGGAAAAATTTATCAACTGTTTTTCACAAAATTTGGGAACCAAACGTATGTTTTTTGCTGCATCAAAATTAAAATGTTCTGATTTTGATTGGAATTTAGTGTTGCTTTCTTCTTTGGCCATTTCAATTTTCATTTTCTCCATCTCTAACCTTTCCTTCATTTCAAGTTCTGCCTGTTTTAATTTAAATTCATCTTCCTTTTCTTTTCTTTTCTCCATCTCTAATCTTTCTTCTTTTTCCAATTGTTTTAATTTAAATTCATGTTCTAATTCAAGCTGTTTTAATTTGAAAGCATCAACATTTTCGACCTTGAGTTCAAGAGCCTCTTCACCTAAAATTTCTGCGTCAACTAATTTGTCTATTACCAAATTTTTTATAATTTGTTTTCTCATAGATACTCTAAAGTCTAATTTCAGATGTTTAGCAAGCAACACTAATTCCTCTTTCTTTAAATTATCAAACCCTTCCAGGTCTGGCGTTTTCAAAAATTTACCGGCATCAAATGCCATATTGTAGAATTTTGTTGGCTAATTCTAATAAAATATACTGAAAAATTTTCAATGAGATATTTACGTTATCCCGAACACGAGCCCCCAATTTCTGTTATGCCAGAGAATCGCCTTTTAATTGTAGCCAACAAAAGACAAAATCAATAATAAAATTTAACAAGATTTATTATACACTAGTTTACAAAAAGTATTACACAAAAAGAAATGTCAACTTAACTGTCAAAATATGAGTCCAATCTTTTATCTTTTCTTTATCCGGAAATCTTCACGGGAATCCACAGAATATTATATCCAATTGGTCACAATCTAGTATGATGCAGTTTGTAAATAAAAGTGTCAATCAAACTGCTGAGAATGTTGATGTCTATCGATGTCTAAGTCTATCTATGTCTATGTCCAAATCTCTATATTCAACTAACTTTTGGGTCTGCATTTAAATACTCAAACGGAAATTTCTAGACAACTCTAGAAATATAAATTACGCATCTTTTGTTATGATCATTCTGGAAACGTTATGTAAGTGAAATAGAAAGTTCTAATCATTCCATTAGTATCAACGATTGTTCCAGTGATTTCTAAACTGCATAGTTGTAACACAATGTATTTTATTTTGTACACAATGTAAACATGTATAATAGGCCACACAAAACAAATTAGGCCAACTAAATAGATATGATAGTTACAATATCATAACAATTATTATTATTATTATTATTAATATATGTACATTGTCGGAATATAAAATTGATTTGTACTCGCTACGAAACAGAAGAAAAGCTCGAAGAAGCTCGCTGTTCATCATATTTCTGAAGCTCGTACAAATACGCGTCACTGATGAGTCTTATGTAGACGAAACGGGCGTCTGGCGTATCAAATTATAAGCCTGGTACCTTTGATAACTATTTACACCACTGGGTTGATGCCACTGCTGGTGAACGTTTCGTCCCCGAGGGTATCACCAGCCCAGTAGTCAGCACTTCGATTTTGACATGAACATCAATTATATGGTCATTTTTATAAATTTACTGTTTGCAAAAGTATGAATTATTCGAAATACTAAGGATGTTCTTATCCCAGGCATAGATTACCTTAGCCGTATTTGGCACAACTTTTGGAATTTTGGGTCCTCAATGCTCTTCAACTTTATACTTGTTTGGCTTTCTAACTATTTTGATCTGAGCGTCACTGATGAGTCTTATGTAGACGAAACGCGCGTCTGGCGTATCAAATTATAAGCCTGGTACCTTTGATAACTATTTACACCACTGGGTCGATGCCACTGCTGGTGGACGTTTCGTTCCCGAGGGTATCACCAGCCCAGTAGTCAGCACTTCGGTGTTGACATGAATATCAATTATATGGTCATTTTTATAAATTTACTGTTTGCAAAAGTATGAATTATTCAAAATACTAAGGATTTTCTTATCCCAGGCATAGATTACCTTAGCCGTATTTGGCACAACTTTTTGGAATTTTGGGTCCTCAATGCTCTTCAACTTTATACTTGTTTGGCTTTCTAACTATTTTGATCTGAGCGTCACTGATGAGTCTTATGTAGACGAAACGCGCGTCTGGCGTATCAAATTATAAGCCTGGTACCTTTGATAACTATTTACACCACTGGGTCGATGCCACTGCTGGTGGACGTTTCGTTCGAGGGTATCACCAGCCCAGTAGTCAGCACTTCGGTGTTGACATGAATATCAATTATATGGTCATTTTATAAATTTACTGTTTGCAAAAGTATGAATTATTCAAAATACTAAGGATTTTCTTATCCCAGGCATAGATTACCTTAGCCGTATTTGGCACAACTTTTTGGAATTTTGGGTCCTCAGTGCTCTTCAACTTAATACTTGTTTGGCTTTCTAACTATTTTGATCTGAGCGTCACTGATGAGTTTTATGTAGACGAAACGCGCGTCTGGCGCATCGAATTATAAGCCTGGTACCTTTGATAACTATTTACAACACTGGGTCGATGCCACTGATGGTGGACGTTTCGTACCCGAGGGCATCACCAGCCCAGTAGTCAGCACTTCGGTGTTGACATGAATATCAATTATATGGTCATTTTTATAAATTTACTGTTTGCAAAAGTATGAATTATTCGAAATACTAAGGGTGTTCTTATCCCAGGCATAGATTACCTAAGCCGTATTTGACACAACTTTTTGGAATTTTGGGTCCTCAATGCTCTTCAACTTTATACTTGTTTGGCTTTCTAACTATTTTGATCTGAGCGTCACTAATGAGTCTTGTGTAGACGAAACGCGCGTCTGGCGTATCAAATTATAAGCCTGGTACCTTTGATAACTAAATACATTATATATTTTCCGACAATGTACATATATTGTATATAATTAAAAGCTCTTAGATGTTTTACATATTTGGTGTCATAGAAATGATATTAGTTTAATGAAAGATTGAATAAACGAGTATTCATGTGGTCGTATAAGTATGGAAATTTATCCTGCAATTAGCCTACTAATGTACAAATAACAGGTATACAAATAAATTTTGCTTTATTTGTACTTGTACAAATAAAGTCTCCTGTAACCCCACTCCTGTGTTGAGCAAGCGGTAATATGCATATTTCTGTTTCCAAACCAGTTCATTTTGGGGTCCTCTTCGCGGTCCGCGTTTCAACTATGTCGATTTCTTTGAGAAATCTGAGACAATGATTTAGATTTTAACAACTAAATTCAAGTGTTGGGAGTAATTTCAGGATAAACACAATATATGTATGTTGTCGGAAAATATAAAATTTATTTGTACTCGCTGCGAAACAGGAGAAAAGCTCGGCAGAGCCTCGCTTTTCGTCCTGTTTCTAAAGCTCATACAAATAAATTTTATATTTTCCGACAACATACATATATTGTATATAAACCAATTAAAAATTGGTGCTTCAGAGTATTGACTAAGTTTAAAGAATATAATCTTGAACCATACTGTAATTGTGATATATTACAATTGTTAACTAAAAATGTGATTAAGGATATATAAATTCTTAATTGTTGATTTATATGAAGATGAATGGTAAATAAGTTGGTTTCGAATGAATATGGCAAAATTGATCTCGGCCGAATATACCGTCAAGATAAGTGGCTTGTGATATGCATACATCGCCAGACATGCCAATCCAGATTCAGTAAAAGTTGTAACGATTGAGAATAGAACTGAATCGGCTAAATTACAGTTCAAAGATGGGCATCACAATCGAGGTACGTTGATAGGTAATTTCCCCACTAAATTGGGTACAATGACGTATAGCTATTGTGAAAAGACTGAACAAACAATCAAGTAAAAATAACGTTATCTTGGTACCCTTTTAGTTGATGTCTGCGCAGCCACGAAATAAACAATAAGTTAGCCAATATTGGCATACTATGTACGCACGAAAGACACTTCATACAACTGAAAGTAACAACCCTTACACAAAAAAAAAAACAAAATGCGTACACATAGATATAAGAAGATGTGGTATGAGTGCCAATGAGACAACTCTCCATCCAAGTCAAAATTTAAAAATGTAAACCATTATAGGTCAAAGTACGGTCTTCAACACGGAGCCTAGGCTCACACCGAACAGTAAGCTATAAAGGGCCCCAAAAATTACTAGTGTAAAACCATTCAAACGGGAAAACCAACGGTCTAATCTATATAAAAACGAGAAACGAGAAACACTTATGAACCACATCAACAAACGACAACTACTGAACATCAGATTCCTGACTTAGGACAGGTGCAAACAAATGCAGCGGGTTTAAAAGTTTTAATGGTACCAAACCTTCACCCTTTTTCTGAAACAATAGTGTAACATCACAACATGCATATATTTCCAAGGCGGATGCATTAAGCATTAATTATACATATATACCTGTTTTTATGTCCCTGACGTTAGATGTGTCTGTCCCTGGTCAGGAACATGTAATATAGCGGCTGTCGTAGGTTGCTGTCTGACATTTGTTCATGATTTTGTCATAAATCAGGCAATTTTGATACGGTATATGGGTTTTGATCATTGTGAAGTGTATAATGACCAATAGTTGGTCAAATCCATTTCATTTGGACTTTATTGGATAGTCCTCTCATTGAAAATCATTCCACATCTCCTTATTCAATTAATGTTATTGCCTTATTTGTAAAAGGCAGATACAGCCAATATTAGAATAAACGACATTAATTTTCTAAAAAAATGAACAAGCTCGGTGGCTAACACTGTTTGAATTTTAAAAAATATTTACCTTATATTTATCATTTTTGGAAAGAATGAAAGAAGAATCCGATATAAGGGATACAAATCCCGCTGTGGTTACGGCGTAAACTATTTATATAACCTTTCTACTTGAGAATAAAGGTGACCTTGTATGAAGTTTTTTTGGTTGTCATTTTAATGCTATATACTTATTAATACAATACACAAAAGCTAGCATCTTCGACTTGTAAGTTAAAGAAATATAATTAAATAACATCTAATAAGGACAGGTTGAAATATTTTTTAATTCCTGATGATGCATACTCATAAATTCTTTTGGAAAAATCCACGAAAATTTAAATGTTGATTCGATAGCGTTCTTTTATTTATTTGCCCTCGTAAAAGTTTTGTTAAAATACCGAAATCGGTAAATTCTTATCGTGAAAGAATAAGTCGGGTACAACTTTTTACATCAGGCGTGAATTAGTTGCACATTTTTCTTCTTATTAAGAAAAATGATTTTAATTTTCGCATCTATCTTAAGATTTAAGATTATTTACACAAAAATAGGTCTAACTGTTGATTTTGAAACACTACGAATTCACATTTATATTCAACCAACCAGATAGGCAGAGATCCATACATTTATAAGTTTCAAAACAGAGAAGGTGTGTTTGAAAATAAATAATCACGTGCTGCTACATGTATATCTTTTAAAGCAAATGAAAGTCGTAATTGTGTTAATTATATAATTACAATCTCACATTAAAATTTACTGAGAAATATTATACATAGTAATCAAGAAAATGTACTACAATGAGAATTCGGACGAATACACTCCTTCTCACTACACTTCCATCTACTCCTTTAAGTTTAGGCCAAACAGCCTTAGCAACAGTCTTTTATTATTTTTTCCCTGTAAATAAAAGATTGATTGAATTTACTTAAACTAAAAAAAAAAATGCAATCTTATTTTCGATAAGAAACAAGAAAATTAATTCGAAACACAATTCATGATTTATTTCTCCTAATTTTCAATGAAAAAAAAAGGTATTTTCTTCACTTTTCTTTTAACAAATTATTCGTTTCAGAAATTAAAAAAAATAAACAATGTATTTAACGCAGCACATTTTTAAAGTGTCTGTCCGAAATCACGAGCCTGTAGTTCGGTGGTTGTCGTTGGTTCATCTCTATCATATTTGTTGTTTTTCGTACATTGTTTTGTTACGAGTTATGCCGATAGTTTTCTTGTTGAATCCTTCCACATTTTCCATGTCGGGGCTTTTTATAGCCGACTATATATAAGGTACGAGTTTTCGTTGTTGAAGCCGTACGATAGCATATAATTGCTTACATACACTTTATTTGACCCTGGTGAATAGTTATCTTATTTGCAATCATACCACATCTCCACTGTTTATATTAGAAAAAAACATTCTTTCCAGCACCAAGGATGGCCTGGGATCCTGGCTCACTGCTCGACAGTAGACCTATCGTATTAGATTGGGTCAGGATGCCAGGCTAGCACCAATGGTCGTTTTTTTTATTGAACAGATAAAATTTCACCCTGACAACAAATAAGACAACAGTCGTTAGTAGTATAACGATTTAAACTGCACTCGTTCTATTTGAGCAGTCAAAATGCGTTGACTGTATATTTCTATGTCATATACAGTCACTGACCCGATATCACTTTTCCTCATGAATATTTAAATAGAAGTTGCCGAAACTATATTTAATTATTCATAGGACCTCTTCAACCTGTTCTTGTTTCCAATGTATACAACTAAGCGTGGAACGACTCAAACTTTAATATTTTTCTTTTACAATTTTTTGATAAACATATTTCACTTAATTTGTTAATTGGTTTTTTTTTTAAACCTATAAATCATTATGTTTTATGCTTATTGTTGATATTTTATAGTCCATACTCAAACGAATTCGTTCACCATCGATTGCGGGTTTCAACAGGTAATGTACATTTCATTGTGTTGTATATTTGTCCGCCTGATATGAGGCCTTTTTAAAAGGGGGATTTTTCACAATTTTTTAAATCAAATAAATAACATGAACACAATAAACAACAATTGAAAATGTGTTTTTCTAGATTGCAGTACAAAGACAATAATAGTGCATTGACTTGACATATCAACGATATAAGGATTCGGCCCGAAACGGGGAAAAAGCTCGGAAGAGCCTCGCATTTCCCCGTTTCTAAGCCTCATCCTTATATCGTTGATATATCAAGTCAATGCACTATTATTGTCTATATATGAATGTATTTAGGATAATATGGTTGAAAAAAACCTTTTTGTTTTTAAAAAAAACACAAAGTCGAATAGAGGTACGCAACGTCAAGTCAATCTAGAAAAACACATTTTCAATTGTTGTTTATTGTGTTAATGTTATTTATTTGATTTAAAAATTGGGAAAAATCCCCCTTTTAAAAAGGCCTCATATCAGGCGGACAAATATACAACACAATGAAATGTTCATTACCTGTTGAAACCCGCAATCGATGGTGAACGAATTCGTTTGAGTATGGACTATAAAATATCAACAATAAGCATAAAACATAATGATTTATAGGTTTAAAAAAAAACCAATTAACAAGTGAAATATGTTTATCAAAAAATTGTAAAAGAAAAATATTAAAGTTTGAGTCGTTCCACGCTTAGTTGTATACATTGGAAACAAGAACAGGTTGAAGAGGTCCTATGAATAATTAAATATAGTTTCGGCAACTTCTATTTAAATATTCATGAGGAAAAGTGATATCGGGTCAGTGACTGTATATGACATAGAAATATACAGTCAACGCATTTTGACTGCTCAAATAGAACGAGTGCAGTTTAAATCGTTATACTACTAACGACTGTTGTCTTATTTGTTGTCAGGGTGAAATTTTGTAAGTTCAATAAAAACGACCATTCATCTTTCCTTGGTGCTGGAAAGAATGTTTTTTTCTAATATAAACAGTGGAGATGTGGTATGATTGCAAATAAGATAACTATTCACCAGGGTCAAATAAAGTGTATGTAAGCAATTATGTGCTATCGTACGGCTTCAACAACGAAAACTCGTACCTTATATATAGTCGGCTATAAAAAGCCCCGACATGGAAAATGTGGAAGGATTCAACAAGAAAACTATCGGCATAACTCGTAACAAAACAATGTACGAAAAACAACAAATATGATAGAGATGAACCAACGACAACCACCGAACTACAGGCTCGTGACTTCGGACAGACACTTTAAGAATGTGCTGCGTTAAATACATTGTTTATTTTTTTATTTTCTGAAACGAATAATTTGTTAAAAGAAAAGTGAAGAAAATACCTTTTTTTCATTGAAAATTAGGAGAAATAAATCATGAATTGTGTTTCGAATTAATTTTCTTGTTTCTTATCGAAAATAAGATTGCCTTTTTTTTTTTTTTTAGTTTAAGTAAATTCAATCAATCTTTTTATTTACAGGGAAAAAATAATAAAAGACTGTTGCTAAGGCTGTTTGGCCTAAACTTAAAGGAGTAGATGGAAGTGTAGTGAGAAGGAGTGTATTCGTCCGAATTCTCATTGTAGTACATTTTCTTGATTACTATGTATAATATTTCTCAGTAAATTTTAATGTGAGATTGTGCCGATTAAAATTATATAATTAATACAAGTAAGACTTGCATTTGCTTTAATAGATATACATGTAGCAGCACGTGATTATTTATTTTCAAACACACCTTCTCTGTTTTGAAACTTATAAATGTATGGATCTCTGCCTATCTGGTTGGTTGAATATAAATGTGAATTCGTAGTGTTTCAAAATCAACAGTTAGACCTATTTTTGTGTAAATAATCTAATTAAAATCATTTTTCTTAACAAGAAGAAAAATGTGCAACTAATTCACGCCTGATGTAAAAAGTTGTACCCGACTTATTCTTTCACGATAAGAATTTACCGATTCCGGTATTTTAACAAAACTTTTACGAGGGCAAATAAATAAAAGAACGCTATCGAATCAACATTTGAATTTTCGTGGATTTTTCCAAAAGAATTTATGAGTATGCATCATCAGGAATTAAAAAATATTTCAACCTGTCCTTATTAGATGTTATTTAATTATATTTCTTAAACTTACAAGTCGAAGATGCTAGCTTTTGTGTATTGTATTAATAAGTATATAGCATTAAAATGACAACCAAAAAAACTTCATACAAGGTCACCTTTATTCTCAAGTAGAAAGGTTATATAAATAGTTTACGCCGTAACCACAGCGGGATTTGTATCCCTTATATCGGATTCTTCTTTCATTCTTTCCAAAAACGATTAATATATTAAGGTAAATATTTTTTAAAATTCAAACAGTGTTAGCCACCGAGCTTGTTCATTTTTTTAGAAAATTAATGTCGTTTATTCTAATATTGGCTGTATCTGCTTTTTCAAAAATAAGACAATAACATTAATTGAATAAGGAGATGTGGAATGATTTTCAATGAGAGGACTATCCAATAAAGTCCAAATGAAATGGATTTGACCAACTATTGGTCATTATACACTTCACAATGAACAAAACCCATATACCGTATCAAAATTGCCTGATTTATGACAAAATCATGAACAAATGTCAGACAGCAACCTACGACAGCCGCTATATTACATGTTCCTGACCAGGGACAGACACATATAACGTCAGGTACATAAAAACAGGTCAGTGAAACAGTGACATGCCTTTCCGAAAGTTGCAACATTTGCCAGCTTTTGTATATGCCGTATTCATATTGTATACATCGGGTATGTACAAGATGTAATAGGACTGTGTTCAAGCCTTATATTGTATATACATCTTAAATGCTGTCAAGCGAATTGTATTTTTATCAAATGCATAATTAGATATTTGAACTTAATACTTTATTTTCTTTAAATGGACGGCAAATAAATATTTTAAAATTAGCAAGTTGCCATACAGTTGAAAACAAGTTGCCATACAGTAAATTTGTCAACACGAGCAAGTTGCCGTACCCTAGACTTTATTTTTAATGGTTTATATTCTTTAAAAAACATCTTTTTGACAACAAATTTCAGTAAATATGATGCCACACTATGATAATTTAAAAGTGTGCCTGGAAAAATAATGAAAAACAGTTGAATATCTTGCCAATGGGGCAACAAAGGACGATCGACCTCGAAATTTTCGGGTACTAAGTGGCAAGTTTTGGAGTATAACACAAAATCTTGTCTTAATTTTGTACTTATCGGCCTAATAATTATAGTGTAAGGTTTTACCTTTAAACGTTTACTGTCGGTAAACACTGAATCGAAGATATAGGTATATGCATGGTCAGCATAATTACTCTTAAATCCAATTTAGAACTTCTGTTTTTGTATAATGGGATACACTGATGTCTAAAATTATGGAGGATTGATTTCTAACGACCAGTGGCAAATATCACGTGCATATCAGGTCCAGAATATGTTATTGTAATTTGAGTGTGAATCCTACTTTGTTCGAGATCGGCACGCTGAGTCGGATGATTATAGTTTGTTACAATTCTTTCCGTTCAGTTTTCATTGTTATTCAATACAAAACAAATATTTAAATGAACTCCACACTTTCGATCGAAAATCCACGTTCTTAAAAAACCGCATTCCTAATATTATTTCATCTGCCACAAATCGAAATTCACCTTCAAAATTTAGCTCTTTTCACAATTGTGTTGAAGGAGGCAATACCTCTGCAGATAGATTAATCAACAACAACGCACGTGGAAATCCACAAATATTACCGTGCAATCCCAGAAAATGAAAAAAATGCTTCAGATTATCTTCAGATAATACTTTTCGGTCATCAGTTAACAGAAGAACTTTTTCTCTCTCCTTTGCATATGACATAACTTGAAAATCCTAAAGCCTCATATACATTATAACATGAAAAAAACGAAATGTGCTATTCAATATGTAACTGGACGTTAACTTTTCAAACCAGCACAAGAACATCTATACCCCTTCCGCAGACCTAAGAAGTTCAAAATTTTAATTTACCAACATTTAGAAAAACACAAACACAATATTAAATTTATAAGATTCCAAACACTTCAAATCGTCCAGAAACAACCAGGACAATCACATAAACAATTTGAAGATTCCCGTAAAATTTGTGAACTGTCTTGGATTAAACGACTACATACAGCGTATCCCCTAGGTCTAAATGACAATATCATCGGCCAAGGAACATATCTGAAACATCCTCTTTTGATATCATAACTTTTGTTGACAAAAGACAACGTAATCATAGGTCTCATGGCAATCGTATTAACCGCAATCATCGAAATTAATATCGTTATAATTTTACACTTGGTGATCTTTTATCTATATTTAAAAACAATGGTAGACATGAATTATTATGCAAACTGGGTCAAATGCCAATTAGTAAATTACTTAATAGTTATACCGAGTGTGATACAATATCGTTTTTTTTCAGTCCAAAATATGAGTGTACACGTATCAAACAGTTTTTTGTCACCATAGACTGTTCTCTCGAATTGACAAACCAGGAGATCATAAAAGGTATTTTCTAAAAGTAAAATACATTAACAGAGGTATTGATTTTATTAATTTGTTTAGTTTTTAAATGACTATACCGTTCAAAACTTTATGCCTCTATATTTTGATAACATTGGGCTATCCATAATTTCTTATACGTATGAAAAAAAAACAATAGAACTTTAATTTTTAATTATACTTCAGTTACATCAAAAGTCAGTAAAGAAAACAATGCTCCTTCAACATGAGACTGTGATACATCGAAGTTTAAGTATGATACCTATGACAATGTAATTACAGGGGACATCAAAATTGTTCAAGACCGAGATGTTATTAACTTTCTGAAAAAGGACCAAAATATCGACCACCGTCGAAAATAAATTGGAATGAGTGTCGTCAAATCATTTCATTCTATTCTATACATTGGTGTAAACGGGAGAAATCTGACAAAAAGTCACTTGATTCATATTTTGATAAATGTCTGAATAATGTTGATATTCGCATATCACATTTCGAAAATAATTTAGAAATAAATAAAAGAGTAAGTAATACGCCCATTTCTTGGATTAAAAACAAAATTGAAATACTCGGAAAGCGTTTTGTGTTATTACTGGCCTACAAAGTAGCCAACAACGTGGTGGTGGTGTGACGTAAATACTATACGTAAGTCCTTAAGAATGAAATTATACATTCATCTATACTTTCGAGGCAGTGCGCTCCGCAGAGAGTCAAATAGTAAATAATCCTCTGAAAATTTGAAAGTCCCTACTATGTATGATTGGTTGTATAAACTACACAAAAGCCCGTTCAAATTTCGTTTCATCTCAGCTTCTAGTAAGTGTTCTACGACTATTATTTCTGTACTGTTAACTAGTTCCCTTACTTCTATTATAGAACTAGTTATTGATTTTTGTTATAAATCATATGAAAATAATGGAATTAACTATTTTTGGAGTGTCAAAAACTCTGTGGATGTTTTGGATAAATTACATGCTTTTGATGGTCCGTTCAATTAAGTTGACAGTTATGATTTTTCAATTCTGTACACTACACTTCCACACAATCTTATCAAATAGAAGATATAAGAATAAGGAGATGTGGTATGGTTGCCTATAAGACAACTCTCCACAAGAGACCAAATGACACAGAAATTAACAACTATAGGTCACCGTACGGCCTTCAACAATGAGTAAAAACGTACCACATAGTCAGCTATAAAAGGCCCCGAAATGACAAATGTAAAACAATTCAAACGAGAAAACTAACGGCTTGATTTATGTACAAAATAATGAACGAAAAACAAATATCATATACAGCAACAAACGACAACCACTGAATTACAGGCTTCTGACTTGGGACAGGCACATACAGAATATAGCGGAGTTAAACTAGTTTAGAAATAAGTTTTCTACAGGTACAACCAAACTTCCAAACCAAATTTTTATATCTATGGAAGAATTGAGTTTAAGGTTTTAAGTAATTTGTGGTAACGAAATCCCTGACTTAATAATTTACCAGTAATACATAGATTATGTTCATTGAAATCCAAAACGTCACAACAGACACGGGCATAGCGAACGAGTTGTGACATATAAACACCGTAAGATTGTGCCAAAGGAACATAACCGTCCAAAAAAGGAAAAAATAACAATAGGGAACGAAAAATCGTCCCTTTTGTCGTAACTTTTAGTGTAGAGTTTCCCGTGTAAAACTGAAATATCTAAATCTAGGAAAGGACAGTTATTACCGTTTATATTTGATTTATTTAAAGTAAGTTTCGGCAGTATATTTAGAAAATTTTGATTATTTAAAGAGCTCTTATTTTATTAAATGGCACTTTGAAAAATCTGGTTGCAGATTTATTTATTGCAATTCACAAAATTACTTCTTATGTAAAGAAAAAGGGAAATATGCTGGATTTACTTACTGGAACTGTGATGAGATGATTAAAGCTTTAAATTATCTTTAGACGGTGATGTTCCTTTGATGTGTAAACTTCACAACGTGTTCGCTATGTTCATGTCTGTAGTGGCGTTTTAGATTTTAATAAACGTAATTTATGTATAACTGATAAATTATGAAGTCAGGGATTTTGTTTCCATAAATTAATTAAAACCTTCACCAAATTCCTTTATAGATACAAAGATTTGGTTAGGAAGCTAGGCTGTACCTGTAGCGTTCTTATCAAAAACGGGATATCACATTGTTGTCTATAAAGCCCGTAAATTTAGATACGATCAATTTAAACTAATTGATCCTTTGAATAAACTAATTCTTAAAGGTTATCAATTTAACACAGTAATAAAATCTTTAAATATTGCTTTTATTGGTACTAAGATATATTTTTTTTTAAATCAAAACACAACTAAATATATATTGCTATATATGTACAATTATGATAACTCATTATCCTATCCTGTCGATACAGTTTACTTATACTTTGGCATTTCAAAAGGTCATACGTTTCACAGACTGTTTATGACGTCTTTACAATAAAATCGTTGGACGTGTACTGGTTGATACTTTAGTCTGGATGAACATGATTTATTTATTAGTTGTAATTGGCTTTGAACTAACTTTCAGTAACTGCGAGTACTCTTATTTCGGTGCTTTGTTTCTATTGTTTTTATGTTAGTTGGTTTGTGCCTCGTACCGATCTTTTGAGTTAAGCAAATTGCTACTGATTTTTACAGTTTGTTCTTATGTTGTGCTGTTACACCACTGTCCCAGGTTAGGTGGAGAACATGTTTAACCCCACCACATCTTTATGTGCCTGTAGTTCAGTAGTTGTTGTTTGTTCATGTCTGTCATATTTGTTTTTCGTAAATTGTTTTGTTATAAATTAGGCCGTTGGGTTTCATGTCGGGGCCTTTCATAGCCGACTAATCGGTATGGGTCTTTCTCATTGTTGAAGGCCGTACGATTGCCTTTAATTGCTTACATCCTTTTCATTTGAACTCTGGTAGATAATTGTCTCATTGGAAATCATACCACATCTCCTTATTTTTATTTTCTATTTAGAATATCACATTTGATAAAAGATCTCTTTTATTTACCCATAATGCCCCTAAATTATTGGCCTGGAGTAGGTCTGTTAGGGAGGCGGGGGTCTTTTAACTAAGGTTAAACGGGTACGACCATTTAGACGACCCCCCACAGAATCATATATTGTAATAGGATCGACAAGAAAACAGCAAGCCTAATACCATAATTTATCCTCCACTCAGACACATTTTGTTCTAATAACAGGTATACAAATGCTTTTTTGCTTTTGTTCACTTGCACAAATAAAGTCTCTTTTTATCCTGTTTCTGTGTTAAAATTACTGTTTGCATAAGAGTACATTTTGGCGTCCTCATGGCGTCCCGCGTTTAAGCCATGTCGATGTCCATACAACGAAAAAGATAACGATTGAGCATTAAAAGCGTCAAAGTGAAATTGGAGGAGAAAAACATTATATAATAGAAAAACAAGGGACATGGGGCATCCATCCATGACACAAAATCAACTCATGTACATTTTGTACATTGTCTGAAAATAATTAAAATGTATTAGTATACTCGCAAAGAAGAAAAAAGGTTGGCGAGACTCGCTTTTCACTCTGTTTCTAAAAGTTAAAAAATTTTCATTTTCCGACAATCTACTCTACCTTTACTGCCTATCTACAATTTTGACGATATAACAGGTAAGAAGTATAATGCATTTTGTAGATAATTTGTAACAAATTGACCGTGACCAGGACCACCGTATGGGAGCAACGCTGGATATTGGTACTAGCTAAAGCGGAGAGAGGTTGTAAAACGCAAGCTTGCATATATAAGTTGCCGTACACTATCGAAACTTTGTCTTTGAGTTTTACATAACTTTTATAGACAATTTATGAAAATTATGGTCTTGTGCATTTATAGTGGGTCATAATTGAATAATAGGAAACAATATCATTCTTTAATAGAATTAAACCGGCTACTTTATTTTTATCTGAAAGAAATCGGTGCCTCTCAGTTTTTCCAGTACTAGCCGGTGGATTTTTTTTTATCTCCAGATGTTATTTACGCTGTGTCAAACATTTCGAAATGATTTGGAGAACAGGTCAATTCCAAACATATCTGGAAATTTAAAGATTTAAATTATAGTGTATACGATAAGATTATTCCTGCCTACGTCAGATGAGATATTTATAGAATATAAATTGAGAGAACAGAGATATTTTTAGAAATTACTGAGAGAACTGAGATATTTTTAGAAGATTTTTGCGTGAACCCCTGAGGGTTCACGCATTCAGGGGTTCACGCATATTAGTTAGTTAGAAATGTGGTCTATGGAGGAATATTCGGAAGCTGAATTATTCTTCATTCGGAACACTTATTCATCTTATCTGTATTAGCCTCCTGCAATTAAGAGCACCTCCATACGGGGGTATCTGAGATATTTAAAACGTCGCAATAAAGAAATTGTCACAAATCGCTTATTCTCATATCTGATATATGATAATAAACTAAATGTATCTATAGATCACTTTCAAACATAGATATAAGAAGATGTGGTGTGAGTGCCAATGAGACAACTCTCCGTCCAAGTCAAAATTTATAAAAGTAAACCATTATAGTATCTTAAACCTATATTTATGCATCGTAAGTGTTTACTTGAGCAAAGTTGACAGTTACAACGTTTGATAAACAAGTGAAAGTTAAATGGTCAAGATTTAACGACCTATGGTATCGAACATCAGTGCCAGATATTAATGGTGTTGTGGTTTCTACATAATGGGTTATAGTAGGCTTTGGGATTTGTTGATTTGTAACAATAAATTTTATTTACATGTCATTTTGACAAATCACTGAGATAAGCAAAAATGTCCGTTTCAAAAACTGAAAATAAAACAAATAGAATAAAGACTGTTTGTTAATATTCCCAGGAAATAATCATATTCTTAATAATAAAAAATATATTATATACTTTTTTAAATACGGAAATAGATTTAACATTGCATGTTAATCTTTCATGAGGTCTTCAAAAAATATGTTATGCAAAAGAAAAAAATACAAATACACAAAACAATTAACTCTAGATTTTTACACTGAATAAGCATACAATGGATTCTGTAAACATTGGAAAGTTAGAAAAAGAGTGTATTTGATCTTACGTTCGGGTATTTGTTTAAGCAATTATATATCAATATAACAATTAAGATTGAAAATACATAATATACTGAGACCAACATTCTTTTAATAAATATATCTGAATTTATGAAATTGTGTTTTAAAATTAAAAATTATTATGAAATGCGGTTCCTTCAACCAACAACGTAATACATCTCAAGACTTTAAACCGTTCTTGCTAACTAAATACATGTTTGTTGCCTATAATTCAGAATTTTATCAGTGTTTCGGAATTTTTTGCTTAAAATTGTATAAGCATGGGTCCCTTTTCAAAAGTCTCCCAACTACTACCTCGCAAGGTATTCTTGTTGGCATGCATTTATATGCTTTTTTGACCTCGTGTGCAATTTTATTAATGAAATCTTTTGTATCTCGAATGTAAAAGTTAAGCCTCTTCAATAATGGTTTTATAATTAGATCAAGAAATCTCTCAATGCGTCTCGTGGGAGAGTTACACTTATTGATAATTGGTCGGTATGGAACATTTAATGTCTCCTACTATCTGACCAGTTCGCAATGCCTCATTAATTATGTCTAGATTTATTTTATGAATTTTTGAAAGAAGGTACATGTGTCCATGTTTTGAATCATTATCATTCTTTAAGAAAGTATACGTCTGGGAATCCATTTCTTTTTATGCCCCCTACGTAGCAGAGGGGGCATTACGTTTTACCCTTAACGTAGTTGTCTTCCGTTCTCTAGGGGATTAGGGACTTTCCTTTTTGAATTTTCCTCGGAGTTCAGTATTTTTGTGATTTTACCTTTTCTCTAACTTAAGTTTGCCTCAAACAAATGTTATGAAACTTATACACAATGCTTATTACCACAAAATACAGATCAAGTTTGAAATTGGTGGCGTCACTTTAACCGTTCTAGAGTTATGCCCCTTTTCAAATGAAAATTGCGGAATTTTTCATTTCCGTTCTCTAACTTAAGTTTTCCTCAACCAAATGGTATGAGACTTATACACAATGCTTATTACCACAAAATACAGATCAAGTTTGAAATTGGTGGCGTCACTTTAACCGTTCTAGAGTTATGCCCCTTTTCAAATGAAAATTGCGGAATTTTTCATTTCCGTTCTCTAACTTAAGTTTTCCTCAACCAAATGGTATGAGACTTATACACAATGCTTATTACCACAAAACACAGATCAAGTTAGAAGTTTGGTTATGTAACGTTTACTGTTTTAGAGTTAAGCCCCTTTACAAACATAAAAGTTTCCGTTCTCTTACTTAAGTTTGCCTCAACCATATATTATAAAACGTATACACAATACCTATTACCACAAAAGTCAGATCAACTACAAATTTGGGTAGTGTCACTTTTACCGTTCTTCAGTTATGTCCCTTTAAAACCTTATATGATATGCAAGCAGGAGCATTATGTGTGTCCCATGGTCACATTCCCTTTTTATTTTCATCTCACTTTATAATTAACACCACTCTCATATTGTCATGCTTTACAATAATTTAAAAAGAAAATATCATCCTCCACACACATGGCTATGAAAGCACTGAGATATAGTTTTTAATTTAGTTGAATTAATAAATAGCATAAAAAAGTTCTAAGGTTCACGTATTGTCTTTTTTTTTTTAAAAGCAACTTGTTTAGCCAATCAGATAGGAGATACAAGGGAATTATTAATCAGCTCGTTTGAAGCTGCCAGTTTATTGTAACAGATTTTAATTTTGTTTTTGATTTAGTTAATTACAAAAAAAAATAAGTTGGTTCAATATTTAATCTTGCCTGTGCTATGAAACTATAAGTGTTGGCTTATTCTGACTATAGTACTAACTTAAAGATGTTATCATGGCCGGTTTAATGTGAAAAAATCAGGATCATGGAATAAACTTCGGACAATCCACGTGTTTTTATTTAGAAGTCTTCATTCATGAATACGAGATGTGCTATTTTTTATTTTGATTTGGAGTTTATCATTCATAGAATTGAGGTCTGTTTATTTATTTATCTATGTTGCATTTGAACATAACATTTTTACACATATACGGACACAATGGGTCCGATTAGAAAAAAAGAAACAATAATGCAGTTTATAATCCTACATTACTTGAGAATTGGACAATTGCTAGACTGAAAGCAGAGTTAGAAAAAAAGAATATCGCTTATCCAATTAATGCAAAACGTATGACATTAGTTCGTATTTTGAAACGATACGAAAATGCCGATAGTGAAGGTATCACATCAAACATAACAAACGCATGTGGCGAGGAAGCACGAGGCGAAGACACACGTGGTGAGGAACCCATAAATGGTAGTGTGGTATACCATAATTCATTGCCAATGCAAAACGCACGTGGTGATGAGAATGCGCGATCCCATGATGCACCTAGCACAAACAATAATAACGAAAACACGCCCAGTAATGACAATCGAGTTTTGATTGGAATTGTTTCTAAATTATCAACAACCGTTCAATCACTTCAACAGAATGTTTCTGGCTTAACAGGAAAGGTTAATGCTTTACTTCAAGCCAGATCAAATGAAAATACCAGTAGAATCGTAGAAACACCTAATGTATATGTCTCTGCTCCGGTGGATAGTGCATTCAATCTCATAAATCATAACACCACAAATTCTAGTCAATATTGGTTAAATTTTTTATCTACAGTAAGCATATAATGCATTGCAAAACACACGAACTGCACCGAACGCAGCCGCAGGAAGCGAGGAACAACTTTCAAATTTTGGAACCTCAGGGAACATGGTGAGAACAGCGCACGGTTATTCTGCAGAAACTCTACCGTTTGTGGAAACAATTTCACCCCAGTTAAGAAAGAATATTATATCAGGTATGGACATAAAAGACAAAGATATAAGACAAAAACAATAAAACCGACCCTAGAAGTTCAAAATCCTTGTCTCTGGGCGAATTTATTCAGGCTTTCGGCATTTATAAGAATATAATGTGTACAACATTTCCACACCGTAGAAGTGAGCTGGATCTTTATGAACGTGATTTGGTTGATATAGCCACCAGGTATCCGGGGAAGGGATTTTATGAGTTCCATAAGCGCTTCTCTGCTGACGCGGCAGCTCATTTAAGGCATAACAATATTTCAGTTGACTGGTCTATCAGAAATAATACTTTATTTTGCAATATTTTTGAAAACATTAAACCTAACACATGTAACATTTGCAGTAGCTCTTTTCACTCAACTAGTTTTTGTAATCAGTCAAACAACAACAATAGGAATACGACAGGGTTATATAGGTCAGATCAAGACATACACGACAGAGAGCGTTCTTATCATTCGGGAAAGGAAATTTGTAACAATTTCAACGGGAAAACAGGTTGTTTTATACCTCATTGTAGAAATGTACATATATGTCTAAGTTGTTACGGAGAACACCCTAAAACTGTTTGTATGAGTTCAAAAAACATATGCAGAGAAAAATGTAAACGATCAAGTTTCCATAAGTTTAGGAGTAACAACACCCATTGTGATTAGTAATTTAGTTCATGAATTAGAAAATCATCCAAATAAGGAATTTAAGAATTACCTAGTTTCTGGATTAAGTCAAGGTTTTTTCACAGGTATTACAACATTACCATCTAATTCCATTGAGTGCAAAAACTTAAAATCAGCGTTATCTCAACCAGCACACGTTTTAAAATTAATAGAGTCGGAGGCAGAGAAAGGCTGTTTAGAAGGACTATTTGATTTTATTCCATTTGAACATTACCGCATTAACCCTATCGGTGTGGCAGAGGGTAAATACAATAAAAAAAAACGTTTAATCGTAGACATATCAGCGCCTCATGAAGATCCAAAAAAACCTAGTTTAAACGAACTTATCGATAAAGATGAATTTTCTTTGCAATATGTTTCAATTGATGATGCTATCAGAACTATTAAAAGCCTAGGTTTTAAAAGTTGGCTTTTAAAAACCGATATAGCCGACGCCTTCAAGGTTATGCCCTGTCGCCAATGTTATGGCCGTTTCATGGAATCAAATGGGATGAGAGATACTACTTTTTTTTAATAAATTAGTGTTTGGGTGCAGGTCTAGCCCAAAAATATTTGACACACTTTCACAAGCAATTTGTTGGATTGCTCAGAACAATTACAATATAGAGCACATTTTACACTTGTTAGATGATTTTTTAGTTATTGTACCAGAACAAGATAATGCTCAACAAGCTATGAATACTTTTTAAGATATTTTTAAGTCATTAGGTGTGCCACTTTCAGTTAAGAAAACTGAAGGACCATGTCATAAATTAGAATATTTAGGAATATATTTAGATATTATAAATATGGAGGCTTATCTCCCTTTAGAAAAGGTATTACGAATTCAAGAAATTATAGAATCTTTTAGTAGGCGCAATTCTTGCACCAAGAGAGAGCTATTAAGTTTACTAGGGCATCTAAATTTTGCGTGCAGAGTTATAGTGCCAGGTAGATCATTTGTTTCACACTTAATTAAACTGTCTACTACTGTTAAAAAGTTGTATCAACATGTGCACTTAAAAAGCTGTAAACCAGATCTTGTTATGTGGTCAAAATTTTTTAAAAATTGGAATGGTGTTTTCTTCTTTTTAAATGATAATATAACGAATGCTGCGGACATTCACTTGTATACTGATGCTACACCTTCCTCATTTGGAGGATTTTATCAAAATGAATGGTTTCAAGGTGACTTTCCTTGTGACCTATTGTCTTGTGAGCAAACATCTATGGCGTTTTATGAATTGTATCCAATTGTAATGGCATGCGTACTGTGGGGAGATAGATGGAAAAGAAAACGTATATTATTCAATTGTGATAATTTAGCCACTGTTGAAATTATAAAAAAGGTAGATCTAAGATTCAAAGCTGGATGAAGTTAATGAGAAAGCTCACTTATTATTCAGCTATTAATAATTTTGTAGTGCATGCCAAACACATTCCTGGTATAAAAAACTGTATAGCTGATTCTCTTTCTCGTTACCAGATGGTGAAGTTCAGAGCCTTGGCACCACATGCCAACGCGATACCAACTCCTTGTCTGCATCCCTCAGAGCTGATGATGGCTTGAATTTAAAAATAGAAGAATTATTGGATGCGTCTATAAGCGAAAGCAATAGACTGACATATAAATCCGATTTTAAATGTTTCAGAACATTCTTGGTCATGAATGGTCGACCGTGCTCCGAAGTCAATCTTCCCTATGTACAAGAAGATCTTTTAGTTTATTTCGTTACTTATTGTCAAAAAACACTTCATCTTAAACACCAGACTATTAAACTCTATCTGGCCGGAGTACGCCATTATTATATAAGATTTTTAGGATATGATCATATGGCGAATGCTATCAGATTACCAATTATTCTTCGAGGTATTAAAAAATCACAGAACAATGTTGTTCAAGAGAGATTGCCAATTACATCCTCAATTTTGAGTAAGCTTTGTGATTTATTATCGAAAGGAATGTTTTCACCATTGCTAGATCTCATGTTTCAGTGTGCTTTTAAAATGGCATTCTTTGGTTTTCTTCAGTACGGAGAATTTACCTGTCGGTCTTATAATGATAATTCCTGTACAGTACTTTTGCAAGATATCACTGTGGATCCGACGAAACTGTTTTTCATTTTTCACCTGTGATCATCTAAGCGTGATCCCTTTCGACAAGGGGTGAATATTACTATTTATGAAAATGACACATTTAAACCAGTGGATACAATGAGTAAGTACCTTTCTCTAAGATATAACACTGGCGCTTTACCAAAATCTCCACTTTTTGTCGAGGATGAATTTCAATCATCGCCGTTAGGAAACATTTATTTCTTCATTGAGACAACTATTGGACACACTTAACTACAATAATGTTAAATTTTGTGGTCACTTCTTTCGTATAGGAGCAGCTACATCCGCAACAGCATGTGGTGTCGAGGATCATATTATTCAAACATTGGGCAGGTGGTCGTCAGACTGTTACATACGTTACATAAGAGCTGATGCCAAAGTACTGAGAAGAGCTCAGCACGATATATGTTTTCATACCTAAGTATCATTTGTGGTAGTTGAAAGCATGAAAATGTCAAATACAGATTTATCTATATTTTTATGCCCCCGCCGTACCGAAGGGGGCATTAAGTTTTACCCTTGTCCGTCTGTACGTACGTCCGTGCGTCCGTCCGTCCGTACGTCCCAAAGTTGGTTTCCGTTCTCTAACTTTAGTTTGCTTCAACCAAAAATTATAAAACTTATACAAAATGCTTATTACCACAAAACACAGATCAAGTTTGAATTTTGGTGGCGTCACTTTAACCGTTCTAGAGTTATGCCCCTTTACAAATGGAAAAATAGCTGAATTTTTCGTTTCCGTTCTCTAACTTTAGTTTGCCTCAACCAAATGTTATTAAACTTATACACAATGCTTATTACCACAAAACACAGATCAAGTTTGAATTTTGGTGGTGTCACTTTAACCGTTCTAGGGTTATGTTCCTTTACAAATGGACAAATTGCTGAATTTTTCGTTTCGGTTCTCTAACTTTAGTTTGCCTCAACCAAATGTTATAAAACTTATACACAATGCTTATTACCACAAAACACAGATCAAGTTTGAATTTTGGTGGCGTCACTTTAACCGTTCTAGAGTTATGCCCTTTACAAATGGAAAAATTGCTGAATTTTTCGTTTCCGTTCTCTAACTTTAGTTTGCCTCAACAAAATGTTATTAAACTTATACACAATGCTTATTACCACAAAACACAGATCAAGTTTGAATATTGGTGGTGTCACTTTAACCGTTCTAGAGTTATGACCCTTTACAAATGGAAAAAATGCAGAATTTTTCGTTTCTGTTCTCTAACTTAAGTTTGCCTCAACCAAATGTTATGAAACTTATACACCATACTTATTACCACAACACTCAGATCAAGTACAAATTTGGGTAGCGTCACTTTTAACGTTCTTCAGTTTTGTTCCTTTATAACTTTATATGATACAAGCGCGGGCATCATCTGTGTCCCATGGACACATTCCCCATTTATTTTTTTATGATAGTGTTACTCATATATAATTTTCTTGTAACATTATGTTGATATTTGAATGGTGAAAAACATGGAGACAATTTTACTTCCATATTTTTAATAAATTTAGGTTGGATTTGATTCAATGTTCAATTTTGGGTTTTTTTTGTTTTTTTTTTTTTTATATGTATATAATTATATACATATGTTGCAATTTGTTATTTTACATGTGAGAACACCCTCACACATGTGTACGTTTATAAAAATAAAATAAAAATCACGATAAAATGATGTATCTATCTTGGGGCTTTCACTCATTTAATGGTATTGAATTCGCTCAATTTGGACATGTTAATTTCGGAGGAAATTAATTTGTACCCCCAAGTCAATTATACATCAGTATAGTAAATATTCTTAATTATCAGTTCCAATTATCAATTTATTTTATAAGTAAGCATGGGATTATTTTGCATTCTGGGCTCGACCGAAGGAGAATTAATCCTATATCGTGCTGCTGGTATCCACCGCAGCCTATAGACCTTGCTGCAGGTATCCACCGCAGCCGACACCCCGCTGCTGGTATCCACCGCAGCCGAAACCCCGCTGCTGGTATCCACCGCAGCCGAAAACCCGCTGCTGGTATCCACCGCAGCCGACACCCTGCAGCAGGTATCCACCGCAGCCGACACCCTGTTGCAGGTATCCACCGCACCCTATAGTTTATAGTTTATTTTTAGAATAATGGTTCAAATTGTTGTTAAGGTTAGGTAGATTTTTGTTAAGTGAGTAGCCCCGATAAAGCCAAAACATAGATACATTTATTGATTACTATTTTGTTATATTTTTATAAGTTGTCATGTAGTTTTAGCAATTATATAATGGAAGTAGTATAGTTTGTTTTTATTAGTTTAGATAATAAATATATATATCACTACGCTATTTTATGCTGTTTGTTATTTTGACCTGGTTTTTGTTAACATATCAGTCTGTCGTCTTAAATATAATGCGAGGTTTAGAAGGGACCGGAATTGCTATAGATAATAGTTTTTACTAAATGTCATTTAGAGAACACGTGTGCTTGTTGTCGTTTGTCTTTGGTTAGCCGTTTTTTATAAGTCACTTATACTAGCTTATATATGTTTGTATAAAATTTGATTATACAAATCTTTTGACACGTTAGTGCAATATTTACAAAAGCATAAAATATTGGAATCTTACCTGTTATTACAAAATTTTACAACCTCTCTCCGCTTTAGCTAGTACCAATATCCGTTCATGCTACCATACGGTGAGGACCATTTTCTGAAAGTCCGTTAATATTTTTTGGAATTCACACTTACATAGATTCAAATGGGTGCAGATATATTTTAAAAACAGTAGTGTAATTTCAAGATGGCTCTGAAATCTGTAATTTTAACAGATTTTGGCAAATTTCTAAAAAATGTAAAATTTTTGTTTTATACCAGGTTACTCTACCGTTACTCACCAGCTAATAGAAATTTTCTATAGGATATGTTTCTCACTTGATGATCACTGTATAACATCTCTTATATTATATAATATCTCAAAAGTTTTGATAGAGCATGGCATACCAGCCTCTTAATACAGTTGAAAGAATATGGAATTGACACAAACCTGTACAAATGGTTTGAAAGTTATATCTCAAATAGAAAACAAAGCATTTTCGTTTTAAGTTCATATTCGCCTTGGGAGAATACTAATGCAAAATTCCCGCAAGACTCTGTATTTGGCCCCGTACTATTCCTTATCTAAGTAATTGACATAGGTGATTATTTGATAAGTCGCTGTTGACAAATCCCTTTCTTATTTCAGTAACAGCCCATACACAATAGAGGGAGTCTTAAACAGCAAGTTAGAACAAATTTCAACATTGTCGAAAGATTGGCTAATAAATGTTTATTCCTAATATGACAAAGACTATGATATTATCTTGTAATACTTTCCCAGATGATATTGAATTTCAAAATCAAACAGTAGAATTTGTCTCCTGTCATAAACACTTAGGAATTACTTTTGATATCAATGGTAAATTCCACACACATATAGAAAACACAATATATTGTTCTTCTAAAATTGAAGTATGTATTGAATAGACATGATCTTGCTCGTAAATACTTATAATTTATTAGAACAATTATGGAATATGCATGTGAGTTATGGGATGGTTGTTCACTACAAGATTCTGACAATTTAGAACATATTCAGTTGGAACAAAGGATAATAGTAACTGGATTGCCCGTGTATGCTAGTCATGAAGCTTTTTATTTCGAAATAGGCTGCATATGAAATTGCTAGGAGACAGAAGAAAGTCAAGAAAGCTAAATATGTTCCATTTCTTACATAATGGGAATGCCTTTGATAACATCTGCAATGTAATGCTCCCACTTGTTGATCAAATATCTGATTATGATTTGCGAGACAGTAAATAGTCATACTTCACTCCAGTCCGGTATTCTCCAATATTCCATACATTTGTATTATATTGTATTTTTTTTTTAATATTTTGTTTTTATTTTTGTATTACATGCATTCTTTTTAGAATGAGAGCTTTTTTAAAAATAAAAATTTCATGCGTCAAACGTGCTTCTCTGGATTTACCTGCATCAGGAACGCTCTAAGCCAAATATTTGAAAGCCAAGGATGTATAAGAGTCGATACAGTTGCAGAGCTATGAGGGAGTTGAAAACTTAGTTTTTCAATCATTTCTACATTTATAAACGGACAATTTAAGAAAGGTTTGTTATAATTCATGTCAGTACCGAAGTATTGACTACTGAGCTGAGTGATGATACCCTCTGATAGTCCACCAACAGCGGTATCGACACAGTGCTGTAATTTTATAAATTTCATGCGTTCAAGGCGCTTTTCTGGAATTACCTACATAGGAAACGCTTAAAGTCGAATATTTAAAATTAAAGGTTGAATACGCATGATCTGTAAAGTTTCTCAAATTTCTCACGAATGTGCTATTAAAAGTTTGTATGTCTACGTATACTCGGTATTTCGAAAAATTTGCGAAAAAATAAGTACAGGGAACTCTTACCTTTTATGTATTTTGCTTCATTGGTTTAAAATATCATAGACTTGTCCTGTATCTAAATTGAAGGTCAATTGAATTTCTGTGTGTAGTTGAGTGACAAATCGAGAAAAAGGTGCTTATTTCACGACTTTAATGGACCGGCATAACTGCAGGCTAAAATGATTTTTTTTTGCAAAGTCAATACTTTAACCTTCATTTTTTCCCCGGTCGTAGCCATTTCCTACGTAGAAGTTTTTACTAAAATGAAAAGAAGAAGACATGTTGATTTTTTCATTAAAAATACAACTCGACAAAATATTTTACTTTTGGTTTTTTTTTCTATTTCTCAAACTCTTGATTTTGCATTTTATGAAGAGTTTAAGTGCTAATTCATATTGTAAAACTATTCAGTAACATAGTGAAATATTTGCCGCTTGCAACCGGTATATAATTAAAAAGAATCAAAATTAACTTCGATTCTTTTATAAGAAACCGCTTAAAATTCAGAAATATATCTCTAAATGCACATGTTAAAAATATCAATTGAAAGCCGTTGACTTTTTCTTGTTACCCACCTTAATTTCCCTAAATTTGGGCATTTGGTGATTACAAAGTTTTCAAATTGACTCGAGAATGAATTGCTATTGTTTATTCTTTTGTTTAAGGAGTAATGTGTCGCCTATTTCACAATTCAGATATTATTTTCTGACTTTTTATAACCCAATGTGAAATTTTTAAACACTAATGAAAAACTCAACTACCAAACTTTTGCCTCAAATTTAAAAAAAAATGCACCATTTTTCAACTCTATGACCAGGCAAAAATTAAGGATTAAACATTTCTCTACACGAAAAACATAATTTAGCCTGCTGGTAGGGTGGTCCATTAAAGTTGAAAATTTGTTGGCTTGGTCACTCCACTAATGTGTGTGTGTGTGTGTGTGTGGTTATTTCTTTAAATTACAATATCACAATTGAAAACTTAAGTGTTTGCTAGAATTACAAATATCATTCTATATGTCCGTATTAGCAAAATTTCCGATATCTTATTTGCGTATTTCGTGCCATAGAAAATTTGGGCTTCAAAAGTCAACAAAATGTTTGTATTTATAATTTAAATTTGCATTGCCGAAACGATATTTTTTTACAATCAATACTCCAAAAAATAGCAAAGTCATTGTATTATTATCTTTTATTAATCATTATTCCTAATGTTGACAATTAATTCCTTACAGTTTGTACTGATTTTGATAGGAATTAATCTTATTGTTATTTGTAACAAAGTATTCTGTAATAAGAATCAAATTTATAAATAATATTTGAAATTGTAAGAAGATGTGTGATAAAGAAGATATATTGTGAACATAAAATATTACAAGTAATTAGCATTTTTCTGTATTGTTTTTCAGATTAAGGGGTAACATAATGACATATGAAATATGCTTTAAACATCGATCTCTTTTAAACAGAAACGGACGATTCTATCTACATTTCATTCACTCATAGGATCCAATGGACACGTCACGGTAATACCGATTTGCGTTAGCACGACATGTGTATCTGGTCGAAGGTGAGGCCAGTGACTTTGCTTACGGTAGTTGCAATTTCAATTTTAGAAGATTTTAATAATTTATAACCTGATGATCAGAAGGTTGATTAAGCCAGCTTGAATTTGATTAACCTAGAGTACGGAGATTTCGATTTTCAATGTTCCGCTTTTATTAATGTTTGGAACCGAAAAAAGTCATATTCATTTTTTGGTCAAAACCGTAGATAATGTCCCCTCCTAAGATCATAAGATTTGTTAGGATTTTAATGATTAATAACTGTGACATTCAAACGGAAATGAAACTTTTGAAATATCTACTGTAGCTTTGTGTATGTACTCCTCTTTATTGGTAGATATAAAGAATATACATGAGGGTATGGATGGGGGTCTTTCATTTCTGTATTCTTTAATTTTTTCGCTCATTATTCTTTATCTTTAAAAATAATGGCTACTCTGTAATTACTTGTATTCTGGACATTGTTCTTTTCTGTAATCAGTATACTTTTACCCAATTCTTTAATTTTGCAGTTATTCTTTATATTTTAGCATCTCATTATTCTCTATTCTTTTTTTTTTTTTTGCCCATTTTTCTATATTCTTTATTTTTTTTGCCCATCATTCTCTATTCTGTAAACCCAATACACACCCTCATACATGTTATTTATCAAATGTCTATATAGACATGCTGTGATCTGAGTGGGAACGTCGTACAATGTTCATTTGTAAACATGCGTAAGGCAAACAATAGCATTAACGTCACTGACGTTCCCGTGTTAACGTTGATTTCCGCCCAAGTCATTAGCAAGGAAATCATTGTAGTATTCAGATTTCAAGAAAATTGTTATACAATCTTTATCAGATATCTACAACTTGCATTGTAAAAGAACAGATATTAGTGAACAATCGGTCATGGGTGAGTTTTTATTATTATCTTTGTATCTAATATTTACAACTATTTGAATTTCGTTCTTATTTATATAAAGATTTAAACAATGCTATCATATGGTATACAAAGTGTTCGATTCGAATAGGGTGCAGAGATTTATTTATCACCATTGTATGAATAAACTAGGCCATATTTGAGTAATAGTGTCGACATTAACATTATGGAGGAATATAATTAATGATAACAATGATAATAATTATAGCATAGGTGACTGAACATCATAAAACCGCGGAAAATGCTATTATTTATTCATCTGTTTACTCGTAGAGGGCGTTATCAAGTTCATTCGTACCATTTATACCAATTCAATGATATATCACAATCCGCTAAATTGAAAATTAAGCAACGGGAACCCTACTAAAAAACGGTGTGAAATAAGTTGGAATTTTTTATAGCTTACTATACGGTATTGGTTTTGCTCATTGTTGAATTGCGTACATTACCTTACAGTTATTTACATTATCGCCTTTAAGTCTCAGTTTGATAGTTGTCTCATTTGCAATCATACCATATCGTTATTTTCATATCAGTTGCTCTGAAAGGGTAAATTGGATGCTTTAATATCGAGGTGATAGTACCTCCATTCTTGAAATAGGCTTTAGTGATACCTGCTAGTAATATAATATAGGATGCTGTTCAAATTAAAGGTTACAGGGTTGATGGACACGAGATAATATGTAATAAGATATAGATATATAGAGTAAAAATACACATAATCATATAACGTGTATGTAAAAATGCGAACTCTGCATAAATCATAGCCCGACGTTATAAAGGAATATATGATTTGCGTTATTGACTGAAATTGTTTTATCCTTGGAATTGAAAGGATGCAGTTTATAACTACTTTTCTTCAGTGACGATTAAATTTTAATTTCATGTCGGTAGAAAATATTATTAATTCTTAAACCACTACACTTAAATAAATATAAGAATATTCTTCTCTGCACACAATGATCTTCCCCTAATAGTGCTTGACACATGTACAGAATTATTATAAAAGTACGTTTTATTATCTTTATATTTGTTCTTCCCTTTTTAAACGAGTTCCCTTTGTTATTAATGTTTTCTGTGCTCTTATTATTTACATTACTATAAATGCAGCATAAAGTTTGAGGATTTAGATTCGGATAAAGGTATCAAAATAATGCCCGTAAAGGACGAAATGGATGTAGGTTGGCATTAACTTCTTTTTCTTCATGTTTTGATGTCTCCTGCAATTCTTAACACATAGGGTTGACTTGGGTACAAACATTAAAATCATTAAGACTTCTCCCGTCCACACTAAAACATATGCTGAGAGGTGTTTGTTTGACTGTGTAGGATGTAAAAGTACGAGCCCAGGTCTAATGGAGACGTTAAATCCGATGCTTAACTTTGGTATCTCTAAATAATGCGTAAGGGGAATTAAGCTTGGTTGTCTCAAGGTAGCGTTATCACCTCAACTGCGAATGGTCGAGGGTTTGACCCACGGCTTTGTCAAACCAAAGTTTAGAATATGTACCTGTATTACCCGAGCAAGCAGTTAAACATACAGGTCAGTGGGTTGATCTAGTACAAAGCAGGGCATATACGCACAAAATATGCATATAGCATTTGGTGATGGACGTTAAGAATACATCCATCAATCAATCATACATTTTTCATATATGCAATATAACATATGGGCATGTGGTATGATTGCAAATGAGTCAGCTAACCGCCAGAGTAAAGACATGGTTGAAAACAACTATAGGTCACCACATGGTTCAACAATACACAAAACCCATATCGTAAAGCCAGCTATAAAAACCGTAAAGCCAGCTATAAATACTAAGGCATGACAAAATGTGAAACAGTTCCAACGAGAAAACCAAACATGATTCTATTTTGAAATCTGTATACGAGTTTAAAAGGAAAGGTAAAGATGACAAATCACTAGACTTTTCCTTATCTTGATTAAAACCATGCCACAGGGACACGAATGTATATAGGTGCATTGGTGTCATTTTCTCGACAGCCAGCGCTTTATTCAATTTTGGTATCGTTCTAGATATCCATGGTGAATGCCGATTGTCATCTTATATGTTAGACATCTTGAGAATTACCGGTCCTTTAACAAAGAACCGTAAGTAAAATGAGTTAATTGGAAACGTCATTTGATAGGAGATACATGTTTCAATAGTCGCCTTTGACTTTTTAGTGTTTTGCTGTGTTTTTGTAACATCTATTCAATCTTTTATAGTCCTCGATGACTTTAGTTTAGTTTTCTCTGAGACATGCATTAGACTTATTTTTTTAAGACTCCAGTTTCTTTGAGAACTTATTTTAGAAATAATTAGCTACGCTTTTTTAGAAACTGTCTAAACCATACAAGGAGATAAGATGAGTTTAGGAATTCAAGAAACACATGTCAAATCAGTTTCTGTATGGAGCTGGTTTGTAGTCAGTTTGGAAGGAAAAATACATGTAGGAGGTTTATTAAATTACCAGAAACTTAAACCTGTTTGGAGGCAACAAATACTCCCTTAATGTGTATCAATTATTCATTTTGCTACTCTTCATCACATACATAAAGCATATCTTGACATTTCATTGTTAATACAAAAAGAGTGATACTCAAAATGATATCGTGCATGGGCTTTTACTGTAAATCATGGGCTCCCATCACACTCACAAGCACTGACAGAAACCATATCAAAACATTTGTAATAACATAAATCCAATGCAAGACATATAAAACAGACTAGCTAATAACATTTAAAAGTGGCCAATTATGATAAAGTTATTTATATAAAATCTTGTTTTAACTTCAAATAACTTTATATAGAGCTTGAGCAGTTCAAAGACTTATCAGAAATACAGGAAACCAGGCAAAGAATTATGGACATAAAACGTAATGGGCGAGAATTCTTTCTTCAGGTAAGATAAATAGATACCCAGTCCTTTGTGGACTTGAATCGCTTTCCCATCATAATTAAAAATATAAGGTTTTAGATGCAGTGAAAGTGAAATATGTTTGAAGACATCAAATGATATAAGACTAAAATAGTAACAGCTTTATTTTGTAATCGACTGGCAGGGAGATTTTTTTTTATTAATTATAGATCTCTTCAAAATAATTGCACATTGAAAGGAGTTTTCCACATTGAGATAAAATTATTCGGTTGCTTCCAGAATTCAAATAACAATCGTCCCAAACTGGCAGGGCGGTCACCAAGAAGGTACAAAAACAACGCTGAGACTGAGACTGATGTTGATAGATTGTTCAAAGCAACAGCAATACTCCAAGAATTGCTTCCTAAATACTTCAGTCGTCAGTATGGCAATATGGAAGACGTAGAAACACAAACAGAAAACAACACAGAGAAAACAGTTGATATGAACAAACTGAAAACTTTAATGGAGATTGCAGTTGAAAAGATTCCAGGTAGGTTTTAAAGTGGTAAAAAATAAATTACGGTTATGCTTTTGCAAATAGCGGTGTCGTTATTATAAGGCCTTTCGACTCTTCAAACGGAGATAATTCGAGTAGTGTTTTACCATGAAATTCTGTTTATATGACATACGAAGGACAAAACACAAATGATTTTAAGTCACACGAAAACTTAGATACATAAAATAGAGATAATATAATAACTTGGTAAAAATATGGCTGATATTTCATATATCGTCCATGGGTAAATATATTCAGAAATATTGTAAATTTATATGTTGTATTTTTTTATATATATATTTCATTGCGTTGTTTGTTTTTCAGATAGTTCGATCAGCAATGTAAAGGTCTTCCTTGACTGCTGCATGGGTCAACTTGTTAACAAAAATGATGAGGTAAGGACATTTTTCAAAACTTACAATAGTAGCAGTAAACATGATAAAAGTAAAAATTCAGTGGACAACCGATTAACAAAAGAGTAAAATATATCATGACACACAGCAGTTTTTAAGACAACATTTAAAAAACAAGACATTCTCGATTTTGTTCTGACAGGAAGTTGTGTGAAAAAGCATTTTCCTTCAAATATTGACTCCTCCCTATTTGGTGATTTTCCGTATTTGGTGATCTTAATTGTAAATTATTGTAAACGTTCTTGAAAGCAGTAATAATGAATAGGGTAAAACATTTACAATATCTTAATCATATTATCGAACATGATGAGAATGATTAATCAGTTGAATAGTCGAATAACTGTGAATGAAAAAAACTTCTTTATCTATCTGAATTATGCATTTTAAATCTTAAAGCAGCAATGTGATAACCCGTGTCTATAGACGGGTTTGTCTATAATTGACCTAGAAAACATGGGCGCATCCATTAACCTCTCACGTGACCGATCCGCCATTACAACCGTGAAAAATAACGCACGTGTATTGATCAAAACATTATCGATTTTCTGTTTACATTTGTATTTCCTTCATTTTCTTATTTATTTCACTATGGATACTGCCGAAAGTTATAAAAAATAGGTGGAGGCATTTCTTGTGCAGTTAATATTTGTCCAAATAATTGTAGAAAATTTCAGATGTGCAAAAAAAAAAATCAATAAATAAAATATGTGAACTATACAAGTTGTGCCAACTGCACACAATCCTTTTTTTTAATAAAACTTTTATGAAAGTAAAATAACACTGGCAGACGAATGTTGACACGTCGTCAAAAGAAATTATCTATGAAAATTAATCCGATGACTACAGTGCATCTGCCTCTGTTTGTATAGAAGATCTACACATTAGATGGATCCAGGATTTTGAAAGGGGGGCCGCGGCTCCCCAAACAAGACTCAATTTGTAGTGGAAGCGGTAAAAAGTCTTAATTAACTATGAATGAAGCTTCATAAGGGGCCTGGGCACCCCTAAATCCGTTCCTGCACATTTCTTTAGATAATAATAATGAAACCTACCCCGAGGCTACATATGCATGTAGTTATAATTGGAAGCAAATCAAACAAGTATGAAGAGACGATTTTTTTTATACAAAGTCATGACGACTATCTTTAGGCTGCAAAATGGACAGACGTTCCGACAACATTAACTCAGACAAACATATTGTTAACAGAGGAGTACGGAGTTCAAAATTGAATAAAATCAGGAAACCACGTCAGCCTATAAATAGAAATATTATGAATGACAGTTACGCCTTATTGTATACTTGTCTTATGTAACTAAGTTTTCTGTACTTTAGTGGAATAAATACACAATTTACTTTTCAACTACGATATTGCAGATCAGCTGTTGCTCGATCGTACTGATTTAAAGGTTAACACTTAATTTGATGTTTGGTTATTTGGGACGGCGCTTTCATATTTCGAAAAGTAAGGCTAGTAAACTATTTTATTCCTGGGTGCCAGTTCTTGCTGAAAAACTTAAAGGTTTTACAAACAGCTGCATCCATAGACAAATCACAGCAAAACTTACTATTAAGGGCACTTCTCTATAAACCTCGTCTTAATGGTCCATATATGAAGGAATGTGTGCTTAAAGTATATATATTCACTTTAGTCGGATGGTCCAATAAACATCCCTAATGTAATACTGTAATTCTGTATTTCACTGTATTATATATATCGGGGACTTATAAAGGAGTCTAATACAGATTCAGGATGAAAATATACGAGACCTCTGTTTTGGAGTGGTGGGGAGGGGGAAATTGGCAAAACACTAAATGACGCTTTTAAAACATAATTCAAATCATTGCTTTTAATTTACACGTTTGTGTCTTTTGTGGTTTAATGACATTCATTTATTTTAAGCACCGGCCGGAGCATGATGTTATACTATGTATACTAGTAGTTTTATGTCAAATAATTTTTCTACAAAAGAAATAGGAATCGAACACCTAATAACTATATAACAGGGCCGTGAAAGTTCAAAACTTCTTCGGCCCAATTAAATCGCAAAGTTAAGTCTACATATGGCCCGACGCACTGATAGCATATAGCGCAATATTTTTTTCAGAAGATGTAAGTAACCGCGCGCCGGAGAAAACGTGCTGTCGAATATAGGACCGTCGGGTTAGAAGATTGTTGAATTTTAGGACTGCCTCATTATAGGTTTGCATGACTACAGAAATTTCTAGGAGTTTGATAAAATTGCACCTGGTTTTTCTGATATATCATAGTCGACCCGCAAGACAATTTATTTTTATTTATGTATGTGTTATAATAATCAATATTATGATTACCAAATGATTATAATCGATATGTAACCTGGGATTCATATTCGCAAATATTATGTCCCGGTTCTAACGTATCAAATAAAATGAGTTATATTTTAAGTTCACGACACCTGGCCTGCAATACACTTATAATTTTAATGTCCATTCCTTATCTAATTACTTTATTATTTATTTTGTAATTTTGCCGAGGTCAAGTACGCTTCACATTCTTGTGTTTACGTTAATTATATGCGGTCTGGGAAATAGATGTATTTCTTGTTTACATTTTTTCACGGTTGTAATGGCGATCGTACTACAACGACGCCTAGGAGTCGCGTCACAAACTAAGGCAGATAATTGGAAAAACCTGTCTATAGCGACAAAAACGAACTAATTTCGACATTAAATTAGTTTGAAATGCATTATTAACTAAGAGTTTATAAAAAAAAATAAAGTAAACGCAATTTATGTATTTTTTCATTTCACATGCACATTTTAAATGACAAAATTTAACAGACAACTGAGTGAAGTTTCAAATTAATTCTTTATCTATCTATATGAATACCAAAGTGTAAAAAGGCTTTTTCAAACTAATAACAGATATTATGTCTTAAGCCAGTGGTTATTCAACTGGCAGGAAGATAAATAAAAATTAAGAACCTATAAATATTTACTATGATGTCAGTTTTAGTCTTTTGTTTCAATGCATATATCTACTACAGTTTATATATTTTCCAAAAACACAGGTAAACTCTCTTTCGATATAACCTGTTTACCAAAGGTCAGAATTAAAAAAAAACGGAGTATAATAACAACAATCACTCAATGAATGAATTCAAAAATTAACAACAATAATGTGAAATGAAAACATCACAACACGGACAGAATTGATACTTCATAACGTATTGATCATGTAAAGTTTAACTTAGGCAATAACCATGATGAGCATTGCTTGAGAAAATAAAGTATCAGCTGCTCTTTTCACAAAAAATCTTAAGAGTAAAAATACTCGTAAGTCATACACATTTCAGTATAACTTACGATCAATTTTAGTCGTAAGATTTTTTTGTGAAAAGAGTCGGTATCGTCGACATGTACATAATTTATACAATCATTTCAGTTGTTCGCCTCCTGCATTCTATCATTTTTTTTTTAATTTTCAGGCTAGGTCACTTTATTGTAATAGGTATACATATGACAATAATGATTTGACTAGTGGTAGTAAAAATGCACTATTCACAAGTAACCCAGACATCGAAGAGATCTGGAATAGTCATAGGAATTCTAAATATATGATCGATGATGATTATTTTGAAGCCCGGATGGAATCGATTATCAACGCAACGCTTGACATATGCAATAAGCGCGTCAGGAGCTTAGGATGTAAACCCAGCAAAGATGAAATTATGGTTGATTACTTAAATACTAGAAACAGTATTGCCGGTGAAAAAATGTACTTTAATCAAAGTAAAGTATCTGCTGATGTTTCAGATTCTGTTGATATTTCAAATCAAAAGTATACAATATATTCATATGATCATGAAATAGATAGCCATGGTATCACAGTAGAAACAACATACAATAACTATGAGAAAATGCTTTTAAATGTCATGGGTTCTAGTAGAACAGTAAGTCCCCCGACAACGTTTGAATATTATTCTTCTGAAGACGATCTACGGTCAACAAATGTTCCCCAATCAACAACAGCATTAATGTCATCTACATACGAAGATAAATCCTCAGACAGTGAGATATTTATTGAAAAGGCACCATCAAACAAACCGTTTATAACAATGAAACAAAATCATCAAAGGGACGAAGAACACATTGGCATTAAACCTAATGAATCATGGTCACATTCGTCCACATTCTCCTACTATCTACCAGAGCGTGCGATGCCATTTAACTGGGCAAGAAACGGTCCTGATTCATGCGATGACGTTGTTGATGACGAATACTTTAGAGAAGAGTTAGTTGTGCCAAAACTAGATCTTAAGTTCACAAGGTTGGAAAATGAGCCGATAGCCTTTCATGATACTGATAGTTCCTTCTGGTCAGAGAGCCAATCTTCCGAAAGAAGCTTTCAGATGTATTTGCGAAGTAAAAGTGTAGATACAGATATTACTGGAGAAACCGAAGAAGAATCATCATTTAATCTTCCTGTTAGACCAAATATATTTCATAATTTTTCAGAAATAAGCAATCCTTTAGTTAAAACTGATTTTGATATAGATAAATCTTTTGAAAAGAAATCAGAATGTGCAGTGAAACCCTTCAAAAACCTAATTGAAGAAATTGGTTTCAACTCGAACGCAGGTAAACATACTTTTTCTTTTCTTTCGATACCGGTTATCCGACTTTGCATATTAGTCGGTTTATAGTAGATTTTGTTCAATTTGTTCACTACACTACCTTAAAAAAATATTGATTAGGATGCGATGTTTAAATATTAAATTAGATTCTATCATGTTTTGTAGGTTATGAAATGTTAATTATTGGTAGCTTCGTCGGGAATATCTTCTAGATATCTTTTGCTCGTTGACTCAACGTCTCCTATTATTCAAAATTATTCATTCGTTGTGTCATTTACCTATTGTGAGAAATTAAGCGTGACCAACCTTTTTTCTATTTGGTTAAGTCCAGAATTGTCGAGTATGGCCGGTTGACTGCAACACCATAATTTTGTGTCGTGTTCGTCTATCTCTAAATTGTGTGAAATGCATATTTCATGGATGAATCGAAAAAAATCACAGCATAACCTCTATTAGCCTTTAATACATTGATCGTAGTAAGTGGAATATCACCAGTTATTGTTCGTGTATCAACTGGCATCTTTAAACGTAACAACTTGTAATAGATCATTCCTGATGCGTGATCTTTCTTATTTCACTTGACAAGAAGTCAGTTTTTTCCTTTCTATTTCATTTAAGTCAGATCATACAATTGTAACAGATAATTTGTACACGATCGAAAACGACTTCTAGTTATAAAAGGGAACTGAAAACTACCAAACTGCGTATTATCAGTACTTTTCCTCTATCTCAAAATAACGAAAATCATTAAGATATGACATCATTGACGATCGAGATTCCAGACATACGACAGGCACATCAAAATGTGACAGACTACTAATAGAATTTTTTTTTTATCTAAATATTTAATGTGACATTTGTTTTGTTTTTCAAATATGATTATTATAACTTTTAAGACAAGGCAAACTGGACCCTTCAATGTGTACTTGAACGCCATGGTGAAAGAGCAGGTTCAACCAATTTACCACAAATAATTTTTAATAATTATACATTGAAAATCTGTATAATATTGCATATGAAATATGTTAATTAATTCACATGTATGTAAAGGCAATACAATATTTTGTTATAACCAAGGTGCTTTTGCTAACAATGAGCGGTATTTATAATGTATCATACTGTACTGTAAAAACCATATTAAAAAAGGTAAATAGTCAAATGTCGTATTAGTGAAACAAACATTTCTTCTTTACTGTTGCAGAACTCAGGGAAAAGAGAAAAAGAATTCTAGAGAATGTAAATACACGAATTTTACATGAAAAGAAAGAGCTAGATTCTATCGATATCAGTTCTAAAACTTCTGATCAAGGAGGAAATTCTTTCAAAACATTCGATCTTGAATTATTATCTCCTAATACTACGACTGATGTGAACAGACGAATTTTTAAGTCTGCAAAATGGGTTCTTGCTGTTATCACATACATGGAGATGAAAACAGATTTGGACGATTGTAAAAGTCTATTCCAAATTGAAAATTTTAACAATGACGTAGTTACAAGAGAGAGAAACAGCTATGAAAATCTATCTTCATCTTTGACAAAATCAAATCCAAGTAATGATCAACTTGGCAGTCGAAGTTTATATGATTCAGACAAATCATGCAACACAAGTCAGTCTGGAAGAAAAGGATGCTCGTTTGAAAAGTTTGAAAAACCAACTGAAAACGCTTTCATTAGCAGTCCTAGCAGTTTAGTTCGTGTATCTGTTTCAGGAAGTGCTTTGCAAAATGAGGCAGACCGTTTGGCTTATAATGGTAAAATAAGGGGGAAACCTGAGGAATCTACTGTGTTCAAAGATGTAAATGAACCTACAGTGCAGTCGATTAAACCTCAGGGACAAAATAGTCACTATGAACACATCGACGAAGATATAATAGATAACCAAACACAGAAATACTTTTCTAGTGAATCAATGAGCTCTGGCATTGTTCCAAATATTATAAGAAGTGTAGTTGAAACTCTGCAAAGAGACAACGCAAATCGTCTTTCCGATCTTACCGACGACTTGTCAAACGAAAGCTGCTCTTGGGATATTCCCACGATCCCGCTAGAATCCCCACATAACTGTTTGAACACGTTGTGTGACACTTCTACAATACAACCAGAATTCCGTGCAGACGATCACATGGTAACGGACCCCATGACAACAGAAACACTTAGTAATATCAAGGATACCTCCATTAACAGCAAAGAAGACACGTTGATACAAAGGACATTACAAGCACCACAAGAATCTTTAAAACGTAATGAAAATAAGAAGCAAAATGTTGTAAATCACAATTATGAGATCGAAACACCATCTTACAGCGAACCTGAAGAATTGTATGTCCATTTAAAACATGGTCGTGTGCAAAATAACACAAAAAATGAACAAAACTGTGACACTGCTGAAATCAAATCGGTACCTGAATGTCAACTTACACCATTTTCCACATCTGACTGGCCTTCCATAATACAGGGCATTGACAGAACTGAAATTAGAACCATATCTAAATGTCAAACAACGCCTTCTTGCAGATCAGACTGGCCATCTACAGAGTCAGACTTCATCGAAGACGTTTATCAAACCGGTCTTTTCGAATGTACAGAAATAAATAACAGGACACACGATGATGTTTCAGTGAGCAGGGAAGAAGATGGTATAAATAACAACAGAAGAAATCAGAATGTTGATGCTATCATTACTACCAAGGAAATCGAAGATAGTTCAAATCATCTGAACCAGATCGATATTGATGATCTACAATTAAAAAGCATACATGTAGAGACAACGGATGAACGCTATTACGATGTTGGAAAAGAATCAATACACCACTTGTCTGGTAGCAAGATGAAAAACATTGCAGGTATAGTAGTAATAATAGAATTGCAGTTCTGCTTTCATAACAAATTTTCATAATTCAGATAAAAATATTGATGTGGACGTAGATGTTCAGTTTAAGTAAAATACCAAACAGTATAACAAACTATATATATCCCCTTATTTACTGGTCATGAGAAACATTTAGGGACCATGAACTGCTTACAGTCTGTGTTGCATTTTGTCGACTGCTCATTTTTCTTCTCATCTCCTTATTTTTAATTATGGATTAAGGACCTATGAAACTGTATTCCCCTTGGTATCTTCTTACTTTTTTATACAATTACTTCTTAAATATGTAACGTTTTACTTTTATTCCTCTTGATGAATAGAAAAATAAGGAAAGAAGTCAAAACATCAGAGAACCGAATACAATAACCGAGAATACATCATTAGCTGACATTTCTCTGTCATGCATTTTACATTATATTAATATGCGAGACGACACAACAGTTTATAATACCTTTGATTAATTGATTGTTGCTTGCTTTTTGTCCTATAGTAAATAAGTCATGCATATTCAGGACGAGAACAAATTAACAATTCATTCAAAAGGTAGGTTCTGCATTGTTAGTCGATCGGGATGAAAGGTGGGACATTTGGACTGCAACTGGAAAATCAGACTGTTAAATTGCGCATTTATAAAACAAAGCTACTATTTATATTGACTTTTTTTCAGAACATCAAAGTACTGAACATGAAAACTATATTAAAACTGGTAAGTGTGTGTCGGACAAGGAACATAACGATGACAATGATGAAATCAACAACTCTGAAGAAACATCGAAGAAAGGTGACCAGTCGTCTTCGTTCAGTGTTTATTCCAACAAACCCGATATAAAATATGATGTGGCAGTCAACAAGAACATTTGTTCATGTAATAGTAGTCATTCAGGCGACACAGGACCTGTTGATCTAGTTGTTTCAGCTGTAAACAGTAAACAAATTTTGCACAATAGTCATAAAGACAATGATGTTTTTACTGTTGATGAAATTCTTCAGGCTAAATGTTTTTTGTCGTGCTTAAACAAAGAAAATGAAATACACCTTGACGGTGCTTTAGTCGAAAATGTTGGACCAGTGGTCAGTAAAATTAAAGGAAATACAGTTAATTTTGATGAAGCATCTGTCAAAAGCACTGGTTCCTGGGATAGCGACGAATCAGAACAGGAAAACTTACTGAATAATGATGATGCATCTGTAACAAGTTGTTGTTCTTGGGATAGCAATTCAGAAATTGACAAAGACGATTCTATATATATGACAGCTGTTAAACAAATGCATAGTTCGCTTGAATCAGACAGTACAAAAAAGCAAATACATGGAAATAGACAGATGGAGTCAATACAAGGTCTGTATAAAAACTCTTCAGTCTAACTTACTGTTCTACGATGTCTGGAAAGTTCATCTTGTTTTTTGAAATCTGATCATTTTTCAAGCTGCTCATTTCATAAATATCATTAACTTGTACTCCCAACTTATTATAAGTTCTTTTTACTATGATGTCATAAAAAGTTTACCATGCAATCAAATAAGCTTTCATATTGTTATTTTTTTTTAATTTTCGTTTTGAAAACAAATGGCGCCAGATTCCGAAGTTTTTTTGGATCTTTTGAAATAAATGTAAATTTAATTTTAGCTTCTAGTATATAATCATTAAAAATAACCCTATTGAGGTATTAAGTAGGGAGCATAGGATCTATTCATACAGCTTTGTGGACAGTAATAGACAGCAAAAAGTATGAAGTAATGGTGAACTGATTAACCAATAAAGCTTTTTAACTGCAAGCTTTTTATTTTGGTATCTAATAGTTTTGTTTGATAATACCATCGCAACTGAAATAGTTGAGATCGATTTAATTTTATCTGGAAGTTTTATTGTTTTGAACGTCCTTAATTTATCGAGATAAAATCAGAGGATTCAGGCACCGCTCAATCAGCTCTTTAGGACATGTTTTATTTTACAACTCTAATAAAAAAAAACTATTTGTTTTCAATAACATACAGGAAGTAGTTTCTTTTGAATCAATGGTGCTTTTATTTTGTTTTCTCATTTACAAGTGAGAGAAACTATTTTTCTCTCCCCTTCTTAAAATATATTTTGAAATAATCAAACAGTTTAATTGCAAATAAATAAATAAATAAATGCCCCTTATCCCCTTCCAATACACATTAAAGAGATGACTGATCTATACTATGGTAAATATATAAGTAGTTGTTTAAATGCATGTAAACCCAGCAGGAGTTTGATTTTTAATTATACGTCAGTAACATCAGACGTTAATATAGAAAATAATGCTCCTTCCACTTGAGACTGTGAAACATCTAGTTTTAGATATGTTCCCTATGGTCATGTCATTACAGGAGACCTCAACATCGTTGAAGACCGTGAGGTCAACACTTTTCTTAAGAAAGGACCTAAATATCGTCCTCCATCTATTATAGATTGGAAACAGTGTCGTCAGGTCATTAAAGACGCTCTGTCTGCCTACTGTAAAAATTGGTGTAAATGTGAAAAGTCTGATAAAAAATCTCTGGACAGATATTTGAATAAAATTATGAATACTGTTGATATTCGTATATCTCATTTTGAAAACAATTCTGAAATTAATAATAGGGTTCATGATATACCCATTTCTAGAATAAAAAATAAACTCCAAGTACTCTCAAAGCGGTTTGTGTTCGTACCGGCAGACAAAGCAGCCAATAATGTAGTGGTGGTGTAACGCATATACTACACGGAAGTTCTCCAAAACGAAATTATCAATTCTTCTACATTCAGGTCCGTACGCTCCACAGAGAGTCAAATTGTAAACAATCACATCTCTGCCACTACCCAGCTTAAAGCCTCTTCCGAACATTTGAAAGTCCTGACTATGTGCTGGTTACCTAAATTACACAAACAACCATTTAAATTTCGTTTCATATCCTTATCTAGTAAGTGTTCTACTACTAATCTGTCAGTGCTTCTAACTATCTCCCTTACTACTATCAAAAAACTTGTTATTAACTTTTGTAATATGTACGTTTCGGCGATAAAGTGTATCGACAGGTAGCAGGTATTCCTATGGGCACTAATTGCGCCCCTTTAATAGCAGATTTATTCCTGTGTTGCTATGAATCTCAGTGTATGACCAAACTCCGTAAAGACACGTCATTGTTACATTTGGTTGACAAATTCAACAATACCTACCGTTATCTTGATGATATTGTTTCGTTAAATAATCCAGAGTTCTCTAAATAAACTACCGAAATTTACCCAAAGGAACTTACTTTAAATAAATCTAACATAAACAGCAGTAGTTGTCCTTTTCTAGATTTAGACGTTTCAATTTCTAAAGGGAAACTCCATACTAAAATTTATGACAAAAGAGACGATTTTTCATTCCTATTGTTAATTTTTTTTTTTAGACGGCGATGTTCCTTTGGCTCCATCATACGGTGTTTATATATCCCAACTCGTTCGTTATGCCCGTGTGTGTAGTGATGTCATAGATTTTAACGAACGTAATCAATGCATCACTGGTAATTATTAAGGCAGGGATTTCGTTACCATAAATTACTTAAAACTTTTACTAAATTCTTTCATATATACAAAGATTTGATTAGTAAATTTGGCTGTACCTGTAGAAAACTTATTAAAAACGGTATTTCACATCCTAAATTTTACGGTTATATTGTACTAAAAGCGCGGAAATCACTATGTGATCCGTGTAAACTCATCGAACCTTTAAACAAACTTATTAGTAAAGGTTATCTTATTAATGTTGTAATAAGATCTTTGAATATTGTTTACATTGGCACAAATATCGATTTTGTCATCAACAAATTAAAACATAACTAAATTTGTATTCTTTTCGAATGGTTTTTGGATGTATAAATACACATCCACGTTCATTTTCTATATAGAGATTGCTTTATCTATATATAACATTATACATATTTATTATAAGGTTAAATCCAAACTATCCTACTGCCTGTCGATACTTTTATTTTGGCATTGCACAAGTCATGCCTTCTTTGACTGTCCATGGCGTTAAAACACTAAATCCCTGGGATGTGTTTTTTAATTGATTTTAGTCTCTGATGCATGATTTTTTACTAGCTTTCAGTAATTGCGAGTACTCTCAAATTGTACTTTCGTGTTAACTTGACCTGTTACACAATTTGTAATGCATTTTTGTTATTCAATGTTTACTTATTTTGTGTTATATCTCGTCTCACTATTTTTAATATGTACCACCTTTTTTGATAAGTATTTAGTATGACGACAAATTTTCACTGCTGTTGTCGTACTATGAACAACAAATTTATTTATTTTGTAAAAAAATATCTCCGTACTCCTAGCAACAAAATTATCATATTTAAATTTACCTATGTACGTTATTTTATTTAACGTCATTTTGTCCAAGGTTATAGTTGTCTTTTTGACATTGTATTAAAGGTCAAATTTATTCGTTCAGTGTATGTTTACTTGTTTTTGTTAATATGTCTTTTTGATTGAGTTAAGCCATTTCAATTGATATTTTACAGTGTGTCTTTCTATGTTGTAATGTTACACTACTATTTCAGGTTAGGGTGAAGGTTGGCGTCTGTTAAAACGTTTAAACCCGCTGCATTTGTTTGCACCTGTCCTAAGTCAGGAACCTGTTTAAGTTGTTGTCGTTTGTTGATGTGGTTCTCAAGTGTTTCTCGTTTCTCGTTTTTTGTATATAGATTAGACCGTTGGTTTTCCTGTTTGAATTGTTTTACACTAGTCATTATGGGGCCCTTTATAGCTTGCTGTTCGGTGTGAGCCAAGGCTCCGTGTTGAAGACCGTACTTTGACCTATAATTGTTTACTTTTTAAACATTGTGACTTGGAGAGTTGTCTCATTGGCACTCATACCACATCTTCTTATTTCTGTGTGTTATAAGACTAGATTTTATTGTTATGGATAATAACTGGATCACTTGTCATGGAATAGAAGTTTCTTTATAATATAAGTTCCTAATGGAAGAAATATCATATGGAATAGTATTTCTACTAGAAGAAATAGCACAGTATTTGTTCCTCTTGCAAAAATGATATAGAATATCTGTTCCAACAGGAACAGATATTCTATCATTGTATATAGCAAAAATTACAGAGGAACTTTTATTTAGAGAAAACCAAGTAACGTTGACAACTCATGACTATATGTATAGTGATGAGAACATTTAGAGATTACCATACCATTCAGACTTTTTTCGTTATGGAAGACAGTGTAAGTTCCTTTAAATATTCGTAAAGTTTTGTGAATGTTGCCTTATTGAAGCCTTCTTTATTTTTGAGGGATGTTATACTTTCAGAAACAATTGAAACAAAAGATACCATTGCAGACATCAAATATATTAATCAATCTACCGTTAGAAATCAGAAAACTGATGCATTGGTTGGCAATGAATCAAAGACACAACTATTAAACAAAGATACTGATAGTAATAATGAATCTATAGAAAGTACAGGATTTTGGCAACTTAGAGAGTACGAAAGAGGCTGTTTTCAACAAAAATCTATACAATCTGAGACTAAATCAAAAGGTATATAAAAATAAATGAAAAAAATGTAGAATCTCAAAATTGGAGGAAAAGTATAAAAAAAACTCATTCTGTGTAAATCGTTTACTCTTCACAAGCAGTCTTAATTTTTACAACATAAAAGCTTATAAAAATGCTATTAGAATTACTTGTATTGATATAAACTGCAATGAAAATAGTTACAAACAAAGTACTGTGTTGTATAAAAAGAATGCTCCTACGGGTATATGTACTATTGCAAGTTTAGATCGTACATGTATCCGTGTAGCATCTATAGATGAAGGACTCGGAGGTGCGATGGGGACGCTGAAGTGCGATGGTTCCGCTGAAGTGCGATGTCTTCGCCGACGTGTGATGCTCCTTTCGCTGATATGCGATGGTCTATATACTTGACGCGTGATGGCTTTTAGTATGACAAGTAGAGTTTTTTTAGTTAGTATTTAAATTTGCATTCATTATTGTCCTTACAACATTTATGGCTTTTCTGTATCGATGATATGTATGTGTATTATTGAATAAAAGAATTGGATACCATTCAAATAGGGATTATGTGATTATCGTATTCTGCACGTTTGAATATCATGTTAGTATCTACATCTCTTTAAAACGGTGTTTGCAGCATTTGAAATACAAGAATATATTCTGTATTTCTGTATGTCATTAGTTACAGTTTCATACTAAATGATAGATCGTTATACTTCATTTTGTTGTTTAATCGATGATTTACTTAAAAACCTGAAAAGCTACTTCTAACAAAGAAATTGACCTTTTCGTCGACATGAGTACATGACAAACGTTGAAAATATATTTTTTGTAATCCATTGCGACTCAGCGAAAGAGGCTGTTTTCAACAAAATCTATACAATCTGAGACTAAATCAAAAGGTATATAAAATAAATGAAAAAATGTAGAATCTCAAAATTGGAGGAAAAGTATAAAAAACTCATTCTGTGTAAATCGTTTACTCTTCACAAGCAGTCTTAATTTTTACAACATAAAAGCTTATAAAAAATGCTATTAGAATTACTTGTATTGATATAAACTGCAATGAAAATAGTTACAAACAAAGTACTGTGTTGTATAAAAAGAATGCTCCTACGGGTATATGTACTATTGCAAGTTTAGATCGTACATGTATCCGTGTAGCATCTATAGATGAAGGACTCGGAGGTGCGATGGGGACGCTGAAGTGCGATGGTTCCGCTGAAGTGCGATGTCTTCGCCGACGTGTGATGCTCCTTTCGCTGATATGCGATGGTCTATATACTTGACGCGTGATGGCTTTTAGTATGACAAGTAGAGTTTTTTTAGTTAGTATTTAAATTTGCATTCATTATTGTCCTTACAACATTTATGGCTTTTCTGTATCGATGATATGTATGTGTATTATTGAATAAAAGAATTGGATACCATTCAAATAGGGATTATGTGATTATCGTATTCTGCACGTTTGAATATCATGTTAGTATCTACATCTCTTTAAAACGGTGTTTGCAGCATTTGAAATACAAGAATATATTCTGTATTTCTGTATGTCATTAGTTACAGTTTCATACTAAATGATAGATCGTTATACTTCATTTTGTTGTTTAATCGATGATTTACTTAAAAACCTGAAAAGCTACTTCTAACAAAGAAATTGACCTTTTCGTCGACATGAGTACATGACAAACGTTGAAAATATATTTTTTTGTAATCCATTGCGACTCAGCGAAAGAGACTGTTTTCAACAAAAATCTATACAATCTAAGACTAAATCAAAAGGTATATAAAAATAAATGAAAAAAATGTAGAATCTCAAAATTGGAGGAAAAGTATAAAAAAAACTCATTCTGTGTAAATCGTTTACTCTTCACAAGCAGTCTTAATTTTTACATCATAAAAGCTTATAAAAAATGCTATTAGAATTACTTGTATTGATATAAACTGCAATGAAAATAGTTACAAACAAAGTACTGTGTTGTATAAAAAGAATGCTCCTACGGGTACATGTACTATTGCAAGTTTAGATCGTACATGTATCCGTGTAGCATCTATATATGAAGGACTCGGAGGTGCGATGGGGACGCTGAAGTGCGATGGTCCCGCTGAAGTGCGATGTCTTCGCCGACGTGTGATGCTCCTTTCGCTGATATGCGATGGTCTATATACATGACGCGTGATGGCTTTTAGTATGACAAGTAGATTTTTTTTAGTTAGTATTTAAATTTGCATTCATTATTGTCTTTACAACATTTATGGCTTTTCTGGATCGATGATATGTATGTGTATTATTGAATAAAAGAATTGGATACCATTCAAATTGGGATTATGTGATAATCGTATACTGCATGTTTGAGTATCATGTTAATATCTACTTCTCTTTAATACGGTGTTTGCAGCATTTGAAATACAAGAATATATTCTGTATTTCTGTATGTCATAAGTTACAGTTTCATACTAAATGATAGATCGTTATACTTAATTTTGTTGGTTAATCGATGATTTACTTAAAAACCTGAAAAGCTACTTCTAACAAAGAAATTGACCTTTTCGTCGACATGAATACATGACAAACATTGAAAATATAGTTTTTTTGTAATCCATTGCACCTAAGCGTTACCACCAACGCACTTCGGCGTAGCTATCAACAAGATAGCGTTACAATGCCACCATCGCACATCAACGTGATCAAAATCGCACCTCAGCGTCAAACCATCGCGTTTCGGAGTATCATCGCGATTCAGAGTCCTACACATATATATCACATATTTTTTAACAAACTCCATTTTACTATACAGGTAAATTTGAGATTCCAGTAGCTGACGAAGATGTCTCTATATCAAAAAAGCATCTTTCAACGTTATTCAAGTGTGTGTCAGATGAAGTTCTTTCTAATAGACATGTGGGTGAAGAATTAAACCGAAATATATTTGCAAATACAGAAGTTGCATTTGAAGACAGCGAAAATCTCGATGTAGCAATTAAAACAGTTGGAAGAAATATTTTGTATCGAGGAGCATTGGTTATTGATGACGGTGGTGGTGATACAACCGACGATTGTTCAGTCATCGATATGCCAAAAAGTGAATTAGAAAGATGGCAAGCGTCTAAAAATAAATCATCACAGAAATTCGCTGAAGATGAAAATATTGCCATAGAACAGATACAAACATGTTTATTTCAAAGGATGATACCTGATCACGAAAATATCCAGAATGATAAAATTAGCAGTAAACCAAGTGTTCAGGCTTTATTACCATTAAGAGGAACAGCAATATTGAATCAAACACAGAAGATGTCAAATGATGTAACTGCTACTAAACCTTTCGATTATGTGTACAATGCACCAGAACAAATGCCAATTTTTAAACAATTAGAGACTACTTTATTAGGAAAGCCCTTAAAACGTAAGGTAATTCTCGCCCCACTCAAACCAATACAAAAAACGACCAAGCAAGAAAAAGTAAAATCGCCAAAAAGAAAGAAAATAAAAGAATCCAATATTCAAAAATCAAAAATTAAAAGGAAAGCAAACAAAGTAAAAGAGCAACCAGTACAACAGACAAAAGTCGTTTATGGAAATTCCAGTACAGAAACATTTTCTATGCCATCGTTTGAACTTGCAGAAGATCTTCAACTTGAAATTAATACTCCTCGAAGGGACAATCACTTGAGATCCAATATTAACATGGATGACGACTTTATTCCGAACTCGCCAGATAGTTCAGAATCATTTTGTAAAAGAAATTTCCGTGGTTATATGGATAAAAGAATTATGGACGATGATTTTGCAATAAATTCATACGAGAGTACAGATTCTGAAATTTCAGCACGAAATGTAAACTTTAACTGCAACGAGTATCCTTCTACTGGTATCAATGTAGCTGTTTCTCAGAAGAGATACAGACAAGAAAAGGCAGCAATGATATCTATTATTGGTAAACCACCTGTTTGCAATAATACGTTTAGCACTAAAAGTGTTAACAATACATGGACACCTGATTACCGAATATGGGACCCTCTTCGTATGGTTGATGGATCTGTTTGTCAAACATTTGAATACATTGGGGAGACGAAAAAGCAAATTAAGGGTTTTCAACAGCTTCCTGTTCAACAGACCGGTCACTGACGTCACCTTTATTATGGGAAATTAGAAGAAAAAAAACAAAAGATTAGGAAAAAAATTGTGTTTCACTAGAAAAAAAATATTTTTGTTGATAAATGTAAAATTGAACATTCTGTAATTAAGAATAACAAAAATATAGAAAAAAATGTTCATCTCTGTATAACATAACATAAATTAATAAAGAAAGAAAAAATAACACGTATTATTAAATGAAACAGATAACCGAGGGAAATAACAAGTTCATTTTACAATCAGCAAAGACTGACAACTTTGAAAACCAAAAACTTGCATGAAATAAATTATCGTGTTGTTTTGTTGGTTTCGAAACAGGCAACATCATGGCAAAAAAAAAAAAACACGTACAAACAACACATAACTAAATATTACACATAAACATAAAGCCTGACCGACCAACAGAAACCTAACAAAAAACAGGGAGACCTTGTGTGCTTTGAAAGGGTAAGCAGTTCCTGCTCCACTAGGGACACCCTTAGTGTTACTCATTGCAAGAAAAAAAATCGGTTATAGTCGAATATTATGAAAAATATTCAATAAGTAACTTGACAACATATGAATTCAAGAAAGTGAAACGCTAAGAGACCGATAATATCTTTAGAAGGTACTTTACCAAGTGTTGTTTCTTTGGTCTTGATGAAAAATAAAATATGGCTTCAAGTGGCCATGATGACTCTTAATCGTCTTCTTTCAAAGATACTCTTCTTGAACCACTGAACCAATTAAAACAAACTTGCAATATGTGTTCCTTCGAATGTTTGACACAATTGTTGTTACTTTGAAACTAAAGTTTCAACTCCTTCAGGCAAAGTTGACCGTAGTGGATTTGGCTATTTTTAGGTCCTTTTTTGGTGATATAGCTCTGCAACTGTTTCGGTTTTTATACAATCATCATTGGCTTTTAAATATTCGGCTTTGAGCGTTCCTGATGAAGGTAAATCCAGAAAAGCGCTTCGGACGCATGAAGTTTATAGCGTGTTGTTTTCATTTTTTTATGCTAATTGAAATCCAAAATTGGCTGGCAGATGAGGTAAAAGTTTACATATGAACCCTATGTAAAATTAAATTTTCTTTTCTTTTCAAGAAAGTATGAAAATTCCTTATAGAAAGTACTTTCGAAGTGGTGTTACTTTTGTCTTGATGAAAAGTCCAATTAGGCGGATTTGTCCATTTTTTTCGTAAATTTGGATATAGAGTATCCCGTGTGAAACTGTAATATTCAAATCTTGGAAGGGCAGTTATTGCTGTTAATATTAGATTTATTTAAAGTAAGCTCCAATGTGTAAATTTCGGCAGTATATTTAGAGAATTTTTGATTATTAAACGAAAATATATCCCCAAGGTAACGGTAGGTGTTGTTGAATTTATTAATCAAATGAAAATCAGACAGCTGCTCTTTTCACAAAAAATCTTAAGAGTAAAAATACTCGCAAGTCATACACATTTCAGTATAACTTACGATCAATTTTAGTCGTAAGATTTTTTGTGAAAAGAGTCGCAGATCTTTACTGAGTTTGGCCATACACTGTGATCCATAACAGTAACATATCAAACTGAGGCTTTATTACATGGTCTAAATGGGTCTTAGAATGATACTAGAGCCGGTATGGAAATTTTATACTAATACACCTGTTATGGAATATTCATATCTCATAATTCAGCCTTTTAAAATTAGAAGGAAAAAATATTGTTATATATAATATAATTAAACAATTCCAAGCCTTTTTGTTTTTCTAATGTTAAATGTTCCAGTAATTCCCCAATAGCAAATCGTAACCCTGTTCAAACAGTTTAATAAATGGAAGGGTCAATTTCAAAACGAGACAGTGCCACAAATAATACACAACTCTCTACATTGGAAAAAGGGGGTTGATACAGATTTTAGCCGTTAAGCCCTCCTGTTGAGATTTAATTCATGGAAAGCCGAATTCAACCAACATGATTGATAAGAGCAGTTCCGTTGGCCACATATCAGCATTGAGAATCAAGGATATTATACGAAAATATTTGATAATGAAATTATTTTATTTTTCAAAAGGGGTTGTTAAAATCATAATATTACTGTTTGGTCTGGATTGGAGATCTTTTAATGTAAATATTATATTATCATTGAATGTTTGAAAATTATCATTGACCATTTTCTATCACTAGAAATAAACATCTGCGGGTCATTTCAAACTAATAGACGATAGAACTTTATATTCACATTTCAGGGTTTGCAATGCTGATGTTTCGGACATGAACATAAATATGCGACTCATACAAGCCTATTTTATTTTACGAATAAATATTATAATTTGTATTAGAATTATCTATGTCACTTTTGTGTTGACATAAATTAATAATTTTAAATTAACTGTTCACAAAACATTGAATTTTTCGAAAAACTAAGGATTTTCTACCCCAGGAATATATGACCTTAGCTGTATTTGACAAAACCTTTCGGAAATTTGTGTCCTCAGTGCTCTTCAACTTCGTACTTTATTTGGCCTTTTTAACTTTTATATCGAGCGTCACTGACGAGTCTTTTGTAGACGAAACGCGCGTCTGGCGTACACAAATTTTAATCCTGGTACATGTATCTGTGATGAGTTTAATCAGAATGTGTTGCACACAGTCAAGAAACATATAATGCTATAACTCCGTCACTATATTGAAAAAAGTTAAATATAATATAAGGATGACAAAAGTCATTATAGTAATTCGAAGCCAATGATTAGATCTGAAACTAGAAAGTCTTGACTAAGAATCATCATAATTCAAATTTACATTATGCTGTGACTTTCACACAAACTCTAAGTCTTGAGTCAAATATCTGTTCATCTGAATTCTCCTCGTATGAACATTTCCCTTGCAATACCACTCTCTGAGATTTACAGATAGCAAAATATGGTGAACCTTCTCTGCCATTCCACGGGTTCAAACCATCCGGAAGCCCACGACATGAAGGAAAGCGTATACTACACGGAAAACAGTGTGACTTAGTGCAATGGTTTTCTGAATATTCGCCTGTAAAAATAATTGTAAAAAAAATAATTCCATAATGGAAAAATATTGACACCGTTACACTTAGTGGTCTCGAAACGGCGAATAAAAATTTCTTTTGCTTAAAATATTGTTACAACATTGATATGGGCTTACTAATATGTTGGAGTAGGGCTCTATAAGGCCTCATATTGGCCTCAATTTCCTGAAATTTTCAAAGTCTACTTATTCTTGTGTAAATAAATTTTTTTAATTGATCATATTTACTTTGAGAAACGAAAATAATTTTGAGGTATATGACGTCATAATGCAGTGTTTTGGCGTCACTGCACGTGCAGAATTATGGATTTTCTCAACTTTTAACTAATTTTCTTGGTTTATCTATGAAAAAAGTACCAGCGCAGTCTTGTCCCAATAAAATAGTTTGTCAGTGTACCAATATCAACAAAATGCATCTTGTGTTTTTAAAAATATTCTCGTGGGGCAAAGCTGCGCTTATACTGAATTTTAATGAAAACCTTGCAAAAAAAAAAACAACATCAAATTCTCGCTATTTTTCACTGATTGTCGTCAGATTGGTGCACTGGCCGGCATAAATTTATGTTTACCGTGTAATTTTCCCATGCTTTATTTATAATTGATTTTTTCAAAACTATCAAACTAACATTTACTGATGTTAAGAAATTTTAGATATATAAGTAATACATATTATTAGGTACCGGTATTTAAGTAGTTCCTACGGAACTGAAATACGGATTTTTTATTGGTGCTATTGTAAATGAGTTTTATAGTGGAATGTGACTACCGAAGATTTGTTTAAGACATGAAATATATTATACTTTGGAAATAACCGAAGAATATCAGTTTTAACTTAAACAAAAGTATCAACAGAACTTGAATAATTAAAAGATGTGATGTATCTGTAACTCGGCTTTGGAATTGGTGGATTCCGTACTCTGCAAAGGGACGTTATGGATACACTATATTGTTCTTCTCGTCATTTACTTGTCATCATAGCGATCTTAAACCTTTTATTCTGGTTTGTTTGCCTTTATATGATACTGATTTATAGTTCGAAATGAGCAGTGCCTCACGCTGAATTGTGTGTCATAATATGCAATATGTGTAATCTTACAAATTCTAGAATACCATACTAAACTTACATGGATCCAACGGTTCATATCTTTTACCACAATTCACTAATGCTGGCATTTCGCATTTTTTTGTGTACTGCGTTAAACAGTTTCGGGTACGAACATTCCTCAAGAGTAGCTGTAAATGTTGATGTGCACTTTAAATACTGGGCGCAGTTATTGGATACAGGCAAAATTTTGGCCTTCTGGCAAATGGATAAAAGTACCTTTTGTGTAGCTTGAGGTGTTGTTTTTGTTGGTTTGATAGTCTGTTTGATCGTGGATGATAAGTTGAGTTCTCTAATTGAACCTAAAATTTCAAGCATAAAAATTACTTTTTGAAGAAAAAACAATTGTTATTAAACAAAATAAATAATGTATTTGCATAAAGATATAAAGTACATATACATAAATATTTATATAAAAAAGGGCAAATTCTCTTTCCCTCACATGTGCAAAATCAGAATGTTTTTAGAATCAACTCTTGAATTCAATTATTAGAGAGGATATATAAATAAATGTACTTAGAACAAAATTAATAATCAATAATTTTACATAGTTCCATAGTTTCAAGTCAAATTTTATTTAGCGCTACATGTTGCTGTTGACAACTTTACATGATATATGCAAATTTGCATCGAAGGACATTTTAACCGGCTTAATTTAAGTTGCATTTTAATACAGAAATAAGAATATGTGGAATTGTTGCCAATAAGACAACTTTCCACGCGAAACCAAATAACAAAGAAGTAAGCAACTATAATGTCACCGTAAGGCTTTCAACAATGAGCAAAATCCACGACCGCATAGCAAGATAAGATAAAAGAATTTATTATGTATAACAATAGACTATATATAATAACTCCCAATAGAATTTGGGATTTGGTTAAGATGTCATAACGAATTAATAACGACTTTGTCCTTCTTAAATACTTTTTGGAATAGAACCCGAATTTTACCAAATTCAGTCAAGCTATCTTTAGCATTTTACAATTGTAATATTTGGAAATACGCAAAATCTATAATACTGTAAATTTGCGTACAGCATGATTTTTTTTCTCGCTTTTCCTGGTATGATATAAATTCAGGGGGGATTTGCCCTACCTTTTACTTTTTCTCATGTGTGATTAAGGCCGGTTCGTCCAAAAAGTTTGACAAAATTCTATACTTTTCCCCAAAAAATAAAATAAACTATTTAATCATATCAATATTCAAAGATATATAAATAAGGCGATATCGTATGAGTACCAATGAGACACCTATATGTCAATAAAGGCTAAAGAACAAAGATGTAAACCAATATCGAAAAATAAGGTTATAAAAGGATGAAAAAGTGTGAAAAATGCAAACGAGTGTGTTTATCCTACAACTAAATAAACTAACAAAAACAATTATGACAGACATCATCAAATACCAACAACCGGATTACAGGCTCCTGGCTTGGGAAAGACACACACAGAATGTGGCGGAGTTAACATGTGTGTGAGCACTCAATCCTACCGCTAATCTGGCACAGTGAAGAAACAACACAACATAAGAACAAACTGTAAAAATTCAGGACTCATAAGATAAGTACTTAGCACTTAAAACAAATAACGAAAAGACTTCAGACACAAAGTAGCAATCTAAAGGTACTCGCAATTACTAAAAGCTTATCCAAAGCCCATTTTTAACCAATAAACAAACCATGTTCTTCCATACTAAAATGTTAATTAGTACACCCCAACGGATCTAGTAAAACGACGTCATATATAAGCAGTGAGAAAGGCATTACCGTATCCAACGCCAGCATATTTAAGCATAGACATAATGTAGGCCCATAAATGTAAATACCTTGAATGCAATACCTATTTAATGATATTTTTTATATAAATTAAACTATTTAAAACTTAAACCTTAATATCAGTACCGATAAAGACAATATTCAAATATATTACTTTAATGCTAAGAATTCAAGTATAGTTTCGAATCCTTTTTCAGGTTTTGGCTATAAGTGTTGTTTTTTAAATATTTAAACCTCTAGCATCACTGACGAGACATTAATTGTCAAAATGAGCATCTGGATCAGAAACATGTGTATCGTTTAACGTGATTAATTTACGAGCTTCTTTTACAGTTTGAGAACACTATAATGCTGACGTCAGAATATATTTGCATACTAATTTCATAAACACAATATGTAAACATTGTACCTGAGAAATTGACCAATCGTCTGAATGAATAAAAGTGCATTGTGGGCTACTACAAGTTTGACGTGGAATTCGATTAAAAAGTGTCATTTTTTATTGTATCTTGGAAACTCATGTTTACTATTTTACTTAACTATATAATGTAATAAAGATAATGTATATAACATAATCTTCAATTTGCACGCTCAGATTTAAAAAAAATTCTATGCTCCGGCTTCATCATTTGATTTTTTTTCGTCTTGTCAAACTTATCAAAGTGGTTGAACTAGTTGTCTATTGTTATGCTGTTATGCACTGAACCTGTGCATTCATTTCATGTGAAATTAACAGCAAGTAATAGCTTTTCTAGAAAGCAAAAAGCTAGCCGTCTCATAGCTAATGAAATTTGAAAACGTTTTTTGCATTGTAGTTTAATTCATACAGAATAGCGTTGTATAATAAATTACAAAAATTAAAAGGCAAATACAAATTTGAGATTTTCCTATTTTTTTTTTTTTTGAGGGGGTATAAACACCGGAATAAAAGTGGGGGATAATTACTAAATCATCTGCGTTCGTATCTTTTTATCGATTAGTTTTTTTTCAAACAGATATGTTTTTCATTTACTTCTCCCTAGATTGGTTGTTTATTTCTTTGTGCTAGAAAAGTATAGCCACTTCAGCCTATATCTGTTTAGTTTATAGAAGTTCTCGAAAAGTGTATAGAGTGCTAAACGTGGTAAAATTAACACAAAAATATATTTCAAAATATTTCTTTCATCTTTTCAAAATGATCCTTATAAAATTAAATATTGAGTGCCTTTTGTCATTCAAAACTAATTAAAACGAGAAGTGTTGAGATTTACAAAAAATTCACGCAGGCATGACCAAATAATGTTAATGTAATGGTCCCAGGTCCCGATAGTCAAGATAAATCAATACATCAACGTTTAAAGACTTTAAGAAAAGGAGTAAGTTGGACAAGGCCAAAATATTACTATTATATCGAGCAAAAAAAAAAATCAAATGACGAAAAATGGCTGTTATAATGGAACATTCTTTCAACAATAACTAAATTAGACATCATTCTTTTACGTCACAGTTAGCATTAATTACTATTTTCAAACGAACACAATGAAAGCAGTCAAGTTTCCATTGGTTTTAAGGACCGGAAACATATAGCGCACTCGTATTATAGTTAGTCGAATACTGTGCATTATGCATTCCAAGCCTAAATTTCGTTGAAATCCAGACGATTTGGAAAATTTTATCACAGTTTGTACTTGTGGACTATTTTGGGTATAAGTTCCAACTTAACTTTCGAAACTTTCGAATAAAGTCCGTTATATATCACTTTGCCACATGCTTATGTGTCAACTTAAAACACTTTTTGATATTAAGTGACAAATGAGGCCCTTATCGTACTAACCCTCCAAAGCTAAACATGCTGAACTAAGATATTATTTTGTTGGAGACCGCTTATACGTTGACATGTAGATGTCTTTCAGCTATATTATCATAGTATTTGTACGCGTACACATGTTTTTAAATACTTTCAGAAATTATCAATTTTCAAATAATCATTTCCAATGCCAAAAGTTTTTTCGTCTTTTAAATGTATATTCATTTTCTCTCTATTTTTCGTATAGCATGTTTAGTATAAATAGTCAATCATTCTAAAAAAATATATAAGAAGCTTGATTCTGACTCATTATTTTCAGTTATCTCTCAGATCTGTACTTAGTGTCTTTTTTTGTTGTGGGGATGTATAAGTACCCTGCCACGTCCGGTCTGTGTTTTTGTTAGATGTATTTCTGCTTTGTATCGATCTGATGAGTTGAGCCCTTTTCAACTGATTTTTATAGTTTGTTCTTATGTTGTACTGTTACACCACTGTCACAGGTTAGCGGCAGGTTTGGCGCCTTCAAACTAGTTTAACCCCGCCTCTTTCTGTATATATGCCAGTCCCAAGTTAGGAGCCTGTAATTCAGTGGGGTTGTCGTTTGTTGCTATATATCATATTTGTTTTTCGTTCATTATTTTGTTCATAACTCAGGCCGTTAGTTTTCTCGTTTGAATTGTTTTACAATAGTCATTTCGGGGCCTATTATAGCTGACTATGCGGTATGTGTTTTACTCATTGTTGAAGGCCGTACGGTGACCTATAGTTGTTAATTTCTATGTCATTTTGGTCTCTTGTGGAGAGTTGTCTCATTGACAACCATACCAAATTTTCCTGTTTTATATATATAGAAGTGTTGAGATCTACATAAACTTAGCGAAAACATGACCTAATAATGTTAACTGACTGGTCCCAGGTCACAATAGACCCGATAAATCAACTCATCAATGATTTAAGACTCTAGGAAAAAGAGGAAGTTGGACAAGGCCAACATATTACTTTTACCGTCTGAGAGTCGTTTTTTCCTCTTCTTATTTTACCCTTTGGATTACTTCTCGTCTTTCTTCACACTCTTCTATCTTACCACGGTAGCGATAGCTAAACATCATCTAGTCCAGTCCAAACCCTCCCCATAACTATCCTTGTATTAATCAATGTTAATCGAATTTAATTGATTTGGATTTATCCGTTTTTCAATTTAATTGTTTCTTTCGGATTTATTAAACTTATCTTGAAATAAACTTTGTAAAGACGAAAAGATAGCAAAGCTACAACTTCTTATATAATGATTGACGAAATCATTGATGGCTTATCTACAGAATAAATAGAACATTTTGAGTTTGAAAAGAAAGTAAAGAAACTGAAATACGGCAAAAAATCTGTTCTCATAGATTTTTCTGAACAATGCCAGACAAGAATTACGATCTTGACTTGAGTAATTTCGATGAATAGGTGTTTCATTGTGCATGTACAGTACCTTTTTATTAATATATCTATACATCCTATAGAAATGTCTTTTTTCATGATTATGAGATTTGCTTTTCAAAATTTTACGAGATTACAAAAGTTCAGACGCCTCCCGTTTTTGGAAATATCAACAGATGTGCTACTTTCGTTTTTTTTTGTCGTTCGGTTGCTGTCTCGTGAACAAATGCATGAAATCTTTGTTTATTCGTTTGTTATATTGGCTACTGGTATATGGTTTGGGTATTTCAAACACTATTTTCTTAGGACAGACACATGTATTCGTACATATGAGGATAGAACAAATACTTTGTATTATGGCATAGTCTGCAAATGTAAACACAAAAGAAGAAAAAATACGATGAATTATTTTTCCGATAATCTGTTGAAATTTTTATTTTCTGACAGTCAAAAACACGTTTACAGTAAATTATAAACACATAGTAGTCCATTATGCATTGCAACCCATTCAATTTATTGGTCAATTACATGTACTCAGGTACAGGTTTTTAGTGTGTCATATAATAAAATATTATTTATATTGTCGAGATTATTTATTTGCAAATTTATTTATGCCTAAATCTGTGTATGTATGCAAGAATTTAGTAAAATTAAGATGTAATATGGGATAACAAAATCCTTACTAAATAGTTGACCATTCATACATAGATTACAGTCATTGAAATCAAAAACGTCACTACAGACACAGTCTAAGCGAACCATTTGGGAAATACACATGTGCCGTTATAAGAGACCAAATGAATATTACCTTCCAAAAAACGAAAATTGACAATATGGACCGAAATAATTGTCTCTTTAGTTGCTAAGTTTATTCACAGAGTTTCCTTGTGTAGAATAATTATTGAAGTATCCAAATCAAGAAAATGACACTAATTGTTGTTCATATGAGATTTATTTAAAGTAAATTCCTGGGGATAAATTTCCGTTGTATAATTAGGAAATTCTTGATTATTTAAAGCAAAAATATGATCACGGTACCAGTTAGTGTTATTATTTTTTTCTTTTAAATTGTGTTTTGACGGATTTTAACTGAGATTGGTCATACAGTGTGATTCATAACACTACATGAACAAGTCTACTAATAAAGGAGCGCAGTTGGTGCCCACATGCATATCTGCAACATGTCTCGATAAATTTTATCGCTATTAAGTACATTGATGATGTCCATGGTACACATTTATCATCTCATCACAGTTTCAGTAAGCATATCAAGAGTATTTATCTTTTTTTAAATTACAGAATAAGGATTAATATGAATTGCAGCAAATACATTTGACTAGATTTTTTGAAGGACCATTAAAATAAATATGAAAGCAACTGGTTTAAAAGATTGTGTGGAAGTGTAGTATAGAGAGTCGAAAAGTTAAAACTGTCATTCGAGTGACCGTTTAGATATTATTTATCTAAAACAATTCAAATATTTTTTTACATTCCAAAAATAACAGTAATTATGCAATATTGACATACCGCTTTATTTGAATTTGATATGTTCTCAAATAGTAGCCAGGGGCCTGGTTTTCGAAAGTATCCTAAGATATGTCATACGATATATCTTAGGACAATTTTTATGACCATCTTATGACTATCATATGATATGTCATAGAATGTAAATCAAAGCTGTCCTAAGATAGTCATACCTATGATGCTCTTATGACAATCATAAGTTAACATATTTTCTTTTATTTTAAATAATGATTATAAAATGATAAAATAATTATAAAAATAATAAGTATAAAATGATAATTATTACAATTCTTATTATTTAAGAATATTTTATCTTTTTCATAATAATGAACATGAAATTATATATGACAAGGAATTACAATCTGAGTTGATAGTTTGTATATATATATAATAAAAATCTAGAACTTTGCGTACATCGAGTACCCGCTTAACGAAATGCCCTTGCAAATACGTTAATAAACTACTATATAAGGAAAATAATCATATATATATTTATCACACATAATCATGAGTAAGAAAAGGAGTCCAAATTTTACGTCGAAGGAGATTCAAATCCTAAGACCATCGTAAGACGTGTCTTAGTCAGATGATACTTTCGAAAACCAGGCCCCAGGTTAATAGTTTAAAGAACAGGGGCCTGTTTATCGAAGCGCTCTTAGGACTAGGACATGTCCTAGGATCATCTTAGGACGTATCTTAGTCCTAAGTGGGTTTATCAAACATGTTGTTACTTAGGAAAAGTCATAGGAATCGTCCTAACTATTTAGGTGTCTTAAGATGGTCTTAGGATGGTCCAAACTTTAGGATAAATTTTATGGTGGTTAATTTGTAAACAAATACGACCACCACCTATATATGATTTTTGTAGCAATAGACCACTTAGGGACTATTATAATCCACTGAACAATTTGGGTGACATTGATATAATACACAAGTATAGATTATCACGTCCGTAACACATGCGCTTAGGAAATGGATCCCCCTTTTCAATAAAATATTTTTGGTGTATTTTAATTTTTACTAAGTAAATACTCCTCAATGTTTAAACTTAATATATATTCACATATATAATGTGTTAATGCTCTTCTCCACAAGATATTACAACTATAGTAGTATATATATGATGGCCCTCTATTCATATTTTCGTGGAAAATAAGAATTCAGGGGCGTCATATATAAATAGATCACATTAAATAAATGAACATAGTTTATGATATTGTAATTATTATATTTATTTATCTTGGCCTTATTTGTTTTGTGTGGCCTTATAACATGTAGAATATGTTTACAAAATACTTATAGTTGTTTACAACTGTGCAGTTTAGAAATCACTGGAACAATCATAGATACTGATGGAATGATTAGAACTTTCTATTTGACTTACATAATAATTCTGGAATGATCATAATCTACGATGTGTAATTCAAACTTCTACCGTATTCTAGAAATTTCCGTTCTACATTTTTCTAGGAGTTTCTCTTCTACAATGTTCTAGAGATTTCCGTGACAACTATATATGTAAAAAGTAAAATCACAAAAATACTGAACTCCGAGGAAAATTCAAAAAGGAAAGTCCTCAATCAAATGGCAAAATCAAAAGTTCAAACACATCAAACGAATGGATAACAACTGTCATATTCCTGACTTGGTACAGGCATTTTCTTATGTAGAAAATGGTGGATTGAACCTGGTTTTATGGCTAGCCAAACCTCTCACTTGTATGACAGTCGCATCAAATTCCATTATATTGACAACGATGCGTGAACAAAACAAACAGACACAATTCGTAAAAATGTCAAAAATAGGGTTACAGCAGTCAACATTGTGTTATCATCTTAATCACTATAAAACAAACAAATTTTAGGAAGAAGCATACATCAAATTTAACATCCTCATTATGCTTATATCATAGGATTTTATATATCTATGTAAAATCCACCTATAAAGGATGGAAGGTTTTAAGTACTGGCGTAAAATCGCGCGTTTGAAATTCGCACAGGTAGACATAAAATAATTTTGTCGTTCAAAGTATAAAGAGATACATAAATACAGAGTCACGTAAAATGGACATCACAAAAAACAGACTCAGCAGTAAAAGCAATATCAATAAATAAAATAATAGTGTGGTTCAAATTATGACGGGATACACAAGCACAGAGCCACGCCAAATGTATATCACAAAAAACAGACCCAACAGTAAAAGTGATATAAATAAATAAAATAATTTTGTCGTTCAAAGTATGACAGAATACATATGCAAAGAGTCACGTAAAATAGATATCACAAAAACAGTCTTAACTGTAAAACCAATATTAATAAATAAAACAATAGTGTGGTTCAAACTATGACGGGATATATGAGTACAGAGTCACGCCAAATGTATATCACAAAAAACAGACTCAACAGTAAAAGTAACATCAAAAAATGAAATAATTTTGTCGTTCAAAGTATGACGGGATACATAAGCACAGAGTCACGTCAAATGGATATATCAAAAAACCGGACTTAACAGTGAAAGTAATATTAATAAAGACAAATAAAAGAATACTATAACACGTTATAAAGATGATAAACAACGTCAGTACGCAAAATCTATACTACAAGACCATCGTGTATTATTTGTGAAGTTGATACGGAATATTTATCAACAAGTTCTTGGTACCTTCCGATGAACTTTTTAGAAAAGGACAAGACGTTCTTTGACATACCCCTGGTTCATCAACTTTCTGCTCAGACACTGGTGACGTTTTACAAAGTCTGAGTAGGAGCTGCAAGCTCTTGAATACCGAATAAGTTGGGAAATGTATATCCCATATGCAGGTGAAGTTGGTATATTGCTACTAAGGTGGGGGAAATTGATAATTTCAAAATTAAAATCGTCTCGTTTGTCATAGGTTCTGGTTCTGAGATGACTGTGTATGTCAAATTCGAGGTATAAGTCTAAAAATGAGGCGGAGGAAGCCGTGTCTGTTGTTTCTTTAATTTTTAGTTCTGGTGGATATATTAATGGAACCCTGTAGGACTCTAAAGTGCGATGGGGACGCTAAAGTACGATGGTCACGCTAAAGTGCGATGGTATACGCTAAAGTGCGATTCCTCCATACGCTAAAGTCCGATGGTCTGCGAAAGTATAGGCGTAAGAAACGTAGTTGGATTATGACGTTAACAATCGTTTATACAAAATTAAAATGAACACCGGAAGACAAATTACAAATATTTGATTAAGGGCATACGATACAGTTTTGATCCCGTATTTAAATTTTGATGAAAAATTGCATGTAGGCTATTTTTTACCTGATTAAATCAAATATGTAATAAAAAATATACCTTCATGTGCTACTTTTTGAGTAAATTGAGGTTCAAATTTCAGATATTTCCTCAAAATACGGATTTGTGGACGTATTTTTCCTTTCGATAGAAATACATAACTTTTTTGTTTTAAAAGATAAACACGATCTGTTTTTTGTTAAATTATTTGTAATTTATGTGTTATATAAATATTGCATAAATTTGTACATTTTATTTTTACAAATAACTCAAATTTATCAAATGTTCATGAATGTAGGAAAAAACCGTCATTTTTTGCTGTATATTAATCAAATTTTAAAAAATTGCACTATTTACGTTTTCATGAAAATTGGTACACATAATCATCTTACGTTATTAAACCAAATGTCATTTTAAAAAAGAGGGGTCCATGAACTCGTTTTCAAGTTAAATCAGTTTGAATGATAAAAATCAGCCGAAAACTGCATCTTTTCCCGATAAGTCACCGTTTGACGTCGCGAAAATAACAATTTACGTTAGCAACGTCATTACATCCCCTGTAACTGTATCGTATGCCCTTAAGAACTTTTAAACCAAATGTCAATGTCTTAATTAAATTAAACCTAACCGTGCTTTGATGGCTAAAGCAAAGGTGTTTTATTTTGGTAGCTGAAAGAAGAACTTGTATCCTGCAGTCGACCGTTTTACTTTAGGCTTTATACAGTCGGAAAGCAAGCCCTTAGAAACGACCGTTGTTGCTACTTTCTTAAGACAACAATGGGACTGATATTAAAACCCGCCATTCTGAAATTGCGTTAATTTCGCGGAAAAAATAATTTGGCGCCAATTTGGAATTTTTTCTTTTTTCTGTTTCTTACTTGTCATTAGGGTCAGAAATAGATTTCTTTCAATTTTTCAAGCATGGTTCTTATTATCAAAGAAAAAAAATACTTAAACATGTTATAAATTGTCCGTCTTTTAAAAATAACGTAATGCCTTTGATCGTCGTTTAAGAATTATGCGAAATTGTCTGTTATTTTTTTCTACTTTTTTTCCAGATCAACAAAGAATGTACAAACTATATAAAAAATTAAAAATACGTATCTCAAAGTTAAAACAAAAATCAAGTCTAACGTTCTATCACCCCTTAGGAAACCCCGTTCGAACTAAATTCCAAACGAAAGACATTTTTTTGACATTGTAGTTTTTTTATCTTACACATCGATGTCAACTTGCATCTTTACACAATGTACTCAAATTTAGTGTGTTTGTTTGAAAAAGCAATGGCGAGTTCAGCTGTGAATATTTGACTGGATTAATTATTCTCTTTAAGTCAGTGAATTGTTTGACTTAACTAAAACAAGGTAAGGAAATCGTATACTGTCTTCACACAACCTTAACCAAAACTCATTCATTGTTTATAATATTATTAAAAAAATTGTGATGAAGTAATCCAGCAAAACTGCCAAAGGTAAATGAAAAAGTCTTGTCCTAAATATGAACTTAAAACAATCTCTTTCAGACTAGCATTTTAATCACTCTTATTCAAAGCATGTTCATACTGACATGAAGTGTGACTTAATTATGACTTGTGATCTAAAACATAATATTGTTGACTTAGCACTCAGAATCTGCTCTGAAATACTTTTATATAAATATAAAAATGCATAATTGTTAAAAAAAATTAAATAGAAGAAGAAAAATATTAGACCCAGTCTTTTTTGTTCTTATCTATTTTCAAGTTCATGATAAGAACCATTTATTTATTGGTTTAGTGCTTTTTTTTATAATTTGAATCCATTTATTAGAATCTGCATGGAAACAGTGAGACAAAATTTATTGTTTGTTCATACAAGAATTGCAAACTAGTTTCCTTTTATTTCAAATAATGAAGAATTTACAATCAGAATACTTTCATTATGGTCTCGTTTAAGTTTAAATGAAAAAGGTAGGATCAGGTAACAGTAATGAAAAGGAGTTCCTGTATTTGATCATTTTAATCCTGTCTTGATCCATTATTCATGAATATTTTGGCTACCCCTTGTATGATTAAATTAGAAATTTATTTCTGTGTTGAAATAATTTGGTTACAGCAGTATAAATACTTACCAAAATATAAATATTAAATTAACTCTTGGAATAATAATATTATGGCACATACTGACATAGGGCCTATTTGAGTATTTCACTGAGACTGAGTTCTGAAAAGTGATAAAATGTGTTTCGCTAATTTTTTTGCACATGTCTTTAGTCAGTATCAAAATATATTCAATAAAATTATTTGAATAATATCCTCATGTAAATAACAGCATATGGTGCTTAATATAATAATAGTTTGATCATGAGAGTGTCAAACAAAGGGACGTAACTCGTAAATTACTATCGGCCCGCTTCGTCAGAAATATCGACACATCGAAGTGGCACATTTGCGTATTACAGCGTATTAAGTGGCACAAATTTGACATATCATAGTCCAAGTTATGTTACATAACATAATTTAAATTCAGCATAGCTTCCCGAGAAGTTAAGAAAGAAAATTACGATTTTAATTTCCAGTGACCGATTTTTTTGGTCAACACCTAGACTTTGAAGACACATTTTGAGAGAAAAAAAATAGTTTAATCTATAATTGAGTGGATCAATATATTTCTTATATACTCAAGAATGTTCATTTAAAAGCAAATTAGTTTTAATTCATGCAAAAAACTACAAATTCCAAAAAACGGGCCTCACTTTTTTTGGTAAAAAATGACCATATATGGTAATCACATGACTTCCATTGTTGCTTTAAGAAATGGGGTCAAACCGGGGTCAGCTTTCCGACTGTATAGATACAAGTAGTATTCACATTAATATCCTGTATCCTGATTTTATTGGAAGCGAACGGATATATTTGAATCATTGCTTATGTTGCAGTTTTCTATGCGGTCCACGTTAGAATATTGTCGATTTTATTGAAAAGTAACGTCGGCAAAATAAATAAAGCTTCATGTGTTCATGCGTAAATTATAAATTGTCGGCTAAAACATTAGTTTGTACATTGCATGAAAATATAACATGGATGTGAAGTCGCTACAAAAAAGGAGAAAATGAAGCTCAGCGAACATCGCCTTTCTCTCTCATTTAAATTAAAGCGTAAACAAATAAATGTTACATATTCCGACAACAATCGAATTTTGTATTTGTAATTTACAAGGACGATTGTAAGAGAAGGTGTTCCCATAAGTGATAGATTACAACGTGTGAACGGCAAGCTACCCCAATTATCACAATATTTAACACGCTTGAATTGTTTTTCATTTACAAGAAATATAGTATTTTGTGACACCTAAATTGCCTTTTTAGCAATTATTACTTGGTCGGTCTTTAAGTATTATTCACTTAAGACTACTGTTAAATTATAATGCCTATCACATATGGTATACCTTATAATACTAGATTTTACAAAAGGACTATTTTTACATTGAATGTTCTTTAACGTTTTTCAAAGCCCTCGAGCCTTACCCTATTGGTCCATCGCACTTTAGCGTGATATACCATCGTACTTTAGCAAACAAACAACCATCGCACTTTAGCGTGAGACAACATCGTACTTTAGCGTAGACCATCGCACTTTAGCGTGACCATCGCACTTTAGAGTACCATCGCACTTTAGAGTCCTACATATATATACAGACACAAAAGTTAGACTCCAGATTAGACATTCTTGTGTTTTCAGATGTTGGATTGACACTTTTACTTACGTTAACTACATCATACTAGATTGTGACTTATTGGACATAATATTCTGTTAGGATTCCCGCAACAGTGAAGAGAAGAATTCCGGATAAAGAAAAGACAAAGGATCGGACATTTATTTTAACAGTCAAGCTGACATTTCAATTTGTATAATATTTCTTGTAAACTTGTATATGATAAATCTTGTTAAATTTTATTATTGATTTTTGTCTTTTGTTGCCTACAATTAAAAGGTGATTTCTGGCTGTAACAAGTTTAAAACATTAAAGACTATTTACTTTGAAAAATAGTGAAAACACAACAACAACAAAATTCAGGAAAAGGGGGTCAATTCCCCAAGCGCCTGTAATCCGTAATGAAATAATTTATATGTACCCCTTATTTATATGAAAGATGCACGAGATTTGCATTTGAACTCTGTAAAGTATGAAACCGTGACACTTCGAATTAAAACTTACTCAAAATTAAATAATAATTGTTACCGATTATCGTTTATTAGTTTTCACAATTATTATATAAAAGGTTGTTCCATTTTTTGTGTTTTTGTTTTTGTTTCATAAAGTTTGAATATACAATTATTAGATAAATATTATTTATTATTTTTATAATAATACTAATAATGTTTCTAATTTTTAATCATAATTATTTACCACGGGTGAAATTCGATGCATTCTTAATCATTTAAAAATTTTAGAATCTATTTTTCTTTACGCTAACATTAAGGACAGCGGTTAGGACATCCTAGCTAGGATAGTCCTCAGATAGCTTCGATGTGCATGCTGAGACATGTCATAAGTCGGTCCTAACATTATCCTAATTTATTCCTAAGATAGTTCTTAGACAGATCATAGGACAGCTTCGATAAACAGGCCCCTGGCGGATTAGTCGTGGAACACTTAGAAGGCGATTAACGTGTTTGTGTATGTCCATTTTCACAGGTGTCATTCGGTATATCGAGAAAAATGATCGTGAAAGAATAAGTAACGGTGGTCAAGCATTGCGATCGGATCGTGAATTTCATTAAGTGTAATTCTACTTCAAAATCTGTAAACAATCTGCTGTATTTTCAAAAGGTGGAAAAAAAGAAATATGTCTGTCAAAATGATTCAACTTCCTTAATAATGCTGTGCACAACGTTAAAGAAAAAATCCAGTACTTTTTAAGAAAACACAAAAGGCGACACACGATCCTATGAGATCTTTAAAAAAAATATCTCGTTTTGCATCTATAATGGTCATATATCATGATAAATTTGAAACGTAATCTTTAGTGTGTAAGATAGTCAAGTAAAATTAAAGTATGTTATTACTTGAAAAAGTTCATAGTATTTTTGAAAAAAGTATAATTTTGTTGATTTTTTATCAAAATTGATCGTGAAAGATCAGGCAACGCATTATTTTGATCGTGAAAGACTAGGCGTGACCAAGGTACATGATTTGACATCTATGACAAACGAAATGATTTCAATTTTGAAATTATAACTTTTCCTCATTTAGAAGCAATTTACCAACTCCATCCGCGTATGGATTATACATTTCTCAACCCATACGATATTTAGGAGCTTGCTGCTAAATCTGTAAAACGTCATCAGTGTCTGCGCAAAAAAAAACATAATGAGCCAGAGTTTTGTGAAAGAAAGTGTCGTCCTTTTTCTCAAAAAGTTCTTTGGAAAGTACTAAGACCTAATAGATAAAAATTCAGTGTCTACTTCACAAATAATACAGGATGGTCTTGAGTTATAGATTCTAGGTGCTTACTCTGTGTAGTATTTTATCTACTTTACAGTTTTATCTTTATTTGTCTTTGTACTTTTATGTTCAATTTGGTCGTATGGCTCTTGACGTGGTTCGATATATGTGCATCAAACGCGGGTGGGTCCACAGATGCGATTCGCGCACATGAGGTTTTTATAGTGTTGTTTTCATTCTGTATACCTTTGTATTGATATTTTAATTATTTTGTATTTTATTGAGAAATTGTATATGTCTTTATGGTAAAATATACTGACTGCATTATCAACTACAGAATTGTTTTTGTTGGCGTCTTTGTTTGATTTAATTGTAAGTGTGTTTGAACGTTTAAATCACTTGTGTTGTATGTCTGTGATGTATATGTTTACACAGTTTTGACTGCTGGATCCCATTTTTGGCAACGTTAACCAAGTATGTCTGTTTGGGTTGCTCGCCCAATTTGGCAATATTACGGAACATTAAAAAACTGTCATACAAGTGGCCGTTTAACCCACCATTTTCTTAGTAAAACGCCTGTGCCAAGTCAGGAATATGACCGTTGTTTTCCTGCGGTTTTTTTAAACAATGTTTTTTCCAATTGTTACAAAAATCAAGAAGGAACTTCGTTTTACCGATATGACTGTGCATAAAAATAAATGAAAATCAGATGCGACAATCTTAACTTTTCATACGAAATAAAACTTATGCAGGACGGACAGACAGACTTATATAATAATAAAGCAACTAGTCGGTGTGGTATTATCAAATAATCAGATCAAATGGCATTGAACTATCATATAAAAAATAAGGAGAATGATATAGTATGATTACCAATGAGACAACTATCCATCAATGTTCAAATGAAGTGGATGTAACCAATTATAGGCAACCGTACGGCCTTCAACAATGAGAAAAAACCATACCGTATAGTCGGCTATAAAAGGCCCCGACATGAAAAATATGAAACAATTCAATTGAGAAAACTAACGGCCTAATTTATAAAAAAAAACAGTTTAAAACAGTTTAAAAATGTGACAGACATGAACCAACGACAACCACTGAACTACAGGCTCCTGACTTGGGATAGGCACATACAAGATGTGGCGGGGTAAACATGTTTGAAAGCGCCAACCCTTCCCCTAACCTGGGACAGTGGTGTTACAGTACAACATAAAATCAAACTATAAAATTAAGTTTAAAAGGGTTCAACTCGTCAGATCGATACAAAGCAGCAAAACATCTAACAAAAACACAGACCGGACGTGGCAGGGTATTTATACATCCCTCACAACAAAAACAGACACAAAGTACAGATATCAGAGTATTCGCAGTTACCAATAGTTAGTTCAAAGCCAATAACAACTAATAAAAAATCATGTATCTAAGACATAGCCCTATTCACAAACAAAAGTGAAGCGGATTAGTCATACAAATACAATCTTTTCCTATACGGATTACAAATATAGATAATCATGTCATCCCTTTAAAGAATGATTTGATCGTTTTCATGGATTTAAGCAATAACGAATAAGCGGCAACAGATCTTTCACGATCCTTTTTACGATCACCAAAAAGCGGTACCCGATCTTTCACGATCCGAAATATTAATTTTTTACAAATAATCCCATTTTGGCAAAGATTTTGATTAAACTAAAACAAAATATCTGAAAGAACCATTTTAAACAGTTATATGAAACGATATTTTTAAGAGAAAAGTAGTTTGTGCATTTGAGAAATGGAAAAAAAAACATGATTGTTTACATTTTTATTTCTTTGAAATTTCGATGAGCAATTTGCCTTTTAGTTTTGTAGTTTTGTAGAAACGGTGTACGTTTGAAACTTAATTTTTCTCGGATACTGGTCATAATATTGAACCATTTTGACAGACAGTTTTATTTTTCCAATATTTTTCATTATATTTCATTAAATTAGATTATTTACTGACGTTGCATGTGTTTTCTCGATAAAATTTCCTTCACGATCCAATCGCAATACTTGACCACCGTTACTTATTCTTTCACGATCATTTTCCTCGATATACCGAATGACAGCCGTAATTTTGGGTAGCCTGTATAAAGTGATACATTCAAATGTTCATTGTCTAAAGCTGGTATTGTTCCTAGTTAATCTATGTATAATATGGCAAATGAATTTCAGTACAAAACTGTAAAAATCTTGTCACAATGACATCATATACATGTCATAATTAACAAAGGTTATCGTAAATTGTCTTTAAATGTAAACTTGTTTGATAATTTGAATTGTGAGGTTAGTCATAGCCGTTCCCAGAAGAAATTTAGATCACGACAACATATTCTGAAAAGAGATTTTAAGAATTTCGAAATATTAGTGGGACGATGCTATCAAAAATATTTGTATAACAAATTCCTTGTTATAAAAGCGAGGCGAAATATACCAAAAGGACAAACAAACTAACAACGACATGGCAAAAAACGAGAAAGGCCAAAAGATAAACAAAAGTATACAAAATGCAACATAGAAAACTAAAGACCGAGCAACAGGAACCCCACCAAAATACCGGGGGTGATCTCAGGTTCTCCGGGAGGGTAAGCAGATATTGCTTCACATGTGGCACCCGTCGTGTTGCTCATGTAAGTACAAAGCCGGTGATAAGCCTTTTTCGGTAGCTCGCATTCGAGGAAAAGAGGAACTTGTATTATCGCTTTTAGCTTCATTTAATAGGGGCCAAAAGTTGTGAAAAGGTTTTCATAGATATAGGAAGATGTGGTGTGAGTGCCAATGAGACAACTCTCCATCCAAATAACAATTTATAAAAGTAAACCATTATAGGTCAATGTACGGCCTTCAACACGGAGCCTTGGCTCACACCGAACAACAAGCTATAAAGGGCCCCAAAAGTACTAGTGTAAAACCATTCAAACGGTAAAACCAACGGTCTAGTCTATATAAAAAACGAGAAACGAGAAACACGTATAAATTACATAAACAAACGACAACTACTGTACATCAGATTCCTGACTTAGGACAGGTGCAAACATTTGCAGCGGGATTAAACGTTTTAATGGTACCAAACCTTATCCCTTTTCTGAAACAATAGTATAACATCACAACATAGAAAAACACACGATAAAACATCAATTGGAAGGCTTAACTCAATCAAAACGTAAATTAACACACTATGAACGAATAAATTCGATGTGTGATACCTGAAAGTAAATACATAGTTAACAAAATATTAGGGACAAACATTCAAGGCCAAAAAGCAAACAAACAAGTCTAAATAAAGCCATGGCAAGACACCACCGCGAAATATTTAACCCTTAGAAAATAATCACTTTTGAAAAAACCGGTTTTCATAATATATACAGGTAAATGAAAAATAACTTTGTCGTTTTAGGTATACTTTTTCTGTCTATATAAAATCTTCCAATAATTAGGAATACCAAGAAAGGTCTGTCATATAAATACCTAATTTAACACTAGATACATAAGGGGTAAATATCAACAATAAAACTTCCCTGTACAGATAAAAGGAGAATAATCTTGAAGTTCATACAAATGTAGTATGAAGAAGTGAAAATTAGTAGATATTCCAAATAATCAAAGCTGGTATACAGACAAGATCCATATTAATATAAAATAAAAAAAAAGTATTAAAAATAGTATCAACAGGTCGAATTAATGAATTCATGAATTTTCCTATAATGATGATTTCACAGACAAAATCTATTGAGAAATAACAAGGATTTGACATATTTTGCAGTGATGTAGTTCAGTTAAAGGCGTATTAAATGGAATTATAAAAGGATTTATTTTGCTATGATATTGAAAAAGCCTGAGGAAGTTAAAGAATGAAATCATATGGCCGACATGACGAATGAAAATCCTTAAAATATTGTATTCGAGTGTATTTAAGGTTTTGTAAATCAATGAAAGAAACAGAGAAACATAGAGTTAACTTAATGATCATAATTATATGTAATTACTTACATTTATCAAAAGTTGACCCTCTGGGTACGCAAGCTTTATTAATGATATCTGCAACGGTATTTTCTGGACATGCATACTTAAATTGCATGCCGTTGGAACATAAATAAAACTGATTGCAATCCGAGGGATCTGGCATCCATGCAAATGGAGAACGACAATCAGAACGCACTCGATATATGCTCACTAACAGAAATGGAACTACTACTGGAATTTTCATTTCTGATTATTTCTTCACTTTTTAATTCTAGTATCTTGTACTGAACGACTGATATGTCAGAAATATTCGAATATTCATAAAAAATACAAGTGCCTATGAACTATTCCACGAGCAGGAACTTCAAATATTTGACTATTTCTGTTGATTATAAATAATACTTATAGATAATAGGGATGGTTAATTATATCCAGTGTTTATGTTTACTTTTAATTAAACTAAACAGTGGTGGTATGTCGATGGGCAAACCCCTCACGAAATTGGGGCGTGCATTATCATATGTGTCACAACAAGTAGATTACATAGATCCAGATCAAATAAGTTCAAATTAAACAGTTTATTTGATTCGGAAATTTCCAAATCAAATGATTTCTTTTACTTGTTTATCTGAATAATGAAAGGAGGGGTCATGATGAAAACCGTTAATTGTACTTGGCCTCTGAAATAGAGAAAAAGTTCAATTTTATTGTGTATTGAACAGGTTGATGTAATGTAGACAATTTTGTCCTGAAAGGACACTTATGATCTCACTATGATGTCATAAAAAAGTCTAAATTATCATATTTGGTCTAAAAATAGGGTTATGAATGAAATAAATAACACATTTATGCGAAGAACAGAGCATTTGTGTAATGTCCAACCAGATGGTGTTTCGGCTATTGTCTAAAGTAATTGATCATGAATATTGATTAGTTTGATGCGCACGCATTTCTTGATGATCTTGAAATACTTGACAATTTTGCTCAAAGGATTAATCGATTAATTTTCATTTTATTAATTTTGTAAATCGACAATTATTGTGTAATTAGTGTACCATAGTTCTGAACATTAGTGGTTTACAAGAACTCTACAATTTTATTGATTTGGATCGATTGCATCGTGAGTTATTGATTTGTGTGCTGAAGCTGAGAGTGCACAGGCACTTGTCTCAGAAAAAAACATTTCCTATATACCTTAATATAACACAAGGTACTTAACTCGCAGTTTTGAAAAATGTCAGCGGGTCGCGAAATTCCGTTATATGCCGATTTATCGGTTGTCAACCCCACTAAAACTTGCTATGTCGTAAATCAAAATTGATTTTTCTACACAATGGTGTATAACACGTCTACTTTTGTTGTCGGAATCATCTGTAGCAGGCCTAACCAAGTATGTCAATCGTAATTATTTCGTCTACCGACGCCAGATTGGAAACACAAAACTCGAAGTAAATGATTAATTATAAAAAAATATTTAAAAAAAAAACTGTTAGTTTTTGTCTGAATAGAAATTATCACCCAGTTAGTAAAATTGTATAAGATACCGTGAAAAAAAATCTAACAAGTGTTATTTGTGGTATGTCTAATAAGTTACGAGTTTCTTTTCTAGACACAAATTTTCCCATTACGTCAGTCATTCAGACTCTCTCTGGACTTTACGTATGATATGAAATAAGATCAGATAACTCCGAGAAACATTTAGACCTTCCCATAAAATTTGACCAATCGGAAACCGAGATATATAAAGAGAGTGGGAAGATAGATATAGGAAGATGTGGTGTGAGTGCCAATGAGACAACTCTCCATCCAAATAACAATTTATAAAAGTAAACCATTATAGGTCAATGTAGATACCTTTTACTGCGAGACGTATGTTTCCAATTTGGCGTCGGTAGACGAAATAATTACGATTGACATACTTGGGTAGGATTGCTACGGATGATTCCGACAACAAAAGTAGGCGTGTTATACACCATTGTATAGACAAATCAATTTAGATTTACGACATAACAAGTTTTAGTGGGGTTGACAACCGATAAATCGGCATATAACGGAATTTCGCTACCGGCTGACATTTGTCAAAACTGCGAGTTAAGTACCTTGTGTTATATTAAGGTATATAGGAATTTTTTTTCTGAGACAAGTGGTACAAAATGTCGTAGCCGTAGGTCAAGCTGACCGAAGATTCATTTTATATATACATATCGTTTGTGATGCATTGATACTTCGCATTGGACAATATAATTGCTATAAATGGAAGTGTAATACAAATTTCTACTATATACATGTATTTGAAGTTATGAAAAACTTTTTAATTTTTCAAATCCTCTGGACATGAGGCTCATTATCTAACAGCTTAGCTATTTATAGAACACTGGGATTTCCTTATTTACCTTTTCGAAAATAAAACAGAGGGCGCAACTATCAAAATCGGAAGTAGCAGTGGATTAATTTGACAATTGTGGAAAGGAAAGATTGATCTTAAATTTAAACAATATATTGAATTTTAATATAATATTTAATGTTTGGTCCCCACCTTCGCTTATCATTATAGTTGTAAATAAATATGAAATTAAAGTAGAAATAAAATAGCGCCACAAATGGTGGCACAAATTTTGCCAATAAGATGTTTGGTTTTTAGTTAAAAGAGAAGCGAACAGAGCTTGTTGCATAGTTAGGTTAAGTGTATATAGTTGTTTCTATAGATTGTCAATGGAGGATCATACATGGCCATTAGACACCAGGCATGGGACGAATTACATTGCAATGTAATGCACTACATTACAATTCCTTTACCAAAGTAATGCATTATATTACACATTACATTTTATAAATTTTATTATCAAAAAAATATATATATACAACATTTTATACTGAAATCTTGGTAACCATTAAATAGGTATTTTAAAAATCCTTTCATTGCCCTTTTAGACCAAATGTCAACATTCAAACAAATGTGATCAGCTTCCTGAAGGTTATCATAGAATTTATGACGTACATCCTTGGCCTTAGTCTGTATCAATTTGTATCAATTTAGATGAGAGATGTTTCCGGCTTGGAATTTGAAATTTTGGTTAAGATTTTCTATAAAGTTCTTAAAAGTTTTGACTTTCACTTTGAACTGTTGAAAATGGGAGTAATTCACTTCTAGCAATATACTCGAAAAATGAATCTATAACTTTGTTTTGCTTTGGGTCATTTAATTGATATATCTGATTACCAGATGGTTTTACAAAATTTGACAAGGTTGAATGTTCTTCTGGGTCAGGCTTTTTATTTTTCGAAGTATACACCTCTTGTGTTTCTCAAAAAAAGAAATAACAGAACTGTTGTAAGGAATTTATTCTACCATTAAGTTTTTTTACCATTATTTTGTTAACTTAATCTCAATGTTATTTAATTACTTTAAAATCATAAATTCACATGTCAAAAGAAGGGAATTGATTGCTATACAAACTAGTTAGTTGTTTTTGACAGGTGTGTAATAGACACCGAGTTTTTGGACAAAATAAAAGATATTAGTCAAGACCTAACCCTTTTGTAAAATACAAAGCCTAGGCCTATATCTAAATATTAATGATAGATCTCCAAACGAGGAAATTTTGGCAGTTTTTGCGGTTTTGCTCTAAATGCATGAAGTTTGAATACAAATATATAAGACAAAATTCATAAACTGAAATACTGCTGATTTCTGATACTTATGTTTTATAAACATCTGAATGTTATTTGATAAATTCTTCAAATTTAAGGGGCTAAAAATGTGACACAGCAGTGGCGTAGCTAGGCCATTTTGAAGTGTACGCCCAAACCTCATCGAGGGTTTGAAGTCCCCTTAGTTGATCCGGGGCAAAAGACCTCCTGGTAGGGGCGAACCAAACCAACCCCCCTTTCCGGGAAGTTCACGAATTATTGAGAAAGTGATACCAATATCTATCATTAAAAACTCATCAATAGCAACATACTTGGTCGGTTAAGAACAAAACTTTTCGACAACAGAGATGATTTCAGCTTTCAATTGTGAACTTTTCTTTTAAATGTAGCAGCATTCCAGCAGCACCTGCATATGGAGTATATACCTCCCAGTTGATAAGATATTCCAGAGATTGTATTTCCTATCATCATTTCCTTGATAGCTTGTTGCTGCTTATAAGGAAGCTACTGAACCAAGAGTTCAAAGTGGTGAAGTTGAAATCATCCCTTCGAAAATTTTACGGTCGACATAACGAGTAGGTTGACCGTTATGGAATATCTGTTTCACAGATTGCTAATTACGACGGATATATAATATTATTCCAATTGTTGATATTACCACAATCCCGTCCTCTTTTCCTCGAATGTGACCTACCGAATTAGACTTTTCACTGGGTTTGTACTTACATCAGCAACACGACGAGTGCCACACGTGGAGCAGAATTTGCTTATCATTCCGGAGCACCTGAGATCACCCCCAGTTTTTGGTGGGGTCCGTGTTGCTCTGTCTTTTGTTTCTATGTTGTGATTTTGTATACTGTTGTTTGCCTTTTCGTAGTTTTTCGTTTATTGCCATTGTATTGCCAGTTTGTTTTCAACTGATGAGTTTGAATATCCCTTTGGTATCTTTAGCCGCTCTTTTAGAGTCCAACTTGGTTAATTATGTTAAATTTATTCATTCATGTGTCATTGTGCTGATTTGGAATCTAATGGTCATTTATTTAAGAGGAAAATTTCCAAACCAGTTTCTTATAAATATGTTTAAAAGGAGATGTGGGGTAAACAATCAATCGACAAAAAATCAAAACTTTATAGAGGATAGTAAAAAAGGCTAGTCTCCATTAAAATTTTCAATGTTGTCGTTCTATTCATTTTTTTTGCCTTATCTTATTTACTCACCTTTTTACACTCAAATTTCGTTAATGGACACATTTCATAATTAATTTTCGTAGATGGTCAGGTGTAATGTAAAAAAAAATATTGGACTGTAACATCAAAATGCAAGCCACATTCGTATGTCAGCAGATAATAAATTGCTTTAAACAATAGTAAACTGAGTAGAATTCACAGTAGATTCAGACTTTGACAGAAAATGAACAAATATGTAATATAAAATATGAAAACAACATGGTTTTTAATTTCATGCGTCCAAAGCGCTTATCTGGATTTACCTTCATCAGGAACGCTCAAAGTCGAATATATGAAAGCCGAGGATGTATAAGAACCGAAACAGTTGCAGAGCTATATGACCAAAAAGTACCTAAAAATAGCCAAATTCATCTAAGGTAAGCTTTGCCTGAGGGATTTGAAACTTTAGTTTCTTTAAAATTTCTAAATTTATAAACGGACAATTTAAGAAAGGTTTGTTATAAATCATAACAGTACCGGAGTACTTCATGACTACTGAGCTGATAATTCCCTCCGGGACTGATTGTTCACCGGCAGAGGTATCGACCCAGTGCTGTAAAAAATGAAAACAACACATTATTAATTACATGCGTCCAAACCGCTTTTCTGGGATTTACCTTCATCTGGAACGCTCAAAGCCGAATATTTGAAAGCCGAGGATGTTAAGAACCGAAACAGTTGCAGTGCTATATGATCAAAAAGTGCCTAAAAAATTAATATGATACCATTTGATTAAAAAGTAAATTTCGTCACTTTGTCTTTTGTCTTCAATTAGAAGTCTTGAAGAAAGAATTACAAGGCTCGTGTGCTTTTAATCAGTTCTTTTAATTTATTTGGGTTAAAATATTTTTTTCTTCAAAATTTATGTGCACACCCGTGCGTTTTGACGTAAACGTAGCTACGCGCATGCACATGTACAGAATTCGACAATCGATTGAATAGACACTTTATGGAAAACGTTATCTATTCTATAGTCTATCCTAGTCAATCGAGTAACGTAACGTAAAAAGGACCAATCGATTGTTGTGTGATATTTGCTACTATTTGTTTTAAGAAAAACCTCTATTTATCTATTCAATCAATTCTTAACTAATTGTGTTTATTACAGTACGATCGTGTCAATCGTATTCGATCGATACGATCGTGCCACAGGTGATCAACTCAATCGATTCTATTACTTCAATTTACTAGGGGCACCATCGTATCAATCGTATTCAATCAATACGAGAAAGCAACAGTTGGTCAACTTAATCGATTATAAGACTTCAATTTACTAGGGGCACAATCATATCAATCGTATTCAATCAATACGATCGTGCCACGGTTTATCAACTCAATCGATTCTATTACTTCAATTTACTAGGGACACGATGGTATCAATCTATACGATCGTGCCACAGTTGATCCTCTCAATCGATTCTATTACTTCAATTTACTAGGGGCACGATCGTATCAACCGTATTCAATCGATACGATCGAGCCACAGTTGATCAACTCAATCGATTCTATTACTTAAATTGACTAGGGGCTTGATCGTATTAATCGTATACAATCGATACGATCGTGCAACAGTTGATCAACTCAATCGATTCTATTACTTCAATTTACTAGGGGCACGATCGTATAAATCGTATTCAATCGATACGATGATGCCACAGTTGATTTACTCAATCGATTCTATTACCTTCTTGTTTGAAATGAAATAGTTGAGTCGTTTTTGTTCTGTTTCTGTACGGATTTAAAGGTTTGGATAAATTGAATAGCCTTCATATTATATCAAAGAGTTATTTGGATCGACAGCTGATGTTCATTTTTTTTCGATTGTGTCGATTGTCATGATCGTGCTTTCCATATTAGTGAAGAGTTGACTGAATCGACAGCTAATGTTCAATCGTGATCGCTCATGCCGTCCATATCAGTGAAAAGTTGATTGAATCGACAGCCGATGTTAAATCGTGATCGATCGTAACTATCGTGCCTTCCATATTAGTGAAGAGTTGCTTGAATCGACAGCTGATGTTCAATCTTGATCGATCGTATCAAGCTTAACAAACGTGCCTTCCACATTATTTATGAATAGTTGATTGAATCGACAGCCGATGTTCAATCGTGATCGGTCTTATCGATCGTTATGATCGTGCCTTTCATATTATTTTGAAGAGTTGATGGAATCGACAGCTGATGCTCAATTGTTATCAATTGTGTCTCCATTTTGATTAGACGAGTTGATTAAATAGACAGCTGATATGCAATCGTAACGATCGAAGCTCCTTTATTATTTTGATGGGTTGATTGATTCAACAGCAGATGTTCAATCGTTATCGTTCTTTCAAATTTTGATGAATTGATGAGTTGATTGAATAGACAACAGGAGTTCAACTGTTGTCGAATTTATCGATTGTCGAATACTGCACCTTAATGAAAGATTTGTTTGATTCTTTTGATTTTTTCTCGTTCCACGGGAGTACTTTTTATATAAAATAAACATATACTGTCTGTATAATCTCGTTATAGATAAAGTATAAGAATTGCACCAGCACATTAATCAATTGTTTTGGAGGTTTGAAAATATGCTTTTTTCTTTTGTACTTTTAAATTCTATGATTTACCATACCTTTCAGTTTTTAGTGGGTGTATCATCACCGATAAGCACAATTTTTAAACTATGGTAGCATTTCGAATTCAACCTAACGGTTTTTCTAAATGGATTTTTTCCTTCGGTAAATAGCTTTCAATACACAGGCGAAAGGCACCGAAAAATGAATATGACAACATTAGACGCATTTGTATAATCTAAAAAAATAAACCATCATTGTCTGAACAAAATTCTCAAGTACAGGTAGAAGATGAAAAAATGCTGACAATGGATTTCAAAAAGCGTTAAAACTGTCTCAAATTAAGATATTACTTTACACGACCTAAAAGTTTGTTCCTATACGTGTCACTGGTCATGGTTTTCTTTGTATTTGAAGCTTTCTTCTTGATGATTTTGATTTCAAAATGTTTGGGTTTGATGGCGAACTAGAAACATCAGTCATCCTATCACGACCACTGGTTGAAAGAAAACTGAGTCTTTGAATCAAGTCAGAATATCTATGACTTTTTCTACTGTTGATCTGTTTAATTGCATTTGGGACTTCATGTCTAGATAACGCGTTTTGAAAATATATCTCACTCATTGCCTTTTGTGTTTCCTTTTTAAAATGTTCACCGGGATTGAGCTGAATAGGTAATCTCATGTTGTTTTGTCTGTATAAAAATTTTGTCATGTCCATAGATAATTCTGGCCTTGTTGATTTTTCACTTATATAATTATGCTGATTTTGATTTGTACCTCTCAATAAAAGTTTATTCTGCCTTAGCATTTCATTTTGTCTTCCATTATGAACTTCTGCGATATATGGAGCGTTATCAATCGCAATGTTTTGTAATCGTGACACCATATTTTCAAAGTCTGAGACATGTTTGTTTGACAAGTACTTCTGGCTTGGGACATCCGGGGATGTTTGGAAAACACGTCCTGGTTTTCGGGTTTCATCCGCGAAGAGAGAATTTCCCTTTAGTGCCCAACCATTTTTATCTGGTTGCATGTTGGGACCATTTGATGGTAGATCACTTGGTTTGACAATTGATTGATTTTTGGACAACATGTCCTGTTCATATGTATTTTGTCTATTTGTTGAGAAATTTCCATTTTTGATTTGATCATTTATACTTAAAGACGACTTATTGTGGAGATTAATAGCTTTATAAACCACTGAAATGTTACTCACATTGACTGCGTCTTTGCTATATGTAGATATATTTTTCTTCTCAACTACAGGGTGACGGTTTGATGTTATATTACTATGTTGAATGGTATCTTGTCTAACTGATGAGATGCTATTCTTGTTAGTTGCATGTTTAGTATTTGATTCTAAAGTACCTTGCTCAAATGCAGCTTGGTTTAATGATAACCTGTTTCTTTGAGTATTCGAAGGTTGACTATTTGAAGACACGTGAATTGGTTTGCTCATCGTACTGTTATTCAAGTCTAATCTTTTTGTGATAGTTAAGACCTTTAACTTTGGAATTCTCTGGTTTTGGGTTTTTGTCTCGCCAGATAACAACATTAATAATTGTTTTGATGCAGACGTAAAATTGATCTCTGCGGCTTTGCTAATTTTTCTTGGTTGCTTTAGGGGAGGATTTACACCTCCTTTAATTGGATCCTTAAATGTGAAATTTTCTGAATTTATTTCTTCTGATTTATTATTGTCAATATTATGATTTACTAACATAAGTCTAGATAATACAGCAGGATGCACATGATTTAGAGAGCTCGTTTCAACTTCTTTCTTTGCAGATGCCGCAGATGTTTCTTCCTTCTGTGTTTCATAACTGACTGTAACTTCAGTCTGTTTTGAAACCCTAGATTCAATTTGCTTTATGAGCGTATTTAATAATGGCGATGGATGCACAGTCTTCGATTTTGCCGTTATATTTCTCATGTCATTGGTTAGATAACCATTCTCATTTGATATATTGATCGGATTTTTTTTAGTATGATCTGTTTTGTTGAGAATCTCATTTGCTGATGTGCCAGTATTCTTGTTTACATTAGATGTATATTGTACAAGCACTAAGCTGTTATCTTGAGCCGGTGTATTTTTTGTGAGATTCATATACGAGTTAACGCTACTATTTGGGTTTATCAATATACTTTTAGGAGGTAAGACATTAGCAACTTGCGTTGAATTATATCCTTTAGTAAAATTAGCTAGTATATCATTTCTATTCACAGTTTCACTTTTAAGCTTTATTTGTATCATTGACGAAAATGGGATGTTCGGAAATGATGTCTTTTCTAAGTTATTAATTTTTATTCCAGGCAGTCTAGAATACACATTTCCTTCAACTGGTGTAGGTTCTTGATGCTCTTTTGGGCTATACAAAACCGAAGGTGGGATTCTTGCATTTTGATGGTGTTGAGTCTGTGGAATAGGATCTAATTGATCTGTAAATCTTGATACCAGATCAGTTACATTATGTTGAAGTTTTGTTGTTGGTGGGTTTGTTAAGGAATGTTCTTGTTGTTTGTTGATATTATCATGCAGGGATTTATCTTGTTGTGACAATAAAACTGAGGTTAAAGGCTTTTCATGATGAGTTTGTGTGTTTCTTGTGTCCATTTGGTGTTTTTGCATGTGCATTAAATTTTGTCCAATTTGATGTTGCTGTTCTTCATATGTCAGATGTAGTGAAGGACGATGTTCTATCGCCTGAGGTAGTTGTAAGGAGGAAGAAACATTCAACAAGGTGACATTATCAAAACTGTCCAATGATGAAGCTTCTGTGATATTTATCTTCTGTGTTATATTTACGTCACTTTTAGTTTGCACACTTTGTTTTGATTTCCTAGCCGTCCATGCTGTTTGTCTATCAACACACGTTTTTAACTTCGGACTAAATACCATATATTGACCAGGAGTCGTTGACTGGCAGCGCCCATGAAAAGTAACTCTTTGACTCTGGCATACGATGAAATATGATGTCAACTTTCTACCTCTCCACTGATGAAGTCCATCTGGTAATCCACGACATGTTGCAAACCGAATATGGCAAGGTACGCAGTGTGATGATCGACATTGGTTTTTTAAGTAATCACCTGAAATATTAACCAGTCGTGTTATTATCGTTAAAACCCTTGACATAAAATGCATTTCAATGATTCATTACATGTAATAACTATAGATATATATGAATATACAATAATGCATTAAGTATGGAGCCAAATAATTATGGTTATTACTTATTCAAATGGGTATATAAAGTCTTGCCGTGTCAATGATACCTCAAATCTATAAGTCCAGAGAATCTATGAGAAATTGCATCAGAAGCTATTTTTGATTTTATGTAATCATACCATTGCCATATTCAACATATAAAAATCTTTTAAAATTAAAAGTGTCTAAAGTGATTTATTTGGAGTTCAATATTGTGTCTGTTTGACTTGCAGATAGTATCCCGTATGGACTGCCGTAAACTATAAGGGAGATAACTACAACAACATAATAGTTTTAAATTCAAGTGTGGCGTCTATAGACCACTTTCGAGTTTGTCTTTCACCGGAAAAAGCTCGTCAATTATGCGCGCCTTTATGACGTTATTTACCAGATAGAGGGGATCGCCTGTATCCCTGCACTATTTACGTTCATCAAGCGTCTTAGTGATCGTCATTGTGCAGGATAAATTAGAAATAATGTTTGTCATAGCCAGAAATTAGTAGTACTTTTGCTAATTAATATTCATAATATGTAAATGAGAATTGTACCACGTGATAATAGTTCGAACTGGACTGGCTTGATATCATTAAAATCTTTAAAACACGGATATTATAAGTTGCCCGTTACAGAGTCCTTGTTTATAATCACTCTGATATTTCCGTAAAGTTGTCAGGCGGTCAAAATCAAAACAATGTACGCGAATTTAGTGAATTTTTCATGTTTTCGTGAGTTTATTCTTCTTGAAATAGGGGCATTTCAACTTTACGTGGGAACCTAGAGTTCAACGACTACACATACAAGGTTTGGACTTGCTTATTCTTTGGACATTCAAGTTTCAAGTTTCAAGTTTCATCCCCGCAACCTGTTTTTGTAATGACCTTGTTAGCCAATTTTCAACACGAAGTTTGCAAATTTGACGTTTCAGCCATTTTAGCCTGTATTTTATACTTCAATGTTAAAAGCCTCTCGCTTCGATTTTTAAAATAGCTCAGGAACCTTGATTTTTGCAACGACAGTCCTTATATTTCGTTTAAATGGTGTATATTGTTGTGTATATTTATTTTCTGTCCCCGCAACCTGTCTATCACTTTTTTTTTCAAAATTCCCTATCATTTCAATATAATTTCCGTGACCCGTATCCGATTTCTTTAGTATAATATTCAAATAAGCAAAGTGGCGTTGATTTCTGGATATGTTCCGTAGGTACTTAATCACAATTCCCTAATGACAGCAGTGCTGATTGTCAATTATGATAATTCAATTTGCCGAATAATTCGTGCAATATAGCATCATAGTACTCCAACCACTTGCTCAACATTGGAACGGAAGTGACGACGCCCCTAAACGTACGAATGATGTTCACTAAAACCAAAGTTTTTGACGGAAAGTTGTCTATTAATACACTTGTTTTTCAAATGCTTTTGCGCTGATTATTTCAGGCAATAACAAGAACTTTTTAACGAAATAATCTCATTTATAACAAATAATTTGATATGTAAAATGTGTACACCCTTGATTTTTAAACTGTATTTTAAAGTTTAAGTAATATTGTTAATCAAAAGCCCGTGTCAAAAATTAATAAAATTATGGAATGCCATCCTAGACGTAATAGATATCGTTTTCTGAAGTATGTTTTCAACTGCTTTTGCAAAAGCATACGGACACTAAAGTAGCAAAAATGTGTAGTGTTAAATATTGCAAAAGTCTGTAGTGCTTAAAAAAAATCGAACGTCAACAACTTCGATTCAGGTAAAAAAAGGGATAAAAGAGAAGATCTATGATAATGGTGGTCACTTTGTTTACTTGTTTATACTATTTATTTGAGGAAATTGGTTAAAGTTAGTATTATTTTTAGATCCTTAACTATTTCTCCCGAGACCGGCAATGTAAATATTCTTGTCGGGTTACTTCCTGTTTCTTGCACGTGCCTTACATCCCGGGCGGTCTCGTTGTCCATAGGAACTATAAATATGACGTCATTCACCGGGTTCAGGGCAGTCTACCGCTTATGATTTGAAATGAGCAGACGCTCATACTTTGGCTCTCACTTTAGGAACCTTTACAATACACCTTATCGCTATGTGTCCGCCATTACTAGACATTACAAGAGTTCCCGTACAATTTTGACGTCACAAGAGAAAATGTCTGACGCCACAAAGGAAAAGTGATTGCTGTATGACGTCAATAGTTCAAATGTCGCAAATTCTCGGGTCAAGTGTCGCAGATCCCCAAACAGCGATAAGGTCTATGACACGAAGACTAGCCGCCACCGTATTTGTATATATTGTATGTATATATATAATTATATTCAACCATATGTCTTCAAAATTAACACCTTGTTTATACATTTACATGATCTTACATAGTTTGTCTAATATCCCTGAATTTGGGAAGACAACGGTAAGAAAATGAAGTCCGTGAGAAAAACACACTCCCGTTACAATATGATGAATATTACTCGTCGACTATAAAACGGGAAATTTTTTCCATGAATTCGAACAGTATGAACTGGCTAAAAAAGCTTAATTAATCTGACTTGTATGCAGATAATGAGCCCCAATTAAAATATCTAAGTTGTTTCTTGATAGGTAATTAAAAACGAATTATAGAGTTACATGGCAAAAATAATTGGCATTAGTGTAGACATTAACCTCATCTTTACAAACCAAATGACAGTCTCTGTGGTCATCTGCTAGCTTGTTGCCTTGTGTTTTTGATAAGGAAAATTCGATCCAGTCCCCAGTCAAACCAACGAGTAAAGATTCGTATTTGATGCTTCTCTGCTAAGTAATATGAAATATTTACTAGAAGTAGCAAAACCTTAGTCTTATAAGGTAACTCAAAGCCAGAACAATAATCCCTGTTAGTCTGACTTCTTTCTGCAGACTACTACATTTTGAATTAGCACAACAAATTCTGCCTCTGCTAATGGGTCATGTAGAAAACAGAGTATATGCATATTCGATTAATAATAAATAAATATTTCCCTCTGAACACATTACCAAAGTACCAATCAATCTTCATTAACTACAAATGCTATATGAATAAAAGTAGATGTTGGGTGTATATCAACGAGACGGCATCCCAACAACAAAAGTAAAAAAAGCCTAAAGGGCAATATACAGTCTTCAACAATAGACAGGTATCTATACAATATGCCACGCTCTTAATCGTTCAAAGTCTATGAAAGTTGTTTATTAATTAAAAAGGAGCAGTCAGACATCTGCAATAAACACCAAATTCCCAAAATAACAGAAGATGACATAATAACATAATGCCATAAGACAACAAATTTAGTGGTTATTGAATTGCGACAGGCAAATGAATTTATTATCCTTCACGTTAAAATGTCAGATTTTGATTGGCTAATACGAGGGAGATAATTTACTCTATCCCATGACTCCCTCTCGTGCAGACCAATCAAAAGTGATAATTTAAAGGACAATGAATTGAATTCACGTCAATAATTTTAAAGACAATGCTCAAGTTCTACGTTTTGGGCTCAGAAATTTTTCATAGACTCAAAATAAAAGATACATCTTGCTTTACCATTGTTGTTTTTCTAATAACTGTAACGTTGTTATGTACATGACGTCATAGTTAAGTACAGCTCTTTATAAGAACCAGGCAGAGTGCCATATACATATGATTTATGAAGGTTCCAGATTTTATCTATAATTGGCCTAGTAGAAGAAGTAAATGAATACTGCTCAAAAAATAATTTTGAGTGGGAAAATATGAGTGGTTGCCATGGTAACGGACACTCTATTTTTTGGTTGTTAAGCATGGTAAAATCTTTAAAAAATCAGCTAAATCACTAAAATTCAGAGCCTGATTATGAATAGTATCATGCATTTTTCATTAATGTTCATATATAACATTGATACAATATGGTTAAAGCTTCATTTTAGTGAAGATTGCATGTCAACCAAATTTGTAAATTTTTTGAAAAATTTTGCCAAAAAATGCATATTTTCAACTTTTCTGAAATCGGAATTTTTGCGAAATTATCAAATTTTCTGTGGTGTTTTTCAGAAAAGTGCAAATGTGTACAGAATAGTTAGCACTGTAGTTATGAAGTTTGGATACTACTTAACCAAATTAAATAGAAAAATGCATGGGACTTTCTTTAATTTTATCACCATAGCAACCAATTTTTTCCTTGGAAACGGATTTATTATTTGCAGAATATTGCAGTTTAAGAGCTTAAATGTCCTGAATTGTTTCGTAACCGATAAGAAAATACATAAAAGCATCCGCTAACACTAAATTACCATTGTTAATAGTTGCTGACTTCAATAGTTACCACGGAAACACATATTATCCATAACAACATCCATTCAAAACTGCATTAATAGAAATTTATGTAAAAATACATAAAAGAGGGTGTTTATATTCAAATTGGAATATGACTGCATGCTTTGCTTCACTCACAGTCTTGTCTGTTCTTTTCATAAGGTTCAACAAATGTAATATATAATTTAACATTGGGGTTGGAAGGTTGAGACAAAAAAAGGGGGGGGGGTAGGTTTATTTTTTAAAAATATCATACATGAAGTTTTCTTGAAAAGATAACTTTTTGTCGGTGAGCCTGATTATAAATAGAATCAATTTTTTTTCAGAAATTTCATATATAACATCGATACTAGGTTTTAGCTTCAGAGCTTAGTTAAGGAAGTTCGCTTGTCATGTTTTGGGATTTTTGTCAGATTTTCGGAAACCTCTGGTTTTATTCATTTGAATGCCTAAAAAAAAATTGGCCATTGACCCCCATTTTTCTTTTTATAAATCTTTTACATGTATAATGATAAGCCATTTGTAAAAGTCTTATAAAATTTCAATTATTCTTTAAAAGTTTTTGAGAATGTAAACTTGTCATGGATAAAGCTATGAAAAGTCAAGAGAGAATATTTTCCCGCCAAAATTCTAATGGCTAATATCTCGAAAACAAGCACATTGACCTGTACATTTTTTTTAATCTTTTGATTCCTTTATTAATCCCCTATCGATATTAACTAGTGTTTTGAAAAGTTAGTTAATTTGAAACTGAGAAGCGAACTCCCTTAAGATTGCAGTTCAACCCTACTTTTAGATTTTTTGTTAAAATATACAAAATAACACTTATTTTCATTTTTTCTGAATCATGGAGTTTTGTGAAATTATTAAATTTTCTCATGTGTTTTTTTATTGAAAAGTGTAAATAAGTAAAGCATAGCTATAGCATTGTAGTAACAAAGAATTTTATCACCATATTAACATATTTTCCCCTTGGAAACAGCGTTATTATTTGTTGACTTCTGCAGTATAGGGAATTCAATATTCTCAATTGTTTCCAAACCTTTATGAAAATTCATAGAAGCATATATATACTCTAAATCTAAACTACAACGGCTAAGTATTATTACAACAGTTGCCATGGTAACAAATATCACCCATAACAACATCCAATTAAAAGATATATAATATAATTTTATGTAAAAAATTATGTTAATAATTTTCATTTTTCTAATGGGAATATAACTGCATGCTTTAATCTGTTTAACTCTCAGTCCTGTCTTTGCTCCTTGAGAAGACTCAACAAATTTGAATATATACACTGTAGCATTTTGGGGGAGAAGTGGAGGTTTGGTAGTTTTTGTTTGAATCTTTCATAAATCCATATAAGGAAAATTGAGAGGTTTAGCTATAAAACCCGGTTTAATCTACCAATTTCTACATAAGAAAATGCCTGTACCAAGTCAGTAATATATGACAGTTTTTATCCATTTGTTTGATGTGTTTTAGCTTTTGATCTGTCATTTGCTTATGGACTTTCTGTTTAGAATTATCCTCAGTGTTCCGTATATTTGTTATTTTACTTTTTTCCTACAACATTTGGTTTCAATCTGGTAATCTATAATTATTCATGAAATTTTACTAACAGATGATGGACTTCATGGGAATTGCAATAGCACATTCTAGCTTTTGTGAAGGTCCATGTAATTTTTGAAAGTATTGCTCTGACAATATAATGTCCTTCCCCAATGGGAAGAAATTATGAAATTTGGCAAAATTCTAATTTTCCTATCACAATAACTTTCACAAATTTAATCCAAACAGCAAGAGACTCAACTTGAAATCTCACTTATAAATATAAGCTTACAAACCAATAATAGAAACATTTGGTTTAAGCATTTCCAAACTGAAACTGCAGTGACAAGGACAGACAGATGGACGGACTGACCAAAAGAAAACATATAAAGTCATGGTCTTTTAAGAACACTTCACACATAACAAAGGTAAAATCTCTTTGTTATTACTGTGCTACAATCAGGATAATGCAATGCTAAGGTGTACATTAACTACCTCAGATTTACTGCACAGTTCAAATGTACTCATACCTTAAAGGGCTGATCCTAGACTTTGAAAGTGGTGTAGTTCCATAAAATAAAAATAAACAGCTGCGCCATGACCGCATGTTATGCCCGTCGCTTTTTCAAAGAATAAATTTCAATTACTTCTCAATGTCATATCACAAATTCATGAAAAACTAAAGGGAGGTTATGTTAATTGATATAAACCCAACACCAAAGTTCGCCCGTTAGGTTTTCTTGTTTGGATTGTTTTACATTGTCATTTTGGGACCATTTACAGCTGAGTATGCGGCATAAGCTTTGCTCATTGTTGTAGGCCGTATGATAACCTATAGTTGTTAATTTCTGTGTCATGTTGGTCTCTTGTAGAGAGTTGTCTTATTAACAATTATACCACATCTCCTTTTTTAAATTAACAGAAAAGATGAAAAAAATCTAGATGAAAGTCGAAAAATATTATATGGTATGTATGACAGAAAAAAAGGGCTCCAGAAAGGTTCTCATAAGATGGTCACTTTAAGGCAAATTATACAGTTGACATGCAGTGGCACCAACAAAATTCAAACTTGATCTCTGTTTTGTGGTAATAAGCATTGTGTATATATGTTTCATAAGATTTGGTTGAGGCAAACTAAAACTATAAAATGGAAACCAACTTTGTGACGACTATTGTACTGACGAACATGGGTTAAACCTGCTACCCCCAATTGCGGCGCGGCCATAAAAGTGTTTATTTTAGTTTTTGCCCTTGTACCTTGAAATCAAATGTGTGCAATGCACGGGACATTGGAAAGTTGTTCTTTTATTTCACATCGGACACTAAAGTCTTGTATTCATGAAAGGTTACAACTTGTTGGGACTAGAAAGCATTGATAGTTACAAAGAAAAAAAAATAAGATTGATATGTACTGCGCTAATTCTAGTGTTGCAGTTAATTGAATAAGACCATGTGTGGAATTTGTCTTCAAATTATTACTGTTATTAATCTTGTATTTATGCAGACATTATCAGCTTAGTGGTTTCATTCCAAATCTCGGGATTAATGCAAAGTCTTTTATAAAGGTTACAGAGACAGATACAGAAAATAGGGGCGTAATTCATGTAAAGGTTAAAAAAACGTTAAGAGTAGCAAAACGGTTTTTTTTGAAGATTCAACCTAAAAAAAAAGGATACCTTTTTACATGTTTACTATCTTAAAGGAGAGGAGGGGGATTTCAGAGGGATAAGAAGTGTGCTTCAGCTGACCCCCCACACACACACACACACAAAACAAGATCTAATGTTATGGGAATCATAATTTTATGAGATATATGTAGTACGATGCATAGTAAGGAATGATTCATAATTAATACAATTATTTTGCACAATAATTTTGATTTGATAATTTTACCGGTAATAGCATAATTATTTAACCGGGATAAGCACAATTCCAACTTAGTAGATGTATCTATTTGTTTATCTTGGAGATCCTGAATTCCAATTGCGGGATAGTAGTACAACAAAGGAGTTATTAATGATATGTTAATAGCTATATATTAAGAGGATTCCATTATACTGGACTTCTGATATTAACGATCAACAATTGACTATTATTATTTTTAAGTCCCCACCAACTTAAAATTGTTCAATTTGCCTGTCCGTCTATTCGTCCGTCCATCACACTTCAGTTTCAGTTTAGAATTGCTTTGACCAAATGATTCTATTATTGGTTTGTAAGCTTAATATTATGTTACAGGTCAATTTTGTGATTTATGCTGGTGGAATAACATCTCAGACGGGTGTGTGCCCTAAGAAATTAAGAATTTTCTTACAATTGTTAAGGGCCATATCTATCTTGCCTTACCATAAGCCAGGTTGGCCCGGCAATCCCATGAAGTTCATCATCATTCTGTTAACTTTCAAAAATTGATTATCAGATAATGAACTCGAAACAAAGTCCGACCAAACGCAATTATCTTTTCAAGGATCTACTTGTATGAAACATTTAAAAAAAATCAACATACCCCCCCTTTTTTCCAAACCCCCCAACCCCAATATTACATCATATATTACATTTATTGAACCATCTGAAGAAAAATACCAGACAAGACTGTGAGTGAAGCAAAGAATGAAGTCATATTCCAATTTGAAAATAAACACCCTCTATTTATGTATTTTTTTTGAATGGATGTTGCTATGGATGATATGTGTTTCCATTGTAACAATCGAAGTCAACAACACTTGACGATAGTAATTTAAAGTTTGCGTTAGGTTTTATGTATTTTCTTATCGGTAATGAAACAATTAAGGACATTTAAGCTCTTAAACTGCAATATTCTGCAAATAAAAACTCCGTTTCCAAGGAAAAAATCGGTTGCTATGGTGATAAAACTAAAGAAAGTCCCACGCATTTTTCTATTTAATTTGGTAAAGTAGTATCCAAACTTCATAACTACAGTGCTAACTATTCTGTACAAATTTGCACTTTTCTGAAAACACCACAGAAAATTTGATAATTTCATAAAATTCCTATTTCAGAAAAGTTGAAAATATGCATTTTTTGGCAAAATTTTTCAAAAAATTTACAAATTTGGTTGACATGCAATCTTCATTAAAATGAAGCTTAAACCAAGTTGTATCGATGTTACATATGGACATTAATGAAAAATGCATGATTCTATTCATAATCAGGCTCTGAATTCTAGTGATTTAGCTGATTTTCGAAAGATTTTACCATGCTTAACAACCAAAAAATAGAGTGTCCGTTACCATGGCAACCACTCATATTTTCCCACTGAAAATTTTTTTTTGAGCATTATTCATTTACTTCTTCTACTAGGCCTATTATAGATAAAATCTGAAACCTTCATAAATCGCACTCTGCCTGGTTCTTACAAAGAGCTGTACTTAATTACTTTCAATTTTAAATTTAAACAACAATAATGGCAGAACATTCAGTATATGATTAAATAACACATAGCTGAGAGGGTGATAAAGCAGGTTGTTACCTCTCGAATAAACATTGTCAACCTTGGTTTTCTCGGGGTAACAATCTGCTCCATCACCCTCTCAGCTATGGGGTAACAATCTGCTCCATCACCCTCTCAGCTATGTGTTATTTATATAATGTAGCATGGATTTCAACCCTTTCTCCCTTAATCTATCAATGGACCAACAAAACAAACATAAAAGAACATAGCATGAAAGTACTTTTTTTAAGTAACCGCGGTATGACATGTTTTATAAACATAATAAAAAGAGAGTAGTAAACAATATTAGATATCATATTAAATTGTAGAATGGTCGCAGTTGCAGTGAAAGAAAAATCGACGTTCTATTCTGCTGCTATGACAAAATACCTGTTATTCTGAGATTTGTCTTCATTTTACTTTGCAACCAATTTAGTTCAGTATTTATATGCCAACATATAATCAGAACTGCTGCTAAACTTGTTAGGAGTGGAATCTTATTTCAAAATGAGGCAATAAAGTTTGTAGGTCAACGTTAAGTTTTCTGAATATATCTGTTTCAAAGTTACAATAAATAATAAGTCAACTGTATTCGATGTATAGAATGATTGTACATGTACGTCTAACAGGGTTATTCTGACCTTTACCTCATTTTCATGGGATCCGTGAATAGGTCTGTTTTTCAGTTTCTATAGGTAACAGGTCAATTATATTAGGCGTATAGAATGATGGTATAGGATTTTAATGTCCGTCTGACAGGGAAACGATACTGACCTCATATGTCAACACAAAATAAAATTCAATAACAATTTTTGTGCACTAAGGACAGCCCGTTCTAGGCATTTTATATAGGTTTTTTTATCATCTCATGAACATGAATTGTTTTTTCTTCTCCGACTTCTCAGTTTATTTGGTATACATTATATATTTTAATACTGGAACAATTTTGTACGGAAGTAAATATGTAAGAGAAAAACAATAAATTATAGTACTTTTGAAAATATATCTGTATTGCTGACGTTCACGGGTGTCATTCGGTATATCGAGAAAAATGATCGTGAAAGAATAAGTAACGGTGGTCAAGCATTGCGATCGGATCGTGAAAGATCTGGTATCGGATCGTGAATGTAATTAAATGTAATTCTACTTCAAAATCTGTGAAAAAATCCGCTGAATTTTTAAAACGCGGAACAAATCCGAAAAAAAAAATAATATGTCTGTCAAAATGATTCAACTTTCTCAATAATACTGTGCAATAAGATAAAGAAAATATGCAGTACTTTATGAGAAAACATAAAAGGCGCAACACAAGTCTATGGGATTCATTAAAAAAAAAACACACGTTTTGTACCTATAATGGTCACATTCCAATATATCATGATATATTTTAAACTTAATCTTTGGTGTGTCAGATACATGTAGTGCAGTAGAATAATAGTATTTTTATACGAACGCAAAAATTTTTTTTGGGTTCGTATAATGCTATGATGTCGTCGTCTGTGTCGTCGTCCAAAGACAATTTTGGTTTCCGGACAATAAATTTAGTTTAAGTGAATGGATCTCTATGAAATCTTTGAAGAAGGTTCAATACCACAAAAGGAAGATTGGGATTGATTTTGGGGATGATGGTCCTAACCGTTTAGGAATTAGGGGCCCAAAAGGGGCCCAAAACAAGCATTTTTCTAGTTTCAGGATAATAACTTGTGTATAAGTATTTCGATTGATCTGAAATTGCATCACAATGTTTAATACCACAAGTAGAAGGTTGGGATTCATTTTTAGGGTTATGGTACTAACAGTTTAGGAATTAAGGACCAAAAAGGGGCCAAAAACAAGCATTTTTGTAGTTTCCGGACAATAACTTGTGTGTAAGTGTATGGATCTCTCTGACATTGTACCACAAGGTTCCATATCACAAAGGGAAGACTGCGATTGAATTTGGGGGTAATTGCCCCAAACATGCAGGAATTAGGGGCAAAAAAAAGGGCCAAAAACAAGCATTTTTCTAGTTTCCAGACAATAACTTGTGTTTAGGTGTATGGATCTCTCTAAAATTGTACTCAAGGTTCCATACTACAAAAGAAAGGCTGGGATTGAGTTTGGGGGTAATTGCTCCAAGGAGGGATTCAAAAAGTTTGGTGGGGATTTTTTTTCCAATTTTTTTTAAGGGGTTCATATTTTTTTTTCAAAATTTTTCAAAGTTCAAATTTTTGAAAAGTTTCAAGAAGAAATCTTCAATTGCACAGTATTGCACACTAGATTTGTAAGATCTTTGACCACATTTATTTTGTGTCAGAAACCTATATCATCTCAAAAATTTGATCACAATCCAAATTCAGACAATATCAAGCTTGAATATTGTGTCCAAATTTGCCCCAACTGTTCAGGGTTCGACCTCTGTGGTCGTATCAGGCTGCGCTCAGCGAAGCATTTTATTTTTGTTGAAACCGTTAATTTTGTTTATGAAAACAATGAAAACATTGAATTTTGTTGATTTTTCATCAAAATTGATCGTGAAAGATCAGGCAACGCATTATCTTGATCGTGAAAGACAAGGCGTGACCAGACTTAATAATCAGAAAACAATATTTCTTTTACCAATTGATATACTTGCAACTGGTTGAAGCGCGTAATTATTTTAATAAGAACTACATTAATGCTTTCATTTTTAAAAAAATTTTTTTTTAATTCAACACTTTTCCTCAAAAGTTATTAAGATAACTAAAAACGTGTCCTCCAGGAGCGTAAATTGTCGAAAAGTAAAAGTATATATGTATAAACAATGCTTAATGCATCCGCCTTGGAAATATATGCATGTGTACGCATTTTTTTTTTAAATTTTGTTTTGTGTAACGGTTGTTACTTTTAGTTGTATGAAGTGTCTTTCGTGCGTATACATAGTATGACAGTATTGGCTAATATATTGTTTAATCATGGCTGCTCAGACATCAACTAAAAGGGTACCAAGATAACTTTATTTTTACTTGATGGTTTGTTCAGTCTTTTCACAATAGCTATACGTCATTGTACCCAATTTAGTGGGGAAATTATCTATCAACGTACCTCGATTGTGATGCCCATCTTGAACTGTAATTTAGACGATTCAGTTCTATTCTCAATCGTTACAACTTTTACTGAATCTGGATTGGCATGTCTGGCGATGCATGCATATCACAAGCCACTTACATTGATGGTATATTCGACCGAGATCAATTTGGAGATAATTAGTTTATATCGGATTTTTTTCTCTTGGTTTGTATCATCAACATGTTTTTCAAAAAATCTAAACGGATAGTCAATTTCTTTACGCAAAGCACGAATCACTAAATATAACAGCAAATACTGTCTTACTCAGAGTAAAAATCACACGGATACAGTGATATATCTGCTGCGAACTATTCATACCTTTTTCAGTTCGGGTGTGAAAAAAAAATCAGCTCTGAGAATTGGTCTAGCACAAATCAGGCAGGCCTATCTTCTTATGATATCATTCAATGTTTTCACCGCTACTATTTAGCCAATATTTGGATATGCAACGTTTAAACACAAAAAGTTTCCCATCTACGTTTTTTAATAGCGAAAACAACATCTTTCATTTACAATTTGAGGCTGAACGATAACCAACCTTTTGTGTTATAGTACTTTCTTAAGTTCTTAGTATCTTTATATACAACTAAGCAGATGATATAACTATATATTACAGACCTAAGAAATCAGAGCGCAAATACTGAAATGTCTCTTCTGCTTTACTTATGATTGCATTTATGTTGAACGTCGGTAATATTAAAGGTTTTACTAGAAGTATCACATACACTTAAATTTATCAATGATCCATAAAACAGAGGTCAAGGACAGATGAGCCATGCCAAATGGACAAATAGACTGATATTGCTATAAGGCACCTAGTCGGTGTGGTATTATTATAAGATAATCTGATCAAATGGAATTGAACGATTATAGCCCTATTCACCAACAAAAGAGAACCGGAGTGAGTCATGCAAATCTAGTATTTGCTATACCAATAACAAATATAAATTATCATATAATTAAAGAATGATTTGAACGTTTTCGTAGCATTAGATCTTTCACGATCCTTTTCCCGATCTTCAAAAAGTGGTACGCGATCTTTCACGATCCGAAATATCAATTTTTTGTAAATGTTTCAATTTTTGCAAAATTTCTGATTATGCTAACACAAAATAACTTTGAGAACCATTTGAATCATTAAAACGGAATGACATTTTTAAAGAAAAGTAGTTTAGTCATTCGAATTATGAAAAAAAATCATGTTTGTTTACATTTTTTATGTCATTGAAATGTCGAGGAGCAATCTGCCTTTTGTAGTTTTGTAAAAACGGTGTACTTTTCTCAGATACTGATCATAATGATGAACCATTTTGACAGACAGTTTTATTTTTTTGTGAATTTGTCCGTATAATTCATTAAATTAGATTAGTTAATGACCTTGTATATGTCTTCTCGACAAGATTTCCTTCACGATCCTATACCAGAGCTTTCACGATCCAATCGCAATACTTGACCACCGTTAGGTATTCTTTCACGATCATTTTTCTCGATATACCGAATGACAGCCGTGACGTTGGAACATTAAAAAAAAGATGAAAGCAATTAGCAGTTAATTGATAAATCATTCAAAAAAACAACGTATTTTTTTTTTCAAAGAGGAAGGGCCAATTACCCAATCATAGCACAGGGTGAAACTCTGACAGTAATTTTGTCAAACTAACTGGAATTAAAACATATACATTTTTGCGTGAACCCCTGAGGGTTCACGCATTCAGGGGTTCACGCATATAAATTAGTTAGAAATATAGTCCATGGAGGAATATTCGGAAGCTAAATTATTGTTCACTCGGAACACCTATTCATCTTATATGTATTAACTTCCTGCAATTAACAGCACCTCCATACGGGGTATCTAAGATATTTAAAACAGGACAATAAAGAATTTTCACAGATCGCTAATTCACTTATCTGATATATGATAATAAACAATCTATAGATCCTTTTCAAACATGTATATTTATTGTAAAGCTACATTTTATGCATTGCAAGGGTTTACTGACTTGAGCAAAGTTGACAGTTGTACCCTTTGATAAACAAGTGAAAGATAAATGGTCAAGATTTAATTTAACGACCTTTGCATATGGTATCAAACATCTGTGTCTAGATATTCACAGAGAGATATTTTAAAATAGTGCTGTGGCTTCTACATAATGAGTTATAGTGGGCTTTGAATTTGATTTGTAACAATAAAATCATTATGCATACTTGTCATTTTGACAAATCAGATACAAAAAAATCTGTTTCAAATGAAAATAAAACAAGTAAAATATTAAAAGAATATTCGTTAATATACATTTTTACAACTTTTACTGTTTTCTTTTACAGTATTCTCTATCAATTAAGTTATCTTGTAAGCTAATTAAATGTTTATTTAATTCATTGATGTCACTATTATTTCTTATATTATTCACACACTGTAAATTAATACTCTTAAATTTATGTGTGTTTTGGATGTGCACTAGTGATTGGTAAATATTGATACGTTTCTGTGTTTTAAATATACGTGACTTAACATCAAGAATTCCATTATTATGGAATCGATCACCTTTGTACACTTCGGTATCTAAAAAGAGGGTGGTAAAACAAGGAGGGGGTCTGAACACGTGAAATAACAAATCGCAAAAACGTTGCACAGAAAAAAAACACTCTGGAAAAACGAAGCCAAGGAATAAAATCGTAAATATCTAGGAAAAAAGTACCAACAGTTATTACTCAGCCGTTCTTGGAGATCATGCAGTCATCATAAATTGACATGGCGACCCTGCATGTGGTCACTCTTTAGCGTCCTCTAGTTGCATACGTTTTATCATAGTAATACAATAAACTATTAATAAATATCTTGGGACCAGTTAATTAGTTTATAATTGAAAATAATATCTGGGCTGACTTTGAATTAGTCCCGGTTTACTTTTTAATCAAATGCGGGACAAGCACGAGAAAATAAGAGTACCGACACGAAACACGGAAAATAATTAAGGGACAACACGAAGCACGCACGTCGAACCAAACACGAGAAACGAGAAATAAAACGTCGAAACACGAAATCACGTGAAATAAAAAGGCCGAAAACGTTGCACGAAAATAATCCTTTACCACCCTCTAAATAGGTCATACTAGATGTCGACACCTCATATTAGAACTAAAGTAGATGGTCAATTTCGTTTGCTAGGTTACAGAAATCTTCAACTTGCTCTAATTTGCCTGTGAAGACCATAAAACCATAATCCCTATTGACAGTGTAACTTGATGTTTTCTCTCCGTTGGAACTTATCTAAGATTTTAATGAATAGGACAGACAGATGCAGATCTGTGCATGTTGGTGAAAATATACCACCCATGGGCGCTCCTATAATGTGTTTGTATAACAGTCCATTAAACTCAAATTCATTGTTTCTAAGAATTAATTTAACAAATGCAGTTAAATCTATTTTGTTGAGAATCTTTAAAATATATTCTCCTGTGTGTCAATTAATTCTAATGCATTGATAATAGTTTCTTCTAAATTATCAATGATCATATTTGTGTACCTTGACGTACATCATAGGCAATAAGAATGCATTCTTGTTTGACCTCGTGTGACTCTATTTTATTAATGGAATCTTTTTATCTTGAATGTAAAAGTTATGCCTCTTCAATAATGGTTTTATAATTAGATCAAGTAAGTATCTCTCGCGGGAGAGTTGCATTTATTGATGATTGGTCAGTAACGAACATTAATGTGTCCTGCTAGCTGACCAGTTCGCAATGCCTCATTACTTATTTCTAGATTAATTTTATGAATTTTTGGAAGAAGGTACATGTGTCCCCCATGTTTTGAATCATTATTATTCTTTAAGAAATTATACGTCTGGGAATTTATTTTTTTTCTTATTGCTTTATATTTAACACTTCTCTCAACATGCCAAAATTGTAATGATTTACAATAAAAAGAAAATATTATCTTCCACACACATGACCATGCAAACACTGATATATAATTTCTTATTCAGTTGAATTAATAATTAGAATAAAAAAGTTCTATGGTTCACGTATTGTCTTTTTTTTTTTAAGCAAATTGTCATCCTGTTTACCGATATGCAGATTGATAACCATGTAAACTTTAATTACTAAAATAAAGAGTTCAAACCCGACACTCTGCGGGATTGAGATACATTTACTAGGTCTCGAATTGTCCCAACCAATCAAACGGATTTAACTATTGTGGAGTAAGGAATATCTTCCAATCAGGTAGTAGGAAAGCATTCAGTCCGAAGACTGTGCATCGTTCAACTTAATAGACCGTCTCCGAGGACGGAGAAAAAAATATATAGACAACGAACCGTTCAGTGATGAAATTCGGAGGTCACTGTTTAAACATCTGAAAATCAAAACGGTATTGTCATTCGTTGTGGCTATTTTAAATAGTTGTATAAATTATTTGTAAACACCGGGAAACAAAGACCAAGTGTAACACAAGCTTGATAAACCTTTTAAGTGTACCCGCACACTAAATGTGACTGTGCGTATTGTGATTTTTTATTGTTTTAAATACCTAACGGGTTTTTATGTTATATAAATAATATACAATGCTTTTGAGGAAGCAGTCAACTTTGTTTTCATAAACATTGAATTCTTACTTTTCTTACTTTTACAGCAATTAGTCTTTGAAAAAAAATATTTAGACGTATCTATCAACCTCGCTTCGTTATACTCCTTCACCCTATGACCACGATCCCGCTACGACCTCAGAAATTATGAAAAATTTTGGAAGTCGTAGTAAGATCATGGTGGTCGTAGTAAGGACGTGCCAAGGTCTTCGTGATCGTGGAGGTCCACGACCAACTTTGAACTTACTCAAAACATTCGTAGTGCAGTCGTGGCCAAATCTAGTCGTAGTAGAAGCGTAGGAATGTCGTAGTAAGGACGTAGAAAGATCGGGATTAGCGTAGAAGCATCGTATTGGAAACGTGGTGCAATCGGGAGGCCAAATGGAAAAGATTTCTGACTGCGACCTTACTATTCGATTTCACTACGTCTTTATTACGCTTCTAGTACGATATTGATACGATTATACTACGATGAGAAAAACAATAATATTACGCTGTTAACGCGCTTGCCGTCTTTAGTACGACCTTACTACGTCCTACCCACGATAATTGCACGACCTCATTCTGTTGATATAAAAAAATGTATGTGTAATGTGTTTTTGGTACATTTGGCGGCATGTTTTCTCAATGAAACTGGTGTGTACAATGGGAAAGTCAAGATATTTATAGGGACGAAGAGCCCAGTGACAACGTAGTGGAGTCCTGGTTCGCTCGTTATAGACTCGTATTGAGATCGTAATGCGATCGGGAAGGTCTTGGTATAAGCGTACAGAGATCGTGTAAGTCGTGGTAAGGTCTTAATAGACGTACCAAGAGCGTGACAAGATCGCAACTAGAAGTGTTTCTATCGTAGCGGTATCGTAGCAGGATCTTATCAGGATCATAGCAAGGTCGTGGTATGAACGTGAAAACTATGTTATATAGATACAATGAATAAGCGTTGATTCTTGAAAAAGAAACCATGAGCCCGGAGACAACAAAGAGAAAACAGGGATTCAAACATAAAACGACAAGTCTCTACTTCTAACTTGACTCTATAAATCATTGATCTTAACCTTGCAGCTACCAACTTATACTATACGATTGTCTATTATGTATATATAAAGGTAAAAGCTCTGTGTGTTCGTTGTACCGATATGTATCATATGTTCATTTATATATATATAATAGACATCAAAATTGCAACCCATTGGTAGCCGAGAGGTTTCGTCGATGTGTTGATGTCAGTCACACATAACAGATTTCAAGGAGGGGTTCTTTTCCCAGTGAAGGCATATAAAAATTACAAAAGTCCAAGGTATTTTTTTTTAATTAATTCATTTAGTGAACAGAAATCAGTAAATCAGCCGATTCAAACTTAATGAAATTAGGCACACAAAAGAAACAATGAATATGATTTGGTGATTCCATTTCAGCGACAGATTTAGGAAGCGTTGATTCTAGAAAAAGAATCCACGGTAAATGAATAGGCTGACGTCACGACAATGGTTTAAGAAATATTAAATATTCAAGCCGACCATACCACGATCTCACCGCGATCTTTTTTTTTATAGATCGTAGTGGGATCTTCATGGTCTTGGTCTAGTGTGACGGTGGCTTTACGCAGCAACGTCCGGAATCAACCGTGAACAATTAGTAATAATAAAAATAAATTGAAATGAAATTTAAACAAAATGTCATTTCCCTTCTTATATACCAAAAGATGAGTAAAGCTGGCTATTGGAGTTTTGTGTAATATACGTTTAAAATGTTGCTGTGTGAATGAATTCCTCGAGTACAAAATTCAATTATTTTTTCTACTGGCTGTATTCATCGCTGGAACATGCCTATTATTCGTGTATCAGAGAAGTTCAGAAATTAAGTTACAAAGCAAATTGAAACGGACCTTATCTCGATGTAAATATACAAGGAGAAGATCGCACATACAACATGTACAAAAATCGAGATTACCTATTCTTAAAATAGTTAAAAAAAATTAAAAGAAAACTCTTTTAACGGATTGCCTACTTTGGGTAATATTAATATTTATTTTTCTAACCTGCACAGACACAACTTTTAAATCGTTATATTCACAAAAAGACAATAAGTTTATGTTCACGAAATGACAATAAGTTTATATTCACGAAAAGACAATAACTTTATATTCACGAAAAGACAATAAGTTTAAATTCACGGAAAGACAATAAGTTTATATTCACGGAAAGACAATAAGTTTATATTCACGAAAAGCCAAGGCGTACTCGAAAACTTAGTTGTGAAAAATATGGATATTTTGAGAAATTGTAAAATGCTAAGGATTATTTGGAACACTCCGTAAATTGGTGACTTGAAAGAACTTTAGGTTTTGTATGTAAATGAATTTTCCTTTTTTTATATCAATATCCAGCAACAGACTCTCGAAAGTTAAATTTTAAATATTAAAATTTGAAAATTTAACTGGTTCGGTAGAAAAATATCGTATCACACTCGATGCACTGGTAGAATCTATATATATTTTGATTAATGGTTTTGTACATACATGGATCCATAGGTTGTTGGCGTGAATTACAGCGCACAGCTGCAATCGAATCGCATTCGTGTGTGCTATCATTGAAGACTTCAGGATATGGACATTCTCTGAGGTTTTGACCCCACCATTCAACAGCCATAGTTTTGTCGCAATCATAAAACTGAGCGCATCTAGTTGGATGAGCATGTCTACCAACATCTCCTGGTGGACAAAAGAATTTAGCTGACCATCTGTCCATCGAAGATGATATATAAGGCGACGTCAGAGGCGGTTGAAGTTGTTCGAAGGTAGAAGGAAAATAAAGTTCTACCTTTTCAGTCAAAAGCTTCTCTTTGTAATGTTGCAAGGCTGAAATAGATTTGAAACTTTGACAGACGACGGTCAATTATTGGCATACTATCTTAATATACTGCCTGGCGTACATGTATTTTATGTCATTTTTGTGGTTGTTTTATGCTAGTACACAAATATGCATCTCGTATTTGTTCAAAGAGTGTGAAGAATTGTTTTGCGTCCAATAGACCAAGGACAGATACGACCGCAGAGGTCTAACCCTGAACAGTTGGGGCAAGTTTGGACACAATATTCAAGCTTGATACTGTCTGAATTAGGATTGTGATCAAATTTTTGACATAATATAGGTTTCTAACACAAAATAAATGTGGTCAAAGATCTTAAAAATTTGAAATGGGACATTTAATTTACCTAGATTGGTCTGATATCCAAAATCTAACAACATCGTTAGATTCAGCATATAAAAAAAAAAACACCAAAAATTTAATTTTAGTTGAAATCAAACAAAGTTTAATTTTAGACCCTTCAAACCTTGATATGGACTAATTTGAAAACAGGGCCCAAAATAAAAAATCTAAATGCACAATAAGATTCAGCATATCATACAGCCGCAATAATTCAGTTTTTGATGAAATCAAACAAAGTTTAATTTTGGACCCTTTTGACCTCAATGTAGACCAATTTAAAAATGGAGCCCAATATCCAAAAAAGTAATACAAGGTTAGAACCCTCAAAAATTAAAGACTTTAAATTAATCCCATTGAAATTGGTTAAAAGATTTGTATTTATTTTTAATTGAAGATTTCTTGCTATTGCGCAATACTGTGCAATTTAAGATTTCTTGCTATTGTGCAATACTGTGCTTTTGCACAATACTGTGCAAACTGAAGATTTGTTGCTGTTATGACTGTATATCACAAATGGATATAGGTTAATGCAATTTGACTACGCAAATAGCACAGTTGCAGTATAAATACCAAATAAAGTTATCCTTTTAATCATAACAAGTTAAAAATTCCCATGACAATAACTAGTTTTTTTCTAAGCAGTCGATGAACCATGAAAATGAGGTCAAGGGAAATGAGCATAAAAATGAGCACACGTTTAAGAATTGAATGCTTCTTTTTGTAATTTCATTGGGGTTTAAAAGCGTTGACCGAAGCACATTTTGTTGAAGAGCGGAAGCTTATACGGAGATAAAATATTTCTATTGGAATGACTCGTCTAATCAAAGTCACGAAATCGTATAAAAATTCTATGTAATGCAATTTTATTTGTCTTTGAATGTGGTGAACTAGGGAAAATGGTGTACTTGACCAGTACCACTGAAGAAGGGTACAACTTGAAAAAATAGTAATAATATACATACTTTGTTTCGTACAAGTATCTTCTACAGATCCTTTGGTAACGCATATATTCTTGTCTTGGTTCCATGTAGTACCTGGAGGACAAACGAGAATCCAGTCTTTTTGTGGGCTGCATAAATGATATTTTGAACAATCTTCAAAATCTGGACGAAATCTCTGACCTAAAACGTTGTAACAACTATGCAATGTTTGTGTTTTAAATAACTCGAAGATTGATATGAAAACAACTGTTTTCAAAATTAATGCCATGGTTAATGTTCTAATTCTGTTGAGTTAAACCAGAACAATACACGTTTCTGTTTTAACTGAAAATACATATCTAACAAAATATAACTTTTAGCAATGATTAGTTTGGATTATTTTGACACGTTAAATTGACAGTCAGTGTTTGAAGATGTCATCGACAAGTATTAAAATCATAATTTCAGTTATGCAAAATAATTATTGAAACCTAATGTTTATGTCAACAATGACAAGGTCTATCATATCTAAGACACGAACTTCGGTTGTTAAAACATATTAGTATGACAAATACTACAAACAGTACATCTGGAAAATCACTTAAAATATGCGAAAAAACGTTTGAAATATAGACAAATATACAGGGAAATAAGACATAGGTAAAAACAAAATATCAAACATTAGAAAAGCATTAAATATGCAAACTATTATAAATTTTGATATGTCTTCCTGTGGACTGCTGCCTTATAAGCTTAAAAGTTAAAAGTCTTAACTCAGCGTCAGTCTAGTTAAAATCAGGGTGTTTTCATATTTCTTTTAAGACATTATCTTGAATATGCTTGTAATGTTTGCCACTAGACATTAAGCATGCATTAATCAATTTATCTCTTGCTTGGTACAGTGAAAAAATTGAGGAGTTGACCACTTTTGACTACAATGCTTATCTGTGAAAATTATGTATCAATGTTACCAGAAATCATACAAGTGTTGTCCAACTTTCTTGCAAATTATTAGTTCAGTTTGACCTACAGCTGTTTGAATAATTTATAATATATTTTTCACTTTGTCGCTGGTTCGGCACAGACATGATTGATAAGATGTATATTTTTTTTTTTGCAGTTTATAAGGAGGTAGGGCCATTTCCCCCTGAATTTATTTCCCACTAAAGACATTTTCTAAAAGTCCTACAAATCTTTACTACAAATCACATTATCACAGCTTTGTGTGTTAATTTAAGTTTTAACAATATTTTGTCGAATTTCAAACATTTGACCTATATTTACAAATGCCTAAAGATAATTTAAAACTACAATTTTGCTAGATTTTGGCAAATTTTTAGTTTTAATCCGAAAACGAATAAGATAGTTATTCTTAAATTAAACCAATATTCCATTGGAAGTAAAGCTAAGTATTGTTTGTCAATTATATTTGTTTATGATGTCAATCGATGCAAATTATTACAAAGACTAGTAAAATGTGAACTTGAATTCGATTTAAAATTGCCCACCAAGCGGTAATGTGTAGCTTAGAATGACGTTTTGAGTCGGATTTTTTACGTGCTAGATCCCAAGATAGCAGTCCACAGGACGACATGCACTATATACCAGGACACATTATTAAAACTCCGAGTCGATAGAGTATTGCTTTTTCTCCTAAATGAAGCGTGCTTAGAGGAGTCTTCGGTTTGACCCGGCAATTAAGGGGGAAATTGGCAATATGGTTTTTGCTATCTTTGTTACACGTTGGTCACAACGTCTACCAGCTGTTCTGGGTCTGCTCTTTTATTAAGCTTTACCTTATAAAATCTTAGGACTGATGCGTACCTGTTTTAGTTTGAGCTGGAGAAGTTCTTCCTACGCAATAACTTAGTATACTTTTGGCAATTTAATCCTTCACTTAAGGATATGGACGTTAGTGAGTGATGCGATCATATTTTATAGCACTAAGAATCAGATATTTAGTCATTATCGAAGCACTAAGAAATTAAGTCACGATCGAACGAAATGCTTTCCCCTCAAATATTTTTCTTTTGTTTTGTCATAATTAAATTCATTAACTAAATGTGTTATTGTCAAATAAATGATAGATATAACTTGTGGTCAGGTTTTTTATTAGATTACTAGATTAATTAAGTTCATGAATGGAAATAAAGTATGTTTTCACCTGAGATAACACGGTGAATCAGTAACATAAATAGTCCTTATTTGAATTAACGTCATACAAATTTGTAGACTTACTTATCAAATCATGTTTAAATAGATCTTTATATTAAGTTATACATACTATATAAAAAAAAAATTCGTAAGGGTTCCGCGGAACCCTGTGTCTCGCCTACTTTTGCTGTTAATTGCAGGCTCAACAAAAATAAGGAAAAAAATAATAACAATATTCCTTTCGATACAATCTTTTGATTGTAAGAAGCTTCTGTCCAAAGTAGGTAAAAATCCAGGATAGTTTATGAATCTAATAAATGTTTTAAATCTTTAACTGCAGACTGTATGTAATGTTAACTGGAAGAAAAACTAAGTCCATTATAAGTAAAATACGCATAAACAGGTACAAAATTTTAACAAAATTTCCTTCTAGAGACTAGCTTTTGATCATAAACAAGCTTCTGACCAAGTTTGGTACAAATCAAGGATAGTTTAAGAAAGTTATTAAAATTTTAAAAACTTTAACCACAGAGTGAATGTAATGTTAACTGGCAGAAAAAACTAAGTCCATTTATAAGTTAAATACGGAAAAAATGGAATTTTGTTTTTTACAAATTTACTTCTGGATACTATCTTATGATCATAAACAAGCTTCTGTCCAAGTTTGGTAGAAACGCAGGATAGTTTAAGAAAGTTATTAAAATTTTAAAAACTTTAACCACAGAGTGAATTATGTAATGTTTCCTGGCAGAAAAACTAAGTCCATTTATAAGTAAAATACGGAAAAACAGGATATTTTTTTTTACAAAATTTACTTCTGGATACTATCTTATGATAATAAACAAGCTTCTGTCAAGTTTGGAAGAAATCCAGGATAGTTTAAGAAAGTTATTAAAATTTCAAAAACTTTAACCACAGAGTGAATATTTGTGGACGCCGCCGCCGACGAAATGTAGGATCGCTATGTCTCGCTTTTTTGACAAAAGTCGGAGGCTCGACAATAATACAGAATTGGAAAACAATTAACGCTATTTTCTTATTCGTGGCCTCAAACGCAAATCAAGTATTTATGAACAAAAACTAAAACACATATCTATGGGAAACAGCTCGCCTAGACGAGGATGGGCGAAAAATGGACATACATTGGTTTATATTAAACACCAAGATTTTTTGTAACTGACAACCTTTCTTCTAAATTTCCTTTTACATAACCATCTTTTGCACGATCACTTTTCCATCTACCGTGCTTTTTGAAAATTCTATTTTCAATTTTTGATGCAGCAGCTGCCGTAGCTCCACCAGATCTCAAACTATGAAGACCAAATTTAGTCTTGTCTAAACCTAACTTATGAAGAGCGGACAATAAAATGTCTCTGGCGGAAGTATAAGATAATTTCCTCGATTTACGAAGTACATAACTGTTGTTACTTTTGCAATAGCTTAAACCTCGGAATATATATTCCGTACTACTGGAAGAAATATTTGCCAAGCTTAAATACCAGTGTAACATATATTGACTGGACAAGTGATGTTGTTAGTCTTAGAAGTAAGAACATCGTTACCCTCTCTGTACACATCTGTTTTACTCTTTTCGAGAAAAAGTTTCACATAAGAGTCATAACAAGTTATGTTATTCCTTTTCAAATTTGACAATTCTGAAAAACGTAAAAAAACCAGAAAAACACAATAAGCACATACATGCTATTCTCAAATCTTTTAAAGTAGACTTTTCATTGCCATATAACAATACAATATGTTTCAAAATTTTCAGAGTAATGGGCTCTTTTTTGTTTACAGTATGACCTATGAGTCTTAAAGCACCTTTTTTGACAGATAAAGCTAAATCTGATTTACACGGATCAGGTAACCTTGCGAGCCGGTGAGCCCAACTGATAGCGTAAAACATTTCATAAATCTTGCTATGTGACTAAGCAGATTCAGTTAAATCTATTAAATACAAGGAAACATGAGTGTCGGAACCCGGTAAATAGGAAATTCCATTACATACACACCATTTCGTCCAAGTTTCAAAAGCATTTTTTTGTAGTTTTTCATTGTATTCTCTGATCTTGACAAAAGGCAAAACTGTGGCAACTTAACTGACAACTGTGAAAGGTGACTGTTGAAAGAATTCTTTGGTAATGCTTTCCATCTACCAGACTGAGTATGAAAATAGCTGAAAAACGTATACATTGTAAATACATATTAAAATGAGAACACTGATTTATGATGCTAATCAATTAGCCATGTCCACTATATTCTATATAGGACCATGCATTCCTTGACCATGCCAGAAACTGGCTATGTCAGATTAATTAATTGTTATGCCAGAAAATCGCCTTTTAATTGTAGCCAACAAAAGACATAAATCAACAATAAAATTTAACAAGATTTATTATACACAAGTTTACAAGAAGTATTACATAAAAAGAAATGTCAACTTAACTGTCAAAATATATGTCCAATCGTTTATCTTTTCTTTATCCGGAAATCTTCTCGGAATCCACAGAATATTATATCCAATTGGTCACAATCTAGTATGATGTAGTTTGTAAATAAAAATGTCAATCCAACTGCTGAGAATGTTGATGTCTAACGATGTCCAAGTCTATCTATGTCTATGTCTGCATCAAAATTAAAATGTTCTGATTTTGATTGGAATTTAGTGTTGCTTTCATCTTTTGCCATTTCAATTTTCATTTTCTCAATCTCTAACCTTTCTCTCATTTGAAGTTCTGCCTGTTTTAATTTAAAGTCATCTTCTTTTTCTTTTTCTTTCATCTTCTCCATCTCTAACCGTTCCTTCATTTGAAGTTCTGCTTGTCTTTCTTCTTTTTCCAATTGTTTTATTTTGGGTTCATGTTCTAATTCAAGCTGTTTTAATTTGATAGCGTCAACATTTTCGACATTAAGATCAAGAGCCTCTTCACCTAAAATTTCTGCGTCAACTAATTTGTTTATTACCAAATTTTTTATAATTTGTTTTCTCATAGATACTCTAAAGTCTAATTTCAGATGTTTAGCAAGCAACACTAATTCCTCTTTCTTTAAATTATCAAACCCCTCCAGGTCTGGCGTTTTCAAAAATTTACCGGCATCAAATGCCATTTTGTAGAATTTTGTTGGCTAATTCTAATAAAATATACTGAAAAATTTTCAATGAGATATTTACGTTATCCCGAACACGAGCCCCCAATTTCTGTTATGCCAGAAAATCGCCTTTTAATTGTAGCCAACAAAAGACACAAATCAATAATAAAATTTAACAAGATTTATTATACACAAGTTTACAAGAAGTATTACATAAAAAGAAATGTCAACTTAACTGTCAAAATATATGTCCAATCTTTTATCTTTTCTTTATCCGGAAATCTTCTCGGAATCCACAGAATATTATATCCAATTGGTCACAATCTAGTATGATGTAGTTTGTAAATAAAAATGTCAATCCAACTGCTGAGAATGTTGATGTCTAACGATGTCCAAGTCTATCTATGTCTATGTCTAAATCTCTATCTTCAACTAACTTTTGGGTCTGCATTTAAATACTCAAACGGAAACTTCTAGACAACGCTAGAAATATAAATTACGCATCTTTTGTTATGATCATTCTGGAAACGTTATGTAAGTGAAATAGAAAGTTCTAATCATTCCATGAGTATCAATGATTGTTCCAGTGATTTCTAAACTGCATAGTTGTAACACAATGTGTTTTATTTTGTACACAATGTAAACATGTTTAATAGGCCACACAAAACAAATTAGGCCAACTAAATAAATATGATAGTTACAATATCATAACACCTCCCCCTTTAAAAAAAGTTTGAGTGTAACAAAAACTTTTCATGAATAATATGTACAAAAATACATAGTAATATATAGTAATAAACACGTAAAATTAACTAACAAATCTTCACGCCATGTCAACTATACTTCTATAGGACCATGCTTTTCCCTGACTATGACGGCTACCAATCATGTCAGAATAAACAATGAATACACAAATAATTGTAAACAATCTAAAAGCCATGTCAACTATGATACTATAGGACCATGCTCTTCTGAGACCATATCATTAAAGTGGTCATTATAACAAAAAACTATTTTTCATACAGTATAACAACATCAAGCTTTCATTCTAATTGCCAACATTGACGAATTAAATCGTTCCGAACTGAAAAAGACTTTTCGTTTGAACCTTGCATAAAAATGCCTTCTGTTTTTTGAAATTCTAAAACATCAACGACATTGTCTTGATATATCATATCTTTTTTAAAAATGTACGGCCAAAACACTGCAGATGTCCATTTAGGGACAATCAATGTACCGTTGCCTTGCAAGCTATAACATGTTTGATAACTTTTAAAACCAAATAAATTGGAGGAACAAGCCAATTGTTCTCTTGAGACCAGTCTTGTGTAAAAGCGTCGATAGCTTCAGCAGTAGCATTCCAAAACAAGGAATTGTAGCTTAGAATTTAGATGACTGGCAAAGCGATCGATCGTATGTGGATCGCAGATTTCATCTTTAAAATTGAAAAATTCAAAGGTGACACCCCAATCTTCATGATCAACCATTTTGCTAACATAATCGGCCAAAGTGTTTTCGGAACGTGGAATCCATTGCACATGAATTGATATGCCTTGTTGAGAACAAATAGAAAATATAGAATTTGCTAAATAATTGTAACTCTAATTCCATGCTTAATTCCGGATCTAACAATTCCTACACAATTTTGGTTATCTGTAAACCATTTCAATGTTCTCCCCTTGAAAACATTTTTAAAAGAAATCAGCGACTGCTCGATTGCTTTCATTTCTCTCCAAGTAGAGCTCAGTTGCATTTCTGAAAGATTCCACATTTGATGAAAAATCTTACTATTAACAGGTCAGGAATAACCACCAATTGTTGGATTATACCTCAATTGACGTATAATCCACCAATTGACATATATTGGTATAGACCAATTGACGTATAATGCAAGTTTTTTTGTTATAAAATGCTAGTGTGGGATAGGAGCATCATTTTGCAACTTACAACCTATTTTATGACCATTATTGTCCTCCGAAAGTTTTAGTTTTGTCAAAGCCTGCTGCATCTCTTGAGAATGCATGTGTACAACAATTCTTTTGTTGAAACATCTGTACTATTGACCATGATTGACTTTTAATAATCAAAGTCAAGTAATAACAAAGAGCTCCATTCACCTGTGGAGTTGTACTCATAATCACATGACTGCAGACAGTATATCCATTGACAGGTGATTAGTGGTAAATTTGCCGATCAAGAATTGACAAGATAACAATAGAAGAAACTGCAAAATACAATTATTGATTAAATGCAATATGTTATGTCACTATACTAAACTAGGAATGTTTGACATGTTTTCATACAATAATATGGTTTTAAGAAAACAATGCTCCATTTTGGTTGAAAAATTTGCTTTGAAAAACAAAGAATTATACGTCAATTGGTCTATACCATTATATGTTAATTGGTGGATTATACGTCAATTGAGGTATAATCCATCAATTGGTGGTTATTCCTGACCTGATTAACTTCGACAATATAAGCACCGCAAGCAAAATTACTTGCATCTGAATACACCATTACCGTAGATTTGCTATAAAAATCAAGCTTTTTTACATTAACTCTCTTAATGTTATCAAGCCAAAACAGTAATTCCTCCTTAACTTGGACTGGTATTTCCATATTCAATACTGTATCCCAAGATACCCTATTTTCAATACAAATGTAACTATATCTAGTTTTAAGTCTAGAAATATTGCCAATTACAGGAGACATAGATATGATTTTTCCTACTACCTGGGCTAATCGTCTGGCTGACAATGTGTTAAAATTAAACAAAGCATCCGACAAGGAACATATCTGACAAATCATTAATACGTCTGTCAGGTCCAAATGATTCCGAGCCATTCTAGCTCCTGAACAGGAGTGAAAATAGATTTTTTCACGTTTATTAGAAAACCGGCTGACAAAAGGCTTTCTCTAACGAATATAGCATCTTTATTACATTCTTCAAAAGAAGGAGCCATGCCAAAACCATCGTCCAGATATAAAACTATCTTTATAGAATTTCTTCTCCGGTATTTAACCATCTCACGTAAACATTTTGAAAAAAATAAAAGGAGCTGTTGATAAACCAAAAGGTAAGACAGTGAAACAGAAATATTGTTGTTTCCAGGAAAACCCTAAAAATGTGTGCTTTTGGGGACAAATATCAAAATGATGATATCCCGACTTTAAATCAAATTTATACAGCGAGTAATCATTAGCAAAATATTGAATTGCAATTTTCCAGTCTTCAAATTTGAACTTGTCTTTCCTGACACTTTGATTCAAAATACTGAGATCTGATATTAACCTCGGTTTTTCGAAGATGAATTTAGCGCTACGCTCAAAGGATTCACGATGAAAGGCTAAAAAGGGACTAGCTTAGCACACCCAGTATCTAATAAATCTGAAATAGCTTCATCAACAAATTTCTCATTCATAAAGGCAGATTTGTTGTTTTTACAGTGCATCTGTTTAGGTGTTTCTAAAAAACGGAATAATGTAACCGCCTTTTATAGTGTTAATGACAAAATCACTAGCGCCAATATTTTTCCAAAATTCAGTATGTTTATTTATACTCCCCTTTACACCGTGAAAAGTGCAATTATGTTCTGCATTTTCAAAAAACTTGATTTGTTGAAGGAAAATAGAATAGTCACTGTTTTCAATACCCCATTCAGAAAAATATGATTCACAATCTAAATACTTATCATTAAATACCAGATTAAGATCGTTGGGCGCCTTGTCCTTGAGCGTTGTGCTGAAATGTCTGGATCCTGTTAAGTGGGCAGTTCTCGCACCAATGTCGTAACTATTTACTCTGGTGACACATGTCATACTGGGACGACTCACGCCGCCCGTAGCCTGCACGAAAGGGCTGCGGAGGTTGAGAATAACGACTGAAAGACTGAGAATAAACAGGATTCGGCACTGTTTCAACTGGTCTAGCATTTTGGGTAGCTCTGTTGTTATTGTTGTACGGAGAAGGGCGAGGTTTTGTCCTCTCTTTAATTGACCTAACTGCACGACTGTCAGACTGTCTATTCTTCGTTTCATCGTCGGAGTTATCCGCGATGGTATTTGCCTCATATTCACGTACTGTAGTCCAGCCCCCTGCAGAGCTGTCGGCAATCCTTATCGACTTATTTCTAGCTTTTAGTTTAGTTATAAGCTCAGACACAATACTGTTAGTGGGAGAATCTAAAGAGGACCTTTCTTTTGAATTTTCAAAAGCCCGTTGAGAACTTCTTCGTTGAAATGATACTCAATACTGTTCCCTTCTTTCCTGAATTTAATCCCGACTTCTTCTTCAATTTTTCGAGATAATTTATCTTGCTCAGAAGGCAAATCAGATTTAAAGTCTACAAGTTTATAGTCTTGATAGTCACGAAACAAATGAAATGCATCTGCGATATCAGAACTAGGAGCAAGGGGCTGTGACTCACCTCTATCATGTGCATTAGTTGCGGTGTGGTCCGTATCACCAATATCAGACAGCTTAAAATTAAGCGAGCTTTACTGCACTAAGACTGAGCTTCGAATGGTAAAAATATGAAAATGTATTTTCAATGTAAACTTTTACCGCGAATGACCAGTCCGTGCTATCATATAAAGAAACTTTAAATATATATATACTATTATCGAGAACCCAGATCAGGGACGATGGCAACTAACGAGAGAGAGAGAGAGAGAGAGAGAGAGAGAGAGAGAGAGAGAGAGAGAGAGAGAGAGAGAGAGAGAGAGAGAGAGAGAGAGAGAAACAACCTAAGGACATTTAGAGGGCAACACATAGTTTTCAACAGTAGATATGTATTACAAAATATGTCAAGTTCTAAATCGTCACGAATTTATATAATGATTGAGAATAAATTCAACAGAAACAATAAAAACATCTGCCATTAAATCGCAATTCTTCAAACAATGCATCAATTTAGGAGGAAGCCTGAATATGAAAAAAGTTTGCTTGCTCAATAACAAATCAGAGCCACTTGATAAAACATCAGAATAAAAAAAACATACGAAACAAAATGTAGTCGCATTGTAATCAACACCAGTATCCGACTAAATAAGAACACAGTTATCATTTTTTTTTATCAATATTGCCATTGAAAAAAACTTTCAGTGCTTTGGGTACATATAGATTTTTACATTGATACCAGTGGATTATCGGATTTATCCAATCTCGATAGTTAAATTATCAATTTTAAAGTCCGAGCCTCGGCGAGGACTTTAAAATTTTTAATTTAACTATCGAGATTGGATAAATCCGATAATCCACGAGTATGTATGTAAGAATCTGTTTCTCTAATGATTAAAACATTATTTTTCATTTTTTGTTGAACAAAAATCCCCTTCGAATGCCTTCCACATTTCACAAAGTTGTCAATTTCATTAACACCTGTTAGCATATTTTGATTCATTCAATGAGCTGACAAAGGTTATGACCCTTAAATTCTTCCAATCATCTTCTGAGATCACTGGCAACCACATGTTGATTAAATTTTTTTATACAATGAGTGCAGAAAGGTATAAATTGTCAAAGAATTAAAGAAATGAATATAAATCATCGACATTTTCCTTTTATTGTGTATCAAACATTTTTTTATGATAAAAATAAATGTTCTGTTTAATACTAAAGTCGATTTTTAGTCAAAGTCAAAAGTCACAATAACATAATCATTCATTGACAAAAAGGGGACAAATCAATTCTAGGATTCAGACGAGATATCAACAGAACACGCTTAGTCGATCACAGATCAATTTGATGATATAACAAGAGTGAAAATCTTAGAAATCAATAAACACTCCCTCGAATTGTAGCGAAAGAATCAGATGTATGTAATGCTGAACACGAAGCTATAGCGGTATTACCTAGACAGAATCTCTGAGAGCACGAACAGTTCAGTATGCAAAATGGCTCTTTTTACAAAAAACAGTTGTCATATGGTAAATCAGTAATTGACTGAGAGTTAAGAATTCTACATGGGAGAACATTAGGAGATTCTAAAAGGAAAATAACTTTTTACAACCACATGGGTGTGTCCATTGTTGACTATCACTACAAACCAGTAAAAGTCTGAAATCGCCTATATCTGTACTCGACTGTACTGATTTTTACTCGACCAGTCTGAATTGGTCTGGATTTTACTTGATATTACTCGACCCCAATCTTAACCATACTCGATTGTACTGATTTGTACTAAACCCTTATCTTTGCTATTGAAAATAGTCTGAACTATTACTCGACCAGTCTGAAACAGTCTTAACCCATTCTCGACCTGTACTCAACCAATACTTGACCAGTTCTCAACCTTTTTTTTTCAGTCTGAACCATACTCGACCAAAAGGTCTGAACAATACTCGACCAGTCTGAACCATACTTGACCAAATAACCTCTACTTTTTTTTTTAATTTTGACTGTTAGAATAACTTTCTTTTTAACTGACATGACAACAGCCACAATAAAATAAAGATATCTATAAAAACAGATTTTTACATCCTTACATGATTCTCAGATTTATCAAATCAAAATAGTTAATTTTAAATTACTTTCTTTTACATGAAAACCACACCTATACTGAGGGTAATAAAACCTTGAAAAAAAATATATCTATTCTTATTATAATTTGGGATACATATATATTTTAAAAAGGGATAAAAAATTAAAGAAATGAATAAAATTGTTCTTTTGATTAGGGGTAAACTATAAAGTAATACATCCAGCTTGGGACAAACTTATTAAAAAGATCACACCTCGTCAGAGAGTAATAAATTTTAAATAACATCCATTGAAAATTACAACATCCTGTAAAACTTAAATCACAAAGCCTTTTGAATTCACTAGATAAGTAATACACGAGTTTAAGAAAAATAGGGTTTTGTTTTTACCTGTAAAACACACCTGTACTGAGGTAATTAAACCTTATCAATGTGATTCTTGTATGCCATGTCTTTAATTTTGACAAAACTTATTTAAATTTAATTGAAATATATTTTTACTTTAGAATACATTTCCTTTTTTAAAAGGTTACCAAGAAAGTTTTATTATCATGATTATATAAAATTCTTTGTTTTACAAAACAAAGGTGTCATTTTAACATTTATTAAGTTACTTTATATACTATTTAATATATATTTTTATATAAAAAAAAAAAAATAGTCACTGCATTATTAACTAGCCTCGACGGACACCATAAATCTATACCAGGCTTAAGTTAGTGGTGAAAATTGTCCAGTAAGCATAAAATATATTTGAAACATGAAAAAAATGTGGAATAACTTAGATATTTGAATAGAATGTAGGACAGAAAGTCACAGGACAAAAAGTCACAGACAAAAAGTCATGGACAAAAAGTCATAGGACAAAAAGTCACAAAACAGTTTTGAGATTATTTTTCTTTGAACAAGAAAACACTAATTTTAAAAATAAAATTTTTGTTTTTTCTTGAACTATTATATATGAAACAACTTTGTAATTAAAATTTATTCAATAAATATCAATAATAATCAAATAATTGTTATGAAAACAAAATGTCAAAGTTGCTTGGTACTTAAATGCCTCATTGTGCCAAGAAATATATCATTTGCATGATTAAAATTTAATAAATTTTCATTTATCAAGGCTTATGAACAATTTCCGAAACTTAGAAATGAATATACATGTATGTAATAATAAGAAAATATTTCAAAATCTTTCTCTTATATATTCAAACAATTGTCAACAAATTATTTGTGACTTTTTGTCCTGTGACTTTTTATCCTATCAAATTTGTGACTTTTTGTCCTGTGACTTACTGTCCGTTTACCTTTGAATAATGGTTGAAAGTTCTAACATTTTTGATGTACATAAAGCAATGTGAACATGCTATCATGTATATAAAAATTCATTTAATGAAAACTTAATTTATTACATGATATTTTTTAATCCAACCAGAAATTACTTCCTCTGATCACCTTGTTTTATTTTTATTCTAAAGGTGATATACATTGTATTAATATATATGTATGTATAACAGTTCCTAAATTGATGGAATACAATAGATAGGTACAAAAAATAGGTCTAGGTTGGTTAAGACTTGGTCGAGTATGGTTCAGACTAGGTCGAGTATGGTTCAGACTAGGTCGAGCATGGTTCAGACTTGGTCGAGAATGGTTAAGACTATGTCGAGTATGGTTCAGACTCGTATAAAATGGTTAAGTAGTGGTCGAGTACAAGTTCAGACTGTTAAGTATGGTTCAGACTACAGCCTAGTAATATCAAGTAAATTTCAGACCAATTCAGACTGGTCGAGTAAAAATCAGTACAGTCGAGTACAGATATAGGCCATTTCAGACTTTTACTGGTTTGTAGTGTATTGCATCTGCAGTGCATCATTCCTATCCAATATTAACAATTTAACAGATGGACAGTACTGTCCTACACTTTCTGATCATTGTCCAATATTAGTTCAGATTTTATCTCAGTCAGTACGAGAGACCGTATTCAATTTACAGAAAAATAACATGAAAAGAATTAACATAAATGGAGCTCGGGAAGTAGTATTTAAAGCTAATCTTTAATCCTATGATTTTTGTGAAATTACAAAAGAGATAGACACACTGGTACTGGACTCCAACAATTATAATGATCATAATTTGTTGGATTCCAGTAGTCCGCTTTTAAAAGGGGTAAATGAAACTGTTTCAAAAGTTCTTCTATGCTCTATAATGAAGCTTTCATGGACAATTCCAAGAGTAAAGGCAAAAAAGGAATTAAATTAAGAAACCATGGTATGATGGGGAATGAATGTGAAATTATGTACAGAAATGTTAAATGTTTGAGTAGAAGGTTGTGTGAAACACCTTGGGATAAAACTTTGAGATTATATGTATTACAACAGAAAATGGAGTTTAATAAGTTGGTAAGGAAGAAATATAGAAATTTTCGTCATAAGGTTTTGGATAATATTTTGGAGGCCGAAAAACGTAATCCTGAAGAATTTTGGAAAGCCATAAATACTTTAAAACCCAATACAAATTCTGATCCTAGTTCAAATATTACTCATCAGGAATGGTTCGAATACTTTTAAAAGCTTATGAATGTAAATCAGAAAGATAATTTTTCTAATGATAATCAGGTTATTGATCAATTCAACTCTGATATTCTCAATAACGATATAACAACTGAGGAGGTGATTCTTGCATTAACATCATTAAAGAATAATAAAGCTTGTGGAGCTCATGGTATTACAAATGAGATGATAAATATATCATGTCAGTAAATAGAGATATGTATGTGAAGTTATTTAATCTTATATTTAAATCTGGGATTGATCCCTCTGGTTGGAGAGAAAATTTTATAATATCAATTTTTAAGGGAGGGTGCTTCAATAATCCCTCAAATTATATAGGGGTAGCCCTATCAAGCTGTTTAGGAAAAAAATTTTGCAGAGTTTTACAGAATAGATTAGATTTTTTTTGGAAAAGAATAATATAGTTTGTAATGAGCAAATTGGATTCAGAAGTGGTTGCAGAACAAATGATCGTATTTTAACATTCAAGACTATTATTGACAAAGCTTTTAAATCATCAAAGAAAATTTTTATTTGTTTTGTAGACTTTAAAAAAACTTTTGATACAATTAATCGAAATGTACTTTTTTATATAACATTTTACAGAACATGTATAGAGAGGTTTACTTTTCTGTAAAGTTTAGTAAAGTGTTAACAGAATCCTTCAGCTCTACTGTTGGAGTAAAGCAAGGGTGCATTTCAAGCCCTACATTGTTCTCACTTTATATAAATGACTTAGTTACCATATTTGATAGCTCCTGTGACCCTACCATATTAAATGAAAAAAATGTATCATGCTTGTTATATGCAGATGACCTTGTGTTAATATCTGAATCAGAGTCTGGCTAATACAACGATGTTTAGACAAATTCAACACGTACTGTGTATGTAGAATTTAACTGTAAACCTAAACAAAACTAATGCTATGATTTTTGATAAATCAGTTAAAGTTGTAAAAAATTACAACTTTAAATTCAATGAACAGACAGTTGATTTGACCAATGAATATAAATATTTGGGAATTTAATTCAAGCCTTCAGGAATTTTTTCTTATGCGGTTAATCATCTGTGTAAAAAAGCTTCAAAGGCAATGTTTTGCATCAGAAAGCTTTTATTCTCTGATAAACTTAATATTTATCCACATTTAAAACTGTTTGAAAGATGTTTGAAACATATACTACTTTATTGCAGTGAAATATGGGCACTTAATATGATAGTTAAAGACAATTCAAGTCTTGAATGTAGATATTTATCATTTTTGCCATCAAAATTTCAAATAAAATTTGCTAAATATCTTGTTGATGTAAATAAAGCTGCAGTTAACACAGCAGTTTTAGCAGAAATAGGTATGTTACCTATTGCTATTGATGCTTTAAAGGCTTCTGTAGGGTTTTGGTGCCATTTGATAAATGCAAAAGAAGAAAGTTATGCTTCAAATGCCTATAAATGTAGTTTAAATTTACCTAATGGTTTTGCAGCCAAATTGCTTTAAAATGTCAAATTTTAGAAAAACGTAGGCAAAAACTTTTTCAGGAAGTAGAGAGTATAGTTCCATCTTTCAACAAAATGTCTGATGAGGAAAAATTTACATTTATGTTTACATTTAATGAGTATGACATAACTAAAATTATTGATAAGGGGGTTAATGATTTATATGTACTAAGAAATAGCCTGGCTGACAAGAAAAACTAATTCTGTAATACAAATTTGTGATTATTTTCTATTTTTCGTATATATTTGTTATGTTATATTTTTAAGAATATTGTACTTTGACTTTCAAATTTGCAAAAGTATCACCTCCTCCAAAATATCTAAATATATGTGATACTTATATGATATGAATGTTGCTTAAATTTAAATATGCGTTTTGTCCAACTAGCCGGATGAATAGTGCTGGGACTATTTGTCCGGCTAGCCGGAAGAATAGTGCTGGGGCTATTTGTCCGGCTAGCCGGATGAAAATCGCTGGGACTATTTGTCCGGCTAGCCAAATCAGTAGTGGTGGGACTATATTTCAAGTTATTTGAGGGAATATTGATGCAGCCATTTATGTGGACAAATCCATAAGTAGTTAGAAAAGGCCGATTCTGCCGCACATATTAATTTTTAACATATTTAACATTTTGAAAAAAGGTGTAAAAATTTGAATAGGAGTAAGAGTTGATTTTTTAACATTTTTGACATTTTGAAAAATGGTGTAAAAATTTGAATAGGAGTGAGAGTTGAATTTTAGAGTAGTACTACAAAATTGAAAAAAATAACTATAAAGAGTTGAGTACTATAGTATTATATTATGATGGCTTCTCTTGATAATGACTTTATGAGTATTAGTGCTTTGGAAGAGAAAGTACAAGAACAAAATGAAGAAACATTGAAATGGAAGAACCTTCCTACTGGTGTATGGTATAAAATTATTGAAGTGACAGAAGTAGATGGTAAATTTGGTAAAAGTAAAATACTTATAATGAAAACAAGGGAAGGAGATAGTACAAGGGTGTAGGCATGTAGTGGTTTAAACAAAGAGAAGAATATTTTGGAAGGGGCCTATGTAAGAAGTACAGTGTTTAAAATCAGTAAAAAATCTAAACAAGAGTATTTTTCTTAAGATTTGGTTAGAATGTAAATGAGATTACAGTAAACAACAAAGTGAATACCAGTTCTGTTTTTTAATCTAGGTAACACTAGATTAAAAAAAAATAGTGGTAAAAATTGAAAAAAAACTATCATAAACACATGTGCTAGTGAAGGTTAAGTATGGCTATAAACATTTTAAACGCTTTTGAGTGGTTGTTAGAATTAAGGTGACGATGTTTGTTACAGTTCAACATGTTCGACATTCTTTCACCATTTCGATTCTAAACTCTTAAAAGAATTTTACGAAGACCCTAGTTATATGGTTATGACCTTCAAGGGTGAGTTTACTATGGTCGGTTACAGTTACTATTTCACACCATCTTCACCTAAAGTGTTAACACGCAATTTATTAGCGTTACATTTAGGCATTTTAAATCATGTGTATTCTACACTACCCATTAAAAATAGTTTAAAACAGCTTGATAGACTATACCATGCCGTTAGGTTAGGTTAGAGTTTGATGATCGATCTCACATGGTTGAAAGCATTGAAATGGTAATGGACATGGTTGATGCTAGATACATTGATGAATATAGTGATAGTGATGAAGATGACGATTCCACAAGGGACAGTGATGAAGATGATGATTCCACAAGTGACAGTGATGAAAATGATGATCATAGTGAGTCTGATGGGTTAAGTAGTGATGACGAATATAGTGATAGTGATGAAGATGATGATTCCACAAGTGACAGTGATGAAGATGATGATCATGATGAGTCTGATGGGTTAAGTAGTGATGACGAATATTGTGATAGTGATGAAGATGATGATTCCACAAGTGACAGTGATGAAGATGATGATCATAGTGAGTCTGATGGGTTAAGTAGTGATGAGGAGGAGACTAGTGATAATGACAGTGGTATCGACGATGAAGTGCAAGTGCAGGTGTAGGTGGTGTCATAACATTACAAAACAAGTGCCAATTCATTTTTAATTTAGCTAACACTAGATTAAAAAATATTGGTAAAACATTTGAAAATTGAAAAATAAACTTTAAAGAAATGGGTTAGTAACAGTAAATAAAGAAATGAATACAGACAACATGCCTGGTCCATCTGAATTAAAATCTACAACACATATACCAAGTAAAAGTGGTGGTGCTAGATTTGTAAAAACAGATGCACCTAATGTAAAGTTGCAGGTGAACATGACTGTAAAGCAACTTCGACAATTGGCTAAGGATAAGGGGTTAAGTGGGTACAGTAGAAAATCCAAAGCTATTAGATTACGGCCCTTGACTAAGGTAACGGGTGTGTAACCACTTAAAGGAAAAAATCGTAATTAACTTTGTTTTCTCATCGACAATTACTTCATAGTACTACAGCTGCTTGCTTGAATGTAGTTCTAAGCTATAAGTGACTTAGTGTAGCAAAAACAACTTTAGAATAGCTGATTTCAGGAAAGTTATGGCAAAATATAATGAGCAAAATGAACCCAAAATGGCGTCCTACGCAGAAAAAACAAAAACAGAGCCTAAAACAATTGAACCATCAGACATGGTCAGTGTTAAACCTGTATTTATACAGGAAACAGATGTATTTGGGTCAATATCTGATGAAATTATACCTGACTCACTCTGAAATGTACAAAGCTGTCGGTGAAGTAGTACCCGAAAGAACAATTATTGGTCTTCAAAGAATCCGAGGCTTATGGAGAATTTACCTCGATGACGAATCTGAAAGAGATATTCTTATATCCAAATGCCTAAAAATTCGTGGTAAATCTATCTGGATTTACTCCAGAAATCCACGTGTGACTGCACACGAAAATATCAACAATGTACGCATAAGAGTAAAAGATATACCTCTTTCAGCAGACGACGGACAAATAATTAGGGAGATGGAAAAACATGGCTGCTCAATTTTGAGCAATATGCGCGAACGGCTTAGATACAACAACAAAGTGACAAACTGCCTAACAGGAGACAGGATCATCATTTGTGATGGACCGCTAACAGAGCACATCCCAAGATCCATTCTCATTGGCAAATATAGAGCCACCATCATCTATCGCGATCAGCCTAGAAACAACCCTCAAAATATGAAATGTTCAAAATGTCTGCAGGAAGGTCATCAAACAAAAGATTGTATAAATGATTGGGTATGTAGGTCATGTGGACAAGAAGTCACAAACAAAATGCATGTACCAAAGATACTTTCTCAGACGCACCTGATCAATCAGATAAGGAAAACAATAAAGAAAGCCATGAAACAAGTGACGCAGATGATGAAACTTCTGAATCGGAAACTGGCACTGATGCAACACAAATATCAGTCAAAACCAACAATGCTTAAATATGTGAAAATGCACCAGCTACCGGACGTGAAGGTGCATCAGCTGCTGAGTGTGAAGGTGTATCAACTACTGGATGTGAAGATGACAACGGACAGTCGCAATCTATTATCAATCCCGTAGCTGATCCACGAAAACGGAAGAAAATCAAAAAAAAAAAAAAAAAAAAACAGTAAAAAAAATGGTGATCCAAGTCGAGCTCAAATAACCTCATTCATGTCTGGTAACGATCAGAGCACACAAGAATCAACCAAAAAATCTCAAACTCCATCAAAGCAGCCTGTCAACATTACTTTTCTGAAGTCTCCGGTGACACCAACTGAGAAGCTTCACGACAAAGAGAGTGACTCCACTGCCAAGAGGTCCAAAACAACTGATACCTAATTATATACATACATGTAATTATTTTACCTGTGTTTGTATAAGAATCCGAAACACAACAATATGAATATAATGATGTAATAAATTAATATTTTATTATTAGTACATGTATCATTTATCCACATTTCAAAAATTAGCTGACCATTTAACTATAAGTCTTTTAATTTTATATCACTTAATTGTCAGTCCACATAACAATAGCTACAAGTATCCTCCATTAGAAGAAATTGACATTCCTTTGGAAAGCAGCATGTGCACAATCTCACTATCTTTAGATCTTTTTTTTTTATTAAAATTCTTTGTGTATCTTTCTTTCACTTGTTGCACAGCTACACAAGCAGATTTACTTCACAATTAATTATTTTGTTTTCAAAAAGCTCTTCTGAAAGAGGGACGAAAGATACCAGAGGGACAGTCAAACTCATAGATCGAAAACAAACTGACAACGCCATGGTCAAAAATAAAAAGACAAACAGACAAATATTAGTACAGATGACACAACATAGAAAACTAAAGACTAAGCAACACGAACCCCACCAAAAACTGGGGGTGATCTCAGGTGCTCCGGAAGGGTAAGCAGATCCTGCTCCACATGTGGCACCCGTCGTGTTCCTGCATAATTGTAATAAATCTTTCAATATGTTTGATTAAAACGGATATTAGATTATCATCTGTGAATCCATACACCAAACTTCAAAAGGATAAAGCACACCTACAAAAATCAAAACAAAGTTCGATTACTATAATTCACACAAAAACTTTGATAAGTCATACAATACAAACTTTTATCACAAACATACTAGTGTTTAACTTCACTTATCAAGTAGCCAGTAATACTATGCAACATTGGCTCTGTAAATATTATGTAAATAGTAGTCCAGTATGTATTTTTATGTTACATGTAAAAACATTAAAAAAAAAATTTGTTTACTTTGTGTTTAGTTTAAAGTCATGTTTTTTTCAACAACTGTCTCTGTATATATTTTGCTATTGATTGTATTTTTATGTATGTTTACAAACTTAATGAGTCTAAAATATATTTTTTTTGGACACAGAGGAGTCTGTATCTCAAGTCACATTGTTGACCCAAATCATGACCTATATAGTGAGGTCAATAATTGAAATGTTGTGTTATGTTTACACATTTATAATCATGATAACTATACATGTAGTTGTACATAGATGTACATATAGAAAATATATAATATTGATAATGATATCATATAAAAAAAATTCCACAAAGCAAGGATAAAGATGAAAGTTTAAATCTAAATTCATGCGGATTTATAAGTTTAACATGCTTTCAAACACAACATAACTCTGTAATTATCTAACTTACCTTCCTAATATTAATACAATATGACAAACAAAAACTGTATCCATGTCTGCACTGTAAATACCAACGGGTTACAAAAATCTGAAAAAAGAAACAGAATTATTGAATGGGCTAATCAACAAAATTGTGATATAGTATTCCTACAAGAAACTCATTTTACTCAAACCTTAGAACCAAAGCTAAAACAAGAATTCAAAGGTGAAGTAATTTTAAGTCATGGGTTAAGTAATGCAAGAGGGGTTGCTATATGGATAAAAAGTAGATTAAACTTCAAGATTATTGACCAATATAAGGATTCAGAAGGTAGATTCATATTAGTTAATATAGAAATAGATGACAATATATACACATTAGTGAACCTATATGCACCTAATAATTGTAAAATAAGAAACACTTTTTTTTAAATCAGTAAAACAATTAATTGAAAATCACAGTATTGGCCAGTTAATAATTGGGGGTGACTTCAACGACATATTATCTATAAAAGATACAAAGAAAAAATTAGGAAATAAAAAATTTGATAAACCAGTTCATAACCTTAAAATGTTAATCAAGAATCTAAAATTAACTGATGTCTGGAGAAGCAAAAACATAAATAAATAAAAATTTACCTGGAGAAGGAAAAACTTATCAGAATCTACAAGAATTGATTACTTTTAAGTAAGTGATGAAGTTAATAAAAATTGCATTACATGCGACATAAGACCAATAGTTCTACAACACACTGATCATTACGCGGTTTCATTAAAAATCAACATAAATAGAAAATCAAAAGGGCGAGGTTACTGGAAATTAAATAGTAGCATCCTAGATGATGAGCAGTATCTAAAAATTATTTCAAAATTGATTAATACATATAAGACAAAATCAAAAACATCTCTTCACCTAGATATTTTATGGGATAATTTTAAAGTTGAGGTAAGGAACTTTACCATTCAATACTGTAAACTAAAGGCAAATATAAAAAAAAGATACTATTGAAATTTTAGAAAATACATTAAAAACACTATCTGCAGAAATTGATTGTGATAGCAATATACATGAGAAAAAAATAATCTAAAGAAAAACATAGAAAAACAATTAGCAAGTTTATATAATGAAAAAAATTAAAGGAAATCAAATTAGATCACGCGTAAAATGGCTAGAAGAAGGGGAGAAAAACACATCTTTTTTTCTTGGCTTAGAAAAAACACGGCAAAGTAAAAAAAACTATACCTCAACTGTATGATGAAAATAATCAAGTAACAGATGACCAAAACAAAATATTAAATCTAGAAGTTAATTATTATACTAAATTATATACTTCAACAAAACCGGATACAGAAGAGGTAAAACAATACTTCGAAACTATCAAAGAAAGTAAAAAAATAAATGAACCTGAAAGCAATACATGTGAGGGAAAAATTACTATAAGTGAATGCACAGAGGCTATATTTAAAATGAAATTAAACAAGGCCCCAGGTTTGGACGGACTAAATGTTGAGTTTTACAGAAAATTTTGGGAACAGATAAAAGATTTTATAGTACCAGTTTTCAACTATTGCTTTATAAAAGGAGAAATAACAAACACCCAAAAATTGGAGCTATATCTCTTTTGTTTAAAAAAAAAATGATCCCCTCTCCCTTGATAACTATAGACCTATTACATTATTCAACTATGATGTTAAATTACTAGTTTATGCCTTAGCGCAACGACTAAAATCAGTACTACCAAAAATCATTCACTCTGATCAAAAAGGTTACATAAAAAACAGATACATAGGATTTAACATTAGACAAATCCAAGACATTATTGATTATTCTGAAAAATTTAATGTAGATGGTGCAATTTTATTTTTAGACTTTACTAAAGCTTTCGACTCACTTGAGTGGTGTTTTATGTTTGAATCTTTAAAAAAATTTGGTTTTAAAAAAGAATTCATTAAATCGGTTGAAACTATATATACAGATATAAAAGGATGTATTTTAAATAATGGATGGGTGTCTGCCCCCTTCAATGCATTTCGTGGGATTAGACAAGGGTGTCCGTTATCTTCATTAATCTTCGTCTTATGTGTTGAAATAATGGCAATTAAATTAAGAGAAAATAAGGAATTAAAAGGATTTGAAATCAAATTAGATGGAAAATCGTGCTCACTTATAATATGTCAATTGGCAGATGATACTCAATTATTTTTAAAAACACGTAAAGATATAAGTATAGCCCTTAATATCATTGAAACTTTTGGAAGCCTTTCTGGACTCAAACTAAATAGAAATAAAACAAAAGGTTTGTGGTTTGGCAAACTTAAAAATTCAAAAGATAAATTTGAAAATGTAAACTGGAAACAAGACCACATTAAAAGTTAAGGAATATATTTCGGATACAATTATCAAGATTGTCAAAAGTTAAACACAGAGAAGCAAATAGATAAATGTGAAAAATTAATTCAAGGATGGAACAAACGAAATTTTACATTATTAGGAAAAATTACTGTAGTAAAGTCCTTAATTTTACCAAACCTAACATACACCACATCATGTATGATAATAACACATGAAATAAAACAAAAGTTCAAAAATTTAATATATAATTTTATATGGAGTGGAAAAAAAGATAAAGTTAAACGCTCTATATTATGTAAACCATATCTTGATGGAGGATTACAAATGATCGATTTAGATTCCTATGTAAAATCCTTACAAATCAGATGGGTTTTAAAACTAATAAAACAGGAAAACGATAACTGGAAAATTATTCCATGATTTTATCTAAATAAATTTGGGAAAGATTTTCTTTTATTCAGAATGAATTTAACAAATGTTAATTTGCTTAATAAAATAGATTATAAATCTTTACCTGAATTCTATAAACAATTAATTAAAACTTGGGTAGAAGTAAAAGGAGGTCAAACTGTCACACCAAAAAACTTTCTTGAGGTTAGAAAACAACTTATATGGGGAAATCATCTTATCAAAGAAAATGGGAAATGTCTGTATTTTCAAAATTGGATTAGTAGTAAAATTTTGTACATCAATAATATAATAGATGAAAATGGAAACATCTCATCAGAAACTGTACTAAAAAATTTAAAGAATAAACAAGACTGGATTAGAGAATTTTCTTTAGTTGAAAATGCTATACCAAAGCACTGGCAAAATATTTTAAAACAAGAAAGCTCTTACAAAACTGTTGTCAACATAAAAAAATCGGTGAATTTAAATATCCTTCTAAAACATGAAATTTCACCAGACATGAGCAACAAAGAAATATATAATTTCTTACAAAGTCAATTTACAAATGATAAACCAACAGGAATTTTAATATGGGAAAGAATTCTGCATAAAAAAATGTTTACAAAATTGAAATCCACATTCAACTTTATTTTTAACTACCTTGAAAACAACAAATTTAAAACGTTTAAATGGAAAATAATGCATTATATATTAGCCTGTAATGAATTACTTTATAAATGGAAAATAGTACCAAGCAGTTTGTGCTTCCATTGTAAGCAACACGATGATTATAATCACTTCTTTTTTTTCCTGCTCATATAATGTTCATTATTGGCATAAAGTTGACCAGCTATCAACATTATTAAAAGTTGATAAGCATATACTTAGTCTAGAAAGTTTAGTAACTGGCTATAAAATTGAAGATGAAGATTATTTTGATATGAACTATCTATTAACTATAATTTTCTTTTCCATCTATAAAGCATATTACATGTCTGACAAGAAAGACAAGGTCATTGATATATTTAAAATCCTCAAAAATGAAATTAGGGACATAATTAACATGAATAAAATTAGAAGCAAAAAAAAAAAAAAACAAGAGAATTATACTCAAAACATGGGAATATTTCGAATTTCTATAAATGTAAAGCATGTTCAAGCTGCAACCTCTTTAATTAATGACTGCTAAGGTGATATGCATCAAATAAAATTTGCAATTTTTCTCTTTTGTCATGTTTATATAGTTTATCATTTCTATTATAGCTACACTGAATAAGTATTGTTATTAGTTTACACAACACAATGCTTCGATACTGCATTCATGTATGATTTAACCACGTGTACTTTCGATCACTTTTTGATCTTTTGTTTGATCACAAAAAATAACATTTACTGTTACAAATTATGTTATACATATAATGTGTGAAAAAAAACTGTCTTACCTCATCATTTAAGACTCTTTTTTATAACAATTCAACGGAGTAAACTAACAAAAATTTCGAAATTCTACTGTCGGCTGAAAAGTCATGCTGTCAGTATCAAAGATCATCATCAATTTCACGGTTCAGTGAAGTTTTAATAAATAAATCCAAATACAGTTTGGGTTAAGAAACGTACCGTATTCCGGTACAAATTTATACTCTGTAGAACTGCTCTAATGTATTTAATATATATAACTAACTTTATAGATATACTTTATTGAATATTTTTCCCTAGATATTCAATAACTAATTCAAGGGATACTTAATTGAAGCTGTAGATTGAGTAAATTGTTAACAGCAAAAGTGCAATAAAACTTTGATTAATTTAAAAAAAAAAAAGAAAATCCAAAGATATGTTAATTAAATTCATTAAACAAAAACAAACCATAAGTTTATGTATAAAGAAGTGTTTACTAAAAAGGAATTAAAAACACTTTCAAAAAACCAAGGTTAAACGAAGTATTCTCGATTAAGAAAAGATAATTTACAAGATTTAATAAAACCCCTCTTAAAAGTATATGATAGAAAAAAATCATTAAAAGGTACGTTTCGCACAATTATGATTGAACCTTTAAAACCTTTTGATGTAGATATGTTTTTTAAGGCAAGTACAAGCAAAATAAGCACTAAAATTAAAGAGTCACTTATAAAAGATAAGGCTTTAAAAGTGCAACTAGCAGTTCGAGTAAAATTAGTAAAAACTAAACCAGCCACAGGTGACAGCACTTATGTGACTCCTTATTTTTAATCAACAGTAGTGACTATTACAAAAACAACAGACCTTGATTTAGACGTTGCATTTATGATGGCAAAGGCAAAAGAAAGCATGGTAAGATACATGCGTGAAGGTAGTGGTTGGACATTTAGTCACATTGAGGAATTAGAAATTCATATAAATGAATTTATACCACTTAAAGAGAATTCATACATACCTCTTCCAGCTGAACTAGCTAAAAAGAAGTCCATTATTAACATACAAAACAAAGATGATAAGTGTTTTCAGTGGGCGGTATTATCATCGTTACATTATACAGATCAAAAAAGCACTAATCGAGTAGGTCAATATATCAAATGGGAAAACAACCTCAACTTTGACAGCATTGATTTTCCAATGAAATTAAAATCCATTAACAAATTTGAAAGACGAAATACAGACCTTAACATTAATGTGTTTGGTTATGATGGTGTAGAAATAGATGAGAATGAAGAAGAAAAATGACAAGTGTACCCTTTAAAAATTTCAAAGAATACTGGCACAACACATGTAGATCTTTTATTTTAAACGAATGCTACTAAAGAACATTACTGTTGTATTAAGTGTATGTCACGTCTTTTAAGTGCTTAGGTAACCGCACATGGTCATGAGCTGTTTTTTTTTTTTTTTTTGTCGAAGATGTTTAAACCACTTTTCAAGACAAGACATTTTAAATGAACACATGGAGTATTGAAATTCAAAGGATGCAGTAAAAATCGAGATGCCATTTGAAGGTCAGCAACTATAAACGTAAAATGTGTGTTCCTGCTGTTATTTATGCTGATTTTGAATGTTATTTAAACAACATAGATACTTGTCAACCTGACGCATCAAAACCTTACACGAATGCATATAAACGACACACGCCTTCAGGTTTTCATTACCGAGTTTTTTATACACATAAGGAGACTAAAAAAGGATCACTGTACCATGGGTAGGAGGTTGCTAAAACGTTTGTGGAATGTATGGAAGAAGAAGTCAAAGACATTGCAGACATGTACCAAGACGAAAAAGACATGGTGATGACAAAAGAAGATGATGCATGTTTTAAAGCGAGTACACGTTGTCACATTTGTGATGATGAATTAGGGATTGACAAAGTACGAGATCATGATCACTTAACAGGTAAGTATCGTGGTGCAGCACATGATAAGTGTAATTTAGACTTTCAACTTCCCACCTTTGTTCCTATTGTGTTTCATAATTTAACAGGGTACGATGCCCACTTGTTTGTGAAGGAGTTAGGTTTTACTGACGGTAAGATTCACTGCATTCCTAACACGGATGAAAAGTATATTAGTTTTTCTAAAAAAGTAGAGGGGGGGTTTAGACATGCGATTCATTGATTCGTGTAGGTTTATGTTGAACTCATTGGACACCTTAGCAAAGAATCTAACTGAAGACAAATTTAAGGCAGGAAAGGAGTGTTTCGGTGATCACTATGAACTCATGATTAAAAAAGGGTTGTATCCTTATGATTACATGGACAACCCTACAAAAGTGGAAAAAACAGAATTACCACCCCTTCACGCGTTTTACAACAGACTGGATGGTGAAGACATTAGTGATGACAACTATGCACATGCACAACGTTTGTTTAACACATTTATCTGTAAAACTATGCAAGACTACCACAATTTATACTAGGCAGGGGATGTGACACAACTTCAAGACATCTTTGAAGATTTTAGAGATATTTGTTTACAACATTACGGACTTGACCCTTTACATTATTATACATCACCAGGATTAGCCTATGATGCAGCTTTAAAAATTAGTAAAGTTAAACTAGAATTATTACATGATCCAGATGTGTTACTGATGTTTGAAAAGGCGACTCGAGGGGGTGTGTCTCAAATAAGTCATCGACATGGTAAGGCGAACCATAAATATATGAGTCATCACGACACTACACAACCTACAAAACACTTAACGTATTTAGATTTTAATAATACAATGAGTGGGCCATGTCAGAACCCTTACCCACAGGTGACTTTGAATGGGGAGACCCAAAAGAAGTGGAAGACATTTTACATTGGAAAGATGATAGTGAGGTGGGATGCATAATTGAATGTGATTTAGAGTATCCATCAGAGCTTCATGATAGTCATAACGATTACCCCTTTTTACCTGAAAGTTTAAAACATGAATGGAGTTGATAAATTAATTCCCCATTTAAATTCCCGTCAGAAATATGTACTTCATTATAGAATTTTGAAACAGTGTCTCCAGAATGGAATCCTATTAACCATAGTACATCGTTTATTACATTTAAACAGTCACGTTGGCTTAAGTCTTACAATTGACAAAAACACAAAACTTAGAGCGGTATCCGAAACAGAGTCTGAAAAGGATTTTTTTTAAATTGATGAATAATTCCGCGTTTGGAAAAACGATGGAAAACATTCGTAAACGTGTAGATGTAAAATTAGTAACAACAGAGAAACAAGCATTACAATTAGTAGCTAAACCCAACTTTGACAGTCGAGTGGTGTTTACTAAACACATGGTAGCCGTTCACATGAAAAAAAAAAAACTCAAATTTGACAAGCCTGTTTACTTAGAGAGTTGTATTTTAGACATTTCTAAAATTTTAATGTATGACTTTCATTATAAATTTATACTAAACATGTATGGGGATAAGGCACGACTTTTGTTTACCGATATCGATAGTTTAGCCTATAAAATTCAAACAGAAAATTTTTACAAAGACATGATACCCCACATACGAGACAAGTTTGACACGTCAAATCATGAAGCAAATAATCCGTTTGGAATTCCAACAGGTGTTAACAAAAAAAAAAAATGGTAAGCTTAAAGATGAATGTGGAGGAAAGTGTACGACAGAGTTTGTAGGTCTTCGAGCTAAACTGTACTCCTATCTGATGGACGATGGTAGACACCAAGAAAGCTAAAGGGATGAAAAAGGCAGTTGTTAAACGTGACATTATATTTGAAGATTACAAGACTTGTCTTACCACACAACAAGTATGCTATAGAAAAATGAATGTCATTCGTAATCATCTTCATACCATGTACAGTGAAGAAATTAACAAAGTAGCCCTTTCAGCGAACGATGACAAACGGTTCATCTTACCCGATGGCATCAGTTCCCTAGCCCATGGACATTATAAAATTGAAAAAAAACTTAAAGACATGGACTGATAAAGGTAAGAATGCCATGTAAACAGAGGATGGTTGTTTTGGAAAAACGATTGCAACTTCGCATTAGTTTGGAGGCTAGAAAACTTGAAATAAATGATACAAGTGCAAAACCTTTACTTCCCAACAAACCCTTGTGAGTTGGAAGAAGCAGTTAACTTAAAACTCTTAAAATACTTCATTTTAGAAGTGTATTCATGCGTGATAACCTACTTTCCCAACCACACAGTAAAGAGTGTGGTATTTTAAACCATAATACCTTAAGGGGTCCTGGAACCCATTGGACGTGTTGGTATAAGACTACAACTAGCAAAGTGTATTTCGACTCTTATGGATTACCACCCCCGACGAAATGAAAAATTACTTAAAAACTGACATTGACTACAACACCGATGAACTTCAGAAAAGAGGAACAGTGGTCTGTGGACATTTTTGTTTGTATGTGTTAAAATTGTTGTCGGAAGGTCAACCTTTTGATGAAGTCGTGTTTTCCATTGGATGCTATAAATAAATGACAGACAAATTGAATTTTATGGAAAGAGAGACACCAATAGTAGTCAATTGCTTGAAGACTAAAACATGAACGACAATCGTATTATCAACTTAAAACATCCGAGTCACGATGCGGATGCTACAACGAAACGATGGGTCATGCAACAAGTGAAAGACGTGACGAGTAAAACCGAAGCATTACAGTCCGAGTGTAAACGGATAGAAATAGGATATGATGCAGCAATCATAGAACTCGAGAAAAAATAGCTAGAGTCTAATACCACCATGCAATAAGAACTCGAGTAAAAAGTGGATAAGATTAAAACCTCAACACAACAAAAAATCGATGTATTGGTAGATCGTATGTTGGCGATGGAAGAGCAAACTAAAGAAGACTTGGATGGTTGGTATAAGGATGTTCATGCAATTGAAACATCCTGCTAGGAGATTAAACTATAAAACTGTGAGTGGTTCAGTATCTGGTAAAGACAGCTCAGATGTTTAAACCGTCACCACCATGATATAAATAAAATGACAGATAAATTTGGAATGTATGGACACGAAGACATCAATAGGGATAGTTTTCTTGAATACTTAATAGTTATCAAAGGTACCAGGCTTATAATTTAATACGCCGACGCGCTTTTCGTCTACATAAGACTCATCAGTGACGCTCAGATCAAAATAGTTATAAAGCCAAACAAGTACAAAGTTGAAGAGTACTAACGAACAAACAGCTACATGTATGGCATTTAAGATCTAAATTGTGGTCTGACATTTCTTCCAATGAACTAACTGCTTCAAATATTTCACTGAAGGTTTGATAGAAAAAAATCTTCCAACTTACGAAGTGCCACAGAAATTTCATGTTGGGTCAATGTCTGATAGAAGTGTTTCTTACAACAAACTAACAGCAACAAGAATGTCCTTTTATATCTTAATGTGGGTTTGATGGAAGAAATTTCTTCCACCGAACTAGCTGCTTAAATTCAATATTCTATTTTAGGTTTAAATCTGATAGAAGAAATTTCTGCCAAAGAGTTAACAACTCGAAGTAATTCATTAAAACGTTTGATAGAAGAAATTTCTTCCAACGAACTAACTGCCACAAGTATTATATTTTATGTCTTAGTCTGAAAGAGGAAATGTCTTCCAATGAACTTCCTTTACACTGACTTCTCTACTTATACTTCTATTTATGTCTGATAGAAGAAATTTCTGCTGTGGAATATTCTTATATTTTTACGCAAGTTTCTCAATTTGCTGTTTCTTACAGAGAAGAAATTTCTTCTAAACCACTGCCTTTATCAAAAATAGTTTACCAAAATGTGAAAACAGTTGATGTATTTGCTCTTTTTTTTTATAAATTCCTGAGTTTTGGATATTTCAGTCCACAAAAAAGAGGACATTCCTGAATTTTCCTCTATTATTCTGGATTGCCTTCATATAAATATCTGAATAAGTTTATAAAACCTTTTCACCATTAACATCAATATCTTTTTATAAAGTAGGGCGAACGGACTCTGTAGGCGAACGAACCCAGGGCGAACATGTAATAAGGGCGATCGGATCCGATACCATTGTTGAAGGCCGTACGGTGACTTATAGTTGTTACTTAAACTTCTACGTCATTTGGTCTCTGGAGGAAAGTTGTCTCATTGGCAATCATACCACATCTTCTTATTTTTATATCATAATATCTCATTATAAACAGTCACTAAAACATAAAACTGAGGCCATGGACAACATATATTATGCTTATGGTAACTTCAGACCAATAAGGCATCTGTTTACCAGATATGTATCATCCAGCTTTCTACCTTATGATATATGAATTTTTAATCAAAAAGCTTATGTTACTGCTGCCTGATTAGCAGCCCTGTCTCACAGTCTGTGACTTGTTTGCTTGAATTTGGTAGTACATTGTATTAGCAGAGACATATATATGTTACAGTGAATTTACATAATCACTAAAATTATTAGTGATTATATATAATCCTTGAAAATGACCAGTGATTTTACATAATCACTGAAAATTTTAAGAATTATTTTACAAATTCCCTGAACTGATTTCAGGGATTATCTATAATACAAAGCTCCTTTATTTGATAAGAAATTCTTAATAAATCAAATATAGACAAACAAATAATAGCTTTTCAAAAAAGCTAGCCGTCTCATAGCTGATGAAATTGGAAAGTGTTCTCGCTTTGTAGATTAAACCATTCAGAATAGTCTTGTATTTAAATTGTAGTGGATTACAAAAATTATAAAAGGCTAATACAATTTATTTCTTTGTGTAAGAAAAATATGGCGCTTTCACCTGAATGTTTTTCATTCATAATAGGCAAAATTTAAACATATAAGAACACAAGTAATATATTTCCAACTGTTTTTCACATCTTTTCAAATTATGATAATGTCAGTGGTTATAAAGAAGGTGATAAGTTCTGCAGTGCTATTTTAGATTTCACTATGATGCCTTTAAGATAATAGAATCAACAAATTTTACCAAACACGTTATTAGGCATTATACCGTTTAATACTGTATCATTTGTTTTTGTTTTACTTGTACATTTCTTCACATCTATTTACTATACTATAAATGTTGGGTGTCAAAAAAGGTCCTTATCGTACTTATCCTTCAAAGCTTAACATACTGAATTGACATAATCTTTCGTGAGAGACCGTTCGTATGTAAATGTCTTTTTGTTTTGCGATCAAAGTATCTGTATGTTTATACCTGTTTTACAATTCTTGTAGAAAACATCTATTTACTATACTATAAATGTTGGGTGTCAAAAAAGGTCCTTATCGTACTTATCCTTCAAAGCTTAACATACTGAATTGACATAATCTTTCGTGAGAGACCGTTCGTATGTAAATGTCTTTTTGTTTTGCGATCATAGTATCTGTATGTTTATACTTATTTTACAATTCTTGTAGAAAACATACAATTAAAATTTATCTTTTAAAATGCCAACAGCATTTTCGTCTTTGAAATTTTTAATTTTCTTTTATTTCGCTTTCTCTTATTTAGCATTTATATAGTATAAATAGTCAATAAACCTCAAATCAACTATTAGAAGTTTGTTCTTAAACCTGCTCATTGTTTTACGTAATATCTCTCTGCATTTGTTTGCTAATAAGATAATTTTTTTTACATGTATTCACAACTATTCTATATATCATAGCTAGACTTGGAAGGATTAAAAACTCTCTCTCAAAAAAAAATTGTAATGACATGTCCATTGTAGAAGACCGTAGGTTGAACTTTAGAAGTAAATTGTTTTGTTTGTTGTTTAATTGGGATGCTGTCTAAATTAACTACGTATACTTCACATCTCCCTTAAAATCGTTCATAGAAATTAAGAATTGCTGAAATATGATAGCATAGAAAATGAAAGGATATGGAGTAAATGTACATGGGACAAAATCGCACACAATACATAGAAAACATAGAAAATTATCAATGAACAGGGCTTTTATTCCTGTTCTTCATCTTGACAGTTGATGTAGGGTCTTCAACAATGAACAAATCATTCATACCCTACAACAAGGTCAAGACGGCCCCTAGCGTCGACTTAAGCGGTACTATTGATAAAAATAAAGTAATTTTGAAAGACATCGATCACCGCATACATGTATAATTGCTTTCATCATTTGAGAGTAGTTTTATATTCTTCTTATATATATATATTCCCCTTTCGATGTTTTTGTTCTTCTGTTCTTCATCGTCTACTATTTTGATAGAAATTAAGAATTGCTGAAATATGATAGCATACATGTATAATTGCTTTCATCATTTGAGAGTAGTTTTATATTCTTCTTATATATATATATTCCCCTTTCGATGTTTTTGGTCTTCTGTTCTTCATCGTCTACTATTTTGATAGGGAGAGCTAGACAACGTTCAACCCAGCCTAACCCCTATCCTCAAGATGGGGTACTATCATACTTATCATTTGTAGTTAGAGATAGGGATGAGCCGCTAGAATAGGCCTTTATCTTAAGCTTCATGATATTTGATGAGGTCGAGAAATTTATGTGATATTTAAGTCAAGGTTGAAGACTGAATCTGAAACTAATCAGATGTCGATACTTTTTAACAAATGCAATTAAAATCACTGTCGTAAATGCTTTACATATTTGTCAAACAATTTATCCCCCAATGATGAAATAGCGTAACCATGCATGATAGCTATGTGTAGACATACTAATTGTAAAAAAAATATTTGATCTCTAAGGTATTTTCCTGTTACCAGAGACATATATCTGCTTTATGTCTCTGCTTTTACCATGAAAAGGTCGTACCCACTTTCCGAGATAAACATTCCCGTTTAAATTAATATTTAATCGAAAATAATTGATTTGGATATCTCCCTTTCAGTCATTTTTTGTTTGTTGCTTTTGGATTATCTTACTAAGTATAAATATTTTATAATCTAGGCAAAGAAAAAAGCACGATGTTTTCATAAGTATGCTTTCGTGTATAAGATGTACGTAACAGTGAGCGACTGGATAGAATGTTAAATAATCACATGTGTGTTTACAAGATTTCAGGAGTTTCGGCTATTTATAGATAAGTGTTACCTGTGTTCCGATATGCATGATTGGTAAACGCAAAATCTAATTGCTAGAATAGAGAGTTCAATTCCGACACTTTACGGGATCAAAAGACATTTACTAGGTTTCGAATTGTCCCAACCAATCAACAAAAGTTAGCTATGATAGAGCTGGGAACAGTATATATGTTCCTGGATAGAGTTAGCAAAATCTTCCAATCAGATAGTAAGAAGCATTCAGCCCGCAGACTGTCCATCGTTCAATTCTTAATATCGTCTCCGAAGAGACGATAATAAATCATATCAGAAGTCCGTTACTAGGGGAAGTGTACAAGCTGTACTATATAGCTAGGCGATCATGCACACTGTCCCCGTTATCAGTGGAAAGCGCTATAGGGGTAAATTCAGTAAATAAATATACGTCATCAGGGACCGCCCAAGCTTTCTGTATAACATTGAAGTCCTGTGCGGGTAAGTCTTTTCACCACCGAACACCACCGCCGAACACCCCAAAAGTGAATTAAAACTATGAAAAAAAAAATAATAATGGGTGTCAATTAAAGCAGAAAACTATTGAATTTGTTGATTTTTTATCGCAATTTAAAGAATAATTAAACGGAGAATACACACAGCGTTTGTGAAAGTCTATTTCATGTATTTATTATGTTATTGTTTCTGTGAATCAAATACATATGATTCAATGTCCTAAAAAATGCGAAAAGTATAATGTAATTTGTACATAAAGTATTCATGATATCTTGACACGCGTCTTAGATAAACAGATTAAACGTGATAATTCCCAATCTTGATTAACCTTACCTTACCTCTTACCTCTGTATCTTTAACCCCCTTTGTAGAGGAACCATACGCTAGTATGTAGAACTTGTGTTCTGCAATTTCTATGTACAGTAACAATAATGATTTCTGCTCGAGTTTGAAGTTAACTCAGAAATAAATAAGAACAATCATTTCAATGATTTCCACATAATAACTTAAGTTTGAATGAAAGATATCCACAAAAGAAGGTGTAAAATGAAAGTTGGATGGAAATAATTAAATTACAGCTTGACACACGTCGGTGAAAATCAGATTAATGTCTTATTCGCTTTTCATGGTTAATCGCAATTAACAAATATACTAATCTGCATACAATTTTGAAAATAACGAAAAAAACAGTTTTGCTGTTTAAGAAAATATAATTACCAAATTAAGACAAAGTAAACCAGATGAAAAAGAGTAGGCTGAGCCTACTTCTTCTCTCAAACAGGTCAAATTAAAACATAACTAAATCTGTATTCTTTTCAAACGGGATGTATAAAGACACACCCACGTTCATTTTGATCTATAAAGAGATTAAACTCCTAACTATCCTACTGTCTGTCGATACATTTATTTTTGGCATTGCACAAGTCATGTCTTCTTTGAATGTCCATGACGTTAAAATACTAAATCCCTGGGATGTGTTTTAGTTGATTTTAGTCTCTGATGCATGATTTTTTATTATTGTTTTGGCTTTTAACTAGCTGTCAGTAACTGCGATTACTCTCAAATCGTACTTTCTTGTCTATTTGACCTGTTGATACTAATTGTAATGCTTTTTTGTTATCTAATGTTATTCAGGGTTATATCTGGTCTATATACCAGCTTTGATAAGTGTTTGGTACTACTATAAATTTTCACTTCGTACTATGAACATCAAAATTATTTATTTTGTAATAATATTTCCTTTCTCTATTGGAACTGTACACGTATACCTAACAACAAAATTATTTTCATTTACCTGTGTTTATAGTTATTGCAAATGGCTGATATTTTTGTTCGAGCATATTGTTTTTCTTAAATTGTTTAATATTTCATACCGATATAACATGTTACTTTTATTATTCTTCCCTTAGTTTATTTATTTTGTATTTACATTGTGTCATAGGTCAAATTTATTTGTTCAGTGTATGTTCACTGGTGTTAATATGTCCTTTGATTGAGTTAAGCTATTTCAGTTGATATTTTATAGTGTGTCTTTCTATGTTGTGATGTTACACTATTGTTTCAGAAAAAGGGTGAAGGTTTGGTACCATTAAAAAGTTTAAACCCGCTGCATTTGTTTGCACCTGTCCTAAGTCAGGAATCTGATGTTCATTAGTTGTCGTTTGTTGATGTGGTTCATAAGTGTTTCTCGTTTCTTGATTTTTTATATAGATTAGACCGTTGGTTTTCCCGTTTGAATGGTTTTACACTAGTAATTTTTGGGACCCTTTATAGCTTACTGTTCGGTGTGAGCCAAGGCTCCGTGTTGAAGACCGTAATTTGACCTATAATGGTTTACTTTTATAAATTTTGACTTGGATGGAGAGTTGTCTCATTGGCACTCATACCACATCTTCTTATATCTACAAACAACAGAAAGTGGTAACACTAGAAGTAACTAGGTGATTAATATCTGGTAGCGATAATTGCTGACAGTAATAATGGTACCATGAGTTACAGGAGTCACACTGTACTGAATTCTTGGAACAATTCTGTCTGCAGTCCCCGCAAGGCCAAAAAAAAAACGGACCTTTTTATGTACGAAATTTTGCGTTTAGGCATTATGATTAGACTTTTAGAATTTTTTTGAGATTTTTTCTATAAATTTCTTGTTCTGACAATATACACCTTTTTGTAAATCTCTTGAGATTTTAAAACCAATCTCTGTGCTCTTCTGATTGGTAGAAAATGTTTGTAATAAATATTTTTTGATAGATGGATCAACACTAGGGTTGAAAAAAATAAATGTTTATTACAGGGTTGAAAAGTAATGGGGTCATTATAGGAATTAAGTGCGAATCTACAGTATTTGTAAACAAGGCCACGTGAATGCCCAAAAATGCCGCATGACCCTATGTTTTTATTGTTGCAAAAGATGGGGGATTTGTACTTTAATGAATGATATATAAAAGCTTCTGATTTCTAGAGGTAAATCAGGTATTAATTTAATTCTAGACATAGATTTGCATTAAAATCAATGGGAGATTTTTTACTGAATTTACCAGTATAGGAAAATATGAACTCTGTCACTGTACTTTTTTCAAGGCCACACAGTAATCACAAAGCTCATTTCATGTAAATATTAATGCAATGGAAGCTTTTTGGAACCAGTTAAAGTTGTTTTCATACAAAATTCTATGTTTAACTGCGGCTGGCAAGGATGCACTGAGTATACTGTGGGAGGAAGCATGGGATATATGAGAAAAATCAGTTTTGTGTCCAGATTGAAAGAAACAATAGAAATTACACTTTAGAGTTATAAAATTAATGAAAGGCATAAATATTCTCCCCATTTTACACATATTTCTTCTAATAATGTGTAAAATCATATGGAAAATCAGAATTACCTCCCTTTGACATAGTGTATTTTTTTAGCAGTGTTGCCCATGTTAATTAAGTTGCAGATCAAGTTGTAAATAAGTACTTTTCAAGTATTTTAATACTCGAATATTCTGACCATATGAAGATATTAATTTTTGGAAAGTTTGCTATAGCTTGCTATAGCTACTTTCCTAAGGCGTCGGCCTCAAACTTCCGGTGACAGACTATCGCAAATGTTCTGCTCCAAGATAATGTAGTACTAGTGTTTGAATACTGATTCTAGGAAGATGCTTTTGAAATTTTGAGTTTCTACTCTTTTGAAAAGATTACAGATTAAATAAAACAGGAATGAATGTTCACCGACAATTCAGATGAATTTAACTTCATTTTGAAAATGAGTATCACAAACACTACTTCGCGGATCTGCCATGCGCTGAAGAGAAAATCAAAAGAAATCTACGCGAGACAGCGTTTCATTCATAAATATTTCATGAATGAACATTTTCCCGCGCTATTTTTACTACGTAGGATATTTACAAATGTTCCCAGCTGGCAAATTTGGTTGTTTTACGTTGAAAAGACGTCTTTATGGGACGCCAGAATGACGTCTTTTACGTTGAATTTGAAAGGTGAAATGACGTCTTTTTGTGACGTCTTTTCAACGTCTTTAAAGTGATGTCTCTTCAACGTCTGTTTGGTGACGTCTTTTCAACGTCTGTTTGGTGACGTCTTTTCAACTTCTATTTTTTTTTGTGGTGTCATATTCTCTTTGCGACCGATATGTCAGTGCCTTTATCGTTGTGACCTCTTTTTTGCATTTTCATAATAAATTTTAAGGACTTTATATCATGTATTTCTTGCATTGCTTATTGATGTGTATAAATTTGATCAAGATCCATCAATGCATACTGCAGAAGTTATAACACACCATAGAAGAAGTGTACAAATGGACAAACATGAAGAATTTAAGAAAGGGCATCCACCATAGCCAGCTTCATACAACATAATCATCCAAGGAAACAAAATATCAGAATAGTAAGGATTTTGCTGAACGTAAATGTAATTGTTTTCGAGATAATTGTTAATGACCTCTGTAGTCTATTCCTAATAACTGGGATCAAGTAAGTCCCTGGATTGAAAATCTGTAAATCTATTCCATGCAAATACAAATTTTGTTCCAGTCCTCCAAGTTGTTTCAAAGATGACGTGAAAAAAAGTTCAAGGACAAATTAAGACCTTGGCAGATGCATTATAATGACAATTAAAGAACCTTAGTGAGCATGCTCACATACCCCACGTCCCCACATTGTCACTGGAGAATTAAAATAACTGTAAGAAAAAAAAATTGATTCATAATTTCCTGTCGATATGCACATCTACATAGTATGTCCTTATTATGTTTAAAGTTTCATGAAATTCTGTTGTGTGATTTCAGAGGAGTTGCGATGACAAACTGTTGCAGTAGTATATTGGGCAAATAAGTTCAAAGGCGCAACTCCTGGAAAAAAATTGAATCGTAATTTCCTGTCGATATGCACATCTACGTAGTATGTCCTTATTATCTGAAAAGGTTTCATGAAATTCTGTTGTGTGGTTTGAGAGAAGTTGCGATGACAAAAGGTTGCAGTAGTATATTGGGCAAATAAGTTCAAAGGGGCGCAACTCCTGGAAAAAAATTGAATCGTAATTTCCTGTCGATATGCACATCTACGTAGTATGTCCTTATTATCTGAAAAGGTTTCATGAAATTCTGTTGTGTGGTTTAGAGGAGTTGCGATGACAAACTGTTGCAGTAGTACATTAAAGTAAATAAGTTCAAAGGGCGTAACTCCTAGAAAAAAATTGAATCGTAATTTCCTGTCGATATGCACAACTACATAGTATGTCCTTATTATCTAAAAGGTTTCGTGAAATTCTGTTGTGTGGTTTGAGAGGAGTTCGATGACAAGAAACAGGACTGACTGACGGATGGACAGACGGACAGACGGTAAAAACATTATACCCTCCGCAACTTGTTGCGTGGGGTATAATAACCCAAACTGCCTTTCAGGCCAGATGAACTAAAAGATATTGGTCAAGTGTAATGAAATTTATCAATGATTTTTATATGCAGTAATTAATGGATCTAAGTCAATTTGAAAGAAATAAAAAAAAGAATGGAATATATTTTATTTCTCTCTTCCCTTCCCCCAATCTGTCTGGGGCATATTTAAGAGTCCTGGCAATACAATCAGTTACTTCTTTCTCTGTCCCAATGAAGGCTCTGGTTGCAACGTCTGTAAAAAAAAAAAGAAACAGAAATTTAACAATGTACATACAGTTCCAATTATTTAGGATATATTTTGGATAGCGCTTCCGTTGTCAACACTTCTTTCAATATACTGTGACCTTGCCTTGTGGCATTTGAGTATTTCTTTCCAATCTTTTAAACCACAAGCATACCAGAGGAAGGTCAATCCAAAATAGTGTGGAATAACATAAAATTATCATTATCGTAAACCAGTAGATTATAAACATTATAATTCCCTGTTGTGACTTTGGTCTGAAACTCTGATGAAATTTCTTTATTGAAATACTCTGTAATTCATCATACAATATTTATTCAGGCTTTGAAATAAGAACCGAAAGAGTAATTATGCTAATAGTACAATTTTGAATATTTCTGTGACCATTACACTAAATTATAGCACTACATTTTAATTTGTACTAACTGATCAAGAAATAAGACCAAATACATACGATATCAGTGAAATATTTACTTTAATAATAATAATGCAGTTATAACTTTTCATAAAGCACTAGAACGGCAGACTAAGCGAGTGCCTACTGTTGACAGTGCAAACGTTAAGTAAAGACAGTTTTGTTGACAATAAGGAACTTTTTTTCTAAGTAATTCATTTAAACTCTATGCCAAAATAAAGCATCTTTAATATGAAAAGACATTCTTACAGAAAGTATAATAATTGACAGTCAGTATTATAATAAGATTAATGTTGTGTTTACCATTAACTGCGATAGTAGCCACGGTTGAATACATAGTGCACCCCTTCCGGTCATTCCACCATAGTCTTCAACCTAGACAAGTATTTTTGCATAGTCAATGATAAACACAATATAATTCTATAATTAATAGAAAGATACAAAATCATATAGCGTTTTAGAGATCTAAATGGTTATACGGAAAATTCATGGCTGAATGGTGTAAAGGAACATGATGGAGTATAACTTAATAACCAATCATATATAAAAGCCCAACAAATTAACGACCTCATTAGTGCTATAATTTACCTCTAATTATCTTGAAAATTGTATAATCTTTAAATGGAAATTTGCCCTGTTACCACTTATATTGAACTTTGACTTCAGCTCATTTGTCATCACCCTGAAAACAGTGTAAAATTATATAAATATTATTATCAAATAAGTAAAGAAATGAATTACATAGTACATAGCTAAATAGAAACTTCCGCACGTAAGGGAACCTTCCAAATGTGTAACGGAACCTTTCAGAATAGAATTATGAATTGACACCGAACGATCATATAACACAAAACTATATGTATAATAATCACATGTATGCAAGCTGGATAAACATGATGTTCGGGAATTTTTAATATATATCTTGTGTGATGGTTTTTAATTTTGAAATAAAAAACAATGCACAAGCCAAAATTACATGAAACTGTTTAACAGTGCACAAAATTATTGTTCTTTGGAGAAATAGAATTTTTCAATAAAAAAATATAGACCGCTTACATTGTACTAGAAAAAAAATGTGTACTTCTTCTGATACAGTTAATAAGAGAAAAAATGAAAAGTTGAAGATAACAACAAACCAAATGGCAATTGTTTACAGATGGTCCTTTGGGTCCAGTATGCTAAAATGACATACTAGTAATAGTATATGTCAAAGACGCGGGCCTAAAAGACCCAGTCAAATAATTAGGGCGAAAAAAATCCCAATAGTTCAGGAGCATCATCTAATTATCCTTAATACTGTGCATGCATAAATCTTATAATTGACTGGACAAAGCAAACTGGAGAAGTTATTGTAAAACAAAACAAAAGAAATGCATGCATTTAGTCATGTTAGTGACAGACTGATTATGGAACTGCTCACTTTTCCTGAGAAACTGATTTCAACCTTGGTTTTAAAGGGGGTCTTGCTGTTTGTTTCTGTGTGTACTTTTTGCTATTTTGTGTTAAATGTTAGTTGTCTGTCTCAATCGTTTTGATGTTCTTAGTTTTGTTCTTTGTTCATTGATTTCCCCTCTTTTTGGCACTTCAATATGGATACCTTTGCTTGAATGCGGTCTCGTAATGAAATCTAGCTAAATACAAACCTTCTCAACATGTTTCTTACACCATCTTTTAAATCCACACCTCCAACTGACAATAACTTGTTTGTCTAAAACATATAATAAAAATATTTTAATAAAAGACGTGTTACCAATCCAAGCAAAAGTTTACAAATATTTAGATAAAGCGCGCCATGTTTTTAATTATATGTCATAGATATTAAATATTATTTTCTATTTTGCTATAATATTTTGATTGACTATATGTCAGTTTCTTTCCCACTCAAGTGTTTCGGATCTCAATTTAGGTCAAAACTGTCGACCAAAGCCGTTCATCCTCATCAGGTGATGTAGCCTTAATAGCCCTTATAATTTTGTGTAACCGAATGTAACTAATTAAGGAGCACAACACCCAGTGGATTTGTGTTTATGATTCAGTAGCGTCGTATAATTTGTTATACAACAAATACTTTAATATATCTTTACAGTTGTCAAAAATTCCTTTATATTTTTATGTTTTTGATATGCAATAATACATGTAGGTGGTTTTGGAAATAACCTGTTGGCATTTGGGTTATTTTCGATGAAGTGCCATTTTTTTTCTAATACATTTACCTAAATGTTTGAATATTGGACTAAATTTAGTAGCAAATACCAATGGTGGTGATTGTCTTTTGTTTTTATTTTTATAACATAATGTGTTAACGTTAGATCTGGGTTTTTTTTTGCTTTGCTTTCGACGTTAGCATGTCTGTTCCGTTCCTGTGTAACCTGTTTGCAAGAGCTTACGTTTGAAGTGTTCATTTTGTTTTGTCTGGTCATTTTGATTGTTTGTTGTCCTAATAATTCGTATAATTTCTCCTATAATGATTCCTTTGAATACCAAAGTTGGATGAGCCGACGATCTTTCTAAGTATTGAAAGTTATCAGTCGGTTTACGATATAATTTAACATCCAGAATATGATCTGTTTCAAATCTTTTCCCTTAAATACTGATACATCTAAGAAATTTAATTGACTTGTCCAAATCTCATAAGTAAATTTGAGAAGCGAATGAATATTATTTTCGATTAGATAAAAATCTTGTATTTTTCATCCGAATTGAATAAAATAAAACCATCGTCGGACGTCCCTGTAAATTGACATCATTATTATATTGTCTGAATTTAAATGGGTGCCAAACGTCAACAACTGATACATAAAATGCAGCTGAAGCACGCCTTTGGATGCAGGATTTTCTCACTGTGTTGAAGACCCATTGGTGGCCTTCGGCTGTTTTCTGCTCTTTGGTCGGGTTGTTGTCTCTTTGACCCATTCCCCATTTCCATTCTCAATTGTATTTGTATTTTATACATCAAGGGCATGCTATGCCTTAATATTTTCCCAGGTGCACAGGTTTGTTTGCACTCGAGTAAATTTTGTGGTGTAAAGGCATCTATTTTAGCCAAAGGATCCACACGAACCTCAATCACAATTTGTACTTTAATAATATGGGTGGCGCTTTGTAATTTTAATTTTTAAATAAATATATAAAGAAATAAAGAAACGAATGAACTTAATTCCAAAAAAATAATTGACGAAAATAATATGAAAAATTAACACGAATTATACAATTAAATTATCCACTAAAACGGTGTGTTTCCTTGAATCCGGGTCCGTTCGCCCTGATTCGCGTTCCCTAGTACCTGTTCGCCCTAAAACCTGTTCGCCCTGGGTCCGTTCGCCTAATTCCTGTTCGCACTGAGTCCGTTCGCCTGATTTCTATTGTATTTTGTTGTCTTGTATAATATGAATTATTTGAATTAATTATGTTAAAGTTTGCTGAAAATTTCGCGAAATATTTATGTTGTATTGCTGCTACCAGATAATTATTTTTCTTTTGATTTGCATTGAATATTCTTGTCAGAATATTCATCATGTTGAATGTGGACAGTATTTTGAAAAAGAAGAAAAAGAAGTGTTCAGGAACTGGAGACCAAGTATGAATTTATCTTTTCTGAAACCTTGTAACAATTTCAAAACAATCCAAACAGGTATAATAAGATCCAACTCATCCAACACCTCGAGATCAAAGAAGCCAAGCGGCGAAAACAATTTCTCTTTAATGTCTTTCAATTCTTAAGTTGTTTTAACTCATTCCAAGCTGACTTGTTTGTTTAAAAAAAAACAATTTCATTATTAATCCATCAAAAACAACTTGATAACTAAAACAATCAGTGAGATCAAAGACATCGTAATCATATCTAATCAGCATTCAGAATAACAAAACTTTGAATTTTCGAAATACTAAGGCTTTTCCACCTCAGAAATATATTACCTTAGCTGTATTTGGCAAAACTTTAAGGAATTTTGGGTCCTCAATGCTCTTCAACTTCGTACTTTATTTGGCCTTAATAACTTTTTTGATTCAAGCGTCACTGATGAGTCTTTTGTAGATTTAAACGTGTGTCTGGCGTTTACAATCAACAGTCATTAAAAGTAATTCTGAATAAAAACAAATGTAACAATGAAGCCAATTAGCCTGATTAATGCTCCAAAACAAAAACCTTTTTTTTTAATTTCAATGTTTATTCATGAATTTGGAGATATACATTTATGATATTTACCATTTAAATAACCTGATTAAGATTACAAAACTTTAAATTAAACCATTGATATTATTTTTTTTTATTATTTAAATTAGGGCGAACGGACCCAGGGCGAACGGACTCTATGGGCGAACGGACTCAGGGCGAACATGTAATTAGGGCGAACGGACCCGATACCTGTTTCCTCTATGTACTCAGATAATGCCAATGAATAGAAGTTGAAAAGCATGCACACATATCATGTCAGTACAATACACAGTGGCGGATCCAGGGGGTTTCTGGGGTTGGAACCCGCTTTTTGGACGATCAATGCATTTGAATGGGGACATATGGTTGGAACCATCCCCTTATCCTGGGTTGGGAACCCCTTTTGAAAATGGCTGGATCCGCCCTGGGTACATGAGTGCACTGCACTGTCATGGTGCACCTATTCCACACATGTGATGATCAATATAATTAGTATTACACTTATAAACATTCAATACCTTTTTCAATGTTATGTTGTAAATATTTTGAACTGTAACAGTTACTGTAGCCGTGGATTCCCGGTTATTCTTTTCAAAATGGAAGCGGAGTTAGCTAACTGTTATTTTCGTATAACATTTAAAAAAACATTCATCTGTGAAAAAGGTAAATAAAGACATTGCATAATTGAACTTTATCAGTTCCAAATCACAAATATGCACGAAGATATTTAATTCATTTGTTTTTTATTTTAGGTTTATACGAAGCTAATGAAATATTGTGCATGCGCGTTGATTTACCGCGAAAGTTTAATTTTCGAGAAAGGGTTGACAATCTGACTACTAGTTTATTAAAATGAGACTCTTGTCAGATAAACTAAAGAAATAAAATTAAAGACATAATATATTCTTGTAAGATGATAAAATGTATATATTATCCATACCCTATAAATCCCAATATACAAACCACAACTACAGAGATTGGACAGTTACCGTTGTATTATCATCTCTGTTATATTAAGTACAGGGGTCCAATGAAAAAAATGTACGCCGATTGATTTATATACAATATTACTCAGAAAAAGTAACCGTTACGTATACGAGTATAAATATATTAATTATATAGTTTGCAAAAGACGTCAATGTGACGTCTTTGATATGACGTTAAAATTATGTCACAGAAGGGACGTCATACTTATGTAAGGATCGTGACCATACCATAAAAAGACGTAAATACAACGTCTTTTCCCGACGTCTTTTGACGTCTGAAAAAGACGTCTTTTACGTCGATTTTGGTAATATGACGTCGCGACCATAATTCAACCTGAAAAGACGTCATAGTGACGTCTTTTGCCTGCTGGGTTTATTATTGAATAAGTAAATGCCCGAGTGTATCGAAAGAATCCGATATGATTGACTGAAATGCGAGAACAAGTTGATATTTTGACCAAGCCGTCGGATAATTGACAAGTGATACAGGTTTGATTGAATAATACACAGGTGATAGAATAAAAAAATACTCGATAATTATATGGCTAATGTGTCACGCCAAGGATGAGGATAGGTAAATACCGGCTTTGATAGAAATGTGCATTGTTTTTGTCAAAACATCGATCGGAAGGTTTTGATGCCAAAAATCATTTGAAAACTTTTAATTCTGTTATTTAAATACTAGCTGTTTCACATTCCAATGTGGATTTAAGGACCTTCACTCGTTCAGCATGCTCAAGTGGATCAAACTGACAGCAGAAAAACATTGACTCAACGACAATTCGTATCAACTATCATAGCCTCCTCATCAGTGTTACGATTAACAACTACATTTGTACACAAATTGTTACAAGGATAAGGCTTGTATTAAAAGCAACCGAGTCAGCACCTACTTCTTAGAATATTATAGCTCAGTGTATCAAGACAAGTGTTGTAGAAATTATTAACAAAATTAAATAACATTTGTCCATGTACTAGCAAAATGACTTTCTTAGTGCTTAACAATGCAGTGGCCGATCCAGAACTTTTTATCCTCACACTTTATTCCTGGGGCAGTATGATTCTTTAAGATTGACCTATAATTAACAATGTGTCATCCAAACACAGAGGCAATGATTACTAGTATATCATTCATTAGTCAAGTTTATTTTTTTTATGTCGAATACTTCTAGTTTTTCTATTGAAAAGCATTCATGATATTAAGGATATGTCTACTTTCAGTACTTTCCAAATGGAATGTCCTTTCCACTTTAAACTTGGCGTAACTAAAGATGGACAAAACCTGATTGTGAGGGAATCACACAGTTCTCACAATCATAAGATCAATAAATCTTCATTTGACCATCTTCCTAGACAAAGGAAACTAGATGACCATACACTAGAAGGTGTGAAAAACATGCTAAAAATGAAGGCAAATAAAAACTCCTCCAATATGATTTATCGTCAACTGGGAAAGTAGTGACACTCAAAGATTTGCACAATATACACAAGCGTAAGACTCGTCAATCAAATGTAGGCACATTATGGCAAGCCGTTCTCGTCAAAACTATGTTTAAACCATTTTTTCGAAAAAATTACACACTGAGAATTTAAAAAAACACACTGAGAAATTGAAATTACACACTGAGAAATCGAAATTACACACTGAGATTTTATAATTACACACTGAGATTTAAAAATATGAAAAACACACACTGAGAATTTAAAATTACACACTGAGATTTTAAAAAGACACACGGAGATGAAATAAATTGAAAAACACACACTGAGAATTGTTAATTACACAATGAGATTTCAAAAATACACACTGAGATTAATATGCAAATTACTAATGAATATTCATGAGATGAATAATTCAACAGATTAATATCTTGGTCTCCCGAACTCTTGTCATTATAATGAAATGCGGTTCCTACAACCAACATTCGAAATAAATTTCAAGACTTAACACATTTTTTTGCTAACTCGTATTCATAAGTTTTTTGCCTATAATTCAGATTATTACTAACAGTATATCGGGATTTTTGCTTAAAACTGTTTAAGCATGGTCCCTTTTCAAAAGTCTTTCAACTGTTACCCTGATTTCGCAAGGTAATCTTTTAAATTTTTGTTACGTATATATGCTATAATAGGCACCTGGGAAAAAAATTCACTGCATTGTTTGTATTTTTGCAGATTGTTCCAATGTTTTCTGATAATTTTAATAATTAAAGTTTTTCACCATTTGGTTATATTTTGTAATCAGAGTAAGTGGGTATTTTTCTTGTTCTATTGGTCTTTAATAACGTAGTTTTTCTATTAGTTGTATTTTTATTGTTTTTTATAAAACATTTAGCGCCAAATTGAACGACTAACGAGTTCTGTCCCCTAGTTGTTTTAAGATTGTAATAGATTCAGATTAATTATGCTAATTATATATGTGCGCATAAAAAGTGCGCACAAATCTCAGTGTGTAATTTTAAATTCTCAGTGTGTAATTTCAAATTCTCAGTGTGTGTTTTTCAGTTTATTTCATCTCAGTGTGTCTTTTTGAAATCTCATTGTGTAATTTTCAATTCTCAGTGTGTAATTTTCAATTCTCAGTGTGTGTTTTTCATTTTTTGTAATCTCAGTGCTTTTTTATGAAATCTCAGTGTGTAATTTTTAATTCTCAGTGTGTGTTTTTAGGTTTTTTAATCTCAGTGTGTGTTTTTTTTTAATTCTCAGTGTGTAACTTTTTCGAAAAATAGTTTAAACATAGTTTTGACGAGAACGGCTTGCCATAGCACATTGGCAACATTACTGACTGAGATGAGAAACGTGTCTGGTTAGTTTTTATTTTTTTCCTTTGAATATTAACTATAATTTTTTATATATAATAGAATTCTTATAAAAAAATAAATGATAATCTTTTGCATTACAAACAAGTGAAAAACAATATAGATTAAAACAGTTTAGGTTCTTTTAAAATATATATCTAAATAAAATAGATTATCTTTACATATATAATGGTTTATAATGACCTATAATGGAAAGTAAAATCACAAAAAATACTGAACTCCGAGGAAAATTCAAAAAGGAAAGTCCCTAATCAAATGGCAAAAACCAAAAGCTCAAAACACATCAAACGAATTGATAACAACTGTCATATTCCTGACTTGGTACAGGCATTTTCTTATGTAGAAAATGGTGGATTGAACCTGGTTTTATAGCTAGCTAAACCTCTCACTTGTATGACAGTCTCATCAAATTCCATTATATTGACAACGATGCGTGAGAGTTTTATAAATTGTTACTTGGATGGAGAGTTGTCTCATTGGCACTCATACCACATCTTCCTATATCTATATATATATAACACATCATTTAATTTATTCATCATACATAATTTTGTTCATTTTAACCTATATATGAACACCTGAAATATTTTATTATATTTCAGGTGCAACAGTAGAAGTAGTAAAAGATGAATCCGGAGTTCTGAATGGAATATTTTCCAGGATAAACCAATGCAAAATATCTTTGATAAATATCCTGAAGTTTTACTCATTGACACAACATATAAATTGAACGACTTACGACTGCCTCTTCTCGTTCTTATGTGCGTTGACGGAAATGGCGAAAGCGAAATTACAGGGTTGTGGATAGTGTCTGATGAATCAAAAGACACTATCCAAAACATGATGCAAATTTTCAAAAGGTATAACCCAAAATGGGAAAATGTTAAATGTATTATGGCGGATAAAGACATGAAGGAAAGAGACACATTGTGTCTAGAGCTTCCAAGTGCTGTCATTCAAATCTGTCTATTCCACGTATTGAAAACATTTAAACGTGAAACTACATGTGAGAAATTGAAAATTTCAGCCGACGAGCGGTTACATGCGTTAGAGCTGCTTCAGAAGCTTACATACAGCAAATCGGAAACTTCATACTTTGAACTGTATGCAGAATTGAAAGATACTCATTTACATAGAGTTTTAGAATATTATGACTATAACTGGCATCCGATTAAAGAGCAGTGGGTTGAGGGATATAAAACAAATGTCTGTAATATGCTAAACAGAACCAACAACCGGGTGGAGTCAATCAATCAAAAACTTAAGAGCGTAATAGACAAATTTTCTAATATTGTTGACTTCTTCGTTGATCTAATGAGATGTGTCAAAAGTCTTAGAATAGAAAGAGATCATAGAGCAATTCTCTTGTTCCAGAAACAGAAAGTTGTGCATTCACTTTGTCCACAACCTTACGCAATAACAGAGGTCTTTGTTGATGACCTTTTTGCCTAACCCTTTTCAAGTAGTTTTAAAGTAGTTTAATATAAAAGCAAACACAATTTTTGTAAGGTAATCATGGGCCGATTTTAATACAGTCTGCACCACAGTATACTGATTTTAAAGGAAATTATAATAGATAAAAATAATCATGTATGTGAAAAGTCTTAATCACATTTCATGTCCAGTCATCATTGATGCAAGCAGCACGTACTTTACTAGCTGGCAAATTCCCGAAGAACCAAGCATCACTGCTCTAGAGCCCGAAACAGAAATTGAAGAATCTGGTAAGCTTAACACAGTTATCATCCATTATGGATATTGTTTCAGTTTTTGTTCCATTTATAATTCTTTCTTAACTACTTACACACATTCTAAATTTCATATATTTAGGTGCAACTCTCCAGCTAAACCAAGATATTATTATTACTAGCAACGTTAATACAGATGCTGAAGGAAGTAGACAGAATCCCAGCGATGAACTAAATCAGGAAACCCAGCAGGAACATGTAGACGAGGCTAGACCAGATTTAATTGAAGATATTGGTAAGCATTGTTCTCATAATCGTGGTGTCTGAAACGTATTTAATTTAAGGCATGCCTTGATTTAAGCCGAAAGAACCTATTAATTTATTCTATTGTTATTGTCGAGCCTTCGACTTTAGTCGAAAAAGCGAGACATAGCGATCCTACATTCCGTCGGCGTCGTCGTCGGCGGCGGCGGCGTCCACAAATATTCACTCTGTGGTTAAAGTTTTTGAAATTTTAATAACTTTCTTAAACTATATGGATTTGTACCAAACTTGGACAGAAGCTTGTTTATGATCATAAGATAGTATCCAGAAGTAAATTTTGTAAAAATAAAATTCCTGTTTTTCCGTATTTTACTTGTAAATGGACTTAATTTTTCTGCCAGGAAACATTACATTCACTCTGTGGTTAAAGTTTTTAAAATTTTAATAACTTTCTTAAACTATCCTGGATTTGTACCAAACTTGGACAGAAGCTTGTTTATGATCATAAGATAGTATCTAGAAGTAAATTTGTTAAAAAAAAATTTCATTTTTTCCGTATTTTACTTATAAATGGACTTAGTTTTTCTGCCAGGAAACAATACATTCACTCTGTGGTTAAAGTTTTTAAAATTTTAATAACTTTCTTAAACTATCCTGGATTTGTACCAAACTTGGACAGAAGCTTGTTTATGATCAAAACCTAGTATCTAGAAGGAAATTTTGTTAAAATTTTGTACCTGTTTATCCGTATTTTACTTATAAATGGACTTAGTTTTTCTTCCAGTTAACATTAAATACAGTCTGCAGTTAAAGTTTTTAAAACATTTATTAGATTCATAAACTATCCTGGATTTATACCAAATTTTGACAGAAGCTTCTTACAATCAAAAGATAGTATCTAAAGGAATATTTTTATTGATTTTTTTCCTCATTTTTGTTGAGCCTGCGATTAACAGCAAAAGTAGGCGAGACACTGGGTTCCGCGGAACCCTTACGATTTTTTTTTAATTCCAGGATTCAATTTGCGGTTACCCCCAAAGATAGTGAAAAGGGGACGGCTGAAAGGGGCAGAAGTTACTGTCATTGGTTTACCAAAAAAAAGATCACCAAGAGTCATACCTTTTCTCAAAAGAGCACCTAAGGAAAAAGAGAAGGAAAGCAAAACGGCATAGGCATAACATTATATTCCATTATTTACAAATTGACTATTAAATGTAATGAAACAATTATATAATGTACTTTTTTTTCAGCGATTCTATCATGGATTCTGAGGATGAAAACGACACACTTGATGGCATTATTTCTGAGAAAACAAAGGCCGATGCCAATAATCTTCTAGATGCTTCGTTAATAAATAACAAAATATTTGACGAAAATGTAAACCTTCAGCGCATCAAAAAATATTTTACCTCTAAAGCGTGGAAGCAACTTAAAATTCGGATCAACGAAAGAAGAGAATCATGCGAATAGATATGTATCAAATGTCAAAAAACCTACACGATCAGGACTCTTTGGCCTGTGATTGTTGTTTGGACTGGCAACATTTGAAATGTGCAGGGTTGAAATATGTGCCAAACAATCATATTGGATATGTAAAATTTGTTCCAAATCTTAATTTATTATAATTTAGTTTATAATTGGTTTAATTTGACATTACTACTTGCTTCTTTAATTCACCCAAGCTTTAATTTGAGTCGTTTAAGATATTTTAAAATTTCAGTTTCTGTTTTACATTTTACTAAAAGATTATTTTTAAATCTCATATGGGTATTTTTCAAAATCAGTAAAATTTTATTCTTTAAATTTGCATTTACATTTTATAATAGTATTAATTTTTATCATGTTTTTCTTTTACAGGGACTGTACAGTTTCATTTTCCATCAGTGTGCATTTAATTTGCAATGTTTATTATGTATCATTATCTAATAAATACAATTTGAAAATATTATTTTCATACTCTTCACTCGATCTACACGAAATCCCCCATATTATCGATAATTTCCGTATATATTTCACGTTTCATTCCCGATCCGATGGCATTTTATTATAATACCGGATGTGGGTACGCGTAGCCTATGAATTGCAATTTGTCTATTCGTACCCGCATGCGGGTACGCGCAGACACTGCTTCAAATGAATGGCTTAAAACCAAGTCTCAAATGTTATTGCCTAAATGCTAAATTTCACAGCAGCAACTAAAATGTGTTACAGGGTTATAAGCACCTCTATGAATCTAGTGTATATAAACTTTTTATTCCTGTGGTCATACTGCTATTATTATTATGCCCCACCGTATTGAGTTTTATCCTTGTTCTTCTGTAAGTATGTACGTCCCCTACTTGTACGTACGTCCGTAAATCCCAAAATTGGTTTCTGTTCTCTTACTTGAGTTTGCCTGAACCAAATTGTATGTGAAACTTATATGCAATGCTTATTACCACAAAACACAAGTCAAGTTTGAATTTTGGTGGCGTCAATTATACCATTCTAGAGTTATATGCTCCTTTACAAATACAAAAGTTGCTGGAATTTTTAGTTTCTGTCCTCTAACTTTAGTTTGTCTTAACCAAATGTTATGAAACTTACAAACAATGCTCATTACTACAAAACACTGATCAAATTTGAATTTTGGTGGCGTCAGTTATACCGTTCTAGAGTTATGCCCCTTTACAAATGTAAAAATTGCTGAATTTTTTCGTTTCCGTTATCTTACTTTAGTTCGCTTAACCAAATGTTATGAAACTTGTACACAAAACTTTTAACCATAAAACCACGATCAAGTTTGAATTTAGGTGGAGTCATTTTTAGATCACCTGGCCCAAAGGGCCAAGTGAGTTTTTCTCATCACTCCGATGACCCGGTCCGCCAACCAAGATGGCCGACATGGCTAAAAATAGAACATAGGGGTAAAATGCAGTTTTGGCTTATATCTCTGAAACCAAAGCATTTATAGCAAATCTGACAAGGGGGTTAAATTGTTTATCAGGTCAATTTCTATCTGCCCTGAAATTTTCAGACGAACCGGACAACCCGTTGTTGGGTTGCTACCCCTGAATTGGTTATTTTAAGGAAATTTTGCAGTTTTTGGTTATCTTGAATATTATTATAGATAGAGATAAACTGTAAACAGCAATAATGTTCAGCAAAGTAAGATCTAAAAATTAGTCAACATGAACAAAATTGTCAGTTTACCCTTAAGGAGTTAATGTCCTTTATAGTCAATTTTTTAACAATTTTTCGTAAATTTTTGTAATCTTACAAAAATCTTCTCTGAAACTACTGAGACAAATTTATCTAAACTTGGCCACAATCATCATTAGTGTTTATAGTTTCAAAAACGTGTCCGATGCCCCCACCCACAAACCAAGATGGCCGACATGGCTAAAACATGGGGGTAAAATGCAGTTTTTGGCTTATATCTCTGAAACCAAAGCATTTAGAGCAATCTGACATTGGGTAAATATGTTAATCAGGTTGAGATCTATCTGCACTGAAATTTTCAGATGAATCAGACAACCGGTTGTTGGGTTGCTGCCCCTGAATTGTTAATTTTAAGGAAATTTTGCCGTTTTTGGTTATTATCTTGATTATTATTATAGACAGAGATAAACTGTAAACAGCAATAATGTACAGCAAAGTAAGATCTACAAAATGGTCAATTGACCCCTTTAGGAGTTATTGCCCTTTATAGTCAATTTTTAACAATTTTCATAAATTTTGTAAATTTTTGTAAATTTTTACAAAGTTTTTTCCTCTGAAACTGAAAGTTCATTATAGATAGAGATATTTGTAAGCAGCAAGAATGTTCAGTGAAGTAAGATCTACAAACACATCACCATCACTAAAACACAATTTTGTCATGAATCCATGTGTGTCCTTTGTTTAATATGCACATAGACCAAGGTGAGAGACACAGGCTCTTAAGAGCCTCTAGTTACTGCTCTAGGGTTGTGCTCCGTTACAAATGGAAAATTTGATGATTTTTTCGATTCCGTTCTTTAACTTAAGTTTGCCTCAACTAAATCTGAAGAATGTATACACAATGCTTATTATCCCAAAACTCAGATCAAGTACAAATTTTGGTAGCGTCACATTTACAGTTCTTGAGTTGTGAACCTTAATAACGTTACTGCTAGCGAGGGCTTCATTTGTGTCATGGACACATTCCCTATTTATTATTGATCACAGCCTTCAATATAAATTCACTTTCATTACAGTTGTATTGATTTAAGTTAACTGTTTTATTTTAAAAAAAAAGTGGTTTTTTTTGCAAATGAACCAATGCTATCCAAAAGAGATTAAAGGAGGAAGATATATCAACAACTATAGGCCACCATACGGTCGTCAACAATGAGAAAAACTTGTACCATATAGTAAGCTATAAAAGGCCCTGATATGAAACATGTGGAACAATTCAAACAAGAAAACTTACGGGTTAATCAGTAACAAAACATTTTACTAAAAACAAATATGAAGGACCTAAACCAATAGAAAAATATTAAATTCACAGGCTCTTGACATGGCATGGGCATATAAAGAAATGAACAGAGCTTTCTGTATATTTGATTTTTTTAGATCTACAGTTTAAGGTTGCAATAGAAAATATCAAAATTTTCTATGACAAACATATGAAAAAAAGTGATTTTTGATAATTGCTGACGAGACAAAGGTTTAGTTAAAAACATCAAAGCTGTGATTAAATACATAATTGAAATAATACACGTCTATAACCTATTTGAAATAATACACATCTACAGTTGCAAACTTTCCAAAGGTGCTATCCAGAACATTGATTTTTTTAAATAATTCATTGCGTTTCTTTAATTAAAAAACATACTGGACAACTTTTCAGGATTACATACCCTTCATCTATGAAACTAGTGTTGAAATGTTTGTATTTGGATTGCTATGTTAAATAATTGCTTTTAAATATTCTAAATTGTTACTTTAATCTTCCAAATACAAAGTTTGGTCATATCCAATCCTTTTTGGTACATTTTTCTTCTTCAGCTTTGGCTGTCCAGTTTTGGCGAAAAAACCATCCTGATGTTGGGTTAACAGGAATTTCCGCAGAGTGGTTGTCATTGACATTTTTTGAACTTTACAAGTAATTAAAACACAGATTTAGTAAAATGAAGCATAATTGTTTTTTTTCAGGGTATAAAATCAAAAACTTCCATATAAGGCGAAATTTAACTAAAAGTACATCAAGACTTTAGTTCCTAGATGTACTCGCAATACTGGTCAAAGCAAACACAGAAAACAATTCATATCTATTGAGCATAGTATTTTACATCATTCTTTTAAAAAGAGTCTATGTGCAACTTTATATACAAAATACACATTGGCCGCAGTATGGGCTGTAGTATAAATTTTCCTCTATCTTTACAAATTCAGCATTTATGAATCTCGCATTGAAACTGGAACTAGAAAATTGGATAAATTAAATGATCAATACAAATTAAAAAGCTCCGCTAGGCGCAGCTTGATACGACCGCAGAGGTCGAACCCTGAACAGTTGGGGCAAGTATGGACACAACCTTCAAGCTTGATACAGCTCTGGATTTGGATTGTGGTTAAATATTTGACATAGCATAGGTTTCTGACACAGAAAGAATGTGGTCAAAGAACTGAAAAATTTGAAATTGGACCTTTACCTATCATTTCCAAAATCTAAATACACGGTTAAATTCAGCATATCAAAGAATCCCAAGAATTCATTTTTTTTTTAATTCAAACAAAGTTTAATTTTGGATCCTTTGGACATCAATGTGGACCAATTTGATAAAGAGGCCCAAAATCTAAAATCTAAATACACTGTTAGATCCAGCATATCAAAGAGCCCCATATATTCAATTTTTGTTGAAATCAAATAAAGTTTAATTTTGGATCCCGATTTAGACCAACTGAAAACTTGGCCCAAAATAAAAAATCTGAATACATGCTTAGATTCAGTTTATCAGTTAATATAAAATGAAAATAAGTTTAATTTTGGACTATGTGGACCAATTTGAAAACCAGTCCCAAAATCCTATATTTAAATACCCAGTTAGATTCAGCATGTCAAAGAACCCAAAAAATTATTTTTTTTTAAAATCAAACAAAGTATAATTTTGGACCCTTTGGGCCTTAATGTGGACCAATTTGAAAGAAGGCCCCAAAATTAAAATCTAAATACATGGTTAGATTCGGCATATCAAAGCTCACCAATAATTCAATGTTTGATGAAATCAAACAAAGTTGAATTTTGGACCCTTGTACCAATCCAAAACGGAGCCCAAAATCTTAAATCTAAATACACGGTTAGATACAGCATATCAAAGAACCACATGAATTCAAGACTTTGAATTAAACCACATTGAAATTGGTCAAGAAATAAGCAATTTATACCAAGTAATTAGAAAAGTATTGTAAAAAATGAAGAAAAAAAAAAACAAGTCCAAAATATCATTCCTCATTAATACAGTCTTTAAAAAATCTATAAAACTTACCTTAATCATTTTTCAAAATATTTAATAATGAACAGTAAATTTCAAACTATATCAATACATAATTTCTTCTCTAAAATTAGATATGATGCTGTATCTATTTTCAACTATGACTCAACTTAAAATTTCTGTTAATTGATCAATACATCTCTGAATTTAGATTCTGGTTAAATATTTAATTATAGCATAGTTTCTGACACAGAATGAATGTGGTATAAGTTCTTAAATAATTTAAAGTTGGACATTTACCAATTATGGTCCAATATCCAAATTCTAAATATGGTTTGAATCAGCATATCAAAGAACCCCAAGAATTAAATTTTTGAAGAAATCCAACAAAGTTTAATTTTGGACCTTTTGGACCTCAATGAGAACTAATTTGATAACAGGACCCAAAATCTAAAATCTAAATACACACTTAAATTCAGCATATCAAAGAACCCCATATATTATATTTTGTTAAAATCAAACAAAGTTTAATTTTGGACACCAATTTCAACCAACTTGAAAACTGTGCCTAAAAACAAAAATCTAATTATATGCTTAGATTCAGCATATCAAATTATCACAAGAATTCAATTTTTATTAAATTAAAAATAAGTTTTATTTGAATACTTTGGACCCAAAATCAAAAATTTAAAACACTGTTAGATGGCACACTTTAAAGAACACCAATAATTCAATTTTTGAAGTTATCAAACAAAGTTTAATTTTGGACCCTTTGAACCTTTATATGGATCGATTCAAAAGCAGACCTAAAATCCTAATTATAGATAAATACCCAATTAGATTCAGCATATTAAAGAACCCCAATGCAAGAATTCAAGACTTTGATAATACAGCTGTTTCACAAGCCACACCTCTATTGGGGAGATATATTATATTCATAGATATTTTAATTTGTTTACCTTCTGGTTCCCAGATATGATCTCTATGTTTCATCTCATAGAGAAATAACTTGGGAAAGTTACCAGTATAAAAACACAAGGTACCGGTGAAAAATGAATTCTGGGGCAGACCAAAAATAAAGGTAGGGGTAGTACAGAATTTTAGTATAAGTTTAAACTCTTAGAAGTTCGGGCATATTAATGTTGAAAATATGCCACACAGCCCTATGTTTTGACCTTTGAATAAAAAAGTAGTGCATATCAACTTTCCGTTCTAGGATATTATTTTTTTACGAACTTCATAGTAAAAGTTGCACAGCTTGAGCCGCAAAGGGAGTTCCTTTGGGAAATTGCATTGTCTATATTTACAAAAGTGGAACCTATATTGGGTGAAAAAAGAGAACATATAGAATTTCACCAAATCTGGTTTATCTCAGAAATTTTAATGAAATTAACTCAAATATAAAGTTTTATAAATATTTCATGAAGATTGAGAAAATCCAGGGCCTTAAATATGATGACTCAGCATAAATTCACAGTTTACAGTATGCATAGTATACTTATAGCCCTGAATGCAAAATAAATTCATAATATATGCATATTTGTAATTTAAATTGTTTAGAAGTGCTGCTTATATTTACTCTTCGCAGTCATTGAAACTCATATCCTTGATGAATATTGTTGTTTTGGGTGTTTTTGTCCTGTCGATAACCCAAAAGTAAGCCGTAACACCTGAATTTGTTTTTTTGTGACCACAGCAAAAAAAAAATACAAGCTAGAAATACAAAAATAACTCAATTAAACTAACAATAATGTGTTCTATCATAAATGTGTACTAAATATTCCATATTCACAGAAACAGCAGAATAATTTAGCAAATTTGAGGCCCCAGTGGCAAAAAACAGAGAAAAATGCCTACCCCTGGGTCATAAAACAGATAATTTAACCTGTAAATGCTATGATTTTATTATTTTAAAGGTCTTTTGTATATAAAACAATAACTGTGCTTGGAAGTTATGCAAAAAACAGATGTTAGCAGTCAGTTCTATAAAACTTTTAGTGAATTCATACATCAGACTGGTAACTTCATAAATACAACTTTTGCAAATATGGCTTTGTTTAAACACTTCTAGTTCATGTATTAGCTAAATTATGTTAGAAATATGGTAAGAGATGATATTGTTGTAACAAGATTTCTAAACTGACCATTTGAGGCAGAAATTGTGAACTTTTATTGACAAATAGGCATACAGTAAGATGTAGACTGGAGACAGAGGCAAGACTGGATACTTTATATAATCTTGAATGTTGGGAGTGATTAACTACTAAACTTTACATTTATAGTATTCTGAAATGCTTTCAATTTGTTATCAGAATAGTTTAAAATAGGTTCTAGCCATTTCATCTCAGCAAACATGCACATAGGGTAAGCTGACAATATTTAAAGTCTTGTTTTTAAATTCTTTAAAAATTGAAACGGGTGGGGGTATAAAATGTACTGTAAAAGAAAAGTTAAGAAGATATGAAGTGATTTCTTTAAGGCTATAATTCTCATTAATAAGTATTGTTGTGAGAAAAAGTGTTTTTCAAGAGTTTTCTATTTGAATAACTGTTAGTATAGGTTGAATTTGCAAATACAGCTGTTTCACAAGCCACACCTCTATTGGGGAGATATATAATATTCATAGATATTTTAATTTGTTTACGTACTGGTTCCCGAATATGATCTCTATGTTTCATCTCATAGAGAAAGAACTTGGGAAAGTTACCAGAATAAAAACACAAGGTACCGGTGAAAAATGAATTCTGAGGCAGACCAAAAATAAAGGTAGAGGTAGTACAGAATTTTAGTATAAGTTTAAACTCTTAGAAGTTCGGGCATATAAATGTTGAAAATATGCCGCACAGCCCTATGTTTTGACCTTTGAATAAAAAAGTAGTGCATATATATCAACTTTCCGTTCTAGGATATTATTTTTTACGAAACTTCATAGTAAAAGTTGCACAGCTTTAGCCGCAAAGGGAGTTCCTTTGGGAAATTGCATTGTCTATATTTACAGAAGTGCAACCTACAGAAATAAGCAATTTATACAAAGTATTACAAAAGAATCATTTTTTGCCCCTTTTAACTAAACCATTAATGCAAGGACGTATGTTAGTTATACGTCCTTGATTAATGTTATAAACCCTTAAATCAATCCCAAACTTCATTTAATGATATAACACCTTGTTGTACAATTTAATAGCAATGAATAGACTTATACTTAAGTTATTGTCCAGAAACCAGAAAATCCTAATTTTTGACCCCTTTTCGGTCCCTAATTATTAAACGGTTTGGACCATGACCCCCAAAATCAATCCCAGCGTTTTTTTTGAAGTATGGAACCTTGTGGTAAAATTTCATAGATCCATACTCTTATACACAAATTATTGTCCTGAAACATGAAAAATGCTCGTTTTTGGCTCCTTTCTGGCCCTTAATTACTAAACACTACGGCAATAACCTCCAAAATAAATCCCAACCTTCCTATTGTGGTAAGTAACCTTGTGCTAAAATTTAATAGAGAATCATGCACTTATACTCAAGTTATTTTCTGTAAACCAGACAAATAATTGTTTTTGTTAGGCCCTTTTTGGCCCCCTAATTCCTAAACAGCTATGACACTAACCCCCGAAATTAATCCCAACCTTCCTATTGTGGTGTGGGACCTTGTGCTAAAATTTAATAGAGATACATACACTTATAGTCAAGTTATTGCCTGCAAACCACAAAAAATGTTGGTTTTGGTCCCTTTTCAACCCCTTATTATTAAACGGTTTAGGCCATGATCCCCCAAAAAAAAAAAAAAAACAATGCCAACTTTGCTTTTGAAGTATGGAACCTTGTGGTAAAATGTCCAAGAAATCTATACTCTTGTACACAAATTATTGTCCTGAAACATGAAAAATGCTTCTTTTTGGCCCCTAATTACTAAACAGCTAGGACAATAACCCCCAAAATAAATCCGAACCTTCCTATTGTGGTATGGAACCATGTGCTAAAATTTAATAGAGATCCATACACTTATACTCAAGTTATCGTCTTTAAACCAGACAAATAATTGTTTTGGCCCCTTTCTAGCCCCTAATTACAAAACAGCTGCGACAATAACTCCCAAAATCAATCCCAACCCTCGTATTGTGGTATGAAACCTTGTGCTAAAATTTCTTACACATCCATACACTTATAATAAAGCTATTGTTTGCGAACCAATTTATTTTCCATGAACCAGTGATGTAAACCACAATAAATTGCTTCGCCGAGCGCAGCTGGATATGACCGCAGAGGTCCAACCCTGAACAGTTGGGGCAAAAATGACACAATATTCGCGCTTGATACAGGTCTGAATTTGGATTGTAATTCAATATTTGACACATAATAGGTTTTGTGCAATACACTATGCTGTTGCGAACCTCCCCAAAAAAACCAATTTGCCCCCTTTTAAAAAAGTAATTTTCTTTTGATTTCTGAAATCTTGAGGAAAAAATTGTCCCCACCACCAATTTTTTACCCCCCTCAATTTCTTTTTAACCTCCCCCTTTTTCCCCAAAACAATCTTTCCCTCAAGATATGGTCATAATCTCAATTCAAATTTCCAATGGAGTTTGCAACCATAATAACCCATTTAAATACATCATAAAAGTCTTGAAATAGAAAATGACATACATAATCATGGCTAAAATTAATATACCTTAATCAGCATTTTTAAAATTATTAAAATAGTAACTTCTAAAAATAAATTGATAGCTAATCACCTCAAGACAAATACAACATTTCTTTATACATAATTTAAAAGCAGTGTAAGGGAGGTAATTCAAACACAACATTGTACTTACGTAATTGTCCATTAACCAGAACACCCTTGTTTTTTCTCACTTTTTTTGCCCCTAATACCTAAACAGTTTGAGCCATAACCCCAAAAGCCAATCCTAACCATCCCTTTGTGATATGGAAACTTGTGGTATAATTTCAGAGAGATCCATACACCGTTCGACAAGTTATTGTCATGAAACTAGAAAAATGCTTATTTGGGCCCTTTTTGGCCCCTAATTCCTAAACTGTTGGGACCATAAACCCCAAAATCAATCCCAACCTTTCTTTTGTGGTTATAAACCTTGTGTTTAAATTTCATAGATTTCTATTTACTAATACTAAAGTTATTGTCCGGAAACCAAATGTCTTCGGACGACGACAACGTGATACCAATATACGACCGCAAAATTTTTTGAGGTCGTAAAAAAATAGTTCTCAAAAATTAGATATGATGTTATACCTATTTTCAACTATGACCCACTTAAAATTTCTGTTAATTGTCCAATAACATCTCTGAATTTAGATTGTGAGCAAATATGTAATAATAGCATAGTTTCTGACACAGAATTAATGTGGTATAAGTTCTTAAATAATTTTAAAATTGGACATTTACCAATTATCGTCCAATATTCAAATTATAAATTCATGGTTGGATTCAGGACTGAGATTCAGGATATCAAATTACCACATTGTTTCATTTTTTGTTAAAATCAAACTAAGTTTTATTTTGGATACTTTGGACCTTTATGGGGTCCAGTTTGAAAAACGCGCCCAAAATCAAAAAAAATACAACACTGTTAGATTGCACACATTAAAGAACAAAAATGATTTAATTTTTGAAGAAATCAAACAAAATTTAATTTTGGTCCCAAATTTGGACCAACTTTGAAAACCAAGCACAAAATCAAAAAATCTAAAACACTGTTGAAATGACCATATCAAGTAACACAAACAATTTAATTTTTGATGAAATCAAACAATGTTCAATTTTGGACCCCAATTTTACAAAAATTTCCTTCTAAATACTAGCTTTTGATCATAAACAAGCTTCTGTCCAAGTCTGGTACAAATCCAGGATAGTTTAAGAAAGTTATAAAATTTTCACAGAGTGAATGTAATGTTAACTGGCAGAAAAACTAAGTCCGTTTATAAGTAAAATACGGATAAACAGGATTTTTTTTAACGAAATTTACTTCTGGATAATATCTTATGATCATAAACAAGCTTCTGTCCAAGTTTGGTAGAAATCCAGGATAGTTTAAGAAATTTATTAAAATTTCAAAAACTTTAACCACAGAGTGAATATTTGTGGACGCCGCCGCCGCCGCCGCCGCCGACGACGACGACGACGACGACGGAATGTAGGATCGCTATGTCTCGCTTTTGCGACAAAAGTCGCAGGCTCAACAAAAATGCTTGTTTTTGGCCCCTAATTCCTAAACAGCTACGACAATAACCCCCAAAATAAATTCCAACCTTCCTATTGTGGTATGGAACCTTGTGCTAAAATTCAATAGAGATCCATACACTAATACTCAAGTTATTGTCTGTGAACCTGACAAAAAATTGTTTTTGTTAGACCTTTTTTGGCCCCATAATTCCTAAACAGCTATGACAATAACCCCCAAAATTAATCCCAACCTTCTATTGTGGTGTGGAACCTTGTGCTAAAATTTTGACCAAATAAATATCTCTTATACTCAAGTTATTGTCTTAAAACCAGACAAATAATTGTCTTTGGCTCCTAATTACAAAACAGCTAAGACAATAACCCCCAAAATCAATCCCAACCCTCCTATTGTGATATGGAACCTTGTACTAAAATTTCTTACGCATCCATACACTTACACTAAAGTTATTGTCTGCGAACCAATTTATTTTCTGTGAACCAGTAAAACTGACCCTTTTTGGTCCCTAATTACAAAACCGCAAGGACAATAGCCCCAAAAACAATCCCAACCATCCTTCAGTGGTATGGAACTATGTGCTAAAATTTCATAGAGATCCCTGAACTTATACTCAAGTTATTGTCTGCGAACCAAATGTCTTCAGACGCAGACGCAGACAACACCATAACATAATACTACCGCAAATAAATTTGCGGTCGTATAAAAATAAGAAGATGTGGTATGATTGCCAATGAGACAACTCTCCACAAGAGACTAAATGACACAAAAATTAACAACTATAGGTCACCGTACAGCCTTCAACATCCATCTGGCTGGGTTCATCTGAGTGACTATGCCCCTATTTATTCATGATCAGTAAATGAGGCAAGACATTTCAGCATGTGCACATTGTTTATACATTTTAGCATTTTGTTTTAAAACATTTAAAATCGAAAGGCAGGAACTGAAAACAGCAATGATTATCAGCAATAAAAGATCTACAAAAATGTTTAATTGTTGAAACCTTTTATTGACTACTAATACATATAATAGGAGTTATTGTCCTTAACATGCTTAAATGACCAATTTTAACATTTTTTGTCATTTATATTGAGTCTTAATAAAGATACTAGTAGACATATACTTTAAACAGCAAAAACGATCTCCATTTTTTTTGGCTTACTGAATAAAAATGATGAGATGTGTTAATTGCCAATGAGACAATATTCCATCAGTTATGAAAGGGCCAGTCGGCCTGAGTAATTTTCAACTTAACTAGTTGCAATTGATTTACTGTTCATAAATTCATCAAAGGTTTAATCCACATAACTATAATAACAATTATTGTTAATGTCAAGAGTATCAGGACATAATTTGGGTGTAGCAGCTACCAAGGTAACTGTTAGCTTAAAACCCAGTTCCCAATAACGTATATTAAATAAGAGATATAACGACTTTTACGTCTTTTTCGTCTATGGTGGAGAGTTGTCTCAATCATGCCACATCTTCTTATTTTCATATTCAAACTAAGAATAGGCTTCATAATTACATAATTGTTGGGACTAAAGCACCTACAATACATCGGTTAAAAAAGGGGGTGGGGGCTTGGTTATTGTTTTTTTTACCCCTGGAACAACAAAATTTTGATAAAAATGTATACGGCTTTTTTCTCACTTCCATTCTGAAAAACAATGTTATCCAAGAAAATCAGATTCAAACATTTTAACCTCCCCTAAAAAAACAACAAACAACACCATTTAAATATTTAAATCACAAAAGGTCAATGGTCAGTGCCTAATTATGGCAGAAGATTTTTTCTAGAATAATTGAAAAAATAAGTGTACTTTTTTCTTTGAGGGGAGAAAACCAACATATATGTGACAAGTTCAGACAAACAAAGGTATTTCAGGTTTATAATAATTTAATTGTTAAAAAAGACATCTTAATGTGCCACTTTAAAAAAATAAAGTTTGCAAATTTACAAACCCTCAGATACATTTCTTATTTCAACTACAATAACATAGCATCAAAATGAGTTGTGGTTAATTTTCCAACAACATTTTCTTTTTCACAGAAGGTCAGTCAGCCTTTTATGAGGGAGTAACACGCTTTTGGGATATGGGATATAGCAATTTATAGGGGTTAATAAAAAGTAGGGATGTCGGATATGGGGGAGGTTTTGGAAGGAAGTGGAATATGGCCTCTTGGAAAAGTGGGAAGTGGGAAAAATTTCAAAATAACCGCGATTTAGGAAATCATGACCACCCCTGTGTCACCCCTCATTTACATCAAACAACAGCCTATCTTTGTACCCTCAAGTCCTAGAATTACCGTCGCCCTGTAAGCCCTTGTCCCTGTTCGTGGATAAAACGTCAAACCGAACGGTAAATTTGGGGGAAAGCGTTGGTATCAGATATAAATGAAAAAAACATGTTTTCCTTGCATTATGGAATTACGAAAACAGTCGACAATACATTTTTTTCATGTATATAGCATATGTCCCCTGATCTTAAATCAAGAATCACCGAGAGTGAAAAATGTTTCCATCAAGACATAAAGACGTTTAACGCCATCGACGTTCTACAAACCGGGAACCGTTCAATTTCAAGGTCGTCATTAGCTCATACCAACCGTTAATATTGGTATATTCCGAATGCATACTGAATATTTTACGGAAGGGACCAACCTAGGGGACAGTGTGATCGCCTTACTATATAGAGGGTTGCACACTTCCCCTAGACCTCTGATGATATGTATTACCCCTTTATGTTTTCATTCCCTGTCCATTTATCAAATCTTATTAAAGTGATATGAATGAAAATTTATGATTTGAGCTTTAGGCATGTTTAGGGTCAATTGTTAGTTCTGATTGAATGTGACATATTGCTGTATAGTGATACATCAACATGTCTAAAAGCAATGTCTGTATCAAAAGTTAACAGAGTTCCAGCCAAAAAATGCATAATTAATTAAAAAATATAATAAGGGCAATGACTTAATTTATGTGTAGATCCTTGTGATATCGTTGTCTTAAGATAAAGCACCCATAAGTAAAATATGAGCCTGCAACAGAGGAGAACAAAGTTCTGAACTGGACACATTTACATGAAAAATATTTTGAAGTCAAAGGTCAAGTTCACATGCTTGTCTACATTATTTTCTGCACCCATATGGAAACTATCATAAATTAAAGAACCTTTGTGAGCACGCTAACATACCCCACAACCCTACATTGACACTGGGCAAACAGAATCTCACTAGATTCTTAAGTTCTACTAAAGACTCAAAACTCCTACAAAAGTCAACTGATAAAAATTTCTTGCGGATTGAACATTCACATATTATGTCCTCATTAGCTACAAATTTTTATGAAATTCAGTTGTGTGATTTTAGAGGAGTTGTGCTGACAAACTGTTGTAGTTGTATTTTTAGGTCAAAATTCTAAGTTCAAAGGGGCATAACTCTTAGAAAAAACAGTGATTCATAATTTCCTGTGGCTATGCACATCTACATAGTATGTCCTAGACTTCTAATTATATACAAGGTTTCATGAAATTCTGGTGTATGGTTTCAGAGGAGCTGCGCTAACAAACTGTTGCAGTAGTATATTTAGGCCAAGTTCAAAGGCCCATAACTTCTTAAAAAAAAATCACATCATAATTTCCTGTCTAAAAACACATCTACATAGTATGTCCTAATTATCTGCAAAGTTTCATGACATCTGTTGTGTGGTTTCAGAACTTTGATGACAAACTGTTGCAGTAGTATATTTAGGCCATAATTCTAAGTTCAAAGGGGCAAAACTCATAGAAAAAACAATGAATCATGATTTCATGTCGATATGCACATGTTTTTAGAATGTCCTTAATATCTACAAAGTTTTATCTATTTCTGTTGTGTGGTTTCGGAGGATTTGCGCTGACAAACTGTTGCAGTAGTATATTATGGCCAAAATTCTAAATTCAAAGGGGCATAACTCCTAGAAAAAAAAATTAAATCACAATTACCTGTCGATATGACCTTATTATCTACAAATTTTCATGAAATTCTATTGTGTGGATGGACAAATGGACAGGTCAAAAACATTAAATCCTACCAACTTTTTTGAGTGGGGTTCAACTGTACATCAAAAGATAAAACAGATCTAGTCCAGACACACCTGTATGGGAATAATGAAAACTTGAAGAATTCAGGGTAATACAACATGTCTCAATTCCATGAAAGGGAGGCATAGAAATAAACAAACATTGGCTATGTGTTTTAAATACAATAAAGTTATGAAGAAAAAGTTTTTAAGATGAGATCTATATTCCAAAAGATTTGATGGTTGTAGATCTCAAAGAAGGCTTGATGTGGTTTGGCATCTTTAAAAAAAGCTAGAACAACCATTGCATTTTACAATGAAACACACTGGTTTAACTATGCTCTAGTCACCTCTTCTATTTTAATACAAAAAAAAACAGAGTAATAAATTCTGAACATTACAAAGTATTTCAGATATATATGTTTCAGTGCAAATTGGAATTCAGTAGAATCTAGAATCCTTCTAACAGATATTGGAATTCTGATTAATACTTATTAAAATCCAGTTCAAATCAGAATGATAATATCTACTAGTAAAAATTGGGATATCCAGATTTGTACTAGGAGAATCCAAGATTGTACTAGATGATTACTAAAAAAGACACAATAAAAACAATATTTTGATTTTCTTCATTATGAAACAAACTTTTATTCACACTTGTCTAAATCAAAAAGAAAAGAGGTAAGGCCAATTTCCTATGAATTTATATATATGGTTAAACACTTCAATTTCAACAAACTTGCGAGTAATTATAACCAAAACCAGAATGTTATAGGAAGTATTTTAAATATAGTCTTAGATAAACTAGAGTGCACATGCTGAAATGTCTCACCTGTTTTACTAACCATGATTGATTTTATGTTGATAGTCCTAAAGATAATGTTTTACTACAAGTATCACATAAACTTAACATTTATCAATGATCCTTGAAAATGAGGTCAAGGTCAGATAAAACCAAGCAAGACAGACATGTACACTTTACTATCATTTCATACTCCACATATGGATCTATTGATTATAGTATTTGAAAAACAGACCAAAACTCAAAAACTTAACATTGACCGATGAACCATGAAAATGAGGTCAAGGTCAGATGATAACTGCCAGATAGACATGTTCACCTTACAATCATTCCATTCCACCAAATAAAGTTGACTTATTGCGTATAGTATTTGAAATAAATGTGGATTGTGTCCACATGTGGACATAGATGATGCTCCCGCTTGCATATCATATAGTTATAAAAGGACATAACTGAAGAACAGTAAAAGTGACGCTACCCAAATTTAAACTTGATCTGAGTTTTGTGGTAATAAGCATTGTGTGTAAGTTTCATAACATTTGGGCGAGGCTAACTTAAGTAGAGAACAGAAACAAAAAATTCAGCAATTTTCTATTTGTAAACATGCATAACTATAGAACGGTTGTGTATAAGTTTTATAACATTTGGTTGAGACAAACTAAAGTTAGAGAACGGAAACAAAAAATTCAGCAATTTTTATGTTTATAAAAAGACATAACTCAAGAATGGTAAAAGTGACGCCACCGAATTTCGTACTTAATTTGTATTATGTAGTAATAAACATTGTGTATAAGTTTCATAACATTTGGTTGAGGCAAACTAAAGCTAGAGAACGGAAACAATATTTGTACTTGATCTTAGTTTTGTGTTAATGAGTATTGTGTATAGGTTTCATAATGTTTGGTTGGGGCAAACTTAAGTTACAGAATGGAAACTAAAAATTTTGCAATTTTTCGATTTATAAAAGGGCATAACTCAATAATGGTTAAAGTGACACTACCCAAATTCAACTTGATCTGTGTTTTATCAGTGGAAGGCAAAATTAAACATTGCATTGTATAAAGCATTTATTGTAGTTGATTTAACTATAATCATGGACAAAGGAAGATAACTCCAATTTTAAAAATAACTTGAATAATGACATTGATATTTTTGGAAAAAAAATGAAAAATTTAGCAATTTTTCCATTTTTAAAGGGGCATAACTCTAGAACAGTAAAAGTGACGCCCCCAAAATTCAAATTTAATCTGTGTATTGTGGTAATAAGCATTGTGTATAAGTTTCATAACATTTGGATGAGGCAAACCTAAGTTAGAGAACGGAAATGAACAATTTTGCAATTTTTCCATTTATAAAGGGCATAACTCTAGAACGATTAAAGTGACGCCACCAAAATTCAAACTTGATCTGTTTTTTGTGGTAATAAACATTGTGTATAAGTTTGATAACATTTGGTTGAGGTAAACTTAAGTTAGAGAACGGAAACCAATTTTGGGATGTACGTATGTATGTACGTACGGACGGACAAGGGTAAAACTTAATGCCCCCTCCGCATAAAAAGGACCAAAACACAAACTTAACATTGACAAATGAACCACGAAAATGAGGTCAATTTCAGATGATATTAACCAGCACAGACATGTACACCTTACAATCATTCCATACACCAAATATAACAGACCTATTGCTTATAGTATTCTAAAACCAGATCAAAACACAAAAACTTAACATTGACTGATGAATCATGAAAATGAGGTCAATGTCAGATGAAACCTTCCAGAATGACATGTACCCCTAACAATCATTCAATATACCACATATAGTTGACCTACTGCTTGTAGCATCTGAGAAACAGACCTAATCACATAACTTTAACCTTGATCACTGATCCATGAAATGAGGTCCATGTCAGGCGAATCCGGGTCCGTTCGCCCTGATTCACGTTCGCCCTAGTACCTGTTCGCCCTGGGTCCGTTCGCCCTAATTCCTGTTCGCACCGAGTCCGTTCGCCCTGATTTCTGTTTTATTTTGTTGTCTTGTATAATATAAATTATTTGAATTAATTATGTTAAAGTTTGTTGAAAATTCTGCCGAAATATTTATGTTGTATTGATGCTACCAGATAATTATTTTTCTTTTGATTTGCATTGAATATTCTTACCAGAATATTCATCATGTTGAATGTGGACAGTATTTTGAAGAAGAAGAAGTGTTCAGGAACTGGAGACCAAGTTATCTGTATGAATTTATCTTTTTGAAACCTTGTAACAATTTCAAAACAATCCAAACAGGTATAACAGGATCCAACTCACTCAACACCTTGAGATCAGATGTCAAGCGGCAAAAACAATTTCCCTTTAATATCTTACAATTCTTACATCATTGTTTTAACTCATTCCAAGCTGACTTGTTTATTTAAAAAAAAAAACAATTTCATTATTAATCCATCAAAAACAATAACTACAACAATCAGTGAGATTAAAGACATCGTAATCATATCTAATCAGCATTCTAAATTACAAAACTTTTCGGAATACTAAGGCTTTTCCACCTCAGAAATATATTACCTTAGCTGTATTTGGCAAAACTTTTAGGAATTTTGGGTCCTCAATGCTCTTCAACTTCGTACTTTATTTGGCCTTATTAACTTTTTTGATTCGAGAGTCACTGATGAGTCTTTTGTAGACGAAACGTGTGTCTGGCGTACAAAATTTTAATCTTGGTACCTATGATGAGTTTATTTACAATCAACAGTCATTAAAAGTAATTCTGAATAAAAACAAGGTGAACCCTTTCCGACGAACATCAAAGAACACATATACCAAATATAGTTATCCTACTACTCATTATAAGTAAGAAATTTACATGACCAAAAAAATTTTTTTTTTTCAAGTGGTCGCTGACCCATGGAAATGAGGTCAAGAACAATGGACATATGACAGAAGGAAACTTTGTAATATGTCACCAGCCATGAGATATTCAGGCTTATGGAAGTCAAAATATTTTTTTTGCATTTTTATGAAGTATACATAGATTCAACACACTGACAAGTTATTTTGCTAGATTCTGCAAAATAACAGAATTATAGTCATTTTTTTAAATTTTCACATGTATGTTCATTTATTATAGTTATCTTTGAAAATTGTCATGTTGTTTTTATGTTGTTTTTTTTTTTTTTTTGGGGGGGGGTGGAAGGGGGTCCTTGTCTTTTAATTGTAGCTTTTATAACTAATGCATTGTTATTTCTATATTAACCATTCACTTGCCATAGCAGTTGATAATACACTTAATTGACTTGCCATTGTGAAACCATTTCTATTAGTTACTTATAGTGAAACCATATTTTGTTTATAAAATAGTATGACCCGAGTGATTCCCCTTGACGAAAACCTACTGCTCAAAACTGCTCAAGGAAAGGAAATAAGTTTACGCATCATTTACAATTGATCGGTACTTTATTTTTTGAAATAACATATCGCAATGGTGATATGATTTGACCATTTTGTATAACCGAAAACATATTAATGATGCAGGAGAAAGTGATTTACACAATGAAATCTAAAAGATAAATTGTGCGAATTTAAAAGGCGATTCTAAACGGAATTTTAACCTACTTTATTAATTTAATGTAAAAAATCTACTTGTTTTGTATATCTTTATATAACATTCAAATTTCCTTAAGTCCAAAAAATAATGAAACTTTATTTTACCGCATGATATAATTGGACATTCAATAACAGGTGCCCCGATTATGTTACGTGATTTTACATCGACGTTTTGTCATTATGACGTTAATCACCATAAGCCTGGAAATGTCATGGCGGGTCACATATAAGGTATATGCAAACAAGATATGAAGCATCCAGGTCTTCTAAGTTCTACCTTCTGAAATATAAAGCTTTATACAAATAGTTTACACCACTGCCGGATAGTAATTCCTGTCTTGCATACTGCAACTTTCGTCGCAGGTGAAATAAAAATAATTCATTTGTGTTAACAATATCTTTTGATACAAACAATTAAATTTTCAATGTCTTCAACAGCAATATGTAGTGCTGAATAAAATTTTGAATCAAGGCCAAATACGGCCCTTTTTATCTCTTTAGTCTGTCTTAAAAGTTATGATAGTGATAATTATGTTCTGAACAATTTTTTATGAATAGGGTAATAGCGCAGCTGCAGCTGGATACCCTGAACAGTTTGGGCAAAAATGGACACAATATTCAAGCTTGATACAGGTCTGAATTTGGATTGTAATTAAATATTTGACATATTATAGGTTTCTCAATAAATGTAGTCAAAGAACTTGAAATTGGTTATATGAATTGAATTTATATTCAATTAAAGATTTCTTGCTGTTGTGCAATACACTGTGCTGTTGCGCAATACTTAGTAAATCTGTTGTCAGACTATAAACAAATAAAATCTTATAACTCGGAAATGTAAAATTGAAAATTTATAAAAATCAAAAGGGAGCTTACAAAAATAGATATAAACAATTTACCAAATTTTCATAAAAAATGCTGAAAGCATTTTTGAGTTCTTTGCCCGAAAACTGGAAAATCTCCCTTTTTGTAATAAATAAAACCCCATAAATCGGAAACTTATAGTCTTAATCTTAAAATTTATAAAAATCAAAAGGGAGCTCATGTTGATAGAAATAAACAATTCACCAAAGTTTCTTGCAAATTGGTGAAATTGTTTTTGAGTTATTGTCCTAAAACTGGAAAATCCCCCCTTTTTTAATGAATAAAACCCCAAACTTGGAAACGGTAAATCTGAAATTTATAAAAAACAAAAGGGAGCTCACGTCAATAGATATAAACAATTCACAAAAGTTTCATGCAAATTGGTGAAATTGTTTTTGAGTTATTGTCCGAAAACTGGAAAATCCCCCCTTTTTTAATGAATAAAACCCCAAAACTCGGAAACGGTATATCTGAAATTTATAAAAAACGAAAGGGAGCTCACGTCAATAGATATAAACAATTCAACAAAGTTTCATACATACTGGTTAAAGCGTTTTTGAATTACTGTCCGACATGTTGACGACGGACGGACGGACAGACAGACGGTCAACGGTATACCGTAATATGTCCCGTAAACCGGCGTATAAAAAATGGACAAGCTCAAAGATATTTAATACGAAATTGTCAGATTGCAGACAAGATACCAAAACAGTATGACAGAAATAAATATTGTATTTGTTGAGAAATATACTGCAATTTTTAAAGTGTTTGGAACTTTGGATGCATATATTTATGTTAAAACATATGATTGAACAAAATGCAAACACACGACTAAAAACAACATAAGGAAATAAATACGACCTTTGCTGAAAATGAAATTTCTATTGCTGCAAGACATCCATTCCAAGGAAAATAATAACAAGTTTGCTAGCATGCAAATAAGTGATATTCCGAAGACAATTTTATTTTTTTTATGCAAAATCTGTTTACAGGAACTCTGTTCATAATTGTTTGCCTTAACAAAATTATTAGCAGATGTTATCATAAATAAAAGGAATTTGACAAAAACTTATATTTTTTAACAGAATTTGTTTGTAATAAAGTAATGAGAGTGGGATTATATTATCATTTATTTTGTTTTTCTACTTATACAGTGCATCATTCAAAATAATAAATAATAAAAGAGAGGTGAAAGATACCAAAGGGACATTCAAAGTCGAAAATAAACTGACAACGCCATGGCTAAAAAAGGAAAAAGACCAACAGACAAACGGACAAACAATATACACAAAACACAATATAGAAAACTAAAGACTGAGCAACACGAACCACACCAAAAACTGGGGGTGATCTCAGGTGCTCCAGAAGGGTAAGCAAATGCTCCACATGTGGCACCCATCATGTTGCTCATGTTACTACAAACCTGGTAATAAGTCTAATTAGGTAGGTCACATTCTGGAAAAGGGGACGGGATTGTAGTAAGGACATTTGGAACATATCTGCTATCATCTGTGAAACGGATCCATAATGGTCAACCAACTTGTGATGGCGTCTGTAAAATTTATGAAGGGATGATTTCAACTTCACCACTTGGAACTCTTGGTTTAATAGCTTCCTTGTGACCAGCAACCCTCTATCAAGGAAATCATGATAGGAAATACAAGTCCTGGAATATCCTATCAACTGGGAGATATATACTCCGTATGCAACGCTGCTGGAATGTTGCTACATAGAAATGGAAAGTTCACAATTGGGAAGCTGAAATCATCTCTTTTGTCATAAAGTTTTGTTTTCAACCAACCCTCATTGTCAATTTTAAATGTAAGTCAAGATATGAGGCAGACCTAACTGTATCTGTTGCATCCTTTATCTCAAGTTCGATGTGATAGACGTGTTCAACGTAGTCACCAAATTTTGAATTATTTAAAAGATCCTCGACTGAGTTCCAATTTGTACTGTAACATATACATATATCATATTTCTATATCACACCAAAAATAATCTAATTATTCGTTAGAAATGTGCACTCTAAAATATACTGGCAAGATAGAGGTAAATTACAGACTGCCTTTCTCTTGTCAAAAGATAAAACGGACTCAACTTTTTGTCATAAATATCCTTTTTCAGTAAAATGTTTGTTACAAATTAATTTAACTTTTTCATAAACACCTAGAAATATAGCACCACCTATAGATATCCATATTACTCTTGGAATGATCCCAGCAAATAATCTGAAAAGAAAAAAATTCAAACAAAATAATTTCCTAATTGCAACTAGGATAATTACAAACTAGTGCCACTTTTTAAATCATCATTAAAGGAGAAAAACAGTATTAAGAGTATTTTAGTCATGTTGACATATTTGTGATTCGCTGATCATTTTTCTTTTTTAAAGTTTCTATTAATCTTTTATAGTTTTCAGGATAATAGGCAAAAAACGCTAAAAAAAATGGTAAAATGATAATATAATCGCAATAACTCCAATAAAGAGTTGACTGAAGATTTCAAGCATGATGACTTATTTGTAGATCCTGTCTTGCTGATCATATTTGCTTTTTCAAGTTTCTATTTATCTATTATAGTTTTCAAGATAATAGGCAAAAATGAAAATTAGGAAAAGTTACTGATCATTTTTGCTTTTTAAGGCGAAGTATACGTAATTGCATGCCTCTTGCGGAATTCGGGATAAAAAACATGCGTCGTTAGTTATGCGAGTTATCTCGCTTACTCCAAGAAAGGAAAAATGGGCAAACGAATGAGAAATGACTTCATGCAGTCTATCAAAAATCAAAACAAGTATGCCTGTGCTGTCTCAAAACTTCAAAGAAGTAGTAAATGCAATTTTGAGGTAAAATTTTTCTTCTCAAGTCTCAATTCAAGATTATGACTGAATAGAGTATAAGGTAAGGGGGGTTCAAGAAAATAATATGACACTTGTAACTGCCATTTGATATTTAGTGGAATGAGAAGTGAAATAAGTTAAGACTCTTACATTTTTATAGCATTTTAAAGACTGATTGTTTTAAATTTAAAACCAATTGTATCCAATTTTCATTAACTCTGCAGAAATACTACCAAATCTACTACAAGGGATGTTTAATGAATCCATGAGGATCTTGCACGGTCAGCTCTATTCTTTCACCTAGTTCAAAATTTTACAACAAGCATTTAGGAGCCTGTGGTTCAGTGGTTGTCATTGGGTCATGTCTGTCATATTTGTTTTTCGTAAAATGTTTTGTTATAAAGTAGGCCGTTGATTTTCTCGTTTCGAGTTGTTTCACATTTTTCATGTCGGGGCTTTTTAAAGCGGACTATACATTATGGTTTTTTCTCTGTTGAAGGCCGTTTGGTTGCCTATAATAATTGCTTACATCCACTTCCTTTGAACTCTGGGGTGTAGTTGTCTCATTGGTAATCATACCATATCTCCTTATTTTTATGTTATATTATTAATAAAGCAATTCATTTGCATTATATACAGGCAAAATTCATATGGCACTACACTTGGTACATTCTTATAAATTACATTAGGTACATTTTTTTAACCTCATACTGGATACATTCCCATAACATCGACCTTGGTACATTCTTCTAGCATTGCACCAGTACATTTATAGCATTACACTATACACAATGCTTTAGCATTACACTATACACAATGATATAGCATTACACTATACACAATGCTATGGCATAACACTGGGAATGATCCTGTAGTAAATGCGCTAGGTGCGTCGATCTTAAAGTATTATTATGTGTATGTTTTCGTCTTGAATATGCGTAAAATAAGTTATACCAAAAACTTCGATCTGTTCTACTTTGTTAAAACTTATATGCTGGTTCTTCTTTTTACAGCCATAAAAATTCTCAAGATAATATGCAGATGCAGTTTTCATATTTTTTGGAAGCCGTGCATGTGGATATTTTACAAATACATGAAATAATGGTATTAGAAACATTTTCCTGTGTTACTGACACTCCATTCAGCCAGCAAACATTATATCATGATTTGCCATATAGTTATAGAAAAGGGAAAGAGATTGGACAGTAAATTTTGTAAAAAAAAAGTTGTGCCACATGTTTGTGTGTGAATCAAACAAAACAAAAAGGGTTTTGATGTAGACTATATTGCGCGCAATACCTGGAATAGCACTTGAAATGGTGAGGATGAAAAGATGCAGAAAATTACTTTTTTTTATTTTTTTAATACAAACATGCAGAAATAAGATTAAAAAAAATGTGTATACGCGATCCCAATATTATAACCGATTAATTAAATGTGTATAGAATCATTCTGTCATCCGTGACAAATTCAAACTGGATATTCGATTCATAAAAAATAAACTGCTTTGCTGAGCGCAGCTAGATACGCCCGCAGAGGTCCAACCCTGAACAGTTGGGGGCAAAAATGGTCACAATATTCAAGCTTGATTCAGGTCTGAATTTGGATTGTAATTATATATTTGACATATTATAGGTTTCTGAATAAATGTAGTCAAAGAACTTGAAATTGGTTATATGAATTGAATTTATATTCAATTAAAGATTTCTTGCTGTTGTGCAATACTTAGTAAATCTGTTGTCAGACTATAAACAAATAAAGTTCAATTAATTCTCAATGTCATATTAGAAATTTATGAAAATAAAAAGGGAGTTTACATCAATAGATAAAACCAAAGTTTCATGAAAATTGGTGACAGCATTTTTGAGTTATTGTCTGAAAACTGGAAAATCACCCTTTTTAATGAAACCCCATAACTCAGAAATGTAAAATGTAAAATTTATAAAATTCTAAAGGGAGCTTACATCAATACATACAAAAAATTCACCAAAGTTTCATAAGAATTGCTGAAAGCATTTTTGAGTTTTTGTCCAAAAACTGGAAAATCCCCCCTTTTTTTTATGAATAAAACCCTGTAACTCAGAAATGTAAAATCTAAAATTTATAAAAATTGAAAGGGAGCTCATGTCAATAGATATAAACAATTCACCACAATTTCTTGCAAGTTGGTGAAAGCATTCTTGACTTATTGTCCGAAAACTGGAAAATCCCCCTTTTTTTAATGAATAAAACCCCATAACTCGGAAACGTAAAATCTAAATTTTATAAAAAACAAAAGGGAGCTCACATCAATAGATAGAAACAATTCACCAAAGTTTTATGCAAATTGGTAAAAGCATTTTTGAGTTAATGTCCAACATGTTGACGACGGACAGACGGACGGACAACGGTATACCATAATACATCCCATAAACTGGCGTATAAAAGGACAATACAAGCATTACTAAAAAGAAGTGGAAACCTGTGTAATTTAGAAAAGATGGAGTTTAAGCCTACAGTAACTTTTTTTCACTTGCAGTACATTTATTTGCCAAATTGCATTTTTTTTTATTGGCGGCAAAAATATCCTTAACAATTAGTCAGTTTATTTCTTTATCAATTGATTACACTTGAGCATTTGCAATAATTAAGAAAATGGGTGATACACACTCACAATTTTGTTACGACAGTATACAGTGTAAAAGCATTATACAGCAAAGAAGTTGTGGTAACGTTACTGTAGTGTAGACATCAATAACGTCACTGATTCTTTTTATTTTTCACTAAAAATCAAATTTCCATAGGATATAGCTTGAAAACTAGCATGGTTGCTAAGGACTTTCTTTGCACTAACGCATTCGACCTTCATTTTTGAATCGTATATCAATTTAAAAAAAATTTCTCTGGACCAAAAAATAGAAAATCTTAATAATGTTAAAATATCTGCCGATTTTTATGATTTTCCCTATGTATCCTTTGTATTTTTGGCATATCATGCTGTTAATTTCAACTGCTCGTATCTGAAAAATGAAAACGGTTACCCCCTTTTTTTATTTTATTTTCTGGTATAATTTTACAAGCAGAATCCATATGCTAAATTAGAAAAAATTCTGTGGAGTAGTTAATTACATACACTTCGCCTTAAAATTTCTACCTATCTATTACAGTTTTCAAGATAATAGTCAAAACGCAAAATATTGGGAAATATCATCACTAAAGAGCAATAACTTCAATAAGGTGTTGATTAACAATATCAATCATGTATGATGTTCACTTATTTGTAGATCTTGTCTTGCTGGTAATTTTTGTTATTTAAAGTTTCATTCTATCTATTATAACTTTCTAGATAATGGACAACTAGAGGCTCTAAAGAGCCTGTGTCGCTCATCTAGGTCTATGTTCATATTCAACAAAGGACACTCTCCAACATTGTAGACGAGAATAAAAATTCATGACAAATATCTCTTTTTTGTTGATCTTGTATTGCTGATCCTTTTGTTTGTTTAGTTTCTCTCTATCTTCTTTAGTTTTTGCTCAAAACACAAAAGCGGGTATAAAAATCCTCATTTAAGGGCTATCACTCCTATAAAGAGTGACAGTCTACTAACTATATCGGTAACATTTGACTTGTTTGTAGATCTTGCCTTGCTGATCATTTTTGTTATTTAAAGTTTCTATTAATCTATAATAATTTTTATCATATAAGGCAAACCGCAAAAAAATGGTAAAAATCTTCATTAAAGGGCAATAAATCCAATAAGGAGTCGTGTAACGATTTCCTTCATATTGTCTTAATTGAAGATCTTGTCTTGGTGATCATTTTTGCTCATTGATAATTTTTGCTTATTTAAGTTTCTATCTATTACAAAAAACATGTATAATTTTTAAGATATAAGACAAAAATGCAAAAAATTGGTAAAAATCATCATCAAAGGGCAATAACTCAATAAGGAGTCGACTGACGATTTCGACAAAGCAGACTAATTTGTAGATCTTGTTATGCTAATCATTTTTGTAATTTAAATTTTCTCTGTACCTATTATAGTTTTCAAGATAAAAGGACACAATGAAACAAGAGGCTCTCAAGTTCCTGAATTGCTCACCTTTAATTTTTTGCTTAAATCTTTCATCAATGATTATTTTTGCTTTTCAATATATATCAATGAGTGGCTTAAAAATGCCATTTGAATTTTCTTTGTATCTGTCATATTTTCTTCAAAAGCAAAAAAATGCACTTTACCCCGGGCCCTATGTTCCATTTTAGCCATAGTGGCTATGTTTCTTGATATACAAGGAAATAAAATACAAAATTTATACTAGATACTCTGAAACTCATTCAGCCAAAGTTTGGCTGAAATTGATTCAGCAGTTTCAAAGGAGAAGATTTTTTAAAGTAAGCAAACTAGATGAACAAACTGTGAAAAATTGTCTTTAAAAGGCAATAACTCCTTAAGGGGTCAATTGACAATTTTGGTCATATGAAAACTTATTTGTAGATCTTACTTTGCTGAACATTTTTGCTGTTTACAGTTTATCTTTATCTATATTAATATTCAAGATAATAACCGAAAACTGCAAATTTCCTTGAAATCATCAATTCAGGGGCAATAGCCTAAAAATCAGATACCTGATTTGGCTGATAATTTTAGGGCAGGTAGACCTTGACATAATGAATACTATAAGTTCTTGTCTGATTTGCTCTAAATGCTTTAGTTTTTGAGATATAAGTCAATAAACTGCTTCGCAGAGTGCAGCTGGATACGACCGCAGAGTCAATCCTGAACAGTTGGCGCAAAAATGGACACAATATTCAAGCTTGATACAGGTCTGAATTTGGATTGTAATTAAATATTTGACACATTATAGGTTTCTGACACAGAATAAATGTAGTCAAAGAACTTGAAATTGGTTATATGATTTGAATTTATATTCAATTGAAGATTTCTTGCTGTTGTGCAATACACTGTGCCGTTGCGCAATACTTAGTAAATCTGTTTTCAGACTATATACAAAGAATTAGCAAAATAAATTGTGACTCCCAATTTTTCTTTGGAAAATTGGCAATTTCTTAAATCTTGAGTAGAAAAAATTGACCCCTCCCCCTCCAAAAAAAATAATATTTGAAGAAATTTTCTTTTTGTAAAATGTGGTACAATTTAAGAGACATCCATACACTTAAACACAAGTTATTGTCTGAAAACTAGAAAAATGCTTGTTTTAAACCATTTTTGGCCCCTAATTCCTGAACTGTTTGGGCAATTACCCCCAATGAATCCCAACCTTCTACTTGTGGTATTGAACCTTGTGGTACAATTTCAGAGCAATCAAAATACTTATACATAAATTTTTTGCGGTCGTATAAAAACTGCATTTTACCCTATGTTCTATTTTTAGCCATGGCGGCCATGTTTTCTGAGGAAAAAAGAAAATAAAACACAAACTTTATTCTTGATAACCTAAGAATCATTCAGGTTAAGTTTGGTTTAATTTGGTTCAGTAGTTTCAGAGGAGAAGATTTTTTTGAAGTAAGCAAACTAGATGAACAAATTGTGTAAAATTGTCTCCCTAAGGGGTCAGTTGACAATTTTAGTCATATTAATCTTTTTTGTAGACCTTACTTTGCTGAACATTTTTGCTGTTTACAGTTTATCTTTATCTATAATAATATTCAAGATAATAACCAAAAACAGCTAAATTTCCTTAAAATTACCAATTTAGTGGCAACAACCCAACAATGAGTTGTTAGATTCATCTGAAAATTTCAGGGCTGATAGAACTTGACCTAATGAACATTTTTACGGCTGTCAGATTTGCTCTAAATGCTTTAGTTATTGAGATATAAGCCCAAAACTGCATTTTACCCCTATGTTCTATTTCTTGTCATGGCGGCCATTTTTTTTGACGAAACAGAAAATAAAACACAAACTTTATTCAAGATACCCTAAGGATCATTCAGCTTAAGTTTGGTTGGAATCGGTTCAGTAGTTTCAGAGGAGAAGATCTTTGAAATAGTTTACACCAGACGGATGACTCTATGTTCTATTTTTAGCCATATCGGCCATCTTAGTTGGCAGGCGGGGTCATTGGACACATTTTTTAAACTAGATACTCTAATGATGATTGTGGTCAAGTTTGGTTGAATTTGGTCCAGTAGTTTCAGAGGAGAAGATTTTTGTAAAAGTTAACAGACAACAACGGACACAAGTGATGGAAAAAGCTCATTTAGCCCTCTGGGCCAGGTGACCTAAAAATGAAAAAAATTGGTAAAATTCATTGTTTAAGGGCAATATATCCTATAAGAAATTGTCTGACAGTTTTGATGTCTATAGACATTAGATAGATCTCATCATTTAACATTTTTGCCCTTGTCAGATTTTCTCTATCTTTAACAGTTTTCAAGATAATAGCCAAACCTAGCATTTACCCCAATGTTCAATTTTAGCCACGTCAGCCATGTTGGTCTACAGGCACATTATTTAAACTAGATACCCTAATGATGATTGTGGCCAAGTTTGGTTCCAATTGGCCTCATGGTTTTAGAGGAGAAGATTTTTGCAAAAGTTAACGGACGCCAATGGACAACGATGAGAAAAGCTCACTTGGCACTTTGGGCCAAATGAGCTATTAATTTATCGTAATGCCAACATTTAACAGTTTATCTTCCATGTAAATATAAACATCAATCCTTACTCCTTTGATATGGTCTTTACATGATAAAAATGGTTTGTTAGTAGTTTAAATATTGCATTATCCTGTTATTTTGTAACATTGTGAAATCCATAGTTGGAAATTCAGTAATTTCAAAAATAATTGAAGACTCGAGCTTACCCTTTGACTCCTTTTTCTAAAAATATGATCTTTATAGCATGTGGTATATTGCCAGATGCAAGTGCACTATTTTTCTGAAAAAAAAAAAAAAAAAACCATTAAAGCATGTTTGATAAAAATAGGGTCACCTGGATTAAAAATTTAAGGTTAAATTTGAGTCAATACAGAATGCAGTAGTATTGCATAAAGGTTTTGGACAACATGATATTGAGTTGAGGGTATTCGAATATTGATGAATCATTTACCTCCAGAGTTTTCCTGTGGTACTTTAAGTGATGTACACCTGTGTATGATTTTAATGAATATTCGTATTTCAGCAATTAATATTGGCATTATCATATTTTGGCACACTTTATTGATTCAATACGCCAAAGCCAACCTGTACAAAATGTGTTTCAAATTAATAACTTATTGAAAATTTCATTTTATTATTAATTATCATCATCATTGAACAAACCTGCAACAAACTAATTTTTTGTCATGCAGATCATGATATCTTTCACTTGACATGATCTAAATAATGTAGAAGAATGTGAAGAACAAAATACTAACTGTATCAACACTGTACTATACATTTCCATATTAGTGGTTCTTTAATTATTTTAATCGAAATTATCGAAATCACCTTATTTTCAATAATCATAAAGTCCTCATTTTTGTTCAACTAGACTAGTATAAAAATAAGAAGATGTGGTATGATTACCAATGAGGCAACTCTCCTGAATAGTCCAAATGACACAGAAATAAACAACTATAGGTGACAGCCTTCAACAATGAGTAAAACCCATACTGCATAGTCAGCTATAAAAGGCCCCGGGATGACAAATGTAAAACAATTTAAACGAGAAAACTAACTGCCTAATTTATGTACAGAATAATGAAGGAAAAACAAATATGATATACATCAACAAACGACAATCACTGAATAACAGCCTCCTAACTTGGGACAGGCACGTACAGAATGTGGCGGTGTTAAACTAGTTTGAAGGTGCCACTCCTCCCCTAACCTGGGACAGTGGTGTAACAGTACAACATAAGAACAAACTATAATAAACTGTTAACACAGAGATATGTCTCGCCTTTTTGTTATTTTGATATTAATACAAATGTTGAAATTAAAATAGCAATACTTTAACATGTAAGTTATGCAAAATATTCTAAGTCAATGAACCATGACTGAAGGTACAGGGTCAAACAATCTCCATAGAAATGAGATGTGCCAATGCTATTACAGCTGCATACCAAAAAATACCATTGACTTTTCATAAGTCGTTTCTTTTAAAACAACCTAAACACAAACATTAACTTAAAAACTATGTAAATGTTTCAAAGTCAATGAACTATGATAAGGGGGTGGGGCCATATAATTTCCATGGAAATGAGACTTGCAAATGCCAAACCATTTGCATACCATATTTCACTGACTTAACATTAGTGGTTCCTCTTAAACTAATCTAATCACAAACTTTAACATGTAAACTATGCAAAACATTCAAAGTCAATAGACCATGACTGAAGGGGCTGGACCAAATAATCTCCATGGAAATGAGATGTGTTAATGTTAATACAACTGCATATCAAATATCATTGACTTACCACTAATGGTTCCCCTTAAACAGACCTAATCACAAACTTATACATGTAAACTAAGCAAAATTTTAAAAGTCAATAGACCATGACTGAGGGGGTGGGGCCAAATAATCTCCATGGAAATGAGATATACCAATGCTTATACAACTACATACTAAATACCATTAACCTACCACTAGTGGTTCCTCATAAACTGACCTACTCACAAACTAATACATGTACACAAATTAAAAGTTTCAAAGTCAATAGACCATGACTGAGATGTGCCAATGCTAATACACCTGCTTAACAAATATCATTGACCTACCATTAGTGGTTCACCATAAAACTGACCTAATCACAAACTAATACATTGTTGACACCGACGGAAACAGCGTACCTATGTCTCGCTTTTTGACTCCGTCAAGGCGAGACAAAAATCAGTTGAAAAGGGCTTAACTCATCAGATGAATACAAAGCAGAAATACATGTAACAAAAACACAGAGTGGACGTGGCAGGGTACTTATACATCCCCACAACAAAAAGACATTTGTCACAACTTATATATCGATCAGTGCATCAGATTTCCACCAAAATGTTAACATTTTGTAAGGTATCTACACCAGACAAGGAAGGAATTGGTTCTCAACATAAAACAATTGGTAGAACTGGGGCTGGGGTTTAAATCCCTCAAATCGTATATTTAAGTTTTGCAAAAATCCTGACCAATCCATATATTTCACAGCAAAAATATAACCCATCCATATAATTCTCATTTATCAGATGTACATTCTGTGACATCTTAAATAGATGTAAGAGGATTATCTAACTTGTATTTATAAAATTTTCATTGAACAAAATATTATCCACATGGGATTAATCATATCCATTTCGAATATTCCACAATGTTTAAAAAACACCTTTTTAGAAGATGAATATTTATGACCTATTGACATTAAAAAATACCCATAGAAATATTTCCTCCCTGAAATTGCAACCCATTGATATATATTTGACATATAACAAGCATTCTGAGAGTATTGCATGGCAATACATAGTCCCCTAACGGGTAAAAATTCCATTATACTGGAACAAAATGCTAACTTGTTCTATAACTTGTCATGGTGTAAACAAAAAGTAAATATCAAGTCGTTATATTTAAGCTTGACTAAAAACAGTGTGAATAACTGATTATACGAGTGAATTTTTCAAGTCCAAGGACCATAACATGCAGAAAATTATCAGACCAAAACAAAAATTTGAACTTGATCTGGAACTTGTAATGATAAAACTATATACCAATTATCAATCAATATCTTCAAGCATGATGAAATAAAGTGGAAAACACTCTTAACATTGGATATGATTAATAGTTCTCTAAAATTAGATATGATGTAATACAATTTATATCTATTTTCAAATTATAATCAAATATAATTAATAGTTTCAAATATTTTTCTTTCATTTGTCACAAACTAATATAGATTTGTAACTTATCTATAAAGTGTCAACAACTTTTATCTACACAATGTAATGTAATGAAATATATACCTTAATAAAAATAGATTATTATCTAATTAAAGGATTTCACTTAATAATATTTTTGTATATATATAGCATTCAGAAAATTAGTTAATACAAAATAACAAACAAACAAACTGGCACAAATTTTTCAAACAATTTACTAAAGAATTTCTTTAAAAAAATGAGTCATCTCTCTTTGTATAGAAATATGGTTTAACATAGTACTCTAACATTAGATATGGATTTTTTTTATGGACCATAACTCTGGACTAAATCATCAGAATGGAAAAAAATTCGAACTTGATCTACAACTTGTCATGATAAAACCATATGACAAATATTAAATCAATATCTTTAAGAACGAAGAAAAAAAGTGTGGAAAGCTGATTTGCTGGACTGACAGATGGACAGACAGACAGACAGACAGACAGACAGACAGACAGACAGAGTGCAAACCTAAAGTCCCCTTCGACTTCGTCGGTAGGGGACTAAAAACTTTACCCATACTAGTGGCATTATAGTCTGTGTATACCTTATACAGGATGAGGCTCTCACCAGTAACCAGTTTAATTGCAGTAACTCAATTTTAATGTTACACAGTATATGCATGGCTTCTTAGGGATTCTAATATGACCTTCTTCTTTTGCTTTGGAAACAAAGACATGTTCTAATTCCAATAAAACTGCACGTGATTGACGTAACAATTGAAATTGCAACGTCAGCTGTGTTTTGAACAACGCCAGAAATCATTTCTTTTGGTGTTGCTCGCTAGGAAATTAAATAAAATCATTCTAAAAGTAAGTTTACATGTATCTGTTCATTTGTTTATCGTGAAACGGTTGATTTTCTATAACGTTTTGACTTCATCATATCAAAATGGATGCCTTTTGAACACTATTATAGAAAAGTTCTAAATTTTCCTATTAGAATTGAAATAATTCTATCATGCCATGCTCTATGCTAATTTTAACATGGGTAGGCATTATTTTTGTCAACATTTTACACCTCGCTGATGCTCAGTATAAAGATATTAACACATATAATGCCTACCCATGTTAAAATGAGCATATATAGAGCATTGCATGAAAGAATTATTTCTTAATTTAGTTCACTAATCTTAGCTTAGAGGACTCCTAAGATTGCTAAAATTACTTCCAATAAGGACTTGAAATTGGCTATACAGTCTGTTGATAAAATATACACAGCTGACTTTATATGTAAAGGATAGGCTTTTGTAGATAATAAGAGTACAACGTACAGGACCAGTCAAATGAACACACTAAGATAATACACCTATGTACATATTTAATACCTACTTCTGCTAACATAATCCTGGTTTTAGCAACATCTAAAGGTGTTGTTATACCTGAGGCAATAGAACCTGAAATAAAAAAAAAAATCTTTCATATGATATGCATACAATAGATAACGATGAAAATGATGAATAACATCCATTGGCAAATATTACAAGCATATCAGTACAAACAGTGTTAATGTGATATTTTGCTTTGTACTAGACAAAACACCCTGATAAGGTAACAGTCCACAAGTAGACATGTCACCCTACAAGTACACATTTCTTTTACTTTGAGCCAACAAGTCTTTGCTTGAACTTCTTAAAGCCTGGTGTTTAACAGAGAAGCAGCAATTTATAAGTCTTTGGTTTGACCAAACTGAGGATCAAATCCCCAGCTTGTTCTCTGACGGATAGCTATCTTATTGGCAGTCATACCATGTCTAATTTTTATATCAATCAGAACTACATATTGTATAAACATCGGGGAACTATAATTTTAAGGATATGTTTAGCTTTGTAAGGGAAAAACATAATCTAAATCTCTACTTCAAATGACTGGAACATCTGATAAGTCAAATACTTAAGGTCCCTTTTACTTTAACCAAAATTTAAAATCCTTCTTACCACTTAATTTAAAGTGAATCAATAAACAATGAAAACAAGCACCCTCAGGGTATCTCATATGAAATACAATGTCCCGTACTGCCTGTACAGAAGGAAAATTTGAACTTATATGGAACAAGCATTACTTTTTTACTAATGTAGTTGTGAATTTCCATCTTTAATTGCGTCAGAATATTTATTTACAGATGCTGATATTGTCAACAACTGGAGAATCAACAACTGAAGGTTTTCTCTAAAAGCTTACATGTATATCTATAGAGTAATTTTCAATGTCCAAGCACCACATTTCTTTCAAAAATAGCTCAACCAAAACAAAACTAATAAAAGAACAGAGTTCCAATGTCCCCCACATTGCACATATTTTATCTATCCAAGGTACAAGGGTAATAACTAAAAATAAATTGCTTCGCTGAGAGCAGCTGGATACGACCACAGATATCCAACCCTGAAAAGTTGGGGCCAAAATGGACACAATATCCACGCTTGATACAGGTCTGAATTTGGATTGTAATTAAATATTTGACATATTATAGGTTTCTGAATAAATGTAGTCAAAGAACTTGAAATTGGTTATATGAATTGAATTTATATTCAATTAAAGATTTCTTGCTGTTGTGCAATAGTTGTTGTGGTAAAATGTCCAAGAAATCTATACTCTTATACACAAATTATTGTCCTGAAACATGAAAAATGCTTGTTTTTGGCCCCTTTTTGGCCCCTAATTACTAAACAGCTAGGACAATAACCCCCAAAATCAATCTGAACCTTCCTATTGTGGTATGGAACCATGTGCTAAAATTTAATAGAGATCCATACACTTATACTCAAGTAATCGTCTTTAAACCAGACAAATAATTGTTTTTGGCCCCTTTCTAGCCCCTAATTACAAAACCGCTGCGACAATAACTCCCAAAATCAATCCCAACCCTCGTATTGTGGTATGAAACCTTGTGCTAAAATTTCTTACACATCCATACACTTATACTAAAGTTATTGTTTGCGAACCAATTTATTTTCCATGAACCAGTGATGTAAACCACAATAAATTGCTTCGCCGAGCGCAGCTTGATATGACTGCAGAGGTCCAACCCTGAACAGTTGGGGCAAAAATGGACACAATTTTCGCGCTTGATATACAGGTCTGAATTTGGATTGTAATTCAATATTTGATACATAATAGGTTTCTGACACAGAATAACTGTAGTCATAGAACTTCAAATTGGTCATATGATTTGAATTTATATTCACAATATTTTGCTTTTGTGCAATACACTATGCTGTTGCGAATTGACCCCCCAAAAAAAAAAAAAAAAAAAATTTACCCTGTTTTTTTGCATTTGTGCAATTCACTATGCTGTTGAATATTAACCCCCAAAAAAAATATTTGAAGAAATTTTCTTTCAATTTCTGAAATCTGAAATGAGAAAATGGTCCCCCCTCCAACTTTTTTCACGTCCCCCTTTCCTTATTCCAATAAAAATTCTTTCCTCAAGATATGGTCATTATCTCAATTCAAATTTCTAATGAAGTTTGCAGCCATAATTACCCATTTAAATACACATCATAAATGGCTAAAATTAATATTACTTAATAGTTTTAAAATATAAAATGACATAAGCATAGTCATGGCTAAAATTAATATTTTAAATTGGACATTCACCTATTATGGTAATATCCAAAATCTAAATACATGGTTAGATTCAGCATATCAAAGAACCCCAAGAGTTCAATTTTGATGAAATTTAGAATCGGCATATCAAAGAACCCCAATAATTCAATTTTGATGAAATCAAACAAAGTTTAATTTTGGACCCTTTTGACCTCAATGTGGAAAAAATTGATAACAGGGCCCAAAATCAAAATCTAAATACATGGTTAGATTCAGCATATCAAAGAACCCCATATATTCAATTTTGTTGAAATCAAACAAAGTTTAATTTTGGACCCGATTTGGACCAACTTGAAAACTGGGCCCATAATCAAAATCTAAATACATGTTTAGATTCAGCATATCAAAGAACCCTAAGAATTCAATTTTGTTAAAATCAAACTAAGTTTAATTTTGGACCCTTTGGACCTTAATGTAGACCAATTTGAAAACGGGACCAAAATTAAGAATCTAAATACACGGTTAGATTCGCATATCAAAGAACCCCAATAATTCAATTTTGATGAAATCAAACAAAGTTTAATTTTGGACCCTTTGGACCTCAATGTGGACCAATTTAAAACGGGGCCCAAAATCCAAAAACTTAATACACAATTAGATTCAGCATATTAAAGAACCCCAAGAGTTCAAGAATAAAACCCCATTGAAATTGTCAAGAAATAAGCAATTTATACAAAGTATCTTCTTTTGCACAATACTGTGCAATTGAATATTTCTTGCAATTGCGCAATACTGTGCAATTGAATATTTCTTGCTATTGCGCAATACTGTACAATTGACAATTTCTTGCTATTGCGCAATATTGTGCTATTGGATATTTCTTGCTATTGCGCAATACTGTGCAATTGAAGATTTCTTGCTATTGCGCAATACTGTGCAATTGAAAATTTCTTGCTATTGCACAATACTTATTATATAATAATTTACACATCCTGTTAGGTGTATATCTCCTGCCATATCATTTTATTTGCTTTTAAATATAAATCAGAAATAACCAACTTAAAATGGAAAATTTTAAAGAAAAAAAGGAAAAAGAACCCCCAAATTTTTGAACCCCTTATGATTCATCACCCCAAACTCAATCCCAGCCTTCCCTTTGAGGTATTACCTTGCAGAACAATTTCAGAGAGATCCATACACTTGAACACAAGTTATTGTCTGAAACTAGAAAATGCTTATTTTGGCCCTTTTGGCCCCTAATTCCTAAACGTTTCAGGCAATTACCCCAAACTCAATTCCAGCTTTCCTTTGTGATATGGAACCTTGTAGTACAATTTCAGAAAGATCCATACACTTACACACAAGTTATTGTCATGAAACTAGAAAATGCTTGTTTTTGCCCTTTTTGGCCCCTTATTCCTAAACGTTTCAGGCAATTACCCCAAACTCAATTCCAGCTTTCCTTTGTGATATGGAACCTTGTAGTACAATTTCAGAAAGATCCATACACTTACACACAAGTTATTGTCATGAAACTAGAAAATGCTTGTTTTTGCCCTTTTTGGCCCCTAATTCCTAAAATTTTGAGGCAATTACCCCAAAATCAATCCCAGCATTCCCTTTGTGATATGGAACCTTGTGGTACAATGTCAGAGATCCATACACTAACACACAAGTTATGTCTGGAAGTTACAAAATGCTTATTTTGGCCCCTTTTGGCCCCTAATTCCTTAACTGTTGGTACCATAACCCCAAAATCAATCCCAACCTTCCTTTTGTGATATTGAACCTTATGGTAAAATTTCATAGAGATCCATTGACTTAAACTAAAGTTAGAGTGCGAAAACCAATGCGTCTTCGGACGACAACGACGACGCCGACGACGGCGGCGGCGGCGGCGACGGCGGCGGCGACGCCAACGTCATACCAATATCGACCACAAAATTTTTTTGGTCGATAAAATAAATTGACAGCTAATCACCTCAAGACAATCATCATTTCTTAATACGTAATTTACAAGCTGTGTAAGGGAGGTAATCAAACATTGTTCTTTAAATTGATTTGGATTACCTCCCTTAAACTGCTTTTAAATTGTCTCAATTGTCCTTTAACCAGAAAAAACCCTTGTTTTCCCCCCTTTTTTGCCCCTAATTCCTAAATGGTTTGAGCCATAACCCCCCAAAGTCAATCCTAACCATCCCTTTGTAGTATGGAAACTTGTGGTATAATTTCAGAGAGATTCATACACTTTAACACAAGTTATTGTCTGGAAACTACAAACATGCTTATTTTGGCCCCTTTTTTGGCCCCTTATTCCTAAACAGTTGGGACCATAACCCCCAAAAATCAATCCCAACCTTCCTTTAGTGGTTATAAACCTTGTGTTAAAATTTTATTGATTTCTATTTACTTATACTAAAGTTATTATCCGGAAACCATCTGTTTTCGGACGACGACGACAACGAGATACCAATATACAATGTACGACCAAAAAATTTTTAATTTTTGCGGTCGTATAAAAACGCTTTTTTTTTTTTCTTTAAAACTTTTTATAAATATCTTAGAGATATGAACAGTCAGGATTCTACTTCATCAAAATTATCTCCCCATCATGCCAGCTAATTTTTACAATCATAAAAATGGAAGCCATTGTAGGGATGACGCGATGCCAATTTAGCTCTTGAAAACTGATAAATTTATCCACATAGCACCATTTAGATCCTTATATGCCAGTTGTATTTTAAAGGACAAATGTATCTACTAGCTATTGAGCATCATTTAATGTACTTTTCTGCATTCAGTCATCTTAAAACTACTGTCTGATCGGTTGTCATGTGGAATTTTCGAAAGTTCCAAACATTTTAAAAAATTCTAATTAAATATTTCGTGGAAGGGCAGACTAAAAATTTTCAGAGGTTGAAGACTAACAACCCTAGATAACACACACAAAAAATGGAGTTTTTTTGAAGTTATGCATTTTTAAGATCCAGTTGGAAAGTCTGTCGTCAAGTACTTTTAGTGAAAATTTGTTATTCGAACACACCTACACTGTTGTTATGACTCATCAGACAGGTATTTCACTTGACCCATATATTTCATTTTTTAGCACTGTGAATTTTTAGTATTATTAAATCAACCTGTAGCCTAAATATATAAAAATAATAGAATCTGAAGCGAGAAGATGTATCAAATATTATTGCTTAATATGGTTTCAAGTCAGAAAAGTCAACTCAAACATGCCCGAACATAAAAAGATGCACTCGACTTTCTCTTTTCATTGCAAGTATTGCCCATTTTTAAAATTTTTTTCCCCAAAAACTATCGCCGGGAGCAGAGATGCAAATTAATGCTTTGGAAAGATCAATCTATTATCTTTCTGTGGAATTTTTGTTGGTGGAAATTATGCTTATGCACAAAAAAGATCCACTTGGATTTGAACCTGTCACAATCGACTGTTTTATGAAAATTTATCTATAATTCAAAAGTTTACAATTATCTCAAAGCTTCATACTATAATTCAAGTATAAACACGTATATAAGATGCATAAAATCCTCAATTATGCACCTTTATTAAACTTTTAAAGCCCATAGAAACCGATGTAAACAATTCAATTATAACAATTTTGATTTTTTACCTTCTCTAACAAAGAGTTCCAATTCTTTTGTTTAATTTCAACTGGGTTTCCGCCTGTGAAGGCTTCAGAGCAAATGCAATGCAATTTCTGTTATAATTAATATTTCCAAGAATTGTACACATGAGAGTGCTAACAATGCAATTTTCCGTATAATCAATATTTCCAAGGGGCATAACTCTTTTAAAAAAAAATGTGGATTGTGTCCACATGTGGACACAGATGTAACCCCCCTTGCATATCATATAGTTATAAAGGGACATAACTGAAGAACGGTAAAAGTGACGCTACCCAAATCTGAACTCAATCTGAGTTTTGTGGTAATAAGCATTGTGTGTAAGTCTCATAACATTTGGTTGAGGCAAACTTAAGTTAGAGAACGGAAACTAAAAATTTTGCAATTTTTCCATTTATAAAGGGGCATTACTCTAGAACTGTTTGAGTGACACCACCAAAATTCAACTTGATCTGTGTTTTGTGGTAATAAGCATTGTGTATAAGTTTCATAACATTTGGTTGAGGCAAACTTAAGTTAGAGAACGGAAACAAAGTTTTGCAATTTTTCCATTATAAAGGGGCAAAACTCTAGAACCTTTTAAGTGTTGCCACCAAAATTCAAACTTGATCTGTGTTTTGTGGTAATAAGCATTGTGTATAAGTTTCATAACATTTGGTTGAGGCAAACTTAAATTAGAGAACGGAAACTAAAAATTTTGCAATTTTTCCATTTATAAAGGGCATTACTCTAGAATGGTTAAAGTGACGCTACCAAAATTCAAACTTGATCTGTATTTAGTGGTAATAAGCATTGTGTGTAAGTTTCATAACATTTGGTTGAGGCAAACTTAAGTTAGAGAAAGGAAACTAAAAATTTTGCAATTTTCCATTTATAAAAGGGCATAACTCTAGAACGGTTAAAGTGACGCCACCAAAATTCAAACTTGATCTGTGTTTTGTGGTAATAAGCATTGTGTATAAGTTTCATAACATTTGGTTGAGGCAAACTCAAGTAAGAGAACAGAAACCAATTTTGGGACGTACGGAAGGACGGACAGACAGAAAGAGGTAAAACAGTATACCCCAACTTTTTTAAAGCGGGGGTATAATTATCAGCAAAACAAGATCTACAAATATGTCACATGGCTGAAATTGTCAGTCGACTCTTTATTAGAGTTATGTTCCTTTAATGACGATTTATACCATTGTTTTGTGTTTTTGCCTAATATCTTGCAAACTATAATAGAAAGGTAGAAACTGTAAAAAGAAAAAATGATAAGTTAGTTAAGATCTACAAGAAAAAAACTAGCAACAGTGTTGAAATTGTCAGTAGACTCCTTATTGGAGTTATGGCTCTTTATTGTAGATTTTTCCCAATATTTTGTGTATTTGCCTATTATCTTGAAGACTATAAAAGATAGATAGATACTTTAAATAGCAAAAATGATCAGCAAGAAAAGATCTACAAATAAGTCAAACATGGCCAAAATCGTCAGTCGACTTCTCATTGCCCTGTAATTACTATTTCTACCAATTTTTGCATTTTTGTCCATATCATGCAACCAATAAAAGATAGATAGAAACTTTAAATAGCAAAAATGATAAGTAAGTTAAGATCTACAAATACAATCATCAGCCTTATTGGAGTTATGGCTCTATAATGACGAATTTTACCATTTTTTTTGCATTTTTGCCTATTATCTTGAAAACTGTCATAAATATAGATCGTTAGGCACTTAAAATAACAAAAAATAATCATCAAAACAAGATCTACAAATGAGTTGATATTGCAGAAATCGATGGTCAACTCATCATAGGAGTTGGTGCCCTTAAAAGACATTTAAAACACACTTTTTACATAAGTTGAAAACTACAATAAATAGATCATTAGATGGAAATTTAAAAAGTAAAGAAATTTTTTTTATTTACCCTTATTTCATGTTTTTGACAAAAAACTATAAGGATAGAGAGAAACTGTCAACAGAAAAATAATCAGAAATACAAGATCAACAAAAAAGAGATTTTAGTCATAAATTATATTCTAGCTAGTCTACAATGTTGGAGAGTGTCCATTGTTGAAGATGCACATAGATCTAGGTGAGTGACACAGAGTCTCTAGTTTGTGTTTTTGGGAAAAAATAAAGAAGTTTGAGAGAAACTGTAAACAGAAAAAATGATAAGCAATACAAGAACAACAAAAAAGAGTTTTAGTCTTAACTTATCTTCAAGTCTACTATGTTGGAGTGTGTCCATTGTTGAAGATGTACATAGACCTAGGTGAGCAACACAGGCTAGAGCCTCTAGTTCTGTAATGCCTGAATCATTGATTAAATATTTGGTATATGAAGTTACAGATGGTGTTTGTGAGCTCCCTTGCAATTTCAAATTTTATGGTTTGTAGTTCCAGAGTTACAGGACATTAATTGTCAGATTTTTTCTCTCACATGGTGTATTTTATAACTTGAGTTAAATTAGATTGATAATCTGTAAAATTAAATAATTGTTGGAATTGGTGAAAAAACACAATGTTTAATTTTTGTCTCCCCTGCGATGAAAGTTGCAGAATGTTAGTCATAGGAATTACAATGTGGAGGCGGCAGTGACAGTGTCAACTATTTGTATAAAGCTATATATAAGCTTTATACAAATAGTTTACACTGTCACTGCCGCCTCCACATTGTAATCCCTATGGCTCACATTCTACAACTTTCATCTATTTGTATAAAATATTTTTCAACATTTCCAACAATTACGTAAAATTAAATTTCCAGTATATCAATCTAATTTAACTCAAGTTATAATACACCATGTGAAAAAAAAATTGTTTTGTTAACTCTTCTATCCATTTTGTTTTTTTTCTAATTTTGTTAACTATTTATTAAAGTTTTCAAGTTAATATGCAAAAACGCAAATAAATTGGTAATAAAATGCTTCGTCGAGCGCAGTCTGATACAACCGCAGAGATCAAACCCTGAACATTTTGGGCAAGTTTGGACACAATATTCAAGCTTGATACTGTCTGAATTTGGATTGTGGTCAAATTTTTGAAATTTTGTAAAAAAACTCAAAGAAAAAAATATGAACCCCCCCCCTTGGAGTAACTACCCCCAAACTCAATCCCAGCCTTCCCTTTGTGGTATGGTCCCTTGTAGTACAAATTCAGATAGATCCATACACTTAAACACAAGTTATTGTCTGCAAATTAGAAAATTGCTTGTTTTTAGCCCCTTTTTTGCCCCTAATTCCTGAATGTTTGGGGCAAATACCCCCAAACTCAATCCAAGCCTTCCTTTTGAGATATGAAACCTTGTGGTACAATTTCAGAGAGATCCATACACTTACACACAAGTTATTGTCAGGAAACTACAAAAATGCTCATTTTGGCCCCTTATTCCTAAACGGTTGGTACCATAACCCCCAAAATCAATCCCAACCTTCCTTTTGTGGTATTGAACCTTCTGGTAAAATTTCCTAGAGATCTATTCACTTAAACTAAAGTTATTGTACGGAAACTTAATGTGTCTTCGGACGACAACGATGAAGACGACATGATACCATTATACGAACCCCAAATTTTTTTTGCAGTCTTATAAAAAATCCCCCAACTTTTTGAACCCCCCACCCCCTTTTGGAGTAATTACCCCCAAACTCAATCCCAGCCTTCCCTTTATGGTATGGAACCTTGTAGTAAAATTTTAGAGAGATCCATACACTTAAACACAAGTTATTGTCTGGAAACTTAGAAAAATGCTTGTTTTTGGCCCCCTTTTTGCCTCTAATTCCTGAACGTTTGGGGCAATTAACCCCAAACTCAATCCCAGCCTTCCCTTTGTGATATGGAACCTTGTGGTACAATTTCAGAGAGATCCATACACTTACACACAAATTATTGTCAGGAAACTACAAATATGCTTGTTTTTGGCCCCTTTTTGGCACCTAATTCCTAAACTGTTGGTACCATCACCCCCAAAATCAATCCCAACCTTCCTTTTGTGGCATTGAACCTTTTGGAAAAATTCATAGAGATCCATTCACTTAAACTAAAGTTATTGTCTGGAAACTAAATGCATGTGTCTTCTGATGATGACGACAACGACGACGACATCATAGCATTATACGACGCAAAATTTTTTTTGCGGTCTTATAAAAATTGTCATTAAAGGGCAATAATGTCAATAAAGAGTTTACTGACAATTTCTTCCACCTTGATTTTCTTGTAAACATTGTCTTGCTGATCATTTTTCCCTTTTAAAGTTTCTGTCTATCTATCTATTACAGTTTTCAAGATAAAAGGCAAAAACTTGGTAAAATTTGTCATTTAAGGGCAATAGTTCCTATAAGAATTTAAACTGCTCAACATTCTTGACTTGTCAGATTTTCTCTATCTACAGCGATTTTCAAGAAAATTGACATAACTTGCATTTTATCCCTATGTTCTTTTAGCCATGTCAGCCATATTGGTCGGCAGGCAGGGTCATCAGAGATATTTTTTACTAGATACCCCAATAATGATTGTGGCCATGTTTTATTAAATTTGGCTAGTAGTTTTATAGAAGATTTTTGTAAAAGTTAAAGGATAATGACGACAAACAACAGACAATAGACACCATGCAAGTGATGGGAAAGCTCACACTGGCCCTTTGAGCCAGGTGAGCTAAAAAGGTTTGAAAACAGATATTTTAAAGAAATTTGCTATATCCAAGGGTCACTACTTCTGAAAAAACTGCTCATCAGGGACCGGACAAATCTAAAATTCAATCTATAACTGCTTATACTATCAATAGATGGAAGTACATGTTTCACTGAAAAAAGTGCAGACAACTGACATGACAGACTGGGGGATAGATGGACAACATGATTGCAAACCTAGAGTCCCCTTTGGCTTCACCATGGCCAGCAAACTGCAAAATTGAGATACTTCTGTTAAACAGAAATGTAAACCTTGCAATTATTTAAAAGACAAAATTTTGTCGAAAATTTAGAAATTGTTATTTGCATGTATCTATGAACAATGGACAAAAACAGGAGATTAATTGTTGCAATTTCAAGAAATGCAGCATACAAACTATGCTATTTACATTATAAAGGTAAGGTTTATTTAACAAATAATTCATGGCAGCCGTAGATTTGTTTTCATTTAACCATGGGTTGGGCATTTATATTCGATTATTTTATCCTGAGCGATTGCGAGGGGTAAAATATGAATATAAATGCCCAACCCATGGTTAAATGAAAACAAATCTACGGCTGCCATGAATTATTTCGATTCTAATAGGACAAATTCTGTAATTTTGTCAACCGTGAAAGCCCTATACACACGATGCTGTTTTGGCTGTTCCTTACCCCACATATAATAATATTAATGAGATGATATTATTCAATTATAAATGAAAAAAACTCACATTCTTCACCTAAATTTGTTCTTCTTGTGTTATTTTACTACATTCTGAGCTCAGGGCCTACAAAAAGCCTTAAAACGCCCGTTGTTTACATTTGACACCAGAAGCATACATATGACATCACCTTGTTAAGTTGCCAAAGACATTAACATCATTTTTGCGGAATTATCGTTTTATGACATTTTACATTGAAATAATAACTGAAATGGACCGATTTGTTTATTTTGCATCAGAATAGAGATAACTGTATTGTATTCGAAGCTTGACCTACGTAAAACGTGGGATTTACTGTCAAAAATTGAGTTTACCTGGTTGTATAGATAAGATGGGCGATTTTGTGTATCTATGTGTCTGCACAAAAAGTAGATATACTGTGGTTAGGGAGCTACCATTTGATTTTTATGGGGGCCAGGATGAAAAATTTTGTCCTGCCTTTTTATTTTTCCCTCTATTCAGTCCTGCCTTTTTATTTTTCACTCTGTTTGGTCTTGCCTTTTTTTTTTTTTATCCTAACTTTTTTTTTTACATAAATTGTCATCCTGCCTTTTTTTTTTGCAAATAATCTCATCCTGCCTTTTTTTTCACTCAAAACTCCTGTCGCGCCTATTTTTTTCAAATTTCATCCTAGCCCCCCCATAAAAATCAAATGGTAGCTCCCTTATACTGGTTGACGATATTTTGGTCGTCATAAAAAAATCCCACTGAAAACCTTTCCATCACAATTATAGCAAAAATAATAAAATGCTCCGCAGGGCGCAGCTTGATATGACCGCAGAGGTCGAACCCTGAACAGTTGGGGCAAGTATGGACACAACATTCAAGCTTGATACAGCTCTGAATTTGGATTGTGATTAAATATTTGACACAGCATAGGTTTCTGACACAGAATGAAAGTGCTCTAAGAACTTCAAAAATTTTAAATTGGACATTCACCTATTATGGTCCAATATCCAAAATCTAAATACATGGTTAGATTCAGCATATCAAAGAACCCTAAGAATTCAATTTTTGTTAAAATCAAACTAAGTTTAATTTTGGACCCTTTGGACCTTAATGTAGACCAATTTGAAAACGGGACCAAAAATTAAGAATCTAAATACATGGTTAGATTCAGCATATCAAAGAACCCCATATATTCAATTTTGTTGAAATCAAACAAAGTTTAATTTTGGACCCTATTTGGACCAACTTCAAAACTGGGCCCATAATCAAAAATCTAAATACATGTTTAGATTCAGCATATCAAAGAACCCTAAGAATACAATTTTGTTAAAATCAAACTAAGTTTAAAATTGGACCCTTTGGACCTTAATGTAGACCAATTTGAAAACGGGACCAAAATTAAGAATCTAAATACATGGTTAGATTCAGCATATCAAAGAACCCCATATATTCAATTTTGTTGAAATCAAACAAAGTTTAATTTTGGACCCCTATTTGGACCAACTTCAAAACTGGGCCCATAATCAAAAATCTAAATACATGTTTAGATTCAGCATATCAAAGAACCCTAAGAATACAATTTTGTTAAAATCAAACTAAGTTTAAAATTGGACCCTTTGGACCTTAATGTAGACCAATTTGAAAACGGGACTAAAAATTAAGAATATAAATACACGGTTAGATTCGGCATATCAAAGAACCCCAATATTTCAATTTTGATGAAATCAAACAAAGTTTAATTTTGGACCCTTTTGACCTCAATGCGGACAAAGTTGATAACAGGGCCCAAAATCAAAAATCTAAATTCATGGTTAGATTCAGCATATCAAAGAACCCCATATATTCAATTTTGTTGAAATCAAACAAAGTTTAATTTTGGACCCTGATTTGGACCAACTTGAAAACTGGGCCCATAATCAAAAATCTAAATACATGTTTAGATTCAGCATATCAAAGAACCCTAAGAATTCAATTTTGTTAAAATCAAACTAAGTTTAATTTTGGACCCTTTGGACCTCAATGTAGACCAATTTGAAAACGGGACCAAAATTAAGAATCTAAATACACGGTTAGATTCGGCATATCAAAGAACCCCAATAATTCAATTTTTATGAAATCAAACAAAGTTTAATTTTGGACCCTTTGGACCTCAATGTGGACCAATTTAAAACAGGGCCCAAAATCCAAAAACTTAATACATGGTTAGATTCAGCATATTAAAGAACCCCAAGAATTCAAGAATAAAACCCCATTGAAATTGGTCAAGAAATAAGCAATTTATACACAGTATCTTCTTTTGCACAATACTGTGCAATTGAATATTTCTTGCAATTGCGCAATACTGTGCAATTGAATATTTCTTGCTATTGCACAATACTGTACAATTGACAATTTCTTGCTATTGTGCAATATTGTGCTATTGGATATTTCTTGCTATTGTGCAATACTGTGCAATTGAAGATTTCTTGCTATTGCGCAATACTGTGCAATTGAAAATTTCTTGCTATTGCACAATATTTATTATATAATGATTTACACATCCTGTTTGGTGTGTATCTCCTGCCATATTATTATTTGCTTTTAAATATAAATCAGAAATAACCAACTTAAAATGGAAAATTTTAAAGAAAAAAAAAGGAAAAAGGAAAAAAGGGGAAAAAATACCCCCAATTTTTGAACCCCTTATGATTCATCACCCCAAACTCAATCCCAGCCTTCAATGAGGTATGGTACCTTGCAGTACAATTTCAGAGAGATACATACACTTGAACACAAGTTATTGCCTGGAAACTAGAAAAATGCTTATTTTTGGCCCCTTTTTGGCCCCTAATTCCTAAACGTTTTGGGCAATTACCCCCAAACTCAATTCTAGCTTTCCCTTTGTGATATGGAACCTTGTAGTACAATTTCAGAAAGATCCATACACTTACACACAAGTTATTGTCCTGAAACTAGAAAAATGCTTATTTTTTCCCCCTTTTTTGGCCCCTAATTCCTAAAATTTTGAGGCAATTACCCCCAAAATCAATCCCAGCATTCCCTTTGTGATATGGAACCTTGTGGTACAATATCAGAGAGATCCATACACTTACACACAAGTTATTGTCTGGAAGTTACAAAAATACTTATTTTTGGCCCCTTTTTGGCCCCTAATTCCTTAACTGTTGGTACCATAACCCCCAAAATCAATCCCAACCTTCCTTTTGTGGTATTGAACCTTATGGTAAAATTTCCTAGAGATCCATTCACTTAAACTAAAGTTAGAGTGCGAAAATCAATGTGTCTTCGGACGACGACGACGACGACGCCAACGTCATACCAATATACGACCACAAAAAATTTTTTGCAGTCGTATAAAAAACATTGGAAAAACTAAATCTGTTTTAGTTGACTAAAACAAATGTCTCGCCTTATCTCTAAAAGTCACTCTAGTTTAGTAAAATTAACGAATATAATGACCCAGGCCATGTGAAAATAATAACAAATCTATGGCTTGCATGAATTATTTTGATTTTAATAGGTCAAATAAGGTAATTTAAGAACTGAAGAAAGGATAAGCGTGCAGTGTTGTGCAGCTGTTCTATTGTAGTCAAAGCTAAAAATTTCTGATAAACCTATGGCTTGCATGAGTTATTTCTTAAATAACCTCTAGAATAAATGTGTTAAATCCTTATAATTCTCAACCCAAATATTTTTTTTTCATTGGCTACTTCACAGTTGACATGTTGCAACTAAGGAGTGAGCCTCCATTTTGACTTGTTGAAATTCATAAATGTGTGAATAATGCAATAAAATAGAAAATAAAACAACACCTACCTAAAAGCTCCATTTTAATGCAATATTGTCAGAATTTGGAGCATACACGTAACAGAATAACTTTCAGCTTGAGAGTTTTCATTCGTATGACCTCATGTTTTGACATGAGGTAACTGCACCAAGATCATTCATGGAATATAGCAGTTTTTATTTTATTTTGATTTGAAACATTTTCCATGCTTTAATGCATTTGTTCTTTTTTTTTATACATTTGAATAGGAATAATGGTTCTGTAATTTTAATTTAAATTTAAATTTTAACACAGCAAAATCGACAGTGTTTGCACATAGGTTACTCTACATGTGTGTGGATTTACGTAGGAGGTAAATTGAACAGCTGGTCATAAGTATATCTCTAAGTCTGCGCTAAGTATAGATATAGCGAGGAGTTTATCAAGCTGTTGTTTACAAAGGGAAAGAAGCACATGATATCAGTATTATCAATTAATGATATGGCAGGTTGGAGTATGATATCTACGTACCCCAGGGGCTCTTTTCACAAAAATCTTACGACTAAAATTGATCTCAAGTTATATTGAAATGTTCATGACTAACAAGAGTTTTTACTTATAAGATTTTTTGTGAAATCAGTCACAGAGCTCCAGATAAGAATTTACAAATATGGGTTTTATTCTGCAATATTTTATACAATAGAGTGAGAGAAAAAAATAATTTCCATCATCTATTCCAGTTTTCAACTCAGGCAAAGATAGAAAAGAGTTTTTCATCACCAAGCCCCTGAAAACAGGTTTATTCTTTAATGTATTGGTTGTTTTTATTTTTCATCATCAAGTTATTGAACAGAGACATGTTTATTATTTCTGCAGCAAATCAAGATCGGGTCATCCATCCCCTGTTATCCTGAATAAATTTCATCCAAGTATGTATGTGATAGTTGCTTTATTTGATTAATACACAGATGAACAAGTCTTTTTTTTAATCTGTGTCTGGTTTGTTTAACATTCCTGCCAGTTTTGTATTTGAAATATCACATGACACAGTAGATAATGTTGCATAGTAAAAACAATCCAGTGCAAGCAAGGTGAAGAAATAGATAATGTCATATACACATGTACATGTACTGCACCATCCTGGATGGTCTGGATGCATACATTAAAAGTTATATTGCAAAGTATAATTATAAGCAGTGCTACAGCTAGAAAAGGAAAGTAACATGGCACCAGTAGGGGGCAGGGCACTTATGTTAATCTTGGGATTTTATTTCTTCTTTTTAGCCTAGTTTTTGTATGCATCTATAATACATTTACCTATTGACTTCAGATCATACTTTTAAAAAAATATTTGGAATGAAACTTTAAAAATAGGCAAAAATTTAAATAAAATTACAATACGATTTCCGTAGTTTTATATTTTTCTTTTTTGAAACGATTATATAATTTGTCACAAACTCCTCGTTAGGTAGATTTCTTAGAAATTCATTCAAACTATTTTTTCTTTAAAAGCTGCAACTGGATTTCTAAACTCAAAATCTAATTGTGACATGCTACATGTAGTTGATTGACACAAACTGTTATGGTTTGTCCAAAATTTAAGTATACTTCAAGTTTTTTACAACAAAAATTTTTCATTCATGTATTTTGTAGCATGTCATTAGTTGTTTTATAAATTGATCAAAATTTTGACAAATGAGAAAAATCGTCATCAAACTTGGCTCTCAGTCCCTAGATCAATCATATTTTCCATGACTTCACAAACTTTTAACTTGTAAAAAATTCTCAATCTTCTACGATAATTAACGCAATTATGTAAGAAGTTTTGATAAGGATAATGAAAGTAAGTTGAACTTTATATGTAAACTCCAAAAAGCTGATTAAGGTTATCATATCATGTTTTTTATGAACTGGTGCTAATAGCTACTGTTCGAAAAAACAAACAACACAAAAATTTTATAAAAATAGTTATCTGAAGAAAACGTTTTTACATAACGCTTCTGTTATTTTGACCGTAACTTGTAACCAACAGTAACTGGTCCTTGTCCAGTACTGTATACAGTAACTGTGGAAAATCTAGGTTGTATTAGAAGCAGAAGAAGCAGAATATGTAGACAAAACAAGACATTAATGATATAAACCTATAATATAAATTTCAAAAAAAGACATTATGGCAAAAAATGTACATAAAAGGCAAGAAATGCTCACAAGGCAATTTTCCATATAATATTTCCAAGGGGCATAACTCTTTTAAAAATAATTGATAAGCACTGAATTTTGAACTCATCAAAGACATAGCTGATGTAAACCTATGATATAAGTTTCATAAAATTCTGGCAAGAATTGTACACATGAGAGCGCTAACAATGCATTTTTCCATATAATTAATATTTTCAAGGGGCATAACTCTTTTAAAAATAATTGATTGGCACTGATTTTCAAACTTGTCCAAGACATTGCTGATATAAACCTATGATATAAGTTTCATAAAAATCTGGCAAGAATTGTACATGTGAGAGTGCTAACAAGACTGGACGGACGGATGGACAGACGGAAGGACAGACAGACAGACACAACGTGTTGTGCAGGGAACAAAAACATATATAATTGAATGAACTTCTCTAATGATATAACCCAAATTTGTTCACAGTTCATTTGTGCATATGAACAAAGACATGAGAATTCTTGGATAAATCAGTGTGTACGGCATAAATTTAGTAGCTAACTTGGCAACATCCAGGGTGTTTGGTCAGGTAAGTGCCTTTAGAAAAGTTGGAACAAAATATGCAATTTTAACCCTTTTATTTTTTCATTAGCTATCTGTCTTTTAAAAAATTTATTTGAGGAGAGCAGATTTGGTGAGATTATATGTCAACATTAGATATTCTTTTGCAATATGAAAACAGCATCAATACCAATCTAAGATGGCTCTGCAGCTTACACTTAGGAGAGTTTGAGTGCATTTAAAAAAAAAACAGAATGGAATTTTAGAAATCTTTTTTTAAGCATATACTAGTACAAAATTTAGTCCATTTTGGACATGCAAAATTTAATGGTAACTGGTCTGAAGGAGCAAGTTGATTAAAAGTAAACGGTGAATCCTGCACGTAATCTCCATCCAATATTGTATGAACATTTTTTCTTTTTAATTTCTGTGTTGTTGTCAGAAAAATAGTTGTTTTGTGTATACCGGTAAAAGATTTACAATTGATACACTTACTTACATCATGACCAATATTCAAATTAAAAGATATTTGGTAGAGTTAAATGTTATGACACAAAAACAAAAAAAAAAAAACAATTGAAGATAGTTGAATACTCTTCAATGTATGAATGTAAAATCAAACATATATTACAGCTGATCTTTAAATGCATGCACCATAAAGGTGAGTAAGAGATATATACATATTTATTCATAAGAAAATACCAAAAGATAAAAATTAAGGTATGGAAATAATATAACCAATGAACATATGATTTCTGCCTTTTGACAAGGTTTAACTAAACTAGTTCTTACCCGCAACTGCTCCACATATAGAAGACTGCCAAGGATCTACTGGTTTTCCTTGTTCTCTTGACCACAGTATCTAGTTTGAAATACCAAAAGTATAATTATATTTTAAATTTATCTTCATTTTTTGTACTCAAAATTCTTGTTTCTTTTAAAACTGAAAATAATGAAAAAATATACTGCATTTTCAAATTATTTCATATTCGAGGTCTTAAAGAGGAATAACATTACAGGTACTATTTAAACCAAAAGTTAAAATATGATTTTTTTGTTGTTTCAAACCTTTTTAACAGTGGAATATTGAAATAATATATCGCCACTAGCTGTCAGTTTGGTTCAATTTTGCTAAGATAAGCTAAAAACATCACTAAGGTATTACCAGCTTGCAATTCATTCATTCAACCTCATTTGAAACCGCATTTATGTAAAATATCAAGTACTTGAAACTAGGTCAGCTAAAAAGTGAAACTAGGGAAGGCAGCAGTAGAAACACCAATTTTGTTGATTGATTCAACATGGAAAAAACTCATAAAAATAAATCAACCTTATACTGTTGCACGTCCTTACCTGTCTATTTGTATTTTGATCATATTTCTAATTTTTTAACCGGGTCCTATGCCCATTGACACTTTTTGTTGGTCATTTGATAGTGGCATACAGTCAGGAATACTCAAGAAATATTGAAAATTTATAACGATTCCAGATATTGTGTATTGTTTTTTATCAAATGAAAAATAACACTTTATAGATTTGGTGGATCAAGAGCACTTTTCTAGATTTTCTTTCATCGGGAATGCTCAAACTAAAACATTTGAGAGCCAGAGGTGTATAAATATGTAGAAACCTTACGAGCTATATGATCAAAAGGAACCTACAATTTATAGCCAAATTCATCTTAGGTCAACTTTGCTTGCAGGAGTTGGAAACTTAGTTAACAAGCATTCTGAGAGTATTGTATGGCAATACATAGTCCCCTACCAGGTAAAAATTCATTATACTGGAACAAAATGCTAACATATTCTATAACTTGTCATGGTGTAAACAAAAAGAAAATATCAAGTCAATATCTTCAAGCATGACTAAAAACAGTGGAAAACTGATTATATGAGTGAATTATCAATCAATATCTTCAAGCATGATGAAAAAAAGTGTGGAAAACACTCTTAACATTAGATATGATTAATAGTTCTCTTAAATTATACATGATGTAATACAATGTATATCTATTTTCAAATTATAATCAAATATAATTAAAAGTTCCAAATATTTTTCTTTCATTTGTCACAAACTAATATAGATTTGTAACTTATCTATAAAACGTCAACAACTTTTATCTTTACACAATGTAATGTAATGAAATATATACCGTAATCAAAATAGATTATTATCTAATTAAAGGATTTCACTTCATAAAAAAAATTTATATATATAGCATTCAGAAAATTAGTTTATACAAAATAACAAACACTTCAAACAATTGACCAAAGAATGTCTTTTAAAAAATGAGTTATCTCCCTTTGTACAGAAATATGGTTTAACATACAAAATGTAGTACTCTAACATTAGATATGGACCATGATAACTCTGGACTAAATCATCAGACCGGAACAAAATTCGAACTTGATCTATAACTTGTCATGATAAAACTATATACCAAATATCAAATCAATATCTTCAAGAACGAAGAAAAAAAGTGTGGAAAACTGATTTGCCTGACTGACAGATGGACAGATGGACGGATGGACAGACAGACGGACGGAGTGCAAACCTAAAGTCCCCTTTCGACTTCGACTCAGTAGGGGACTAAAAAAACTTAATACTTTTGTAGTTCTGAATTACTTTTTAGTATATATTAAATCAAATTTGAGTTTGAAAACGTCTAGGGATATGGGTTTTTAAATGATAAGTCATTAACCAATTGAAGTCTGAAAAATTTACAAAGCCTTGGATAAGAATGGTTGTCCAATTTTTCAGAAAAACTCTATAAATATATTAAATGAAAATAGTCCATATTCAATAACTGTGTGCATTTTAATATATTGGGATAACATCATTACATATCATAATAAACTGTTATCACAGAGATATGTCTCGCCTTTTTGTAATTTTGATAATGCAAATGTTAAAATTAAAATAGCAATACTTTAACATGTAAGTTATGCAAATATTCAAAGTCAATGAACCATGACTGAAGGTACATGGCTAAACAATCTCCATGGAATGAGATGTGCCAATGCTAATACAACTGCATACCAAATACCATTCACTTATTATAAGTCGTTCCCTTTAAACAAACCTAAACGCATTCCCTTTAAACAAACCTAAACACAAACATTAACTTGTAAACTATGTAAAAGTTAATGAACCATGAACCATGATCAGGGGTGGGGCTATATAATCTTGATGGAAACAATACTTGTAAATGCCAATAAATTTGCATACCAAATATCATTGACTTAACATTAGCAGTTCATCTTAAACTGATCTAATCACAAACTAATACATGTAAACTAAGCAAAAGTTTCAAAGTAAATAGACCATGAGTGAGGGGGCGGGGCCAAATATTCTCCATGGAAATGAGATGTGCTAATGCTTATACAACTGAACACCAATGAACATTGGCCTACTACTAATGGTTCCCCTTGAACTGACCTAATCACAAACTAATTCATGTTAACTTAGCAAAATTTTCAAAGTCTACAGACCGTGACTAAGGGGGCGGCGCCAAATAATCTCCATGGAAATGAGATATGCCAATGCTTATACAACTGCATACCAAATATCATTGACCTACCACTAGTGGTTCCCCATAAATTGACCTAATAACGAACTAATACATGAAAACTATGAAAAGTTTCAAAGTCAATAGACCTTGACTGAGGGTGTGGGGCCAAATAATCTCTATGGTAATGAGATGTGCCAATGCTAATACAACTGCATACCAAATATCATTGACCCACCACTAGTGGTTCACCATGAACTAGACCTAATCACAAACTAATACATTGTTGACGCCGCCGCCGACGCCGGAAACAGCATACCTATGTCTCGCTTTTTGACTCCGTCAAGGGGAGACAAAAATGGGTGAGCAGTGATTTCATAAAAAGTTAGTGGCAGTCCTGGAAAGCGTTGTGTTTATTTGTTTTGACATGTTTTAGGTAGGTTCTATGGTGGCCTGCTCAACTCCAGAGCAGGAGGTTTTGTATTCCATCTGAGGCATAGCCAACTGAAAGACTTTAGAATTATTTTATAATGATCTCCACTAAGCACATGGTATTTTGAAGTATGAGCAAGACTATAACATGCTATCATACTGAATATGCATGTAGTACTTGCAGCTGGACATTAAGCAATTACCCATCAAACAATCAATCTGTAATGTAACAGTTTTCAGGATTGAAATTGACCAATACTTAAATTGAAATATATAATACATAATGGGAACATCATTGTTCTGAGCGTGTGTTTTTGTACAAAGCACCTTTTTGAAGGAGCACTGAGAATATTAATGTAACATGTTTGAAGATGGCAGATTTTTAATTTCTGAATTGATCCTTTGGCTATAACTTAAAAATAAACCCACAGCAATGGAATCGTACCTTAAAATATTCCCACATTGGAAATTGCATAAAAGAAAAAGGAACCTCTCTTATAACTGTACTCAGGTAACCCCTATAAAGGCCTCTAAAACCCTGAAATAACAAAAAAAGTCATTAAGTGCATTTATATGACAAATACTAGTAACTTGATTATGTATTTTTGATATATTTATATTTAAATTGTTGACTTTCATTTTTTACATTGGAGTATTTTGGTATGTATTTCAATAGTCCCCTTGTTTAAATGGAAAGACTTTTACATGTATTTTCTTTAAAAATTGGGACACTACAACCTGCATTGTATGTCCCCTTGCCTGTATTGATGAGCTGAAATTTGGTATGCTATTGTGAAATTCAACTGCATTATCCTGACTGGGAATTTGCACAAATAAAAAGGCTAGGGAACCGCTTTTAATCCAAATAACAGTGGGCAAGAACTTTGCTATAAGGAAATGGTGTTGAATTATTTGACACTGTGCATTTTCCATACAGACATTTTAAAAAATAAAAGGTACAGGAAATGACTTTCAATTCCCTACTAGCTGTTATTACTATTTACATCAGAAATACTGTGGATTCATTCATTTCGTTGGTATCAAATTTCATGAATTGAGGATAATTTTGTTAATAGTTTGCAATAAATGTGCTTCCCCGAGCGCAGCTGGATACGACCGCAGAGGTCCAACCCTGAACAATTGGGGCAAAAATGGACACAATATTCAAGCTTGATACAGGTCTGAATTTGGATTGTAATTAAATATTTGACACATTATAGGTTTCTGACACAGAATAAATGTAGTCAAAGAACTTGAAATTGGTTATATGATTTGAATTTATATTCAATTGAAGATTTCTTGCTGTTGTGCAATACACTGTGCTGTTGCACAATACTTAGTAAATCGGTTTTCAGATTATATACAAAGAATTAGCAAAATAAATTGTGACCCCCAATTTTTTTTTTGAAAATTGATAATTTCTTAAATCTTGAGGAAAAAAAATGGACCCTTTTACTTAAATTTCATAGAGATCCATACACTTAAACTAAAGTTACTGTCCAGAAACCAAATGTCTTCTGACGACGACGTGATAGCATTTATTAATATACGAACGCAAATTTTTAGTGGTTGTATAAAAAGTCTGTATAGAAGCCTTTTAAAATGTGTACCTCCTTGAACATTTAAATTTGTGGTTTACCTATAACCACGAAATCAAAGAAAATTGGTAATCCAAAGTTTGCTGTGTAATAAACTGATAACTTATTATGCAAGACTATTTATGTTTAAATAAAATGCTCCGCTGGACACAGCTTGATACGACCGCAGAAGTTGAACCCTGAACAGTTGGGACAAGTATGGACACAACATTTAAGCTTGATACAGCTCTGAATTTGGATTGTGATTGAATATTTGACACAGCATACTAGGTTTGTGACACAAAATGAATGTGGTCAAAGAACTGAAAAATTTGAAATTGGACATTTACCTATTATGGTCAAATATCCAAAATCTAAGTACATGGTTAGAATCAGCATATCAAAGAACCCCAAGAATTCAATTTTTGATGAAATCAAACAAAAGTTTAACTTAGGACCCTTTGGACCTTAATGTAGACCAATTTGATAACGAAGCCCAAAATCCAAAATCTAAATACAAGGTTAGATTCAGCATTTCAAAGAACCCCATAAATTCAGTTTTTGTTGAAATCAAACAAAGTTTAATTTTGGACCCTGATTTGGATCATCTTGAAAACTGGGCCCAAAAATCCAAAATTCAAATACAGGTTTAGATTCAGCGACAGCATTTCAAAGAACCCCATATATATTCAATTTATGTTGAAATCAAACACAGTTTAATTTTGGACCCAGATTTGGATCAACTTGAAAACTGGGCCCAAAATCAAAAATCTAAATACATGTTTTATTAACAGACAATATAAGCTTGGTTTTTAAAGGAGTTTTCTTCATAAAAAAAAATATATGGGGAATGTGTCCATGGGACACAGATGATGCCCCCGCTTGCATATAACGTTATAAAGGGACATAACTCTAGAACAATAAAAGTGACGCCACCAAAATTCACACTTGATCTGTGTTTTGTGGTAATCAGCATTGTGCATAAGTTTCATAATGTTTGGTTGAGGCAAACTCAAGTTAGAGAATGGAAACCAAAAATTCAGCAATTTTTCCATTTGTAAAGGGGCATTACTCTAGAACAGTAAAAGTGACGCCACCAACATTCAAACTTGATCTGTTTTCTGTAGTAATAAGCATTGAGTAAAAGTGTCATAATATTTGGTTGAGGCAAACTAAAGTTAGAGAACGGAAACGCTGAATTTCTTTTCATTTGTAAAGGGGCATAACTCTAGAATGGTAAAAGTGACGCCACCAAAACTCAAACTGGATCTGTGATTTGTGGTAATAAGCATTGTGTATAAGATTCATAACATTTGGTTGAGGCAAACTAAAGTTAGAGAACGAAAACAAAAAATTCAACCATTTTTCCATTTGTAAAGGGGAATAACTCTAGAATCGTAAAAAGTGATGCCACCCAAATTCAAACTTGATCTGTGTTTTGTGGTAATCAGCATTATGTATACGTTTCATAGTATTTGGTTGAGGCAAACTAAAGTTACAGAATGGAAACCAATTTTGTGATGTATGGACGGATGTACAGATGGAAAAGGGTAAAACTTAATCCCCCCTCCGCTATGGTGGGGGCATAATAATATATATAGTATTCAGAAAATTAGTTTATACAGAATAACAAACAAACCTACCACAAAATTTTCTTCAAAACAATTTACCAAAGAAAAGAAAAAGATTATTTCCAAAATATCATTTATCTTGAATACAATGTCTTTAAAAATCTATAAAACTTATCTGTAATTATCTTCAAAATATCTAATTATGAACAGTAAATTTCAAACTATATCTATACTGTCCTACAGAGATTATCATCAACAACACTTAGGAAACACAAAATTTTCAAATAAATCTGTCACTCCAATTATAATTGTGTAATTGATTTTACGATCATTTCTTATCATTAATGCAGATTTTCTTTTCAGTCTGGGCATGGTATTTCAGTTATCATACTGGAAAACAAACAACAACAAAAAATAAAGAAGGCAAATAAATTTTAGATCTATAAAAACACTTAGCGTAATCAAACTTTATATGTATAATTAATAGTTCCCAATATTTTTTCTTTCATTTATCACAAACTAATATCTGCAACTTATCTATCAATGTCAACAACTTTATCTACACAATGTATTGTAATAAAATATATCCTTTAATAAAATAGATTATTATCTTTATTCAAACATGTTAACAATCTTTAAATAGAACACAATGCATACACAATTATTACCACAATTAATATATCTGAATCAGCAAATCTATTTTAAACTATGACTCAATTTAAAATTTCTATAATAAATCTATAAATGTGATTAATTATTTAATATCCCAAACCTCCTATTGTGGTATGGAACCTTGTGCTTAAATTTCTTACACATCCATACACTTATACTAAAGTTATTGTCTGTGAAACAATTTATTTTCCATGAACCAGTGATGTAAACCACAAAAATAGTTATCTAAAATTAGATATGATGTAATATCTATTTTCAACTATGACTCTGTTAATTGTCCAATAACATCTCTGAATTTAGATTCTGAGCAAATATGTAATAAAAGAATAGTTTCTCAATGTTCCTCAAATTTTTCTCTTAAATAATTTTAAAATTGGACATTAACCAATTATCGTCCAATATTCAAATTCTAAATACATGGTTGGATTCAGCATATCAAATAACCACACTGTTTCATTTTTTGTTAAAATCAAACTAAGTTTTATTTTGGATACTTTGGACCTTTATGGGGTACAGATTGAAAAATGTGCCCAAAATCAAAAATTTAAAACACTGTTAGATTGCACACATTAAAGAACACCAATGATTTTATTTTTGAAGAAATCAAACAAAGTTTAATTTTGGTCCCAAATTTGGACCAACTTTGAAAACCAAGCACAAAATCAAAAAATCTAAAACACTGTTGGATTGACCATATCAAATAACACAAACAATTTAATTTTTGATGAAATCAAACAATGTTCAATTTTGGACCCCAATTTGGACCATCTTGAATACTGTGGCCAAAATCAAATATCTAAATACCACTTAGATTCAGCATAACAAAGAACTCCAATCATTTTTTTTTTTTATAAATCAAACAAAGTTTAATTTTGGACCCTTTGGACCTTAATATGGGCCGACCATGCCCCAAATCAAAAATCTAAATACACGCTTAGATTAAGCGTATCAGAGGACCCCAAGAATTCAGTTTTTTTTAATAAAAAAAAGTTGTATTTTGGACCCTTTGGACCTTAATGTGGACCAATTTGAAGACAGGCCTCAAAATTAAAAAAATCTAAATACACAATTAGATTCAGCATATCAAGGAACACTAATAATTTAATTTTCAAAGAAATCAAACAAAGTTTAATTTTGGACCCTTTGGACCTTAATATGAATCATTTCAAAAACAGACCCTAAAATCCAAATATTAAATACCCAATTAGATTCAGCATATTAAAGACTCCCAAGAATTCAAGTCTTTTGAATTAAACCCCATTGAAATTGCTAAAAAAAATAAGCAATTTATACAAAGTATTGGTTTTGGCCCCTTTTAACTAAACCAATAGGGTCATAACCCCTAAAATCAATCCCAAACTTTATTTTATGGTATAACACCTTTTGGCACAATTAAACGGCAATAAATAGACTTATACTCAAGTTATTGTCCAGAAATTAGAAAATCCTAGTTTTTTGGCCCCTTATTATTAAACAGTTTGGACCATGAACCCTAAAATCAATCCCAACTTTCCTTTTGAAGTATGGAACCTTGTAGTAAAATGTCATAGAAATCCATACTCTAATACACAAATTAGTGTCCTGAAACATGAAAAATGCTTGTTTTTTACCCCTTTTTTTGTCCTTAATTACTAAACAGCTACAACAATAACCCCCAAAATAAATCCCAACCTTCCTATTGTGGAATGGAACCTTGAGCTTAAATTTAATACAGATCAATACAGTTATACTCAAGTTATTGTCTGTGAACCAGACAAATAATTGTTTTTGTTAGGCCCTTTTTGGCCCCTAATTCCTTAACAGCTATGACAATAACCCCCAAAATTAATCCCAACCTTCCTATTGTGGTGTGGAACCTTGTGTTAAAATTTTGACCAAATAAATATCTCTTATACTCAAGTTATTGTCTTAAAACCAGACAAATAATTGTTTTTGGTCCCTTTCTGGCCCCTAATTACAAAACAGCTAAGACAATAACCCCCAAAATCAATCCCAACCCTCCTTTTGTGGTATGAAACGTTGTACTAAAATGTCTTACACATCCATACACTTACACTAAAGTTATTGTCTGCGAACCAATTTTTTTTTTCCATGAATCAGTAAAACTGACCTTTTTTGGCCCCTAATTACAAAACCGCAAGGACAATAGCCCCCCAAAACAATCCAAACCATCCTTTACTGGTATGGAACCTTGTCCTAAAATTTCATAGAGATCCATGAACTTATACTCAAGTTATTGTCTGCAAACAAAAATGTCTTCAGACGCAGACACAGACAACACCATAACATAATAATACCTGCGGTCGTATAAAAAGTTAAAAATACAATTCAAAAGATGAATGAACAACTTTTATTTGTGTTGTTACATTTGTGCTGATGTTATTTGTCAAAAAAAAAGGGGAAGTCAAACCCAGCAACAAGTTCATATGCCTGTGCAAAATCAGGAAACTAGCCAGTGATTGTTTTAGTTATACCTTAATTATGTTTTCTGTCATTAAGGAAATTTGGTGTTGATGGCAGATAATATCTGTAGGACTTTTTAAAATCACAACTGTTCTAGATTCTTTGCTATAGGGACCTTTATATTTTGTACAGAAACTTGCTTAAAGACCTTTGGCTGTCTTCCATTTTTTTGTCTTATGGTTTCAGTATTACAGACTATATCCCATTGGCATTTCATATTTCCGCAAATCTATGGCCTTTTTTTCACATTTATGTACACTAGTATTTTATAAACGATTGCTGCTGTATGTTTCCTCAAATTTTTGCTTGCTTGGTAAGCCAAGTAATCAATGTGTTGTACATATATATTGAAAAAATAATTACATTTCTATTAAAATATTAGCAGTTCAATTATTGATCAAGAAATGGTATTTATATAATACATACATACTTAAAATCCAATAAAATGAATTTAGATAAAATGCAAATGTATCAGTGATCTGAAGCTGTTTACATCATTTCCCTTTTGGTCTTTGGTGGATATTTGTACAATTGGCAATCAAACCACATCTCCATATTTATATTTATATGTTCTCCTATTTTTCAGTGTATCAAAAAACCAGTATAAACAGTCATAAAATGTATAGTCCAATTAATAATAGGTAACTGGCCTTTTGAAACAACTTCCATTGAATGTAAAAGTGTTAGAAATGGCTTTTTACTCCCCTTAAATATGAAAGTTTGAAACTAGATGGTGATACAAAATAAAACGAGTAATGTAAGGTGTGATTAGGATTGAAAGTTCGTAGAAGTAGAATGTTATGACAGTCTGAACTCGATAGTCTTGCACTAGTTGAGTAGGGTCAAAAGTATTAACCTGCAAAAAAAGGTGCTAATAATATATATATAAGGTCTATCTGTCTGTTACATAACTGTGAAAGGACAAGGTTCACTTTTCAGACAATATGGCCTTGAATTTCAGCTTTATCATAAAATATCAAAAAGGCCACAATTGGTTCTTAAATGGATCTAAAAAAATGCGAGGTAAAAAAATCTCTTCATAAAAGTACATTAAATAGGTTCCAAAGTAAGCCTATTTTGGGGATATTGTCAAATTACCATGGTTGTGCACATTTTTTGCACCCAAAAGCTTAAGGAAATCCTTGGATCAGGGATTGTGGACAAAGTAACTTATGCTTAAAACTGTTATAAATTATGGAAAAAATTGACCAAAACTTATTTTACAACACTATAATGCACAATTAAGCCGTTACAACTTCTTAATTTTTTATGTGAGTTGCCAAAAAGAAGTTATTTTGTATTAATAGTAATATCTACTATTTCTTTGTGAAATTTATAGTATTTTGGCCTAATTCAAAAAACCATTAAAATCTTAGGGCCAATTCCAGCCCTTCCTGAAGCTTCTCTTTTATTTATATTTGTATTCATAGTATCAGTAAAAAATGGTGAAAATTATATTATTGATTTTCTGTTTCTGACATATTAGATGAGTGACATTAACCATAAAATTTTATTTTTAATGCACCCACCTAACATACGGCTAAATCATATACCATTCAAAAGCATATCATCTGTACTATCTTTTTTGCCCGGTCGTCAAATATTCGTACAGTGCAATTTTTGTCAAATCACGATGAAAGGTCAAGGTTGCACACTTTCTAATTTTACAATATATCAGCATTTTTGCATACTCTGTCTTCTGAATAATAATATTTTGCATGGAAATATGAAAATCTGTTAGAACAGATGTTAACAATCACTTATCAAACGCACTTTAAAATATTAATGACGGATTTTTAATAAATAGTGATGTTTTCCAGAAATTCCAGTAAAAATGATAAAATTGCACTGAAACCAAAATTTGTGTCTGTTATTCGGTTGTTATTTACCATAGAACCAAATAAAATATTCTATTTAATGCTTTGGAAGTTTTTGACATCATCAAATTACTGCAATTACCCTTCATGCTTATTATGATAGCGACTCGTGCAGTTGCCCAAAATACCACCATCTGCAAAAAATGAGCTTTTTTGCTGTTCTATGTTAACAAAATTTGTATGTAGTCAATGAGATTAAAAAACTAAAATCTTATAATTACAGAAGTGTTTAAAGGATATAATACACGGGGGATTCTTTTTTGGGGGACAATTAGGGAGCAAAACTTTGATATTTCAATATGTATTTTAAAAAAAACTTGTTTTCTTGTTGCCTTCTACTGCAACGTGAACTGACTAAGGAGATAAAAGTTTATAAGCTGGCAACTTAAAATTCTATTTGTGTCAATCTTATCAAATTAATATAATTATTTCTTGAAATACATGTAAATTGACACATTTTGCAAATCTATTTTTATTTGAAAATTCTAGCAGTTTGTTATAACTACACTTTCAATTCAGGAGTAGTAAAAAAACTACACTGAGTATAAAGATGACTGATTGATTGTTGGTGTTTAACGCCACTTTCGGCACTATTGACTACTAAATAAAATTTAGAATGGAAATTGGTAATGTGTTTAAGAGACAACAACCTGACCAAAAAGGATGAAAACAGCCGAAGGCCACCAACGGGTCTTCAACACAATGAAACAATCCTGCACCCGGAGGCAGGCTTAAGCTGACACCTTAACAAAAATGTGTACTAGTTTAGTGAAAACGGATGCTCACTACTAAACTCCGAAACATATAAGAGACAAAAGTAAAAAAAAACACAAAGGCTCCTGGATAAGACTGGCGCAAAAATGCGGAGGGGTTAAACATGTTTGTGAGATCTCAACCCTCTCCTATACCTCTAGCAAATGCAGAATAAAAAAAACCACACACCAACACGCACAGTAAACTCAGTTAAAAAGAAGTCTGAGTCTAATGTCAGAATAGGTAACTGACGAAGATAAGCAAAATGACGGTGAAACATAAATTAATAAAATGCTCCGCTGGGCGCAGCTTGATACGACCGCAGAGGTCCAACCCTGAACAGTTGGGGCAAGTATGGACACAACATTCAAGCTTGATACAGCTCTGAATTTGGATTGTGATTAAATATTTGACACAGCATAGGTTTCTGACACAGAATGAATGTGGTCTAAGAACTTAAAAAATTTTAATTTACCTATTATGGTCCAATATCCAAAATCTAAATACATACACAGTTAGATTCAGCATATCAAAGAACCCCAAGACTTCAATTTTTGTTAAAATCAAACTAAGTTTAATTTTGGACCCTTTGGACCTTAATGTAGACCAATTTGAAAATGGGACAAAAAAACACGGTTAGATTCAGCATATCAAAGAACCCCAATATTTCAATTTTTGATGAAATCAGACCATATCATTATTATTTGCTTTTATATATAAATAAAAAATAACCAACTTAAAATGGAAAATTTAAAAAAAAAAAAAAAAAAGGAAAAAGGAAAAAAAAAAAAAAAAAAGGAAACCCCCCAAATTTTTGAACCCCCTTATGATTCATCATCCCCAAACTCAATCACAGCCTTCCCTTTGTGGTATGGTACCTTGCAGTACAATTTCAGAGAGATCCATACACTTGAACAAAAGTTATTGTCTGGAAACTGTAAAAATGCTTGTTTTTTGCCCCTTTTTGGCCCCAAATTCCTAAACGTTTAGGGCAATTACCCGTAAACTCAAATTCAGCTTTCCCTTTGTGATATGGAACCTTGTAGTACATTTTCATAAAGATCCATACACTAACACACAATTTATTGTCCGGAAACTAGAAAAATGCTTGTTTTTTGCCCCTTTTTGGCCCCTAATTCCTAAATGACCCCCAAAATCAATCCAAGCCTTCCCTTTGTGGTATCGTACGTTGCAGTACAATTTCAGAGAGATCCATACACTTGAACACAAGTTAATTGTCTGGAAACTAGAGAAATGCTAATTTTTGGCCCCTTATTCCTAAACGTTTTGGGCAATTACCCCCAAACTCAATTCCAGCTTTCCCTTTGTAATATGGAACCTTGTAGTACAATTTCAGAAATATCCATCCACTAACACACAAGTTATTGTCCGAAAACTAGAAAAATGCTTGTTTTTGCCCCTTTTTGGCCCCTTTTTCCTAAAATTTTGAGGCAATTACCTCCAAAATCAATCCCAGCCTTCCCTTTGTGGTATGGTACCTTGCAGTACAATTTCAGAGAGATCCATACACTTGAAGACAAGATAATTGTCTGGAAACTAGAAAAATGCTTATTTTTGGCCCCTTTTTGGCCCCTTATTCCTAAACGTTTTGGGCAATTACCCCCAAACTCAATTCCAGCTTCCCTTTGTGATATGGAACCTTGTAGTACAATTTCAGAAAGATCCATACACTTACACACAAGTTATTGTCATGAAACTAGAAAAATGCTTGTTTTTTGCCCCTTTTTTGGCCCCTAATTCCTAAAATTTTGAGGCAATTACCCCCAAAATCAATCCCAGCATTCCCTTTGTGATATGGAACCTTGTGGTACAATGTCAGAGAGATCCATACACTAACACAAGTTATTGTCTGGACGTTACAAAAATGCTCATTTTTGGCCCCTAATTCCTTAACTGTTGGTACCATAACCCCCAAAATCAATCCCAACCTTCCTTTTGTGGTATTGAACCTTATGGTAAAATTTCATAGAGATCCATTCACTTAAACTAAAGTTATTGTGTGAAAACCAATGTGTCTTCGAACGACGACGACGATGACGACGCCAACGCCAACGTCATACCAATATATGACTGCAAACATTTTTTGTGGTCGTATAACAAAGGTCTACAGCAGTTACTGACATGCCAGGTCCAGACCTCATATATCTTCATTATATACAGTATTTTGTAGCGATCAGTTTTATTGAAGGAGGAAGCTGGAGTGCCAAGAGAGATCAACCGACCTTCAGCAGAAAACTGAAAATCCCTGTGAATTATACATTTATTATATTTGTTAGTATGAATGACGAAATTACTGTGTAGGTGTCACACAAAAATTCAACCAATCAGCACCAATGGCCTTTTGTAAAAGTAGGCAACCTCTAAACAAACAAAGCAGTTTTGATGTAGATGTTTTAAATTACTACAGCTATATGCTACAAATAAATTTTCTTTATAAAATCTGATATATAAATATGCATTTAAACCACTTTTATTCTAAATTCAATTGCCTATGGTTTTGCATAAAAATTCAATTGTAAATGTACCACAGACTATTCTCATTTGAGACATTCAGAAAACCAGAGCGCTATTTTCTTACAAGTGAAATGTTTAGCTTGCTATAAAGCCAGGTTTGATGCACCATTTTAATCTGTTTTGAGTTTCCCTTGGAGTACGGTACTTTTGTCATTTTTCTTTTATCTGCCATGCATTGATTAAACATGGGCATATATATAAGAATGAAATAGTCTAAAACCATAGTCATAATTTTTCGTTTGGGTTTATAATGGTGCAAAGATCTCATAACAATAAGAAGTGATATTAGCATGGATTAAAACAATCTGATTTAAATTCAGATCTGTTACAACTCGCATGCTAGTATATCATATGAGGATAACGAAATCAGAGATCTATATTTTAGTAAGATTGTTTTAATTCCAATGGGGACTAACTGTGCACCACTTATTGCGGACCTGTTTTTGTATTGCTATGAGTTACAATTTATGACTAAAATCAGCAAAGACCCATCGAAACAACATCTGATACAAAAATTTAATAATACTTTTAGATATTTGGATGATATATTGGCTCTCAATAATGACGACTTCAGTATGTATACTAAAGAAATTTATCCTGTTGAACTTACTTTAAATAAAGCTAATACTAACAATGACCACTGCCCTTTCCTCGATCTTGATATCTATATCATTAATGGAAAGCTTAATACAAAAATTTATGATAAAAGAGATGATTTTCATTTCCTATCGTTAATTACCCATTTTAGATGGTGACGTTCCCTTGTCACCATCTTACGGTGTTTATATATCTCAACTTGTACGATTCGCTCGTGTATGTAACAACGTTTCAGATTTTAACGAAAGAAATTTATGTATTACTGAAAAATTATTACACCAGGGTTTTCGGTATCACAAACTAGTCAAAACATTTACTAAATTTTATCATCGGTACAAGGACATCATTCGTAAATATAGCTCAACATGCAGACTTCTTATACGTTCAGGTATTTCACATCCAATCTTTTATGGTAATATTCTTTATAAAGCACTAAAATGTCAGTATTCACCTCAGAAGCTAACAAAACCTTTAAATAGACTTATTAAGAAGGGATATAGTTACGATACTGTTGTCAGGTCATTAAAGACTGCATATTTTGACTTTAATAATGATTCACTTATAGGGTCTTTGCATCGGAACTAAACACATTTATTTAAAAACCAGTTGTTGGCATGACACGGGTTATGCTCTTCTCATATATTTTATGATGGTATGATACTAAACCCCTAACGGGAGGGATTGTGCCTGATATTCATATGATGAAGACATAATCTTTCAATTAGTTTAATTGAGGTCTGGAGCTGGCATGTCAGTTAACTGCTAGTAGTCTGTTGTTATTTATGTATTATTGTCATTTTGTTTATTTTCTTTTGTTACATCTTCTGACATCGGACTCGGACTTCTCTTTAACTGACTTTTAATGTGCGTATTGTTATGCGTTACTTTTCTACATTGGCTAGAGGTATAGGGGAGGTTGAGATCTCATAAACATGTTTAACCCGCCGCATTTTTGCGCCTGTCCCAAGTCAGGAGCCTCTGGTCTTTGTTAGTCTTGTATTATTTTTACTTTTAGTTTCTTGTGTATAATTTAGAGTTTAGTATGACGTCCATTATCACTGAACTAGTATATATATTTGTTTAGGGGCCAGCTTAAGGACGCCTCCAGGTGCGGGAATTTCTCGCTGCATTGAAGACCTATTGGTGACCTTCTGTTGTTGTCTGTTCTGTGGTCGGGTTGTTGTCTCTTTGACAAATTCCCCATTTCCATTCTCAATTTTATTAAGATTATGAGATAGCTTACAAGCAGAGATGTAATGGTACATTATAATTGCTAACTATTCAACTCTATTTGTTTATCCTGAAAAAAAATCCCTTCATTTACAATCTCTATATGTGCACTTAAAGACAAACGGACGTAGGGACACAAGGTTTATATCTTACATCGATATCTGAGCTTGCAGGTTTTCTTTGCCTTGGCTTAAAGAAAATAACAATGAGGCAGTGTAAAACCATGATAGTTGAAAAAAAAAGATAACACCATGAACTAAGTGAAAAACAGTCCTTAAAACACTACACAGAAATGTGCCAACACTACCTAAAACAGGTGGTAAATACAGTTGCTCAGTAAGGATATTCAATCTTCCAGAACATTAATTTGCAGTCATATTTAATAAAAACAACTAATAAAATATGCAATAATGAGCTTACATTTAAAAGAATCAGCCAGATTTGTGAATTATAAAGCACATTGTGCAAACAATATTAATTTGAATATTGAATGAGAATAAAACTTCGTCTTTCGACATCGGAAACACATTTTTACTATACATATACCTTGTTTATTCATTAAAGCACTTTCAATACCCCTATTCATTTTCTTTCGATATTTACTATATTATCTAGCCAAAGAAAAGCAAAATGATCAATATTTGTAGATGGTGTTTTTATAGGGCAACTGCAAAAGTTGCATTAGAAGGCCGCATCTTAAGCTATATTACATTAATTACAGTTTACAATGATGCAAAAATTCCCTCGGCTTATAAAACATTAATTTATTATTTTTGACATATATATACTAATACCTTAAGGAACATTTAGCTGTTAATTCAATTATATCATTTTTGGAAGTTTTTTAAAGAAATGCAATTTTATGTAAATATTGCGCAATTAACATTTAAGTTTGCATTTGATTTGGAATTATGGTATTCTGTTTTATAAGGTTCAGACAATTTTTAGATGAACAAATTTCATATAGGTACCAGAAAAGGGCATTTTGTTTAACTGTAGCAAAATTTTGGAATATTCTTTTTTGACCTCTAACCTTGATTTAACGAAAATTGCACCGCATGAATTATTGACGACCGGGCAAAACAGAAAGTACAGATAACAAGCTTTCGAATGATATATAATATAGCCGTATGTTAGGTGGGTGCATTAAAGTCGTTAACTAAGCGTCTTTTTGAAAAATGTCACTCGCCTATATTGCTCTCTGTCTAAAATTTATTGCATATTTTAAAATATTCTGAAGTGTTCATTCTCCCCCTTTGTATGTTTTAAATCTGTTTGTTTGAACTTGATGTATTCATTATCAGTCACTGAATTCTGCTATATAATGCATCCATTTATCTTCTTCACATAGAAATGGTCTTTCACAGAATTATAGTCTGTAGTATGCAATATATGTTAAATGAATGATTCTTGATTTAGCTAACAAAAAATTAAATAATAAATAAATAAACAGCTGCGCAATTAGCCAATGATATGCTCTTCTTGTGCATATTGAAAGTGTTGCAATAATAAAATGAAATATTAAGAATGTTTTTAATCAAAAGTAATTAAAATGGCCTTTAAAAAAGAGCTGCATGAGGATATCCTAAGGCATAGAAATAGTGAATAAAATAATTTACTGTTAATAGTCCTATAGATTTGGAATGATAAGACCAGAAAATTTTCAAAATCAAAAGGGATTCTAAAATGTTATTTATAAAAATAATCTTGGGATTTACACTTTCAGGTGTAATGGCACCAAAACATGGCACGTCACATCGGAAAAAGGATTGAAAAAAAAAATTAATTCCCTGGAATTTGACAGTTGTAGGAAATGAACCCTGCATTTCATTGCAGAAAAAAATTCTGAGTCATAAAAATGTATCTTGGGTGTTTCAAAGCACCATTCTTTTTTGATTAGGTGTTTTTATAAAATATTTTGAAAAATTGAGGTGACATGGTTACTAAAGCTTGTAAACAGGAAAAAAAAAGGGTGAAAATTTGATGTTTTTTTCCGATGATGGTTATTATCTTATATGCAATGAAATGGTTGTGTGAAATTTTCACTATAGTCCTGGACAGGATTAAATGTTACTCTTGGCAAGTATTTCTTTATTTGAAACAAAGATAAATTCTGCACAATGTTTTGAAAAATGAAAATTCAATTAAGACTAATAAGGGAAAAACAGTGGTGGTATTACCCCTTCACAAACAAGTTAGGAAGTAAATAAAAATAAATTGCTTCACTGAGCGCAGCTGGATACGACCGCAGATGTCCAACCCTGAAAAGTTGCAGCCAAAATGGACACATCATTCGCGCTTGATACAGGTCTGAATTTGGATTGTAATTAAATATTTGACACATAATAGGTTTCTGACACAGAATAAGTGTAGTCAAAGAACTTAAAATTGGTTATATGATTTGAAAAAAAAAATATTTGAAATTTTCGTTTTAATTTCTTAAATCTGAAATGAGAAAATTTATAGCCCCCACAAATTCTTATTTACCCCCTTTCCCACCCAATTTTTTTCAACTCCCCTTTTCCTTTTCCAATATTCCAAAATAATCTCAACTCAAATTTCTAATGGAGTTTGCAACCATAACTTCTCATTTAAATACATCATAAAATATCAAAATATAAAATGACATACAGTCATGGCTAAAATTAATATTAATTAATAGTAACTTCTAAAATAAATTTACAGCTAATCATCTCAAGACAATCATCATTTCTTAATACATAATTTACAAGCAGTGTAAGGGAGGTAATCAAACATATATTCAACAGTATTCTTTAAATGGATTGGATTACCTCCCTTACACTGCTTTTAAATTGTCTAAATTGTCCTTTAACCATAAAAACCCTTGTTTTCCCCATTTTTGCCCCTAATTGCTAAATGGTTTGAGCCATAACCCCCCATAACCATCCCTTTGTTGTATGGAAACTTGTGGTATAATTTCAGAGAGATTCATACACTTAAACACACGTTATTGTCTGGAAACTGCAAAAATGCTTATTTGGGCCCCTTTTTTGGCCCCTATTTCCTAAACCTTTGGGACCATAACCCCCAAAATCAATCCCAACCTTGCTTTTGTAGTTATAAACCTTGTGTTAAAATTTTACGACGACGACGACGATGACGACAACGTGATACCAATATACGACCAAAAAATTTTTAACTTTTGTGGTCGTATAAAAATACACATAAGCCGGCAAAGACGTCTAGTTCAGAATTATCATTTGAACTGTAAGTTATAACATGCTATTTAAAAATGCAATGATTTTTTTCGTTTATACACTATCAAAACAGTATAAATGTAAAAGTTTAGAATCTTATGAATCTATATTCTCCTTGTTGGGAATTAGAAATCAATTCAGTAGCTAATTGTGGTGTTTAATCCTTGTCTTCTTGACAAAACTTATTTTGATGTGTAACTCATGATTGAATCCGTAAAATGCATGCTTGGTCTTTTAAGATTCTATTTGTCCATTCTATATTTTTGCATATATGTTGAATAAAATTAATATTCCTTTTCTTTTTATTATTAATATCTGTGAATTTTTTTCTCTACCTAACCTCTTACTTCAGACTGTAAGGTATTTCTAAGAACACTGTATGATGACGTATTTGTGAAAACCTGAGCTCTCTGCTTTATGACTTCAACTGGGACTCTTATCAAACAGCAAGTCTAAAAATAGAAAAAAGATCTGAAATCAAAAAAAAAAGAAGCAAAAAATTATCCAAATATCAAATAAATATAAATGGGGAATGTGTCCATGGGACACAGATGATGCCCATGCTTGCATGTAATGTTATATAGGGACATAACTCAAGAACGGTAAAAGTGACGCTACCCAAATTCTTACTTGATCTGAGTTTTGTGGTAATAAGCATTGTGTATAACTTTCATAACATTTGGTTGAGGCAAATTTAAAGTAGAGAACGGAAATGAAAAATTCATCAATTTTTCCATTTGTAAAGGAACATAACTCTAGAAAGGTAAAAGTGACGCCACCCAAATTCAAACTTGATCTGTGTTTTGTAGTAATAAGCATTGTGTATAAGTTTCATAATATTTGGTTGAGGCAAACTTAAGTTAGAGAACGGAAATGAAAAATTCAGCAATGTTTCCATTTGTAAAGGAGCATAACTGTAGAAAGGTAAAAGTGACGCCATCCAAATTCAAACTTGATCTGTGTTTTGTGGTAATAAGCTTTGTGTATAAGTTTCATAACATTTGGTCAAGGCAAACTTAAGTTAGAGAACAGAAATGAAAAATTCAGCAATTTTTCCATTTGTAAAGGGGCATAACTCTAGAACGGTAAAAGTGACGCCACCCAAATTCAAACTTGATCTGTGTTTTGTAGTAATAAGCATTGTGTATAAGTTTCATAACATTTGGTTGAGGCAAACTAAAGTTACAGAACGGAAACCAATTTCAAGGGTAAAACTTAATGCCCCCTCCGTTACGGCAGTGGCATAAAAATGCTCTGCAGGTTGCAGCTTGAAGGACTGCAGAGGTCTGAACAAATGAGGCAAGTATTTATTCAAGCTTGACATAGCATAGGCTTCTGACACAGAATGAATGTGGTCTAAGAACTTAATATGGATTGTGTCCACATGTGGACACAGATGATGCCCCCGCTTGCATATCATATAGTTATAAAGGAACATAACTGAAGAACAGTAAAAGTGACGCAACCCAAATTTGAACTTGATCTGAGTTTTGTGGTAATAAGCATTGTGTGTAAGTCTCATAACATTTGGTTGAGGCAAACTTAAGTTAGAGAACGGAAACTAAAAATTTTGCAATTTTCCATTTATAAAGGGGCATTACTCTAGAATGGTTTGAGTGACGCCACCAAAATTCAAACCCGATCTGTGTTTTGTGGTAATAAGCATTGTGTATAAGTTTCATAACATTTGGTTGAGGCAAACTTAAGTTAGAGAACGGAAACTAAAAGTTTTGCAATTTTTCCATTTATAAAGGGGCATAACTCTAGAACGGTTTGAGTGACGCCACCAAAATTCACCCTTGATCTGTGTTTTGTGATAATAAGCATTGTGTATAAGTTTCATAACATTTGGTTGAGGCAAACTTAAGTTAGAGAATGGAAACTAAAACTTTTAAAATTTTTCCATTTATAAAGGGGCATTACTCTAGAACGGTTTGAGTGACGCCACCAAAATTCTAACTTGATCTGTGTTTTGTAATATTAAGCATTGTGTATAAGTTTCATAACATTTGGTTGAGGCAAACTTAAGTTAGAGAACGGAAACTAAAAGATTTGCAATTTTTCCATTTATAAAGGGGCATAACTCTAGAACGATTTGAGTGACGCCACCAAAATTCACCCTTGATCTATATTTTGTGATAATAAGCATTGTGTATAAGTTTCATAACATTTGGTTGAGGCAAACTTAAGTTAGAGAACAGAAACTAAAAATTTTGCAATTTTTCCATTTATAAAGGGGCATAACTCTAGAATGGTTAATGTGACGCTACCAAAATTCAAACTTGATCTGTGTTTTGTGGTAATTAGCATTGTGTATAAGTTTCATAACATTTGGTTGAGGCAAACTCAAGTTAGAGAACGGAAACCAATTTTGGGACGTACGGACGGATGTACGTACGTACAGACGGACAAGGGTAAAACTTAATGCCCCCTCCGCTACAGCAGGGGCATAAAAAATTAAAATTGAATATTTACCTTTTATGGTCCAATATCCAAAATCTAAATTCATGGATAGATTCAGCATATCCAAGAACCCCATGAATTCACTTTTTGTTGAAATCAAACAAAAAAGTTTAATTTTGGACCCTTTGGACCTCAAAGTAGACCAATTTAAAAACAGTGCCCAAATTCAAAAATCTAAATACACAGTTAGAATCAGCATATAAAAGAACCCCAAGAATTCTCTTTGAATTAAACCCCATTGAAATAGGTAAAGAAATAAGCAATTTATACAAAGTATCCGAAAAGTATTGTTTTTGGCCCCTTTTTTCCTAAACGGTTAGAGCCATAATCCAAAAAATCAATCCCAACCTTCCTATTTTTGGTATGGAACCTTCTGGTACAATTTCATAGAGATCCAAAGACTTATACTCCAGTTATTGTCCCGAAACAAGAAAATCCTATTTTTTTTTGGCCCTTTTTGGCCCCAAATTCCTAAATGGATTAGGCCATAACCCCCAAAATCAATCCCAACCTTCCTTTTGTGGTATGGAACCTTGTGGCACAATTTCATAGAGATCCATACACTTATACTCAAGTTATTGTCTGGAAACCAAATGTCTTTGAAGACAATGCTGACAAAGACTACGTCATACCATTATACGACCCCAAAAATTTTGCGGTCGTAAAAAATTGAAATGAAGATTTTAAAACTTTTGCAAAATAGGATAATAATATGGGATAAAATTGTGTCATGAAATTTGGCATGAATTGGAAATTGTGGTTTATGGGATTGTAATTCTAAGTGGTTGGGATGTTATTTTCAATAGGATTTGTGCATTTGTGGTTAGAATTGTTCTGAAAAGTGATATCAAAGGTGACATTAATGTTGTATGTTTTAGAGTGGATCTATAATCATTAAATTGTGGTTTGAGTTATTTTCCTTTGAACAGAAATGTCAATATTGAGGAAATTGTTTTTAAGTATATGTGGGAAATTTGGACCCACTTGAAAACACGGCCCAAAATCTAAATACACAGTAAGCTTGATTAAGCATATCAAAGAACCCCAATAATTCAAGATTATTTACACTCCATTGAAATTGGTCAGAAATAAGCATTTCAAACAAATTTAAAAAAAAATTATTTTTTACCCCTTTTTGGCTCCTTTTTCCTTAGGGTGCAATCACCAGTTTTTTTCTAGGACGTCATATTTTGAGAGACCATGCATAAGTGAACCTTAGTGGTGGTATTGTTAATAAAGATACTTGTATAAAACTAGATTTCACTGGAATCAGAATTTTCTATAGTTTTTAATGAAATAAAAATAAAGTATAATTTTAACTATTAAACAAGAATGTGTCCATAGTACACGGATGCCCCACTCGCGCTATCATTTTCTATGTTCAGTGGACCGTGAAATTGGGGTAAAAACTCTAATTTGGCATTAAATTTGAAAGATCATATCATAGGGAACATGTGTACTAAGTTTCAAGTTGATTGGACTTCAACTTCATCAAAAACTACCTTGACCAAAAACTTTAACCTGAAGTGGGACAGACGGACGAACAGATGGACGGATGAATGGATGAATGGACTAACGAACAGACGCACAGACTGAAAAACATAATGCCCCTCTACTATCATAGGTGGGGCATAAAAAGTTCTATCCAGAGAAAATAAAAAAAAAAGCCCAATCTCAACATGAATAAATTGCTTCGCTGAGCGCAGCTGGATTCGACCCCAGAGGTCCAACCCTGAACAGTTGGGGCAAAAATGGACACAATATTTGTGCTTGATACAGGTCTGAATTTGGATTGTAATTAAATCTTTGACACATAATAGGTTTCTGAAACAGAATAACTGTAGTCAAAGAACTTGGTTATATGATATGAATTTATATTCAATTTTTTGCTTTTATTCAATACACTATGCTGTTGCTGAAATTGTCCCCCCTCCCAATTTTTTTTTCACCTCTCCCCCCTTTTTTCAAAAAAAAATTCTTTCCCTCAAGATATGGTCATAATTTCAATTAAAATTTCCAATGGAGTTTGGCTAAAATTAATATTCCTTAATCAGCATTTTTAAATAGTAACTTCTAAAAATAAATTGACAGCTAATCACCTCAAGACAATACAACATTTCAGTATACATAATTTAAAAGTAGTGTAAGGGAGGTAATCCAAACATAACATTGTACTTTTTTTAATTGTCCATTAACCAGGAAACCCTTGTTTTTCCCCTTTTTTTGCCCCTAATTCCTAAACTTTTGAGCCATAACCCCCCAAAGCCAATCCTAACCATCCCTTTGTGGCATGGAAACTTGTGGTATTATTTCAGAAAGATCCATACACTGTTCCACAAGTTATTGTCTGGAAACTAGAAAACGCTTATTTGGGCCCCTTTTTGGCCCCTAATTCCTAAACTGTTAGGACTATAACCCCCAAAATCAATCCCAAACCTTCCTTTTATGGTTATAAACTTTGTGTTTAAATTTCAGAGATTTCTATTTACTAATACTAAAGTTATTGTCCAGAAACAAAATGTCTTAGGACGACGCTGACAATGTTGACAACGTGATACCAATATACGACCGCAAAATTTTTTGCGGTTATATAAAAACCTGAAATCAGGTCATATGCACACCCATGTAGGCATGATACAGGCACATTTCAGATAAACAAAACTGTATGAATTTCATAGATTTTTACCTGGTCTTTTAAAAAATTCTCGCTTCAGGATAGTTCGCCTGCTTCGGAAAAAGCTACAGTAGCTACAATTAAGCTTTCAATTTTCACTATAAAAAAAACCAGGAAGTTTACAGTGTTGTCTCCCCTTAAAACATGTATATTTAATCTAATTCTAAAAATTATTTTAATCCTTCAACCTGTTTTAATTGAAAGCTATCTAACAACTTATTTTTACCATCAAATAAACAAAACATGATACACTTCCACCAATAATGTAAATAAAAAGGTATTTCCCTACATGGCTATTTTTTGTCGGGGATTAAGCCCTAGTATTTTATATGAAACTGTTTATAGCACCCTAAGCGGATACGGCCATAACCCTCAAATTCAATCTAAGCTTACTTTTGTGGTATGGTTACTTGTGGTACAATTTCATACAAATCCGTACACTTATTCTCAAGTTATTGTCTTGAAACCAGAAAAATGTTTGCTATTGGCTCATTTTTGGCCCAAAATTCTTAAATGGTTAGGGCCATAACCCCTAAAAATCAATCCCAACCTTTTTTTGTGTGGTATGGAACCTTGTGGTACAATTTTATAGAGATCCATACACTTATATATACTCAAGTTATTGTCTGGAAACCAAATGTCTTTGGATGACGACGTAATCTCCATACCATTATACAGCAGGAAATTTTTGCAGTAGTATAAGAAATTGCAACATTTGCTCAAAATTACATGTTTAATTCCCCATATATATTATTTAATTTTTTAAACAATTTTCAAATAAATTTCCTGATATAAAAATTAGGATGATTTTGTGCTTTTATCAAAAATGAGACAACTTGTTTGTTTATATATAAATAGGATGAGATTAAAATGAAGTTAACATTTTCAAATATGATATAAAAATTAGGATGATTGCCAATGAGACAACTATATATACGAGAGTTAAAATGAAGTGGAAGTAACCAACTTTAGGCCACTGTACCACCTTCAACTATGAGAAAAACCATGATTCACCCTTATTGTGCATATTGAAATTGTTGCAAGAATGAAATGAGATATTTAGAAGGCATATAATCAGAAGCAAATAAAATGGCTCTGTAGAAAAAACATTCCTGAGGATGCCGGAAGATACTCTTCGACAGGCATATAGATTTTGGTAACTAAAAAATAATATGTGTATATAGGACACCATGCCCCTCTCACTCTATCTTTTGTCCAAGATCAGTGAAGCTGTGTCAAAATCGTAATTTTTCACATAATTAAAAAAGTTCACCTAATATTTAACAGATATGCTAAGTCGATGTGAATCATTCACCTGGGAGAATGTACTTATTTCCCACCTATGACATTTCTGTGTTCAGTGAACCGTTTAACTGGGTCAAAGTCATATAATTTTTAAAAGTTCACACCATAATAAACATATGTAATGGATTTCAAGACCAGACCTTCATGATAAACTACTGTAGATATGTAATTTCCGTGTGTACTTATATTCGTGAATTGGATATTGCCGAAGAATTCATGTGTATTTAATTTAGCGATATTTCTAAGAATATCAAACATAAACTAGAGGCTCTAAAGAGCCTGTGTCGCTCACCTTTGTCTATGTGCATATTCAACAAAGGACACTCTCCAACATTGTAGACGAAAATAGAATAGAATTCATGACAAAAATCTCTGTTTTGTTGATCTTGTATTGCTGATCATTTAGTCAGTTTAGTCTCTCTCTATCTTCTTTAGTTTTTGCTCAAAACACAAAAGAGGGTAAAAAAATCCTCATTTAAGGGCAATCACTCCTATAAAGAGTGACAGTCTACTAACTATATCGGCAAAATTTGACTTGTTAGTAGATCTTGCCTTGCTGATCATTTTTGTGATTTAAAGTGTCTAGCTAGCTGTTATCTGTTATAATTTTTATCATATAAGCCCAAACCACAAAAAAACTGTAAAAATTGTCATTAAAGGGCAATAACTCCAATAAGGAGTCATCAAACGATTTCCGCCATATTGTCTTAATTGTAGATCTTGTCTTCCAGATCATTTTTGCTTATTTAAGCTTCTATCTATCTATTATAATTTTTAAACATGATAAAAGGCAAAAACGCAAAATATTGGAAAAAATTGTCATCAAAGGGCAATAACTCTAATAAGGAGTCAACTGACAATTTCAACCATGCAGACTTATAACTTGTCTTGCTGATCATTTTTGCAATATAAAATTTCTCTCTAACTATTATAGTTTTCAAGATAATAGGCAAAAATTAAAAAAATGGTAAATTTTGTCATTTAAGGGCAATAACTCCTATAAGAAGTCATCTGACAGTTTTGACAGTTATAGACAATTGGTAGACTAAGAGCTCAACATTTCTGCCCCAGTCAGATTTTCTCTCTTTATAACTTTTTTCAAAATAATAGACAAAACTTGCATTTTACCCCTATGTTCTATTTTTAGCCATGTCGGCCATCTTGGTTGGCAGGCGGGGTCATCGGACACATTTTTTTAAACTAGATACCCCAATGATGATTGTGGCCAAGTTTGGTTAAATTTTGTCTAATAGTTTCTTCAGAGAAGATTTTTGTAAAAGTTAACAGAAGACGACGGACGCCAAGTGATGAGAAAAGCTCACTTGGCCATTTGGGCCAGGTGAGGTAATAAGGGACTTTACATATTTAAATGTTCAGTAATTATGTCTTCATTTGTTTAAAAATATGAAACAATATGAAACAATATAAACAAAATAAACAAAGATAAGTAAATCATCAAAAGAGTCATCTGTACATCATCCAATTAAGTTGTTTGTTACACAACAAAGCTGTAATATTTGGCTAGGGTCATTATTTGTTACCTTTTGATCTTTTCTTCTAAATTGGTTTTCTGTGTGAATAAGTGATGTTATTTTAACAGTTTGAAAGTTCGTTTGAGGTTATGTAAGGTACACATGCATGTACAGTTGTATTCTTATTCCGATGATATTTATTCAATGGTTTTGTATATACCCCGTATGCATTTAATTTGTAAATCAATTTGTATTCGCATGTATTTATTTTTTTGCGACTATATAACTACTGCAAAAATTCGTGAAAAATAAATACAATGCAAAAATAAGTACATATACAGTACCTTATTTTGATACTGGACAGAATGGCAAACATACAGATTCACAGATCAGAAAACAATGTCATAATGCCTCCCTAAGTCTTGTAGGTGGGGCATAAACATATCAACTAGGGTCATATTGTGACAGGGGAAAATCATGAATCCAACTACATATATCTATTGTAAAAATACTATACACATGAAATTAAAGTAGATCACTTCTTAGAAAAAATACAGTGAGGTCAAGACTATGAAACAGAATATTTTACTGACATATCAAAAGTGTTTTTTTTCTTTTACGCACCACTTCACCAAATGAAGCACCAGCCATATGTACTATTGGAAATGATTTACTTAATCCAACACTAGAAGCGAAATTCTTCGTGGTCTCATAAGTACAGAAAAATACTGCAGCTGAAAAAAAAATGATATAAAATATTTCATCTAAAATTTTAACTAGAATTAGGAAATCTAATACTGTAAATTCAGAAATTATTGCGTGCATTTATTTTTGCGATTTTTGAAGAATGGACAAAAATGCGAGATTAATTATTGCGATTTCAAGAAAATCTGGATACAAATATATGTATCAAAATTCAGAATGCGAGTTCTTATTATTGCGATACTCATCCAATCGCATTATTCGCATTAATAAAAACCTCGCAATAATTTCTGAATTTACAGTATCTAATGATCACATATACTCCCCACACCTTCAAATAAAAATAACTACTGGAATAAATGTTGTTGAAACTCGTTTGCACTAGAAAGTTTCTAAGTCTGTTCTCTTGTTATTTGTTTAATGAATTACTACACCAATGTAATATCAACCTTATCTATAAATATTTGTTTGGGACTGCAACTCTTAGGAATGGTAAGGAATACTAAGGATAGAACTGATCAAAATCAAACTAATAAATCAAAGGTATTTAGTTAAATGATTTTCAAATTTTCAACCAGAAACCCTATTATATTGAATTTTCAAAAATTGAAGGACCATAAATCTAGATCCTGTAACACTTCAATCCATTTTATGTAGCAGTTCTCTTTTCATCATTCAGAAACCACAAACCTTTCTTTTTCCCCAAAGATCAAGAAAAGGTATTTAGTCAAATGGTTTCCCAATGATTATCATCCTTAAAACCACACTATTTTGAATTTTGAAAGAATCCAGGACTATGATTCTGAAACATTAAGGCCAAAAAGGCAAAAATCAAAATTAACCTGAAGTTAAAAATCCATAATTAACTTCATATAAATTTCAATCTAATTTGACATGAAGTACTTTTTTTATTTCTCACCCAGAAACCACATAATTTAAAATTTATGCAAACAATCAAAAACCATTACCATGGATTAGTATATGTTACATTGAGGAAAAAAATGGTCCAAAACACTCCATTAAAATTTCAATTCATTTGGTGCAGTGGTTCTCTAGCTATATAATTTAATTTTGGATGTAACACGCCTTCTGATTGACTGAAAGTTTTTTATCTATCAGCTCATAGACATAATTTTGTCATGTGACCGTGACGTCATCAACGTTTTTTCATGATTTACTCCTTAAAAATGGAATTTAGAATTAAATTATATTTGGAATGACTGTAATATTTTTTCTGTCTATTCAAAATAACCTCAAAAATGTGGTGCACACTTTTAAATAACCCGCTACTCAGGTTATTCAGTGTGCACCACATTTTAGATGTTATTTCTTCATAATTTAATTTTGGATGTAACATGTCTTCTGATTGGCTGAATGTTTTTCTGTCTATCAGCTCATAGACATAATTTTGTTATGTGACCGTGATGTCATCAACATTTTTTTTATGATTTACTCCTTAAAAATGGAATTTAGAATTAAATTATAAGGAATGAATGTAATATTTTTTCTGTCTTTTTCAAAATAACCTCAAAAATGTGGTGCACACTTTTAAATAACCTACTACGCACCACATTTTTGAGGTTATTTCAAATAGGCAGAAAAAATATTACAGTCATTCATTAATCAAAACTAATTACCATCTGGAAAAAAGAACATCTTTAAAATAAGTCTGAAATAAACAATTATCAATGCATACCCTCGATAATATATATCAGCATTTCATGTGTATTTCAGTCTAGACACCATCTTATTAACCATCGAGATGACCTCCGAAGACTGCTGACGGTCACATAACATGATATAAACATAAACATAAATATAAATAGATTGCAACCACGTGCAATTGGATTTTTCTAGGTCTGTTTGATTTCATGTTAGAGATCTTTTACCTGTATAAGAATGATTTTTTGTGGATCGAATCAGTCAACGAAATGTTTCACCTTTGTTTCACTTTCAATGTTGACATTCTTTTAATGGCTGAACACGTATAATACATGCATAACCAATCTCTAGCTAAGGGGTTAAATGGAAGGTCACATGAACACGGATTCAATGAGGTCAAATTATTCACTTGCAAGTGAATAATTCATCAGCGATGTTTCTTAGCTTATTTTGACAAAATTGAACTAAAATGGCTGCTAAAAGCAAATTATTATTTCACTATTTCACTTTCATTAATGATTGAACAAAAAAAAAATCATGTTTTAATTTTTTTTTTAATTTGACTCGTTCATAGATCTTGTCTTGCTGATCATATTTGCTGTTTTAAAAGGGTATCTATCTTTTATGCTTTCAACAGAATAGGCAAAATGCAAAAATTGCTAAAATTCGTCATTAAAGAGCAGTAACTCTAATATGGGGTCCACTCATGATTTCGACCATTTTCACTTTAATGGAGATTTTGTCTTGCTGATCATTATTGCTATTTAAAGATTCTTCTTCCATCTTTTGTAGTTTTCAAAATAATAAGCAACAAGAGGATGTCAGATTAACAGCAAACTGAATTTTCCTGCATGAAAATGATATTTGCAAATATGGACCCCCAAACAGGATCAAGTAAAAAAAAAAAAAAAGAATTTTTGTAGGGTTCAAAACTGGAAAGGCCAAAATCAATCTAAGTATCACTTTTCATTACTTAAAGGTCTACAACTCAACAACAATAAAAGTTAACATTGTGAAAATCGAACTTGACCTTCATTTAGTCACAGAAAACAACAAATCTAAATTTGAAAAGATTTCAAGTTATTGCACGGACACTGTTTGGCAGCCGCCCGCTAGTCGACCCACCCACTGTACATCACCAATTTAATATTTTCCTTTGGAAATCTGGTTAAAAATGAAAAAAAGGGTAACAAAAATCATCTATTTATAGCAGTTTTCAAGATAATAAACAAAACTAGCACTTTACCCCTATGTTCTATTTTAAGCCATGTTGGTTGGCAGGGGGATTAATCAGGAGTCATGTGTCGGTTAAGTCTATTTAACTGTTTAATATTTCCAGTAATTTCCATTATCCTTATCATGTATTGAGTCATCTGTTGTAATCAAATTTTCATAAACTCTCAACCCCCTATTATAAGTAGTTACATGGTAGTATGCTTATGTCCTTACAGGAGACCTCAACATCGTCAAAGACCGTGAGGTCATAACTTTTCTTAAGAAAGGACCGAAATATCGTCCTCCATCTAAAATAGATTGGAAACAGTGTCGTCAGGTCATTAAAGACGCTCTGTCTGTCTACTGTAAAAATTGGTGTAAACGTGAAAAATCTGATAAAAAATCTCTAGACAGTTATTTGAATAAAATTATGAATACTGTTAATATTCGTATATCTCATTTTGAAAACAATTCTGAAATTAGTAATAGGGTCCATGATATTCCCATTTCCAGAATAAAAAATAAACTCCAAGTACTCGCAAAGCGGTTTGTGTTCGTACCGGCAGACAAAGCAGCAAATAATGTAGTGGTGGTGTGACACATATACTACACGAAAGTTCTCCAAAACAAAATTACAAATTCATCTACATTCAGGTCCATACGCTCCACAGAGAGTCAAATTGTAAACAAGCATATCACTGCCACTACCCAGCTTAAAGCCTCTTCCGAACATTTGAAAGTCCCTACTATGTACTGGTTACCTAAATTGCACAAAAAACCATTTAAATTCCGTTTCATCTACGCATCTAGTAAGTGTTCTACTACCAATCTATCAGTTCTTCTAACTACCTCCCTTACTACTATCAAAGAACTTATTAACTTTTGTAATAAAGCTTATGAAAATAATGGTATTAATTATTTTTGGAGTGTTAAAAATTCTTCAGAAGTTTTAGATAAAATACATGCTTTTGATGGTCCTTTTAATTCTGTTGACAGTTATGATTTTTCTACTCTCTATACTACACTTCCACACAATCTTATCAAGCAAAAGTTTTCATATTTAATTAAATGGTCTTTTGAAAAATCTCATTACAAATTTATTTGCTGTAACTCGTTTAAAGTCTTTTTCTGTAACGAAAAAGGAAAGTATGCTAGATACACTTACTGGAAATGTGAAGATATGATTGAAGCTTTAAATTTTCTCCTGGACAACATATATGTACGTTTCGGCGATTAAGTGTATCGACAAGTAGTGGGTATTCCTATGGGCACTAACTGCGCCCCTTTAAAAGCAGATTTATTCCTGTATTGCTATGAATCTCAGTTTATGACCAAACTCAGTAAAGACATGTCATTGTTACATTTGGTTGATACATTCAACAATACCTTCCGTTATCTAGATGATATTTTTTCGTTAAATAATCCAGAGTTCTCTAAATATACTACAGAAATTTACCCAATAGAACTTACTTTAACTAAATCTAACATAAACAGCAGTAGTTGTCCTTTTCTGGACTTGGACATTTCAATCTCTAAAGGAAAACTCCATACGAAAATTTACGACAAAAGAGACGATTTTTCATTCCCTATTGTTAATTTTCCTTTTTTAGATGGCGATGTTCCTTTGGCTCCATCATGCGGTGTGTATATATCCCAACTCGTTCGTTATGCCCGTGTGTGTAGTGATGTCATAGATTTTAACGAACGTAATCAATGCATCACTGGTAAATTATTAAGTCAGGGATTTCGTTAACATAAATTACGTAAAACTTTTGCTAAGTTCTTTCATAGATACAAAGATTTGATTAGTAAATTTGGCTGTACCTGTAGAAAACTGATTAAAAACGGTATTTCACATCCTAAATTTTACGGTAATATTGTACTTAAAGCGCAGAAATCACTATGTGATCCGTGTAAACTCATCGAACCTTTAAATAAACTTATTAGTTCAGGTTATCTTACCAGTGTTGTAATTAGATCTTTGAATATAGTTTACTTTGGCACTAATATCGATTTTGTCATCAGCAAATTAAAACATAACTAAATTTGTATTCTTTTCAAACGGGATGTTTAAAGACACACCCACGTTCATTTTGATCTATAAAGAGGTTAAACTCCTAACTATCCTACTGTCTGTCGATACATTTATTTTGGCATTGCACAAGTCATGTCTTCTTTGACTGTCCATGACGTTAAAATACTAAATCCTGGGAAGTGTTTTAGTTGATTTTAGTCTCTGATGCATGATTTTTTATTATTAATTGTTTTGGCTTTTAACTAGCTGTCAGTAACTGCGAGCACTCTCAAATCGTACTTTCTTGTTTATTTGACCTGTTGATACTAATTGTAATGCTTTTTTTGTTATTTAATGTTATTCAGGGTTATATCTGGTCTATATACCAGCTTTGATAAGTGTTTGGTACTAATATAAATTTCCCACTTCGTACTATGAACATCAAAATTATTTATTTTGTAAAAATATTTCCTTTCTCTATTGTAACTGTACACGTTTACCTAACAACAAAATTATTTTCATTTACCTGTGTTTAAAGTTATTGCAAATGGCTGATATTTTTGTTCGAGCATATTGTTTTCCTTAAATTGTTTAACATTTCATACCGATATAACATGTTACTTTTATTATTCTTCCCTTAGTTTATTTATTTTGTATTTACATTGTATCATAGGTCAAATTTATTTGTTCAGTGTATGTTCAATGGTGTTAATATGTCCTTTGATTGAGTTAAGCTATTTCAGTTGATATTTTATAGTGTTTCTTTCTATGTTGTGATGTTACACTATTGTTTCAGAAAAAGGGTGAAGGTTTGGTACCATTAAAACGTTTAAACCCGCTCCATTTGTTTGCACCTGTCCTAAGTCAGGAATCTGATGTTCAGTAGTTGTCGTTTGTTGATGTGGTTCATAAGTGTTTCTCGTTTCTCGTTTTTTATATAGATTAGACCGTTGGTTTTCCCATTTGAATGGTTTTACACTAGTAATTTTTGGGGCCCTTTATAGCTTACTGTTCGGTGTGAGCAAGGGCTCCGTGTTGAAGACCGTACTTTGACCTATAATGGTTTACTTTTATAAATTTTGACTTGGATGGAGAGTTGTCTCATTGGCACTCATACCACATCTTCTTATATCTATCAAGTACAGGAGGTAGTAACTTCGATCCCCTACTGGGTCAAATTGCCTGTAAAAATTAGCACGTGCTACTTCTCTATCATGAACAAGACATTTAAGATGAATTGGGCTTGCAGTCTGGGAAAGGTACCAGGTCATTCGTTTAGACAGTGTTATCACATTTTGCACATTTATAAAATGTGACTACTGTGGATTCTTTATTATTCTTTGGATACAAATATTGATGGGTTTTGTTGGTACAGGTGAACCATGAATTTAAATGTTCAACGAATTACAAATTTTCTATGGGCTTGTATGCAGACTAGGCAAAACCACTAAATCAAATGTCCACAAAAATGCAAGTATTCCTCAATCCATGAAAATTGGTACCCATGAAAATAAATTAATCCATAGTATACAAAAATTAATATGGAATAAATGAAGATATGGGGTAAATGTATTTACAACCAACAACACAAAAGCCAAAAGACAACTAGAGGTTAACAATACAGTCCTTCACAATAGACAAGTATCTTTACAATAAGTCAAGCTGTAAATCACCCTGATTATAAAAAGGTTTGTTGGAACATATGCAATTAGATTGATTTACCCATCCTTAATATGCATATAATACTTGCCACTGCATATTATGCATCAACCAATGAATCATTATAAAAATAAGGTCACACTTGTGGTATGATTGCCAATGAGATAACTATCCACCAAAGTTCAAATGAAGTGGATGTAAGCAATTATACAGTCAGGATTATACTTCTCCCCATTACGCCACCTAATTTTTACAACTGTAAAAATGGAAGCCATTGTAGGGATGACGCGCTGTCAATTTAACTCTTGAAAAACCATAAATTTATCCACATAGCATCATTAGGATCCTTATATGCCAGTTGTATTTAAAAAGACAAATGTATCTACTAGCTATTGAGCACCATTTAGTGTACTTATATGCCTTTAGTCAACTTAAATCTATTGTCTGATTGGTTGTCAGGAGGGAAATTTTGAAAGTTAAAAAACATTTAAAAAAATTATAATTAAATATTTCATTGAAGGGCAGACTAAAAAATTCAGAGGTTGAAGACTAATTACACACACAAAAAATGAAGTTTTTTGAAGTTATGCATTTTGAAGATCCACTTGTAAAGTCTGTCGTCAAGTACTTTTAGTAAAAATTTGTTATTCAAACACACCTACTCTGTTGTTATGACTCATTAGAAAGGTATTTAACTTGACCCATATATTTTATTTTTTAGTACTGTGATTTTTTAATGTTATTATATCAACCTGTAGCGAGATGATGTATCAAATATTTTTGCTTTATACATTTTCAAGACAAAATAGTCAACTCAAACATGCCTGAACATAAAAAGGTGTACTCAACTCTCTTTTTTCGATGAAATTATTGCCCATTTTTAGGATTTTTTCCAAAAAAACTGTTGCCAGGGGCAGAGATGCAAATAAATGCTTTAAAACAATAAATCTTTTATCTTTTTGTTGAATTTTTTTTCAGCAGAATTTTCTTCACAATGCACAAAAAAGATCCACATGTATTTGCACCTACCACACCTGACTGTTTTGTGAAAATTTGTCTATAATTTAAAAATTTACAAATATCTCGAAGCTCCATACTATAATGATGTAAAACATGTATAAAAGATGCATAAAATCATAAAGTATTCACCTTCATTAAACTCTTAAAGCCCATAGAAACAGATATAAACAATTCAAATATACCAACTTGGCTTTTTTTACCTTCTCTAATAAAGTGTTCCATTTCTTTTGTTTAATTCAACTGGGTATTGCCTGATAGGCAACCATACAGCCTTCAGCACTGAGAAAAACCCATACCAAATAACATTGTATAATCGGCTATAAAAGGCCACGACATGAAAAATATGAAACAATTCAATTGAGAAAACTAACAGCCTAGTTTATAATACAACAATTTAAGAAAAACAAATATGACAGACAGCAGACATGGGGTAATTAAAATATGTAATTGTAAATGACCGTAATTAATTACAATTTCTCAAGTAATTGAATGTAATGTGTAATTGATAAAATTGAGAATGGAAATGGGGAATATGTCAAAGAGACAACAACCCGACCAAAGAGCAGACAACAGCCCAAGGCAACCAATGGGTCTTCAACGCAGAGAGAAAATCCCGCACCCGGAGGTGGTCCTCAGCTGGCCCACTTGTAATTGAACATTTTTTTCAATTACAAGTAATCAAAAGTAATGAATTACACAGCCAAAATTGACTGTACTTGTCAATTACAACTAAATTACATTTGAAATTTTGGATCAGAAAGATTGAATCTTATGTTTTCTCAAAAAATGATGAAAAGCCATACCCTTAGTACATGTAGTTAGCTGACAAAGCAAAGCCTACACAATATACTTTCTGTAAATACACAACCAAGGGAGATTCTTAATTTTGTATTGAATGAACAAAAAAGAAAAAAAAAAGAATTAACGTTTCTCCAACATTTGATAATTAGACAAAAACAACATTAGGGATTAGGGGGTCCTCTTAAGGACTGGCATCTTGATATTTACCTGTAATTCACCTCTACTGACATTTTCTGGTTATATTCAACCAAAATTATATGAAAAACCAATTATTGCAAAAAATAAATAAATATGTTTTGTTAATGTTTTAATATATATGATCTTTAAACAATATCCCTTCTTCAATATTTTAGTTAAGAACTGAAACAGGTGAATTACAGGTAAATATCAAGATGCCAGTCCTTAAGAGGACCCCCCAATCCTTAATATTGTTTAAGTCTAGTTATCAAATGTTGGAGAAACGTGAACACACCATTCAGATAGATATTGTTAGACATTGATTTAACATAATCAACTTTAAAGGACATAGTCAATCAATAAATATAACCTCTGGCTATTTGTTTTATTATAAACTATTTAGAATATTGCAAAGTGCTCTCGACCAATGGAATTGTAGGATTTGATGTCTCTCAGTTGTGAAGAATGAATGTAAATTATGTTCTCAGTAAAGGATTATCCTATTAGCACATACTTACAACTTCTCGTCCAATCAAATTGCTTGAATTTGCCTTCTAATTTTCATAGTACATACTTTTTCTGTGTACTAAGTAACTACGCATGAATGACCACAAGGGTAAGATTTCATTGTATCGTAATCAAGATATTAAATCAAAAATTGCCACTGGCTATTTTGAAATAAAATGCCGTGTTCCAAATTAAATTAAATAGTGTGTAATTAGTTTTACATTGATTTTTAAATATCCTGCTATTAAAATCTTTGGATCTAAAAAATTGTTTTTGACGATTGCAAGTTTCTTTCATTTAAATAAAGAGTAACAAAATATGGTTCTTTATACCTTGATTAGAGTACAACGCCATCTTAAAATTGTGATAATTTATCTGATTACTGGACCAGCGGTTGTGAAGAATAGTTATTTCCAATATTCCGATAAAATTAAAAAAAACAAGAGGCTGTCAGAGTGACAGCAAACCGGATTTTCCTGCAGAGGTCGAACCCTGAACAGTTCAACAAGTATGGACACTACATTTAAGCTTAAAACAGCTCTGAATTTGGATTGTGATTGAATATTTGACACAGCATAGGTTTGTGACACAAAATGAATGTGGTCAAAGAACTGAAATATTTAAAATTGGACATTTACCTATTATGGTCCAATATCCAAAATCTAAGTACATATAGAATCAGCATATCAAAGAAACCCAAGAATTCAATTTTTGATGAAATCAGACAAAAGTTTAATTTAGGACCCTTTGGACCTCAATGTGGACCAATTTGATAAAGGAGCCCACAATCCAAAATCTCTCAATACATGGTTAGATTCAGCATTAAAAGAAGGTGGGTGGGGGTGAACCTGGGGACTCCACCAATATTTCATTTGATTTGTTTTATTGTCCCATACAAGAATATATATGGTTTAGGGGTGGGGATCTCGACCGTTTACAAGTTTTCAAAAAGAAGGGGGGTGGGGGTTACCACTGTGGACTCGCCTTTTATTTCATTTGATTTGTTTTATTGTCTATACAAGAATATATATGGTTTCAGGGTGGGGATCTTGACCGATTACAAGTTTTCAAAAAGAAGGTGGGTGGGGGTGAACCTGGGGACTCCACCAATATTTCATTTGATTTGTTTTATTGTCCCATACAAGAATATATATGGTTTAGGGGTGGGGATCTCGACCGTTTACAAGTTTTCAAAAAGAAGGGGGGGGGTTACCCTCGTGGACTTCCCCTTTTATTTCATTTGATTTGTTTTATTGTCCCATACAAGAATATATATGGTTTCGGGGTGGGGATCTTGACTGTTTACAAGTTATCAAAAAGAAGGGGGGTGGGGGTTACCCTCATGGACTTCCCCTATATTTCATTTGATTTGTTTTATTTTCCCATACAAGAATATATATGGTTTAGGGGTGGGGATCTCGACCGTTACAAGTTCTTAAACAGGAGTGGGCGGGGTTGACCCCAGGGGACTCACCTTTTGTTTCATTTGATTTGTTTTATTGTCCCATACAAGAATATATATGGTTTCAGGCTGGGGATCTGGACCGTTTACAAGTTTTCAAAAAGAAGGGGGGGGTGGGGGCGACCCCTCTGGACTTCCCCTAGATTTCATTTGATTTGTTTTATTGTCCCATACAAGAATATATATGGTTTAGGGGTGGGGATCTCGACCATTTACAAGATAAAAGCACATTCTCAAATTAAAGGAGGGTAGGGGTAAGATTATATATGACTTAGGGACACTTAATTATCTACAAAATGTCTAATAATGAACAGTAAATTCCAAACTTCATTTATACAGTCCTACTAGTAAGTTTCAAACTTTATATATACAGTCCTACAGATCTTATCAGAAAACAGAAAATTTTCAAATAAATCTGTCACTCAAATGATTATCATATGCTAAAATATTTCCAAGATCTAATTAATAATGAAAATAAATCATTATCATATGCTAAAATATTTCCCAGATCTAATTGAACAGAACTATGGTTTAACATAGTACTCTAACATTACATATATAATAATTAATAATGTAATAATCTTCAAAATGTCTAATGATATAGCTTAAAATCATTACAACTTAGGAAATAGATCATTTTCAACTAAATCTGTCACTCCAATTTTTATTGTGAGATAAGACAAATCATAACATGATAACAAGAGTAAAATATTTAAAATTCCACTTTTGGATATTAAAAATGGTGATAACTCAAAAAGGAGAAATACTAAAATCTTGAAAATTGAACTAGACCTTCATTAAGTCCCAGGAAACAACATATTCAAATTTGAAAAAAATTTGTTAAAGCAGTTTCATGTTATTGTGCCGCCCGTAGATCCGCCCAGCCACCCGCCGTACATCACCATTTTAATAACCGATATTTCCTTCGAAAATCCGGTTAAAAACCAAGAATTTAATTTAAGTTTTGAATATATTTAAAACTTTTAAAGGCATTTTATTTGAACATTCCCCCGACTGAATGAAATAGTATTTGATTTAAAAAGCCGGATCAAAATATTGGCTATGAAATAAAATTTGTTGTAACTCAAAAGTATTTATTGATTTAGACTGTAAATAAAATAAAATGCTCCGCAGGGCGCAGCTTGATACGACCGCAGAGGTCGAACCCTGAATAGTTGGGGCAAGAATGGACACAACATTCAAGCTTGATACAGCTCTGAATTTGGATTGTGATTAAATATTTGACACAGCATAGGTTTCTGACACAGAATGAATGTGGTCTAAGAACTTAAAAATTTTAAATTGGACATTCACCTATTATGATCCAATATCCAAAATCTAAATACATGGTTAGATTCAGCATATCAAAGAACCCCAAGAGTTCAATTTTTGATGAAATCAAACAAAAGTTTAATTTTGGACCCTTTTGATCTCAATGTGGACAAAGTTGATAACAGGGCCCAAAATCAAAAATCTAAATACATGGTTAGATTCAGCATATCAAAGAACCCCATATATTCAATTTTGTTGAAATCAAACAAAGTTTAATTTTGGACCCCGATTTGGACCAACTTGAAAACTGGGCCCATAATCAAAAATCTAAATACATGTTTAGATTCAGCATATCAAAGAACCCTAAGAATTCAATTTTTGTTAAAATCAAACTAAGTTTAATTTTGGACCCTTTGGACCTTAATGTAGACCAATTTGAAAACGGGACCAAGAATTAAGAATCTAAATACACGGTTAGATTCGCATATCAAAGAACCCCAATAATTCAATTTTGATGAAATCAAACAATGTTTAATTTTGGACCCGCTTTGGACCAACTTGAAAACTGGGCCCATAATCAAAATCTAAATACATGTTTAGATTCAGCATATCAAAGAACCCTAAGAATTCAATTTTTGTTAAAATCAAACGAAGTTTAATTTTGGACCCTTTGGACCTTAATGTAGACCAATTTGAAAACGGGACCAAAAATTAAGAATCTAAATACACAGTTAGATTCAGCATATCAAAGAACCCCAATAATTCAATTTTTGATGAAATCAAACAAAGTTTAATTTTGGACCCTTTGGACCTCAATGTGGACCAATTTAAAAACAGGGCCCAAAATCCCAAACTTAATACACGGTTAGATTCAGCATATTAAAGAACCCCAAGAATTCAAGAATAAAACCCCATTGAAATTGGTCAAGAAATAAGCAATTTATACAAAGTATCTTCTTTTGCACAATACTGTGCAATTGAATATTTCTTGCAATTGCGCAATACTGTGCAATTTAATATTTCTTGCTATTAGCAATACTGTACAATTGACAATTTCTTGCTATTGTGCAATATTGTGCTATTGGATATTTCTTGCTATTGCGCAATACTGTGCAATTGAAGATTTCTTGCTATTAGCAATACTGTGCAATTGACAATTTCTTGCTATTGCACAATACTTATTATATAATAATTTACACATCCTGTTTGGTGTGTATCTCCTGCCATATCATTATTATTTGCTTTTAAATATAAATCAGAAATAACCAACTTAAATGGAAATTTTAAAGAAAAAAAAAGGAAAAAGGAAAAAAGGAAAAAAAATCCCCCAAATTTTTGAACCCCTTATGATTCATCACCCCAAACTCAATCCCAGCCTTCCCTTTGAGGTATGGTCCCTTGCAGTACAATTTCAGAGATCCATACACTTGAACACAAGTTATTGTCTGAAACTTAAAAATGCTTATTTTTGGCCCCTTTTGGCCCCTAATTCCTAAACGTTTACGGCAATTACCCCAAACTCAATTCCAGCTTTCCTTTGTGATATGGAACCTTGTAGTACAATTTCAGAAAGATCCATACACTTACACACAAGTTATTATCCTGAAACTAGAAAATGCTTATTTTTGCCCTTTTTGGCCCCTAATTCCTAAAATTTTGAGGCAATTACCCCCAAAATCAATCACAGCATTCCCTTTGTGATATGGAACCTTGTGGTACAATGTCAAAGAGATCCATACACTTACACACAAGTTATTGTCTGGAAGTTACAAAAATGCTTATTTTTGGCCCCTTTTTGGCCCCTAATTCCTTAACTGTTGGTACCATAACCCCCAAAATCAATCCCAACCTTCCTTTTGTGGTATTGAACCTTATGGTAAAATTTCATAGAGATCCATTCACTTAAACTAAAGTTAGAGTGTGAAAACCAATGTGTCTTCGGACGACGACGACAACGCCGGAGACGACGACGCCGACGACGCCGCCAACGTCATACCAATATACGACCACAAAAATTTTTTGCAGTCGTATAAAAAGGATAATTCCTCACTAAAATATTACATGATCTACAGTCATACTCTCAATCGGGAAACATATACAATTCCTACCTTTTCTTTGTACTGTTGTGTCACCTAATGTCTATAACACATTTTTTTTTTTAATATTTCCCAAATGAAAAGAAGGTCCTTACCTCACTAAAACTAATCCATAAATGAAATGCCGAAAAAGGAAGTCATGCATCAATTATAAACATTGCAATGACAATGAAACTAATTCCTGAATACAGCCAATCAAGAAATCATTTGAGCCTTGAGCACTTTACAATATTCTAAGTTTGTAAGAGAATGATAATCCCTTACTTCATGATAAGTACTCGCTGACGCTCGTACTTAATCATGAAGAAAGGGATTATCATTCCCTTACATATACATAATGACTGTTTTTACAACAGTTATGTTTGCATGTTAAACAGGTGTTAAGCCAATTAGAGAGTGATAAATATACCCCTAGGTACATGTAATAAATTCATTACATATCTTTTCCATTTTGTGTATAGTTAACATCATGGAGTTAAATTTGGAAAGAACTTTTTAAATCAATTAATTGTGATTATAACTAAAGTATATATAAAAAAAAGTCAGGATAAAATAAAATGCTCCGCAGGGCGCAGCTTGATACGACCGCAGAGGTCGAACCCTGAATAGTTGGGGCAAGAATGGACACAACATTCAAGCTTGATACAGCTCTGAATTTGGATTGTGATTAAATATTTGACACAGCATAGGTTTCTGACACAGAATGAATGTGGTCTAAGAACTTAAAAATTTTAAATTGGACATTCACCTATTATGATCCAATATCCAAAATCTAAATACATGGTTAGATTCAGCATATCAAAGAACCCCAAGAGTTCAATTTTTGATGAAATCAAACAAAAGTTTAATTTTGGACCCTTTTGATCTCAATGTGGACAAAGTTGATAACGGGCCCAAAATCAAAAATCTAAATACATGGTTAGATTCAGCATATCAAAGAACCCCATATATTCAATTTTGTTGAAATCAAACAAAGTTTAATTTTGGACCCGATTTGGACCAACTTGAAAACTGGGCCCATAATCAAAAATCTAAATACATGTTTAGATTCAGCATATCAAAGAACCCTAAGAATTCAATTTTGTTAAAATCAAACTAAGTTTAATTTTGGACCCTTTGGACCTTAATGTAGACCAATTTGAAAACGGGACCAAGAATTAAGAATCTAAATACACGGTTAGATTCGGCATATCAAAGAACCCCAATAATTCAATTTTTGATGAAATCAAACAAAGTTTAATTTTGGACCCCGATTTGGACCAACTTGAAAACTGGGCCCATAATCAAAAATCTAAATACATGTTTAGATTCAGCATATCAAAGAACCCTAAGAATTCAATTTTGTTAAAATCAACGAAGTTTAATTTTGGACCCTTTGGACCTTAATGTAGACCAATTTGAAAACGGGACCAAAAATTAAGAATCTAAATACACAGTTAGATTCAGCATATCAAAGAACCCCAATAATTCAATTTTTGATGAAATCAAACAAAGTTTAATTTTGGACCCTTTGGACCTCAATGTGGACCAATTTAAAAACAGGGCCCAAAATCCCAAACTTAATACACGGTTAGATTCAGCATATTAAAGAACCCCAAGAATTCAAGAATAAAACCCCATTGAAATTGGTCAAGAAATAAGCAATTTATACAAAGTATCTTCTTTTGCACAATACTGTGCAATTGAATATTTCTTGCAATTGCGCAATACTGTGCAATTTAATATTTCTTGCTATTGCGCAATACTGTACAATTGACAATTTCTTGCTATTGTGCAATATTGTGCTATTGGATATTTCTTGCTATTGCGCAATACTGTGCAATTGAAGATTTCTTGCTATTGCGCAATACTGTGCAATTGACAATTTCTTGCTATTGCACAATACTTATTATATAATAATTTACACATCCTGTTTGGTGTGTATCTCCTGCCATATCATTATTATTTGCTTTTAAATATAAATCAGAAATAACCAACTTAAAATGGAAATTTTAAAGAAAAAGAAAAAGGAAAAAAGGAAAAAAAAGGAAAAAAAATAATCCCCCCCCAAATTTTTTGAACCCCCTTATGATTCATCACCCCCAAACTCAATCCCAGCCTTCCCTTTGAGGTATGGTCCCTTGCAGTACAATTTAGAGAGATCCATACACTTGAACACAAGTTATTGTCTGGAAACTTAAAAAAATGCTTATTTTGGCCCCTTTTGGCCCCTAATTCCTAAACGTTACGGCAATTACCCCAAACTCAATTCCAGCTTTCCTTTGTGATATGGAACCTTGTAGTACAATTTCAGAAAGATCCATACACTTACACACAAGTTATTATCCTGAAACTAGAAAATGCTTATTTTTGCCCTTTTTGGCCCCTAATTCCTAAAATTTTGAGGCAATTACCCCAAAATCAATCACAGCATTCCCTTTGTGATATGGAACCTTGTGGTACAATGTCAAAGAGATCCATACACTTACACACAAGTTATTGTCTGGAAGTTACAAAATGCTTATTTTGGCCCCTTTTGGCCCCTAATTCCTTAACTGTTGGTACCATAACCCCAAAATCAATCCCAACCTTCCTTTTGTGGTATTGAACCTTATGGTAAAATTTCATAGAGATCCATTCACTTAAACTAAAGTTAGAGTGTGAAAACCAATGTGTCTTGGACGACGGCGACAACGCCGGAGACGACGCCGCGCCGCTAACGTCATACCAATATACGACCACAAAAATTTTTGCAGTCGTATAAAAGGATAATTCCTCACTAAAATATTACATGATCTACAGTCATACTCTCAATCGGAAACATATACAATTCCTACCTTTTCTTTGTACTGTTGTGTCACCTGATGTCTATAACACATTTTTTTTTAATATTTCCCAAATGAAAAGAAGGTCCTTACATCACTAAAACTAATCCATAAATGAAATGCCGAAAAGGAAGTCATGCATCAATTATAAACATTGCAATGACAATGAAACTAATTCCTGAATACAGCCAATCAAGAAATCATTTGAGCCTTGAGCACTTTACAATATTCTAAGTTTGTAAGAGAATGATAATCCTTACTTCATGATAAGTACTCGCTGACGCTCGTACTTAATCATGAAGAAAGGGATTATCATTCCCTTACATATACATAATGACTGTTTTTACAACAGTTATGTTTGCATGTTAAACAGGTGTTAAGCCAATTAGAGAGTGATAAATATACCCCTAGGTACATGTAATAAATTCATTACATATCTTTTCCATTTTGTGTATAGTTAACATCATGGAGTTAAATTTGGAAAGAACTTTTTTAAATCAATTAATTGTGATTATAACTAAAGTATATATAAAAAAAAAGTCAGGCCTTCTAAATCATTTCTTAAGGAAAAATAATTTTGATAAGTTGTGATCAAAATAAAAAATTATTTCAAAATATTTAAAATTAGGGTTCTCTTTTTGAATCATTTAGGCCTGAAAGGTGCAGACTGGCTGATGGAATATTTAAAAAATTGATGATGTGATATGTAATGATAGAATGCAAAACTAAGTAATATGTCAAAATACAACAATGTACGTACTAGTATAAGTTGAACACTGTTATATATGTCAGAAACATCATTCTATGTTCTAATTGTTATTACTATTAAGCAATGTATGATACTTATGTACATATCATGCATGTTTTCAATATTTTATCTAAATTTTCCTTTGAAAAGTAATTGAAGTATTTAATTACATTTGCCAAGTAATTGGAAAGTATTTAATTACATCCGTGAAGTCAAATGTAATGTGTAATTTAATTGAAGGTTTTGTAATTGTAATTGAATGTAATTAATTACTTTCAAAAGAAGGATAAGTGCGCATGTGTATGAATTCAAAATAAATTGCTTCGCCGAGCGCATCTGGATATGACCCCAGAGGTCCAACCCTGAACAGTTGGGGCAAAAATGGACACAATATTCCCGCTTGATACAGGTCTGAATTTGGATTGTAATATTTGACACATAATAGGTTTCTGACACAGAATAACTGTAGTCAAAGAACTTAGAATTGGTTATATGATTTGAATTTATATTCAATTTTTTGCTTTTGTGCAATACACTATGCTGTTGCAAAATTTTTTGCGGTTGTATAAAAAGGAGAAAAGAAGGTTAGAAAAAGGAAAAAATCAAGTACACAGAATGTGTGTGGTGAGAATCCAAACAAAAAGACAGTGATTAAAACTCAAAAGTCCTCGTCAAACGTAAACAAAACTAAGAGTTATGTAAACAAAAACAAAACAAATGAATACTCGACCAATAATGTAGATATGGCAACTTTCAATGTTCCCGATTACGATACCCCATTTACACAAAATAAACAGCAATTTCAACCTTACTCATTGACGCAGCCAGTCCAGAATCCAAATTTTACTCAACAATCGCCAAGTTCCCCAGCTGTTGGTTTTTACACCAGTACTCCACAGAATATAAACTCTGTTATGCAGCAAATGATGAATCCTTATTTAGACCATGTAGACGCAAATTGCAAACTTGACGATCTTACCCAAAAAGTTAATATAATATGTGACAAATTGTCAACACTTGATAATTTTTCAAAAAAGATTTCTACATTTGACAGAACTGTCCAAAATTTAGTAAAAACTGTAGAAAAAGTGTCTAAAAGAGTTGATGATGTTGAGCAGGGTATGAATTTCATAAACGAAAAATTTGAAGATGCAAAAAAGGATGCAGATGTCAAAGGTGCATGTGCAGTAATTCAAGAAGATACTGATTCTGCGAACGAAGCTATATTTCACTTACAAAAAGATCTCGATGAATTGTATACAAGACACATTGACTTACAGACGAGATCAATGCAAGAAAATTTAATTTTTACCGGAATACCAATGCAAGATAAGTTTGAAGAGTCAGAGTCGACTGAAAAAATTCTTGAGAAATTTATAACTGAACAATTGAAATTATGTCGAATAGCTGAATACAATCGCGCCCACCGTTTTGGTAAAGAATATGTCGAACGATTCCCTGATGGATCAGTGAAATTCATGACAAAGCCAATAGTTTGCAGATTCTGAAATTTTAAAGAAAGGGAATTCGTGAGAAAAGCTTCAAGTGATTTGAGGGGAACTCACTTCAGTATCAGTGAACAGTTTCCTAAAGAAGTTAACGATAAACCCAAAGAACTTTGGCCACACTTTCAAGAAGCCCGTAGACAACGGAAAAAGGCTTTTTTCAAATGAGACCGCCTTTTCATTGAAGGAGTTGAAGAATGTTGCCAATCCAAGAAAGATGACGAGAAGAGAGATGATGATGTTCCTCGACGACAACACAGCGAGCAAGGTGCATGACCAAAAAAGTTCACACAAAAAGACAACGACCCCGGACAATGACAAAGGTGCAATACACCTCATTAGGATAACCATGGAGGAATAGAACACGAAACCGTTAAATCAGACGAGTTATTTGACACTTGTGACTTTCATTCAAATTGTAATAATTTTCATGTAGATAAACCCTCTAGCAACTGTATTAAACTATTATCCTGAAATGTTTGTGGTATAAAAAATCGATTACTATATCCTGAATTTAAAATCACTGTTGAACACTTATGATATTGAAACTAAATTAGATGATTGTGATGTTATAAACTGTGACGAATTTATTTTTAGTTTTAAAAATAGACTTAAAATTACAAGCCATAGGTCTGGCTGTATTTCTCTAGGCTACCGGAAGTGTTTGGATAAATGTATTAAGCCTTTTGATACCAAATGCAAATTTGTGTATTGGTTTTCTGTTGACAAAAAAGTTTTTGATCTTGATGAAAATGTTGTATTTGGCATTGTTTACATACCCCCTGTTAATACAAATTACACATCAGAAGAAGCTTTTAATGAGATTGATGTCGAATTCCAAGGATTTTCCCAAAACAGTAAATATAAAGTTCTACTTGGTGACTTTAATAGTCGCACAGCTAATTTGCCTGATTTTTATGATGAAAGTATTGTCGATGAGTTTATTGTTCAACATTTTACTGATCAATTTGATTATACTGATGTACATATACTAGATAATTTGAATATACCTAGAGTAAGAAATACTCCAGATGATGTAGTTAACGGCTTTGGTAGAAAATTATTAGACTTTTGTAAATCTAACAAAGTGTTTATATTAAATGGAAGAGTAGGTCAAGATGTTAATGCAAAACCTACAAGTAGAAACAATAGTGTTATTGATTATATTATATGTACCTCACATTTTCTACAATTTGTAAGCAATTTTGAATTTGGTGAGTTTTCCAAACTTTTTTCTGATGTGCACTCACCTTTATCATTGCAGATAGATTGTAAATCCTTGATTAAAAATAATGTAATTGAAAATAATTTTGTACAGCAAAATATGATTGGAAAATGGAATATTGAAAAATGAATGAATACAGAAATAATATTGATACAGATAAAGTTGATTATGTTATAAGCTAGCTGAATACTTATAATGATAAGGAGAATATTTCAAAAAATGACATGAATAATTTGGTACATGAAGTTTCCTTTTGGTACAAATATGTATACTAAAACTATGTTGTGTAATTCTAAGAAACAAAACAACAAACAATGGTATGATAAAGATTGTAACAAAGCAAAGAAAGAATTAAGAAAATCACAAAGACTTTATAAACACTATGGGTCAAATATTTTTAAAGAAAGATTGAGACAGAGTGAGATATATTATAAGAAAGTGATGGATGAAAATATTAAAAAATTTAATGCAGGTATGAGTGACAATATGAAAAAATTGCAAAATGAAAATCCAAAAGAATTTTGGAAATTGTTTAATAAGGGACGTCAAAGAGAAAAAAGCAATAAATCTATTGGAACATTATTTGATTTTTTTAAAGATCTGAATAAGAACAAGTTTGAAGATCAATACATAATTGAAAATGATGTGAGTTCATCTTATGACGATGACACACTTAATTGTGTTATTACACGAGAAGAAATTTTAAAAGCTGTTAAAAAGGCGAAGAATAATAAATCGCCTGGGGCAGATCAAATCATTAATGAATACATTGCTTCATCTCTAGACAGTATGATTGATTTATACATAAAATTGTTTAATCTTATTTTTGATATGGGTATATTGCAGGAAGCCTGGCTTATTGGTAATGTGATACCAATATTTAAGAACAAGGGGTGCAAATTAGATCCAAAAAATTATAGACCGATAACTTTATTGTTGTGCTTGGGGAAAATATTTACATCTATTCTTAATGACAGGTTGGGTTTTTTTCGTTGATGAGTTGAATATATTAAATGAAAATCAAGCCCTTTATATGCACTTTTTGAACTTCTCAGTTTTAAAAAGAAAAAGCTTTTTTGCACTTTTGTAGATTTTGAAAAGGCTTTTGATTTTGTACACCGTAATTCTTTATTATATAAACTCCTTTTGAATAATGTAAAAGGAAAGTTTCTTAGAGTTGTTAAAAATATGTATGATGATGTTAAATCACGTACTGTACATAATAATAATTTATCTGACATGTTTGCTAGTGAAATTGGTGTTAGACAAGGGGAAAATCTTTCTCCTCTGTTATTCTCTCTATATTTGAATGATTTGCAGCAGTATTTAGAAAATGTTAACATTAGTGATGTACAATCTTTAACATTGGATATTGAAAATGAACTAAAAAGTAAAATAACAAAAATACTGAACTCCGAGGAAAATTCAAAAAGGAAAGTCCCTAATCAAATGGCAAAATCAAAAGCTCAAACACATCAAACGAATGGATAACAACTGTCATATTCCTGACTTGGAACAGGCATTTTCTAATGTAGAAAATGGTGGATTGAACCTGGTTTTATAGTTAGCTAAACCTCTCACTTGTATGACAGTCGCATCAAATTCCATTATATTGACAACGATGCGTGAACAAAACAAACAGACACAATAGGTAATAAAATGCTCCATGAGGGCGCAGCTTGATACGACCGCAGAGGTCGAACCCTGAATAGTTGGGACAAGTATGGACACAACATTCAAGCTTGATACAGCTCTGAATTTGGATTGTGATTAAATATTTGACACAGCATAGGTTTCTGACACAGAATGAATGTGGTCTAAGAGCTTAAATATTTTATAAATTGGACATTCACCTATTATGGTCCAATATCCAAAATCTAAATACATGGTTAGATTCAGCATATCAAAGAACTCCAAGAGTTCAATTTTGATGAAATCAAACAAAGTTTAATTTTGGACCCTTTTGACCTCAATGTGGACAAAGTTGATAACAGGGCCCAAAATCAAAATCTAAATACATGGTTAGATTCAGCATATCAAAACCCCATATATTCAATTTTGTTGAAATCAAACAAAGTTTAATTTTGGACCCCGATTTGGACCAACTTGAAAACTGGGCCCATAATCAAAAATCTAAATACATGTTTAGATTCAGCATATCAAAGAACCCTAAGAATTCAATTTTGTTAAAATCAAACTAAGTTTGATTTTGGACCCTTGGACCTTAATGTAGACCAATTTGAAAACGGACCAAAATTAAGAATCTAAATACACGGTTAGATTCGGCATATCAAAGAACCCCAATAATTCAATTTTGATGAAATCAAACAAAGTTTAATTTTGGACCCTTTTGACCTCAATGTGGAAAAATTGATAACAGGGCCCAAAATCAAAATCTAAATACATGGTTAGATTCAGCATATCAAAGAACCCCATATATTCAATTTTTGTTGAAATCAAACAAAGTTTAATTTTGGACCCGATTTGGACCAACTTGAAAACTGGGCCCATAATCAAAAATCTAAATACATGTTTAGATTCAGCATATCAAAGAACCCTAAGAATTCAATTTTGTTAAAATCAAACTAAGTTTAATTTTGGACCCTTTGGACCTTAATGTAGACCAATTTGAAAACGGGACCAAAAATTAAGAATCTAAATACACGTTAGATTCGGCATATCAAAGAACCCCAATAATTCAATTTCTTGATGAAATCAAACAAAGTTTAATTTTGGACCCTTTTGACCTCAATGCGGAAAAATTGATAACGGGCCCAAAAATCAAAAATCTAAATACATGGTTAGATTCAGCATATCAAAGAACCCCATATATTCAATTTTTGTTGAAATCAAACAAAGTTTAATTTTGGACCCGATTTGGACCAACTTGAAAACTGGGCCCATAATCAAAAATCTAAATACATGTTTAGATTCAGCATATCAAAGAACCCTAAGAATTCAATTTTGTTAAAATCAAACTAACTTTAATTTTGGACCCTTTGGACCTTAATGTAGACCAATTTGAAAACGGGACCAAAATTAAGAATCTAAATACACAGTTAGATTCGGCATATCAAAGAACCCCAATAATTCAATTTTGATGAAATCAAACAAAGTTTAATTTTGGACCCTTTTGACCTCAATGTGGAAAAAATTGATAATGGGGCCCAAAATCAAAAATCTAAATACATGGTTAGATTCAGCATATCAAAGAACCCCATATATTCAATTTTGTTGAAATCAAACAAAGTTTAATTTTGGACCCGATTTGGACCAACTTGAAAACTGGGCCCATAATCAAAATCTAAATACATGTTTAGATTCAGCATATCAAAGAACCCTAAGAATTCAACTAAGTTTAATTTTGGACCCTTTGGACCTCAATGTGGACCAATTTAAAAGCGGGCCCAAAATCCAAAAACTTAATACACGATTAGATTCAGCATATTAAAGAACCCCAAGAGTTCAAAATAAAACCCCATTGAAATTGGTCAAGAAATAAGCAATTTATACAAAGTATCTTCTTTTGCACAATACTGTGCAATTGAATATTTCTTGCAATTGCGCAATACTGTGCAATTGAATATTTCTTGCTATTGTGCAATACTGTACAATTGACAATTTCTTGCTATTATGCAATATTGTGCTATTGGATATTTCTTGCTATTGCAATACTGTGCAATTGAAGATTTCTTGCTATTGCACAATACTTATTATATAATAATTTACACATCCTGTTTGGTGTGTATCTCCTGCCATATCATTATTTGCTTTTAAATATAAATCAGAAATAACCAACTTAAAATGGAAAATTTTAAAGAAAAAAAGAAAAAAAAAAAAAAAAAATCCCCCAAATTTTTGACCCCTTATGATTCATCACCCCAAACTCAATCCCAGCCTTCCCTTTGAGGTATGGTACCTTGCAGTACAATTTCAGAGATCCATACACTTGAACACAAGTTATTGTCTGAAACTAGAAAATGCTTATTTTGGCCCTTTTGGCCCCTAATTCCTAAACGTTTACGGCAATTACCCCAAACTCAATTCCAGCTTTCCCTTTGTGATATGGAACCTTGTAGTACAATTTCAGAAAGATCCATACACTTACACACAAGTTATTGTCATGAAACTAGAAAATGCTTGTTTTTGCCCCTTTTGGCCCCTAATTCCTAAACTTTTGAGGCAATTACCCCAAAATCAATCCCAGCATTCCTTTGTGATATGGAACCTTGTGGTACAATGTCAGAGAGATCCATACACTAACACACAAGTTATGTCTGGAAGTTACAAAATGCTTATTTTGGCCCCTTTGGCCCCTAATTCCTTAACTGTTGGTACCATAACCCCAAAATCAATCCCAACCTTCCTTTTGTGATATTGAACCTTATGGTAAAATTTCATAGAGATCCATTCACTTAAACTAAAGTTAGAGTGCGAAACCAATGCGTCTTGAGACGACGACGGCGGCGGACGACGGACGACGACGGCGGCGACGACGACGCTAACGTCATACCAATATACGACCACAAAAATTTTTTTGCGGTCGATAAAAATGTCAAAAAATATATACCTTAAACTGTTTGTATTATTATATGCCGATGATACTATTTTACTTGCTGAATCAAGTTCAGATTTACAGTTACTTTTAAATAATTTTTCACAGTATTGTAATAATTGGAAATTAAGAATCAATGTTAGCAAAACCAAAGTGATGTTTTTTACAAGAGGAAGAATATCAAATAATTTGAAGTTTTATATTGAAAAAGAAGAAATAGAGATAGTTAAACATTATAAATACCTTGGTGTTATTTTCTCTAGAAATGCATCTTTTTTCGAAACTAGGAAATATTTACAAGACCAACCAACTAAGGGAGCGACCATTTGATTTTTATGGGGGGGGCTAGGATGAAATTTGAAAAAAATAGGCAGGACAGGAGTTTTGAGTAAAAAAAAAGGCAGGATGAGCAACTTGGTTAAAAAAATAGGCAGGATGACAATTTGTGTAAAAAAATTCAGGATAAACTAGTAAAAAAAAGGCAGGACCGAATAGAATAAAAAATAAATAGGCAGGACAGAGATTACAACTAAAAAAAAAGCAGGACAAAATTTTTCATCCTAGCCCCCATAAAAATCAAATGGTAGCTCCCTAAAGCTATGTACAGTGTTATCAAGAAGAGCAGATTAAACCACTTATCGATTGAATGCCAACTAGAAATGTTTGATAAAGCTGTTGTACCCGTTCTTCTATATGGGGCTGAAATTTGGGGATACGAAAATTTTGATATACTTGAGCGAGTGCATTTGAAATTCTGTAAGCACATTTTAAAACTTAAAAACTCGACTCCAAATTTTATGATTTATGGAGAACTTGGGAGATACCCTATTTCCTACCCTATTTCTTCATATGCTACCCTATTTCTTTATATGCTAAACTACGAATGATAAATTTTTGGTGTCCTGTGTACTTTATAAACTATTATATATTAATTTTAACAATTATGGTATTGGAAATAAATGGATGTTATTTATTAAGAAAATATTTGATGAATGTGGCATGTCAAACGTATGGCATTGCCAAGATTATTTTAATAAAAAATGGATAAAATTAAGTATTGAGCAAAAGCTTAAAAAGGAAATTTTCATTTAGAAATACAAAAAAATCCTATTAAGAGAATCAAAATAAGCGTGAGCTTTAAATCTAAATTTCTTTTTGGCCTCATTTTAGGACTTGTTGAGCCTAATTAAATCCCCATTTGCAACCAAAACTTTCTTGTATAACACAATATTGACTGCTGTACCCCTATTTTTGACATTTTTACCTATTATGTCTGTTTGTTTTGTTCACACATTGTTGTCAATATAATGGAATTTCATGTGACTGTCATACAAGTGAGAGGTTTAGCTAGCTATAATGCTAGGTTTAATCCACCATTTTCTACATAAGGAAATGTCTGTACCAAGTCAGGAATATGACAGTTGTTTCCGTTCGTTTGATGTGTTTGAGCTTTTGATTTTGCCATTTGATACGGGACTTTCCGATTTGAATATCCTTTGGAGTTTGGTATTTTTGTTAGTTTACTTTTTTTTTGGTAGCATGATAGAGTTATTTTTCAACAATAATAAGATTTTGTATTGAAACCATTGCCTTCAGAAGAAAGATGACAACATGAACATAAGACAAGCATGAAAGTTTTCAGTATATATATAGAAAAAAAATTTCCTTTAAAGTTAATTAATCAATTCTAAGAGATAAAATATACCTGTAGGAGCAGAACCAATAGTAACAGACAGCAAACCAGAGTATATTCCACGGAATCCGCCAGATTTCCAAAAACCAGCATGACTCTGTAAACGTGTCTTGATTGTATCCAGTGGAAACAGTGACACATCCACTGAGGTCCCAGCAGCAGCACCTGCCTTGAATTGATCAAGAAATAAGTCTTTAATCCTTAAAAATTTCCATGCATCAGAAAAACATTTTTTTCCAATTTTTCATAAATTGAATACACAAATATTTGTATCATTAAATGGAAATAGTTCATTAAATATTTGTAGATTAAAGTGAGTCAATTTTTCATTATAGCTATCTTTTCATAATTATTAAAAGCAAAGATTATACATATGAAATAAAATAAATTTATTATCTAAAATTACATTCATCACTCAGACAAACAGATTTCATATGCAAAGTTTCATATAACAAATAGCTATAAACCAAATGCCTTGACACATCTAAACAGACACAATACTTTTGTGGAAATACAAAAAATAACAGATCCAGGTGTCCGTGAAGTTGAGGCTTGAAACATATTTAGAGAAAAAGCTTCAAGAAAATACCTGCCCCAAAGGACAATAACTTTTACTGAAGTTAAATTACTAAAAGGGGCAAATATCACTTAAAAAAATAGTAAAGAATTATAGATTGCCTCTGAAATGAAAATGATCAACAACAAATAATACTTAGTTTGAAATCACTAACCAGTAATGCAACTCTAAAATCAGTGTCTGTCATAATAAATAGTCAGTATTACATCTCACAAGTAAATTACAATTATCTTTTGTATTCTAGTCTGATAATACCTAAAAAGACAATAAAAAATTTATTTGATCAAATCTTCAATTTTCTAATTTCTATATATATATATATATATCATGTATATGTTTCATCTATTAAAACTACAGAACCTCCTACACAAGGCTAAAGCAATATAAACATATGATATTCTGACAAACTGAACATCTTTGAATAAGGGAAAACAAAATTACATACATGTACACAAAAAATCATTCCAAAGGCCTTTGATTAAAGGCCATTAACTCCACTTTCAGCACTAAATATTGGCTATATTGTGGCAGTCAGTTTTTATTGGTGGAGGAAGCCAGCTTCTGAAGAGCCTCTAGTTACCTTCTTTTATAAAGAGTTCCATTTCTTTTGTTTAATTATAACTGAATATCAGCATGATCACAGTTTCAGTAAGTATATCTAGCATATTTACCTTTTTCATTACAAAAGAGGGCTTTTAATGAGTTGTAGCAGACATATATACACATATTTGTCTCTGGTTGAGGCAAATAAATCTTCTATCAGATTTTTTTAAGGACTATTTGATTAAGCAAGAAAACTTTTGTTTGATAAGTTTGTGTGGAAGTGTAGTGTGATGTGTTGAAAGTCATAAATGTAAACCATCCTGAAAGGATCATCAAAGCACATATTTTATCTAATACATCCAAAGATTTTTTACAGTAAACAAGTCTCTTTGAAAAGTTTTATGTATAATACATTGTTTAAACAGGGCCCCAGATAACTTCAACTGGATGAAAAAGTTGTGTAATTTCAGAACTTTTCGGATTGGAATAAATAGCAATAAGGTGAATAGTGTTGATAGTGGCATTTTTACACCAATTTTTTATTTTTTGTAAGGGAACTAGTTAATGAATCCACAGTATTTGATAGTGCTGAATTCACCTGGTACAATTATGCTTCTATTATACATGTTATATATCATTATATGGATAGTCAACCTTCCTATGGATAGAAACATAAGTACCTAGGAGATTTCTCCATATAAAGTAGGCACTGGCTACGATTTCCATGATTACCTTCAAAAAGTAACAATAAAAAATAATTATTGTTACTTCCATTAAGACTAATTGCCAAAATGTATTTCCAGACAGGGACCCAATTTTATACAAAAACTGCAGGTAACAATAATATCATTTTTTTATTGTTACCTGCAGTTAATGCTTCCCACAAAATATATATGCTGATAGGCACTGACCTAAAAAATGTTTGATTTTCGAGCAATCTGTGAAATAAATTTAAACGTGAAACTATTAACATGATTAAATTTCCAGATTTATTGACCAAAATGACGTTAACCTTTGCCATAGGGGGGTCGATAAAACCAACTCACAATTCTCAAGTATGGATTCGAAAGAGCAAGATGTCCAATTTGTGGTAGGTGAAAAGATTATATCCTTTCTAAATTTTAATGATAAACTTGAACAATTCCAAGATGCATTTTTTTTGCAGTTATATAGAAGAAATCTTGTAAAATAGGAGTACCGTCCAAAGCAAAAAAAGAGATCAGAATTAAAGATATCATTCCTATTCTAAATTGAAATAAACATGCATTCATAAATTTGTTCAAATATGTTTAACAATATACATGTATAAGTGACAATGACAAGAAGACATTAGTGTTCCTATGCACACACAAAATAAAAGAACAGAGTTCCAATGTCCCCAGCGTTGCACAGCACATATTTTATCTGTCCAAGGGCAATAACTAAAAAAAAATATTTTATTTTGTTTTTAAAACTTTTTTAAATTATCTTAAGAGAGTTGAAGAATTGAGAGTAATTTCTCATATATATATATATATATATATATATATATATTATTTCAAGGGCATAACTCATTAAAAATATTTGATCGGGTATTATTTTCGAAATTGTCTATTAACCTTTGATATGAATTTGATAAAAATCTGGCAAAAACTGTACATGTGAGAGCGCTTACAATGCAAATTTCCATATAATTAATATTTCTAAGGGCAGTGTTCTCCCCAGGGCCTTTTAGCATCATGGTAATGTGATGCTATATTTCTTGAATGTGATGCTATCTGAATTGGTTTTATTATAGATTATGTTAATATGGATGTGATGCTATAATTTTTAGAAACAAGATGGTATTTTAAATTTCCCTGTTTACCAGGATGCTAAATGAAATATCTAGGGAGAACACTGTAAGGGGCATAACTCTTTTAAAAATAATTGATCGGCACTGATTTTCAAACTTGTCTGAACACTGCTGATATAAACCTATGATATAAGCCTATGATATAAGTTTCATAAAATCTGGCAAGAATTGTACACATAAACAACAACAACAACAACAATACTTTAGTTTAAGAGGGTTTAATACACAGTTAGCTATATAACTAATCTTCCCTGAGGCCCTCATCATAGAAAAAGCATAAAAAAAAATGCAAACATATACATGGCATACATTAGTATAAAAGTCAAGTAAAATGATAATATTCAATACAACTGCATAAAAAATAAACATGATAAAATAAGTAATATTCAATATTTGTTCAACTGGCTGATTTCAATAAATGATCTGTTATTTTGTATTTGAAAGAATTAACATTTGTAATATTTCGTAACAATATTGGCAAATTGTTATACAAGAATGGTCCAGAATACATAAAAGATTTCTTGAACATTCTATTTTTGGTTTAGGTATTGGGTTTCCTTGAACAGCATTTCTCAAGGGGTGAAACATAATGAAACTTGCTAGTAAGATATGATGGGGCATCATGTTTGATGCACTTAAATGTCATCACAAACTTGTGATATTTTATTCTCTGTTCAACTGTCATCCAGTTTAAGTGTTTGAATAAGGGCTCAGAAGGAGCAAAAGGGTCTGTTTCTAGTATTATTCTAGCAGCTCTCTTTTGTAATTTTAATATCCTATTTAAACCCTCACTGCTACAACTACTCCACACTATACAACAATAATCAATTAGTGGTAAGATATAACCATTATAGAATAATTTTCTGCAGTCTAGATTTAGAAATTTCTTATTCTTTAATAGTAGATATAGCCTAGAGTAATTTTTGAGCAGATCAAATCAATTTGGTTTGTCCATGTGAGGGAAGGGTCAATTTTAATGCCTTAGAGACTTTCGCATGTGGAAGATTGTATCACTTGATTGTTAATAGTTAAACAACTTTCACTGTAATGTGGCATTGCTTTTTGCTTTGTTCCAATAATCATATATTTTGTTTTTTTATTTTATTGATGAACATATTATTATCATTACACCATTCCTCATAAGAGCACTAACATTGCAATTTTCCATATAATTAATATTTCTAAGGGGCAGAACTCTTTTAAAAATAATTGATCGGCACTGATTTTCAAACTCGTTTGAGACATTGCTGATATAAACCTATAATATAAGTTATATAAAAATCTGGCAAGAATTGTACACATGATAGCGCTAACAATGCAATTTTCCATATTATTAATATTTCTAAGGGCCATAACTCTTTTAAAAATTATTGATCAGCACTGATTTTTGAACTCGTCTAAGACATTGCTGATATAAACCTACAATATAAGTTTAAAAAAAATCTGGCAAGAATTGTACACATGAAAGCGCTAACGATGTAATTTTCTATATAATTAATGTTTCCAAGGGGCATAACTCTTTTTAAAATAGTTCATCTGCACTGATTTTTGAACTCATCCGAGACATTGCTGATATAAACCTATGATATAAGTTTCATAAAACTCTGGCAAGAATTGTACACATGAGAGCGTGAACGATGTAATTTTCCATACAATTAATGTTTCAAAGGGGCATAACTCTTTTAAAAATAGTTCATCGGCACTGATTTTCAAACTCTTCTGAGACATTGCTGATATAAACCTATGATATAAGTTTTATAAAAATCTGGCAAGAATTGTACATGTGAGAGCGTTAAAAGATCAAATGGACGCCTGATACTTCTATGTCCCCACCAACGCATTGCGCGGGGGACAGAAAGAAATAATATACAAATGTAAAATATTGCGGGTAACAATAACTGCAGGTAACAATAAAAATTATATTATTGTTACCTGCAATTTCCGTATTAAATCAGGTCCCTGTCCGGGAATACAATTCAGCAATTAGTCTCCCAAGTAACAATAATTATTTCTTATTGTTACTTTTTGCAGGTAATCGTAGCCAGTGCCTATAAAGTAAATAGACTATTTTCTTATTACCGACTTTGTACTCCGCTGTTTGTATTTTTTCGACAGGTTACCTACTCTTTGGTAGGACATCCTGGTAATTGGTCAAGCAAGAACAACGTAAAGAAGTGAAATCAAGCTTTCAATCTGTACAATTTTGGTGGGAAATTAACTGTTTTATGTTTTCTATACATGTATGTCAAAATAATCGGAAACAGTAAAATTTTCCCCCCAAATTGCACAGATTATGTTTGATTTTACTTCTTTTGGTTGTTCTTACTCAACCGAGTACCAGGATGTCCAACCAGAGATTAGGTAACCTGTCGAAAAATTATACAATACGGAGTCAAAAGTCGGTAATATGAAAAAAGTCTATTTTCGGGTAATATTTGTAGATTCTCTTGTTCATATTGAGTTTTTGGAAGACTGAAGTTCTCAGAAAATGGGGTACCGATGTAAACTTACTGATCCTCTGATTAAACTTATTCTTGGAGGACATCATGTAAGGTTCATGTTGACCCTGCTAAAATGGCTGTGTTTTCACCTCAAAATTTACTCTGGGTACAAACTAACCTGTGCATCTGGAAAGTTTTAAGGCATAGCATGCCCTAGATAAATACCATGAACAAACTTCACATGCATTTTATGTTTTAGAAAATTTAAAACTTAACTGGAATTTGCTGTGCACTTTTTTTCATCCCCTGCAAAAGATGATAAAATTAACAACCAGTTGAGTTTCACTTGATATGGTCCACTCAGGTACACAGTTTAAATCACCACTTATTGTTAGGTATCTATTGTTCTTCTATTGTCCATGTCAATCAATACAGTTCACTTCAATTATTACCTTTAGGAAAGTTCTCAAACCTCTTTCCCAACTTGTATTTTGGCACCTTCTGTAGGAAGGAAAAAAGTGCACTGCAAAATCCAGATAAGTTTTTAATTTTAAGCATAAAATGTATTTGAATTTTATTTATCTAGAGCATGCTATGGCTTAAAATTTTTCCAGATACATAGGTTTGTCTGTACTCAGAGTAAATTTTGAGGTGAAAATGCAGCCATTTTAGGCAGCAACCATTTGATTTTCTGGGGGGGGGCTATGGATTTTTGGAAAAAAAGTTTGTTTCCCCTGAGAAAAAAAATTGTTTGTTTCACCCTCAGCTGCTTATGTAATGCTAAAATTGAAAGAAAAAATTGTTTTGGACTTGTCGCCAAAAATAGATTGTTTTCGCCAAACAAAAAAATGTTTGTCTGTCAAATGGTTGCTGCCTTAGCCAAAGGGTCCAGATGAACCTTAAAGTGTTAAACGTAAACACTGTAGTAACTAAGTAAGATCACATTTCCATATTCATATAACTGAGACAAAGGGAAATAAATAAAGAGTTGCTGAACCAACGCCTCCTATGTTTTGTGCTGGTAGAGTTCCCTTAAGTGGATACCAGATGGTATGCAGGGTTGTCAGATAAAAAAATCAAATACCGCTACATTGACAACAACACTTAAGTAAACTGCATCTTTTATTGTCGACATGTTTCGCCGATTAGATCGGCGTCATCAGGACAAAGTATACAAAATCAGAACCCCTGAAGTACAGAAAACGGCATCATGTATGTGACGTCATAATTGTCCATTGTTGACGTTACTATAGGATACTCTATATCATTATGTAATGTTGAACAGAAAATGAATCAAACATAGTACAATGCAAATGAAGTTACTAAATTTAGAGTTAATCTATAATTGTTTCAATTGTCTTTATCTTAAAAATAGTTGTAAACTATTCTAATGGTAAGTGTATAAATAAAATATGTTTTTAAATAGAAATATAAATATGTGTAACATGAATATAAGTACAATGTCAGTGTACAGTTTTATAAAGTTTCTTCCTAATTTGGACAACACTTTTAGGGCACACCCCTACCACTTCGACTGGCTTCCCTTTGGCCGGAGGTACTACTTGCAATCGCGTCGGGAATGCCGTAAAGTGGTTAACTGTCGCAAAATTTCTTGGCAATGTTGGTTGAACTGAAAATGGTAGTGGGAAGGATTTATGTTCTTTGTATCTTACTTCTTTTAAGTTTAATTTCCTGTAGGTTCTTAATAGTACTGAAGTCTATCTTGGCTTTTTGTGTTATCTCCATTTACTTTTGAAAGATCCTTTTAAGGTTTCACACTTAAATAATTTTATATTTAATTTTTCGATGGCACGGAATGATGGTACATATAAATCTTGATATATTGGCCGTCCTGTTGTAGGAATGTAATCCTCTGTTTGTTCTTCATATAATTTTCCTTTTGTTTGGTGGTTTTTCGGCAGTAATTGATGGTATCAGTTGTTTGTTGGCTTCTTGGAATTCTTCGTTCTTGCTCGGTGTAGAGATGGCCATGGGGTCGGCGCTGTGTGGTATAGGCGGATCCGGGGATGCAGGGGTTCAGCCGGAATATCATAAGATAAATAAAGAAAGTTTACTTAAGTGTTGTTGTCAATGTAGCGGTATTTGATTTTTTTATCTGACAACCCTGCATACCATCTGGTATCCACTTAAGGGAACTCTACCACCACAAAACATAGGAGGCGTTGGTTCAGCAACTCTTTATTTATCTTATGATATTCCGGCTGAACCCCTGCATCCCCGGATCCGCCTATACCACACAGCGCCGACCCCATGGCCATCTCTACACCGAGCAAGAACGAAGAATTCCAAGAAGCCAACAAACAACTGATACCATCAATTACTGCCGAAAAACCACCAAACAAAAGGAAAATTATATGAAGAACAAACAGAGGATTACATTCCTACAACAGGACGGCCAATATATCAAGATTTATATGTACCATCATTCCGTGCCATCGAAAAATTAAATATAAAATTATTTAAGTGTGAAACCTTAAAAAGGATCTTTCAAAAGTAAATGGAGATAACACAAAAAAGCCAAGATAGACTTCCAGTACTATTAAGAACCTACAGGAAATTAAACTTAAAAGAAGTAAGATGCAAAGAACATAAATCCTTCCCACTACCATTTCCAGTTCAACCAACATTGCCAAGAAATTTTGCGACAGTTAACCACTTTACGGCATTCCCGACGCGATTGGAAGTAGTACCTCCGGCCAAAGGGAAGCCAGTCGAAGTGGTAGGGGTGTGCCCTAAAAGTGTTGTCCAAATTAGGAAGAAACTTTATAAAACTGTACACTGACATTGTACTTATATTCATGTTACACATATTTATATTTCTATTTAAAAACATATTTTATTTATACACTTACCATTAGAATAGTTTACAACTATTTTTAAGATAAAGACAATTGAAACAATTATAGATTAACTCTAAATTTAGTAACTTCATTTGCATTGTACTATGTTTGATTCATTTTCTGTTCAACATTACATAATGATATAGAGTATCCTATAGTAACGTCAACAATGGACAATTATGACGTCACATACATGATGCCGTTTTTCTGTACTTCAGGGGTTCTGATTTTGTATACTTTGTCCTGATGACGCCGATCTAATCGGCGAAACATGTCGACAATTAAAGATGCAGTTTACTTAAGTGTTGTTGTCAATGTAGCGGTATTTGAGACAAAGGGAGTACACAACCAACAACAAAAATAGTTGGGCAAAAATTCCAATCTATTTCTATCAAATTTTAAGAGTGGTACTACAGTGTGACCTGCCTAATCCGACATCTGAGTATTCCAACATCCTGCTTTAACCGACACATTTTTATGGTCCCAAAATATGCCTATCCTTGCAGAAAAAACCTGAGTATTCCGACACCCTGCTTAATCCGACATTTTTTTCTGGTCCCTCAGTGTGTCTGATTAGACAGGTTAAACTGTACATGCCATTTTAGGGGCTGCCCCGCTATTCCAACACCCCATTGGTCCGACACCCCATTAGTCAGACACCCCATTGGTCCGACACCCCAATAGTCTGACACAAGCTGTAATTGAAAATCTACTTCATACAAAGAAATGGAAAGCAATCGACAACCTTGCAATATTTTGCTTTACAAATACAAAGTGTGATCTAGCTCTTTAAAAAAAAACACTACCCTAAAAAAGGAATTTAATTGATTGATTGCTGTTTTCTTTATGTCCAGTGTCAAATAATTCATGTACGATAAAGAAGAAAACAAATTAATAATTAATACAAAAGGTATGTCCTGTAATAAGGAATTGAGGGACTGTCACAGGAATGCAGGAAAATGAGGGTATATTGGAAAGGCATAGAAATTTGGCCTGGCAACAGACTGTTATGAAATAGACATTCCTTTATAATATATGTTCTAAATATGGAATGTTATTTTCACTGAAAAAAATATAACGTTACTAGTACCTGACGAAATAAAAGGTATATATAATATTGATTCCAAAAGGAACAGATATTATAAGATTGTTCCCCATCCCTAGATTTTCCATCATCTATCAAGGAAAACTTCATGGAATTCCATGGAATATTTTTCCATGGAGTATTGGAACCTGTTTTCCATGGAATTCCATGGAAAATAAAAAGAGAAAAATAGGAAATAATAATATTTCCACATGTTCCATCTGAAACATTTTCCATGGAATTCCATGGAAATATTTCCATTTAAAATGGATTGCTCAAATTAACCTTTTGGCAAAATACCCTGTTTAACCTTATCTGTAATAATGAACATAAAAAAAAACTAGTCGCAATGCATTGTTTCAGTTTGGTAAGGTCTTTTGAGTCTTGCACTGGTCAGTAAAAGCAATAAAACTCAATCATCATTTTGACCTTTAATTCAGATTAATTTGATGTATATTATGATAAAAACAATAAACAAGCAAAAACTTTGGTATATGTTTGCACTGCCTTTATAAGAAGAAATTAAGGTTATAAATGTCACTTTTGTCAACATGGCTTTAGTAGATCCATCTCGTAAAACAGCATTAACCATTTTTTTGGAGTTTCATTTATTCCTCATGATACCTAAAAATATAATTTTACTGTAATAAATAATAAAATATTCTTTAAATAATGTCCTTAGCACAATAATTGTTAACAACTTTAGTAGGTGATATGTTCATTTGATACTTATTTTATGGGAAAAACTCATGCAATCAAAAGAAATCGGTTTAATCACAAATGAAAATGTTTATTTGGAATGTGTGATGTCTAACAAAATATTCTTTCCCCTTTCAAAATCCTGGATTCACAACTGGTGTTTAACTGTAGAATACATTTAACCTCATTTCTGTGTTATATGTACCAGTCCCAAGAAACTGGTGCATGAAGTTTAGAGGTTGTTCTGGGCTTTGTCTTAAATATTTGTTTTTCATTATCATTGTATATAAATGTCATCATGGGTATTATCTATGATTTTAGATCTTAGTTTTGATCTGTAGTTTTTTATAAAGATACACTTTTTTTACTTTTATGGATCTATGTCTCATTGCAACCATTCCACAGATCTTAAATTTTATAACCAAATTACTTCATTAGTGGATTATTAGTTATCATAATACATTATACAGTTTGTCTTGTCTTACACAATCATCATAATTATAAGTGTAAATCTACTATCAAGTAGGTCTTTTCAGTATGTTATTATGTTGAACTAAAGGAACTTGCACACATTCAAAATGGTGGAATCTAATTCAGTGTACTTACCAAAAGATATATGCTCCTAAATCCAACAGTCAATGCAAGTCATCAGAGAATAAATCTGCTCTATTTAATGTCAAGAACTATTTGGAACTATTTCATCTGCATCCAATGTAAATTTTACATTTTGTTCAGGAGAGAAGACATCTTTGCTTGTTGCCTGCATATCCATTGCAAGTTCAAATTCTAAATGTGTTGGGGGTTGTATAAGGAGTTATCTGATTTCTTTGAAAAGTGCCCCAATTGAATACTGTTAATTACCTATATCTTGAATATTTTATATATATTATAATAAAAATTATCCATTTATTGTTTATTTACTATCTTTATGTTTTAAGTAATAATAATTGCACAAAAATGTATAAATCCATGTGCTACCCTACATTTGGCCTCACACCATGCACACTGTATGTTCATATTACTTCCTGTCCATTACACAAAGAATAATGAAAAACAGATGGCACATTACATTTCTTTCACTGGCTCACATGTCTAATTGATGATAAAGAATTAAGGCATGAAAATAATTTGTGTGTACATTTTTTCCATGCTAAAGTCATCATTCAACCCTCTTTCCATCTCAAAAATATTCTAAGTCAAAATTCTATCCTTTTTTTCCATGTTAAAAATATTATAAGTCCACTTTCCATCCTCTTTTCCATCTACAAAGTTTTATTAGTCTACTTTCCATCCAAAAAGTATTTTTTCCATGGAATTCCATGGAAAGTTTTCCATCTTATCATGGACAATGATGGAATAAGTGACACATATAAGTTTTCCATTAGTGATGGAATATTTTTCCATGAAATTCCATGGAATTCCATGGAAAAAAACGAAATTTCCATCATTTTCCATCATTTTTTCATGGAAAAAGTTGAGCTGCATGGAAAAACTAGGGATGGGTTATAACAAAGTTTCCAGGGGAACTTCTGTTAGGAGGAACAAATAAAGGTAAACAAGTGTAGGTACCAGGCAGATTCCATATATAAGAAAGTTAAAAAATTCCCATAAGTATGTTTGGCATTAATCAACACCAATGAACTTCTGTTTTGAAATACATGTTATACTTATATAAATTAAGACTTTTTGACAAAAAAAAATCTATTCACATCACATTTTTTAAATAAAGAACACGTTAAAAAAATGTTGCTACATGTATCATAAGATAAAATAAAATGCTCCATGGGCGCAGCTTGATACGACCGCAGAGGTCGAACCCTGAACAGTTGGGGCAAGTATGGACACAACATTCAAGCTTGATACAGCTCTGAATTTGGATTGTGATTAAATATTTGACACAGCATAGGTTTCTGACACAGAATGAATGTAATCTAAGAACTTAATTTTTTCAGCATAGGTTTCTGACACAGAATGAATGTAGTCTAAGAACTTAATTTTTTAATTTACCTATTATGGTCCAATATCCAAAATCTAAATACATGGTTAGATTCAGCATATCAAAGAACCCCAAGAGTTCAATTTTGATGAAATCAAACAAAGTTTAATTTTGGACCCTTTTAACCCCACGTGGACAAAGTTGATAACAAGGCCCAAAATCAAAAATCTAAATACATGGTTAGATTCAGCATATCAAAGAACCCCATATATTCAATTTTTGTTGAAATCAAACAAAGTCTAATTTTGGACCCCGATTTGGACCAACTTGAAAACTGGGCCCATAATCAAAAATCTAAATACATGTTTAGATTCAGCATATCAAAGAACCCTAAGAATTCAATTTTTGTTAAAATCAAACTAAGTTTAATTTTGGACCCTTTGCACCTTAATGTAGACCAATTTGAAAACAGGACCAAATATTAAGAATCTAAATACATAGTTAGATTCAGCATATCAAAGAACCCTATATATTCAATTTTTGTTGAAATCAAACAAAGTTTAATTTTGGACCCCGATTTGGACCAACTTGAAAACTGGGCCCATAATCAAAAATCTAAATACATGTTTAGATTCAGCATATCAAAGAACCCGAAGAATTCAATTTTTGTTAAAATCAAACTAAGTTTAATTTTGGACCCTTTGGACCTTAATGTAGACCAATTTGAAAACAGGACCAAAAATTAAGAATCTAAATACACGGTTAGATTCAGCATATCAAAGAACCCCATATATTCAATTTTGTTGAAATCAAACAAAGTTTAATTTTGGACCCGATTTGGACCAACTTGAAAACTGGGCCCATAATCAAAAATCTAAATACATGTTTAGATTCAGCATATCAAAGAACCCTAAGAATTCAATTTTGTTAAAATCAAATTAAGTTTAATTTTGGACCCTTTGCACCTTAATGTAGACCAATTTGAAAACGGCACAAAAATTAAGAATCTAAATACACGGTTAGATTCAGCATATCAAAGAACCCCATATATTCAATTTTTGTTGAAATCAAACAAAGTTTAATTTTGGACCCGATTTGGACCAACTTGAAAACTGGGCCCATAATCAAAATCTAAATACATGTTTAGATTCAGCATATCAAAGAACCCAAGAATTCAATTTTGTTAAAATCAAACTAAGTTTAATTTTGGACCCTTTGGACCTTAATGTAGACCAATTTGAAAACGGACCAAAATTAAGAATCTAAATACACGTTAGATTCAGCATATCAAAGAACCCCATATATTCAATTTTGTTGAAATCAAACAAAGTTTAATTTTGGACCCCGATTTGGACCAACTTGAAAACTGGGCCCATAATCAAAATCTAAATACATGTTTAGATTCAGCATATCAAAGAACCCTAAGAATTCAATTTTGTTAAAATCAAACTAAGTTTAATTTTGGACCCTTTGCACCTTAATGTAGACCAATCTGAAAACGGGACCAAAATTAAGAATCTAAATACACGGTTAGATTCAGCATATCAAAGAACCCCATATATTCAATTTTGTTGAAATCAAACAAAGTTTAATTTTGGACCCCGATTTGGACCAACTTGAAAACTGGGCCCATAATCAAAATCTAAATACATGTTTAGATTCAGCATATCAAAGAACCCTAAGAATTCAATTTTGTTAAAATCAAACTAAGTTTAATTTTGGACCCTTTGGACCTTAATGTAGACCAATTTGAAAACGGGACCAATAATTAAGAATTTAAATACACTGTTAGATTCGCATATCAAAGAACCCCAATAATTCAATTTTGATGAAATCAAACAAAGTTTAATTTTGGACCCTTTGGACCTCAATGTGGACCAATATAAAACGGGGCCCAAAATCCAAAAACTTAATACACGCTTAGATTCAGTATATCAAAGAACCCCAAGAATACAAGAATAAAACCCCACTGAAATTGGTCAAGAAATAAGCAATTTATACAAAGTATCTTCTTTTGCACAATACTGTGCAATTGAATATTTCTTGCAATTGCGCAATACTGTGCAACTGAATATTTCTTGCTATTGTGCAATACTGTACAATTGACAATTTCTTGCTATTGTGCAATACTGTGCTATTGGATATTTCTTGCTATTGCGCAATACTGTGCAATTGAAGATTTCTTGCTATTAGCAATACTGTGCAATTGAAAATTTCTTGCTATTGCACAATACTTATTATATAATAATTTACACATCCTGTTTGGTGTGTATCTCCTGCCATATCATTATTATTTGCTTTTAAATATATATCAGAAATAACCAACTTAAAATGGAAAATTTTAAAGAAAAAAATCCCCCAATTTTTGAACCCCTTATGATTCATCACCCCAAACTCAATCCCAGCCTTCCTTTGAGGTATGGTACCTTGCAGTACAATTTCAGAGCGATCCATACACTTGAACACAAGTTATTGTCTGAAACTAGAAAATGCTTATTTTTGGCCCTTTTGGCCCCTAATTCCTAAACGTTTAGGGCAATTACCCCAAACTCCATTCCAGCTTTCCTTTGTGATATGGAACCTTGTAGTACAATTCAAGAAAGATCCATACACTTACACACAGTTATTGTCCTGAAACTAGAAAAATGCTTGTTTTTGCCCCTTTTGGCCCCTAATTCCTAAAATTTTGAGGCAATTACCCCAAAATCAATCCCAGCATTCCTTTGTGATATGGAACCTTGTGGTACAATGTCAGAGAGATCCATACACTTACACACAAGTTATTGTCTGGAAGTTACAAAATGCTTATTTTGGCCCCTTTTGACCTCTAATTCCTTAACTGTTGGTACCATAACCCCAAAATTAATCCCAACCTTCCTTTTGTGGTATTGAACCTTATGGTAAAATTTCCTAGAGATCCATTCACTTAAACTAAAGTTAGAGTGCGAAAACCAATGTGTCTTCGGACTGACACGACGACGACGACGACGCTAACGTTATATTATATACGACCACAAAAATTTTTGCGGTCGTATAAAAGGACACGAACAATCCTGATATCTTCAGTATTTTCAAGGTTTGGATGTATATCTTGCTTATAAAAGGGAAAGGCAAATTGAAATAAAATATTTTTTAACATCTGTACCAATAAGAAAGGAATTGTAATTGCTTTTAAAAAAGATTATCTTGGAACTGCTAACATAAGATTTGACAGACATGAACAGTACTGCTAACATAAGATTTGACATAAATGAACATTGTTGCTAACATAAGATTTGACAGACTTTATTGTTGCTAACATAAGATTTGACGGACTTTATTGTTGCTAACATAAGATTTGACGGACTTTTTTGTTGCTAACATAAGATTTGATGGACGTTATTGTTGCTAACATAAGATTTGACAAGACTAAATAGTGTTGCTAACATAAGATTTTGACAGACTTGATGCTAACATAAGATGTTGCTAACATAAGATGACAAGTTTGACAGAACTTATGTAAGCAACAGATTTGATAAAACTATTGATTAAATAAAGTTAACTGAAAGATCCACATGTGTTTGTTTAATGTACATTATGAAATACAGTTTTAACAGGCTTATATAAGTACCTACAATGATGTGGCAAGATTTTAAGAACATGTTGCTATCATAAGATTTATTGACAGACAAGCATCTATAAAGCAAGGTATTTGAAACTGATGTTTTTGACTAAAACAAAAAGCAATAGATTTGGAAACAGAGATGTTTGAATAATCAGACTACACTAATAAAAACCTTTATACCAGCAGTCAGGGATATAACTCTATAGGCATGATAGGGTTATTACAGAAAATATCTTACATGTGTTATTACAGATATTTTTATGAGTTGTCTACTCTTTAATCCTTAAATTTTCTAAATCTGTAATAACATATGTTTGTTATTTGTAAAATAAATCATTCATCATTTTAATTTTTAGTGGACTCTAGGGAACTCTTGAAACTTTGCGCAGAAACTAAATGCATAGCCTTGATAACTAATTTTTGAATTAAATTAATACATTTATCATTAACCATAGTAAATCAATGAGATGAGGTTTTTAAGTGATAATCTTAGCTGTAATAACAAGGCTTAGTTATTAAAGGCATGTATCTTATTATATGAGGCACTTGGGAATTACTGGGAAGCTTGCACAGAACTTCATTACATGCTCTGATCATTATTTCTTACAATGAATTAAAATATATTGTAATTAAACATGATGCATGTCTGAGCAAATGCTTTGGAGTGATAAAGAGAAGCTGTAATAACACCCTTAAGTTATTACAGGCATATTTTTTCTGTAATAACATAGGTGTACTATGCATGATTGGCAAAATATGAACTGCTATATCTTTCTATAGTTAAGTATACATAAAGACAACAGTAATATCAATAAAACTTGTATACATTTTAACAAAACTAATAATATATATTGTCCCTTTGAAACATGTAACATACATATGTTATCACAGGTCTTTGATTTTTTAGTCCACAATAACAAATGTATGTTATTTTTCTCTAATAACCCTATAGAGTTATATCCTTGACTGACCAGTGTCAACAAAAAGCATTGTAACACATAAACCTTGTGTCAAAAAATGGGAAGTAATTCTGTCAAACATTTAGCATTTTTTTCAGCTTGTTTTGATCATTTCTACTTTAAATGGAAACAATCATATCCAATAATTGGTTTTCTTGCTTCATTTAACATTATTATTCATTAAAACATTCACAGATTAACATTCAAATAACAGTTAGTATTATTTTTATTTATTTGTTCCTTTTGACAGACATTTCCTTTTCTCTTATGGAATTTGCCACCAGCTATGGACCTACCATATTGTTGCAAGGTTTCTTAAAGTGTAGAGAGCGTGCCACTCTCTCTACACCAGGCATCGGTTTTAATGTCCTTTTTCAGACTGAACGTGGCTGCGTATTTATACATCCAGCATAACCAAAGGAGGCCCCAATTGGCAAGGGGTTTACTTTATCGAAAAAAAAACCCCAAAGTTAACATATTTTTATAACCCAGTCATCCTTGGGGTGGAAGAATTTGGAATTTGAAGAACAGTTTCTAGTCGTAAAGAAAATATTCAGACTTCAATATACACATGATACATGATATACTCTTCGAGACTGTCAAACTAAAAACATATTTTATCCAAGCATGTTGGTTTCCATCTCCACCAAACTTGAATTTAAAAATCGAAACTTTATAAAAAAAAATGAAAGTCAAAATATCCCGATGATAGTAAAATTGAACAATCGATTATATTTGGTTCTTTATTGAATGCTTTATTACAGTTGTTAAACTCAATTAAAACGGATGGCAATTGCCTTTCGAATGGCCTTACAGCATGTACAGTGAATATTACTGCTTCATATTACCGCTCTTCATTCTGATTGACCCCTATTACCATGATTACTGGATTAATTGTTAATAAGTTTTTATCCTGAACATGCATGAAATATTTGCCACTGGATGTAAAGACAGATGTATCTCCCACTGTGTCTATGTTGTTGAAAAATGACGTTTTCCAGTTACGTTGCTTTCGCCAGGAAATTTGAAATTTTTGACCTGATTGAAACAATAGCTGAGTAAGGTAGTCGTTAATCGGGAAATCAATATGCATGCTTCTGATCGAAGAATCATATAGGAAAGAAATGAATGCCTTTATAGGTATACAGTCACATAGAAATTTTTTTAATGAAGGGTAGGCTATTCGAAATGGTGACTTAGATCCCTTTAGGGTTTTTCAGTATAATGATGTGGATAGTAAACTGCACATTGCTAGAATTTAATTATGAAATATTGATGCCTGATTAAAATAAATGGAGAATGTGTCCAGGGACACAAATGATGCCCCTGCTTGCATATAACGTTATAAAGGGACATAACTAGAGAACTGTAAAAGTGACACCACCCTAATTTGAACTTGATCTGTGTTTTATGGTAATATGCATTGCCATTGGGTATAAGTTTCATAACATTTGGTAAAGGCAAACTCAAGTTAGAGAACGGAAACCAATTTCGGGATGGACGTAAGGATGCTTAATGCCCCCTTCACCTATTGGCAGGGGCATAAAAATATTGATCTGCATATAGAGTCCCTGTGCGGCGAACGCATCAAAAACTGAAGAGTTATAATTTGGAAGAGAGATAATCACTGAACCAGCTTACCCACTATTTGAAAAACAGAGTATTCTGTCCTAATTTCACTCTTTCTTAAATATTGGTGCCAAACTAAACTGGTGTTCTTCTTCAACTAATGGCATTATACCATGTATACTGTTACATTTTAGCTCCCCTTTTCAAAAAAAATTATCAAATTAGAAGTTTTAGTTGAGTTACAGCACCGTTATTACTTTTTGTCGCTAGAGTTGTACCAGAATAATGTGACTGTCTTATTCACTCAACTTCTCAAGCCATATTCACTCATATAATCGTGTACGCAGCAAAGCTTCATTATTATGGTTCCTTTATTTTCTTACTGCGCCATTTTTAACCTGTATCTCTGAGATACTGTATCGCAGTGGCGGATCCAGAGGAGGGGGGTTCCGGGGGTTGGAACCCCCCCTTTTTTTGGACGATCAATGCATTTGAATGGGGACATATAGTTGGAACCCCCCCTTTTCAAAATGGCTGGATCCGCCCCTGTATCGAGAGGTATTTATTAAGCAATTCGTCAAGACTTATCAAAGTATTTTGTGCTTTTAGTTAGTGGTGATGAAATATTGCTACTTTAATACTAATACATTAACCTAGCTTGCATCACCTGTTCCAAAGAAGGACACTGTCCTCTTCTTAATATTGAACGAACCTTTATTTATTAGGTGTATGCAGGGGCGGATCCAGGTTTGAAAGGGGGGGTGTAGTATTAAAGTTTGCCGAGCGGAGCGAGGCGAAAATTTTTTTTGGCTTTTTTTTTGGCTAAAAAACATAAAATAAGTGTAAAATGCATTTTATAGTTAAAATGTAGGGGTTGGACATTTTTGGTGCCGTATTCTCTCCATTAATTGTCTATTATAAAATGATTGGATGGATCCAAAGCTATGTACTAATTAATATATTTGATGTGGGATTTTGTCAGTAAAAAATGGACATGGAAAATTCTCGTTTGTTGTATGGTTAGTTAGCATAACCTCACAGATTTCTTGTTGTAAACAAGATATACGGCTATTCAATGAAATTTACAATACGACCGACACGAAGAAAGACAAACAAGCAATTTTTATCCAAATGTTTGGTTGAAATGTTTCAACCAACAAGGGAAGTGAGGGGTTCCAAATCAACCAAAGGCTACAAATGAGTCGGAAATGACAATGAAGTTGTGAATGACGGTCGACACATGGAGACATATAGGCCACACCCAGCAGGCAGGTTGCAGTCGGGCCTTGAAAAAAGTATTCAGTATATCAGTTCAGCAAAATAGACATTCCGGTCAGATATGGGATTCACATGCAACCCCCCCCCAAAAAATTACGCCCGTTTTTTATTCATCATGTTCATTTAGTGCTAAATAATTTTGTTGAAAATATTTTTTTCTAATAGCAAAAAAGTGGACAAGATTATTGTTTTCAATCCAGAAACGGCCAGAATTTTTGTTTGAGGCAAAAATCAGGGTCAGAATTTTTTCTCTAAAATATCTCAGACTGCCCCCATGTTATTAATGGGCTGGGGCGTGTGGGGTTAAACATGTTTTCGTAGGTAATAATACATGTAATATTGCTGTGGAACTTTTTTTTTTCATGAGAGTGTAATAGAGTATTACTTTCTGTTGGGTGGAATTGTGAAATAGAACTGAGTCAATACGTTCTTGCTCAATACATTGTCGCTTCGAAGGCGTCATGCTTGTCATCCTCAGCAATGTGTTACTGTAATTTGAATTTCAAAATGACTGAGTGACGTTTTTTCGACGTACTGGTCAACTCCACCGTAGCGAATCACATGACTTTGACATAATCAATAATATATTACAGTAAATACGAGCGAAAAATATATTTATAAGTAAAGAATTGTCGCATAAAAATTAAATACACGGGAAATGGCAAAGTTCGCGAAGTCTAGTCTGATTAATCATTTTACAAAAAAAAAAAAAAAAAAAAGTGCAAGCAAAGGGGGGCGTACGCCCTCTACGCCCCCCTCTGGATCCGCCACTGGTATGTCGAACTATTGGGTGTCGAACTATTGGGGGTGTCGGACTATTGGGGTGTCGGACCATTGGGGTGTCGGACTACTGGGGTGTCGGAATATCGGGACTGCCCACCATTTTATCTCTGACGGATATATAATTTGTACATGCACCTGTACACTGTAGAACACGAAAATATAAAAACCCACGTGCAACTTCCTGTTTTCGTATGACTCGGAACCTTTCCATACATCAAACAGCAATTTGGAATCTCGAGACAAAGTCAACGATTGAAAATGTCAGATTTAGAAGTTGATAGTACTTCAAAATCATTGGTAGCCTCTTGGTTTGGGGTAAACACTTTTACCGAAACTACGGAGAACGATTTAGAAGAAAAGTATGCTACTGTACATTAATCAATTGTTTCAAAATGAACCTAAACAGTCAAGGATATAACTCTATAACCATAGCCTCACAGGGTTATTAGAGAAAAATAACATACATTTGTTATTGTGGACTAAAATCAAAGACCTTTGATAACATTTTAGATAACATATGTTATGTGAATATTGTCATGTTTCACGAGCTTGCGAGGAAAATGGTCTGAGGACAATTTAAAATAACTTTTAAGATATAATTTTGAAAGGAAAATTGGTTTAAACTAAGATTTTGTTGTTGATGACGTCATAAATTTTGAAGATTTATTGCACTAGTGCAATATTAGAATTTATTGCACGCTAACTTTTGGTTACTTTCTGTGGAAAATATTATATTGCTATGCAATAAATATTATTAGTTTTGTTAAAATGTATACAAGTTTTATTGATATTACTGTTGTCTTTATGTATACTTAACTATAGAAAGATATAGCAGTTCATATTTTGCCAATCATGCATAGTACACCTAACGTCACAGTACCCAAATTGCACATATTCAACAAAAAGCAGTGCCGGAATCTTACAAGTTTTCTTTGAGACTAAATAATTTGTAATTTTGTGATTTGACATTATTATACACGTCTTTCAACAAAGGTAAATATATTTAAATATACACAAAACGTTCACAGTATATATCAACAGATGAAACATTCACTGAAAAAGTAAATCTCTAAAACGCCGCCATGCGACGTTCACAAAAATCATCTTTTAAAATGATCAAATTAAACATGTTACAAGCATCCATTTCTTAAAAATGAATAGTAAGCATAGGCTAATGTCAAATGGTTCTAAATATTTGAAGAAATAAAGCAAAACATCTGTTATTCGATTTTTAAGGATATGAATTTAAGCATGGATGCAATTTGGGTACTCCTCATTACAGAATCATAGATTGTTAGGAGGTTGGTTCAAACCCATTTTTCTATGATTAAGTATGGATTCAAAATTATATTGGTGGAACCATATAGTAAATAATGACACATCTACAAAATAAACACAGAATGGAAACTTTTGTCTGGATCATAAATAAGCGTAGGTGAAAAAACTGTCAAAATAGGTGCAATTTGGGTACCGTCACGTTATGTTATTACAGAAAAAATATGCCTGTAATAACTAAAGGGTTTTATTACAGCTTCTCTTTATCACTCCAAAGCATTTACTCAGACATACATCATGTTTAATTACAATATATTTTAATTCATTGTTAGAAATAATGATCAGAGCCAGGCATGGGGTAATGCAAATGTGTAATCCCCTACAGAAAAAAAAGTTGAGGGCCAATTGATGGCCATGTGGCAGACAGTTGAGGGCTAGCTGTTTTAAGCAAAATAGTTGAGGGCTAGGTGTTGAGCATCTTAGCTCAACTCAAACCTGGCCAAGCACTGTATGTTTGATAGATGTCGCTCAACTGACCCTCAACTGAAGCTGGCCATTAAATTGAGGAAAAGTTGAGCAATTGATCTTTGGTTTTCATATAGTTGAGCAAAAGTTGAGCATTCAGACTTTGAATTTTTTGTAGTTGAGGAAAAGTTGAGCATTCTGACTTTGATTTTTTTTTATAATTGAGCAAAAGTTGAGCAATTAGAAATATGACCTGGTGATAAAATGTTATGTGCCATCTGTTTTCTCTGTGTAGTAGTGCAATTGGACAGGAAGTATTATTTAACTATGTGCACAAAGTTTGAGGCAAAATTAAGGAAGCACATGTTTTATACATTTTCTGTATTTTAACTTAACTATAACTTTAACATAAAGATAAAAACAAACAGTATTTCTTTTATTATAAGATATATCAAATATTCAAGACTGAGGTAATTAACAGTTATTATTAGGGGCAAATCTCAAAGGGATCACACTGTCACAATACCCTAAACAACCTCAAACATTTAAAATTTGAATTGGGCTTGAGCATGCACATGGCAAGCAAAGATGTCTTCTAGCTATCATGAATAAAATACGAATTTTACAATGGATGTAGATAAAAAAAGTTACAAATAACTGTATTGACATTGAACATGTTGAACAGTGCAGTGTATTCTTGTGATTACATGACTCTTGGATTTAGGAATATTGATGTTTTAACACATATTTCTGGAAACATCTTTTGGTAAGTACATTGGATTAGAATTTCCCACCATTTTGAATAAGTGTATATGCTCTTTTGGTTCAAAATAGTGATATTTAAAGTGTCTTCTTAACTTTTAGAGTGAAGAAAAATTGAGACAATATATTTATGCATTAATTTATATATTATCAAAATGTGTAAGACAGGAGACATATTTATTTTATTATTAAGACAATTTGTTTTAGAAAGTATTACTAATAAAATAAGAATATTCTAATATAATGAATTTGGTATAAAACTAGAGATCTATTTTTATTTACTAGATAACTTTTAAAAAGCAAGGATAAAGCATTCATGTAGTCTGTTGTGAGTTGAGATCTTTCAGCAGTATTTTGGCTATAAAAATACACAATTTTAAATTTATTTTTTCTACAATGTGTAGTCATCAGTTTGCAATTACCAGATAATGCTCAACTTTTAAAGACCTAGCCCTCAACTTTTAATGACCTGACCCTTAACTGTTGGCCACCTAGCCCTCAACTTTTAATGACCTGGTCCTCAACTGTTGGCCAGGTAGCCCTCAACTATAATTGCTCAACTGTTGGACACCTAGCCCTCAACTATGATAGTTTCTCAACGTTGCTCAACTAATTTGCATAAAGTTGAGCACCTAATTTGCATGGCAAAAATCCTGGTAGCCCTCAACTGGCCCTCAACTATTTGCTCTACTGATGGCCAGCTAGCCCTCAACTGTTAGTTCAAATGGCGGCCAGTTGAGCAATGCAGTTGGCCATCCTATCATTTTTTCTGTATGGGATTGTAATGCATGGTAATGCATTACATTTTTTCAAGTAATTGCATGTAATGTGTGATGCGGCAATTTTTGCATTACAAGTAATTGTAATTTAATGCATTACTTCGGCAAAAAGTTGTATAATTTCATGCATTACATTGCATTACACAGTGAGCATTACTTTTGTTCATATACTATATATCTTTAACAGGTTGTTGGAGATTTAATTAAAGCAGAATTTAGTTTTCTTGATTGACTAAGAACATAATCATTTTGATTTTCTATTAATTGTTTATTTTTCACACTTTAATTTACATTAATCACTAGAGGGAATTTGGAGATTAAGCCTTGCCATGGTTAAATAACAGATAATAGAACATTGTCAGAAAACACTAATTAGTTTGTTTTACAATCAATCTATTCACTATTTTGAAACTTGGTCATAAATAAAGCCCTATTTATATTTATTATATATAACTAGGAAAAATCCTCAGTAAATATTTTGACTGAAATTTTAAAATACCAAATGCATATTTATAAAAGTATTACCATGATTACACTTCATCTCTATAATTTCATTTTAGAGAAAAAACAGAGATGTATACATTGAAACATAGAATGCACATGGGCCTTTAAAACCCTTATAATGTTAAAATGTAAACATGTATACGTAAATTCAATACATGGAACAGTTACTGCATATGCTAGAATATTTTGCAACTTCATGTTGTTTTTCAAAATGTTTGGTTTTTCTTTTCACTTGATAATAAAATTTACAAATGTTATGTGTAATTCAATGCATTACTTTGCAAAAGTAATTGTAATTTAATGCATTACTTTGATAAATGCATGTAATTGTAATTGTAATTTAATGCATGGTTTTGTTAAAGTAATTGTAATATAATGCATTACCTTGCAATGTAATTCACCCCATGCCTGATCAGAGCATGTAATGAGGTTCTGTGCAAGCTTCCCAGTAATTCCCAAGTGCCTCATATAATAAGATACATGCCTTTAATAACTAAGCCTTGTTATTACAGCTAAGATTATCACTTAAAAGCCTCATCTCATTGAGTTACTATGGTTAATGATAAATGTATTAATTTAATTCAAAAATTAGTTATATAGGCTATGCATTTAGTTTCTGGGCAAAGTTTCAAGAGTTCCCTAGAGTCCACTAAAAATTAAAATGTTGATGATTTATTTAACAAATAACAAACATTATGTTATTACAGATTTAGAAAATTTAAGGATTAAAGAGTAGACAACTCATAAAAATATCTGTAATAACACATGTAAGATATTTTCTGTAATAACCCTATAGAGTTATATCCCTGACTGCTAAATTGATCCTTTGATTATAAACTTATTTGTATTCAAAAACCAATCAATTTTAGCTAGAAAAGTAATGTCACAGTACCCAAACGACTGAATCCTGGTCCGTTCGCCCAAAATCACGTTCGCTCCAATTTACGTTCGCCCAAAATCATGTTCGCTCCCATTCACGTTCGCCCCCTTTCACATTCGCACCTTTTTGATTGGTTTTGTGTTGAATAATTTTTTAATCGAGTTTTAATTGGTGGTTTGCTCTAAATAAGTTTTTTTTTATTGTTTCAAAACTAAAGTGCCATATATTCTATAAACAACAACAAATAACACAAAAAAACAGGCCACAAATCACATGTTTTTTAGGTGTTCATGGCGTTGTATATCAGCTATAATTACCTACAGAGCTTTCATTTCCAAATGTACGGAAGATTGAAGTTACCAATATATATGTGTACTTATAGATATAAGCTTATTTGGTGTTGTATTACAGCTATCATTTACGATATAGAGCATCTAATCATATGAAAAGAAGCTTGAAGGTAAAGAAGAACTTAAGGTATAAATTTAATTTATTTTTATTCATTATGATATCATACATTCCAACAATAATTCAAAACAATTAATATTTATTCATCAAATCATTAAAAAAAATATTTCATTTTAAAAATTCCTGATTTTTATTCATGAAAATATAAACTATTTTCATATATATATACATCTAAATAAACATCTGACATTTTAACCGGTATTTGAATAAAAATATGGTGTGAATGGACCCAGGGGGTGAACGTGTAGGGTGCGAACAGACCCGATACCAAATGCACCCATTTAGAAAAAATAGCACCAGAAGTTTTACAAGTTTTCTTATAGAATTAACAATTGTATTTTTATTATTAGACATTATGCACGTCTTTCAAGAGAGGTGAAAAATACCAAAGGGACATTCAAACTCGTGTCAAAAATAAACTGACAATGCAAAGGCTAAAAAAGAAAATGACCAACAGACAAACAAAAGTACACAATACACAACATAGAAAACTAAAGACTGAATTACACGAACCCCACCAAAAACTTGGGGTGATCTAAAGGTGGTCAGGAAGGGTATGCAGTTCCTGCTCCACATGTGGCACCCGTCATGTTGCTCATGTTATTACAAACCCGTTAATAAGTCTAATTTGGTAGGTCACATTCAGGGAAAAAGCTTAATATATTTAAATATACACAAAATATTCACAGTAATTTTATATGAACAGATGAAGTATTTACTCCAAAAAGTCAAATCTATGGAAACGTCGCCATGCGACGTCCACAAAAAGTCAACTTTTAAAAATACACAAAATATATTACAGGCATCCATTTCTTAAAAAAATGAATACTGGTAATAAGCATGGACTATTGTCAAATTGTTCTAAATATTTGAAGAAATAAAACAAAACATCAGTTATTTGATTTTTACGGACGTGAATATAAGCATAGATGCGATTTTGGTACTCCTCATTACAGAATCATGGGTCGTTTGGAGGTCGGTTCAAACACATTTTTCTATGATTCAATATGGATTTAAAATTAAATTGGAGGGACTATATAGTAAATAAGGATACATCTACAAAATAAACACAGAATGGAAACTTTTGTCCGGATCATAAATAAATGTAGGTGAAAAAACTGTCAAAATAGCTGCAATTTGGGTACCCTCACATTATACATGACAATTTGTCCCAAAGACAAATCAGAGCAACACAAAGGTCCCTGTGAAGTGAGAACAGAAATAAAATAAAGTGAAATGAGACTAAACAAAACACTGCAAAACGAAACAAAATCTAATAGAGCATAATGAAATATGTAGTCCCTTCAATTTGTAATCGTTCATGTATAAAACACTTTAGTATCCCTAGTGAAAGCTTAAACCTGTAATGGTATATATGGACACTTTGCAGCCACATCTAAATGCTTTGTTTGGCTGCAGTGTTTGTAGAGTTGCTGCCTCATTGAAGTTTACTCTATATGGCTCAAACACAGTAAAATCCAATCGGCAACCTTGGGGGTTTGGTTGGCCACCTTGCGACCTGATCTCATTTAAAAATACTTGTGACTTTAAAAATGTTTAAAACCGAGAATCAGATCATTTTAGAATTGTATAAATGCTTAAAGTGATCTGGTGACGTATGGCAATTTCTAAAAGTGATCATGCGATCTAAAGGGGTAACCAAAAGGAGGCCTCATTTTCTCCTTTGATTCATACCATATTATATATACATTTTTGACTCTACATGTTCTGCTTTCTTTTTAAACTAACCTTAGACAAATGCAAATACAATAAGCTTATAACTGATATTTGGCAAACCAGAAAACATAATAACCTACTACCGTAGGTGTGGCATATAGCTTAGTCTTAATAAGGAAAGACGACTCACAGTTACCTCTATTCTAATTTCAATTTTCTTCTATTTTACACCTGAAAAAAGGCCCTAACATTTGAACATTTGAACAATGTAAAAATTCAATGCAAGCACTTAGCACCAAAATAAAAGGTAATGTGGTATTATTGCCTATGAGACAACTACATTTTTTGTATCATGACTATACACCAGCATGACCAGAGGGCTTTGGCAATGAGAAAAACCCATACCGTATAGTCAGGTATAAATGGCTCTGACGTGAAAAATGTGAAACACTTTAAATGAAATAACTAGCGGTTTAATTTATATAACAATACAATTTACGAAAAATAAATATGAACCAACAACAACCACTGAATTACAGGTTCCTGACATGGGCAGGCACATAAAGAATGTGAGTCGGGGTATAACATGCACAATTGTGAGCATGCAACCCTCCCCTAACATGGGACAGTGGGTGTGGTTTAGTAAATGTAGTAGCCTAGAATTACCAACAGACACCCTGTATCTACCAGAAACAAGATCGAATTGTAATAACTAATAGATGAAAAGTATAACATGTTTGAGTTATAATCACCCTTTAAAATTAGAGAAAGAAGAATTACGTACATTCTCAGATCTGTACTTGGTGTTTTTTTCATTGTTGGGATGTATAGATACCCTGCCACGTCCGTTTTGTGTTTTTGTTAGATGTTTTTTCTGCTTTGTATCGATCTGATGAGTTAAGCCCTATTCAACTGATTTTTGGAAAGATTGGAACTATTGTTCCAAGTCTTTCCTAGAACCGTCATCCTTTACAAGAAGTAGCACAGGTTAGCTACTAAATCTACAAAATGTATACACACTGAAATATAGTTCCTTATGATTCTCATGTCTTCGTACATATGCACGTATGAACTGTGAAAAAAAATTTGGGTTATACTTTTATATGCAGGCTATTTTTGTCATTTTGATGAGGTAAAAGTAATGATACAATACCAGTATGATTGACACCTGTCATGATCACCAAACAATCAGAGACACCTTAAATGCCAATCATGTTGACCACATTACTAATCATTCTCTGACAGTCTTACATAATTAAACAGAATCTCAATGCACAAATACTTGAACTCATAATTGAATACACAAATGTATAGATTAGATGTTTGATATACAGAAATGATAGATTTATTCACAGTGGTGGATTTACCGGGGGGCACAGGGGGGCACATGCCCCCCCAGTCGGGGTCACCAAAAAATTTTCAAAGATAGTTTTATTGCTACTGTATCTGCTTATTTAGATATCTAGATCAAAAACCAAGACACAGCTTGATTTGACGTCCTTAACTGGTCGTTAATTAACCCCAGCTTCAACATGTATGATTTATGACAACTTATCGATGTGTGTGTAAATATTGACACCTTTGTGTAATGTCTATATATACAAATACATTTATGTAAACTATACATGTACATGTACATGCTGATTGGAATTAATACGAATATGTTTATTGGTTTCTAATACTATATTACATGATCAAGATTGATTAACAAGTGAAATCTTCTGATCAGGAAAGAAATAACCAACTAAAATCGGTCTTAAAAGAATATGTAAAAACAGATGTTTAGTGTCAAGAATGTTAGAATCGATATGAGATACGTATTTTTACCAAACACTTACATTGTATACGGTTTCTGGGGAATGTGCCTGTCTCAGAACAGTTTTTTTCAGACTTTATTAAACAACGAACTATTTTTTTCAATGCATACAGCATTTTTTTAAACTGAATGTCATGTTTTTTCTTCTTATTTTATTTATGGAAACAAAACCTTCCCCCTCCACAAAACATGAATGGTCTGTGCTTTATATATAATCATTAATAAAATGATTTTGTATCTTAGAAAACCTACTTATATTTGAGATGAAGAACAGCAATAAAAGCTTATTGTGTGTTTTTTTGCTGTGCATGTACCGGTACTGATTTTGTGTCATGGATGGATACCCCATATCCTTTGTTTTTCTATTATAGTACAGTAATATGTATATATTTTTTCTTGTTTTAATTACCATATGTATGAGGGTATGAATAGGTTACCGTGAATGAGGGTATGAATGGTTTACCGGGAATGAGGTTTGAATGGGGTTTACAGATTAGAGAATAATGGTCAAAAAGTTAAGGCTAGAAAAATTGGCCCCAAAAATATAGAAAACAGATTAAAGCTGTGATGAACTGTAAAGAATAGAGGACAATTGGCAGCAAACGACCACCATCATCCCCAATACATGACACCACCACCACCCACACTCGCATATATGCATAAATCTTTAATTTTGGTTTCATGGTGCCCCCCCCAGACATTGAGGTTCTGGATCCGCCCCTGATTCATTGCCTATTACTTTTGATCTACACTACATAAAGGGATTCTGTAAATTATGTCTGAAAGATAAATGATTAATAAAGGATTAACAAGATCTTTTTTTCAAATCTAAATAATTTATAAAAAAGGTATTCAAGTAAGGTCTATATTTTACTTGATAAATCTGTGCAATAATCATCTGTAATAAATCAATAATTTAGGTTAGTCACTTATCAGTGATTTGCTTGATACAGTAAGTAAAATTTTAAAACTCTTATTCCAAGCAAACCAATATATTTTTGAAGTGTATTCCCCATCAAATGTCTGATAACAATTTTAGTCATTTGAATACAAGAAGTGTAATTTTGCAATTAAGAATGAATCCCCATTTTAATAAAATAAGTTTTTTAATTTGTTGAAAAAGTACATTTTTAATGCCCTTTTCTGGAAAAGATTAAATTATAAATTGAATCAAAATTCACTCTACAACTTTTAAACTTCAGTGTCATATAAGCATGATAATTGTTTTCAAAATCAATAAGCAATTCTTAGAGGTGAAAAATAGTATACCAGTTTTTATACGACCGGAAAAAATTTGCGTTCGTATATTGCTATCATGTTGTCGTCGTCGTCGTTGTCGTCCAAAGACATTTGGTTTCTGGACAATAACTTTAGTATAAGTGAATGGATCTCTATGAAATTTAACCACAAGGTTCAATACCACAAAAAGAAGGTTGGGATTGATTTTGGGGGTTATGCCCCTAACTGTTTAGGAATAAGGGGTCAAAAAGGGGCCAAAAAAGGCATTTTTCTAGTTTCTGGACAATTACTGGTGTATAAGTGTATGGATCTCTATGAAATTGTTCCACAAGGTTCCATACCACAGAGGGAAGGTTGGTATTGACTTTGGGGGTTATGGCCCAAACCGTTCAGGAATTAGGGGCAAAAAAGGGGGGGGGAAAGGTTTTTCTGGTTAATGGACAATTACTTAAGTACTTGTCTATGGATCTCTATGAAATTGAAACACAAGGTTCCATAAAACAAAGGTAAGGTTGGGTTTGACTTTGGGCTCAAACCGTTTAGGAATAAGGGGCAAAAGGGGGACAAGGTTTTTCTGGTTTCCGGACAAATACTTAAGTATTAGTCAATGGATCTCTATGAAATTGTACCACAAGGTTCCATACCACACACAGAAGGTTGGGGTTGATTTTGTGGGTTGTGGCTTCAATCATTAAGAAACTATCGGTAGAGGTCAAATAGGGGCCAAAAACAAGACTTTTCTAACATGTCTAATACTGGCTAAGCTGGTTCTAACATAAATTATTTCTGATCTATATAAAGAAACAACAAATACTGATATGGCAGGAGATACACACCGAACAGGGTGTGTAAATTATTATATTTTGTAAACAGATTTACCAAGTATTGCGCAACAGCAAAGTATTGCACAACAGCAAAGAAATCTTCAATTGAAAATAAATACAAATCTTTTAACCAATTTCAATGAGGATTAATTTAAAGTCTTGAATTGTTTGAGGTTTTTACCATGTAGTACTATATTGGATATTTGGACATTTTTAAATAGGTCTACATTGAGGTCCAATGGGTCCAAAGTTAGACTTAGTTATATTTCATCAAAAACTGAATTCTTGTGGTTCTATGATATGCTGAATCTATTAAACTGTGCATTCAGATTTTTAATTTTGGGCCCTGTTTTCAAATTAGTCCATATTAAGGTCCAAAGGGTCCAAAATTAAACTTTGTTTGAATTCATGGTTTTTTATGCCCCCGCCGTAGCGGAGGGGCATTAAGTTTTACCCTTGTTCGTATGTACGACATACGTCCCAAAATTGGTTTCCGTTCTCTAACTTGAGTTTGCCTCAACCAAATGTTAAGAAACTTAAACACAATGCTAATTACCACCAAATACAGACCAAGATCGAATTTTGGTAGGGTCACTCTAACCGTTCTAGAGTTATGCCCCTTTATAAATGGAAAAATTACAAAATTTTTAGTTTCAGTTCTCTAACTTAAGTTTACCTCAACTAAATGTTATGAAACTTATACACAATGCTTATTACAACAAAACACAGATAAAGTTTGAATTTTGGTGGCATAACTTTAGCCGTTCTAGAGTTATGCCCCTTTATAAATGGAAAAATTGCAAAATTTTTAGTTTCCGTTCTCTAACTTAAGTTTGCCTCAACGAAATGTTATGAAACTTATACACAATGCTTATTACCACAAAACACAGATCAAGATCGAATTTTGGTAGGGTCACTTTAGCTGTTCTAGAGTTATGCCCCTTTATAAATGGAAAAATTACAAAATTTGTAGTTTCTGTTCTCTAACTTAGGTTTGCCTCAACTAAATGTTATGAAACTTATACACAATGCTTATTACCACCAAATACAGATCAAGTTTGAATTTTGGTAGCATCACTCTAACCGTTCTAGAGTTATGCCCCTTTATAAATGGAAAAATTACAAAATTTTTAGTTTCCATTCTCTAACTTAAGTTTGTCTCAACCAAATGTTATGAAACTTATACACAATGCTTATTACTACAAAACACAGATCAAGTTTAATTTTTGGTTTCGTCACTTTAATCGTTCTAGAGTTATGCCCCTTTATAAATGGAAAAATTGCAAAATTTTTAGTTTCTGTTCTCTAACTTAAGTTTGCCTCAACCAAATGTTATGAAACTTATAAACAATGCTTATTACCACAAAATACAGATCAAGATTGAAGTTTGGTAGTGTCACTCTAACCATTCTAAAGTTATGCCCCTTCATAAATGGAAAAATTGCAAAATTTTTAGTTTCCGTTCTCTAACTTAAGTTTGCCTCAACCAAATTTTATGAAACATATACCATGTATACACAATGCTTATTACCACAAAAAAAAGATGAAGTTTGAATTTTGGTGGGGTCACTTTAACCATTCTCGAGTTATGCCCCTTTATAAATGGAAAAAATGCAAAATTTTTAGTTTCCGCCCTCTAACTTAAGTTGCTTCAACCAAATGTTATGAAACTTATACACAATGCTTTTTACCACAAAATACAGATCAAGTTGAATTTTGGTAGTGTCACTTTAATCATTATTAAGTTATGCCCCTTTATAAATCGAAAAATTGTTAAATCTTTAGTTTCAGTTCTGTAACTTGAGTTTGCCCCAACCAAACATTATGAAACCTTTGCACAATACTTATTACCTTAAAACTCAGATCAAGTACAAATTTGGGCAGCGTCACTTTTATCGTTCTTGAGTTATTTTTTTACATGCTGAATCTAACCATGGAATTAGATTTTGGATATTGGACCATTAAGTAGATTAAATGTCCCATTTCAAATTTTTAAATTATCTGACCACATTTATTCTGTGTCAGAAATCTATAATGTGTCAAATATTTAATCACTATCCAAATTCAGAGCTGTATCAAGCTTGAATATTGTGTCCATACTTGCCCTAACTGTTCAGAGTTCAACCTCTGCGGCCGTATCCAGCTGCTTCAGGCGGAGCGCATTTTTACCTATGTTTCAACTTACAAAATACCCCATAACAACCTTTTAAGATTGATTTTTTTTGAGACAATAAAGTTCTCAGCTTCCAGTCTATCTGTTTGTCCCATGTCCTACAAGGATCTTTGTTTTGTAATTTCTCTGTTTCAAAAGAAAACATAAAAGGTGAAACATGTAACAGGGAACATTATTTGGTTAAGAATTATTATAACTGCAATTTAAATGAAATTGTTGTGCTGGATAAGGGACTTGCTATCAGTGATTCACATTTAGCTCTTTTTATCTACAGAAAAAGTGCTTATCCTTCTAAAGACCTGCAATTAATGCAATTGTCACTAATAGTGCTATATTTAAATGTTCTTTTTTGTAAACACCATACCTAAATATGAGTTGAAATTATTCAAAGTATTCTTCCAATCTTTCCATGAGTGATTTCCATCACTTTGATTATAGTTTGTTACAACACTGTCCCAGGTTAGGGAAAGGGTTTGGCGCCAGCAAACTATTTTAACCCTGCCACATTCTGTATGTACCTGTCCCAATTCAGGAGCCTGTAATTCAGTGGTTGTCGTTTGTTGCTGTATATCATATTTGTCGGTCATTGTTTTGTACATAAATCAGCCCGTTAGTTTTCTTGTTTGTATTGTTTTATATTTAAATTGTCATTTCGGGGCCTTTTATAGCTGACTATGCAGTATGGGTTCTGCTCATTGTTGAATGACGTATGGTGACCTATAGTTGTTAACTTCTATGTCATTTTGTCTCTGGTGGAGAATTGTGTCATTGGCAATCATCATGATCATTCCACATCTTCTTATTTTTATATAACTATTCTTAAAAGAACAACATGTATCATTGTTTTCTCAATGCTACGTGTATCATTGTATGCTACTGTATCACCATTAAACTTGTTAAACTAGGAAACGATTATTTCATGTTGCTAGATGTATTTTACTCAACACGATTTGGAGCTTGACATATTGAATAAACACCTGTCTATAATTGTTCACTGTTGAAGACCATATGTTGACCTCCAGATGTCTTTAGGTTGTTTTTGTCTTGAGGCTGCTGTCTCATTGACATGCAACCCACATCTATAGTAATTATTAAAGATTGACTGTATATTTTGGTGCGTTTATTAAAGTTTTCAGAGGAGACAATATTTAAACGTGACTGTTGACTGTTGCAGTGTTTTTGTCCAATTACATTGTACTAGAACGACATGAGTTGTTTATGATATGCTAATAGGTATCAACTATCCCTAATTGACTATTCATTTTTAACATTTTAGTTGATCAGATATTCTCGTCAGAATGAATTTTTATGAGTCATTCCTTAAATTACAGATTTTGTTATGTTTCGTTGTGATTTGTTTCTCACTATGCATGTTTTGTTTTGTTTCATAAGGTTTCGTTTCATATGCTGTGTTTTGTTTAGTTTCGCTGTATTCTCAGTCGGTGCATTATGTTTGCACGCATTACCTTTACATTTGTGTGTGAATATCATCAAAACTGCACGCATTCATTTTACAATGTTTTACAGGTAAAAACAGGTATATATATTTTTTTTTGTTAGATGTATTTCTATTTGTATCCATCTGATGAGTTAAGCCTTTTTCAACTGATTTTTGTCGAGCCTGCGACTTCTGTCGCAGAAAGCTCAACATAGGGATAGTGATCCAGTGGCAGCGGCGACGTTAATTAACTACTTAAAAGCTTTATATTTTAGAAGGTGTAGGCCAGGATGCTTCATACTTTGTATACAGATGCCTTATGTTATGAAGTTTCCATCTGTCATATGTCCATTGTCCTTGACCTCATTTTCATGGTTCAGTGACTACTTGAAAAAAAATTTGAGCTTTTTTGTAATGTTATTTTCTCTCTTATTATGAGTAATAGGATAACTATATTTAGTATGTGCGTACCTTGCAAGGTCCTCATGCCTGTCAGACAGTTTTCATCTGCGCTTGACCTCATTTCATGGATCAGTGAACAAGGTTAAGTTTTCGTGGTCAAGTCCATATATCAGATACTCGAAGCAATAGGTCTACTATATTTTGTGTATCGAATGATTGTAAGGTGTACATGTCCAACTAGCAGGTGTCATCTGACCTTGACCTCATTTTCATGGTTCAGTGGTTAAAGTTAAGTTTTTGTGTTTTGGTCTTTTTTTCTAATACTATATATGCAATAGGTCAACTGTATTTAGTGTATGGAAATATTTTACGATGTACATGTCAGTCTGGCAGGTTTAGCTGAGGACCACCTCCGGGTGCATGATTTTCTCGCTGCGTTGGAGACCCATTGGTGGCCTTCGGTTGTTGTCTGCTCTTTGGTCGGGTTGTTGTCTCTATGACATATTCCCCATTTCCATCATGTCCATTCTCAATTTTATTCATTTGACCTTGACCTCATTTTTACGGTTCATTGCTCAGTGTAAAGTTTTTTGTGTTTTGGTCTATTTCTTATGTTGTACTGTTACACAACTGTCCCAGGTTAGGGGGAGGGTTGGTGCCTTCAAACTTGTTTAACCCTGCAACATTCTGTATGTGCCTGTCCCAAGTCAGGAGCCTGTAATTCAGTGGTTGTTGTTTGTTGCTGTGTAAAATTGAGAATGGAAACAGGGAATGTGTCAAAAAGACAACAACCCGACCAAAGAGCAGAAAACAGCCAAAGGCCACCAATGGGTCTTCAACACAGCGAGAAAATCCTGCAGCCGGAGGCGAGCTTCAGCTAGCTGGCCCCTAAACAAAAATGTGTACTAGTTCAGCGAAAAATGGACGTCACACTAAACCATTGTAAACTCCAAAACATATAAATGAACCAAAATTAAAAAACATACAAGACTAACAAAGGCTGCGGGGTTAAACATGTTTTGTGAGATCTCAACCCATCCCCTATACCTCTTAGCCAATGTAGAATAAACAAACACACAGCAATACACACAGTAAAACTCAGTTTAAAAGAAGTAGAATAGGTAACAGAAGAAACTAAGCAAAATGACAATGATACATAAATTAACAAAGGACTACTAGCATTTACTGACATGCCAGCTCCAGACCTCAATTAAACTGATTGAAAGATTATGTCTTCATCATATGAACATATTTGTTTTTCGTTCATTATTTTGTACATAAATTAGGCTGTTTGTTTTCTCGTTTGAATTGTTTTACATTTGTCATTTTGGGGCCTTTTATAGCTAACTATGCGGTATGGGCTTTGCTCATTGTTGAAGGCCGTACGGTGACCTATTGTTGTTAATTTCTGGGTCATTTGGTCTCTTGAGGAGAGTTGTCTCATTGGCAATCATACCACATCTTCTTATTATTTTTAATTTTCTATTTACAGTTTTTATCATGCGGACATGCCTTTGCAATTCTTTGGCAATACACTGTAAAAAAAATTCATAGGCAAGATTAAAGTGTTGATTTGTTTCTGACAATTGAAACTCTATCTTTGAGCATTGATGCAACTTCACAAAATGACTTAACTTATTTACTAAAACCATCACTATTCGGTAAAATGCTCGCAAATTATGTCATGCGTCCTGACCACTAGCCATTGCTTTATGACCCCAATAAATGGTCAACATCCTATCATTTATGACCACCAATAAACGGCCACCATTTGATGGTAACCATACTAGATTGTGAACATTTAGAGTATGAGAAGCTGAACATAAAATTGAGAATGGAAATGGGGAATATGTCAAAAAGACAACAACCCGACCAAAGAGCAGACAACAGCCGAAGGCAACCAATGGGTCTTCAATGCAGCGAGAAAATCCCTAACCCGGAGGTGGTCCTCAGCTGGCCCCTAACTAAAGTTGTGTGCTAGTTCAGTGAAAATGGACGTCACACTAAACTCCAAAACATATAAATGAACTAAAATTAAAAAACATACTAGACTAACAAAGGCCAGAGGCTCCTGACTTGGGACAGGCACTAAAATGCGCGGGGTTAAACATGTTTTGTGAGATCTCAACCCTCCCCCTATACCTCTAGCCAATGTAGAATAAAGAAACACATAGCAATACGCACAGTAAAACTCAGTTTAAAAGAAGTCCGATGTCAGAATAGGTAACAAAAGAAACTAAGCAAAATGACAATGATACATAAATGAACAAAGGACTACTAGCAGCTACTGACATGCCAGCTCCAGACCTCAATTAAACTGATTGAAAGATTATGTCTTCATCATATGAAAATCAAGTACAATCCCTCCCGTTAGGGGTTTAGTATCATACCATCATAAAATATATGAGAAGAACATAACCCGTATCATGCCAACAACTGGTTTTAGAATACATGTGTTTATTTTCGATGCAAAGACCCTATGAGTGAATCAATATTAATACCAAAATACATGAAATATGCAATCCTTAATGACTTGACAACAGTATCGTAACTATATCCTTTCCGAATAAGTCTGTTTAAAGGTTTGGTTAGCTTTTGAGGTGAATGCCGATATTTTTGTGCTTTGTAAAGAATATTACCATAAAATATTGGATGTGAAATACCTGAATGTATAAGATAGATATAAGAAGATGTGGTATGAGTGCCAATGAGACAACTCTCCATCCAAGTCAAAATTTATAAATGTAAACCATTATAGGTCAAAGTACGGTCTTCAACACGGAGCCTAGGCTCACACCGAACAGTAAGCTATAAAGGGCCCCAAAAATTACTAGTGTAAAACCATTCAAACGGGAAAACCAACGGTCTAATCTATATAAAAACGAGAAACGAGAAACACTTATGAACCACATCAACAAGATGTCTGCATGTTGATTTATATTTACGAACGATGTCCTTGTACCGATGATAAAATTTAGTAAATGTTTTGACTAGTTTGTGATATCGAAAACCCTGGTGTAATAATTTTTCAGTAATACAGAGATTTCTTTCGTTGAAATCAAATACGTTGTTAGGGAGCTACCATTTGATTTTTATGGGGGGGCTAGGATGAAATTTGAAAAAAATAGGCAGGACAGGAGTTTTGATTAAAAAAAAAGGCAGGATGAGATTTTTTGCAAAAAAATAAAAAAGGCAGGATGACAATTTATGTAAAAAAAAAGTCAGGATAAACTGAAAAAAAAGGCAGGAACGAATAGAGTGAAAAATAAAAAGGCAGGACCGAATAGAGGGAAAAATAAAAAGGCAGGACAAAATTTTTCATCCTAGCCCCCCCATAAAAATCAAATGGTAGCTCCCTTACATACACGAGCGAATCGAACAAGTTGAAATATATAAACACCATAAGATGGCGACAAGGGAACGTCACCATCTAAAAATGGATAATTAACAATAGGAAATGAAAAATCATCTCTTTTATCATAAATTTTCGTATTAAGCTTCCTGTTAAAGATAAAGATATCAAGATCCAGGAAAGGGCAGTGTTCATTGTTAGTATTAGTAGAAAATGGAAGGATATGGAGTAAATGTACATGGGACAAAATCGTACACAATACATAGAAAACATAGAAAATTATCAATGAACAGGGCTTTTATTCCTGTTCTTCATCTTGACAGTTGATGTAGGGTCTTCAACAATGAACAAATCATTCATACCCTACAACAAGGTCAAGACGGCCCCTAGTGTCGACTTAAGCGGTACTATTGATAAAAATGAAGTAATTTTGAAAGACATCGATCGCCGCTAAAATGTGCCTTGAAGTTACACATGTCGGGAGCGGTCAATGAATTACATAATTTATTATTACGGGCTAGGTTTTTGAACATATATTTGTCATACATTGCCCAACAAAATACCAATAATTTAGAAACAACAAATGATAGACAATACATATAAAACTAGACAACAAATGATAGACAGCACGGGGCACATCGAAATATCTATAAGAAAACCTAGCAGTTTAAAATAGTATGAAAGGGCAATATACAAAAACATTAGCTTTATATAAAGTCAGTTCGGCAGGATAAATCTCTTTAGTGTACATACTGAAGTCGTCATAAATCTGTTTTATATTTTCATTTCATGTAAAGATTTTTTTGTTTTATTTATTTTATGGATGTATCTGTTCATCATGTTCCTTCAACTGTTTTCTGTTAGCAAACTTTCGTAAAAATCAATACCATGGATAATTTGATCCTATATATTGTGCTTTCATCAATCCTCTTGCAGGAGTTTTTCACTCCTAATAAAATTTTCAACTATTTTTTCACTTTTGCCTATTATCTTGAACATGTTAAACACTAACTTGGCAAACAGGATCAGGAAGACAAAATTTTTAACAAAACACAGTTTCTATTCCATCACAAATATTCTTGTTGCATTGTATCAGTTTTATACAAAAATGCCACTGGTTTTAAAATTACTCATACAGACTCTTTGGAGTTTGGAGCCTCTGGTTTATGACATAAGAAGGCTACACATTTAGGAGAATTTAATATCTTTTTGCAGAAATATGAGGTGCATTTTGTTTCTAAATACTTTTTCAAAGGGAACCACTATAAGAAAATTAGTCTGGTTAAGTCTCGACCTCCAACTTTTTTCTAATTCTTTTTGTACTTAAGATATAATGATACTTTTTTTATTTTCAAAGAAATGATATTGCAGTCAACTCTGGAAAAACATCCAAAAAAAACGGGAAAAAAGAAAATGATGGGGATGGAAAAGTGGCAAAGTCCAGCAAAACCAAACATGTGCCATTTGAACCCAGCAACAATGATTTACAGGTTTTCACTTTGGGTTTACCACAGAAGAAAACGATGTCTGGTTTTGTTGGGGAAAAACTAAAGAAAAAGCTGACCAAATTAAAACATAGACAAGTAAATATTGAGAAAGGTAAAATTTAAATTATTAACTTATGATTACCTTAATGAAATATTTCTATATCTTTTGTATTTGTGCATTTATCCTCATTTTTTACCAATCCAATAAATGGGTAACAATGCATGATGGGCTACTACGTGTTTACTATCAACCGAGAACACGTGTTATTTACTGTAATACAACACATTTTTTTATGCATTGCAGGATAAACAATTTCGATTAGTTTTTCAACTTTTTTATCTACATTTATAGTTCATGGTATAAAGTATTCGTTCCATGCTCAGATTAAGTCTATGCGAAGAAACAAGTGCTTGAATTACCCGAAATATAGTCATTAATATTATTGATGATTAAACGAAGATTTCAGATATTTGTCCACAAAACAGCAATGAAACAACAGTGAAAAACACAATTACCCATAAGATGAACTTTGAATTCATTCAGTTAGTTAACAAATAAGGGATCCTGGAATTTTGAGTAGGTTCTCAAAAAAGGGGAAGACTTAATGTGTGTCAAATATCAGTTGGGGTCACTGAAATGTCCCAGCTTTTCACATAATTGATGAAATGATGTTTTACCTACTTTTATGATTAAAATGTCATTTAAATCGAAGAAGGGTATGTATTTATTACTTTGTCTCTAAGAAACAAACACAAACACCTTTCAGAAAGATTGGTTTTCCTTTATCTTAAAAAGAGATACTTACTATAGAATTCCATAAAGTATTTTAACCCTAAACCAAATATGAGTTGCACAATGGCCTTATATGATAACGAATCTAAGAAAGATTCATTAAATCATGATAAGTGGTTTAGGAGGAGTTGCAGATACAATATGAAGCAATGGCAAAGTTCATGTTTAGGAAATAGAAACACCAAAAATAATTTTGACCAAAAACAAAATATGAAGTGCAAAATTGGCATTGTATGGTAAGGAATATGAGGCTTAATTTCATTATGACAAGTGGTTAAAGAGGTTGGACTTGTGGATACAAAAGTGAAACATATCTTTCCGGAAGAATGAACGGACGAACGGACGGACAGCGGGACCTACGGACACGCATCACTATATACCTCCACTTGACCATGAATTCAGGGGTATCAATATAAATAGGTGATCTAGTGATCAAAGATACCCCTGCTTGCAAAAAACTATTTCACAGAACAAAAATTAAAGTTGAACAAATTTTGGCTTGTAATCTGTTTCATCTTTATTTATTCTAAAAATATTTTATCAAAATATATTAACTTTTCATATGGGTCAAATAAGATATTTGTTCTTTGAAACTCTTAATTTCATAATAATTTATTTTCCCATAATATGTATTTAAATTGATAACAACTCAGAATCCATAAAGGCCCTGTTCGTTCAGAATGGCGCGGCTCATTCATAATGGCCAGGTGTAAATCTGTAATGGACTGGTTTCACTTTTATTGAAAAAGGTATTTTGGGATAGAATTGGCAACAGACGGACTTCATCTACGGACAAAAGTGTACAAAATATGTTAAGCTATTTACCGTCTCCAATTTTTATAACACGTTTTTTTTGTGTTTTTCGAAGCTGCAGTGTTTTTTAATGGCATTATACAGGATACAAAAAAAATCAAGAGCATATATAAAGAGAGGCATGTAACCCAATTTTTCAACCGTTTTGACAGGTTTCAAAGAGCTCAAATGATTTTTATACTGGACATTGGTCACTTCATTGGAAATTTCACTATTTCATGTGAAACTAATGCACAGGTACAGTGCATAACAATGGACAAAACCTGTTCAACTACTTTTACAAGGCGAAAAAGAAAGTCGAATCGTGTAACCAATATATTTTTTTTAATCTGAGCATGCAAATTGAAGATTATGTTATATATTTTACATTTAATACATTGGCTGAACAAAAATATTTATTATGAGAGTCCCAGACACTATATAAGTTGACAGTTTTCCCACTAATTCCACGTGTTTTAAGTGGTAGTAAACTCGTAATACATTGTAGTTCATTAATTCGATGGGTCAGTTTTTATTCGATCGCAAAAAAATTTTGCGGTCGTATATTGGTATGACGTCATCGTCGTCCAAAGACACATTGGTTTTCGCACTCTAACTTTAGTTTAAGTGAACGGATGTCTATGAAATTTTACCATAAGGTTCAATATTACAAAAGGAAGGTTGGGATTGATTTTGGGGGTTATGGTACCAACAGTTAAGGAATTGGGGGCCAAAAAGGGGCAAAAAATAAGCATTTTTGTAACTTCCAGACATAACTTGTGTGTTAGTGTATGGATCTCTCTGACATTGTACCACAAGGTTCCATATCACAAAGGGAATGCTGGGATTGATTTTGGGGGTAATTGCCTCCAAATTTTAGGAAATAGGGGCCAAAAAAGGGGCAAAAAACAAGCATTTTTCTAGATTCATGACAATAACTTGTGTGTAAGTGTATGAATCTTTCTGAAATTGTACTACAAGGTTCCATATCACAAAAGGAAAGCTTGAATTGAGTTTGGGGGTAATTGCCCTAAACGTTTAGGAATAAGGGTCCAAAAAGGGGCCAAAAATAAGCATTTTTCTAGTTTCCAGACAATAACTTATGTTCAAGTGTATGGTTCTCTCTGAAATTGTGCTGCAAGGTACCATACCACAAAGGGAAGGCTGGGATTGATTTTGGGGGTAATTGCCTCAAAATGTTAGGAATTAGGGGCAAAAAAGGGGCAAAAAAACAAGCATTTTTCTAGTTTCAGGACAATAACTTGTGTGTAAGTGTATGGATCTTAATGAAATTGTACTACAAGGTTCCATATCACAAAGGGAAAGCTGGGATTGAGTTTGGGGGTAATTGCCCTAAACGTTTAGGAATTTGGGGCCAAAAAGGGGCCAAAAAACAAGCATTTTTCTAGTTTCCAGACAATAACTTGTGTTCAAGTGTACGGATCTCTCTGAAATTGTACTGCAAGGTACCATACCACAAAAGGAAGGCTGGGATTGAGTTTGGGGGTGATGAATCATAAGGGGGTGAAAAAAATTTGAGGAGGGATTTTTTTTTTTCATTTTTTTTTTCTTTAAAATTTTCTATTTTAAATTGGTTATTTCTGATTTATATATAAAAGCAAATAATAATGATATGGTTTGAATAGGTAAATTAAAAATTTTTAAGTTCTTAGACCACATTCATTCTGTGTTAGAAACCTATGCTGTGTCAAATATTTAATCGCAATCCAAATTCAGTGCTGTATCAAGCTTGAATGTTGTGTCCATACTTGCCCCAACTGTTCAGGGTTCGACCTTTGCGGTGGTATCAAGCTGCGCCCAGCGGAGCATCTTATTCAAAGCTATGTTTACCTTCTATTTGGAAAATTACTATGCAAATATATACTGACGTCAGGAAATCTAGAGTTCCTGACCTGTTAAACAACAAACTTATTATAAAACAATCAAAAACAGATATTTACACAGTTAATTTTCAATCATTTAGTTCAATGTAGCATATTATAAATGATAAAACTGTTATAGAGATACATGTAGTTAAAAAAAATTTTTTTTTATATAAAAATCAAAATAATACATTGTAGAAAACAGAAACTTATCAGGACTGTGTCAAATACTTCTTGATACTTTGTTTAAAAGTAAAAGTGTTTGGGCTTTATGCATTTTGTATGATAGTCAATTCCATAGAACTGATCCAGAATAAACTTAAAATTTCTTTAACAGCTCAGCTTCTGGCTTAGGAACTATCAGATTACCTTTAGTAACACCTCTCATAGAGTAAGGATTATTATCTTATATCTGTTTAAACTTTTGAACTAGGTACATTTGTACATTGGTGCTTCCATACACATACAATTATATACAGGTAAGTATTTGTGGTATTTAATTCTATTTTCAACTGTCATCCACTTAAGTTTTTTACATAAGGGGACTGAGGGGATAAAGGATCTGTATCAAAAATTAATTTAATAAAAATAAAACTATCAAGACTCTATATATAGCACTTATCAATTTCTGTAATTTTAAAGAAACTTATTCCTAGTAAGAAAAGGATTGGTATGCATAATTATATACTGAAGTATGGAAACACTTTATTATCACAAAACCTTACAAATTTAAGTTTCATTGACATGGTATTAGAAAAAGGCATGTTAACTATATTGATATATAACTTCAATTTTTGTCTCACCTGCGACGAAAGTCGCAGTATGCGAGACATAGGTATTACTATCCGATGGCGTAAACTATTTGTATGTGGCTTTATATTTCAGAAGGTAGAAGACCTGGATGCTTCATACCTTTTATGCAGATACCTTATGTTATGAAGTTTCCGTCTGTCATATGCCCATTGTCCTTGACTTCATTTTCATGGTTCAGTGACTGAAAAAAAATTACAATTTTTTTGTCTTGTGAATTTCTCACTTATTATGAGTAATAGGATAACTATATTTGGTATATGGGTTCCTTGCGACGTCTACATGTCTGTCAGACAGGGTTAACCTGACCTCGACCTCAATTCATGGATCAGTGATCAAGCTTAAAGTTAAGTGATTAGGTCCGTTTCTCAGATACTACAAGCAGCAGGTCAACTACATGTGGTGTATGGAATGATTGTAAGGGGTTCATGTCAGACTGGCAGGTTTCATCTGACCTTGACCTCATTTTCATAGTTCATAGTTCATTGGTCATTGTTATTTTTGTGTGTTTTGATCTGTTTTTCAAGTACTGTAAGCAATAGGTCAAATACATTTGGTGTATGGAAGAATTGTAAGGTGTACATGTCTGTCTAGTTGGTGTCATCTGACCTTGACCTCATTTTCATGGTTCATTGTTAAGTTTTTGTCTTTTGGTCTGTTTTCCAAGTACTATAAGCAATAGGTCATCTATTTTTATACCCCACGCAATGAGTTGCAGAGGGTATAATGTTTTTGACCCGTCCGTCCGTCCGTCAGTCCTGTTTCTTGTCATCGCAACTCCTCTCAAACCACACAACAGAATTTCACGAAACCTTTTTAGATAATAAGGACATACTATGTAGTTGTGCATATCGACAGGAAATTACGATTCAATTTTTTTTCCAGGAGTTACACCCCTTTGAACTTATTTACTTAAATGTACTACTGCAACAGTTTGTCATCGCAACTCCTCTCAAACCACACAACAGAATTTCATGAAACCTTTTCAGATAATTAGGACATACTAGGTAGATGTGCATATCGACAGGAAATTACGATTCAATTTTTTTTCCAGGAATTATGCCCCTTTGAACTTATTTGCCCAATATACTACTGCAACCTTTTGTCATCGCAACTCCTCTCAAACCACACAACAGAATTTCATGAAACCTTTTCAGATAAAAAGGACATACTACGTAGATGTGCATATCGACAGGAAATTACGATTCAATTTTTTTTCCAGGAGTTACGCCCCTTTGAACTTATTTGCCCAATATACTACTGCAACCTTTTGTCATCGCAACTCCTCTCAAACCACACAACAGAATTTCATGAAACCTTTTCAGATAATAAGGACATACTACGTAGATGTGCATATCAACAGGAAATTATGTTTCAATTTTTTTTCCAGGAATTATGCCCCTTTGAACTTATTTGCCCAATATACTACTGCAACCTTTTGTCATCGCAACTCCTCTCAAACCACACAACAGAATTTCATGAAACCTTTTCAGATAAAAAGGACATACTACATAGATGTGCATATCGACAGGAAATTACGATTCAATTTTTTTTCCAGGAGTTACGCCCCTTTGAACTTATTTGCCCAATATACTACTGCAACCTTTTGTCATCGCAACTCCTCTCAAACCACACAACAGAATTTCATGAAACCTTTTCAGATAATAAGGACATACTACGAGATGTGCATATCGACAGGAAATTACGATTCAATTTTTTCCCAGGAGTTACGCCTTTGAACTTATTTGCCCAATATACTACTGCAACCTTTTGTCATCGCAACTCCTCTCAAACCACACAACAGAATTTCATGAAACCTTTTCAGATAATTAGGACATACTACGAGATGTGAATATCGACAGGAAATTACGATTCAATTTTTTTTCCAGGAGTTACGCCTTTGAACTTATTTGCTTCAATGTACTTCTGCAACAGTTTGTCATCGCAACTCCTCTGAAACCACACAACAGAATTTCAAGAAACTGTGTAGATAATAAGGACATACTATGTAGATGTGCATATTGACAGGAAATTATGATTCAATTTTTTTTTCTGATACAATTTTTTTTCTTACACTTGTTTTATTTCTCCAATGACAATGTGGGGACGTGGGGTATGTGAGCGCGCTCACTAAGGTTCTTTCATTGGTTTATGGAATGATTTTAAGGTGTACATGTCTGTGTAGCCGGTGTCATCTGACCTTGACCTCATTTTCATGGTTCATTGGTCAATGTTAAGTTTTTGTGTTTTTGTCTGTTTTTCAAATACTAATTAGCAACAGGTCAACTATAATTGGTGTATGAAATGATTGGAAGGTGTACATGTCTGTCTAGCCAGTATCATCTGACCTTGACCTCATTTCCATGGTTCACTGGTTATCATTAAGTTTTTGTGTTTTGATCTGTTTTTCAATTACCATAAGCAATGGGTGAACTATATTTGGTGTATGGAATAATTGTAAGGTGTACATGTCTGTGTGACAGTTTTTATCTGACCTTACCCTCATTGTCATGGATCTTTAAAAATGTTAAGTTTATGTGATACTTGTAGTAAAACCTTTATCTTTAAGACTTTCAACATAAAATCAATGGTCAGTAAAACAGGCGAGACATTTCAGCGTGTGCACTTTTGTTTAATCTTATGATAATACTGTTGTTTTCAATAACTTCATCTGATATTTAAGGCCAATCAGGCATAAACATCGATCTTTAGTTTTGCATTTAAATTTTGAACAGGTGTTCTGGACATTGTTTAAGTTCACCATGTTTTCCTGTACTATTCATGATGCATGTTTACACACACAGTATGGGATTAAACTTTTTTGACATGACAAATTTTTAAACCTTCATGGATTGTTATGAAACTTGAACAGAAGCTAATCTTCAAGACCATGAAATAGCATCTAAAGAAAAACTTTGAAATTTTTTTCAATTCTGTATTTTACTGATTAATGGACTCACTTTTTAAGTCAACATTATACTTTTACACTGATAGCAGCATTTGCAGGCGAGACACAGGGTTCTGCGGAATCTCTTATGAATTTTTATTTAAACATTGGCATTATAAAATTTATGAAATTTACATACAGGCAAGACATATGTATACATAAATCTCTTTTGTCAACAGTTTTTTTTGTATTGTAGAAGAAAAAGAGAAAACAATTCTCAAGGATGACAGTTTAGAAGAAAAATATCAGAAAAGAAAGAAAAAGAAAAAGATGAGGTTTTCAAATGATGAAGAACCTTGTTCCAAAATAAAGATGGTTGAGAAGTTAAAGAAAAAACAAACATCAATGGACATTGTGTACACTAAAGAGGCTTTGAGAAAGATATTAAATGAAAAAAATAATCTTACAAAAAATCAAAAGAAAAATCTCAAGAAAAAGCTGCATAAATTTATTATGAAAGAGAAAATTGGGTATGTTTTACCAGCGTTAATAATAACAAACTTAGTGTGAATATCATCCATATAGACCAGGGTTCTTCCCCCCCACCCCCCCAAATAAAAAAAAAATTAGATTGAAGGACATATTTTGGGTTCTTTTTAATTTCTTTTGCATAAGTATGTAAAGGCAATCAAACCAATTAAAGTAATCACTGAGAGACTAAGGGCAAGAAATTAGATTATAATACATGAACATGATTTACTTGTTCCTTGAAATGAGTAGAGTTAACCATTAACATGATTAATTGTTAACTGACAGTGCACATGCATATTTTGAAGTGTTAAAAACACCAGTCAGTGGCGTAGTTTGGTTCTGCGTGCAGTCTGGGGGTCCCTCTGGAAGGAACGAAGATTTAGCAAATACAAATAACAATTTTGATGTTGGAAATTTATATTTCTCAGCAGGTCTTCTGTTCTGTCTCATTTCATGATTGAATATTTGGTTTGCAGCTTGATAATGTTGAGTTGTAGCCAGTTAACAATTTTTACATTTGCCGTATAGCCACATCTAATTTGCTAATACTTTAAAATTTTACAACACTTATTGTACACGGAAAATTTTCGTCAAATATAAAAAAGAAGATGTGGTATGATTGCCAATGAAACAACTCTCCACAAGAGACCAAATGACACAGGAATTAACAACTTGGCTCAAGTTTTCTTGGCTTCTATGAATTAGAATGGTTTAATATTTGGTCTGAAGATTGATAATATTGAGTTATAGCAAGTAAGCAATTTTTACATCCACTGTATTGTCACTTGCTGTTTGCTGATAGTTTGAAATTTTACAACACTCATAGTGTAAGGAAAATTTTTGTCAAACTTTTCATTGCCCATATTGAAGGAAATGATTTTATATTTGGTCTGCAACTTGATAGTGTTGATTTGTAGTGAGTAAGAAATTTTTACATTCACTGTTTAGGCACTTTCTGTTTGGCGATAGTTTTACAACACTCATTGTACAAAGAGAATTTTCGTCAAAGTTTATTTTGCTTCTATGGAGGGGAATGGTTTTTATATTTGGTCTGCAGGTTGATAATGTTGAGTTATAGCGAGTAAGCAATTTTTCATCTGCTGTGCAGCCACTTCGTGTTTGCGAGTTGAAATTTTACAACACCCATTGTAAAAGGAAAATCTCGTCAAAGTTTTTAGTCCCCTACAGACGAAGTCGAAGGGGACTTTAGGTTTGCACTCTGTCCGTCTTTCCGTCCGTCCGTCTGTCCATCTGTCCATCCGTCAGTCCGCCAACTTAGTTTTCCACACTTTTTTTCTTCATTCTAGAAGATATTGATTTGATATTTGGTATATAGTTTTATCATGACAAGTTATAGATCAAGTTCGAATTTTGTTCCGGTTTGATGATTTAGTCCAGAGTTATGGTCCATAAAAAAACTCCATAACTAATGTTAAGAGTACTATGTTAACCATATATCTGTACAAAGGGAGATAACTCATTTTTTAAAAGATATTTCATTACATTGCATTGTGTAGATAAAAGTTGTTGACATTTTATAGATAAGTTACAAATCTATATTAGTTTGTGACAAATGAAAGAAAAAATATTTGGAACTATTAATTATATTTGATTACACTAGCATTTTGTTCCAGTATAATGAATTTTTACCTGGTAGGGGACTATGTATTGCTATGCAATACTCTCAGAATGCTTGTTTTGCCTTCATTGAGGGGAATGATCAGTTATGCGTCAATATACATGCAACCTCAATCAATTACACACAGCAATGCAGGTCCAGACCCTGTATTGTTCTTGCATTACTATCAGTACAAATCAGTTTGACGACTATTTCGAGGCCCTATCCCATAGGTGACTTTGAATTGATTAGCAATGTTGCTGTACATCAGATTGTCTTTTTTCGAATTTTCTGCCGACAGGCATGACATCTCTCTATGTCAACAGTTTATTTGCAGAAACTATGATAGATACAGATAAACTTTAAATGGCAAAGATGTTTAGCAAAGTAAGACCTACAAATAAGTCAATATGACTGAAATTGTCAATCAACCTCTTATAGGAGCAATTACCTGTGAAATACAATTTTTGCCAATATATTTAGGGGGATATTTTAAGAAACTATGGATGGAGAGAAACTTTAAAAGGCAAAAATGTTAAGCAAAGTAAGATCTACGAATAAGTTACATGACCAAATTCTTCAATTAATCCTTCAAAGGAGTTATAGCCCTTGAAAGATTATTTTTACCTAAATTTTAGTTTTTTTTTCGCCTGCGACTAAAGTTGCAGTATGCGAGACATAGGGATAACCTGGGGGCGACGGCGTAAACTATTTGTATAAAGCTTTATATTTCAGAAGGAAGAAGACCTGGATGCTTCATACCTTGTTTGCAGATACCTTATGTAACAAAGTTTCCATCTGTCATATGTCCATTGTCCTTGACCTCATTTTCATGGTTCAGTGACTGCTTGAAAAAAAATTAGTTTTTGTCCCGCCTAAAATACTCACTTATGAGTAATAGAATAACTATATTTGGTATTCAGGTTCCTTGCAACTTCTTCATGTCCGTCAGGTAGGGTTCACCTGACCTCGAACTCATTTCATGGATCGGTGATCATAGTTAAAGTTATGTGGTCAGGTCTGTATCTCAGATACTGTAAGCAATAGATCAACCATCTTTGGTGTATAGAATGATTATAAGGTGAACATGTCACTCTGGCAGGTTTCATCTGACCTTGACCTCAATTTCATGGTTCATTGGACAATGTTCAGTTTTTGTGGTTTGATCTATTTCTCATATACTATACTAGAACACACCCGCTACATTGCGGGTCCGTGACTGAATTAATTAAAGTACCTACGCCTTATTTTGCAGCCTGGATTTTTAGTATTCGTATTGTCATCTGATAAAGTCATGCTGATTATAAGGTGCACAGTTTTCTATGCTTTCAAAATCTTTGTTTGAACCCGTCCTGATTTTCTTACTACAACCACACTATACTAATTGGCTGTTAAACCTGACGTCTAATACACAACCCACTCTCAACTTGTGTGACAGTGAGTGTGGATAAATTGCCACAGTAGACTGTGTTATGAAGATGATAGTTAACCTACTAAGTTAAACCATTGAGCGTGCAGCATCATAATTTCCTTTGGTGTATATAAACATACTAATAAACTGTAATTAGTGAAGAAGTCTTTTATATTTTATGATATAATTTAAAAGCTGAGCAGTGTTTTACTTTGATGTATGTATAGCATTTTTAACCAGATTTTCAAAGGAAATATCGGTTATTAAAATAGGGTTGTACGGCGGGCTGACGGGCGGCTGCCAAACAGTGTCAGCACAATAACATGAAAACGCTTTAACAAATTTTTTTCAAATTTAAATATGTTGTTTCCTGGGACTTAATGAAGGTCTAGTTCAATTTTCAAGATTTTAGTATTTCTCCTTTTTGAGTTACGCCATTTTTAATATCCAAAAGTGGTATTTTAAAATATTTTTCTCTTGTTATCATTTTATGACTAAACATAATGTCTTATCTCACAATAAAAATTGGAGTGACAGATTTATTTGAAAATTTTCTGTTTCCTAAGTGGTGATGATTATAAGCTATATTATTAGACATTTTGAAATTAATTACATTTTAATTATTAATTAAATCTGGGTTATATCTTAGCATATGATAATCATTGGAGTGACAGATTTATTTGAAAATTTTCTGTTTCCTGATAAGATCTATAGGACTGTATATATAAAGTTTGAAATTTACTAGTAGGACTGTATAAATGAAGTTTGAAATTTACTGTTCATTATTAGACATTTTGAAGATAATTAAGTCTCCATAATCCATATATATTCTTACCCCCAGCCCCCTTCAATTTCAGAATGTGCTTTTATCTTGTAAACGGTCGAGATCCCCACCCCTAAACCATATATATTCTTGTATGGGACAATAAAACAAATCAAATGAAATATAGGGGAAGTCCAGAGGGGTCGCCCCCACCCCCCTTCTTTTTGAAAACTTGTAAAGGGTCAAGATCCCCATCTCGAAACCATATATATTCTTGTATGGGACAATAAAATAATTCAAATGAAATATAAGGCGAGTTCCCTGGGGTCACCCCCAACCCCCTCCTGTTTAAGAACTTGTAAACGGTCGAGATCCCCACCCCTGAACCATATATATTCTTGTATGGGACAATAATACAAATCAAATGAAATATAAGGTGAGTCCCCTGTGGTAACTCCCACTCCCCTTTTTTTTTGAAAACTTGTAAACAGTCAAGATCCCCACCCCAAAACCATATATATATATTCTTGCATGGGACAATAAAACAAATCAAATGAAATATAAGGCAAGTCCCCTGGGGTCACCCCCCCCCCCCCCCCTCTTGTTAAAGAACTCGTAAATGGTCGAGATCCCCACCCCTAAACCATATATATTCTTGTATGGGACAATAACACAAATCAAATGAAATATAGGGGAAGTCCAGGGGGGTCACCCCCACCCCCTTCTTTTTGAAAACTTGTAAATGGTCAAGATCCCCACCCCGAAACCATATGTATTCTTGTATGGGACAATAAAACAAATCAAATGAAATATAGGGGAAGTCCATGGGGGTAACCCCCACCCCCCACCCTCTCTTTTTTTATAATTTATAAACGGTCGAGGTCCCCACCCCTAAACCATATATATTCTTGAATGGGACAATAAAACAAATCAAATGAAATGGAGGGGAAGTCCTCTTGGGTAACCCCCACCCCTCTTCTTTTTGAGAACTTGTAAACGGTCGAGATCTCCACCCCTAAACCATATGTATTCCTGTTCGTAATTTCAAGAAGATTTGAATGACATACAGGGTCAATCCATGGGCGTCACTTATGCATATCACAAACCAATTTGTACTGGAATTTGCCCAATGTCAGGCGACTATGGGAATGACAAATTAATGGAGCTTTGTTTGCGAGACTTCGTAACAGCATCCTGTTACAATTATTTCTTGTTACTGATAAGTTTTATAGATTTTGAAAAGACATTGTATTAATGATAAATAAAATTTTGGATTTTTTTCTTCTTTTCTTTGATAAATTGTTTGAAGAATTTTGTGGCAAGTTTGTTGTTATTCTGTAAAAACTAATTTTCTGAATGCTATATTAAACTCCATTAAAAACTAAGCTTATATTGTCTATTAATAAACATATACTGTAAATTCAGAAATTATTGCATGCATTTATTATTGCGATTTCGTCATTTTGGACTAAAGTGCGATATTGAGAAAAATCCTGTTTAATTCATATAAAAAGTTTCAAAATGCGAGTTTAAATTATTGCGATTATAACCCTGTCGCATTTTTCGCAATAATTTCTGAATTTACAGTATTTAGATTTCTGATTTTGGGCCCAGTTTTCAAGTTGGTCCAAATCGGGGTCCAAAATTAAACTATGTTTGATTTCAACATAAATTGAATATATATAGGGTTCTTTGAAATGCTTAATCTAAACCTGTATTTCTTTTCATTATTGATAAGATAATACCACATTGAGGTCCAAAGGGTCCTAAATTAAACTTTTGTTTAATTTCATCAAAAATTAAATTCTTTGGTTCTTTGATGTGCTGATTCTAACAATGGTTGAGTGTTAAATCATATCTAATTTTAGAGAACTTAGTCATCACTGGTTGTTGTTATTATATTATTGATTATAATTTGAAAAACTGCATCATATCTTATTATAGAGAACTATTTATCCAGTTTGAGTTATTTCCCTTTGCACAGAAAATATTATGGATAAAATTAACCTGTGTTTCAGTTCAACATAAATTAAATATACATAGGGTTCTTTCAAATGCTGAATCTAAACCTGTATTTAAATATTAGATTTTTGGGCCCAGTTTTCAAGTTGGTCCAAATCAGAGTCCAAAATTAAACTTTTTTCAACAAAAATTGAATTTATGGGGTTCTTTGAAATGCTGAATCTAACCATGTATTGAGAGATTTTGGATTGTTGGCTCCTTTATCAAATTGGTCCACATTGAGGTCCAAAGGGTCCTAAATTAAACTTTTGTCTGATTTCATCAAAAATTGAATTCTTGGGGTTCTTTGATATGCTGATTCTAATATGTACTTAGATTTTGGATATTGGACCATAATAGGTATTTAAATGTCCAATTTCAAATATTTCAGTTCTTGGATCACATTCATTTTATGTCACAAACCTATGCTGTGTCAAATATTCAATCACAATCCAAATTCAGAGCTGTTTTAAGCTTAAATGTAGTGTCCATACTTGCTCAACTGTTGAGGGTTCGACCTCTGCAGGAAAATTCGGTTTGCTGTCACTCTGACAGCCTCTTGTTAATGTTTAAATATTTTTTTTATTGGTCGAGGACTACTTACTCATCACATGTAAATGTAACATTAGGATACATTAACGTTTGCTTTGAGGATTACTCGCCATATGAGGTGTTCCTTCATTGGAGGAAGATTATGTTTAGCTACACCCGGAAACTAAACGTGACATATACTATTGGTATTGGTATTGGATTCGACCCAGAACTTGTTAATTATTGGTAATATTAATTATGTGGAAAACAAAAGGGCCTGGAATGGTGTAATTTTTAATCAACAACATTGTCCTATATTAGTTAAATATAAAGTTGAATTCTTTGATTCGTCGTGTTAACGTCATGTTGGCTAACAAATTGGACCTTGTTATTTTAGTAGTATAGATGCAATAGGGCCACTATATTCAGTGTATGGAATGATTGTAAGGTGTAAATGTAAATTCCCCTTGTCACAATACTTTTCTAAACTGTTCAGTCGTCTCTGTAGTTCAATTGATGTATCAGCTATAACTATAAGCGCAAGATTGTCTGCGAAGAGTAGCAGAATTACATTATGAAAGTTCTCATGTATAAAAATGCCATTTCCACCGCTATTCTCAATTTCAGTTGCAACCATGGACTTAAAGTACAACCTGGTCTCATGCCAGAATTACATGTGAAAGTTTCTGATAATCCATCAGTTGATTTAACTTTTGCTTTGAGGTTGCCATAAATATTTTGTAATAACTTTATCATTCTACCATGTAAATTTTTCCTTAACAACATATAAAAAATTTCATGGTTCATTGGTAAATGATAACTTTTCTGGTTTTGTTAGTTTATCAGATATCTTAGGCAAAAGGTCAACTATACTTGGTGTATGGAACGATTGTAAGATGTACATGTCTGTCTGGCATAGTTCATATGACTGTAACCTCATTTTTATGGTTCATTTGTCAATGTTAAGTATTTGTGGTTAGATCTGTTTCTCAGGTATTTTAAGCGATAGGACCACTATATTTGGTGTATGGAATGATTGTAAGGTGTACATGTCTGTGTGCCATGGGCCATCTGACCGTGACCTCATTTTCATAGAACATTGACAATGTTAAGGTTATGTGATACTTGTAGGAAAACCTTCATATTACAGACTTTCAACATAAATTCAACCATAAGTAAACAAGTCAGACATTTCAGTGTTTGCAGAAACTATGATAAATACAGATAAAATTTAAATGCCAAAAATGTTCATCAAAGTAACATCTACAAATTTTTTTTATCTGTCTGTTGTATACAAGATCTTCATAAATGCCACTAAATACCATCTGTAACTGATTGCTTGTTTAATTATATATACTCTCTTTCTTTTTAATTATATAAACTCTCATTCTCTCTCTTTAATTATATATATATACTCTCTCTTCATCTGCATTAATTTTTTCCTTACAATATTTTTTGTTTGTGCATGCAAGCACATTGCTGCTTCAATGGTAGCTACAACACTGCCAGTGATTTTGAGTTTGTGTGTGCTATACTCTTATTTCACACCAATAAGAGAGTTTTTATTTGCTTAAAGTCATATGAAACTTTAATTAACAAATTTTTTTTTAAAAGTTGAATATGTTTTATATACCTGTACTATAAAACAAGTGTATGTGAACTTTCTTGTAAAAGAAAATCCATATATTATCAAAATCTTCATAAATGTACTGCTAGTGAATTATTGTTTCCTGTGCTCCAATTCGCCGATATTTTTCCGTATGCATTGACCTTAACTATGAGACCTCTCGTTAGAACTTCGGCCACCACACAGCACAAGTGTAAGGGGGAAAACCGTGATGGAAGACTGTAAACAAATGTGCACTAGGAGGTAAATAGTAATAACTGATTCTTAAAGAACCAATTTAATACAACAAATCATTTAACAACTGTTAAGGAAATGTTTTATTAACAAATGGGAATGCATGGAAAATAGAAAAAAATATATCATGGCTTTGTCAATTCACTTGTTTGACACATGCTCCACATGCTTTGTGTTGGTCGTTTATAAAAATGTCACGATACAGTAAACTTCGGCAACAAAATTAAAAGTTAATTAGCTTGCAATCAACAATCACTGAATGAAATATTATTTGTCGATAATAGGTTATAGATTCGTAATAAATATAAAAAACGTGCATACAGGACTTAGTTTAGTATATATGCATGTAAAGGATGTCCTTACACTAAATCCATTCGATGTTGGATGTGTACTGATTGATATTTTATTCTTAGATACATGATTTTTTTTATTAGTTGGTATTGGCTTTGAACTAGCTGTCAGTAACTGCGAGTACTCTCAGATCTGTACTTAGTGTTCATTTTGTTGTTAGGGATGAGGGATGGATAAATACCCTGCCACGTCTAGTCTGTGTTTATGTTTGATGTTTTTCTTCTTTGTATTGATCTGATGAGTTAAGCCTTTTTCAACAGATTTTTAACCGGATTTTCTAAGGAAAAATTGTTTATTGATTTGGGAATGTACGGCGGGTGGGCGGGCGGCTGCCAAACAGTGTCCATTCATTAACATGAAAACTCCTTGACGAAATTTTTTCAAATTTTGATATGTTGTTTCCTGTGACTAAATGAAGGTCAAGTTCAATTTTTATGACTTTAGCTTTTCTAGTTGTTGAGTTGTAGACCTTTTAGTATCCAAAAGTTATACTTATTATATGATTGAGTTATTTCCCTTTGAACAGAAATGGCAAATATCATTTTCATTAGATAATAATCTATTTTTATTAAGGATATATTTCATTACATTACATTGTGTAGATAAAGTTGTTGACATTGATAGATAAGTTGCAGATCTATATTAGTGTGTGACAAATGAAAGAAAAAATATTGGGAACTATTAATTATATATATAAAGTTTGATTACACTAAGTGTTTTTAAATAATTTTCACCTGTTATCAGATTACAAAGCATGTGGTAAATATCTATCACACAATTATAATTGGAGTGACAGATTTATTTGAAAATTTTCTGTTTCCTGAGTGGTGATGATGATAAGCTCTGTAGGACAATATAAATATAGTATTTACTGTTCATTATTAGACATTTTGAAGATAATTACAGATAATTTATATAGATTTTAAAAGACATTGTATTAATGATAAATGACATTTTGGATTTTTTTTTCTTCTTTTCTTTGGTAAATTGTTTGAAGAATTTTGTGGTAGGTTTGTTTGTTATTCTGTATAAACTAATTTTCTAAATGCTATATATATATTTTTTTTTGATGAAGCGAACGAACTCCTTTAAAAACTAAGCTTATATTGTCTATTAATAAACATATATTTTTTCTGATTTTGGGCCCAGTTTTCAAGTTGGTCCAAATCGGGGTCCAAAATTGAACTGTTTGATTTCGACATAAATTGAATATATATAAGGTTCTTTGAAATGCTGAATCTAAACCTGTATTTATTTTCATTATTAATTAGATAATACCACATTGAAGTCCAAAGGGTCCTAAATTAAACTTTTGTCTGATTTCATCAAAAATTGAATTCTTGGGGTTCTTTGATATGCTGATTCTAACAATGTACTTAGATTTTGGATATTGGACCATAATAGATAAATGTCCGATTTCAAATTTTTCAGTTTTTTTACTACATTCATTTTGTGTCACAAACCTATGCTGTGTCAAATATTCAATCACAATCCAAATTCAGAGCTGTTTTAAGCTTAAATGTTGTGTCCATACTTGCTCAACTGTTCAGGGTTCACCCTCTGCAGGAAAATCCGGTTTGCTGTCACTCAGACAGCCTCTTGTTATAGTTTGTTCTTATGTGTTGCTGTTACACCACTGTCCCAGGTTAGGGGAGGGTTGAGCATTCACAAACATGTTTAACCCCACCATGCTTTGGCCTATCTTAATACCAATTGCTCAAATAGTTTACCAAATTGCAGTTTGAATTTTTCTCCACAAACTGATCAACTGGTAAAATATATTAGCTAATTGCTTCAGTGATAGGTTATTAGTAGGAAGTGAGTGCAGTGATATAAAAATAATCCTTACCATGCAACTTCAGTTATTTAATGTCTGTGTTATGAAATGGAAATAAATCATCACCTACTATAGTATAAGGAACTGGTTTAAACAGGTCTGACTTTGACTTGAAAACTTCTATCCTAATGACGTTATTTTACAAATAATTATTTCTTATAATTGTTTGGTAAGTTAATAATTTATTGCTTTGTTTTCTAACAGGAAGTTATTGTGTATTTGTAATTTGGATACTTTTTCTATAATAATTACTAATCTACTGGCATTAAAGGGAAATAATTTTTATTCAGTCATTGTAAAAAAAAATTTAATAAGATACCAGGCTGGTGCTTTGTATGGCAAAGCAAGCTTTGTCTACAGAAGACTCATCAGTGAGGATTGAATAAAAAAATTTGAAAATGCCAAATTAAGTACGAAGTTGAAGAGCGTTGAAAAAACAAAATTCCGAAAGGTTTTGCAAAATAATGCTTATAAGTAATCTTTTCCTCAGGGGTAGAAAATCCTTAGTATTTTGAACATTTCAAATTTTTGCAAACAGTTAATTTATAATTTTGACCATTTGAATGAGAATTCATGTCAACACAGAATTGCTGACTACAGGGCTGGTGATACCCTCATGATTAGTCCCCTACCGACGAAGTCGAAGGGGACTTTAGGTTTGCACTCTGTCCGTCTGTCCATCCGTCAGTCCCGCAAATCAGTTTTCCACACTTTTTTCTTTATTCTTGAAGATATTGATTTGATATTTTGTGTATTGTTTTATCATGACAAGTTACAGATCAAGTTTGAATTTTGTTCCAGTCTGATGATTTTGTGCAGAGTTATGGTCCTTTGACTTAGAAAATTCACTAAAATAATCAGTTTTCCGCACTTTTTTTTGTCATTCTTGAAGATATTGATTTGATAATTGGTATATAGTTTTATCATGACAAGTTACAGATCAAGGTCCAATTTTGTTCCGGTCTGATGATTTTATGCAGAGTTATGGTCCTTGGACTTAGAAAATTCACTTAAATAATCAGTTTTCAACACTTTTTTTCGTCATGCTTGAAGATATTGACTTGATATATGTTATATAGTTTACACCATGACAAGTTATAGATCAGGTTAGAATTTTGTTCCAATACAATGAATTTTTAACTGGTAGGGGACTATGTATTGCCATGCAATACTCACAGAATGCTTGTTTACAGAGGAATCTAATTTGATGTATACAACTTTGATTGTGTCCCATAATATGTTTTCAACAGGTTTTTTTAAAATTTTCATTATCTTAAAAATAGATTTCAGTGTTCTTTTAAGAACAGAGTATAGTGGGATAGTTTAATAATCATATAAATAATGTTTAGAACAAATTATTTATTACATGTCAGTATGAAGGAAGTTGAACAAAATTTTGCTGATATTAGGATAGAAGTTTTCATGTCAAAGTCAGACCTGTTTAAACCAGTTCCTTATATTATAGTGGGTGATTATTTATTTCCATTTCATTACAGACATTAAATAACTGAAGTTGGAAGGTAAGCACTAATTTATATCACTGCACTCACTTCATACTAATAACCTATCACTGAAGCAATTAGCTAAAATATTTTACCAGTTGACCAGTTTGTGGAGATGAATTTGAACTGCAATTTGGTAAACTATTTGATCAGTTGGTATTGTGATAGGCCAAAGCTTTCTGAATAAGCACAGTAACATGCTCCGATGGTCACTGCAGTCACTCTCCATACACAGGCATAAGGTTTAATGTCCTGATTGGGACCAGACATAACTGTATTTCAGTGGTAGAAGTTGGTTGCTGTCTGTCATATTTGTTTAACGTATTTTGTTTTGTCACAAATCAGGCCTATGATTTTTATACGTCTGTTGAAGTAATGTTGCTTAAATCTGCTTCATTTGGACTCTGTTGGATATTTGTCTCATTGGCAATCATACCACATTCTTATTGTATATGGCTATGCATTTATACATCCTGCACAGCCAAACAGATGCCCATCTTTAGCATGAGTTCGATTGGAGATGTCCAGGCATGACCATATTTCTATACTCCAGTCAACCCATCAGGTGATGAATTACTGTTTAATGATACATGTACTATAAGCAGTAGGTCATTTCATTTCATAGTTCTTTTGTCAATGTAAAGATTTTTGTCGTTAGGTCTGTTTCTCAAATATTATAAGCAATAGGTCAACCATATTTGGTGAATAAAATGTTTGTAAGGTGCACATGTCCATCTGGTAGGGTTCATCTGACTTTGATCTTTTTTTCATGGGTCATTGGTCGAGGTAATTAAGTTTTCATAATTAGATCCATTTCTTAGATACAATAAACAATAGGTCAATTGTATTTAGAGTATAGAATGATTTTAGGGTTAGGACCTTGACCTCATTTTCACTAATTATTGATGACGTCAAGTTTATGTGATACTTGTATATATTTAAACCTTATCTTAAAGACTTTTAACATAAACAATCATAATAAATTAATCAGCCAAGATATTTCTGTGCACCCTTGTTTATTTTGTGATTTAAATTTGTGACAAATGGTCTAAAATGGCAAATGGGGAAGTTAATATGCTCACCTAAAATTGGTTTTACCCCACCACATTTAATGCCTTTTCCAAGTCAGGCAATCTGACCAATGTATATGTAGTTCATTGTAGCTTGTGTTAGTATGTCTATTTTTTCTGGGGAATCAATGTTGATGGTTGATGTGGTCTGGTGTACTGTCCAATATATTTGATAACTCCTTGGCCTACAGTCATAAAACTCAGTGCTCTGAATACAAAAACTGTGCTCTAAACACCAGTATTTTAATTGGTTGAATTCAGTGAGTCTAAGTAAGATAATCAACTCTAAATGTTTATGTATATGTTCCCACTAGAATCTTTATTTTATTTTCGTTCTCTGTTGTAGGAAGAATGGTTTCAAGGCATCTAGTAATATGGATGCTAAAGCAGATAAACCTCTGATCACTGAAAAAGGGAAAAAGGGACAACAACTTGAAAATGATGAAAAAATAGATAAAGTCAGAGGAATATTTGAAAAAAGAAAAAACGTATTGAAACCAAATGATGAAGAAGGTTCTTCTGCAGATATTAGCAACAATAATAAAAAGAGAAAGAAAAAAGTCTCAATTGGAAGTGATGAAAATCAGTCTGGAACTGTGCCTAAAAAGAAAATGAAGAAAAGAAAAAAGATCCTTTCAGATTTAAATGATACAACAGTTTCAGACATTTCTATAACTGTGGAAATCCCAGAAATTCAGACACCAAAGAAAAAGTTAAAGCATACCAAAAGTTGCTGTGAATTTTCAGCAGACCAGACAGAATTGAAACAAAACAAACATGGGTTAAAAAGAAAATGTGAGAAAGAAATTTACTCATTGACAAGTGACATAGAACAAATTGATGATGAAAAGAAAGTGAAAAGCAAAGATAGAATAAATAATGAATTGAATTCCAAAGCTTCATTGAGTGAATCCTTAAATACTACAGATAATACAGATGAAGTTAATAATTTGAAATTACACAGAAAGAGGAAAAAACTGAAAGATCAGGAAAACAATCTGCAAAATGGATGTGAAGTTAGAAATGACATAGATAACTGTGGAATGGTTAATAATCAAGATGGAGAAGAAATAATTAGAACAACAAACAATGAATATAAAGATAATAGTAAACATGAAAAGAGTAAACACAAGTTAACAGACATAACATGTTCAGAGGAAACAACCAGTCAAGATGAGAAGTATAGCATTGATAAAAAAGGCAGTTACGTAATGAAAGAGGAAGAGGTTAGATTTATGTAATTTTGACCTTGGCTTCCATTTTTGTGCCATTATAACACTTGACTTTAAGCTCATTAGATCCTAATCCTCTGTTGGCTAAGTATCATTCCATTACGACTGTTTCTTAATTAGAGCATACAAATTTCCTTCTTTAGTCTGAAACTTTACAATTTTCTCCCTTTTTACTCGGATGAAATCCATAGTTATGCTATCACCCAATTTTAGTTATTTGAAAACTCTCTTAGATTTAATTAACCTCCGTATTGCCTTGATTTTGTTAATTTTGGTAATCTCTTAGTAGACTTACTTTTATTTTGTCCTTTCATTGATATTGAACTCTTTAGCTCAGGTCATACCAGACTAAGAGACAACAACCCTTTTTTTATGCTGAAACTGCCAGCTTAACAATTACATTCATAGAACATGAATGATCTAGAATATTCTGTATTAAGAATAATAGAAAAGTACTGCTTGAAAATCATATACTGATAACCAATACAGAGTCAAGGAATTTGGATTTGAAAAGAATACAATATTTTACTTCAAATCATACTAGAATAACTGCCCGATTTATAACACGAGTCAAAAAATACACCTGCACGGTTCTTTACAACTATCATAAAAAACGTATCAAATGTAATTTCACTGAAGGGTGCAACCTTAATGGGAATCTGTGAAACCTTTTAGGAAATGTCCATTGTTCTAAAACAATGAAACGGAAACCTTTGATTTACCAAGACAAAGCTGAGACATTCGCTCATCTTGACCACTTTTTCTGCTGATACCATATGGACATAACTAAACTAACCCTCAAGAAACAAGTTAAGGACCACAGCAAGTTTTTAGATAATATATTCTCTAATTACATGAATAGACAAATAATTTGATTATGGGAGTCTCTAGTCATATACTTGATGACGTACATCGGTTAACATGTGATGCTAACACATAAGCCAATCGAACCCCGGCGTTGGTCTTTCTACGAATGACGCCTATTTTCTTTGAACCAATCACGACACAACAGATTACTGCATGTTTTTTATCCCCTCTCTTTTGTTAATAGTGCCTAACAGATTGCAGATAGACAAGGTTATTAGTTTTAGACAATCATTGAGAGGATTTTTTCCGCAATTAGAAAAAAAACTTCTAAAAAAGGAGAGTGATTTACAATCATTATATACCTAATAGACATACTTGAAGATATCATCTCTGAGAAGGCTTTTTTCGCAATTGGAAAAATAACTTCTAAAAGAGGAGATTGATTCACAATCATAATATACCGAATAGACATACCGATAGATGTCATCTCTGAGAAGACTTTTTTTCGCAATGGGAAAAAAACTTCTAAAAAAGGAGATTGATTAATATTTTAAAGAAATTCACTATAGATGAGAGATTATCAGCAACTCAATATCAATCTGAATCATATATTCACAAGCATATCAATTCACACCTGTTTTTACTAAAATCTCGATAGAAAAATTTTTATTCGTATGACCACAAACAGAGTCAGCAAAGGCACGCCATTACACAATAAAATAAATTGTACATGAAAGACTTAACCTTCAAGAATGTCTAAGAGAAAGAAAAGATCGTTCAAACAATTGGGAAGACAAATAATAAAACATTGGCAGTTGATTGAAAATGACACAATTGCTAGAGATCTATTTCCCAGACCGCTAATAATTGCTTATCGGAAGCACAAGAACATTGAAGAGTACTTGACCAACCACTGTAAACAATAACAGTATAATTAAATAAGAAAGGACATAAAAATAATCAGGTTTTTATACGACCGCAAAAACTTTTTTGGGTATCTTTCTGAAATTGTACTACAAGGTTCCATATCACAAAGGGAAAGCTGGAATTGAGTTTAGGGGTAATTGCCCAAAAAGTTTAGGAATAAGGGGCCAAAAAGGGGCCAAAAATAAGCATTTTTCTAGTTTCCAGACAATAACTTGTGTTCAAGTGTATGGATCTCTCTGAAATTGTACTGCAAGGTACCATACCACAAAGGGAAGGCTGGGATTGATTTTGGAGGTAATTGCCTCAAAATTTTAGGAATTAGGTGCCAAAAAGGGGCAAAAAAACAAGCATTTTTCTTGTTTCAGGACAATAACTTGTGTCTAAGTGTATGGATCTTTATGAATTGTACTACAAGGTTCCATATCACAAAGGGAAAGCTCAGGGTTTGAGTTTGGGGGTAATTGCCTTAAAAGTTTAGGAATCTGGGGCCAAAAAGGGGCCAAAAAACAAGCATTTTTCTAGTTTCCAGACAATAACTTATGTTAAAGTGTATGGATCTCTCTGAAATTGTACTACAAGGTACCATACCACAAAGGGAAGGCTGGGATTGAGTTTGGGGGTGATGAATCATAAGGCGGTTCAAAAAATTGGGGGGGGGATTTTTAATTTTTTTCCTTTTTTTTCCCTTTTTTTCCTTTTTTTTTCTTTAAAATTTTCCATTTTAAGTTGGTAATTTCTGATTTATATTTAAAAGTAAATAACAATGATATGGCATGAGATACACACCAAACAGGATTTGAAAATTATTGTATTAAGTATTGTGCAATAGCAAGAAATTTTCAATTGCACAGTATTGCGCAATAGCAAGAAATCTTCAATTGCACAGTATTGCACAATAGCAAGAAATCTTCAATTGCACAGTATTGCGCAATAGCAAGAAAAATATCCAATTGCACAGTATTGCGCAATAGCAAGAAATTTTTAATTGACAGTATTTCGCAATAGCAAGAAATATTCAATTGCACAGTATTGTCCCGTTTTCAAATTGGTCTACATTAAGGTCCAAAGGGTCCAAAATTAAACTTACTTTGATTTTCACAAAAATTGAATTCTTGGGGTTCTTTGATTTGCTGAATCTCACCATGTATTTAGATTTTGGATATTGGACCAAAATAGGTAAATGTCCAATTTAAATTTTTAAGTTCTTAGACCACATTCATTCTGTGTCAGAAACCTATGCTGTGTCAAATATTTAATCACAATCCAAATTCAGAGCTGGATCAAGCTTGAATGTTGTGTCCATACTTGCCCCAACTATTCAGGGTTCGACCTCTGTGGTCGTATCAAGCTGTGCCCTGCGGAGCATTTTATTACAGATTCACAAGGTGTAGTGCCCCCAAAATGTAATTGCATTTGATACATTACACGAGAGAAACTTATTGATAACAATTAAAAAGTAATTGTAATCAAATATTTTAGTAAATAAAAATAAATTAGGCTAGGGCACCTGACGAGGATGAACGGCCTTGGTCGAACTTGACCTAAATGATATCCGAAACACCAGGTGTAATATCATCAAATTAAAGAAATTTCTTTTTGTAAAATGTGGTACAATTATTTTTTTTGGAGGGGGAGGGGAGGGTCAGTTTTTTTCCTCAAGATTTAAGAAATTATCAATTGGCCAAAAAAAAATTGGGGGTCACAATTTATTTTGCTAATCCTTTGTATATAGTATGTAACAGATTTACTAAGTATTGTGCAACAGCACAGTGTATTACACAACAGCAAGTAATCTTCAATTGAATATAAATTCAAATCATATAACCAACTTCAAGTTCTTTGACTACATTCATCTGTGTCAGAAACCTATAATGTGTCAAATATTTGATTACAATCCAAATTCAGACCTGTATCAAGCTTGAATATTGTGTCCATTTTTGCCCCAAATAAGCATTTTATAGTTTCCAGACAATAACTTGTGGAAGGGTGTATGGATTCCTCTGAAATTATACCACAAGTTTCCATACCACAAAGGGATAGTTTAGATTGGCTTTGGGGGGTTATGGCTCAAACCATTTAGGAATTAGGGGCAAAAAAAAGGGGGGAAACAAGGGTTTCCTGGTTAATGGACAATAACTTAAGACAGTTTAAAAGCAGTGTAAGGGAGGTAATCCAAACACAACGTTTTACCTCCCTTACACTGCTTTTAAATTATGTATAAAGAAATGTTGTATTGTCTTGAGATGATTAGCTGTTAATTTATTTTTAAGTTACTATTAAATGCTGATTAAGGAATATTAATTTTAGCCATGATTATGTATGTCATTTTCTATTTTAAGACTTTTATGATGTATTTAAATGGGTAATTATGGTTGTAAACTCCATTGGAAATTTGAATTGAGATTATGACCATATCATGAGGAAAGAATTTTTTGTGGAAAAAGGGGGGCAATTTTTCTCATTTCAGATTTCAGAAATAAAAGAAAATTTCAAATTTAATTTTTTTTTTTTGCAAAAAAGGGAGGGGTAAAAAATTTTTTTTTTTTTTGGGGAGGTTAATACACAACAGCATAGTGTATTGCACAAAAGCAAAAAAAAAAGGGGTAATTTTTTTTTGGGGGGAGGGGGGGGTGTCAATTCACAACAGCATAGTGTATTGCACAAAAGCAAAAAATTGAATATAAATTCAAATCATATAACCAATTCTAAGTTCTTTGACTACAGTTATTCTGTGTCAGAAACCTATTATGTGTCAGATATTTAATTACAATCCAAATTCAGACTTGTATCAAGCGTGAATATTGTGTCCATTTTGCCCCAAATATTAATTTTAGCCATGATTATGTATGTCATTTTCTATTTTAAGACTTTTATGATGTATTTAAATGGGTAATTATGGTTGTAAACTCCATTGGAAATTTGAATTGAGATGATGACCATATCATGAGGGAAAGAATTTTTTGTGGAAAAAAGGGGGCAATTTTTCTCATTTCAGATTTCAGAAATAAAAAAAATTTCAAATTTAATTTTTTTTTTTTGCAAAAAAGGGAGGGGTAAAAAATTTTTTTTTTTTTGGGAGGTTAATACACAACAGCATAGTGTATTGCACAAAAGCAAAAATTGAATATAAATTCAAATCATATAACCAATTCTAAGTTCTTTGACTACATTCATCTGTGTCAGAAACCTATAATGTGTCAAATATTTGATTACAATCCAAATTCAGACCTGTATCAAGCTTGAATATTGTGTCCATTTTGCCCCAAATAAGCATTTTATAGTTTCCAGACAATAACTTGTGGAAGGGTGTATGGATTCCTCTGAAATTATACCACAAGTTTCCATACCACAAAGGGATAGTTTAGATTGGCTTTGAGGGTTATGGCTCAAACCATTTAGGAATTAGGGCAAAAAGGGGGGAAACAAGGGTTTCCTGGTTAATGGACAATTACTTAAGACAATTTAAAAGCAGTGTAAGGAGGTAATCCAAACACAACGTTTTACCTCCTTACACTGCTTTTAAATTATGTATAAAGAAATGTTGTATTGTCTTGAGATGATTAGCTGTTAATTTATTTTAAGTTACTATTAAATGCTGATTAAGGAATATTAATTTTAGCCATGATTATGTATGTCATTTTCTATTTTAAGACTTTTATGATGTATTTAAATGGGTAATTATGGTTGTAAACTCCATTGGAAATTTGAATTGAGATTATGACCATATCATGAGGGAAAGAATTTTTTTTTGTGGAAAAAAGGGGGCAATTTTTCTCATTTCAGATTTCAGAAATAAAAGAAAATTTCAATTTAATTTTTTTTTTTGCAAAAAGGGAGGGTAAAAAATTTTTTTTTTTTTTTGGGGAGGTTAATACACAACAGCATAGTGTATTGCACAAAAGCAAAAAAAAGGGTAATTTTTTTTTTGGGGTGTCAATTCACAACAGCATAGTGTATTGCACAAAAGCAAAAATTGAATATAAATTCAAATCATATAACCAATTCTAAGTTCTTTGACTACAGTTATTCTGTGTCAGAAACCTATTATGTGTCAGATATTTAATTACAATCCAAATTCAGACTTGTATCAAGCGTGAATATTGTGTCCATTTTTGCCCCAACTGTTCAGGGTTGGACCTTTGCGGTTGTATCCAGCTGCCCTTGGCAAAGCAATTTATTTTTACAGTTAACATTTAGTCTCAGTCTGAGGTTAAAGTTTTTCAGTCAACAATAACTTTGTCAAACCTTCATGGAATTTTATGAAATTTGGACAGAATTGATAATGACAGTAAAATACAGTATCCAGAGCAAAATTTTGAAAATAATTATTTTCGTTTTTCCGTATATTACTGATAAATGGACTAAGTGTTTTTTTGCAGTTAACAAGTAGATATACACTGTCTGGGGTTAAAATTTGTTACACATCAATAACTTTGTCAAACCTTCATAGAGTTTTATGAAACTTTGGAAGAAGCTTTTTAATGATTAAGAAATAATGTCTGAAGCAAACTTTTGAAAATATATTTTTTTCATTTTCAGTATTTTTCTGATAGATGGACTTAGTTTTTTACAGTTAGCATTTACAGACAGTTTGGGGTAATATTTTTTTGACATGTATGATACATTTGTAATCTTCAAGACCAAGAAATAGCATCTAAAGAAAAAGTTTGATTGTTTTTTTAATTCGGTATTTTACTGATAAATGGACTCACTTTTTAAGTCAACATTACACTTTTACACTGACAGCAGCAAGCGCAGGCAAGACACAGGGTTCCATGGAACCCCTTACAAATTTTTTATGTTAATGTGTGGGGAGGTACAGTCTTACACCCTAACCCAGGACCACCTACAGGTAAACAGAAATCGCATCAAAATGATGTTTGATTGAAAATAAGCTTATCAGCCACACCACTTATAAAACACAAAATTTTCAAATAAAATTCTCATTCCAATTACGGTATATAAGTTTGTTAGTTGATGAATACCACATGTTTCGTTTTCTTGATAATTGGTGGTAATTGTTGCATGAATGAATTAACAGTAAATACACAACACTTATCCATATTTATAAATATGAATATTTAGTTAATTACAAATACGAATTGTGTATAGTTTTAATAGGAATAAAAATTAAAATTGCACTTTATTTTAATGTGTAGGTAAATATAACATCACAAACTTTCCTTCATTCTTTTTATATGCCCATTTATGGGACGTATTATGGTTAACAGTTGTCTGTCTGTCTGTCCATCTTCAACATGTCAGACTATAACTCAAAAAGGCTTAAACCAATTTTCATGGAACTTTGGGGAATTAGCGTGTTTAAATATATCTAGCTCCCTTTCGATTGTTATAAATTCTAGATATGTCGTTTCCAGGTTATGGGATTTTATTCATAAAAAAGGTGGGATTTTCCAGTTTTCGGACAATAACTCAAAAAAGCTTTGAGCAGTTTTTATGAAACTTTGGTGACTGGTTTACATCTATTAAAATAAGCTCTCTTTAGTTTTTTAGCTCACCTGGCCCAGAGGGCCAAGTGAGCTTTTCTCATCACTTGGCGTCCGTCGTCCGTTAACTTTTACAAAAATCTTCTCCTCTGAAACTACTTGGCCAAATTTAACCAAACTTGGCCACAATCATCATTAGGGTATTTAGTTTAAAATTGTGTCCGGTGACCCGCCAACCAACCAAGATGGCGCCATGGCTAAAAATAGAACATAGGGTAAAATGTAGATTTTGGCTTATATCTCTGAAACCAAAGCATTTAGAGCAAATCTGACATGGGGTAAAATTGTTGATCAAGTCAAGATCTATCTGCCCTGAAATTATCAGATGAATCGGACAATGGGTTGTTGGGTTGCTGCCCTGAATTAGTAATTTTAAGGATTTTTTCCGTTTTGGTTATTATCTTGAAAATTATTATAGATAGAGATAAACTGTAAACAGCAATAATGTTCAGCAAAGTAAGATCTACAAATAAGTCAACATGATCAAAATGGTCAGTTGACCCCTTAAGGAGTTATTGCCCTTTAAAGTAATTTTTTACCAATTTTTTGTAAATTTTTGTAATCTTTTACAAAATCTTCTCCTCTGAAACTACTGGACCAAATTCAACCAAACTTAGCCACAATCATTATTAGGGTATTTAGTTTAAAAATGTGTGTGGTGACCCAGCCAACCAACCAAGATGGCTGCCATGGCTAAAAATAGAACATAGGGGTAAAATGTAGATTTTGGCTTGTAACTCTGAAACCAAAGCATTTAAAGCAAATCTTACAGGAATTAACTTGTTTATCAAGTAAATATCTATCTGCCCTCAAATTTTCAGATGAATTGGACAACTGGTTGTTGGGTTGCTGCCCCTGAATTGGTAATTTTTAAGGAAATTTTGCCGTTTTTGGTTATTATCTTGAAAATTATTACAGATAGAGATAAACTGTAAACAGCAATAATGTTCAGCAAAGTAAGATCTTCAAATAAGTCAACATGACCAAAATGGTCAGTTGACCCCTTAAGGAGTTATTGCCCTTTATAGTCAATTTTTAACAATTTTCATTAATTTGGTAAATTTTGGTAAGTTTTTACAAAATGTTTTCCTTTTGTAATCTTTTTTTCTGAAAGTGCAGTAGAAAATCAATATAGAAAACAATCTACTAATGTACTGGGAATGAAAATAATTGATAATTCTATAACATGAAAAAAAAACCACATTAATACCTGATGATGGTGTTTCTTTCTTTACATTGAAAATGATGTCACAACTATAATCCCGAAAACAATAGGTCGAATGTCAGATATGTTTCAGTACTTTGGCTTCATTTTCTACAGATTCAAGTGCAAATGATGCTTGAATTCCTACACTAATTTATACAGACTTCATCCCTTTCACAGGGAATGCCTGCCTCATATTATATTTAAAACTTTAATAGAATATCAGAAATTTTGAGAGAAAATTAATCAACCATGCAAGATCTAAAACTTAATTAATATTGTTCAAATTATCAATTAACTATTAAAAAAAAATTCTCATTAAAAAATATAGTTCTTCATTTTATATTTTATCAGAAATTTAGGAAAAAAATTGAATTTAATTGTGTCCCTTGTTCTCATTTCCTGGGATAAATCCAATACAAATTAAAGTATTGGTATTGAATTAATATTTAAGAAATATTTCAAACCTTACCATTTTCTTCACAAGAATGAAAACCATATTTTCAGTGTCATGAGTATCAGTCATCATATTTGTTGTACTTTGTTGTTTAAAAGTTGAATACAAAAAAAGATCAACAAAGCAATTCAAAAACCACTTGAATTTTGCAACAACAAATGAGAGTTTTAACGACCTCAGCTGGCTATACAACCCTTGCACAATCAACTGAATTTTGCAGAAATCATTAATAGGAAAGAATGCCCTTAAATGATAATTTTTATTACCTTTTGGTTTTGGGGGGACTGTTGCAACAACAAAACTTCACAACAAACTTTCTCATCACTTCGCATTTCTCGTTAGATAAATTTTACAAAAATTCTCCCCTGAAACTACTGTCAAATTAAACCAAACTTGGTTTAAATCACCACTAGGATATCCAGGGACCACTGTGTATGATGACCCTGCCTGCCAACATGGCACACATGGCTGAAATAAAACGCACTTTTTAGTCTTATATCTCTGAAACTAAACGACAGTACAACAGTTGCATTTATCATGCATCAATTGTAAATAAAAATATCAGGTGAGCGACACAGGGTCCTTGGAGCCTCTAGTTTTATAAATTTCTGATATGACATTGAGGAGTTATGGAACTTTATTTGTAGAAAAAACTACGGGCGTATCATGTGCTCATGGCACAGCTCTTTATTAATATTTGATTTCCATTATTAGTTATAAAGATGTTTAAATAAACAAATTTCAATTAATTTCATTGTACCTGTCCTGGATTTTTAATATCAGAAATTGGACACAATCATCTCTACGTGTTGGTTAACAAACTTAGTTATTTTTTGTTTTACAATTTGTAATATTGTAAAGTAATATTATCTGTCCCCTTATCAGCATGAGATGACAGATTTACAGCTCTTCTTAACCATTTTATAATTGAGAGAAGATATGAAATTTTCACTCTGAAGGGTTTAGATGTAAGACTATATATGTAAATACATGTCCCACATTAAATTTGTGAAAATCCCTCTTGCTACATGAAGCTTTGCATTTAGGAACATCCAATTTTCAATATATATATGTAATTTATGCTGTCTTCTTTCACTTCTGTTCAATCATTGTGAAGCTGTAAATCTATCCTTCTAATGTTGTGATCAAAGAAATCATTCAGAATTTGTACATTTTCCAGCATGCAGCTATTATAAAGATGATTGCTTCAAAATATTTAAGGAAAAGAGTCTTCATTTTCTTCATCTCAATGCAAGATCATTATTACCAAAAATATCCGATTTGAAATTAATTGCTTCAAAGTCAAAAGCAGCAGTCGTATCAGTCAGTGAAACATGGTGACTCCGTAAGCAGACCTGGGGTCAATTACATGCCATAGTAATTAATTACATTTCAATTACATTGATTTTTAAATGTAATTAATTACATCACAATTACATTGATTTTGAAATGTATTTAATTACTGTAACATTAAAAATTACATTGCCAATGTAATTAATTACATATCCATTACTTTTATCCAAAGATATGTAAGAGCTATATCATTTAGAATAAAATCATAAAAATGACAACAGGCTAAAATATAATGAAACTTTTATATTTGAAAAGTACAGGTTCCAGCCCCACTCGGGGAGGAAGTAAAGAATCAGATCTACTCTAACATTGTTTGGTCGATTTTCTAGGCACTTTATATATATATATATATACGTGCACTTTTCAACAGTGAAAACATTCCTACAAGATTTGTGTTATATAGATCCAAATTAATATATTTTTTATTCTTAAAAAAAATTTCTTAAAATTTCACGTTTCTATTAAACATGTTAATCTTGATTTTAAAGGTTTTCTTATGTACCTCATGTGAAATTTAAAGCTTGTATTAACTACAGAAGAGTGTTGGTAGCATTTTCCAGACTTGTCTTTTGGCAAGTATACTGGGCTCCCTTCTTGTATGTTTTGACTGCTGTATTTGAAATTTTTGTAGAGAGTGTTTAAATGATATCCATCTGTACAGATTTTTTTAACATATAAATATGATGGTTTAAAAAAACATTGCCTTTGGCATTTTAATCAAGGGACAAACTTGTACTTAATAATTAGTTAAGTGAAAGGAATAACCTGAGGCTAAGATAATTGTTAATTGTTCGAACAATATTTTTACAAATTGCATGTAAATAAATTGGCATTGTTTTTAATTTTCACATTTTTTATGCAAACATGTGAAAATATTAATGAATTAAATACAAATAAAGATTATTAATATTTATACATGCTATGATGATTAATTAAATATCAAGGAATGTTATATTTTTTCTTCATGATAAATGTTTAAAAATATTAAAAAAATCAAAGTACCTAAGTGCATTTTAAATGTAGGAAAAAATAAAATTTACCAGTTACATCAGAAAAGCCAAAAAAGTTTAAAATTTCCATGCAATTATTTAAATGTAATTCAAAGTAATTGGAAAGTAATTCATAATTACATGGTAAAAAGGCAATGTAATTCATTACTTTCAATTACATGTAATTGAAAATATGATCATTTACACATTATTACATTTTTAATTACCCCAGGTCTGTCCGTAACGGATGCTCAAATTTAGGTTGAGATATCTAATTATAGTCTTGTATGGTCCAGATGCGGATCCAGGATTTTGAAAGGGGGGGCACAGGCCCCCAAAGTAGACAAAGTTTGGAGTAAAACCGGTAAAAAGTCAGGATTAACCATAAATATAGCTCCATAAGGGGGGGACACCCTGCCCCCCCCCCTCTAAATCCACCTCTCTGGTCAGACAGATCATGCATTTGGCGGAGGAGTCTATATATTTTTCTCTAATTCTTACCTGATTTATCCTGTGTCTGACCTGTTAATTATTTTTATTTAATCAACGTGTGGTTCGTTTGATCTCAGTTCTTGATTGGTCAAAATTCGATTATGATGTCAAATTTTCTTGCTTTCCTCTGAATTTTCTATTGTGACGCAATGAAAAAAGGTGACCATGCCTGATGACGTCACATAGAAAGAACACATCTTTTTGCAGATAATTCGAAAAAAGAAGGATTAAGATTGTCTGTATATGTTCTAAAATCATTAGAGAAACAGATTCCAACCACCAAATTTCATGCAATACGATATTTATCAACTCTCAACAGTTAAATTTTAAATATTTAAAACGCTCGATCGGCAAGCCTCGATTGCGCATTAAATCTAGAAATTTAATTGTCCATAGGGTCCAAAATTAAAATTAAAATTAAAAAATAAATTTTTGCGGTCGTATATTGGTATGACGTTGGCGTCGTCGTTGTTGTTATAAGAAGATACATTGGTTTTCGCACAATAACTTTAGTTTAAGTGAATGGATCTCTATGAAATTTTACCATAAGGTTCAATACCACAAAAGAAAAGTTGGGATTGATTTTGGGGGTTATGGTACCAACAGTTAAGGAATTAGGGGCCAAAAAAGGGCCCAAATAAGCATTTTTCTAGTTTCCAGACAATAACTTGTGGAATGGCGTATGAATCTCTCTGAAATTATACCACAAGTTTCCATACCACAAAGGGATGGTTAGGATTGACTTTGGGGGGGGTTATGGCTCAAACCGTTTAGGAATTAGGGCCAAAAAGGGGGAGAAACAAGGGTTTCCTGGTTAATGGACGATTTAAAAGCAGTGTAAGGGAGGTAATCTAAATACATTTAAAATATTTTTAAAAAAAAATTGAATTACCTCCCTTACATTGCTTTTAAATTATGTATAAATATGTTGTATTGTCTTGAGGTGATTAGCTGTCAATTAATTTTTAGAAGTTACTATTAAAGGAATATTAATTTTAGCAATGATTATGTATGTCATTTTCTATTTTAAGACTTTTATGATGTATTTAAATTGGTAATTATGGTTGCATACTCCATTGGAAATTTGAATTGAGATTATGACCATATTTTGAGGGAAAGGATTTTTTTTTTTGGAGAAAGGGGGGGAGGTGAAAAAAAATGTTGGGGAGGGGGCAATTTTTTCTCATTTCAGAATTCAGAAATTAAAAAGAAAATTTCTTCAAATATTTAATTACAATCCAAATTCAGACCTGTATCAAGCGCGAATATTGTGTCCATTTTTGCCCCAACTGTTCAGGGTTGGACCTCTGCGGTCGTATCCAGCTGTGCTCAGCAAAGCGTTTTATTTTTCTATGACGTCAAATTTTGAGGGACCATGTATAAGTGACCTAAGTGGTGGTATTGTTAATAAAAATACTTGTATTAAACTAGATATAACTGGAATCAGAATTTTCTCTTGTTTATAATGAAAAAAAATACAGTGTGTAATTTTAACTTAATAAAAAAGTTCTATCAAGAGAAAATGAAAAAAAAAATGCCCAATCTCAACATGAAAAACCTGAAATTAGGTCATGTGCATACCCATGTAAGCATGATACAGGCACATTTCAGATAATCAAAACTGTATGAATTTCATAGATTTTTACCTGGTCTTTTAAAAAATTCTGGCTTCAGGGTACGTTTGCCTGCTTGGAAAGAGCTACAGTAGCTACAAATAATTTTTCAATTTCACTACCAAAAAAGGAAGTTTACAGCGTTGTCTCCCTTAAAACATGTATATTTAATCTAATTTTAAAATTTTACACATTATTACATTTTAATTACCCCAGGTCTGTCCGTAACGGATGCTCAAATTTAGGTTGAGATATCTAATTATAGTCTTGTATGGTCCAGATGCGGATCCAGGATTTTGAAAGGGGGCACAGGCCCCAAAGTAGACAAAGTTTGGAGTAAAACCGGTAAAAGTCAGGATTAACCAAAATATAGCTCCATAAGGGGGACACCTGCCCCCTCTAAATCCACCTCTCTGGTCAGACAGATCATGCATTTGGCGGAGGAGTCTATATATTTTCTCTAATTCTTACCTGATTTATCCTGTGTCTGACCTGTTAATTATTTTTATTTAATCAACGTGTGGTTCGTTTGATCTCAGTTCTTGATTGGTCAAAATTCGATTATGATGTCAAATTTTCTTGCTTTCCTCTGAATTTTCTATTGTGACGCAATGAAAAAAGGTGACCATGCCTGATGACGTCACATAGAAAGAACACATCTTTTTGCAGATAATTCGAAAAAAGAAGGATTAAGATTGTCTGTATATGTTCTAAAATCATTAGAGAAACAGATTCCAACCACCAAATTTCATGCAATACGATATTTATCAACTCTCAACAGTTAAATTTTAAATATTTAAAACGCTCGATCGGCAAGCCTCGATTGCATTAAATCTAGAAATTTAATTGTCCATAGGGTCCAAAATTAAAATTAAAATTAAAAATAAATTTTTGCGGTCGTATATTGGTATGACGTTGGCGTCGTGTTGTTTTATAAGAAGATACATTGGTTTTCGCACAATAACTTTAGTTTAAGTGAATGGATCTCTATGAAATTTTACCATAAGGTTCAATACCACAAAAGAAAAGTTGGGATTGATTTTGGGGTTATGGTACCAACAGTTAAGGAATTAGGGGCCAAAAGGGCCCAAATAAGCATTTTCTAGTTTCCAGACAATAACTTGTGGAATGGCATATGAATCTCTCTGAAATTATACCACAAGTTTCCATACCACAAAGGGATGGTTAGGATTGACTTTGGGGGTTATGGCTCAAACCGTTTAGGAATTAGGGCCAAAAAGGGGGAGAAACAAGGGTTTCCTGGTTAATGGACGATTTAAAAGCAGTGTAAGGGAGGTAATCTAAATACATTTAAAATATTTTTAAAAAAAAATTGAATTACCTCCTTACATTGCTTTAAATTATTATAAATATGTTGTATTGTCTTGAGGTGATTAGCTGTCAATTAATTTTAGAAGTTACTATTAAAGGAATATTAATTTTAGCAATGATTATGTATGTCATTTTCTATTTTAAGACTTTTATGATGTATTTAAATTGGTAATTATGGTTGCATACTCCATTGGAAATTTGAATTGAGATTATGACCATATTTTGAGGGAAAGGATTTTTTTTGGAGAAAGGGGAGGTGAAAAAAATGTTGGGGGAGGGGGCAATTTTTCTCATTTCAGAATTCAGAAATTAAAAGAAAATTTCTTCAAATATTTAATTACAATCCAAATTCAGACCTGTATCAAGCGCGAATATTGTGTCCATTTTGCCCCAACTGTTCAGGGTTGGACCTCTGGTCGTATCCAGCTGTGCTCAGCAAAGCGTTTATTTTTCTATGACGTCAAATTTTGAGGGACCATGTATAAGTGACCTAAGTGGTGGTATTGTTAATAAAAATACTTGTATTAAACTAGATATAACTGGAATCAGAATTTTCTCTTGTTTATAATGAAAAAAAATACAGTGTGTAATTTTAACTTAATAAAAAAGTTCTATCAAGAGAAAATGAAAAAAAAAATGCCCAATCTCAACATGAAAAACCTGAAATTAGGTCATGTGCATACCCATGTAAGCATGATACAGGCACATTTCAGATAATCAAAACTGTATGAATTTCATAGATTTTTACCTGGTCTTTTAAAAAATTCTGGCTTCAGGGTACGTTTGCCTGCTTCGGAAAGAGCTACAGTAGCTACAAATAATTTTTCAAATTTCACTACCAAAAAAAAGGAAGTTTACAGCGTTGTCTCCCCTTAAAACATGTATATTTAATCTAATTTTAAAATTATTTTTATCATTCAACCTGTTTTAATTGAAAGCTAATTACCTAATTTTTACCATCAAATACAAAAAACATGATACTTTTCACCAATTATGTAAATAAAAAGGCTATTTTTATAACCCTAGTTTTTTTTATACGAAACTGTTTATAGGCCCCTTAAGCTAAACCTTGTATGCAATATATAAATAATTCTCAGCTTTTCTGAATCTGTATATTATACCGAATAAAATGATGTAATACTATAAGGATTTCGACCATAAATAGTGAAAATACAGCTCTTTTTATATGTCACATAGTATTGGCATATTGGCCAGTGGCAAATAGTTTAAATGGCATATTCCAAACATTTCCTGTATCACATTTTCATCAATTTTACAAAGAACAATATAAAAATCATAAAATTGGGTTTCAAAAAACTAACCCCCCCCCCATTGAAGTTAATTGGTTGCTTCCTTATATGAGCACCCTTATCTGTCAAAATATAAACTATTACATGTGGCACAATCTGGATTTAGATCAAACCACTCATGCCCAACAGCCCTTACCAAATTGATAGATAACTGGCTTAAATATATTGATGACAGACATGTTGTAGAAACAGTCTTTCTAGATCTGAAAAAAGCATTTGATCTTGCTGATTATCTCATTCTCTGCCATAAATTACATTTATACAAAGTCTCAGATCATTCAGTGAAATGGTTCAAGTCATACCTCTCTAATAGACTACAAAAATGTGCTCAGGTAATATAGCTTCAGATTCTGATTATATTAAATATGAGGTTCCTCAAGGATCCATTTTAGGTCCCCTGCTGTGTTCTTTTCATAAATGATATGACTTGAGAGGCATCAAATTCAGCCATTGACATGTATGCTGATGATACAACACTTCATACCCATGTTATAAATAAGGATGAGATAGAGAGAAAACTAAACCATGATGCCAACACTATAAATAATTGGTGTTTAAACAACAAAATGGTTATAAACCTTTAAAAACAACTTCTATGCTGGTTGGAACGAATCAAAAACGAGCTTTGATAGGTCATTACCTAAATATATCAATACAAGATAGCCTAACAACATCTGATGAAACACAAAAGCTTCTAGGTATATATTGACAAAAATTTAGACTTGAAATTTCAAATTGATCATGTATGTAAAAGCATAAGTTTTGGTATTGCACTGTTATCCAGAATTAAGAAATATCTAGGTATTAGTAGTAGAAAATTATTTTATAATGCTTATATTCTGCCCATATTTGATTTTTGTTGCTCAATATGGGGAAATTGTAATGCAGATGGAATTCAAAGAATTGTTAAGATGCAGAAAAGAGCTGCCAGAATTTTACTGGATGCACCAATACTAACAACTACTGTAAATTTATTTAAAGAGCTAAAATGGTTATATTTCAAATTTAGGATTTCTTATCATAAATTGATTCTTGTTCATAAAATTCTCAATAATAAAGCACCAAATTACCTTAAAGAACTATGTTGTCCAATTATAAACCTATACTCAGCAGAATTTGAGATCTTCTGCAATAATAATCTAGCTGTAGTGTGGTATTTTTATATCAATAAAAATTGAGTATTAATACACAGTATAGTGAAATGCAATTCACCCTTGTGATTGCATTGCCTCTATCAACAACATATTAAGTTACTTCATATCAGGATACGGTCATTTATGGAAATGAGTTTATCCTTAGCTTGGTATGTAATTTTTAACCAATGAGAAGATTGGGTTTTCCTAGTTGCTGCTGTTGAAATCTCGTTCCCTAATTGTGTAGTGAGATTTAGTTAGAGAACCAATCAAAATAGGGCGCTCATTTCAAAATGTCCAATCAGATAGTTAATTAATTACTGTTGGTTCTTTGTTCTAACAATTGCGCTTCTTCATAGGCATTCAAGCTAATACAGTTGCATGAAGCAGAAGCATTTTATTTTTGCAGTTGGAAATTTTTAAATCCCATCCTCACCCACCCTTTAAAGGGCATAATATATGTTTTATTATTATTGTATCAATTTATTTTGTGTACATAAATATGTTTAGAGTAGTTTGACTTACAAGAACACACAGTTTTGTATTCATAATATGTTAGTTTTTATATGGAATACCACAGATTGTTCATTAATTAATTTGTGTATTGTTTGAAAACTGTACTGTTGTTTGTGGTTTTATTAATATGAAAAACTAAGCATTAAACTGTGGTTCTTTTCCCAAACGTGTGTTTGTTTTACTAGTACCCAACTGGATTCACTGGTTTCTTGACTGCATTCCAAGCAGAGTAGGTCAGATGCTATTCTGCATTCGTTCTGAATCTGGTCTAGATTCCAACACATTACACTGTCAGTTTAAGGGGATTTAAGGAGGAGGGGGGGGGCTTATTTCTGAATGCTGTAGATTAATGAGGCCTAATACAAATTCGATGAAAAAATCATTCACATATAGCTCCTCAATACTTTGGAATAAACTACCAAATGAAATAAAACTATGTGAAAATCCTGGTAATTTTAAAAGAAAACATGGACAATGTGTATATTTTTTTAACTATAAATGAAATGTACTGTAGATTCAGAAATTATTGCGATGTTTTTATTATTGCGAAAAATGCGATAGGGTTATAATCGCAATAATTAAAACTCGCATTAAAAATTTTTTTATATGAATTAAACAGGATTTTTCAGAATATCGCAAAAATTAAAATCGCATTTGAGTCTAAAATTACAAAATCGCAATAATAAATGCACGCAATAATTTCTGAATTTACAGTAACAACTGTCTAACTCTATCATGTCTTTTTAATGTTTGTGTATAATGTATGATTTTGTTTTTCTTGTTCTACAGACAATCAATTAGCGTGAAAGTTTAATTATATGCTCAAAAATTGTAATATTTGTAATACTTGTTCTGTATGTTTTTTGTGAGGACCTCAAGGTAGATCAGTGAATGCTAATTGAGTCTTTAAATAAAGTCATTATTATTATTATTATTATTATTATTATATACATATGCATGTTAAGTAAATTATTGATTGTTGATTTTTGATTTTCAGGAATATTATATACCAAAGAAAAGAAAAAAACATAAAACAAGAAGTAAACAGAAGAATATCAGGAAAGATCACAGACCAGAACACATGGTAAACTTGTCTAATATGCAAGGGTTGAAAGATGACTCTGTCATAGGAAGAAAAGTGTTGTTCTTTTATTTTACAAATTTCTGTCCTTGTCAGTTATTTAAATCTATTAGATCTGTTACTGTAGACTTATATATTAAAGGACCTCAAATAGTAATAGAGATAGTGATCCGGCGGCGGCATTATCTAACTTCTTAAACGCTTTATATTTTCCAAGGTGGAAGACCTGGATGCTTCATACTTTGTATATAGATGCCTTATGTTATGAAGTTTCCATCTGTCATATGTCCATTGTCCTTGACCTCATTTTCATTGTTCAGTGACTACTTGAAAAAAAAGTTCAGATTTTTTGTAATGTTAATTTCTCTCTTATTATGAGTAATAGGAGAACTATATTTAATAAATGCTTACCTTGCAAGGTCCTCATGCCCCTCAGACAGTTTTCATCTGACCTCAACCTCATTTCATGAATCAGTGAACGAGCTTAAGTTTTCGTGATCAAGTCCATATAAGCAATAGGTCTTCTATATTTGGTGTATGGAATGATTGTAAGGTGTACATGTCCAACCGGCAGGTGTCATCTGACCTTGACCTCATTTTCATGGTTCAGTGGTTAAAGTTAAGTTTTTGTGTTTTGGTCTTTTTTTCTAATACTTTATGCAATAGGTCAACTATATTTGGTGTATAGAATGATTGTAAGGTGTACATGTATTTCCCGTTTGGTTTATCTGACCTTGACCTCATTTTCTTGGATCATGTTAAGTTTATGTGATACTTTTAGTAAAGCTGTATATTTAGGACTATCAACATAAAATCAATGGTCAGTAAAGAAGGCGAGACATTTCAGCGTGTGCACTCTTGTTAATCATGAAAAATGAGAATATAAAAATAAGAAGATGTGGTATGGTTGTGAATGAGACAACTCTCAACCAGAGACCAAATTACATAGAAGTTAACAACTATAGGTCACTGTATGGCCTTCAAAAATGAGCAAAATCCATACCACATAGTAAGCTATAAAAGGCTCTGAAATAACAAATTTAAAACAATTCAAATGAGAAAAATAACAGCCTGATTTATGTACAAAACAATAAACAAAAAATAACAAATATGATATACAGCAACAAACGACAACCATTGAATTACAGGCTCCTGACTTGGGACAGGCACATACAGAATGTGGTGGGATTAAACATGTTTGCTGGTGCTAAACCCTCCCCCTAACCTGGAACAGTGATATAACAACAGAACATAAGAAAAAACTATAAATATCAGTTGAAAAGGGCTTAACTCATCAGATCCATACAAAGCATATAAAAACCCTAACAAAAACACAAAAGACACAAAGTACAGATTACTCACAGATACTGAAAGCTAGCTCAAAGCCAATAAAAACTAATAAAAAATTCATGTGTTTAAGAAAAGTATAAATCAGTACACATCCAATGGATTTATTGTGAAGACATCACGCATTGTATCTTAGCACCAATGTTTACAAGAATAGTTTTTAGATAAACTGAATAAAAAAGTTGTACACCTTTTTTCAAGACCCCTGTACCTTTTTGTTTTGAAATAATCCCAAAAGGAAAGTTGTGTGCTGTTTGTCTTCATGCGATGTCTGTTGTCCATCATCAATTATCTGTTGTCCATCATCAATTATCTGTTGTCCATCATCAATTTATTTTTTCTCTCACCTAACCCAAAGGGGAAGTATGAGCTATTGCCATCACTTGGTGTCTGTCGTTGTTGTTGTTTGTTTACTTTTACAAAAATCTTCTCTGTAACTAATTGAGCCAAATTTAGCCAAACTTAGCCACAATCCTCCTTGGATAACTTGTTTAAAATATGTGTCCTATGAGCCTGTCTTCCACCTTACATGGCCAACATAGCTAAAAATAGAACATAGGGGTAAAATGCACATTTTGTCTATTATCTTTAGATTGAAAAAATCTGCCAGGGGCAAAAATGTTAGGAATTATGAGATCTACCTATTGTCTATTTGCTGTTTTATGTTTTAGGAGGAAAAAACGTATGGTGACCCTATCTATTCTAATGAAATTCTGAAAGCATTTTCTAAAAGTTATCTTCTCGTATTTTATTTTACATTTCTATTATTTAGTTTAGCTTCTATTCACATAATGATGTTTTTTCCTGTATAATCCATACAAAATGTGTCATTTTTTCACAACCTGTAGCTTAAAAAAAAGCTTGGTGACCTATCATTTTTATTATATTTTTGAACATATCACAGTATATACCATGTATACTACGTTTTGGCAAAGTATGAACAAATTCTATCATTTTCAGTTTATACTCCCATACCACCTTAAAGACAAATTTTACCAATTTTTTTGTTTTTGCCTATTATCTTTAAAATTATTAAAGTTAGATAGAAAGTTCAAAGAGCAAAAATGATCAGCAAGACAAGATCTACAAAGAAGTCAAGATGGCAAAAATCGTCAGTTAACTCCTTATTGAAGTCATTCCTTTTAATGATGATTTTATCGACCGCAAAATTTGCGGTCGTATATTATTTATTGACGTTTGCGCGTCGTCGTATCGTCATTGTCGTCGTCGTCCGAAGACACATTGGTTTTCGCTCAGTAACTTTAGTTTAAGTAAATGGATCTCTATGAAATTTTACCATAAGGTTCAATACCATAAAAGGAAGGTTGGGATTGATTTTGGGGGTTATGGTACCAACAGTTAAGGAATTAGGGGCCAAAAAGGGGCCAAAAATAAGCATTTTTGTAACTTCCAGACAATAATTTGTGTGTTAGTGTATGGATCTCTCTGGTATTGTACCACAAGGTTCCATATCACAAAGGGAATGCTGGGATTGATTTTGGGTGGAATTGCCTCAAAATTTTAGGAATGAGGGGCCAAAAAAGGGGCATAAAACAAGCATTTTTCTAGTTTCATGACAATAACTTGTGTGTAAGTGTATGGACCTTTCTGAAATTGTACTACAAGGTTCCATATCACAAAGGAAAGCTGGAATTGAGTTTGGGGTAATTGCCCAAAACATTTAGGAATAAGGGTCCAAAGGGGCCAAAAATAAGCATTTTTCTAGTTTCCAGACAATAACTTGTGTTCAAGTGTATGGATCTCTCTGAAATTGTACTGCAAGTTACCATACCACAAAGGGAAGACTGGGATTGATTTTGGGGGTAATTGCCTAAAAATTTAAGGAATTAGGGGCCAAAAAGGGGGAAAAAACAAGCATTTTTCTAGTTTCAGGACAATAACTTGTTTGTTAGTGTATGGATCTTTATGAAATTGTACTACAAGATTCCATATCACAAAGGGAAAGCTGGGTTTGAGTTTCGGGGTAATTACCCTAAACGTTTAGGAATTTGGGGCCAAAAAGGGGCCAAAAAACAAGCATTTTTCTAGTTTCCAGACAATAACTTGTGTTTAAGTGTATGGATCTCTCTGAAATTGTACTGCAAGGTACCATACCACAAAGGGAAGGCTGGGATTTAGTTTTGGGGTGATGAATCTTAAGGGGGTTCAAAAAAATTTTGTGGGGGGATTTTTTTTTCCTTTTTTTCCTTTTTATTTTTCTTTAAAATTTTCCATTTTAAGATGGTTATTTCTGATTAATATATAAAAGCAAATAATAATGATATGGTTTGATTTCATCAAAAATTGAAATATTGGGGTTCTTTGATATGCTGAATCTAACCGTGTGTTTAGATTCTTAATTTTTGGTCCTGTTTTCAAATTGGTCTACATTAAGGTCCAAAATTAAACTTAGTTTGATTTGAACAAAAATTGAATTCTTGGGTTCTTTGATATGCTGAATCTAAACCAGGGCTTCTAAAATTATTTTTAGCCAGCCGGACATTTTATATATTATGATGATTTTAATCTCTTAAGAATAAATAACCAAAAGAAAGGCAATTATGGTAATCAGTTGCCAAGTTGGCCATCCCAATGATTGACAATAAAAAAAAAACAATATTAAACTTTCTTTGATTCAAGTTCTGACGTAAACTGCTAAATTGGCAGTGCATCATTCGAAGTGTGCAACATCAGCGTACTTATAGCTGCCTTAGATTCTAAACATGTATTTAGATTTTTGATTATGGGCCCAGTTTTCAAGTTGGTCCAAATCGGGGTTCAAAATTACACTTTGTTTGATTTCAACAAAAATTGAATATATGGGGTTCTTTGATATGCTGAATCTAACCATGTATTTAGATTTTTGGATTTTGGGCCTCGTTTAAAATTTATCCACATTGAGGTCCCAAGGGTCCAAAATTAAACTTTGTTAGATTTCATTAAAAATTGAATTATGGGGTTCTTTGATATGCTGAGAGTTTTGTCCCAACAGGAATGTGGGGCCAAAAAGGGCCCAAATAAGCATTTTCTAGTTTTCAGACAATAACTGTGCACAAGTTTCCATACCACAAAGGGATGGTAAGAATTGGCTTTGGGGTTATGGCTCAAACCGTTAAGGAATAAGGGCAAAAGGGGAAAACAAGGGTTTCCAGGTTAATGAACAATTACTTAAGTACAAAACATAATTTTAAAGCAGTGTAAGGTTGGTAATTAAAACTCATTTGAATATCTCACCTACACTGCTTTTAAATTATGTATATTGGAAATTTGCCAAAAACTTTATTGTTAATAAATTCCATTGGAAATTGCCAATAATTTTAGTATAATAAACTCCATTGGAAAGTAAGAATTGGCTTTGGGGGGTTATGGCTCAAACCTTTCAGGAAAAAGGGGCAAAAAAGGGGGAAAACAAGGGTTTCCAGGTTAATAGACAATTACTTAAGTACAAAACATAATTTAGAAGCAGTGTAAGGTTGGTAATTCAAACTCATTTGAATATATCACCTACACTGCTTTTAAATTATGTATATTGGAAATTTGCCAATAACTTTATTGTTAATAAATTCCATTGGAAATTTGCAAATAACTTTAGTATAATAAACTTCATTGGAAATTTGCCAATATAAAATGTTGCTGATGAAGGTTTTTTGTTTATTTTTAGCCATGACTATGATGTCATTTTCTATTTTAATAGCCTTATGATGTATTTAAATGTTTTAATACTTTTATGATGTATTTAAATGGGCTTTTATGGTTGCAAATTTATTGGGTTGTAATTCAAACTCATATGAATATCTCAGCTACACTGGTTTTAAATTATGTATATTGAAATTTGCCAATAACTTTAGTATTAATAAATTCCATTGGAAATTTGCCAATATTTACTTTAGTAATATAAACTCCATTGGAAATTTACCAATATAAAATGTTGCTGATGAAGGGTTTTTGTTTATTTTTAGCCATGACTATGATGTCATTTTTTGTTTTAATACCTTTATGATGTATTTAAATGGGCTTTTATGGTTACAAAGGAATTTTATTTTTGGATATTACTGTAAAATGTTGCTGATTAAGGTTTTTTGTTTATTTGTAGCCATGACTATGATGTCATTTTCTATTTTACCGTAATACTTTTATGATGTATTTAAATGGGCTGTTATGGTTGCAAAGGATTTTTATTCTTAGATATTACTATAAAATGTTGCTGATTAAGGTTTTTAAATTTTAGCCATGACTATGATGTCATTTTCTATTTTAATACTTTTATGATGTATTTAAATGGGCTTTTATGGTTGCAAAGTCCATTGGAAATTTGAATTGAGATTATGACCAGTTCTTGAGGGAAAGTGAAGGTAAGTTAATTTTTTAATGCACTGATTTGTGAATCTCTATGCAAGTCTTTGTACAAATCCTTGCTCTAAGTCATTCCTGCCATCTTTTCAAAAATGCCCACAGGGTTTTACCTGCAAGATGGCTCTTATAGTCTAAAAATACCTTCAAGGGGTCTTCAAATGTATTTTAATGTTGTTTTGGTTTCCTCACACTTCTAAATACTTAAAGCCATTGTAAAATAAATTGTTTTGTTTACAAATGTAGACAAATTGCTCTTTCAAAATTAAAATTTGGGAGCTTTCATAGCGCTTATCCATTTTACCAATTTTTTGTTTTGCCTATTATCTTTAAAATTATTAAAGTTAGATAGAAAGTTCAAAGAGCAAAAATGATCAGCAAGACAAGATCTACAAAGAAGTCAAGATGGCAAAAATCGTCAGTTAACTCCTTATTGAAGTCATTCCTTTTTAATGATGATTTTTATACGACCGCAAAATTTGCGGTCGTATATTGGTTTATTGACGTTGGCGGCGTCGTCGTCATCGTCATTGTCGTCGTCGTCCGAAGACACATTGGTTTTCGCTCAGTAACTTTAGTTTAAGTGAATGGATCTCTATGAAATTTTACCATAAGGTTCAATACCATAAAAGGAAGGTTGGGATTGATTTTGGGGGTTATGGTACCAACAGTTAAGGAATTAGGGGCCAAAAAGGGGCCAAAAATAAGCATTTTTGTAACTTCCAGACAATAATTTGTGTGTTAGTGTATGGATCTCTCTGGTATTGTACCACAAGGTTCCATATCACAAAGGGAATGCTGGGATTGATTTTGGGTGGAATTGCCTCAAAATTTTAGGAATGAGGGGCCAAAAAAGGGGCATAAAACAAGCATTTTTCTAGTTTCATGACAATAACTTGTGTGTAAGTGTATGGACCTTTCTGAAATTGTACTACAAGGTTCCATATCACAAAGGGAAAGCTGGAATTGAGTTTGGGGGTAATTGCCCAAAACATTTAGGAATAAGGGTCCAAAAAGGGGCCAAAAATAAGCATTTTTCTAGTTTCCAGACAATAACTTGTGTTCAAGTGTATGGATCTCTCTGAAATTGTACTGCAAGTTACCATACCACAAAGGGAAGACTGGGATTGATTTTGGGGGTAATTGCCTAAAAATTTAAGGAATTAGGGGCCAAAAGGGAAAAACAAGCATTTTCTAGTTTCAGGACAATAACTTGTTTGTTAGTGTATGGATCTTTATGAAATTGTACTACAAGATTCCATATCACAAAGGAAAGCTGGGTTTGAGTTTGGGGTAATTACCTAAACGTTTAGGAATTTGGGGCCAAAAGGGCCAAAAACAAGCATTTTCTAGTTTCCAGACAATAACTTGTGTTTAAGTGTATGGATCTCTCTGAAATTGTACTGCAAGGTACCATACCACAAAGGAAGGCTGGGATTTAGTTTTGGGGTGATGAATCTTAAGGGGTTCAAAAAATTTTGTGGGGATTTTTTTCCTTTTTTCCTTTTATTTTTCTTTAAAATTTTCCATTTTAAGATGGTTATTTCTGATTAATATATAAAAGCAAATAATAATGATATGGTTTGATTTCATCAAAATTGAAATATTGGGGTTCTTTGATATGCTGAATCTAACCGTGTGTTTAGATTCTTAATTTTTGGTCCTGTTTTCAAATTGGTCTACATTAAGGTCCAAAATTAAACTTAGTTTGATTTGAACAAAATTGAATTCTTGGTTCTTTGATATGCTGAATCTAAACCAGGGCTTCTAAAATTATTTTTAGCCAGCGGACATTTATATATTATGATGATTTTAATCTCTTAAGAATAAATAACCAAAAGAAAGGCAATTATGGTAATCAGTTGCCAAGTTGGCCATCCCAATGATTGACAATAAAAAAAAAACAATATTAAACTTTCTTTGATTCAAGTTCTGACGTAAACTGCTAAATTGGCAGTGCATCATTCGAAGTGTGCAACATCAGCGTACTTATAGCTGCCTTAGATTCTAAACATGTATTTAGATTTTTGATTATGGGCCCAGTTTTCAAGTTGGTCCAAATCGGGGTTCAAAATTACACTTTGTTTGATTTCAACAAAAATTGAATATATGGGGTTCTTTGATATGCTGAATCTAACCATGTATTTAGATTTTTGGATTTTGGGCCTCGTTTAAAATTTATCCACATTGAGGTCCCAAGGGTCCAAAATTAAACTTTGTTAGATTTCATTAAAAATTGAATTATGGGGGTTCTTTGATATGCTGAGAGTTTTTGTCCCAACAGGAATGTGGGGCCAAAAAAGGGCCCAAATAAGCATTTTTCTAGTTTTCAGACAATAACTTGTGCCACAAGTTTCCATACCACAAAGGGATGGTAAGAATTGGCTTTGGGGGGTTATGGCTCAAACCGTTAAGGAATAAGGGGCAAAAAAGGGGGAAAAACAAGGGTTTCCAGGTTAATGAACAATTACTTAAGTACAAAACATAATTTTAAAGCAGTGTAAGGTTGGTAATTAAAACTCATTTGAATATCTCACCTACACTGCTTTTAAATTATGTATATTGGAAATTTGCCAAAAACTTTATTGTTAATAAATTCCATTGGAAATTGCCAATAATTTTAGTATAATAAACTCCATTGGAAAGTAAGAATTGGCTTTGGGGGGTTATGGCTCAAACCTTTCAGGAAAAAGGGGCAAAAAAGGGGGAAAACAAGGGTTTCCAGGTTAATAGACAATTACTTAAGTACAAAACATAATTTAGAAGCAGTGTAAGGTTGGTAATTCAAACTCATTTGAATATATCACCTACACTGCTTTTAAATATGTATATTGAAATTGCCAATAACTTTATTGTTAATAAATTCCATTGGAAATTTGCAAATAACTTTAGTATAATAAACTTCATTGGAAATTTGCCAATATAAAATGTTGCTGATGAAGGTTTTTTGTTTATTTTTAGCCATGACTATGATGTCATTTTCTATTTTAATAGCCTTATGATGTATTTAAATGTTTTAATACTTTTATGATGTATTTAAATGGGCTTTTATGGTTGCAAATTTATTGGGGTTGTAATTCAAACTCATTTGAATATCTCAGCTACACTGGTTTTAAATTATGTATATTGGAAATTTGCCAATAACTTTAGTATTAATAAATTCCATTGGAAATTTGCCAATATTTACTTTAGTAATATAAACTCCATTGGAAATTTACCAATATAAAATGTTGCTGATGAAGGGTTTTTGTTTATTTTTAGCCATGACTATGATGTCATTTTTTGTTTTAATACCTTTATGATGTATTTAAATGGGCTTTTATGGTTACAAAGGAATTTTATTTTTGGATATTACTGTAAAATGTTGCTGATTAAGGTTTTTTGTTTATTTGTAGCCATGACTATGATGTCATTTTCTATTTTACCGTAATACTTTTATGATGTATTTAAATGGGCTGTTATGGTTGCAAAGGATTTTTATTCTTAGATATTACTATAAAATGTTGCTGATTAAGGTTTTTAAATTTTAGCCATGACTATGATGTCATTTTCTATTTTAATACTTTTATGATGTATTTAAATGGGCTTTTATGGTTGCAAAGTCCATTGGAAATTTGAATTGAGATTATGACCAGTTCTTGAGGGAAAGTGAAGGTAAGTTAATTTTTTAATGCACTGATTTGTGAATCTCTATGCAAGTCTTTGTACAAATCCTTGCTCTAAGTCATTCCTGCCATCTTTTCAAAAATGCCCACAGGGTTTTTACCTGCAAGATGGCTCTTATAGTCCTAAAAATACCTTCAAGGGGGTCTTCAAATGTATTTTAATGTTGTTTTTGGTTTCCTCACACTTCTAAATACTTAAAGCCATTGTAAAATAAATTGTTTTGTTTACAAATGTAGACAAATTGCTCTTTCAAAATTAAAATTTGGGAGCTTTCATAGCGCTTATCCCCCACAAAGAGTGACAGTTGGCAGCTATACTATGTTTCAGCGAGAAAGTTTTCGTAATGAAAAAATTTCTAGCATAAATTAATCACACCAGTCAACCCTACTAAAATTCTGGAGGAAAACAGGGGCACAATTGAAGGGGTTAAAGGGCCACTCTTTCTTGAAAAATTGATTGATTATATAAGAATCACTAAGCATGACTCTAGGGGACCCCCTCTTTCACAGTCAGTGGACCCTCCAAATGATTATTTCTTAACCACCATTAAAGAATATTATATTAATAAGATGACATGCAATGATTAGACAGATTTTTAAGACCAGTTAATTATTTTCAATGACAGATTTTCATTTATTTTTAAACACATCAAAATTTTGACAGGACGTATTATGGTATACAAATGTCCTGCATCCGTCCGTCTGACCACAATAGGTAAATTAAAATTTTTTAAGTTCTTAGACCACATTCATTCTGTGCCAGAAACCTATGCTGTGTCAAATATTTAATCACAATCCAAATTCAGAGCTGTATCAAGCTTGAAAGTTGTGTCCATACTTGCCCCAAATGTTCAGGGTTCGACCTCTGCGGTCGTATCAAGCTGCACCCAGCGGAGCATTTTATTACCAATTTTACCTATTATCTTGGAAGCTATAATAGATAGATAGAAAATTTTAAAAGCAAAAATGACCAGCAAGACAAGAAGAGATTTAAAAATAAGCTATATCTGAAATCTTCAGTCAACTCTTTATTGGAATTATTGCCTTTAATAATCATTTTTACCATTTTTTTAGGATTTTGTCTATTATCTTGAAAACTATAATAGGAAGAGAGAAACTTTAAATAGCAAAATGACCCACAAGGCAAGATCTGCAAATAATCCAATATTGCTGAAATTGTTGGTCAATTCTTTATAGGAGTTCAATAGCAGTTTTTACAAATTTTTTGTGTTTTTTCCTTTTATCTTGAAAATTATAATAGATAGATAGAAGCATTAATAAAAGCAAAAATTGTCAGCATGACATGATCTGCAAATAGGTCACCATAGATGAAATTGTCAGTTGTCCTTAAATGATGATTGTTACCCTTTTTGTGTTTTGGACAAAAACTATAGGAGATAGATAGAAAACTAAAAAAATATAATCATCAATGCAGATTCAACAAGAAATATATTTTAGTCATGAATAATATTCTAGTCTACAATGTTGGAGAGTGTTCATTGTTGAAGATGTACATAGACCTAGGTGAGAGACACAGGGTCTTTAGAGCCTATAGTTAAAATATCATCATCTCACCATTTCCTATGAAACTCTGGTGAGAGTAATTCAGGAAAATTATCATAGAAAATTCAATTAGCATATTTTTGATTACTCATTAGTTTACAAGTGTGCTTAATTTACAGCCGTTTTAGCTAGCCTTAATTCAAGGGTCCATGTGAGCTATGACCATCGACTTGGCATCCATTGTCTTGAACTTTGGTATAGTTTTTCAATGCTGTGGATTAACCAAAATTGACTGAAAATAGAAAATAAGGATAAAAAGAGAAAATCTGTCGGAAAATTTACCTAAAAATTTGTAAAATGAGTCTATAAGAGTTGTTGTCCCTAAATGAAGATTTTTTTTACCAATTTTATGGCTTTTAGCTCACTTGGCTTATGACTTATTGCTATTACTTGGTTTCCATTGTTGTTCATTGTCCTAAAATCTTTTCATCATGGGTGCAATGGCTAAAAATAGAACATAAAAGGTAATAAAAACGCAAGTCTAATATATTGAAAATCATAATACAAACATGGGGAAAAAATGTGCAGAATGTCAAGATCTACCTACCTTCTACTTCCACCAAAATTATCAAACAAATTCCTTTTCAGAATAATCTTCCTTAAATGATGAGTTTTACCCCATTTGTGGGTTCTTGCCAATTATCTTGAAAAGGAGAGGTGAAAGATACCCAAGATGTATTTAATCTAAGTCGAAACAAACTGACAATGCCATGGCAAAAAAAGAAAAACGATCAGAAGAAAAAAAGTGTACGAAACACAACATAGAAAACTAAAGATTGAGCAACACAAACCACACCAAAAACAGGGAGTGATCTCAGGTGTTCCTGAATGGTAAGCAGACCCTGCTCCACATGTGGCACCTGTCATGTTGCCCATGTAAGTACATACCAAGTGATAAGTTTAATTGGGTAGGTCACATTTGAGTAGAAGAGGACATGATTATGGTTACCACAATTGGAACATACCAGTTGTCATCTGTGAAACAGATATTCCTTAACAGTCAACCAACTCGTGATGGCGTCCCTTAACTTTTTTATACGACCGCAAAAATAAAAAAATTTTTGGTCGTATATTGGTATCACGTCATCGTCAGCGTCATCCGAAGACAGATGGTTTCCAGATAATAACTTTAGTATAAGTAAATAGAAATCAATGAAATTTTAACACAAGGTTAATAACCACTAAAGGAAGTTTTGGATTGATTTTGGGGGTTATGGTCCCAACTGTTTAGGAATAAGAGGCCAAAAAAGGGGCCCAAATAAGCATTTTTCTAGTTTCCAGACAATAACTTGTGTGTAAGTGTATGGATCTTTCTGAAATTGTACCATAAGGTTCCATACCAAAAAAGGAAGGTTGGGATAGATTTTGAGGGTCATGGCCCTCCCTGTTAAGGAATTAGGGGCCAAAAAGGGGCCAAAAACAATACTTTTCTATATTGCTTATTTCTTGACCAATTTCAATGGGGTTTTATTCTTGACTTCTTATGATTCTTTTATATGCTGAATCTAACAGTGTATTCAGTTTTTGGATTTTGGGCCCCATTTTTAAATTGGTCCACATTGAGGTCCAAAGGGTCCAAAATTAAACTTTTGTTTGATTTCATCAAAAATTGAATTCTTGGGGTTCTTTGATATGCCGAATCTAACCGTGTATTTAGATTTTTAATTTTTGGTCCCGTTTTCAAATTGGTCTACATTATGGTCCAAAGGGTCTAAAATTAAACTTTGTTTGATTTCAACAAAAATTGAATTCTTGGGGTTCTTTGATATGCTGAATCTTAACATGTATTTAGATTTTTGATTATGGGCCCAGTTTTCAAGTTGGTCCATTAAATCAGGGTCCAAAACTAAACTTTGTTTGATTTCAACAAAAATTGAATGTATGGGGTTCTTTGATATGCTGAATCTAACCATGCATTTAGATTTTTGATTTTTGGACCTGCTATCAAATTGGTCCACATTGAGGTCAAAAGGGTCCAAAATTAAACTTTTGTTTGATTTCATCAAAAATTGAATTCATGGGGTTCTTTGAAATGCTGAATCTAACTTGTATTAAGATTTTGGATATTTGACCATAATAGGTAAATGTCCAATTTAAAATTTTTAAATTCTTAGATCACATTAATTCTGTGTCAGAAACCTATGCTGTGTCAAATATTTAATCACAATCCAAATTCAGAGCTGTATCAAGCTTGAATGTTGTGTCCATACTTGCCCCAACTATTCAGGGTTCGACCTCTGTGGTCGTATCAAGCTGCGCCCTGCGGAGCATTTTATTAATGGATGATTTCAATTTCACCACTTGGAACACTTGGTTTAATAGCTTCCTTGTAAGCAGCAACCTAATATCAAGGAAATCTTGATAGGAAATGCAATCTGGAACATCGTATAAACTAGGAGATATACTCCATATGCAGATACTGCTGGAATGTTGCTTTATAAGAAAGGGAAGTTCACAATTGGGAAGGTGAAATCATCTTTTTTGTCGTTCAGTTTTGTTCTCAACCCTCATTGTCAATTTCAAGATGTAAGTCAAGATATGAGGCAATCTTAAATGTATCTGTTGTATCCTTTATTTCAAGTTCAATGGGATAGATGTGTTCAACATAGTCACCAAACTTTGAATTATTTAGCAAGAAAACATCAACTACATAGCGGAAAACGAAGTTAAAGGATAATGCTATCTTCTTTTCATTCTTCCTAAGAAGCTCCTGTATGCCTCATAGTCAGCTTCATATGAATAAAGGAACAAGTCGGCAAGAAGAGGAGCACAGTTGGTTCCCATGGGAATGCTGATTGCTTGTTGAAAAACATGTACTCCGATTTTTAACAAATCTGTTTTCAATCAAGAAACCAAGGATTAGTTTCAGAGAATTATTTATTTGAATCATAGTGATTTTTTTGTCTCGCCTTGACGGAGTCAAAAAGCGAGACATAGGTATGCTGTTTCCGGCGTCGCGGCGACGGCGGCGTCAACAATGTATTAGTTTGTGATTAGGTCTAGTTCATGGTGAACCACTAGTGGTTCATGGTGAACCACTAGTGGTAGGTCAATGATATTTGGTATGCAGTTGTATTAGCATTGGCACATCTCATTACCATGGAGATTATTTGGCCCCGCCCCCTCAGTCAAGGTCTATTGACTTTGAAACTTTTCATAGTTTACATGTATTAGTTTGTGATTAGGTCAATTTATGGGGAACCACTAGTGGTAGGTCAATGATATTTGGTATGCAGTTGTATAAGCATTGGCATATCTCATTTCCATGGAGATTATTTGGCTTCGCCCCCTTAGTCATGGTCTATAGACTTTGAAAATTTTGCTAAGTTAACATGTATTAGTTTGTGATTAGGTCAGTTCAAGGGGACCCATTAGTGGTAGGCCAATGTTAATTGGTGTTCAGTTGTATAAGCATTAGCACATCTCATTTCCATGGAGAATATTTGACCCTGCCCCATCAGTCATGGTCTATTTACTTTGAAACTTTGCTTAGTATACATTTACATGTATTAGTTTGTGATTAGATCAGTTTAAGATGAACTGCTAATGTTAAGTCAATGATATTTGGTATGCAAATTTATTGGCATTTGCAAATATCGTTTCCATGGAGATAATATAGCCCCACCCCTGATCATGGTTCATTGACTTTGAAACTTTTACATAGTTTACAAGTTAATGTTTGTGTTTAGGTTTGTTTAAAGGGAACGACTTATAATAAGTCAACGGTATTTGGTATGCAGTTGTATTAGCATTGGCACATCTCATTCCATGGAGATTGTTTAGCCATGTACCTTCAGTCATGGTTCATCGACTTTGAATATTTGCATAACTTACATGTTAAAGTATTGCTATTTTAATTTCAACATTTGCATTATCAAAATTAGAAAAAGGCGAGACATATCTCTGTGATAACAGTTTATTTACATTACAAAGTACGATATGTCACTCCCTAAGACAAGGTATATGTTGGCCATTCTCTTTTATGATAGAAAGCAGCACCAATTCTTTCAATTTGTCTTTTAGTTTGGAATGAGGAATACTTGTGTAAAAGGTAGACAAGTCAAATGTTTTAATACTATTGCAAGATAAAAAAGACTAAGATTGTATGTAACAGATCTTTGGAATTTTTTAGTATCCACATCTGATTCACGCTGCCCCTAGAGTAGGTAGTTTCACAATAACTTTGAATCCCATCTTTGATTGCTGATAAAATGGATGTAATAATTTAGAATGGAGCACTTGGAAGACCCAGCAATATAATGTTGTTTGTAAGGACACATATGTAATTTATGTATCCAACACAAAGAGGGAAAAGCCAGTTCTTAATCTTTGGTGGAAGTTCCAAAGGAGCATAGCACAGACCTATGTCATAGGGGTATATTTGAAAACTATAATAGATATAAATAAACTGTAAACAGCAAAAATGATTAGCAAAATAAAATACAATTAAGTTATCATTACCGAAATTGTCCTTTTTGTCAGGTAACCCTGCTTTTGATATCCAAATGGACGAAAAATCTTCTTACAACTGATGACACATGCAAATTCCACTTGTTTACGGTCATCTTCTGTAACTTTTTACATAAAGTCCTACCCATTTGGATAGGTCCACTTGTATATGAAACAGCTTATCCCAAAATGGTTCAAAATAAAAGGAAAACTATTTTATTGTAAAGGGTTATTGATCGTTATTAGGTCTTTTACTCTTTTCGTGTAAAGACCTTTTGCTTTTGTTCTGATTATTAGGTCTTTCCATTTTTCGTGTAAAGACCTTTTGCTTTTGTTCTGATTATTTTTTTGCGGTAGTATTATGTTATGGTGTTGTCTTCGTCTGCGTCTGAAGACATTTTGGTTCCCAGACAATAACTTGAGTATAAGTTCATGGATCTCTATGAAATTTTAGCACAAGGTTCCATACCAGTAAAGGATGGTTGGGTTTGTTTTTGGGGCTATTGTCCTTGCAGTTTTGTAATTAGGGGCCAAAAAAGGTCAGTTTTACTGGTTCATGGAAAATAAATTGGTTCGCAGACAATAACTTTAGTGTAAGTGCATAGATGTGTATCAATTCTCTGTAATTATCAAACAATGTCAATACTGGCTGGCCACACTACCTTTTCAAATTTCTTTAAACTTATTGTGTGTAGTCACACTACATTACCATTAATGTTTTCAATAAAAAAAAATAACCAAAATGATGGGTTGCTATGGAAACGGTGTTACCTATTTTTCATACAATGGCTTCCTGAGAAAGAACACAAAAATTGCAATTCTGACCAATTTAATTGACATAATATAGTATAATATTTACAATAAAGTGGAATATGCTGTTATTTATCTTCAAGTACTGTATTTTAAGTTTCATATCATATAAAAAACTATTCATAATAATAATTCTTCATAATTCAAAACGACACTTTATTTATCCAAATTTTGGCATATTACCAAATCAAGAAAATTGCCTTTGGGAGCCTATTTTGAATAGAATTTTTTTTACCTTTGCACACTGATTTGAAATTAAACTAATGGTAATATATGTAGAAGATATAATTATATTTGGATTTAACCCCCCCAAAAAAAAAATTGTGGGAAATTCCAAGACCTTTATGTACTTAAATCCTAAAAAATGACAAAAAATTGCAAAATATGCATATTTCCATGGAAATAGTAGTTCATTTCAAATTGCTTGACATTGCCTCTTGGCAAAATATTTTACTAAACAACAAAAATAATGATATCCCACCACATTATGTAAAGGTTCATTAATTTTCCAGTTTTCATCTAGAAACCGTTAAAAAAAGGAGGGGTGGGGGGGTGCAAAAACTTGAAAATAGCATAATTCGTAAGTTTTGTTGGATTTAGATGAAAATTGAACTAGACCTTTGTTTTGTAGTACTGAAGCACTGTGTAAAGTTTTAAATAAAAGGTTTATCTGTTTTCCAGTTGTCATCTGGAAACTGTCAAAAAAAGGGGGGATCAGATGGCAAAAACTTGAAAATAGCATAACTCAGAAACCTTTTGTTGGATTTAGCTGAAAATTGAACTTGACCTGTGGTTTATAGGATTAAAACACTGTAAAGTTTGTAAAACATTTGTTGATTAGTTCTGAAGTTATCATCTGGAATCATCAGGGACTGACAGACAAGCCAGATGGAGGGACACACACATATTTGGAGGGTATCACATAATACCTCGCCAATACGTGTGGCGGGATATTAAAATAGGAGAGTTGTGTACATTTCAGAATCTTATCAGAAAAAAGTGTTTATTCCCTAACAATTTTTTCAGAATCAGATTGCCATCACCTTGCCTGAAACGTCCTATAAAATGCTATATGGGAATGTGCCAAAAAATTTGGTTTACTTTTTTGGGAAAATTATATAAGAAAGGGTATAAATTTTAGAAAGTTTTGCAAATAATAGATATATATAAAATTGGGTCTTGATTTTTGCATTTTCAAGAAAATATAGATATATATATATATTTAAAATTAACCTGAATTAAAGTTTGTCTTTGTCTAAAAACATATGTCTCCCCCCGTTCTGCAAACTAATCTGAGCAGAAATAATAGCTATGCTGTGCAGTCAAAGGGGCATAACTCCTACAAAAAGTGGGTGATAAAAAATTCCCGGTAGTATGCACAACTTCATATGATATCCTTGCTACATACCAAGTTTCGTCAACTTCAGTTCAGTAGTTCAAGAGGAGTTGCACCGACAAACTAATTAATGATGATTTTTGGCAAATTTCTAAGTTCAAAGGGGCATAGCTCCAACAGAAATTAGCGGATCAAAATTCCCAGTAGTATGCACAACTACATATGATTTCCTTGCTACATACCAAGTTTCCTATTTGGTTCAGTAGTTTAAGAGGAGTTGCGCTGACAAACTAGTTTATGACTATTTTTGACAAAATTTCTAAGTTCAAAGGGGCATAACTTCCACAAAAATTAGCGGATCAAAATTTCCTGTTAACAACTACATATGGTGTCCTTGCTACATACCAAGTTTCATCATAAAATTCGGTTCAGTAGTTTAAGTGGAATTGCGCTGAGAAACTTTGTGATGGACAGACCAATAAGCCAAAAACAATATGTCTCTCCACCAAAGTGCCACTTCCCTGCCCAAAAATCAAGGTAGTTAGCCTACCAGGGGTATGTCATGATCAAGGTTGTGTATTTGATGCATAGGTGTTATAAAAGATATACTGGAAATTCAGAAATTATTGGGATGTTTTTATTAATGCGAAAAATGTGAAAAATGTCAGAATCAGGTTTGCAATAACCTAAATTTGCATTCACATTTTCAGTGGCGATTTTCCTTCACAAAAAAAAAAATTTCAATTGCATTAATAAGAGATCACTGGTCAGGGATTTGCAACAATAAATACACTCATTACTTTCTGAATTTACAGTTGATAGAAATATTAAAAAAAATAAGTATTTCAAAAATACTTATAAAACACAGATATTTTACTATGAACTTGTTCATCTTATTCTAAAATTATAGAGAACATTCTTTCAAAACGTTCCTTTTCAAAACAGAACATTTACTGTCTGCAGTTGCAGCTATTAAATCTGTTTCATCTATCTTCTTTTCTTTTTGCACAAGTCTTGAGAAATAGCTAGCTACTTGTTGTGATGTTAGATATTGAGATCTAGAGAACCTGTTTTCTCCATTTTTTAAGGCATATCGCATCTCCTCAGCTACTTTTGATGGATCCTCTTTTCTTCCAGTTGTTTTCCCAATCATAAATTTTTCATGCAAGTAAGCCTTTTGGTCTTGTGTGAAAATTGTTTTTGGTTTGTTCACTTTTAATGCCCATCCTTTGTTTAGTTTGTCAGTAGCAGTGTTGTTGTTGTTGGCAGGTTGTTTTGTAAATGACACTCCTAAGTTCCCATCTTCCAATTTCTGAGCATATAAAACCTTTGTTCTATCTGCAAGGCTAAGTTTTTCTTCCTTCATATTACAGTTACCCAACAGGATGTGTTTATCTAATGAGGATGAATGTTTAAAAGAACATGTACATCCTTCCTCAGGACAAGTAAAGATTTTTGCTATTGTCCGTCTCTTCTTAGGAACTGGCTCTGTAAGTGTTGTATCTTTATCATAATTATCATTTTGTGTATCTTCATCATCATTATCATTATCATCATTATCATCCTCCTCATCATCATCACCACCATCATCTTTTACAAAAACATTAATAGAAAATTCAGTGTTTTGTTATACTAAACAAAACAAAGTTTGGAGAAATATGATCATTTTCATATGATGGAAAGTCATCATGCAAAATGTGAATGAAATCCATTATAATATAACAGTTATCTATACAAGACCTTGTAAGTGTTGTGCCATAAAATGGTTGTGAAGATGTGAGCTTTTGCTCCATGTTGAAGGCCTACCTCTGATACGAAGAACAACAATAAAAGCACTGTTCATTTGCTTTTTTTTTGTCATGTATGTACATGGATTTTGTATCATGAATTTATACATTATATCTCTTCTTTTATTGTATCTTTTGAAACTAATTTCACAAAGAAAAACAAATTGTTACATATACATTGTTCTTTCAATCTGATAAAACTACCTCTGTCAACAACTTCTGAACCCACTGTAGCAAACTGGGAATAAGACCAATCTTGATGAACAAAAAGCTGTATCACAGGAATTTTCAATTATGCTGTTCCATGATATCAACTTTCCTAAAATGTAAATCGTGAAGATTCATGCATATAGCAAAAATTCTTTATTTGTGAATTTATAACAGATAAATGCTGAAGGTCATAACCCTCAGTTTTTATTTATTTCTGGTAACCTGGAGTATCAAAAATAGATATTCTTTCTTCACTTATATTATTTATGCAAACCATTTTGGTTATGATTTTGTAAATTTGGTCAAGAAATATCACATTGTAACAAGATACATGTACCATTACAGATTAACAAAATAACATTATGATGGGAGAGGTAACATATTGTCGTTCACTTAAACTATAATCTAGAAACAATTATGTGGGTAGCAGAAATTGATACAGTTGAATATCATAGTAGAAGGAAACTTTTTTCCATTCTCAGGTTTAATGAAATATTTTTGAGAAATGTTAACAATGATATCCAAAGTGACTAAAATTGCTCTTCAAGCTACAGTTGAGCTGATAAATAAATCATACAATTATATTACCTTGACCAATATCATAAGCTCTCCAAACTTGCAATCCGTTATCGGTAAACTTAAAATTGTGTAGCATAGAAATCAATGGAATACTTCTCAGTGAGACCTTTTCATCATCAGCATTAATAACAGGACTTATAACTTTCACCCTGTACTGGCCTCTTTGTTGTGAATCAATTGCCTGAAAATAAAAAGATAAAAGAAATAAGATGATAATTTGGCATGCACTTGATAGGTAAAATACATTTTTGGCAATTATGAAATTTGTCGGAACCCCACGACGGGTGCCGTTGACGGAGTAGGAACTGCTTACCTTTCGGAGCACCTGGGTTCACTCCTGGTTTTTATAGGAGTTCGTGTTGTCCATGTTTTTTAGTTTTCAATGTTTCTTATGTTATTTTCTGTCGTTGTGTGTTTGTGTTCCCGTGTATCTCTGTCCCTTCAACTTACGTCTTTGTCTATTGCTCCCTAGGTATTTTTGTCATTATTTGTTAAAGAATCAAATTGAATGAAACTGACCTGTATTTGTTTTCACTTTTGTGTAAAAGAATTGTCTTAGCACATTTTGTATCAAAACACTTCTAAGATGAGATAATGAGATACTAGTACAAGTACATACGTATACCCTGTAATACATATGAGAAACTCATTGAAAACAAGTGTGGACACAGACCAGCATGGATAGTATCCAGCATTCTGAGAGTATTGCATGGCAATACATAATCCCCTACCATTCAAAATTCGAACTGTATGTGTAAATTGTCATGTTAAATCTATAGATACCAAATTTCAAATCAATATAACGGTAGTCATGACTAAAAATAAAATGCAGAAAATTGAATAATTGTGTGATTTTTCTAGGTCTAAGGATCATATAACTCTGCCAAATATCATCAGATCAGCAAAAAAATTTAAACTTGATCTGTAACTTGTAATGGTGAAACTATAAACCAAATATCAAATTGAAATCTTAAAGTACAGCAAAAAAATAGTGGAAAATGTATTTCTTGCATGAATTTTCTAAGTCCAAGGGCCATAAGTCTGCAAAAAATCATCAGACCGGAACACAATTTGCACTAGATCTGTAACTTGTCATGGTTTATTTATATGCCAAATTTCAAGTTAATATCTTGAAGCATTAAAAAACAAAATGTGGAAAACCAATTATTTGAGTGAATTTTTCAAGTCCAAGGACCATAACTCTGCAAAAAAAATCATCAGACCTGAACAAAATTCAAACTTGATCTATAACTTGTTATGGTTAAACTATATGGCAAATATAAAGTCAATTCCTTCAAGCATGACGAAAACAAGTGCGGAAAACAGATTACTTATGTGATTTTTCTAAGTCCAAGGGCCATAACTCTGCAAAAAATCATCTGAGCAGAACAAAATTAGAACTTAATCTGTAACTTGTCATGGTTATACTATATACCAAATATCAAACCAATATCTTCAAGCATGACAAAAAAAAGTGTGGAAAGCTGATTTGCCAGACAGACGGACTGACGGATGGATGGACGGACAGAGTACAAACCTAAAGTCCCCTTCAACTTCGTTGGTAAGGGACTAAAAATTAAAAAGTTGAATAATTCAAGTTTTCTAGGATTATACTTTGACTATAATTGCATATCAAATATTCTGCCATCAATATAATTATCATACCAGTTTCATTTGGTGTGCAGTTGTCACATTATTGCCCTCGTTTACATGTCTTATTATTGCTGACTTGATATGGGATGCCTTCCTGTCACATGGACCCTTCCCATCCTGAGCCTCACAAAAATTGTAGGATTTTATTTTCTTGCCTTAAGCTCTTGATGTAAAGTGGCTATGGTCAAGGTACTTTTGTAGCAACCAGCATTATCTGACCATATGTTGACCTTTTTGACAGATGGAATATTTTGAACCACATCGACAAGAATAGCTCCATATGCAGTTGTAGCTGCATCTTGAGGGTTGGGTTGTTCAAATATATGCACATGTGTAAGAAATTTCACACTTCCCTCTGTCATGTCTGTTTTTAACATAGTAACGGCGATGTGCCAATTAATGCCTCTCTTTCCAAACCAATCTGTCTGGCCCTCTCTAAATTTTCGCGGTAAAAATTTCATGGCCCAGTCAGCTACCATGAAAGCCTCATTTTCCCCGAGACAGTTCACTTGCTTTTCTTGATTTTTTGATCGAAGGATATGACTCTTCCATTCATAAATATCGGCTATTGCTTTTTCCACCTAAAACAATGGGACATTTTTGGCAGAAGGGTCCTTTTTTTTCACTCAAAGCATATGAACAACAGTGGTCTGCTATGGATGATGATCTATTTACATGTAGCTGTAACATTCTCTCAATGCTACTGCAACAGTATTTGTTTGTGAGAAAATTGCAGCAATTTTGCTGCAATGTTGAAAGAAAGAGTTTGTTTGCTAGAATTTCAACTTCTTATTTTTATAATTAATGATTTTATAGATGTATAAATGAATTGGGGGAAAATAATTTCCCTGAAATTATGTTGGCTTTATGTTCCGGTCAAATTAAATCTCAGAGAAACAAAATATGGCTGCTGAAACTGCAACAAACTTAATAAACTGACTACCTGTCCCTTTAATATCTATAATGTTATAGGTCAAATCCTTATCTTATCTTTGTAGCCAAAATAACTTGTCTAAGTAAATACACTGTGTAACTTGCTGATATTAAACTCATGATGGGTCAGGGTATAAGATGCTGAGAACATTTGCAAAATGTATAAACTAGTTTAATAGATTAAATTCCCATTGGTAAATGACAGCTTGAATTAAAGTAGCACATTCAAAACATGTAAACATTATCCCCAGTCTGTGGTTGTTGAAAAAACAAAATAGTGAAAAGAACAGAGTGTTTTATTCATTTCGAGTATAGTTGATTCATCAATAAACTACCAAAAATGTATAATCCATTAATATTTGCAAAAAGTCAACAACAAAAAATTACAAAAAGCTTAAGCAATGCTGAAATGCTTATCTCCCATTAAAAAATTCCCTCCTTTGGGGTTGAAAAAGTTGACCACATATTGTTGTGTGAATTAAAAATTTCTATCTGTTTAAATAAACATGATTTTTAAAAAAAAAAACTACTGTAAACAAACTTTAATTTAAGGTTTGCAATTACTATTTTTGAACTTAATTAATATTCATCTTCTCAAAATCATTTTGTTCTTTTTTTTTCAGAAACCAGCTCATTTGCAGATGTTGAAAAGGGATGAAGACAAACAAAATAATTAAAACTTTATCATAACAATTTTTCATTTGAATTAAAGATGTGAGGTATATATGTTACAGTGAATTTGTAAAATCCCTGAAATTTCAGGAGTTTTGTAAAATCACTCAACTAATCTGTTATTTCATAAAATCCCTGATTTTGACTAAATAATTCATTGGAAAAAGACAAAATAAAACTGAACAAGTTCCTATTTGATTTACAATCCACAATCCACATTTATTTTGTTAAATTGAGATATACCGTTTCCCAAAAAGCTTTCATTCATGATAGAATTTACAATCTTGCCCGTGATCATCATTTAAATGTGTGCAATTTTGGAAGACGTCTAGGATTTTAACATTTTGAGCCACATGAATCCTAAACCCAAAGAAAGAACCGATTGACTTTTGTGTGCTTGTACAAATGTATATTTTTGACACTTAGTATGTGGGATTGATAACATTTAGAAGGAATCTATACTACTAAAGGAAGAGACTGATTTCATTGAGCCCCAAATCCTCTGAAACCATACAAAGTCGGAAATATTTGTGATATCACGTATAAATCTAGTGTTTTGTTCTTCCTAAATTTGTCTTTGAAAATGCCAATTTTTGAGAAAATATCCAAATTTCGGAGACCGTTATCGATCTGTGTCTTATACACTGTCGTGCATGCTCAATCGACGTACTGCACGCGAAATCTAACTAATATATAGGACAATGGTGTTGATTGAAAATTACGACATTCCAGGCCCTTTTGTTTTTCACTTAATTAATAACAAATAATTAACAAGTTCCTTGGTCGATTCTGATACCGATCCCAATAGTATGTTACCTGTTGCATAATCTGTACTTTTCGGCTGTCATGTGTACAACCAAACGGTGTATTTGGGATCAAAATCGCACCTGAACTTTGTCATTATACAGGGATTGACACTTTGACCCAAAATATATCTACAAGTAGTTTCCAGTTGTAGTAAGAAAAGCAGGACGGGTTCAAACAAAAAGATTTTAAAAGTCAAGAAAACTGTGCGCCTTACAATCAGCATGACTTTGTCAGATGAAAATATGAATACTAAATATCCAGAGTGAAAATAAGGTGTAGATCCTTTAATTTAGTCACAAACCCGTGTTGTGGCGGGTGTGTTCTAGTATTTTTAAAAAGAGAGGGTTTGAATTTCCAATCATCAAGCAAATGTAGAGCAAATTTAAAACTCAATAATTACATTGCTCATATAAATAAACACTTGTATCAAAGATTGGCTATTTTTAAAAATTTAGAAACGATATGCAGATTGAATCCATGTGCAGTTGAATTATTTATGAGAATAATACTAATATCAATGAAAACAATGGCGATCGTATCCCCCAGAGCAATCATGCTTTTTGATTTTTTCTTTTCTTTGGTAAATTGTAAAATTGTTTGTTATTCTGTAAAAATAATTTTCTGAATGCTATATCAATTTTTTTTGATTAGGTGAACCCCTTTCAAAACTTAGCTTATATTGTCTATTAATAAACATATATTTAGATTTCTGATTTTGGCCCCAGTTTTCAAGTTGGTCCAAATCGGGGTCCAAAATTAAACTGTGTTTGATTTCAACATAAATTGAATATATATATAGGGTTCTTTGAAATGCTGAATCTAAACCTGTATTTATTTTCATTATTAGTTAGATAATACCACATCGAGGTACAAAGGGTCCTAATTAAACTTTTGTTTAATCAACAATTGAATTCTTGGATTCTTTGATATGCTGCATTTAACAATGTTTGAGTGTTAAGTCATATTTAATTTTAGAGAACTTAGTCATCACTGGTTGTTGTTATTATATTATTGATTATAATTTGAAAAATTACATCATATCTAATTTTATAGAACTTAGTCATCACGTCACTGGTTTATTGATTATAATCATATCTATTCATCCAGTTTGAGTTATTTCCCTTTGCACAGAAAATATATGGATACAATTAAATTTTGTTTCATTTCAACTTAAATTAAATATATATAGGGTTCTTTCAATTGCTGAATCTAAACCTGTATTTAAATATTAGATTTTTGGGCCCAGTTTTCAAGTTGGTCCAAATCAGGGTCCAAAATTAAACTTTGTTTGATTCACAAAATTTGAATTTATGTGGTTCCTTGAAATGCTGAATCTTACCATGTATTGAGAGATTTGGATTGTGAGCTCCTTTATCAAAATGGTCCACATTGTGGTCCAAAGGGTCCTAAATTAAACTTTTGTTTGATTTCATTAAAAATTGAATTTTTGGAGTTCTTTGATATGCTGATTCTGTCAATGTACTTAGATTATGGATATTGGACCATAATAGGTAAATGTCCAATTTCAAATATTCAGTTCTTTGACCACATTCATTTTGTGTCACAAACCTATGATGTGTCAAATATTCAACCACAATCCAAATTCAGAGCAGTTTTAAGCTTAAATGTAGTGTCCATACTTGCTCAACTGTTCAGGGTTCGACCTATGCAAGAAAATCCGGTTTACTGTCACTCTGACAGCCTCTTGTGTTCAAATATTCTGAAAATGACAGGTAGTTGGACTTTGTAATTTTTTTGGTACTAGCTGCATAAAGAGATCATGGTTTGTCCGGCTATCCCCTCCTACAGTTTTGGAGGTACAGCTTTAATATTTTGTAGAATGTCCATACACATAATGGAGGTGTACATGACCACAGGATTTTGATTTCTTTTAAATATTCTGAAAATGACAGGTAGTTGGACTTAGTCATTTTTTTGGAACAAGCTGCATAAAGAGATCATATGGTTTGTCCGGCTATCTCCTCCTTCAGTTTTGGAGATACAGCTTTAATATTTTGTAGGATGTTCAAACACATAATGGAGGTGTAGCAGACAGTATTCTTGAAAGTTGAAACCTTTTGGCTAGACATTCAGTCCTGCAAGTGTAGCCTTTAGCATAAGAATAAAACATAGATCGTCATACATAGTGTTAAATTTATAATTTCCTATGGTCAGGCGGGGCATCATTTGTGTCTTACAGACAGCATAACAATTTCAAGTTGTATGCCAACATCACTGTTTGTCAAATCTAAAATATGTGGAACTATACTCATGCATATGGCAGAGCAGAAAAGGGGGGAGGGGCATTGTCCATATCTAGTTGATTTTGGGCCAAGTTTTCAGTTGGTCTAAATCGGGTTCTAAAATTTAACTTTGTTTGATATCAACAAAAATTGTATATATGGGGTTCTTTGATATGCTGAATCTAACAGTGTATTTAGATTTGTGATTTTGGGCCCCTTTATCAAATTGGTCCACATTGATGTCCAAAGGGTCCAAAATTAAAACTTTGTTTGAATTTTAAAAAAAATGAATTCTTGGGATTCTTTGATATGTGTATTTAGATTTTGGAAATTGGACCAGACCAGATAGTCCAATTTCAAATTTTTAAGTTCTTTGACCACATTCATTCTGTGTCAGAAACCTATGCTATGTCAAATATTTAATCACAATCCAAATCCAGAGCTGTATCAAGGTTGAATGTAGTGTCCATACTTGCCCCAACTGTTCAGAGTTCGACTTCTGCGGTCGTATCAAGCTGCGCCCAGCGGAGCATTTTATTAAAAAAATATGTTGATATATATAGATAGAATAGAGAATGGAAACGGGGAATTTGTCAAAGAGACAACAACCGACCAAAGAGTAGAACACGGCCCAAGGCCACCAATATGTCTTCAACGAAACGAGAAAATCCTACACCCTTACGCGTGCTTCAGCTGGCACCTAAACAATAATGTATACTAGTTCAGCGAATGGACGCCTCACTGAACTCTGAAACCTACAAATTACCTAAAATCACACAAGACTAACCAAGGATAGTATAAGGGTTCCTGACTTGGGACGGACACAAAAATGCGGTGGGGTTAAACATGGTTAAACAGATACCAGGATTAAAATTTTGCACGCCAGACCCGCGTTTCGTCTACAAAAGACTCATCAGTGACGCTCTAATCAAACCAAATAAAGTACGAAGTTGAAGAGCATTGAGGGCGCAAAATTCCGAAAGGTTTTGCCAAATACAGCTAAGTGATTCGTACCTGGGGTAGAAAATCCTTAGTTTTTAGAAAATTTCAAAATTTATAATAGGACAGTTACTCAAAAAAAAAAACAAAACAAAAAAAAAAAAAGAGAAACAGCTAGAGGTCTGAATACCTTAATGATGATCATGATTCCTAATTATATGCCAAGCTCTTACTGCCGTGTCCTGAATTTAGATATAAAATGAGAAAAATCCGCGAAATTCTAATGTTAATTGAATTCGGATTTCAAAATACCTACCTCAAGTGGTTTGTCATTGTCATTTAATCCGGAATTTGTGTGAACAAAACCGACATTGTTGTCAAATCGGATATACAAAATCGCACCATATTGCAAATATTTAGATGCTATAAAGTTGAACTATTAAAACAAAAACAAAATGAATTGGAAAAAAAATGAAAACACGACGTTATAAATTTCATGCGTCCGAAGCGCTTTTCTGGATTTGAATTCATCAGGAACGCTCAAAGCCGAATATTTGAAAGCCAATGATGTGTAAAAACCGAAACAATTGAAATCCGTGTAAGGTCAACTTTGCCTGAGGGAGTTGAAACCTTAGTTTCTTTATAATTTCAAAATTTATAAAGGGACAATTTTAGAAAAGCTAGTTATAAATCATGTCAGTACCAAGAAGTACTGACTACTGAGCTGGTGATACCCTCGGGGACTGATAGTCCACCAGCAGCGGTATCGCCCCAGTGCTGTGAAAAAATGAAAACAACACGTTATATTATGCATGCGTCCGAAGTGCTTTTCTGGATTTACCTTCATCAGGAACGCTCAAAGCCGAATATTTGAAAGCCAAGGATGTATAAAAACCGAAACAATTGAAGAGCTATATACCCAAAAGGACCTAAGAAAATTAGCCAAATCCATTTAAGGTCAATTTTAACTTTGCCTGAAGGAGTTAAAACCTAAGTTTCTTTATAATTTCAAAATTTATAAACGGACAAATTTAGAAAGGTTTGTTATAAATCATGTCAGTACTGACTACTGAGCTGATGATACCCTCGGGGCTGATAGTCCACCAGAGCGGTATCGTTTACACACATTTCTGTAAATAAATCTTTTCCGAAAATTTAAAATATACTATCAATAAACACAATCGTCAAGTATTTACTGATGGACATTTTGTTATCAAATCAATCTCTTCTTCGTCTAACTTTCCATTTTATGAATGCTATACAAAATACAAGCAGCAGAGACTTACAAAACCATACTAAAACGGTATGAAATAATTAACGCAGTAATTACTAATAAAATGATTATTTTAAAATATTAATCAAGTTTTTTTGTGAGATGCAACAATCCTTGTGAACAGAACTATCGTTTTATAAATTCTCTTTTCTTTCAGACATTTGATCACATGTTGTGTATAATTGCCTCTACAAATTATCACGGGATAAACGTTCAGAAATAATCAGTTTATTCTGGGACATAATTATTATATTGTCAGTTTACTATTTCCAATTTTTTTCTCAGAATGCAGAATAACACGTTGTATTAAATACTGCATACAAAACGTGAACAGGGACCGTCTCAAAACATAAATTATATAAGTTACTTTATCATTATACTTGATCTGGGAACAGTATATCTGTTCCTGACTTGATATAATTAATAAATATTCACATCAAAACGCATATGTTCTGTCAAAAGGCAAATACGTTGGAATATATAATAAATGATTTTTTTACTGCAATGTAGTCTACTTTTTTTATTTTCCGATCTACATCAAACTTTGATTGTTGAAATATACAATGTCACGTGGTAGCCTATACATAGAGGGACCGTATCAAAAACAAAGAAAACTATCTGTATCAACTTTACTAATTACTATTTCTAGGCATATCAATAAATACTAAATACTATTTATATAGCCGATAGCCCAGCAATACTGGTGGACCCCATATTTTATTAATATAAATATAATTGATAAACACAATATACATAAGTATCAATGCACAATGAATTAACTTTCATTAAAGAATACAATAGAATATCTAGTAAATTGTGTTCAAAAATATTTTGCTCTGTCATCAACGATCCCGCCGGCCAGGAAAAACCAACAAAAACGAGTTACCTCGGTTCAAACTCCATTTAAACTGCAGTCAAAAAGACTACATTTTAAATAAAGTGGAAAATGTGGGAAACCTGTGTCCAAACCCAAATGCTCGGAAGACCGTCTCGAGAGTTACACTTGGACTGTATATAACTGAATTAAATGTACTATATGTAATAAGTAATAACTCAAGTTACTCTTTAGTAAAATATCTAATTCCTACTAAATACAAATAAGAATAACAATTCGATTGAAATTGAAATTTATTTCACTGTTGTCCAGTCTGATGCTTGGCTAGAAGTGACCAACAAGGGAAAATATTCCCGCTAAATATCGATATCACGTGATATAAAATTGAGAATGGAAATGGGAATGTGTCAAAGAGACAACAACCCGACCACAGAACAGACAACAACAGAAGGTCACCAATAGGTCTTCAATACAGCGAGAAATTCCCGCACCCGGAGGCGTCCTTAAGCTGGCCCCTAAACAAATATATATACTAGTTCAGTGATAATGGACGTCATACTAAACTCAAATTATACACAAGAAACTAAAAGTAAAAATAATACAAGACTAACAAAGGCCAGAGGCTCCTGACTTGGGACAGGCGCAAAATGCGGCGGGGTTAAACATGTTTATGAGATCTCAACCTCCCCTATACCTCTAGCCAATGTAGAAAAGTAAACGCATAACAATACGCACATTAAAAGTCAGTTAAAGAGAAGTCCGAGTCCGATGTCAGAAGATGTAACAAAAGAAAATAAACAAAATGACAATAATACATAAATAACAACAGACTACTAGCAGTTAACTGACATGCCAGCTCCAGACCTCAATTAAACTGATTGAAAGATTATGTCTTCATCATATGAATATCAGGCACAATCCCTCCCGTTAGGGTTTAGTATCATACCATCATAAAATATATGAGAAGAGCATAACCCGTGTCATGCCAACAACTGGTTTTAAATAAATGTGTTTAGTTCCGATGCAAAGACCCTATAAGTGAATCAATATTAAAGCCAAAATATGCAATCTTTAATGACCTGACAACAGTATCGTAACTATATCCCTTCTTAATAAGTCTATTTAAAGGTTTTGTTAGCTTCTGAGGTGAATACTGACATTTTAGTGCTTTATAAAGAATATTACCATAAAAGATTGGATGTGAAATACCTGAACGTATAAGAAGTCTGCATGTTGAGCTATATTTACGAATGATGTCCTTATACCGATGATAAAATTTAGTAAATGTTTTGACTAGTTTGTGATATCGAAAACCCTGGTGTAATAATTTTCAGTAATACATAAATTTCTTTCGTTAAAATCTGAAACGTTGTTACATACACGAACTGAATATATATATACGTGTACATAAGAAGTACCCGTATCAATAGTATTCACTAGTACCGTTATTACAGTAATTTCCCACTATACTATCGAACCGTTGGAAATTACAAGTATCAACTTTACTAATTACTATTTCTAGGCATATCAATAAATACTAAATACTATTTATATAGCCGATAGCCCAGCAATACTAGAACCACAAAGAAAGGGCGGGCAAAGTTCAGTTTACAACCAAAGTGTTTGTGAAACTGACATTCTCTTTTCAAATGTATCATCTATGTACCCGTCCTTACTTGTGTCGGACTTCCACCTTCCGTGTCTCTTAATGCATCTTTCGTTCACATCAGACTGGGCAGCAGCGGTAGCACCGCCTGCACGAGGAGAATGTAAACCTAAATTAAGATTAGGGGCGACAATTTTAATTCTTTTTACAATATTATCTTTAGCTGATGTGTAACTCATCTTCTTATTCTTATGTATCAATTTTGCTATACCCCTAGATCAAAATATTGGTCTAAAAACAAATAAATCAGATTTCTCATCTAGATTAGCTAACTGAATATATCTATTGTACATATTGAATGGACAAGCTAAAGTGCTACCTTTTGAAATCAAAATTTTATTACCCTGTCGGTATTGATCAGTTTTACTACGTGAAATGTGTATCTCTAAATAATCATTAAAAACTGTGATATCTTTACATTTTAAAGAGCTAAGCTCATCGTAACGCAAAAACCCTGAATAACCTATCAAAATCATGGTCAGATCACGAACGGTCAATAAATCTTCTGAACTTTCGTACAATGAACATAAATCAGTAAGAATATTATTGTTAATAATCCTTTTTGACTACTGGTCTACCGTTCAAACGTTTCGCAGATTCAGTCAGTGATTTAACATATGAATTGTTAGTAGGATCATTGAAACCATTAAGCTCATGGGCCCATTTGATACAATATACAGCGGAATCTATTACACTGGGAGAACAATGTTTGTCAATAAGATATGTCAAATAAAGTGCAACATGAACTGGGTTAGCAGGTAATTCTGACATGTTGTGTTCATTAATAAAAGTTTTCCATCGTTTGAAACCATAAAAGTACTTTTTACTGGTATTCTCGGCTTTGGATTCCACAATAAAGCTTGACATCTTGTTGGCTAAATTCCTAAGTTTGTTGTCCGGGGATATACCACTGTTGTCTATGGCAGCCTGGACGTTTTGTTCCAATCTTAAACCTGCAAATAATATTGATTACATTAAAATTCTAGTTTGATTGCTAACATATGAAATCTCAGAATACGTTCACCAAATACGCCATTTTTACCACTACCGTTAACGACTGAGTGCTCTTTTGGTAAAAACTTTGTACCTTTAATAAATTTGGTGAGATTATTAGATGCGAATAACAACGGCCAGAATGGAGCTGATTTCATTCCGGTATAACAAGCGTGCTGTTGGCTCTAATGTTTTCTACTTTGCGTACGACCATGGAAATGAGTGATGGTGGTGGAACTAACCAATTTGTTTCTGTGTTCCAGTTTTGACTAAATGCGTCGACTGCTTCCGTACCGGGATACCATATTTTAGAGTTAAATCGTTCACACTGTGTATTATAGTGTGTGGCGAATCTGTCTATTGTATATGGACCCCATAAGCTATTAATTTCATCAGAATGAATAGCCCAATCATCGTGATCAGTGTGTCTACTGAGCTTGTCTGCGTGTGTGTTGTTCTCTCTCGGAACCCATTGTGTAATTATGTTTATATTGCTATTAACACAAGTTTGCTTAATGTCAATAGCTATATCTTGTAATTTCTGTTTCCTACTTCCTACTCTCAGTATGTGAGGTACGTTTTGATTGTCTGTATTAATTTTGACGGTTTTGTCACTAAATGTATTATCAAAAGTTTGTACAAACCTATTGACGCATTCTAATTCGCGCCATGTGGAACTTTCGTTCCTTTCTCGTTCTGTCCAGTTACCGGACATTTCCTTGCAAAAAAGTTTTGCATTCAAATCTGAGGTTAAATAACCACCAAAGCCTACATCTGAGGCGTCACAAAACATTTCTATATCAACAATATCATGCTTATCGACTTTACAAATGTCGACTCCAGCATCATTGAGCTTTTGCAATGAAATAGACCAAAAATGTATTTCATTAATTGCCTTTTTACAAATCTTGACTGGTGCATCCCAACTTGCTCTACCCATGATACAATCATAAAGGTATCTAGTGTTCAATCTAACTAAGTCACCAATGACTATCTGCATAGATATCAACTGACCTACAATGCTAGCTAACAATCTAGATCCAAAAAGATCTACCCCTTTGTTTGTTTTTTCTATTAAAAATCTAATCTTTTTCTCAGATTTCATAATTCTATCTTCATTAACAAATATTTTACCTATATTTGTATCCCACGTATACCCTAGCCATTTCAATTTCTGGCTTGGTAACCAAAAACACTTCTCATGTGCAATCAAAAATCCCAAATTTTCTAGTTTATATTTTACTATTTGACTGCTCTCACTGCATTTTTCAAAATTACTATCTCCACCTAGCCCATCGTCAAGAAACATTATCTTTTTGCCTTCTGATCGCAAATGCTTAACTACTTCTCTAAGTACTTTAGTAAATATGTACCCTGCAGTTGATATACCAAAAGGAAGAACATTGAATACGAAATATCTCGTATTTCCATCAAAATTCCAAGCAAAACCTAAGAAAGTTCTGTGTATATCTGAGATTTCCAAATGATGATAAGCAGATCTAATATCGAAACTAAATAAATAATCTCCTTTTTGAAAGAGATCTCTTGCTATCTTAGTATCCTCGTACTTGTACCTAAATTTATACAGATGTGGATTCAAATGCCTACAATCTAGTACTAGTCTTGGTTTATTTTTATTAAATGCTACTGTAAGTGGATTTACTACAGTTGGTTTAGAATAAACTTCAGAAATGCACCTTTTTTGAAGAAGTTTGTTAATCTCTTCAACAACGAATTCTGCATTGTTTAAAGATGATCTGTTATTTTTTAAATGTTTAACCTCTGGTTCCGTTTTTAACGGTAACTTATACCCGTTTTCAATAACATCAATAATATGTGTATTAGTAGTAATAGCTTTCCATTCATGTAATTTTGACCTCAATTTACCTACTGGCGAGACAGGTATATCAACTTCTAGTAAAAAGTGATCACCAGTGACACTTGGTTTCGATTGAGTAATTTCTATCGTATGTTTATCTTCTGCTTTGTTTACATTAGCACTGAATGAATTTTCAGCTTGACCAATATAATATTCTTTCATATTATCATACAAATTAGTACATTCAAAATTTTTAAATATACTTATCTTGTCTTTCTTTTCAGGACAATCATTCGCCCAGTGGCCCTTGTTGCCACAATTAAAACATCTCCCTGTTCTCCATGTAGGGGTGGATCTCTCTCTTTGGTGGAATAAGGCACTTTTCTGACTGTCGTCGACGACTTTTTCAGCTTGTCTGACTTGCTCCTACGTTCAGCTCTATTTTGCGCTCTTATCATCTTCTTTTCATCTTCGGAGTCGTCGGCAATTGGATTAGTTGTGTACTCCTTCACGACTTTCCACCCCAATTCGGACGAATCAGCAAGTTTAAAGGGAAACTTCGCAAAAAAATCAAAAATTGATATTATGTCCATTCTGTGTAAAAAAGCTCAAATTCATAAGTATTAAAGTTTTATTCTGCTAGATAAGAGATCACCATCGATTTTAAATTTAGAGTATCAATTCTCTACGTGCCGCCATTTTGATATCTTCTCCGTTTAGAAACCACGATAGGTCTATAAACCACAAAGGACCAAAACTACAGTAACCTAATGTAGTCGTAATTGCGTGTCGATATCTTTTCAATCGTACGGTTGTTTTATCCGACTTACTAACTTGATACGGAAAATGTTATTATTTTTTAAATAACCATGGTCTGTCGTTTATAAACTGTTTATATGGAAATTAGTTAAAAAGTCAAAGTTCAAATTCATTAATGATCATGAATAAGTGTTCCGTGAAAATTATTTTCGAAAATCTAATTTGTTCATAATTATATTATGCAATAAACTTATTTAAATAAATTTGGACCTTCCCTTATCTGATCACCAGCATGGCTAAAGGTATTACTCCCAAAGGTATTGTGAGATGACACGTCCAGGTATTCAAGCGATTTCCTGTTGGGCTTGCAAATTCATGCATCGTTTCACTTCTGAGGGTATTGATCAGTGTACACGGCCGATAACTTGTAACTTTCTATTTTGAACTATCAGGTGTATAATATACATCTCTGTCTTGCGTGTCCGATAGTGATATACTAGTCATTACTTAACTCCTACGCTTGCTTATAAATAACATTTCTGGTGTAAAGAATATTATTTACAAAAAAATCTTAATAATTCCAAAAAAAAAAAAAAAAAAATGATAAAATAAAAATCTATTTACATATTTTTTCCACGGGTAAATTTGGGAAAATGTAAGTATATACTTGTTGTCAATAGTGAAGGACAGTTTGAAACATACAAGAAGTATTGATTTAACAGAAATGTACACACTTGTCGATCATTCGTTTATACACCTGGATAGAAAGTTACGGAACTATAGATAGCCGCAATTTAAAATATACATGTACACATTGAACATAAGAAAGAAACATACATTTTGTTTAAATTGGGGTAAAAGTTTTGTAAATAGACTAGTCCACGTATGCCAACAGTATGTAATCATCGGATGTCGATGGACTATTGTATACAAAAAGAAGAAGAAGAAGAGAACCAATTTGATTTAAATACAGGTCGATATCTAACTTGCTTTGGTTCACCGAAGTTATGGACATAGTAAAATCACAGATTTATATTTCAATTAGATTGTTCTCGGAACAAAGGAAGAAATTCGTCATCATCACAACTGTTGGGTATAATGGATAATAATGTGAACATGGTTCTGAAAGTGTTTTATGCCAAATTTCCTGTTCCGACATGTATGTTATATATATGTTACTGGACGTAAATCAAAGTTTCAAATTAATTTCGGGATTTATTTTCTTTCTTGGTATTCAATAACAGAAATTTAAAGAATAAACTGCTTGTCCGCTTTAGGGGTATTCTTGCCAGTTAAAACAGACTTATAATTATATACAAAAATAGGGAAAGATGACATCAAATTGGTTCTGTCTTTTTTTTAAACATCGTTGGTCAAATAGCTAAAGTATTATACGTTGTGAGACGAAGACTATTTTAATAGGGACATTCCGATTATGTATAAATTTTGTTGATGTTTTCACACCTGAAAAGAATATTTGTTTGTAATTTTCGATTCCATTCCAAGAAGATCCTTAAATTTTTGTCAATTTTTTTTTCAAATAGCTGAAGTATTTATGCGTTGTGAGATTTAAAATATTTTGATGAGAACATTAATTCCTGAATATGTAAATAAAGATCGTTTTGGATGGGCTAAATTCTATAATTGCAATTGGTAATTTTCTGTTTCAAATATTCAAGGTTACCGATTCTAATTTAAAATAGCACATTTTTTGTTCATACACTCGTGTTCAGAAGGCTATTATTATTTATAAATTTATTCAATTAAATTAATTCAGTATTTTATAGTTACAAAAGTATCGGCGGTCATAATTCATTTAAAAGTGAGCTTACGCAAAATATAAAATATACAACGACTATCCAGTTCTTGTGCGACTTAATTACTCCACTAAATTAATTTTAATTCTTTTTTTTTATATTTTCTGTGTCTAAAACCAGCACTCCGTTTATCATTCATACGAAATGTTGTTCACACCGGAACGAAAAACCGTGACGGCTACAATTCACTGAATGAAGATCAAAAGATTACAATTACAGAATGCTAATCTTTTAATTACTTTGTGTTTTACCACGAATTCAACATTCACTAAGTGTCACATAACAATACACATTCTATTTCCACAGTACAAGTAATATTTGCTGGACTGAAGCAAAAGGTCAATACAAACAAGTATTTTTAATACACTATCGATCATGTCAGTTTCCTATGTTTGTTTAAAGTATTTGTCGGGAAAAAATCATAAAATGTTTTATTGTATGATTTACTTTTATTACTAAAATTCGTATCAAAATCGTTAAAACATAAATCCTACAATCTAATTTTAAAAGTTGCATGGCTATCACCTATTTTTAGTTGGTTAATAGCTACACCGAAAGTCGTCGATGCGCTTTAAATTGCGTTATTAGATGGTTAACGAACAAGACTTAAATGAGATTTATTTCACTCCCGGCATGCAAAAGACTTAAACTACGTCACATAAGTCAGGAAGTTTGGATAAATAAAATGAATAATTCCCAATTTTCTTCTTTATTACTTTTCATATCAAAATAAAACTTGGTGAATATGTTTTTTATGGTATTATGAACATAATAAGATGATAAGTGAAAAATCGCGAATTTTCCCTTAAATGAGTTTCTGTCTGTCTCTTACAATTGCCATACCTTCAACAATATTGTCTCTAGCTTGATGAATGGATTCTACAGATAAATCTGGTCCGTCTAACTTTGATTTTGCCTCCGTCAACTTCGTCAGGACTTTAACCTCATGTTTGTACTGGTTTTCGTTCCCCTTCCGTTGGAAAGTATAGTTCTCCGACAAAGTCTCCTCAATCTTGGACATCTGGGATTGACTGATATCTCGCTGAGACTGCTGGATATTTCCCTGGAATGTGGATAGCCTTGTTATCTATCAATGCTGTGATTTGGTTAAGGGTATCTTGTTGGGAAGCAGATACTGCATTTTATACTTCTTGGACAATTACTTGCTTAACGGAATTATCTAAACCGGGGTCTGTCATATTTCACTGTTGTCCAGTCTGATGCTTGGCTAGAAGTGACCAACAAGGAAAATATTCCCGCTAAATATCAATATCACGTGATATGTATATATATATACGTGTACATAAGAAGTACCCGTATCAATAGTATTCACTAGTACCGTTATTACAGTAATTTCCCACTATACTATCGAACCGTTGGAAATTATAAGTATAAACGATCTTCGAGACGTTCCGAGAATCTTGTTTCCGATGATATCGGAATGGCCCATAAAGCTACCAAAATCAGGGGTTCACGTAATTAAGTTGATTGTATTCATATTTATATATGATTGTCAAAGTTATTTGTGTCTCTCAATTATAAAAAATCATTGTAATAAATTACTTTGCTCTTTAATCAGCCGTTTTCTGAGCATCCCTTCTGGGCATGTTGCAAAAATATTATTTTGGTTTAAAAATATTTTTCCAATTATAATTCATTATAAAACAAAAACGTCTAAAACTTTAAATTTTAAGATTCAACTATCAAAAAATTAAGTGTTGTTAAGTGGAATTAAACTTGATTTTCAGAAAAATCCTTCTAAAATCATATGCAGACAATTATAGGACAGTTTTTTTTTTTTTTTTTTAAGAAAATAAGGCCTGTGACCTTTTTTTATATGATACTTCGTAAGTTTTTATGAAAACCAATTCTCTCATTGAATTTTAATCAATTCTATCGTTTAATGTTTCCTCAATAAGGTAAAATTAAGTTTCCCCTATATAACCCATATATAAAATAACTGTGATTTCGTTAACTTCAATGTATTTTACCGGAAAAAAAAACGAGGTCTGTGACCCCCAGTTTTTACATTGAAAATTGAAAGAACATTCACCCAGTAGTCTTTTATAGAAGTTTAAGAAAAATCCATCGTCGGACATTTAGACACCCCACTGTGACCCCAGCTACCTTAATGATAGCCTGCCATCCCGGCCCAATCTAGCTTCGCGTCGTAAGGCTGACAAGTTGAGCCAGGACGCCCAGGCTACCTTAATGAGTCAATTCAATGCAATTCAATTCAATCCAATTCAAAGTTTTATTTAAAGTCGATATTCAATAAACTACATAAACACAAGCTCTAGTGAGCTTTTCAAATCGACTGAATAACAAAATATATACACACATACAAAAGTCATGAAAACAACACAATTTTAAACATACAGTGCATACCAGATACCATAGATGACATATAATAGATAAAAGCATAGTATGCAAAATAAGGTATATCTTAAAACATAGCATAAGTTAAAATGAGACTGGTGAACATCTCGTTTACAGTCCACGTATGCCAACAGTATGTAATCATCGGATGTCGATGGACTATTGTATACAAAAAGAAGAAGAAGAAGAGAACCAATTTGATTTAAATACAGGTCGATATCTAACTTGCTTTGGTTCACCGAAGTTATGGACATAGTAAAATCACAGATTTATATTTCAATTAGATTGTTCTCGGAACAAAGGAAGAAATTCGTCATCATCACAACTGTTGGGTATAATGGATAATAATGTGAACATGGTTCTGAAAGTGTTTTATGCCAAATTTCCTGTTCCGACATGTATGTTATATATATGTTACTGGACGTAAATCAAAGTTTCAAATTAATTTCGGGATTTATTTTCTTTCTTGGTATTCAATAACAGAAATTTAAAGAATAAACTGCTTGTCCGCTTTAGGGGTATTCTTGCCAGTTAAAACAGACTTATAATTATATACAAAAATAGGGAAAGATGACATCAAATTGGTTCTGTCTTTTTTAAACATCGTTGGTCAAATAGCTAAAGTATTATACGTTGTGAGACGAAGACTATTTTAATAGGGACATTCCGATTATGTATAAATTTTGTTGATGTTTTCACACCTGAAAAGAATATTTGTTTGTAATTTTCGATTCCATTCCAAGAAGATCCTTAAATTTTTGTCAATTTTTTTTCAAATAGCTGAAGTATTTATGCGTTGTGAGATTTAAAATATTTTGATGAGAACATTAATTCCTGAATATGTAAATAAAGATCGTTTTGGATGGACTAAATTCTATAATTGCAATTGGTAATTTTCTGTTTCAAATATTCAAGGTTACCGATTCTAATTTAAAATAGCACATTTTTTTGTTCATACACTCGTGTTCAGAAGGCTATTATTATTTATAAATTTATTCAATTAAATTAATTCAGTATTTTATAGTTACAAAAGTATCGGCGGTCATAATTCATTTAAAAGTGAGCTTACGCAAAATATAAAAATATACAACGACTATCCAGTTCTTGTGCGACTTAATTACTCCACTAAATTAATTTTAATTCTTTTTTTTTATATTTTCTGTGTCTAAAACCAGCACTCCCGTTTATCATTCATACGAAATGTTGTTCACACCCGGAACGAAAAACCGTGACGGCTACAATTCACTGAATGAAGATCAAAAGATTACAATTACAGAATGCTAATCTTTTAATTACTTTGTGTTTTACCACGAATTCAACATTCACTAAGTGTCACATAACAATACACATTCTATTTCCACAGTACAAGTAATATTTGCTGGACTGAAGCAAAAAGGTCAATACAAACAAGTATTTTTAATACACTATCGATCATGTCAGTTTCCTATGTTTGTTTAAAGTATTTGTCGGGAAAAAATCATAAAATGTTTTATTGTATGATTTACTTTTATTACTAAAATTCGTATCAAAAATCGTTAAAACATAAATCCTACAATCTAATTTTAAAAGTTGCATGGCTATCACCTATTTTTAGTTGGTTAATAGCTACACCGAAAGTCGTCGATGCGCTTTAAATCGCGTTATTAGATGGTTAACGAACAAGACTTAAATGAGATTTATTTCACTCCCGGCATGCAAAAAGACTTAAACTACGTCACATAAGTCAGGAAGTTTGGATAAATAAAATGAATAATTCCCAATTTTCTTCTTTATTACTTTTCATATCAAAATAAAACTTGGTGAATATGTTTTTTATGGTATTATGAACATAATAAGATGATAAGTGAAAAATCGCGAATTTTCCCTTAAATGAGTTTCTGTCTGTCTCTTACAATTGCCATACCTTCAACAATATTGTCTCTAGCTTGATGAATGGATTCTACAGATAAATCTGGTCCGTCTAACTTTGATTTTGCCTCCGTCAACTTCGTCAGGACTTTAACCTCATGTTTGTACTGGTTTTCGTTCCCCTTCCGTTGGAAAGTATAGTTCTCCGACAAAGTCTCCTCAATCTTGGACATCTGGGATTGACTGATATCTCGCTGAGACTGCTGGATATTTCCCTGGAATGTGGATAGCCTTGTTATCTATCAATGCTGTGATTTGGTTAAGGGTATCTTGTTGGGAAGCAGATACTGCATTTTATACTTCTTGGACAATTACTTGCTTAACGGAATTATCTAAACCGGGGTCTGTCATATTTCACTGTTGTCCAGTCTGATGCTTGGCTAGAAGTGACCAACAAGGGAAAATATTCCCGCTAAATATCAATATCACGTGATATGTATATATATATACGTGTACATAAGAAGTACCCGTATCAATAGTATTCACTAGTACCGTTATTACAGTAATTTCCCACTATACTATCGAACCGTTGGAAATTATAAGTATAAACGATCTTCGAGACGTTCCGAGAATCTTGTTTCCGATGATATCGGAATGGCCCATAGAAGCTACCAAAAATCAGGGGGTTCACGTAATTAAGTTGATTGTATTCATATTTATATATGATTGTCAAAGTTATTTGTGTCTCTCAATTATAAAAAATCATTGTAATAAATTACTTTGCTCTTTAATCAGCCGTTTTCTGAGCATCCCTTCTGGGCATGTTACAAAAATATTATTTTGGTTTAAAATATTTTTCCAATTATAATTCATTATAAAACAAAAACGTCTAAAACTTTAAATTTTAAGATTCAACTATCAAAAATTAAGTGTTGTTAAGTGGAATTAAACTTGATTTTCAGAAAAATCCTTCTAAAATCATATGCAGACAATTATAGGACAGTTTTTTTTTTTTTTTTTTTAAGAAAATAAGGCCTGTGACCTTTTTCTATATGATACTTCGTAAGTTTTATGAAAACCAATTCTCTCATTGAATTTTAATCAATTCTATCGTTTAATGTTTCCTCAATAAGGTAAAATTAAGTTTCCCCTATATAACCCATATATAAAATAACTGTGATTTCGTTAACTTCAATGTATTTTACCGGAAAAAAAACGAGGTCTGTGACCCCAGTTTTACATTGAAAATTGAAAGAACATTCACCCAGTAGTCTTTTATAGAAGTTTAAGAAAAATCCATCGTCGGACATTTAGACACCCCACTGTGACCCCAGCTACCTTAATGATAGCCTGCCATCCCGGCCCAATCTAGCTTCGCGTCGTAAGGCTGACAAGTTGAGCCAGGATGCCCAGGCTACCTTAATGAGTCAATTCAATTCAATTCAATTCAATCCAATTCAAAGTTTTATTTAAAGTCGATATTCAATAAACTACATAAACACAAGCTCTAGTGAGCTTTTCAAATCGACTGAATAACAAAATATATACACACATACAAAAGTCATGAAAACAACACAATTTTAAACATACAGTGCATACCAGATACCATAGATGACATATAAAAGATAAAAGCATAGTATGCAAAATAAGGTATATCTTAAAACATAGCATAAGTTAAAATGAGACTGGTGAACATCTCGTTTACAACGTCGAGTAGTCCAGATAAGTTTAAATATCCGCGTATTTAACTGTTGACAATCAAAATGTAACTTTACTAAGAGGTCAATACGGTATACACTTGAGTGCGGTTGCTAAGTAGTTGTTTACACGCCAGTAACGCACCTGATCGCTTGGTCTGACTGAACGGGATATAATATGACTGAAGAAGGTTAGTTGTTACTAAAATAATATCAAATTACTGATTTATTTGTTCGAAAGTACTCTGTAAACAATGACAGCGAAAATAAAAATGTAATAAGTCTTAAAAATCAAGATCTGTCATACAATCACAAGTATTGATTTACTTAGACATTCTGTTTACTGTATATTTTTCTCGCTTGAGTCCATACACGTGGTTTCAAGTTGGCAAAACAATTGAAACAAATCACTTTATGATATTTAGTTTTTAACTTGTTAGGGCCTAGATTAAATGTTTAAATTGTTCTCTTTTTGTTCACAAGTGAAATATCCATCATGTGCTTCAGACGAAAACATAATCATATATAAGACTTAATCAATATTTCAGATTATTTTAGGGGAGCCCAGTATTTTAATTTAACGGTCCACTGTAGTACAAGGTTAATAATATCAGTGCGAATTCATTTGAGGAGTGAGAGCCTAGTTCTACCTATAATTACAAGCTCAAATTCATCTCAATCGAATTCCTGTATCCGCCCCTTATAGTCGAAGCTTGACCTCAGTATTGACCGAGGCAAGGGGTCTTGATCGCAGCACTTCCCTTTTTGACGCTATATTAATATAGATGTTTTGCAAATGGAACAGTTACAGTATTATTTTTTTATACGACCGCAAACAATTTTTTGGGATCGTATAATGGTATGAAGTCGTCGTCGTCGTCGTCGTCGTCGTCCGAAGACACATTGGTTTCCGGACAATAACTTTAGTTTAAGTGAAGGGATCGCTATGAAATTTTTTAAGAAGGTTCAATACCACAAAAGGGAAGATTGGGATTGATTTTGGGGATGATGGTCCCAACCGTTTAGGAATTAGGGGCCCAAAAAGGGGCCCAAAACAAGCATTTTTCTAGTTTCAGGATAATAAGTTGTGTTTAAGTATTTTGATTGCTCTGAAATTGTACCATAATGTTTAATACCACAAGTAGAAGGTTGGGATTCATTTTAGGGGTTATGGGGCCAACAGTTTAGGAATTAAGGGCCAAAAAGGGGCATAAAACAAGGCTTTTTCCAGTTTCCAGACAATAACTTGTGTGTAAGTGTATGGATCTCTCTGACATTGTACCACAAGGTTCCATATAACAAAGGGAAGGCTGGGATTGAGTTTGGGGTTAATTGCCCCAAACATTTGGAATAAGGGGCCATAAAAGGGCCAAAAACAAGCATTTTTCTAGTTTCCAGACAATAACTTGTGTGAAAGTGTATGGATCTCTCTGAAATTGTACTACAAGCATACTACAAAGGAAAGGCTTGGAATGAGTTTTGGGTTATTGTTCCAAGGGGGGTTTCAAAAAGTTGGAGGGGGAATTTGTTTCACAATTTTTTTAAGGGATTCATTTTTTTTTTTTCAAAATTTTTAAAATTTCGAATTTTTGAAAAGTTTCAAGAAGAAATCTTCAATTGCACAGTATTGCGCAATGGATTTATAAGATCTTTGACCACATTTATTTTGTGTCAGAACCTATATAATGTCAAAAATTTGATCACAATCCAAATTCAGACAGTATCAAGCTTGAATATTGTGTCCAAATTTGCCACAACTGTTCAGGGTTCGACCTCTGCGGTCGTATCAGGCTGCGCTCAGCGAAGCATTTTATTAGTATTTTAACAAGAGAAACTTATATCATACTATAACAGATATTTCAGTTTATTTCACCATAGCACTTTAGGTTGATGTGCCTAAAACCACACTAGACTCTTGATCTGTTAGAGCTTGGTTACTAGAACAACCTTAAATGTATATAAAGGTTCCAACGATCATTTACTTCCTTCTCAGTTCTTGCATCATTTCAAGATTATGTATTTGTTTCTCTTCTATTTCGGTTATGTGTTTTCTTTGTGACTTTGAATTACTACTTGCATTCATGCATAAATATTGAAATCACGTAAAAATAATGTGTAGAGCCAAGGATGTTTAACTAATATATTCCTTGGTAGAGACAAATTCCCTCGAATTCATTTTAAACCAGGACCATTAAAAAAGTCTTATTAACTATACTAAAATATACCGTATGTCAGCTTAATTTTTTTTCACATTTTGTGTACTATTAGGTTGTAAGGGCATTATGTCGTATTTCCAAACATGAAAACAAATTATAAATACTCAGTCAAGATGGCAATATTGAAAGATTTCATCAAAGTTTAATATTTTACTTCCATATTATATATAGTGTCCAGTAGTGATACTTCAAGGATACATTTTAAAGGAAATTACTGATTGTACCGTTGCAAATATTCAGTTATTTTAAGAAATATCGCTGTATTTGTTCAGACATTTAAAAAAGTCGTGTGATCAGGCGAATTGAAAATCATTGACAATTGATTTTTTTGCCGACTGATTAGATTTCTCTGTCGTCTTGGTTGTCTTAGTTTGTGAAAAATGACGGAAAAGACACGGTTAAAGAAAGGTATGAGAGTATCGATATGCAAAACACGTTCATTTAAAGATATTTTAGTCATTTGTATAAGCATGGGAGTCTCATTTAAACTGGATAATATTGACGGTAATGTACAGTTTAACTTTAATCATTTGTTAATGCACTACAAAGACAATGTGTTTATTGTTTAGGGTAAGGTTGGGGAAAAGGTTGTGACTTTATGACATATTATATGTTTTGTATATCTTGAGCTATGCCAATGTAAATATTTTCTTTATTTTACATTTATGGATCCACACCTATACAATAGAGGTCTGAAGTAATTGGATATCAAGAAGACCTTACATTTTCATGAGATTTTTTGAGGATGCATTACATCTCTGTCTGCTTGTTTGAAAGAAAATAAAGTAAAAATCTGTTAAATCAAGTAATTGTACAACAATGATATATACATATGCAATTTCTTGGGGAATTTAGGATGACATATTTTATTTTATCGTGTTTAACTGACAATGATTAAGCTTACTGGTAATGTGTTGTAATTAAATGGTTCAGTATGTTTTCCTTTATAGCGGGCACTACAACCGGAAAGAGCAAGGAAAATGCTGTATTGAAAGATGGAAGTCTGGCTGTGTTAGCGAGAGTCGTAGGTGTCAAACAACTTAAAGGATTAATGTTGGCCATGTATTTAAACATACCGAACACATCTATTGTAAATTTGATTAATGAACAATGTCCAGAAACCGGATTAACTGATGCAAATGACAAAGTGATGATTGAAACAACACAGAAATGTTTGTTGTATTGGAAACGCATAAGATCAAATTCCAAAGACAAAGATAAACTTAAGGAACTTAAAACAGCGTTGGAAAAGTTAGGAGAGGAAGACATCAGAAAAGTTGTTGAGGATAAAGCAGCTGACAATTTAGAATTAACAGCCGACGCTTTTTCAGAGTGAATATTTCTTTTTTGTAGTCATTTTTTCTTTATTTATATGGCAATGAACTTTTTAGATACTATATAGTAATACTATCTAAGCATCACAAATCTATTATATATGAAAAACATAAACCTGTGTAAATTCAAAAATAAAATGATACTATATGTCTTGGTACGACTTGTTTCAATATACTTCTATGCATATAATTGACTTAATTAGAGAACACTGTTATACAAGTAAGGAATAGACTTAATGTGAATAATTTAGCAACAAAAAATAAATGGTTAGAGATGTAGTCTCCTGCAAGGTTTATCGGGATGTCTGTTCTATTGAAAACCATATTTGTTTTGTCTCACTTGCAACGGAAGTCGTGGAAGGCATAACATGCTGGTTATTAACTTTCTGACCGTGACGGCGGCATTAACAATTTTCAAATACACACGCCATAGCTATATTATACCGGTATTATAGCCTTGACTTCAATTTTAAAATTCAGTGTTAAAGTTTAAGCTCTCAGAATGAGGTCTGTCCCTCAGTTATTATACATGATAGACTATTTATTTGGTATGTGGATTGGTTTGGAGGAGTCACGTATATCTGTAAAATCGTCATAGATTCCTGGCTGAACGTTTTGTACACAAGACGCGCATTTCGTTTGCTAAAGACTCATCAGTGACACTCGAATCAAAAAGGTTAACAAGGCCAAACAAAGCACGAAATTGAAGAGCATTGACGACACAAAATTCCGAGTGAGTTTGCCAAATACAGCTAAGGTAATCTATACTTGGGGTTGAAAATCCTTAGTATTTCGAAAAATTCAAAGTTTTGTAAATAGTTAAATGATAATTATGACCATATCATCGATAATTCTGACACATGATTTCAGAAGGATGTTTGTTCATCAGTAACTAACACTATTTGGTATAATAATTGATAACGAAGTCAGAGGTGGATTTAGGAAAAAAAGGGGGGGAGGTGATCCGCCCCCGTTATGGAGCTACATAAGCTACATATATGGTTAATGCATAGACTTCTTACAAGTTCCACTCCTTACATGGTCTTGCAGACCCCCCTTATTTCAAAACCCTGGATCCGCACCTGGAAGTGAAATTGTCCTCCGTCTGACACGTGCCTTTGGCCGGCTTGGCCGATTTAAACCTACAGTCGTAGGTGAAGATTTTAAAATGAGGGTTGTTTCTTAGTAACTATACATGAAAGGTCGGCGGTATTTGGTATTTTGATTAGTTGCTAGAATTATTTGTCTGATATTTGTTATATGGCAGTTATCTCAATTTCACGCTCCAGTGACTAGGTTAATAGAGAATGGAAACCTATTCGATAATATATGTACTACCTTTTACGATTTTCCAGCTTATGGACGATATTTCGGTATGGGAAGCCTTACCATTAATTAATTTTTTCTAGATATAATATATATAATGCGTCAAAAATCAAAAAAAAAATTAATGCCAATATACAGTTTTGTTGTCACCCTTTTGTAAATACTGCTCATCAATTTTAAATTTGGTTTGTTTTCTACTTCATGCATTCCTTATAATTTGTTGCTCGAAATTTAGGAGTTGACTTCATTGATATGAACCATCGTTACACACTTGACGTGTACCATCTGTTGTAGTTTTTAATGCACATACTTACACTGTGCGTCGCCAAGTTATTTCGCCACTTTGCCTTGTTGCTTAAATTTGTGACCGTCAACGTTTTTTTATACGACCGCAAAAAATTTTTGCGGTCGTATATTGGTATGACGTTTGCGTCGTTGTCGTCGTCGTCGTCGTCCGAAGACACTTTGGTTTTCGCACTATAATAACTTTAGTTTAAGTGAATGGATCTCTATGAAATTTTACCATAAGGTTAAATACCACAAAAGGAAGGTTGGGATTGATTTTGGGGGTTATGGTACCAACAGTTAAGGAATTAAAGGCCAAAAAGGGGCGAAAATAAGCATTTTCTAGTTTCCAGACAATAACTTGTGTGTTAGTGTATGGATCTCTCTGAAATTATACCACAAGTTTCCATACCACAAAGGGATGGTTAGGATTTGCTTTGGGGGGTTATGGCTCAAACCGTTTAGAAATTAGGGGCAAAAAAGGGGGAAAAACAAGGTTGTCCTGGTTAATGGACAAATACTTTAGTACAAAACATAATTTAAAGCAGTGTAAGGGAGATAAATCAAATACATCATTTGAATTACCTCCCTTACACTGCTTTTAAATTATGTATAAAGTAATGGTTAATGAACAATAAAGACAATTTAAAAGCAGTGTAAGGGAGGTAATCCAAATACAACGTTTTGATTACCTCCCTTACACTGCTTTTAAATTATGTTTAAAGAAATGCATATTTATAAAGGAAGACCAGTAAAAATATCTGCAAATGTTGCATCTTTTTTTTTTACAAAAACATCCATATGAAAGATTTGACACCATATTTTAAATTCTATTATAAAATAGATTAAGTTAGCACTATGGTAAATTTAAATGGGTAATTATGGTTGCAAACTCCATTGGAAATTTGAATTGAGATTATGACTATATCTTGAGAGAAAGAATTTTTTAGGGGAAAAAGGGGGGTTAAAAAGAAATTGTGGGGTCAATTTTTTCTCATTTCAGATTTCAGAAATTAAAAAGAATTATTCTTCAAATATAATTTTTTTTTCAAATTTCAAATATTGAAAAAATTCAAGAAGTAATCTTTAATTGCACAGTATGGCGCATTAGATTTGTAAAATATTTGACCACATTTATTTCTTTGATATGCCGAATCTAACCGTGTATTTAGATTTTTAATTTTGGGTCCAGTTTTCAAATTGGTCTACATTGAGATCAAAAGGGTCTAAAATTAAACTTAGTTTGATTTTAACAAAAATTGAATATATGGGGTTCTTTGATATGCTAAATCTAACCGTGTATTTAGATTTTTTATTTGTGGGCCCCGCTATCAAATTGGTTCATATTGAGGTCAAAAGAGTCCAGAATTAAACTTTGTTTGATTTCATCAAAAATTGAATTATTGGGGTTCTTTGATATGCCAAATCTAACCGTGTATTTAGATTTTTAATTTTGGGTCCCGTTTTTCAAATTGGTCTACATTAAGGTCCAAAGGGTCCAAAATAAAACTTAATTTGATTTTAACAAAAATTTAATTCTTGGGGTTCTTTGATATGCTGAATCTAAACATGTGTTTAGATTTTTGATTATGGGCCCAGTTTTCAAGTTGGTCCAAGTTGGGGTCCAAAATTAAACTTTGTTTGATTTCAACAAAAATTGAATATATGGGGTTCTTTGATATGCTGAATCTAACCATGTATTTTGATTTTTGGTCCCCGTTATCAAATTGGTCCACATTGAGGTCAAAAGGGTCCAAAATTAAACTTTGTTTGATTTCATCAAAAATTGAATTCTTTGGATTCTTTGATATGTTGAATCTAACCATGTATTTAGATTTTGGATATTGGACCATAATAGGTAAATTCAAAATTTATAAGTTCTTAGACCACATTCATTCTGTGTCAGAAACCTATGCTGTGTCAAATATTTAATCACAATCCAAGTTCAGAGCTGTATCAAGCTTGAATGTTGTGTCCATACTTGCCCCAACTGTTCAGGGTTCGACCTCTGCGGTCGTATCAAGCTGCGCCCAGGGAGCATTTTTTTATTAAATGATATGAAATTTTACACTGATGGAGTACATTGACTTACAGTGAAGAATACTCACCTGCTAGTATAGTCACGGCTGTCCTGTAGATCGAGAAGATCATCATAAAATAATAATTAACGGTGGTCAAGATTTGCGATAGGATCGTGAAAGATCAGGTATTTCGGATCGTAAATGAATTTAAATACAATTTCACATCAAATTCTTTGAAATCACATCAAATTCTTTGAAAAATAGTTGTTATTTAAAGGCTAGCTTCACAATTCAGAGATCAACAAATGTGTCTTTCAATCTCAATAATACTGTGCACTAAGGTGTAGCGAGCAGTACTTTTAAATGAGACAAAACCTTTAAAAGGCAGTATCTACGAGAGTCGAGAATTTGTTTAAAGCCGTCAAAATGCAGTAAATCTATAGATATCAACGAACAAATAAGTTTCTTGTCATTTTTCTGACTCTTAATAATTCTAATTTATAGCAAAAACACGATTTTGTTTTTCGTCATTCGTTAGACCAGAGCTCATTCATTATGCAAGAATGTAAATTTACGTCAGGAGCTATCTGAATTTTTATATTTTATCATAACTTTTTAGTTAAAACTTTACTTATTTTTTTTAACTTTTACAAGTGTGGACACAGATCAGTGTGGATAGTAATTGTTAAATTTGTGTTGTGTTATCATCAGCGAGTTCATGTATTGGTTGTGCCCCCTCCAGATATTTTTTGGCTATTTCCTTGTCTTTCACATAGGGTTCTATGTTAAACTGTGTTCAACGGTGACGGTCATCTTGCCTTTTCAGATAAGAAGCTAAAGCTCAAAATTGGCGTTGTGCAGGGTTCGACATAAGTTTGTTTTTAAACAACTTGCCCTTTTTGCAAGTGACCATCCTATAATACTTGTCTGAAATTTTGCACTTGCTTATGAAATTTCTATACTGCCATCTACAGACATAAAATGATGTAAAATTAGCTTTCTGTTTTTCTGCCGAAAAAACTTCCCTAGAGTAAGCTGCCGTGTCATCTTATAACAGATAAGCTCAGGATTGTTATTTAGGAACATTAAATGCTCTCTCTATCCGAAGAAAATGGTGGAAATAAAACTATTCTTTAAGGCCCATGTGCTTGATCTGGGATATACAATGTATACTGATGCGTCTCTTGTATATTTTTACCCACAGAAACCCTTTCCTTAAATAAAGTAGTGCTGAACTTTGAGAAAGCTCATTAGTTAAATTGTGTTCAGTGGTGGTGGCCTCCTTGAATTTTGATTGGCAACAAAACCTCAAAATTGGTTTAAGGCTATCTATGGATCATTTTTACAATAATTTAAAAAAAAGTTTGCAATTTCATGTAATCAGAATACATTTTGCCCTTGCAACTATTATCAATTTCAGATCAACATCAAAAAAAATATTGTGAAGTGACTATAAATATTAAAATTTTTGTTTTAGTTGGCAAGAAAGATTTTGCAGAAGATTAAAATGTGAAAAATTTTCAGACGATTAATCAAAAGTATTGTGGCAACATGACCTTTTTTGGACCCACCCTAGGTGAGCTAATATGTGTCGAAACTATAATGGTAAATTCAATTTATTTGTTCGTGATTATTGATTTCTAGGAGAAAAAAATGAAACATAAGAATTTAATACCATGACTATGATATTTGACTGAATTTGAAATGGAAAAAAGTAAAAAGTAAAATAACAAAAATGCAGAATCGATTTTGTTTAAAAATTTCAGTTTTGTGCGGAAAGATATAAATAATGAACCTTGAAGGAAAATATTGCTGAAAATAGGAGCATACAGTTTTTACATCATGAAAGAAAAATAGAGCAGTGCTGTTATTATCACAAATTTAGATTTAACAAATAAGTTAAACAATGTAATTTAAATTAAGAAGTCAGTTAGTCCTTGTGAGTTTCGTCCTTTTACATAATAATGATGTATAAATGAATGACCATTTGTACTTGGGACTCTTCAGTAGGAATAATTGTGAAAACCTTTCCGAGTCATGCTGGAAAAGTTCGAAAGCTTGAAGTTCGTGTATCAAGCGTAACCAATTTCTCTGAAACATGAATCAGAACCCGACCGCGTGACAATATATTGTAATTCAGTCTATACGTTTTGCCTATGTGTAATTATACTGCAAATTACAATTGGAAAGTTTTGAATTGTTAAGGCCAGTACACCTAGAGCCGGCGAAATAGCACTGCCAAATTTAAATCCAACAGTAAATTGTTTAAAAAATATATCATTCAATATTCAACACAGCTTGATATATGCCAAGTTTTTACAAGGACAATCTACAGGTCCAAAGTATCCAAAATCAAACTTAGTTTCATTTCAACAAAAATTGAATTCTTGTGGTGCTTTAATATGCTGAATCTAAGCATGTATTTAGATTTTTAATTTTTGGCTCCAGTTTTCAAGTTGGTCCAAATCGAGGTCCAAGCTTAAATTTTGTTTGATTTCAACAAAAATTGAATATATGGGGTTCTTTGATATCCCGAATCTAATCATGTACTCAGATTTTGGATTTTGGGCCCAACTATTAAATTGGTCCTTATTGAGGTCCAAAGGGTCCAAAATTTTACTGTATCTGAGCTCATCAAAAATTGAATTATTGAGGTTCTTTGATATGCTGAATCTAACCATGTATTTAGATTTTGGATATTGGAATATGAAAGGTAAATGTCCAATTTCAAATTTTTATGTTCTAAGACCACATTCATTCTGTGTCAGAAACTTATGCTATGTCCAATATTTAATCACAATCCAAATTAGAGATGTATTGCACAATTAATAGAAATTGAAAGTAGAATCATAGTTAAAATAGATCAGCATCATATTCTAATTTTAGGAATTATGTAAAAATATTATAGTTTGAAATTTACTGTTCATTATTAGATACTTTGAAAAATAAAGGTAAGATTTATATATTTTTTAAAGATATTGTATTAATGATGAATGATATTTTGTAAAAAAAATTCTTATATTTTTTTGTAAATTTTTGAAGAACTTAGTGGTAGGTTTGTTTGTTATTCTGTATAAATTAATTTTCAGAATGCTATATATATACTTTTTTTTATGAAGCGAACCCCTTTAAAAAGTTAGCTAATTTTGTCCATCAGTAAATAAATAAAATTATTGATGTACTTGGATATGCTGAATCTAACCGTGTATGTAGATTTTGGATATTGGACCATAATAAGTAAAAGTCCAATTTCAAATTTTTCAGTTCTTTGACCACATTCATTCTGTGTCAGAACCCTATGCTGTGTCAAGCTGTGCCCAGGGAGCATTTTATTGACTTGATAGTTTTTATAATAAAAAAAAATGTATAAATTTAAAAAGAAGGGTACATTTTCCCTGTTTCTCAGATCGGAAGTACCAGTTTTGGTACTTCCCATGTTCCGGAAACCAGTACTCTCTTATATGCATTAAAGGTATGTTGATGACACCATAAGGTGTTGCTTGGACATGCAATTAATGACTGTCACTTTATTTGAACTTAAGACTAAAGAGCTGTGACTGCTTGAAATTGAGGAATTTAACATAGAAAGCAATGAATTAGTGGTGTTCCTCCTTAAGAGCAATCTACCTTATTGTAGTTTTGTAATACTTGCAATACGTTACTGATTCTTTCACGGACTTTTTTAGTATGCAGTCGATAAAAACTGTAAGTCTGCCTTCTTGACGATTTTAACGAGCATACCGGGAAAAAAGATGAATTTGTTGAAATAAATCACTATGTTATTGAATTTATTCAACTTGACAATGATATTAGAATTTTGACTTTGTAGACTTAGCTAGATGCATTAGGTATTTGTACTAAACGTTTTATTCTGGATATATCTGTAGATAATTATGGAAATAGATATTTACTTATTTAAATTTATTGATTGCAATTGGCAGATTGTTCAAAGATAAAAATATTGGAACACTTACTTGTATAGAATCCACTGCAATTGACTATTGAATTATGTCTCCTGAATTATTTACAAATGTTTTAGATTTTAAAATTTTTCCTATGATGCAATGCTAATGCAATTTATGTTGAAATATCATGTAAAGATATGCCTGTTGTTGAAAATGTCACTGTTACTAAATGTAACTTGGGAAAATGATAAATACTATGAATTAAATGATTGTATAGATGAAGCTGTTTTTCCCTCAATTGTTGTTAAACTTGAAGAAATAGATACTAATCAGATAAATAATATTGTTGTTAATTCAGTAGCTGATGAATGTAATTCTTAAATTTTACAAGCTGCATCGAAAAGTGATTTTTTGTCGGAGAAAAAGGTCACTAGAAAGGTTGTTTCAATAGAGAATGTGATGAAACATAAAACCGCAAATAATATCATTAAGCAGAATGTTATAACAGGGGGGTTTAAACTGCCGAAAGTAAGATAAATTTAACAAGGTGTAGTCAAGAGTACAAAAAGTTTTATGTAATCAATATAAATTGTATAATAAGAATTGTACTAAGAAGTAAATAAATGTTGGACAAAATGATTGTAAATCATACTGGGACTTACTGAACAGAGCATGTAGCTCTCAGACTATAAACATAAGGTGGTTAATAAAGTATCTCGTTTGTTTTTATGAACATTTTAAGAAATTGAACTCTGTACAAGATGAAAATGATGTTACGTTTACAAATATTGATGTAGAAAATATTAGTACTATAAGTTTGATACTGAACTGAGCCGAGCTATATCGGAAAATGAGGTGAGACAGATACAGCCCCAAACACACGGTGCCAAACAACATCGTTTTTGTGTGTAAATCACATTGCATAAACTGCTTGATGAAGGAATTAGGTATTGACAACTCACTTGGAAACTCAATATATACCCCACGACACTTGCCAAGGAGGAAATCCTGAATAATCATAGGTCTCTTTTATGTTCCTTTGGTATTTCAACCAAAGATGAAGAACTGGGTTTTCCTTCACTGTATGGGAAACCTAAATTACACAAGTGTCCTTACAAACAACGCTATATTGCTGGGTCTTCAAAGAGCTCCACGAAACCTCTTTTTAAATTATTAACATCAATTTTATCAGCAATCAAAGCCGGGCTTCAAAAGTTATTGTGAAACTACCTACTCTATGGGTGTTGTGAATCAGATGTGGATACTTAAAAATTCGAAAGATCTGATCGAGTACATACAATCTAAGCCTCTTTCCTCTTGCAATAGTATTAAACATTTGACTTGTCTACCCTTTACACAAGTATTTCCCATTCCAAACTAAAAGACAAATAGAAAGAATTGGTCCTGCTTTGTTTCATATAAAAGAATGGCCAACGTAGGAACAATTATCTTGTCTAAGGGAGGGATAAATCTTACTTTGTAAAACATCACTCTGATTCAAACAAAACATTCTCTGAAACGAACAATTTGACGTATTTGTTACGTTTGGAGGACGTGTTTTTCAACAAACAATAGGCATTCCCATGGGAACCAAATGTAACCCTCTTCTTGCCAACTTGTTCCTTTATTCATATGAGGCTGACTTCATACAAGAGCTTCTTATGAAGAATAAAAAGAAGCTGGCAGTATCCTTTAACCACACGTTCCGCTATATGGATGATGTCCTCTCACTAAATAATTCAAAGTTTGGTGACTATGTTGAGCGCACTGATCTATCCCCTCAAACTAGAAATAAAGGATACAACAGATACAGTTAAGTCTGCCTCATATCTTGACTAACATCTAGAAATTGACAGTGAGGGTCGGTTGAGAACAAAACTATACGACAAAAGAGATGATTCCAGCTTGCCAATTGTGAACTTCCATTTCTATGTAGCAACATTCCAGCAGCACCTGCATATGGAGTATATATCTCCTAGTTGATACGATATTTCAGAGCTTATATTTCCTATCATGATTTCCGTGAAAGAGGGTTGCTGCTTACAAGGAAGCTATTGAACCAAGAGTTCCAAGTGGTGAAGTTGAAATCATCCTTTCGAGAATTTTACGGACGGCATCACGAGTTGGCTGACCGTTATGGAATATCTGTTTCACAGATGACGACGGATATGTTCCATCTGTTGTAACCACAATCCCGTCCTTTTTTCCTCGAATTTGATATACCGAATTTGTACTTACATGAGCAACACGACGGGTGCCACATGTGGAGCAGGATCTGCTTACCCTTCAGGAGCACCTGCTATCATCCCCGGTTTTTGATGGGGTTCGTGTTACTCAGTCTTTAGTTTTCTATGGTGTGTTTTGTATACGTTTGTTTGTCTTATTTTTCCATTGCATTGTCATTTTGTTTTCGACTTATGAGTTTTAATGTCCCTTTGGTATCTTTCGCCTCTCCTATTAATAGTACGGTGAGAAGAACGGTAAATTAAACAATTTAATGGACCAACATACCTCACGGCTGATTTTGGTCTTATTTTGAAGCTAAATGTAATTTCCTCTGAAGTGGTCCAGATTTTTGAAAATTGTGATTAAAGGTCAGAAGGGGGGACTTTCAAAATTCACAACAATTTTACATTTTGGACAATTTTTCGGAAATCCTTCATGATAACTACTAGTAATACAAAATTCAATGGACTCATGGTCTGGTGATGTTAAAAATTGTTGAAATTTAGCTTGTTACTATTACTCTTGATTGCCAGAGATCGGGGACTTATACCCCCGAGTCAAACATGAGGGAAAATGATAAAGTCTATCTTCATCCACGGAAATTTTTCAACTAATTTTTTAATATCTTAGATTAAGATATGTAATAATACTCGGAAACATAAATAAACATTTTCAGAAAAAAATTGGTTAACATCCAATTAAAAACAAAGAGGAGAGGGAAACATCTATAGTACCACTAGATTCAAGTTTCAATGGACAAAAATGATAAAGCTCATTATTGGTTACTCAAACCTTAAGACAATTGAAACCATGATAATAATCTTGGAGTGTAACAGTCAACATTTTATTTATAATTTTGCATGAAGATTTTATATGAATAAGTCAATTAGTACAAGAGAAATTGAAAACTTGTATCCCCCTTTTTTATAAAACGCCACACAAAGAGGGCATATATCGCAAATTCTTCACTTGAACCATTTGAAAAGCTCGATAAGTGTGGTATTTAAAAATATTACAAGATCATTCCCAGAGGACGAAAAATCGAAAAAAATATGGAACATTTATATATGATTCCTTTAACAATTGACATCAATGTGCACGTCCATTTGAAATAATGAATGCCGAGATAAAACTGTATAGGTATTGATACTATGGTATGCAATGAGAAAGATGATTTAGTTGATTTGAAAACCCACCAACTAGGTCAAGTTCGGTGACCACTGGCAGAGAGAGAGAGAGAGATCCACGTAAAACCAAAATGGCCACCTTCTTCCAACTTTACGACAACAACAACATTCTAATGCTCGCAAAACGCCTTATGGCACCGAGCCGACCGTGCAACGGCTTAACAGCCAGCTGTCAAGGTCCTTAAAAACCACCTTAGTACAAGCTTGAAAGGTCGAGGGAATTTGGAAAACAAAGAGAGAACGGGTAGGCCAAATCTGCTAAAACCGCGGGATACTCACAAACTTTGCACCACTGTCAAATCAAATAGAAAACGTCCACTTCATTAACTAACTGATGTTTTAATGAATTGAGGGAAGAACCCGTGTCAAAGCGAACTGTTCAGCGAAAATTGTATGAAGAAGGGTATACAAAGTGTGTTGTAAAAAAACCATTAGAATTCGTGCTGCAAATGTCAAAAAAGACTCGCATGGCGTAAATTGAACAGGCACAAAACTGTGGAAGATTATTTGAGACAAGTCATCTATAGTGATGAATGTAAGGTGGAAATTGGAATGAATAATCGTGTTTTAGTCTGGAGACAGCCCGGTGAAGAATGGACACCTTCTTGCTTAAATCCTGGCTGTGGGTCACGTTTGAGTTTGATGATCTGGGGCTGCATTCCTTATGAAAGTGTTGGTACTTTTACTGTTGTAACATGTAATATTAATGATTTAAAGTATATTGAGATTGTTGACCATTTTGTTTGGCCTGTTACATTTTGTATTGCTCGTCATTTCCCTGATGACAATTACATATACCAAGATGACAATGCCCCGGTTCATAGAGCTAATTCTGTGAAAGAGTACATGGAAAAACATCAACTTCATGGTATGGAATGGCCAGCACAAAGTCCAGACCTTAATATTACTGAGAATATGTGGCGTAAAATTAAACTTGAACTGCAAAAACAGACGCATAATATCACAACAAAGTCTCAGATGGAGACAGCAATTCGGAACATATGGACAAATATACCCGTAGAATTCATAAGAAAACTTGTGGTTCGATTCCAAGACGTTTGAGGCAAGTTATATAAATAAGGGCCAAAGGAAACATCACAAAATATTAGGTGGGTTCAGATAATTTTATTAATATAATTACAAAGGTTGAAAGGTGACAGGTACTTGACAACTGTATGTGGCAGTCAACTTGGAATTATATTTACTTTTGGCACAATTCTTCTCAAAATATGTTAAAAATTGAATGGTAAGTGAAACTCGGTTAGGGACTTTAAGGTGATGTCAATCAGTTTAAGATGGTTTTCGGGTGAATTCTTTGGCAGTGTGTGGGTATGCCTGCTCATTTGGCGGGATATAGCAAATAAAAATGGAACATGTCCCCACATTGTACGCTAGCTTATATGTGGGCTTCTCTTCTTCTGTGATCCCACAAAGATTAGATTGGGTCTTCTTTGAAAGTACCAGAGAGAACGGTTTCTGAATTGGTCCCAGTTCGGAACTCAGAGTGTTCTCTTTGAATTTAATAATTAATTATTAAGCTGCAAATGTAAACCAAATTGTTCTTGAGGGGAATGTTTGCTACGTATAGGGGCTCATTTCCCATACGATCTCTCTATTTTGCAATGAACGTAGCAGATTGCAGCTTTCATTGCCCACCAGTAAATAATGGTTCGGCGGTTTGTACGTTCATCTTTCCTTATCTTGTGTGCGCAAAAAAATCATACCATGGCCATATCATTCCAAATTCTGTGTTTATTGTATTTATCTTTCACAAACAAAAGGAGCTGAATTTATATATTTTACACAAACTATACTTTGTTCAAGAAATGGGTTGGTCGTACATGAGACATATATTGAAAGCAAATTTGTATCTTCGATTAAATGATTTTGGCATTGCACAATGCCATGCGTTTCTCAGACTGTTTATGACGTCTTTACACTAAATTCGTTGGGTGTGTAATGATTGATACTTTAGTCTGGGAGAACATGATTTATTTATTAGTTAAGTCTCCCAAACAAAGTTTGGAGACTTATTGGTTTTGCTCAGTTCTGATTATTATAATTTTGCTTTCCTCTTCTTCTTCCGCCGCTTCGAATTTGAACTTGTCAGAAGCAGTTCTCCAAAACGGCGAGTCAGATTTACTTTGAGTTCCAAAATATGTTAGACTAATATGTCTAGTGGTGCCATCAGGGTTTATGTTTGTGCATTGGGGTCTATAAAGGGGTACTTTGAGGGGCCAAAAGAAGGTAGGGGTTTTCTATAGAACTCTACGGAATTTTATTTTTTTATTTTTTCAAATGGTTATAACTTGTGAACAGTAAGTGATAGACACATGGGGTCTTCAGTCTTGACCATGGGAACATATGGCCTTCTTCAAGGTCAAATTGTCAATGGTCACTCACGACCTTGACCTTTGACATTGGACATTTTTTTTTTCAATTTACACAACAGTCAAAAATAAAAATTAAAGAATCTATATAATTGCAAATGTTCTGCACGATAAAACAAATCCAATGGTCACTTATGACCTTGACCTTTGACTTTGAACATTTTTTTCAATTTACACAAATCTTAAAAAAAACATTGATGAATTGAATGGATAAAAGGGGGGAGTCCTTAGGGGTTTACAGTTATGGGGGCTTTGTTTGGGAGACTTCGTTAAAGCATCCTGTTACAATCATTTCTTGTTTTAATTGGATTTAAGCTAGCTTTCAGTAACGGCGATTACTCTAATTTCGGTGTTTATGTCCATTGCTTTTATGTTTGTTGTTTTAGTGCATTTTACCGTGTTTTGGGTTAATCCAATTGCAACTGAATTTTATAGTTTGTTCTTATATTGTGCTGCAACACCACTGTCCCAAGTTATGGGGAGGGTTGAGCACTCACAAACATGCTTAACCCCGCCACATTCTGTATGTGCCTGTCCCAAGTTAGGATCCTGTTGTTCAGTGGTTGTCGTTGGGTCATTTCTGTCATATTTTTTTTTTCGTAAATTGTTTTGTTATAAATTAGACTGTTAGTTTGCTCAATTGAATTGTTTCATATTTTTCATGTTTGTGCCTTTTTGTAACCGACAATACGGTTGGGTTTTTCTTATTGTTGAAGGACGTACGGTTGCTAATAACTGCTTACATCCTAGATTCCACTTCATTTAAACTTTGGTGGATAGCTGTCTCATTGGCAATCATACCACATCTCCTTATTTTTTTTTAGCTCACCTGGCCCAAAGGGCTAAGTGAGCTGTTCTAATCACTTGGCGTCCGTCGTCCGTTTACTTTTACTCCTCTGAAACTACTGGACCAAATTTAACCAGACTTGACCAATATCATCATTGCGGTATCTAGTTTTAAAAAATATGTCCGATGACCCCGCCTGCCAACCAAGATGGCCAACAAGGCTAGAAATAGAACATAGGGGTTAAATGCAAGTTGTGTCTATTATTTTGAAAACCGTTATAAATAGAGAAATTCTGACAGGGGCAAAAATGTTCACAATGTTGAGCCTTACCAATTGGCAATTTATGTCAAAACTGTCAGGGGACTTCTTATAGGAGTTATTGCCCTAAGATGACAAATTTTACCATTTTTTTTTATATTTTTATACGCCCGTTTACGGGACGTATTATGGTATACCGTTGTCCGTCTGTCCGTCCGTCGTCAACATGTCGGACATTAACTCAAAAACGCTTTAACCAATTTGCATAAAACTTTGGTGAATTGTTTATATCTATTGACGTGAGCTCCCTTTCGTTTTTTTTATAAAATTTAGATTTTACGTTTCCGAGTTATGGGGTTTTATTCATTAAAAAAAGGGGGATTTTCCAGTTTTCGGACAATAAGTCAAGAATGCTTTCATCAACTTGCAAGAAATTGTGGTGAATTGTTTATATCTATTGACAAGAGCTCCCTTTCGATTTTTATAAATTTTAGATTTTACGTTTCCGAGTTACAGGGTTTTATTCATAAAAAAGGGGTGATTTGCCAGTTTTCGGACAAAAACTCAAAAATGCTTTCAGCAATTCTTATGAAACTTTGGTGAATTGTTTGTATGTATTGATGTAAGTTCCCTTTTGAATTTTATAAATTTTACATTTTACATTTCTGAGTTATGGGGTTTTATTCATTAAAAAAGGGGTGATTTTCCAGTTTCGGACAATAACTCAAAAATGCTGTCACCAATTCTCATGAAACTTTGGTGAATTGTTTATATCTATTGATGTAAGCTCCCTTTTTATTTTCATAAATTTCTAATATGACATTGAGAATTAATTGAACTTTTAAATTATTTGTTTATAGTCTGACAACAGATTTACTAAGTATTGCACAACAGCAAGAAATCTTTAATTGAATATAAATTCAATTCATATAACCAATTTCAAATTCTTTGACTACATTTATTCAGAAACCTATAATGTGTCAAATATTTAATTACAATCCAAATTCAGACCTGAATCGAGCTTGAACATTGTGTCCATTTTTGCCCCAACTGTTCAGGGTTGGATCTCTGCGGGCGTATCTATCTGCGCTCAGCGAAGCAGTTTATTGTCTATTACCTTGAAAACTATAATAGACAGATAGAAACTTAAATAAGCAAAATTGATCAGCAAGACAAGATCTGCAATTAAGAATATATGGAGGAAATCGTCCGACGCCTCCTTATTGGAGTTATTGCCCTTTATTGATGATTTTTACCAATTATTTTGCGTTTTGCCTTCTATGATAAAAATTATAATAGATACATAGAAACTTTAAATAACAATCAAAGCACTGTGAGCGCTAAAGGCATTTAATCAAAAACCCAAGGAAAAAGTTATGATGAATATTGTGTATGAATTGGTTTAATTATTTATCACAGCTTTTTATATCTCAAGTATCAGAATTTTTTTTTACTGTACTATTTCCACTATCCTACACACTTTTCTCAACTAATATACCATTTGTTTTCAAAAAGTTAATTTATTTTTTAAATTACTTTAAAATATGTATCCTTTTTTAAAGATTCAATGTCTGAGAAGATGTACGTACACTTTCCCAGGTTAGGGGAGGGTTTGGCACCAGCAAACATGTTTAACCCGCCTCATTTTGTATGTGTCTGTCCATAGTCAGGAGCCTGTAATTCAGTGGTTGTTGTTTGTTGCTGTATATCATATTTGTTTTTATACGACCGCAATATTTTTTTGCGGTCGTATATTGGTATGACGTTGGCGTCGTCGTCGTCGTCGTCTGAAGACACATTGGTTTTCGCACAATAACTTTAGTTTAAGTTTATAGATCTCTATGAAATTTTACAATAAGGTTCAATACCACAAAAGGAAGGTTGGGACTGGTTTTGGGGGTTATGGTACCAACAGTTAAGGAATTAGGGGCCAAAAAGGGGCCAAAAATAAGCATTTTTGTAACTTCCAGACAATAACTTGTGTGTTAGTATATGGATCTCTCTGACATTGTACCACAAAGTTCCATATCACAAAGAGAATGCTGGGATTGATTTTGGGGGTAATTGCCGCTAAATTTTAGGAACTGGGTGCCAAAAAGGGGCAAAAAACCAGCATTTTCATAGTTTCATGACAATAACTTGTGTGTAAGTGTATGGATCTTTCTAAAATTGTACTACAAGGTTCCATATCACAAAGGGAAAGCTGGAATTGAGTTGGGGGGTAATTGCCCAAAACGTTTAGGAAAAAGGGACCAAAAAGGGGCCAAAAATAAGCATTTTTCTAGTTTCCAGACAATAACTTGTGTTCAAGAATATGGATCTCTCTGAAATTGTACTGCAAGGTACCATACCACAAAAGAAAGGCTGGGATGGATTTTGGGGGTAATTGCCTCAAAATTTTAGGAATTAGGGGCCAAAAGGGCAAAAACAAGAATTTTTCTAGTTTCAGGACAATAACTTGTGTGTTAGTGTATGGATCTTTATGAAATTGTACTACAAGGTTCCATATCACAAAGGGAAAGCTGGGTTTGAGTTTGGGAGTAATTGCCTTAAACATTTAGGAATTTGGGGCCAAAAAGGGGCCAAAAATAAGCATTTTTCTAGTTTCCAGACAATAACTTGTGTTCAAGTAAAACTGAGAATGGAAATGGGGAATGTGTCAAAAAGACAACAACCCGACCACAGAACAGACAACAACAGAAGGTCACCAATAGGTCTTCAATGCAGCGAGAAATTCCCGCACCCGGAGGCGTCCTTAAGCTGGCCCCTAAACAAATATATATACTAGTTCAGTGATAATGGACGTCATACTAAACTCCAAATTATACACAAGAAACTAAAAGTAAAAATAATACAAGACTAACAAAGGCCAGAGGCTCCTGACTTGGGACAGGCGCAAAATGCGGCGGGTTAAACATGTTTATGAGATCTCAACCTCCCCTATACCTCTAGCCAATGTAGAAAAGTAAACGCATAACAATACGCACATTAAAAGTCAGTTAAAGAGAAGTCCGAGTCCGATGTCAGAAGATGTAACAAAAGAAAATAAACAAAATGACAATAATACATAAATAACAACAGACTACTAGCAGTTAACTGACATGCCAGCTCCAGACCTCAATTAAACTGATTGAAAGATTATGTCTTCATCATATGAATATCAGGCACAATCCCTCCCGTTAGGGGTTTAGTATCATACCATCATAAAATATATGAGAAGAGCATAACCCGTGTCATGCCAACAACTGGTTTTTAAATAAATGTGTTTATTTCCGATGCAAAGACCCTATAAGTGAATCAATATTAAAGCCAAAATATGCAATCTTTAATGACCTGACAACAGTATCGTAACTATATCCCTTCTTAATAAGTCTATTTAAAGGTTTTGTTAGCTTCTGAGGTGAATACTGACATTTTTGTGCTTTATAAAGAATATTACCATAAAAGATATGGATCTCTCTGAAATTGTACTGCAAGACTATACCGCAAAGGGAAGGCTGGGATGGATTTTGGGGGTAATTGGCTCAAAATTTTAGGAATTAGGGTCCAAAGAGGGAAAAAAACAAGCATTTTTCTAGTTTCAGGACAATAACTTGTGTGTGAGTGTATGGATCTTTATGAAATTGTACTACAAGGTTCCATATTACAAAGGGAAAGCTGGGTTTGAGTTTGGGGGTAATTGTCCTAAACGTTTTGGAATTTGGGACCAAAAGGGGGCCAAAAAACAAGCATTTTTCTAGTTTCCAGACTTGTGTTCAAGTGTATGGATCTCTCTGAAATTGTAGTGCAAGGTACCATACCACAAAGGGAAGGCTGGGATTGAGTTTGGGGGTGATGAATCATAAGGGGGTTCAAAAAATTTGGGGGGAGATTTTTTTTTTCAATTTTAAGACTTATATGATGTATTTAAATTGGTAATTATGGTTTCAAACTCCATTGGAAATTTGAATTGAGATTATGACCATATCTTGAGGGAAAGAATTTTTTTTTTTGAAAGGTGGGGAGGTGAAAAAAATTAGGGGGGTAAAAAGAAATTGTGAGGCAATTTTCTTTTTTTTCATTTCAGATTTCAGAAATTTAAAGAAAAATTCTTCAAAATATTATTTCTTTTTGCCAAAAAAAAAGGGGGGGATTTTTTTTGAGGGGGTCCAATAGGCAACAGCATAGTGTATTTCACAAAAGCAAAAAAAAAAGGGGGTAAATTTATTTTTTTTTGGAAAGGGGGTCAATTTCGCAACAGCATAGTGTATTGCACAAAAGCAAAAAATTGAATATAAATTCAAATCATATAACCAATTCTAAGTTCTTTGACTACAGTTATTCGGTGTCAGAAACCTATTATGTGTCAAATATTTAAATACAATCCAAATTCAGACCTGTATCAAGCACGAATATTGTGTCCATTTTTGCCCCAACTGTTCAGGGTTGGACCTCTGCGGTCGTATCCAGCTGCGCTCAGCGAAGCATTTTATTCATTATTGTTTTGCACATAAATGAGGCTGTTGTTTTATTGTTAGACTTGTTTTACATTTGTCATTTTGGGGCCTTTTATAGCTTACTATGCGGTATGGGTTTTGCTCATTGTTGCAGGCTGTACTGTGACCTATAGTAGTTAACTTCTGTCAACTTCTCCACACACTGATGAATGAATTTAACTTATGTAGGAACATTCTTATCAGAATTATGGTGTCCCATAGTGGTGTATGTAATTCCACTATGTACAAAGAGTTTTCATATGCCACATAAGCTGTTTTAGTTGGATCAGCTGGTGCCACTCTGCACACAAACTGGAAACAATCTGAGGTGGTGTAATTTTTTGTTTTGTTTATTATATTACACAAAATGCTGATGTTGTTGGCCTAGCAATGATGAATTATGAATTCAAATTATCTTTACATAAATTGTTGCAAAAAGTTTCTGATAACTGGGTATACTTCTTAGTGTGCAATAATATCTCTCTCTTTGTAGTAACAGTTACACAGACATATCATAGTTCTGAAAGTATCGGTAGACAGTCTCCAAAAATAGCTGGACTGATAGGCAAACTTCATAACATAATATTCATGTGTTGTAACCGATGGCAATTTGTAATAATTCCAGTCAGACACCTGAACCAAAATGTGTCTGACTAGTCGACATATGGTGAGACCTGGTAAAAATCTTCAAAGCTGATACAAGTACTTTGATCATATCTGTAGATATATATATCTTCAAAACATCATAATGGTTTAGAGTTTCATTGCTGTCATGTAATTATTGTGGTGACTAGTCAATCCAGCTACTAGATAGAATCATGTATTGTACATGTATGTCTTGCCACTTCTAGGATAAGCCAAAAGTTGGAATCTAGCTGAAATAAAAACAAATACAAATAGTTATATTGTTTATTTTGACAAATAACATGTATAATATATATATCATGCATTAGTTTTGTCCATGTAAAGCCATCTATAGGATATTATTTTTTTAAGCGTCAGATTAAAAACTTTGATTTTTGACAAAAAGTAATCAGTTTGAGAGATAAAACTATGTTAAATTATTTCTTTTATTCATACATGAATATATGTCATTTAATATATTATAATGTTCTAGTATAAATAATTATGACCTCTGGAATGGCTTTTTTTTTTCTTTCTTGACGCTAATAATGAATTAATTGTTAGATATCATTGATGGAATTCTTTTACAAAATGTAAACAGTAAAACATTACTTGGCATTTTAATCGATGATTGTCTTTCATGGAATCAACAAATAAGCAAAGTATGTAATGTAATTTCAACCAGACTAGGTTTACTAAATCGAGTGAAGCATTATATTCCACAAAAAGGTTTATGTTTATTTTATAATGGATATGTACTTCCTCTCTTTGATTATTGCTGTACAATATGGACAGAAACAAGTAATTCAAATACGGAAAAAAATGTAAAAATTACAAAAAAGGGCAGCCAGAATCATTCTTAACAAAGCATATGATACACCGTCAAAAACTTTATTTAAACAATTAGGATGGTTAACTTTTAAAAAAAGAATCATATATCACAAAGGAGTATTAATGTATAAGTGTGTAAATAGTATTGCACCTGATTATCTGTGTCAATTATTTAACAATAACCAAAATGCCAATGCAAGATATTCTTTACCTTCATCGGACAATAATTGTCTTTTCATACCACGTCCGAGAACAAATTTTATGAAAAAGACATTTCCATATTCCGGTACTGTTCTTTGGAACAGTATTCCTGTAGAAATAAAAAAGATAGAAAAGATAGAACAGTTCAAACAAAGATATAATTTCTTGTTTCTGGAACAAAAAAGCTAATTACCAGATTCATAAATAAACATGTAAAACCAACCAAATGATGATTATCACAGAAATTTATCTATATTTTAAAAATCCATATATTTGTCTTGTACATCATTAAGAAACTAGATGTATCGGAACGACACGAATGGCCCCGTCTCAAAAAGTTGAAAAATCTGCAATTTCAACAACACATGTGGACACGAACATGCATAGATAGTATCAAGCTCTCAAGACCAATACTAGTTTGATGAAAAATTTCCTTGATCAATGAGTAATTAAATTTCAAACTATCAGCAACCAGGAAGTGGATGTACTGCAGATCTAACAAGATGTGTTGAAACGACATGAAAATCAGCATAGCGGAACGAAACATTAACTTGATCTGTAACTCATCATGGTAGTCTCACATACCAAAAAACAGCCCAATATTTGAGACGTATAGAAAAAAAAAAATGCTTGGTCAAGGTATGTAATCCTATCAAACTACGTTATTATTGTAAATAAATTGAGACTTTCGCAATTATATTTACTTACATTATTTTTTTAGATGGAAATTCTAGCAATTCGCAATAACAATACATACACTTCCTGAATAGTTTACATATACATACGTTATAATATAAAGTAATTGATGAATTGTTGGTGTTTGACGCAATTTTCGGTTCAGCACTATTGGCTACTCAAGTATTTAGCGGCGATCAGTTTTTATTGGTTTAGGCCTACGGAGTGCCCAAGGAACCCCCGACCTTCGACAGGAAACTGGCAATCACCATCAACAGTACATACGTTAATAAGTTATAGCTATTAGTATCAAGGACGAAATTACTGTCAATGTAGGTGTCACAACAAAAATCTACCAATCAGCATCAATTACCTTTTGTAAAAATAGGCAACCTCTTACAAAACAAAGCAGTTGATATTGATGTTTATTTCAGCTAAATTTTACAATTAATGTTGCTTAATAGAAACAGAAATGTAAATGCATTTGAACCACTTTTATTTCAAATTTAATTGGCCATGATTTGCATTAAAATTTCAATATAATGCAAATTCACATAATATTTTAAGGCATTTAGAAAAAAGAGAAAAAATTTAGTAGATCATCTGTTAAGCATTGGTTGGACATTGGCATATTAACCTAAAGATAGTACATGTACATTAAGAATAAATATGGTTAAAATGAAGTTATTTTATTCTAAAATACCTATACAATTGTGAGAAATGAAAATTGTGGTTGAATTTATCCAGTGGCAGTTGTTATCTAATAGTTAGTTTCTATGTATGTTGCATTGTCGTTTGGATTTTTTTGTTGCACTTCAGTGTTTCTGTTGTTTTGTTGTTTTCCTCTTAAAGTTGATGTGTTTCCCTCAGTTTTAGTTTGTAACCCGGATTTGTTTTCCCTCAACCGATTTATGATTATTGAAAAGGGTATACTACTGTTGCCTTAATTTATCATGTTTTTTAATTGGTTTTATGTCATCTAATCTTAAATTATATTTATGGATATGTATTGTGCACTGAACCCTCTGTTGTTGATCTGACAGCGACTTTTGGTGATTTTCATATTTTTTCCGTTCAGGTTTTTAATGATGCGAAGATCTCACAACAATGATAAGTGATATATTAAGTTCATGAAAAAAAAAACAACGTACGAAATGTTATGTACAAGTGTAAAAACATGGGTTTAAACAATTTGACTAAAATTCATATCTATCACGACTCGCCTGCTCATTCATCGTATGAGAATAACGAAATCAGAGATCTACATTTTAATAAGATTGGGGTTAACTTTATGAGATAGCTTGAAAGCAGGTATGTTCTGGTCAATTTTAAGAGATTACTATTTTAACTCTATTTGAATATGTCTATTATGAAACAAATCCCTTCACGTATAACCTCCATATGTGCACTTTGAACTTCCTTAATTCTACCAAATAATGTCGGAAAACAGATGACAGCATGACCAAGGCGAAAAACTAGGACAGACAAACAAAACTTCTTAAAACACTATACCGAAATGTGCGAACACTACGTAAACCAGTATGGTGATTACAGTTGCTCAGGAAACGTATTCAATCTTAATTAATCTGAATTATTAATTTTCAGTCATATTTAATAAAACAACTAAAAAAGTATATAATGACGGTCTAACATCAAAATGAATTCGCCGGATTTGATATAGAAAAGCGCATGGTACAAACAGTTTTCATTCAAACATTGAACGAGAATAAACTTCGTAACATGTCTTTCCACATCCGAAAACTAATTGTTGCCAAGTATACCTTTTTTGTTCCTTAAAGTTCTTCCATAACCCTTTTTTTTTTAAATATGGTTGATCATTATCTGCCGATATCGGCAATATTATCTAGCCAATAAAAGCAAAATGATCCCCATTTGCAGATGGTGTTTTTTAGGGCAACTGCAATAGCTTCATTAGAAGGCTGCATCTTGACCTATATCATATTAGTTGCAGTTTAAAATGATGAAAAAATTCCCTCGGCCTATAAACGATAAATCTATTCTATTTTTGACATACAAATATTCAAACTTAAGAAAATATTTAGATTTTATTGCAATTTTATCATTTTTTAAAAGTTTTTTTTAAGAAATGCAATTTTCTGTAAATATAGAGCAATCAACAATTAAGTTTGCATTTGATTTGGACCGATGGGAATTTGTTATATAAGGTTTAGATCATTTTTAGAAAAAATTCCATACAAGTACCAGAAAATGGCATTTTGTTTAATTCTGGCAAAATTTAGGAATGATCAATTTTAACCTTTGATCTTGATTTAAAGAAAATTGCACCGTACGAATTATTGACGACCAGACAAAACAGAAAGTACAGGTAATAAGCTTTCGAATTTAATATAATATAGCCGTATGTTAGGTGTGCATTAAAGTCGTTAACTAGGCGACTTTTTGAAAAATGTCACTCGCCTATTACAGTAATTTCATAACCTGCAGATTAAAAGAAAATAAATGTGGATTGTGTCCACATGTGGACACAGATGATGCCCCCGCTTGCATATCATATAGTTATATAGTTAGGGACATAATTGAAGAACGGTATAAAAGAGGGACGAAAGATACCAGAGGGACAGTCAAACTCATAGATCGAAAACAAACTGACAACGCCATGGCCAAAAATAAAAAGACAAACAGACAAATAATAGTACAGATGACACAACATAGAAAACCAAAGACTAAGCCGTGACGCTACCCAAATTTGAACTTGATCTGAGTTTTGTGGTAATAAGCATTGTGTGTAAGTCTCATAACATTTGGTTGAGGCTAACTTAAGTAGAGAACAGAAACGAAAAATTCAGCAATTTTTCTATTTGTAAACACGCATAACTCTAGAAGGTTGTGTGTAAGTTTTATAACATTTGGTTGAAACAAACTAAAGTTATAAAACGGAAACGAAAAATTCAGCAATTTCTATGTTTATAAAGGGACATAACTCAAGAATGGTAAAAGTGACGCCACCAGTTTCTTTTATATTCCTCCATTAATTGTGGAGCATTACCCATAAGGTATAATTGTAGCAACTATATACACCTTAAAACATATGGAAACATTTAATTATGTACAGATGACTGAATTTAGGCAATAATAATTACTAAATAATTAATATTGTAATTAATTCATAGGATTGTCATCATAAAATTTTAAAAATAATAATCATAATGTGCAAAAGTGTAAGAACAAGTTAAGCAAGAACTGGATATATTTACAAATAAGAATTTAGAATTTAAGGGGGCTCGCGGGTTTAAATTTTCGCGCCTACTGCGCAGGATGTTGCGCAATGATATCGTAAGTCATACTTGTTGTTGCAATTGGCAATAACAATTAATTTTGATTATCATAAATAATCTATTTTATTTGAATATATTACCAAAGAGTGTTGTAAATGAAAACTGTAATTTTAAATTTTATAACATTTATTGCAATTTTCATTGTTGCAAATGCACTTCCGTTTTGGGGGAAATGGCATGTTCTGGCCGGTGAGAGGAGACAAAGACAAGATAATTCATAACAATCGAACACGTGGGCTGCTTTTCATGAATATATACTGTAGTGTAAGTATTTTTATGCCCCCGCCGCAGCGGAGGGGGCATTAAGTTTTACCCTTGTCCGTCTGTACGTCCGTACGTACGTCCCAAAGCTGGTTTCCGTTCTCTAACTTTAGATTGCCTCAATCAAATGTTATGAAACTTATACACAATGCTTATTACCACAAAACACAGATCGAGTTTGAAAATGGGTGGCGTCACTTATACCGTTCTTGAGTTATGCTCCTTTATAAACATAAACATTGCTGAATTTTTCGTTTCCGTTCTCTAACTTTAGTTTGCCTCAATCAAATGTTATGAAACTTATAAACAATGCTTATTACCACATAATACAGATCAAGTTTGAAATTGGGTGGCGTCATTTATACCGTTCTTGAGTTATGCCCTTTATAAACATAAAAACTGCTGATTTTTCGTTACCGTTCTCTAACTTTAGTTGCCTCAACCAAATATTATGACACTTATACACAATGCTTATTACCACATAATACAGATCAAGTTTGAAATTAGGTGATGTCACTTTTACTGTTCTTGAGTTATGCCCCTTTATAAGCATAAAAATTGCTGAATTTTTTCGTTTCCGTTCTCTAACTTTAGTCTGCCTCAACCAAATGTTATGAAACTTATACACAATGCTTATTACCACAGAATACAGGTCAAGTTTGAAATTGGGTGGTGTCACTTTTACTGTTCTTGAGTTATGTTCCTTTACAAACATAAAAATTCCTGAATTTTTCGTTTGCGTTCTCTAACTTTAGTTTTCCTCAACCAAATGTTACGAAACTTATACACAATACTTTTTACCACAAAACTCAGATCAAGTACAAATAAGGGTAGCGTCACTTTTACCGTTCTTCAGTTATATCCCTTTATAAATTTATTAGATATACAAGCGGGGGCATCATCTGTGTCCCAAGGACACATTCCCCATTTATTTCTTTAAGTTTTGGATATTTTACATCGTCTGCAAATGATCCAAGCACATAAGTGATTCACGACCATAAAATCATTTGAACGCTTAAAATTAACGGAAATGATTTTCAGCTAAATTCCATGAGTGTGTATTATAGATTATATAGAAAAGTGGAATGTGTCAAGACAACAACCCGACCAAATAGCGGAAAACAGCCCAAGGCCACCAATGGGTCTTCAACACAGCGAGAAAATCCGATTCAGGCGGGGGTGGGGCGGGCGTGCGCCCCCCTCCCCCCTAAAATTTGCAAAGCATGGGTTGTCCTCAGCTTAATAAAGAATATTTCGATAATTTTACCTCAAAAATTTTTTCGCTTTGCTCCGCTCGGAGAAAATTTCAGTTTGCGCCCCACCACCCCACCCACCCCCTAACCTAAAATCCTGGATCCACCCCTGAATAATAATGTATAATAGTTCAGCGAAAGTGGACGTCACACTTAACTCCGAAACATATAAATGAACCAAAATTTAAAAAACATACAAGAATAACTAAGTCCAGAGGTTCCTGTCTGGGGACAGGCGCAAAAAATTTTCGGCGGGGTTGAACATGTTTTATGAGATCTTAACCTCCCCTATACCTCAGGCCAATGTGGAATAAGCAAACACACATCAATACGCACAGTAAAATACATGTAGCTCATGGTACAATGTACCTGTGATAATTTTTTTACAAATTATTTACAGACCTTAGGGTCCAGGTGTGTTGACCACATCACCAATTATTTGCGGACCTTAGAGTCCAGCCTTGCCAGGCAGGTGTGTTGTTTACATCAGACACCATGAGTAATGACCATTTGATTTTCGGGAAAAAGGGCAGGAGTTTCTTTTGCAAAAAGAATTTTCATTTACTCTGTTGTCAGTCTAGTTTATTTCAATATGAGTCGTTTTGCTCTGATTCCTGTTGTCACATACTCATCCCCCCCCCCACCCCCAGGTGTTTCTGGGTAATCTCGCTGGGATTTTTAATAATAAAACTAAGAAATTGGTAAAGAATATGAACTCTTTTATGTACATTTTAGGTTATGCACTGTTACACGGAAAAAACTTTGATTTCCAATCACCAAAAAACTAATAATTTTGCTCAGCTGTATCTATTCATGAATTATTGGGGAGTAACCTCACCTCCCCCCTTTTTCAAAAACTCTGGATCCATCCCTATAATGTTATTCATGTAAAACTTGGCACATAGAAAGCTGTGTTGAATATTTAATGATAATGTGAAGCTGCATATTAAACTATATATTTTAAACAATTTACTATTTGATTAAAATTTTGTTCTCTTTTCAAAATCTTATGTCAAATGCCTTAATTAATAAAGTTATACCAGTATGTGTTTTTCTAGAACAGTACACTTTTCAAGGACAGAATTAAAAAATTAGATAAATTCAAATCAGGCTATGCTTAATCAGTCGGGATTGAATAATAGTTCTTATAATTATTATCACAGTGGCAAAATATAGGATCCTTGCGTCACTAATTTAGCAAATGCAAACAGTATGGTACACAACTTAACTTTCTATTTTGATAGATTAATGTTTAGTTTTAAAGTACATGTATAATGAAAATAACTCTCTAATTCTCTGTATTAACATGATTAAAGAAAGATACCCATTTTATTAATGTTTTAATATGACATGTTGACTGAAATGTCTGACATTTGGTCCTGGTACACAGTTATCATCTTTTGATTTTCAGTGTCTACAAATATAGTCCCTCATGTGGACAATGTCTAACTTGCAAATTTTTTTTCATACACCTTCCTCATTTATTTCTCTATATCTATGCATAAAATAGTAGTTAGAGGGATAAAAAAAAGTAAATGTTAAAACAATAAGGATCATGATTTTTGAGGTTAAGTAGTGATTTGGGTTAGTTGAACAAGGCAAAAATTAGTACATGTATGTATGGAGCTGTCAAACTGACTTACAGACCCCCTTAACATAATATTGTCCATATTTCGAGTTAGAGCTGGTAGAATATTCTATAATTTTGATATATTTTTTTTCTAAAAGTAGTACATTACACTGTAAAAATCTTATTGAGAAAGTGCAAGTGTGATTTCTTTTTCTTAATTTTCATTTATTGTCTAAAAGAAACGCACTAAACAAATGCGGATCCAGGACCCCCAAACTAGGCAACGTTTGGAGTGGGTCTTGAAAAAGGCTATGCATTAACCATATACATGTATGTACCTCCCCTCTAAATTCACCTCTGCCATGAAATAATTGTGTTTTCAACTGAATAGACATTTTTTTTTAACTTGGCGTGACCTTAGATTAGGGAATTATAAAAGAGTTGACAAAGTTTCATGACAATACAATCTTTATCATAGACAATATGTCCATTTCAATAATTTAACTCTGGGTGGTTTTTTTTTTACATTTAATTTAACAATTTCAACTATCAAGATTTGTGATTTAAAAAAATAAATATTGCAAAAATTTGCTTTTTAAATGCCCTAATATATACCGAAGCATGTATTAAAAGCAATTGAAGAATCATTCAATGTATCAATGATTCAAGATTTATTACAATTATTCAAACTTTAAATTAATTTGAGCCTGTGCCTGAAAAAAGAGATTTTTAAATGAAGGTGGCTTTACATAAAAATGTATTTTTTTCTACCAATTTAAAATTTTAAAGGTTTTTTGGTTTAAATAATTCTTCAACATATATTTAATGTACCTTGAATGGAAAAACAGTTACAAATATCATACCACATGAGTGTAAAATGGTCTTGGCCATGTATGATTGAAAATTATTTTTTGGTCAATTTAGACCATAACACATATTTACACATAAAACTGAATACAGAAGCTATAGGAATAGAAATTTTTTACTTTTTGCTCATTTCTATGCTAAGATGTCATGATACAAGAAGTACGATATATGCTGATGTAATGTTTTTTTCAATTTTTAGTGGAAAACTTGCATGTAATGTTAGTGCCGATAGGCATATACATGTACATTGTATTTGGTCAACTTACTATCCTACCAAAGAAAATAAAGGTAGTATATGAAATTATCATTTACACTTATCAATATAATTTACTGTTGAAAACTTTATAAATCTCAAAAACACTGTTTTTAGCATAAAAAACATGTGTGCTCTTAAAATTCTTGTATGAGGGAAAGGGGGTTTGCAAAGGGGGGGGGGGGTGAATGACAGGTATTTGCATAACATGATTTGCAGAACAGGATAAAAAAAACGTGACACGCTGTGAAAGTCATAAAGGTTATATATGAATGGAATAAGCCTGTAAAGTTGGCTGTTGCTAATCAAACCATGCTTTTCAACACTTTTTAATTGGTTAATTGTTTTGGAATTTATGTAATCTGGATAAGTAATGTATGGGAACTTAAATAAGCTCATAAATGAATGCTTTTGTCACCTATACTGCATGTTGTTATTTATATTTAAAGTAGATACCAAGGTTGGATTTTATTATGCGTTGCCACACATGTGGATGGATTATATAGATATACCCTTGACCATCCATAAGTATGTACATCCCTATCCAGTTATGTTTTGCATTTAACTCCATTTTTCAGAAAACTTACGGTAATATATCGATGATATTTATTCACCATAGACATCTTGTATACTAGTAGTACAACACATTACTTGAGTCACCATGGCCTACATTTCATGCTTTAGTGTCTTTGGTTAAGTCTTGCATTTAGGTTCATTTCACAGAAACCTATAGTTATATATCACCACTACAGTATTCTTTTATAGTACCACACAGCTCATCAACAATTTGATCACTGTGACCTACATTTAATGGCAGGACATCCTGTGTCTTATAGACACATTTTCTAGTTAATACAAATTTAACACACTATTGAACCTGAAATTTTTTATGTATGTAATTTCAAAAGCATAAAATGGATAATCATAAATTGACAGATATGAAAAAAGATTAAATGGCTGGTGTATCATGTTTAACTATCTCATGTATTAATTTTTATACATAAACAAGAGTACTATGAAATGAAAGAAGAATTTGTCTATGTCAAACTTAGATATAAATGGCTCCTCTAACAATTCATTATACAACAAACATAGAAGCTGTCCTGTGTGTTATATTTGTCAGCATTATGTCTAAAATTTCAAATATATATAAAAAGATGGGATATGATTGCCAATGAGACGCGGCATGATTGCCACTGAGAAAACTTTCCACCAGAGACCAAAAGACATAGAAGTTAACAACTATAAGTCACCCTATGGGCTTCAACAATGAGCCAATTCCATACCGCATAGCAAGCTATAAAACGAAATGACAAATGTAAAGCAATTCAAAAAAGAAAATAACAGCCTGATTTATGTACAAAACACAAAAAAAATTACAATATGACAACAACAAATGACAACCACTGAATAACAGGCTCCGGACTTGGGACAGGCACAGACTACATATTAATCTAAATTTTCAACTTTTTCACAAATACCAAGAAGGTGTAACATAAGTCATGAAGTTTGCAGAGAATCATAATTCCAAATGCCATTATGCACCTATTTTATTTTTTTGATGGAATTGATGTTTGAGGTTTCCCATATTAGACTTGGAGGAAAAGAGGGGAAATTAATTTTTGTTTATCTATCTAATCATCTATAGTAGACTAGTACATCTTGTTAATTTGTATGTCTTATTGACATTAGATCTAATAGGGAGCATTTTTCTCAGTAGGTCATAATCTATAAAAGTTTGGTACTTTTCCTTCTAAATATTTGGTATTCAAAATTATCTAGATTGTTCCCTACAATCCAAGTTTAACCATTTTAACAATGGTCACTTTGACAATTGAATTATATAATCATTCAGTTCCACCTTACCTTCCACTTCTTGTTTTACATAATGTATTAAAGAATATCTGTAAAGTTTGATTTACTAATCAAATGATCTCATAAAAAAACACTTCAAAATTTATGAATTAACCTTAATTTATGAATGCCATGACCTTGACCTTTGACCTTACGATTTGACCATTTGACCTACAATGCAATGTGGGCCTGCATATCACTACGGGGTATTGTAAAGTAAAATTAGGTTTTCATTTCATATAGTTTTGGCAAAAAACGTGAGAAAAAGTTGAATTTTATCAAAAATAGCCATTTTTTTGTTGCCATGGTCTCACCCTTTTAGTGATTTATCTCTCTTAAAAGATCGTTAACCCAATTTTTTTGTGCTTTTTCTGAACTTCACTTATAACTCTCTTAGAATAGAAAGTTAAATGGAAATCTGTAATTTAGTTCTCTTATTTTTTTTAGGATGAAAGTAATGCAGGTGATGTTTTCCCTATTAGTCTTTTCCCGCCAAAAATGGATAATTGGATTAAGAATGTGAAATATCTTTCTTAAACTAACAGTGACCTATATATTTTTTTAGCTGAACATGTAAAACTATACTTGTGCTTGTTTTAAAACAAATTTAAACAAAATCTTATATAAATTGTATCCGTTATTAAAATCCAAGTATATCAACACACAATTCTTAAAAAAGTTTACTTAAACTGTACTTGTGTTCAAGTTTTTTATCCTTTTTGTGCGCAGCATGTGCATTTCATAGCACATATTTCTAGCCAGAGTTTCAATGTTTTCATACACAGTTGAGTAACAGCTTATGTCCTTGCTAGTACAGTCCATTATGAGCTGCAGTAAATTCCCTTGTTGTATGATCTTCTTGTATGTTGAGGTATCAATTTCATCCATTGTCTGTTCGATTTTTGAGCAATATTTAGATCTTATTTGCTCCAATTCTTTGCAGCGTAGAATAAAATGTTCTAGATCTTCATTTTCCTGTTCACAGATTGTACATATCGGGTTAACTTTCGGATCGAACTTAGCTCTTTTGGCTTGGAATATGTACGTTTGAGTACTTATTCTTGCTTTTATTTCTCCTGCCTTAACATCTTTACTATTGTTTTTTTACGCTTTTCCATATATTGTGAGCTTCATTTAATGGATTGTTCTATATCTCTATGTATTTAAGTGATGTTTTTTTCCATTTATTCATAATGACATTCATTTTTCCAGTATTCCTTGATCTTTATTCCTACTAGTCTTTTCCATTCGATTTTCTTAAGTGGTTTTTCTATGTAGTAACTACTAGATTTCAAATTGTATTTTGATAGAGTTTTTTCCACTCTGTTGATAAAGTCTTTTCCTCTTTGGTCTGAAAATGCTATTTGTCGGCGCAGAATTTTACATTCTATGGTTCCTGAATTTCGAACAATATTCATGAAGAAGGTAAGTAGATTTTTGTCTAATGTGATGGCAATAGGTGCTGCTCCTACCAGGGTGTAGACAGCCATATTTGCTGTATTATTTGGAAGCCCTTGAATTTTTCTCTCTTCCAGTTCTAGCATATCCTTTTCTTTTGCAAGTAAGTTCATCACCTCAAGTTCGTAGATGCTTCTTGGTACTGCATATGTTCTCCATAGCTTATATGCGACCATGGGTGAGAATCCCCTTCTGACATGTAAACCAGCTCCGAGAAGGCTGTATATTGTTGCCCTGCCGGTTCTTATTCTTTCTGATATATTTGCCCGGTTTTGCTCGTTTCTTTTGATACCTAGATGTTTGGTTTCGTTGGTTATATTGATGTAATCGGCCTCGAATTGCAGTGTTGATATGTTTGAGCCTTTTGCATTGTATAAAACAGCTTCAGATTTAGTTGGATTGATTTTAACTAGATCTCTGCTTGTATGGTGCTGTACTATGTCTAATATGTCTTGTGCGTCTGCAGTACTATTTGCCAGGACAGCAATGTCATCGGCACATGTGGGTGCAGGGACTTGTATATCACCAATTCATGCTCCAAGTCCACTTTTTAAAATGCTATCCAGTATGACGTTGTTGTAGCATTTATATAGCGTAGTAGATAGTTTTGCACCTTGTTGAATTCCTTGCAGGGGCGGATCCAGCCATTTTCAAAAAAGGGGGGGGGGTCCCAACACAGGTTAAAAAGGGGGGGGTTCCAACTATATGTCCCCATTCAAATGCATTGATCGGCAAACAAAAAGGGGGGGTTCCAACCCCCGGAACCCTCCCCCTGGATCCGCCACTGCCTTGTAACACCATTACATCTTCTGTACATTGACCTTCCTATTCAACCTTAATGCTCATGCCTTTATACAAGTTTCTCAGTAGTATCCAGAGTTTTCCTTTTATTCCATAATGGTACAGCTTGTTGAATAGTATTTCATGGTTTAGTTTGTCAAATGCTTTTTCTGCATCAAGAGTTATTAAAATCATCAGTTTCTTTAATTTCTTACTTTCTTCGAATGCTTCTGATGTGAGGAAAGCTGCGCATAGTGATGACACTCCTTCTGTAAAACCTCTTTGCAAGGAGTTTTGTATGTTATTAAATACAGAGTCAACTCTATCCTTCAGTATACTTTGTAATATGTTTGCAAAGGTTTTAGTCACAGTTATTCCTCTATAGCTAGATGGTATGTTTGTCTTTTTCTTTCTTTAGGATTGGTGTAAGAATCCCTGTCTTTAGGAAAATTTGTACATCCATTTATGTTTAAATTAAAATTTACTGTAAAGGAGTTAATTCATCCATCCCATATTTGTAGTGTTCTGCCGAAATTCCATCCTCATCCGGTGCTTTTCCTGCTTTAAGTTTTTCTATAGCTTTATTAACCTCCTTTACATTGACATGATCAATGCCTTGACCTTTTTCCCTTTCTATGGATTCTATTATATTATTTTGTATTTCTACAAGCCCTAGCTTTTCAGTGTCAAAATTTTCCTCTAATGTTGGCGTAGCTAGTTGTTGGAAATGTTCTTGCCAAATGTTCATTATGCTAGGTCCTTCTTCTGCAGTCTTTTCATTCAGTTTCAGTATCTTGGTGTTAGTAAGGGGTGTTTTTCTTTGCATGTTGATAAGCTTGTAAAAAAGTTTTGTGTCTGCATTTGAAGCTTTCATAATTTTTCCCGCTGTTGATTCTCTCTGAGAGGCATAAGCTTGTCTTTGTGCTTTTCGAAGTATTCTTTTTGCAGCTGTCATTTTGATTTTGAGCTCGTTACTTCTTTTTTGAGGTGCTCCATGTTGCCTCCATACTTTATATGCATTTTTGATTGCTTTGATGCCTTTTCTATTTGTTCATTCCATATAGCCTTTCCCTTTGATTTCATTTTGATTTTTCTTCTATACTTTCGGATTGCCGCTTCTCCGGCTTTATGTAGCAATTTTTCTAGATTTCTTATATCTTGCTCAATGATTCCTTTTGATTTTTGCATGAGGTTTGGTAGATCTTTATTGATGATTTCCTTATAAATTTGATGGTCACAGTCAGTCCATTTTGGTTTTGCTATGATAGTTGTTGCTTTTTCCCTTACTTTTTTCAGTTGGCTATTCAGTGTCAGAATAACAAGTACATGGTCCAAGGTATTCTCTGGGTCAGTATCAAGGACATCAATTTGTCTGATTTTATTTATTATTTCCGAGTTACTTTTGAAGAGGAAGTAATCAATTTGTCCTTTCGATTTACCATTCTGGTGATAAAATGTTTCTTTTAATGGGCATTTCTCAGTATTTCCTTGCAGAAAGTCTGTAGAATTTTATCATGAGGTGTAGAGCTTCTATAGAGTGACCCGTTCATGTCTCCACATACTATAATTACGTATCTTTATATTTCACTATCATTTCATCAATTTGAGCCAAAGTGTCTTTGTATTCGATATCTGCATTTTTGTTATCTGATGGCATATATACATTTATAAGACATATTTTTTTGTATACTTGTTGAATATGTATGGCTTGTATTCTATTTCCACCGTCTATCAGTTCCTTTATATTTTCATTAATTTCTTTTTTTCCAGATTATGGCTACTCCACCATATCCCCTTTTCATTGATACGTTGAAATCAGGGTCGTCATTATCATCAACGCTTTTAGCTATGTATCCGCTGTTTTCAGCAATTTCAGCTATGATTTTCTTTTCCGCATTGAAGAGCCAATGTTCTTGAATGCATAACACCTGTACATCCCTTAACAAGTTTTTGATATAGAGAGCATTTGACTTCACATTTTGTACATTGAGTGTACCTATAATGATATCCTCCCTTTTATCTTGTTTGATCGGCCGCTGCCTAAAAATGATTTGGTTTCTTTTATTCCCATCTTCTTTTGTTTCTAGATTGTCAGCCTGAACTAGTCCCTTTAGATGCTTAGGACCACCAACATTAGCCCCCCTTTGAGAGGGAAACTTCTGATGGCAGTCCGCTTCTAGCGGGGCGTCCCCACTAGAAGCCGTTGTTATAAGACCAGTTCTGGACGTGACTTCTACTTGATGGTTTACTTCTGTATGCGTTTTATCTTCATCATTTTTCGCGGTAGTCAAAGCAGCTGAATTTGTTAGATTGATGCTTCTGTTGGTTCTTTGTCTATTTGGTTGATATTATCAGCCTGATTTGTTTGTTGTTGCAGTTGATTTTGTCTTTCAATTTCTTCTGCCTGACTTTGTTTAGCTATTACTGGCATGCTTGTTCTTTGGTCATAGAATCTTTTATTGATGTTTCTTTGACTTTGTTCCTTTCTGTTTGTCTGTTGTTGACTATATCCTTGGTGGTAATTTATATTTTGTGGTATAGGTTGTGGAGCTAATAGCTATCCTATATTGCTGTCTGTACATATGTGCATTTTGTATCATATTAGTGTTGATACTGCCAGTTGGTATACTTCTATAGACAGTGTAATGGTGGCTGCTTTGGCCATTTGCAGGTATATCCTGTATTCTGCTATTGTGGTATATTGGCGCTTGTATATGGCCATGATTTATTCTGCTCTGCTCTATTGGTATCTGGCTATAGTGTGGAGGTGCCATATGATTCATGAATAGTGGATTGGCTTGATTAGGAATCCTGGCTTGCTGATTTGTTAGCTGTACGCCAGTATGCCTATCACTCATTTGGTGTTGGTTTGTGTTCCTAGTATTATCCATATTCTGGTTATAAGGATAATATTCATGACTTCCTGGTCTTTGCCACATTCTTAGTTCTTTCTGTAGTTCCACTATTTGCAGTTTATTTCTTACTTCATTCATTTCCATTTGATGTTTAATTCATAGGTCTCTATTTTCCATTTCTAGCCTGAAGTTGTTCAGCATCATATCTACTTTGTTTATAGTCTGCTCCTGCGAGTTGTTGCTACAGTTACAATTTGGCTGATAGGATTTTAAATTACCTTTGCCAATGGTGCTTTCTTCTGTTTGCATCCTAAGTAGATTGATTGTATTTCTATAGTCTCTATTGGTATCTTCCATTATGACTAGTCTTGCTCTGCATTGTGCTAATTGATCTTCCAGCTGTTGAGTAGTTTCATTTATATTTTTGCACTTATATTGCCTTTTTGCGATTTTGCTTTCGTGTTTTTTGGCTCATCTACATTTTCTATTTGTTTTCTGCCATTCTGTAACATTTGGTTAGGCTGTTTGTATGTAGCCATTTTGTTCATTTCTAATTCTTCTGTGTTTGCATTTCCTGCTTCTTCCTTCGTAATGTCATTTCTAGTTGGTCTGTCTTTTGATGTATTGTCTGGCACGTTTTTAACTATATGGGCCATTTCACTATATTCCTCTGTCGAGCCTTGTTCTTCTAGACTTACTTTTGGTATTGTTTCTTCTGTATCTATAATTGAGTTATTGCTTCTCAGTGATATATAAACCACGTCCATGTCCATAATAGAGCAGCTCCTACATGAATACTGTTCTTCTTCAGTTTGGCTTATCCTTAGAGGATCAATGTTTTCACATGTATAATGAAACAGTTGGCCGCATGCAATACAGTCTATGGATATTTCTGGTTGTGCTGTCTGATTGCATATGGCACAGTAGTTATGTATAGTAGACATGTGTCCTGACTGGGTGTTGGTTCATCTTCTAACCATTCAATGGCTCTATTCTAGTTACTTAGAAGTTCTTCGTCTGTATTTTGTATACATTCTGCCCCTTTGGATATTAGTATTCTATTACTGTGGTTGGTTTTAGGCTGATGAGCTGTTGCTTTTAGAAGTGACTCATTCTGTTTTGCTCTTATTTCTATATCGGCTTCATTTCTCTTGATTTTGTTTATCTGTTCCTCTATCTGTTTGTTATATATCTTATAGTTCCCTCATGATTTCATTCTTTCTTTTATTTCTTCAATTTGTGTCAGGAAGAGTTCCATACCTTGGCCATTAACCTCTACCTTTGATGTAGTATGGAATAAATTGATACGATAGAGTTGTCTGTTACTACTTCTATTTCTGACCGAATGTGATGTTCTGATGCATAGCCCTTGATTATCATGCTGGTGTTTTGGCAAGAGCTTGTATGTAGAGTGTTGTTCAAAGTATGTCTATTTCCCCCCTTTATAATTTTATAAGCAGCTGCTGATAGCTCTAGGATGTAGTTTTGATGTTTCTGCTCAATTTTTATGTCCATTGTTCTATTACATGCTTCTAGCTTTTTGTCCAAGGCCCTGGTTTTATTGATACTAAAGTTTTCATATTTAGCTGGTGTAAAGGGCTGAGGTTTGCTCTTGGTTCTTGCTGATGTTCTAGTTTGGATACTCATTTTTCACTTTCGATATTTATTTATTTTTTAACGAGGAAGTTCTATGTAGATTAATGTGCATTCAGCGGGGCGTCCCCACTAAAAGCTTGCTCAAATAAGAATTTTCCAGTTAACTATTATATCTTCCGATGCCAGGGTTTAATGAGTATGTAAATATATATCTCTATATTTGTTAGTTATACAATATAGACTAGGGTTATATAAAAGCTGTTATATTTCTATATATGAATGCAATTAAATATGGTTGTTATAAAGTTTATATATATATGTATATAGTATTCTATCCTACTGTATTGATGATATCTATCTATAACATTGGTGGAGAATTTTGGTCGCTATTTTTCTCATCCAGAGCTTTGCTAATAATGAGTTTGGATGTACACCGTCAGTTTTGTATAGATTAAAGTTGTAATATTCGTCAGTACCGCCTTTTCTTTTAGATGTTTTTCGAATGTCTAGATCAAATTTTGGTGATTTTTCTGCAGACTGGTTTATTTCTTGGATGAAGGTGTTTAATTGATATAACTGGTTTTGAAGTGTTTGATCGTCTTCACTGAAAATGTCCGGGTTTTTGTGGCCTTGTGATCTGTTCCAGCACTGAATGGAGTATGGCGGTACTTCTAAGAAGATGATTTCTGATTTTGGTTTTATTTTGGTGATGACAGCCTTAAGTTCAATAAATTTTCTTCTTAGATATCGGACGTTGAATCGTTTTGGTTCACAATAGAGATGTATCTGGTAGTTTTGTTAAGTTCGGTTAAATTACAGGTTCCTAGCCAAATATAAAATGTGATGTTTTTGTATTGATGACAGATAGATGGTAATTCTTTTTCGGCCCAATCAATAGTTTGCTGTACTTTTTGTCCTTTTTTTGTGATAAATTTTATATTTAGGAAGTCTTCAGTTGTAATAGCTCTCTTTATGTAGTTGCCTTTACTATCAGATATAATTATGGGTTGGCTTTGGGCTGTTTTATCCTGAATATCTCTCTTATTTACTCTGAAGTATCTGCTTGACTTTACAACTTTAGTCTCAGACATATATCAATCTTTGTGGGAACAGAGTACTAAGTTTTCTTTTATCTTTCAAACACAGGATATCGGTTGAAACACAAGTAGTGTGTTTAAAGGTTTAATTAAACTATATATATATGCGATAAAAAAAATTTAATAAGAAAATAAAATAAGAGAAGGGGGGTCTAGACTTCAGACTATGTGGTAAAAAATTTAAACTTAACTAGAATAGAAAAAAAAATTTGTTTAACTGTTCGAAATGATTATAAAGATGTCTGAATTATTTATTTTAATTATTTATATGTCACAAAAAGACTAAGACCTACTGTCTGAAAAAATAAAATTTCATTTGTCAAATTTCAAATATGGCGCTGGAAATTTAATGGCCGTCCGACAAGGCCTGCAAGAAAAGTTAGCTGAAAACACCGTGCAATTTACAAAAATGCCTGAAATTATTAGTTAAAACAAGATATAGTGACCTATAATATTAAATTGTGAGGATGAAAGTGCAAATAAAGACTTAGAAACTCTCCGTATTTGGATCTGTGATCTGTGCAAAATCTTCGTTCTGCTATACAACGTCCATTCGGAACAATTACTGAGCCACCAAAGTTCGTACTTAATCTGTATTATGTAGTAATAAGCATTGTGTATAAGTTTCATAACATTTGGTTGAGGCAAACTAAAGTTAGAGAACGGAAACAAAAAAATTGTACATTATCTTAGTTTTGAGGTAATGAATATTGTATATAGGTTTCATAATGTTTGGTTGTGGCAAACTTAAGTTACAGAATGGAAACTAAAAATTTTGCAATCTTTCGATTTATAAAGGGGCATAACTCAATAATGGTTAAAGTGACACTACCCAAATTCAACTTGATCTGTGTTTTATCAGTGGAAAGCAAAATTAAACATTGCATTGTATAAAGCATTGATTGTAGTTGATTCAACTATAATCATGGACAAAGGAAGATAACTCCAATTTTAAAAATTATTTGAATAATGACATGGATATTTTTAGAAATTACATCAACACTCAAGTTAGAGAACAGAAACGAAAAAATCAGCAATTTTTTTCATTTGTAAAGGGGCATAACTCTAGAACGGTAATCAAAGTGCTTGTAAGCACTGAATGGTAAAGATTGCTTCAATTTTTCAGTAGGAAGTAAAATTGAATATTGCATTGCATAAAGCATTGGTTGTAGTTGATACAACTACCATTATGCACAAAGAAAGATAACTCCAATTTTCAAAGAAGACTTTAAAATATTTTTAGATATGAAGGGTAAAAATTGCTTAAATTTATCAGTGGAAGGCAAAATTAAACATTGCATTGTATAAAGCATTGATTGTTGTTGATTCAACTATAATCATGGACAAAGGAAGATAACTCCAATTTTAAAAATGACTTGATATTTAGAAAAAAAAAAAAAAAAAATTTAGCAATATTTAGCAATTTTTCCATTTGTAAAGGGCATAACTCTAGAACAGTACAAGTGACGGCACCAAAATTCAAACTTGATCTGTTTATTGTGGTTATAAGCATTGTGTATAAGTTTCATAACATTTGGTTGAGGCAAACTTAAGTTAGAGAACAGAAACGAAAAATTTAGCAATTTTTCCATTTGTAAAGGAGCACAACTCTAGAATGGTAAAAGTGACACCACCAAAATTCAAACTTGATCTGTACTTAGTGGTAATAAGCACCAGTTCATTGTTAAAGACTGTATTGTTGAGCTTTTAAGACACTTTTGGTTATTTGTGTTGATTAGCTGCTGCCTTTGTATTGTTTTGTTGGTAAAACATATACCCCACTGTGTGCCACATCTTCTTTTATTCATTACCCTTGTAATGGACTTCTGATATTAACTATAATCAGGTGATAACATTACAATTCTTGATATGGCACAATTTATTTTAATTGTTACTTCTTGGAGGTAAAAAAAATATACAAAGAAAGTATACAGTTATTAATAGATGGGTAAAAGAATTCATGATGATAAAACCTACATTTTATAAAATCAATAGATCCAAAGTTTCTGTCATATTCATGAGTGGTTTTTCATGTGTTCAATTCAGATACAATTGTGTATATTAAATAATAATAACATGATGCATCAGCATTGTAGATTAAATTGTTTGGATCATGTAATTTGTGTCCACATTATTTTTTCTTCCTAGATGAAGTTATACTCTGAAGGAGCATAAAATTTAAAATGGTAGATTGATTGATTGATTGGTGATTGCTTTTAATACGTCACATCAGCGTAAAATGGTATAAGGGTTAAATTGGTCCTGAAAACATTCAACTTGGTGAGTGGCAATTAAACTTCTTTCTGGTTTTCATGATTTTTTTGTAAAACATCATAAAGGAGCATATAATTTCCGGCAAATTTGTATCTGATAACACCAAAAAGGAGCAATTTCCAGCAAATGTGTATCTCTGATTGCCAAAGAGTAAAGAGACAAGTAAACATGCAAAATCCACCAGTTAAATAGCAGTAACTTTCAGGAGCTTATCAGGTAGCACCTTCCTCTTATTAGTTTTAATTGACTGATACACAATATAAGAAAGCCTTGTTTCTTGTACATGAGAAAATCTTGAATGACAAAAAAGATATCCCATGTAAGTGAATTTAAAGCACACTGTAAATGTATATATGCTATACACAAATTATGAATGACATCACAAAACAGATTAGTAAGTAGGTATGCACTATTTTAAATTTTTTGATTTTGCAAATTCTAGAACACTACAAATATGATCTAAAAATATAAATCAAAGTGATGGAAAGATTGGAAGAATTGTGTTGATAATTTGAAACCATATTTAAGTCTTTCATGGAGATATCAGTGTGATTGGTGAACAAAAATACATCATGAAATAGCACTATTGAATACAGTTGGATTAATGTCATTCCTGAGAAAGACAAACAATTTTCAGATTGTAGATTATATGAGCTAAAAGTTTATTAATATCAGTAGGTCATTAAAATCGCATAATTTCTTTCAAATTGCAATTTTATATTTTCAACAAATTAATTCACAGTTTTACGTTTTAAGTTTACATTTTTTCAAACATAAGAAATTGCCAAATGAAGATTCCTCTTAATAAGTGTGAATTACATTTATCCTTGTAGTTCTCCCTATTGGATATCATATGGTTTCAAAAGCACGTCTAGATTACACAGCTACATGTAGATAATGTCTGTACGTAAATGTAGTATTCAGTCGCAGTTTCAAATTGAGGAATACAAGACTGTAAAATTATGACTGTCGGATTGAGACAATGATTACTATAATCATGTAATATTTCCCACAGAATATAACAGAAAGTCAGTGTGCTCTATTATATTGCACAAGAGCAAATAAAGCTTTAAATAACTGTCATCAGGGACATGTTTGGAACAAATTTTTTTCAAAGGGATATTGCATGATTATCAGTAAATATTATCCCTCGTAGCATAAATCTTGCAGAGGCGGATTTAGAGGCCCCCCCCTTTTCTGGGAAAAATTTGGTTGATTATATAGGGAATCACTGAAGCATGACCAGAACGGGCCCCCTCTTAGGCAGTCAGTGGGCCCCCACTTATGAAAATTTCAGGATCCGCCACTGTCTTGCACTTGCAAGCTCGTGGAATTCATGCAATAACCCTATACTATAAGTTATATGGTTTACTACTGACCCCTACAGCCTCACCCCTATAGATTTTACTAACCCTCTATGGATCCGTAGGAGGTCAGAAGCAAACTTCATAACGAATTTAACGCACAGTACACTTTTTTTGCCAAGTTTTGTATAAAATGTTAAAAATAAACAATGAAATAGAATAACAATAATAGTAGAACTGACATAATGATACCCCTATGAAATCTACTGACCCCATACAGATCCATAGCACCATGTGACGACGTTAAACCAATCACACGTCACTATGCGATAATATAATATAGTATCAAATATTTAATGTAGATTTCTTTATAAAATAAAAATGCAATATTTGCCTACATTTTTACTGGTCTAAATAAATATAGTTATTTATTATATACCTAAGAAGTATAGCATTTCCGATGAGTTCAAAATATTACATCTTGATTGATATTGTATTTCATACCACATGCATCTCCTTAAAGTTTTGTATGCACTAGAGAGGTCTTGTAGGAATTGGACAAAAAATAATCAATGTTGCTGAAATATTTGGTAAATATATAATATAGTTCAAAGCTCATACAATATGATATACTGCTCAGGACAAAAAGGAAGATAAATTTTGAAATGATTACTGGTAAAAAAAAAAAAAAATTATCTCTATATTAATAATCTAATGATGGTAACTGACAGTAAAGTGGGCCCACTTTACTGTCAGTTACCATCATTAGATTATTAATATAGAGATATTTTTAATTTTTTTTTACCAGTAATCATTTCAAAATTTATCTTCCTTTTTGTCACAAAATTAATGAGCAAATTCAACATCAATAAGATGTTAAATTAAAGGCATAATAATAAATATGTACTTCTACTAAAGGAGGAGGGTTAACAATCATGACCATGAGGGTCTCGCAGTCTGACAAATAAATATGTTGTTTTTCTTTCAAATACATTTTAGGTTGTTATTTTTTTTTTCACTTTCATCTAAAAGGTTTATATAACAGTGACTGTTTAAGTTTTAACAATCTTAGTTACCAGATGGATACACTGATGATTTCTCTTTTTTATAAAAATTTAAAAATCAAAATTTGGATATTATTGACTGCATTGGCTAATGATTGATTGTTGGTGTTAAATGGCACTTTCAGCATTCTTAGCTACATGTATATCATGAGGGCCATTTTTTATATGTCTGCAAAAAATTTTTGCGGTCGTATATTGGTATGACGTTGGCGTCGAAGACACATTGGTTTTCGCACAATAACTTTAGTTTAAGTGAATGGATCTCTATGAAATTTTACCATAAGGTTCAATACCACAAAAGGAAGGTTGGGATTGATTTTGGGGGTTATGGTCCTAACAGTTTAGGAATTAGGGGCCAAAAAGAGGCCCAAAAAGACATTTTTCTAATTTCCAGACAATAACTTGTGTTTAAGTGTATGGATCTCTCTGAAATTTCCATACCACAAAGGGATGGTAAGGATTGGCTTTGGGTGGTTATGGCTCAAACCGTTTAGGAATTAGGGGGAAAAAGGAGAAAAACAAGGGTTTCCTGGTTAATGGACAATTTAAAAGCAGTGTAAGGGAGGTAATCCAAAAACAAAATTGTACAATGTTGTACAATGTTGGATTACCTCCCTTACACTGCTTTTAAATATCTATTTAAGACTGTTATGATGTATTTAAATTCGCACAGGCACAGTGTATTGCACAAAAGCAAAAAATTGAATATAAATTCAAATCATATAACCAATTCTAAGTTCTTTGACTACAGTTATTCTGTGTCAGAAACCTATTATGTGTCAAATATTTAATTACAATCCAAATTCAGACCTGTATCAAGCGTGAATATTGTGTCCATTTTTGCCCCAACTGTTCAGGGTTGGACCTCTGCGGTCGTATCCAGCTGCGCCCGGCGAAGCAATTTATTATTGGCCTATGAAGCCAGAGTGAACCACTGACCTTCCGCAGGAAATCTGCCATCCTGGTCCATTAAGATCAGAGTTGAACGCACCTGCCACGTGCAGGGTTCAAATTCACAACCTCAATGTTAACAGGATTATAATACTTTAATTAACTTCTAAGACCACTCAGCCACAAGTCCCCTTATTGGCTTCAGACCTGCCAACTTTCACGATTTATGGGGGCTCGCCTGATATACTAACCATTGATCTTATGTAGAATCTTTTAGATACAGGTTTAATTACATGTATCACATAAACTTTACATTATTGATGATTCAGGTCAAGGTAAAATAAATCCTGTCAGACAGACATGTACACCTTACAATTATTCCATACACCAAATATTGCTATAATTACTTTAAAAACAGACCAAAACACAAAAACATAACATTGACCAATGAACCATGAAAAAGAGGTCAATGTCAGATGATACCTGCAAGACATGTACACCTTACAATTATTCCATACACCAAATATAGCTGACCTATTGCTATTAGTACTTGAAAAACAGACCAAAACAAAACAAGAGGCTGTCAGAGTGACAGCAAACCGGATTTCCTGCAGAGGTCGAACCCTGAACCATTGAGCAAGTATGGACACTACATTTAAGCTTAAAACAGCTCTGAATTTGGATTGTGATTGAATATTTGACACAGCATAGGTTTGTTAAAATGAAAACAAAATGAATGTGGTCAAAGAACTGAAAAAATTGAAATTGGACATTTACCTATTATGGTCCAATATCCAAAATCTAAGTACATCGTTAGAATCAGCATATGAAAGAACCCCAAGAATTCAATTTTTGATAATTTAGGACCCTTTGGACCTCAATGTGGACCAATTTGATAAAGGAGCCTACAATCCAAAATCTCTAAATACATGGTTAGACTCAGCATTTCGAAGAACCCCATAAATTCAATTTTTGTTGAATCAAACAAAGTTTAATTTTGGACCCTGATTTGGACCAACTTGAAAACTGGGCCCAAAAATCTAATATTTAAACACAGGTTTGGATTCAGCATTTGAAAGAACCCTATATATATTTAATTTATGTTGAAATGAAATACAGTTTAATTTTATCCATATAATTTTCTGTTCAAAGGGAAATAACTCAAAATGAATAAATTATCAACACAAAGTTCTCTAAAATTAGATATGATGTTACACAATGTATATCTATTTTCAAATCATAATCAAATATAATTAATAGTTCCAAATATTTTTTCTTTCATTTGTCACAAACTAATATAGATCTGCAACTTATCTATCAATGTCAACAACTTTATCTACACAATGTAATGTAATGAAATATAACCTTTAATAAAAATAGATTATTATCTAATTAAAGGAGTTCACTTCATCAAAAATAAATCAGTGGCGGATCCAGGGGCGGGGTTCCGGGGGTTGGAACCCCCCCTTTTTTTTGACGATCAATGCATTTGAATGGGGACATATAGTTGGAACCCCCCTTTATCCTGGGTTGGGAACCCCCCCTTTTAAAAATGGCTGGATCCGCCCCTGTAAATTATATATATAGCATTCAGAAATTGAGTTTAAACAGAATAACATACAAACCTACCACAAAATTCTTCAAACAATTTACCAAAGAAATGAAAAAAAAAAATCCAAAATGTCATTTATCATTCATACAATGCCTTTTAAAAATCTTTTAAAAAATGAGTTATTTCCCTATGAACAGAATGGAGTGATTAATAAGAATTTCATCAAAAATTGAATTCTTGGGAAATGAACGGACACTGTTTGGCAGACGCCCGCCTGCCCACCCCCCCGCCATACATCCCCAAATCAATAACCGATTTTTCTTTCGAAAATCCGGTTAAAAAGACCAATGAACCATGAAAATGAGGTCAAGGTCAGATGAAACCTGCCAGACATGTACACCTTACAATTATTCCATACACCCAATATAGCTGACCTATTGCTATTAGTACTTGAAAAACAGACCAAAACACAAAAACTTAACACTGACCATTGAACCATGAAACTGAGGTCAAGGTCAGATGAAACCTGCCAGACTGACATGTACCCCTTACAATCATTCCTTACACTGCATATATTTGACCTACTGCTTATAATTCCTGAGAAATGGACATAATAACATAACTTTAACCTTGATCACTGATCCATGAAATGAGGTCGAGGTTAGAAGAACCCTGTCTGACAGACATGTAGACCTTGCAAGGAACCCATATAGCAAATATAGTTATCCTATTACTCATAATAAGTGAGAAATTCACATAACCAAAAATATTTTTTTACAAGCAGTCACTGACCATGAAAATGAGGTCAAGGACAATAGACATATGGCAGACGGAAACAGGAAACTTCCTAACATAAGGTTTCTGTATATAAGGTATGAAGCATCCAGATCTTCTACCTTCTGAAATATAAAGCTTTATACAAATAGTTTACGCTGCAGCCGGATAATAATCCCTATGTCACAGAGGAGACAATAACTGTCAAAGAGTTAGGGATGAGTCATGTACCATATGTATGCCAACAAACAAATGGTAAGGCAAGTAAATCTGATGCCCTACTTATATGATTAATACCCTATTGGAAAATAAAATATTATAGAATATTAAGCTTGAACTGTCTGCAGAGCAGGACAAATACCCAAGCTTCCCCTTTTAGTATAAATAAAATGCTTCGCTGAGCGCAGCCTGATACTACCGCAGAGGTCGAACCCTGAACAGTTGGGGCAAATTTGGATATAATATTCAAGCTTGAAACTGTCTGAATTTTGATTGTGATCAAATTTTTGACATAATATAGGTTTCTGACACAAAATAAATGTGGTAAAAAGATCTTACATATCTATTGCGCAATACTGTGCAATTGAAGATTGCTTCTTGAAACTTTTACAAAATTTGAAATTTGAAAATTTTGAAAAAAATATGAATTCCTTAAAAAAATTGGAAACCCCCCCCCCCCGCGACTTTTAGAATCCCCCCCTTGGAGCAATTACCCCAAGACTCGATCCAATTCTTTCCTTTGTAGTATGGAACCTTGTAGTACAATTTCAGAGATATCCATACACATCTAACACAAGTTATTATTTGGAAACTAGAATAATGAATGTTTTTGGCCCTTTTTTGGCTCCTTATTCCTACATGTTTGAGGCAATACCCCCAAACTCAATCCCAGCCTTCCCTTTGTGATATGGAACCTTATGGTACAATATCAAGGAGATCCATACACTTACACACAAGTTATTGTCCGGAAACTACAAAAATTGTTGTTTATGGCCCCTTTTAGGCCCTTAATTCCTAAACTGTTTGCCCCATAACCCCTAATATGAATCCCTAACTTCTACTTGTAGTATTAAACATTGTTGTACAATTTCAGAGCAATGGAAATACTTATACACAAGTTATTATCCTGAAACTAGAAAAATGTTTGTTTTGGGCCCCTAATTCCTAAACTGTTGAGACCATCATCCCCAAAATCAATCCCAACTTTCCTTTTGTGGTATTGAACCTTCTTAAAAAATTTCATAGAGATCCATATTCCTGTATTTTGATGCACTACGAATATGCACATCTTCATATTAAGATCTATGTACAAAGTTTCGTGATATGATGAAATGTGTAGGATTTTGGTCCATAAAGTGCAAATACTTAGGTGGCTTTGTCAATGGATCAGAATGGTGAATTAGTATCTTCAATCAGTCTCAGATTCAATGTACACAGTTTCATCAAAATCTGATAAAGCATGTAGTTGTGTCCACAAAGTACATATACAATGGTAAGTTCAATGGGCATGATTTGCAAGTACTAAATTGAGAAAATATCCTTTCTGTTACGAAGTTTGCTTTAAATTTGACAAATGACTTGAAGACAGTTGGATAAATGGACAATCAAGCTGATAACTATATAATTTTTGTTTGTTGGGGGTACAATTATTTTGTTAGCTCTTTCTACTGATTATTAATGTGAATATCACATATAAATGGTGCATTAAATTTATGTGAAAGGGAGAAGCTGTCTTAGGCCATGGTTTTTTAATTTGTTGGTTTACGGATTTTCAGATGAAAAATTCGGGTCGGTCGGTCAAAAAAAAGAAAAAAAATATCTAACAAGATATGTATAAATTAGATATATATTTCAGCTTACAAATTATAATTTTGGTATGCTATTTTGTCATCATTTCTTAAATTTTAGCTCCAAATATTATTGCTCAGCTGTTTTAAACATATATAATTTGAATGCCATCATCATATAATTTTGTTGAAAGGGGGTATAAAATAAATGGTCATTGCATGAACAAGAAAAATCAGCTACACGTTGCTTTTTATCAACTTTCAGAAAAAATAGTGATTAATGAGCTTAAATCACAAAAAACGTGAAATAAAATTGCAAACACGTCGCACAAATCACTTTATCATCCGTGCCAAAGCAAAGTAGACTCGTCCACCAGAAAGATGAGGATATCGGTTTCATGCTTTGTCAGGCAATCCCATTTCTGATATCCAAATGGACGATCTTTTTTTTCTATCTATGAAACAAGAAAAGTCCAAAGTTTTTGTGGATGTCTCTTATTTTTAACTTGATGTCTTTCACATTTGGATGGGTCCATTTCATCTATGAGATAAAAAATCTACGAAATTTTGATAAAAAGGAAAACAGACTTTTTGTAATGGGTTTTATTCATAGGTTTCGTTCCACAAAATTATTTGGGCAAACAACATTTCAAGGTCAGTTATGATTATCTATTTTTAGAAACAAAAAATACGGATTATTTTTAAATTTTTATTTTTTAGAACACAATGCGTAATTATTTCTGTAAATGTTTAACATGCTAAAATAATGCATTTAATTTCATAAAAATGCTGCTAAGTTGATATTTTATTTATATTTCAGGGACAATGTAATTGTTAGGGTTGGCGGGAATAAAAAAGCATGAAATGTCAATTTTAAATTTGTTTCTGAAAATCGAAAAAATAGGGTTGGCGGATCTGTAAACCAACAAATTAAACAACCCTCGCCTTAAGTTTCATGAAAATCATGCAAGTAAAAAATCAACACCTTGTATATGACGTATATAACCATAATTACTGTTATCATAATCACAAATATAAATAATCTTGTTTTAATATACAAAATCTGAAAACTTACCTAATAAAAAAGGGAGTTCCTCTTAAAGCTGGATAAGAGGACAAACGACTGAATTGAGCATGGTAATTAAATATTTTCTCTTAACTTTAGAGTTGGGGAACAACTTAATAACTTTAAGCACAATAAGTAATTTGTCAAAAATATACATATATCATATATCAATATAACACTAACCAAGAATAATACATACAGTCAATTCATAAGAGAAACATAGTTTATGTATAAGGAGGCTTGCTTCCATAAGAGGTCAGTATTACAAATATACTTAAATAATAATAATGTTTCAAAATCAAAGTGCTTTGCCCATGATTTTATTTTCCAGCACTACCTGTAGTCAAGGTCTTAGTTTTTCTTTATTGATTTTATCAAATTATAAAACCATGATCAAATCATGTATATATATATATATATATATATCACCACACTTCAGAAGTTTCTCTTTCCTGTTGTCACATAGCAGTAAATTCAGATCTCTCTTTCTATTATCTCTTTTTATTCATAAACTAACGCTATTCCACAAAATTTATCTGATTTATTTGATTAATCTGAAATTATAAAATGTTAACATGTTTTATCATTTTCAATTGAAAATCATTTGGACATTTTTAACATCTACTATAAATTATACATCATCAGGTATTTTCAGGCCTCTACAATGATTTATATTTGCAATTATCCCATCAGACAAGTAATGGTCAAAACTATTGTGTGTCCAAATGGAACTGTAACCCAAAAATATGATAGAGGTCATTAGATTTAAAATAAAACAAGAGTGCACACCCTGAAATGTCTCACCTGCTTTACTGACCATTATTGATTTAATGTCCAAAGTCTTAAACATAAAGGTTTTACTGTGTGTAATCTGGTCAAAAGAATAGCTTTTGATTGCTTGAAATTGTGCTGTACAAAATTGTAACCTTTCAAAATTGTGCCACACACTAAAACCCCCATGGGGATTTTCAAAACTTGGCAGGTATAAAAAACCCATACTGTATAGTCGGCTATAAAAAATATGAAACAATTCAATTAGGAAAACTAACAGCCTAATTTATAACAAAATAATTTACGAAAAACAAATGTGATTCATGAACCAACCACAACCAATGAATTACAGACTACTGACTAGGGACAGGCACATAAAGAATATGGTAGGGGTTAAAATATTTGTGAGTGCTAAACCCTCCCCTAACCTGGGACAGTGGTGTTACAACACAACATAATAACAAACTATAATCAAAGTGCTTGTGACCACTGAAGGGTAAAGATTGCTTTCATTTTCCAATTTTGTGAATTTTTAAATAAAACATAGAATTGTATTTTGCTAGTCAAATTACAAAATTTGAGTTGGAGTTATCTTCCTTTGTTCATGATTGTTCATTTGTAGTTGGACCTATTTTTCTAAAAAGATTCATACACTATGCATTACTTATGTAATTTTTAATAATCAAAGTGCTGGATAGTACCTGTGGAAAGTTTGCAACGGTAGATGTGTATTATTTCAAATAGGTTGTAGATGTGTATTATTTCAAATATGTATTTAATCATGTTTTTTTCCAAAACCATTGTCTCATCAGCAATTATCAAAAATCACACTTTTGTTCATATGTTTGTCATGTAAAATTTTGATAATTTCTATTGCAACCTTAAACTGTAGATTTTAAATAATCAAATATACAGAAAGCTCTGTTAATTTCTTTCTGTGCCCATCCCATGTAAAGAGCCTGTGATTTTAGTATTTTTATTGATTTAGGTCCTTCATATTTGTTTTTGGTAAATTGTATTATTACTAATTAAGCAGTTAGTTTTCTTGTTTGAATTGTTCCACATTTTTTATATCACGGGCTTTTATAGCTTACTATATGGCATGAGTTTTTCTCATTGTTGACGACGGTATAGTGACCTATAATTGTTTATATATCTTCCTCCTTTGAACTCTTTTGAATAGCTGGTTCATTCGCAAAAATTACCACATCTCTTAATTTAAATAACACAGCAAACTTAAATCAATACATGTCATTCAAATCTTTTTGAAATGACGAACAGGAGTATATATGGTTAAGGGTGGGGATCTCGACCGTTTACAAGTTCTCAAACAGGAGAGGGGTGGGAGTGACCCCAGGGGACTAGACTTCTAATTCATTTGATGTGTTTTATTGTCCAATACAAGAATATATATGGTTTAGGGGTTGGGATCTCTGTCAACATGTCAGACATTAACTCAAAAATACTTTAACCAATTTGCATAAAACTTTGGTGAATTGTTTATATCAATTGACGTGAGCTCCCTTTTGTTTTTTATAAAATTTAGATTTTACGTTTCCGAGTTATTGGGTTTTATTCATTAAAAAGGGATTTTCCCGTTTTCGGACAATAAGTCAAGAATGCTTTCACCAACTTGCAAGAAATTGTGGTGAATTGTTTATATCTATTGACATGTGCTCCTTTCTTTCGATTTTTCATAAATTTTAGATTTTACGCTTCAGCTCTGAGTTACAGAGTTTTATTCATAAAATTTTTACAAACAAAGTTTAATTTTGGACCCTTTTGACCTCAATGTGGACAAAGTTGATAACGGGGCCCAAAAATCAAAAATCTAAATACATGGTTAGATTCAGCATATCAAAGAACCCCATATATTCAATTTTGTTGAAATCAAACAAAGTTTAATTTTGGACCCGATTTAGACCAACTTGAAAACTGGGCCCATAATCAAAATCTAAATACATGTTTAGATTCAGCATATCAAAGAACCCTATGAATTCAATTTTGTTAAAATCAAACTAAGTTTAATTTTGGACCCTTTGGACCTTAATGTAGACCAATTTGAAAATGGGACCAAAAATTAAGAATCTAAATACACGGTTAGATTCGGCATATCAAAGAACCCCAATAATTCAATTTTGATGAAATCAAACAAAGTTTAATTTTGGACCCTTTTGACCTCAATGTGGAAAAAATTGATAACGGGCCCAAAATCAAAAATCTAAATACATGGTTAGATTCAGCATATCAAAGAACCCCATATATTCAATTTTGTTGAAATCAAACAAAAAAAGTTTAATTTTGGACCCGATTTGGACCAACTTGAAAACTGGGCCCATAATCAAAATCTTAATACATGTTTAGATTCAGCATATCAAAGAACCCTAAGAATTCAATTTTGTTAAAATCAAACTAAGTTTAATTTTGGACCCTTTGGACCTTAATGTAGACCAATTTGAAAGCGGGACCAAAATTAAGAATCTAAATACACGGTTAGATTCGGCATATCAAAGAACCCCAATAATTCAATTTTGATGAAATCAAACAAAGTTTAATTTTGGACCCTTTGGACCTCAATGTGGACCAATTTAAAACGGGGCCCAAAATCCAAAAACTTAATACGATTAGATTCAGCATATTAAAGAACCCCAAGAGTTCAAGAATAAAACCCCATTGAAATTGGTCAAGAAATAAGCAATTTATACAAAGTATCTTCTTTTGCACAATACTGTGCAATTGAATATTTCTTGCAATTGTTTTTTGGGATTTTCCAGTTTTGGACAAAACTCAAAAATGCTTTCAGCAATTCTTATGAAACTTTGGTGAATTGTTTGTTTGTATTGATGTAAGCTCCCTTTAGAATTTTATAAATTTTACATTTTACATTTCTGAGTTATGGGGTTTTATTCATTAAAAAAAGGGGTGATTTTCCAGTTTTCGGACAATAACTCAAAAATGCTATTACCAATTTTCATGACACTTAGGGAATTGTTTATATCTATTGATGTAAGCTCCCTTTTTATTTTCATAAATTTCTAATATGACATTGAGAATTAATTGAACTTTATTTGTTTATAGTCTGACAACAGATTTACTTAAGTATTGCACAACAGCAAGAAATCTTTAATTGAATATAAATTCAATTCATATAACCAATTTTAAGTTCTTTAACTACATTTATTCAGAAACCTATAATATGTCAAATATTTCATTACAACCCAAATTCAGACCTGAATCAAGCTTGAATATTGTGTCCATTTTTGCCCGAACTGTTCAGGGTTGGACCACTGCGGGCGTATCTAGCTGCACTCAGCGAAGCAGTTTATTTTATTGTCCCATACAAGAATATATATGGTTTCGGGGTGGGGTTCTTGACCGTTTGCAAGTTTTCAAAAAAAAGGGGTGGGGTGACCCCCGTTGACTTCCCCTATATTTCATTTGATTTGTTTTATTGTCCAATACAAGAATATTTATGGTTTAGGAGTGGGGATCTCGACAGTTTACAAGTTCTAAAACAGGTCTGAGGAGGGGGTAGGGGTGACCCCCAGGGACTCGCCCTATATTTCATTTGATTTGTTTCATTGTCCCATACATGAATATATATGGTTTAGGGGTGGGAACCTCGACCGTTTACACGTTGTATATATAAGGGGGTGGGGGTGACCCCGTGGACTTCCCCTATATTTCATTTGATTTGTTTTATTGTCCCATACAAGAATATTTATGGTTTAGGGTTGGGGATCTCGACCGTTTACAAGTTCTCAAACAGAAGGGGTGGGGTCACCCCAGGGACTCCCCCAATATTTCATTTGATTTGTTTTATTGTCTCATACAAGAATATATATGGTTTAGGGGTGGGGATCTCAACTGTTTACAAGATAAAAGCACATTCTCAAGTGTTAACCTGCTGATCAATTATAGTCATATTTGCTCTAGCTGCTTTTGCTTTTGAGGTATAAGCCAAATATGGGATTTTCCCCCTATGTTCTTTTTTTAGCAACAGCAGCCATGTTTGTTGATAAACCAAATCCCTGTATACAAACTAGATACCCTACAGAACATGCAGAAAAAGTTAGATTAAATTTTGCCCAGTAATTTCATAGCAGAAGATTTTTTTTTTAAAATAACTACAGAAAGACGGAGGACAGACACTGGATGCCAAGTGATGGCAAAAGCTCTTAGATGAGCTAAAAAAGGTAATTTCTGCACCTGTCAGATTTTCTCTATCTATAGCGGTTTTCATGATAATAGACAACACTTACATTTTACGAGAGAGAGAAAGAGAGAGATATGTTTGGTACCAGCTAGCCAAGAGGGTTCACTGGTAAAAATATAAGTTCATGGATACTATATAGCAGGTGCCTACTGTTATCTATAACTGGCCCTGTGAGCCAGGTATAGTTTGCTAAATACTCATAATGATTCATTAGACCCTCAGTGAAAATGTATTTGTATATACACACACTTGTTAATATGTATAAAACAGAACATGTTGAAATAAAGTCTTTTATATCTTAACAGTATTAGCTCCTGACTTACTTGTGGATAAGCTGCTGTATATATAACATTTTGTTGACCACCTGAAGGATCTGTTAAAATGTTGTTTGTTAATGTCTGGCCTCCTGCAAAAAAGCAAAATCAAAATTTCATTTAAACATTAAAAACTTATCAACAATATTCCATTATCTATGAAACTGACTTTCACTTTTGTTTTTAATTGCAATATTTTATCAATTACACACAAATATTTCATCTTCTCTTTTACTGAGTATATAATATTGGCAGCTTTTTTTTTTATAAACATCTGATATTATAAATATATTTTTTTTTTTATATGAAAAAGAGTATTTCTTGCATTGCCTTCTGATATTTTTGCAATGTTACCAAACAAAAAAACTTCTTTGATAACTAATATTCAATCTGTTCTAATAATATCTGTGTATGTCCACAATCCCAAAGTAAATGTTCTAGTGTCTCAATTTCTCTATTACAAATTGTACAATTTGGATGATCATAAATCTTAATTTTATGAAGAAATATGTTTGTAGCTATGATTTGATGGTTGAATCTATAGTATACTGAAGCCACCGTAGCTTGGAATGTTTTGTGACAACAAATGGCAGTTTAGAATTTTTTTTCCTATGATTTTTATGTGACCAGGTGGAATTCAGGCTAATTATGACTTGCATGCGGAATGTTCAAAGACTCCACCCACTTTGAACTTGATCTTTGTTTTATGGTAATAAGCATTGTGTATAAGTTTTCATAACATTTGGTTGAGGCAAACTAAAGTTAGAGAACGGAAACTAATTTTGTGATGTACAGACGGATAAGGGTAACACTTAATGCCCCAACCGCCACAGGGGGGGCATAAAAATGTGTTCAATATAGTTAGATCGTTATAATATAAGGGTAAAACAGATATAAATGAAGTACAAATTTGGGAATATTATCAAGGGGATAAATTGTACATAAATCAACTTGTCCACATTTATCAAAGCCAAAATTTTCTGTCTATCTTATCTGACTAGTGATAACACTTTTCTTTTTATTTAAAACAATATATCATATCTTTAGATTCTTTCGAACTTTAAACAAGTCTTTTATTAGAAGATGGAATTAAAGGTAGTTTTAAACTTGTAGTTTTTTCCCACAAAGGATTTCGATGCTTGATGTACAGCAGATATAATACTATTTAATCTAAAAAAAATCATCTGATATATTTCTTCTAGTTTTTGATTGTTGGTTGTAACACTGTTCAGACTTAACTAGCTGCCAGAGTAGATTTTAGAGGTTTTACAATGCTTGGTCATGTTTTAAGAAAAAGGGTGTGAGTATGTTCTAAAAAGTTGATAATGAAAAAACAGAATAAACTGCTGACATAGAGATTTGTCTCACCTGTCGGCATAAAATTCGGAAAAAGACAATCTGATGGACAGCAACATTGCTAATTAATTCAAGGTCACTGGACCAAGAAAATAGTGGGCAGGGCCTCAAAATGGTCAACATACTAAGATGTACAGACAGTAATGTAACTTTGTAGAAAATAGAAAAGTAGTTCCTATCTAACTTAAGCAGAAAACTTAACATTGAAAATTGGTAATTAACTGAATATCACTGGACCATGACCTACGGGGGTAGGGAGTCCAAATAGTCGTCAAACTGATATGTACTGATAGTAATGCAACTTTATAGAAAATATCATTGATCTATCAAAAGTTGTTGCTATCAAACTAACTTAAGCATAAAACTTAACATTGAAAATTGCTCATTAATTAAATAGCTGGACCATGACCAGGGGGCAGGGCCTCGAAATAGTTGACAAACTGATATAAACTGATAGTAATGCAACTTTATAGAAAATATCATTGATCTATCACAAGTAGTTCCTATCAAACTAACATAAGCAGAAACTTAACAGTGAAAATTGCTTATTAATTCAAAGTCATTGGACCATAACCTAGAGGCAGGGCCTCAAAATTGTTGTCAACTGATATGTACTGATAGTAATGCAACTTCATACAAAATATTTTTGATCTATCACAAGTAGTTCCTATCAAACTTAACTTAAGCAGAAAACTTAACAATTGTTGACACCAATGACGATGACGCCCGAAAAGCAACACCTATTTCTGGACTCTCGCCATTCGCGACTTCATCGAAGGCAAGTAAAAAAAATAGCAACCCCATATCATTATTAAATACAGTATATAAAATTTGCTCTAAAGTAATAGCAACATACTTTAGTTTTAGATAAACTAATAGATTTTGATTTAACTGGGTTTATTTGTTGGAGATACATTTGAGAAAATCTTCGTTTTATTTACGATACACGTATTGTGCAATTTACTGAAGAAGAAGATATTCCAGGTCTTTTATTGCTCAATAATTATATAAAGGCATTTGAATCAATTTCTTTGGAATTCTCACCAGTGTACTGAAGCTGTTCAATTCTGGAGAATCAAGAATTAATTGAATTAAAGTTTTTTCATAACAATATTTTGATCAGGGAGGGCATCTTTCAGAATTTTTTTTCTATAGAACAAGGTTGTAGACAAGGTGATCCCTTGTCTCCTTTTATTTTCATTCTCTGTGCTGAGATATTAGCACTAAAAATATGAAAATGAAAAAATAAGTGGCATTACAGTTACTCAATTTGAGCACAAACTTTCAAGTTTGCTGATGACACATCTCTCATCCTAGATGGTAAAGAAAAATATTTGAATGATTGATTGTTGGTTGCTTAATGGATTTGCTTTGAAAGAAGCATTAAATGAATTAGATTGGTTTGGAAACATAGCAATAAGGTGTTATGCACAAATAGAAACCCATCATGGGGAAAAACATATTTTAAGTTACTAGGTTTCAGATTTGATGTTAATCTTGATAGAATTGTAAAAAATAATTATGATGAAAATGTATATAAAATTTGTAATTAAACAGTGGTCAAAACAAAATCTTACTGTTATTGGTTGAATTACTGTTGTGAAGACATTGATTTTCCGAATTTAATTCATTTGTTTATATCCTAACTCCAAGTGATGAATCTAAACATAGACCAATACTGTCTGATTCTGCATTGCTGCATGTAATTGATTGAGGTAACATGTAAACCGGAGCATAATTGATCATTCCCTTTCAATGAAGACAAGAAAGCTTTCAAGAAAATTTTCCATGTACAATGAGTGTTTTAAAATTTCAAACTACCGGCAAACAGGAAGTGGATACCTCACAGATATAAAATTGCTAACTCGCTACAACTCAACATTAAAATGCAGATACTAAGAGCTGTCATTAATAATGGTAATATGTCCCAATTTTCAAACTTGAAAGAGGATGTTGCCAAGGGACCCATTGTCTCCCTATTTGTTTATTATTGGGGTGGAATTACTTGCTATACAGCTCAAAAGGAATTAAAATAAAATGCTTCGCAGGGCGCAGCTTGATACGACCGCAGAGGTCGAACCCTGAACAGTTGGGGCAAGTATGGACACAACATTCAAGCTTGATACAGCTCTGAATTTGGATTGTGATTAAATATTTGACACAGCATAGGTTTCTGACACAGAATGAATGTGGTCTAAGAACTTAAAAATTTTAAATTGGACATTCACCTATAATGGTCAAATATCCAAAATCTAAATACATGGTTAGATTCAGCATATCAAAGAACCCCAAGAGTTCAATTTTTGATGAAATCAAACAAAGTTTAATTTTGGACCCTTTTGACCTCAATGTGGACAAAGTTGATAACAGGGCCCAAAAATCAAAAATCTAAATACATGGTTAGATTCAGCATATCAAAGAACCCCATATATTCAATTTTGTTGAAATCAAACAAAGTTTAATTTTGGACCCGATTTGGACCAACTTGAAAACTGGGCCCATAATCAAAAATCTAAATACATGTTTAGATTCAGCATATCAAAGAACCCTAAGAATTCAATTTTGTTAAAATCAAACTAAGTTTAATTTTGGACCCTTTGGACCTTAATGTAGACCAATTTGAAAACGGGACCAAAATTAAGAATCTAAATACACGGTTAGATTCGGCATATCAAAGAACCCCAATAATTCAATTTTGATGAAATCAAACAAAGTTTAATTTTGGACCCTTTTGACCTCAATGTGGACAAAGTTGATAACGGGCCCAAAATCAAAAATCTAAATACATGGTTAGACTCAGCATATCGAAGAACCCCATATATTCAATTTTGTTGAAATCAAACAAAGTTTAATTTTGGACCCGATTTGGACCAACTTGAAAACTGGGCCCATAATCAAAAATCTAAATACATGTTTAGATTCAGCATATCAAAGAACCCATGTATTCAATTTTTGTTGAAATCAAACAAAGTTTAATTTTGGACCCCGATTTGGACCAATTTGAAAACTGGGCCCATAATCAAAAATCTAAATACAAGTTTAGATTCAGCATATCAAAGAACCCTAAGAATTTAATTTTTGTTAAAATCAAACTAAGTTTAATTTTGGACCCTTTGGACCTTAATGTAGACCAATTTGAAAACGGGACCAAAAATTAAAAATCTCAATACACCGTTAGATTTGGAATGTCAAAGAACCCCAATAATTCAATTTTTGATGAAATCAAACAAAGTTTAATTTTGGACCCTTTGGACCTCAATGTGGACCAATTTAAAAAACAGGGACCAAAATCCAAAAACTTAATACACAGTTAGATTCAGCATATTTAAGAACCCCAAGAATTCAAGAATAAAACCCCATTGAAATTGGTCAAGAAATAAGCAATTTATACAAAGTATCTTCTTTTGCACAATACTGTGCAATTGAATATTTCTTGCAATTGCGCAATACTGTGCAATTGAATATTTCTTGCTATTGCGCAATACTGTACAATTGACAATTTCTTGCTATTGCGCAATATTGTGCTATTGGATATTTCTTGCTATTGCGCAATACTGTGCAATTGAAGATTTCTTGCTATTGCGCAATACTGTGCAATTGAAAATTTCTTGCTACTGCACAATACTTAATATATTAATTTACATATCCTGTTTGGTGTGTATCTCTTGCCTTATCATTATTATTTGCTTTTATATATAAATCAGAAATTTAATAATAAAGTTTTGGCAAATTTCAATATACATAATTTAAAAGCAGTTTAGGTGAGATAAACAAAAAGCTTCATCAGCAATATTTTATATTGGCAAATTTCCAATGAAGTTCATTAAACTAAAGTTATTGGCAATGGAATTTCAATGGAATTTATTAATAATAAAGTTTTGGCAAATTTTTATGTGACAATTTTTTCATATAAATAATTTAAAAGCAGTTTAGGTGAGATATTCAAATGAGTTTCAATTACCAACCTTACACTGCCTTTTAAATTATGTTTTTTCTTTTGTAATGCATTAGAATCGAATAACAGTACTGTAGTTGAAGAGTTGCCACCGTCAATTTGATTTGACGGTCTTACTGTCTCGCCACGCCGCCAGTAAAACTGCATTTGTCCGACAATTGACGGTGGCAACTCTTCAACTACAGTACTGTCCATTAACCTGCAAACCCTTTTCCCCCCTTTTTTGCACCTTATTCCTTAACACTTTGAGCCATAACTCCCAAAGACAATTCTTACCATCCCTTTGTGGTATTCCAATATCCAAAATCTAAATACATGGTTAGATTCAGCGTATCAAAGAACCCCAAGAATTCAATTTTTGATGAAATCAAATAAAGTTCAATTTTTGACCCTCTAAACCTCAATGTGGACAAAGTTGATAACCAGGCCAGAATATCAAAAATCTAAATACATGGTTAGATTCAGCATATCGAAGAACCCCATATATTCAATTTTTGTTGAAATCAAACAAAGTTTAATTTTGGACCCCGATTTGGACCAACTTGAAAACTGGGCCCATAATAAAAAAACTAAGTACATGTTTAGATTCAGCATATCAAAGAACCCCAAGAATTCAATTTTTGTTAAAATCAAACTAAGTTTAATTTTGGACCCTTTGGACCTTAATGTAGACCAATTTGAAAACGGGACCAAAAATTAAAAATCTAAATACACAGTTAGATTCGGCATATCAAAGAACCCCTATAGTTCAATTTTCGATGAAATCAAACAAAGTTTAATTTTGGCCCCTTTTGGCCCCTAATTCCTAAACTGTTGGGACCAAAACTCCTTTTTGGCCCCAAATTCCTAAACCTTTAGGGCATTTACCCCCAAACTCAAACCCAGCTTTCCCTTTGTGACATGGAACCTTGTAGTACAATTTCATAAAGATCCATACACTTACACACAAGTTATTGTCCTGAAACTAGAAAAATGCTTGTTTTTGCCCCTTTTTGGCCCCTAATTCCTAAAACTTTGAGGCAATTACCCCCAAAATCAATCCCAGCCTTCCCTTTGTGGTATGGTACCTTGCAGTACAATTTCAGAGAGATCCATACACTTGAACACAAGTAATTGTCTGGAAACTAGAAAATACTTATATTTGTCCACTTTTGGCCCCTTATTCCTAAACGTTTTGGGCAATTACCCCAAACTCAATTCCAGCTTTTCCTTTGTGATATGGAACCTTGTAGTACAATTTCAGAAAGATCCATACACTTACACAGAAGTTATTGTCCTGAAACTAGAAAATGCTTGTTTTTGCCCTTTTTGCCCTTATTCCTAAAATTTTGAGGCAATTACCCCAAAATCAATCCCAGTATTCCCTTTGTGATATGGAACCTTGTGGTACAATGTCAGAGAGATCCATACACTAACACACAAGTTATGTCTGGAAGTTACCAAAATGCTTATTTTGGCCCCTAATTCCTTAACTGTTGGTACCATAACCCCAAAATCAATCCCAACCTTCCTTTTGTGGTGTTGAACCTTATGGTAAAATTTCATAGAGATCCATTAACTTAAACTAAAGTTAGAGTGCGAAAACTAATGTGTCTTCGGACGACGACGACGCCAACGTCATACCAATATACGACCGCAAAAATTTTTTGCAGTCGTATAAAAAGGGGGTGAATATAAATGGGAATGAGCCACACATTAGTAAGTATGCAGATGACATATTTCTTACACTTGACCCTTTCCTTTTTTGAAAAATTTCTCAGTCTCACGATTAAAGATAAATACAACTAAAGCAAAAGTTGTGTGGATTGGAGGTAAAAAATATTTTGACCTGATTGTGTCCTGAAAAAAAATCTAAACAGGTCCTGTTCAAACTTTAAAAAAAAGGTTTTAGAATTAATTTCACTTTAGATCTAGAGTGTATGCTCAGTTTGAATTTCAGAGAAAAAATAATTGCTATTTCAAAAGTGCCGAAAAGTTGGCAGCATAGGAAGCTACATATAACATTGCATGGGGAGGTTACATTTATTAGACTCTTGCACTTCCAAAATTAATTCGTTTGCTTACCACTTTACCTAATATATGTCAATCCATGTTGAATGAAATCAACAGATTATTTTTTAACTTTATATGGGATGGAAAAACAGAAATAAATGGGGAATGTGTCCATGGGACACAGATGATGCCCCCGCTTGCATATAACGTTATAAAGGGACATAACTCAAGAACTGTAAAAGTGACGCCACCCAAATTCAAACTTAATCTGTGTTTTGTGGTAATAAGCATTGTGTATAAGTTTCATAACATTTGGTTGAGGCAAACTAAAGTTAGAGAACGGAAACCAATTTTGGGACATACGGGATGTACAAGGGTAAAACTTAATGCCCCTTCCGCTACGGCGGGGGCATAAAAAATCAAATGCAAAACACTGCTAAGTTTGCAGATAAAAACAAGGGAGGATGTAAAATTGTTCATTTGCAATCCTTCAACTTTTCTCTTTAAATTGGTTGGGTGAGGAGATTCTTTGCAAATTTGAATGGGGACTGGCAAAATATTCTTTAACTGATATTGAATACATTTGGAGGTGTAAGATCTATTTCTTTACAAAGTTTCAAACTATTGGAGATTAGTAATAAACTCAGAAATCATTTTTGGAAGGACATCTTTCAAGCTTTACATTCATCTAAACCACATATAATAACTGAGGTCAAGGAATGCCTCTCTCTTGATATCTTGACTTTTGTACAAACAGAAGATTTCCCATTATATAATAAATGGGGAGTTGCTGGTGCGCAAAACCTTGACACGTTGCTGACTATCAAAGGAGTGACTTTCTCACATTTGATCAGATTAAACAAAAAGTTAAGACAAATAATTGTATGCCCTATTACAGTTTAATACCAAATATATGGAGGTAAAACAGCATATTAGGGAAAACACTGATACTAATTTAGATAATATTACTCCACAGGAAATTTTTTTGGAGCAAATTACTAGCAGCAAAAATCTCAAATTCATATATAATTAAAGAACCTTTGTGAGCACACAGCGGAGGGGGCATTAAGTTTTACCCTTGGCCTTACAATTACAAATTTACAAGTACATACGTCCCAAAGTTGGTTTCCGTTCTCTAACTTTAGTTTGCCTCAACCAAATGTTATGAAACTCATACACAATGCTTATTACCACGAAACACAGATAAAGTTTAAATTTTGGCGGCGTCACTTTAACCGTTCTCGAGTTATGCCCCTTTACAAATGGAAAAATTGCTGAATTTTTCGTTTTACGTTCTCTAACTTTAGTTTGCCTCAACCAGGCATGGGGTAATGCAAATTTGTAATTGTAATGCATGGTAGGTAATGCATTACATTTTTCCGAGTAATTGCATGTAATGAGTAATGCAGCAATTTTTGCATTACATGTAATTGTAATTTAATGCTTTACTTTAGCAAAAAGTTGTGTAATTTCATGCATTACATTGCATTACATGGCATTTCTTTTTTCACATACTATATAACTTTAACAGATTGTTGGAGATCTAACTAAAGCAGAATTTTAGATTTCTTGATTAACTAAGAACATTATCATTTGAATATTGATTTTCTATTTTCTATTTATTTTTCACACTTTACATAAATCACTAGAGGGAATTTGGAGAATAAAGCTTTGCCCCATGTAGAACTTAACTAGATGTGTCGGAACGACACGAATGGCCCCGTCTCAAAAAGTTGAAAAATCTGCAATTTCAACAACACATGTGGACACAAGCATGCATGGATAGTATCAAGCTCTCAAGACCAATACTAGTTTGATGAAAAATTTCCTTGATCAAAGAGTAATTAAATTTCAAAATATCAGCAAACAGGAAGTGGATGTACTGCAGATCTAACAAGATGTGTTGAAACGACATGAAAATCAGCATAGCGGAACGAAACATAAACTTGATCTGTAACTCATCATGGTAGTCTCACATATCAAAAATCAGCGCAAAATATGAAGGCTTATAGAAAAAAAGTCTGTATAACTATGATTTTCAACAATTTTCAAAGTTCTAAACCCTTAATTTCGGCAAAAATTAGCGGAGCGGAACGAAACTTTAAATTGATCTGTAACTCATCATGGTTAACTCACATACCAAAAATCAGCCCAATATCTGAAGGCGTTTAGAAAAAAAAGTCTGTATAACTATGATTTTCAACAATTTATCAAGGTCCAAAGCTTGATCTGTAACTCACATACCAAAATCAGCCCAATATCTGAAGGCGTTTTAACTATGATTTTCAACAATTTATCAAGGTCCAAAGCCCGTAAAAAAATTAGCTGAGCGGAACAAAACTTAAACTTGATCTGTAACTCATCATGGTTAACTCACATACCAAAAATCAGCCCAATATCTGAAGGCGTTTAGAAACAAGATGTGTTGAAACGACATGAAAATCAGCAAAGCGGAACGAAACATAAACACGATCTGTAACTCATCATGGTAGTCTCACATATCAAAAATCAGTGCAAAATCTGAAGGCGTATAGAAAAAAGTCTGTATAACTGTGATTTTCAACAATTTTCAAAGTTCTAAACCCTTAATTTCGGCAAAAATTAGCGGAGCGGAACAAAACTTAAACTTGATCTGTAACTCATCATGGTTAACTCACATACCAAAAATCAGCCCAATATCTGAAGGCGTTTAGAAAAAAAGTCCGTATAACTATGACTTTCAACAATTTATCAAAGTCCAAAGCCCGTAACTTCGGCAAAAATTAGCGGAGCGGAACAAAACTTAAACTTGATCTGTAACTCATCATGGTTAACTCACATACCAAAAATCAGCCCAATATCTGAAGGCGTTTAGAAAAAGTCTGTATAACTATGATTTTCAACAATTTATCAAAGTCCAAAGCCCGTAACTTCAGCAAAAATTAGCGGAGCGGAACAAAACTTAAACTTGATCTGTAACTCATCATGGTTAACTCACATACCAATAATCAGCCCAATATCTGAAGGCGTTTAGAAAAAAAGTCTGTATAACTGTGATTTTCAACAATTTATCAAAGTCCAAAGCCCGTGATTTCAGCAAAAATTAGCGGAGTGGAACGAAACTTAAACTCGATCTGTAACTCATCATGGTTAGCTATCATACCAAAAATCAGCCCAATATCTGAAGGCGTTTAGAAAAAAAGTCTGTATAACTGTGATTTTCAACAATTTTCAAAGTTCTAAACCCTTAATTTCGGCAAAAATTAGCGGAGCGGAACGAAACTTAAACTTGATCTGTAACTCATCATGGTTAACTCACATACCAAAAATCAGCCCAATATCTGAAGGCGTTTAGAAAAAAAGTCTGTATAACTATGATTTTCAACAATTTATCAAGGTCCAAAGCCCGTAATTTCGGCAAAAATTAGCTGAGCGGAACAAAACTTAAACTTGATCTGTAACTCATCATGGTTAACTCACATACCAAAAATCAGCCCAATATCTGAAGGCGTTTAGAAACAAGATGTGTTGAAACGACATGAAAATCAGCATAGCGGAACGAAACATAAACACGATCTGTAACTCATCATGGTAGTCTCAAATATCAAAAATCAGTGCAAAATCTGAAGGCGTATAGAAAAAAAGTCTGTATAACTGTGATTTTCAACAATTTTCAAAGTTCTAAACCCTTAATTTCGGCAAAAATTAGCGGAGCGGAACGAAACTTTAAATTGATCTGTTACTCATCATGGTTAACTCACATACCAAAAATCAGCCCAATATCTGAAGGCGTTTAGAAAAAAAGTCTGTATAACTATGATTTTCAACAATTTATCAAAGTCCAAAGCCCGTAACTTCGGCAAAAATTAGCGGAGCGGAACAAAACTTAAACTTGATCTGTAACTCATCATGGTTAACTCACATACCAAAAATCAGCCCAATATCTGAAGGCGTTTAGAAAAAAAGTCTGTATAACTATGATTTTCAACAATTTATCAAGGTCCAAAGCCCGTAATTTTGGCAAAAATTAGCGGAGCGGAACAAAACTTAAACTTGATCTGTAACTCATCATGGTTAACTCACATACCAAAAATCAGCCCAATGTCTGAAGGCGTTTAGAAACAAGATGTGTTGAAACGACATGAAAATCAGCATAGCTGAACAAAACATAAACACGATCTGTAACTCATCATGGTAGTCTCACGTATCAAAAATCAGTGCAAAATCTGAAGGCGTATAGAAAAAAAGTCTGTATAACTGTGATTTTCAACAATTTTCAAAGTTCTAAACCCTTAATTTCGGCAAAAATTAGCGGAGCGGAACGAAACTTTAAATTGATCTGTAACTCATCATGGTTAACTCACATACCAAAAATCAGCCCAATATCTGAAGGCGTTTAGAAAAAAAGTCTGTATAACTATGATTTTCAACAATTTATCAAAGTCCAAAGCCTGTAACTTCAGCAAAAATTAGCGGAGCGGAACAAAACTTAAACTTGATCTGTAACTCATCATGGTTAACTCACATACCAAAAATCAGCCCAATATCTGAAGGCGTTTAGAAAAAAAGTCCGTATAACTGTGATTTTCAACAATTTATCAAAGTCCAAAGCCCGTGATTTCAGCAAAAATTAGCGGAGCGGAACGAAACTTAAACTAGATCTGTAACTCATCATGGTTAGCTAACATACCAAAAATCAGCCCAATATCTGAAGGCGTTTAGAAAAAAAGTCTGTATAACTGTGATTTTCAACAATTTTCAAAGTTCTAAACCCTTAATTTCGGCAAAAAATTAGCGGAGCGGAATGAAACTTAAACTTGATCTGTAACTCATCATGGTTAACTCACATACCAATAAAATGCTCCGCAGGACGCAGCTTGATACGACCGCAGAGGTCGAACCCTGAACAGTTGGGGCAAGTATGGACACAACATTCAAGCTTGATACAGCTCTGAATTTGGATTGTGATTAAATATTTGACACAGCATAGGTTTCTGACACAGAATGAATGTGGTCTAAGAACTTAAAAATTTTAAATTGGACATTCACCTATAATGGTCCAACATCCAAAATCTAAATACATGGTTAGATTCAGCATATCAAAGAACCCCAAGAGTTCAATTTTTGATGAAATCAAACAAAGTTTAATTTTGGACCCTTTTGACCTCAATGTGGACAAAGTTGATAACGGGCCCAAAAATCAAAAATCTAAATACATGGTTAGATTCAGCATATCAAAGAACCCCATATATTCAATTTTTGTTGAAATCAAACAAAGTTTAATTTTGGACCCCGATTTGGACCAACTTGAAAACTGGGCCCATAATCAAAAATCTAAATACATGTTTAGATTCAGCATATCAAAGAACCCTAAGAATTCAATTTTTGTTAAAATCAAACTAAGTTTAATTTTGGACCCTTTGGACCTTAATGTAGACCAATTTGAAAATGGGACCAAAAATTAAGAATCTAAATACACAGTTAGATTCGGCATATCAAAGAACCCCAATAATTCAATTTTCGATGAAATCAAACAAAGTTTAATTTTGGACCCTTTTGACCTCAATGTGGACAAAGTTGATAACAGGGCCCAAAAATCAAAAATCTAAATACATGGTTAGATTCAGCATATCAAAGAACCCCATATATTCAATTTTTGTTGAAATCAAACAAAGTTTAATTTTGGACCCCGATTCGGACCAACTTGAAAACTGGGCCCTTAATAAAAAATCTAAATACATGTTTAGATTCAGCATATCAAAGAACCCCATATATTCAATTTTTGTTGAAATCAAACAAAGTTTAATTTTGGACCCTTTGGACCTCAATGAGGACCAATTTAAAAACGGGGACCAAAATCCAAAAACTTAATACACAGTTAGATTCAGCATATTAAAGAACCCCAAGAATTCAAAAATAAAACCCCATTGAAATTGGTCAAGAAATAAGCAATTCATACAAAGTATCTTCTTTTGCACAATACTGTGCAATTGAATATTTCTTGCAATTGCGCAATACTGTGCAATTGAATATTTCTTGCTATTGCGCAATACTGTACAATTGACAATTTCTTGCTATTGCGCAATACTGTGCAATTGAAGATTTCTTGCTATTGCGCAATACTGTGCAATTGAAAATTTCTTGCTATTGCACAAATACTTAATATATTAATTTACACATCCTGTTTGGTGTGTATCTCTTGCCTTATCATTATTATTTGCTTTTATATATAAATCAGAAATTTAATAATAAAGTTTTTGGGAAATTTCCAATATATATAATTTAAAAGCAGTTTAGGTGAGATAAACAAAAAAGCTTCATCAGCAATATTTTATATTGGCAAATTTCCAATGAAGTTCATTAAACTAAAGTTATTGGCAAATTTCCAATGGAATTTATTAATAATAAAGTTTTTGGCAAATTTCCAATATAAATGATTTGAAAGCAGTTTAGTTGAGATATTCAAATGAGTTTCAATTACCAACCTTACACTGCCTTTTAAATTATGTTTTGTACTTAAGTAATTGTCCATTAACCTGCAAACCCTTTTCCCCCCTTTTTTGCACCTTATTTCTTAACGGTTTGAGCCACAAGTCCCAAAGACAATTCTTACCATCCCTTTGTGGTATTCCAATATCCAAAATCTAAATACATGGTTAGATTCAGCGTATCAAAGAACCCCAAGAATTCAATTTTTGATGAAATCAAATAAAGTTCAATTTTGGACCCTTTAAACCTCAATGTGGACCAATTTGATAACCGGGCCCGAATATCAAAAATCTAAATACATGGTTAGATTCAGCATATCGAAGAACCCCATTTATTCAATTTTTGTTGAAATCAAACAAAGTTTAATTTTGGACCCCGATTTGGACCAACTTGAAAACTGGGCCCACAATCAAAAAACTAAGTACATGTTTAGATTCAGCATATCAAACAACCCCAAGAATTCAATTTTTGTTAAAATCAAACTAAGTTTAATTTTGGACCCTTTGGACCTTAATGTAGACCAATTTGAAAACAGACCAAAAATTAAGAATCTAAATACACAGTTAGATTCGGCATATCAAAGAACCCCTATAGTTCAATTTTCGATGAAATCAAACAAAGTTTAATTTTGGCCCTTTTGGCTCCTAATTCCTAAACTGTTGGGACCAAAACTCCTTTTAGCCCCATATTCCTAAACGTTTAGGGCAATTACCCCCAAACTAAAACCCAGCTTTCCCTTTGTGGTATGGTACCTTGCAGTACAATTTCAGAGAGATCCATACACTTGAACACAAGTAATTGTCTGGAAACTAGAAAAATACTTATATTTGGCCCCTTATTCCTAAACGTTTTGGGCAATTACCCCCAAACTCAATTCCAGCTTTTCCTTTGTGATATGGAACCTTGTAGTACAATTTCAGAAAGATCCATACACTTACACACAAGTTATTGTCATGAAACTAGAAAAATGCTTGTTTTTTGCCCCCTTTTTGGCCCCTAATTCCCAAAATTTTGAGGCAATTACCCCCAAAATCAATCCCAGTATTCCCTTTGTGATATGGAACCTTATGGTACAATGTCAGAGAGATCAATACACTAACACACAAGTTATGTCTGGAAGTTACCAAAATGCTTATTTTTGGCCCCTTTTTGGCCCCTAATTCCTTAACTGTTGGTACCATAACCCCCAAAATCAATCCCAACCTTCCTTTTGTGGTATTGAACCTTATGGTAAAATTTCATAGAGATCCATTCACTTAAACTAAAGTTAGAGTGCGAAAACCAATGTGTCTTCGGACGACGACGACGACGCCAACGTCATACCAATATACGACCACAAAATTTTTTTGCGGTCGTATAAAAATCAGCCCAATATCTGAAGGCATTTAGAAAAAAAGTCCGTATTACTGTGATTTTCAACAATTTATCAAAGTCCAAACCCTGTAATTTTGGCAAAAATTAGCAGAACAGAACGAAACTTTAACTTGATCTGTAACTCATCATGGTTAACTCACATACCAAAAATCAGCCCAATATCTGAAGGCGTTTAGAAAAAAAGTCGGTATTACTGTGATTTTCAACAATTTATCAAAGTCCAAACCCCGTAATTTTGGCAAAAATTAGCGGAGCAGAACGAAACTTTAACTTGATCTGTAACTCATCATGGTTAACTCACATACCAAAAAGTCAGCCCAATATCTGAAGGCGTTTAGAAAAAAATGCCGTATAATGGTTTGTTGCGGAATGACGGAATGACAGAATGATGGAATGACAGAATGACGGACAAGGGTAAAACTATATGGCCCAGACAACTTTGTTGCGGGGCGATAAAAAAAAATTTGTTAATCTACTTTAGTGAAAAGTGCTCATTTTGCAGTAGAATTTGTTATATTGAAGAGACATGTCGAATTCTCTAGATCATTTTGACTTTCCTGGAAATATTGATGATAAGAATACAAATTTCAAGGCAAAATGCAAACACTGCTTTTCTGTTATATCTTGCAGTCTAAGGATAACATCAAATTATGTAACTCATCTTATAAGGTAATACTTTAAATAATTAAGATATTTTATTATTATGTCTGAAATATTTCACACATATATTTAAAAAAAAATAAAAATAAAGTGGTACAAATACTAGAATGACCAAATTACAATTCTACATGAATAACACAACCATGTATATCAAATTGAGTTCTTTCATTTTTTCTTTATCTCATTTTATTTCATACATTTTCCTGCATAAAAAGATTGATATTTGAAAAGCATTACTGTACAAGTGTTCCACTGTTGTCATAAGATCAATGAAAAACTTGTCATGATTAAATAACAGATAATTGAACATTGTCATAAAACACTAATTAGTTTGTTTTACAATCAATCTTTTCACCATTTTGACACTTCATCATAAATTAAGCCCTATGTTTATTATATAATTAGGAAAGAAATTCTCAGTAAATATTTTGATTAAAATTAAAAAAAATCAAATGTATACTGTAAATTCAGAAATTATTGCTTAGATATAGGAAGATGTGGTGTGAGTGCCAATGAGACAACTCTCCATCCAAATAACAATTTATAAAAGTAAACCATTATAGGTCAATGTACGGCCTTCAACACGGAGCCTTGGCTCACACCGAACAACAAGCTATAAAGGGCCCCAAAAGTACTAGTGTAAAACCATTCAAACGGTAAAACCAACGGTCTAGTATATATAAAAACAAGAAACGAGAAACGAGAAACACGTATAAATTACATAAACAAACGACAACTACTGTACATCAGATTCCTGACTTAGGACAGGTGCAAACATTTGCAGCGGGATTAAACGTTTAATGGTACCAAACCTTCTCCTTTTTCTGAAACAATAGTATAACATCACAACATAGAAAAACACACGATAAAACATCAATTGGAAGGCTTAACTCAATCAAAACGTAAATTAACATACTATGAACGAATAAATTCGATCTGTGATACCTGAAAGTAAATACATAGTTAATAAAATATTAGGGACAAACATTCAAGGCCAAAAAGCAAACAAACAAGTCCAAATAAAGCCATGGCAAAACACTACCACGAAATATTAAACCCTTAGAAAATAATCACTTTTGAAAAACCGGTTTTCATAATATATACAGGTAAATGAAAAATAACTTTGTCGTTTTAGGTATACTTTTTCTGTCTATATAAAATCTTCCAATAATTAGGAAGGTCTGTCATATAAATACATAATTTAACACTAGATACATAAGGGTAAATATCAACAATAAAACTTCCTGTACAGATTAAAGGAAAATAATCTTGATGTTAATACAAATGTAGTACGAAGAAGTGAAAATTAGTAGATATTCCAAAGCTGGTATACAGACAAGATCCATATTAATATAAAATAACAAAAAGTATTAAAAATAGTATCAACAGGTCGAATTAACAAGAAAGTACGATTTGAGAGTACTCGCAGTTACTGACAGCTAGTTAAAAGCCAAAAACAATTAATGATAAAAAATCATGCATCAGACACTAAAATCAACTAAAACACATCCCAGGGATTTAGTATTTTAACGTCATTTATTATTGCGATTTTGTCATTTTAGACTTAAATGTGATTTTAATTTTTACGTTTTCGAGAAAAAACCTGTTTAATTCATATAAAATATTTCAAAATGCAAGTTTAAATTATTGCGTTTACAACTCTGTCGCATTTTTCGCAATAATAAAAACCTCGCAATAATTTCTGAATTTACACTATTAATAAAAGTTAAGTTAACATTAAGTCAAAATAAGTATTAAACTTCATCTCTGTAATTTCTTTTTATAGAAAACACATGTACAGAGATGTATTTGTGACTTCATGTTGTTTTTCTTTACACTTGATAATAAAATTTACAAATGTAATGTGTAATTCAATGCATTACTTTGCAAAAGTAATTGTAATTTAATGCATTACTTTGATAAATGCATGTAATTGTAATTGTAATTTAATGCATGGTTTTGTCAAAGTAATTGTAATATAATGCATTACATTGCAATGTAATTCACCCCATGCCTGGCCTCAACCAAATGTTATGAAACTTATACACAATGCTTATTCCCACAAAATACAGATCAAGTTTGAATTTTTGGTGGTGTCACTTTTACTGTTCTAGAGTTATGCCCCTTTACAAATGGAAAAATTGCTGAATTTTTTGTTTCCTTTCTCTAATTTTCTACAAAGTTTCATAAAATTCTGTTGTATGGTTTCAGAGGAGTTGCGATGACAAACTGTTGCAGCAGTATATTTAGGCCAAAATTTAAAGTTCAAAGAGGCATAACTCCTAGAAAAAAAAATTGAATCATATCTTCCTGTCGATATTCACATCTACATATTATGTCCTTATTATCTACAAAGTTTCATGAAATTCTGTTGTGTGGTTTCAGAGGAGTTGCGATGACAAGAATAGGACTGACGGACTGAAGGATGGACAGGCTGACAGATTGACGGGTCAAAAAGATTATACCCTACGGAACTTTGTTCCGTGGGGTATAATTAAAATCAAAGACACAAATTTATATTCTTTTTGTAGATGCGGAGATACAACTATTGGACATTTATTTTCTAATTGTTAAGTGACATCAAGTGTTTTAGATTTGTTCTGTGCTTGTCTGAAATATTTCTTTGTAAACATTGAATTCAACAAAAAGCGTTTTTTCTAGGTTTTGAAAAGAAAGCTTATTTTTAAATTTCTTTGTAATTTTGTTAAAAAATATATGTACAAATGAAAGCTAGAAGAAAAGCTTCCAAATGAACTTCAATTGAAAAAATGAACTGAAAAAACTTTTATAATTTAAAATTATATACAGCACGAAAATACAACAGAGTTTTTGCATTAGAAAAACTTTGGGCCCCTATACTATTTATTCTGAATAGTAGTCTTACAACAATATTTGAAAATCTTTGTGCATTTATTTTAGCACTGAAGTGTACATGGATAAGGATATTATTTAAAACAGACAACAAATGGTAGATTATATTTGTCAAATGTACATGTAGAAATTAAAAAGTTTTATGGTTGTGGAAGTGTATATATACTACAAGAGTGCACACGCTGAATTTTCACAGCTGCTTTACTGACCATTGATTTTATGTTGAAAGTCTTAAAGATAAAAGTTTTACTACAAGTATCACATAAACTTAACATTTTTAGAGATCCATAACAATGAGGTCAAGGTCAGATAAATCCTGTCAGACATACATGTACACCTTACAATTATTCTATACACCAAATATAGTTGAATTGCTAATGGTACTGGAAAAACAGACCAAAACACAAAAACTTAACATTGACCAATGAACTATAAAAATGAGGTCAAGGTCAGATGAAACCAGTGCCAGACTGACATGTACCCCTTACAATCATTCCATACACTACATATAGTTGACCTACTGCTTATAGGGACCTTGACTAATGATCCATGAAAGGAGATCAAGGTCAGGTCCCGTCTAACCAAATAGTAGACCTTGCAAGGAACCCATATACCAAATATAGTTATCCTATTACTCATAACAAGTGAGAAATTCACATGACAAAAAAAAACTTTTTATGCCCCCGCCTTAACGGAGGGGGCATTAAGTTTTACCCTTGTTTGTCTGTACGTCTGTACATACGTACGTCCATACCGTTATTACGTCCCAAAATTGGTTTTCGTTTTCTAACTTAAAATTGCCTCAACCAAATGTTATGAAACTTATACACAATTCTTATTACCACAAAACACAGATCAAGTTTGAATTTTGGTGGCGTCACTTTTACTGTTCTAGAGTTATGCCCCTTAACAAATGGAAAAATTGCTGAATTTTTCGTTTCCGCTCTCTAACTTTAATTTGCCTCAACCAAATGTTATGAAACTTATAAACAATGCTTATTACAACAAAACACAGATCAAGTTTGAATTTGGTGGCGTCACTTTTACCGTTTTAGAGTTATGCCCCTTTACAAATGGAAAAATTGCTGAATTTTTCGTTTCTGTTCTCTAACTTTAGTTTGCCTCAACCAAATGTTATGAAACTTGTACACAATGCTAATTACCACAAAACACAGATCAAGTTCGAATTTTGGTGGTGTCACTTTTACCGTTCTAGAGTTATGCCCCTTTACAAATGGAAAAAAATTGCTAAATTTTCAATTTCCGTTCTCTAACTTAAGTTTGCCTCAACTAAATGTTATGAAACTTATAAATAATGCTTATTACCACCAAACTCAGATCAAGTACAAATTTTGGTATCGTCACTTTTACAGTTCTTGAGTTATGTTCCTGTATAATGTTATATGCAAGCGGGGGCATCATCTGTGTCCCATGGACACATTCCCCATTTATTTTTTTTTCAAGCAGTTGCATAACCATGAAAATGAGATCAAGGACAATGGACATGTGACTGACATAAGGTATCTGCATACAAGGTATGAAGCATCCAGGTCTTCTAGCTTCTGAAATATAAGGCTTGATACAAATAGTTTACCGCCACCAGATAGTAATCCCTGTCTTGCATACTGGGACTGAAAGTTGCAGGCGAGAAAAAAACAAAACAAACTTGATAAGGATGAAGATACACATGTTGGTGTGCTGTTAATCTTCATTTCAATGAATATGCATTATTTATCATTTTTTTTTCATAAAAACTTGTTTATTTACCCATCTTATAAAATCCTATGATGAATAAGAATTGACAACCTTTAATGTAAACATAAGAAATTCAATATGTTTAAACAATAATTTGTGTGATTCAAAGCCTATTCAATAATAAGAACACTGTATATGTACAGACCTGAGGTGCAACATACACATATCTTGCAAGTAATTAAATAAATTGCTTTGCTGAGCGCAGCTGGATACGACCGCATCTGGATAAGACCGCAGAGGTCCAACCCTGAACAGTTAACAAGGGTTTCCTGGTTAATGGACAATTAAGACAATTTACAAGCAGTGTAAGGGAGTTAATCGAATCATACACAACATTTTACTTTAAAAAATATATAAGGAATTCTACATTATTTTCAAATTCTTAAATCAATTTTTCTGATTGGCAACCACTGTAACACATGTAATTGCATGCCACTTTAGAAACCTATTTTTAGTAAATAGCAGAAACATGGAGAAATGTTTAAACTACCTAGTTCAAATTTATTTTGCTTTCTAAGCTATGATTTGTAGTGCCAATAAAATGAAGCATATGCATTAGTATGCAACACAAATGTTATGAGTACAGAGTGAAATGAAAACTCAAACTATGTTGAAAATACTAAGGTTGGTGCTTTTAAGATTCTTATGGAAGGTGCAAATTTAATTACAATGAAAAACATGAAAAGAACCCAAGTTGTTTAATGACTCTATTGAGGGGCTGGGGGCAGAGGGTGTTTGCTGTTTGCCAAAAAAAACGACAGCCTTGGGGTAAATCTAAGGGCTTGCTATAATACATTTTGTACGTAACGGCAGACTATTTGTACTCAATATATATACGATCACAAATCACACAAGTTTGTGCTTGTGTCAATTTCTTTATTCTAGTCATGTTTTTGTACCAATGTGTTCCACGATTCTTGCGCTTTGAATATCATTCACAGTCCAAATTTCCTGACACAAAAGTCATTGTATAAATAAAAAAAATCTATAGTTTTCTAATCACTGAAATTTGTGACATACCGTGATTAGCGTTCTTGGACACCGCCTATTACTCTAACCCTAATATTTCATGCCCTTCTAGTAATCAATCTATATTCTCAGAAGATAATGTTGTCATCATTGAGCAGAAGAATATGTCGACTTATATTACTCGAAGAAATACGAAAAACGAAACAGGAAGTTTTGAATGAAAGGTAGCAACACACAGTTAGAAGTTTAGTTTCGCATTTTGGCCATGGTGAATTTTTTAAATATGAAAGTTTTTGTACAATAAAATAGATTTTTAGATAGTAGAAGAATAATACAGCCTTGCAAGTGGATTTATATGAACATCTAGATTGTTTTTAGCATGTTTTTTAGGCCAGTTTTCTGTTTGACAGTCCGTATTTTCACATCCATACCGCCCATAGGTCCAGAAATTATTGTAGTGTTTTTCAACAAAGATTTGACCCTTGATCTTTTCAATTCAATTTTATGGAAAAATGAGCAGAAATGCATATGATTTTTTTTGGACCTCTTGATAGATAAATGTCTATGGTTTCAGGAAAGGTATCACTCTAATGAATTGAAATTCTCCTTTGGACCAAATTTTGGAGACTTTTGTGACATTTTCACCCCCTTTTTGCAATATTTTGTATCAAATAAATTCAGATTGTTGCCATGGTTACACCAAAAAGATTATATTTCACCATTATAACTATTGGAAATCAAATCTATAGAAGATGCTCTTTCCATAAATATACACATGCATAACACAAATATTAAGCCTTATTTATTAGAAAGGAAGGGAAAGAGGGTGGTTAAAAATTATGAATGTCAATTTTAAGCTTTTTTCCTAACTGTGTATTGCTACCTTATGACATTTGAGAAAGCACAGAATTGCTTATTTTAAGACAAATCATACCACAAATCTATTCATATTTAGATTATAGATATAATTCTGAGGGAGAAACATCTTTTAGTATGACAATATATGTTAATTTTGTTGTTTATTGTCCTTAGCAACCAATATAGACATTTTGACACAAAGACTTGGTCGGTCATAAATTGATACTTTATTGGCTACCCCTTGGAAAAGAAAGAATGCGCTTTATGTAGCAACCTCAATATGGAACGCTTTATATTTTTTCATGCAAATAAATCAAATTTATATTTTTAGCAAGTATATTGTTACAATTTAGCATGAATTAAGCCTAAATTTGTCCCCGCTGTTAGAAATTGATTCAGTATTTGCCAAATTTTAACCAAGGCTTTGGAATGCTAATACACAACAAACATTCTAGAGCTTTAAAATAGCTTTAATTTGTAAAATTTGTCTACTGTTAAGGTTAATTTAGAAGTTTTTAAACCAGAAAAGACAAACACAAAAGGTATAGTTTTAGAAATTTTACTAAAAAATGAGAATTTACACTTTGACATGGCATGTTTCTTCAAATCACTATTTTGTTGCATTTCAGTGGCAACTGCTTACCTTCATAAAATATTTATTTCTGAACCAATTTTCAAAACTAGCAGGCCAATTTGCTCGTTTTAGCTAGAAAAACACAGAAATCGATTAAAAGTGGAAATTGAAAAAAAAATGTTTAACCTTAAGGTAGCAATACACATGGGTTTATATGAACATCTAGACTGTTTTTAGCATGTTTTATAGGCCAGTTTTCTGTTTGACAGTCCGTATTTTCACATCCGTACCGCCCATAGGTCCAGAAATTATTGTAGCGTTTTTCAACAAAGATTTGACCCTCGATCTTTTCAATTCAATTTTATGGAAAAATGAGCAGAAATGCATATGATTTTTTTTGGACCTCTTGATAGATAAATGTCTATGGTTTCAGGAAAGGTATCACTCTAATGAACTGAAATTCTCCTTTGGACCAAATTTTGGAGACTTTTGTGACATTTTCACCCCCCTTTTTGCAATATTTTGTATCAAATAAATGCAGATTGTTGCCATGGTTACAACAAAAAGATTATATTTCACCATTATAACTATTGGAAATCAAATCTATAGAAGATGCTCTTTCCATAAATATCCACATGCATAACACAAATATTAAGCCTTATTTATTAGAAAGGAAGGGAAAGAGGGTGGTTAAAAATTATGAGTGTCAATTTTAAGCTTTTTTTCTAACTGTGTATTGCTACCTTATGACATTTGAGAAAGCACAGAATTGCTTATTTTAAGACAAATCATACCACAAATCTATTCATATTTAGATTATAGATATAATTCTGAGGGAGAAACATCTTTTAGTATGACAATATATGTTAATTTTGTTGTTTATTGTCCTTAGCAACCAATATAGACATTTTGGAAATCAAATCTACGGAAGATGCTCTTTCCATAAATATACACATGCTTAACACAAATATTAAGCCTTATTTGTTAGAAAGGAAGGGAAAGAGGGTGGTTAAAAATTATGAGTGTCAATTTTAAGCTTTTTCCTTACTGTGTATTGCTACCAAACATAATTATCGGCAGTTACTTGTAACGGAAATGAACACAATTCGGAAATCATAAATTTTAAAAAATATAAAAAATCGGGGCAGGACGATTTCAGAGGGGCGGGCAGGGATGAAAATCTATCAATTAATTTTAATTGGCCTTATAACCAAACATTAAGCACACAGATATAAATGGGATATTCTTAACTAAAATATTGCTTCACACTATTTCATATTATATCTTCAAGGAAAACCAAATAAGGTCTATTGTATTTTCAGTGGAGTATTCTCTAAACAGGGTATACATATTTCTTACTGAGTAATACAATCCTGTATTGTATCATTAATGATGAATACAAATGTACTTGAAATGAAAGCCTCGAGATACTTATTTTACAGATCTTTGCTCCAACAGACAGAAGTAGCATGTTGTTATTTTACATTTTTCCTTTTTCGCTATTTACTTAAATCCAGTTTAAACGATGTGTTTAATATTTTACAGCAATATTTGGTTATTATATTTGACTCAAAAATGTGAAAAAAGAGCTCGATTCCAACAATGGGCCTTATTGATAGATGTCACACAAAGACAGTAGCCAAATTCAATGTTCATGTACACAAATACATGTATTAGTAAACTTACTATAAATATTACAGTAAGAGAAAAGAAAAATTGTTTGATTTGGTAAAAAAATTCCTTCTTAAAATCAGATATAAATAATACAAACCAAATGGCTCCTCTGCAATTTCATCCAACTGTACATCCCCTCCAGCTCCGTGGCCACTGACAGATTTATCTCCCTTGTTAGCCTAAAATATCAAATACCAAAAGTAATATATAAATTCACATGATAACTTTTTTATTTATTTTTATACTTTCCCTATTATTTTGATTGCTACTCTTTCCAGTGTATCTTCAGTATGCATTTTCCAGACAACAACTGCAGCATTTTGGTAAATGGGTGTGTTTGTTGTCATTTTTTTATGAAGAAAAAAATGTGATATTTAGTTATTTAGAATATATACCTATCATAACATGCAATGGTAAAATAATATCTTAATTGTTGTTCATTTAACTTCACTATGATACAGTATGAAGATCTGACATCATCCCATTAGGGGTCATATTTCAATAACCTCAGTCATTGAACTTATTCCTGCTTTCAACTTTTTTGAAAAACAATTTTTATATTATTTTGTGTAACTTTTCAAGAGAAAAAAATGTGACCATCAATGGGAAGTTGTAGGATATTTGTGTCAGTAGCATAGCAAACAACAATCTAAGTTCTAAGATGTTATTTTAATATAATTGCAATGGATACTTAATAATAATCTACATGTATTTCAATAAAAACTGGTGATAATTATGTAATTTATTTGGCATCTCAACTTTATGTAAACAATAGACTGAATAAAACATCACTATAATTCTAACTTACATGTATAATAGTTTTATACAAACAAAGAATTCATTTAAGGAAATCTCTACTTTCATTGACCATGTTATCCCGAAAAAGGCCAGGAGTTAAGGAGATGTAGTATGAGCACTTGCTTACCAATTTATACCCAAACTCTTGCATTTGAATGAAAGGAAATACAAATACAAAAAATGCTGAGGCAAACAGCAGAAAATACACAACCTGAATTTTTAACATAAAAAATCCATAAACCAACATATATAATCAACCATGGCCTTAAAGGAGACATGACACGATTTTCAATTTTTGTTTCAAAATGTTTATTTATACATAACTTTCCCCAAAAATACATCGATAGCAATATAAGTGTCAAATATTTGGTAAAATATGTATTTTAATGCAACGATCTATCGACCTGTTAAATATGCATATTTCCATCCCAGAAGTCACTCAGAACGAGGCTGCTACGTCATGGGTTCCAATCATTCATATTTGCAGAAGGGAACCCCTGCAAAATGCTGTCCTGAAAAAATCTTTTCTTTCAGGATATCCCAGGAAGTCCTGGGATATCCTGAAAAATCCCAGCACTGGTCATTTTGTAAATCCTGATATTTCAAGTGTCCCAGGAAGTCCCAACAAGTCCTGAAATATGTTGTCCTGATATTTCAGGAATTTCCAAGACTTTAAATTTGTATCAGGAATTTTTGGGATATTTCAGGACTTACAATATTTGACCAACACAAGTTAATCCTGATTTTTCAAGAACTCTTAGGACTTTAAATTATTAACAGGAATTACTGGGATATTTCAGGACTTCAAATATATGGGACTTAGTCTTTTTTTTGCAATCTTAAATTCCACTGAAGTATATTTACAACTTCCAAGACTAATGCTAGTGCACAGTTAGACTTTAATATGATCATACTAATGAAAAATCTTAGTACACTATTTTATAAAAATGCAAAACTTGCATCACAAATCATGCAAATCATGTCAATATGCCCCAAGCCAAAAATTGAGTAACAACACAACATAATTTTTTGTAATTAAACAAACATTTTCAAAGCCCAATTTTAAAAGATCATGTGATCATACAACTATTCTATCTTGGGGTTTAAAAATAAAAGATAATAGATAACCTATATGACTATTATATAATTTCATGTATCTAAATGAACACACAAATGATGTCCATGCTATAATTCTTATCATCAATTAGACATGTGAGCCTGGTGAGTGAATGAAATGTATAAATGTGCCATCTGGTTTCCATTTATATTAGTGTAGACACTGGACAGGAAGTGTGAGGCCAAATAAAGGGGATTGAATGGCCTTATACATTTTCTGAAATTACTATAACTTTAAACATTTAAGATGGTAAATAAACAATAAATGGATTTTTATTTTTTATTATAATATATATATATCAAATATTCAAGATAAAGATCATTTATTCAACCAGGACACATTTCAAAGAAAATAGAATTTAAATTCCTCAAACAACCCCCAACACATTTAGAATTTGAAATTGGACAACAAGCAAAGATGTCTTATATCCTGAACAAAATGGTGCAGATGCATGAAATAGTCCAAAACAGTTCTATATTTTAACATTAGATTAATAGTGCAGATGTTTTCTTCTAGTGACATGACTGTTTGATTTTAAAGGAGCATTGATGTTTACATGCATTTTGGATAATATCTTCTGGTGAGTAAAATAAATTAGATTCCACCATTTTGAATATGTGCATATGGCAATAAGAGTAAAGGAAAGACTTATAGAATGTTTACCTAAGATTTACTGTAATCACCATCATAAATAATTTGCAATACAATGGTTATAAATAATGAAAAATATTTAAATAGTATGTATGCTTTTAATAACTATATATAAACCATTGTTCTTAAAAAAAAAACATTTATCAAAAGAAAAATACAAAACAAGAACTGTGAGAAAACCAAAAAAGAAATTTACCCCAAGCAAATTTGCAGAAAAATAATAATATCTCTGCAATAGGTCCCTTAATTCAAGATACATGCTTCTGGAATGCATCTTTTATTCTAAAACTTTCAAATATATGATTGAGTAGAAAAAAATTGCTAAAAATAATTGTCAGGAGATATTTTAAAGTCTATGATATATGAATGGGTCAAATTGTCTTGATCCTAATTGTCAGGGTACATTTATACACAAAATATATACATGTATGTACTCATTTAAATTTAAAAAAAAAAGCATGTTGACTTGAACAAATCTGACATACTAATGCATGAGATTTGGTATCTTATATTTTTTTATCAAACTTTAGATCTATAACTTTTGTTTTGTTTCAGATTTACTGTTAAAGACATTCAACAGCTCTGATATGCAAATCTATAGAGAGGACCAAAATATGTGACAAGCTTAAACTAGTCAAGAGGGCTTTTGGGAAAATTTGAGAAAATTAAAGACAACTAAACAGTGACTGTTACGTGTACTATAGAAAATCAAAGAACCTTAGTGAGCGCGCTCACATACCCCACGTCCCCACATTGTCATTAGAGAAATAAAATAAGTGTAAGAAAAAAAAATTGTATCAGAAAAAAAATTGAATCATAATTTCCTGTCAATATGCACATCTACATAGTATGTCCTTATTATCTACACAGTTTCATGAAATTCTGTTGTGTGGTTTCAGAGGAGTTGCGATGACAAACTGTTGCAGAAGTACATTGAAGCAAATAAGTTCAAAGGGGTGTAACTCCTGGAAAAAAAATTGAATCGTAATTTCCTGTCGATATGCACATCTACGTAGTATGTCCTTATTATCTGAAAAGGTTTCATGAAATTCTGTTGTGTGGTTTGAGAGGAGTTGCGATGAGAAAAGGTTGCAGTAGTATATTGGGCAAATAAGTTCAAAGGGGTGTAACTCCTGGAAAAAAAATTGAATCGTAATTTCCTGTCGATATGCACATCTACGTAGTATGTCCTTATTATCTGAAAAGGTTTCATGAAATTCTGTTGTGTGGTTTGAGAGGAGTTGCGATGACAAAAGGTTGCAGTATTATATTGGGCAAATAAGTTCAAAGGGGCGTAACTCCTGGAAAAAAAATTGAATCGTAATTTCCTGTCGATATGCACATCTACGTAGTATGTCCTTATTATCTGAAAAGGTTTCATGAAATTCTGTTGTGTGGTTTGAGAGGAGTTGCGATGACAAACTGTTGCAGTAGTACATTAAAGTAAATAAGTTCAAAGGCGTAACTCCTAGAAAAAGAATTGAATCGTAATTTCCTGTCAATATGCACAACTACATAGTATGTCCTTATTATCTAAAAAGGTTTTGTGAAATTCTGTTGTGTGGTTTGAGAGGAGTTGCGATGACAAGAAACAGGACTGACGGACGGACGGACGGACTGATGGACGGACGGACGGGTCAAAAACATTATACCCTCCGCAACTCGTTATGTGGGGTATAATAAATAAGTTTTGATTTTGAAGTGATTTGATTTTGAAAAAATTCAGAAGAATGAATACTGTCTTTTCATAGATTTTGTAAAGGATAAGGGTCCATGTTATCAAGATACAATATCCGATATTCCAGGTTAACAAGTCCTAAGAAGGAAGTTTTAAAACCTGTGACTTCTCAGGACAAACCTGGTATATTTCAGGTTTACTAGTCCTGAAAAGTCCTAAAACCCTGTGACTTCTCAGGACAAACCTGGGATATTTCAGGTTTACTAGTCCTGAAAAGTCCTAAAACCCTGGGACTTCTCAGGACAATCCTGGGATATTTCAGGTTTACTAGTCCTGAAAAGTCCTGAAATGTCCCATTTGGTCCTATGTTTTTAGGATTAGGATTTCCTGGGATATCCCAGGAAATCCTGTTCCAATACTCTCCCTAAAAATCCTGAAAAGTCTTGAAATTTAATTTCAGGAAGTCCTGGGATATCCCAAGAAAATATCTCAGGAAGTCCCAGGAAGGTCTTGGGATATCCTAGGATATCCCAGTAGAATCTTGCAAGGGAATAGCGCAAATTTATTTTCGATTATTATCCAACAAAACACATGACAGTGATAAACAATGATTCTGTGTGATGCCGATGGATTTAACAATATAATAAAAAAGAATAGTGACATGATATCTGTTTTTGAATGACCCGCAGACTTAGAAGGGGTGAAGATGGGACTTTTTACCAACCCCAAACTACACTTTGTTCCGCCCACTTTCCTAAGAAATCCATAGTTGGGGTCTGAGGTGCCATGCCATTAGTTCATCATAGGTCGTAGGTGTGCAGTACAGGTGATTCGCAATTTCAGGTCTTGTTTGAAGCTGCAGGTGTCACGCCACATGGGTGATTGATAAGACATAGTTATTACGCAATATTATTTCGTCTTCACATGCCCTGACTTTGTGTACATCATTGATGTAGGTTTTGCCGAGGGCACAGGTGAGGTAGGAGTATATTATTGTTACAGTAATACAGGTATAACTACCTGTTGTTAAATGAATACCTGTAGTACGGCCATACAATACCCTATGCACCACAGATTTCATACCCCAACCAGTTCTGATAACTAATACACAACCTGTATGTAGATCTCATTTTTTTATTCCTTTTAAGAATATGCCGATATAATATTAGTTATCTTGGTGTAATCAGGGGTGTACAAAATTTTACACCGGTTTAAAATTCCGTACACCCCTGATTACACAAAGATAACGAATTTATTTCTTATGAAGCGTTCCTTTACTCATTTTTAAACCGGGATGTAAAATTGAAAAATGCTAATGAAGAATTTCCATTGCAACATTTTTTCAACACCAATGTTGCTGCGCATTGTCAAATATTTTTTTAAATTTTTCTTTATTTTCAGGAAATTTGAAATTTTTTTGTGTTTTTTTAATTTTGGGAAAAAAATATTTTAATTTTTAATTAATCTTTTTTTCATTTTTTGCCCCCGAATTAATTTTTTTCATAATTTTGCAATTTTTTTAATTTAAAAAAAATTCTTTTTTTTTTGCATTTTCTTTTTAATTTTGGCAATTTTTTTATTTTCTGGAATTTTTGGCCAAATTTTATTTATCCCCGGGTGAAGAAGGGTGGGGTGTTATTTACACCCGGGTAATTAACCAATCAGATTGCAGGATTTTTGCTGCATAAGAAATAAAAAGGTTTATTGCAGTATGCTATTTTTTTATTTTGACTTAAGAAAAATAAATTTATTGGAAATAAAAACATTTTTGTCTGCAAAATCAGATAATCATCGAGGATTAAGTAATATCTACTGTGTAGTAATTTTATCTGGGGATTAGCCATCTGGGATCTAGGGCAGTATTGTACATCATGAGTGTAGAAACTTCATCTCCCGCCTGAGGCCAATGTATGCTATGGTCAAATAAGGAAGTGGATTAGCCAGTTATTGGGAGGGACAATTAAGATCAGATTATTGCATGAACTTGGACATGCAGTCATTCAGCTAATTTCTCTGAAAGAAGAAACATCGTTTATTTGAAACTTGGAAAATATTTTGTAACTTTTTGCTAAAAAAAAATGATCCTGTGTATAGCTGAAGCTGAAATTGTGAGGATGTAGTTGTTTTTCAAAAAAGAGGTTACTTATTGTATGCAGATTTGTGTGTGAGATTCAGAGAGCTGACTGCATTTAAAGACTTTGCCAGAGCTGATTTCCAACTACTTGTTAAATTCCAAAGATCTGAGGAAGGTCCATCTTTGTTGAAAGTACAGCTATATTTCAGGGAAAAGCGAACCTTAAATTATTTTATTTATAATTTCAATTTTTGCCTTTGAACCATGACGTGCATTAATTTTTGGTCACTCTTTTATTCATAGATTGGAATCATTTGTGTTTAAAAATGGCTATCAGGGATGGTTTAATTTGGGGTTTGATGGTACAGACATTCAAGTAGAATATTTCGGTTTGGGTAGAAGTACGATTCGTCTGGGCCCAAAATGCGTTCAAAGGCAGGATTTATCAAAATTATTGATGATTATAAGCCTCATTGTGTTTTTCTTCAAATTGGCGGCAATGATTTATCCGCTGAATCAAATCCCGCTAGATTAGCTAGAGATATAATAGTTTTTGCCGATTACATAATCAAATGCTATAATGTTCATCACGTGATTATAGGTCAGTTTCTCCTAAGAACTCCGGGGGTTTGAAAGACAATTATAATAACAAAGTTATAGAGATAAACAAAGAGCTACGAAAAAATGTATATCAACGTTGTGATATTAGCTACTGGCAGCACAGGGGTTTTTGGAAAAACACTCGAGCACTGTTATCAAATGACAAGGTGCATTTAAACGCTATAGGCATGGTCAAATATGCCAAGAGTATTCGTGCAGCTGTAGGTAGTCCAGCTCGAAGTTAAATAGTTATTCTATCACTTTTGTTTGATATTGATGCAATTATCTAATATACAAAAATTTGATATGGAGGCTCTTGTCATGTGGTAACTTGACAAATATTATGGTTATTTACTGAAAATATGGTACTCCATTACTACTTAATTTATATTATTTAACATATGTTTCCTCTGTCTTGCTTTGGTTTATTATGGTTGTGACACAAGAATGGTTGACATTACTAATGTCTTATATTATTACATGGTTCAGTTACATGTTATATTTTACATGTGAATTAACTATTTAATCATTTTCCATGTACATACATGTGTACTGACTTTGGTTCAAGCAGAGGAACATACTAAATGGTTTATTACCCTATATGGTTGTGTCACAATAGGGTAAATTGGTTGTAAAATTTAATTTTTTCATGTTTTCTATACATATAATATTTGTAGTACTGGGGTTACTATATCAGTATATATAAATTTGAATTTCAATATTGGTTGAATCTATGTATTTATTTACACATGTATAGGCTTACAAATATGCCAAAAAATTTTTGGATCATAATTTTCCTCAATTGGCCATATTAAGAAAATATTATACTAACAATTAAAATAGTATACACATATATTTTTCTTTAATTCTTAATTATTTCAGTCAGAATGCCAAAGCAAAGAACAAAAAGGAAAGCTACTCCCGGAAATTTGACTGAGGTGACAATTGGGGATGTTTTTGAGATGGAGACTACTGCTTTGCCGCCATTAAATAGACCCAGGGCAAAGAAACGAAGGAGTACAAGGACACAACCGCAACGGGCTGATTTGCCGGACAATATTATTATGAGTTCTTCCAACAATAATCTTCATACCAGTCCATCCGCTAATGACATTGCTGAAGCATTATTTGCAAAGTTGCACAGTTCCGGCATTCAACTAGTAAAGGACAATAACGTGATGCCGACCAGTGAGATTTCAGCCAAAATGAATCCTTCATCACAAACTGGTCATGCAAGCTCAGCACAGTCTATGCAGATTCCATTTATTACAAGTATACCACATGACAACAGTGATGACCATGACTCATCATTAGCATTATTTCAGCCACCCTTATCATCAGATCTGGATGTAATACCTGGTGAGCAGTTCCACTCAAGCTCTGCTAATGTAGCACACTCCCTATGCATGTCATATGTTAAAACATTCTATACCAATAGATTTTCATGTTAGTTGTAAGCTAAAAGATGATGTTTGGGCAGAAAATTATGTGAACTTTGCCTATTTGCTGCCGTCTAATATTGACGAAGATTCCTCAACTTTGTTTGAAAATTTTAACATCACTATTTCAAATAGGAAAAACAAAAAGGAGCTGCAATCAATTCATCAGTGGATGAATGCTTTTGACATATTTATGTCCATTTATTTAGGAAAGTCTTTGAATTCTGCTTTGGCCTTGATAAAGTATGGTTATAATAATCGTGGTTTATGTAAATCTTTGGGGTTTCAAGCAGCTAAAACATATGATGAGAAATTTAGAAGGGTTAGAAAAATTCTACAATTGAGATGGGATACCATAAATGACGAGTTATGGAGGTCTGTATCTCTGACTGAACAGTCTAACAGTGTCACATCTCAGGATAGGAGCTCCTTTATGAATACCTCTAAAAATACATTTCCAAGAATGGTCCAACAACAATTTCAGTTCTGCATCGGTTATTGTTGGGCCTTCTGTAAGTCAGGGAAATGTACCTCAAAAAAATTTCTAAAAATAAATTGACAGCTAATCACCTAAAGACAACACAACATTTCTTTATACACAATTTAAAAGCAGTGTAAGGGAGGTAATCCAAACACAAAACATTGTACTTAAAAGTAATTGTCCATTAACAAGGAAACCCTTGTTTTTCCCCCTTTTTTGCCCCTAATTCCTAAACAGTTTGAGCCATTACCCCCCACAAAGCCAATCCTAACCATCCCTTTGTGGTATGGAAACTTGTGGTATAATTTCAGAGAGATTCATACACCGTTTCACAAGTTATTGTCTGGAAACTAGAAAAATGCTTATTTGGGCCCCTTTTTGGCCCCTAATTCCTAAACTGTTAGGACTATAACCCCCAAAATCAATCCCAACCTTCCTTTTGTGGTTAAATTTCATATATTTCTATTTACTTATACTAAAGTTATTGTCTGGAAACCAAATGTCTTCCGACGATGCTGAAGCTGATGACGACGTGATACCATTATACGATCACAAAATTTTTTGCGGTCGTATAAAAAGTAAAATAGGAAATGATACGAGAATGTGAATCATAAATCTTTTACATTCTCATAATTCTCATCGAATATAATTATTGATAACAAGACTAGTGAACACCTACTTTAGATAGACGAATTTGGTAGATATATTCTGGGACTATTATACTAACAATATATTATGTCCCAGATTTATTAGAATACAAAGAAAAGATCGGCTATATCTAGTTGGTATAGAATCAAATGATGAAAACCATTTCTTTTTAAACTGGAAACTTAATAATAAATGAAGAAAGTGTTGTTTGAACCAATTTTTTGGTATAATCATACAGCCTTCAACAATGAAAAAAAAAACCCTACCGTATATTCAGCTATAAAAGGCCCCGACATGAAAAATATGAAACAATTTAAATGAGATAACTAACGACCTAATTTATAACAAAATAATTTCATGTTACATGTATACATTTTCATGCTCAGCCCGATTGAAAATTGAAAATTTTTTTTTAAAATGATCCATATATGACATACATCAAAAAGAGAATTATGTGTTGTAAATATTTTCCTGGACTCCAAGCATTTTGCTGGTAGCAATAAACAAATTAAATGCTAAATAATATTTGGGAGAGAGAGGTGGAAATATGTGAATTTAATTTAACTTTCCTATAATTTGAAGTTAGGTTTATAAAGGTCTGGATGGAATTGCATACTTTAGAAAATGTAGTATTACATGTACTATATTAATTATTTTAACATAAGACATTTTTTTAAAACTGTATCACAGATTTTTTACAGGTAAATAACATTACACGTGACTAAATCACATTACAGGTGCCTTATTACCTTTCACCTGGTCAAGTATGCTATAGGTGTGAAAATTTAATTACTAAAAAAACAGCCTCCAATAAATGTTGACATTACAGGGTGAAAAAGTAATAAAATTGTTATTTGAAGACTCCTCAAAGCAATACAAATATGTCCGGTCTGTTCAACTGTGATGATTGGTTTCTAACCAAAAAAAATTATAGGCATAAATTTTGATGATAATTCATATCTATCAAAAGTCCCTCTGTAACAAAAAAAAAATTAAGTAGAATTAAAAACGTACCCTTAGCGAACACCTAATTTGACTTTTACTATCGTTTTTTTTTTCTGCTTCTGGTGCACACCTATAACGTTACTGTAACAGAAAAAAAACGGACAATTTGATCATCAATAATTAGAAATTTGTGTCTGTCAAATGACTGTGTGATGCGCAACTGTATGTGTGTTGTTGTGTCTGTGCTTGTCACTCTCGTTTTCAGCATTCATCACTGGCTAGCAGCTTGCTGTGAAAAGGAGAGCTGAGTGCGTAAGTCTTTCCTGCCAGTTACAGCCTCTCATGCAGTAAGACCTATGTGGCCCAGATATGGGATGATCCTCCACGAGGTGATAGATGGAAACTAGGCACCTCACGGCCCCAGGCAAAACCACAAGGTCTTGGAGGAGGTTTGGCCCCTAGATGCAAGGCATGCTAGGCCCACCGGTGAGTGGATATGCCCTGGTGCCTGTAAACCAAACCCCCAGCTATGGGTAAATAGCCCCACTGCCTTGTGGGCGACTGTGGAAGTCAAAGGCTATGGGAGACAACCCAGAAAGAAATCTGGACAGATGCAATCCGTTAGCATGGTAATGCAATCATCTACGGAAAGACTACCCAGAGAGAAAACCCGGTCCACCGGAGGGGAGGTTGGATGTTGGGCTAACAACCCAGCTCTGTAAAAAAGAGCTTGTTAGGGAGTTACCATTTGATTTTTATGGGGGGCTAGGATGAAAAATTTTGTCCTGCATTTTTTTTTAGTTGTAATCTCTGTCCTGCCTTTTTATTTTTCACTCAATTTGGTCCTGCCTTTTTTTATTAGTTTATCCTGACTTTTTTTACATAAATTGTCATCATGCCTTTTTTTTTTACTCAAAACTCCTGTCCTGCCTTTTTTTTTACTCAAAACTCTTGTCCTGCCTTTTTTTTCCAAATTTCATCCTAGCCCCCCCCCATAAAAATCAAATGGTAGCTCCCTTACAGAAACCAGAAATGCTGAAGAAACCCAAAACTGGTGTACTGCTGAGGAATCAAACATGACACATTTGGGGGAAAGCCGAAAGGAAGCCCAAAAAGCCGATAGGTTCCATAGTAGCGCCAAAACAGAATATGTACATAGGATGTTGGAATGTAAGAACAATGGCAGACATATCAAAAACAGCACAAGTAGCAAAGGAAATGAAAAATTATGGTATTGACATACTAGGTATCAGTGAGAGTAGATGGAAAGGATCAGATGAAACCAAGCTTCAAAGTGGAGACACAGTGATCTATGTCGGGGATGATGAACATCAAGTCAAGGGAGTAGCTATAATGATGAATGAAAGAGCTAAGAAATCATTGATGGAATGGACACCAATCAACAGGAGAATGATAAAAGCAAGATTCTATTCAGAGTATAAGAAGTTGACAGTTATGCAAGCATATGCACCAACAAATGATGCAAGAGAGGAAGAGAAAGAAGAATTTTTCCAACAACTACTAGATAATGTTTCATCCTGCAATAAAAATAATATGCTTATAGTTATGGGTGACCTGAATGCAAAGGTAGGCAGAGACAACAGCCATATGCAAGAGGTGTTAGGAAAACATGGATGTGGGACAATTAATGAAAATGGGGAATTATTATGCAATTTCTGCCAAATCAACGGCCTCATCATAACAGGCTCTATATTCCCACACAAAGAAATACACAAAGTAACATGGAAATCCCCTGATGGAAAAACAACAAATCAGATAGATCATATAATGGTACGTGGGGATATGAGGACATCAATATTAGATACAAGAGTAATGAGAGGAGCAGATGTGTATACTGACCACTACTTAGTAAGGTCAAAGATCAGAATCAAACTGGCAAGAAATAAAGGTGACAAGAACAAATGCAAAAGAGAGACATATGACCTAAACAAGCTAAAAAATATGGAGGTAAGGAAAAAGTACAATCTTGAAGTGAGAAACAGATTCCAAGTACTGGAAGAAAGTGACACAGAAGATCCATGCAGTGTTAAAATATGAAAGTGCAGTAGAGATATACACTGAGGCAGCTAAACAGGTATTGGGGAGCAGTAAAAAGATTAGTAAACCATGGATAACCAACAATACATGGAAAATGGTGGAAGAAAGAAAAGAAATTAAAAATAAATTAGAAGGTACTAGATCAGACAGATTAAAAGCGAGACTAAATGAAGAATACAAACGGAAAAACAAATGGGTTAAGAAAAGTGCTCGAGAGGATAAAAGGAAGTGGTACAATATGATGGCTGAAGATGCAGAAAAAGCAGCAGAAAATGGCAGAAGCAAAGATTTATATAACATCACTAAAATCCTAACAGGTGAAAGAAAGAGGCAACACACAGGAGTAAAAAGTAAAGAAGGAGAACTGAAAAGTGAAAGAAACGATATACTGAATAGATGGGTAGAACATTTTAGTGAAGTTTTAAATAGGCAAGACCCTCTTCATCCAATTTCAGAGGAAGATGTAGATCTGGCTGAAATTATAACAGACAAGATTGAATTAGGAGAATGGACAGTAGCTGTAGTTAAAAGAGCATTGAAGAAGACACAAAATGGGAAGTCAGCAGGAATAGACAGCTATTAAAGGCAGACATCGACCTAACAGCAGAGAAAAAATGGCAGAAATATTTAATAGCCTATGGGAAGAAGAAAAATGGCCATCAGACTGGAGAAAGGGATTGATTTGCAAGATCTTTAAGAAGGGCGATATGACAGATTGTAACAACTGGAGGGGAGTTACTCTTTTACCTGTTCTCAGTAAAGTATTCTGCAGAATGCTGATAGAAAGAATAAAAGAAGGAATAGACAAAAGATTAAGGAATGAGCAGGCAGGTTTAAGATCAAAAAGAGGAACAACTGAACAGAATTTTATCCTTCGAAACATACTTGAGCAAACAAATGAATGGAGGTCAGCTTTAATTATACTTTTTATAGACTTTGAAAAAGCATTTGAGAGTCTATGGAAGACCACGAAGAGCTATGGAATACCAGGCACGATCATAAGAACTATAAAGGAAATATATACAGGATTTAAGTGTTCCGTCATCGATCAGGGAGAAACATCAGAATGGTTTGAAATAAAATCAGGAGTGAAACAGGGATGTGTAATGTCTGGTTTTCTTTTCCTTCTAGTCATAGACTGGATCATGCAAAAAACAACTGCAGACAAAGCCAGAGGGATAAGATGGAACTTTAATACTGTTCTAGAAGATCTTGACTTTGCTGACGACATAGCACTTCTTTCCTCAAAACTTAGTGACCTTGATGAGAAAACGCAAAAATTAACAACAGAAGCTGAAAGAGTTGGAATGAAACTTAACCCCAAAAAGTGTAAAACTCTGAGATCCAAGCAAACAAAGAGTAAAGAGCTGATAACATTATAAGACGAGAAAGTAGAAGAGGTAGACAAGTTCACATACCTGGGAGCAGTCATGGACAAAGAGGGAGGAGGAAGTAGCGACATCAAGAACAGAATACAGAAAGCAAGAGGGACATTCCATCGCCTAAGAAATGTATGGTATGCAAGAGGAATTGGCCGAAAAACAAAAATACACCTGTATAAATCATTAGTTAGACCTGTATTATTGTATGGATGTAAAACATGGAAACTCACAAACCTCGAAGAAAAGAAACTGAATACTGTACAACACCAATGCCTAAGAAAGATCCTAAAAATAAGATGGCAAAGTAAAGCATCAAACAAAACAGTAAACGAAATTGCTAACACCAGAAACATCAGTTGTGAAATCAGAAGGAGACAGTGGACATGGATAGGACACATATTAAGGCGTGAAAGAGACAACAACAGTTATGTAGCACTACATTGGGCTCCGGAAGGGAAAAGAACTAGAGGAAGGCCAAAAACTACATGGAGAAGAACAACAGAGAAAGAAAGGAACCAACAAGAATGGACAAGCTGGAACGTAGCCAGAACAGCGGCAAAAGATAGAAAAGGGTGGAATAGCAGCGTGGAGGCCTTATGCGACTTCTGGCACGGAGAGAATTAAGGTTGAGGTTAAGGAATTAGAAATTTGTACTTTAGATCATGACTAAAAGTAGTTTTATTAAAAAAAAAAAAAAAAAGAAGGCAGAAAGCGCTTTATTAAGTGAGACAAACCCATATGTATGGTCACAAGCCGATCAATATTTACTGAAAAATCGTCGATGTTGGACTCTTCGCATGAAAAATTTGTGCCTTTTTCTTGGTTATTTTCCACACTCAATGGCTCAACTTGATGAGGTCAATTGTCTGGTTTGTCAATAATCGGGAAACCTGCTGTCAATACCATCCATTGTGTAATTGTGCAGAAAAGTGATCTACATTGTCCAGTTTGAGACATTTTCTCAGCTGGGAACCTGCGACGTAAGCACGATCATGTGACCGTTATCTAATTAAAAATCATTGATTATGACAGGCGCTGTATTCTTTGACCTAAAAAATGCCGATGAGTCAGGTTTTGACCAGCAAAATTGTACGAAACATGTTTTAAGACTAATATTTATTGATTTAAATTTTTTTTTTTAATTTTAAAAATTGTGTCAGGTCTCCTTTAACTGTGCAAAACATTCAAAGTCAATGAACCATGAGTGAAAGAGCAGGGCAAAATAACTTAAATGGAAATGAGAAATGCAAATGCTTATAAAACTCAGCATACCAAATATCATTGACTTATCATAAGTTGTTCCTTTAAATTAACCTAAACACAAACTTCAACTTTGTAAAAGTTTAAAGGCCAAACAAAGCTAAAACATCTGCATACCAAATCTCATTGATCTATATCAAGTGGTTCCCCTTAAACTGAACTAATCACATACTAATACATGTAGACTAAGCAAAAGTTTCAAAGTCAATAGACCATGATGGGGTGGCGCCAAATAATCTCTATGGAAATGAGATGTGCCAATGGTTATACAACTACCAAATATCATTGACCAACACCTAGTGGTTTCCCATAAACTAATCTAATCACAATCTAATATATTATTGACGCTCAACTGCTGCTGCCGGAAACAACATGCCCAAGTCTAGCTCTTAGATTTCTTTGGAGCGACACAAAAATAAAAAAATATGTGCAAAGCTTGCAAATTCATACTCTTTACTTAGAACTCCCAAATTTTATATTAAATTTTGATCTGGAAAACCCCCAAAGCCAATTAAATCAAACTAGAACAAAAGAACAGCATTCCAATCCCCACCGCACCCCCTAATACACATACTTTATCTGCTCAAGGGCAATAATTCAATACACAATGTATTCTATTTTGGGGTCTTTTGAATTTTTTCATAAATATCCCGCAAGAAATGTAGACATGAGATCGCTATCAATGTTATTTTCCATAAAATTTTTATTTCCAAAGGGCATATATAACTCCTATAGTTATTTCATGTTGATTATTGAAGTTCTTGCTGCTATAAACCTTTGATAAAAATTTCATAAAAACCTACAATAAATGAAGACTTAAGAGCGCTTGCAATGCAATATTCTATAAAATTTACATTTCTGAGGGACATATTTATATCTCCTATAAAAATTTGAGAAAACTGACAAGTCAGCAAGGGCCCCACTTGACTATTTTTATGTGAGGCAAAAAGACTGATGCATACAAAGCAAATGTTCATAGGTTGTCAATTTTCATAAATTTTGACATCAGCAATTAATTCAGGTTGTATTCTCGCTTATTTTGGCAAATAAATGAAAATCGTGAAAATAAATTTCCCTAAAATGTATGCATACATTCTGTACTTTCTAATAGCTAAAGCGTTTTGTGTACTATATATTTTTTTTTCCAGTCGGCAGGTCTATAACGGTGTATATTAGTTTTAACAACATAAATGCCAAAGGGCATTGTACAAACATGTATTTATAAAATGATGTCGTGAGTTCAAATTAAACTGAGTTTGATTTTACCCTTATTAATTCGTGTCAAATTATAATAAGAGTTGTAAGTCACTCTTGATTATTTTATAACCTTACTAGTACAGCAAATGTCTGGTCAATTTCATAACTAATCAACCATAGCATTAAGAAGAAGTTTGTACACCTGTGACGGGTATTCTATTGATTAACCTCAAATGTTGTTTTTATTATCCATATGTTGCTCTTTTTACTATTTAAATAAGCATTTCTTTTAATTTCTTGTACATATACAGATTTACGGCAAAGCTATGATTCACTGTTTTCTTCATGTAAATTTTTACAACTTTTTAACTGCTACCATTTCAAATTCCGCCAAAAATTAACAATCCACCAAAATAAAAACCGCCAAAAATTTTTCGTAAACTTTTTTGCCCCTTAATCGTAAAAGTTTAAACCCGCTAAAAAAAACCCTGCTATACGTTACATTTTTCATTTAAATCCTAGCAACAAATATGATTCTCAAAATTTATCATTTTTTAAGAAAACTAAATTTTCACACAATTTTGACTTGAGCAAACAATTTGGAATGAATATTAATATAAATACACCTACATATCAGTTTTTGTTAAAATCCTATTAAAAGAATTTCTCAAAATTTGTGATAATTTTAACAAATACAAAGTTTTTTTTCCGAAATTTAAGAGTTGAGTTTTATGCACAACAACTGTGCAAAATGACATTAGCCTCCTACCTTTAATTTTGGAGTTTTTGCATTTACAAAAGACATTTCTAGAAATTTGTGATTTCTTTTTAACAAAAACAAAGTTTTTTCTAAAATTAAAATTATGTGAATTTCACCAAAAATAAATAAAAATGCACATCTACATATTAAGCACACCAACTGTGCAAAATTTCATTGGCCTCCTACCTTTACTATTGGTGTTTTTGCGATTACAAAATGTTGTGGATGATCAGACGGACGGACAAAGTGAAAACTAAATAGATCCCACTTCCTCAATGCTTGGCCCTACTAATTTATCAGTGCTGATTTTGAACTGGTCAAAGAATTGCTGATAACAACCTTTGATATCATTTCATAATAATCCTACAAAGGATAGAATTTTTTCATACTTTGTCAAAATGTTGTATACATGTTAATAAAATGCTTCGCTGAGCGCAGCCTGATACGATCGCAGAGGTCGAACCCTGAACAGTTGGGGCAAATTTGGACACAATATTCAAGCTTGATACTGTCTGAATTTGGATTGTGATCAAATTTTTGACATAATTAAGGTTTCTGACACAAATTAAATGTGGTAATAGATCTTAAAAATCTATTGTGCAATACTGTGCAATTGAAGATTTCTTCTTGAAACTTTTTGAAAAATTTTGAAAAAAAAAAATCCCCCAATCTTTTGACCCCCTTTGAAGCAATTACCCCCAAACTCTATCCCAGCCTTCCCTTTGTAGTATGGAACCTTGTAGTACAATTTTAGAGAGATCCATACACTTAAACACAAGTTATTGTCTGGAAACAAGAAAAATCTTGTTTTTGGCCCCTTATTCTTGCATGTTTGGGGCAATTACCCCCAAACTTAATCCCAGCCTTCCCTTTGTGATATGGAACCTTGTGGTACAATGTCAGTGAGATCCATACACTTACACACAAGTTATTGTCTGGAAACTACAAAAATGCTTGTTTTTGGCCCCTAATTCCTAAACTGTTCGTACCAAAACCCCCCCAAATCAATCCCAAACTTCCTTTTGTGATATTGAACCTTCTTCTTAAATTTCATAGAGATCCATTCATTAAAACTAAAGTTATTATCCGGTAACCAAATGTTTCTTTGGATGACGCAGACGACGACATCATACCATCATATGAACCCAAAAAAATTTTTGCGGTCGTATAAAAATATGATAACAAGAGGCTCTCAAGAGCCTGAATCGCTCACCTGTATTTCAGAGGAGAAGATTTTTAAATGTTAGCAAACTTGATGAACAAATTGTGTAAAATTGTCTTTAAAGGGCAATAACTCCTTAAGGGGTCAATTGACAATTTTGGTCATATTAACTTTTTTGTAAATCTTACTTTGCTGAACATTATTGCTGCTTACAGTTTATATATATCTATATTAATATTCAAAATAATAACAAAAAAAAGCAAAATTTCATTAAAACTACCAATTCGGTGGCAGCAACCTAACAATGGGTTGTTCGACTCGTCTGAAAATTTCAGAGCTGATAGATCTTGACCAATTGAACAATTTTACCCAATGTCAGATTTGCTCTAAAAGCTTTAGTTTTTGAGATATAAGCCAAAAACTGCATTTGACCCCTATGTTCTATTTTTAGCCATGGCGGCCATGTTTGTCGATGGATCAAAACTTCGGATACAATTTTATAAACTAGATACCCCAAGGAACATTTATTTAAAGTTTGAAGGTATTTGGCCCATTAGTTTCAGAGGAGAAGATTTTTGAAAAAGTTTACGACGACAGATGCCAAGTGATGGCATAAGCTCACATGGGGCCCCGGTGAGCTAAAAATGATAGCTCACTATTAGCTTGTTTTCAAGATACAGGTTGTGATAAACTGACACATATTATCTTGGGGCATCTCTAACTTTAGTTTGCCTCAACCAAATCATACAAATGTTATGAAACTTAGACACAATGCTTATTACCATAAAACACAGATCAAGTTCGAATTTGGGTGGTGTCACTTTTGCAGTTGTCTAGTTATGTTCCTTAATAACATTATATGCAAGTGGGGGGCATCAACTGTGTCCCATGGACACATTCTCTATTTACTTTTTTTTAGGAGGGAGGGGGGCAGAGTAGAGGAGGTAGGCATGTGCCTATAGTGTCTTATGTCAGCTACACCCCTGGAAAAAAACAAGGTAACTTGGTTTCAATTTTGAAGTGTTAGTCATATGAAACGAGTTTCTTGTAATTCTAATGTTAAGGAAATTATTGAACCAAGGCATGCATATATACTAAACTAAGTCCTATATGTATATTTTTAAAATTTACTATGAATCTATGAAGTATTATCGACAAATAATATTTTATCGACAAATAATATTTTATTCAGTGATTGTTAATCACAAGCTTCAAGTTTGTTGTGGAAGTTTAACAGATCCTGACATTGATAAACAATCAACATAGAATCATTGAGCAAGTGAAATATATTAAGTGAATTGATTTTATAATTTTCGTGCGTTCCAATTTGTTTATTTAACTTTTCCATAACAGTTGTTAAATGATATTGTGTATTTTATTTGTTCTATTATAATCCATTATAACTATTTTCCTTCCAGTGCACATTTGTTTACATTCTTTCATCACGTTTTTTCCCACACACTTGCGCTGTGCATTGGCCAAAGTTTTAACAAGAGGTCTCATGGTTAGGTCACTGCATACCGAAAAATATCAGCGAATTAGAGTATGGGTATACAATAATTCAATAACAGTACATTTCTGAAGATTTTGATAAGATAAAGGATTTTCTTTTACATACACTTGTTTTATAGTAAAACTTAAGACATTCAAGTATATAGAACATATTCAACTTTTTTTTTTAAATTTGAAGTATCATATGACTTTATAAAATCACAAAATGGAAAAAAAAATTTTGTGATAATTTTATAAAATGGTGTTCAATTAAACGAAATATGTACATAAAATATCATATAAAGTTATAAAGGGACATAACTGTAGAACGATAAAACTGACGCTACCCAAATTTGTACTTGATCTGAGTTTTGTGGTAACAAGTATTGTGTATAAGTTTAATAAAATTTGGTTGAGGCAAACTTAAGTCAGAGAACGGAAACAAAAAATTCAGCAATTTTTCCATTTGTAAAGGGGCATAACTCTAGAACAGAAAAAGTGACACCACCAAAATTCAAACTTGATCTGTATTTTGTGGTAATAAGCATTGTGTATACGTTGCATAACATTTGGTTGAGGCAAACTAAAGTTAAAGAACAGAAATGAAAATTCAGCAATTTTTCCATTTGTAAAGGGGCATAACTCTAGAACGGTTAAAGTGATGCCACCAAAATTTAAACTTGATCTGTGTTTTGTGGTAATAAGCATTGTGTATAAGTTTCATAACATTTGGTTAAGGCTAACTTAAGTAAGAGAACGGAAACAAATTCAGAAATTTTTCCTTTTGTAAAGGGGCATAACTCTAGAACGGTTAAAGTGACACCACCAAAATTCAAACTTGATCTGTAAGCATTGTGTATGAGTTTCATAACATTTGGTTAAGGCAAACTAAAGTCAGAGAACGGAAACGAAAAATTTAGCAATTTTTCCATTTGTAAAGTGGCATAACTCTAGAACGGTTAAAGTGACGTCACCAAAATTCAAACTTGATCTGTGTGTAGTGGTAATAAGCATTGTATATAAGTTTCATAACATTTTGTTGAGGCAAACTAAAGTTAGAGAATGGAAACCAACTTTGGGACATACGTACGTACGTACAGACGGACAAGGGTAAAACTTAATGCCCCCTCCGCTACGGCAGGGACATAAAAACACCTTTTAATCACATAATCAAAATCCTCGATGTGGTTGATAGGTCTTACACCTGATGTTTTCTCCACAGTTACAAAGCACTTTGTCAAAATCAATTTTATTTTGAATCAGCATTACACAGTGTGATTATAAAGTAGCTCCTTTTATTGTTTATATAACATTGTCATTGATTATTGACAATGTTATTAGAAGTGTTGGTGCTAAACCCTCTTTAACACTTTGTAATGTAGATCATTCATTGGATACTAATGACAGTTTGTCCCTCCTTCATAAATTGATTGACACCCTATTAGCTGTGTTAAAACAAGACTTGCTATAATAATGAGAATACCGTTTACATGTACCAAATTTAAGTCGTGTGTACATAAAGATAATGGTAGATGTATTTTCGATCCACTTTCTGCTTGCATATACTAATTCATGTATTTTGCAGCTTTATAATATTATCATTAAATGAAACCTTTTAGAAATAATTTATGTGCCACTTGCACATAATAAGGCATAACCAGTCATCTTTTAAACAAGTTTAGAGGCTTGGTTTTTCTTCTTTCCATTCCATTTCAAAACAAGCAATTTATTTTTCAAGACATTTACAATAAAACATTTTATTTAAAAAAAACTTGCTTAATAATATTGTGTAGGAAAGCAAATTTCTCTTTTGCATAAATGTCAGTAAAAATTTGTCTCTCTATATGTTGGATAAAATTGATACATTTTTCGCCATGTGCTTGAATATACATTTGTAAAAGAGGCAATCCATTTCACACTAGTCATAATGAAAATCACTTTCAATATTTACTAAAACTCACAGTTTCTTAGATTTATACAAGTACTATATTTTATGAATGAAGATGTGATAGATTAAGAAACATATTTATATTGGATGTTCTATGAAAGAGATAGGGACAATTTCCCCATTAAACTGCAAAATACCAACAAAAACTGATTTTAGTTATGATCATATTCTAAAATAAATGTGCTTCCCCGAGCGCAGCTGGAAACCGCAGAAGTCCAACCCTGAACAGTTCGGGCAAAAATGGACACAATATTCAAGCTTGATACAGGTCTGAATGTGGATTGTAATTAAATATTTGACACATTATAGGTTTCTGACACAGAATAAATGTAGTCAAAGAACTTGAAACTGGTTATATGATTTGAATTTATATTCAATTGAAGATTTCTTGCTGTTGTGCAATACACTGTGCTGTTGCGCAATACTTAGTAAATCTGTTTTCAGACTATATACAAAGAATTAACAAAATAAATTGTGAACCCCATTTTTTTTGTTGAAAAATTGATAATTTCTTAAATCTTGAGGAAAAAAAATTGACCCCCCCCCCAAAAAATTTTTTTTACCCCACCCCTTCCAAAAAAATAATATTTGAGAAATGTGGTACAATTTAAGAGACATCCATACACTTAAACACAAGTTATTGTCTGAAAACTAGAAAAATGCTTGTTTTGGCCTCTTTTTGGCACTTAATTCCTGAACGGTTTGGGCAATTACCCCCAAAATGAATTCCAACCTTCTAATTGTGGTATTGAACCTTGTGGTACAATTTCAGAGCAATCAAAATACTAATACACAAATAATTGTCCTGAAACTCGAAAAATGCTTGTTTTGGGCCCCTTTTTGGTCCCTAATTCCTAAACAGTTGGGACCATCATCCCCAAACACAATCCCAACCTTCCTTTTGTGGTATTGAAGCTTTTGATTAAATTTCATAGAGATCCATACACTTAAACTAAACTTATTGTCTGGAAACCAAATGTCTTCGGACGACGATGCCGACGTGATAGCAATATACGAACGCAAATTTTTGCTGTCGTATAAAAATTATATTTCCATAAAAAAACAAAATGCTTTTCAATGCTTCCTGTTGCTGTTGAAGGTATTTTGACACAAAGCTGCAAATTTTACATGTTTTTGTCAAATTTTGTATCAAGTACATTGCTTACTAAAATTAATTAATATGAATCTGATTGATATTACTAAGTAGCCTTACTTTCAACATAGTTCTGGTTTCGGTTAACAATGTCCTTCTTAATTCATTTTTAAGCTAAAACTGAAAATGAGTCAAAATCTTTTTAGTGTTTATTATTTGATGACATATTTAGAAATTATCCATTCTTGTTAGAACCCCAAAGTACACATACTATAAGGCTGTGATATTATGAATTTATAGAAAAGATTGAACAGCTTTTGTGAGATGCCCCTTGTGTGAAATAAATTCAGGGGAAATTGGCTCAAATTCCTTAGACACATTTTATTGATACTTAAAATTGTTGTTGATGTAGAAATTGCCAGCAGCTACTGTAGATTCAAAAACTATTGGGATGTTTTTATGAATGTGAAAAATGCAACTGTTCCATGTTCCCAATAATAATAAAGAGCTGCGCAATGAGCACATGATACGCCCGTCGCTTTTTCAAGGAATAAAGTTCCATAACTCCTCAATGTCATATCAGAAATTTATAAAAAACCAAAGGAAGGTTATTTTAATAGATATAAACCAGTCACCAAAGTTTCATGAAAACTGCTCAAATCACTTTTGAGTTATAGTCCGAAAACTGAAAAATCCCCCCTTTTGCAATAAATAAAACACCACAACTCAAAACGTAAAATCTAAAATTTATAAAAATCGAAAGGGAGCTTAAATCAATAGATATAAACAATTCACCAAAGTTTCATGGAGATTGGTTAAAGTGTTTTTGAGTTATTGTCCAACATGTTGACGATGGACAGACAACAGAGTTATTGTCCGACATGTTGACGACGGACAGACAACAGTATACCATAATACGTCTCGTAAAAGGGCGTATAAAAATTGACATTCATACTATTAGTAATGTTTTTCTTTTACAAAATTTTTGCAATCGCATTAAAAAGATCTCTCATTTTTACCAGTAATCATTGATTGGCGATAATAAATGGATGCACTTATTTCTGAATTTACAGTATTCCAATGTGAATTCACTACATTGTATACCCCTATATAATCAACCTTTAAAAAAACCAGACAAATGCTACACCTGCTTTATTATGCAATCACATTAATGTGCATATCAAATATGAAATATCGTCAAAGACAAATATAACCAGGAAAGTTAAAAATCAATTTAAAATTAGGATGACTATACCCATTTACTTAGGCCAAAATTAAAAAAAGGGTTTGTTTGCCATAGCCTGACCGACCCGATTGAAACCCTCCCGACTGTAAAGTTTTTATTGAAAAAATCGTAAAGTTTTTTATTTTTTTAATCATTATTACGATTTCCAGATTTTTTTCGGTTCTTTTCTGTATCCGGTCGTCTTTTTCTCCTCCACTTCGGTCCAGGTTGCAAAGTTGCTTTGAACGTCTACCTGCATATACTCGTGGTTCAAAGCGCTAAACTGATTCAGATGTCCAGACATGGAGGCTAAAAACAATGTTCAGGACAAATTGAAAAGAAAATTAGCAGCTATAGAGGGCGAACCTGGCCCGGAAGAGCAAGTCACTCTATGTTCCAGCATATTGATTATTTGATTAAGTTTGCAATAAATTTATTTACACATTAAAATTCTTGATTAATTGCATGGAGGCACAGGTACAATACATCTGACACAACAATGCTTTAATACTACCAATACTATACACAGGAAACATGTATCCCACATTCCTCAGAGAAAGTTTATACTGCACTTTCAGAAAAGTTGATCATAGTTATACAACTAAAATAAAATGCTCCGCAGGGCGCAGCTTGATACGACCGCAGAGGTCGAACCCTGAACAGTTGGGGCAAGTATGGACACAACATTCAAGCTTGATACAGCTCTGAATTTGGATTGTGATTGACTATTTGACACAGCATAGGTTTCTGACACAGAATGAATGTGGTCTAAGAACTTAAAAATTTTAAATTGGACATTCACCTATTATGGTCCAATATCCAAAATCTAAATACATGGTTAGATTCAGCATATCAAAGAACCCTAAGAGTTCAATTTTGATGAAATCAAACAAAGTTTAATTTTGGACCCTTTTGACCTCAATGTGGACAAAGTTGATAACGGGCCCAAAAATCAAAAATCTAAATACATGGTTAGATTCAGCATATCAAAGAACCCCATATATTCAATTTTGTTGAAATCAAACAAAGTTTAATTTTGGACCCTTTTGACCTCAATGTGGACAAAGTTGATAACAGGGCCCAAAATCAAAAATCTAAATACATGGTTAGATTCAGCATATCAAAGAACCCCATATATTCAATTTTGTTGAAATCAAACAAAGTTTAATTTTGGACCCGATTTGGACCAACTTGAAAACTGGGCCCATAATCAAAATTTAAAGACATGTTTAGACTCAGCATATCAAAGAACCCTAAGAATTCAATTTTGTTAAAATCAAATTAAGTTTAATTTTGGACCCTTTGGACCTTAATGTAGACCAATTTGAAAACAGGACCAAAATTAAGAATCTAAATACATGGTTAGATTCAGCATATCAAAGAACCCCATATATTCAATTTTGTTGAAATCAAACAAAGTTTAATTTTGGACCCCAATTTGGACCAACTTGAAAACTGGGCCCATAATCAAAAATCTAAATACATGATTAGATTCAGCATATCAAAGAACCCTAAGAATTCAATTTTGTTAAAATCAAACTAAGTTTAATTTTGGACCCTTTGGACCTTAATGTATACCAATTTGAAAACGGGACCAAAAATTAAGAATCTAAATACACGGTTAGATTCAGCATATCAAAGAACCCCATATATTCAATTTTTGTTGAAATCAAACAAAGTTTAATTTTGGACCCTTTTGATCTCAATGTGGACAAAGTTGATAATGGGGCCCAAAAATCAAAAATCTAAATACATGGTTAGATTCAGCATATCAAAGAACCCCATATATTCAATTTTTGTTGAAATCAAACAAAGTTTAATTTTGGACCCCGATTTGGACCAACTTGAAAACTGGGCCCATAATCAAAAATTTAAAGACATGTTTAGACTCAGCATATCAAAGAACCCTAAGAATTCAATTTTTGTTAAAATCAAATTAAGTTTAATTTTGGACCCTTTGGACCTTAATGTAGACCAATTTGAAAACGGGACCAAAAATTAAGAATCTAAATACATGGTTAGATTCAGCATATCAAAGAACCCCATATATTCAATTTTGTTGAAATCAAACAAAGTTTAATTTTGGACCCCAATTTGGACCAACTTGAAAACTGGGCCCATAATCAAAAATCTAAATACATGATTAGATTCAGCATATCAAAGAACCCTAAGAATTCAATTTTGTTAAAATCAAACTTAGTTTAATTTTGGACCCTTTGGACCTTAATGTAGACCAATTTGAAAACAGGACCAAAAATTAAGAATCTAAATACACGGTTAGATTCGGCATATCAAAGAACCCCAATAATTCAATTTTGATGAAATCAAACAAAGTTTAATTTTGGACCCTTTGGACCTCAATGTGGACCAATTTAAAACGGGCCCAAAATCCAAAAACTTAATACACGGTTAGATTCAGCATATTAAAGAACCCCAAGAATTCAAGAATAAAACCCCATTGAAATTGGTCAAGAAATAAGCAATTTATACAAAGTATCTTCTTTTGCACAATACTGTGCAATTAAATATTTCTTGCAATTATGCAATACTGTGCAATTGAATATTTCTTGCTATTGTGCAATACTGTACAATTGACAATTTCTTCCTATTGTGCAATATTGTGCTATTGGATATTTCTTGCTATTGCGCAATACTGTGCAATTGAAAATTTCTTGCTATTGTGCAATACTGTGCAATTGAAAATTTCTTGCTATTGCACAATACTTATTATATAATAATTTACACATCCTGTTTGGTGTGTATCTCCTGCCATATCATTATTATTTGCTTTTAAATATAAATCAGAAATAACCAACTTAAAATGGAAAATTTTAAAGAAAAAAAAGGAAAAAGGAAGAAAAGGGGAAAAAATCCCCCAATTTTTGAACCCCTTATGATTCATCACCCCAAACTCAATCCCAGCCTTCAATGAGGTATGGTACCTTGCAGTACAATTTCAGAGAGATCCATACACTTAAACACAAGTTATTGTCTGAAACTAGAAAATGCTTATTTTGGCCCCTTTTGGCCCCTAATTCCTAAACGTTTAGGGCAATTACCCCAAACTCAATTCCAGCTTTCCTTTGTGATATGGAACCTTGTAGTACAATTTCAGTAAGATCCATACACTTACACACAAGTTATTGTCCTGAAACTAGAAAAATGCTTATTTTTGCCCCTTTTGGCCCCTAATTCCTAAAATTTTGAGGCAATTACCCCAAAATCAATCCCAGCATTCCTTTGTGATATGGAACCTTGTGGTACAATGTCAGAGAGATCCATACACTTACACACAAGTTATTGTCTGGAAGTTACAAAAATGCTTATTTTTGGCCCCTTTTTGGCCCCTAATTCCTTAACTGTTGGTACCATAACCCCCAAAATCAATCCCAACCTTTCTTTTGTGGTATTGAACCTTATGGTAAAATTTCCTAGAGATCCATTTACTTAAACTAAAGTTAGAGTGCGAAAACCAATGTGTCTTCGGACGACGACGACGACGACGCCAACGTCATACCAATATAAAACAAAAAATTTTTTGCGGTCGTATAAAAATCACCAATAAGAACAAAGACAACTTCTTTTACTGAGTTTATTATTAAATAAAAAAAAAAAAACCCTACCTACCGACCCAATCTTTTTTATGGCACTCGGGCTATGGCAAACCAACATTTTTTTTAATGTGGCCTTATGACTGATAAAGAGGTGTGCAAATAATGACAATAGTGATGAAATATTTTCAATTTTAGTATTCTTATTGTCATACACAAAATTCCGCCTTCCCTAAACCTTTTTTTATATGCCTTATGGTATAACAATCTGCAATAGCAAAATTATGACTGGAAACAAAAACAACTTTTTTCAATACACAGTAATCACATTAGCCAATTAATTTAATTGCATATTTTCTACATTACTATATTGTAAAGTCAAAATAAATATTCATTAACATTGCTCTTCATGTAAAGAAAATATAGTCTAGATTTATATTTTAAGAAATCAACAATTCCGCTTTACAATTTCAGCCTGTTTTAGTCTTAGATGCATGATTTTTTTATTAGTTGTTATTGGCTTTGTACTAGCTGTCAGTAACTGTGAATACTCTCAGATCTGTACTTAGTGTATTTTTTGTTGTGGTGATGTAAAAGTACCCTGCCAAATCTGCTCTGTGTTTTTGTTACATTTTTTTCTTCTTTGTATCGATCTGATGAGTAAAGCCTTTTCAACTGATTTTTATAGTTTGTTCTCATGTTGTACTGTTACACCACTGTCCCAGGGTTTTGCTCATTGTTAAAGGCCATGCTGACAATTTCTTCCTATTGTGCAATATTGTGCTATTGGATATTTCTTGCTATTGCGCAATACTGTGCAATTGAAAATTTCTTGCTATTGTGCAATACTGTGCAATTGAAAATTTCTTGCTATGGCACAATACTTATTATATAATAATTTACACATCCTGTTTGGTGTGTATCTCCTGCCATATCATTATTATTTGCTTTTAAATATAAATCAGAAATAACCAACTTAAAATGGAAAATTTTAAAGAAAAAAAAAGGAAAAAAGGAAGAAAAGGGGAAAAAAATCCCCCAATTTTTGAACCCCTTATGATTCATCACCCCCAAACTCAATCCCAGCCTTCAATGAGGTATGGTACCTTGCAGTACAATTTCAGAGAGATCCATACACTTAAACACAAGTTATTGTCTGGAAACTAGAAAAATGCTTATTTTTGGCCCCTTTTTGGCCCCTAATTCCTAAACGTTTAGGGCAATTACCCCCAAACTCAATTCCAGCTTTCCCTTTGTGATATGGAACCTTGTAGTACAATTTCAGAAAGATCCATACACTTACACACAGTTATTGTCCTGAAACTAGAAAATGCTTATTTTTGCCCTTTTTGGCCCCTAATTCCTAAAATTTTGAGGCAATTACCCCCAAAATCAATCCCAGCATTCCCTTTGTGATATGGAACCTTGTGGTACAATGTCAGAGAGATCCATACACTTACACACAAGTTATTGTCTGGAAGTTACAAAAATGCTTATTTTTGGCCCCTTTTTGGCCCCTAATTCCTTAACTGTTGGTACCATAACCCCCAAAATCAATCCCAACCTTTCTTTTGTGGTATTGAACCTTATGGTAAAATTTCCTAGAGATCCATTTATTTAAACTAAAGTTAGAGTGCGAAAACCAATGTGTCTTGGACGACGGCAACGACATCAACGTCATACCAATATACGACCACAAAAATTTTTGCGGTCGTATAAAATCACCAATAAGAACAAAGACAACTTCTTTTACTGAGTTTATTATTAAAAAAAAAAAAAACCTACCTACCGACCCAATCTTTTATGGCACTCGGCTATGGCAAACCAACATTTTTTTTAATGTGGCCTTATGACTGATAAAGAGGTGTGCAAATAATGACAATAGTGATGAAATATTTTCAATTTTAGTATTCTTATTGTCATACACAAAATTCCGCCTTCCCTAAACCTTTTTATATGCCTTATGGTATAACAATCTGCAATAGCAAAATTATGACTGGAAACAAAAACAACTTTTTTCAATACACAGTAATCACATTAGCCAATTAATTTAATTGCATATTTTCTACATTACTATATTGTAAAGTCAAAATAAATATTCATTAACATTGCTCTTCATGTAAAGAAAATATAGTCTAGATTTATATTTTAAGAAATCAACAATTCCGCTTTACAATTTCAGCCTGTTTTAGTCTTAGATGCATGATTTTTTTATTAGTTGTTATTGGCTTTGTACTAGCTGTCAGTAACTGTGAATACTCTCAGATCTGTACTTAGTGTATTTTTTGTTGTGGTGATGTAAAAGTACCCTGCCAAATCTGCTCTGTGTTTTTGTTACATTTTTTTCTTCTTTGTATCGATCTGATGAGTAAAGCCTTTTCAACTGATTTTTATAGTTTGTTCTCATGTTGTACTGTTACACCACTGTCCCAGGGTTTTGCTCATTGTTAAAGGCCATGCTGTGACCTATAGTTGTCAACTTCTGTTATTTGGTCTCTGGTGGAGCGCGAGAGTTGTCTCATTGGCAATCATACCACATCTTTTATCTCTCCAAACATGAAAAATTCTGATTACTTCATTATTTGCTATATGCACAAGTTTCTATTGTTGCTAAAATTATTTGAAATTGAAATGAATTTATGACATATCTTTTTCAACTTTGGTTTCCAGTTAAATGATATATGTAAGTATGTGCTTTAAAAATAGTTATAGGTCTAAATGTCTTTCCATATCAATTTATTAAGTGCTTATACATTTTGTATTTTCAAATTAGAAATTACTTTGGTAGATAAGTGCACCTGTTATTTCTTTTTCTTTTGCACATTTTTATTTAAATAAGGTATTTCACAAATAAGACTGAGGCATTAGTTCTTTTCCAGGCCTGGTAAAACAGGACTATGCATACTTATAATTAAAATACCTCTCTGTATTTTTGAAGATACAATTTCAGTGGTTCTACATAGCTATCAAAACCCAGTGTAGACATGGCAAACAGAATGTCTTCACCATTTATTGTCTTTCTTTTTTCTTGATGACATCTTTCACTTGCTCTATAATCAGTTAAGGATATTTCTAAGAAATCTGTGTATAAAGAACATACTAAGAAAGATTTATTCTGTTGACTGAAAAATTTAAATTGCAAGGAAGGCTTTCAATTGTAGTTTATAAACTGATTATTAAAATCTATAACAGACCACATGATTCCTTAAACTCATATATATGTAATAAACTCCATACCATGACTTCATTAGAATTTGACCACTTCAGCAAAGGAAATGGCATCTAATAACCACTATTTTTAGACTATAAGACAAGTTGACAGCCTAATCTATAATTCCCTTTCTTCTGGTAACTGGTTGCATGAAATAAAAATATACTGGACTGTTGACAGTTATAATCAATGATAACTATGTTACATTTGTAGGTTTTATCATGGAAGTAATATTGAAAGGAATAACAACAACGCCAGTTCAAAGGTTTCATCTGCGTTACCGCCTATCTTTCGATTACTCATTAATCAGTTTACGATATGAAATGGTAGTTGATTCTCCGCATGTGATCGATCAACTCACTGCCTCTTTTCGGTCGTTTTCGTGTTCACGGAAAATTACAAACAGACAAGTTGTTGTCGTATATACGTGCGAAGTAACCCAAATAGTCCACTCGTTACATTCCGCTGATGAACGCTGCCGAATAGAGTAATTCGTTCAATGTTGATTTTAGTCTAATTTTCCTATTTTTGTTTATTTCGATCTTAAAAACTGGAGAACATGGGTGGATCGTTTTCAATTTTAATATTTACAGACAGTTAAGACGCCATTTCTTAAAAATTTAAGAATATGATTGTACAAAAACTATATTTGGACCCCCTTTTATTAAATATGAATAATCAAAGTCATGCGTGTTTACCAGTCAATTAAAATATTCACAAACGTTTCTATTCTTTAAACTAATTCGTATAAATGAATTTGCGGTAAGGCAGATAGGGTCAAGCTCATTTTGTCTGATTGTTTTTTATTTTTGCTGTAGCGTGTTATATGAACTGTATTAAAACACTTTTTTAAAATAGATATTTACGACTTATTATCCCGATTTTAGTTGTCCAGTTTCAATAATGTAAAATGATGTAATCAATGACATTTATTACATATACATAAATTTAAAATACTTGAAAGTAAATATCCTTTTTTAAATCTCGATAAATTTTGCACATTTCAACAGTAAAAAATCTATATCTTCATTATTTTGTTAAACATCATGTAAAACCTGATCGCTTCGTCGGTATTACCTGTTTTACTCGGGATCCGCTTTCAATCGGAAAATACTTTTAGATCATTTTAAAACGAACGGTAAAAAGCAAAAATATGCAAAAATAAATACAATTTTCCGTGTTTAACTGCTGTAGTGTAAACAATTCTCGTCCATTTTTCAAGTTTTTTTCATCACTCGATTTCTTTTTGAATGTAGAAGTTTTATATGATACAGAGCCACCTTGTTAATTAATAAACTAGGATTTCACACAGGTGCTTTATAATTACCGTACTCGATAAAATCATGTGACTGATAAGAAATTCCAGATGCCATTTTACAAACGCGGTATCACAGATAGTAACCAAAGGGGTATTGCCGCTGAGACTATAAATGGATAAAATCATATGACTTTAGTACAGAGCTCTGCATGCCATTAATACATGCTAATTAGTCGTTGTTATTCCTTTTAAATATTACTTCCATGGTTTAATCAAAAAAAAGGAGAAAGAATTTTTATTGTTCTTAATACATGTAGTAAGTCATATGAAACCAGTTTCTTGTAATTTTAATGTTATCGAAATTATTGAACCAATTCATGCATATATACTTATGCATGTTTTTTATATTTATTATGAATCGATAAAGTATTAACAACAAATAATATTTCATTCAGTGATTGCTAATCCCAAGCTAATTTAGTTTCGAGTTTGATGCCGAAGTTTATCGGATCGTGATATTGATAAACAATCAACTCAGAGCATGTGGAGCATGTGACGCATGTGACAAATAAGTGAATTGATAGAGCCTTGATATAATTTTTCATATTTTCCATGCATTCCCATTTGTTAATTTAACTTTTCCTGAACTGTTGTTAAATGATTTGCTGTTTTAAAGGAGTATGCCCGGTAAGACCCTTTTTGGCCCCAAAATATAGCATTCTTGAAGTGTAAACTTTTAGCTATTTATTGGAAAGTAGAATACTTTTGTTCCATAAGTATGGGCTGTTTTTTGACAATGGCTTTTATTATGCAATACACATGCATCAGGTACTAGCATCATAAATTCATGCAATATTATTGAAATCTTCACAATGTTAGCATTTGTACTAATTTTAAGATGGTTTTTGTCTAAAATGGAAGTGGTCGCATTTGTGTTCAGTCTTAATATTAAAAATAATGTTGTATTTGATGATAGTACATAACATAAATAAAGATTGAGACTGAACACGAATGCGGCCACTTCCATTTTAGACAAAAACCATCTGAAAAGTGACGTTTTATGGCATATTTGATAGATTTTTCATATTCAAGCTTGAATTTGAGCGTCTTTCATGACCAAATCAGTTCAAATCTTTAACACAAACTAATTGAATCGACTTAAGTAGACACGTAAGTGTTTAAAAAATGTCAAAAATCTTTCATCAGATGTACTTCGAATTTTAGGCCAAAACTAGCCCTTAACGGACCTTCTCCTTTGTTCTTTAAGGGTCATTTATTAATATTAACCTTCCATTGCACATTATGTTTACATTCTTTCATCACGGTTTTCCCTTCTCACTTGCCGAAGTTTTAACGCGAGTTCTTGAAGTTAAGGTCACTGCATACGGGAAAATATCCGTGAATTACTGTGCAGGACCACAGTAATTCAATTGTAGTACATTTATGAGGGTTTTGATAATATAACGAATTTTCTTTTACAAGAAAGTTCAAGTACACTTGTTTTATAGTATATTAAACATATACAACCCCTTTTTTTTTAATTTTCATATGACTTTATTTAAATGTAAAGTTACAGTTTGCTGATTGTCCACCTTTCTCTGGTGTTCACAACTTGTCTCTTTCAGTCTGATTACTGCTTTAAAAGTAGGATTGATTGATTGATTGTTGTTTGCTCAGTGGCAATAAAAGTAATATAAATAAGGCCTTGGAGCTTTGGTTAAAGTTTACTCAAGCCATGCTAATATTTCCTCATAATTGTTTAGGATTTCTTATTGGCTTATTGAACATGTTGTGTAAGCTTGTAACTATGTTCAGCAATGAAAGTATTATATTTACAGGAACTCTATGGAAAAATTAACACATTCTCCAGCCCCCAATGAATTCTCAATGAAATAAAAGATAACATGCTTGTGGGGGATCTGCAATGCCTCCTTCGCTTGTTCAATAATTGTAGCAAATTATATCCTGATTTTGTATCAACTGTCTTATCTAACTACATATTTAAATGAACACAGAAAGCACTGTGGATCAGTTCTAATCAACTGCAATTGGCATCTGCTTTTATAAAGAAACTGGTATCTGTCACTAAAAAAGTCAGTACAAAAATTTACTAATTAATGCCTAAGAATAATATGTGCCTTGTTTATTTTCTATTTGTGTCTACTACTTTAAAAAGTTGAGAACTTTTACTTTGGAATTTTAGAGGAAACAAAAAATAAATTATATCTACATAAAGTTAAATATTAGCAGATTGCCATATGTGATGTGCATTAAGCATGAATGCTTGCAAGTGCAAGATACCTTAAATTTCAAGGTAAACATAATCAATATCTTTCGTGTATAACAATTTTATTTAAAAAGTTAGCAATTTTTTAGTTACATTGTGCTCAATTGTATATCATGCATAAGAAAATGATGTAATGTGGTCTCAAATAAAGAGCTGTGCCATGAGCGCATGATACGTTGTCGCTTTTTCAACGAATGAAGTTCCATAACTCCTCAATGTCATATCAGAAATTAAAAATTAAAAGAACATAGTTCCAATGTCCCCTGCATTGCACATATTTTATCTATTCAAGGTAAAAGGGCAATTACAAAAAACTTTTCGAAAATATATGAGAGAAATGAAGGCTTCAGAGAAAATGCAATGCAATTTCCGTTATAATTAATATTTCCAAGAATTGTACACATGAGAGAACTAACAACGCAATTTGCAATATAATCAACATTTCAAAGGGGCACAACTCTAACAAACTAAAAATTTTGGAATTTTTCCATTAATAAAGGGTCATAACTCTAGAATGGTTAAAGTGACGCCACCAAAATTCAAACTTGATCTGTATTTTGTGGTAATAAGCATTGTGTATAAGTTTCATAACATTTGGTTTAGGCAAACTCAAGTTTAAGAACAGAAACCAATTTTTGGACGAACATACGTACAGACGGACAAGGGCAAAACTTAATGCCCCCTCCGCTACGGCGGGGGCATAAAAAAGATCAGCACTGATTTTCAAATTTGTCCGAGACATTGATGATATAAACCTATAATATAAATTTCATGCAAATCTGGTAAGGATTGTATACATGAGAGTGCTAACAATGCAATTTTCCATATAAATCAATATTTCCAAGGGGCATAATTCTTTTAAAAATAATTGATCATCACTGATTTTCGAACTCATCAAAGACATTGGTGATATAAACCTATAATATAAATTTCGTAAAAATCTGGCAAGAATTGTACAAATGAGAGCGCTCAATTTTCCACATAGTTAATGTTTCCAATGGTCATAACTCTTATAAAAAAAATTGCTTCGCTGAGCGCAGCTGGATACAATCGCAGATGTCTAACCCTCAAAAGTTGGGGCCAAAATGGACACAATATTCACGCTTGATACAGGTCTGAATTTGGATTGTAATTAAATTTTTGACACATAATAGGTTTCTGATACAGAATAACTGTAGTCAAAGAACTTCAAATTGGTTATATGATTTGAAATTATATTCAATTTTTTGCTTTTGTGCTATATACTATGCGAATTGTTGATATTAACCCCCCAAAAAAAATATTTGAAGAAATTTTCTTTTAATTTCTGAAATCTGAAATGAGAAAATTTGTCTCCTCCAATTTTTTTCACTTCCCCCCTTTGCCTTATTCCAAAAAATAATTCTTTCCCTCAAGTTATGGTCAGTATCTCAGACAATCATCATTTCTTAATACATAATTTACAAGCAGTGTAAGGGAGGTAATCAAACATTGTTATTTAAATTGATTTGGATTTTGATTTGGATTACCTCCTTACACTGCTTTTAAATGTCTCAATTGTCCTTTAACCAGAAAACCCTTGTTTTCCCTTTTTGCCCCTAATTACTAAATGGTTTGAGCCATAACCCCCCAAAGTCAATCCTAACCATCCCTTTGTAGTATGGAAACTTGTGGTATAATTTCAGAGAGATTCATACACTTTAACACAAGTTATTGTCTGGAAACTACAAAAATGCTTATTTGGGCCCTTTTTTGGCCTCTAATTCCTAAACAGTGGGGACCATAACCCCCAAAATCAATCCCAACCTTCCTTTAGTGGTTATAAACCTTGTGTTAAAATTTTATTGATTTCTATTTACTTATACTAAAGTTATTATCCGGAAACCATCTGTCTTCGGACGACGCTGACGACGACAACGTGATACCAATATACGACCAAAAAATTTTTAATTTTTGCGGTCGTATAATAATTGATCAGCACTGATTTTCGAACTCGTCCAAGACATTGCTGATATAAACCTATGATATATGTTTAATAAAAATCTGGCAAGAATTGTACATATATGAGAGCGCCAACGATGCAATTTTCCATATGATTAATGTTTTCAAGGGGTATAACTCTTTTAAAAATAATAAATCGGCACTGATTTTTGACACGTCCAAGACATTGATGATATAAACCTATGATATAAGTTTCTTAAAAATCTGTCAAGAATTGAACAAATGAGAACGCTAACGATGCAATTTTCCATATAATTAATGTTTCCAAGGGGCATAACTCTTTTAAAAATAATTGATTGGGACTGATTTTCGAACTTGTCCAAGACATTGCTGATATAAACCTATGATATAAGTTTCATAAAAATCTGGCCAGAATTGTACACATTAGAGCGCTAACGATGCAATTTTCAATACAATTAATGTTTCCAAGGGGCATAACTCTTTTAATAAAAAACAGAGTTCCAATGTCCCCCTGCATTGCACATAATTTATCTATCCAACGTACAAGGGCAATAACTAAAAAAACACACTATTTTTTTTTGTTCTTTAAAACTTTTTATAAATATCTTAGAGAAATAAAAGCTTCAGAGCAAATGCAATGTGATTTCCGTTATAATTAATATTTCCAAGGGGTATAACTCGTTAAAAATATTTGATCAGCACTTATTTTCGAAAGAGTCAAAAACATTGCTAATATAAACCTAGGATATAAGTAAAATACAATTTTCCATAAAATCAATATTTCCAAGGGGCTTTACTCTTTTAAAAATAATTGATCGGCACTGGATTTCAAATTTGTCATAGGCATTGATGATATAAACCTATAATATAAATTTCATAAAAATCTGACAAGAATTGTACACATGAGAGCACTAACAATGCAATTTTCCATATAATCAATATTCCCAAGGTGCATAACTCTTTTTAAAATAATTGATCGGCACTGATCTTTGAACTTGTCAAAGATATTGATTATATAAACCTATAAAATAAATTTCATAAAATCTGGCAAAAAATTGTACACATGAGAGCTCTCACAAGGCAATTTTCCATATAATTAACATTTCCAAGGGCATTACTCTATTAAAAATAATTGATCAGCACTGATTTTCGAACTCGTCCAAGACATTGCTGATATAAACCTATGATATAAGTTTCATAAAAATCTGGCAAGAATTGTACATATATGAGCTAATTGATCAATACTAGAAAATGGGCTTTCCATTATAATATTTTTAATTTTTTCTTTCATTTGATTAATTGCAAGGTGGACACTAATGATGTTGTTGTGCTGAAATATTTGTCACTACAATTTCATTTCATCTTGTTCATATTTTGTTATCTTTTATCAATATAACATATATACATGATCAAGGCTACTAATAAATCCCTTATGTGATCTATCTATTGCATCTATTTAAACAATTGTATTCAACTGATCTGTCATATTAAAATCAAGATGCTACATTTTCACTGTTTTCAAATATTTGGCATACTGATATGTTTAAAGGATACTCGCTTGTTATAAAGCTAATAAACTCTGAGATCACACTCCTGAACACATTCTTTGGCATCTTTGGCAATCTGAATAAAAGGAAAATGTACTTATAATAATATAATTCAGTTTAAAGAGTATATTCAATAATTGTAATGTTTATTAACTTCCAATCGAACAGTGCTATTCATTTGGAATGTATAAATGCATAGAATCTGTTTTATTTATTTTACCTTTGTCAACTTTGAAAGTTAGAATTATACCAGTTCGTACAGTGCTATTGTATAATATATAAAAATAAGATGTGGTATTATTGCCAATGAACCAACTCTCCATAAGACACCAAATGACAAAAAGTAAACAACTATAGGTCACATGACAGCCTTCAACAATGAGCAAAACCCATACCACATAGTCAGCTATAAAGGCCCCAAATGAATGTAAAATAATCAAAAAAGAAAAATAAAGGTCTGATTTATGTACAAAATAATGAACGAAAAACAAATAGGATATACAGCAACAAACGACATCCATTTAACTACAGGCTCTTGACTTAGGACAGGCACATACAGAATGTGGCAGGGTTAAACTAGTTTAAAGTTTGATTTTAATTTACTGATAACAAAATCAATATTAATACCAATAAAAACAATATTCTCAGATCTAATTCAGTGTTGAATAGGTAACCTTTTAGAATACATGTAAGTTTATTTAAAGGATTGATTAAGTCTACCTGGATCGTATCTAAATTTCCAGGCTTGGTAAACAACATCTCCGTAAAAATTAGGATGTGCTATCCTGTTTCAAATAAGTTTTCTACAGGTACAACCAAACTTCCAAACCAAATATTTGTATCTATGGAAGAGTTTAGTAAAGGTTTTAAGTAATTTGTGGTAACGGAATCCTGACTTAATAATTTATCAAGTAATACATTGATTAAGTTCAAGAAATCCAAAACATCACAACAGACACAGGCATAGCGAATTATATATATTTGTCAAAATTCTGATAAATATGTTTGATAAAAATCTGACAAGAATTGTACATATGAGAGCGCTTACAATGCAATTTTCCATACAATTAATTTTTCAATGGGGCATTATAACTCTTTTTTAAATAGTTGATTGGCAATGACTTTTAACTTGTTCAAGACATTGCTGATATAAACCTCTTAATTATAAGTGTGATAAAAATCTGCCAAGAATTGTATATGTGAGAGTGCTTACAAGACAGGATGGAAAGACGCCCAGTATTTCTATGTCCCCTGCAACGCGTCTTCCAAAGTTTTAAATATCATTTGACCAGAGAACACAGTTATTTCTTAGTGCATTAACTTAGACAATAAATGCAAAGCACCTGCGCTTTCTCAAAAAACTTTGTTCAGTGTGGTGGACAAATTATATCAAAATTACAAAAACGTTTCATCAGCTTTAACTCAAAATATAGACAATTCTACATTAAGGGGGTCTTGAATTCAGCTTGACATCTTCAGACATGCTAATTTTTTATCTTTTTCAACTGGATCAAATCACTTATATATACTTTACTTTAAAATTCATGACCCAAATTATTTTACAGTGGAATTTTATCCCCCTACCTTTTTATCACTTTTCAATGGAAAACTTGCATGTAATTTTAGTCTTAATAGGCATAAATTTGAACCCCTTACTATCCAGAAGAAGAAAATAAAGGTACAATGTAGTATATGAAATGAAACAGGTAAACAAATCATATTGTAAAGTGCTTTGATGGACTTCTATGCACATAGCTCCTCACATTTAATTGCTTCAAACAGGCAGTTAAACCAGGACCATAAAACCAATTTTGCACATTTTTCTGTGATAATTTACTTTTCTCTAGATTTAGTTCACAAATGAGTAAAAACTAGACAAAATCAAAAAACAAAAATATTAAAACATGAATACCTGTCAGTGAGAAATTCATGCCACGAAAAATCTCTAAAATTTTGTTGATCTTGTATTGCTGATAATTTTTCTGTTTACAGTTTCTCTCTATCCTCTTTAGTTTTGGCCAAACACAAAAAAGGGTAAAAATCATTGTTTAAGGGCAATTACTTCTATAGTCTACCAACTGTTTTACAAAACTTTACTTAATTGTAGATCTTGTCTTGCTGATCACTTATAATTTTCAAGATAATAGGCAATAAAATGCTCCGCTGTGGCACAGCTTGATCGATCGCAGTGGTCGATCCTGAACAGTTGGGGCAATTATGGACACTACATTCAAGCTTGATACAGCTTTAAATTTGTATTGTGATTAAATATTTGACACAGCATAGGTTTCTGACACATAATGAATGTGGTCAAAGAACTGAAAAATTTGAAATTGGACTTTTACCTATACACCTTATCGCTATTTGGTCCAATCCAGAAAAACAGTCACTTAGACAACTTCTTGTTTTGGGTCAAGTGTCTCAAAAACAAAGGTCATCAGTAATGAGCTGAGGGAGGAAAAAGTTTAGAAAGTGAACAGTTTAAAATTTTGATAAATCATGATCCAAATTTTTAAAACACAAATTAAAATCATAAAAATGCTTTGTTTGAAGTGTTTACAATGGTTTAAACATGTCTCTTTGAAAAGTTTTATGCACAATGCATTGTTTAAACAGAGCCTGTTGTATAATTTCGGAACTTATCCAGATTGGAATAAATAGCAATAAGGTGTAATATGGTCCAATATCCAAAATCTTAATACATTGTACATGGTTAGCTTCAGCATATCCAGTACACCAGGAATTAATTCATTTATTTAGGGACAATATTAGCAAAATTTTAAAGGTTTTCCTTCATAAAAAAAATATAGCTTTTGAAAATTAATTTATACGAATAACAAACAAACCTACCAGGAAATTAGAACTTCAAAATTTACAAAAAAAAAAAAGCAATTTCCAAAATCCTCATTATTACAATGTCTTTAAAAATCTATAAAACTTACCTTATTATTTTTCAAAATATCTAATACATTTGTAATAATGAACAGTAAATTTCAAGCTATAGTTAACATCATTTCTAAAATTAGAATTTGAGTTATATCTATTTTTAAATGAATCTTAGCTAACAATTTCTATTAATTGTGCAATACAGCTCTGAATTTGGATTGTGATTAAATATTTGACATAGCATAGGTTTCTGACACAGAATTAATGTGGTCTAAGAACTTAAAAATTTGAAATTGGACTTTTACCTTTTATGGTCCAATATCCAAAATCTAAACACTACAAACCATTGAAAGTCTGAAATGGCCTATATTTGTACTCGACTGTACTGATTTTTACTCGAACAGTCTGAATTGGTCTGAAATTTACTTGATTATACTAGACTGTAGTCTGAACCATACTTAACAGTCTGAACTTGTACTCGACCACACTCGACCAGTACTTAACCATTTTATTTGCGTCTGAGCCATGCTCGACCTAGTCTGAACAATGCTCGACCCTAGTCTGAACCATACTCACCTAGTCTGAACCATACTTGACTAAGTCTTAACCAACCTAGACATATTTTTGTATCTATCTATTGTATTTCATCAATTTAGGAACTGTTTTAACAGCTATTTCCCTGGCTAGAAATTTGAACAACAATTTGAAATTTAAAATGTATTCAATATGGCATTGAAACCAAAATTTCACAATAAACATAATATAAATTCAACACCATATTCATCAACACTTACATATATAATTTTACAACGGTAAACCACTTTCACGGCATTCCCATTACGATTGGAAGTAGTACCTCTGGCCAAAGGGAAGCCAGTCGAAGTAGGCGTGTGCCCTAAAAGTGTTGTCCAAATTAGAAAGCAACTTTATACAAACTGTACACTGACATTGTACTTACATTCATGTTACATATATTCTTATTTAAAAACACATTTTATTTATACACTTATAATTACCATTAGAATAGTTTACAACCATTTTAAAGATAAAGACAATTAGAACAATTATAGATTAACTCTTAATTTAGTAACTTCATTTGCCTTGTACTATGTTTGATTCATTTTCTGTTCAACATTACATTGATATAGAGTATCCTATAGCAATGTCAACAATGACAATTATAGCGTCAATACAATACAAGATGCCGTTTTTGTACTTCAGGGTTCTAATTTTGTATACTTTGTCCTGATGACGCCGATCTAATCGGCGAAACATGTCGACAATAAAGATGTATTACTTAAAGTGTTGTTGTCAATGTAAGCGGTATTTGATTTTTTTATCTGACAACCCTGCATACCGTCTGGTATCCACTTAAGGGAACTCTACCAGCACAAAACATAGGAGGTGTTGGTTCAGCAGCTCTTTATATATTTAGAATAGTATATAAAGCAACTTAATAAATTTAAAAGATCACACCTTTTGTAAAACCAAGAATTTAATATAATCATGATAATAGAACTTCCATAGCAATCCTTGATAACCATTTAAAAAAGGAAATGTGTTCCAAAGTTGCAGAAAAAATTTATTTCAATTAAATTTAAATAACTTTTGTCACAATTAAAGACATGGCATACAAGAAGAACTTTAATAAGGTTTAATTACCTCAGTACATGTGTGTTTTACAGGTAAAAAGAAAGCCCTATTTTTCTTAAACTCGTGTATTACTTATCTAGTGAATTCAGAAGGCCCTGTGATTTAAGTTTTACAGGATGTTGCAATTTTTACTGAATGTTAATTAGAAATTAATTCTTTCTGACCAGGTGTGATCTTTTTAATGAGTTTGCCCCAAGCAGGAGGTATTACTTTATACTTTACCACTATTCAGAAATTTTTTTTATTTATTTCTTTAACTTTTTTATCCCTTTTTGATATATATTATATATAATATACCCAAATTATAATAAGAATAGATATATTTCTAATATAAGGTTAAACAATTTCAGTAATTTTTTGGCTGTTGTTAACTCATTAAAAAGATAATTATATAACTATTGTATGAAACCATAAAACCTATGTAGTTTTTCTTTAAGAATTTAGCGGGCCTCGGTGGCGAGTGGTCTTAGTAGTTACTACTGTAATCACTAGCCAGTCAACACTGAGGTTGTGAGTTCGAACCCGCTCGTATGGGTGCACTCGACTCAATCTTAATTGACTAGGATTGTCAGTTTCCCTATCGAAGGTCGGTGGTTTTCTCCGGGCACTCAGGCTTCCTCCACCAATAAAACTGGCATACCGAAATAGCCCAAAAGCGGTGCTTAAAAGTGGCGTTAAAACACCAAAAATCAAATCAAATTTAAGAATTTAGGAAAATTAAGTTTAAAAAAACAATAAAACACATGCCAATCAAGAAGCACCTTAATAAGGTTTTATTACCCTCAGTAAAGGTGTGGTTTTTACGTAAAAGAATCTTTTTTTTTAACAAAACTCTAAAACTTTAAATTAATATAATTAAATTATTATATAAGATAATTTGCTTTAACTATCTCTATTTGATAAATCTGAGAATCATGTAAGGATGTAAAATATGTTTTATATATATCTTTATTTTATTGTGGCTGTTATCATGTCAGAAAAAAAAATTAATTTTAACAGCTAAAATTAAAAAAAGTAGAGTTATTTGGTCAAGTATGGTTCAGATTGACTGGTTGAGTATTGTTCAGACCTTTGGTCAGTATGGTTTAGACTGAAAAAAGTAGGTCAAGTACAGGTCGAGAATGGGTTAAGACTGTTTCAGACTGGTCGGGTAATATATCAGACTATTTTCAATGGCAAAGATAAGGGTCAAGTACAAATCAGTGCGAGTCAGTATAGTTAAGACTGGGGTCGAGTAATGTCGAGTAAAATTCAGACTAATCCAGACTGGTCGAGTAAAATCAGTACAGTCGAGTACAGATATAGCCATTTCAGACTTTTACTGGTTTGTAGTGAAATACATGGTTAGATTCAGCATATAAAAGAACCCCAAGAATTCAATTTTTGATGAAATCAAACAAAACAAAAAGTTTAGTTTTGGACCCCTTGGACCTCAATGTGGACAAATTTAATAACAGGGCCCAAAATAAAAAAAAAATCTAAATACATGGTTAGATTCAGCATATCAAAGAACCCCATAAATTCAATTTTTGTTCATATCAAATATTGGACCCCGATTTGGACCAACCTGAAAACTGGACGCAAAATCAAACATCTAAAAATTCAATTTTTTGTTAAAATCAAACTAAGTTAAATTTTGGACCCTTTGGACCAACTTGAAAACTGGACCCAATATCAAAAATCTAAATTTCTAAATACATGTTTAGATTCAAGCATATCAAAGAAACCCTTGAAATCAATTTTTGTTAAAATCAAACTAAGGTTAATTTTGGACCCTTTGGACCAACTTGAAAACTGGACCCAAAATCAAAAATCTACATGTTTAGATTCAAGCATGTAAAAAAAAGTTTTGGACCAATTTAAAACTAAAGGATAAAAATCAAAAATCTAAATGCACACTTAGATTCAGCACATCGAAGAACCTCAAGAATTCAATTTTTGATGAAATCAAACAAAGTTTAGTTTTGGACCCCTTGGACCTCAATGTGGACAAATTTAATAACAGGGCCCAAAATCAAAAAAAAAATCTAAATACATGGTTAGATTCAGCATATCAAAGAACCCCATAAATTCAATTTTTGTTCATATCAAATATTGGACCCCGATTTTGGACCAACCTGAAAACTGGACGCAAAATCAAAAATCTAAAATTTAATTTTTGTTAAAATCAAACTAAGTTAAATTTTGGACCCTTTGGACCAACTTGAAAACTGGACCCAATATCAAAAATCTAAATTTCTAATACATGTTTAGATTCAAGCATATCAAAGAAACCCTTGAAATCAATTTTTGTTAATATCAAACTAAGGTTAATTTTGAATCCTTTGGACCGACTTGAAAACTGGACCCAAAATCAAAAATCTACATGTTTAGATTCAAGCATGGAAAATAAAAAGTTTTGGATCAATTTAAAAACTGGGCTAAAAATCAAAAATCTAAATGCACACTTAGATTCAGCAACATCGAAGAACCTCAAGAATTCAATTTTTGTTGATATCAAACAAAGTTTAATTTTGGACCCTTTGGACCTCAATGTGGATTAATTTAAAAACAGAGCCCAAAATCAAAAAAATCTAAAAAAATCTGGCAAGATTTGTATAAATGAGAGCGCTAAAGATGCAATTTTCCATATAATTAATGTTTCAAAGGGCATAATTTTTTTCAAAATAATTAATCGGCACTGATTTTTGAATTCGTCCAAAACATTGCTAATATAAACCTATGATATAAGTTTCATAAAAATCTGCCAAGAATTGTACACGCTTACAAGACCAGACAGACAGAATGGACGGACAACGGTATACCATAATATTATTAATTTGTATAGTTTGACTAATTTGATTCGTTCAGGAATAGTCACATGTTAAACTATATTTTCAAAGGTCGATTGAAAAAGCGGATAGAAAAGTAATATTGCAAGGTTATTTTTAGAATATCTGAAAACCAATATACGTTATTACCTCATCTAATGAATTTCATGATATTGTTAAAGTTTTTAAAAAGTGGTTATTTATGATAGATTATTTGAAAACAATAGTCTTCAAATACATAAGATGTACACAAAAAAAAACAAAAAATAAATGGGGAATGAGTCCATGGGACACAGATGATACCCCGCTTGCATATCATATTATAAATTATAAAACTAGAAAATGGGCTTTCCATTATAATATTTTTAATTTTTTTTCTTTCATTTGATTAATTGACGGACACTAATGATGTTGTTGTGCTGAAATATTTGTCACTACAATTTCATTTCATCTTGTTCATATTTTGTTATCTTTTATCAATATAACATATATACATGATCAAGGCTACTAATAAATCCCTTATGTGATCTATCTATTGCATCTATTTAAACAATTGTATTCAACTGATCTGTCATATTAAAATCAAGATGCTACATTTTCACTGTTTTCAAATATTTGGCATACTGATATGTTTAAAGGATACTCGCTTGTTATAAAGCTAATAAACTCTGAGACACACTCCTGAACACATTCTTTGGCATCTTTGGCAATCTGAATAAAAGGAAAATGTACTTATAATAATATAATTCAGTTTAAAGAGTATATTCAATAATTGTAATGTTTATTAACTTCCAATCGAACAGTGCTATTCATTTGGAATGTATAAATGCATAGAATCTGTTTTATTTATTTTACCTTTGTCAACTTTGAAAGTTAGAATTATACCAGTTCGTACAGTGCTATTGTATAATATATAAAAATAAGATGTGGTATTATTGCCAATGAACCAACTCTCCATAAGACACCAAATGACAAAAAAGTAAACAACTATAGGTCACATGACAGCCTTCAACAATGAGCAAAACCCATACCACATAGTCAGCTATAAAAGGCCCCAAAATGAATGTAAAATAATCAAAAAAGAAAAATAAAGGTCTGATTTATGTACAAAATAATGAACGAAAAACAAATAGGATATACAGCAACAAACGACATCCATTTAACTACAGGCTCTTGACTTAGGACAGGCACATACAGAATGTGGCAGGGTTAAACTAGTTTAAAGTTTGATTTTAATTTACTGATAACAAAATCAATATTAATACCAATAAAAACAATATTCTCAGATCTAATTCAGTGTTGAATAGGTAACCTTTTAGAATACATGTAAGTTTATTTAAAGGATTGATTAAGTCTACCTGGATCGTATCTAAATTTCCAGGCTTGGTAAACAACATCTCCGTAAAAATTAGGATGTGCTATCCTGTTTCAAATAAGTTTTCTACAGGTACAACCAAACTTCCAAACCAAATATTTGTATCTATGGAAGAGTTTAGTAAAGGTTTTAAGTAATTTGTGGTAACGGAATCCCTGACTTAATAATTTATCAAGTAATACATTGATTAAGTTCAAGAAATCCAAAACATCACAACAGACACAGGCATAGCGAATTATATATATTTGTCAAAATTCTGATAAATATGTTTGATAAAAAATCTGACAAGAATTGTACATATGAGAGCGCTTACAATGCAATTTTCCATACAATTAATTTTTCAATGGGGCATTATAACTCTTTTTTTTTAAATAGTTGATTGGCAATGACTTTTTAACTTGTTCAAGACATTGCTGATATAAACCTCTTAATTATAAGTGTGATAAAAATCTGCCAAGAATTGTATATGTGAGAGTGCTTACAAGACAGGATGGAAAGACGCCCAGTATTTCTATGTCCCCTGCAACGCGTCTTCCAAAGTTTTAAATATCATTTGACCAGAGAACACAGTTATTTCTTAGTGCATTAACTTAGACAATAAATGCAAAGCACCTGCGCTTTCTCAAAAAACTTTGTTCAGTGTGGTGGACAAATTATATCAAAATTACAAAAACGTTTCATCAGCTTTAACTCAAAATATAGACAATTCTACATTAAGGGGGTCTTGAATTCAGCTTGACATCTTCAGACATGCTAATTTTTATCTTTTCAACTGGATCAAATCACTTATATATACTTTACTTTAAAATTCATGACCCAAATTATTTTACAGTGGAATTTTATCCCCCTACCTTTTTATCACTTTTCAATGGAAAACTTGCATGTAATTTTAGTCTTAATAGGCATAAATTTGAACCCCTTACTATCCAGAAGAAGAAAATAAAGGTACAATGTAGTATATGAAATGAAACAGGTAAACAAATCATATTGTAAAGTGCTTTGATGGACTTCTATGCACATAGCTCCTCACATTTCAATTGCTTCAAACAGGCAGTTAAACCAGGACCATAAAACCAATTTTGCACATTTTTTCTGTGATAATTTACTTTTCTCTAGATTTAGTTCACAAATGAGTAAAAAAACTAGACAAAATCCAAAAAACAAAAATATTAAAACATGAATACCTGTCAGTGAGAAATTCATGCCACCGAAAAATCTCTAAAAATTTTGTTGATCTTGTATTGCTGATAATTTTTCTGTTTACAGTTTCTCTCTATCCTCTTTAGTTTTGGCCAAAACACAAAAAAGGGTAAAAAAATCATTGTTTAAGGGCAATTACTTCTATAGTCTACCAACTGTTTTTACAAAACTTTACTTAATTGTAGATCTTGTCTTGCTGATCACTTATAATTTTCAAGATAATAGGCAATAAAATGCTCCGCTGTGGCACAGCTTGATACGATCGCAGTGGTCGATCCCTGAACAGTTGGGGCAATTATGGACACTACATTCAAGCTTGATACAGCTTTAAATTTGTATTGTGATTAAATATTTGACACAGCATAGGTTTCTGACACATAATGAATGTGGTCAAAGAACTGAAAAATTTGAAATTGGACTTTTACCTATACACCTTATCGCTATTTGGTCCAATCCAGAAAACAGTCACTTAGACAACTTCTTGTTTTGGGTCAAGTGTCTCAAAACAAAGGTCATCAGTAATGAGCTGAGGGAGGAAAAGTTTAGAAAGTGAACAGTTTAAAATTTTGATAAATCATGATCCAAATTTTTAAAACACAAATTAAAATCATAAAAATGCTTTGTTTGAAGTGTTTACAATGGTTTAAACATGTCTCTTTGAAAAGTTTTATGCACAATGCATTGTTTAAACAGAGCCTGTTGTATAATTTCGGAACTTATCCAGATTGGAATAAATAGCAATAAGGTGTAATATGGTCCAATATCCAAAATCTTAATACATTGTACATGGTTAGCTTCAGCATATCCAAGTACACCAGGAATTGAATTCATTTATTTAGGGACAATATTAGCAAAATTTTTAAAGGGTTTCCCTTCATAAAAAAAATATATAGCTTTTTGAAAATTAATTTATACCGAATAACAAACAAACCTACCAGGAAATTAGAACTTCAAAAAATTTACAAAAAAAAAAAAAGCAATTTCCAAAATCCTCATTATTACAATGTCTTTAAAAATCTATAAAACTTACCTTATTATTTTTCAAAATATCTAATACATTTGTAATAATGAACAGTAAATTTCAAGCTATAGTTAACATCATTTCTAAAATTAGAATTTGAGTTATATCTATTTTTAAATGAATCTTAGCTAACAATTTCTATTAATTGTGCAATACAGCTCTGAATTTGGATTGTGATTAAATATTTGACATAGCATAGGTTTCTGACACAGAATTAATGTGGTCTAAGAACTTAAAAATTTGAAATTGGACTTTTACCTTTTATGGTCCAATATCCAAAATCTAAACACTACAAACCATTGAAAGTCTGAAATGGCCTATATTTGTACTCGACTGTACTGATTTTTACTCGAACAGTCTGAATTGGTCTGAAATTTACTTGATTATACTAGACTGTAGTCTGAACCATACTTAACAGTCTGAACTTGTACTCGACCACACTCGACCAGTACTTAACCATTTTATTTGCGTCTGAGCCATGCTCGACCTAGTCTGAACAATGCTCGACCTAGTCTGAACCATACTCGACCTAGTCTGAACCATACTTGACTAAGTCTTAACCAACCTAGACATATTTTTTGTATCTATCTATTGTATTTCATCAATTTAGGAACTGTTTTAACAGCTATTTCCCCTGGCTAGAAATTTGAACAACAATTTGAAATTTAAAATGTATTCAATATGGCATTGAAACCAAAATTTCACAATAAACATAATATAAATTCAACACCATATTCATCAACACTTACATATATAATTTTACAACGGTAAACCACTTTACGGCATTCCCGACGCGATTGGAAGTAGTACCTCTGGCCAAAGGGAAGCCAGTCGAAGTAGGCGTGTGCCCTAAAAGTGTTGTCCAAATTAGAAAGCAACTTTATACAAACTGTACACTGACATTGTACTTACATTCATGTTACATATATTCTTATTTAAAAACACATTTTATTTATACACTTATAATTACCATTAGAATAGTTTACAACCATTTTAAAGATAAAGACAATTAGAACAATTATAGATTAACTCTTAATTTAGTAACTTCATTTGCCTTGTACTATGTTTGATTCATTTTCTGTTCAACATTACATTTTGATATAGAGTATCCTATAGCAATGTCAACAATGGACAATTATGACGTCAATACAATACAAGATGCCGTTTTTTTTGTACTTCAGGGGTTCTAATTTTGTATACTTTGTCCTGATGACGCCGATCTAATCGGCGAAACATGTCGACAATAAAAGATGTATTACTTAAAGTGTTGTTGTCAATGTAGCGGTATTTGATTTTTTTATCTGACAACCCTGCATACCGTCTGGTATCCACTTAAGGGAACTCTACCAGCACAAAACATAGGAGGTGTTGGTTCAGCAGCTCTTTATATATTTAGAATAGTATATAAAGCAACTTAATAAATTTAAAAGATCACACCTTTTGTAAAACCAAGAATTTAATATAATCATGATAATAGAACTTCCATAGCAATCCTTGATAACCATTTAAAAAAGGAAATGTGTTCCAAAGTTGCAGAAAAAATTTATTTCAATTAAATTTAAATAACTTTTGTCACAATTAAAGACATGGCATACAAGAAGAACTTTAATAAGGTTTAATTACCTCAGTACATGTGTGTTTTACAGGTAAAAAGAAAGCCCTATTTTTCTTAAACTCGTGTATTACTTATCTAGTGAATTCAGAAGGCCCTGTGATTTAAGTTTTACAGGATGTTGCAATTTTACTGAATGTTAATTAGAAATTAATTCTTTCTGACCAGGTGTGATCTTTTAATGAGTTTGCCCCAAGCAGGAGGTATTACTTTATACTTTACCACTATTCAGAAATTTTTTTTATTTATTTCTTTAACTTTTTTTATCCCTTTTTGATATATATTATATATAATATACCCAAATTATAATAAGAATAGATATATTTCTAATATAAGGTTAAACAATTTCAGTAATTTTTTGGCTGTTGTTAACTCATTAAAAAGATAATTATATAACTATTGTATGTAACCATAAAACGTAGTTTTTCTTTAAGAATTTAGCGGGCCTCGGTGGCCGAGTGGTCTTAGTAGTTACTACTGTAATCACTAGCCAGTCAACACTGAGGTTGTGAGTTCGAACCCCGCTCGTGCGGGTGCACTCGACTCCAATCTTAATTGACTAGGATTGTCAGTTTTCCTATCGAAGGTCGGTGGTTTTCTCCGGGCACTCAGGCTTCCTCCACCAATAAAAACTGGCCGCCACGAAATAGCCCAAAAGCGGTGCTTAAAAGTGGCGTTAAAACACCAAAAAATCAAATCAAATTTAAGAATTTAGGAAAATTAAGTTTAAAAAAACAATAAAACACATGCCAATCAAGAAGCACCTTAATAAGGTTTTATTACCCTCAGTAAAGGTGTGGTTTTTACGTAAAAGAATCTTTTTTTTTTTTAACAAAACTCTAAAACTTTAAATTAATATAATTAAATTATTATATAAGATAATTTGCTTTAACTATCTCTATTTGATAAATCTGAGAATCATGTAAGGATGTAAAAATATGTTTTTATATATATCTTTATTTTATTGTGGCTGTTATCATGTCAGAAAAAAAGAAATTAATTTTAACAGCTAAAATTAAAAAAAAGTAGAGGTTATTTGGTCAAGTATGGTTCAGACTGGTCGAGTATTGTTCAGACCTTTGGTCGAGTATGGTTTAGACTGAAAAAAATAGGTCAAGTACAGGTCGAGAATGGGTTAAGACTGTTTCAGACTGGTCGAGTAATATATCAGACTATTTTCAATGGCAAAGATAAGGGTCAAGTACAAATCAGTACGGTCGAGTATGGTTAAGACTGGGGTCGAGTAATGTCGAGTAAAATTCAGACTAATCCAGACTGGTCGAGTAAAAATCAGTACAGTCGAGTACAGATATAGGCCATTTCAGACTTTTACTGGTTTGTAGTGAAATACATGGTTAGATTCAGCATATAAAAGAACCCCAAGAATTCAATTTTTGATGAAATCAAACAAAACAAAAAGTTTAGTTTTGGACCCCTTGGACCTCAATGTGGACAAATTTAATAACAGGGCCCAAAATAAAAAAAATCTAAATACATGGTTAGATTCAGCATATCAAAGAACCCCATAAATTCAATTTTTGTTCATATCAAATATTGGACCCCGATTTGGACCAACCTGAAAACTGGACGCAAAATCAAAAATCTAAAAAATCAATTTTTGTTAAAATCAAACTAAGTTAAATTTTGGACCCTTTGGACCAACTTGAAAACTGGACCCAATATCAAAAATCTAAATTTCTAAATACATGTTTAGATTCAAGCATATCAAAGAAACCCTTGAAATCAATTTTTGTTAAAATCAAACTAAGGTTAATTTTGGACCCTTTGGACCAACTTGAAAACTGGACCCAAAATCAAAAATCTACATGTTTAGATTCAAGCATGTAAAAAAAAAAGTTTTTGGACCAATTTAAAAACCGGGGCCAAAAATCAAAAATCTAAATGCACACTTAGATTCAGCACATCGAAGAACCTCAAGAATTCAATTTTTGATGAAATCAAACAAAGTTTAGTTTTGGACCCCTTGGACCTCAATGTGGACAAATTTAATAACAGGGCCCAAAATAAAAAAAAATTCTAAATACATGGTTAGATTCAGCATATCAAAGAACCCCATAAATTCAATTTTTGTTCATATCAAATATTGGACCCCGATTTTGGACCAACCTGAAAACTGGACGCAAAATCAAAAATCTAAAAATTTAATTTTTGTTAAAATCAAACTAAGTTAAATTTTGGACCCTTTGGACCAACTTGAAAACTGGACCCAATATCAAAAATCTAAATTTCTAAATACATGTTTAGATTCAAGCATATCAAAGAAACCCTTGAAATCAATTTTTGTTAATATCAAACTAAGGTTAATTTTGGACCCTTTGGACCGACTTGAAAACTGGACCCAAAATCAAAAATCTACATGTTTAGATTCAAGCATGGAAAAATAAAAAGGTTTTGGATCAATTTAAAAACTGGGCCAAAAATCAAAAATCTAAATGCACACTTAGATTCAGCATATCGAAGAACCTCAAGAATTCAATTTTTGTTAATATCAAACAAAGTTTAATTTTGGACCCTTTGGACCTCAATGTGGATTAATTTAAAAACAGAGCCCAAAATCCATAATCTTAATGCACTGTAATATTCAGCATATTAAAACAAGTGTGCACACGCTGAAATGTCTCGCCTGCTTTACTGACCATTGATTTTATATTGATAGTGCTAAATATAAAGCTTTACTGCAAGTATCACATAAACTTAACATGATCCAAGAAAATGAGGTCAAGGTCAGATAAACCAAACCAGAAATACATGTACACTTTACAATCATTCCATACACCAAATAAAGTTGACCTATTGCTTGTAGTTTCTTAGAAACGAACTTAACCAGGAAAACTTAACATTGACCAATGAACCATGAAAATAAGGTCAAGGTCAGATGAACCATGCCAGACAGACATGAACACCTTACAATCAATCTATGCATTAAATATAGTTGACATATTGCTTTTAGTATCTAAGAAACAAATTTAACCATGAAAACTTAACATTGACCAATGAACCATGAAAATGAGGTCAAGGTCAGAAGATACCTGCCAGTCAAACATAAACACCTGACAATGATTTCATGCACCAAATATAGTTGACCTATTGCTTATAGTTTAAGAAAAACAGACCAAAACATAAAAACTTTACACTGAGCAATGAACGGTGAAAATGAGGTCAAGGTCAAATAAAACCTGCCAGACTGACATGTACATCGTAAAATATTTCCATCCACCAAATATAGTTGACCCATTGCTTATAGTATCTGAGATATGGACTTGACCACGAAAACTTAACCTTGTTCACTGATCCATGAAATGAGGTCGAGGTCAGATGAAAACTGTCTGACAGGCATGAGGACCTTGCAAGGTACGTACATACTAAATATAGTTATCCTATTACTCATAATAAGAGAGAAATTCTAATATGATGTGCTTCAAACACTTTAAGTACACACCCGTGGTAAAATATAAATATATTGTTTGGGCTGTTCCGATCATACTCCCATGTCATATGCTTGTTTATGAATGAGCTACTCGACGTCATTGAACGATGACATAATAATATAAGTATTTTATGGGAAAATGCACGATTGTAAAACTGAAAGTCATCAAAACAAGGAAACATAGACAAATGATGATAAAATGTGTTATAAGCCAATTTTTTTACATATAAGTAAAATTATCATTTAAATTCTTCCAAACCTATCAACTACGTTATAGTAAATAGTTTAAGCATGTCACTAGTTTAGTTAGCTCCGTTCTTTTACGTCAATATAATAGTATGTTTATTTACAGGAACGGCAAATAATTGCCTTCACCTTGAGCGCTTGGATCCAAAAGAATTGCCATATTTGCCCTATTAGAATAGAAATAATTCATGGGGGGCTTGAATTTATACTGATTTTACTACAGGTTTGCCCTTTATGCCGATATTTTACCCCTCGCTATCGCTCGTGGTAAAATATTTAGCATAAAGGGCCAACCCGTGGTAAAATCAGTATAAATTCAAGCCCACAGAATTATTTCTTAATTAACATTAGAAAAAATATTAACTTTTTTTACAAGCAGTCACTGAACCATGAAAATGAGGTCAATGACGATGGACATATGACAGACGGAAACTTCATAACATAAGGCATCTATATACAAAGTATGAAGCATTCAGATCTTCCACCTTCTAAAATATAAAGCTTTTAAGTAGTTATTTAACACCGTCGCTGCCACTGCTGACGGATCACTATTCCTATGTCGAGCTTTCCGAGACATAAGTCGCAGGCTCGACAAAAAACCAAGAAACCAAGAATAAATCTTAATACATGGTTAGATTCACCATATTAAAGAACCCCAAGAATTCAAGACTTTTGAATTAAACCCCATTGAACATGTTGAAACTGGTCAAGATATGCAATTTATACAAAGTATTAGGAAAGTATTGTTTTAGCCCCTTTTTCCTAAACGGTTAGGGCCATAACCCCCAAAATCAGTCCCATCGGTAAGGGCCATAACCCCTAAAATCAATCCCAACCTTCCTTTTGAGGTATGGAACCTTGTGGTAAAATTTCATAGAGATCAATTCTCTTAAACTCAAGTTATTGTCTTGAACCAGAAAAATGCTTGTTTTTGGCCCCTAATTACTAAAAAGCTATGACAATAACCCCCAAAATCAATCCCAACCTTCCTATTGTGGTATGGAACCTTGTGCTAAAATTTCATAGAGATCCATACACTTATACTCAAGTTATTATCTTCAAATCAGAAAAATGTTCGTTTTTTGCCCCTTATTACAAAACAGCTACAACAATAACCCCCAAAATAAATCCCAACCTTCCTATTGTGATATGGAATCTTGTGCTAAAATTTAATAGAGATCCATGCACTCATACTCAAGTTATTGTCTGTAAACCAGAAAAATAATTGTTTTTGTTACCGGTAGCCCCTTTTTTGCCCCTAATTCCTGAACAGCTACTATAATTGCCCCCAACCTTCCTATTGTGGTATGGAACCTTGTGCGAAAATTTAATAGAGATTCATACACTTATACTCAAGTTATTACCTGCAAACCAGAAAAATAGTTGTTTTTGGCCTCTTTTCAACCCCTAATTAATAAACTGTTTGGGCCAGGACCCCCAAAAAATCAGTCCCAACTTTCCTTTTGAAGTATGGAACCTGTGGTAAAATTACATAGAAATCTATACTCTTATACACAAGTTATTGTCTTAGCATGAAAAATGCTTGTTTTGTCCCCTTTTTGACCCCTAATTACTAAAAAGCTATGACAATAACCCCCAAAATAAATCCTAACCTTCCTATTGTGGTATGGAACCTTGTGCTAAAATTTAACAGAGATCCATACACTTATACTGAAGTTTTTGTCTGTGAACCAGACAAATAATTGTTTCTGTTAAGCCCTTTTTAGCCCCTAATTCCTAAACAGTTATGACAATAACCCCCAAAATTAATCCTGACCTTCCTATTGTGGTATGGAACATTGTGCTCAAATTTAATAGAAATATATAAACTTATACTCAAGTTATTGTCTTAAAACCAGGTAAATAATTGTTTTTGGCCACTTTGTGGCCCCTAAGTACATAACAGCTACGACAATAACCCCCAAAATCAATCCCAACCTGCCTATAGAAGTATGGAACCTTGTGCTAATATTTCATACAGATCCATACACTTATATATATACTACAGTTATTGTCTGCTAACCAATTTATTTTCTATGAACCAGTAAAACTGACCTTTTTTGGCCCCTAATTACAAAACCACTAGGACAATTCCCCAAAAAACAATCCCAACCATCCTTTAGTGGTATGGAACCTTGTGCTAAAATTTCATAAAGATCTACACACTTATATTCAAGTTATTGTCTGTGAACCAAAATGTCTTCAGACGCTGATGCAGACATCGCCACAACATAATATGGACGCAAAAAAATTTGAGGTCGTATAAAAATTTGGATACATAATTAAATCTCACACCTGCGCACATGTGTACTAGTACAAACAACTTGGTTCTGATGATTTTTTGCTTAAAACCTTTATGACTACCTTTTAAAATTTTTCATTAAATCATATTTATATACTGGTACGTATTTCTGATAATCTAATTCTTTTTGACGAAATTGATTAGATGCAAATTGCTGAAATTTAAGAAAATAACTTTTAATAGACCGAACAATGTCTGGTACAAAATAGTTTACCTGTCGCCTGAACAGGTAAATTTCAGCTGTCAGACAACTAATTAACCTTGATTGTAATAGGAGGGTATTAAAGTAGGTTTTTTTTTATAGTAATTCATCATGTCACTTTTATGAGTCATAATGACTGGCTGTTTAAGGCAAAAGGTCAGGTCAAAAAGATCTCATAAACTTCAATTATTTTTCTGAATTATGTTAAATTGGCAAACCCACATTATATGTTCAGGCTCGGCACAAGAAGTCAAAAATATAATTTACCGGTCAAATCCAGACAATATAACCGTTTTGGAAGCCCTGCAATGGAGGTGAAATCGCTGATCCGTATTTGTGCATTTTTTTTTTTATTATACAAAACTTAACAACAGCTTTTGTTGCTTACAATATTATTTTTCAGAGTGTATTTTTTGTGAATTTGAAATATAAATGTACAAAAGTACATTGTTGTAAAAATGACCTTAATTTTCCTCTTGAATGAAATGAAAACATCAGCAGATATTTCATTACTATATATATAATTAGAAACACAATCCATAGTAATTAAGGTCAAGGAACAATAAATGGGCTATGTCACAGATTTTGGTAAAATATTGCACACAACTTTGGCTCGTTGAACTTTAACTGAAAATTGAATTCTGAAAAAATGATGCATTTATCTCTTATTTTCTGAAATATTGCTGATTGAATTCTGTCAAAATAGGTGAACATTTGTAAAGAAAGCACATAAAATCGACAAAAAAGCTTCTTAAATTTGACCCTTAAGCCGTCTACCATATGTTATTTCGTTTATAGTTTTGTACACATATTGGGAAGTTGGTTTTTTCGTTTAAACTGTTTTACATTATTGTCATTTCAAGTTGTTTTATAGCAGACTACAACTGTATACAGTATGGGCATGATGGGCCTTCTTCATTGTTGATGGCCATATGGCGACCTATAGTTGCTTATATGTACATACAGATCATTAGTCTCTTGTGGTAATTGTCTAATTGGCAATAGAACCACATCTTATTTCTATATAAAATGCAAAATCCTGCCACCTACTAAAAAACCTGTGCCTATGTCACCTTACCACTGGTCTGTTTTCTGTAATTTTTTTCTGATGAAAAAATAATTATTTCTTACAACCACTAGAAAAATATCCAGAAGTTATTCACTGTAGTGAATTTTACTCACGTGTCATTTGCATGTACATGTACTAAAATATATTTTGTATTAAGGATAAATGTTTATTTTTGGTTTCTTTATCAGTTGCTGTCTACCTAGTTTTGGTTATCTCTCAGTGTTCATCAATAGGGTAACATCACAATGTTAGATGCAAATATATATCAACTGTCTGGAATGAAAACGTTTTAGTATCAGAACTGTACAGCAAATTGACCGTTCAAATATTTAGCATTCTAGGGTTCACGATTGCTTTACTTTTATTAAAGAAAGCAACTGCTTTTATTGAAATTCTGTTCACATATTTACATAAGGCATTTTTTCTGCACTGTCCTTGACATGGCCTTTTCTGTGTTGATTTTTCTGGTGTTATTTGTTATTCCACTTTCTGTGACTTTTATCACCTTGCACTTTGGAATATAATGGAATTATATGCGACTTTCATACAAGTGAGAGGTTTAGCTACCTATAAAACCAGGTTTAATCCACCGTTTTCTACATAGGGAAATGCCTGTACCAAGTCAGGAATATGACAGTTGTTTTCCATTTGTTTGATGTGTTTGAGCTTTTGATTTTGCCATTTGATAAGAGACTTTCTGTTTGAATTTTCCTTGGAGTTCCGTATTTTTGTTATATTACTTTTTGATGACTTGACTGTGGTTTTCTGCAGCAGTTGGTTAAAATTTCTGACTAGTTGAACAGTATGGCTTGATTTTAACAAATTGCAATCGGCTTAGAATTTGAATGAACTGCAATAGGTGGAGAGCAACACTTGATAAGTCAATTTGGGGGCGGATCCAGGATTTTAGGGTAGGGGGGGCGCACACTTAAATTTTTCGCAGAGCGAAGATATTTTTGAGGTAAAATTATCGAAAATATTCTTTAATAAGCTGAGGACAACCCATGCTTTGCAAATTTTAGGGGGCACATGCCCACCACACCCCCACCTGAATCCGCCCTTGCAATTCACAGAAAGATAAATAAATATCTAAAAAAAATTGTATTTCAACACTGCTATAAATAAATGTCCCTAGTAACATGAGTAAGGAACCACATCAGTGGTTGTTTAGTTTTATATATAGAATAACAGTGGAGGATCCAGAACTTTTCATAAGGGGGTGGGGGAGGTGGCACTGACTGACCTAAGGGGGGGCCACTGCAGTCATGCTTCAGTGATTCCCTATATAATTTTTCCCACAAGGGCCCCCCCCCCCTGGATCTGCCTATGAATAACTACATTGTCTTGAAATATAAAATTTTTATTTCAGAACATGCCATACTTACAAAATTATGACCATATAAGAAATTTATTTGTATACTAGGAGACAGATTAATAAAAGCAAATTTGCTTGTTTCTGAATCCTATTTATTTCATGTATCAGAATTGTATATTACGTATTGATTTATTTGAATAAAATATTGTTTAAACTAATATAAAGTTTATTGGTCCAGGCTTAGAAATAGGTAGAATGTGAGGCTTTGCCAAGCATTTCTTTCCTGTTTGGAGCTGTGTACAAATAATTTTTACATTTTAAGACAATGATAGTTATTCTCTTTATAATGCAACTCTTACAATTGTTCCAAGTGAAATATTTTGAATTTTGAAGCGAACAACGTGAAAACTCTGAGAACCTGTCTTCTTTATTGAAGTCATAAATATGGGCAAATGATTTGGTATTCAAACTTTGGTTTCTTTTTGTATCCTTTTTCTTAAGTTCTAAAACTTAAACTTTCATTCTGTGGGTTGTGTTGGTGTGAGAATAGTATTAATGGAACAAGTGGTTTTTCGAGAAAAAATTAATCCATTTTGATTCACTGTTTTCGTGACAGGAAACCAAACTTTATTTTCTTTATTTTGCACAATTTATTTCAAAAGACATAAATGAACACCATTACTGGTGTTATTTGCATCATGTTAATATTTATAAAATGCTTCGCTGAGCGCAGCCTGATACAACCGCAGAGGTCGAACCCTGAACAGTTGGTGCAAGTTTGGACACAATATTCAAGCTTGATACTGTCTGAATTTGGATTCTGATCAAATTTTTGACATAATGTAGGTTTCTGACACAAAATAAATGTGGTGAATGATCTAAAAATTTTAAATGGGTTAAAAAATTTGTATTAAATTTCAATTGAAGATTTCTTGCTATTGCACAATACTGTGCAAAAGCAGATTTCTTGCTATTGTGCAATACTGTGCAATTGAATATTTCTTGCTATTGCGCAGTACTGTGCAATTGCAGATTTCTTGCTATTGCACAATATTGTGCTATTGGATATTTCTTGCTATTGCACAATACTGTGCAATTGAAGATTTCTTGCTATTGTGCAATACTGTGCAATTGAAGATTTCTTGCTGTTGCGCAATACTGTGCAATTGAAGATTTCTTGCTATTGCGCAATACTGTGCAATTGAAAATTTCTTGCTATTGCACAATACTTAATATAATAATTGACACATCCTGTTTGGTATGAATCTCCTGCCATATCATTATTATTTGCTTTTATATATAAATCAGAAATAACAAACTTAAAATGGAAAATTTTAAAGAAAAAAAAATTTTTGAAAAAAAAACTCCCCAATTTTTGAACCCCTTATGATTCATCATCCCCAAACTCAATCCCAGCCTTCCCTTTGTGGTATGGTACCTTGCAGTACAATTTCAGAGAGATCCATACACTTGAATACAAGTTATTGTCTGGAAACTAGAAAAATGCTTGTTTTTGGCCCCTTTTTGCTCCAAAATCCCCTAATGTTTAGGGCAATTACCCCAAAACTCAAACTCAGCTTTCCTTTTGTGATATTGAACCTTATAGTACAATTTCAGAGAGATCCATACACTTGAACACAAGTTATTGTCTGGAAACTAGAAAAATGCTTATTTTTGGCCCCTTATTCCTAATCGTTTCGGGCAATTATCCCCAAACTCAATTCCAGCTTTCCCTTTGTGATATGGAACCTTGTAGTACAATTTCAGAAAGATCCATACACTTACGCACAAGTTATTGTCATGAAGCTAGAAAAATGCTTGTTTTTTGCCCCGTTTTTTGCCCATAATTCCTAAAATTTTGAGGCAATTACCCCCAAAATCAATCCCAGCCTTCCCTTTGTGATATTGAACCTTGTGGTACAATGTCAGAGAGATCCATACACTAACACACAAGTTATTGTCTGGAAGTTACAAAAATGCTTATTTTTGGCCCCTAATTCCTTAATGGTACCATAACCCCCAAAATCAATCCCAACCTTCCTTTTGTGGTATTGAACCTTATGGTAAAATTTCATAGAGATCCATTCACTTAAACTAAAGTTATTGTGTGAAAACCAAGTGTCTTCGGACGACGACGACGTCATACCAATATACGACCCCAAATGTTTTTGCGGACGTATAAAAATCTATTTTTTGAATGTTGCATTAAGGTTTTTTTTAAAAGCGACAGGAAACCATAAGAAACCGAAAGCATTTTTTTAGTGTTATTTTATTGCAAAATCTACTTAAAATAATCTGAACAGTAAACTTTTTCTTGATAATGTTACTTATAACCGTGTTTTGTAAATTTAGGACTGTTTTTGATCATTTTCTTCCAATAGACAATGAAAACTATGAGAATATAGAAACTAAGACACTTTATGATGTCCCCAGAGTAATTTTTTTTGTGCACCGAATTGCATCTACTGACTTGACTACCAATGTATTTAATTCTCTTGCTTTTTGTTATTATTCTTATACACTTTTATATGTAGCACATGTACCTACTAACCCTTAGAAACCCAATGCAGTGTGCTAGCTAGCTCTGTAACACAATTGCATGGTTTACACTTTGTGCTTATGTGTGACTAACCAGAAAATTCAAGCACTGTAAAAACTGGGAGATCTAGCTAGTGCTACTTATCTTATATAATGTACTTTTCTATAAGGGCTGTTCCAGAAGTGAATGTGGGCTGTTGGGAGGCACTTTCTAAGCTCTCACTTTTGATTCATTTGGAAAGATGCAAGACATTTTAAATTTCTAAATTTTATTGAACACAAAACAAAAAGCATGATCCAACAAACATGTTAATGTTTTGGAAGATCCAATATGTGAGTGATGTCCATTTTATCCACAGTATAAGTGGTATCTCGTAACGTCCACCCTGTCCCTTGCTTTTTGTAGAATTGAAACCACAGCCATGGATCTTTAACTTTTGTGACCTGCAATGAGAATTCAACAATAATGATAATGGCTGGTGGCATAGCTTATTATCTATGATATACAAAAAACTGAACTATGATCTGAAGATGATACAAAATTCAAAGATACAAATACAACAACACTGGAGGATTTATTGACTACAAAACTTGATAATAAACATCAACCATTTAATAAATTTGCATGCGTTTTGCGTATGTACAAGGTACATGTATCATAGATGACAAAAGTAGTAAACAACAAATAATTAGAAATGAAAACTTTAATACATGTACATGTATAACTATTTTTCCACATTTTAAAAGGACTGTAGTATTAAGGTGGTGTACTCTATAGCTTGAAAGATGTAAGTTCAAATCTTAGTATGGACAAGAGAGAAAAACTTTAAATAACATAAACGGTACCAATTTTTCTGCACCAGATGCGCATTTCGACAATCAATGTCTCTTCAGTGATGCTCGTGGCCCAAATATTTGAAAATCCAAAGCTTATTAAAAATATGAAGAGCTATAAACCAAAAAGGACCAAAAAGTATAGCCAAAGCTTGGCAAGGAATCAGAGCTTTGCATGAGGGAGATACATTCCTTAACTTTAAGTAATATCCAAAATTTTGTAACAGCAAATTTTAATAACACAAAATCCGTATTTTCATGCCAGTACCAAAGTACTGGCTACTAGGCTGGTGATACCCTCGGGGACTATCAGTCCACCAGCAGAGGCATCGACCCAGTGGTAGTAATAACATAAATGGTACAAATTTCTCTGCACCAGATGCGCATTTCGACAATCAATGTCTCTTCAGTGATGCTCGTGGCCAAAATATTTGAAAATCCAAAGCTTATTAAAAATATGAAGAGCTATAAACCAAAAAGGACCAAAAAGTATAGCCAAAGCTTGGCAAGGAATCAGAGCTTTGCATGAGGGAGATACATTCCTTAACTTTAAATAATATCCAAAATTTTGTAACAGCAAATTTTAATAACACGAAATCCGTATTTTCATGCCAGTACCAAAGTAAATACCTTATTACAACAGTTTGTCTTAATAATTTGCTAGATACAATAAATTTCATAATGACAAATGAGGTAGAAGATATGTGCTCATAGTATAGGCCCCCACCTAAATTCTAATTATATAACAGAAAGTGACCAAACTGCTACAACCAAACATGCTGTAGCTGCATACCAAATTGCAAATCGTATAGGTGGTCATAAAAAGAAAATCAAAATTAGAGAGACATACATAATTTAGAATTGTTTACCTTTATCCCTGTTTGAGCTGTCGAATATAGTGTACTTAAAGTTTGCAGACAAGATTTCATATACAAAACACATTATTTTGCGGGTGCATTGAAATTCAATGAAAGCCTATAATTGTTAACACCCATTCATTACAACTGCTGGAAAATTACAGGAACCATGGATTACAGAAACGTAACAGAAAACCTCATATACCAAATGAAGAGCATGATTTATTTAACTAAATTTCTTTCCCAAATTTGTGACCACAAATATATAAATCTGATTTTAAAAAAATTCAGAAAAATTGTTATTGGGCTCGTTTCTCTAAAAGTCACAAGTCCTAAGTTTGATTGTAACTTCTTCTCATTTGATACAAATTATGACCAATCTTAAGTCACAAGTTCTTTTCAGCAACTGTAAAAAGCATATTTTACATGTCAACATTAAAGTCACATGTTATTTCATGCAATGTTTTATGACAAATTTGATATAGGTGAACATATTTTCAAAGCAAAATTTTACTTTTAAGTTGAAAAGAAAAGTGTTTTGATATATTGCCCATGCAGGCAGTGAACCAGCACTACTTACCAGAAGGGAAATAACACTTTTTGAAATCAATATGCACCAAAGAAAGATAAGCTATGAAATTGTGACGCATACAACTGAACTGGAAACAACATTGGCGGTTTCTGTGTACTGATTTACTACTGGCATACTTATGCATTTAGATTTGCATCTCTGGTTAAAATCAGTCTTAATTGTAACAGTATTACTATACAACTCCTAAATATGTCATGTATCTGTTTGTTTTGAGAAACTGAGTGCAATTTATTCAGAAATTTCCACGTTTTCTGTATTGATACAGGATACCATAATCGTTGTATCTTGATGTTTTAGCCAAAAAAATGTATTTATTGGTTTTGAAATTCCAGTTTTATACAATTAATTCAAATATTGTACTTATATGTAATATAAGTACTGTTTATACAAACAGCCATTCCAGCTTACACTTAATAATTAATGTGATAATAAAGATGCTGACATTCTGGATACATTTAATTAACATACACAGACCACTTGTTATAGACTTGAGGTTAATTTCCCTGGCATTTGACACTTTGAAGTTACAACTGGAATCTCACTAGGAGGCACACTAATCCTTTCTTAATCAGATACATGTCATAAATAATTTCTGTTGGTGAGGAAATGCAGATTATGATACCAGATCTTATAAAAAATTAATTACACAACAATTAGTATATTACCTGAAGGTCAGTGAGGCCAGACTCCTCCCACTGAATGATTGATGTACCCTATCTGTGTGTAAAGCCTTATGCATGGTCTTTGTATAATCACTTTCTTGGTTCATAGCAGTCTTGACTAGTTGATATAGTTTTACAGTGCTATTATTTAATTTATTATTATTTCAACTTTATAACTGGACTTCATTTTTCACAGTGTGCTGCATTAATTACTGAACCGCTACCATACTGATTTGTAATACTTTGTACATGAACTTTGTTTTGTTTTCACCTTTGGATCTTATTAACCTATACACAGCTGAGTTTTCAATGTTTAAAACTTGTGTAGTACATGTATGTTTTTATTTTGGATATATCTGAATTTGGATGACTTACATAAAGCAGCATTGCATTGTGTGTATTATACTTGTGGAGTTTATAACATTGATAACTATGTCGGAGATTATCATGATTATTGTGTGAAAGAGCAGAATCTAACATCATCAGATCCATATGTATTTGTGACCATACAGAGATTTCCATCATTCCATCGAGTGCTTATGCACTGGCCTTACCTTCTATACAACTATTCTAGGCAAGTATTTTGTATTGAACTTTTATTTCTTATATACAGATGTATTGTGCTGGGGATTTTCTTCGAAAATTATAACTTAATTACGGCAAACTAGAGACTAGATTTAACAAAATAGAATAAGGAGCATAAAATAGGGAGGATTGGGGGGACTAGTAATGTGGATTAATATATATATCTTAACATGCATATTCAGAAAACAGCCTCATGAAATACTTAAGTATGGATTCTTTTCATCATCTATGTTGGAATAAAAGTGTTAAATTTTATTTATTTTTTATCTGTCTCTCTTATAAGATTTTTGTTTGTTGTCCTCATAACATACCCCACCTATGCAGAATATTAAGTAGTTTCATGATTTAAAGATAGCTAAGATAAAGATTAAAGGGCCCTAGCTGCCATAATGAGCGAAGTAATTTTAATTTTTTTTTTTTTTCTCTTCTCTTTTTTCTTTCAATTTAGAATTCTGACAATCACATAGAATAGTATATTTTGTATCTGCTGAATACTCCTAGTCTTTGCATCAAGTGGATATTTTAAATACATTTTACAGACGTTTTCCTCATATCACCTACTTTCTTAGTATATAAAACTTCAATAGGTCATAAAGGTTACTTACCAAATTTAAAAGATCTAAGATTTCTTTTCTTACGATTTGAGACCCAAATAATGCAATGTTTTATATAAATTTTTATTTTTATTTTTCTCCCCTTAACTAATGAGTTCTGGTTTATAGTATAAATTTTAAACTCCAGATCTTTTAATTTCACGTAACTACATCCTTATATCAGATTTCAAATGATTCTAAATGGATAAACAGTAACTGTTTGTTTTACATATAAATTTATATATATTTTTATAGTTTAACATAAATACAGCATTTGATATCGCCTAATACTGACACCTTTCTTCTTTTCTTTATTTGCATATCTAAACACTGAGGAATGGAGACAGATTGCACCTCCTGTATGCACATTAGGTTCATCAGATTTACAATCAAAGACATAAGACACTATCAAGTTCTTCATTTTACCCAAGATGTAGCTACAGCTGGAATTATATGTCAATGGGACCTTATTATTTAACTTTCCTTTTGTTCAACTGGAGCTCAGTCATACCTATATATTCTCATGAACATTTGCAGTGTGCTAATCATAGTATCACCAGTTTGACAATCTTTACAATATTTCATCTTTCATCTGTGGTTTAAAGCACAATCAGCAACTAGTCTCACATTTATCAAGTTCAGAATTTCTCATGTGTAAACAGGATTACAACAGACATGACTACCATATTTTGATACTAGAGCCTCTGTATTTCGACATGGACCCAAGAGTATGTTCAGATTTGTTATCTGTGTGGACATTATTTCTCCAACTATTCAAACAGAGCATGTAGGATACACAGTTTTAGCATATTGACTACAAGGCAGCACTACAGCCTCATCAGTGCCGAACGAGTCCAGAAGTATTTGATTTCAAACCAAATTGTAACTTACTTGGGACATTGCTATTTCAAGCATACTTGAATCCGCAGAATCTGACAACTTACACTTTTTAAATAGACTACTTTGCATTTAAAATATGGCAAACCCAAGAACCAAGGAACCATACAGTTTGCCTATTACTTTAAAGATATTATAGAGATTTTATTATGTTTTAGACAGGTATTTTTACCACTTTTTACAATAGCAGAGACAGTATGTACATAGGTATTATTGCTCTATACACAGTGGAGATTTACTGTTGAAACCTAATATGTTAAAGAGATTTATATTTGGGAATACAGTGATGTTTACCGTAGAGTATACATGCTTTTCAAAATTTTTATATTTACACACCCAATGTTCACATTGGAGACAGCAGTATATACAAACAGTCAATACCACCCCAGGATCTAACAGTTCTTTATAGCTGTGTACTTTGAACTTTAGACAAACACATTGAAAGAATTATTAAATATATAACTGCATATAACATGTATTCAATGATGAGAGCTTCAGGCATTCAAAAGAATTATTTATTAACTGCATAACTGAACAGTGGTATTTTCTTCAAAATCTTTTAGGAAAATTTATCATATTTGAATACTAAATATAGTTTTATAGCATTAACATGCCTGTATTTCAGTACCAGTTATGATAGACCTTGACTAATCTACTAGCACATGGGATATCCCTATACAGACCTAGCACACTAACAGCTAGAGATGAGACACCAAGTCTCACCCCTGGTGGAGACCCTCGCTCCACTTTCCCAAACTGGCATATTGTTGTACAGGCAGTTTCTTGCTCTCTGAATTACAATACTGAATGCATCTCTCATGATGTTCAAAATCTATATGAATCAATCTAGTGTAGCTCTCAGTTCAAAAACTTTGATATTGAATACCATTTTTATAGCATTCTCATCTCATTGAAATACTGATAATAATTTTATTGCATTCTCATCATTGAATTATTGAATATCATATTTTACCTTCTCAGCATTGAATTACTGATAATAATTTTATAGCATTCTCATCTTTGGATTACTGATATTCATTTTATAGTAATCTCATCATTGAATTACTGAATATCTTTTATAGCATTCTCATGTTAGAACTTTGAATATTGAATATAATTTTATAGTATTATCATTGTGACCATTTGGTCAAAATACTAGGACGCTGGTCCTCTGATAGTTACTGCAGGTATATAAGAGTGTCATCTACTTCAATTAAGTATGCACATGAATTGTTAGGAAATATTAATTTAAAGCATTATAATGTTTTAATACTGACTACTTTTAGTTACATAATTGTAAATTAGGATGTAGATCTACTCATATATATATCATGTACGTACATATATCTTCATTGTAATTTTTATTTTTTTTTTTTTTTTTTTTTTCTCATGACTTTATTGAAGGTGAATAAATCTTAATCCTAAATCCTTGGGGCACTCAGCTGTTTCCATCTGAGTTTTGGACCTTGATGGAATTTTATCACTGGTTATTTCTAAAATTTCATTCATCCCAAAGCATTTCGGGGACAAATTTTATCAAATTTATTCCAGCGCCAGTTTGATCTCAGATGAGACGCCTAGTCTCATCACCGAAGTGGAGAACCCTCGCTTCACATTCCCGGCCTCAGATGAGACGCCTAGTCTCATCACCGAAGTGGAGAACCCTCGCTTCACATTCCCGGCCTCAGATGAGACGCCTAGTCTCATCACCAAAGTGGAGAACCCTCGCTTCACATTCCCGGCTGGCGTATTGTCGGGCAGGCAGGTTCTTCCTCACACTGGAGGTTGCAAGCTGACTTGCTCAGGCAGGAACTCAAAATTGTCTTGTATGCTGAGTGTTTCCCTAGGGCCAAAACCAGATTGATTAATTGTTTTTTATAATAAAATTATTATTCATTCTAAAATATTTTCTGCTTTAAGCCAGTATGATTTTGCTGAGACTATGTTTTTGTTTTACACACAGATACCCCTTTTGTGACATTTGGTATAGTTTTTAGGAGTTGGTATTTGCTCAATTACAAGGATGAGATCGGGACTTTAATGAGATTTGCTCTATAAAAAGAGTTTTACTTTAAATAATTTTGGGTTGTCAGGACTTGCTCATCAATACAAACAGAACATAATTTTACCTGAAAAGTTACATCAGTTAAAATATAGGTTGATGTGATCATTAAACATTTCATCTTATCAATGGAAGGCTTGCATATACCTACCTTGATCTTTGGAAAAGGTAAATAAAATGTCTCTAGAAATTTAGTAAGCCTTCCACTGGTGACCTGGAATGTTTTGATCACTGACACTAGAGGCATAAACAAGGAGTATTTGCAGACCACTCTAACAACTATACAAGAATTAGACAACCTCACACTAAAGTACAGAAACAATATTTCACTTTATGAGACTCAATAAATAAACAACATTAGATTGGAGAAAAAAAAATTAAAATATGAGACTACAGAAAATATTACAATATGAGACAACAGAATACAAACTTGGTTTGTTTGTATAAATATTGTACTTATATGTAATATAAGTACTGTTTATACAAACAGCCATTCCAGCTTACACTTAATAATTAATGTGATAATAAAGATGCTGACATTCTGGATACATTTAATTAACATACACAGACCACTTGTTATAGACTTGAGGTTAATTTCCCTGGCATTTGACACTTTGAAGTTACAACTGGAATCTCACTAGGAGGCACACTAATCCTTTCTTAATCAGATACATGTCATAAATAATTTCTGTTGGTGAGGAAATGCAGATTATGATACCAGATCTTATAAAAAATTAATTACACAACAATTAGTATATTATCTGAAGGTCAGTGAGGCCAGACTCCTCCCACTGAATGATTGATGTACCCTATCTGTGTGTAAAGCCTTATGCATGGTCTTTGTATAATCACTTTCTTGGTTCATAGCAGTCTTGACTAGTTGATATAGTTTTACAGTGCTATTATTTAATTTACCGCCCACCATCCACCTTCCTAACACCTTCAATAATGTTTCATGACAAGGAAACATTTCAGCTTTACTAGTGATATATATTTTATTTAATTAATTTTAATTCCTTGATGGAATTTTATCACTGGTTATTTCTAAAATTTCATTCATCCCCAAGCATTTGGGGACAAATTTTATCAAATTTATTCCAGCGCCAGTTTGATCTCAGATGAGACGCCTAGTCTCATCACCGAAGTGGAGAACCCTCGCTTCACATTCCCGGCCTCAGATGAGACGCCTAGTCTCATCACCAAGTCCCTCGCTCACATTCCCGGCCTCAGATGAGACGCCTAGTCTCATCACCAAAGTGGAGAACCCTCGCTTCACATTCCCGGCTGGCGTATTGTCGGGCAGGCAGGTTCTTCCTCACACTGGAGGTTGCAAGCTGACTTGCTCAGGCAGGAACTCAAAATTGTCTTGTATGCTGAGTGTTTCCCTAGGGCCAAAACCAGATTGATTAATTGTTTTTATAATAAAATTATTATTCATTCTAAAATATTTTCTGCTTTAAGCCAGTATGATTTTGCTGAGACTATGTTTTGTTTTACACACAGATACCCCTTTTGTGACATTTGGTATAGTTTTAGGAGTTGGTATTTGCTCAATTACAAGGATGAGATCGAGACTTTAATGAGATTTGCTCTATAAGAAGAGTTTTACTTTAAATAATTTTGGGTTGTCAGGACTTGCTCATCAATACAAACAGAACATAATTTTACCTGAAAAGTTACATCAGTTAAAATATAGGTTGATGTGATCATTAAACATTTCATCTTATCAATGGAAGGCTTGCATATACCTACCTTGATCTTTGGAAAAGGTAAATAAAATGTCTCTAGAAATTTAGTAAGCCTTCCACTGGTGACCTGGAATGTTTTGATCACTGACACTAGAGGCATAAACAAGGAGTATTTGCAGACCACTCTAACAACTATACAAGAATTAGACAACCTCACACTAAAGTACAGAAACAATATTTCACTTTATGAGACTCAATAAATAAACAACATTAGATTGGAGAAAAATTAAAAATATGAGACTACAGAAAAATATTACAATATGAGACAACAGAATACAAACTTGGTTTGTTTGTATAAACTCAAACAGGAGGGGTGGGGTGACCCCAGGACTCCCTATATTTCATTTGATTTGTTTTATTGTCCCATACAAGAATATATATGGTTTAAGGGTGGGGATCTCAACCGCTTACAAGATAAAAGCACATTCTCAAATTGAAAGGGGAGGGGGGGTGACCCCTAGGGACTCACCCTATATTTCATTTGATTTGTTTTATTGTCCTGTGATCATTACTGAAGATCGCCTGTGTCTACCACTTACTGTTTTCAAGTTATAGTCATTTGAAAATTTAAAAATAAAATCCCATAGGGTTCTATAGTAAACCCCTCCCTTCTTTAAGCCTCTCAAAAAACCCCTAAATAGACCCCAATGCACAAACAAAAGATTGATGGCTCCCCTAGACATGTTAGTCTAACATTTTATGAAACCCTAAGTAAATCTGACAAGCGGTTTTGGAGAACCGCTGTGGACAAGTTCATCTTTAAAGCGGCGGAAGAAGAATAATAAAAAAACTTTGTTTGGGAGACTTAATAAAAAAAGTAAATGACTAGAATTCTGTTTTGTGTGAAATTTAACACATAACGATAATGTCATTTTCTAACTTAATTATTAAGAAGAACAAAACTAGAATGTAAATAATCACTGATTTACCTGTTTGAACATCTCGTGAGAGTTCATATTTGCATATTGTTGTGAAGAATACAATTACAACAAAGCATATTATACCAGCTAGAAATGGTGTTACGAAATCGGAAACCAAGTAACGCTACTTTTCTTACACCTGCTACAGAAATACTTACAGTTCTCTGTAATTTCTTCTGACTATTCTTATTAGTTGATGTTCTTCATTATTTGAAAGAAAGAGTTACGATTTTGCAGGCGACGATTATCTTTATATCGGGCAGCTTTACGCACTTCGGAAGCGAAAATAACGATAAGAAACGACACACAAAAGCGGCCGCATAATCTTTATAATTCGTTTATTTCAAATTCTCTCTAGAGGAAAGTAGAAGACATCGATATTTAAATAAAAATAATGCCATTTTAAGGTGGAGTAACAACTTCCCTCACAGAAATACACAAATTTATCACTTTTCTATCGTTATTGGAAATGGTTCAAATACCAAATTATTGCCTATATATCAAATTCTATGGAAACACTTTGTCAACGCCATAAACAAGGCAATATACAGTCAGTGAAAACTACATGAACTAACTGCAAATAACACAGTTGCAGTATAAATCAGTATTCATCATGTTCATTGTTCTTTAAGGAATTTGGTGATGATAGCTAATCGAAAATTTCTCTTCAACTTTTATCAAGTTAGGATGATTTAAAGCTTGCTATAATATGCATGGTATTAAAGGAATGTCTAATTGATTGTATGTTGTTTTCTTATTGTTTCCTTTACATTTACCCAAACTCTGCTTTTCTCCATGTGTCAGATCATTGAGTAATTCTTAAAATTTACCTTTCCTGATTTTGGTATAGAATTTTTCATAATTCTTGAAACATTTGCTATTGGTAAAAACCTGTCCTGCAAAATATAAAATGTAATATTATCAAATAGGGAAACATTTTCAAACACAAAAAGGGTTATTCATGTAAGTTATTGTGTATCAAATATTGACACTTGGCAGCTTGGACTATTACATGTATTTCTTTACCAATAAAAAATTATTATGCAAACAATGGACAAAAAGAGATTCAATATCTAGATTTCATAACATTTTGTATGATAATTGTCAAATCATGCCAGTTGTATCAAATGTCAAATAATATGAGGGTAAAAGTACATGTATTCATGGTATTTATTCCTACAATTTTATAGTACACATGTCTTTATTTATATTATGTCTTATGTGTAATATTAACATTGTTCATATACATTTCCAACTGGTCTGACTAGGACCTTTATCTGGTTTAAAGTTGTAATGTAAATTAAAATGTTTCAAACTTCAAAAATATATTTTTTTAGCATCTTATAAATTTAGTGGTCATTATATATAAATTAACTGTTTACAAGAATTTGAATTGTTCAAAATACTAAAGATTTTCTACCCCAGAAATATATTAACTTAGCTGTAATTTGGCAAAACATATCAGATTTTTGGGTCCTCATTAATACTCACTTTGTACTTTATTTGGCCTTTTAATTTTTTTCATTCGAGCGTCACTGGTGTATTTTTTGTAGACCAAATGTGTGTCTGGTATACAAAATTATAAGCCTGAAAATTTGACGAGTTTTTCTAAAACAATTTATTTTTTAATCAAAATTTAGTTTGAAGACAAAGAACAGAATAAAAAGACTTATTTCTATATATCCTCCTAAAATAGGTTGTATGAGGTGAGAGTTTTAAAATTATATCCTTACTTGCTCTCTAAGCGGTTCATTATTTTCTAATCTGTGTTCTTCATCATTCTCACCAGAAGCTAAACCTTCATCACCATCACCTACATTGTAATAATTCAATTTTCTGCTTTTAAAATTGTATATACATCTACGTACATGTATTCACCATCATTTTAGATTCATAATGGCAACCTCATATAACCCTTGTATGAATCTGTCTCATAACAAGTGTTAGTGCATTAAATTATTGTTTAAGGAAAGAACTACTCCTTATTCATTACGGCTGTCAGTTAAGAGTGCATACATTAAATTGCTGTTTAGAATTAATGACAGACACCCCATTATAGCTTACTATAATCCTAAATATATTTACATCCAGCTAATTGACTGTACCTGAACTACACAAATGTATATATTCAACACTTATAAAAAAAAGGCAAAAGACCATGTGAAAAGAATTTAAATCAAAAGAAAGTGCCCTTTTTATGGGACTGTGCCTGATTCACTGTAATGGCAATTGATAATTCAATGTATGTTTAAAATATATGTGGTGTTATGTGCAAATTGGTAATTTCCTTCAGTTTGTGTAGCTAAATTGATCATGACCAAATGTATTTTTTGAAAAGATTTTGTTTGACTGAAAATGCCTGTTTACAGATGCTGACCATATATTTATTTTCTGTTCCCTGATATAAACCAATACAGTCTCTTGTTAAATTGTAAATGGATCAGTCCAGTCACTGGTATTATGTTATTCATTTACATCTTGCGTACATTATCAATCTAGATGAACTTTTATCCAAACAACTTTAACTGTAAACTCTTGCTTACTAATGATCAGGATGACACCCCCGCATTTGGTATACAAGAAGTTGATTAGCAAGTGCAATGGATGTGAAAATGCATCACACAGTATAGCTTATGCTAACATAAAGACTGATACTAAATTTCAGGGTGTTCTAATCCATATAGTCCTGAGAAAATGTGACAAAAATTTCATTTGATCATTTTCTGTAGGAATACATAAACATTTTGTAATCAAGCAGTGGAAGAATGATGATACTTGAAATACATCACACAGTAAAGAATGCTCTCAGGTACATGCCATAGCTTGATACCAAATTTCAAAAGTTGTGATTTGTAGTTCCTGAGAAAAATGCAATAAAAACATGGCAATTATGTGTAAGATTATATATACATGATATAAGTCAGTAAGTATTTGGTAAAACAAATGTGAAAACACACACTAAAGCATGCTCAGATGAAGCCTGAAACTAAAAGCTGTGATATATAGTTCCTGATAAAAATGTGAAAAGAATTTCATGGGATATCGATGGACAGACAGGGGAAAAATAGTATTCCCCCCCTTCCATCAAAGAGGGGGTGTAATACATCGGATTATTTTTATTATACATTTATATAAATTTTACTTTGTTAATATTTCATCAACTTAAAGTAACACCTGTCATTGCCTGTGACAATCATCTAGTCATTCATGTAGAATCTATTTTTGTCAACAATATAAACAGGCTTTTACAATTTTCCTTGTTTATGTTTTCTGCTCACTAACTATTTATATATATAATTCACTCATGATTTAAAAGGAAGCAACAATCAAAGTGCTTGTGAGCACTGAAGGGTAAAGATTGCTTTCATTTTGCTATTTTGTGAACTTTTAAATAAAACATTGAATTGTATTTTGCTAGGCAAATTAAAAATTTGAGTTGAACTTATCTTCCTTTGTTCATGCTTGTATATTTGTGTCTATTTTTTATAACAGATTCATACACCATGCATTATATACTTATTTATTTTTAATGAAAAAATGTTTTCTTGACACATCATATTGTAAATTAAATATCAAAGTATAACATTTCATCAATAAATTGCATGACATTGACTGGATAGGGTCTAAATAATGATCACTTCACTGCACTATTTTGTTTGAATTATCAAAGGTAGTGATAAACCTTATGCCAGATATAGATATCAAGTCAGTTCCATAGCGTTTTGATTGCATTTCATGCAATCTTTACCCATAAATATAAATGAACAATTATTGTCTCGCCTGCTTTACTTACCATTTATTTCATGTTGAAAGTCTTAAAGATAAAGGTTTTACTACAAGTATCACATAACTTCACATTTTTAAAGATCCATGACAACGAGGTCAATGTCAGATAAATACTGTCAGACAGATATGTACACCTTAAATAATATAGTTGACCTATTGCTTAGGGTAATTGAAAAACAGACCAAAACACAAAAACTTAACATTGACAAATGAACTATGAAAATGAGGTCAAGGTCAGATGATACATGTAGCTGCCAGACAGACATGTACACTTTACAATTATTCCATACACAAAATATAGTTCAACTAATGCTATTAATATTTTAAAGCAGCCCAAAACACAAAAACTTAACATTAACCAATGCTTATAGTGATTGGTTGTTGGTTGCTTAATATCCTGTGGCAAATATTTCATGCATGTTCAGGACGATCTATTGCTTATAGTACTAGAAAAACAAACCAAAAAATAATCAAAGAGCTGATAGCTCTGAGGTGGAAGAAGGTGAATAAATTAAAAGGTAACTTGAATTACCATAAAAGCAGCCCCACTAACCCAGCCTGCTTTGTTCCATTATCGCTATGATGTATTTTTTTTCTTCAAACAAGAATGTGTCATAAGTACATGGATTTCCAATCTATACAATCATTTTCTATGTTCAGTGGACCGTGAAAATTAGGTAAAATCTTTAATTTGGCAGTAAAATTAGAAAGATCATATCATAAGGAACACATGTGTACTAAGTTTCAAATTGATTGGATTTCAACTTCATTAAAACTACCACGACCATAAACTTTAACCTGAAGCAGGACGGACGGACAGACCAGTAAACATAATGCCCATAAATGGGGCATAAAAATAGTAAGACTTGTTACATACCTGCCAACTTTTGAAATTTCCCATGGGGTTTTAGTGTGCGACAACAATTTTAAAGGTTACAATTTTAGCTAAGTATTTTGCACGATCTGGATTGTCTTGAAAAAGTGTCATATTTGTATGATGAGCTTACATGCCTTTTCTTAAGTCTGTTTGCATGATTTAAGTTTTAAATCAGTAGAAAAGATGAACATGTAGCTAGCAGACCAGGGTTTATTTTCTTGTGTAAGAATATTAGATGCTTGTTGAAATTTCCAATTTTGAATTATGCAAAGATGTGTCACCCTCATTAGAAGAACATTACAACCCACTGTAAAAATGAGCACCTCTATATTCATATTATTTGATGAAACTTTTCCCAAGAACTATGCATCTATCAAGTATTAAAGTGTCAAAACATGTCAAAAGAATTTTGTGATGTTTCTAAACTTATATCTTCTTTATTAATTTGACCCTCATTTAGAAAAGTTGTTCCAAATATAATGAATTTTCCCACTTTTGAGTTAAAATCTTAAAATTTTCTTTCTTTTTTTCAACAGTAAATGACCCCTTTTTAGGGACAGTCCTCATTTAAGGGACACCACTCATAATGTGGGGTGGGGTCCCAACCTGTTTGTTTGTCTTTGTGAAAAAAGAATAGTACATTGTGCTTTAAATGATTTAATTGAATACAAAAATAACATATGTTACAAAAAGTATAATGTCAATAAATTAGTGAAAAAAATACTATTTATTATCTTTATGGTAGTACTGCATCATTGAATTTGGTCAATCAGTCATGCTTTTATCCTTAAGCTGTGTAAGAACCTCCTTGCAGATGAAAATTCACATGCCATGTTCACGATTTTACAAGTTCTTCTTCTTCGTATTTCCTTCCAATTAGGAACACCAAGTAGAAACGGAGTTGTTTTCACTTGTATTATTTAAAAGTATTTTTTTAAAGTACTAGATGAAAACAACACAAGTTCAAAATCTAGCATGTTAGAATAATCTTCAGAGAAAACGTTTTTGATTGGCTTATTAATTTGATCATGAGAAACACAGAATTTGATTGGCTGAACACTATTGTCTTACCTTGGGAACAAAATAAGGAACAGATGATTTTCACTAAATCGTGTTTTAGAGCTTTTTTAACGATACCCTTAATACCCAATATTTTTAATAAATGCAAGGAGGTATTATAAAACGTTGTGTAAGATAACACTGGGAAAGCCATTTGGTTAATACGCCTGCTTATTATCTAAAAATATGGACTATGGTTAAAAGATAACCAGTAATCTCTAAATATATATGTTTGACAAAGAATTAGATGTTTGACAGGAATTAGATGTCCGTCTTTAACTTTAGCTGTTTTCTGTATTTTTAGACGTTTACCGTAATCCCTCTCATACTCTTAGATAATATTAATGATGTCTCTTTAATAACTCGCGTGAACGATAACGTGTGTATTAATTAACGTTAGCTATAGTATTGAAATGTTCCAGTTAAATTAATGCACATGATTTATCTAGTTTGACGGGAATTACCTGTTCGTCCGACAAAACTGATGTGTATTGAGTTGTCAATAAAAGAACCAGTGATGCGTGAGCGACGGTTATAAAAACATTGTTGTAAGGAGATGAATACATAAACAATGTTTACAGAATCTGTTAAAACTAACCATCTTATTTCCCTTCGTTTAAACAGAGACATATAATACAATATATTTTATATTATTGTATTATATGTCTCTGGTTTAAACGATGTTTTTTTTGAAAATATACTAATAGTTACCTGTGAATTAAGACAGACACAGATAATATAGATCTATGAGTTAGATGGTTATAAATATTTTTTCTTGGAAGCTTTTATCAGTGTTGCAGGTTTCGAACTAAGGGGAAAGATCGACATACAAATACGAAACGCTTTTAAGCATGGCTTTCCTGATGAATTAAATATCGAATTTTTCATTGGTCAATAATACACATCTATTTAAATACAACCAATGGACAAGATGAATACACGTGGTAACTTTGTAATACACAACTACAAATTTATGAATGGAAGTGGTTTAATCAAATTAAAGGTTCAAATTGACAAATGTGTTTATCTGAGTTTTATTTCTATTTTTGTCACTTGTCAATAGCCTATATTCATTCTACAACAAAGGATGCCGTTATAATCGATAAGTATGTTTCAGCTGGGAACAGTATCATGTTCCTGGTTCCAGGTTATAAATATTAGGGACTAATAAAATGTTTTTGATTACAGGTACATGTATATTGTTTGGTATGAACACACTTAACAGGCACGTGATATTTATTATTGTTATAATATGATGACCCTACTAGAATTTATACATAAAATGCCTTTCTGGTAATATTACGATCTAATTTTAAAATATCTAGTTTTTATTTTAAAGTCAGAGTCAAATAGATGTATGCTATTTTTTGTTGTATATAAGTAATTTAATCACATGCCTGTCAATTTGAAAAGTATAAGAATGTTACGAACACCAGAGTTTTACTGGGACAACCTTTAAATTAATTGTTTTACTTGAGATAATTGTTTCGTAAGAAGTTTATGATTAACATATTTTTACCACTAATTGAAAAGGGGGCAGGAAGAAATTTGAAAAATTAGCAGGACCACCAGCATTAATTATCGAGGGGGTGGACGGGTACAGGAACATGAGAATGAGGGATCGGGAAGTGGGTGTCAGATGGACGAAAGCAGTAGGGTGCGGAAATGGTTACTAGGTTTGTTCTTTACTCTCTTCTTAATTTTCGGTTATTAAATCCAAATAATAAGTATATACATAGAATACGTAAATACATATGGTGCACAGAATGTATAGAGTTCAATTTGCAAAGACCACATTTCATATAAAATATTTGTATAGGTATGTTCCTTCCACACAAAGATCATTACATTCTTTCTGCAACAGTCATTTTGACTTAAAGACTTTTAAGTTGCTGCATATTTATACCTGCCACAAGGGCCACACAACGTGGGAACAGGTTTCGAAATTCCTATCAAAAACGAAGATGTCCAAGGGATGACCATTAGTTATGAGCCTGTTGTTTCGTACTTTGGTTTACTTTGTTGTATTGTACATATCATGACCGACTCTAAATAAAATTTACTTACTTACTTACCTGGTGTAGTTTATAGGTGTGTTTACCTTTGTGGTTTTGAATATAAATAAGGCCGTTGGTTTTCCCGTTTGTATGGTTTACACTGGTCATTTTGAGCTCTTTGTAGCTTGCCCTTCGGTGTGAGCCAAGGCTCCGTATTTAAGGTCGTATTTCTCGAGGGAGGGGCAATTTTCTTGGTAGGGTGACGGAAACATTTAGTGCCAAACCCTTTTCGTATATTTTGTTTATGAAAATATATACCTTGTCGTATATCAATAAATAAAACAGACCTATGTCTTGAAAAGTTGTCTGACTGGCACACATACCACATATTCTATACCCCAGTCAAACTTGGAAACGAATAATTAGATATAGGAAGATGTGGTATGAGTGCCAATGAGACAACTCTCCATCCAAGTAACAATTTATAAAAGTAAACCATTATAGGTCAAGGTAAGGCTTTCAACACGGAGCCTTGGCTCACACCGAACAGCATGCTATAAAGGGCCCCAAAATTACTAGTGTAAAACCATTTAAACGGGAAAACCAACGGTCTAATCTATATAAAATACTATGTTCCAGAGTCAGCTCAGTAATGTGTACGTTGACCAATACTCGGCCCTGTCCCTTCAGAGTCTGTAGCCCCATATTTCTTAGTAACTTAAGATAGTCTTTTTTATGAAATGGTGTGTTTAACATAGGCGGGTCCAGGAGCCCCCCCACCCCTCATTTGTGGGGAAAATTGATTACATAGGGAATCACTGAGACACGACTGGAGCCCCCTTCTAGGACAGTCCATGTCCCCCTTTATGAGCATTTAATTACATAATTCGTTCTTGTTATTATATTATAATATTCTCTTTATAAATGTCATGTGACCGAAACACAAAATGGACTAAGTTGTATATAGACATACCTGGGTAAACCGGACCCTGAATACACCGGATTCCTGTCTATTCCGGTCCCAATATTTTCCTTTCATAACCTTTGCAAAATACCTCTATAAACCGGACCCTGTGTATTCCGAATTCCGATCTCATTAGGAAGTCCCATTACAATAATTGCATTATCAAATGCTGTCAAAATCGGTTTAATTTATTTAACTGTACATCATGATCGAGTATTGATCGCCGTCAATCAACACAAATTTGTTTACACAAGAGGGTCCTTACGAGTATTAAACCGTGACCTTATTGTAGTGAACTGTTTTTATGAACAATATTAAGTGGTCATTAAAATAAGTTAATTCAAACAAGAATGCAGAAACTTTATATACGCCTAAAAGAGAAAATAAGATTTTGATAACATTCTTAATACACCTTCGCCGAAAAGGTCTCGCAAAGAACTTACATTAAAACAAAAGTACAATCTTATTACGGAATATGAAAAAAACACCTAAGCCAACGCAAAAAGATCTTGCATTACAGTTTGGGATTGGCAAAACATCTGTTTCATACATTTAAAAGAGAAGTGGTGAATATAAAACAATTTACGAGGACAACACAACATCTGCAAGAGAACTGTACAGTGCATGATAACCTATAAAATGAACTAACATTCGCCATGGTTTATATATTTAATTAATTTTACCAGCATATAACATTATTACAATGAAAAAATAATTATCTATTTTTTTAAATCTAATATATCAAACTATTATATTCTTTTAAACTTTAATGTCGAAACACAATTCCACCATTTATTAGATTGCACTTTCATATATAATAGCTAAATGTCTTAAATGTTAACATTCCTGGATGAGAATAGACCAGTATTCGCCAAAAAAAAAAAAAAAAAATTATATTACTTATCTTCAATAACGAATTCTAAAATGTATTAAATAATTCTTTTATAGTAGATTTGACTTTTAAAGTAAATTTTAATAGCGAAATTATGCACGTCATTTATATATTTGCATGCCAGTAATCAATTTGATCTTGAACTTGACTTAGCTCACAATAGAGAGTTGAAATCAATTTTGTCAACTGCACGAGATTTTCATACGGCGGTAAATAGCATGTAACTAACACAAGTGATAAAACTGACAGACTGTGGAAAGTCAATTCAGGGTCAACTTTGATGTGTAACGATTGACATTGTTGTGCGTTAGCGTTGAGGCTCTTGAGGAAAGTTCATTACGATTGATTAACGAGAATCTAAATTAGTGCTGTTTTTCTCGATACTTTCACAGTAGAGATAACAATTTTGCTTGGTAGAATTGCTGGAAATACGCATTGATAGTTTTGTTTATTATCGTTACAGGAGAATAATACACTTCAAGTGAGTAAACTCGCATTTTCGAGTATCGACATTACGTTGCACTCGCTTTTGCGAGTGCGACACAATAAATATCGGAAACTTCCGTAACTCTTGCAGACCTGCTAAAAAAGCAGTTTCAGTGTCAATACAATTATGTTAGAAACATTTTTGGTGATCCCGACTGGGGTCACGTTGCTCCAAGTAAATCAGCTACTTTATTTTCCCAGCTGTTTTTGTTATATAACACTATGCTCTCGTTATATGTAGACTACCCTCAGGGACATTATATGTGAACCTTTCTACAAAAAAGCCTGCACAGTTAATACCTCGGATGTACTCTAATAAACATGTCATCGCTGTCCCACAGGTGTCCTTGTGTAAAGAAATGTCAAGGTACATTGTATTGGTGTATGCTCAATTGGTTAACTTAGATAATCAGTGAGAGATAATTAAAGATCCGATTATTTTCAACCACCTACTTATTGAGCGTTTTAAAATATTTTAATACTGAATTGAAACAAATAAAAATATAACCTTTCTATATTTTCTTTAATTCAAAAAATGAAGTTGTGAACGTAACGTTGTTGCAATGAATTATTCGTTTATGCAGATTTTTTGACCATTATACGAGTTTATACGTTTATGTAGTTTATTGAATATCGACTCTGAATAAAACTTTGAATCTTTGAATCTTGAATCTTGTAACGAGGGTCTGGATTGGAAAAGGGGGAAATCTAAATCCAGTATTTTTAGGTTTTGTTTTAAAGTCATTTATCTCTATTTTAATAAATTTTGCCCATTATTCTCTATTCTTTACATATCAGCATATACTCATTATCCATTATTCTCTATTCTTTGTGGTCTATTTTGTAAAATCTACTTTTTTCTCCCTTCTATTCTGCACTTTTCCATTCTTTATTCTGTAAACCCCATTCAGACCCTCATACACGTAATGAAAAATCTAGTAGTAAGTTCTGCTACTAACACTAGTTGACATGGATACAGAAAATTTTCATCCGTTGTCCATCCTTTATTCTGTTAACCCCATCCAAACCCTCATATACATGACGGAAAATCTAGTACGTTAGTTCTGCTACTAACACAGTCTAGTTGACATGGGACATAGACAATTTTCATCCGAGTGTTTTCGGCGGAGGACATTTTAATGAAAAAATCGGACGTTTCAGCACCAAAGCCTAACCATTTTAGCGAAAATTGAAATGCTCATTTTAGTGAGTCACTGACATTTTTGATCCATTTCATAAAAATAATAAATTAAATTTTATTGTAAAATCAAGACAGCACGATGTGAAAAGAATACAGTGCATGCTTTCCTCCAACACATTCGCTTAACACATTTGTTTCAATGGTGAACCAAAGTAAACATATAAACAACTTAAACATTAAGCCAGAATAAATAACTGCATGTTCATGGTTTTAGTAAGGTGGTGTATTATTCAACCTGGGATATCGAAAATACAGTTGAACGGACTAATCCTGCGCTAAAATGGGCTCTAATGTATGCGCTAAAATGTCCCATGTATTTTAAAATTTTCACTAAAATGTCCTCCGCCCGTGTTTTCCCCGTCCGTAATACCTTTAACCCTTCCTTGCTGTGTTAGGCAGTTCGGCATCTAGGATTTATACAAAATTCTAGATATCCATTACCTTTGGATGATATTACATGTAGATATTAGTATTTACAGAAAAGGAAACTAGCCAAACTTAATAAATGCTGAATAGCAAGATGTCAAAATTACAGTAAAACAAAACGAATTAAATGCATTTCAGTAAAATAATAAATATATAAATTGCAACTGTTAGTAATTATTAATGGATGTAATTCGTGGAAATAATTCTAAACAGTGTCACAAATGTGAAGGCATTAATACTACTACAAAGACGATGTCATTTTATTGCTACAACAAACCACCGATTAAAAATATACGAAAGAAATAAAGATTAACTTGAAACAAAATATCAGACATTAATGTATACCTTTATTTTTGTTTTCTGTTAACGGTTCTCGGTTCTCGTACCAATTCACGTTGAATTTTAAAATAATTAAGTTGAAAACATTATTTACAAATAAAAAAAGATGGAATACTCTCCTGTTCTTTTGGGCCTTCTGAATAGCATAAGTTATTTCCACGTCTGGTACATCTGCTCCTTCTAAAGTCAAATTCATTTTATTTCAAGAATGAAAAAAAAAAAAAATGAAACGCTGACTCAGTTCCACATTTTGACATTTCGGGATAGTTTTCGTAAGTATTTTTATTTTTCTTTGTTCCCTAACAGTCCCAGGATTTTGAAGGCGGAAAGTTAACCCTTTGCAATAAATTAATAAAACCTTTAACCTACAACATTAGTTATCAGAAAGAAATATATATACAAAATATTTGCCACTGGACTTGTAACAACAAACTTCCAATCAGTCCAAAATGAGTAGAAATGCCAGTTAGTAAAATTGAGAATGGAAGTGGGAAATGTGTCAAAGAGACATCAACCCGACCAAAGAGCAGACAACAGCCGAAGGCTACCAATGGGTCTTCGATGCAGCGAAAACTCCGCACCTGGCGGCGTGCTTCAGCTGGCCCTTCACAAAAATGTATACTAGTTTATTGATAATGGACGTCATTCTTAACTCCGAAATATACACAAGAAATTAAAATTAAAATCATACAACAGAGGCTCCTGAATTGGGAAAGGTGCAAAATGCAGCGGGGTTAAACATGTTTTTGAGATCTCAACCTCCCCTATACCTCTAGCCAACGAAATTTGCTTCAGAACGAAATCCTACTTTTAATTTTAACTTTTAATAAAATCGCACGAAGACAATAATCAGACAGTCCTATCTTTCTGAAATTAATGCATTAAAGCTCATTTTAAAATATGATGCTTGCAATTTAAATTGCTTGGTCTTTCTTCTTCTGTGAGTATTATCCTTCCATTTAGGAACACCAAGAATTTCTTGTATCAATAAACGTATATACACTATTTACAGGTTCTCCATATGTCCTCTCAGAGAAATATGTACATGTATACACGACCCAAGAGTCACACATACATTTCCAAATTTGCTCAATAATATTCTTTAAAAATCTAAAATCATTTTGCAACAATCAATGAAATAATAATAATTAAAGATTTAACCGCCGAAGCTTTGAAAGTGTTCAATTTACACACACACACTTCTGTTAACCCTGTTTACCTGTTGACTTTTGTTTAGAATAGCAGATGTGCGTTGATCGATATTTACGACATGCAGTCATGCGTTTATAACCCTTTTATCTCCAACTTCTCCGGGTAATGATTGACAGGTATTGTAATCAATGTAACACATAAATCGGGGTACAATAAAGGTATCATGCTTTAAGTAAGTAAAACAATTCTTTCTTTATTAGAAGACAAAATTAAAATTAAAACATGTTGAAACTACACAAGTAATTTAATTGACACAATTTAAATTTGGTATAAATAAAGACGTGTTTATTTTTTTTTTGTATAATTATCTTATTTGCACTCACAAAAAGATAGCAAACTTCAGTATCAGAATTGATTTTAAATCGTAATTTCCAAATATAAGATTGTCAGCGCGGACTTCGCGGATCAATAGGGACATAATCTAGGTGACAAGTTGTGATAATTTCATTTTGTCCATCAAGGATTTTCCTGAATTTTAATGAATGTCCATCACGGAATCGAGGACGGAATCAAGGAATACGCGTTTTGCAGTATTGCAGTGTAGAAACCTGCCAAATTCTTTAAGTCAAGCCCTTCAAAATTATTCAACAGTGATATTATCCATATGCTTCTTTGTTTCCGTGACCAATTATTGGCATCGATATGTAATCACTTCCATTCATAAATATTTGTAGTTGTGTATTACAATGTTACCACGTGTATTTATCTTGTCCATTGGTCGTATTTAAATAGATTTTATTATTGACCAATGAAAGAATTCGATATTTAATTCATCAGGAAAGCCAGGCTCAAAAACGTTTCGTATATGAATGTCGATCTTTCCCTTATATACTTAGTTTGAAACCTGCAACACTGATAAAAGCTTCCAAGAAAAAATATTTATAACCATCTAACTCATAGATCTATATTATCTGTTTCTGTCTTAATTTACAGATAACTATATTTTCAAAAAACATCGTTTAAACGAAGGAAATAAGATGTTTAGTTTTAACAGATTCTGTAAACATTGTTTAAGTATTCATCTCCTTACAACAATGTTTTTATAACCGTCCTCACGCATCACTGGTTCTATTATTGACAACTCAATACACATCAGTTTTGTCGGACGAACAGGTAATTCCCGTCAAACTAGATAAATCATGTGCATTAATTTAACTGGAACATTTCAATACTATAGCTAACGTTAATTAATAATACACACGTTATCGTTCACGCGAGTTATTGAAGGGACATCATTAATATTATCTAAGAGTATTAGAGGGATTACGGTAAACGTCTAAAAATACAGCAAACAGCTAAAGTTAAAGACGGACATCTAATTCCTGTCAAACATCTAATTCTTTGTCAAACATATATATTTAGAGATTACTGGTTATCTTTTAACCATAATCCATATTTTTAGATAATAAGCAGGCGTATTAACCAAATGGCTTTCCCAGTGTAAGAGTGAAGAGAATGAACACAGGGTGAACGTACTATACGGGCGAAAGAACTCAGGACGAACAGACCAAGGGCGAACATGTAAACAGGGCGAGTTGTCCCGATACCAAATTCACGCATGGTACTACAAATATCTACATTAAAACATCCGGTTACAAGTAAACAAATAACGTTCATGTAGATGAGATGAAATCTAATAAATTACATAAATAAAAGGGTAAATATTAACGATAGTGATTGTTTTTCAATCCTAATTTACAAATTAAATGATTCAGATGCTTAATCATGTGTAAAAATCGGTGTCAAGAATCGGAAGTTGTTATGAAATTGTAATACACAGAAACGGATGCGGCATACGGAGGTGGTTCAATGATTTTAAAGTCGGCACCATAGGCCTTCAGAAGACTTGAAGTCTTCTTCCACCAAAAACATAACATTGACCAATGACCAATGAAGATGAGGTCAAGGTCAGAAGAAACCTACCAGACTGACATGTACTCCTTACAATCATTCCACATATATAGTTTATAATTACCTACTGCTTATAGTATCTGTGAAACAGCATTATCATGTAACTTTAACCTTGATCACTGATCCATGAAATGAGGTCATGGTCAGGTGAACCCTGTCTGACAGACATGTAGACATTGCAAGGAACCCATATACCAAATATAGTTATCCTATTAGTCATAATAAGTGAGAAATTCACATGACAAAAAAAAACTAACTTTTTTTCAAGCAGTTGCTGAACCATGAAAATGAGGTCAAGGACAATGGACCTGTGACAAACGGAAACTTTGTAACATACATGTATATATAAAGGTATCTGCAAACAAGGTATGAAGCATCCAGGTCTTTTACCTTCTGAAATATAAAGCTTTATACAAATAGTTTACACAACCGTTGCTGGGTAGTAATCCGTATGTCTCGCATACTGCAACTTTCGTCACAGGCAAGACAAAAACCATTTACTTAATTTTGGAAGCATAAAATTGTAGAATCAATCTGTAGTGTTGAGAAAAGACCATAGGACTGATGACTCTATAAAATCAATTAATCTATGTTTCCATTAACGATTGCACACCACTAGAATAAAATGCACATGTACAAATGTACACAAGTTAAGTATCTAAAAGTTCTCCCAAAAGTTTGGAGATAAAATGATTGAACACAAAAGTTCATACACATCAAAATTTCATACTTATATACAGTCATGACAGTATGCTGCATTTACCTTCAACCATGTATTGCCCAGATAGGAAAGAGTCACTGAGACCATTATCATTACTGTCACCTGCTGCACCATCCATTATATATCTGAAAAGAAAAAAAAATGTGTACAATGTACATTCCTGATTCTCAAGATAAATATTATAAGCAAGAATATTGCAAAGATACTTCCTCCCACAATCCACTTGACCCTGATTGGCTGTATTTCTACATTGCTATCACGTAACCTTGACCTTTAAAACAATGGAAAATTAGGCAACATATTCTCTTCATTTTCATGATTTTAAAACATTTTCATGAAACCCTTTTATGTTAAATGGCATTATAATTTTGAACTGTAAGTCTAATTAATAAAACAAGAGACAGATATAAATATAACAAAAGCTCATTAACCCATAGTTGTAATCTAGCATGACTAGTATTTAAATTAAATACTTTTTCAAAAACCTAGACTTATTTATTTTTTGCTTAGCATGCTTAGTAACAATCTGATGTGTCAAACATTTTCGAGCTGATTTTTACAGTATTTTCCTCTGGAGTGTTGTGTTGTGTTCCAAGTTAGGAACCTGTTATTGAGTGGCTGTCAATGTTTGCTTACACCAATATTTGTTCACATCTTTTACTATATATTCTTTATAGGACCTCCATTTTGTCATCAATAACAACATGAACAATTCCAATCTAAATTGACTAGGATTGTCAGTTTACCAAAAGGGAGGTGGTTCTCTCCAGCACTCTAGCTTACTCCATTAATAAAAACTGACCTCCAAGATAAAGTCAAAAGTGCTGAAAGTGGCTTTAAACACCAACAATCAATCAATGCAATCATCAATGACAACATATTGAAATTTGAAAAGCATTGGTTGAATGGTTCACAAGTTATTGAACAGAAACAGCTAGAGATGCCTGTTTGCCATACAACCCAAATCAATACTGGTAAGTGGATTTCCATCCTAAAACCAGATCGATAAAACCAAAATTACCATATAATGTTACCATTAATGATTTCTCTCTTGATGTAGCTATCCTGGCCTATCCATAAGGACAGCAAGCTACATGTATAGGAGTTCTGTGTACAACTGATTTGAAATGTTGCTATGGGAATAAAGTCCTTTCGTACCAAACTTGATTTGTTTTTCTGCTCACAATATGTATGTCAGTGGATTGGAATATATACCAATTCTCTGCATAAATGAATATTAGCAACTAGTATAGTTCAGAGATATTCAGGCTAAAAAATATCAATAAAATTAATTGATATATATGGACATGATGGAGCAAAGATTAACATTTTGGAATCACTGTGCAAGTTCAAACAGACCAAATTCTGAAATACACATTCATGTGCAAACATCAGGACAGTCTTTTTTGAACGCCAGTAAATCAAGCTTATCATGCAACTATTTTAATAAACAAAACAGGTCAATATGCATTTTATGTATGTTTTATTTTAAATAAGAAAGTTTGTAGTTAGTGATAAGATTTTGCGAGGGAATTCAATGTTTGCTATACCATTGTTCACTTAAACACACTTAATGACGTCAATACCTGAATACCACTGAATTTATCAAAATGAAATTTTTTGCATGATTTTAAGAAATGATTTTGCTATACATATCATGTATACATGTATATACATGTATTCTGTGTTTATAAATTAACGCTTTAAAAAAGTGAACTTTCTGTATTAGGTCAATAATTTTGTTGACTTTTGATGCCAAAACTTTCTATTGCTTTAAATATACAAATGAGAGATTGAATCAAAGAGCTGAAAGCTCTGAGGAAAAATGACACCATTGTCTCTACATGTAATATTGGGATATTTTTGATGCAAGTCTTGATTTTCACATAATTTAATTACCTACTGAATCTTAAGAGACTATTCAGTTCATGGTAGGTAGGCTGACTGACAATAGAATAGAAATGAATTGTTTTCAATGTCTATGGCTTTTTTTATTTGTTTGTCAAGATATATATATGTATATATATATATATATATATATGTGAAGTGAATATAAAAAAGAAGATGTGGTATGATTGCCAATGAGACAACTCTCCACAAGAGACCAAATGACACAGAAATTAACAACTAAAGGTCACCGTACAGCCTTCAATAATGAGCAAAGCCCATACCACATAGTCAGCTATTAAAGGCCCCGAAATGACAAATGTAAAACAATTCAAACGAGAAAACTAATGGCCTAATTTACGTACAAAAAAATGAACGAAAAACAAATATGTAACACATCAACAAACGACAACCACTGAACTACAGGCTCCTGACTTGGGACAGACACATACATACAGAATGTGGCGGGGTTAAACATGTTAGCGGGATCCCAATCCTCCCCCTAACCTGGGACAGTGGTGTAACATGACTATATTTATATACTGGTTGTTTCTTTTGTATAAAGAAATAGCTCAAGACTACCTGAACGATCTACAATATTCAAAGTTATATGTGAATTTGTTTCTTGCAATTTCATTATCCTTAGTCAAGGATACATTAACAGACTATCCCCTTCTTTGTAGTGTAATGGATGTGGTTTGGGTATTCTCCCTTTAAAAGTTTCAGATTAGTATTTTCTTAATTAAATGTTTATTTTATGTTTAATTTGATCCAGACAGGCTAAAATACAAAGTAGCTTTAATAATTTAACTATAAAAGTATTTAAATTTCATATTACTTTATATATTTGATGAATATTAATTCATTCACGTTTTCTTCAATACCATATTTTTATTTATATCTTTGAAATTGATAAGATTTTCCTTATCACTTGAACAGGAGTTGCTCCGGTGGGGTGAAAATCACTCCCCACAACGTATATATGATCCTGCAGAGTAGCACTGCCACCCTTTTGTATATACCAGCTCGCCGGAATGAATCATTCCACTGTAGTTATTTAACAGCAACTACATTGGCATTATTTTGATACGATTTTCTAAATTCTAAAACACAACGCGAAGTATACAGTTACATTTACTTTTGATCTAAGTTTTTGATTTGAATAACTATTTTATTTTCATTCATTTGACTTGAAATACTTTCCTTTTCCATTTTGTTTGCGAACAATACTTTTGAATTAGTTACATTTCATTTTTGAATTAAACTTTTGAAATAGTATTCTTTTTCATTTCATTTGCCTGTTCTAATTGAATGTTGTACATTTGTAAATAAATAGTTGAGTTCTATTTGATTTGTGTCTCTATTCTGCCAAAATCTGATATCATGTATCCCGAGGATCGAATAGGGACGAAGTACTTGCCACTACGCGTCCCGGGAGGTGTCGTCACCAACCCCCTCCTGTTACAGTAGAATTATTTAACAAAATGATGATGAAGAGCCTGCAGTAAGCAAGCTCTGATACCCCACACAGTCCTTATTTAAGAGATAAGTTATAAGTGACTTAGTGACATTGTTATTTCTGTTACTTAAAGGATGATCAAATTCTGTAGATTTAGACAATAGTATTGTTATACTAGTTTGACAATTACAAATATAGTGGCACCATTTATACAACCAAATTTCATTGTTGATATTTATATATAAACATCAGCCCAACAATGTTAGATCTGTAAATTTGCTTTCGCAAATTTTTTGTTCTTCCCTCGCAGGGATTCGAACTCATGCTACTGAGATATCGACATCGTGACACAAAATCGCCTGCACTGTATCCGACACGCTAGACCACTCGACCACCTAGGCTTCACAATAATAAAGCTTTCGGTGGCCGGGTGTTACCTTTCCTCATCAGTTTTAATCTAGCGTCATAATACAGTACATGATATATAAGGCATGAAGATGGAATTGTTACAGATCAGCTGAAATATCTATTGTAAAGGATCCTACAAATTAATGCAAGATATAGTCACAGAAATAATTATATTTATAAGTACGTCTGAACCAGTGACAACTCTACAACAGATTGATCCATCGGATCACCAGCAGTGATGGTGATGCATGGCTGTGTACATTCTGTATATACAACTCGTCTAAACATCAGCCCAACAATGTTAGATCTGTAAATTTGCTTTCGCAAATTTTTTGTTCTTCCCTTGCAGGGATTAGACTCATGCTACTGAGATATTGTGACACCAAATCGCCTGCACTGTATCCGACATGCTAGACCACTCGACCACCTAGGCTTCACAATAATAAAGCTTTCGGTGGCCGGGTGTTACCTTTCCTCGTCAGTTTTAATCTAGTGTCGTAATACAGTACATGATATATAAGGCATGAAGATGGAATTGTTACAGATCAGCTGAAATATCTACTGTAAAGGATCCTACAAATTAGGGAGCTACCATTTGATTTTTATGGGGGGGCTAGGATGAAATTTGAAAAAAATAGGCAGGACAGGAGTTTTGAGTAAAAAAAAAGGCAGGATGAGATTATTTGCAAAAAAAAAAGCCAGGATGACAATTTATGTAAAAAAAAAGTCAGGATAAACTAAAAAAAAAGGCAGGACCGAATAGAGTGAAAAATAAAAAGGCAGGACCGAATAGAGGGAAAAATAAAAAGGCAGGACAACATTTTTCATCCTAGCCCCCCATAAAAATCAAATGGTAGCTCCCTTAATGCAAGATACAGTCACAGAAATAATTATATTTATAAGTACGTCTGAACCAGTGACAACTCTACAACAGATTGATCCATCGGATCACCAGCAGTGATGGTGATACATGGCTGTGTACATTCTGTATATACAACTCGTCTAAACATCAGCCCAACAATGTTAGATCTGTAAATTTGCTTTCGCAATTTTTTTGTTCTTCCCTCGCAGGGATTCGAACTCATGCTACTGAGATATCGTGACACCAAATCGCCTGCACTGTATCCGACATGCTAGACCACTCGACCACTTAGGCTTCACAATAATAAAGCTTTCGGTGGCCGGGTGTTACCTTTCCTCATCAGTTTTAATCTAGCGTCGTAATACAGTACATGATATATAAGGCATGAAGATGGAATTGTTACAGATCAGCTGAAATATCTATTGTAAAGGATCCTACAAATTAATGCAAGATACACCTGAGATCACCCCCAGTTTTTGGTGGGGTTCGTGTTGCTTAGTCTTTGGTTTTCTGTGTTGTGTCATCTGTACTATTATTTGTCTGTTTGTCTTTTTATTTTTGGCTATGGCGTTGTCAGTTTGTTTTCGATCTATGAGTTTGACTGTCCCTCTGGTATCTTTCGTCCCTCTCTTATACAGTCACAGAAATAATTATATTTATAAGTACGTCTGAACCAGTGACAACTCTACAGCAGATTGATCCATCGGATCACCAGCAGTGATGGTGATACATGGCTGTGTACATTCTGTATATACAACTCATCTAAACATCAGCCCAACAATGTTAGATCTGTAAATTTGCTTTCGCAAATTTTTTGTTCTTCCCTCGCAGGGATTTCGAACTCATGCTACTGAGATATCGTGACACCCAATAGCCTGCACTGTATCCGACACGCTAGACCGCTCGACCACCTAGGCTTCACAATAATAAAGCTTTCGGTGGCCGGGTGTTACCTTTCCTCGTCAGTTTTAATCTAGTGCGTAATACAGTACATGATATATAAGGCATGAAGATGGAATTGTTACAGATCAGCTGAAATATCTATTGTAAAGGATCCTACAAATTAATGCAAGATATAGTCACAGAAATAATTATATTTATAAGTACGTCTGAACCAGTGACAACTCTACAACAGATTGATCCATCGGATCACCAGCAGTGATGGTGATGCATGGCTGTGTACATTCTGTATATACAACTCGTCTAAACATCAGCCCAACAATGTTAGATCTGTAAATTTGCTTTCGCAAATTTTTTGTTCTTCCCTTGCAGGGATTAGACTCATGCTACTGAGATATCGTGACACCAAATCGCCTGCACTGTATCCGACATGCTAGACCACTCGACCACCTAGGCTTCACAATAATAAAGCTTTCGGTGGCCGGGTGTTACCTTTCCTCGTCAGTTTTAATCTAGTGTCGTAATACAGTACATGATATATAAGGCATGAAGATGGAATTGTTACAGATCAGCTGAAATATCTAATGTAAAGGATCCTACAAATTAATACAAGATACAGTCACAGAAATAATTATATTTATAAGTACGTCTGAACCAGTGACAACTCTACAACAGATTGATCCATCGGATCACCAGCAGTGATGGTGATACATGGCTGTGTACATTCTGTATATACAACTCGTCTAAACATCAGCCCAACAATGTTAGATCTGTAAATTTGCTTTCGCAATTTTTTTGTTCTTCCCTCGCAGGGATTCGAACTCATGCTACTGAGATATCGTGACACCAAATCGCCTGCACTGTATCCGACACGCTAGACCACTCGACCACCTAGGCTTCACAATAATAAAGCTTTCGGTGGCGGGTGTTACCTTCCTCATCAGTTTTAATCTAGTGTCGTAATACAGTACATGATATATAAGGCATGAAGATGGAATTGTTACAGATCAGCTGAAATATCTATTGTAAAGGATCCTACAAATTAATGCAAGATACACCTGAGATCACCCCAGTTTTTGGTGGGGTTCGTGTTGCTAGTCTTTGGTTTTCTGTGTTGTGTCATCTGTACTATTATTTGTCTGTTTGTCTTTTTATTTTTGGCTATGGCGTTGTCAGTTTGTTTTCGATCTATGAGTTTGACTGTCCCTCTGGTATCTTTCGTCCCTCTCTTATACAGTCACAGAAATAATTATATTTATAAGTACGTCTGAACCAGTGACAACTCTACAACAGATTGATCCATCGGATCACCAGCAGTGATGGTGATACATGGCTGTGTACATTCTGTATATACAACTCATCTAAACATCAGCCCAACAATGTTAGATCTGTAAATTTGCTTGCAAATTTTTGTTCTTCCTCGCAGGATTTCAAACTCATGCTACTGAGATATCGTGACACCCAATAGCCTGCACTGTATCCGACACGCTAGACCACTCGACCACCTAGGCTTCACAATAATAAAGCTTTCGGTGGCCGGGTGTTACCTTTCCTCGTCAGTTTTAATCTAGCGTTGTAATACAGTCATGATAGTACTTGATATATAAGGCATGAAGATGGAATTGTTACAGATCAGCTGAAATATCTATTGTAAAGGATCCTACAAATTAATGCAAGATACAGTCACAGAAATAATTATATTTATAAGTACATCTGAACCAGTGACAACTCTACAACAGATTGATCCACCAGATCACCAGCAGTGATGGTGATACATGGATATGTACATTCTGTATAAAATAAGGAGATGTGGTTACATGATTGCCAATGAGATAACAGTCTGATAACTATTAACCAGAGTCTAAATAATGTGGCTGTTGGCAGTTATAAGTCACTTTACATCATGATAGCCTCATTTTTTAAAAATGACCTAGCTAGACCTTTTTCTTAGGCTTACGCAAGGTGTTTTATATAACTCTGAAAGCAATACAATCCAGTGTTCTCCCCAGGATTTTTTATAGCGCTGTGGTATTAGCGCCCGATTTAAGATTGATTCACCTTAAGTTTCATGTTTGTGACTTGGTGTTACATTTATTTATAGACTAACATGTTAGTTTTATTATATTGAATAGACAAAGACCTGGATTTTTATACATGTGCCATGTGCATTAACCATGTTAACTGAAATGCAAATAAGTGACATTTTAATTATTAATTAAACTTTAAAAATTAAAATGCCTAGAATTTGATTTTATTACCACCGTCCCCAAATGTAGCACAGTAGGTATATCTTTTTTCTCACTTTCAGTTGTTTGACTGATTTGTAATACAGTCATGATAGTACATGATATATAAGGCATGAAGATGGAATTGTTACAGATCAGCTGAAATATCTATTGTAAAGGATCCTACAAATTAATGCAAGATACAGTCACAGAAATAATTATATTTATAAGTACATCTGAACCAGTGACAACTCTACAACAGATTGATCCACCAGATCACCAGCAGTGATGGTGATACATGGATATGTACATTCTGTATAAAATAAGGAGATGTGGTTACATGATTGCCAATGAGATAACAGTCTGATAACTATTAACCAGAGTCTAAATAATGTGGCTGTTGGCAGTTATAAGTCACTTTACATCATGATAGCCTCATTTTTAAAAATGACCTAGCTAGACCTTTTCTTAGGCTTCATAAGGTGTTTTATATAACTCTGAAAGCAATACAATCCAGTGTTCTCCCCAGGATTTTTTATAGCGCTGTGGTATTAGCGCCCGATTTAAGATTGATTCACCTTAAGTTTCATGTTTGTGACTTGGTGTTACATTTATTTATAGACTAACATGTTAGTTTTATTATATTGAATAGACAAAGACCTGGATTTTTATACATGTGCCATGTGCATTAACCATGTTAACTGAAATGCAAATAAGTGACATTTTAATTATTAATTAAACTTTAAAAATTAAAATGCCTAGAATTTGATTTTATTACCACCCGTCCCCAAATGTAGCACAGTAGGTATATCTTTTTTTCTCACTTTCAGTTGTTTGACTGATACTAGTTATATATCCTTTTATACAGCTTCATAATTTACTTACACATATTTAAGAAGGTTTACAATGACAAAATTGGTATTTCTGCATTAATTTTTATTTACATTTATCAAATTACAATTTTGCAATTAAAATCGGTATATCCTTTAAAAATCAAAGTGTTTAAAAATCTAAATTTCAAGATCGCGTTAGTCTACATAGATGATGTTTTAATTTTTTCCAAGAACTTAGAGGAACATTTACAACATTTAAATTTAGTGTTTACCAATTTACGCAGTGCTAATCTAAAATTACATCCGTCGAAATGTAAATTTGCAAAGAAGGAAGTTAAGTATTTAGGACATGTTATTTCTAAAATGGAATTAAAGTAAACCCGGAAAACACAGAAAAAGTAAACAATTTTCAAACTCCGAAAAATGCAAAACAAGTGAAAAGTTTCCTAGGGATGGCGAACTATTATAGAAAATTTGTAAAGGACTATGCGTGTATCGCCACACCGTTAACATCACTCTTGAAGAAAAATATGAAATTTAACTGGACATTGGAATGTCAGAGGGCATTTGATACTTTGAAAAATGCACTGACATCCGCTCCTATCCTTGTGTTTCCGGAATTTGACAAACCGTTTCCTCTATCAACAGATGCTTCAGAATATTCAATGGGATATGTGCTGAGTCAGATTCAGAAAGGAGTTGAGCATTCCATTGCTTATGGTGGAAGATCATTGCGTGGCTCTGAACTTAGGTGGCATATCACAGAAAAAGAAGCTTTAGCGTTAGTTGATGGTATACAGGCCACTTCAAACATTATTTGGCAAATCAAGAATTCACTGTGTATACCGACAATGCATCCGTGAAGTATCTACAGAAAATCAAAGACTGTCAAGGTCGTCTAAGAAGATGGAGTTTGCTACTTCAGGGATACAACTTCAAGATTATACACCGTGAAGGCTCTAAGAATACTGCCGATTGTCTATCCAGGCAACAGTACACAAATTCAACAGCGCAAGATTCAACCATTTTGGCAGAACATTTGTACAATATCAATGAAAAGGAGTATACTGAAACTGTATTTTTTTTATAAAGGAGAAAGTGAGGAAAATGTAATCGTGAACATACAAGAAACTGAAATTCAAGAACCAGAACTTATGAATTTATCCAAACATCAGAAAGAGTGTCGTGACTTTGCAGAAATACACAAATATAAGTTTAATAGAGAATTACCAGATGATGCAATTTTAGCGAGAACAATAGTGGCGAATCGTACAATTTTGAAATAGAGGACCATTTTATTCAAAAGGTGTAAACAAGTACCAAGACATGAGCGTTTAGTGAAACAGATAGCTGTTCCTAGAATTTTACGCGATGACGTATTAAGGTCTTACCATGACTGTATTCTAGGCGGCGGTCATCAAGGTTTCGACAGAACATACTCATCACTTCGTAATAAGTACTTTTGGCCTTCAATGTATGAGGATATTAAACAATACGTAAAAACATGTGAAGTGTGTCAACAATCAAAAAGGAATTATGGTGCTAAACGACCACCTCTTAAACCACAAATAAGTGATGACATATTTAGTAGGTGGCATATGGACATACATTGTACTTAGTGGTCTACCTACAACTCCAGATAAATACAAGCATGTACTATTAGTGGTGGATAGCTATTCAAAGTGGAGTGAAATATTCCCTTTAAAAACACAAGAAGCTGGTGAGGTAGCAGGAATACTGTACAGGGAGATTATCTCATGATACGGAGCACCTAGAGTTCTCATATCAGATCACAGCAGGAATTTTACCTCGAACCTTGTAAAAGCATTGTCTGAAATGTTTCAGATTACAAGACACTTAACGAGCTCCTATCATCCGCAAACCAATGGATCTGTCGAAAGAATGAACTCCGTTATTCTCCAATCTATACGCAGTTATGCTAAGGATCAGCAAGATGACTGGGTTCATCTATTACCAGGAATCATGATGGCATACCGAGCCACTCCTGCAACTCAGTCAACTGATTTCTCACCGTTTTTCTTGTTGTTTGGACGAGAGATATGTCTACCAATAGACAGTCAGAGATATAACCATGATAACTCTATAGGGTTATTACAGAAAATAACTTGCGCGTGTTATTACAGATACTTTCATGAGTTGTCTACTCTTTATTCCTTAAATTTTCTAAATCTGTAATAACATATGTTTGTTATTTGTAAAATTATTTCATTTATAGTGGCCTCTAGGGATCTCTTGAGACTTTGTGCAGAAACTAAATGCATAGCCTTGATAACTAATTTTTTAATTAAATTAATACATTTTTGATTAACCATGGTAAATCAATGAGACAAGGTTATTAAGGAATAAACTTAGCTGTGATAACAAGGCTCAGTTATTAAAGGAATTTAACTTAATTATTATATAAGACACTTGGGAATTACTGAGAAACTTGCGCAGAACCTCATTACATGCTCTGGTCATTATTTCTTACAATAAATTAAAATACATTGTAATTAAGCATGATGTATGTCTGAGCAAATGCTTTGAAGTGATATAGAGAAGCTGTGATAACACCCTTTAGTTATTACAGGCATATTTTTTCTGTAATAACATATAGGTGTACTATGCAAAATTGGCAAACTATGAACTGTTATATCTTTCAATAGTTAAGTATACATATAGACAAAAGTAATATCAATAGAACTTTTATACATTTTAGCTAAACTAATGATGTATATTGTCCCTTTGAAACATATAACATACATAAGTTATCACAGTTCTTTGATTTTTTAGTCCACAAAAACAAATGTATGTTATTTTTCTGTAATAACCCTATAGAGTTATATCCCTGACTGATAGACACTTCTTTAATACCTAAGGAACATTTGGCCCAAGATCAAAGGATATTCTTAGGAAGAATTCTACAAAATTTAGAGAGAACTAGGAAAATTGCGTCAGAAAACATAGAGATAGCCCAAGAGAGAAATAAACGCCAATATGATAAGACAGCACAAGAACCTGAATTTAGACCTACCCAAAGAGTTTGGCTTTATTGTACAAAAGTTCCCTTAGGAAAAGCTCCAAAATTGCTTCGTAAATGGGTAGGTCCATATTATATAACTCTTGTGAACAGATCAAACCACACATACAGAATCCGTAATTGTGCTAACAACAAAGAAGTGAAGTCACTAGTAACTGCGCATAGGTTGAAGCCATACTATGACCCTAACACTAGACCAACTAATCCACCTCCAGAACATGAAAATGATGAAGACGAGTAAGATCCAGACGAAATAGGTCAACAACACAACAATGACAGACAACAACAGAACAGAGAACAGCAAAATGGTCACAACAATGATCAGCAGAATGGAGACAACAATAACAGACAACAACAGAACAGAGGACAGAGAAATGATGACAACAACATCAGAGGACAGCGTAATGATGACAACAACGACAGACTACAAACAAACAGAGACCAGACAATTGGAGACAACAACAATCAGAACCAACCACAAAATCCACTTGTTGGCAACACCAAACCATCGTGTCAGGATTGTAAACGTGGAAATTGTACTCCATTTAGGGAAGAAAACATTGACCGTCTAATGGCTTCAAATCGAGGTAATGGTACACTATATTACAAAATTAAATTCAAAACAGGACAAACCGGTGGCATTTTCCATGCAAAATTCCAACAAATATAGTGCGTCAATTTCATGCGGACAGAACAATGAGCGGGAAAAAGAGAAAAAGACCTCTCAATCAAACCAAGCATAAATTCTTTGATAAATCCGACAAACAAAGAAATGCTGAAAACAACGAAACTAGTGCCAATTCACAAAATGAATCTGTAAATGTGCTTTCAACCAATAACAACCCTTTTTTGGAATATTCACAATCTGAAAAATTTCTAGCAGTGCGTTTAATAAATAAAAAGGCTTATTATCTTATTCAATCTGGAATTATTCAAAAGTGGCATTCAGTAACATCAGTCCGTAACCATGCGCACAATTTTATAAAACTACTTTACAACAATATTTGAGGAGAGATTGCTGCAAGAGAAATTGAACTATCTTCAGGAAAAACACCAGGGAACATTGAAACAAGAATTTAGTAGCTGTGGTCAAGGGTATAAATTACATGAAGAAAGAGTTGACAATAGTGGAAAAATGGAATTTTTGTTAAGTTGGATGAACCCAAATATGCCGCCAGAATGGCTGACTTTTGATGAAGTGCCGAATGGGTGCATTGACATTTTCTTAAAAGAGTTAACTAGAGAGTTCGAAAGTGAGATAAATCCAACATGGTGATTTGTTCTAAACAATTTGTGACTCATCAGGACAGTGTTGAGACTTCAAAATAGTATTTTTGTTATATGTAAATCTATTTAGTTTTCTAAAACATTTTTTTTTCGAGGTAGGTAGTTCTAGGACTTAGTGTGAGTGCACGCATACTATTTCTTATTTCTACATCTTTTGATTTTGGATTAGAGTGTCTTGTTTTTATTAGAGATTTACACAAACATACATAGGTTGAGAGAAGCTAGCTAGCTGACAATTATTGTACATATATTTTTCTTACTGGTGCCAGGTTATATATAGTTTGTACAGAGTATATTGAGATATTTTAGGTGTTAATATGTGAATAGATATATCATGTTTGGGGACAAACATATAAGAGTAGGGGGGAATATGTCATGGTGTGTTATTTGGCTTATATTTCATGTATTTGTGTTAACATTATTTTGGATAAAAATATGCTTTATTTTAAGAAATAAAATTTATTGTTTGTTTTTTGTAAAAGTTTTAATTAATCTGTTTAATTAATTTTACCTATGCTGTGGCATAAGTACTCGAAATGTCACAGTTTGCTCAAAGCACTTTATTTTGAAATATTAATTGTAATTAGCATATGTCACTTTGAAAGTTTAAGATTTTATAAAAACATTATAGGATTAGGCTTTGTTAATTAACGTCTATTTTTACTAATGAGAGTATTATTAACATGTCGAGACAGATTTATTTATTTTCAAATTTAGCATGTTTAGTATAAATATTGTTGTGAAATTTTGGAAAGGCAGTCAGTGTTTTGGAAGCGTAACCTCACACTACTCATGTCATTATACTGGACCTATAAGACTGTCTACCAGTCTACCAGTTGACTGTGTAGTGTTGAGACAAAATTTATCTCTGACTCATAATTTAACTTTAGAAAATACTTTTGAGAATCTTTTTATTTTGAGACTTTACATTTTGAATTTGAGATTAAGTACATTTTATGATTTAGTAATTTTTTGGCATTTATTTTATGTATTACATTTTAAGGAGAAATAGTTTTACTTTGGATTTGACATTTAGATTTGATTCTTTGTACTTTAATTAGATTATTATTATTATTTGGAATTGTTTACTAATTGATTTGTTATCATCATTGGTCTAAATTGTTATAGTAATTAAATTATGAAAACCTTCCTTGCGTTTTAGCTATGCCTATCAGAACATTAAGTCTAGTGATAGACTGACCCCCTGTCCCTTGGTTCCAGCACATACGAGTTACCTCCCCCTTATCTAACAGTGCTCTCGAGTGGACCTTGGTGACAGATATAATAATAAGGGAGCTACCATTTGATTTTTATGGGGGGGCTAGGACGAAAAATTTTGTCCTGCCTTTTTATTTTTCCCTCTATTCGGTCCTGCCTTTTTATTTTTCACTCTATTCGGTCCTGCCTTATTTTTTTTTAGTTTATCTTGACTTTTTTTTTTACATAAATTGTCATCCTGCCTTTTTTTTGCAAATAATCTCATCCTGCCTTTTTCTTTTACTCAAAACTCCTGTCCTAGATATAAGAAGATGTGGTATGAGTGCCAATGAGACAACTCTCCATCCAAGTCAAAATTTATAAAAGTAAACCATTATAGGTCAAAGTACGGTCTTCAACATGGAGCCTAATTGCTCACACCAAACAGTAAGCTATAAAGGGCCCCAAAAATTACTAGTGTAAAACCATTCAAACGGGAAAACCAACGGTCTAACCTATATAAAAAACAAGAAACGAGAAACACTTATGAACCACATCAACAAACGACAACTACTGAACATCAGATTCCTGACTTAGGACAGGTGCAAACAAATGCAGCAGGTTTAAACGTTTTAATGGTACCAAACCTTCACCCTTTTTCTGAAACAATAGTGTAACATCACAACATAGAAAGACACACTATAAAATATCAACTGAAATAGCTTAACTCAATCAAAGGACATATTAACACCATTGAACATACACTGAACAAATAAATTTGACCTATGATACAATGCAAATACAAAATAAATAAACTAAGGGAAGAATAATAAAAGTAACATGTTATATCGGTATGAAATGTTAAACAATTTAAGAAAAACAATATGCTCGAACAAAAATATCAGCCATTTGCAATCACTTTAAACACAGGTAAATGAAAATAATTTTGTTGTTAGGTATACGTGTACAGTTCCTGCCTATTTTTTTCAAATTTCATCCTAGCCCCCCCCCCACTAAAAATCAAATGGTAGCTCCCTAAATATACATGCAGGTTTTTTAAATTCCAACAAAAAGTTTGGGTGATGATTGTTTTGAAGTATTTACCATGATTTACTAATGTACATGTCCAAGAAATAGTATTAAAATATCTGTCATTTTCTTCCAACCAAATTTACCCCTAACACTTAATTTGATATGGACTGGTCATTGTCATTGAATCTTGTATGTGCAATTCAATAGGGTGAAGTTCACGCAGTTATGATTGCTTCACCTGTCCTTGTTGACCTGTTCAAAAGTGTCCTTTGTATTATGTCAGAACATGAAATTTTATTACACGTATGTACCAATAACTGTTTATGAAGACAGAGATGGCAACTCTAGCTCTGAAGTTAAAAACTCCTTAAGAAATTATAAATATTTCTTGTTTGTGGATAAACAGTTTTAGTCATCATGGTAATGATTTGCCTTTAGTTTTCTATTCTCATTCTATACTAAAAGTTCAAGTCAATCAAATTTGCTTGTTAATTTTTTTAGAAGTACAAAAAAAACAATGTTCTTAAACTTGAGGGTTTGGATAGGGTTACAGAATAGAAAATTGTGGGCAAAATAAATAAGAAAAGAGAAAAAATAGCCTACAATTAGAGGCTCTAAAGACAAATGAAAGAGCCTGTGTCGCTCACCTGAATCTTCAACAATGGCTACTTTTTGGTAAAAATCATTACAAAAGGGCTAGGCAATAACTCTATAAAGAGTTAACTGACTATTTCAGTCATGTTGACGTATTTGTATTTGTAACCTTTGGGCCAGGTGAGCTAAAAATAGGAAAAATCATCATTATTGGGCAATAACTTCAATAAGGAATCGACTGACGATTTCAGTCATGTTGACTTATTTGTAGATCTTGTCTTGTTGATCATTTTAAGAGTTTTTTTTATCTTTTATATTTTTTAAGATATTAGACAAAAAGACAAAAAATTGGTAAAAATCGTCATCAAAGGGCAATTACTCCAATAAGGACTGTCTAACAATTTCAGCCTTGTCAACTTATTTGTAGATCTTGCTGATTACTTGTCCAAATTAAAGTTTCTCTCTATCTTTTATACAGGTAGTTTTCAAAATAATCAGCAAAAATGAAAAAAATTGGTAAAATTTGACATGTAAGGGCAATTACACCAATGAGGAGTTGTCAGCCATTTCAGTCTTGTTGAATTATTTGCAGATCTTGCCTTTCTGGTCATTTTTCCTAATTAAAGTTTCTCACTATCTACATTTTGTATTATAGTCTTCAAAATAAACAGTAAAAGTTAAAACAATTGGTAAAATTTTACATTTAGGGACAATTACACCTATACGAAGTCGTCTGACAGTTTTGACATAAATGGACAGCAGGTAGCTATAGATCATTGTAGATCTCAACATTCTCAACTTTTCTGTCTCACCAGATTTTCTCTTATCATTAATATTGCGGTTTTCAACATATTAGACAAAACTTGTATTTTACCCCTATGTTCTATATTTAGCCATGTCAGTCATGTTGGTTAGCAGACAGGGTCATTGGACACATTTTTAAAACTAGATACCATAATGAAGATGGTGGCCAAGTTTGGTTAAATCCGGCCCAGTAGTTTTAGAGGAGAAGATTTTTGTAAGATATAAATCAAAAACACCAAATATGGTAAAATTAGTAATAAAAAGGGCAATAACTCCAATAAGGAGTCGTCTGACAATTCACCCTTGTGAATGTTGTGGACTTATTTGAAGATCTTATCTTTCTGATCATTTTTCCTAATTATAGTTTCTCTCTATCTAGTATACATATAGTCTTCAAAATAATCAGTAAAAATTTGTAAGGGTTCAACGGCACCCAGTGTCTCGCCTACTTTAGCTGTTAATCGCAGGCTCAACAAAAATGAGGAAAAAAAAATAATAACAATATTCCTTTCAATACAATCTTTTGATTGTAAGAAGCTTCTGTCCAAGTTTGGTAAAAATCCAGGATAGTTTATGAATCTAATAAATGTTTTAAATCTTTAACTGCAGACTGTATGTAATGTTAACTGGAAGAAAAACTAAGTCCATTTATAAGTAAAATACGGATAAACAGGTGTCAGGTACAAAATTTTAACAAAATTTCCTTCTAGATACTAGCTTTTGATCATAAACAAGCTTCTGATCAAGTTCGGTACAAATCCAGGATAGTTTAAGAAAGTTATTAAAATTTTAAAAACTTTAACCACAGAGTGAATGTAATGTTAACTGGCAGAAAAAACTAAGTCCATTTATAAGTAAAATACAGAAAAACAGGATATTTTTTTTACAAAATTTACTTCTGGATACTATCTTATGATCATAAACAAGCTTCTGTCCAAGTTTGGTAGAAATCCAGAATAGTTTAAGAAAGTTATTAAAATTTCAAAAACTTTAACCACAGAGTGAATATTTGTGGACGCCGACGACGACGGAATGTAGAATCACTATGTCTCGCTTTTTCGACAAAAGTCGAAGGCTCGACAAAAATGAAAAAATTGGTATCATTTGACATTTAAGGGCAATACATTTTTTTTGTAACTCCTATAAGAACTTGAACTTCAAGTTTAAGCAATCATCTGACAGTTTTGACATAAATGGACAGCAGGAAGATCTCGACATTCTACATTGTAACATTTCTACCCCTGTCAGATTTTCTTTAATCAAAACGATTTGCAAGATAACAGACAAAACTTGCATTTTACCCTTTTTAGCCATGTAAGCCATGTTTGTTTGCAGGTTGGATCATCGGACACATTTATAAAACTAGATACCCTAATGATGATTATGACCAGGTTACATGTAGGTTAAATTTGGCCCAGTAGTTTCAAAGTAGATTTTTGTAAAAGTTAATGACGGATCAAAGTAGATTTTTGTAAAAGTTAATGGCGGATGAAGGACGCCAAATGATGAGAAAAGCTCACTTGGCCTTTTGGCCAGGTGAGTTAAAATTGAAGACCCCCATCCAACCCTCATACTTGATAAACCATAGTTCAACTTCTTCGGAAGTTTTGCATCTGAATGTTTTGAAAAACATAATTATATTCAGTATATCATCTAGATCTGTATATCTGAAAACAGATTAATTTGCATATCTTTTTTCACACACATGTTCAGCAATTTAAATGACCATCAAACTGGACACTGGACAAATTCATCAATGAAACAATGGGTATGACAGGTTTTATTTGCTAGTTCTTACTTTTTTATAAAATTTTCGTAATCAGCCAAGGATATAACTCTATAGGGTTATTAGAGAAAAATAACATATATTATTTATTGTGGACTAAAAAATCAAAGAACTGTGATAACATATGTATGTTACATGTTTCAAAGGGACAATATACATCATCAGTTTTATTAAAATGTAAAGCAAGTTCTATTGACATTACCATTGTCTTTATATATTATTTTCATTTACCTGTGTTTAAAGTTATTGTAAATGGCTGATATTTTTGTTCGAGCATATTGTTTTTCTTAAATTGTTTAACATTTCATACCGATATAACATGTTACTTTTATTATTCTTCCCTTAGTTTATTTATCATGTTTATTTTGTATTTACATTGTATCATAGGTCAAATTTATTTGTTCAGTGTATGTTCACTGGTGTTAATATGTCCTTTGATTGAGTTAAGCTATTTCAGTTGATATTTTATAATGTGTCTTTTTATGTTGTGATGTTACACTATTTTTTCAGAAAAAGGGTGAAGGTTTGGTATCATTAAAATGTTTAAACCCGCTGCATTTGTTTGCACCTGTCCTAAGTCAGGAATCTGATGTTCAGAAGTTGTCGTTTGTTGATGTGGTTCATAAGTGTTTCTCGTTTCTTGTTTTTTATATAGATTAGACCGTTGGTTTTCCCGTTTGAATGGTTTTACACTAGTAATTTTTGGGGCCCTTTATAGCTTACTGTTCTGTGTAAGCTAAGGATCGTGTTGAAGACCGTACTTTGACCTATAATGGTTTACTATTATAAATTTTGACTTGGATGGAGAGTTGTCTCATTGGCACTCGTACAACATCTTCTTATATCTATTAACTATAGAAAGATATAACAGTTCATAGTTTGCCAATCACGCATAGTACACCTATGTTATTACAGAAAAAATATGCCTGTAATAACTAAAGGGTGTTATTACAGCTTCTCTACATCACTCCAAAGCATTTGCTCAGACATACATCATGCTTAATTACAATGTATTTTAATTCATTGTAAGAAGTAATGATCAGAGTATGTAATGAGGTTCTGTGCAAGCTTCCCAGTAATTTCCAAGTGTTTCATACATGTATAATAAGTTACATGCCTTTAATAACTAAGCCTTGTTATTACAGCTAAGTTTATCCCTTAAAAGCCTTGTCTCATTGATTTACCATGGTTAATGAAAAATGTATGAATTTAAATCAAAAATTAGTTATCAAGGCTATGCATTTAGTTTCTGCGCAAAGTATTAAGAGTTCCCTAGAGCCCACTAAGAATTAAAATATTTATGATTTATTTTATAAATAACAAACATATGTTATTACAGATTTAGAAAATTTAAGGATTAAAGAGTAGACAACTCATGAAAGTATCTGTAATAACACATGCAAGTTATTTTCTGTAATAACCCTATAGAGTTATATCCCTGACTGGTAACAGAGACTTTTTACAATATTAAAATATAGCATTATTCAGAAATCTGTGAAACTTTACCATGTTTACAGATCATTCGTTTTCATTCTTTGGCAATTTTATACATTTTTATACAAAATCCCTAGTTGTGTATGAATATTTTCTTAATAATGACTGTTAAAAAGTTCCATAACTCTGTAGACAAACCAGAAAATTTCAAAATTAAAAGAACGCTTGCATTCACCCAAGTAAAAAAAAATGCATTAATGTCTAGGGAATCTGACTAGTGGCTAAAGATGCAGACTGTTTGCCTCTATCCAAGAGGGGCCTGATGGGGGGGTCTCATCACAATTCACAAGTTGAATTTTTTGTCAATCACGATTCACAGAAAATAAATTTCCATGATCACGGATCATGAAAATATAAAAAGAGTATAAATCTGTAGAAAAACAGATCACGATAGCGAAAATGCGCCGATCACGAAGAACGAAAATAACCCATCAGGCCCCTCATCCAACATAAATCATTTTCAAGTGGCAGTCAAAATTCCTACTTTATCTAGGTCAACAACTCTGCATGACCTTAGTAACCTATTGTACAATGTATATATTTTGCTATTTTTTCTTGTCCTGAATGCATGAAATATTTGCCATTGAACTTTAAGCCACATGTAGCAAGAATTAATCAATCATGCATTTTAAGGATTTTGTATTAATATCAAAATCAGATGTGTTATGATTTCCAATGAGAGAACAATATCAACCAAAAGACCAAGGACATGGATGTTTACAACTATAAGTAACTGTTTTATTAAGCCTTAAACAATGACCAAAATCCATTCCATATATATACATGAAACACATGTTGTAAGGTTTTAATAAAAGGTCCTGGCACGACTAAATTGATGACATTTCTTTAAAAAAAAAAATGACTTTTCAGTATTGTACTGATGGCTGCTCAAGGACAGTTCGTAATAGCAAAATACCTCCTTATTACACATGTATAAAATTTTTTAGGTGCTCAAACATGTTATGCATTTGTATTACATGTAGCTGTATTAAACATGTTAAAAGACAAGAAGTTTAAAATTGAAGATAAAAGGCTTGAAATATTTAATAATACAGAAACAGAATTAAAACAACCAGTATCAAAAAGAGGTTCTATTCTTTTAGCTGAGCTAGTAGCAATAAAATTAGTTTTGGATTATATTAGCAGAGTTGAAAATAAAACCATAATAGAAGAAGTAAAAATATTTTCAGACAGTCAATCAGCTATTGGAATATTATCATTAAACTGGAAAATTGAAAATCACAGATCCACTTCTCATGAAATAATCTCTCTTATTAAATCTATCCAAAAACACCATGGAATAAAAATTAATTTTGAATGGACCCCAGGACATGCAGATGTCAGAGGAAATGAAATAGCTGATAAACTAGCTAAAGAAGCAGCTAAAGAGGCGAATGAAAATGAAAAAGAAGCCCACATTACCGTAACAAAACAAGATATTAAAACAGCAGCAAGGATTTTAGTAAATAAAAAATGGCAACATTGTTGGGACAATTCTGATACAGGAAGATTCTATTACAATTTCCACCATAATGTCAATGAAAAATTAGCACTTGATTTTCCAGATCATAAAACATCAAAAATTATTAGAAATTTAAGATCAGGATACTACCTAAAAAATTACCAAAACAAAATCAATTCAAATGTAGATCCAAAGTGTGAATGTGGTCAATTAGAAACCGTGGAACATTATTTACTTTTTGTGAAAATTATGAAGAGGCTAGACAAAACTTATACATGATATATTTTTAACACGGATCGGTACATATTGATTTAGAACTTTTATTATCAATAGAAAAACGACAACTACTCAGTCTCTAGAGAAACACCAATGCGATTGTTGGTTGATTTTATCCGAGTCGCAGATTTGATTAATAAATTTTATATTTTTTTTTTTTCTTAAAACAAAAGTTAAATCATATTTTTCCATTTTGTTTCTTAATATTTTAATACAGTTGCCACATATATGTATAATTAAAGTACAAGTGAGTTGTTTACAAGAGTGAAAATTGTACACGCGAGACTTCAATATTTACAAGAGAGACAATCCAGTGTCAACAGCAACACCTACAGAATACAAAGGCTCTAAACACATTCTAACAGAGTTTTAAAATGTATATACATGTACATGTAAAAAGTGAAAAGCTAAAGGTGAATTTCAGTAACCAGACACACATGTATAATTATATTTAACTATATAGATATAGGAAGATGTGGTGTGAGTGCCAATGAGACAACTCTCCATCCAAATAACAATTTATAAAAGTAAACCATTATAGGTCAATGTACGGCCTTCAACACGGAGCCTTGGCTCACACCGAACAACAAGCTATAAAGGGCCCCAAAAGTACTAGTGTAAAACCATTCAAACGGTAAAACCAACGGTCTAGTATATATAAAAAACGAGAAACGAGAAACACGTATAAATTACATAAACAAACGACAACTACTGTACATCAGATTCCTGACTTAGGACAGGTGCAAACATTTGCAGCGGGATTAAACTATGTCTGATTAGTCCAAATGATTATGATTATCCTACAACTGTTGGAAGGCGTCACAACCAAAAAAATAAAATAACCTTTCAAGTGTCATAGTTTTTTGGACTTGTCTCTGATGTTACTGATTTTGTAAAAGATTGTGAATTTTCATTAAATATTAGCTGTTCTAGTCCAGACCCAATGCAGCATTTTTTCAATCATTTACAAAAAATATTACAGTACTTAATTATAAAACCTTTCAGTTTTCACCATATTGTGCTGTTCTAAACGATCAGTTGCAGTTGGGTAAGTCAATGGCATGCAAATTGTATGTGAGCAGGTGAAGTGATCTCATTCAAGGAAAACAATATTGTTACAGACAATCTAGTTGAACAGCTGAAGTACACAAAAATGGCGACTTTTTCATGAGTGTCCCAAAACACCTCTTTTCAATTTTGAAATTCAATTCAGTAATACTTCGAATTTTCTGATCTAATCATAACAAATACACGTGTTATCTATTGGACAATAACAAATCTCACAACAAACCTATTTGATTGGAAATTACTTGAGGAAATTGGTTGGTCAATGCAGGAACCAGTGAGATTTCAGGTAGTCGCTAGCCAGTCACTGAAGATGTCACATAACTAATGGCTCTTCTTTTCATTGGTTCGATACAGCGGTACTAAATTTCATTTGGATTTATATTAACATGTACTATTGTATATTGTACAAACTTTAATAATTTGAAAGCGATGGCGTTAATAAATGTCCTGAATTCATTGTCCGCAAATTAGTTTTATCAACACAGGTCAATATTAATTTGTATTATATATTTTTTCTTGACGAAGACATATCGATTGATGGAAGAGCAGATTTAAATAAAGACCAAAACAATATTCTTAATATGTGCTATGAAGCATAGTCAAAATAACACTTTTGTATAGACAATCTCAGATTTTTCTTCTTGTTTGAATTAATGCCAAGTTGGACTTTTTCCAAATGCAAAATTTTGATTAACACTGCGATTTATCCTTATTCAAGATTTATACAGTTTTGAAAGAGTGCGTTTGTATCGTTGGTATTTACACAGACTTTCTGGAAAATCCCTTCTACCGAAAACAGGAAAATGCATATATTTGTCAAAATCTTAAAAGGAACAGAAAGCAAAGTCACGGTTAGAAACCTAGACAGATCTTGTTATATTTTCACTGAAGATACAACGAAAATTTTTATCTAGGCCTACCGTTGTATTCGTTTTAAGAAAATGTGAAGTTTGAGAAATGTTAACTGTTATAAATGTACTGGAATCGAAACCCTATCAATAAAATTCGAAATATTCTATCAATAAAATTCTGTAAATAATAAAGTCGACTTTATTATTTACAGAATTTTATTGATAGAATTTTCGATTCCTGTGCTTATATGGCTTAACCGCACAAAAATTATTGTGTCACGTACTACTACTAGTCTTAGACTTAGTCCAAATAATTATGTAATTTATGACGTCTTGAAAGGCTATTTTATTTTTTTTTCTGTGACGCCTTTATACGATGCGTCACAGAAAAAAAAACCTTTCGAGATGTCATAATTATTTGGACTAGTCAAGTCTCAGCCTCAGGTCATATATTAACCCGAATAATTCAGTCCCTCCCCAAGATGGACTCTCCTACTCGCGTTAATGTAGCCATCGTAGAGCAGTGGAATATAACAATTGAATTATTCGGGTTATATATAAATATATATATATATACAACACAGCAGGTTGGGAACAACCCCCTAAATGAGTGATATCCGTTAATTGAGGAATTGTCCCTCAGACAAGGGGTTATTTTGCTGTTGTAGAAAAAGAAAAAAAGAAAAAATTAGCCTTTTTAATTGGAAAGGGGGGAAATTTATTATATTTTGAACAACTTTTTTAAAATAGGGGTCCCCTTATTTTCAGTAATGATCATGATGAAGATTGAACTTGAAGTCAATGAATATTCCAAAATTCATGGACATGTTTTGTCATTACAATATAATAACAGATAGACATATTGTTCTTTGAGAAAAATGTCTGTAAATAATATAAATATGTGCCCTTTTGATTTTAAAAGTTGTTTAAAAAAAAAATGATCACTTGAAATTTACCCCACATAAAAGGGATAGTCATTACCTTGAGGGGTTATATTTTTGTTCAAGATAAAAGGCATGAACTTGACAGACACAAAAAAGCAAAAAGACATACATATATAGCACAGTCTTCAGGATAAATTTTTAAATCTACAGGCCCGATGCTCAATTTTTGGAAAATTTTAGTTAGATTTTGTTGGCCTGTAAAGATGCAGATTTTTACAGCACCGAAAGCAATTTTACAAGCTTGGGCTGCTGTTTATCCGTATCAAACTTTTTTATTACTTGTACTTTGAAATTATATTTCTTTGAGCAACTTTTAACACTTTTAACTATTTCTGGTAGCAAGTTTCAGTCTTTTATTCCATTATAGAAAAAGTGGTAGATTCACACCCTCTAAATCCAGGTATATAAAAACTCATGTTACTAGATCTTTTGTTGAAAGATGTTTCATTTCTAACAAAATTAGTATGCAAATAATTTGGGTATATATTGTTAAAAATGTTGATGTTTGACTCTATTACTAATTTTTATACGACCGCAAAAAAATTTTTGTGGTCGTATATTGGTATGACGTTGGCGTCGTCGTCGTCCAAAGACGCATTGGTTTTCGCACTCTAACTTTAGTTTAAGTGAATGGATCTCAATGAAATTTTACCATAGGGTTCAATATCACAAAAGGAAGGTTGGGATTGATTTTGGGGTTATGGTACCAACAGTTAAGGAATTAGGGGCCAAAAGGGCCAAAAAAAGCATTTTGTAACTTCCAGACATAACTTGTGTGTTAGTGTATGGATCTCTCTGACATTGTACCACAAGGTTCCATATCACAAAGGGAATGCTGGGATTGATTTTGGGGTAATTGCCTCAAAATGTTAGGAATTAGGGGCCAAAAGGGGCAAAAACAAGCATTTTCTAGTTTCATGACAATAACTTGTGTGTAAGTGTATGGATCTTTCTGAAATTGTACTACAAGGTTCCATATCACAAAGGAAAGCTGGAATTGAGTTTGGGGTAATTGCCTGAAACGTTTAGGAATTAGGGGCCAAAGGGGCCAAAATAAGCATTTTCTAGTTTCCAGACAATAACTTGTGTTCAAGTGTATGGATCTCTCTGAAATTGTACTGCAAGGTACCATACCTCAAAGGGAAGGCTGGGATTGAGTTTGGGGTGATGAATCATAAGGGGTTCAAAAATTTGGGGGTTCTTTTTTCCTTTTTTTCTTTAAAATTTTCCATTTTAAGTTGGTTATTTCTGATTTATATTTAAAAGCAAATAATAATGATATGGCAGGAGATACACACCTAACAGGATGTGTAAATTATTATATAATAAGTATTGTGCAATAGCAAGAAATTTTCAATTGCACAGTATTACGCAATAGCAAGAAATCTTCAATTGCACAGTATTGCGCAATAGCAAGAAATATCCAATAGCACAATATTGCGCAATAGCAAGAAATTGTCAATTGTACAGTATTGCGCAATAGCAATATTCAATTGCACAGTATTGCGCAATTGCAAGAATATTCAATTGCACAGTATTGTGCAAAAGAAGATACTTTGTATAAATTGCTTATTTCTTGACCAATTTCAATGGGGTTTTATTCTTGAACTCTTGGGGTTCTTTAATATGCTGAATCTAATCGTGTATTAAGTTTTTGGATTTTGGGCCCGTTTTAAATTGGTCCACATTGAGGTCCAAAGGGTCCAAAATTAAACTTTGTTTGATTTCATCAAAATTGAATTATTGGGGTTCTTTGATATGCCGAATCTAACAGTGTATTTAGATTCTTAATTTTTGGTCCCGTTTTCAAATTGGTCTACATTAAGGTCCAAAGGGTCCAAAATTAAACTTAGTTTGATTTTAACAAAATTGAATTTTAGGGTTCTTTGATATGCTGAATCTAAACATGTATTTAGATCTTTGATTATGGGCCCAGTTTTCAAGTTGGTCCAAATCGAGGTCCAAAATTAAACTTTGTTTGATTTCAACAAAATTGAATATATGGGGTTCTTTGATATGCTGAATCTAACCATGTATTTAGATTTTTGATTTTTGGCCCGTTATCAATTTTTTCCACATTGAGGTCAAAAGGGTCCAAAATTAAACTTTCTTTGATTTCATCAAAAATTGAGTTATTAGGGTTCTTTGATATGTCGAATCTAACGTGTATTTAGATTCTTAATTTTTGGTCCGTTTTCAAATTGGTCTACATTAAGGTCCAAAGGGTCCAAAATTAAACTTAGTTTGATTTTAACAAAATTGAATTCTTAGGGTTCTTTGATATGCTGAATCTAAACATGTATTTAGATTTTTGATTATAGGCCCAGTTTTCAAGTTGGTCCAAATCGGGGTCCAAAATTAAACTTTATAGCTTACTGTTCGGTGTGAGCCTAGGCTCCGTGTTGAAGACCGTACTTTGACCTATAATGGTTTACATTTATAAATTTTGACTTGGATGGAGAGTTGTCTCATTGGCACTCATACCACATCTTCTTATATCTATTTGTTTGATTTCAACAAAAATTGAATATATGGGGTTCTTTGATATGCTGAATCTAACCATGTATTTAGATTTTTGATTTTTGGGCCCGTTATCAACTTTGTCCACATTGAGGTCAAAGGGTCCAAAATTAAACTTTGTTTGATTTCATCAAAATTGAACTCTTGGGGTTCTTTGATATGCTGAATCTAACCATGTATTTAGATTTTGGATATTGGACCATAATAGGTGAATGTCCAATTTAAAATTTTAAGTTCTTAGACCACATTCATTCTGTGTCAGAAACCTATGCTGTGTCAAATATTTAATCACAATCCAAATTCAGAGCTGTATCAAGCTTGAATGTTGTGTTCTAAATCCAGGTATATAAAACTCATGTTACTAGATCTTTTGTTGAAAGATGTTTCATTTCTAACAAAATTAGTATGCAAATAATTTGGGTATATATTGTTAAAATGTTGATGTTTGACTCTATTACTAATTTTTATACGACCGCAAAAAATTTTTGTGGTCGTATATTGGTATGACGTTGGCGTCGTCGTCGTCCAAAGACGCATTGGTTTTCGCACTCTAACTTTAGTTTAAGTGAATGGATCTCAATGAAATTTTACCATAGGGTTCAATATCACAAAAGGAAGGTTGGGATTGATTTTGGGGTTATGGTACCAACAGTTAAGGAATTAGGGGCCAAAAGGGCCAAAATAAGCATTTTGTAACTTCCAGACATAACTTGTGTGTTAGTGTATGGATCTCTCTGACATTGTACCACAAGGTTCCATATCACAAAGGGAATGCTGGGATTGATTTTGGGGTAATTGCCTCAAAATGTTAGGAATTAGGGGCCAAAAAGGGCAAAAACAAGCATTTTCTAGTTTCATGACAATAACTTGTGTGTAAGTGTATGGATCTTTCTGAAATTGTACTACAAGGTTCCATATCACAAAGGAAAGCTGGAATTGAGTTTGGGGTAATTGCCTGAAACGTTTAGGAATTAGGGGCCAAAAGGGCCAAAATAAGCATTTTCTAGTTTCCAGACAATAACTTGTGTTCAAGTGTATGGATCTCTCTGAAATTGTACTGCAAGGTACCATACCTCAAAGGGAAGGCTGGGATTGAGTTTGGGGTGATGAATCATAAGGGGTTTAAAAATTTGGGGGTTCTTTTTTCCTTTTTTTTCTTTAAAATTTTCCATTTTAAGTTGGTTATTTCTGATTTATATTTAAAAGCAAATAATAATGATATGGCAGGAGATACACACCTAACAGGATGTGTAAATTATTATATAATAAGTATTGTGCAATAGCAAGAAATTTTCAATTGCACAGTATTACGCAATAGCAAGAAATCTTCAATTGCACAGTATTGCGCAATAGCAAGAAATATCCAATAGCACAATATTGCGCAATAGCAAGAAATTGTCAATTGTACAGTATTGCGCAATAGCAAGAAATATTCAATTGCACAGTATTGTGCAAAAGAAGATACTTTGTATAAATTGCTTATTTCTTGACCAATTTCAATGGGGTTTTATTCTTGAACTCTTGGGGTTCTTTAATATGCTGAATCTAATCGTGTATTAAGTTTTTGGATTTTGGGCCCCGTTTTTAAATTGGTCCACATTGAGGTCCAAAGGGTCCAAAATTAAACTTTGTTTGATTTCATCAAAAATTGAATTATTGGGGTTCTTTGATATGCCGAATCTAACAGTGTATTTAGATTCTTAATTTTTGGTCCCGTTTTCAAATTGGTCTACATTAAGGTCCAAAGGGTCCAAAATTAAACTTAGTTTGATTTTAACAAAATTGAATTTTAGGGTTCTTTGATATGCTGAATCTAAACATGTATTTAGATCTTTGATTATGGGCCCAGTTTTCAAGTTGGTCCAAATCGAGGTCCAAAATTAAACTTTGTTTGATTTCAACAAAAATTGAATATATGGGGTTCTTTGATATGCTGAATCTAACCATGTATTTAGATTTTTGATTTTTGGGCCCCGTTATCAATTTTTTCCACATTGAGGTCAAAAGGGTCCAAAATTAAACTTTGTTTGATTTCATCAAAAATTGAGTTATTGGGGTTCTTTGATATGTCGAATCTAACCGTGTATTTAGATTCTTAATTTTTGGTCCCGTTTTCAAATTGGTCTACATTAAGGTCCAAAGGGTCCAAAATTAAACTTAGTTTGATTTTAACAAAAATTGAATTCTTAGGGTTCTTTGATATGCTGAATCTAAACATGTATTTAGATTTTTGATTATGGGCCCAGTTTTCAAGTTGGTCCAAATCGGGGTCCAAAATTAAACTTTATAGCTTACTGTTCGGTGTGAGCCTAGGCTCCGTGTTGAAGACCGTACTTTGACCTATAATGGTTTACATTTATAAATTTTGACTTGGATGGAGAGTTGTCTCATTGGCACTCATACCACATCTTCTTATATCTATTTGTTTGATTTCAACAAAAATTGAATATATGGGGTTCTTTGATATGCTGAATCTAACCATGTATTTAGATTTTTGATTTTTGGGCCCCGTTATCAACTTTGTCCACATTGAGGTCAAAAGGGTCCAAAATTAAACTTTGTTTGATTTCATCAAAAATTGAACTCTTGGGGTTCTTTGATATGCTGAATCTAACCATGTATTTAGATTTTGGATATTGGACCATAATAGGTGAATGTCCAATTTAAAATTTTAAGTTCTTAGACCACATTCATTCTGTGTCAGAAACCTATGCTGTGTCAAATATTTAATCACAATCCAAATTCAGAGCTGTATCAAGCTTGAATGTTGTGTCCATACTTGCCCCAACTATTCAGGGTTCGACCTCTGCGGTCGTATCAAGCTGCACCCTGCGTAGCATTTTATTCAAATTCAAATACACAGTCACATTTTTTCTAGGATGTAATTGCAGAAAAAAAATCTAACAATCTTATTTTGTGCCACTTGAAGTTTATTCTTCATTTGTTTTGATATACCTTCATACCAGGATGCACATGCATAATAAGACTTGCTACAATTCCCTTTCTTTTATTTCTTTCTTACTAATTTATATGTTTACTGAAAACTGCCAGTATACTGATTGCCCTTGGACAGTTGATAGATCCGTGTTTTTACTCGCTTGGCTTTATAATAATTAATAACTATATTTCTGATCTAATGTTCTATTTTATAAACTACATATATACATTGTCGCTACAAATCTACAACTCTCAGTTTTTGGCTACACGTGCTGTTCTTATCTATAGTCTCGCATATTCATCAGCTTTGTAGGCGTGTCCAAGTCGCATAAGCGATAATGACCAGCCACTACACACTGTTATGATTTCATTAACCAGTATCAAAAAGATAAATATAACACAGTCAGGGATATAACTCTATAGGGTTATTACAGAAAAATAACATACATTTGTTATTGTGGACTAAAAAATCAAAGAACTGTGATAACATATGTATGTTACATGTTTCAAAGGGACAATATACATCATTAGTTTAGTTAAAATGTATAAAAGTTCTATTGATATTACTTTTGTCTATATATATACTTAACTATTGAAAGATATAACAGTTCATAGTTTGCCAATTTTGCATAGTACACCTATATGTTATTACAGAAAAAATATGCCTGTAATAACTAAAGGGTGTTATCACAGCTTCTCTATATCACTTCAAAGCATTTGCTCAGACATACATCATGCTTAATTACAATGTATTTTAATTCATTGTAAGAAATAATGACCAGAGCATGTAATGAGGTTCTGTGAAAGTTTCTCAGTAATTCCCAAGTGTCTTATATAATAAGTTACATTCCTTTAATAACCTAGCCTTGTTATCACAGCTAAGTTTATCCCTTAATAGCCTCGTCTCATTGATTTACCATGGTTAATCAAAATGAATTAATTTTATTAAAAATTAGTTATCAAGGCTATGCATTTAGTTTCTCAAAAGTCTCAAGAGTTCCCTAGAGCCCACTATAAATGAAATAATTTTACAAATAACAAACATATGTTATTACAGATTTAGAAAATTTAAGGAATAAAGAGTAGACAACTCATGAAAGTATCTGTAATAACACACGCAAGTTATTTTCTGTAATAACCCTATAGAGTTATATCCCTGACTGTTGGAGAACCTTCCTCTGCAGATGTCAGTATAATGGTAATCTCTTAGTTATAGCAGTAAAATTGTTAAAGGGGCAAAATTGAAAAAAAAATAATAAGGAAGGGACATGTAGCAAGTCTAATGCATAATCAAAATGACCTTCAATCAGAGAAGAGCACAATGTTTTCCCAGATCGAAGTTTCTATATAAAAATTTAAGCCTTTGATTAACTTTTTATACGACTGCAAAAAAATTGCGTTTGTATATTGCTATCACGTTGTCGTCATCATAGTCGTCTGAAGACATTTGGTTTCTGGACAATTACTTTAGTTAAGTGTATGGATCTCTATGAAAGGAAAAGGTCCGGTAAGGGCTAGTTTTGGCCTATTATTCAAAGTACATCTAATGAAAGATTTTTGACATTTTTTAAACACTTGAGTGTCTACCTCAGTCGATTCAATTAGTTTGTGTAAAAGATTTGGACTGATTTGGTCATTAAAGACGCTCAAATTCAAGCTTAATTATGAAAAATATATAAAATATGCCATAAAACGTCACTTTTCAGATGGTTTTTGTTTAAAATGTAAGTGGCCACATTCGTGTTCAGTCTCAACCTTTATATATGTTATGTATTATCATCAAATACAACATATATTTAAATATTAAGACTGAACACAAATGTGGCCACTTCCATTTTGGACAAAAACCGTCTTAAAATTAGCACAAATGCTAAAATTATATATATGAAGATTTCAGTAATAATGCATGCATTTATGATGCTATTACCTGATGCATGTGCATTGTTTTGTCAAAAACAGCCAATATTTATGGAACAGAAGTATTCTTCCTTCAAATAAATAGCTCAAAGTTTATATTTTAACAAATTGGTAAAAATGCTGTATTTTGGGGCCAAAAAGGGTCTTACCAGACCTTCTCCTTTAACCAAAAGGTTCGATACCACAAAAGGAAGGGTGGGATTGTTTTTGGGGGTGATGGTCCCAACCGTTTAGGAATTAGGGGCCAAAAAGCAGCCCAAAAACAAGCATTTTTCTAATTTTTTGGGGTGTGGGGGGGGGTCAATTTTTTTCCCTCAAGATTTAAGAAATTATCAATTTTCCAACAAAAAAAATTGGGGGTCACTATTTATTTTGCTAATTCTTTGTATATAGTCTGAAAACAAATTTACTAAGAATTGCGCAACAGCACAGTGTATTGCACAACAGCAAGAAATCTTCAATTGAATATAAATTCAAATCATATAACCAATTTCAAGTTCTTTGACTACATTTATTCTGTTCTGTGTCAAATATTTAATTACAATCCAAATTCAGACCTGTTAGTGTATCAAGCTTGAATATTGTGTCCATTTTTGCCCCAACTGTTCAGGGTTGGACCTCTGCAGTCATATCCAGCTGCACTCGGCGAAGCACATTTTTTTTTATAGTATTGTGACAATAGCAACTTGTGAACACACCACACCTACTTCGAGACCATTTCACAGAAAGCTTTCATACTTGGTAGGATTATTTGCCATCATGTGTAGTTGACCATATCATTTGGTCATTTAGAATCAACCATTTTTACAGGAGTTCTAGGACTTGGAATATTTTTGGAGTATTGTAACACCTAGTGATAGCAGATTCTCTTGAGAGCTTTCACAGATCTATATTTCTCCTACTTGGTAGGATTTTTTGCCAGTATGTGTAGTTGACCACATTATACAGTCATTTAGATTTGACTATTTTTATGGGAGTTGTGGGTCTTTTACCATATTTTTACTATCATACTTTTTGTACTGCAATGACACATTTTAACGGACAATATAATTCCTTGCTTAAATATAGTTCAGGGACATTTTACTATGCTGTAGCAATTTTGTTGTTTTGGAAAAGGTGGGGCCACATATTAAAAATATTTCAGTTTGCCCAAACCCGACCCATGATGACTGGGTGTGGGTAGGTAGGTAGGCAAATTCTTTTTTTTATATCAGAATTTGCATGAAAATATTAAAACAGTATATCTTTTTTTTCTATCAAACCTTTGTAGAGACAATCAAAGGCCATGAATTTAAGACCTCTATAAATTAGTCTACTATATAGAATTAAATCACTCAACCTCATCAAAAACATCATTCCAGGTTTTCTTATTGTTAAAGCGATAAAGCCCAGGGCCTAATCTAGGATTTTTGAGAGGGAGAAGTGACTTCTTCTTCCATGAGAGAGTTGGGAGAAGTGGTAAATTTCTTGGAGAAGTGAAATTCCATTACTGTTTCGTTTACAGTGTTTTTGTGCACATCATAAGGGAGCTACCATTTGATTTTTATGGGGGGGCTAGGATGAAATTTGAAAAAAATAGGCAGGACAGGAGTTTTGAGTAAAAAAAAAGGCAGGATGAGATTATTTGCAAAAAAACAGGGGTTCAAATTAACATTTGATACTGGAAGGTCCAGGACCTTTGACACTCCAAACTGAAAAGTCCACAACATAAATCCCAGGTCCTACTTTATTTGAAATATTTCATAACTCAGTAATTTTATAAGATACAAAATTAATGTGTTTTTGGTCTTAGGTGTTTGTTTAATTATATTTGAACTGCATGCAATATTTTGTTAAGTTTACAAATATATTGCCAGGCAACCATATAAATGTAGCACTAAACTGTCAGCGTCACTGTGGTATAACATGTATAATAATAAATGATGTAATTGTCTTACAAGTATATTATGAATTCAAATAATCTTTTTTTTTTTTTTTTTGGTATTGGGGAGGGTGTCACTGTGGGTGGGTGTGTTGTCTCAATTATTGGTAATTATACCATTATCTCAGAGCTTACACTACTTCAGAATCATAGGAGAAGTGACCTCTCTTTTAAACTGATAGGAAGAAGTGGTGAGATTTGAAGAGAAGTGCTCACGCAAGGTGCTACAATGTTTGATTTTACTATAATATAAAGGGCTATATGTATCTTTTTATATTGTTTAATTCATAACCGAGTTTCCAATTAAAGTAACAGTTCAAATTCATAGCTGTTTATGTTCATCATATGTTGCACAATTATATTAGTTCCTCTCTTGTTAGAAACTACCAACTAAATATCTAGCACTAATAAAGAAAGAACTTTTTACATTAAAAAGAAAAGAAAGTGTGGAATGCTTAATTTTTCCTTTGGGATCAATATTCTTCTGTCAGATGTGCCATTCATGGATCCGTATGTCAACATATATTTGTTCCGCTAACCATGCTAACAGAAGTTCCACTGGAAACTTTGTTATAAACAATGTCATAATATCTGTTCCTGTTGGAACAAATATTCTATACCATTTATTCTGTTAGGAACATTTACTGTAATATTTATTCCAGTGGAAATAATATTCCAGAATATTGTTTCCATTTGGAACTTATATTATGAAGGAACCTCTATTCCGTGACACGTAGTCATTATCCTTAGAATCCGGATTTCATTCATAGCTGGTCCGTTTTCCGACTCCGATCAGTAGTTTGTACATATATTTCAATGGCGGACGAGAAAATTTACAAAAATAAACGATGTTTGAAACACTATTTGGAAGGAAATATGAAGTTTTTAATGCAATGAATGGATTACAAATTTACTTAAGGCAACTTTCATCACTTCTAATGGGTTAACAAACTTATTTTGCCGACAGTTAAAATGGTTTGAAGTACGCTCTCGAGGGGTATACCATGTCAATAGTAATATGGCTTTGAAATGACGATACTGATGGTTAAAAATGTCGGCAAAGTTAATTTTTATTTTCTTTCAAATCGAAGGTCCGTCGGGCGTAGCTAGTAACCAAAATGAAAGTCCGATTGCAATTGTGGAAGGTCACGGACCTCGGACCACCGCTAATTTGAACCCCTGAAAAAAAAGCCAGGATGACAATTTATGTAAAAAAAAAGTCAGGATAAACTAAAAAAAAAAGGCAGGACCGAATAGAGTGAAAAATAAAAAGGCAGGACCGAATAGAGGGAAAAATAAAAAGGCAGGACAACATTTTTCATCCTAGCCCCCCCCATAAAAATCAAATGGTAGCTCCCTAAAGGGAAAATTGTTTATTTGTGCAATAAAAAACATACTTGCAGTGTAATATATGATTATGATATTGTACAAAATGTATGAATTGAAAATTCTTAATAAAAAGATTTAGACAATGTAATTGTTATTTAATCATTCAACCTTTTGTGCTGTCAACTTGAAATTAAGTTTGTTGCTTGCCTAGTAACAGTGAGTAATATTATCATGCATTAATCTCATGCATGTGTCATGTGCATCTGATTCAATTTTTTTTTATAAAGTTCAGAAAAATATGACTCCCAGTTTATGTGATGACTTTTTAATGACTGGGCAATTTAATGTTTATCACAACATGTCATAATTTTGTAAAATTGATAGATCCGTGTTTTTACTCGCTTGGCTTTATAATAATTAATAACTATATTTCTGATCTAATGTTCTATTCTATAAACTACATATATATACATTGTCGCTACAAATCTACAACTCTACTCTGTTTGGCTACACGTGCTGTCCTTATCTACAAAGACGTCATGAATATTCATCAGCTATGTAGGCGTGTCAAAATCGTATCATCCCACGCGATAATGACCAGCCAGTACACATTTATATGGTTGCTGTAATGATTTCATTAACCAGTATTAAAAGATAAACATAACATCCCTGCCCACAAATTAGAAATTTCTAAAAATTTCTTACTGGTTAATGAAATCCTTATATATGAAAATTATTAATATCCAAAACAAAAATTCTGAAACAATCTGTAAGTAAATACTAATTGTACTGTAAAATACACACATTTAAAAAAATCAAAAGTTATCATTAAATAATAATACTATGTTTCAAATTAAATAACGTCAAAATTTGGAGTATAAAAATAAAAACAGAAAGTTTTAAAAGATCAAGAATAAAAGGTTTCTTTTTCTTCGTTGAAATATGCATTAAAAAAAAAAATGTATGTCAGAATGTATATGAGAACAGAAAACAATAAAACATTTTCCAGTTAGAATCAATAATCATGGTTTAAACTTAATGACCAGTGTAATTAACTTGCAGTTTTATTTTCAATTCTTGAAACGGAAATTCTGTTTATCTGATTTGTCAAAATGACAAGTGTGCATAAATTTTATTGTTACAAATCAACAAATCTAACCACCAAAGCTCATTATAACTCATTATATAGAAACCACAACACCATTAATATCTGTGTGTGAAAATCTGTACACAGATGTTCGATACCATAGGTCGTAAAATCTTGACCATTAAACTTTCACTTGTTTATCTAACGGATACTTCCAAGAGCACGACAGATTACAACTGTCAACTTTGCTCAAGTGAACACTTCGATGCATAAATTGTAGCTTTAAATAAACATACATGTTTGAAAGTGATGACACAAGCAGAGACCCGTGACTCTTAATAAATTTCAAATAATAATAACTAGTCTATCTCACACACTCAGAGAATTATCCATTAATCCCCACGAGGATTAAAGATTCTTACAACATTCAATCAAAATAGATATTAATATAAGAAAACATAGGTTATTTCTAGCATAACATCTTTTGCTCTACTACATCTGTTGTTCAACGTTTAAACACTTAAAAATCACGGCCACCAATTTTGGCCCTTCTAACAAAATCCCGCCACCAATTTTTGGCCCTCTAACAAAATCCCGCCACCAATTTTGGCCACTATAACAAAATCCCGCCACCAATTTTTGGCCACTATTACACTTTATACCTCTTCTAACATTTGATTTCATCCAATATTCTTAATACAATTAGACACTCAAATAGCAAAAATAACTTTTAAATATAACCTTATCAGCACGATTTAAGTATTAACAATAAATATAATAGTACTTCTAAATGCAGTCACGTGTAGCCCTATATAATTATATATAAGCATGCAAAAATTTTCAATTTGATATAAAATATAACAAAGCAATGAAGTAAATGTCACTAACAGTTCAATGTAAATCAGTGTTATCATAAACACATATCAACAAAATTTCAAATTTATTTAATATTGTCACAAAATGTTCTTCCATGACATTTGTCTCAGTGGTATCCGTGGTTTGGTATTTACATCTATAGTGGCGAGACAATTTTCACACACTATCATCACGTTACAAGTGGCGAATCAATATTCACACACTCAATGTCAGAATCTTGTGGCGAGGCAATTCTCACACACAAGTATAATCTCTTCAAATAATGTTGACTAGCTGTGGCGAGGCAATTCTCACACACAGATCAGTAAAAGAACGTTTGGAACAATTTTGGTTGGTTGTGGCGAAACAATTCTCACACACAAAAAAATCACATTATCATCGAGCAAACTGGTTAAATATATATACACTTTCTGCAATCACATCTTTCGCGGTCATCACTTTTTCCCCACATTTACAAATAATTTTGAAACTTCTAAATTCAATGTGAAATCCGAGTTTCAGTAAACTGGCCTACCTCTTATATGAAAATGAAAATCCATCGTTAAAGTACAGAAATAATAAAGATACATGTCCATAATACTATTGAAAATTACGTTGCTGTATATAGTTCCTGAAAAGTTATGATTAGCTGATATGATTCACTTGTTTAAATCACCGTTCTAGTCATAAGATCACCTCCGATATAAAATGTTATACAATCAGCACAAAATCCATGTAAATCAAAATAAAAAGTAAATATATCCAGGAGAAAAACAAGCCATTTTGAACTGATTCCAGCAACTACTACGAAATTAAAGTCACAATATCAATAAATCTAATTTAGGTCCTCCACCATGATAGATCCGTGTTTTTACTCGCTTGGCTTTATAATAATTAATAACTATATTTCTGATCTAATGTTCTATTCTATAAACTACATATATACATTGTCGCTACAAATCTACAACTCTACTCTGTTTGGCTACACGTGCTGTCCTTATCTACAAAGACGTCATGAATATTCATCAGCTATGTAGGCGTGTCAAAATCGTATCATACGCGATAATGACCAGCCAGTACACACTGTAATGATTTCATTAACCAGTATTAAAAAGATAAACATAACAAAATATTGACTGTCCACGACATCATGTCAGCTGTAAGTTGAGAATCTCGTGAAAGATTCTAAGCCTATATATTAATGAAAATATTTATCAATTACATTTTAATTAATCGATAAAGAGCTAATTTTTATCATTTTGTTATAAAAGATATATCCCTCAAATTATAACAAATTGGTCGTGAAAAACCCACTTCTGACCACAAGCGTGTTGTACGTTTGCAATCAACTTATCCATTAGCTGTCTTTATACCTTTTATATTTCAATTTTTAATCAAAGAATATAAAAAATCTTCCGTTCATTCCCACCCTTATCCTACCGAATAGTAAAATTGATCGTCTCGTGATAAAAAGACAACAAATCAGCTGAGTGATTACGCAACATCCTCAGATGAAAATCATCGTAAAATAATAACTCAAATAGACGCGGGTTTCGTTTCAATAGTTTTGAATGTTAATTTCATGGATGTATTAAGTCGCCCTTGTATTAATTTCATTTAAACGTCAACAGTATTAGTCCTAGGTCGTTTCGAAAATTTTGATTTTCCTTGTCGACCGCCATTTTTATTTACCTGTGAGACTTGTAAAATTCAAGTTGTCTCCCTTTTACCGATTTTGATAATGATTTGACTTCGCCAAGTAGTCAGTCGGCCGGCGAGTTTTAGCGATTTTCAAAATTCCTTGGCGACTTAAATCGTCATTTCTCGGCAAGATTATGGCCTGAATTAAGTCTATTAGACACAATAGGCTTTATTTTTTGGTTTATTTTAAGTACAGCGTAAAAAAACTGCCATTTTCACATGCTTTACTTCTTTACGTTCGTTAAATCAGAAGATAAAAACCGAGAACATCGATATCAATTAACTGCGTCTCTTACACGCTTTCTTTTAATCTTATTAACGTCTCCTCGGAGACGTTATTAAGAATTGAACGATGGACAGTCAGTGCGTGAATGCCTCTTACTACCTGATTGGAAGATATTACGAGACGTGAATAATCAAAGTTTGTTGATTGGTTAGGACAATCCAAACCTAGTAAATGTCTTTCAATCCCGTAGAGTATCGGATTTGTCCTCTCTATTTTAGCAATTAGATTTTGCTTGGTCATTAATCATGCATATTCATGAGATTGGTACACAGGTAACTTTTATCTATAAATAGCCGAATCTTCTGGAGTTTTGTAAACACACACAACGTTAAACGATACGTGTGACCTCACGTGAGTGGTAAAATTTGTTGATTGATATGCAAGACAATTCTGAATGAATTAATCTACAAAGCGGGAACACTTTCCATTTTCATCAGCTAAGAGACGGCTAGCCTTTTTTTTGAAAAGCTAATACTTGTTCACAGTTATTTTCAAAAGCAAAGACGACGAACATTCAGTTTTATACGATGACGGAGTGAACACGAAAAAAATCTGAAAAAAATTCTTCTAAAAAACGGCAAAAAAAGAATTTGAGTCGGCGGGTTTTTTTTGGGTCGGTCGCGTTTGGGCAAACATACAATATTTTTATTTTGGCCCGGGTTTACCTTACTGAATTCCAAGTCTGCTTACGAGACAGCTTATAAGCATGCTTAACAGAAATTTACACAGTTCATCTGTTAAATTTGTATTTATATATAATATATAGATACTGATATTTTTTTTTTACAGGTTTCTGCTAGTCACACAGTAGCAGATGTAAAACAGATCTTATGGATGCAAACATCTATGTCCGTTGATGAGCAGAATTTGGTATACAAGGGTAAAACTTTAGCAGGTAAGTGATGATGATTTTTTGTAAAATACATTGTGAACAAGAGGCTGTCAGATTGACAGCAAACCGGATTTTCCTGCATGAAAATGATATTTGCAAATCTGGACCCCCAAACAAGGATCAAGTAAAAATATAAATGAATTTTTGTAGGGTTCAGAAATCGAAAGGCCAAATTCAATCTAAGTATCACTTTTCGCTCCTTAAAGGTTTACGTCTCAACAACTATAAAAGCTAAAATCATGAAAATCCAACTTGACCTTCCTTAAGTCACAGAAAACTACATATATCTAAATTTGAAAAGATTTTTTCAAAGCGTGTTCAAGTTAATGCACAGATACTGTTTGGCCGCCCGCCCACCTACCCGCTGTACATCACCAAATTGATAACCGATATTTTCCTTCGGAAATCCGGTTAATAAAATTCTTAGTCTGTTTAATATTATTTAAACCAGCTTTTTTCCGCTGGAAAGTCTAATGAAGGTTTTAACTTTGAAAACACTACATGCAGAAAACTTCTATTGATTTTCAGGGTCATTAGGTTAGAGGTTTAGGATATAATTTTTACAATTTTGAAACATTTATCCACCTTTGACCAAACTTTGTTTGTTAATGCCCCATAGGGCCATTGTTTTTTAATTTGTTGGTTTACAGATTTACTATATGAAAAAGCTGGGACTATTGTACTAAAGGGTCTGGAAACTTACACCAATCAGATTAATTATAATCAACATCACGGACGTTAGAACGAGACTTTACCTGCGCGAGATTTGTCGATTCACCATATTGTTTTGACAGTGCCAGATTGCCTTGATTGCATAATTTCTGTAAGTTGTTTTTATAGTTATTTGAAATGATAATCCTTTCTGTAAACATGATTACTATTATGATAAAAGATATCTTGATCATTGACTGTTGTTAGTAATCACTGAATCCCACCTTTAATGTAAAAAATGACATCTAAAGCATGGGGATGCTGTGAAAAAAAAGATTCTTCATAAAATTTCTAAAAACTGTTGATTGAAAAGAGATAATCATAGTATCATATTTATAAGTTATAGGTTGTACTGGCCTTATTTTTATTGTCATCTTCAGAGTGAAAAGCTGAATATAAATCTCCTTCTCATTACAACAGAAACACATGCAGGGCTCAAAGAAATGATACTGTCCCTATAAAATTGCTAACTCCTATTTCTGCGTGCAATATTTGTATTAAAATCAGTTTTTTTTGTGCACAGTAATGGTCCTCAGGTTTCATAAGCATCTTACTTCATGAAATATGTACAATAGGTTCCAGAATCAGAACTACAAAAGTAGGCCCACTTCACAGTTATTGCAGCCATATTGAATAGGGGGCAGATTTTCATAATCATGATAATGGAGGTGAAAATGCTTTGACAAAAAAGAGAAAACATCTTTCAAACAGAACAGTTGCTTGGAAACATGCATAGGTTTTCCCATACTTTTTTGCTATTTCCCCCTCCATCCAAAAACTCTGCCCCCTATTCAATATGGCTGCAATAACTATGAAGTGGATGCTGTTTCTAAACCTGGATCTGTATGTGAAATTGTCAGTGATTTTTCTTTTCCCTACGACATTGTCCCTGAATTCCATTCTTGACCAGCACTCATTTCCCGTGTTTATCATGTTTTAGCAAAATCACTGTTGTTATTTCCTGAGGTTCCAAGTCGATCTGGCCCCATGATTAAGTATAATGCTTAAATTAGTACAATATCAAAGTAGGAGAGTCTTTGAATGGAATCTGATGATTGGTTCAAAATAAGTGGCAAAATGTGTCGGACCATATCCCCTTTATATTTATGTAGAAGTAGTGCTGTGTCTAATAAATACTTAATAGTGTCTGCTTGTAGCCTTTGTTTAAATTTTTATTTAGAAATAGGTGTTTGGAGATGTATGTATAGTTGAGTTCTAAGCTGAGAATCATCCATCATTTAATCCGTAATTTTATTCATAATGTCCTATATATATATTTAGCACTTCAGTAATTTTTAGTCTGAACAAATATTAATAAAGTTAACATGATTTAATTGACCACTTTCGAGTTTGTTGCATTTCTGTCAAAAACTTTGGTTTTAGTGAACATCATTCTTGCATTTAGGGGCATCGTCACTTCCTTCCCATGTTGAATGAGCAGTTGAAAAAATATGATGCTATATTGCACAAATTATTCGTCAAATTAATTACTTATAATTGATAATCAGCACTGCTGTCAGTAGGGAATTGTCATTAAGTACCTATGGAACAAACAGTAGTTCTAGATTAGCCTGCACAATGACGATCACGAAAGGGCTTGATGAACTTGAATAGTTCATATACAGGCGTTACCCTATATCTGGTAAATGACGTCATAAAGGCAGGCATAATTGACGAACTTTTCCTGTGAAGGACATTACTCGAAAGTGGTCTATTAGGTTTATAGATCAAAAGTAATTTATTTACAGCACTTCAGACTTGCCTAAAAAGAAATGTTCAACTAAAGGAAGACAAAAGAAAAAACATAACAGTTCTAAGTCAAACACCAGTTCTTCAGATGTCAAAGGTCCAGATGACATCAACATCCCTGCCAGAGAATGGATAAATGATGGAGGGAATGAAGATGGTATGTACATTTTTCGCAATATTTATATCAATATAAATACATGAGCTGCGTTGGATAGAAATCGACCTGTGCAAATGAATATCAATACATTTGTTATCCTATTTCAGGTTGAAAAAATCTCAATGCAAAGTCTGTAACAGTGTTTGAAAATTGAGTTGTTATAAGAACCTACAAAACAGACCAAAATTCATCTTTTATTTTGTATTTGAATGTTCCAAAATCAATCAAAGTCTTATATATAGATATAAAAAGATGTGGTATGAGTGCCAATGAGACAACTCTCCATCCAAGTCAAAATTTATAAAAGTAAACCATTATAGGTCAAAAATTACTAGTGTAAAACCATTCAAACGGAAAACCAACAGTCTAATCTATATAAAAAGCGAGAAACGAGAAACACTTATGAACCACATCAACAAACGACAACTACTGAACATCAGATTCCTGACTTAGGACAGGTGCAAACAAATGCAGCGGGTTTAAACGTTTTAATGGTACCAAACCTTCACCCTTTTTCTGAAACAATAGTGTAACATTACAACATAGAAAGACACACTATAAAATATCAACTGAAATAGCTTAACTCAATCAAAGGACATATTAACACCATTGAACATACACTGAACAAATAAATTTGACCTATGATACAATGTAAATACAAAATAAATAAACTAAGGGAAGAATAATAAAAGTAACATGTTATACATGTATATGTGCACTTGCATAAGGTTGATTTCTATCAGATGCAGCTCATATTTTATATTTTAAATAAATGTGATGAATAAACGAAAATTAAAATGGATGCATTAATTAATTTTTTTGAACGTCCAGTGGCAAAAATCATAAATCTGGATGTCATTGTAACGTGTGTCTTTAAAGATGTTCCAGTCAAAAAATGACAAATCTGTATACGTCCTTATTGTTCCCCGCGCAGATGATTGTGGGGGACATAGAAATACCGGGCATCCATCCGTGAGTCTGTCAGTCCAGTCTTGCTAGCGCTCTCAGGTTTGCAATTCTTTCCAGATTTTTATAAAACTTATATCATAGGTTCATATCAGCAATGTCTCAGAAAAATTTCAAAAACCAGTGCCGATCAACTATTTTTGAAAGAGTTATGCCCCTTTGAAATATTAATTATATGAAAATTTCCATTGTTAGCCTTCATATGTACAATTCTTGCCAGATTTTTATGAAAGTCATATCATAGGTTTATATCAGCAATGTCTCGGACAAGTTCCAAAATCCTTGCCGATCTATTATTTTTAAAAGAGTTATGCCCCTTTGAAATATTAATTATATGGAAAATGGCATTGTAAGGGCTCTCATGTGTACAATTTTTGCCAGATTTTTAATCAAATTTCTATCAAAGGTTTATAAGGTTTCTTAAAGACTTATTAAATAGAAAATTGAATCAGAGCTTGCTGTTTGTTTATCCTGATTACTTGTTTATCATTTACAAGCCGATTCCCAACACTATGAGACACCACAGGAACATTTCAAGATGGAGCTTATAGAATAGATTATGAGTCACCACAGGAACATTTCAAGGTGGAGCTTATAAAATAGCTTTGTTAATGGTTCAAAAATGTATTTAAATTTAAACTTTTTGTACCATTTGTAATACTCGAATATTCATATCACGTAAATGAAAATATACAATGATGATCATTTATGTACAAAAAATAAATGTAGCTAAATTTTAGGAAAAAAACACTTAATTAAAGTCTTTTAAAACTACTATACTCAGGGTTAGACATTAACTTAAAGCTTATTTATCAACTTGACCTTTGGCCAAATTAGCAAGATATATTACTTATTATTACTTGTCCAAATGAGAAAACCACTCGTCCAAATTTTGTATTTGCTTCAAAATTCTTAATAGTCATTTATGGACATAAAATCATTCAAGTTTTAGCTTTCTGTTTTTTTGGTATTTTGCCTATATTCAACTTTGGTGTGTTATCCAGAATGTAAACATGTGAATAAGAGATGTTTGATATATCAATGAGAAGCAAACCCAACATCAAATGTTAACTGTAAGTTTCAGGTGTATCAAAAAGTACATTTTCTGTAAACAAACATGTGCATATGTCTCAGAGTTTTTATCTTTTGATCAACTTATAAATGTAGTTATGTACATTCATATGTCCAGTACTTGAGGTTGAGATAATCAACAAATTTTGTTCAGGTGAGGATGACAATTTTTGTTTTTTTTTTGTGCCATCAATTTTTTTATGCCCCTGCCGTAGGCAAAGGGGGGCGTTAAGTGTTACCCTTGACCGTTAGTCCTTCTTTCCGTCTGTCCCATTTTCGTTTTTGCACTCTAACTTTAGTTTGCCTTATGCTAATTTTATGAAACTCAAACACAATGCTGAGAACCAAGACTCGCAGACAGAGTTCGAATTATGGCAGTGAGTCACTTACCCTTCTAGAGTTATGTCCCTTTATAACTTGGAAAATTGCAAATTTCTTCGTTTCCACACTTAAAATTAAGTTTTCTTCATTCAAATTTTATGAAACTCAATACACAATGCTAAGAACCAAGACTTGCAGACAGAGTTCCAATTTGGGCAGTAAGTCACTTACTGTTCTGAAGTTATGCCCCTTTATAAATTTTCGTTTCCGCACTCTAAGTTTAGTTTTTCTCATCCAAATTTTATGAAACTCATACACAATGCTAAGAACTACAACATGCAGACAGATTTTGAATTTGGGTTGTGAGTCAATTACCGTTTTAGAGCTATGCCTCTTCTTAACTTGGAAATTGCAAAGCTTGAGCGGGGGCATTTGTGTCCTCAAACATTTCTTTTATTTCTATATATTCTTTGAAGAGGGGGATGCATCTCCTCAATCAGCAAATGTTCAATTATTTATATGTTCTTAATACACATGTAGACTTTATGCCCTTCAATGTGTCATTATAATTTATTTTTTATTGCAGAACCTTCTGGAGATGTCCCTGGTTAGATATTCAAGATGATACTGAATGCAAAGAGAGGGGGAAAAGTGATGAAGTAGCAGATAGCGATTGGGTTTTTGGTCACAAATTTTATGTGATTTTTGACAACCATACAAATACCACCATACTTTTAACTTAGAAGACTTTACTCGAAGTATTGTCAGTGGGGTAATCTACTCTAGATTGAAGACACAACTTGATAATAGTAAACATCCAGAATTTATGTACATGCATACTTCTAGATACATTAGATATATCCAGTGCTATGAATCATATGATCCAAAAGTAAAAATGAGTGTGACAATAATGCCAGATTTTACAGCTGAAATTCATGTTCATGGACTGAAGCTAGAAAAAAGTCATGAAATTTTGAATGAACTGCCCTTCATATGTCTTTTGATTTTTATGAAAAGTACAGAGTATGTGCTGGAAACTTCGACCCAGAGTTTCAAGATTTTGTCCCTATTGGTAGATGCTTAGAGGTTAATGGGAGCATTTATGTGGCATTTAGAGAAGGTGATTACAGTGCAACAACTGGACACATTACATATCATGGCACCATCAGATCCACAAAGTGTTTGCTGCTGACAGACATTCTTAGCTGCAAAGAATGTGCTATGTATAGACATACATTGAAGAAGACTCTGGAAAGAGAAACCCACAAACCTCCTGTATCGCAAGTGAATTGACTCAGGTCAAAGATAGGAGAAGTAAGCATGACAGAAGTACAGAAACTGAAAAAACTGAAACAGTACAAGCAGTACACCCACGAACTAGAGACCAAATGCAGAAAGTTGGAAGGTGTCAAGCTCTCACAAAGTGAAAACAATGATATGCAGTTTTGTGATGGAAAGCTACTGTGACATGGTGAGACCTGCCTTTCCAGAAGAAAACAGCTTCCAGAGGCTATTTTGGGAACAACTGAAATATAGCCGATTAAAGAACAAAAGTGGAATGCTTTGGCATCCCTTAATGATCAACATGATCAAGTGGTGTAAATTCCTATGAAGTAAATCTGGAACAACTTATGATGCTTTAAGACATTCAAAATTTGTAAACTTACCCAGTGAAAGAACACTTTACGACTGTACAGTCATTGCATAAAGCAGAGGGTAGGATTCCAACCAGAAATAGTTGAACATTTAGCAAATGAGTTGAAGGAGTTGAAAGTTTATACAGAAGATTGGAAGAAATTTGTTGGCTTTTTGCAGGATGAAATATAGATAAAGAGTGACTTGGTGTACGTTAAAAAATTCTGGAGAACTTTGTGGATCTAGAAAATATAGGTAAGTCATAAGTTATGCTTTTTCAACATTTTTACTGGTACCAGTGTTTTCCCTAGAAATTGTTTGAAGGATGGGGCTTCACTGAAAGGATGGTGGTCATGAATTTTGAAGGATGGGGGCTTATAAAGAGTAATAGGGCATTTCAAATTTTAAAGGATGGGGCCCTTAATTTAATGCATGGGGGCACCACTATGCATAAACCCTCTAAGAAAAATACTGGGTACATAGATGTAGAAATGTACATTTTGTAAATGTACATTGTAGATGCAGTTGGAAAGTTTCAGGGGCATGATAAAAACATTATACTAATATACATTTTTGTACATGTAGTACCACCTTGTCTGTCTGAAAATTTACTGCTCTAGAAACATTTAATTTATTTGAATGAAATCTTTCTAGAAAGTAGAGTACCATACAGTCAGGGGTACTACTTGTACAAGTTATTAGTCCCCTACCGACAAAGTCGAGGGGACTTTAGGTTTTGATACAAAAATAGCCAAAAACTAAAAAAAATGATAATGAAAGATGAGATTATTAATCTTTGCACACTCCGTCTGTCTGTCTGTCCATCCGTCAGTCCGGCAAATCAGTTTTCCACACTTTTTTTCTTCGTTCTTGTAGATATTGATTTGATATTTGGTATATAGTTTTATCATGACAAGTTATAGATCAAGTTCGAATTTGGTTCCGGTCTGATAATTTAGTCCAGAGTTATCATGGTCCATATCTAATGTTAGATTACTACATTTTGTATGTTAAACTATATTTCTGTACAAAGGGAGATAACTCATTTTTTAAAAGACATTCTTTGGTAAATTGTTTGTTTGATATTTTGTATAAACTATTTTCTGAATGCTATACATGTATATGTAAAATTTGTTTATGAAGTGAAATTCTTTAATTAGATAATAATCTATTTTTATTAAGGTATATATTTCATTACATTACATTGTGTATATATATAGATAAAAGTTGTTGACATTTTATAGATAAGTTACAAATCTATATTAGTTGTGACAAATGAAAGAAAAATATTTGGAACTAATAATTATATTTGATTATAATTTGAAAATAGATATATAGATATAGGAAGATGTGGTGTGAGTGCCAATGAGACAACTCTCCATCCAAATAACAATTTATAAAAGTAAACCATTATAGGTCAATGTACGGCCTTCAACACGGAGCCTTGGCTCACACCGAACAACAAGCTATAAAGGGCCCCAAAATTAATAGTGTAAAACCATTCAAACGGGAAAACCAACGGTCTAGTCTATATAAAAAACGAGAAGCGAAACACGTAAAAATTACATAAACAAACAACAACTAGGTTGTATTACATCATATCTAATTTTAGAGAACTATTAATCATATCTAATGTTAGAGTGTTTTCCACACATTTTTTTTCATCATGCTTGAAGATATTGATTGATAATTAAGTCTCCCAAACAAAGTTTGGAGACCTATATTGTTTTTGCTCAGTTCTTATTATTTTTCTTCTTCTTCTTCTTCTGCTTCTTCTTCTTCTTGTCAGATTTACTTAGGGTTTCATAAAATTTTAGACTAACATGTCTAGGGGAGCCATCAGTCTTTCGTTTGTGCATTGGGGTCTATTTGAGGGTATTTTAAGGGGCTTAAAGAAGGGAGGGGTTTACTATTGAACCCTATGGGATTTTATTTTTGTAAATTTTCAAATGACTATAACTTGAAAACAGTAAGTGATAGACACACACGATCTTCAGTAATGATCACAGGACAATAAAACAAATCAAATAAAGTATAGGGTGAGTCCCTGGGGGTCACCTCACCCCCCTTCAATTGAGAATGTGCTTTTATCTTGTAAACGGTTGAGATCCCTACCCCTAAACCATATATATTCTTGTATGGGACAATAAAACAAATGAAATGAAATATTGGGGGAGTCCCCAGGGTCACCCCCACCCACTTCTGTTTGAGAACATGTAAACGGTCGAGATCCCCACCCCTAAACCATATATATTTATGGATGGGACAATAGAACAAATCAAATGATATATACATGATATAGGGGGAGTCCCTGGGGTAACCCTCACCCCCTCCTGTTTGAGAACTTGTAAAGGGTCGAGATCCCCACCCTAAACCTTATACATTCTTGTATGGGACAATAAAACAAATCAAATGAAATATGGGGGAAGTCCACGGGGGTCACCCCACCCCCTTCTGTTTGAGAATTTGTAAACGGTCGAGATCCCCACCCCTAAACCATATATATTCATGTATGGGACAACAAAACAAATCAAATGAAATATAGGGGGAGCCCCTGGGGGTCATCCCCATCCCCTCCTGTTTGAGAACTTGTAAAGGGTCGAGATCCCCACCCAGGGTTGGCATAAAGCCGGGTTTTATGAGTATTGCCCAGCCCAGTGGGAAATATTGGGAAAACCCGGATTTTACTGGGTTTTACTGGGTAATACTGGGCAATACTGGGTAATATGATATACTGGCCTGAATTTTAAAGATACAATTGTATTTATAAAAATAAGACGTAGGATTTTGATTTATAAATAAGTTTACTTGTTTGAGACTCTAGTAACACAAGTGTATAATTTCTGAGAAAGTATGTTCTAGCAACTCTGAGACAAGTGTACATGAAGACACATAAGACAAAATTAATTGGAAACGTTTTTTTCTCAATAATCCACCTAAACATCTATTATTACACCATTCTTTCTAAATTGGTCAAACTGTTAAAATAAAGCCTAAGAATTCAATTTGCATTTTTTTCAAATATATATAGCTAATACAAATAATTAATAATTATATGTCATGTATGTAATGGAAGGAAAATTACCTTTAAACTATATCTGTTTATTGATTAAAAGTTTACTAAGTTTCAGCATATTTATATGTACATCACTAATTAATAAGTAATTATTCAGATGAGCATGATTAGAACACAAATTTGTTTATATAACAATAATCTGTCTTTTCATTTCTACTGTATACGTGTTCATTACATGCCCCCTTAAGGTGTTTATTTAGCAATAATTATATGATGGTATAACAATTAAAAATTTGCAATTCACTGAAACACTGCAATAAAGGTTGGATTATTGAAATAAAGCTTGGCAATTAACTAATGTATCCTATAACATGTATATTGTGCAAATCTTGTATTCAGTCTACATTAAAATAGCGGAAAAAAGGAAGAAATTGAATATTATATCCTCTAGAACTGACTCTCAATGGTTATCTGTATGAAATGTGTATATTTAGCTATACTACTATTAAACTACAACAAGTCTTAACTATTAAGTGTAAAAATAAGCTTAAAAATTTGTATTGCCCAGTATTACCTGTTTCAGGGAGTATTGCCCAGCCCGGGAAATCCCGGGTTTTCCCACCTGGATTTTCCCGCCGGGGTAATACTTTGCCAACCCTGTCCCCACCCCTAAACCATATATATTCTTTATGGGACAATAAAACAAACCAGATGAAATATGGGGGAAGTCCACCAGGTCACCCCCACCCCCCTTCTTTTTGAAAACTTGTAAACAGTCGAGATCCCCCACCCGGAAACCTATATAGTCTTGTATGGGACAATAAAACAAATCAAATGAAATATAGGGGAGTTCCCTGGGGATCACCCCCACCCCCTCCTGTTTGAGAACTTGTAAACGGTCGAGATCCCCACCCTTAAACCATATATATTCCTGTTTCTCATTTCAAGAAGATTTGAATGGCTTACAGGGTCAATCCCTAGGTGTCACTTATGCACATCACTTTACTAGACCAAACCAATTTGTACAGGACTTTGCCCAATGTCAGGCGACCATAGGAATGACGAATTATGGGAGCTTTGTTTGGGAGACTTCGTAACAGCATCCTGTTACAATTATTTCTTGTTGGTATATAGTTTTATCATGACAAGTTACAGATGAAGTTTAAATTTTTGTTTTGGTCTGATAATTTTGTGCAAAGTTTTGGTACTTGGGCTTGAAAGATTCACTCATATAATCGGTTTTCCACACTGTATTTAGTCATTCTTGAAGATATTGACTTGATATTGTCTTTTTGTTTACACCATGACAAGTTATAGAACAAGTTAACACCCTTGCAAGATTCTACTGGGATATCCTAGGATATCCCAAGACCTTCCTGGGACTTCCTGAGATATTTTCTTGGGATATCCCAGGACTTCCTGAAATTAAATTTCAAGACTTTTCAGGATTTTTAGGGAGAGTATTGGAACAGGATTTCCTGGGATATCCCAGGAAATCCTGATCCTAAAAACATAGGACCAAATGGGACATTTCAGGACTTTTCAGGACTAGTAAACCTGAAATATCCCAGGATTGTCCTGAGAAGTCCCAGGGTTTTAGGACTTTTCAGGACTAGTAAACCTGAAATATCCCAGGTTTGTCCTGAGAAGTCACAGGGTTTTAGGACTTTTCAGGACTAGTAAACCTGAAATATCCCAGGTTTGTCCTGAGAAGTCACAGGTTTTAAAAACTTCCTTATTAGGACTTGTTAACCTGGAATATTGGATATTGTATCTTGATAACATGGACCCTTATCGTTTACAAAATCTATGAAAAGACAGTATTCATTCTTCTGAATTTTTTTCGACACCGCACATTTGATGGCATTTTCAAAATCAAATCACTTGTAAATATTTATTTTCTATAGTACACGTAACAGCGTCACTGTTTAGTTATCTTCAATTTTCTCAAATTTTCCCAAAAGCCCTCTTGACTAGTTTAAGCTGGTCACATATTTTGGTCCTCACTATAGATTTGCATAATATCAGAGCTGTTGAATGTCTTTAACAGTAAATCTGAAACAAAACAAAAGTTATAGATCTAAAGTTTGATGAAAAAAATATAAGATACCAAATCTCATGCATTAGTATGTCAGATTTGTTCAAGTCAACATTCTTTTTAAAAATTTAAATGAGTACATACATGTATATATTTTGTGTATAAATGTACCCTGACAATTAGGATCAAGACAATTTGACCCATTCATATATCATAGACTTTAAAATATCTCCTGACAATTATTTTTAGCAATTTTTCTACTCAATCATATATTTGAAAGTTTTAGAATGAAAGATGCATTCCAGAAGCATGTATCTTGAATTAAGGGACCTATTGCAGAGATATTATTATTTTTCTGCAAATTTGCTTGGGGTAAATTTCTTTTTTTGGTTTTCTCACAGTTCTTGTTTTGTATTTTCTTTTGATAAATGTTTTTTTAAGAACAATGGTTTATATATAGTTATTAAAAGCATACATACTATTTAAATATTTTTTCATTATTTATAACCATTGTATTGCAAATTATTTATGATGGTGATTACAGTAAATCTTAGGTAAACATTCTATAAGTCTTTCCTTTACTCTTATTGCCATATGCACATATTCAAAATGGTGGAATCTAATTTATTTTTACTCACCAGAAGATATTATCCAAAATGCATGTAAACATCAATGCTCCTTTAAAAATCAAACAGTCATGTCACCAGAAGAAAACATCTGCACTATTAATCTTATGTTAAAATATAGAACTGTTTTGAACTATTTCATGCATCTGCACCATTTTGTTCAGGATATAAGACATCTTTGCTTGTTGTCAATTTCAAATTCTAAATGTGTTGGGGTTGTTTGAGGAATTTAAATTCTATTTTCTTTAAAATGTGTCCTGGTTGAATAAATGATCTTTATCTTGAATATTTGATATATATATATTATAATAAAAAATAAAAATCCATTTATTGTTTATTTACCATCTTAAATGTTTAAAGTTATAGTAATTTCAGAAAATGTATAAGGCCATTCAATCTCCTTTATTTGGCCTCACACTTCCTGTCCAGTGTCAACACTAGTATAAATGGAAACCAGATGGCAAATTTATACATTTCATTCACTCACCAGGCTCACATGTCTAATTGATGATAAGAATTATAGCATGGACATCATTTGTGTGTTCATTTAGATACTTGAAATTATATAATAGTCATATAGGTTATCTATTATCTTTTATTTTTAAACCCCAAGATAGAATAGTTGTAATATCACATGATCTTTTAAAATTGGGCTTTGAAAATGTTTGTTTAATTACAAAATTTATGTTGTGTTGTTACTCAATTTTTGGCTTGGGGCATATTGACATGATTTGCATGATTTGTGTGATGCAAGTTTTGCATTTTATAAAATAGTGTACTAAGATTTTCATTAGTATGATCATATTAAAGTCTAACTGTGCACTAGCATTAGTCTTGGAAGTTGTAAATATACTTCAGTGGAATTTAAGATTGCAAAAAAAGACTAAGTCTTTAAAAGAAACCCATATATTTGAAGTCCTGAAATATCCCAGTAATTCCTGTTAATAATTTAAAGTCCTAAGAGTTCTTCAAAAATCAGGATTAACTTGTGTTGGTCAAATATTGTAAGTCCTGAAATATCCCAAAAATTCCTGATACAAATTTAAAGTCTTGGAAATTCCTGAAATATCAGGACAACAGATTTCAGGACTTGTTGGGACTTCCTGGGATACTTGAAATATCAGGATTTACAAAATGACCAGTGCTGGGATTTTTCAGGATATCCCAGGACTTCCTGGGATATCCTGAAAGAAAAGATTTTTTCAGGACAGCATTTTGCAGGGCATTTTGTTCCAGTATAATGAATTTTTACCCGGTAGCGGACTATGTATTGCCATGCAATACTCTCAGAATGCTTGTGTTTATACGACTGCAAAAAATTTGCGTTCGTATATTGCTATCACGTCGTCGTCTGAAGACATTTGGTTTCCAGACAATAACTTTAGTTTAAGTGTATGGATCTCTATGAAATTTAATCCAAAGGTTAAATACCACAAAAGGAAGGTTGGGATTGTTTTTGGGGTGATGGTCCCAACCGTTTAGGAATTAGGGGCCAAAAGGGGCCAAAACAAGCATTTTTCTAGTTTCAGGACAATAACTTGTATATAAGTAATTTAATTGCTCTGAAATTGAACCACAAGGTTCAATACCACAAGTACAAATGTAGAAGGTTGGGATTCATTTTGGGGGTAATTGCCCAAACTGTTCAGGAATTAGGGGCCAAAACAAGCATTTTTCTAGTTTTCAGACAATAACTTGTGTTTAAGTGTATGGATGTCTCTTAAATAATACCACATTTTACAAAAAGAAAATTTCTTCAAATATTATTATTTCTGGAGGGAGGGGGGGCGGGGTCACAATTTATTTTGCTAATTCTTTGTATATAGTCTGAAAACAGATTTACTAAGTATTGCGCAACAGCACAGTGTATTGCACAACAGCAAGAAATCTTCAATTGAATATAAATTCAAATCATATAAACAATTTCAAGTTCTTTGAATACATTTATTCTGTGTCAGAAACCTGTAATGTGTCAAATATTTAATTGCAATCCAAATTTAGACCTGTATCAATCTTGAATATTGAGTCCATTTTTGCCCCAACTGTTCAGGGTTGGACCTCTTTGGTCATATCCAGCTGCGCTCTGCGAAGCACATTTATTATTTACTTGAAGTAATTATTATTATACTTATATAAGTAAATTTGTAAGATACTTATACAGCATGTACAAGTGTATTTTATTTACTTGTATAGGTAAATTATTTTAATGGCTTAGTTAACGTTATGTCCCTAAGACATTCAGATTTTTTTACTTATACAAGTAAAAAAGTCATACTATCTTCTTTTCTTGAATTTCTCAGGACTTCTTTGCTCTAATGGAATTTTTAATTGTCTGTCTTTTGCAGATGTCTTTTCTTATCATTTAAGTGTAATTTCATGGACAATGACAGTCAGGGGTACTACTTGTACAAGTAATCTTTATTTACTTGAAGAAGTAAATAATAATATACTTATATAAGTAAATTATTATGTTTGAATAATCTCCCCTTAATTTTCTCAAAAATTTACTTGTATAAGTAATTTTTTTTTATCCCGAAAAATTCTCAAGTTTTGAGATGTAAAAACATGTCTTTAACAATTTTTCTCAGGTTAGCTCATAATTTTTTATTAGAGTTCAATGTTTCATCTCCTTAATTCAACAAAGAAACTAATTGCACAAAGATCTTAAGTATTTGTGCAAGGCCTTCAAAAATTGCCCCTTGGGGGCTTGTAAATGAGCAGTGTTCTGAAGATAACAGACAAATGAGATTTTCATTGTCCATGAAAGTACACTTAAATGATTAGTAAAGACATCTGCAAAGGACAGACAATTAAAAATTCTACTAGAACAAAGAAGTCCTAAGAAATTCAAGAAAAGAAGATAGGATAACTTTTTTACTTGTATAAGTAAAAAAATCTGAATGTCTAAGGGACATAACTAAGCCAAAAAAAAATTTACCTATACAAGTAAATAAAATACACTTGTATAAGTATCCTACAAATTTACTTATATAAGTATATTAATATTTACTTCTTCAAGTAAATAAAAATTACTTGTACAAGTAGTACCCCTGACTGAATGAAAATCTCATTTGTCTGCTATCTTCAAAACACTGCTCATTTACAAGCCTCCAAGGGGCAATTTTTGAAGGCATTGCACAATTACTTAAGATCTTTGCGCAATTAGTTTCTTTGTTGAATTAATGAGGAGAAACGTTGAACTCTAATAAAAAATTATGAGCTAACCAGAGAAAATTGTTTAAGGCATGTTTTTACATCCCAAAAATAAGAATTTTAGGGATTGTAAAAAAAAATTTACTTATACTTGTAAATTTTTTGAGAAAAGTAAGGGGAGATTATTCAAACCTTATAAGAAAATATGAATATAACAAATTTACTTATATAAGTATATTATTATTTACTTCTTCAAGTAAATAAAAATAACTTGTTCAAGTAGTACCTTTGACTGCCATATATATGTTACTATTAATGTAGTTGTACATGTACATGCCATGATACGATATATATACTTATTGTAATCCTGTTTGAACAGGTACATGTATATGGGGAGATAAATTCACTTTATCACATATTTTGTTTTTGCATGTCCAATATTAGCCGGAAGTTTGAGTCTTCAACATGTTCAATATTTGCCCTCAAATAGCCATATTGAGCCCCCAAATTAAACGTCCGGTAAACCTGTCAATTGAAAAACAATATATATACAAGATGGTTTGGAAATATGTACTAAAAAGTAAAATAATATAAATGGGGAATGTGTCCATGGGACACAGATGATGCCCCAGCTTGCATATAACGTTATAAAGGGACATAACTCAAGAATGGCAAAAGTGACGCTACCCAAATTCGTACTTGATCTGAGTTTTTGTCTCGCCTTGACGAAGTCAAAAAGCGAGACTTAGGTATGCTGTTTCCGGCGTCGGCGGCGGCAACGGCGACGGCGGCGTCAACAATGTATTAGTTTGTGATTAGGTCTAGTTCATGGTGAACCACTAGTGGTAGGTCAATGATATTTGGTATGCAGTTGTACTAGCATTGGCACATCTCATTACCATGGAGATTATTTGGCCCTGCCCCCTCAGTCAAGGTCTATTGACTTTGAAACTTTCCATAGTTTACATGTATTAGTTTGTGATTAGGTCAATTTATGGGGAACCACTAGTGGTAGGTCAATGATATTTGGTATGCAGTGGTATAAGCATTGGCATATCTCATTTCCATGGAAATTATTTGGCTCCGCCCCTTAGTCATGGTCTATAGACTTTGAAAATTTTGCTAAGTTAACATGTATTAGTTTGTGATTAGGTCAGTTCAAGGGAACCATTAGTGGAAGGCCAATGTTAATTGGTGTTAAGTTGTATAAGCATTAGCACATCTCATTTCCATGGAGAATATTTGGCCCGCCCCTCAGTCATGGTCTATTGACTTTGAAACTTTTGCTTAGTTTACATGTATTAGTTTGTGATTAGATCAGTTTAAGATGAACTGCTAATGTTAAGTCAATGATATTTGGTATGCAAATGTATCGGCATTTGCAAGTATCGTTCCATGGAGATTATATAGCCCCACCCTGATTATGGTTCATTGACTTTGAAACTTTTACATACTTTACAAGTTAATGTTTGTGTTTAGGTTTGTTTAAAGGGACGACTTATAATAAGTCAATGGTATTTGGTATGCAGTTGTATTAGCATTGGCACATCTCATTCCATGGAGATTGTTTAGCCATGTACCTTCAGTCATGGTTCATTGACTTTGAATATTTGCATAACTTACATGTAAAAGTATTGCTGTTTTAATTTCAACATTTGCATTATCAAAATTACAAGAAGGCGAGACATATCTCTGTGATAACAGTTTATGTGGTAATAAGCATTGTGTATATAACAAGTAAGCATTGTTTATAAAACATGTACAAGTTTCATAACATTTAAATATGTTGTTTCCTGTGACTAAATGAAGGTCAAGTTCAATTTTCACGATTTTAGCTTTTCTTGTTGTTGAGTTGTAGACCTTTAATGAGCGAAAAGTGATACTTATTATATGATTTATTTTTATTTTGAGTTATTTCCCTTTGAACAGAAATGAAAAGTGATACTAATTATATGATTTATTTTTATTTTTCCATTTGTAAAGGGCATAACTCTAGAACATGTAGAATGGTAAAAGTGACGCCACCCAATTTCAAACTTGATCTGTGTTTTGTGGTAATAAGCATTGTGTATAAGTTTTATAACATTTGGTTGAGGCTAACTAAAGTAAGAGAATGGAAACCAATTTTGGGGACGTATGCGACGGACGGACGAGTCGTATAAGGGTAACACTTAATGCCCCATTCGCCTAGCAGCGGGGGCATAAAAAATACAGAACTCCAAGGAAAATTAAAAATGGAAAGTGCCTTATCAAATGGCAAAATCAAAAGCTCAAACACATCAAACTGATGGAAAACAACTGTCTTATTCCTGATTGGTACAGGCATTTCCTTATGTAGAAAATGGTGGATTAAATCTGGTTTTATAGCTAGCCAAACCTCTCACTTGTATGATATTTGCATAAAATTCCATTATATTGACAACAATGTGTGAACAAAACAAAAAGACATAATTATCATTATATGGCATTTTCCATATTGGCCCTGGTATCAGACCCAGACCCATATCAGTTGTTGGGCTATGCTCTCTGGTTTGATATGGGAGTCTCTGGCTGATACCAGGGCCAATATGAAAAAAAACATGTAATAATCTATAATTAGATATGCTAGTCTTCATATAAGTAAATTCACTTTGTACATGTACAAATAGACATTATTACTTGTTATTTGAATCATTCATCAAAATGTCCATGCAAAGTGCAGTACAGGTCAGCAACAATTAAGCTGTAAATGCATTTTTTGACTCATTTAAAGATTTCTTTGTTTTTTTATCATGTTTAAAGTCCATTCCAAATACTAAACACTTCCTTGAAAACAGCCTGTGATATTTTACATAACATAGATGGGGTTTACAGAATAGAGAATAATGGCCAAAAAAAATATGAATAGAGAAATATGAGCAAAAAAAATAATGAATACCCAGTAGAGAATAATAGGGTGCAAAAGAATAAAGAATAACTGTAAAAATTAAAGAATTGTGTAAAAAAATATTGATTGAAAAATTAACCATGTACAGAATAAAGAAATCATGCAATAACAAATAAATCTTATAGTAAAATGATTTTCATGAGAATTAGGCCAACTAAAATTAATAAGTAAATTTTCATCCAGCTTTTTGAAGAAAATGGGCAGGTGGGAGGGTTTTACCTTTTTTTAATTTTTTTTCCCTCTGCAACCCTTTCGTAATGTGTTCTTCCTATGAAAGGGTAATAGTAAGCTTATATCATGTATATATATAAAGTATTCTAAACTTTTTCAAATTCTAAAATAAATATTTCTGATTGGGAATCACTGTTCTAATTGCTTTAGAAAACTGTTTTTAGTAAATAGCAAAAATGAGGAGAAATGCTCTCTTTTAGACTTCCTAATAAATCTTGCTATATATGTTGGCCGACTTTTTGTATTCAAGTCAATATACAGTCCTAAACAGTGTAAATTGTATCGCACAAGATCGTGTTTGGTTCAATTTTATTATCCCAATCATATTTTTCATACCTATGTGTGCCACGATTCTTACGCTTTGGATATCATTCACAGTCCAAATTTACTGACAAAAACTCTTTGTATGAATAAAAAAATCCAAGGTTTTCTAATCACTGAAATTTGTGACATACCGTGATTTGCGTTATCCGCTTATCACTAGTACCCGAATAAATCAGGCCTTTCCTCTAATTAATTGCTGTTCTCAGAAGATAATGTTGTCATCATAGAGCAGCAAAATATATTGACTGAATTATTTTGGTTAAATTGCTCGAAGAAATACGAAAACCAAATTTTGCTACAGGAAGTTTTGAATGAAATGAAGTTGTTAGCGTGGTAAAAAATTTATAAAAGAGTTTTTGTCAGTAAATGTGGACTTGAATGATATTCAAAGTGTAAGAATTTGGCACACATAGTGACATAGGTATGAAAACATGTCTCAGCATAAGACAGTCTCAATATCAGTAGAAATTATGTTAATTTTAGATTTTAAACGATCCGGATACGTTTTTAGAAATTGACAACTTGTATATAATAACAACGATATTCTGGTGGATAGAACTTTGATTAGTGTGGATAGAACTGTTATTAGTGTGGATAGAACTTTAAATTTGTAGATAGTACTTTTAATAGTGTGAAATAACATTTTAATAATTTGTATTTGCGTGTGGTGGTGGATACCATACTCCAGATTTTGGAGGTGTGCCTTGACGGCAGCACATATTATACAGATTACAAATTAGAGTAACAGACATGAAAAAATTTGGAAATTGTAAATTTTTAAAAAATTTTAAAAATTGGGGCGGGACTATTTCAGAGGGGCGGGCAGGGATGAAAATCTTTCAACTAATTTTAATTGGCCTATTAAAAGAACTAGCGTTATTTTAAAAGATAAAGAAAAATGCCCCCAAAAATTAAAGAATACAGAAATGAAGAAGGACCCCCAATCCAGACCCTCCTTTATGATAGAGCACAGCACTGTGGAAAAAAAATGTATACAGACTGTATAATAAATGTATTTTGCAGGCAACCAGCTGCAACAGATGGGAAGACTAACAACTGAAAAAGACAATGAGCTGGCAAAGTATATTATCATGATTATAGTAATATTATGGTGATAGGAATTGCAATTGACTTAAAACATCCGTTTGCACATTTTACAACTAGTGGAATAACAGCAGATAAACTTTTCCCGATGCTTTGGAAAGCTGTGGAAATAGGTCTAGGTTTGAAATGGATGTTCATTACAAGCGATTGGGCATCACCAAACAGAAGATTTATTTGTCTGCATAAGAATCATGAGAATGATGATAATAGACACTCATTAGTTAACAGAGCTAATATTTTCTCACCTGACCAGAGATATTTTTATTTTGTGTCTGATGTGCCACACTTGATAAAAACAACCCGCAATTGTTTTTCGAATTCAAACTCTCATAAAATGACCAGGAAGATGTGGAAGGATGGCAAGGATATTTCATGGTTGCACATTGTGGATTTGTTCCAAGAACATTGCACTGGACTGTATAGAGTGTGCCCAAAACTCACAAGAGCCCATATTAATTTTGGACTATTCTTGTGTATGAAAGTGAATTTTGCTGCTCAAATACTGAGTTCAACAGTGGCAACAAGTGTTTTATGGAGACAGCGTGCCAGAAAAAATGTCATTTCCAGTGTCAGATGATAGCTTACTGTAAGCTGATTCCAAAATATATGGTTTCTATACACTTTTGTTTGAAATAAGGGAGATAATTTGTTACTTCCGGTTTGAAAAATGTCACTTCCGCTATTATAAGATAGTTTACTTGACACTGATTCCAAAAATATATGGTTCTATATACTTTTACATAAAATAAGTACAAAAAATAGATACTCTCATATGGAATTTTCAGATCTCTTTGATCAAAATTATTCTTGATAACCTAAGGATGTAACGAGCAATTTGGCAAAATAAATTATTCATAATCTTTTATGGTTGCAAAGGAGTAGTAGTGTACGCACAAGAAAAACAGTGTTCGGGGAGATAACTCTTACAAGGGAAAGTGTTCGGTTAAGCAGTGTCAGTTTCAAAAGCGTATAAACTGTTCATATATCATATACAAAATATCTTAGTGACATCTTTTGAAATAACAATAAAGCGCAAGAAAAATATTAGGCGGAAAAAAAAAAAAAATAAAAACCAATTGTTCAGAGAACAGTTGAAGATTTTTCTACCCAAAACAATATATTTTGATATGATAATAAAAAAATCAGGTTTAAAATGTCATTTCCAGTGTCATATGATAGCTTACTGTGAGCTGATTCCAAAAATATATGATTTCTATTCACTTTTGTTTGAAATAAGGGAGATAATTGTTACTTCTGGTTTGAAAAATGTCACTTCCTGTATAATAAGATAGTTTACTTGACACTGATTCAAAAAATATATGGTTTTATATACTTTTACATTAAATAAGTACAAAAAATAGCTACTTCCGGTTCACACAAGGTCACTTCTGGTTGGATTTTTCAAGGTCTTATGGCTTGCAACATAATGCAAGAAGTCCCATGGCTTTATCATGTATAAATATAAAGTAAAGCAAAGGTCAAAATCTAGAACGTTAAATTTGCCTAAGAACCTTGACCTCAATTTCAAGGTCATCAAGCAAGGATCTCATATCAAAAGACCGTATTTCTCTACTATGTATTGTTAATAAGTTATATTAACACAGGGGTCAAAATTAACTTTTTAAGACCAGTAGCTAGCTGGGCTACTAGACTTGAAAATCAGTTAGCCCAGACAAAAAGTGAGTAGCCAACTTTATTTCATTATCACCAGTGAAGCCCGCGAAGCAGGCTGAACTTGCTAGGGGGGTTTGGGGGCATGCCACCCCTTGAAAATTTTGAAATTTTAGACTCAAAACCCTGCATTCTGAGCATACCTGGAGGGGATTTAGATGCTTGGGAAAATGTAAATTTTGTCTTATTTTTGTTGTTGACTTCAATCAAATTTAATAAAGAAAAATCATTTGTACCAGGTTCTTTTTACATATCTTTTTAAGATAACTAAAGAATTCTCTGTCCTTGAATACATGTAGATGATAGATGAAATATTTAATTTTATTTCTATAATAATCTAATTTATTAAATGTCTTGGTCGATTTATTTTGCGTAGCTACGTACATTTGGCATACAATGGGAGGCAACTCTCATTGTACCTAATTGATAACGCTGTGTACTAGATTTGCCTCCCCTTGTTACTTCATCCAGTGTTTAGTTAGCATGTGGTTTAAGCAAAGAGCATGTTCTAGCCACATTTTATTATGTATTTGATTATTTTTTTTTTTCTTTTCTTCTTTATTATTTATATTTAATGTTACCCAGATTGGGTTAAGGTGCTTCATATTGACACTTTGTTCATTGTTGCTTATTGATACCATGTTTGGTATAACTGTATATTATTGCATTATTATAATAAAGCACCTTTCGCCAAACACTATTAGTTGTCAATTTAAACAAATGTCTTATGACCCCCCTTTTTTCACAAAAGACTTGTACACATATTTCAAAAGCATTGTCATAAAACTGGTATCTCCTCTGATTTTCTTTTTTTTGTAAACTGTTCAGTAAGTAGAAAACTAAAATCATTTTGAACTAATGTTATGTATGTGTGGTCGACAATATTCTACTTTCGTTTTTGACCTTCATTCTCTGGACACCACGTGGGCTTTAAAAAGGGAACTACAAAAGGTACTGTTTTCCTGATTCTTAACAACATTATATATTATACTTTCTTTTTAACCGGATTTTCGAAGGAAATATCGGTTATTAAAATGGTGGTGTACGGCGGCTGGGCGGATCTCGGGCAGCTGCCAAACAGTGTCAGCACAATAACATGAAAATGCTTTAACAAATTTTTTTCAAATTTAAATATGTTGTTTCCTGGGACTTAATGAAGGTCTAGTTCAATTTTCAAGATTTTAGTATATCTCCTTTGTGAGTTATCGCCATTTTTAATATCCAAAAGTAGAATTTTTAAATATTTTACTCTTCTTATCATGTAATGATCTGTCTTATCTCAGAATAAAAATTGGAGTGACAGATTTATTTGAAAATTATCTATAATTAATTAGATCTGGGTTACCTATATCTTAGCATATGATAATCATTGGAGTGACAGATTTATTTGAAAATTTTGTGTTTCCTGATAAGATCTGTAGGACTGTATATATAAAGTTTGAAATTTACTAGTAGGCCTGTATAAATGAAGTTTGAAATTTACTGTTCATTATTAGACATTTTGAAGATAATTAAGTCTCCCTAAACCATATATATTCTTACCCCACCCCTTCAATTTGAAAATGTGCTTTTATCTTGTAAACGGTCGAGATCCCCACCCCTAAACAATATATTCTTGTATGGGACAATAAAACAAATCAAATGAAATATTGGGGGAGTCCCCAGGTTCACCCCCACCCCCCTTCTTTTTGAAAACTTGTAAACTGTCAAGATCCCCACCCTGAAACCATATATATTCTTGTATGGGAGAATAAAACTAATCAAATGAAATAAAAGGCCAGTCCCCTGGGATAACCCCCAACCCCTCCTGTTTGAGAATTTGTAAACAGTCGAGGTCCCCACCCCTAAACCATATATATTCTTGTATGGGACAATAAAACAAATCAAATGAAATATAAAGCGAGTCCCCGGGGGTCACCCCCACCCCCCTCCTGTTTAAGAACTTGTAAACGGTCGAGATCCCCACCCCTAAACCATATATATTCTTGTATGGGACAATAACACAAATCAAATGAAATATAAGGCGAGTCCCCTCGTATCACCCCCCCCCCCCCACCCCCCCCCCCCTCTGTTTAAGAACTTTTAAACGGTCGAGATCCCCACCCCTAAACCATATATATTCTTGTATGGGACAATAACACAAATCAAATGAAATATAGGGGAAGTCCAGGGGGATCACCCCCATCCCCCTTATTTTTGAAAACTTATAACGTTCAAGATACCCACCCCGAAACCATATATATTCTCGTATGGGACAATAAAACAAATCTAATGAAATAAAAGGCAAGTCCCCTGGGGTCACCCCCACCCCCTCCTGTTGGAGAACTTGTAAACGGTCGAGATCCCCAATCCTAAACCATATATATTCTTGTATGGGACAATAAAACAAATCAAGTGAAATATAGGGGAAGTCCATGGGGGTGACCCACACCCTCTTTTTTATACGACAGCAAAAAAATTTTGCGGTCTTATATTGGTATGACGTTGGCGTCGTCGTTGTCGGAAGACACATTGGTTTTCGTACTCTAACTTTAGTTTAAGTGTATGTATCTCTATGAAATTTTACCATAAGGTTCAATACCACAAAAGGAAGGTTGGGATTGATTTTGGGGATTATTGTACCAGCAGTTAAGGAATTAGGGGCCAAAAATAAGCATTTTGTCACTTCCAGACATAACTTGTGTGTTAGTGTATGGATCTCTCTGACATTGTACCACAAGGTTCCATATCACAAAGGAATGCTGGGATTGATTTTGGGGTAATTGCCTCAAAATTTTAGGAATTAGGGGCCAAAAGGGCAAAACAAGCATTTTCTAGTTTCATGACAATAACTTGTGTGTAAGTGTATGGATCTTTCTGAAATTGTACTACAAGGTTCCATATCACAAAGGAAAGCTGGAATTGAGTTTGGGGTAATTGCCCAAAACGTTTAGGAATAAGGGCCAAAATAAGCATTTTCTAGTTTCCTGACAATAACTTGTGTTCAAGTGTATGGATCTCTATGAAATTGTACTGCAAGGTACCATACCACAAAGGAAGGCTGGGATTGATTTTAGGGTAATTGCCTCAACATTTTAGGAATTTGGGGCCAAAAGGGCAAAAACAAGCATTTTTCTAGTTTCAGGACAATAACTTGTGTGTAAGTGTATGGATCTTTATGAAATTGTACTACAAGGTTCCATATCACAAAGGGAAGCTGGGTTTGAGTTTGGGGTAATTGCCCTAAACGTTTTAGGAATTTGGGGCCAAAACAAGCATTTTCTAGTTTCAGACAATAACTTGTGTTCAAGTGTACGGATCTCTCTGAAATTGTACTGCAAGGTACCATACCACAAAGGGAAGGCTGGGATTGAATTTGGGGGGGATGAATCATAAGGGGGTTCAAAAAATTTGAGGGGGGATTTGTTTTTCATATTTTTTCTTTAAAATTTTCCATTTTAAATTGGTTATTTCTGATTTATATATAAAAGCAAATAATAATGATATGGTTTGAATAGGTAAATTAAAAATTTTTTAAGTTCTTAGACCCATTCATTCTGTGTCAGAAACCTATGCTGTGTCAAATATTTAATCACAATCCAAATTCAGTGCTGTATCAAGCTTGAATGTTGTGTCCATACTTGCCCCAACTGTTCAGGGTTCGACCTCTGCGGTCGTATCAAGCTGCGCCCAGTGGAGCATTTTATTATAACTTGTAAACGGTCGAGATCCCCACCCCTAAACCATATATATTCTCGTATGGGACAATAAAAAAATCAAATGAAATTGAGGGGAAGTCCCCTGGGGTAACCCCCACCCCTCTTCTTTTTGAAAACTTGTAAACTGTCAAGATCCCCACCCTGAAACCATATATATTCTTGTATGGGAGAATAAAACTAATCAAATGAAATAAAAGGCCAGTCCCCTGGGATAACCCCCAACCCCTCCTGTTTGAGAATTTGTAAACAGTCGAGGTCCCCACCCCTAAACCATATATATTCTTGTATGGGACAATAAAACAAATCAAATGAAATATAAGGCGAGTCCCCGGGGGTCACCCCCACCCCCCTCCTGTTTAAGAACTTGAAAACGGTCGAGATCCCCACCCCTGAACCATATATATTCTTGTATGGGACAATAACACAAATCAAATGAAATATAAGGCGAGTCCTCTGGGGTCACCCCCCTCCCCCCCCTCCCCCTGTTTAAGAACTTTTAAACGGTCAAGATCCCCACCCCTAAACCATATATATTCTTGTATGGGACAGTAACACAAATCAAATGAAGTATAGGAAGTCCAGGGATCACCCCATCCCCTTATTTTGAAAACTTATAACGTTCAAGATACCCACAAACCATATATATTCTCATATGGGACAATAAAACAAATCTAATGAAATAAAAGGCAAGTCCCCTGGGGTCACCCCACCCCTCCTGTTGGAGAACTTGTAAACGGTCGAGATCCCCAATCCTAAACCATATATATTCTTGTATGGGACAATAAAACAAATCAAGTGAAATATAGGAAGTCCATGGGGTGACCCACCCCTCTTTTATCGACAGCAAAAAATTTTGCGGTCGTATATTGGTATAACGTTAGGCGTCGTTGTCGTCGGAAGACACATTGGTTTCGTACTCTAACTTTAGTTTAAGTGTATGTATCTCTATGAAATTTTACCATAAGGTTCAATACCACAAAGGAAGGTTGGGATTGATTTTGGGGATTATTGTACCAGCAGTTAAGGAATTAGGGGCCAAAATAAGCATTTTGTCACTTCCAGACATAACTTGTGTGTTAGTGTATGGATCTCTCTGACATTGTACCACAAGGTTCCATATCACAAAGGGAATGCTGGGATTGATTTTAGGGTAATTGCCTCAACATTTTAGGAATTTGGGGCCAAAAGGGCAAAAACAAGCATTTTCTAGTTTCAGGACAATAACTTGTGTGTAAGTGTATGGATCTTTATGAAATTGTACTACAAGGTTCCATATCACAAAGGGAAGCTGGGTTTGAGTTTGGGGTAATTGCCCTAAACGTTTAGGAATTTGGGGCCAAAACAAGCATTTTCTAGTTTCAGACAATAACTTGTGTTCAAGTGTACGGATCTCTCTGAAATTGTACTGCAAGGTACCATACCACAAAGGGAAGGCTGGGATTGAATTTGGGGGATGAATCATAAGGGGTTCAAAAATTTGAGGGGATTTGTTTTCATATTTTTCTTTAACAGTTCAGTGCTGTATCAAGCTTGAATGTTGTGTCCATACTTGCCCCAACTGTTCAGGGTTCGACCTCTGCGGTCGTATCAAGCTGCGCCCAGTGGAGCATTTTATTATAACTTGTAAACGGTCGAGATCCCAAACATCCCACCCTGAAACCATATATATTCTCGTATGGGACAATAAAAAATCAAATGAAATTGAAATAAAGGCCAGTCCCTGGGATAACCCCACCCCTCCTGTTTGAGAATTTGTAAACAGTCAAGATCCCCACCCTAAACCATATATATTCTTGTATGGGACAATAAAACAAATCAAATGAAATATAAGGCCAGTCCCTGGGGTCACCCCACCCCTCCTGTTTGAAGTAAACAGTCGAGGTCTATATATTCTGGGACAATAAAACAAATCAAATGAAATATAAGGTCCCGGGTCACCCCACCCCTCCTGAAACGGTCGAGATCCCCCCCTACCCTGAACCATATATATTCTTGTATGGGACAATAACACAAATCAAATGAAATATAAAAACCATATATATTCTTGTATGCAATAAAACAAATCAAATGAGTCCCTGGGTCACCCCTGTTTAAGAACTTTTAAACGGTCAAGATCCCCACCCCTAAACCATATATATTCTTGTATGGGACAGTAACACAAATCAAATGAAGTATAGGGGAAGTCCAGGGGGATCACCCCCATCCCCCTTATTTTTGAAAACTTATAACGTTCAAGATACCCACAAACCATATATATTCTCATATGGGACAATAAAACAAATCTAATGAAATAAAAGGCAAGTCCCCTGGGGTCACCCCCACCCCCTCCTGTTGGAGAACTTGTAAACGGTCGAGATCCCCAATCCTAAACCATATATATTCTTGTATGGGACAATAAAACAAATCAAGTGAAATATAGGGGAAGTCCATGGGGGTGACCCACCCCCTCTTTTTTATACGACAGCAAAAAAATTTTGCGGTCGTATATTGGTATGACGTTGGCGTCGTTGTCGTCGGAAGACACATTGGTTTTCGTACTCTAACTTTAGTTTAAGTGTATGTATCTCTATGAAATTTTGCCATAAGGTTCAATACCACAAAAGGAAGGTTGGGATTGATTTTGGGGATTATTGTACCAGCAGTTAAGGAATTAGGGGCCAAAAATAAGCATTTTTGTCACTTCCAGACATAACTTGTGTGTTAGTGTATGGATCTCTCTGACATTGTACCACAAGGTTCCATATCACAAAGGGAATGCTGGGATTGATTTTAGGGGTAATTGCCTCAACATTTTAGGAATTTGGGGCCAAAAAGGGGCAAAAAAACAAGCATTTTTCTAGTTTCAGGACAATAACTTGTGTGTAAGTGTATGGATCTTTATGAAATTGTACTACAAGGTTCCATATCACAAAGGGGAAGCTGGGTTTGAGTTTGGGGGTAATTGCCCTAAACGTTTTAGGAATTTGGGGCCAAAAACAAGCATTTTTCTAGTTTCCAGACAATAACTTGTGTTCAAGTGTACGGATCTCTCTGAAATTGTACTGCAAGGTACCATACCACAAAGGGAAGGCTGGGATTGAATTTGGGGATGAATCATAAGGGGTTCAAAAATTTGAGGAGATTTGTTTTAGCTCACCTGGCCGAAGGCCAAGTGAGCTTTTCTCATCACTTGGCGTCCGTCGTCCGTCGTCGTCCGTCGTCGTTTACTTTACAAAATCTTCTCCTCTGAAACTACTGGGCCAAATTTAACCAAACTTGGCCACAATCATCATTGGGGTATCTAGTTTAAAAATTGTGTCCGTGACCTGCCAAACCAACCAAGATGGCCGCCATGGCTAAAAATAGAACATAGGGTAAAATGTATATTTTGGCTTATAACTCTGAAACCAAAGCATTTAGAGCAAATCTGACATGGGGTAAAATTGTTTATTAGGTCAAGATCTATCTGCCCTGAAATTTTCAGATGAATCGGAGAACCTGTTGTTGGGTTGCTGCCACTAAATTGGTAATTTTAAGAAAATTTTGAAGCTTTTGGTTATTATCTTGAATATTATTATAGATAGAGATAAACTGTAAACAGCAATAATGTTCAGCAAAGTAAGATCTACAAATAAGTCAACTTGACCAAAATGGTCAGTTGACCCCTTAAGGAGTTATTGCCCTTTAAAGTAATTTTTACCAATTTTTGTAAATTTTTGTAATCTTTTACAAAAATCTTCTCCTCTGAAACTACTGGACCAAATTCAACCAAACTTAGCCACAATCATTATTAGGGTATTTAGTTTAAAAATGTGTGGTGACCCAGCCAACCAACCAAGATGGCTGTCATGGCTAAAAATAGAACATAGGGGTAAAATGTAGATTTTGGCTTGTAACTCTGAAACCAAAGCATTTAAAGCAAATCTTACAGGTATTAACTTGTTTATCAAGTAAATATCTATCTGCCCTCAAATTTTCAGATGAATTGGACAACTGGTTGTTGGGTTGCTGCCCCTGAATTGGTAATTTTTAAGGAAATTTTGCCGTTTTGGTTATTATCTTGAAAATTATTACAGATAAACTGTAAACAGCAATAATGTTCAGCATAGTAAGATCTTCAAATAAGTCAACATGACCAAAATGGTCAGTTGACCCTTAAGGAGTTATTGCCCTTTATAGCCAATTTTAACAATTTTCATTAATTTGGTAAATTTTGGTAAGTTTTACAAAATGTTTTCCTTTTGTAATCTTCTTTTCTGAAACTGCAGTAGAAAATCAATATAGAAAACAATCTACTAATGAACTGGCAATAAAATAATTGATAATTCTATAACATGAAAAAAAACACATTAATACCTGATGATGGTGTTTCTTTCTTTACATTGAAAATGATGTCACAACTATAATCCCGAACAATAGGTCGATTGTCAGATATGTTTCAGTACTTTGGCTTCATTTTCTACAGATTCTGAAGTGCAAATGATGCTTGAATTCCTACACTAATTTATACAGACTTCATCCCTTTCACAGGTAATGCCTGCCTCATATTATATTTAAAACTTTACTAGAATATCAGACATTTTGAGAGAAAATTTATCAACCATGTAAGATCTAAAACTTAATTAATATTGTTCAAATTATCAATTAACTATTAAAAAAAAATTCTCATTAACAAAATATAGTTCTTCATTTTATATTTTATCAGAAGTTTAGGAAAACAATTGAATTTAATTGTGTCCCTTGTTCTCATTTCCTTGGATAAATCCAATACAAATTAAAGTATTGGTATTGAATTTTAATATTTAAGAAATATTTCAAATCTTACCATTTTCTTCACAAGAATGAAGACCATATTTTCAGTGTCATGAGTATCAGTCATCATATTTGTTGTACTTTGTTGTTTAAAAGTTGAATACAAAAAGATCAACAAAGCAATTCAAAACCACTTGAATTTTGCAACAACAAATGAGAGTTTTAACGACCTCAGCTGGCTATACAACCCTTGCACAATCAACTGAATTTTGCAGAAATCATTAATAGGAAAAATTGCCCTTAAATGATAATTTTTATTACCTTTTGGTTTTTTTGGTTTTTTGGGGGAGGGGGGTGTTGCGAACAACATAACTTCACAACAAACTTTCTCATCACTTCGCATTTCTCGTTAGATAAATTTTACAAAATTCTCCCTGAAACTACTGTCAAATTAAACCAAACTTGGTTTAAATTACCACTAGGATATCCAGGAACCACTGTGTATGATGACCCTGCCTGCCAACATGGCACACATGGCTGAAATAAAACATAGGTTTCAAACACACTTTTAGTCTTATATCTCTGAAACTAAACGACAGTACAACAGTTGCATTTATCATGCATCAATTGTAAATAAAAATATCAGGTGAGCGACACAGGGTCCTTGGAGCCTCTAGTTCATTTTTTTTCTTTAAAATTTTCCATTTTAAATTGGTTATTTCTGATTTATATATAAAAGCAAATAATAATGATATGGTTTGAATATGTAAATTAAAATTTTTTTAAGTTCTTAGACCACATTCATTCTGTGTCAGAAACCTATGCTGTGTCAAATATTTAATCACAATCCAAATTCAGTGCTGTATCAAGCTTGAATGTTGTGTCCATACTTGCCCCAACTGTTCAGGGTTCGACCTCTGCGGTCGTATCAAGCTGCGCCCAGTGGAGCATTTTATTATAACTTGTAAACGGTCGAGATTCCCATCCCTAAACCATATATATTCTCGTATGGGACAATAAAACAAATCAAATGAAATTGAGGTTAAGTCCCCTGGGGTAACCCCCACCCCAAAACCATATTTATTCTTGTATGGGACAATAAAATAATTCAAATGAAATATAAGGCGAGTCCCCTGGGGTCACCCCCACCCCCCTCCTGTTTAAGAACTTGTAAACGGTCGAGATCCCCACCCCTAAACCATATATATTCTTGTATTGGACAAAAAAAACAAATCATATGGAATAAAGGGTAAGTCCCCTGGGGATCACGACCCCTCCCTCTCCCCCACCCTTTTGAGAACTTGTAAACGGTCAAGATCTCCACCCCTAAACCATATGTATTCCTGTTTGTAATTTCAAGAAGATTTGAATGATATACAGGGTCAATCCATAGGCGTCACTTATGCATATCACAAACCAAATTGTACTGGACTTTGCCCAATGTCAGGCGACCATCGGAATGACGAATTATTGGAGCTTTGTTTGCGAGACTTCGTAACAGCATCCTGTTACATTTATTTCTTGTTACTGATAAGTTTTATAGATTTTGAAAAGACATTGTATTAATGATAAATAAAATTTTGGATTTTTTTCTTCTTTTCTCTGATAAAATGTTTGAAGAATTTTGTGGCAAGTTTGTTTGTTATTCTGTAAAAACTAATTTTCTTAATGCTATTTTTTTTTTTTTTTTTGATGAAGTGAACTCCATTAAAACTAAGCTTATATTGTCTATTAAGTACAGCTCTTTATAAGAACCAGGCAGAGTGCCATATACATGTGATTTATGAAGGTTCCAGATTTTATCTATAATTGGCCTAGTAGAAGAAGTAAATGAATACTGCTCAAAAATAATTTTGAGTGGGAAAATATGAGTGGTTGCCATGGTAACGGACACTCTATTTTTGGTTGTTAAGCGTGGTAAAATCTTTTAAAAATCAGCTAAATCACTAAAATTCAGAGCCTGATTATGAATAGTATCATGCATTTTCATTAATGTTCATATGTAACATTGATACAATTTGGTTTAAACTTCATTTTAGTGAAGACTGCATGTCAACCAAATTTGTAAATTTTTGAAAATTTTGCCAAAAATGCATATTTTCAACTTTTCTGAAATAGGAATTTTATGAAATTATCAAATTTTCTGTGGTGTTTTCAGAAATGTGCAAATGTGTACAGAATAGTTAGCACTGTAGTTATGAAGTTTGGATACCACTTTACCAAATTAAATAGAAAAATGCGTGGGACTTTCTTTAATTTTATCACCATAGCAACCAATTTTTTCCTTGGAAACGGATTTATTATTTGCAGAATATTGCAGTTTAAGAGCTTAAATGTCCTGAATTGTTTCATAACCGATAAGAAAATACATAAAAGCATCTGCTAACACTAAATTACCATTGTTAACAGTTGCTGACTTCAATAGTTACCATGGAAACACATATTATCCATAGCAACATCCATTCAAAAACTGCATTAATAGAAATTTATGTAAAAAAATAAATAAATAGAGGGTGTTTATATTCAAATTGGAATATGACTGCATGCTTTGCTTCACTCACAGTCTTGTCTGTTCTTTTCATAAGGTTCAACAAATGTAACATATAATTTAACATTGGGGTTGGAAGGTTGGGACAAAAGGGGTGGGGTAGATTATTTTTTTAAAAATATCATACATGTAGATTCTTGAAAAGATAACGTTTAGTCGGAGAGCCTGATTATTATATAGAATCAATTTTTTTTTCAGAAATTTCATATATTACATCGATACTAGGTTTTAGCTTCAGAGCTTAGTTAAGGAAGTTCGCTTGTCATGTTTTGGGATTTTTGTCAGGTTTTCGGAAACCTCTGGTTTTATTCATTTGAATGCCTAAAAAATAATTGGCCATTGACCCCCATTTTTCTTTTTATAAATCTTTTACATGTATAATGATAAGCCATTTGTAAAAGTCTTATAAAATTTCAATTATTCTTTAAAAGTTTTTGAGAATGTAAACTTGTCATGGATAAAGCTATGAAAAGTCAAGAGAGAATATTTTCCCACCAAAATTCTAATGGCTAATATCTCGAAAACAAGCACATTGACCTGTACATTTTTTTAAATCTTTTGATTCCTTTATTAATCCCCTATCGATATTAACTAGTGTTTTGAAAAGTTAATTAATTTGAAACTGCCTTAAGATTGCAGTTCAACCCTACTTTTAGATTTTTTGTTAAAATATACAAAAAACCACTTATTTTCATTTTTTCTGAATCATGGAGTTTTGTGAAATTATCAAATTTTCTCATGTGTTTTTTTTTATTGAAAAGTGTAAATAAGTAAAGCATAGCTAGCATTGTAGTAACAAAGTTTGAATACTACTTGACCAAAATAAATAGAATATTATGGGGCTCTCTTGAATTTTATCACCATATTAACGTATCTTCCCCTTGGAAACAGCGTTATTATTTGTTGACTTTTGCAGTATAGGGAATTCAATATTCTCAATTGTTTCCAAACCTTTAAGAAAATACATAGAAGCATACATATACTCTAAATCTAAACTACAACGGCTAAGTATTATTACAACAGTTGCCATGGTAACAAATATCACCCATAACAACATCCAATCAAAAGATATATAATATAATTTTATGTAAAAAACTATGTTAATAGTTTTCATTTTTCTAATGGGAATATAACTGCATGCTTTAATCTGTTTAACTCTCAGTCCTGTCTTTGCTCCTTGAGAAGACTCAACAAACAAAAATTTGAATATATACACTGTAGCATTTTGGGGGAGAAGTGGAGGTTTGGTAGTTTTTGTTTGAATCTTTCATAAATCCATATAAGGAAAATTGAGAGGTTTAGCTATAAAACCTGGTTTAATCTACCAATTTCTACATAAGAAAATGCCTGTACCAAGTCAGTAATATATGACAGTTTTATCCATTTGTTTGATGTGTTTTTCTATGTTGTGATGTTATACTATTGTTTCAGAAAAAGGAGAAGGTTTGGTACCATTAAACGTTTAATCCGCTGCAAATGTTTGCACCTGTCCTAAGTCAGGAATCTGATGTACAGTAGTTGTCGTTTGTTTATGTAATTTATACGTGTTTCTCGTTTCTCGCTTTTTATATATACTAGACCGTTGGTTTTACCGTTTGAATGGTTTTACACTAGTACTTTTGGGGCCCTTTATAGCTTGTTGTTCGGTGTGAGCCAAGGCTCCGTGTTGAAGGCCGTACATTGACCTATAATGGTTTACTTTTATAAATTTTTATTTGGATGGAGAGTTGTCTCATTGGCACTCACACCACATCTTCCTATATCTATTTAGCTTTTGATCTGTCATTTGCTTATGGCCTTTCTGTTTAGAATTATCCTCAGTGTTCCGTATATTTGTTATTTTACTTTTTTTTCCTACAACATTTGGTTTCAATCTGGTAATCTATAATTATTCATGAAATGTTACTAACAGATGATGGACTTCATGGGAATTGCAATAGCACATTTTAGCTTTGTGAAGGTCCATGTAATTTTTGAAAGTAATGCTCTGACAATATAATGTCCTTCACCAATGGGAAGAAATTATGAAATTTTGGCAAAATTCTAATTTTCCTAGCACAATAACTTTCACAAATTTAATCCAAACAGCAAGAGACTCAACTTGAAATCTCACTTATAAATATAAGCTTACAAACCAATAATAGAAACATTTGGTTTAAGCATTTCCAAACTGAAACTGCAGTGACAAGGAAAGACAGATGGACAGACTGACCAAAAGAAAACATATAAAGTCATGGTCTTTTAAGAACACTTCACACATAACAAAGGTAAAATGTCTTTGTTATTACTGTGCTACAATCAGGATAATGCAATGCTAAGGTGTACATTTATTAACTACCTCAGATATACTGCACAGTTCAAATGTACTCATACCTTAAAGGGCTGATCCTAGACTTTGAAAGTGGTGTAGTTCCATAAAATAAAAATAAACAGCTGCGCCATGAGCGCATGTTACGCCCGACTTTTTCAAAGAATAAATTTCAATAACTTCTCAATGTCATATCACAAATTCATGAAAACTAAAGGGAGGTTATGTTAATTGATATAAACCCAACACCAAAGTTCGGCCGTTAGGTTTTCTTGTTTGGATTGTTTTACATTGTCATTTTGGGACCTTTTACAGCTGAGTATGCGCATAAGCTTTGCTCATTGTTGTAGGTCAGATGATAACCTATAGTTGTTAATTTCTGTGTCATGTTGGTCTCTTGTAGAGAGTTGTCTCATTAACAATTATACCACATCTCCTTTTTAAATTAAGAGAAAGATGAAAAAATCTAGATGAAAGTCGAAAATATTATATGGTATGTATGACAGAAAAAAGGGCTCCAGAAAGGTTCTCATAAGATGGTCACTTTAAGGCAAATAAACAGTTGACATGCAGTGGCACCAACAAAATTCAAAGTTGATCTCTGTTTTGTGGTAATAAGCATTGTGTATATATGTTTCATAAGATTTGGTTGAGGCAAACTAAAACTATAAAATGGAAACCAACTTTGTGACGACTATTGTACTGACGGACATGGGTTAAACCTGCTACCCCCAATTGCGGCGCAGCCATAAAAGTGTTTATTTTAGTTTTTGCCCTTGTACCTTGAAATCAAATGTGTGCAATGCACGGACATTGAAATTTGTTCTTTTATTTCACATGGGACACTAAAGTCTTGTATTCATGAAAGATTACAACTTGTTGGGACTAGAAAGCATGGATAGTTACAAAGAAAAAAATAAGATTGGTATGTACTGCGCTGATTCTAGTGTTGCAGTTAATTGAATAAGACCATGTGTGGAATTTGTCTTCAAATTATTACTGTTATTAATCTTGTATTTATGCAGACATTATCAGCTTTGTGGTTTCATTCCAAATCTCGGATTAATGCAAAGTCTTTTATAAAGGTTACAGAGACAGATACAGAAAATAGGGATGTAATTCATGTAAAGGTTAAAAAAGTTGAGAGTAGCAAAACGATTTTTTGAAGATTCAACCTAAAAAAAGGATACCTTTTACATGTTTACTATCTTAAAAGAGAGGAGGAGGATTTCAGAGGATAAGAAGTGTGCTTCAGCTGACCCCCCAAACACACACAAAACAAGATCTAATGTTATCGGAATCATAATTTTATGAGATATATGTAGTACGATGCATAGTAAGGAATGATTCATAATTAATACAATTATTTTGCACAATAATTTTATTTGATAATTTTACCGTGATAGCATAATTATTTAACCGGATTAGCACAATTCCAACTTAGTAGATGTATCTATTTGTTTATCTCGGAGATCCTGAATTCCAATTGGGATAGTAGTACAACAAAGGAGTTATTAATGATATGTTAATAGCTATATATTAAGAGGATTCCATTATACTGGACTTCTGATATTAACAATCAACAATTGACTATTATTATTTTTAAGTCCCCACCAACTTAAAATTGTTCAATTTCCTGTCCGTCTATCCGTCCGTCCATCACACTTCAGTTTCAGTTTAGAATTGCTTTGACCAAATGATTCTATTATTGGTTTGTAAGCTTAATATTATGTTACAGGTCAATTTTGGGATTTATGCTGGTGGAATAACATCTCAGACAGGTGTGTGCCCTAAGAAATTAAGAATTTTCTTACAATTGTTAAGAGCCATATCTATCTTGCCTTACCATAAGCCAGGTTGGCCTGGCAATCCCATGAAGTTCATCATCTGTTAACGTTCAAAAATTGATTATCAGATAATGAACTCGAAACAAGTCCAACCAAATGCAATTATCTTTTCAAGGATCTACTTGTATGAAACATTTAAAAAAAATCAACATACCCCCCTTTTTTTTCCAAACCCCCCAACCCCAATATTACATCATATATTACATTTATTGAACCATCTGAAGAAAAATACCAGACAAGACTGTGAGTGAAGCAAAGAATGAAGTCATATTCCAATTTGAAAATAAACACCTCTATTTATGTATGTTTTTACATAAATTTCTGTTTATGCAGTTTTGAATGGATGTTGCTATGGATAATATGTGTTTCCATTGTAACAATCAAGTCAACAACACTTGACGATAGTAATTTAAAGTTTGCGTTAGGTTTTATGTATTTTCTTATCGGTAATGAAACAATTAAGGACATTTAAGCTCTTAAACTGCAATATTCTGCAAATAAAACTCCGTTTCCAAGGAAAAATCGGTTGCTATGGTGATAAAACTAAAGAAAGTCCCACGCATCTTTCTATTTAATTTGGTAAAGTAGTATCCAAACTTCATAACTACAGTGCTAACTATTCTGTACACATTTGCACATTTCTGAAAAACACCACAGAAAATTTGATAATTTCACAAAAATTCCTATTTCAGAAAAGTTGAAAATATGCATTTTTTGGCAAAATTTTTCAAAAAATTTACAAATTTGGTTGACATGCAATCTTCACTAAAATGAAGCTTAAACCAAATTGTATCAATGTTTCATATGAACATTAAGGAAAAATGCATGATACTATTCATAATCAGGCTCTGAATTTTAGTGATTTAGCTGATTTTGGAAAGATTTTACCACGCTTAACAACCACAAAATAGAGTGTCCGTTACCATGGCAACCACTCAGATTTTCCCACTGAAAATTATTTTTTGAGCATTATTCATTTACTTCTTCTACTAGGCCAATTATAGATAAAATATGAAACCTTCATAAATCGCACTCTAACAATGTTTGAGTGTTAAATCATATCTAATTTTAGAGAACTTAGTCATCACTGGTTGTTGTTATTATATTACTGATTATATTATTGATTATAATTTGAAAAATTGCATCATATCTTATTTTAGAGAACTATTTATCCAGTTTGAGTTATTTCCCTTTGCACAGAAAATATTATGGATAAGACTTTTTGGGCCCAGTTTTCAAGTTGGTCCAAATCAGGGTCCAAAATTAAACTTTTGTTTGATTCAACAAAAATTGAATTTATGGGGTTCTTTGAAATGCTGAATCTAACCATGTATTGAGAGATTTTGGATTGTGGGCTCCTTTATCAAATTGGTCCACATTGAGGTCCAAAGGGCCCTAAATTAAACTTTTGTCTGATTTCATCAAAAATTGAATTCTTGGGGTTCTTTGATATGCTGATTCTAATATGAACTTAGATTTTGGATATTGGACCATAATAGGTATTTAAATGTCCAATTTCAAATATTTCAGTTCTTTGACCACATGCATTTTGTGTCACAAACCTATGCTGTGTCAAATATTCAATCACAATCCAAATTCAGAGCTGTTTTAAGCTTAAATGTAGTGTCCATACTTGCTCAACTGTTCAGGGTTCGACCTCTGCAGGAAAATCCGGTTTGCTGTCACTCTGGCAGCCTCTTGTATTTGACTGATATTATTTCATAACATGCTATTGTTATCTTCTCTGACTTTCTTCGCTTTCTTGAAGCCAAAACCGAACTGGGTATTTGATCGCTTTATATGGTGTAACACCACTAATTTGGGCCCAGCCAGAAAGCACATACCAGAAAGTAGTACATATTTAACACAAAATCGTTCCTACGCATGAGTGTAACTTTCAAAATATGTAGAATATCTAGGTATTTTTGGTATCAAATGAAAGCTGAATGACTGGTGATCATTGTAGAACACTTTTTGACTTATAATTTTGAATATTAAAAAAACTGCACCAAATTTTAAAAAGAGGGTACATTTTGCCTATTTGTCAGATCTGAAGTTATTGTTTTTGGTACATCCGAAGTTCCGGGAACCAGTTCTTTCTTATATGCCATTAAAGGTATGTTGATTTTTTCAGTATAAGAAAACATAAAGTGTTGCTTTGACATGCAATGATTGTCACTTTATTTGAACTTAAAACAAAAGAGCTGTGCCTGCTTGAAATTGAGGATTTTAACATAGAATGCAATGGGGCCATGAATTAGTGGTGTACTTCCATATTGTTAATGACCATCGAAACGTCTCTCTTGTTATCTTTGCAAACATACGATACTGTCTGACTTTGAATAGACGACCAATCAGTGACCTGAATTAATGTGAAGTATATTTAGTCAAAGGTAAACACTGATTTAAACATCCTTGTTAATCGCGACCGCGACTTTCCGACACTTGCCTGTATACATTTTAAAAAGAATTTTTCTTTTTGAATTAATATTTTTGTCAGTGAAGTAGCAGGCGCTAGGAGCCACGGTAAACGACAGATTTCTGTCAGTTGAGTACTTTTTATACGCCCGTTTACGGGACGTATTATAGTATACCGTTGTCCGGCTGTCCGTCGCCAACATGTCGGACATTAACTCAAAAACGCTTTAACCAATTTTTATAAAACTTTGGTGAATTGTTTATATCTATTGATGTGAGCTCCCTTTCGTTTTTTATAAAATTTAGATTTTACGTTTCCGAGTGATGGGGTTTTATTCATTAAAAAAGGGGGATTTTCAAGTTTTCGGACAATAAGTCAAGAATGCTTTCACCAACTTGCAAGAAATTGTGGTGAATTGTTTATATCTATTGACATGAGCTCCCTTTCGATTTTTATAAATTTTAGATTTTACATTTCTGAGTTGCAGGGTTTTATTCATAAAAAAGGGGGGATTTTCCAGTTTTCAGACAAAAACTCAAAAATGCTTTCAGCAATTCTTATGAAACTTTGGTGAATTGTTTGTATGTATTGAAGTAAGCTCCCTTTAGAATTTTATAAATTTTACATTTTACATTTCTTAGTAATGGGTTTTTTTTATTCATTAAAAAAAGGGGTGATTTTCCAGTTTTCGGACATTAACTCGAAAATGCTGTCACCAATTGTCATGAAACTTTGGTGAATTGTTTATATCTATTGATGTAAGCTCCCTTTTTATTTTCATAAATTTCTAATATGACATTGAGAATTAATTGAACTTTATTTGTGTATAGTCTGACAACAGATTTACTAAGTATTGCACAACAGCAAGAAATCTTTAATTGAATATAAATTCAATTCATCTAACCAATTTCAAGTTGTTTGACTACATTTATTCAGAAACTAATAATATGTCAAATATTTAATTACAATCCAAATTCAGACCTGATTCAAGTTTGAATATTGTGTCCATTTTTGCCCCAACTGTTCAGGGTTGGACCTCTGCGGGCGTATCTAGCTGCGCTCAGCGAAGCAGTTTATTTTTCAAGTTGCCACCTGGGCTACCACAAATGAATAAAAAGATCTTCCAGGTCAATTTCTGGTCACTATGTGTGACTGGGCGACCGTTAATTTTTTTCCCTGTTAACATACATCTTATTTTTAACATTCCAGGGGAGGAAACTATCAATGTTATTATCTATTACGATAGATTGCAACAAACAATTAAGTGAAAATCTTTTGTCAATATATATTACAGTTTCTTAGGAGTAGCATGCGCAAGCAAAAGCAAAAAATTATAACATGACCTTGACCTTTCACCTGGACCTCATTTTCTTCTTGGTGGACCCAGAACCTCAAATCAAAAGATCTATCACGTATGCTTTACCAGTTACAATTACCTTTCACTTATTTTAAATACAGAAGGGGAAATAACTCATATGGAGTCTCCAGAACACTTGGGTCAGAATTTAAACGTAACATTCTGAGGATATAACAAGCAATTTGGTAAAAATAATTTGTTGCTTTCTTTTATGGTTGCGAAGGAGTAGTGCGAAAAAGAAAAACAGTGTTTGGGGAGATAACTCTTACAAAGAAAAGTGTTCAGTTAAACGGTCAGTTTCAAAAGCGTAAAAACTGTATGATATCATATACCAAATATCTAAGCGAGATCTTTTGAAACAACAATACAGCGAAGATAAAAAAATTAGGCGGAAGGAAAAAAAAAGAAAAAAAATTAAAACCAATTGTTCAGAGAACAATTGAAGGTCTTTCCACCTGAAACAATATATTTTTATATGAAAATATTAAAATCAGGTTTTAAATGTCATTTCCAGTGTCAAATGATATAACTTATTGTAGGCTGATTCCAAAATTTATAATTTCTATACACTTTTGTTTAAAATAAGGGAGATAATTTGTTACTTCCGATTTGAAAAATGTCACTTCCGGTTTTATTTGGTAGTTTACTTGACACAGATTCCAAAATTATATGATTCTATATACTCTTACATTAAATAAGTACAAACATAGCTACTTCCGGTTTACACAAGGTCTCTTCAAGTTGGTTTTTTTCAAGGTCGTATGGCTTGCAACCTAATGCAAAAAGTCCCATGGCTTTATTATTTATACATATGAAGTAAAAGCAAAGGTCAAAATCTAGAACATCATATTTAATTATGACCTTGACCTCAATTTCAAGGTCATAAACCAAGGACTTCAAATCAAAAGACCCTAGGTCTCTATCACTTATGGTTCACCAGTTGCAAATGCATATCACTTATGTTAAATACATAAGGGGAAATAACTCTCATATGGAGTCTCCGATCCCTTCGGTCAAAATTATTCTCATTATCCTGAAGATGTAAAGAGCAATTTGGTAAAATAAATTTGTCACTTTCTTTTACAGTTGTGATGGAGTAGTCATAACAAGAAAAACAGTGTTCGGCGAGATAACTCTTACAATGAAAATTGTTTCGGTTAAGCTGTGTCAGTTTCAAAAGCATATTAATTGTTTGATATCATTTATAAAATATCGAAGCGACATCTTTTGAAATACCAATACTGCGCAAGAAAAAAATTAGGCAGAAGAAAAAAAAACATAATTAAAAACCAATTGTTCAGAGAACAATTGAAGGTCTTTCCACATCAATTTTCAAAGTGAAAAGAAGCGAATTCCTGTTTACTCAAAGTTAAAATTGGCATCCCATCATAAGTTTCTCCATACTGATGCGATAAATAAGAGGTTTCTAAATACTTTTGAGTGAAATAAGGGATATAATGTGCTACTTCCGAAAGTAAATGTCACTTCCGGTCTCATATGATAGCTTCTTTCACACTGATTCCAAAAATATATAGTTTATATATACTTTTGCCTGTAAACAAGGAGATAATTGGCCACTTCCGGTTTATCAAAAGTCACTTCTTGACTTTAGTGATAAGTTAATGTATTTAAATTACAAAATATATGGATTTCTAGTCCTTTTCCATGAAAAAAGTGCAAAAATGGCTACTTCCGGTTTTCTCAAGGTCACTTCCGGTTGTCATTTTCAAGGTCATATGTCATCCAACCTTTTGTAAAAGGTCATATGGCTTTATAATGAACCATGTTGAAGAAATAATCAATTAACCTTATAATTGGACATTTCAGGGGCACTAACTCCTATTAGATGCCATTAGATTGTTTCAGACCAAATGTAACATATCTTCATTACAATTAAGCAAACATTTTGCACTTGTTCTTTTATAGATATATTTAAAAGTGTTGGAGAAAATGCAAAAACAAGGAAATATCAAAATTGAGAACTTGACCTTGACCTTTGACCTTGACTTCATTTTCTAAGTTAGGACCTAGGGGCCTCAAATAAAAACATTCTTAGGTTATACGGTTAACGGTTTATGAGTTAAAAAAACATACCGACAAATTTATTTGGTAAAGGTAGATAACTCCTATAAAATTTCATCCAATCGCTTCAATCCAAATTAGCCAAAAATTCCTGAGTATGTAACGAACAATTTAGAAAAAGAATTTTGTCGATATCTTTTTTTGTTACAAAGGAGATGCACACACTTGATTAACAGTGAATAGGGAGATAACTCTTACAAAGAAAATTGTTCGACTAAGCAGGGTGAAATTTAAAAGCGCATACACTGTACGATACAATGTAAGAAATATCTAAGCGACATATTGCGAAACAAATATTTATCGCAACAACAAAATTTGGCGGAAGAAAAAAAAATTAAGATAATAATAATAATTAAAAACCAATTCTTCAGAGAACAATTGAAGGTCTTTCCACTCATAAAGATCTATTTTGATATGAAAAAAATAAAATTTGGTTTCAAATGTCATTTCCAGCGTCAAATGTTAGCTTATTGTACGCTGATTCCAAAAATATATGGTTTCTATACATTTTTTTTTAAATAAGGGAGATAATTTATCACTTCCGGTTTGAACAATGTTACTTCCGGTATAATTTGAATGTTTACTTGACACTGATTCCAAAAATATATGGTTCTATATGCTTTTATATTAAATAAGTACAAAAAATAGCTACTTCCGGTTTACACAAGGTTACTTCCGGTTGGATTTTCCAAGGTCAAATGGCTTGCAACCTAATGCAAAAAGTCCCATGGCTTTATCATGTATACATATGAGGTAAAAGCAAAGGTCAAAATCTAGAACGTCAAATTTACCTATAACCTTGAGCTCAATTTCAAGGTCATTAACGAAGGACCTCAAATCAAAAGACCCTAGGTCTTAATTATATATGGTTAATGAGTTATATCACCATACACATATTTTTAAATACAAGAGGGGAGAAAACTCTAATTTAATGTTAGCGTACCCTTTAAACCAAAATGTATGTGTTACGACATGTCGCAACTAACAATTTAGTAATAATATGTTGTCGATATCTTATACGGTTTTTGAAAAGAAGTGAAAACAAGCCAAAATAAAAACAAAATTTAGAATATGACCTTTACCTTTGACCTTGACCAAATTTTCATTTTTTTGGACCAAGGACCTCAAATCAAAAGACTCTAGGCCTATATCACTTATGGTTTACCAGTTAGAAATACATATCACTTATATATAATGCATAAGGGGAAATAACTGTCATATGGAGTCTCCGAATAGCTCCGGTCCAAATGGTCACCCTAATCCTGAAGACGTAACAAGCAATTTGGTAGAATAAATTTGTCATAATCTTTTACGGTTGCGAAGGAGTAGTGGACACAAGGAAAACAGTGTTTGGGGAGATAACTCTTACAACGTAAAGTATTTGGTTCAATGGTGTCAGTTTTAAAAGCGTATAAACTGTTCGATATCATATGCGTAATATCTAAGCGACATCTTGTGAAATAACAATACCCCGCAAGAACAAAATTTAGGCGTAAGAAAAAAAAAAATAATAATCAGAACAAAAACAATAGGTCTTTCCACGGAAAAGTGGAAAGACCTAATTATAATCAGAACAAATACAATAGGTCTTTCCACCAAAAAGTGGAAAGACCTAATTAAAAACCAATTGTTCAGAGAACAATTGAAGGTTTTTCCACATCAATTTTCTAAATAATTGATAAGAAGCTACTTCCAGTTTACACAAAGTTCCTTTTGGCATCCAATCATAGGTTTCTTTATACTGATTCAATAAGTATATGGTTTCTATATATACTTTTGCCTGAAATAAGGCAGATAATTGCCAACTTCCAGTTAAGAAAATGTCACGTCCGGTCTCATATGATAGCTGTATTTACACTGATTCCAAAAAATGGTTTATATATACTTTTGCCTGTAAAAAGGCAGAAAATTAGCTACTTCCGGTTTAGAAAATGTCACTTCCGGTTTCATATAATAGCTTTATTCACACTGATTCCAAAAATATATAGTTTGTTTATACGTATGCTGTAATAAGGGAGATAATTTGCTACTTCAGGTTATAGAATGTCGCTTCCACTCTCAAATGATAGGTTGATGTATGCCCATTTAAAAAATATATGGATTCTAGGTACTTTTCATGAAATAAGTGCAAAAATTACTACTTCCGATTCACACAAGGTCACTTCCGGTTGACATTTCTCAAGGTCATATGTCACCCAACATTTTGCAAAAGACCTTATGGCGGCTTTATCATGTACCAGTCTGAAGTAATAATTTACCTTAAAATAAAACATTTCAGGGGCAATAACTCCTATAAGATGCCATTCGATTGTTTCAGACCAAATGTATCATATCTTCATCACTATGAAGCAAACATTTTGCACTAGTTCTTTTATATTTAACAAATTAAACAAAACTTACCTAAGTTGTAGTTTGATGTTAATTTGGTAAGGTCCAATCTACCAGAATCACATGAGTGAACAGATGATCACATGATGCAAATCAGACTTCAGAGTGGAGAAAGTCAGGAACTGAAACTTCCATAATGAGGGTGGGCACAAATCACAACTCGGGCGGGCATTAGATTCTGGTAGATTGGACCTTACCAAATTAACATCAAACTACAACTTAGGTAAGTTTTCTTTAATTTGTTAATTTAGTAAGTCCAATCTACCTATAGAATCACATGAGTCTTTAGAGTTCAGTTCTGCACTTTCAGTCAAAATCTTTGTTAAGTAGCAACAGTTATACTATAAACACTACATATTTTCACTACTTGGAAAACACTACTAATTCTAAATTTCGGAAATTATATATACATCCTTATATACATAAAACTATCTTATTTCCCCTTGGCCAATAAGATTTCTTTACTGAAGGAGCTGTCATTAGTAATTGGTCTTTGATAAAATTTTCTAAACACACTATCTTTCCTCCATCCAGCTGTGCGAAGAATCGTAGCTATTGGAATTCGTCCACTAACATAGGAAGTAGCAGCTCCTCTAGTACTATGAGGTGTAAAGATTGTCATATCTATTCCAGCCAAAATTAAAACTTGTTTAATCCACTTAGCAATGGTACCCTTTTTTACAGGTTTATACGGCTTTTGGAAACTCAAAAACAATTGAGTATTATTAAATCTCAACTTATTTGTGCGTTCTAAATATTCATGTAATGTATGAACCACACAAATTCTAAAATCTGGCTTAAATGCCTCTATAAATATCTCTGGTAACTGATATCCAGTCTAGTTTGCTTAAGCAAGTCTCCATATCTAATTTTAACTGAGTATGTATCAAGTTCCAAATTTCTAATATCTGTTAAGAAAATACTCTGCATTCTTTGACCTGTTATTAAAGCTAATAACATGGCCAATTTTAATGTTAAGTTTTTTAATGTAATATCTTTCACTGGTTTCCAAGTCTTTAACAGACTTAATACAATTTCCACATTCCAGGTACAATTATACCTAGGTAAAACCGGTTTCTTGTTAAATATTCCCTTCATAAATTGTTTAACATGAAAATGTTTTCCAATTTGCACATTAGTAATAAGGTAAACAAAACTGGATACTGCTGATTTAGCAGTATTAACAGCACTATATCCTAAGCCGTGCAGATGCAATTCTAACAAAAATTTTAATACACTATTTACAGATGGATCAAATCGATCCGTTTTTTCTTTGTCACAAAAAAGCAGCCATTTTTTGATATATGTCCCATACTGTTTTTTGGTAGAATCTCTCCATGAATTGATGATGATGTCGGCAGCCTCTGCTGATACTCCTCCCTCACACATTTTATTCCGGAGATCTTGAAAGCCGCCAATCTCATGTTTTTCAAAGGATGAGTTGATTTGTTTTGGGATTCGTCAGAATCATTTCCACTTTTGGCAAAATATATGGTTGATCGCAAATCATTTGTAATAGCTGAGGAAACCAAGGCTGTGTCGAAAATAAAGGTGCTATAACTAATGCGGTTGCTTTTTCCTGACAAATTTTCTGTAACACTGCACTGATCACACTGAAAGGAGGGAATATATAAGCATAAAATGTATTCCAAGTTAAAGAGAATGCATTAACAGCCAAAGCATTCACATCCGGGCCAAAGGATACATATTGTTCTAATCTATTGTTATGCTTTGATGCAAATAAATCAATGTCACATGGACCAAGTTTATTCATTATACACTCAAAAATACTATCAATAATCATCCATTCCATATCTGAATTACACTTGTGTCTGCTTAAAGCATCTGCTTTTATATTTAACTTCCCTGGGATATGAAAAACACTAAGCCAAATTTGTCTATGTATACACCACAACCATATCTCTTTAGCTAAATTATTTAACTCCTCTTTTCTTCCTCCCATTTTATTCAAATACTTAATGGCAGTTGTATTACCAAGAAATAATTGTACATGTTCATTACGAGTTCTGTCACAAAAGGCTTTTAATGCAAGAAAAGCTGCTTTCAGTTCCAAAAAATTTATGTGTTTATTACGTTCACTTAAACTCCAAACACCTGATAATGTAAGATTATTTGTTACATCAAGTGCTCCATATCCTAACATACTACTGTCAGATTCAAATTTTCTATCTGGTGGTTTAAAAACAATAGGTTTATAACTATCATGAATGTTTTCAATCCACCAGTTTATACATTGTTTACTCTCATTTGATAATATAATCCTAGCCTCAAAATTTCCTTTATTCAATTTCAATTCAACATCCTTTTGTATTTCTAAAGTTTTATAAAAAAACTGGTGCATATAAAACACCATGTTCACTGGCAACCAACTTTCCAATTAACTGTGCAAATTCACGTATAGTAACAAAACACTTCACTAACAAATTTTTGCATAATTCCACAATATTTGCAACTTTCTTGGGTGCTAGTTTCACTACCATGCTCACAGAGTCTATATTGAATCCTAAAAATTCAATGTTTTGAGCCGGCACAACAACTGATTTTTCTTTATGTATAGTATCAAACAATTTCATTGTTTCTTGGACATTATTTAGGCATTCCTCATAAGTATCCCCTGCCAATAAAATGTCATCAATATACGCACAATTAACATATCCTTCTTTCCTTAAAGAAGATAAAACAGGTTTTAACAACTTTGTGACCTTTCCATGTAAATCTCAAAAATTTTCTATCTTCCTTTTTAATTCCTAAACTGTAATATGCATCTTTAATATCCAACTTTGCAAAGAAATTTTTATTTTTTACTAATTCTAATGCTGACTTGAAAGTTTCCAACTTGAAATGTTTATATTCCAAATGCTCATTCAGATTACTTAAATTTAATATTAATCTAAATTAACCATCAGCTTTGGGCCTAATAAAAATACTAGATAATACTTCCCCACACTGATGAATTACAGGTTCAATAACCTTTTTATGTAAAAATTTTGTAAACAGATTGTCGATAACTATTTGTTCACTTTCATTAAATTTAATTTCTTTCCGTGAACATTTACTACATGGTTCACATTCAAATTCCAAGTGATAACCTTGACATACAATATTCAAGAGGTTCCTATCACTTGTAATTGTTTTCCATGTTTCACTATACTGAGCTATTTTTCCAGCAACAAAGTTGTCAGTAGTATTATGAAGACAATTAAGATTTAATAATGTACTTACATTACTATTACTATGTGTGTCCATTTCTAATGGCCCAGATTCCCCTTTCCTTTCTTGTTGAAGGGTTTCTTCTGTTCTCGTCGTATCTGGGCCTTTTTGGCTAAAAAAATGTTTTTAAATCCACTTTTCCCTTTGAAACTTCCATTGTCAGACTTAAAATTATCATGACGAGAATAAGTATCCTTAACTTCAGGTACATGTGCCTTATCCCTATTCCATGCACTTTTATCCTTCATTTTATTGCCCAATTTTGTACTATCGTCTATTTCTTTCATCCGTTGTTCCAAATTTTCTCTGTCCCCAAATAAATAGTTCGGCGAAATTTTCTCATCTTCGTGGCTCAGAGCTAAATATTTTTTGTCTAAAGCTGGCGTTAGCAACTTCTTCCTTTGACTAGACAGATCTCTATGAGCATACAACAACAAATTTAAGGAGTCAAGGGATAGTTCAAATGTTTCTTCCAATTCTTCCGACGAGCTTTTCAAAGACTTTTCCATCAGCTGAACAACCGGGATCATCCCTTTAACGAGATACCCCTGGGTTCTTTGCAGGGATCTGTCATTATCTTTCAGACGTTTAGATGTTTCCTTAGAGCTCCACAGCACTTTATTTACCTTAGGGACCTCTAGAAATTCACAGTTCTCTGGCCGAACAAATTTATCCACTAATTCCTGAACTTCTTTATTTTTATGATCTACGGCAGACTCCGCCCCTTGATTAACGATTTTTGCTATCTCCTCGTGTACCGGCGATCCTAATTTTGGTTTCTTAGACAAAATGTTCTCAACTCTTTTCATTTTTTCCATTTTGGACATTTTCGTCGTAACTTTCATCCTTTTTTCCGGAGGTTCCTCCGCCATATCCTCCTCATCCTCCTGAGAAGACTCATAGTCACGTTCCGATTCCTCCTCCGAAACACTATCATAGAATGTATTTGGAGATTTGCCCCGTTTATTGTTTATCAACTGCGTCGGCGCAATCGGATCAGCTGTTTTCTTTAGAACCGCGTTTTTTATTTCAATTACCGATTTGGTTAGTTCATTGATAGCTTTTTGTTGTTCAAAGTAAAGCTTTTGATTGTTTATCAATTGCTCATTATATTGAGCTAACAAATCCGGTCGCTGTTGATTAACTTCAACATTTGCAGTAAAAGGTACATAGTTAGGCTCCAGCCCCTTTTTGTTTTTCTCAACTGTCGCTCGTTTCGGAACAGAATTTAATCGGGTGGCCTGTGAAGATGATGGAGCTCCAGTATGAATCAACTGAAGAGAACCATCATCCTTCACCACTATTGCCTGGTCTTGGAAAACATTGCAATTTTCCACCACTGGATCCAAAATAATAAATTCCTTTGCCATTGTTCGGAATTTCCTAAACACACGTGCCCTCTCTATCAGCACAAACACATTTAACAAAGAAAATTGTTTACAAACGTAATTTCATATCAAATGAAAATTATAAATAACATCACTATAGTCAAACTTTCAAACTACGAACAATTCCTGACTATCCAAACACTAAACATATTTGAAATTTTGAATTTTCGTCTCCTGAATAAAAAGTCTAACTTTGCATAACAAAGGATCAACCTCGTTCTGATTTGCATCATGTGATCATCTGTTCACTCATGTGATTCTATAGGTAGATTGGACTTACTAAAAAACTTTAAAAGTGTCAGAGAAAATGCAAAAACTAGCAAAAATCAAAATTGATAACATGACCTTGACCTTTGACCTTGACCTCATTTTCTAAGTTAGGACCCAAGGACCTCAAATAAAAAGACTAGGTTTATACGGCTTACGGTTATGAGTGAAAATCATAACGACAAATTTATTTGGTAAAGGTTGATAACTGCTATAAGATTTCACTGAATCACTTCGATCCCAATCAGCCAAAAATTTCTGAGGATGTAACTAACAATTATGAAAAAGAATTTTGTCGTTATCTTTTTTTGGTTACGGAGGAGATACACTCACAAGAAAAACCGTGTTTGGGGAGAGAACTCTTACAATAAAAAAGTCTTCGGCTTAACAAGATGAGTTTTAAAAGGGCAATAACTGTTTGATATAATATCCAAAATATCTAAGCGACATCTTGCGAAACAACTTTATACCGTAAGAAAAGGGTTTGGTGGAAGAAGAAAAAAAAATAATAATAATCAGAACAAATACAATAGGTCTTTCCACAGAAAAGTGGAAAGACCTAATTAAAAACCAATTGTTCTCCAAACCATTGAAGGTCTTTCCACATTAAATTGTTAAATATTTGATAAGAAGCTCAGCTGCAGTTTACTCAAATTTACTATTGGTGTCCAATCATAGGTTTTTTCATACTGATTAAAAAAATACATGGTTTCTATATAATTTTGTCTGAAATAAGGGAGATAATTTGCTACTTCCGGTTTAGAAAATGTCACTTCCAGTCTCATATGATAGCTTTAGTCACATCGATTCCAAAAACACATGGTTTCTATATAATTTTGCTAGAAACAAGGGAGATAAATTGTAACTTCCGGTTTAAAAAATTTTACTTCCAGTACCATCTGATAGGTTACTTCACACTGATTCCAAAAATATATGGCTCTAGGTCATTTTAAAATTAAATCAACGCAGGAAATGGCTACTTCCGGTTTAAAAAAGGTCACTACTGACTGACCTTTTCAAGGTCATATATCTACCAACCTAATGCAGAAGACCAGTGCTCCAGCTAGAAATCAAAAGGGGCAGGGTGCCAGTGGAGGGCAGGGCACTTTTTTATGATAGGAAAAGGCACTGCTCATTGTGACTTGGAGATCGAAAATGCCGACTCAAGCTAAAAACACTCGCTGACATATTCATCAAATTTATGACAAAAAGGTACATTGTCTTAATCAAATTACCTAGTTATTAACACCTTTGAAGTCCTGTCCACTGTAATTGATTATAATGACATGGGGGCAATCAATAGGTGTCATATATGTAATTTAACTTCCTGATAAGAAATCGATGAAACAAAAGGCAATTTTACCGAAACGGCACAAGGGTTTTTTGGAAAAAGGCGTCAGGGCAGAAGGGCGCGGTTGAGGGCACCCAGGGCGCGGCGCCCTTCTATTTTGGGCTAACGAGACCACTGTGCAGAAGACTCTTTAGCTTTATCATGTTTAAATATGATATCAATGCAAAGGTCAAAATCTAGAACATCAAATTTACTTTTGACCTTGACTTAAATTTCAAGGTCATCAAGCAAGGACCTCAAATCAAAAGACCCTAAGTCTTTACTATATATAGTTTATGATTTTATCACCATACAGCTAATTTTAAATATAAGAGGGAAGAAAACTATTAAATGTCAATGTACCCTTTCAACCAAAATTTATGTGTTGCGACATGTCGTAACTAACAATTTTGAAACATATTTAGTCAATATCTTATACTGTTTCTGAGGAAAAGACAAAATTAGCCAAAATCAAAATTTAGAATATGACCTTGACCTTTGACCTTGGCCTTATTTTCATTTTGGTGGACCAAGGACCTCAAATCAAAAGACCCTAGGTCCCTAGCACTATGAGTTACTATTACATTTCACCTATATCAAATAAATAAGGGGATATAACTCTCATATGGAGTCTCCAGATCTTTTTGGTCAAAATTTTTTGACATCCTGAGGATGTAATGAGCAATTTGGTAAAATAATTTTGTTGGTTTCTTTAACGGTTGCGAAGGAGTAGCAATTACAAGGAAAACAGTGTTTGGGGAGATCACTCTTTCAAGGAAAAGTGTTCGGTTAAACGGTGTCATTTTAAAACATATAAACTGTTCGATATCATATACCAAATATCTAAGCAACATCTTGCAAAACAAAATCTTCTCGCAAGAATTAAAAGTGGCGGAAGAAAAAAATAAATATAAATCAATTGTTTTAAAAACAATTGTTAACGTTCTCTCCCCTCCGAAACATGATTGATTGATTGATTGGTTGGTTGGTTGATTGATTGATTGATTAAAAGATTGCATCGGCACCTTCTCTGTGCGAGGCAGCAGACTTAACGTCCATATTCTGTCCGAACGTGGCTGCGTATTTATACATTCGGCACAGCCAAACGGACCCCTTGGATGTCCCCATAAACATTGATCCTAGCATCCTCCATTTATAAATTTTCTCTATTTTATGTTATCTCGGACTTCATGTTTTATTTATTTGTTGTGTATGCATTTTGTTTGAATTTGTAGGAAAACTGAGTAACATTTTCTATATTTGGATGAGGAATGTTTTTATTCTAAATTTAGGTCTGCGCACGCGGTGGTGTTTGTGAAGTCACGTGACGCTCAAATTATATATGTCTAAAGTTAGAAAATTAATATCTTTTCGGGGGAGACTGTTGAACAGACCACATGTGTATTGATAAGAGTAACAGGATAACTTTTGATTTTATTTTTTACAGGTTAATTGATGTCTGATCATGCATGCTTTTTTCGTACACATATTTACTGGAGCACAGATTTGTATTTTAATTCATGTTTAGAAATTTTATTGTAGGATTTCACTAATATTTACGAACTTGGGAGCGATTTCTACGTCATTGATTTTAATTTCTCAATCCAGGTCAGGCCGTCAAGCGGACCACACGTGTATTTATAGTGCTAACGGGAATATATTTTCTTGATTCATTTTACAGGTAAACTATTGTCTAATCGCTGATCACGAGTCTTCATTCATTGCATGCACACAAAAAATAATGCTCTTTTTATAGTACTTTAACAAAACGTTTTATATCGATTAATTTCAGAAAGTACATGAATTGGAGCAGATTTTTGCAGGGATGGATTTCTATTTCAGAAGTTTGTACATAAGAAGGATTAGCATTTTTACAGTAAAATGTACGGGACTGAAGGCGATTTTCTTTTCTTAGAAATAGGATAACTCAACAAAAAAAAATCAGTTGGAAAAAAGGGGGGGGAGTGTAGTGGTAGACTTTGGTTCATAATTGAGATAAGGTACATTTACAACAGGATAGCTGCAAAGTTTGAAGTTTTAATTAGTAATTTGATGATTTGACCATTTCAGGGACATTGACCATGCAACAAATAATTTCCAGTTAGGACATGTCGCTACAAACATTTTGGTTAAATTGTTTTGTCGATATCTATACCTCTCTCTGGGAAGAAGTGATATGAACTTAATGTAAAAAATTAGAACATGACCTTGACCTAATTTTCTTTTTTTTTTTGGACCAAGGACCTCAAATCAAAAGACCCTAGGTCTCTATCACTTATGGTTCACCAGTTACAAATACATATCTCCAGATCGCTTCGGTCAAAATTATTTTTGACATCCTGAGGATGTAACGAGCAATTTGGTGAAATAATTTTGTCGGTTTCTTTTACGGTTGCAAAGGAGTAGCAATAACATGGAAAGGCGATTGATGAAACGGTGTCAGTTTGAAAAGCGCATAAACTGTTCCATATCATATACCAAATATCTAAGCGACATCTTGCGAAACAAAATCTTCTCTCAAGAATTAAAAGTGGTGGAAGAAAAAAAAAAATATAATAATAATAATAATAATAATTAGAACTAAACCAATAGGTCTTTCCCTGGAAATAATAATCAGAACAAATGCAAAAGGTCTTTCCACGGAAAAGTGGAAAGACCTAATAATAATCAGAACAAATTTCTAAGGTCTTTCCACGGAAAAAGTGGAAAGACCTAATAATCAGAACAAAACCAATAGGTCTTTCCACGGACAATGGAAAGACCTAAATATACCGAACTCCAAGGAAAATTCAAAACGGAAAGTCCCTTAACAAATGGCAAAATCAAAAGCCCAAACACATCAAACAAATGGAAAACAACTGTCATATTCGTGACTTGGTACAGGCATTTCCTTATGTAGAAAATGGTGATTTAAACCTTGTTTTATTGCTAGCTAAACCTCTCACGTGTATGACAGTCGCATAAAATTCCATTATATTGACAACAATGTGTGAACAAAACAAACAGACATTATAGGTAAAAATGTCATAAATTGGGGCACAGCAGCCAACATTGTGTTATAATCTTAATCACTATAAAAACAACTATGTCAATAAAGAAAAACAAAATGGCATGTAGACACTCTTTATACAAAGCACATAGGCAAAATTGAAAGACAAGAATACAAAAAATTACCATAACACAATGGTGGAATGTATAAATACCAAGCCACGCCAAAAGGATATAACCAAATATGGACTGAACAGTAAAGGTTAAAAATATACAAAGACAATATAAAAGAACATTAGTACACGTAATTAAGATGATTACCGACCGTGCAAGGGCTGTATAGCCAGTCAAGGTCGTTAAAAACTTCCATTTGTTGTGTAATTAAGATGATTAACAACGTCAGTACCTGGAATCTATACTTTAAGACCATCGTGTATTATTTGTGAAGTTGATATAGAATATTTATCAACAAGGTCTTGGTATCTTCTGATGAAATTTTTTTTAGAAAAAGGACAAGACGTTCTTTGACATAACCCTGGTTAATCAACTTTGTGCTCAGACACTCGTGACGTTTTATAGAGTCTGAGTAGCAGCTGCAAGCTCTTGAATACCGAATGAGTTTGGAAATGTATATCCCATATGCAAGTGAAGTTGGTTTATTGCTGCTAAGGTGGGGGAAATTTATAATTTGAAAATTAAAATCATCCATTTTCTCATAGATTCTGGACTCTGGTACCGAGATGACTGCTTATGTCAAATTCGAGGTATAAGTCGAATCCATGACAAGTCGCCCCACTGCCAAATCGCCCCACTTTTTCACCAACTAGTCCCACTTTCTAAAAACGTCGCCCCACTCTTGTTTACCCACTCGCCCAACTTTGGAAAAGGTTAAAATCTCGTTGAATATAGGTCTGTCAACTCGCCCCACTTATAAAAAAGGATAGAATCCCGATGAATTAAGGTCTGCCAACTCGCCCAACTTTTGAAAAAGGGTAAATTCCCGTTGAATATAGGTGTGCAAACTCGTCCCATTTATGAAAAATAGTAAAATCCCGATGAATTTAGTCCTACCAACTCTCCCCACTGATGAAAAAGGTAAGATCCCGTTGAATATAGGTCTGCAAACTAGCCCCACTTATGAGAAATAGTAAAATCCCGATGAATTTAGTCCTGCCAACTCACCCCACTTATGAAAAAAAAGAATAAAATCTTGCTGCATTAAGTATTCTGGATGAGGTCATAGAAGGCTGGCTTTTCGTCGTTGTTCTCTTTGTTCAGGCGTCAGTGCCAGCCTTCTACGTCTTTGTTTGTCCTTGTAGGTTGTTTGAAGACACACCATGTAGTAATCTGTTAGAAAGAGCTGGTGATCCATGGTTTGCGGACATAACGGACGAACTTCTGTAGAACTGGGTCACGAGTTGGTAGACCTTTATTATATATTCATCGGGATTTTACCCTTTTTTATAAGTGGGGCGAGTTGGTAAACAAGAGTGGGGCGATTTTTTAGAAAGTGGGGCGATTTGGCAGTGGGGCGACTTGTCTTGCTTCTGTTTAAGTCTAAAAATGAAGCGGAGGAAGCCGTGTCTGTTGTTTCTTTAATTTCTAGTACTGGAGGATATAAAAATATGGAACCCAATCAGAAAAGTTTGGATTGGTAATGGAAAGAACATCATCAATATATCTGAATGTGAAATTAAATTATCTGGCTTCTTTGATCTCCTTGTTTTTGACAAGTGTCTGAAGGAACGCCAACTGATATGAAAATAAGAAGAGGTTGGCAAGGGGAGGCACACAGTTTGTTCCCATAGGAAAGCCGACAGTTTGTTGAAAAAGTCTGCCTCCAAATTCAACAAATATGTTGTCAATAAGAAACTCCAGCATACTGATCACTTGTTCCTTGGTGTAACATGTACAATGCAGTAGAAAGTAGAACATTAAATCGTATAGAGATGAAAATGATAAGCGACTGCAGTATCTCACAGGAGAATTTCTTCACTGCAAACACGAATTGAGAAAATAGCGATCCCTACACTTTTGCAAATGCTATATACAAAGGGAGGGAATTCAATTTCTTTTCAGTAATCTAAAGTGGAGGTTTCATCAGGTTTTTTCTGCAAACCAATATCCCTAAGCCAATAGCTTGTTTCAAAATTAGTTAAGACTTGAAAAAGCATTTTTTAGATGGAAAAAAAATGCAAAATTTTTAGTTTCCATTCTCTCACTTAAGTTTTACTTTACCAAATGTTATGAAACTTATACACAATGCATAACCACAAAACACAGATCAACTTGAATTTGGATAGTGTAACCATTATCGAGTTATGCCCCTTTATAAATCATAAATTGCAAAATTTTTAGTTGCCGTTCTATAACTTAAGTTTGCCCCAACCAAACATTATGAAAGCTATACACAATACTTATTACCACATTACTCAGATCAAGTTCAAGTTTGGGTAGCATCACTTTTATCGTTCTTGAGTTATGTCCCTTAATAATGTTGTATGCAAGCGGGGGCATCATCTGTGTCCATGGGGACACATTCTCCATTTATTTTATTTTTTTCAAAGTAAAAACTAAAAGCTTTATCAGAATATAGATATAGGTGGAACATTCCCTTCAGACATTATTTCAGTTTTTCAATTCATGATGAAATGGATCAAGTTAATTAAACATCATCATCATGTTGCCTTAAATTCCCTTTACAAGGTTTCATTATGTAACTTTCATAGTACATGCTTTTTTGTGTACAAAGTAATTGCATGGATGATTGTTTACAACAATTATAAGATATCGTTGTACTCTAATCAAGGTATTATTAGGACTATATCTGTTATTCTTCATTTAAATGGTAGAAACTTGGAATTGTCAAAAATATTTTTCAAAACCCAAAGATTTTAATAGCAGGTTATATAAAAATCAATGTAAAAACTGATTACAGACATTTTTTTTAATTTGGGGCACAAAATCTTATTCCAAAATAGCCAGTGGCACTTTTTGTCTTTAATCTCTTGATTTCGATACAATGAAATCTTTCCATTATGGTCATTCATGCATAGTTACCTAGTACATAGGAAAAGTATGTACTTAATATTTTTGAAAAGACAAGTTTCTATCATTTAAATAAAGATTAAACAATATGGTTCTTAATACCTTGATACTAGAGTACAACGTTATATTATATTTGTGGTAATTTAGCATCTGTGCAGCTACCTTGTACACAAAAATGTATGTACTATAAAACCTTGTGAAGGGAAATTTAAGCAACTTGATGATGATGATGGCAATCAGTTTTTATACGCCCGTTTACGGGACGTATTATGGTATACCGTTGACCGTCTGTCCGTCCGACCGTCGTCAACATGTCGGACATTAATTCAAAAACGCTTTAACCAATATGCATGAAACTTTGGTGAATTATTTATATCTATTGACGTAAGGTCCCTTTCGTTTTTTATAAATTTCAGATTTACCATTTCCGAGTTTTGGGGTTTTATTCATTAAAAAAGGGGGGATTTTCCAGTTTTCGGACAATAACTCCAAAAAAAATTTCACCAATTTGCATGAAACTTTTTGTGAATTGTATATATCTATTGACGTGAGCTCCCTTTCTTTTTTTTTTTTTTTTTTTATAAATTTCGGATTTTCCGTTTCCAAGTTTTTGGGTTTTATTCATTAAAAAAGGGGGGATTTTCCAGTTTTCAGACAATAACTCAAAAACAATTTCACCAATTTGCAAGAAACTTTGGTGAATTGTTTATTTCTATCGACATGAGCTCCCTTTTGATTTTTATAATTTTCAGATTATACTTTTCCGATTTATGGGGTTTTATTCATTATAAAAATGGGGATTTTCCAGTTTTCGGACAATAACTCAAAAATGCTTTCAGCATTTTTTATGAAACTTTGGTAAATTGTTTATATCTATTTCTGTAAGCTCCCTTTTGATTTTTATAAATTTTCGATTTTACGTTTCCGAGTTATAAGATTTTATTTGTTTATAGTCTGACAACTTATTTACTAAGTATTGCACAACAGAAAGAAATCTTTCATATAACCAATTTCAAGTTCTTTGACTACATTTATTCAGAAACCTATAATATGTCAAATATTTAATTACAATCCAAATTCAGACCTGTATCAAGCTTGAATATTGTGTCCATTTTTGTCCCAACTGTTCAGGGTTGGACTTCTGCGGGCGTATCCAGCTGCGCTCAGCGAAGCAGTTTCTTAATGTTTTTACAGAACTGTTATCTTAAAAATTATAGGAGCAAGGTTAAAAGTGTTAAATGCAAATAAGCAGAAAAATCTGTCGACCTTGTTTTCGATAAACTCATCATAGAAAACAGACTTAAAATTTTGTACGCCAGACGCGCGTTTTGTTGTACAAAAGACTAATCAGTGACGCTGTTAATGTCCTTGAAATATACATTTTGACAAATTTTCACATTGTTTTGTTGATATTTTGTTTCACCTGTAACGAAAGTGGTAGTATGGGAGATATAACTTTATAATATCCAATCACCTGACCTGGACCTGATTTCATGGATTAGTGATCAAGGTTAAAGTTACATGATTAGGTTAATTTTTCAGATACTAAAAGCAATAGGTCAACGCTATATTTGGTGTATTAAATGATTGTAAGGCGTACATATCAGACTGGCAGGTCTCATCTGACCTTGGCTTCATTGAAATGGTTCATTGGTCAATGTTTAGTTTTTTTCTCGCCTGCAACGGAAGTCGCGGAAAGCGAAACATAGGGATTGCTTTTCCGGCGACGACGATGACGATGTTGGCTTCAACAATTGTTAAGTATTCTGCTTAAGTTATTTTGATAGTAAGAACTTGTGTGATAGATCATTGATATTTAATATCAAGTTGCATTACTATCAGTACATATCAGTTTGACAATTATTTTGAGGCCCTGCAACCTATGTCATGGTCCAGTGACTTTGAATTAAATAGCAATTTTCAATGTTATGTTTTCTGCTTAAGTTAGTTTGATAGGATCTGCTTGTGATAGATCAATGATATTTTGTATGAAGTTGCATTACTATCAGTTCATATCATTTTCATGACTATATCGAGGCCCTGCCCCCTAGGTCATGGTCCAGTCACTTTCAATTAATAAGCAATGTTTAATATTAAATTTTAAGTCAGTTTGATAGGAACTACTTGTGATAGATCAATGATATTTTCTATAAAGTTGAATTACTATCAGTACATATCAGTTTGACGACTATTTTGAGGCCTTGTCCCCTAAGACATAGTCCAGTGATTTTGAATTAATTATTTTCAATGTCAAGTTTTCTGCTTAAGTTATTGATAGGATCTACTCGTGATAGATCAATTATATTTTGTACGATGTCGCATTACTAGAAGTCCCTGCTCCCTAGGACATGGTCCAGTGACTTTGAATTAATTGGCAATTTTCAATATTAAGTTTTTCTGCTTAAGTTAAATTGATAGAATCTACTTGTGATAGATCAATGATATTTTGTATGAAATTGCATTACTATCAGTACATATCAGCTTTGACAACTATTTTGAGGCCCTGTCCCCTAGGACATGGTCCAGTGACTGAATTAATTAGCTACTTTCCATGTTAAGTTTTCTGCTCAAGTCAGTTTGATAAGAACTACTTGAGATAGATCAATGAATTTTGTATAACGTTGAATTACTATCAGTACATATCAGTTTGGCGACTATTTTGAAAGCCTGTCCCCTAGGACATGGTCCAGTGACTTTGAATTAATTCATTTTCAATGTCAAGTTTTCTGCTAGGAACTACTTACAATCGACATAGATATTTTTTATAAAGTTACATTGCTGTCTGTACATTTCAGTTTGTAGACCATTTTCAGTTCCGTTTAGTTTCCTTAGTTTAGTCCTTATCTCTTATATTTTATGCAACAGGTCAACTTAATTTGGTGTATGGAATGATTGTTAGTTGTAAATGTCTGTCTGGCAGGTATCATATGACCTTGACCACATTTTCATGGTTCATTCGTCAATGTCAATTTTGTTGTTGTTTGGGTCTTTCTATAAGCAATAGGTAAACTATTTTTTGGTGTATGAAATTAATGTAAGGTGTAACTGGCATTCTTCATGTGATATTTGTGAAACCTTTATCTAAAAGACTTTTAACATAAAATCAATTGTGATCAGTAAAGCAGGCGAGATGTTTCAGGGTATGCACTCTTGTTTCCGTTTTTTACTAGGTTTTCCGAAGAAAAAAAAAGTTATTGAATTGGTGAAGTACAGCGGGCGGGCGGCTGCCAGCAGTTTCCGTGCAATAACTTATGAACCGATCAACAGTTGCTTTTCAAAATTTATTATATTGATACAAATGACAAAATGAAGGACAATTTGGATGTTGATGATTTTCACTATTACCGTTCAGGAGTTAGGGTCCTTGATATATTGGAAAATGTCCCGTTTTCTCATTTTCGTTCAATAACTTATGAACCCTTCTACCAATGGTTTTCAAATTATAATATGTTGTTACCGATGACAATATGGAGATCAAGTTCAATAATGACGAATTTCACTTTTACCATTCAGGAGTTAGGGTCCTTGATATATTGGAAAACGTCCCTTTTTCTCATTTTCGTTCAATAACTTATGAACCCTTCTTCCAATGGTTTTCAAATTATAATATGGTGTTACCGATGACAATATGGAGATCAAGTTCAATAATGACGAATTTCACTTTTACCATTCAGGAATTATGGTCCTTGATCTATTGAAAAAGACACTTTATGTCGTTTCCAGCAATAACTTATGACCCACTTGACCAATGCTTTTAAAATTTTAATAAGTTGGTACTGATGAAAAAAGGAGCTCAAGTTTGATATTGAGGATTTTCATTTATGTCGTCCAGGAGTTATGGTTCTTATAGATTGAAAAAACATGCACTTTATGTCATTTCCCTGCAATTACTTATATAATTATGAACTGTTCAACCAAGGCTCTTAAAATTTAAATATGCTCTATCTGATGACAAAATGGTAGTCAAGTTTGATATTAACGATCTTTATTTTTGCCGTTCAGGAGTTATGGTCTTTGATATATTGGAAATTTGCACTTTATGTTGTTTCTGTGCTATCACATATGAACCGTTCAGCCAATGTTCCTTGCTCGATTAAAAATAAGGCATAAAATGTGACAGCCAAAAAAGCCTGAAAACGTCTTCCAAAATTACAGAAAACCAAATTTGCTGTCAATTTAACAGCTCATTACTTGTTTGCAGTGATGGCTATTATTTAAAATAAAAACTATATGAACTAGGACATGTAAATACAAAAATGATCAGCAACAGGAAGAGTGACTGTACATATTAAAGTCCTAATTAGTTACTGGCATTTTTTTAACCAGGTGAGCTTTGCAGGCACAGTTGTGTCTCTTGTTTACAATTCTTACAATATAAATAAGAAGATGTGGTATGAGACTAGGAGTGCCAATGAGACAACTCTCCATCCAAGTCACAATGTATAAAATGTTAACAATTATAGGTCAAAGTACGGCCTTCAACACGGAGCCTTGAATTGGCTCACACCGAACAGCCAGCTATAAAGGGTCCCAAAATGACTAGTGTAAAACAATTCAAACAGGAAAACCACTGGTCTAATCTATATAAGAAACGAGAAACACCTATGAACCACACCAACAAACGACAAGCACTGAACAACAGGCTCTTGACTTAGGACAGGTACATAAAAATGCAGCGGGTTTAAACGTTTTATCAGGCGTCAACCTTACAAGCACTGAAATTTCCACCTATTTGTTATTTCATGTTATGTTTGGTAGCAAGATCTGTAACATTTTTGTACAGGTTTTTTGTCGAGCCTGCGACTTCTGTCGCAGAAAGCTCGACACAGGGATAGTGATCCGGCGGCGGCATTAACTAACTACTTAAAAGCTTTATATTTTAGAAGGTTGAAGACCTGGATGCTTCATACTTTGTATATAAATGCATTTTGTTATGAAGTTTCCGTCTGTCATATGTCCATTGTCCTTGACCTCATTTTCATGGTTTAGTGACTACTTGAAAAAAAAGTTAAGATTTTTTCTAGTGGTAATTTCTCTCTTATAATAGGATAACTATATTTAGTATGTGCGTACCTTGCAAGGTCCTTGTGCCTATCAGACAGTTTTCATCTGACCTCGACCTCATTTCATGGATCAGTGAACAAGGTTAAGTGTTCGTGGTCAAGTTCATATTACAGATACTATAAGCAATAGGTCTACTATAATTGGTGTATGGAATGATTGTAAGGTGTACATGTCATCTGATCTTGACCTTATTTTCATGTTTCAGTTAAGTTTTTGTGTTTTGGTCTTTTTTCTAATACTGTATTCAATAGGTCAGCTATATTTGGTGTATGGAAATATTTTACGATGTACATGTTAGTCTGGCAGGTTTTGTTTGACCTTGACCTCATTTTCACGGTTCATTGCTCAGTGTTAAGTTTTTATGTTTTGGTTTGTTTTTCTTAAACTATAAGCAATAGGTCAACTATATTTGGTGTATATGTCTATCTGACAGGTATCATCTGACCTTGACCTCATTTTCATGGTTCATTGGTCAATGTTAAGTTTTCATTGTTAAGTTTGTTTCTTAGATACTATAAGCAATATGTCAGCTATATTTAATGCATAGATTGATTGTAAGGTGTACATGTCTGTCTGGCATGGTTCATCTGACCTTGACCTCATTGTCATGGTTCATTGGTCAGTGTTAAGTTTTCCTGGTTAAGTTCGTTTCTAAGAAACTGTAAGCAATAGGTCAACTATATTTTGTGTATGGAATGATTGTAAGGTGTACATGTATTTCCGGTTTGGTTTATCTGACCTAGACCTCATTTTCTTAGATCATGTTAAGTTTATGTGATAATTGAAGAAAAGCTTTATATTTAGGACTATCAACATAAAATCAATGATCGGTAAAGCAGGTGAGACATTTCAGCGTGTGCACTCTTGTTTTTGCAATAACCTCATTTGGTCTTATAGGTAAAGAAACTGTTCACAGCAAAAATGCTTTAAAATATCAATATGACAGAAACCATCTGCTGACCCTTTATAGTAGTAATTGTGATTATCGTTTATGGAAAATAGTTGGAGATGTAACTAGAATTTCTCCTTTCGAGAGCAATGTTTTCGAGTTCCTTAATATTTAAAAAATTTTAAATTTAGAATGTTTTTTTTTTTTTTCAGATGACAAACGTTTGAGCGATTACAAAATATCTGATGGAGACAAACTGTTTCTGTTTCATAAGAAAAGACAAATAACCTTTACTACACCAGATGCATGTGCAATATCAGCTCAAAATATAACCTGGGGAAAATTAGAAAACTTTTTGAAAAGACATTTTACTCATCAAGATGCTGAAAAAGTAGCAACAGAATTTAAAAAGGTACTAGATTAGCTCGTCATAGATAAAAGGATTAAAATCGTATAAGCCAGCCGCACGTTTCGTCTACAAAAGACTCATCAGAGACGCTTGAATAAAAACAAGTTCAAAAAGGTCAAATACAGTATGAAGCTGAAGAGCATTGAGGACTTAAAATTTTGAAAATTTTTTGCCAAATACAGCTGAAGTAATCTTTTCCTTGGGTAGAGTATATCATGAAGATATCAGCCAAATCGATACAGTGCAGCTGAATTAAAGGTTGCAGAAGTAGGTTTTGCTCATGTTTGTCCATGGTTGAACTACAGGTAGAAGTTGGAACGGGGACCCAGTTATTTCCCCCATTGAAACGCATTGAAAATCATAGTAAATAAATGGGGTGCTGTTCAATAAATGATTTTGATAGCCACCTTGGGACTTCTGTTTCATGTTAGGCATTGGTTTCGAAGTTTCTAAGTACAATCTTGGTGCCTCATGCTGTTTCATGTTAGGCATTGGTTTCGAAGTTTCTAAGTACAATCTTGGTGCCTCATGACCGGCATTTCGTTGCAAAATGTTGTTATGATTGACAGCAGGGTCAGTCAGTCTACTTCCGGAGAAGAATAAAGGCTAGAATTTAGGCAATTTACTCTATGTATTGACGCCAGATTACATTTAAATTAATCAAAAGTTTTACAGAAATTCAAACTAGAAAGCTTACCCTTTCAAATAAATCTACATTCAGTTACAGAACTTGTGCAATAATAACAGTACATCATTTTAAATAAAAGTTATAAATTTTTTTTAAGAACTACATTCGTGGGTACTGGACTGGTTGCCGTAACTGGTATTCTTATTCCAGTTATTGCATCGGTTTCTTATATCAACAGAATGAGGTCTTGCATTTATCGTTGCTAGGACGTAATAGTATCATAGTAAGGTCGTACTAAGGACGACAAGGGCGTAGTAGCAGCATACTATTGTCTTCCTCATCGTATTATAATCGTATCAATATCGTAGTAGAAGCGTAATAAAGACGCAGTGAAATCGGGATAGTCGCAGTGAAATCATAGTGAGGTCGCAGCGAAATCTTTTCCATTGGTTACCTGATTGCACCACGATTTCCAATAAGATGCTTCTACGACCATCCCGATCTTACTACGACCTTCCTACGCTTCTACTACGACTAGTTTTGGCCACGACTGCACTACGAATGTTTTGAGCATATTCAAAGTTGGTCGTAGACCTCCACGATCATGAAGACCTTGGCACGTTTTTACCACGACCACCACGATCTTCCTACGAATTCAAAAAATTTTCATAATTTCTGAGGTCGTAACGGGATCGTGGTCCTTGTGTGATGGGGGTATTATCTCTATTTTAGTCTTTGGGGTAATTTTGTATTGAGAAGTGCCTGTACTAAGTCAGGAATATGACAGTTGTTTTCCATTCGTTTGGTGTGTTTGAGCTTTTGATTTTGCCATTTGATAAGGGACTTTCCGTTTCGAATTTTCCTTGGAGTTCGGTATTTTTGTTATTTTACTTTTTATATATATTCAGAGAAGCCTTTTATTGGCCCAAAAGAAGCAGTAGCTTTCAAAAGGTAAATCTCGCATAAAAATAAATGCGTTTTATTGCACAAACGTGAAAATTTGTTCATGGAAACGTAACAAGCCGACAATAATGACTCTTTGTTATTATACCAAAGGCAATATAAAGTTCTTCCTTGGTAACTAATTTATGAATTAACATATTCAAATCTATCTTCCCGTCGAGGAGTGGACTCATTTTGAGTGTAGAAACTCTAGCGTGATGAACTGCTATAAAAACTTCCAAGTATGCACAGTTAAAATATAGTCTGTGTGAACAGTGAAGATGTAAGATGGTCTAAATGCGTTGTGGAGAAGTATGGACATACCGGCAGCTTAAATGGTGTGTCGAAAATGTTCCACAGGCGGGAAAGCTTTGATATCTGGAGGTGTGGTGTTCAAAGATATGATACGGTAGTGGCAGGTATGAATGAATACTTGAAACAGTCCAGTTTGGTTCTTATCTGTCTGATGTTGTTTGAAACTGAACCACTGGTCCTGATGTTTTGGAAATGGAGCAGGTGGTGAACAGAAACTTCTACAACACTGTTCACAATTGTGTAGAGCATTACAACTCTGTTCTTGGCTCTCCTGTGTTCAAGTGGTTTCCAACCTAGTTGTTTTATCATGTTCGTGACACAGCCAGGGTCCCCTGTAAAGTAATCCCTGTGTCGAATCGGGCAACCTGGCGTTGTACATTTTCTAATTGCTGGATTTGTTGTTGCTGGTAGGGATTACAGACAGCTGGCATACTCGTGGACAGGCCTCACTAAAGTTGTGTAAGCCTGACTTTTTACATCCTTGGGACAATTCCTGGAGTTCCTACGCAGGAATCCAACTGATCTGGTGGCTTTCGCTGTCGTCTGTTTGGTGTGCTCTCGCCACGACGGATCCTTGCTGATGCTTGCCATCTGAGACACTTTTAAGGGTATGATCATGAAGATGGTAGTCGAACTTGGTAAGGTTGAGTTTCTTGCAGATGTGTATGAGGGTACATTTCTGTGGATGGAATGCCATCTGCCTATCTTTTCCCCATTTCTCCAATTGTGATAAATCCTCTTGCAGCTTGATGTTGTCGCTGGTATATCTAATAGGCCAATAAATCCGGCAATCATCAGTTAACAATTTGACACTGCATGCATTTAACAGATTCCGGGAGATCATTTATAAAGAGCAGGGGTCCCATGACTGTGTCCTGTGGCACTCCGGAAACTACCTGTGCTACGTCTGACGATGTTCCCTCGACTAGAACATGTTGTTTCTGGTTGTTAAGGAAGCTCTTGACCCATTTGAGAGTATACTCATATCTTCAAACACCGTAGTATTTGAGCTTTAAGAAAAATCGCTGTTGTGGCACCTTATCAAACGCCTTAGCAAAGTCAAGACGTATTGCGTTAATTTGTTGGTATATTCGATATTCCATTTGCAAGGTCATGTATTGTGGCAATCAGCTGTGTCTCACAAGAGCGTTTGATGCGGGATCCGTGTTGGGCTAATGTTAGTATGGAGTGTTCTGCTAAATGATCCTTTATCTTGGAGTGAGGTATATGTTCCATAACTTTTGAGCAAATGGAAGTTAAAGATACTGGACGGTAATTTGCGGCAGTATTCTTGTCTCTCTTTTTGAATAGTTATAATTTAATTGAAAAAAATAAGCAGGTTATTGGAATATTATTGATTAATTTGGCATGTGTATGACCCAACGGTTGGAAATAGCCATTTTTTTTGTAGGTAATAACTTGAATAAGTACCAAATCTTTCAAAATTAAGGAAATTTTGATGGCCAACTGAGCAAGTTCAAATTTAACTGATTTCAAAGTCATTCTTGAAAACATTATTGTGTTCATCAATTCTTTTTCAGAAGCTAATTTAAAACAATTTTTGTTTAGAATTTTTTTTGATGGAAATTGCCAAAAACTATTCCATTGAAACAAGTAGTGTTTTTCTATCTACCATTATTGTTGCCATAAATATCTTATCATAAATATCTCACCATAAATATCTTATCTTATATGTTGCTTAATGTCAAAAGGCAAATAAAAGAAACTAAACAACTGGTTTTCTTGAAGCTTTTAACTTATTTAGATTTTATATATTTTCAGGATTTCTACAACAGAATAGATAGTCTTAGTTTGGATGATATAGAGAGATTAGCCATTTGTCATCTCCTTACTCATAGATGAAAAAGGAGCTTAGGACTTTTGACATGGAGCATTTGAAGAAGAAAGAACAATACATGTGCTGGAATAATTAACAGATTTTAAAGGATTTTTATTTCAGATGTTAATATTTTTGATATTCCAACACAAGTCTCTTATATTTATTCAGCTTTTTGATGTTTTAACTATTTTCTTTTATAGAAATGAGCTTTGTTTTAGGTTGGATATTTACATATTCTGTTATTCTTGAAAACAACATATTCATTCATATTTTAAATTAGTTATAATCTCCCATATCCCTAAAATGATCCTTCCTTAAAAGAGATTTTTCCATCACCGCCCGTCATGTCTTACCGCAGACCCAAAAACCTCAAAGATATTCTAGTTACATCTAAAGTATCTAAACAAGAGACATCGAAAATAGGTTATGAACCATGTGAAAGAGGCAACTGTAAGTGCTGCAAAGTCGCCAACATTGAAACCCAATTCGTCAGCACAGTCACAACAAATAAATACAACATATTTATATCAAAACGCAAAATTGTATTTATGTTCGTACGTGTGGAACTTGCAAGGTGCAATATGTTGGTGAAACAGAAACACCATTCAACATCCGATTGAATAACCATCTGTCATTTTATACAAAAGAAAGAAACTGCCCAATCACAAGACATCTTTTAAGAGAAGGGCATGATTTTGAAAATATCACATTTCAAATCATTGAGAAAAACCAAAATTTGGACACGCAAGGGAGACAAAAGAGAGAGAGATTTTTGATGCACCAGTTATGGACTCTTGAACCTGATGCACTCAATGAGAGAGACGAGAAAAGATTTAAAAACAAATCAAAAACAATAATCTTGAAATTCATACAATTTATACAACATCAATAAATATGTTAAACTCTTATTCCAACTGTTTGTAGTTTAAGCTATAAAAATATGTTCTATCACCTGGATAGATGCACAGGCCTGATGAAACTAGTTTGTCTAGCGAAATATTGCTTTTATCTATTTAAAATCTAATCGAGCTTTTTTAATGTATCAATTAGCGTGTTTAAGTTATATTCTTAGACATTTATATAAACTGCAGAGATATAAAGGACGCTGCTATATAATTAATTATTTTTTATCTGTCCTGTATCTTTTCTCGTCTTTTTCATTTTTTATATAGCATCGTCCTTTATATCTCTGTTATATTGGCCAACGGACGTTGCAAACTTCAGCAACAAATAAATAATGTTGAAGTTCCTCCAAATTTTGAATTTATTCATCAGGTAGCAAATTACAATGTACAATGAGCTGCAAAAGTTTCTTATCTGCATCCGATTTCACCTGGATAGATGCACGCTCGATGAAGCTAGTTTGTCAAGCGAAATATTGCGTTTATTTTTTATTGCATTGTAAATATTTTTAACATTTTAATATTTACATACTGAATAGTGTGTTAAAATTACATTGTTAAGCAATTTATAATTTCATTTGTGTAATTGTATTAATCTTTGTACTGATTAGTCTACACTCGAATAGATTTGTATGTTATGTGTTGCTATTTATAGGCACATATATATAAATATATATATGCTGAGGAAGAACAAAAATTTGCTAACACAAATTTGAAGATCTAACATTGTTGGGCTAAATTTGAGACGAATTATATATATACCCTAGATAAAGCCTACGAGGAAAGGCATTACATCAACCACCGCAAGCTATATTTTTATGTAGCCTAGGTTAACGTTGTTGAGTTGTCTAGGGCGCTGGACACGGTGCAGGCGGTATTGTCACGATGTCACAGACGTAAGGGTTCGGAATCCGCTGAGGGAAGAACAAAAATCTGCTAACGCAAATTTGAAGATCTAACATGTTGGGCTAAATTTGAGACGAATTATATATATATAGTGTTAGCTCTGTATAACCACGATGGAGAATGTCTGTCATAAATTTGTTACATGTTTAGACGTGTATAATATAATTAAAATTTGATGTTGCGGCATGGTAATTAACATAATCATCCTTTACGACAGACAAAATAGCTGATCTGAAGGGTACACCATCTACTTGCCACTATACATCATGTACTGTGTTACAACCCTAGATAAAGCCGACGAGGAAAGGCATTACATCGACTATCGAAAGCTATATTTTTATGTAGCCTAGGTGGTCGAGTGGTCTAGGGCGCTGGATACGGTGCAGGCGGTGTTGCCACAATGTCACAGACGCAAGGGTTCGAATCCCGCTGAGGGAAGAACAAAAATTTGATAACGCAAATTTGAAAATCTAACATTGTTTGGCTAAATTAGAGACGAATTATACATTATATATATATATATATATCATAGGTTTGAACGTTGTTTTCAATTGAGACTTGTGTATATATATATATATATAACACGGCAACTTTGAACAATTAAGACCTTTGATTTATTTGTTTCCGTTTTTTGTACATTGTTAACGAATTGGTGGCAGGTAGTTTGCATTCGGCCTGCAATACTCGTGTCACCCAGACCTTATACCCCTGGGATATATCTTGGACTATTATACTAACTTACATTATGTCTCAGGATATATTCAAGCATTTTATTTCACGTGTTTCTGTGCGTTTAGTTTTTTTTCTATAAGGCAGTCTATTGCTTTTAGGTTTTCTCGGCGTGAATTTAAAATGTGAAATCTCCGAAGGTGACAAAGGTGATGTAGGGAGCACTATAAACACTTAAAACACTAAGTATAAAACTCAAGCACAAAATTCAAGCCCTCAAAACAACTTTTTTTTTCTCTAATTGGATTACTATTTAGCTGTAACTGGGACATAATATATTGTGAGTATACTATTCCCAGGTTGTAAAGCATATCTACAATGCTAAATATCAGGTTCTCCAGAGTAATAAGCGATTTCTTCTCTGTCCACTCTGACTTCCGTCCATCTACAGTACTCACGATAAAAGTCCAATATTAAAAAACCAGGACGGGTTCATACAAAAAACTTTTGAAAGCAGAGAAAACTTTGCACCTTATAATCGGCATGACTTTATCAGATGACAATACGAATACTTTATATCCAGGCTAACAATAAGACGCAAGTAATTTGATTCAGTCACGGGTGCGTTTTAGCTGGGGCAAAATATATTTAGTATACTGTTACCAGTTTCTATTATTTAATCAACTGTTGAAACAGAGATATGTCTCGTTTTTAAACAATTTTGATAATAAAACGGAAACGTTGAAAACAAATGGCAATACTTTAACACATCTAAACTATGCAAAACATTCAGAGTCATTCAATGCCCATGACCGAAGGCGCAGGTCCAAATAATCTCCATGGAAATGAGATATGCTCAGATGCGGATCCAGTATTTTGAAAAAAGGGCTGGAAAAAGGGGGGGGTCTATACAAAAGATCAATTAATTAACTTTGATTATATCTAAAGTTTTTCATTCCCAAAAACACTCATTGTACAAGGAAAATTTTCGTCAACATGTGCCATTCGCCAGTCATCTGGGACTTGTCCATTATCATTTGATACCAGATTTTTTAAATTTTTTATATATATAATTCGTCTCTAATTTAACCAAACAATGTTAGATCTTCAAATTTGCGTTAGCAAATTTTTGGTCTTCCCTCATCGAGATTCGAACCCATTGTGTCTGTGACATCGTGGCAACACCGCCTAAACCGTGTCCAGCGCCCTAGAGGTATAGAACCACTAATTAAGGCCCGGTCGGAAAGAACATACAAGAAAGTAGTACATATGTTAAAGAAAATAGTTCCTACGCATAGCTTTATCTTTGTTATTCAGTTTAATCTTTGTCAAAATATCATTGTCCTGTCTTGAGTATATGCTCCTTGTTCTCACTGAATCAAATGGAGATTGCAAAGATTCAAGAAATGTGGACATGTCACTTAAATGCTAACAATCCAGAATAAAAAAATGAAAAAGACGAAATGGCCTGGGAAATTTAACGCAATGTTTAACAGTATTTTTTTTACATATCAAATAAAATCAATGGAAAGATGATATGGGCAAAAATTCATATCAACATTTGTCTATTTTGACCAGATCTACACCAGCTCCATCAGTGAAGTTTAAATTTTCTTCAAATAATTTTCAGATAGAATTTTTCATCCCCTCTCTCCTTTCATTAGATACAATCACTAGTTGGAAACATATTATTTTTTTAATACAACAAAGAAATACATGTCAACTCTCGTACAATACTTTACATCAAGAATATTTTACCGAATGTACATATACATTTGTACTTTGAAGATTAAACAAAATTCCCAAGTTAACTTTTTTTAGTTATTGCCTGATAGAATGAGGTTTGGCAATAGGTTGAATAATCATCATTAGATTTTAGGAAATAAGCTTAATACCTGCACATTTTATGCAATAAATTAATGCCTAGGCGTTAGCTTATTGCCTAGGATTTAAGCTTATTGCCTAATTTTACTTATTGCCGCTAACATATATATATATAAGTGCCTATAAATAGCAACACATAACATACAAATCTATTCGAGTGTGGACTAATCAGTACACAGATTAATACAATTACACAAATGAAATTATAAATTGCCCAACAATGTAATTTTAACACTATTCAGTATGTAAATATTAAAATGTTAAAAATATTTACAATGCGATAAAAAATAAACGCAATATTTCGCTAGACAAACTAGCTTCATGGAACGTGCATCTATTCAGGTGAAATCGGATGCAGATAAGAAACTTTTGCAGCTCATTTTACATTGAAATTTGCTGCCTGATGAATAAATTCAAAATTTGGAGGAAGTTCAAGATTATTTATTTGTTGGTGAAGTTTGCAACGTCCGTTGGCCAATATAACAGAGATATAAAGGACGATGCTATATAAAAAATGAAAAAGACGAGAAAAGATACAGGATAAAGAATAATTAATTATATAGCATCGTCCTTTATATCTCTGCAATTTATACATGTTATATATATATTTATATTATTAGTTACATGAGGTGAGAGCGAAGCTCGAATCCCCATATGGAATTTACTGACCCCATATATATCGTATTAGGTCACTAGCACACCGTGTAACGAATTTATCTTACCGACTATCTTCACATGTGGTATTTAGACTAGCGGCCTATCAAAGTGATTAAGTCTTCAATACTTAGTATTAAGAACCTACTTCCATTTGTCTATACAAAAAAACAAATGCCAACAATAACAACTTCTTAGCTTTAAATTTGTCTTATCAATTTATTTCAATCGTTTCAATCTTTACAGCCCTCGCACGGTCGGCTCGGTGCCCGAAGGCGTTTGGTGAGCATTTAAATGTTTTTCATACCCAACTATCGCAGTCATCACGTGACTTTTACACTTCAGTTGTATATCATTAATGGCCGATTGATTATCAATGAAAACGAACGGGGTACATAGATTAAACGGTCATACCTTGTTTGTTACATTGTGTAATTTACCTCCCAACCCCGCGTTTTCCAGTATATTCATTTTTACAATGAAAAAAAGTTTTAAGTTTCAGTTCAGATATATGATTTCTTGCTTCAAAATAAGTTTGAAAATTGAGGTCACATAACCACACAGCCTCCGTTGACTTCTTCGTTAAAACTCGATAAAATTGCAATGGAACCTTCTTATATAATCAATTTTCTCAACTTATTTTTTGTTTCTAATATCCTCCCAACCTCTAAAAAGATCGACAACATATTCATATAAATGAAATCGAAAACCATATCAGTAAAGGTATCAAACATTTTGCTTCAAAATTTGATTGAAAATTTCACATTTTTGCATTCGTTAGCAATATTTTAAAAATGGCGGCCGCTGTTGGAAGTAAACAACGACACGACATGCCGGTATTCATTTAGTTATTAATAAAAAAGTAATATTTCAAATATTTATTGAAGTGTGTCTTATTGTATTTAAGAAATTTCTTATTTCACCTTTTTTTTTAATATATTTATTAGAAACACTCTCGCACTCAAAATAAAGATTTATATGCATTAACCATGCAGTTTACATTGACAGCTTGGGCCGACTTGTGAAGATATATTTTGTTAGATTTTTATGATGAAAATCGAATAAATGTTGGATGCATGCATTTTCAGTAATTGTCTTACCTTAAAGCGCATATAATCAAACATTGTTTCTCTTTGTTAAAGTGGATACATGCTGTTTTTTTTTTATAAAATTTCGAATTCTCAGATCCGGACATCCTGGCATTTAAATTTTTCAAGGGGTGATGCCGATAGGAATCCTCTAGATTTTTCATCTATTTGAAGGTGATTACTGATTATTTATATTGCCGATTATTTTTTAACCAGAGGATATAGTATGATAAAAATCAAAATGGAGATATTATATAGCGTCTTTAACAATATTAAAAGAGTAAAATTACTATATTCAACTGGTGTCGATATATATCAATTAAATTAATTTGCATTGAAGACTATGGAAAATCTAGAGGATTCTTATTGGCATCACCTCTCAACATTGTTTACATAACACAAATGCTAATCATTGATTGGTCAGTTACATGTTGTGATGTCACTGCAGATCTGAGAATTGGTTGTTGTCAAGCTGGAACCAGGCGGCCATTTTGGTTTTGCTGGATTGATTTGGTTTTTGACTATTGTTGTTTGGTTGCAGTCTACTTCCTTCACAACGGCTGCTTTATGGGCCAGGTTGGTCAGCTTGGCAGCCCGCTAACCACGATGATGAAGTACTTGTCGACGGGTCTCGGACATATTAATAACGATGACCGGAAGCTTTATCAGGACCAAAATCGTAAGTAGACAGTGAAATGGCGGTCCATTATCCAACACCTACGATACAGACCCTTGGACGTCAGTCGGCATACTTTGTCCCCCATAATGGGTGTTACGGACCATATGCTAACGCGGGTATTTACGCAAAACAACAAGTTTATGAACGTACTGTACAGCGTTGGATTGGTTTCTGTCCTCGCGAATATTAAGTCGTTGATCCATCTATCAGTAAACCAACATCGTAGATAACAGGTAAAGAGGAGCTGACCCAGCACGTCCTTTCAGTTGTAATGACTGAGACGTGACTGTGATTGGATTGATATTTTTTTAGGACACCCTATATCAAATATATATAGTCACCACGTGTCGTCCTTTAACCAATCATATCCCCATAAATCTATAAGAGGTAAGATAAATATATATATAAATGTCGAAGAATATAACTTTAACAAGCTAATTGATACATTAAAAAAGTTCTTTCAGATTTTAAATAGATAAACGCAATATTTCGCTAGACAAACTAGCTTCATCAGGCGTGTGCATCTATCCAGGTGAAATCGGATACATGCTGACAAAACATATTTGTATAGCTTAAACTACACACAGTTGGAATAAGAGTTTAACATATTTATTGATGTTGTATAAATTGTATGAATTTAAGATTATTGTTTTGATTTGTTTTTAAATCTTTTCTCGTCTCTCTCATTGAGTGCATCAGGTTCAAGAGTCCGTAACTGGTGCATCCAAAATCTCTCTGATTTGAAATGTCTCCTTCCTTGCGTGTCCCAATTTCGGTTTTTCTCAATGATTTGAAATGTGACAAATCTCTTTTAAGGAAGGATCATTTTCAATAAGACGCCAGTGTTTGTGGACACTAGATGAAAGATTTGTCAGGTCAGGATGAAAGCTGACAATAAACCGAATTTTATTTGTATGGGCTGTCTTTTCTTTGTATTCAAGTAGGTTTGTTCGGTCTTTTTGTTTTGCTTTACCGAACGCTTCTGAAATGTTTTTGTTCTTATAACCTCTTGATTTAAGTTGCTGTCTGAGTTGTCCCAAACGGTGGTTTAATTTTGATTCCGATGAGCAAATCTGCTTTAACCTAATAGCTTGGCTGTACGGAATTTGACCTTGTTGTCATTGACCTTTAAAAATGTTAAGCTAATGTGATACTTTTAGTAATACCTTTATCTTTAAGACTTTCAACATAAAATCAATGGTCAGTAAAGCAGGCGAGATATTTCAGCTTATGCACTCTTGTATAAATATAGTACGATGACAATGAACAGAACCAGAATATTAAATTGTGCTACAACGAACAACCTGACTATTAGTTATATGCTCAGGTTATACAGTGATCTAGCATCTCACAATTCTTAAAGATTCCGACGATGATATGTTTTACATGCCTGATGATAGAAATGATTATTTTAGTGCCAATTTTTGTCTCGCCTGCGTCGAAAGTCACAGAATGCGAGATAAGGATTGCAAGCCGGCGACAGCGGCGTAAACTATTTGCATTAAACTTTATATTTTAGATGGAAGAAGACCTTTCATATTTCAGATGGTAGAAGACCTGGATGGTTTATACTTTGTATACAGATGGCTTCTGTTACGAAGTTTCCGTCTGTCATATCTCTTTTGTCCTTGACCTGAAATTCATGATTCATCGACTGCTTAAAAAATGCATATGTCACGTGAAACTCTCAATCAGGGGCGGATCCAGCCATTTTTAAAAGGGGGGTTCCCAACCCAGAATAAAGGGGGGGGTTCCAACTAAATGTCCCCATTCAAATGCATTGATCGTCAAAAAAAAGGGGGGTTCCAACCCCCGGAACCCCCCTCCCTGGATCCGCCACTGTCAATTTAAAGATTCATCATGTGTTTTATCTAATTTCTCGTAATATGCAATTTAGCACCTCTCAAAATACACATATCATAAACTCATCATAGATACCAGTAATAAAATTTTGTACGCCAGACGCGCGTTTCGTCTACAAATGCCTCACCAATGACGCTCGAATCAAAAAATTCAAAAGGCTAAATAAAGTACGAAGTTGAAGAGCATTGAGGACCGAAAAATTCCGAAAGGTTTTGCCAAATACAACTAATGTAATCTATTCCTTGGGTAGACAATCCTTAGTATTTCGAAAAATTCAAAGTTTAATGAACAGTTAATTTATAATTATGACCATATCAATGATAATTTATGTCAACACATAAGCAACTCATGTTTTACATATGACATTTTTCATTTTAAATGAGTGCTGGTATTTAGTTATTTTAATTCTTATTTTAAACAGGTGTACATGGTCTTCAACACGATACACTATGTTGGTGCTCCACTATTAATGGAGGAAAATATATGAAACTGAACTGAGCTGAACAAAGGTCACGAATTCGCTGCCTCGGAATAATTGTGTTCAGATAAGTTATAGGTCACCTATGATTCACATACTTCTGATTCAATTATGCATAATTATAAAGAGATGAGCTTTTCTTGTTCAAATACAAAAGAGAAGTTGCAAGTCCTTGTATAATTTATAAAAATAAGGAGATGTGGTATGATTTCCAATGAGACAACTATCCACCAAAGTTCAAATGAAGTGGATGTAAGCAATTATAGGCAACCGTGTGGCCTTCAACAATGAGAAAACCCCATACCGTATGGTCGGCTATAAAAGGCCCCGACATGAAAAATATGAAACAATTCAATTGAGAAAACTAACGGCCTTATTTATAACAAAAAAAATTACGAAAAACAAATATAACAGACTTGAACCAACGACAACCACTGAATTACAGGCTCCTGACTTGGGATAGGCACATAAAAATGTGGCGGGGTTAAGCATGTTTGTGAGTGCTCAACCCTTCCCTAACCTGGGACAGTGGCGTAACAGCATAACATAATAACAAACTTGAAAATCAGTTGAAAAAGGCTTCAACTTCTTTCCCATTAAAATAATTCTATTGTATTAAAGAAAACCCTAATTGGTTAAGAAATATACAGCATGCTTGCGTTGGGCAAGCAACTTGGGCCATGCACGTTGGTTAAAGGTTGAACCAATGATTGAATGTAGGCGTCGGCCTTGTACCGTTGGCATACTAACTATAGCAAAACGTTGGGACAACGTTTGGTAAAGGTTGTACTGTTTGTTGAATTTTAACGTGGGCATACTAACGAAGACCCAACGTTGGGCCAACTATGGCATAATATTTTTGTCGAGCCTGAGACTTCTGTCGCAGAAAGCTCGACATAGGGATAGTGATCCGGCGGCGGCGGCGTTAACTAACTTCTTAAAAGCTTTATAATTTAGAAGGTGGAAGACCTGGATGCTTCATACTTTGTATATAAATGCCTTATGTTATGAAGTTTCCGTCTGTCATATTTTCATGGTTCACTGACTACTTGAAAAAATAATTCAGATTTTTTGTAATGTTGATTTCTCTCTTATTATGAGTAATAGGATAACTATATTTAGTATATGCGTACCTTGCAAGGTACTCATGCCTGTCAGACAGTTTTCATCTGACCTCGACCTCATTTCATGGATCAGTGAACAAGGTTAAGTTTTCGTGGTCAAGTCCATATATTAGATACTATAAGCAATAGGTCTTCTATAGTTGGTGTATGGAATGATTGTAAGGTATACATGTCCAACTGGCAGATGTTATCTGTTCTTGACCTCATTTTCATGGTTCAGTGGTTAAAGTTAAGTTTTTGTGTTTTGGTCTTTTTTTCTAATACTATATGCAATAGGTCAACTATATTTGGTGTATGGAAATATTTTACGATGTACATGTCAGTCTGGCAGATTTTATTTGACCTTGACCTCATTTTCACGGTTCATTGCTCAGTGTTAAGTTTTTGTGGTTTGGTCTGTTTTTCTTAAACTATAAGCAATAGGTCAACTATATTTCGTGTATGGAATGATAGTAAGGTGTATATGTCTGTCTGGCAGGTATCATCTGACCTTGACCTCATTTTCATGGTTCATTGGTCAATGTTAAGTTTGTTTCTTAGATACTATAAACAATAGGTCAACTATATTTAATGCATAGATTGATTGTAATGTGTACATTTCTGTCTGCATGGTTCATCTGACCTTGACCTCATTTTCATGGTTCATTGGTCAATGTTAAGTTTGTTTCTTAGATACTATAAACAATAGGTCAACTATATTTAATGCATAGATTGATTGTAATGTGTACATTTCTGTCTGCATGGTTCATCTGACCTTGACCTCATTTTCATGGTTCATTGGTCAATGTTAAGTTTTCCTGATTAAGTTTGTTTCTTAGAAACTATAAGCAATAGGTCAACTATATTTGGTGTATGGAATGATTGTAAGGTGTAGATGTATTTCCGGTTTAGTTCATCTGACCATGACCTTTTTTTCTTGGATAATGTTAAGTTTATGTGATACTTGTGGTTAAGGTTTATATTTAGGACTATCAACATAAAATTAATGGTCAGTAAAGCAGGCAAGACATTTCAGCGTGTGCACTCTTGTTGAATAGTGCATTGGTTTTTCAACATAGGGCCTATGTTGGTTGATAGTTGGTTATAGGTATTTATTTGTTGGCGTAGGATCTATAAATAATGTTGGCAATACTTTATTCCAACCTTGATTATAATAATAACCTGGTTAATGTTTGTTTTATTTGAAAAAAAAAATAGTCTTTGGTTAAGTTCTGTAGATTCATAATTTGAGTTTTAGAATCATGTTGACAAGACTTGGATTCCAATACCAAATGTTCTGATTTATCGTTGGCGTTGGCATACTTACGTTGATCCAAAGATAGGAAAACTTTGGCATAATATTTGTAAATAGGTGCATCAGTAGTTTTCCAACATTGGACATACGTCGGGCCAATATTCGATGTTCACAGACGATGGTTGGCATTTTACTTTGGGAAACATTATATGTTGGTTTATTATTTGTATGTTTATTATCGGTTTTATGTCGGTTTATCAAAGGATCTCCATACTACGTTGACAATACGTTAGTTCAAAATAAATTATTGGTAGTAAAGTTCTGACGATTACAAAGTTGGCCTTTTTAGTAATTTTCACATTTCTAAGGTTCGAATAAAAGATAATTTTTGGCAGTTTGTTGTTTCATCGTTGGCTTCCCTATTATCATATTTAGATCGTGAGTGTTTTTGCCGATGACATTCAATCTTTTGCACATAGATGTCAGTTCTAATACTCCACACACTAGAAGGCGGTTATCTTAAAGTCCAGTCTTATAACTTTATGCCTATAAGTGACTGGTGTAAATTCTATCATGTGGGTTCAATTTTGGTTCATCGTTGACCGTAGTATGTTGGTTTATATTGTATGTTGGTTTATATTTGGCTATGTTTATTTTGGTTTATGGTTGGCGGTTGGTATTATGTTGGATAATTGTTGGATGTTAATATTTTGTATCGGGTTAGTTGATTTATTCGTTTGCTAATAGTTATTGTAGTGGCATAATCGGTATACTTTTTTTTTGTCATTTCATGTTGTACGTGTTTCCATCTAATTTCACTTTGTTTTGCTTGTTTGAATTTTTGTCTTTGTTTGTGTTACATTCATGTTAATCTATGTATATTCTAACATTTAATTTGTCTATTTTGAATGGTTGTGTAAATCAATTTTGATGAACCATTCATCAACACAAGAACAAGCTAATTTTGATTGTGTAAATATCATGATGTCAATATTCTACATTAAAAAAAACTGTGGCCGGAAATGTCTATCAAAATATCTGGGATTGATTACCCTAGTGTGGAAAATCAGCAGTTTACTTTTATTACACGACTGATCAATAACAAATGAGAGAACATTAATAGATACTATCTGACCAAGAGAATATTCATTAAAATTATTAAGTTTAAACTGAGATTAAATTTATCCTTAATAGAATATAATTAAAAATGTTATATATACGTGTATTATGTCCCAAAGGCTTGAACAGTGAATACATTTATGAAAAATATATGCAACATAGGAGCAGCAATGAGCAGGGATGCGTACACACAAGTTAGTTTCTAAATTTTAAACGGATGTGAATACAAAAATGCTTGCATCTCACAAAAAACGTAATTAATATTTTACAATAATCATAAAAAAAATTAATTACTACGTTAATCATTTTACACTGTTTTAGTATGGATTTATAAGTCTCTGCTTATATTTTGTATAGCAATATATTCATATTAAGAAGAGATTGATTTGATAAATAGAATGTCCATCAGTTAATACTTGACTTTTGTGTTTATTGATATTATATTCTAAATTTTCGGAAAAGATTCATTAACAGGAATGTATGTTAGTTATTAAATTTCAATTCTTCTTTGTTTTGTTTTTAATAGTTCAACCTTAATATAGCATCTAAATATTTGCAATATGGTACGATTTTGAAAATTGTATTCATTGTGTTGACCAGCTATCCTACACGTCTTGGTTCATTTACATTATATATCACCCTGTACACACGAAATCGCCTCAGTGGTCTCGTGGTAGCGTGTTCGCCTCGAATTCTGGAGGTCGTGGGTTTGAACCCCGGCCGGGTCAAACCAAAGACTTTAAAATTGTTATTGGCTGTGTCTCCACTAAGCACGCGGCATTAAGGAGTAAGAGCAAAATTTGGTCTGCTCGGAGTCAGAATAATGTGTCCGGGTAAGGTGACATGTCTTCCTGCGGACTGTTGAAATGTACCTTGTGAACACAGGCACTCGTCTCAGAAAAAATAAATTCCTATATACCTTTATATAACACAAGGTACTTAACTCGCGATTTAGAAAAATGTCAGCCGGTGGCGAAATTCCGTTATATGCCGATTTCCCGGCTGTCAACCCCACTAAAACTTGTTATGTCGTAAATCTAAATTGATTTATCTTCACAATGGTGTATAACACGCCTACTTTTATTGTCGGAATCATCCGTAGCAATCCTACCAAATTATGTCAATTGTAACTATTTCGTCTACCGACGACAAATTGGAAACACACAACTCGCAGTAAATGATTAATTATAAAAATTGTTTCAGAAAAACTGTTAGTTTTTGTCTGAATTGAACTTATCACCCATATAGTAAAATTGTATAAGATACCGTGAAAAAAAATCTAACAAGTGTTATTTGTGGTATGTCTAATAAGTTACGAGTTACCTTTTTTAGACACAAAATTTCCCATGACGTCAATGTCTGTTCTGCAACTCATTCATCATTTGTTCTTCATGTGATCATCATTTTATATTGTTTATGTTTCATTGCGTACATCACTTTATGTGCTCCAGTTTAGGAGTTTTTACAGGACAGTGTAGGAACCCGTTTTACTTTCCCCTCTCTTCTGAGTGACGAAAACTGCTCAGCAGGCCGTGTGCACAACTGCAAGGAACATTCAGCGGACACGTTGTCCAAAGGAACAATTCGTGGCTAACCACAGCGTGAGTTACCTTTAAAACATTACAAATTATGTCTTTACATCAGCGATGAACTGTTTTAATATATTTTCCTATGTTATAAAGAAACTATGAACATTTAACCGTTCAAACTGTTCGTATCTGCGATTACACAATTTAATTCAGACAGAACCCGACGTGTGCAAGAATATTCATCTATTTATTATTATAAAGAACATTAACAGCTTTATATATCTACGAACTGTTTATCCGTATTTTTAATGGACTTTAATTATCATTGAACACATTGTAAAATTGTATTTATATTTGTATTTTCAGTTTTTCACCATTTGGATTGGTAGTGAAATAAAAGTCAGCTCCTGATTGTTTTATCTTTACATAAACCCAGTCATCTTGGTTAAACTCGCTGGTCCGGCCAGTACAGTGAAAAAGCTACGACTTGCCTGTTGTTTTTCTTGGATAACGTACGCCACTCCACGACAGTCAGCAGACCCATAACGTAGTTTCAACGACAACGTTTCGTGCTAGTAAATTGACAACTTGTCTACACATCTCCTGAACGGGAAATACAACGGAGCATCGTTCGTAGCTGTTACCTTGACACTACGCTACACAGCTTGTGCGTCCTAGGCAGCAAACCAACAACGTTGAACAAACATTGCCTACACATCATGGATCCCAGTCACGCGGAACAGCAAGAAGAGGTTCAGCCCCAGAGGAGATGTCCCTGAAGAACTAGAAGAAATCCGTCTAATACAACACATTTAGATGAAAATGCCGAGACTAGGCGAGTACGTGAACTTACCGAAAAGGGACAGGAGCTTTATAGAAAAAACGTGACAAGTTCTATCACGACTTAGAGGCCCTATGGTCAAACCTAGAATCTCAGTTATTAGAAACGACCAAGCCTCCTGACGACCTCCAGCAATTGCTAACAGCACAAGATAAAATTGTACAAGCCTGTACTAATTATCGCAGGCTCACAGACGAGTACTTGAAATTTCTTAAAAATACAAGAACGTTAGACAGCCTTCAAGACATTGATACATGCAAATTTTCCACGGATATCCGAATGTCTAAAGTCGACCTGGCAATTGAAACTTTACACGAGCATCGCCTCACCCTGACAAAGGCTAAATCTACAAAAACGAGGACATCTAAGGGAAAGACCACCTCGCATAGTGGGAGCTCAAACGTCTCTGACATGTCAAGCCTAGCACGGAGAAAGCGTGCCAAGGCAGAGTCCGCTAGATCAAAGATAGCCTTTGCCGAGCAAGAAGCTGCCCTCCTAAAGCAGGAGGCCGTATTAGAGGAACAGACCCTATACAGACAAACAGAAATCAAGGCCGAAATAGAACAAGAAGCCATCAAGCAAAACAAGAGGCCTTACGTAGAAAAGCCGAAGCGGAACAAGAAGCCTTACGTTAAAAAGCAAATGGAACAAGAGGCTGTACAAAGAAAAGTTCAAGAGGAACAAGAGGCTGCTCACCTGAAAGCTCGAATTGAACAGGAGGAAGAGCACATCAAAGCTAAAAAAGAACAGGAGGCCGTTCGCAGGAGAACTCAAATGGAACAGGAAGCCGCACGTGCGGTCCGAGAAAAAGCCGACCTTGAGGCCGCTATGAACATTCTCGAAGCAAAAAGAGAAGCTGCAGCCGCAGAAGCCGAGGCTCGTATCGTGGAATACGACAGCCAAGCAGTTAGCGATCTTCCTGACGAAACGGAAGACCCTCTCCAGCGTGTGCAAGATTTCGTCAATAAACATCCTGTACTTCAAAAAGAGATAAAACAAATTCCTGTTAAGATTGAGCTGAGTCATGAAGCACCAGCGTTCGTGCCATCCGTGGCACTGAACTTGCCGCCACAGACATCTGCTGTCTTGCCTTCAGATACTAAGTCACCGGAAGTTACCTTAATCCCAGATCTGGGAATAGTAACTGGCATACAAAAACTAAGCCTTTCAGATGAGATCCCTGCTGAACACCAAAAACAAGGTGTTAAAGAAGCGATCCCTGTCTTACACACAAAACAAGACGTCATAGAAGAGATCCCCGTTTCACACCTAAAACAAGGCGTAATAGAAGAGACCCCTGTTGCATACCAGCAACAAATCAATCCTACGTCGGAGATAACCAGATTTCTCCTACGTAAGGACCTGTTGTTCTCCCGGCTAACAAGCTTTAACGACCGGGCAGAATCCTTCCATACATGGAAAGCCAGCTTTAAAAACGTCATAGACGAATTACAAGTTTCGGACTCGGAACAGATAGACCTACTGATTAAGTGGCTAGGGTCAGAGTCTGCCAAACATGCCATGAGTATTAGGGCATCAAACGCCAACAACCCAACAAGAGGCCTACAAAGGTTATGGCAGAGACTGGATGAGCGATATGGTGCTCCAGAAATGTTGGAGGCCTCTCTCACAAGCAAACTTGTCAATTTTCCTACCTTGACGAACAAAGATAGCGCACGTCTATATGACTTGTCTGATATTCTATCAGAAATAGAATATCACAAGGAAAATCCCAAGCTGGAATGTTTGCTTGCTTATTTCGACTCTTCGTCCGGGATAAATCCTATTGTGGAAAAACTGCCATACGGACTCCAAGAAAAGTGGATAACAAGGGCTTCAAGATACAAGTCTAAATATGAAGTTGCCTTTCCACCTTTCACAGAATTCTCTGCCTTCATCAGGGAAATTAGCAAAATTAAGAACGATCCTGGGTTCATTTTTGGGTCAAGAGTCACACCAAGTACAAAAGGTGCTGCGCCAAAGTTCACACCTCAAACATATTCTAAAGTCAATGTTCATAAGACAGCAGTTGAACAGCAACCTGGAGACAGCAGTGAACAACAAAGTCTTTGCATTTTGCATAATACAAAGCATACCTTAAACGAATGCCGAGCGTTCCGTGCCAAATCAATCGAGGAACGCAAGGAACTGTTGAGGCAAAACAATCTTTGTTACAAATGCTGTGATTCGACTATGCACAGAAGTCGTGATTGCAACGCAAGTATCAGTTGCAATGAATGCGGAAGTAAACAACACACCACCGCATTACACACAAATCGAGTGTACCAACCCAAAGGTGCACCGCCTTCACCGCCTAGATCAGTCGACGGCGGGGAGCTAATTGATACAGCCTACGGCGGGGAGCAACTTGAGTTAGCTGAAACCAAGCTAACCTCTGTTAGTTCAACTTGCACAGATATCTGCAAAGATGGCAACAGTAGTAAATCTTGTGCCAAGATACTTCCTGTGAATGTCTTTCACAAAAATAATCAGGACAAAGTAATTCGCATGTATGCAATTATTGACGACCAAAGCAACCGGTCTCTCGCCGCTCCTGAATTCTTCAGCCTATTCAACGTTCAGGAAGAAACAAAAGACTATATGTTATCCACATGCTCCGGCAGCAAGGTTACTTCCGGTAAACGAGGAAACGGCTTTGTCGTAAAGTCTGTACAAGACAATACTAGATTCAATCTGCCTGAACTGATTGAATGCGATAACATTCCCAATAATCGGAACGAAATTGCTACAACTGAGGATATATTGCAATATCAATACTTGCAAGAACTACAAAAAAATATTCTCCCGATTGATGGAAAATGCAAAATCCTATTGCTCATTGGAAGAGACCTAATAGAGGCACATCACGTCCTTGATCAACGTCTAGGACCACCAAAGGCTCCATTTGCGCAAAAGTTAAACCTGGGTTGGATTATCGTTGGTGAAATACGCTCCGATAAGCAACATGTTCACCTCGAACTCACTACAAAGGAAACAAATCCAACTTGCAGTGTTGTGAAACCACATACAAAGAAATTACCTGAGTGTAATAAAACCAACACCCAGTCAAATGGAATTCGAACTGATTCGTTTAAACATTATCCCCGTTTACATGGGCAACCGAAAACGAAATCAGCGACTTCGATCGTCAGATTTGCAGAAGCCGAAAAGTTCATTTCGGAAGCAACACCACCAAAAGTGAATGCCGACAAAGAAAAGTACATCCGAAAACATTCAATTCCCAAGGAAAGCTTCAATTCGCCTTTGGATACGCAAGGACAAGAGGAAAGTAGAATAGACAATTCCGACTTAAGTCACAGAGAAAAGGAACATGGCACCGGATGGTCTACTGTATGCCGTAAACGTAAAGGAAAGCGTCCGTTTCGCAAGACGTCCTCGTTGGATCGCATATCTGTGTCGAAAGGAGATTCTTCCATCAGAACTACAGCCATGGAATTGGATCTTAGATCGCCGCGATCTCGTCGGAAACACCGCCTTGTCTAGGAAAAAAGCTGTGAAATACCCAGCCTCCCGTTGGATTACTTCCAAGTTCATATAAGTGGAACTTTGGACTGTTGTTACATATTTAACATTTTATTTGTTTTAACAATGGAATAGTGATGTCAGATAGACCTCAGACGGGGAGTGTTCTGAAACTCATTCATCATTTGTTCTTCATGTGATCATCATTTTATATTGTTTATGTTTCATTGCGTACATCACTTTATGTGCTCCAGTTTAGGAGTTTTTACAGGACAGTGTAGGAACCCGTGTTACTTTCCCCTCTCTTCTGAGTGACGAAAACTGCTCAGCAGGCCGTGTGCACAACTGCAAGGAACATTCAGCGGACACGTTGTCCAAAGGAACAATTCGTGGCTAACCACAGCGTGAGTTACCTTTAAAACATTACAAATTATGTCTTTACATCAGCGATGAACTGTTTTAATATATTTTCCTATGTTATAAAGAAACTATGAACATTTAACCGTTCAAACTGTTCGTATCTGCGATTACACAATTTAATTCAGACAGAACCCGACGTGTGCAAGAATATTCATCTATTTATTATTATAAAGAACATTAACAGCTTTATATATCTACGAACTGTTTATCCGTATTTTTAATGGACTTTAATTATCATTGAACACATTGTAAAATTGTATTTATATTTGTATTTTCAGTTTTCACCATTTGGATTGGTAGTGAAATAAAAGTCAGCTCCTGATTGTTTTATCTTTACATAAACCCAGTCATATTGGTTAAACTCGCTGGTCCGGCCAGTACAATTGACATACTTGGGTATGATTGCTACGGATGATTCCGACAATAAAAGTAGGCGTGTCATACACCATTGTGAAGATAAATCAATTTAGATTTACGACATAACAAGTTTTAGTGGGGTTGACAGCCGAGAAATCGGCATATAACGGAATTTCGCCACCGGCTGACATTTTTCTAAATCGCGAGTTAAGTACCTTGTGTTATATAAAGGTATATAGGAATTTTTTTTCTGAGACGAGTGCCTGTGCTTGTGAACTAGCACGTTAAAAATCTGGCTCAGCGTGTCGGTCTAGTATAAAGCAGGTTTAATATTCATATAACATTAAAATGTTCTCGTCCTGAATATGCATATTATTTTGCCGCTGGACGTTAAGCATCCATCCATCAACATCATCTATACACACGACACACTATCGGTTTGCGTTCAGACAAATTCTGGATTAAATGACAATGAATCCGGAGTCAAAACACTTAAGGTAGGTAGTTTGACACCCCAATTCAACTATTAAACATTAGATTTGAGCCTACATTAATATATGTGATGACGCAAATGCGTATTTTTATCCAGAGTATCAGTGCGTATGCTTTTTATTTACTATTTCTTGCGCCAAAAAAAAAAAAAAAAAAACACGTGCATACATCAAAATTAGTCACTCGCGAATGTGAATTTTCGCTTTTCTTATCTAAATTCATGACACGGCAGTAAGAGCTTGACATTTGACTTTCAAGCATGGTCGTCATTACTTAAGGTATTCTGACCTCTAGCTGTTTCTCTCTTCTTTTTTTTAGTGACTGTCCTATTATAAACTTTGACATTTTCGAAATGCAAAGGATTTTCTACCCCAGGAATAGATCACCTTAGATGTATTCGGCAAAACCTTTGTTTCGAAATTTTGGGTCCTCAATTCCGTTTAACTTCGTACTTTAGTTGGCCTTTTAAACTTTTTTTATTCGAGCGTCACTGATTAATCTTTTGTAGACTGAACTCGCGTCTGGCGTACAACATTTTAATCCTTGTATTGTTTATATCTACATATCTTTGTATATAAATTGGTTCTTTTAAGAGTATGTTCAGGTATTCATAAAACTTCTGAAAATAAGATATTCTTCAAAACCAAGTTTTCCTGTAGAATATTTGGATTGATTTAAGTAACTTCAGGAAATCCTTAAAATTTGAGATGTTTTATGAGACAAAAATAATTTTCAGTATATAAGAGGTCCCAATGAAGCTGGTGTGTTACTCTCAAGAAAAATATACGAAACCTTCTTATAAGTTGCATGCCACAGGGTTTCACTTCACATGGAAACTGGACTTTAAATTTATCTATACAACATCTACCATGAGTACAGACAGCTTCAATAACGAATATAAGAATAATTGAATCATCCAAGAAACAAAATATGAAGATATGATAGATAAAATAAATGCGTCCAGATTATTAATCAAACTGAGTGCTTAAATTTATATTGCGATTGGTTAGTGCAATTTGCATTAGACATCCGGTTTGCAGAAACTGGGATTTGCAATATGATTATGAAAAAATGATTTACGCTCCGAAGTAATAAATAAAATAGTCAAGTCTCAAAATGTAAATTCAAATAGTAGCTGTATATATACACTTTTCTATTCACAACTATCCAACATTGCTTTCAATTGACTTGTGCGAGAATCTATACACAATTACATATTTTCAGTAAAGGTGTTTAACATCATTATTATCTTATTCTATTCACAGTCAATTATTTCAAATCAAAAGCAAACAAAAATCCAGCAACAATTTGTTGGTGACCAGTAAGCGGTCTCCTGTTCACGTATTGCCTTTCTTTTTTTTTTAAAGAAAGCAACTTGTTTTACAGAGACCTGTGTAGAAACAGTGTATGTAAAGATTCTACAAATAATTATTTTGAGTATGTAAAAACGATGGGTTACGCCTCGAGGCAGATTAAGCAGAGGGACATGATAAAAAGAAAAAAATCAACAAATAGACGAAACAAATGGATGACAGTGGGATTTGAATTTTAAAAACAAGGATATATTTCTAACATTTTGTGAAACTTTTGATTTATAATATTATGACACATAGCAGAAGTAAAGGAATTTAAGAAGTTAAACACGTGTTTGTTCAACTTTTCTATGTGCCTTTGTGAACTGGACAAACTATTTCTCTGACAGCGGTTTAGATTTAATATAGTGCAAATAACTTGACTATATTCTTCTTCGTGGATTAATATAAAAACAACTGTTTAGTTCCATTTGTTTTTGCTACGTTGACCAATAGAATGTAAGTTATGTTGGCCCAACGATAGGTCAACATAATTTTGAAAATGTGTAACGTTGGCCCATCCATATCCCGACAATATTTTGAATAATGTGCATTGTTGGCCCAACGATGGATCAACATGATTTCAATAACGAGTAACGTTAACTTAACGTTGGGCCAATGTTATTTAAAACAATATTTTACGTAGGTGTAATGTTGGGCCATCGTAATTCTAAAAGGTGTACAACATTATTCCAAAGTTGGTCCAATGTTGGGCAAACGTTATTTTAATACACCTTATCGCTATTCCCGCTTGACCCGAGAATCTATCCCGCTTGAACTTTTGACGTCATACAACAATCACTTTTCCATTGTGGCGTCAGATATTTTCTATTATGACGTCAAAGTTTTACGGGAACTTTTGTGATGTCCAGTAATGGCGGCCAAATAGCGATAAGGTGTATAATGTGCAACGTTGGCCCAACGGAACACCATGCATCAGGTTGTGCCAACATTAGCACACTTTGCTCTTAAAACGTTGGGCCAACGTTATTTGCCAATGTTGGGCCAATGAAGTCCGAATTGTTGGGCCAACGATGGTCCAACGTTAGTGCTATCTGGGATAACACATACCATTTATATAACATGAAAAAAAAACCTTACAGAACAAAGCTATGCATTAGTATAACTAACCAATGTGTTACATAGTGAATAATACATTGCAAAATCCGTATCATATGCCGTATCATCCCGAGATACCAATATCAGCCCAAGGGCCTTTCGGCCCAATATATATGAACTGCTTTCTGATCCCTAGCACCTGGGTTACCTTCAGATTTACTTTTGTCTTGTTTTAAAAGCTTTAAAAGAACTGCTTAATTATTCATCCGAAGCACCTGGGTTACCTCACAATTTGCGTCCTGTTGTTCATAGAAATATTTTGTTTATTGTATTTTTTTATGTTTTGTATGGTATTTCATTGAGTTCTTTTTTATAGTTGCATTTCGTGTGCCAGAAAATATGAAAGCTCGACGTCTGTGACGTCACATGCCAAACAATGACGTCATTCGATAAATGACGTCACACCGTAATGACCGTTTCATTTAGGACCCATTGAGGAAAAATATTTCTTGAGAAGCTTGCATAAATTAAAACATGGACTTCATGTAAATTTAGCCCGGAATCACTACTGTCATAAATGAGAAATTTAATTAGGGGTGTGATAAAGGGTGCACATCAAAGTTGAGCGATACGGATTAAACAGCAGGCTATTTATCAAATATTCAAAACTACTGTATTTACTACTAAATATATGATAAATAACTTTATTACAACATTGTTAACATTTGTTAAAACATGTTACTCCCAAAATTTCCTTGGGTGAAAATATCTGGGTGAGGTTTGTTGAACAAAATTCCAGAAGCTCGCTTGTTCCATTGGCGAGGTCGATCTGGGAATGGTAGGTTTGGTTTCTCTGATCCATAAAAATATCTAAATAAATCGATTTTTTCAGAATCCGTTAACATAGAAATATTTGCGACCTTGTTGGTAAAGTTTTGTGGATTCATCATTGGAAACCTGATGTAATAAAAAGCTTCTCCCAACATTTTCCTAGCATTTTGCGGTGTTTTTGGTTGAGATAGCTTCTGACATTTTGCATATGCCCATTCAAGTAACCCATCAAATAGATCATCTTCTCTGATTATAAGCGAGTCCCGTGAGACTATTTTCAGAATATTCTCTAATGATGCCTGCTTAAAACTTTTTGTTTTTATAACAGAAGCCGTTTCTTTGTCAATATAACGTAAACATTTCCCCATCAATCCTTCGTTTTGAAACAGAACAGCTTGTTCTAACACAGCACAAACGGAATCATCGTTTATGTAGCCCTGTAAGAAACTAAAACATTCATCAATTAGTTTATAAAGCTTGAACTTCTTTGCCGTTTTCAGAACAGCAGATATGGTACTTGGTGCGATTCTAGTTTTCTCTGAATACAAATACCTGAAATTAAAAAAAGAAAATCTGTATAGTTCCCTTAATCGTGCATTCACTTAAATTTTCCACAAAATAAAATGCAATGCAAGTTTCTAGTTTTTGCCGCATACCATGCTTCTGTTTGAAAATGCAAGCTCAGTTTGGTAACATTTTCAAAGCATAAAGCAAAGGCTATATTACATTTGAACTTTTGAACCGGAAAGAATCATAATAGAACATTCCAACCTTTGGTCATGTCTGAAAATGATTATTGTTATTGATTAAATGTAATTCTTTATATAATTAGAAGTAATTACAAGTAAATTGGATCTGCAATACAGTCATTAGCAATCGTGCTGTATCAGCCATCCGTGATGATAACGATATCAATCACGGTTGCACGGCTTTTCCAAACCCCTAACCTGTATAACGTCACGCCATCGATAGCAGTCACGTTTGCAAACGTTTCATCAAACCCCTACTCTGTACTACATCATTTCACAACTCACGTAAAAAAACATCTACGATAGGTATATAATATGGGGAAGAAGTCCCCAATTACGGTAGGAAAACCAATAAAAAAAAATCAATCTACTAATAAACCCAAAATAAACCCAAAATCGTTAACTTTTTTATTTTCCCGCATTTGCGCAGAAATCTCTTTCTTTCTTCCGGTCTCGTATGTCACGAGACTTTTAAAATATTGGAAGGAGCATCATATTGTTTCCCGTAAATTCTTTGTTTTTGATAATTCCTTGATATGAAAAAAAAAACGTTACTTAATGATAGCATTTCTTTGTTTACATTGAAAATGACGTCACAGCTAAAATCCCTAACAACAGGACCAACGTCGGAAACGTTTCCGTATTTCCGTTTCTTTTTTAACAGATTCTGAAGTTAAAATATGCTTGAATTAAAAAAAAATAATACAGACTTCGTGCCCTTTCACAGACAACGCCTGCCTCAAATTAAAGTAGAAAAATAAAAAAAAAAATTAAAAAATCTAATGAACACAAAATCGTTAACTTTTTTTTTTCTAACTTTTTTTATTTTCCCGCATCTGCGCAGAAATCTTTTCCGGTATCGTTTAGCTCGGGATTTGAGTAAAATGTTATTGGGACGTCCCTTATAACAGTAAGCAAATCAATAAAACTAAAAATCAATATACTAATGAAATTATTTTTTCCAACAGCTGCATTTGCCCTGTTCCGGTTCTGTTGACGGACGATGCCATGAAAGTCATACGATTTCCCGAAAAATTCATATATATGATTACCAAAAAGAATATGGACAACAACACAATAACAATAAAATTTGTATCCTTTTGATGACCTTTTTTAATTTATGGTAGACTTTGCTTTAATGTTATTTTGTTTTTCGTTTGACATTTAACAAAAAGACATGAAGATTCAAAGTTGTATGAAGTCATATAACATTTGTCAATTGTTCATCGCCATGATTGATGATCATTTTAACACTTGTCGGTTATAATACAGATCCGCTCCTTAACAACTCGAAAGATGGTCGCTGCTTTATAGCAACACGTCTTCTTGTTTACATAAAAATAACATAGTTTTCTGTCTTTTTTACCATTTGGATGTACATTTTTTCAGATTTTGATATGATAAAAAGCGTTACCTTGATGATAGCGATCCTTTGTTTACATTGCAAATGACGTCACAACTTAATTCCCTAATCTGAAACATTTCCGTATTTCCGTTTCTTTTTCAACAGATTCTGAAGCCGGTTAAAATATTGCTCGAGTTTTTTTGGGAAACTCACCGCAGATCTGATAATCAGGGAGATTTTTGTATCTGTACAAAGATCCGTTATAAGTCGACATTAAGCTATTTCAGTTGATATTTTATAGTGTGTCTTTCTATGTTGTGATGTTACACTATTGTTTCAGAAAAAAGGGTGAAGGTTTGGTACCATGAAAACGTTTAAACCCGCTGCATTTGTTTGCACCTGTCCTAAGTCAGGAATCTGATGTTCAGTAGTTGTCGTTTGTTGACGTGGTTCATAAGTGTTTCTCGTTTCTCGTTTTTTATATAGATTAGACCGTTGGTTTTCCCGTTTGAATGGTTTTACACTAGTAATTTTTGGGGCCCTTTATAGCTTACTGTTCGGTGTGAGCCAAGGCTCCGTGTTGAAGACCGTACTTTGACCTATAATGGTTTACTTTTATACATTTTGACTTGGATGGAGAGTTGTCTCATTGGCACTCATACCACATCTTCTTATATCTATTTACTGCAGGGTTTGTTGCTCGTGCTGTGTGGATGCAGTAGAATGTGTCCCCGTGCTTGTGGTGTATGCCCTTATATTTTTCAATTATGGGTTGTTTGCCTGTGAGAGAGCTTTCACATGTTTATTATATCTTTGTTCTTAATTGTCAATTATATATTATGGTGTTTGGATGTATAAATACTCATCCACGCCTGCTATTTTTATTATTGCCCCCTGCTATGGTTTTACTAAGATTTCTTACAATCTCTGTTTTTGCCCTGTGTTTGTTATATGTCAGTTTTGTAATACTTAAGTCTTTAACGTCAGGCCTTTTATAACAGTTTTTGTAAGAGTTCTTTTACAGCTTTGCCTATTATTTCCTATTCCGTAATTGTGATCCTTATGCATTGTTACAACCTCCGGTCTTTTTTTTTTTTCCCTATACCCCTATTTAATTATCATGATTTTACGTAATGGAAAGAAAATTATTAACAACACAACTTCTAGGATATCCACGTGCTTAAACAAACGTATTTGTAATGCCTCTACAGCCAGATTGTTTAACAAAAATGCGCGTGGATATCCACAAATTTTCCCCTGCAATGCCAAAAAGTGACTAACCTGTTTTAGATTAACTTCACAAAATACTGTACGGTCAACAGTGAACGGGAGAGCTTTTTCGCTCTCCTTTTCCTGTGACATTACCTGAAAAACTCAAAACCTTATATATGTGGTAACTTGAACCCAACCTAAGTGTGGTATTCAATATGTGGGACAGACGGGACGAGCGTATTACAAAAGAAATCAAGAACACCTTTACCGCTTTCGTAGACCTAAAAAATTCAAGTTTGATATATCAACATTTAGATAAGCATAATCACAATCTAAAATTTATTAAATTCCAACCACTTGAAACTGTTCAGAAACAACCAGGAGAATCACACAAGCAATTTGAAAAATCACGTGAAATTCGCGAATTATTTTGGATAAAAAGACTTCAAACAGCTTATCCTCTCGGTCTTAATGACAAAATATTACGACAGGGGACATAACTAAAACTTCAATCAATGTCATTAATATTGTCGATAAACGACTTAGAAATAAAAGGTCTCATGGCAAACGCAAAAAACCGTAATCAACGTATTAAACATCGTATAAATTATACACTTGCTGATCTGTTATCTATAATAAAAAATAATGGCAGACATCAAGTATTATGCAAACTGGGTCAGATACCAATAAGTAAATTATATGCTATTTTTCTGGAGTGTGATACAATTTCTTTTTTTAGCCCAATGTATGAATACACCCGTATTATTACAGCCTTTTGTCATCAAAGGCTATTTCCTAGTATCGATAAACCTGAAAATCATAAATGGCATTTTCTTAAATTAAAATATATAAATAGAGGTATTGATTTTATTAACTTATCTAGTATATTCAATGACTCTACCATCCAAAGCCAAATACCTCCATATTTTGATAATATAGAACCACCTATTATTTCGTATTCTTATAAAAAAAACCAGCAGAAGTTTGATTTTTAATTATACGTCAGTTACATCAGACGTCAATATAGTAAATAATGTTCCTTCCACTTGAGATTGTGAAACATCTAGTTTTAGATATGTTCCCTATGGTCATGTCCTTACAGGAGACCTCAACATCGTCGAAGACCGTGAGGTCATAACTTTTCTTAAGAAAAGACCGAAATATCGTCCTCCATCTAAAATAGATTGGAAACAGTGTCGTCAGGTCATTAAAGACGCTCTGTCTGTCTACTGTAAAATTGGTGTAAACGTGAAAAATCTGATAAAAAATCTCTAGACAGTTATTTGAATAAAATTATGAATACTGTTAATATTCGTATATCTCATTTTGAAAACAATTCTAAAATTAGTAATAGGGTCCATGATATTCCCATTTCCAGAATAAAAAATAAACTCCAAGTACTCGCAAAGCGGTTTGTGTTCATACCGGCAGACAAAGCAGCAAATAATGTAGTGGTGGTGTGACGCATATACTACACGGAAGTTCTCCAAAACGAAATTACAAATTCATCTACATTCAGGTCCGTACGCTCCACAGAGAGTCAAATTGTAAACAAGCATATCACTGCCACTACCCAGCTTAAAGCCTCTTCCGAACATTTGAAAGTCCCTACTATGTACTGGTTACCTAAATTGCACAAAAAAACATTTAAATTCCGTTTCATCTCCGCATCTAGTAAGTGTTCTACTACCAATCTATCAGTTCTTCTAACTACCTCCCTTACTACTATCAAAGAACTTGTTATTAACTTTTGTAATAAAGCTTATGAAAATAATGGTATTAATTATTTTTGGAGTGTTAAAAATTCTTTAGAGGTTTTAGATAAAATACATGCTTTTGATGGTCCTTTTAATTCTGTTGACAGTTATGATTTTTCTACTCTCTATACTACACTTCCACACAATCTTATCAAGAAAAAGTTTTCATATTTAATTGAATGGTCTTTTGAAAATCTCATTACAAATTTATTTGCTGTAACTCGTTTAAAGCCTTTTCTGTAACGAAAAGGAAAGTATGCTAGATACACTTACTGGAAATGTGAAGATATGATTGAAGCTTTAAATTTTCTCCTGGACAACATATATGTACGTTTCGGCGATAAAGTGTATCGACAAGTAGTAGGTATTCCTATGGGCACTAACTGCGCCCTTTAATAGCAGATTTATTCCTGTATTGCTATGAATCTCAGTTTATGACCAAACTCAGTAAAGACACGTCATTGTTACATTTGGTTGATACATTCAACAATACCTTCCGTTATCTAGATGATATTTTTGCGTTAAATAATCCAGAGTTCTCTAAATATACTACCGAAATTTACCCAATAGAACTTACTTTAACTAAATCTAACATAAACAGCAGTAGTTGTCCTTTTCTGGACTTGGACATTTCAATCTCTAAAGGAAAACTCCATACGAAAATTTACGACAAAAGAGACGATTTTTCATTCCCTATTGTTAATTTTCCTTTTTTAGACGGCGATGTTCCTTTGGCTCCATCATACGGTGTGTATATATCCCAACTCGTTCGTTATGCCCGTGTGTAGTGATGTCATAGATTTTAACGAACGTAATCAATGCATCACTGGTAAATTATTAAGTCAGGGATTTCGTTACCATAAATTACGTAAAACTTTTGCTAAGTTCTTTCATAGATACAAAGATTTGATTAGTAAATTTGGCTGTACCTGTAGAAAACTGATTAAAAACGGTATTTCACATCCTAAATTTTACGGTAATATTGTACTTAAAGCGCGGAAATCACTATGTGATCCGTGTAAACTCATCGAACCTTTAAATAAACTTATTAGTTCCGGTTATCTTACCAATGTTGTAATTAGATCTTTGAATATAGTTTACATTGGCACTAATATCGATTTTGTCATCAGCAAATTAAAACATAACTAAATTTGTATTCTTTTCAAACGGGATGTTTAAAGACACACCCACGTTCATTTTGATCTATAAAGAGGTTAAACTCCTAACTATCCTACTGTCTGTCGATACATTTATTTTTGGCATTGCACATGTCATGTCTTCTTTGACTGTCCATGACGTTAAAATACTAAATCCCTGGGATGTGTTTTAGTTGATTTCAGTCTCTGATGCATGATTTTTTATTATTAATTGTTTTGGCTTTTAACTAGCTGTCAGTAACTGCGAATACTCTCAAATCGTACTTTCTTGTTTATTTGACCTGTTGATACTAATTGTAATGCTTTTTTTTGTTATTTAATGTTATTCAGGGTTATATCTGGTCTAAATACCAGCTTTGATAAGTGTTTGGTACTACTATAAATTTCCACTTCGTACTATGAACATCAAAACTATTTATTTTGTAAAAATATTTCCTTTCTCTATTGTAACTGTACACGTATACCTAACTACAAAATTATTTTCATTTACCTGTGTTTAAAGTTATTGCAAATGGCTGATATTTTTGTTCGAGCATATTGTTTTTCTTAAATTGTTTAACATTTCATACCAATATAACATGTTACTTTTATTATTCTTCCCTTAGTTTATTTATTTTGTATTTACATTGTATCATAGGTCAACTTTATTTGTTCAGTGTATGTTCAGTGGTGTTAATATGTCCTTTGATTGAGTTAAGCTATTTCAGTTGATATCTTATAGTGTGTCTTTCTATGTTGTGATGTTACACTATTGTTTCAGAAAAAGGATGAAGGTTTGGTACCATTAAAACGTTTAAACCCGCTGCATTTGTTTGCACCTGTCCTAAGTCAGGAATCTGATGTTCAGTAGTTGTCGTTTGTTAATGTGATTCATAAGTGTTTCTCGTTTCTCGTTTTTTATATAGATTAGACCGTTGGTTTTCCTGTTTGAATGGTTTTACACTAGTAATTTTTGGGGCCCTTTATAGCTTACTGTTCGGTGTGAGCCAAGGCTCCGTGTTGAAGACCGTACTTTGACCTATAATGGTTTACTTTTATAAATTTTGACTTGGATGGAGAGTTGTCTCATTGGCACTCATACCACATCTTCTTATATCTATTTGTATGTTCTGTTATCTGAACATACGGGCTTTTTAAAAACCAGTGATCTCACTTTCTTGTGCGCTTCAGGAAAAATTATTAACTTAAAATCGTTCTTATAATTTCATTTAATGTGTTTTTAAAACTTAGATATGGAGTCCACTCATAGATGAGGGTCTGGATGGGATTTAAAGAATCGAGAATAATGAACAAAATGTGCAGAATAAATGGCAAAAAAAATTAAGAATACAGTAGAGAAAAATATGGCAAAAAGTAAAGAATAGAGAATAATGGGGCACTCAAATATAAAGAATAGAGAATAATGGGGCACTCAAATATAAAGAATAGAGAATAATGGGGCACTCAAATATAAAGAATAGAGAATAATGGGGCACTCAAATATAAAGAACAGAGAATAATGGCAAAAAATATAAAGATTACAGAAAAATTACCTAAAAAATTAAAGAATACAGAAATGAGGGACCCCCATCAAGACCCTCATAGATTTGTAATACAAAATGCATTATAAAGATTCACCATAAAAAATAGAATATCAATGGGATGTAATTGATTTGGTTTTTGTTTATATGACTGTTTGATAAATCTATGCACGGAAAACAAAACTATAAGTGATCTTGTTTGATTTTCCTTAATCGAGTTTATGTGCAAATTAATCGGGGTAATAAAAATGTCGACTTCAAAGAAACATTTAGAAAGGTGAATTAACTTAGTCATAGTACATTTTTGGTATTCAGCGGTTATATGAAGGTGCATACAAATTTAATATTTATATTTATTTATTTTTGGTGTTTTAACGCCACTTTTAAGCACCGCTTTTGGGCTATTTCGTGGCGGCCAGTTTTTATTGGTGGAGGAAGCCGGAGTGCCCGGAGAAAACCACCGACCTTCGATAGGAAAACTGACAATCCTAGTCAATTAAGATTGGAGTCGAGTGCACCCGCACGAGCGGGGTTCGAACTCACAACCTCAGTGTTGACTGGCTAGTGATTACAGTAGTAACTACTTAGACCACTCGGCCACCGAGGCCCCTACAAATTTAATAACGGTGATAATTAATACTAATAAAATTTGTTTTAACGAAACAATAAACAACAAAAAGGTTGATGTTATTAACATACTATATAACAAAATATTAATTTTTCTGTCCACCGCGCGCGGAAGTAGTCAAGAAGACAGTATTATTTTTTCAGGGGTTGACAGGATACACGTATCGTTATAAATTTTAACATCACGGTTCTTATGCAAGCAAATTTAATAAACAATGTTTTTATACAGTTGGGTTTTTTTGGTTTCACCTTACATAGGGCTTTATTTCTGATCTTATTTCTGTGTACACAATTCTAAATCTACATATTTCACCTTTATCAGTATTAGGAAATCCGTTTGGACGATTCCATATACCATTAATGTTTTAGGGTTTTTTAGCTTAATTCAGTGTCGAGTTGGTGTATAGTATTAAGGGTTGTCTGCGAGAAATAAATCATTTTCTGATAGATTAACTAAATTCAAAACCAATAATTATAAATAAATAAATTTGGTGTATTTACTGTCTTCTGATTGGTTAAAAGTATTACTTTTATTTTCAATGTTGTCAATTTTATGGCGCATGCCCACTCTGACGTTGTATATTCATACGCCAACATGTGTGTACGTTGTTATTGTTAATATAGATAATATAAAAGTTCTTTGTGCCTTATTTTTGATAGAAATTTATTTATAATGAATGGCAATAATTTATTTTGAATTTATTGAACCATAAAATTATTTTGACTCTTCACATTTTACATAATCCGCTTCGCGGATTATTCAATGTGAAGAGTCAAAATTAATTTTATGGTTCAATAAATTCAAAATAAATAATAGCCATTCATTAAATATAGTTAACATATATATTTTATTTAACTGAGTAAATTGATCGGAATGTGAATTATACATAGACCTAGTTTTCTTTTTGGTCTATCCCAGTTGTGACATTTGCGCGGGAATTTCTTCCATTGACATCGTAATATAATTTACTTTGGATTATTGTCATCTTTAAATGTAATGTGGTAAGGATTTAATGTGATATTATTTGTCTCTTCTTCTATAGTACATAGTTTGACGTCAGGTTTGTACACATGAAGTCTCTAGTCTAGTCAGACCTGAAGTATACATGTACTTCAATTTTATTCTGCATATCCCACCCCTTCCCTACGTCACCCTGCTCAGTCGCTCCGTAATTCTCGTATCACTGCTTTGAGACGAAAGCAGGGATTATCAGCAACGTCATAACCCACGTAATAATGTCTGAGGAGATGTAATCAGCGACGTCACAATTTGTGAGAAGTCGTTATCAAGCTTGCTTTCGTCTAGCGTAAAACTGTCTAAGGGCTAGGCCGAGTTAGGGAGGTGAAAAGTCAGTAATAGAACGATAAACAGATAATCAGGTTTTCTTAGTATAGATACCTTAAAATATCACCCACTGTCGCTGAGGACACAATTTTATTCATTTTAGCTCATTAGCTGCGCTCACTCACCAAAAATGTTTATTGCGGCTCACTGGCTAATATTTTAAGATATCAATGTGTAGAAAAGCTGATAATCTATACATATGTGTGAGGAGTCGTTATCAAGCTTAGCATAAAAACTGTCTTAGGCCAAGTTAGAGAGGTGAAAAAGCCAGTAGTAGAACGATAAACAGATTATCAGGTTTTCTTCGTATATATACCTTAAAATATCACCCACTGAGGACACAATTTGATTCATTTTAGCTCATTAGCTGCGCTCACTCGACAAAAAGGTTCACTGGCTAATATTTGACGATATCAATGTGTAGAAAAGCCGATAATCTATACATATATGGCCAGATCATATGTTTTCGTACGTCATACATTTGTCATATGAATTCGTACTATGCATGCCCTTTCAATGGAAATTGGGACGCCACAATGCATTCTTAATAGCACGAAAACCCATGAAAAGAGGATATATATATACATATCTCAACCAATTTGTTTCAGCGACGTCATAATGTGCGAGGAGACCCTATCAAGCTCGAGTTCATCTAGCGTTAAAACTGTTTTAGGGAGGTGAAAAATACCAGCAATAGAACGATAAACAGATGATCGATATTGTAAATTATCAATGTGTAGAAAAGCCAATGATCTACATGTATACATATATATATATATATATGGAACGCCATAGCTGTCTTATGTGACTTTTTTTATAGTGTACGAAGGTGCTTTTCTATTATACGAAGGTGCTTTTCTATTATACGATGGTGGTTTTCTGTTATACGAAGGTGGTTTTCTATTATACGAAGGTGGTTTTCTATTATACGATGGTGGTTTTCTATTATACGAAGGTGGTTTTCTATTATACGATGGTGGTTTTCTGTTATACGATGGTGTATACGATGGTGGTTTTCTATTATACGAAGGTGGTTTTATTATGTGATGATGGTTCCCGTGATTAACCGGAAGTGTGGCGTGTCACATGATTTGAAAACAGGGACGGGTCAATTGCTAATAGAATATGGAAAAAATCTTAAATCAAGAAATCAATAAAGTCTTTAAAAGTTGTTATGGACTATTATGTTTGAAATAAAACAATCAATTAATTATAATTGATAAGTGAATTTATCAAAATATCGGAATTCCACCCGCTGTAGGTGTAAACATAGATCAGTAATAATACAGGTGAGTTTTGGTCGATTGATTTTAATCCAAAATCCCGAACATCATAATATAAACATTAGACTGTCAATTTAATTATTTCTTTCTATTGATTCCATCTGGATGAAGGACACCCAGTGTTTTTATCCAAAACTTCTCCCGATTCTCTCTTTGCCTATTTTGCCATGTACAGTCCTGTTCGATCACAAGGATCTTCATGTGATCAAAATCTTTCAGATTGTGATCTGGTAACCTGAAGTGTTGGCTGACAGGAATATACGGTTTTTTTGTGAGGTCACTCCTGTGGCCATTAAGGCGTTTGTGAAATGGCTGCATAGATTCACCAACATATTGGAGACCACATATAGGACACTCAAGAACGTAAATCACGTTTGAGCTTTTGCAGTTGACATTGCAGAAGATCTTGTATGTCTTTTCTGTGGTCTTACTGTGAAATGTTGATGAATGCTGCAATTGGTTGCAACATTTGCAGCGCTTATCCCCACAATATATGTTATATATATATATAATATATGTTTAGACGAGTTGTATATACAGAATGTACACAGTTATGTATCACCATCACTGCTGGTGATCCGATGGATAAATCTGTTGTAGAGTTGTCACTTGTTCAGACGTACTTATAAATATAATTATTTCTGTGACTGTATCTTGCATTAATTTGTAGGATCCTTTACAATAGATATTTCAGCTGATTTGTAACAATTCCATCTTCATGCCTTATATATCATGTACTGTTTTACGACGCTAGATTAAAACTGACGAGGAAAGGTAACAGCCGGTCACCGAAAGCTTTATTATTGTGAAGCCTAGGTGGTCGTGTGGTCTATCGCGACGGATACAGTGCAGTCGATTTGGTGTCACGATATCTCAGTAGCATGAGTTCGAATCCCGGCGAGGGAAGAACCAAAAAATTTGCGAAAGCAAATTTACAGATCTAACATTGTTGGGCTGATGTTTAGACGAGTTGTATATATATATATATATATGTGTCAACCAAAAAATACAACTGATTTACACCACAGATGTTGAAAAGACCTTTATGTATATATATCTAATCTCATTCTAGTCCGTTCAACTGACAGAATCTGTTTATATTTCATGAACTCTTAACAAGAATCCTCATGGACCAATCTTTATACCAATATCTGTTAGCCATTTAGGGGTCGTTTGCATTCAAGTTGAGTTATAGTGGGTTTATTTTGAGAAAAAGAACTCAATTTCCCGATAGTTAACGTTTTCTTTATATTTTGCTGTGTCAAAATGACTTAAATATAAATGACAGTATATAGTCCTAAAAATGGTATATCACGATCTACACATTACTTTTTAGCAGGAAAGACTGCCATTGGAGTATATCACCACTCAGTCTGGGTCTTTTTAATTTGATCTCATCCACTAAAGTCATTCAAGTAGAACATTTGCTGTCGGGTTTGTCCATATTTTGGAATATATTAATACATGTATAGAAATACTGTTGAGTCTGTTCCCAAATGCCTCCACAATTTGGAATATATTAATACATGTATAGATGTACTGTTGAGTCTGTTCCCAGATGCCTGAGATACACTTCAATATTTATTATTTATTGAAAATAAGTGGAATCATCTTTAGAAAAGTTGTTCCTATGGTAATGAATCCCCCCTTTATAAGTTAAAAAGGCTACATCTGTTTTTCCTTTTTTTTTAAACCGCAAAATATCCCTCATTTTTTTTTTTTTGGGGGGGGGGATGCTCCCAACCTGTTTATTAGTGGAATTGTGAATCAGGCCATTACTCCTCAATTGTATTGATGCATACTTTTCATGTTGGGACAGTTTTCCTCATTTTTGAAGGCTGTATGCATGGTTGCCTATAATTGCTATGTCATTTGAACCTCTGTGGATAGTTGTCTCATCATGCTCATTGAGAATTATATATATTACATATATGTATTGTAATTTTTATATGTATCCATCCTTTAGAAAAGTTGTTTCGAATGTAATGAATCCCCTCCAGATCCCCCTTTATAAGTTGAAAAGGCTACTTCTTCTTTTTATCGTCTTTAGAACTTTTTAAATTTTTTAGGGGGGTCCCAACCTGTTGTTTATAAGTTGTAAATCAGGCCATTACTTTTCACAATTTCATTGTTGCATATTTAACATGTCTGGACTGTTTTTTTTCCTCATTTTTGAAGGATGTATGGTTGCCTATAATTACTTTGTTATTTGAACCTCTGTGGATAGTTGTCTCATTGGCATATGACATATACTGATTTTTATATGGATTGCAGACCTGAAAAAGATGTTCAAAGTTGAATATGCTGCAAACTTCAAACAACCTACTACAACTTATTTACCATGAAACTGTTGATCAGAACTATATATAATTGATTTCATCCCAGTCCTCATACATGTACCACTATCATTCAACAGAACAAATGCAAATGATTACGATGTCATGAAAGGGTTTTTTTAATAAATCTTGAATCTTTAAATCAATATAAACTGAATCCCAATATAAACATGTTGGGCTCTTTTACAGCAGAATATACAGTATGGGGTTTTCTCATTTTGATACGCCTGTTTACAGGACGTATAATGGTATACCGTTGTCCGCCTGTCTGTCCGTCCGTTGTCAACATGTCAGACATTAACTTAAAAACGTTTTAATAAAATTGCATAAAACGTTGAATTGTTTATATCTATTGACGTGAGCTCCCTTTCTTTTTTTCATAAATTTTAGATTTTACGTTTCCGAGTTTATTCTTAAAAAAAGGGGGATTTTCCAGTTTTCAGACTATAACTCAAAAATCTTTCAGCAGTTCTCATGAAACATTGGTGAACTGTTTATATCTTGTGATGTAAGCTGATGCCTTTAGAATTTTATAAATTTTACATTTCCAAGTTATGGGGCTTTATATATCAAAAAGGGGGTTTTTCCCAGTTTCGGATAATGTTTTCAGCAATTCTCATTAAACCTTGGTGAATTGTTAATAACTTTATATCTATTGATGTAAGCTCCCCTTTTGATTTTCATCAATTTCTAATATGACATTGAGAAGTAATTGAACTTTATTCTTTGTAAATGTGACGAGGGTATCATGCGCTCATGGCGCAGCTGTTTATTGAAGGTGGTATACAATTCTTACATCCATTTTATTTGAATTTTAGGGAATAGTTGTTATTTATATAAATAAATCCCACGTCGACATGTTACATGTACAACAATGGGGCTCCCACAGGGTACCTCTCTCAGGTCGCAAGGTCGCGAGGTCGTTTTTAAGGGAAATGTACAGGTCGCAGGTCGTTTTTTCCACCATAGAGGTCGGAAGTCGTTTTTATATTTAAAGGATCCATTTAAGTCATTGTTGTGTCGATTCTTGTGTTATTAAACCAGGTACATATATGTTCCTGATTAAACATTTTTGTTTTAAATTAGATATTTGGACATTTTGCTGATCACTAAGTCTAAATTTTGAGAGAAACTGCCTATCTAAAAAAATATTGCAATTTAAATATTCCTCAGACTGACAATTAGTTTTTAATTTCCCATAGAGACAAAGTTTGGATGAGGAATCCAATTTTGAAAGTTTATTTAAAGTAGTTTTTTCATATTCCTCTGAAACACACTTTTTAATATTACATTTTAACACGTTTTTTTAAGGCACATTAATATTAGAGTAATTTTCTGGGTTTATTTTCATATCTTTAAAAATTTTATCTGCAAATGAGTACCAAGAATAAATTCCTGCGGAATGTGAATTTATGTTTGTTTGTAGAGATTCTTTAACCAGGGGATTAATATCATTACAGTTTATTCTATAAAAATACATGAGTGTTTGAGTTTTTATATAAGAGTCCAAAGAAAATCTAACTAATTCTGATCTAGCACCTATGTTAGTGGCTGTCTTTTTCAGTCCTAATACTGCTTTACAAAATTTAGAATGAACCTTCTCAAAAGGATATTTTCCTGCTAATGCAAGAGTATCACAAAAAGTATTATTTACAGCAGCTCTATTAGATGCCCTAAAAGCTGACTGAAAATTATCCATAAACCAAATTTCAGAGTTGTATGTCAAAATAGGTCTTATAAGAGTATCAAATAATTTACATGACAAATTAGTGGGAACAAAATTAAAATTGGACATATATTTTCTCAATAAAAATAAAACGTTAATACCTTTTTTAGACAGCTCTTCAGTAGTTTTTGTAAAATTTCCCCTAAAAATTTAAAGTCCTTAACTTCAGTCAAAAATTTATCATTGAACAAGAGGGGTGGGGATTGCTTATAAATATTCTGAAAAACTAGAATTTTAGTCTTGATGTATTTACACTCAACTGCCATTTAATGCAATATTTATTTAGTTTGTCTAACTCATTTTGAAGCCCCTGGTGTGTCTCAGACAGTAACATTAAATCATCTGCGTAACTGAGAGTTGAAGTATCAAGTATCAAGAACTGGAGGGTTACAAGTTTCATCAAAAATTGAATGTAAATCATTAATATAAAAATTAAACAAAGTAGGACTTAAACGGTCCCCTTGTCTTACACCTCTAATAATTGGAAAAAACAAAGAGTGTTCATTACCAATCTTCAGTGCAGACTGGGATAAGCTATTCATATTTTTCAAAGTAGTATCAAATTTCACACTAACACCATCATTAATCAATTTATACAACAGGCCATTATGCCAAACAGAGTTAAAAGCACCACGCAAATCTACAAAACAAGCAAACAGCTTTGTCTTATTTTTTTTCAAGTATTTGGTGACAAGAGTTTTTAAAATAAATATGCTATCAGACGTTCTATGGTTTGAACGGAATCCAAATTGATGACTGGAGAACTTATTTTCATAATGCTTTATTAGTCTTTTATTCAAAATAGAGCTATATAATTTTGCTAGACAGTTTAAAATAGAAATACCTTTATAGTTACATATGTCTTCTTTATCTCCAGACTTATGGATTAAAACAAAAGCTTTCCTCCAGCTGGTGGGGTAAATACCAGATGATAAAATAAGATTAAAAAGTTTAACTATGGCTGTAACTGTTACAATGCTACTACATTTTATTATTTCATTAGATATTAAGTCAGGTCCAGCGCTTTTCCCTGATTTCAATTCTTTTATACAGTTGTTTACTTCTGATATTGAAATTGGACTATCAGTATAAATATTATGTTCTAAAGTACTCTCAAGCATATTTAACTCTTTTTTAACTTTTTCTTTAACAGAGTAATCATATTTTTCAGCTTTACCAAGATTTTGAAAATGTTCTTCATAGTTATTTAAGTTAATATTTGAACAAGCATCCTGTTTAGTGTCTTCATTTTTTAATTTTTTAAGGAGTTCCCAATATTTTTTGGGGTCCTTTTCTTGCAAATTTGTTAATGTTTCAAATAAGTTCTTTTTAAATATAATTTTCTTTCTCTTTACTAATTTTTTAAGTTTTTAAGCATGTGTAAAAAAATTACATTTAAGCTCTTAATTAAATGGTTCTCGTCTGAGTTGTTTAGCTCCTTTTGCTTTGATAGTTTTTTTAAGATCACGTACATCATGGTCTACCCATGGTTTTCTGTTTAGTATTTTTTGTTTAAATTTTTTATATCTTACAATTTTACAGGATTTATTTGCTAGGCTCTCAAAAATATTTTTTAAACTGTGAGTCTTCAAAATCTCTAATTTGTTGTATAATAAGATTTCCCCCTAGTACTTCAATCATTTTGTCTCTTGATGTATTCTCCCATCTATATTTCACTCCTATCTGAGTAAAGTTTTTATGACTTTTACGTTCTGTATGACATATATTACATTTCAGTATTACAAATATAGGGACATGATCTGACAAATATGTTGGTTCGCCAATATAAAAATATTCGATAGAGGACATCAAATCCATGTCAGACAAGACATAATCAACAGTGCTTGAACCGTTATGCTTATAACATGTTACCTTACCGAAAAGATCACCTACAAATCTACCATTAAGTATTCTGAGCTTGGAGGCAATACATAAATCAATGAGTTGTTTTCCATGAGAATTTAATACTTTGTCTAAAGAATTTCTATATATATGTGAATCACCCAGATAGTCATCTGGCAATAAATTTAAAAGATCATCATGAATATTATTTTCATCAGAAATAAAATCTAAATGATTACTGACTCTAGCGTTAAGATCTCCAATAATAAGAATATTACCTTTGGATGACAGCTTTGAGATTTCATTTTCAAGTAATATAAAGTCATCATTAAAGTATGTAGATGACAATGCTGGAATATAACATGCACACACATATATCTTTTTAAACAAAAGAAAAATTTATCAAGCTTTAACCATAGCCTGTTGTCAGATTTTGTTACATTTAAAACTTCTGATATACCTTTATGTAAGGTAGATTTATAATATACAATGATACCTCCACTGTATCTTTTGGATCTTAATTTCTTTTTTCTAGATTTCTGAACATAATTAAAATTTATAATGTTTGTACTAGAATCAGCACCCTTCCAAGTTTCCATTAAAATATTAATGTCATATTTTAGACTAGATAAAAAAAGTCATCTTCTAATTTACCTCCCAGGCCCTGAATATTCCAACTATCAATCGACAAATTTGTTTTCATTTTGAAATCAATTTCTGGTGTAAAGCAAGATATCAATGAAATTTACTGGGCAAAGGAAAGTAACTCGAATTTTCCCCAGATGCAGAACTTTCACTTTAAATATTTACTCTTTTTTTCCTTTCCTTTTCTTTGTTTCTTTCTTTGATGCTGCATTAAGATAAATTTAAACTATGAAATGATGTGTAGAACAAATAAAATTAACTAGACAAAGGGAATTTTCTCTTTAACCCCTCAATATCATTCAATGAAAATTTAAGGAAACTCATCTTTTTTCCCTTTCAGTAAATATATACCAACATACTTGAAAAAATTGTAGTACATGGTATGGTACATGAAAACTTTCATAATTTTTTGATTACGAGAACAAATTTTAAAATAAGAAACAAAACAAAAACAATTTCACAGTTCTACTCTTATCTAGAAGACTTTCATTGTATTTTTTTTTTTTTTTTAACCAATCATTAATACAAAATGTTATTTATAAGAATAGTAATCAAAACATTTTAATGATAACAATTAACAGTACACCATGGTACACATGGTCAGTAACCAAAACATTTTAATAATGCAAGCCTTCAAGAGCCAAGCGTAGCAACTTGAGATTCATGTCTGAATTACGACGACTTGTTTGGTGGTAGTCATTGAAGTTGTTGTTTCTGGATTTGTCTTGCCACTGAGAGGAATGGTCCTGATGTTTGTCCCACGGATTTCTATCAAATGTGTAACGACGCTCATGTTGCTGATTTCTCCAATTACTCTGTCTACTTTCGGTTATTGTGGATTTACGACTCCAAAAAGAGGGCTTACAACGCTTTTCAAATTTCTCACATAAATTCCGATTCCTGTATATACATCTAAGTGAATGCCATCACTAAAGTGAATTTGCGTTAGGTTTCTATGACATACAAATTTCAAGTTAAATTCTGTGCATAGCTTTGCCAATAATGCATTGCAATCTAACCTTTTAACTTCATAGTCTTCAGTGTGCTTATAATTATTGTAGTATGAATCTATAGGTAAGAGTTCATTAATTATAATATTTGAGCCAGGCACCAATCTTTGTGTGGTCATACCAATTTTTTCATATCACTTACAACTTCTTCTGCAGACTTCTTGTCTAAGTCATTTGATCCTACTTGATATGCGATATTATCAGCTTTCAATTTTCCAGTATCAAGGAATTCAATTGCCCCTTTTATAGTCTTGTCTCTAAGTGTAGTAATCTTTGCGGACTGATATCTAAAGATTTTTTTCGCATTCATGTCTTTAACAATTTAAGATCCTACTAGCCAAAATTTTACTTCATTGTTGTTTTCCATAGTATTTAACCTTTTTTCATCCCGTTTTGACACATACTTGGATTTAACAGGACTTGTATCTTGCTTAACATGATTTCCACTAGTAGATGTAGTATGATTACTCTTATTTTCATTCTTTTCTACATGTACATGTATCTGCTTTTGTTGTAATTCCTCATCATGTGTGTTATTTTCTTTAACTAGACATTGAATTTCTTTACACATTCCTCTAGTGAGTCTAATTTGAGATTTACAAAATCTTCTTTTTCATAAACATTGGTTTTTAGTTTGTTAAAATTATCATTAACAGCTGGAATAATGTTTTCAGATATCTGTATATTGTTTATTTGAGTAAGCTGAATTTATTTTACTTCAGACATAATTGTGTCAAGTTTTCTATCAATTTTCATCATTTCTTGTTTACCTGTTGCTTTTCAAGAAACTCCTTATTAATATTAGAGTTTTAAGTCAGTAATCACTTGTGGAATTTTACCTTCTAAAATTTCTATTCTTTCTCCCATTTTCTGTACCACATTCACCAAGTTATCAATGATTTTATTGTTGTTCACTTGATTTTCAACATACTTAGACTCAAAAGAATGTATAACACTAATAAGAGTTAAAATTTGTTTATTTTCTGTATTATGATCCTCTGTTATGTTATCATCAGTATCAATTGTTTTTCTTAGATTGTGATTAGAGGAGGTTGACTGAGTGTTGATTTAACTGGACTATCAGAACATGTAAATGAAGTATATAAAAGTTTCTTTGGATCTGTATTATCCTCATCATTTGATTTATTCAAGGATTCGTCTAGGGCATCATTTGACTGATCATTATCATCAACACTGCCGTCAAGATTTTCTTACATGGTAAAATTTGGGGGTCTCATGTTTCTAATTCTGAGATCAAAAGCTTTCGGATTATCTCCCTTGAGAGCCATGTTTACTTGTTTCTTTATGTAGTCAAATTCTCGTGTATTAACCCAACGTTAGCACACATTACCTTGTACAAGGCATTTGAATGTTGTGTAATATATGTTTATTGTAAGTAATTTACCACTACTGCGGGATATTTGGACCACTGATTTGAACAAATTTACATCCGGAGATTTCTCCGAGAACGATTTCGTCTCGTCATTTAAAGCTAGTAATCTTGCGGTTTTGTACCCATAACTATCCTGCTAAACACCAGATCTGAAAAGTTATTAACCCTGCAAATTTTTCATGTGTACAACCGATTCAACCAGAAGTGATCATTGCAACTGTACTGTGCAACCCATGTACCGTATAAACTGTCACATTAATCAAGAGAAAGATCATTAAACTGATTAACATCAAATCATTGATGTAATCAGATCCTATGACATACTGGAATTGTGTATAACAGTTGTTTTTCCATATTTCCACCCACTTTGATGCAATTTACAATTTAAAATCACTATTCAAGCTGTCGGCCATTTTCATTCTCTTCAATATAAAGACAGACACCTGTCCATGGCTACAGTTTATAAACTTGTCCATCTTTAGAGAATAATTGTTCCCAGCACATGAATTACTTTCCTATGACATACTGGAATTGTGTATAACAGTTGTTTTTCCATATTTGCACCCACTTTGATGCAATTTACAATTTAAAATCACTATTCAAGCTGTCGACCATGTTCATTCTCTTCAGTATAAAGACAGACACCTGTCCATGGCTACAGTTTATAAACTTGTCCATCTTTAGAGAATAATTGTTCCCAGCACATGAATTACTTTCCTATGACATACAGGAATTGTGTATAACAGTTGTTTTTCCATATTTGCACCCACTTTGATGCAATTTACAATTTAAAATCACTATTCAAGCTGTCGGCCATGTTCATTCTCTTCAATATAAAGACAGACACCTGTCCATGGCTACAGTTTATAAACTTGTCCATCTTTAGAGAATAATTGTTCCCAGCACATGCATTACTTTCCTATGACATACTGGATTTGTGTATAACAGTTGTTTTTCCATATTTTCACCCACTTTGATGCAATTTACAATTAAAATCACTATTCAAGCTGTTGGCCATGTTCATTCATTTCAATATAAAGACAGACACCTGTCCATGGCTACAGTTTATAAAATTGTCCATCTTTAAAGAACAATTGTACCCATCACAGGTATGCCTTTCCCAAGACATACTGGTTTTGTGTATATAAATTTTTTTTTCATTATTTCTACCACTTTGATGACATTTACAATTTTGTATATATTTACATTCAGTATCTGACAGCATTTTTTTTAACAGGATCCTGCATGTTATAAAAGAACAAAGATGTTGATCAAATTTACCTAACAGTGCAGCATACAAGAGATGTAATATCATACATGTGCTGAATTTAGGACTCCCAAGCCTTTCTGATTGAAAATAAGACTCCTGGCAGACAAGAACAACTATTATTAGTGATGACTTTTTCAAATGTGACTGCAGTCTTGTATTTGACCGATTACTACTATCAATGTGATACTTAAAATGGTTATGTAGGAGAGAAAATTACATGTGCTTATCCACCATATTATTGTAGTTCATATATTATAGTTCATATGCCAAACTTGATGTACATGTGTATGCGATTTTGTGCAAGTGATGGTGACATCATTGAACTAAGAACAAATACAAGACTGCATTCAATCTATTGAATTTGAAGCAGAAGTGACACAGTGGCAGTTGTGCAGAGACTATATGGAAAAAATGCAAATAAATATCTTGTGTTCAACTTCATTTGTCTTCTTTACGTTTACAAAGTATACATGTACATAGTTTTACATACATGCATAACAATATGATGATGTAGTATGATTGCCAATGAGACAATGATTTACATGTATGACTATCATTGGAAGGCCACTCTATAATATCTTTGTACATCATGAGAATGGAAATGCTTCCTTTGTACCATAAACATGATAAAGGTAGCATAATGTAAAAAAAAGAGAAAATGTTCATTTATTCAACAACACTCCTGTGAATATATAACTTGACAGTACTAAAGGCAAAATATTTCGTTTCACAAATTCTTTCCTCTCCTCGGAAAGTAAACATATTTAATTGTTTACATGAAATGACAAAATGTGTAGAATAAGAAGCAAGAAATGTTCACTCTACTTGTACACTAGTCGCTCATATTGGTCATCATCTATGTTTGTTTCAGTTATTTAACAATGGTGCCTGTTTATATTTATCTGTTGTGTTGACTTGTTTCAGTTTTACATGTCCTCATTCTGTGATCACTATTTCACCTCTCCTGTTTTGAAAAATGTTTATGCAAATATTTTCTGCAATAAATTGAAAAGGCACAGATGCTTTGACTAAACAGAAATGTGAGGTATATGTCAATGAGACAACAACCCAACGACAAAAATATTCTTTGCACATCTATGAATGTTTAAAAATTCTTGTGGAGGTCAAAAGCACATAACGTGTACTTATATATCCGTTACCTGGTACATGTATGTACCTATTGATGCATTCCGTCCTAAACATAAGTTGTGTGAAGAGACCAAGCAGTTTATATGCTTATAAAAATTGATATTAAAATGAATTCCTGTATAACAAATTCCGGGAATGAGACACTATTTTATTTAAACCAGATGAGATATTAGTGGTAAAGGTTTGAACAGAATCAGGAGATGTCAAGGGCAATACAAAAGTACAAGGTCGTGTAACACAGGAAAAATAACAAATGAAAAGAAAATAACAGCCCACATAGCACTGCACCGAAAATTACCTTGAACAACATAAACCCATAGAAGATCAGATAAAACTTGTGTACAATTTTAAATCTTTCTAATTTCAAACTCGAGTTTCACTACCCGATAGGAAAGAGTAAAGATAAGAATGTTGCAGTACTCGGTGGTCTATGAAACAGAACATTAAAATTCTACAGTTCAGCAGAGCATGATACACATTGTTTTTAATCAGGGTCTGTGATATTAAGTCTTTAAAAACTACAAATAATGACAGATTCATATTCAATATTTCATGGCAGCAAAAATGTGATTTCGACAACACTATAATGTACGCACTTCATTTAGGAAATTTAGGAAATTCATGCAAAGGTTCCACAAATAATTTAATTTTAGGTCAATCAAAATTAAACATTATAATTAAATTAAAACAGATATAAAATCAGTTTCCCACGAGACAAAATTCTACTGGCTACATATTTTTTATATGAAAAGTGGCTTTTTTCTTTTCTTGACATGTTAAATGACTATTTTTTCCTGATTGAATACTATAGTATAGCCCAGTGTTTCTGTTAAAATAAAGTTCTGGTCATGGTTAAAATAATATGTCAGAATTTGTTTAGTTGTAAAACAATTACCAAGTAATAATCCATTTAGAACTTCACCTCCGGCAAAATTCAGGTGATCGGAGGGCAATAAATTGCGTAATCGCACACCTGTGAATCCACAGTCACAACTCTAATGAAATAATGACCGGAAAATCGGACACACATAATTTCACTGTGTAATTTAAAAGCAAACTTTAGCAAAGAAATGTTTCTTGTAATATCATGATCATTACCAGATTTTACTTTTTAAATTAAAAGAAATGCCGAAAAAAGAAAAAATATTTTCTCAATCAAATACATTAAAAAATACAACTATTTCAAGTAGTTTTTAGAAAAGAAATGATTTGATCTGAAATAAGTTTTCCTATTACTTTTCTTGATTAGCTATCGAGGTTATTCATCCCTGACTTGTTTACATGTTGTAGAATAATTACCGACGAGAATCTCATTCCGGGCCGCGTGTTTTAACGGGATTTCACGGAGTTGCCAATCTCTGTGTATATATGTCTCTGATGTAATCATAGATGAAGCTCAACCCTGACTTCAAAGGTTATATGTGCGTTGTAATGGCTTTCACACTTATCTGATAATGACATGAACCAGTTGGTCATTGAGATGCCGATTGATAATCTAGACAATAGAAAACTGACAATTAAAAGCTACTTAGCAGTTGAACATGCTAAAATCAGTAAGAAACAAAGTCAAAATATATATTTTATATTGACTTGATTATGAAAAATAATATTATTATAGATAAAACAATATAACAAATTTTTCTCGGAAAGGAAACAATATTAAAATGTGGATATCTTTCATTTTTTAGCTAGAACTAATGTTTTCATCATATTTACATTTTAGATTTTATATCTTTTATCACAATTTAACTTTATTTTAACAATGTACATGCTAACTATTATAAACAAGTTTATTGAAAATATAATTGATAGAAAACATGGAACAAGTTGAATATATGCTCCATAATATTTATTTTCCATGTCTTGCATGTTTTGTTAGTACACTAATTTAGTAAAACTCTTTACTTAGGAATATACAAATTTTATAAACATCATGAACGAAATTATTGTAATTATTATAATTTAGCCATAGATGTATAAAATATTACATCTATGATTTTAAGTAACTAACTTATTCTGAAAAAATAAAATAATGATGTAAAAGACAATTCCTCTTCTAAAAAAAGTAGAAAAACTGATGAAATAAAGAAAAGAATGTACTTTGTTATTAATTTTTTCCCAAATTCGACGCAATTCGACACTTTAATGAAACATATCAAATAAAAGGTGTATTTTAGAAGTTCAACAACGTGCTATTCCCATTTTCAGGATTCAACAGGAACATAGTTTTTATAAAATATAAAGATACAAGCCAAAAAAAAACATTTTTGAATTTAGTTCAATATTTCCATTGTAAAATGCGCAATTTTTGACCGATTTCATCCATTTTTTCACCATTCTATTTGTCTGGCCAGTGCGCTAAAAATAGACATACTCTAACAACAGAAGGGACATAACTCGAGAAGACATTTAAGAAAATCTATTATGCTGTACTGGTCAATACAGATCAACAGATAAGAGATGTGGCTAAAGTTACTTGATTGAGGACAACACACATAAAACATCAAAGACAGTCAATTTGGTCATGGTTCTTTTTATCTAACAATAGAGAACAGTAGGGAACTTTTGACGAGCTTTATCTATGGGTATTACATCTATGATGTAATTGACCACGCCACACCAGTCTATTAGAGGGGTATTTCATTGGTTGTAAATATGGAATCTTATTTTATCATGAAGTCAGATTTGAAAATCGACTTGAGAAATGAAGGTGGAGTAAAGACCGAATGTCAGTTTTAGTGTTATATATGTATGTCAATTTTACTCTTATATATGTATACATATATTATTGATTCAGTAATGATGGTGGATAACATTTTATAGTTATAAATTAGGTGGAGGTATGTTCTTATTTCCGACAGAGGGGCACTCAACCTATATCAATTTGTGCATGAAGCGATTGATAGTTGCTAGATACTGAATGCTTTTACCACAAATTTGTGAAAGTTTTAACCGGTAAATAGAATCATATACATAATAGTGTAGACGAGACCATTGATTGGCGCGCTAAAATATCCCATTGACTGGGTCAGATTAGGCGAACGTTCGTCTGTAACGCCCACTGCTCACGACGTACTTATTAAGACATTTAAACTTTGGGGTCACCAATTCAACGAAAATTCGAAAACTAATCAGGAATAACCTTTGTGTTTTGATTTATATTGAATACTTAAACGTTCTTTACTTGTGTTTTTGTTATGTTTTGATAATCAATTTTTATGATATCGCACGTTCTTTCAGCAAATAAAAAAAAGGATTTAATTGGCTTTAATTGGCTTTGATTATTATCTTTTTCGGACGTCAAAGCGATTTAACAATTGCGGTTGTCCAATTATGTCATCTTTTAACTTTTATCTGGTCAAAATTTTATTTTAGAACGAATGCATGGTCAACTTTAAAAAGTGTGCAAATACAAAACATATAGACAAAATATACTTCTGTCCTGTCTTTTTCATACTTGCAAATTATTAGACAGTAAAAATGCTATTTGGATCAAGCCTTGTGAAATTTGCATTTACGTTATTGAATAGGTTAAAATGTATAGTTTGGTGAACTTTTCTGCTAACTACTATACTTGTGAAAAACCCTTGGCAACAGAAACGTATTCAGCTTTTTTTTTTAAATCGACCAATTTACATAGTAATGGACGACTTCGTACATTTTATGATCGCAAATAAAATATGTATATAATATACTGTGCACTGTAGTTCGTATATTCATTTTTTCTTTTGTTAATGGATTTGCCCGTCTTTCTGGGAGTGATTATTTGTTATTGACTCCTTAAGCTTACTCGCAAATAATTTAAAACCAAGACTTGCATTATAAAAATGTCCAAACAAACCTTGATTTTCCTTTTTTAAAACATACATCTCAGCCAGAGATAAGGACTTAAATTCGCCAGGTCTTTAATTTCAAGTTAGTGAGTTGACCAAAGTAATATTGCGGACCATTTGCCAGTTTCCATGCGGTATCCGTGTTTTTTCTCTCGCTCTGTTCTGCATCCACTCAACTTTCGTGTTTGTCATGACAAGGGCATTTGAAGCTTTCATGCTATACAATGTGTGTTTTGCTTATTGTTGAAGGTCGTACGGTGACCTATATTGCTAACGTCTTTTGGTCACTGGAAGGGATTTGTTTGATTGTCTATCACACCAAATATTCTTATTTTTATATGCAGTTATATATATCTATAATAAAATTGAGAATTGAAACGGGGAATGTGTCAAAGAGACAGCAACCCGACCAAAGAGCAGAAAATTTGTTTTTCGTTAATTGTTTTGTTGTAGATTAGGCCGTTGGTTTTCTCAGTTGAATTGTTTCATATTTTTCATGTCGGGGACTGTTGTAGCCGACTATACGGTATGGGTTTTTCTCATTGTTGAAAGCCGTACGGTTACCTATAATTGCTTACATCCACTTCATTTGAACTTTGGTGGATAGTTGTCTTATTAGCAATCATACCAAATCTCCTTATTTTTATATAAATTTGTATCAATTGTGACTTTAGATACATTGGTGTATTGATTTTTGTTTGCGTTACGTCTAGTGTCAAATTTGTCATGCATGTTTAGGACTATTGAATATATTGCAGATAGTTTCATAATGTAACGTGTAACCAGGAACCAGGCGTTTATATCTCAAACGTCCGTTCCAGTAAATACTTGGATCCAAGTTGTCCACAAACAATACGGTAATACTAATAACTACAACTATCTATATTATTCACAATGAACTAAAATATGCACACGGGCTCTTTGCCGATATAAAGTAACAACAGACAAATATATATACAACTATAATACAATCTATCAGCCTGTCCTCCAGATAGGACGGTCTGTCACTTCAAGACAGTGTGGCTGGTACAGCTTGTCCTCCGAGTGGGACAGTCTGTCACTACCAGACAGTACGTACTGGTACAGCCTGTCCTCCGAACGGGACAGTCTGCTCTGCCAACTTCCTATGTAAGACCAACTTGTACCCAGTACAAGTTGTCCCCAGTACAAGTTGTCCTCGACAATATCACTTACAGCTATGTAACGTGCCTTACTCTTGTACACTGGTCTTCTAAATAAGAATATCGACATAACCTGAATTGTATTCCTCACCCGCTTATATACCCCAGGGCGAATACAATATTTACTGGATAGGGGTGTTCTCTAAATGTTCCCGATACCGAACACAAGAATCCTTCTCAAACACCCCCATACCCTTGGACCCAACCACCGACTTTCCCGCCAAACGTCTAAATCGACACAACGCTTCCTTCTGCGTGAAACATGTATTGATACAACAAGGTTCTTCTTGTTTGTAACCATAACGACCAATAAACATTACAGTAATTAAGCGACTTTATATCTGTTATACGACAATAATACATAAAAAGATAAAAGATAGGAAAATTAAAAGAGACCACAACAACAAAGACCATCGAGTCCTGTCCATAAATAGTAAAAATAGACGTTTTATCAACAATGAACAACACAAAACCCGGATAGCCGGACGTTTGGCTCAAAATTTAGTGGGGCTAATCCAGTTTAACATGCAATCCCTCCCTGGCCAGACTTGGGGCAGGCACACAATCCAGTGGGTTAAATAAGTATAACATGCACCCTCCCCGGCCCGACTTTGGCACAATGTGTAGCGGTGTATTGCTCTGTGTTTGTTTAATCTACTTTGGCTAGAGGTATAGGGGGAAGGTTTAGATCTCACTAAACATGTTTAACCCCGCCGCATTTTTTGCTCCTGTCCCAAGTCAGGAGCCTCTGGCCTTTGTAAGTCTTCAAGTTGTATGTTTTTTTTTTAATTTTAGTTCATTTATTTGTTTAGGAGTTTAGTATGACGTCCATTTTCACTGAACTAGTACACATTTTTGTTTAGGGGCCAGCTGAAGTGCGCCTTCGGGTGCGGGATTTTCCCGCTGTGTTGAAGACCCATTGGTGGCCTTCGGCTGTTTTGTTTACTCTTTGGTCGGTGTGTTGTCTCTTTGAAACATTCCCCATTTCCATTCTCTATTTTAACATGTAACCTTCCAACTTGTTTTTGTCCGTCTTGACTATATTTGGCATTAAAAATACAAGAAAAATAAACTACACAGCGTAGCTTCCAACAGGATTACAACAAGAAAATTAATTTTAAAAATGCAGTCAAAAGTCAAAATTTGCTCGCAGCGGAAAAATGCAACAGCTTGATATTCATTTGAAATAAAATAATTGTAATGATTTACACAACGTTACTTTTTCCAATATAAACATTCAAATTATTTTGTTTTTTGTTGTTTTTGATTAATTTACAACATCTTTACAAAGACCACATTCTGACTTCGATATTAAGTAGACCATAAAAGCCATTTTCATTATCTTTCTTCTGTTGTAAGTTTAACTTAGTTATTTTGTTTCATGAATTGGTATTGATGTCATCTCGTATGTTTTTAAATATGAAGAAAGGGGTAGTCCGGATGTCTTATACGTCAATGAGACAAAAAAAAAAAAAAAAAAAAACTACAAAAAATAAAAAAAGGGGCAACATTCATTCTTCACAAAAGAATACATCACAAGAATATAAGTTTTGAAAGAAAAAGACCAAATTCGTGAGACGTTGTGTAGGACTTGAATAGCCAAGGCAAACTGACAAATATCTGAATGAATGAATCGATTTATGTAAAAAAAAAAAATCAAGGTATTAAACAAAAAAATAAAATGATTTTTTAATTATCCGGAACTCTTCACAAACAAAACCTACATGTATGCATTGAATAAATAGTAGGCCACTCTTTTAAAATGATTACAACGTAGAAGTACTTATTCTCGTAATCAATAAGATATTTTGTGAATTAACCCCATCAACTTAAAGTTTTTCACAATGAATAAACGTATTTTTGGATTATTTAATGATATCAGCTCTGAACATTATTATTTTTTAAAATGAAACTGTTGTATGTGATGGTATAAAAAATATTTAAAACAAATCTTTTATAGTTTTGTGAAAAGAAAGTTTCATTTTATGTATCGAAATGTGTAACAAGTGATCATTATTTAAATCCCCACTGGAAGGCCTCTGATAGACTGCGTGAGCATAAAATCATTGTTATCGATAGCCGATGGCAAACAAGTTGAAGGTAAATTATTCAGTACTGAGGGGGCAAGGGGGGTTCCAATAACAGCAAAACAGTAAATTGATTTGGCTTAAAACAGATAACAAGGAATTGAAAAGGGATAAAAACAGATAACAGTAAATGAAATATTCAAATCAGTCGGGTCCAGCAAAAATCCGGTATTATACTATCTTATTATAATCCTTTGTAATGAATTCCATTTTCTATGAACATGTTTTTAGAGTTATATATCTAGAATTGGTCTACTCAATGTATGATAATAATTTATTTGCTCCCGCGACAAAATGATGAGGCCGGCATGTCCGTCCGTCCCGATTAGGATAAATTGTTTTTCCGGCTATCTTCTCCTACAGTTTTGTAGGTACAACTTTAATATTTAGGATGTTCATACACATAATGAAGGTGTGCATGACAACTGGATTTCGATTTTTTTCAAATATTCTGAAAATGAGAGGTAGTTGTACTTAGTCATCTTTTTGGTACTAGCTGCATAAAGAGATCATGGTTTGTCCTGCTATCTCCTCCTACAGTTTTGGAGATATAGCTTTAATATTTTGTAGGATGTTCATACACATAATGGAGGTGTGCATGGCCACAGCATTTTGCTTTCTTTAAAATATTTTGAAAATGACAGGTAGTTGGACGTCATTTTTGTTGTTGTACAAGCTGCATAAAGAAATTTTGATTTCATAAGAAAATAAATGAGGAATGTGTACATGTAACACAGATGATGCCCCCGCTTGCATATCATATTAAGTTAATAAGGGACATAACCGAAGAACGTTTAAAGTGACACTAATAAAATTTGTACTGGATCTGAGTTTTGTAATAATAAGCATTGTGTATAAGTTTCATTACATTTGGTTGAGGAAAACTAAAGTAAGTGAACGGAAACGAAAAATTCAGCATTTTTTTCATTTGTAAAGGGGCATAACTCTAGAAAAGTTAAAGTGAAACCACCAAAATTCAAATTTAATCCCTATTTTGTGGTAATAAGCATTGTGTATAAGTTTCATAAGATTTGGTTGAGGCTAACTTAAGTTAGAGATCGGAAACAAAAAATTCAGCAATTTTTCCATTTGTAAAGGGGCATAACTTAAGAACGGTTAAAGTGACATCACCAAAATTCAAACTTGATCTGCATTTTGTTGTAATAAGCATTGTGTATATGTTTCATTACATTTGGTTGAGGCAAACTAAAGTAAGAGAACGGGAACTGAAAATTCATCAATTTTTCCATTTGTAAAGGGCATAACACCAAAATGGTTAAAGTGACGCCACCAAAATTCAAATTTGATCTGTGTTTTGTGGTAATAAGCATTGTGTATAAGTTTCATAATATTTGGTTGAGGCAAACTAAGTCAGAGAACGGAAACCAACTATGGGACGTACGGACGGACGTTCGGATGTACAGACGTACAGACGGACAAGGGTAAAACTTAATGCCCCCTCCGCTATGGCGGGGGCATAAAAACATAGATCAACAAATATAGTGCTAAATTTATATAATTTCCTATGGTCAGGCTAGGATCATTTTTGTCTTACAGACGTAACAATTTCAAGTTGTATGCCAACATCACTGTTTGTCAAATCTAAAATATGTGGAACTTTACTCATGCATATGGCAGAGCAGAAAAAGGGGGGAGGGCGGCGTTGTCCATATCTAGTTATGGAATACTTTTTTCAGCTTTTATTTTTGTACTTTATTAAAAGAAACTCACACATGCTTGTAATTTAAAGAGTGTGTGTATTCTTAGAAAAGAATCACAGAACTGAGTCTGTGTTCCTTATTATATAAAAAGTGTTTCAGTTAATTTGTTGTATGGAAATAGGCCTTAACTGTGATCTTCATCAGGTATTCCTGGCCATATATTTTCCTTTTTGTAATATTAAAAATTGTATGAATTTAATATGTACGTACAGGAATACAAGGAACATTATCCCCATACGTAAAAATCATGATAATTCTAAATACATAAAATTGAGAATGGAAATGGGGAATGTGTCAAAGAGACAACAACCCGATCAAAGAGCAGACAACAGCCGAAGGCCACCAATGGGTCTTCAATGCAGCGAGAAACTCCCGCACCCGGAGGCGTGCTTAAGCTGGCCCCTAAACAAAAATGTATACTAGTTCAGTGATAATGGACATCATACTAAACTCCGAAATATACACAAGAAACTAAAATTAAAAATCATACAAGACTAACAAAGGCCAGAGGCTCCTGACTTGGGACAGGCACAAAAATGCGGCGGGGTTAAACATGTTTTTGAGATCTCAACCCTCCCCCTATACCTCTAGCAATGTAGAAAAAACAAACACAAAACAATACGCACAGTAAAACTCAGTTCAAAAGAAGTCCGAGTCCGATGTCAGAATAGGACATAGGTTACAAAAGAAACTAAACAAAATGACAATGATACATAAATTAACAAAGCAGTTACTGACATGCCAGCTCCAGACCTCAATTAAACTGATTGAAAGATTATGTCTTCATCATACGAATATAAAATACAATCCCTCCCGTTAGGGGTTTAATTAGTATTATGCCATCATAAAATATACGAGAACATAACCCGTATCATGCCAACAACTGGTTTTAGAATAAATGTGTTTTTTTCCGATGCAAAGACCCTATAAGTGAATATTAAAGCCAAAATATGCAATCTTTAATGACCTGACAACCACTGGCAGATCCAGAAATTTTCATAAGTGGGGGCCCATTGACTGCCTAAGAGGGGGTCCGCTCCGGTCATGCTTCAGTGATTTCCTATATAATCAACCAAATTTTTCCCAGAAAAGGGGCCCTGCCCCCCTTAAATCCGCCTCTGTCAACAGTATCGTAACTATATCCCTTCTTAATAAGTCTGTTTAAATGTTCATGTTCACAGAAAATAGAATTTATTACAAAGAATAATTATAAGATATACTGGAATGGTTCTGGGCCCGACTGATATTAATATGTTTATGTGATGATCCGTGATGTGTATATGTTAATAGAATCCTTCTTCGAATACTGGACCACCATATTACTAGTGAAAAGACCCCAATGTTCAATGATTTTCAATTTCTACCGAAGATTGGCTGTCAAAATGCTAACATTCCAATTTTCAATAACAGTTAACAGCAAATACAGTCTCACAATAACAGATAACAAAAAAACTAAAAGTCCAATAACAGCTAACAAGGAATAAGACAATAACAGCTAACAGCAAATATATTTTCAGAATAACAGATAACAAAGAATTAAATTGCCTCAAAACAGCATAACAGTTAAACCCCTTGCCCCCCTCAGTACTATTACCAACAAAAGTTTTACGGTTGTCTACGCTGTTATGAAAACGATTCTACGATAATAAAATTCGTCTTTTTCAGGACTTCTGATCCAACCATGTAGTATGGCATGTTATTGAGATATGGTTTTGGTCGATGGATGTTCATGAAGGACCTGTAGTACAAAGTATATCGCTCTTTGTCTAAGTGCATTATGAAAGTGCTTTGCTTTGAGCTCAGTTCATTGTTATGCAATTCATTCTTTGTGAAATAAAGATTTGACAGACAACTCTCATGTACAAGGAATTGTCAAAGTAGTATCCATTCTATGTACAATGTAAGTAATAGGGAGATGAAAGCATTTTACAATGTATTTAGATTTGAACCAAACATTTTTTGTCCATTAGCCAAATTTAAAAAAAAAGCACAAATTTACCAAACAATGCTACTCGTGCTACTAGCAATATGATGCTAGGTTGTTTTGTTACACTTTATTTTTATACATCTGTACTGCCTACTGACGACTCAATCCTGAGTGTAAAGGGTCATTCAGTATGTAAAAAAAGACCAAAATTCATAAGGCCTATCTGGCCTAATTGATTTCTAAAACTACATTTCATTGTACATGTTCATCATTTATCATTCATTTGTTTATTTCTTGATTTGTGTGGATTAACAGTAAATGTTAATTACTACAGTACACTTTCATACCACAACAAAACTGCCTTACTGTATTGATATCACTTATATATTTGTATCCATATAACAAACAAAAAAATTGAAAAGAGAATATTTTTGCAATACCTTTTTCATATTGAATACTATAACTTTTTAGATCTTTAGACATATTAAGTATATAGATGTTCATATCCACTTGAAATTTTATCAGATGACTTCTGTAGCAGTTATGAGTCTTTGAAGCATACTCACAAAGGTTCTTTTGTTGATATCATTTTCATACTGGTCAAAACTTTTTTTTTGCTTTGACCAGCTTTGGAGGAGATATTTTCAAAGAATTAATAAAAAATAACACAGAGGTTTACTGTTTAGCTCATCTAGTCCCAAGCATCATGTCAGGCATTGTCATTACTAAAAACCATTACATGTCTTCTAATCTGAGAAACAATTTCGACATTTAAACGGAATCTTTTACTTATGATACTGATGATCCACCACAAAGTAATATAAATAGAACCATACAAATAGTAAGCAAATACATGTTCTCAGATACCATCTCCCATATAAAAAAAATCACATCATGAAAAAATGAACCTATTATGTGTTCCTTACCTAGCTACAAAATGTATCCAAAATCAAAGATTTGGAACATATTCTATCATAATCATTTGGTAATTAATGCAATTAGTGTCTCTTCCATGCCCGTCTTGGAACATAAAAAACTAAATATTAAATAAACAACACTCCTAATGCTCAGGTTGGTTGTCATAGTGCAACACACAGTTAATAATATAGAACCCTATGGGAAAAACATAGAACTTCTTTTGTCATATAAAACACTGTCAAACATCCAAACATACTATCCACACTAATCTGTGTCCACACTTGTTATATTATAAAAAAATAATTCAGAAACTCGAATGAAGACATCACTTATCGTGAAATTCAATGAATTAAGAAATAAGCATTTTATGACATTTTTTAAACGCAGCAAATTAACAAAAAAAAACATTTTATAGTTTTAAATCGTATACCTTTTAACAAAACATTTTAAAAAATGAACTCACAGAACAACTTTTCTTTATCATATATTTCAATAGTTTTATCAGTTACAAACTTGCTGCCAACTGAAGAATTGAAAATTACTATTGACATAGATTTATTTTATTTTAAATTATAAAATCATTCGAAATGGAATGTGTTATTTACATCTACATATCTTCATAATGTACCTTGAACAGAATCGACAAAACTTTTGTTTTCTCCATGCATGGCTTAGCATCACAAGAGTAAAAAAAGAAAAAAATGATACAATGAGAAGTTAAAAAGAGAAATCAACTTCACATCATCAGATCTATTAGTAAAAAGTGAGGAATTTGTGTTGTACCGCGATGCAGTAAACATGTTGAAGAAACAAAGAAAAAATATATCATGTCTAGCAACGTTTCCCTTGTCACATAAATTTAAACGAATGGGTTTATGTTATCACCTGCTACATTCACTGCAGCCACTTGCAAACCCATTTCTCAATGGGCATGCTTCCGAAGAAGATATGATGTACATGTATAATGAATTATACAACCTTCGATCAGAGCTTAACGTCTGAAGCAACAAAATAAGACACTTTCATGTCCACTGTTAGAGTTTTTCTGCTCTTTGTATATAGAAGTAGAAACACTTATGCCAATTATGCCAATTTCTATATTGTTTTAGAGTGGGACGTTTCTCAGATGTTTATAAAAATAAGGAGATGTGGTATGATTGCCAATGAGACAACTATTCACCAAAGTTCAAATGAAGTGGATGTAAACAATTATAGACAACCGTACGGCATTTAACAATGTAAAAAACCCATACCGTATAGTCGGCTATAAAAGGCCCGACATGTTTGTTTGTTTGGGGTTTTTTTTTTGGCAGTCGTCAGTTAATTTAACTTTTTTTTTCCTGTACGTTTTAAGAAGATAACTGTTATCAGCTATTCGTGACATTGAATAGTTGCCTTTCGAGTACTTGGCAGAAATCAACAAAGTTGAATTCTTACTTGAACTCTTCATGACATTTTCTGGAGGTTAATAGTCTTAATTAGTACAGAACTTGACTTTATCATCCACTTGCCTGGTATCGAACCTACTAAATGTACCTGCTTGTCAAGTGTTTTCAAAGTCAAGAAACCATACTTTAATTTTACTTTGTTCTATGTATCGATAAGTTAAGCTCTTTTCAACTTACTTTTATAGTTTTTTTCCAGCTAACATGTTTAACCCCGCCACGTTCTGTATGTGCCTGTCTCAAATCAGGAGCCCGTTATTCAGTGGTTGTTGTTTGTTGTTGTATATCATGTTTGTTTTTCGTTTATTGTTTTGTACATAAATCAGGCCGTTAGTTTTTCTCGATTGAATTGTTTTACATTTTGAATTGTCATTTCTGGGCGCTTTATAGCTTACTATGCGGTATTGTATTTTCTCATTGTTGAAGGCGTATGGTGACCTATAGTTGTTAACTTTTACGTCATATGGTCTCTGGTAGAGAGTTGTCTCATTGGAATACCGCATCTTCTTATTGTTTATTCTATTCATTGAAGATCAAAAAGATTGACTGCCAGAGCAGAGTGTTTCACATGCAGACTATAAAAAGCACAGTACTGTTCAAGTTTTCAAAACTAGTTGCAGCCCTCAAGCTTCAATACTGTTATTGTCTATTGTATTGGTGGTAGAGTGTCTGACATGTCAGGCATCCAGATTCAATAGTACCGCATATCACCTTTCACATTGTTCCATGTAAACTGAGACAACTATATCAGTGGTTATATGAATCTCAGATGTAAAATGTATTATATCTTTTTAAATGTTCATTGTAAATGCATCATATACTTTGTAATTTTGTAAATGGCTAGCTTTAACCGAGACTTCCAAAGAATTTGAAAGGACTTAAGTATTAACAAATGTATGATGACATGTACTTTTGCATAAATAAAAGGCATATATTTTAATTTTAACATTTTAATAGAATTTCAATTTCACCAAAATCATCAGATTATCTAAATTTTCGATAAAGATATCAATTTACGTATGCAGTATAACAATTATTAATAAAGTGAAAATAGTTTAAGGGGGTCTTTTTCACACCATGTGAAATGTGTATTGCCAGGTTCTATAATTATAAGTTAACCTCGGTTATAGAGTGATCAGCGTATATAAGGAAAAGCTTCACCTACAGTGCCCGGATGCTGTATCTAACGAGCTAAATCCTTGCTGAGACGTATAATACTTCGAATAATATGTATTATATGTTTCTGTTTTTATGTATAAATCATGTTTTTAATGAGTTTCAGTTACTTTCTCACAAGAAATTATGCTGGGAATTGCAATAAATGTTTATATATATAAATTTGCTGTTAACGGGATATCGTAAAATATTCTAAAGGTTTTCTTACTTCGTCCCCTTTCACAGGTAACACCTACCTCATATTATGGGGACGAAGTCCCCAATAACGATAAGAAAATCAATAAAAGAAAAATTTTTAAAAATCTAATGAACTCAAAATCGTTAACTTTTTTCCCTAACTTTTTAAGTTTACCGCATTTGCGCAGAAATCTTTTTCTTTCTTCCGGTTTCGTTTATCACGAGACTTTGAGTAAAATATAAGAAGGAGCATCATATTGTTTCCCACAAATTTGTCGTTTTTGATTAAAGAAAGAATACTGCCAGTTAAACAATTAAATTAAATTCCTTGCATTTTAATATGACTCTGGAGCTTATTCAACATACGATTTTATAGCAAACAAAATGTGTTCTCTTGGGAAACTCGTCTGATCAATCAATCAGATTTCAGTATCTGATAAGAATAACAAGCCGACTTGGTATCTTCGTCGTTTTAAAGATATAAACTATAACAATTTATTTTAATAATTCTTTGATATGAAAAAAAAACAACGTTACCTGATGAATCGTTTATATTGAAAATGACGTCAGAACTAAAATCCCTAACAACAGGACCAACAATGGAAACGTTTCCGTATTTCCTTTTCTTTTTCAACATATTCTGAAGTTACAATATATGCTTAGATCAAAAAATAATTTATACGGACTTCGTCCCCTTTCAAAGGTAACACCTACCTCATATTAATACGAGGACGAAGTAGAAAATTCAATAAAACAAAAATCAATATATTCTCATGAATCTAAAATCGTTCATTTTTTTTTTCAGATTCCCGCACTGCGCAGAAATCTTTTCCGGTATCATTTCTAGTTTCCGGTTTCGTTTGTCTCGGGACTTTGGGTAAAATATAAGAAGGAGCATTAGATGATTTCCCGCAATTTTGTTGTATCTGATTATACCCAAAAAAGATTGGCAGTTAAACAATGAACATAAATTCTGTATCATTTTAAACTAAGTCTAGTGCTTATTCAACACATGATTTTATAGCAAACAAAATGTGTATTTTGGGGTAACTCACCTGATCAATCAGGCTTTTGAATCTGATAAGGAATCCGATACACAAATAATATGGGGACAAAGTCCCTATTAACAGTCAGAAAATCAATAAAACGAAAAATCAATATACTAATGAACTCAAAATCGTTAACTCTTTTTTCAAACTTTTTTTCTGGCAGTTGAGCTTGCGCATTACTCTGTTCCTGTTCTGTTGACGGACGTCAAAATGTTGTAAGTCATACGGTTTTCCGCAAAATTGTATAACTGATTACTAAAAACAATAATGAGGACGGACATTGTGAATTATTCTGTTTGTGTACGTAAAAAAATTAATCTAGAGCTTATTCAACATACGATTTTATAGCAAACAAAATGAGTTCTCTCGGGAAACTCACCTCAGATCAATGAGGCAGATTTTTGTATCTGTACATAGATTACAGTAATAAGCCTACTTTGTATATTCGTTGTTTTTAGGTATGAATTACTTCGTCCCCTTTCACACGTTACACCTGTCTCATATTAAGCCGACTTTATATCTTCGTCGTTAAAAGGTATATTGATATAAGAAGATGTGGTATGAGTGCCAATGAGACAACTCTCCATCCAATTTATAAAAGTAAACCATTATAGGTCAAAGTACGGTCTTCAACACAGAACCTTGGCTCACACCGAACAGCAAGCTATAAAGGGCCCCAAAAATTACTAGTGTAAAACTATTCAAACGGGAAAACCAACGGTCTAATCTATATAAAAAAAAAAAAACGAGAAAGAAACACTTGTGAACCACATCAACAAACGACAACTACTGAACATCAGATTCCTGACTTAGGACAGGTGCAAACAATTGCACCTGTATATATTCATTTTTATCTAAATAATTCTTAAATATGAAAAACGTTATCTGAAGATAACGTTTCTTTGTTAGCAGAAAAGTTCACCAAACTATACATTTTAACCTATTCAATAACGTAAATGCAAATTTCACAAGGCTTGATCCAAATAGCTTTTTTACTGTCTAATAATTTGCAAGTACGAAAAAGACAGGACAGAAGTATATTTTGTCTATATGTTTTGGATTTGCACACTTTTTAAAGTTGATCATGCATTCGTTCTAAAATAAAATTTTGGCCAGATAAAAGTTAAAAGATGACATAATTGGACAACCACAATTGTTAAATCGCTTTGACGTCCGAAAAAAAGATAATAATCAACACATGCATTGTAACTTTTAAAGCCAGTTAAATCCTTTTTTTTTTTTTTTGCTGAAAGCACGTACGATATCATAAAAATTGATTAATTAAAACATAACAAAAACACAAGTAAAGAACGTTAAGTATTCAATATAAATCAAAACAAAAAGGTTATTCCTGATTAGTTTTTCGAATAATTTTATTTAGGCGTTGAAACCCTTTGGTGACCCCAAAGTTTAAATGTCTGTAATAAGTACGTCGTGAGCAGTGGGCGTTACAGACGAACGTTCACCTAATCTGACCCAGTCAATGGGATATTTTAGCGCGCCAATCAATGGTCTCGTCTACACTGTTATGCACATGATTCTATGTATGGTAACAATCCGATCGGTATTGTCTGAAAAATCGTCGTTGTTGGACTCTTCGTATGAAGAATTAATATCCTTTTTCTTGGTTGTTTTCCACACACAATGGCTCAAATTGATGAGGTCAATTATCCTCATAGTTTGGCAGTAATCGGAAAATTTTCTGTCAATACCGTCCATAGTGTATCAACATCGTCCAGTTAGAGACATTTTCCCAGCTTGTAACCACTGACGTAAGCACGATCACGTGATCGTTATCTAATTAAAAATCATTCATTATGACAAGCGCTGGATTCTTTGACCAGAAAAATGCCGATTGATCAGGTTTTGATCAGCAAAATTGTACAAAACATGTTTTAAGACTAATATTTATTAATCTAATAAAAAAGAAAAAAAAAAATCGTGTCACGTCTCCTTTAACAATGACGATAAAGCTCGTGAACCCTGTTGAGATACACGTTTCTGGGTCTGTAAGAACTTTCCATTAAAATAAAACAGCATACCTAGATATAAATATGAATTTACTATTTGTAGCTCTTCATTATCGTAGAAAAACGGACATTTACTGGTTGCCATCCATTTTTAAATACAACAATTTTCGTTTTGTCAGTTTTCACTTCAATGTTCCACTTGTTACAATATTTTAACAATTTATCCAAAAGTTCTTGCAATAACCCTGGTGATTTTCCAAACAAAACAGTGTCATCCGCAAAAAGATCAAGATCTATAAGAATATTATTCTCGGTAACGGCATCGTTCCGTACATCAATATGTATGTCCTCAATTAGGTCATTGATGAAAAATAAAAACAAAAGAGGCGACAAGGGTTCCCCTTGTTTCATCCCCATTAAATTGTCAAACGATTCCGATAAAATACCACCAGATCTAACAAGCATTTTAACAGAGAATTAGACAGAATAGTTACAAATTTGGAGCTAACTCCACTTCTAAGGATCTTAAATATAAGTATTCTTCTATCAAGCTTGTCAAACGCTTTCCGAAAATCAAAACGAATGAACAGTACAGTTTCTGCTTTTGTTGAAGAGTATTAAAGATAATTCCATGTAGGACAAATATTGCATCTACATAGTAGAACGTCCGAGTCTGAAGCCAAATTGATTGTTAATAAGTTTTTACTCATCTTCTGCCCATGATACGAAGCGATTGGTGAGAATATAGTAGTGAATAATTTAGATAAACACTAACTATAAAACTATTGGTCTGTAATTATTTGGATCAGATAAATCACCAGTTTTAGGAACCGCTGTAACTTAAAAACACTCTGTCCAGTAATCAGGATATATTCCAGCCGAAAAATAAAATTAAACAAAATTTTTAAAATAGGTACAAATAAGATCGGACAGCAAAGATAACATTTCACTAATTATACCATCATTTCCAGCACTCTTTCCTGACTTCATTTTCTGTATAGCTACTTTAATTTCCTCCTCAGATATTTCAATGATTAGGTCATTTAAATTCAAATCATCAAACATAGAATTATTCACAAGATTTGAAATTTCGTCGCACAACTCCGGTGGATTGTCTCCAAGAATAGATTCAAAATGCTTTAATATTGATTCATTGTGCAACAAGATTTTCTTTTATTATTACGAACCGCGGACCAGAATTTTCTAGGCTCTGTTTTCGCCACACAGAATTTCGCCTTTCGCCGTTTGTAATTGAACTTTGCCTTACGTTTCACCTTGTTATAATTGTTCCTTTCAGTTACATACAATTGTCTATTCGCCTCTGTGGGATGTCTAAAGACGAAGTTGCGTGCTCGATTGAACTGACCACGGAAAGTTGCAGTTTGCATCAAACTAATCGTTGTCCGGTCAATCCGTATTTATTTCATCTCGTACAAGAATAGAACGACCAAAAACTTTAAAAGCATTGTCATACAAAATTTTAGACATATCCCTCACTGCACTATTCATATTATCTGCGTTCGAAATTTTGCTCATTTACAATCTCATAAAAAATCGTTTTTTTTTTCTGTCGTCCCATTTGAAAAAAAATATGAGTCTTCGGGTATACGTTATTTGGACTGGCATTTGATAAAACGAGTTCGAAAAATAACGGTGCGTGGTCGATATACTCATTGAAATCTCAAACATCAAAATCCGATAATAGTTTGTAATCGTCGAGTGATAAGAGTAAATAGTCATTAACACTTCTACCTTTCGATGTGCAAAATGTGAATTTTCCGTCCCGGTCCTTTCCTAACCTGCCGTTCGCCGCCGTTAGGCCTGTGTTGTAACACACCTGCAATAGCTTTCGACCATACGCATTGGTTGTATTATCTAATGAATGCTGTTTAGGAATTATATGGTTTTCAATGTGTTCAAAACTACACTGAAACATATCTATCTAAAATTATCATTTTCTAAAATATCATCAACTATACCTATGTGGCTATTTATATCACCGCAAACAAAAAATGAACTATTTTGTTTGTACTCTAGAATAACATTTTCAATAATCTCATGAAAATCAACATCATTAATTACATAAAAAATTGACTTCTCATGTGGTATATATGAGAAACATACAATAATATCATTAGGTGCATTGAAAAAATCATGTTTTAATTTTAAAACAGCAATACCACAACTCAGTTCTTTTTCTATTGTAATACCATCAATTAAATAGCTTTTACAAAAAATTGCTACACCCCTCATTCCTGATTCCTATGTTATTATTTCTATATCTCTTTATCATGTCATTGTAACGTCAAGCAGTTAATTTTTGTATTCTAAAGTCATTTTTTGTATCTTACAGCTTTTTAAAACTTAGTCAATAAATATTCAATGGTTAAGCTGTTGTATTAATGGGACAGAACACAAGCCATTTCCAACTTTCACGACTTTTATTTAGCCTATTTCTCGATGGTAAAATAAACATTCTCTTTGTGCTAAATAAAAATTTCTGCGGATCATTGATCGAGTCTTTTTTACATACCAGTATGACATAATATATCATTTTCCGGCGTCAAACTTTAACATAAGACATATTAAAATTTTATGTACGCTTTAAAATGTGATAAAATTTGACAAGCAGATTTTGAGGTGAAAAGTGTGACTTTTGTATATTCTTGAATAAATCACATATATCCGTTTCCATGGAGGAAATGCACATCGTCTATACCTTTAAACCCCCAAGGGTGATTGGGGAATAGAAATATGGTCACCATTGGTCTTCCTCCGACCGGTGGTAAAACCCTCGCTAAAGTGGGGCGTCCGTTTGGCTGTGCGGGATGTACGAGTTCGCAGTCACGTCCGGTCAGAATAGGGAAGGTAATCCGATGCCTCGTGTAAAGAGAGTGCCACGTTCTTTGCACGTTAAGAACCCTTGCAACAACTCTTTGAGGGGTCCGTAGGTGGCCTGTTGCAAGGCTAAATTTCTGTCCTTATCTATTATACCCTCATTTTCCCGTGGCGGTCCAAATTTCCCCGACCTTCATCTCGGACGGCCTCTATTACAGGACCTATACCTATTGTATTTATTATTAACTTGTTCTCGTCCTGAACATGCATGAAATATTTGCCACTGGACGTTAAGCAATCAACAATCAATCAATCAATCTATACCTTTGAAAGTCAGCAATGATCTAACGAATAGCCAATGAAAATGTTGCACTGACGTTTTTTAATGTCGAATAAGCCAATTAAATTAACACATTTTCGTATCAATTTTTAGTGTGATACGAGAAATATATAACAGGTCACAACCATAGAAGAATCTCTATTTAATATTTCTGTAACTAATGATAAATGTACATGTATATGTGTCTTTTTATTTTGGACTTGAAAGCCCGATGTGTTGTATTATTGGTTTGATTATTGTATTGCTATCACAAACGCAACCTTGAAAATTTGTTGCCCAATACATTACAACATGTGTCTGTTTTAAAAGTCTTTGTCCTATACTTATTTGGTAGGTGTAAAAGTTGAATTGAAATTATAGTTGCAGTCGTGATTAAGGAAAGCGAAAATGGGTTCCTTTCAGTTTTACACTTACTTACTCAAGAATAATTCTGAAAATGTTTGGCCTGATATCAGGAATGTTGATGGTGGTATTCTGCTGCGTAGCTTTTGTTAAAATTTTCTGTAAAACAGAACTTCCAGATGCTAATATAAACGAATGAGCATTAATTCTCTCGGTCTTGTTTGTGTTTTCTCCTACTATAAGGGAAACATCACAACATATTTGATTGTGAAACATATACAGGTGCCTTTCCTCCAATGTTTTATTCCTTCTCCAGTCTACACACACTGTTGGACCATTTTCCAGTTCAGCATAGTCAAATGCCGCAACAGAATTTCCTGAAAATTTACAAATTTAAGGAATAGTAAATATTAAGGATCCAAAGGCACTGAATTCCTCATCTGTTAAAACGTGTTATATTAATTTTGTCGTGTTAAAATAATTTAATACAAAATCTTTTCAAACCCCCACCCCAATCAAGTACTCCAGTCCCTAAACTCTTCAACAATATACGATTATAGGTGAATCAGCATATCAAAAAGTTGCTCTCAGTACAGGCGTTAATCCTTTTTTTTCTGTAATCAGCTTTTTAAAACTCATTCTTTATATTCTAGTTCCGCACATTATTCACTATTTATCTATTTTTCTCTATATTTTGTTTTGCCGATTGTATCCTGTGAACCCAATCTAGATTCTAGACCCGTCTAAAGTACTCCTGCAAAAATGTTTGGATTCAATAGTATCTAATATCTACTATACAAACAAGTTAACCTTACATATAATATATTATAGTAAGAACTTATCACAACAAAGATACAATATCTTTCTTTCCGTACGTTTCTTTCCGTTCAAAGTGCACACTTTAATTCGAGGTAAGGTTTACTTTACGAGTCTTTTTTTGCCGTACATTTTTACTAATTTCTCCATTAATATGGAACGGTTGTAGAAAATATTACAAATTTTTCAAATTATTCAAAATCGAAAATAGTAATACTTGTATTTAGAATCTGCTATTTCATCCAAATAACAAATCATTAAACAGAAATCCCATCTTTTCTCGGGTTGTACGTGGTCCGCCACCGTTCTGGTTATTAGTATTAGATACCAAAGAGTCCAAACATTTTTTGCCGGGGTACTTTAGACATTATGCACTCATTCACAAAATCACGTATTTTTGATTTACGCATTTATTCATCACTTTTTCTTAAGTGTGAATATATAGTCGTATTATATAGATATGATTGTGGAGTGAAAGAACCTCATATGCTTTTGAATAAGTATCACCAAGTAAAAAGTGTTATATCAATGGATATAAGTGTATAATTAGTAACTGCAACTGAGCTCGAATGTACGAGTTTAATGTACTGGAATAACAAACGACTGGAAAGTCTTTACAAAAATAGAATAATATCTATATTTTAATTTCCATCTGGTCGTAAAATTTTCTTTTTGTAGTTTAGTCCATTTACATGGTACCTCTTAATTAGTTTAAAAGATAATCACTTTCAAATTAAAAAAGAAAATAGCATTTTGTTCTATTTCCGGTTTTTCGATGTACATATCACTGATCATGGGTCATCGCAATACTGAAAACATAAATAGAATTCAATACCACTCTGGAACACAATTATATAGTTGGCTGTCTTTTAGTGACAACGCATTTTTCTTTGAAAACAAGAAAAAAATGATTCCAAAACAGCATTTCAATTTTATATATATTGGTATCACGTCGTCGTCGTCCGCGTCGTCCGTAGACATTTGGTTTTCGCACAATAACTTTAGTATAAGTACATTGAAATCTATGAAATTTAAACACAAGGTTTATGACCACAAAAGGAAGGTTGGGATTGATTTTGGAGGTTATGGTCCCAACAGTTTATGAATTAGGGGCCAAAAGGGGCCCAAATAAGCATTTTTCTAGTTTCCAGACAATAACTTGTGGAATGGTGTATGGATTTCTCTGAAATTATACCACAAATTTCCATACCACAAAGGGATGGTAAAAATTAGCTTTGAGGGGTTATGGCTCAAACCGTTTAGGAATTAGGGGCAAAAAAGGGGGAAAACAAGGGTGTCCTGGTTAATGGACAATTACTTAAGTACAAAACATAATTTAAAAGCAGTGTAAGGGAAGTAATTCAGACACAACATTTTGAATTACCTCCCTTACACTGCTTTCAGATTATGTATAAAGAAATGTTGTATTGTCTTGAGGTGATTAGCTGTCAATTAATTTTTAGAAGTTACTATTTTAAAAATGCTGATGAAGGTAATTTAATTTTAGCCATGATTATGTATGTCATTTTCTATTTTAAGACTTTTATGTTGTATTTAAATGGGTTATTATGGTTGCAAACTCCATTGGAAATTTGAATTGAGATTATGACCATATCTTGAGGGAAAGAATTTTTTTTTGGAAAAGGGGGGAGGTTAAAAAAAATTGGGGGACAATTTGTTCTCAAGATTTCAGAAATTAAAAAGAACATTTCTTCAAATATTTTGTAAAAGTAAAAGTAAAAGTTTGACGAGACTTTAATTTTTGATCAGGATAATCCCACCAAGAGAATGACCATTTCATAACACTGATTTTGTTCTACACTGAACCAATTGATAAACACAGCGAGTCCCACCGCATCTTCGCCTCAATTGACAAATTTTTTTTTCGGGCGGGGGGGGGGGGAGGTAATAAACTGACTCTGTCGACTTTGCAAGTTCATGATATTTATTTATCTATAACCTCATACTAATATTTCAAAAGAGACATCCTTTTGGATGCAGAATAGGAAAACACGGTTTTAGTGGTTAAATTTAGGTTTTTTGAAAGGTAGAAACCGATGATTTCTGGAATATAATGAGAAAATGGTGTACTACGGAGTAGAAATTAATTTCGTTATATGTTGTGCTGAAAATGATAAGCAATGTAAATGCTAATCAAAGTGAAAAGGTCAAGGTCACATCTTCATTTTCTATGTAATAAATGAAACCATCAGAAGGTTCAACATTAACGCCATTTTGAAATGACAGCTCTTCATACGAATAATCAAACGTGTGGGTTTGGCATCCTTCGTAATAAATGCTTCCCAGCAAACACATAACATTTTAGTGCACTCGACTCAATCTTAATTGACTAGGACAGTTTTTATCGAAGGTCGGTGGTTTTCACTATAAAACTGACCGCCACGAAATAGCCCAAAAGCGGTGCTTAAAGTGGCGTTAAAACACCAAAATCAAATCAAATCATAACATTTTAAACATTTTTTAAATGTCATATGGAAGTCTTTCAGAAAACATTGCTATAAAATATAATTTGAAAATCACTAAATGTTTATTTTGTTATTATTGAAATCTTTCAATGCTAACCATGTCTTTCATAATTTAAAGAAAATGTTTTAGAACATCCAAGTTATATTGTTTGTTAATATATTTTATTCACGTTCTCAGATATTGTTTAAAAATATACCACACATATTTCTATAATAGCAAAAAATAATATTTTCTTAATTTGGTATTTTATATTGTTTAAACATTTGTAGTAAATAATTTCCAAATATCCCACAAACATTCTGCTAAACAAATGTACTGAAAATATAGTTTTGCTATTTGCGTAAAATGTTTTATAACGTAAAATTAAAATGTTTTACATTTAACATCTGAAAATATCGGCAAAATGTTCCCATAAAATATTTTGACATTAATTTGACATACACATTAATAATTATTCTTACTGATAATTTATTCAACATTTTACAGATATAAAATGACAATTTAAATAAATCAGTTAGATTTTATTTCTTCTAATCTTTAAATTCAAAACAGTCAACTTTCATTTAAGCGAGAATGAAATGACAATTACTTTTTCTTTTTTTTTTTAAATATTATACTTTATTTCATTAAATCTGTGTTCAAATCTTTTAAGGATATAACTTTCTCCTCAGAAGCCCTGAATACTATAAATAATAGGGTTACCTATTGAATAAAATTACAATTTACAATTCCCCGGAAATATAACAGTGATTTTCCGTAAATCATTAAAGTAAGTTACTACTAAATCGTCCTATATACTATTACTATTACAATTTGTGAGTATATCATTGTATATCTATACTACTTAAATAATGAGGTCCAATTTGTTATCTGACATGACGTAAAAACACGAATAAAAAATTCAACTTTATATATATAACCAATATAGGACAATAGTACTGATTAAAAATTACACTATTCCAGGCCCTTTTGTTATCCACATAATTAATTACCGAGTCGCATGAGACTCGGTCTAATTAGTCATACGTTGCACGTCACAATGGGATAAATCTGTTAAGGGATTCTCATTGGTAAATATTAGCTTATTCCGTATGAAGTAAAGGCTTTCTTTACGTTTGATTGGTTAATATTGGGATGCATCTATTATATGTGAGCGTATCCGTAAGTGAGGCCGGAAAAAATCATGATAGTAGATCATGAAAATGACAATTATTACAAAGATGTGATGTCTGTATGTATTATATAGTTGATTGTGTATGACTAGGATGTTACAAAGGCCTGACTAGGGTGTTACAAGGGCATGACTGGGGTGTTAGATGTAGACATTATATATGTAGGTGTGATAGATACAAGAGAACAATTATTACAAAAATATGATGTCTGTATGTATTATATAGTTGATTGTGTATGACTAGGATGTTACAAAGGCCTGACTAGGGTGTTACAAGGGCATGACTGGGGTGTTAGATGTAGACATTATATATGTAGGTGTGATAGATACAAGAGAACAATTATTACAAAAATATGATGTCTGTATGTATTATATAGTTGATTGTGTATGACTAGGATCTTACAAAGGCCTGACTAGGGTGTTACAAGGGCATGACTGGGGTGTTAGATGTAGACATTATATATGTAGTTGTGATAGATACAATAGAACAATTATTACAAAGATATGATATCTGTATGTATCATATAGTTGATTGTGTATGACTAAGATGTTACAAATGCCTGACTAGGGTGTTACAAGGGCATGACTGGGGTGTTAGATGTAGATAATATATATTATTCTGTTACGCCGTTCCTCAATTTATATAGTTCGTTTGATTATATTGTTAATCTGTTTATGTGTTCCAGTTTAGGAGGATTATTCATCTTTAACCTTATAAGAACGTCAAAACATCGTATCATCGCTACCTTTCCCTTTCTTACACGTATCTCGAACTGAAAATTGCAACGTCATCCCAGAACTGGAGAATATTTGAGGACAAACGTCATCTAGGACACAATTCGTGGCTAACCACAGAGTGAGTTACATTTATAACTTTGTATTTGATGCCTTCAAATCGTTCTTCACACATATTTGAACTCTTTATCCGTGATATACTGGAAACTTCACCTTTAATAACTGCAGCTTTATTTCGCGTTCTATGGACTTTGCTATTGTCTACATTTGACATTCATACATAATAACATTAATTCAACACATTGTAAAATTGTATTTTATTTTGTATTTCAGCTTTTTACCATATGTCAGATTGGTTCATAAAGTATCAGCACCTGATAGTCTTTTCTGCTTGAGCCCGGTTACACTTAATGGTCAGGCCATTACAGAAAAAAAGTCTACAACTTGCCTGTTGTGTCTCACAGATACCGCCACTCCACGTCAGTTCTACAGCTACAACCTGCCTGCAAGAACGCGTCATCCCTTGACGTACAGTAAATTGACAACAACTTGTCTACACATATCCTGACCAGGAAATACAACGGAAAATCGTTCGTAGCTGTTACCTTGACACTACGCAACACAGCTTGTGTTTTGGCAGCAAACCAACAACGTTGAGCCATCATGGATCCCAGTCACACGGATCAGCAAGACGAGGTTCAACCCCCAGAGGGAGATGTCCCTGAAGAACTAGTAGAAAATCCATCTAATACCACATATTTAGATGAAAATCCCGAGACTAGGCGAGTACGTGACCTTACGGAAAAGGGTAAAGGAGTTTCACAGAAAAACGTGACAAGTTCTGTCAGGAACTAGAGGCCCTCTGGTCAGATGTAGAATCCCAGTTATTGGAAGTCACCACGCCTCCTAACAAGCTACAGCAACTCTTGACAGCCCAGGACAACCTTGTAAAAGCCTGTACGAATTATCGTAGGCTCACAGATGAGTACCTGGACTTTCTAAAAAGGACCAGAACATTGGACAGTCAAAAAGACCTAGACGCATGTAATCTCACATTGAATATTCGTCTGTCCAAGTGGACCTGGCTCTAGAAACATTGCACGAACATCGTCTCGACCTGACAAAGGCTAAATCTACTAAAATAAAGACCTCAAAGAGTAAGAAAACCTCACATAGCGGTAACTCTAACGTGTCTAACATGTCAAGCCTAGCACGGAGGAAGCGTGCCAAAGCAGAGGCCGCTAAATCAAAAATAGCCTTTGTCGAACAACATGAACTTATCCTACAACAGGAGGCAATGTTACAGGAACAAGCCCTGTTCAGACAAACTGAAATGGAACAGGAAGCAGCACGCAAAAAGGCTGAAATGGAGCAAGAAGCCGCACGCAAAAAGGCTGAAATGGAGCAAGAAGCCGCACGTAAAAAGGCTATAATTGAACAGGAAGCCACACGTAAAAAGGCGTTAATGGAACAAGAAGCCACGTGTACAAAGGCTGAAATGGAACATGAGGCAGAGCAAGAAGCCATAAACAGAAAAGTGCAACTAGAACAAGAGGCCAGTCAAAAAGACCTAGACGCATGTAATCTCATATTCTGCACAATACAAAGCATTCCTTAAATGAATGTCGAGCGTTCCGAGCCAAGTCAATAGAGGAACGCAAAGGTCTATTGAAACAAGACAATGTCTGTTACAAGTGTTGCGATTCCACCACACACAGAAGCCGGGAATGCAATGCACGCATAAGTTGTAAAGAATGTGTAAGTAAACAACACACTACTGCACTTCACATCACTAGACCACAGCAACCTGCAAGTCTAGCTCGCCCAGACAAGCCTACGGCGGGAAGCCAACAGAATCGGCTGAAACTAAGTCAACCTCAGTTAACTCTACCTGCACCGAGATATGCAATGATACATATAACGGGAAATCTTGTGCTAAAATACTACCTGTGAATGTTTATCACAATGATAACCAGAACAAAGTCATCCGTATGTACGCCATCATTGATGACCAAAGCGACCGGTCACTAGCATCGCCGGAATTCTTCAATCTTTTCGACGTAAAATATAAATCGGAGAACTATACCTTATCAACATGCTCCGGCAGAGTAGTCACTTCCGGGAAAAGAGGCAGAGGTTTCGTCATGAAATCAATAAATGGTAATGACAAATTTGACCTGCCTGTACTGATAGAATGTGATCATATTCCCAATAATAGGGACGAAATTCCTACTCCTGAAGTCACAATGCATCACCCTCATTTAAAAGAACTCAGAGGAAGCATTCCACCAATAGAGGAACATTGCCAAATTCTTCTCTTAATTGGCAGAGACCTTATAGCGGCACACCACGTCCTTGACCAGCGCATAGGACCACCCAGAACTCCATATGCACAACAATTGAAACTGGGTTGGGTAGTGATAGGAGAGACTTGCATTAACAAGCAGCACGTGCCTTTTGATTTAAACGTCAAATTACCAACATTTTGCCTACAGGACAACCGTCAACGTTTCAACCATGCACAAGCAAGTTTGACAGTCGGGCAAATTACACAGACCCCGTTTAGAAAGATTTACAATCGCCACTCTTCGAAAAAACAAGGAATAAGCCTGGAATGTCATATAAGACAACAATCATGCAGAGCTTGCTCCACCGTTGGACGACAATGAAGAGTGCTGGTACTTGTCATTATTTGGTGTTTATCATCCGAAGAAACCCGATCAGATTAGGGGTGTGTTCGATTCATCCGCCAAATGTAACGGTGTATCACTTAACAGCGTCCTGTTAACAGGTTCAGACTTAACCAATGATCTCTTGGGAGTACTGTTGCGTTTCAGGAAAGAAATGGTTGCAGTTACTGCTGACGTTCAACACATGTTTCACTGTTTCGTAGTCAGAAAAGACCATCAGAATTATCTGAGATTTTTATGGCATAAAGACAACGACCTACAAGAAAACCTTGTCGAATACCGCATGAGAGTTCATGTTTTCGGAAATAGTCCATCACCTGCCGTTGCTACGCTTGGACTCAGAAAAGCAGCTCAGGCATCAGAACAAGAGTTCGGCAGTCACGTGACTAGCTTTGTTACAAGAGACTTCTATGTCGACGACGGCCTTACTTCATGTCCTACAAAAGAGGAAGCTGTTAAGCTCATGAAGGACACACAGCAAGCATTAGCAAAATATGTAAACTTGAGGCTTCACAAGTTCGCCTCTTATTGTGCGGAAGTTATGTCTGCATTTCATGCCAGCGATTTGGCTTCAAATCTTAAGGATCTAGACTTAGATGTCGACAGCAAACCCCTGCAACGTAGTCTTGGACTCAGCTGGGACTTAAACACTGACAACTTCTTATTCCAATTGTCATCAGAAAATAAACCGATCGCTAGGAGAGGGATTTTATCAACGATAACCAGCATCTACGATCCTCTTGGATTTTGGCTCCGGTAATTATACAAGGGGAACTCCTATTAAGGAAAATAGTATCAGAAACCGTCGATTGGGACCAACACCTCTCTGAAGAGACAGCAACTGAGTGGAAATCTTGTAGAGATACTCTATTTGCTATCGAAACATTGCGCATTCCACATACCTACGTGCCGTATCTCAGCAAAACCGCCACAAAGGAGTTACATGTCTTCTCTGGTGCATCAGAAAAAGCCATAGCAGCTGTTGCATATCTACGCACGACCGACAGTAGTGGTTAACCAAATGATAGGTTCATTCTTGGGAAAGCTAAAGTTGCACCAACAAGTGGTCATACTATTCCACGACTTGAACTATCTGCTGCCGTATTAGCAGTTGAGATGACACAAACCATCGTGGATAATTTAGATTTACACATAGACACTGTGAAATTCTACACAGACAGTAAAGTGGTGTTAGGTTACATCAGTAACGAGACAAGAAGTTTCTTTATCTACGTCGCCAATAGAGTAGAGAATATACGGAAATTTAGCTCTCCAAATCAATGGAATTATGTACCAACCAACCGTAATCCCGCAGATTCGGGAACAAGGTCCGTACCAGCCCACGAAATTCATAGCAGTGAATGGTTATTGGGACCGAGACAACTTCTTTCCTCGGAACAGAAGAATTCCGAGGACATATATCAGCTAATAGATCCAGAGGAAGATGGAGAAATCCGTGCAACTGTTAATGTTGCAAAAACATTTGCCACACCAGATCATAAAGGTATCGGAACTGATAGATTCAACCGTTTTTCCAACTGGACATCATTTGTGCGAGTGATAGCCTTTTCGGAACGTTTCTCCCGTTTACACGGGTCAAAACAGAAAGCATCAGTAACTTCTCGTCTTTAATTTCGTCTTAATATCTGCACAACATGAAGTTTATGGAGATGAAATAGATTGCATTAAACGTCAGGAACAAATTCATAAGCGGAGTCCGATAGCTTACCTTAATCCGATTTTGGACGAACGAGGACTATTACGAGTAGGAGGCCGTATTGTCAAATCTGACTTAAACCTCCGTGAAAAGAGGCCATTGATCGTCCCTGGACGCCATCATATAGCGACATAATTAGTCCGACACTACCATAACAAGATAAAACATCAAGGTCGCCACTTCACAGATGGAGCGATTCGATCCGCAGGATTCTGGATCGTCGGAGAAAAACGCTTGATCTCTTCTATTATTCACAAATGTGTGACATGCCGCAAACTAAGAGGAAAAACCGAGTGTCAAATCATGTCCGATTTGCCAGAGGACCGTCTTGAACCGTCACCTCCGTTTACCAACGTTGGAATAGACACCTTTAGACCCTGGACAATTGTTTCAAGTAAAACACGTGGTGGATACGCCAACTCAAAACGTTGGGCAATTCTGTTCACATGCTTAGTGACAAGAGCTGTTCACATCGAACTAATCGAGAAAATGAGCTCTTCAGCCTTCATAAACGCCGTCAGAAGATTCGCCGCTATAAGAGGTCAAGTTAATATTTTCCGATCTGACCGTGGAACAAACTTTATTGGTGCAATCGACGATTTAAAGATTGACCCTTCAAGAACTTTCTGTACAATTCTGGTACAACTTGGATCTTCTATCCGCCACATTCGTCCCACATGGGTGGAGCCTGGGAAAGAATGATTGGTATCGCAAGGACAATTCTTGATTCTATGCTTCTAAACGCAGCAGGAAGAAGCCTTACACACGACGTGCTCTAGACCTCTGGTACTGGTATCGACAGATCCAGAGAATCCGTTAATCTTAACACCAGCTATGTTATTGACACAAAAGACCGATTACATCTTCACTTCAGATCAGCTTGGAGAATTCGACAAACGGGATCCATGTCTAGCCGAATGGAGACGTGTACAGGCTCTGGCCAGTGTTTTCTGGTCCCGTTGGAGGAAAGAGTACCTGCCGCTACTTCAACCACGACGAAAATGGACCGAAGATCGCCGTGATCTCATCAAAGGAGACGTCATTATCCTAAGGACAAAAACCTCTGCCGTACTCAATGGCCCATCGGGGTTATAGTCAACTCATTTAAAAGTTCCGAAAAGCAGAAGTACGAATCATCGAAAATGGAAAAACCACCATCTACACACGACCAATAGTGGACATGATTCTTCTCGTAGAGAACGACTGTATATAGTTTGTATCAATCATGTTAATAGTGATACTTTATATTTATATAGTGAAATATTCAAGTGTGTTATATATTTGGAATAGTGATATCAGTTAGACATCAGACTGGGAGTATTCTGTTTCACATTTAATGTTTACTATATGTTTCCATAATCATCCGGAACAAATCGCACTAGACCGATTTCTTACATCACCGTATTTATTGTACAACGTGACTGCTTTGAATTTCTGTGACACCGTCTGCTCCAAAATTTAACACTTTACTGGTAGTTGCGGGTGGTTTTAAATTTTGGTCCTGCACGGGCTTTGACGCCATTTTCGGTATCACTCCAAAATTATGAGTGCCTTCGGTCAACCCTGAGAATTGGTATTTCGTCCTGGAGAGTCATACCAGGTCCTGTGTTTTACTTTCTTGGTTGAAAGTAGGGAAAATTACTTCGTAGTTGAATAGTTTTTGTGCTCAGAAAAACTTTTTGAAAGTTTGCTATAGTTTGATAGCGAGGTCACGCGAGGTCTTTTGCCGCGAGATTTGGGCGCCATCTTGAATTCCTAATTACAAATGTAAACAAACACGGTATTTTTGAAGTTGAAGTATTTTTGTGCATATGGTATATCGGTGTATACATTTTTATATTGACTTTTTTATATTGAATAAAGATTTATTGTTGCTTTAATTACAATGAATATTAACTCTTGCTTTGTAATTTATTTTGAAATAAAGTAAAATAAATTAAATAATTTAAATATATTAGTCATTATGGACAGAGGAAGAGGATACACTATAAAAATAAACACCTGTCCTGAGGTGGTCCTGAAGTGTATGCCTGGCATAGGGGATGCCATAGGAAACAGAATAATGGATATCAGGAACAAGGGGATCCACATTGATAGGGAAGTGTTGGAGCAAATTCCCTATCTGAGAGTGACTGAGGGTCTCCTTGGGATGATTGATTTTGAATCTAGCCCAACTAGGGAGATTGCTGGTGCAGGGCACCCCAGTATTCCAGTTGTGGACAGGGACAGGCAGTCGACGCCTATTTTTAGCCCGTTATGTGTGGAGACACATGATGATAGAGACGCGCCTTCGCGCAGAGTATTTTCTGACCAAGCCATGTGTATATCAGAGGCATATGGAGATTCATCATATTTTAGGCCTATTCCTGCTCATCAAAATGAGGAGAACAAGCAAAAGATTGCAGAAATGTGCAATTTTGGTAATAAGGTCAGTAATTGGATTGAAAAACACCATGCTAATAGGGACACCACACACACAGGTTCCTATAAGGCCAAACCACACCTGAAATCGATTGAACAGCCTGATTTCAGACAAATAATCTCCTTGAGTCGGAAATAGAAAAGGTGTCTGGGGAAATAGAAAGTTTGCTTGGTGAGCTGGGACATCTCAGCGATGTTTCGGATAGGGATAGTCTGACACCTTCCCCTCAAACCAATATGATTGGTCAACACCAACACGAACAACAAAATTTTGCTGGCAGCCTACAGCGACAACCAGCTTTAGACCTGAGTACACATAGCCATGACACCAGGCAGCATTTAAAAGTTGAGAATCAACAAGAACCACCTGTGGCTAATTTTTAACAAATAGACCAACAGGTTATCAACAGACCCAAACCGGTCAACTACAGCCATCAACAAGATATTATACCTATCACGACTGATGAAATGCCAAGTAACCATGTTCTGCACTTTCCACCAAGTGTTCAACGTGACAACATCTACCGTCAACAAGATCAACAGGTAGCCACCCACCTTCAACAGGCTTCAATTATTAAGGTGTGATAGATACAATAGAACAATTATAACACAGATATGATGTCTGTATGTATTATATAGTTGATTGTGTATGACTAGGATGTTACAAAGGTCTGATTAGGGTGTTACAAAGGCATGACTGGGGTGTTGGGTGAAGACATTACATATGTAGGTGTGATGGATACATTGAATAGAACAATTATTACAAAAATATGATGTCTGTATGTATTATATAGTTGATTGTGTATGACTAGGATGTTACAAAGGCCTGACTAGGGTGTTACAAAGGCATGACTGGGGTGTTAGATGTACACATTATAAATGTAGGTGTGATAGATACAATAGAACAATTATTACAAAGATATGATGTCTGTATGTATTATATAGTTGATTGTGTATGACTTCGATGTTACAAAGGCCTGACTAGGGTGTTACAAAGGGCATGACTGGGGTGTTAGATGTAGACATTATAAATGTAAGTGTGATAGGTACAATAGAACAATTATTACAAAAATATGATGTCTGTATTATATAGTTTATGTATGACTTCGATGATACAAAGGCCTGACTAGGTTGTTACGAGGGCATGGCTGGGGTGTTAGATGTAGACATAATATTTGTAGGTGTGATAAATACAATAGAACAATTATTACAAAGATATGATGTCTGTTTGTATTATATAGTTGATTGTGTATGACTAGGATGTTTCAAAGGTCTGACTAGGGTGTTACAAAGGCATGACTGGGGTGTTAGATGTAGACATTATATTTGTAGGTGTGATAGATACAATAGAACAATTACTACAAAGATATGATATCTGTATGTATTATACAGTTGAGTGTGTATGACTTCGACGTTACAAAGGCCTGGCTAGGGTGTTACGAGGGCATGACAGGGGTGTTAGATGTAGACATTATATATGTGGGTGTGATAGAACAAAATGTGTTAAGTCAGTTGAACAGTTCAATAAATTCCGTACGATAATTTTTAAATAAAAAAAAATATATCTTGAAAATGTATTTACAAGTAGGCCTATATTATAATATCTATTTAAATTTTTTGCCATTAAGTTGTCTTCTATTTTCTTCTCTCATTTTATTGTGTCTGGCTGTTAATGTTACGAATAATCTATGTTATAAAAACAAAGCACACACTGACTGACTGCAAATTCAGAAATAAATGCGTGCATTAAACTTACTCCTTCGATTCCTGTTACTGATGAAAAAGAGAGGCGAAAGATACCAAGGGACATTAAAAGGGACAAATGTCAAAATTGAAAAATGTGGAATTGAAATTGTAGAATTATACGAATTCTAATCAAAGTTTGTTTAAGATTTATAAATAAGGAAGTGTCCATAGAAGTAAAATAGCATTTTTATAGATAAGATTATAAGGAGATCGCTTTTTAAGTGCATTTTATAAAAGTCATATAATTGTATAGTTGACTGCACATATTATTCTTCAATGTTCAGTGATAGTTATACGAATTGTTAATGCATGTAACAAACATTTATATGAGAGAAAAAAGCCGAACACTACCTTATAAAGTATATTTCGACTTTTTCATTTAAAACTGTGTTTGTATGCAGCGAATTTCAAATTGACTTCGGTGACATAGACCGTGGACTCCATTTCAGCACTCCGTAAAACAACTCCATTTCTGAACTTCATTCAACCAGGACTGAAAAGTCTAAAAAGTCATTTGACTCATTGCGTTTTCAATTTTTCTATACACTTACTCGATCGATGTGAAACCTATTTTAAGTTGCAAGATAGTTTAAAACTTTATAATAAATAAGACCGGTACCCTTACCCCCACCCCTTAAAAAGAAAAACAAATTCTTGACAAAATTAGATGATGAATACCATTTAGATGTAAATCATATAATATTCGAAAGTCGTGCTGGAGATTTCGAAATTAATACTTCATTCTATACATAAGTTTCTTTATTTAACAATTAGACTTTATACTTATCATAGAAATAAACGTAATGCATCATACTTGTTTTTTCCTTGAGCAGTAGGAAATGTAGGTCCATAATGATATCTCTATATTTGTGATAAACTTTTGCAAAAGTTTCGGCCAGTTTATGATAGTTGAATTCGGCCATAAGTCGGATATACCCTTTACATTACACGCTCCTTTTGTCTTCATTGGACATACATGTACCTTGTCAAGTTCTGAATTCAACAAACTACTATCAGTATTGATCCAGATACACATATCCAGAAATCAACGCCACTTTGCTTATTTGAATATTATACTAAAGAAATCGGATACGGGTCACGGAAATTATATTGAAATGATAGGGAATTTTGAAAAAAAAATGTCTGTTTTAACTTTAATTTAAGTGATAGACAGGTTGCGGGGACAGAAAATAAATATGCACAACAATATACACCATTTAAACGAAACATAATGACTGTCGTTGCAAAAATCAAGGTTCTTGAGCTATTTTAAAAATCGAAGCGAGAGGCTTTTAACATGCAGTATAAAATACAGGCTAAAATGGCTGAAGCAACATTGCTTATTTTAATCTGTCTCCAAAAGAATATTGACATACAATATAATGAATACTTGGAGCATGCTCTGTCAATTGGAATATATTAAGAATAGTAAATACAAAATAAGATTGATTATATAGATCTAGTTTGAGAAAAAAGGGAGAAAAAAAAAAAAAACAAACAAAAAACAGTAAGGACACGTTAATAAAAATGAGAGCTTGTTTCTATAGCACCACAACGAAAATTTGGCGAATCGTACCGATTTGTAAGATATTTTGACATTGCCTTGTATTATGGTTATGTCTACTTTCTACTAAACCTGGTATTTGTTCACGGAGATAACTATGTGTTTTGTCATATATAATTTTGTGACAGAGTATCAATCTATGATTTTCCCTTCGTTCCGATAACTTTTCCCATTGAGTTTCGACATATAATTTACTAATATTCGTAAGTTTAGCCCCCCTCCTCCCCCATGCAACTATGTGTGCGGCATCTAGCTGGATATTTTCTAGCCTTTGTATTAGGTAGCAATACACAGTTAAAAGTTTAGTTTCGCATTATGGCCATGGTGAATTTTTTAAATATGAAAGTTTTTGTACAATAAAATTGATTTTTAGATAGTTGAAGAATAATATAGCCTTCCAAGTGGGTTTATATGAACATTTAGATTGTTTTTAGCATGTTTTATAGGCCATTTTTCTGTTTGACAGTCCGTATTTTCCTATCCGTACCGCTCTAGATCTAGAAATTATTGTAGTGTTTTTCAACAAAGATTTGTCGCTCGATCTTTTCAATTGAATTTTATTGAAAAACGAGCAGAAATGCATATGATTTTTTTTTTTTGGACCTCTTGATAGATACAGGTCTATGGTTTCAGGAAAGGTATCACTCTAATTGATTGAAATTTTCCTTTGGACCAAATTTTTGAGACTTTTGTGACATGTTCACCCCCCTTTTTGCAATATTTTATACCAAATAAATGCAGATTGTTGCCATGGTTACACCAAAAAGAGATTATATTTCACCATTATAACTATTGGAAATCAAATCTATGGAAGATTCTCTTTCCATAAATATACACATGCATAACACAAATATTAAGCCTTATTTGTTAGAAAGGAAGGGAAAGAGGGTGTTTAAAAATTATGAGTGTCAATTTTAAGTTTTTTTCCTAACTGTGTATTGCTACCTTAGGTTTATATTATGTGTGTCCCATACAACATCGGCGTATTCTATATGTATCACAAATATAACCAAAAATAATCATATACATTTATTATATAAAGTCGTAGAATCTTTTATGTAAATATCTATTTTTAAGGAACGACCATATTACTTTGAAAACGTATATTTTTTGGTGGTGGTGATTAAGTGGGGGTGTGTGTGTTTTATCTTCAAAAAATATTCTTAATCCCAACTTTGAAGAAAAACATTATGATCAGGGAATTTTTTTTTTTATTATTATCAGTTTTTGCCATTATAAATTCAATATCAAGTGTCAAGCTTGACTCATAAAGCAAACCTGAATGAAAAAAACATAGTACCCCCTTTCAGAGTTAAAAGGCTGTTCCTTCAAGAAATGTATTATTTTTATTTTTATTCATTTGTTTTTTTTGTATTTGGTGATTTGTTGATGTCTTCGTGCCATTGACTTATATCCGTTCTTTTTAATATTTTGTTTTCGTAAACTGCCCGAATAACCGTTTCTTTTGAGTTACACGTGCTTTTGTGTTATTTTATATCCTGTCATTGGGGCGCTTCCGCTGTATCTGAGCAAGCTGCAACACAACCACAGAAAAACATAATGTCCATTACTCTTTATTGAGCTGAACGAACAAACAGTCGTGTTGGGCTGTCTTTCTATTATCTTGATCGGTCTACACATACCATTTCAGCAGGACGAACACCCGTTTATTTTTATTTGCAGGGGGATATAAAAGTGTTCGAAATTTTCTAAATTATGTTTTAGAAAGAATAATGTCATAAATGAAACAAATTGTAATCACAAAGACTTAAATTATATGACTTTGTTGATTATTTTATTGACTGTGTCATTAACATTTCAACGGCGCGTTGGTTCTACATTGATGGTAAAAAATTGCAATATGGCTATGAAAGATACGTCTAGTAACTATAAACTAACTTAGAAAAGATTATTTTACCAACCTGTTTGTTTGTTTGACAAACTCTTTGATAAGGTCAATAGAAAAAAGAAGAAAAAAAAGTAAGCTATTGGCGCGGCATCTCTGGGCGGCATATTAGTGGGTCCAGTGGGTGCTCTATTAAACGTTGGGTCATTCGTTGGCTCTGGTGGGAGAACCCGGAACCACGGATTAGGTTCAATTGCAGCCATGTTTTCTTCAGCGCTGCTCAGTCTATGACGTCACAGATTATGTCATTGGTGCTGCACATCGGCCAAAACCGATGCCTGGCAGTCAAAGGTACATTTTGAAATCGGCGCATTTTTTTTGTGTGTATGAGGGATGTCCCCTTTTGGCACGTGATATTCTGGGTACATGAAAAAAAAAGAGTATTCGGTACTCAAAGGAATGGTACGCAGTATTGACGAAGGTTTATCAGAATAAAGATATATATAGTATTCAGAAATTAACTTGTTGGTACTCGATACGCCCATATGGCAAAATCAAAGGTACTTTATTCAAATGATTTGCACCACGTGACTTTGTCCCTTTTGATCAAATTACTTCCCTTAGCTTAAGATTGAAAATATCATTTATTTTAGATTTGCGGATAATCCAGTCCTTTTCCGTCATGTATCTAAAACTAATGTATCTTTAAAAACTTCCTTTGGCGGATATTTACAAAAATGCTGTGTAATTCTAAGGGAAAATGCTTAAAATTTGACTTTTTACGAAATGGGAAGGTTGAAATCATCATGTTTTTAAAAGAATTTGGCCGAAAACTTAAGAAAGCAGGTAAGTTAAAAGTTATTTAACTTTAAAATTCAACCTACAAGGTGTTTCCCTATATGCGAACAAATCATGAACAATATCTTCTTGCATGTGTATTTCTGTTTTGAATCTTGCTATTTTATGATTTTACGTCATTTTATTTGAACTTATATAGCAATTACACAATGGTTACGCTTCCGATTTTTAAACTAAAAAGGCCGAAAGATTTCAGAGTAGACAATGTCTATTTGTACACGGACAGAAGCCTAAAAACATGTACAATTCACCTATATGCGAACAAATTGTTCATTCGACATAGGTATTTGCATATTGACATTTTTATAAAAAAGGGCTTATATAATCCTATTGTAATGGCTGCCGTCATGATAAGGCAAAATTGCCGCTATGCAAATTAGCAAATTACCCCAAATTTTGCCATATGCCGGAATCATAATTGTTTATGTTTATGCCCCCACCCACCGGAGGCGGCATTAAGAGTTACCTTTGACCACCCGTCCGTCGACCTGGTTTTGGTTTCCGCGCTTAAAACCGAAGAAAAAAGTCGAAGACGATTATGAAAAGTTTATAGAGGGATAAATGCAGTAAAAAAAATATTACTTTAATAAGAAATAATTCCTTCATGTCATGCTCTATGCTCATTTTAAAATGGGTAGGCATTATATTTGTCTATATTTTACACTGAGCGTTATTTCGATTCTAATAGGACAAATACAGTATTTTTATAGGTCGAAGCGCACGAAAATACCTTAAAAATGTTTGGTTGTTCTCGTTTCCTCCCCATGGAGTCTGTACATTACATTTTCATATTTAATTAGTTTAAAAACTAAAAGCAGGCAAATATATGTTGTTTGATAAACAATATATAATAAAAGTTTATGTAAGCTGCTAAAATATATATACTTTATTAGAATAACAATGAAAATAACGAGAATATAAACAGTAAATTTGTGCGCATGTGTCAAACATATTTTGTGCTAATTAGAACACGGCTTTGGTTAATGTTTACACAGCGTAATAAGGACGTCATCTTAGAATGATAAATAATTTATGCTCTTTAAGTACATTGGTCCATATGCACATCAACAAAATAAAAGAAAGTTTTGTTTATTGCTATATTATAAAATTGAGAATGGAAATGGGGAATATGTCAAAGAGCAGATAACAGCCGAAGGCACCCGGAATATGATATAGACGCATTTACACAATTAACATATTGGAGCTGGGACGACATTTAAACATATCCGTTTATTTTGAAAAATCAACAGAAAGAAATATGTGAATGTAAGCAAATGACAATGCACAGTGTATGTAATGTGCGAATCCTGAAATATCATTTTCACTGTATCCGTGTAGAATGATAAATAAACAGACGACAAATTCATGATTTTTGAATAAAATAAGAAACAATATATAATTTGTACTGTTTTTATAAATTCATGATATAGGTATGAGATGCGCACGGATTTTCATCGCGCCTACAGCCATCCATGTACAAAATTGATACACAAATAGATAAATATTAGAAATAGTTCACGAACAGAGCGTGCAAGAGATTTAAAAGTAGCAGTTAAGTTTCATTTGCAGAAAATGTACCTGTTAACATAATTATCAATGTTGTATAACTTAAAACAGGTTTTGTTATTCATCTTGTTGATATTGAATCAAATTCCACTATGCTGTTTTCGTTATGCGATTCATGTTTACTGTCGAATAATGATACTGGACTTTCATTTTCACTGTAGGGCGATTCATTTCTATTGTATATGCGATGCATTTTCACAGAAGGAAATTAATTAATTTTCATTATATAAAGTCTTAATTCAGCCGAATCTCTAACAAAATTTATGAAGTCAGAAGGATTGATAATATATACATACATGTACACTCATACCACATCTTCTTATATCTATTTAGTGAGTGAAAATCTGAGGTAATATATCAATAAATTCCTTAAAATGGCATTTATTGCTAATATAGTCAATTCTATTTTTCTAATAATTTGTCCAGATCCAGATCTATATGTAGGATAAAATTTATCATTTCCAATGACACGCCATCATTCAATACATATATCTTGGACAGTTAGGCCAATCCACGTCACCGAAAAAGCAAAGTTTCTGTTTCGGTCTAAATCTACATCGCATACTAATAAATTAAACGTTATTAGAGCTATTTTCATAATGCATGTAGTATAAAGGTGTGGTTGGCTTGCTTGCTTTGTTTGTATAAATGTTTGCTTAAGCATTGTAATTAAGATTGAGCAAACATTAATACAAAAAAGCAAGCAAGCTTACCAAACCTTTAAACTACAAGCATTAGGAAAATAGCCCTAATGCATTTTAGATAACAAAGAGCATTCACAAAACGATCTTCATTTCACGATTGAATGAGTGGAAACGTTTTCATCTTGCACAAACAATTGTCGCTTGGGTGACTGTATAATTGATATGTATCCTGACATTGTGTATACGTCTAATACAGTAAAGAAAGTTCAAGCAACAGTCGAGTCACCTTAATTTATGTTTTAATTTCTTTTAAGTCCGTGTTACAAATAAGCAAATACCCAATTGTAAGAATACAAGGAATATTGCAAACAGTTTATTTTTACATGTTTAAATGGTTCTAATGTTTTACTTTTACAAATTGTGACTTGGTTGGGGAGTTGTCGCATTGCCACTCATACCACATCTTCTTATATCTATACCACGGGGTATAGCCGCCGTACAGTTGATTCCGGACGTTAATCGCTACTCTTCGCGATGTAGGTAGATAGACCGTTCTTATATTTTCACCAAATACTAATTGACGCAATGTTTAGATAAGTATTCAATGTTTACTAAAACAAAGTTTATTGCTCCTGGCAGCATTGTATATTATTTATATTACATGAACACCATGTGACTATTTTAAATAGACAGGTCTGTGAATTACTTGTAAACATCGCGAAACAAACACTCGGTGTAGCTCAAACTTGATTAAACTACAAATAGAGCATAGTTGGTTGGCTCTTACGCTAATGCGACCGTGTATTTTGTGATTTGTTGTTGTTAAAAATACATAATGCGAATGAGAAACCCGTTGTTTTAATTATTTTTGAAGACATTTACTTGAAAAACTGACCTCAGAATTTTGGCACTATACGATTAATTCTCTTTGTAGTTTGTTTATTTTCTTTAGTACCATTCGTTGTACATTCTTGTACTGTTCGTTGTGCAAAAGCCTATCAATATGGTAGAAATATGTATGACACGGCGTGACAAATTTTCAAAGCTTTTTTTAACCGAATTCTAAAAGTTTTAAAGGAAAATTCGCCGTAGAAATACGTTATATTCATAAATATTCTGCTCCAGTAAGTTTTCGGATCCATGACAAGCTAATAGCAAACTCACCAACAATATTTGAATATGCATGATATGAACGTGGTGATACCCGTGTATATTCAAGTAGGCATCTACGACTAGCTTGCATTTCAAATTGTAAATATCAATATTAAAGTCATTTAAACACTATTTTCATGTCGAATTAACATATAAAACAACAATGAAAATTCATCGCACCTTCAAAATTCTACATCAGAAATGATTGCACTTACAGTGATAATTCATCGCATCTATAGTTAAAATGAACCGCATACAAACATTCATATTATGGATTCTGCTGCTTTAATTACACTTTTTTGGACTTTAATCCTGTTATTACACATTAAAAAGTTATATTCTAATGAAATCGTGTTAAAACGTACATTCAAATCAATTATTTTGTATTTTCAAAAGGTAAACAAACGCAGTTTTTCCCATCATCCTTTATTCTACAATAGACATACTCGCATACAACAGTGAAAATGAACTAGCTGGATTCGCACTTTATATACACTGATGCACTTCTGGGTAATAATGTAATAATAAGGATGGCTGGATCGTTTTTTATATAGATTAGACCGTTGGTTTTCCGTTTGAATGGTTTTACACTAGTAATTTTTGAGGCCCTTTATAGCTTACTGTTCGGTGTGAGCCAAGGCTATATATATGTGTTTAAGACCGTACTTTGACCTATAATGGTTTACTTTTATAAATTTTGACTTGGATGGAAAGTTGTCTCATTGGCACTCATACCACATCTTCTTATATCTATGTATTTTTTGATAATATAATTATACTTTATTAAAGTTCGCAAACATCAATACATTAGCAGAAAAGTTGCTACCCCCCCCACCCCCCACCCACCCTCCTCGCATTGCACGATATGCACTAAAAAGATATATGTATCGGCTTACTTTTAAACTTTATAGAGCATATGAATTTAAATAATTGATTCTCTTATATTTGAGAATTTTTTGTTTTAGACTGTTTGTATTAAAAATATCTCTTTTTTATGATTTCGTTAGACTCGCTGGCAAATACTACAAGTATATGCTCTCAACAAATTTTAAAATTAATTCCCTCAAATTTTTTTTCTTTCCAATTAAAAACGGTTGTCTAAACTCCCGATTACGCTTGACCGCAGAGATAACACGTATTTGTTGATAAAAGGCTTACCGACAATATCGGCGCGTGCCAACTACTAATTAGATGGTAATTAGTCCAGTATATTAAAAGTTCAATAGTTATTGGATTTTTTATATCAAATACGGAAATTGACATTATATAGCTTGAAATCATATTTGATAAGTAATGAATTAAATCTGAGACTACTATGTGTTATAGTAGTCTCAGATTAAATACACTATGACAGGAAATGATCTATTTTAGATTGAACAATTTCTTGTTCAGATCCAGGGACACAGATGTCCAAATTATTAAGTATACGCCAAATTCTAAAATAATATTAAATAAAATGGCAATCTAGGACGCTATTTTTTCTTTTTATCTAAGAGGTTTTCTTTTGTCTCTTGGGGGTATTTTCTATGGGCCGGAAAATTGTTAAAACTTCATTATCCCATCAAAAATACTAAACTTAAAAATCCTAAATTTATTATAAAAATTTTTTAAAAAGTATTATCTGCAATGTTGCATTCACAATGTACTCTATCTTTTTCATATATATATATTTCTATTCCTCCATGTTAATCTTTAATGTTTATAGCTACTTATATATATTGCCAAACATAAGTAATCCCTTGGATATGTGTGCGGTGATTGATTATTGGTTGCTTAATGTCCAGTGGCAAATATTTCATACATTTCTGGACGAAAACAAATTATCAATAATTAGGTAAGGTCCACAAATAAGTCGAACGACCAGAGTAATACGGACATGCCACGGAAAAACGAGGGCATGTTGGATAGGAGCATTTTTTGTAATATGAACTAAGGATACATTGAACGGAATTTATGTTCAATCATATAGTTTTTTATTGGAGATATTCAACAGGCATTCATGGTTGATAAGATGTGTAAATCAGTGACATTTGATCTTTTGTCAAGCATGAATAGAAAAAATGTGTAATTCAGCAATTTTAGACCACCAAAATTTATCACTGATGCTGGTCCTAAATAGGCATGCTTAAAAGACAAATTTAAGAACTTTTTCGCCAATTTAGTGTGCTTTCTATACAAATGTGTACCTATTTTGAAAGAATTCAATCAGTAATATTTTCGAAAAAAAAAGATAAAGGCATTATTTTTTCGATTTTCAGATACAGTTCAGTAAATAGCAAATACAAGTTATTTGTAGTATATTTATGTTCGTATAATACAGAAAAACGTGAAAATATTTGAAATTAATAGAAAACAAAAACATAACAGATTTTGGAAAAAAGGGGGAGGGTTAAAAAAATTGTCCTGTCCCCAAGTACCTATGGATTTTATCACATCGTAGTCGACTTGTCGTGATAATTATCTCGGCAAGTCGACATAATTATCTCGGCAAGTCGACTTAATTATCTCGCCAACTCGACTTCACGACGGCAGAAATAAGCCTCCATAGGTATGATTTCCAGGGCGCATTACATTTGCGCGTATTTGGGATTACATTTTGTTACGTTTGCTCGCAACTTTTGATTACATTTCGAGCACTTATTTTACAGGTAATACAGGTAAATATAAAGATAATTCGTAATAACTATGTCTAAAGTTGTTAATTTTGAACATATTTATCATTTTGAATTATAAATCTTTCATGTAAATTTTCTCAAAAAAAAATATAAACTGATCATGAAAAATCCCGTAATCGCTTCATGGATTCATGTAACTGAATTGCGAATATTGCAGAGTGAATATCATTCTGTTTCCAAACTAAGAAGGCTTGCAACACTAACAGTTATACCTGGAAATAAGAAAAAGAAAACGGAGAAGTCAGTGACAAAATTCGATTTCTTAAAACAGTGGGCTACAAATATTCAGCTAGTACCGACATGGAAAATCGGTACTTTAACTCTTCAGATTTGCTTTGGTTTTACATCTTTATCCTCTTATTTCCAGGAACTAGTGCTTATGCATATTAAAACTAACTCATCGTGCTCGAATCCCAACTTTTTCCTCCTCATTGGTGAGCAGGGGACTTAGACTAACGGATCGGATTTCTTACAAATAGTAAAGAGAACAAATAAGTGTAATATACCTATGTTTACCTGTAAAATGAATGCGCGCAAATGTTATCAAAAGCTGGGCGCAAACGTAATGATTTTTACGCGCAAATGTATTGTACCGGATTGCCAATTTGACAACTATCCACCAAAGTTTAAATGACGTGGATATAAGCAACTAGAGGTCAACGTACGGCCTTCAACAATGAGAAAACCCATACTGTATAGTCCGCTATAAAACTGGCCTCGACATACAAAATGTGAAACAATTCAAACGAGAAAAACAATGGCCTGATTTATGACAAAACAATAAAGATAAGCAAATATGACAGACTTTCATTGGAAAACAGTTATTATCCCCAAATTGCACCGATTGTAAGCTTGATTTTACTTCTTTTAGTTGCTCTTACATTTACTAAGCCAAGTACCAGAATGTCCTACCACAGAGTAGGTAACCTGTCGAAAAATTATACACTCCCGAGTCAAAAGTTATTTAAAAATTATCAGATTTTAGAAAAATTCGTAAGGGTTCCGCGGAACCCAGTGTCTCGCCTACTTTTGCTGTTAATCGCAGGCTCAACAAAAATGAGGAAAAAAATCAATAAAAATATTCCTTTAGATACTATCTTTTGATTGTAAGAAGCTTCTGTCAAAGTTTGGTATAAATCCAGGATAGTTTATGAATCTAATAAGTATTTTAAAACCTTTAACTGCAGACTGTATTTAATGTTAACTGGAAGAAAAACTAAGTCCATTTATAAATAAAATACGGATGAACATTGAACAGGTACAGAATTTTAACAAAATTTCCTTCTAGATACTAGCTTTTGATCATAAACAAGCTTCTGTCCAAGTTTGGTACAAATCCAGGATAGTTTAAGAAAGTTATTAAAATTTTAAAAACTTTTACCACCGAGTGAATGTATTGTTTCCTGGCAGAAAAACTAAGTCCATTTATAAGTCAAATACGAAAAAAATGAAATTTTTTTTAACAAATTTACTTCTGGATACCATCTTATTATCATAAACAAGCTTCTGTCCAAGTTTGGTACAAATCAAGGATAGTTTAAGAAAGTTATTAAAATTTTAAAAACTTTAACCACAGAGTGAATGTAATGTTTCCGGCAGAAAAACTAAGTCCATTTACAAGTAAAATACGGAAAAACAGGAATTTTATTTTTACAAAATTTACTTCTGGATACTAAACAAGCTTCTGTCCAAGTTTGGTACAAATCCAGGATAGTTTAAGAAAGTTATTAAAATTTCAAAAACTTTAACCACAGAGTGAATATTTGTGGACGCCGCCGACGACGACGACGACGACGCCGACGCCGACGGAATGTAGGATCGCTATGTTTCGCTTTTTAGACTAAAGTCGAAGGCTCGACAAAAAAGGGGGAGTGCTATAAAAATGGCCCTGTCCCCAAGTACCTATGTAAAACATAAAGATTTTCGTTTGCCGAAGATTTAATAACTTTTAAACTCGTGCCCACGACTTTCAAAAATGGTGCACACGACTTTCAAAATGGTGCACACGATTTTCAAAATGGTGCACACGATTTTCGAACTCGTGCTCACGTTCGTATATAGTACGTCAAACTTGTCTAAAAGCCGAGCGCACTAGTTTGAAAGTCGTGCGCACCAGATTTTGAAAGTCATGCGCGCCAGTTAGAGTCGTGCGCACGAATTTAAGAGTCCTGCGCACCAGTTTTAAAGTAGTGTGCACAATTTGTCTAACTGGTGCTCACCAGATTAAATCTCCAGCAAACGAAAAAAAAAATATTTACATGGCACTTAAGGGAATAACATGTGTATGATATCAGACAATTCATGAGGTACATAGTAAAAAACTAGGACTTCAGTACTTTAAAGTCATATGAAAGTAAACTAGGACTTCAGTACTTTAAAGTCATATGAAAGTAAACTAGGACTTCAGTACTTTAAAGTCATATGACAGTATTTCTTGTAATCATAATGTTATCGAAATTATTGAACAAATACATGCATATATATACTTAACTAAGTCCTGTATGCACGTTTTTTACATTTATTACGAATTTATAACGTTTTCTCGACAAATAATATTTCATTCAGTAATTGTTTATCGCAAGCTAATTTACTTTCGAGTCTGTTGCCGAAGTTTACCGGAAAGTGACATTGATAAACAATCAACGTGAAAAATAAGTGAATTGATAGAACCATGATATATTTTTTTAATTTTCCATACGTTCCTATTTGTAAATTAAAATTTTCCTTAACAATTGTTAAACGATTTGGTGTATTTAAGAATCAGTTATTACTATTTTTTTAATTTGTTGTTTGTATGACTTTATATCATGGCATGTGAAGCTTGATGGATTTATTGTGATCCTTCAAAATCTAGCAAAACAAAAATAATAATCCCCTTTGGATTAATTTATTAAATCTATTTACATTCTTGCACATTTATTTTTCTCCTTTTTCAGTTCTCAGTTCTATAAACGACATTGTTAACATACATACTAGTGATACATGTACCCAACATGATATAGAGTGTCACTCATAGATCATAACATAGCTAATACACTTTCTTAACTACAATACAAATCACAAACAATCAATTTGTTAATTTTCAAATTTTTCACTTCTAAATTGAATCGAATGCATGTCAAACAATTGATTAGTTTTATTTTTAAGAGGTTAACAATAAAACTTGTGCACACAAAATATGTTTCACATAAACGGTATGCATGTAGCCATAGCCAATTCAGCGGATAAAGATGTTAATTTCCCAGACGCTTCAATTATATTTCCTAGATATTTATATTTGTTTATTATTTTCTAGTTTAACACCTTTTAAGTAAAAATTATATTTAAAACATTTAACACTTACATGTATCTACTGAAAGACCCATTATATTTCAGTCACCTGCCATGTTTTACATTAAGTGTTCAATTTATCCATAGAGTTCTGCAGACTCTTATGAGTTTCAGATAATAAACAGAATATTATCTACAAAGCTTTTTTCCAGAGTTATTGATTTACAGTGTTCCTCAAATATTTTATGACAATAGATCATTTATATAAATGTATATATTTGATAAGTTTGGATTCGTATGTTTCACTCCTCTTTCAATAAACTTTAAAACGCATTCTGACAAATTAATTCTTCGTTGATTTTACTGAAGCTTCAGAACTTGTATACAATTTTTTTTATCAAATTATAGAATTTCCTCAAGTTCAAGGTGATCCAAGATATTATATCAACAGATTCGAGTATGGTAAACGATTAGATAAACACAATAAGAAGGAGCAAAAAGGAAAATAAACAATATGTAAAGAAAAATCGTCAACTTTCTTTTTGTTGTAAATTTTATTATTAGATAATACGATTTTAACAGCCCTAATACTACCAAAACGGCATGTGTCATACTGGTGACGTCGTCCTGGTCATATAAATCACGTGATCTATATTGCTTTTCGGCCCTGTCCAATATTTCCAATACGGACTGGCAATGAATCCTGAATAACATGTAAACATATATTGTGCATGTAATTCAGGATTCATTGCCAGTCCGTATTGGAAATATTGGCCCTATATTCACATTTGGTGTATGTAATACAGCATTCAGAACAAGTCTGTATTGAAAAAGTTGGATTATTTAATAAAAGTGTTATGAACTGGCTGTATCTGTATTGGCACTGTATTGGCACTGGTATAGATTCTCGGTCAGCTGTATTGGCCCTACGGGTCTCGAGGCCAATACAGCAAACCTTGAATCTATACCAGTGCCAATACAGAAACAGCCAGTTAATAACACTATAGTATAACATGTGAAAAAGAAATATCAAACTAAAAAAATTCGTAAGGGTTTCGCGGAACCCAGTGTCTCGCCTACTTTTGCTGCTAGTCACAGGCTCAACAAAAATGGGGGAAAAATTTATTTTATAGATACTATCTTTTGATTGTAAAAAACTTCTGTCCAAGTTTGGTAAAAATCCAGAATGGTTTATGAATCTAATAAATGTTTTAAAAACTTTAACTACAGACTGTATGTAATGTTAACTGGAAGAAAAACTAAGTCCATTTATAAGTAATATTCGGAAAAACAGGAAATATATTTTTACAAAATTTCCTTCTAGCTTTTGATCATAAACAAGCTTCTGTCCAAGTTTGGTACAAATCCAGGATAGTTTAAGAAAGTTATTAAACTTTTAAAAACTTTAACCACAGAGCGAATGTAATGTTAACTGGCAGAAAGACTTAGTCCATTTATAAGTAAAATACGGAAAAACAGGATTTTTTTTTTACAAAATTTACTTCTGGATACTATCTTATGATCATAAACAAGCTTCTGTCCAAGTTTGGTAGAAATCCAGGATAGTTTAAGAAAGTTATTAAAATTTCAAAGACTTTAACCACAGAGTGAATATTTGTGGACGCCGCCGCCGCCGACGACGACGACGACGCCGACGACGGAATGTAGGATCGCTATGTCTCGCTTTTGCGACAAAAGTCGCAGGCTCGACAAAAAGGACAACTATAACTATTAATATTATATTCCTTTAAAGCAAGTTATCTGGATAGATTTCTGCAGTATGAATAGAGAATTCTTGCTTCTTTAATGAAATACAATGCCAGATTTTCTGTATCTCTTCTAATTTTTTAAGACATTAGGCAATTACTTCGAAGTTTTTCCCTTGAGTTCTTTTTTTTAGCCACAGACGACGGAAATTAAAGACTGACAAGAGCTCATCTGGGCTGAGATAAACTTAAAATGACACATGTTATAACTTCTATTTCAAGAAAGAATAAAATCAATTTCATTAATTTTATCATTGAAACGAAGAGGTAGGGTCAATTTTCCCTGTCACAGGATCAAAATCTGAAAGTTGTCAAATTAGCTGCTCACCTGAAGGGACATGTGAGCTATTGTCATCACTTGGCGTCCGTCGTCGTCGCCTGTCGTCATCGTCGTAAACTTTTTTTAAAGATCTTCTCTAAAACTACATAACCAATTTCAACCAAAGTCTGGGTGAAAGATCCATATGGTTTTAGTATAAAGTTTGTGTTTTGTATTCCGGTCAGTCACAAACATGACCGCAATGGCTACAAATAGAACATAGAGATAACATATCAAAAACTAAAGCAGTTAGAGAAAAATTGACATGAGTAAAATGGTCAGCAAGTCAAGATCTATTTGCTAGGAAATTTTCAGACAAACCGGACAACCCAATATGGAGTTATTGCCCCTCAAATAATAATTTGTATGAAATTTTTCAGGTTTTGTTTATTATCTTGAAAACTTCCAAAGATAAAGAGAAATTTTAAACCGCAAATTTTTTTAGCATACTAAGATCTACCTATACGTATAATCTGAAGTCATTAATTGATCCCTTATAAGAATTATTGGCCTTGAAAGGCTATTTTTTTTTTTTTTTTCTCGGAAACTATGAATGGCAAAGATGTTCAGCAAAGTAAAACCTACAAATAAGTCAAATTGACCGAAATTGTCAATAAAACCCCTGGAGTTTTACCGTTGAAAGACAACTTCATTCTTTTCATTTTTTGCAGAAACTTAGGTTGAGAGAAACAGTTATTTCAAACAGCAAAAATGTTCAGCAAATTAAGACATACATATAAAACAATATGACCGACATCTCTGAGTGGCTATTCGTGTCATTTGCGATATTAACATGCCGCATAAAACTTTCAACGCGTTAAAATATACTTTTAACGCGTTGGTTTTCACTTTTAACGCACTTGTATTCACTGTTAACGCGTTGATTTTGAATACTAACGCGTTTTGTAATTCATACTGTATGAAGAACAATCAACGCGTTAGTTTACCCATGGAAGTATTATATTGACAGGAATAACAACAACGCCAGTTCAAAGGTTTCATCTGCGTTACCGCCTATCTTACGATTACTCGTTAATTGGTTCAAGATATGTAATGGTAGTTGATTCTCGGCATGTGATAGATCAAATCACTGACATTTTCGGTCATTTTCGTGTTCACGAAAATATACGAATAGACCGGTTGTTGTCGGATATACTTACGAAGTAACCCGAATAGTTATATATAGTTCACTCGTCACATTCCGCTGCTGTACGCTGCCGAATAGAGTCACTCGTTCAATGTTGATTTTAGTCCATTTTTCCTATATATATCTTTTTTTCGATCTTGATAGTTTAAGCCGACAGTTATCACATATGAAATTGGGGAAAGAAGGTGGATCATTTTCAATTTTAATATTTAAAGATAGTTAAGAATCCATTTCTGAAAGTTAAGAAGTTAATTGTACAAAAAATATGTTTTGACTTCCTTTTTTAAATAAAAATAAGCAAAGTCTTTCGTGTATACTACTCAATTAAAATATTCACAATTTTAAACGTTTCTATTCTTTAATTTGTACATAAACTAATTTATATAAAATAAATTTGCGTTCAGAAAGATAGCGTCAAGCTCATTTTGCTTGGTTGTTTTTCTTTTTGTTGTAACGTGTTAATTAGTGCTAGTATTTAAATGTTATCAAACACAAATTTCACATGCTTTACGACTTAATTATCCCGATTTTAATTGTTCAGTTTCAATAACGTAATCAATGACATTTATTACAAATATATAAATCTAAAATACTTGAAAGTAAAAATCTCGATAAACTTGGCACATTTCAACAGTAAAATATTTTATGTCTACATTATTTTTAAAACATCAAGTGAAACCTGATCGCTTCATCGTAAGACGTTATTACCTGTTTTACTCTAGATCCGCTTTCACACGGAAAATACTTTCATAAAATTGAGAATGGAAATGGGGAATGTGTCAAAGAGACAACAACCCGACCATAGAACAGACAACAGCAGAAGGTCACCAACAGGTCTTCAATGCAGCGAGAAATTCCCGCACCCGGAGGCGTCCTTCAGCTGGCCCCTAAACAATTATATATACTAGTTCAGTGACAATGAACGCCATACTAAACTCCAAATTGTACACAAGAAACTAAAATTAAAAATAATACAAGACTAACAAAGGCTAGAGGCTCCTAGAACAGTTTAAAACAAAAAGTAACTAGAGGCTCTAAAGAGCCTGCGTCGCTCACCGTGGTCAATGTGCTGCAGTGCATATTAAACAAAGGACAGACACTCTACAACATTAAAGACAAGAATAGAATTCATGACTAAATTCTCTGTTTTGGTGATGGTGACTTGTTTGTAGATCTTACTTTACTGAACATTCTTGCTGTTTACAGTTATCTCTATCTATAATGAACTTGGCCCAGTAGTTTCAGAAGAAAAGATTAAAAAATTTACGAAAAATTGTGAAAAATTGACTTTAAAGGGCAATAACTCCTGAAGGGGTCAATTGACAATTTTGGTCATGTTGACTTATTTGTAGATCTTACTTTGCTGAACATTTTGGCTGTTTACAGTTTATCTCTATCTTTTATAATATTCAAGATAATAACCAAAAACTGCAAAATTTCCTTAAAATTACCAATTCAGAGGCAGCAACCCAACAACGGGTTGCCTGAAGCGTCTGAAAAGTTTACAGCAGATAGATCTTGACCTGATGAACATTTTTTACCCCCCATGTCAGATTTGCTCTAAATGCTTCAGTTTCAGATATATAAGCCAAAACCTGCATTTTACCCCCATGTTCTATTTTTAGCCACGGCGGCCGTCTTGGTTGATGAACGGGGTCATCGGATACATTTTTAAAACTAGATACCCTAAGGATGATTTAGGCTAAGTTTGGGTTAATTTGGCCCAGTAGTTTCAGAGGAGAAGGTTTTTGTAAAAGATAATAAAAATTTACGAAAAATTGAGAAAAAACTTACATTAAAGGGCATTAACTCTTTATGGGGTCAAATGACAATTTTGGTCATTTGACTTATTTGTAGATCTTACTTTGGTGACCATTTTGGCTGTTTACAGTGTATCTCTATCTATTATAATATTCAAGATAATAACCAAAAACTGCAAAATTTCCTTAAAATTACCAATTCAGAGGCAGCAACCCAACAACGGGTTGTCTGATGCGTCTGAAAATTTCAGGGCAGATAGATCTTGACCTGATGAACATTCTAAATCTGTCAATGTTCTATTTTTAGCCACGGCGGCCATCTTGGTTGATGGGCGGGGTCATCGGATACATTTTTAAAACTAGATACCCTAAGGATGATTCAGGCCAAGTTTGGTTTCATTTGGCCCAGTAGTTTCGGAGGAGAAGATTTTTGTAAAAGTTAACGGACGACGACGACGGACGACGGACGTCAAGTGATGAGAAAAGCTCAGGTGAGCTAAAAACCAAAAATATGCAAAAATATTATAAATTCAATTTTCCATGTTTAACTGTTGTAGTTTAAACAATTCTCGTCCGTTTTTTCAAGTTTTTAGCGTGCAAGATCGATCGTATTTCCTGTTCATTTTGGGGCCTTTTAATCAATGTTTAAAAGTCACCAATATGTGTTAATATTAAAGTTTCGAGTCTTATTCCGTCAGTACAAGTGTTATTCGGATAATAATGGTGTATTTCAGTCATTCCTGTTACCCTTTATACAATGTAGCTTGCTGTTCGGTGTGAGCAGTTTTTTAAGGCTCCTTGTTGAAGGCCTTACTTATAATTGCTAACTTTTAATACATTGCGTCTTGGATTGAGAGTTGTGTCATTGTCACTCATACCACATCTCATTATTTATGTTATTTGTACCTAATATAGAAAATATTTTTTTATATACATGTACTAACTGCATGACCTGTCATGTCTGAATCATGTGTAAATGTACAGTGTACATGTATCTGAATATTTTAAATTGATATTTTACCTTATTATTTATATGTATTTTTTTATTTAAATTACAGTATAACGTCAACTCCAAAACCAGAAAACAGAGGTTCAGAATTAAAATTAAGCAAAAACATGAGTTGCCACTTCAAGAGCACAACTATGCAAACAGTGCTTCAGAGAAATTCAACAGAAAGAAAATATGTTCCAGAAAGAAAAAAAAACTTCTGAATCATCATTGAAAACAACAGAAAATAACGATTTACACAAGAAATTATTTGAACAACCAGAAATTTGTGACATTTTGTCTTCTGAGGAATTCTCAACTGTTATTTCTGTTTTGCCAACAAGATCACGGAAAACTTTGGTTAACACCATATTACAATTTGCTGAAATTAAAACTCTTGTGAAAGAAGAACTGTTATCGGAGTTATCAAAAGAACACAAAATTTTGAAAAACAGAAAGCATGGAAAAATAAGCACACTAATGACAAAGGATTTTGAAGACTTGAAACAGTTTACTTGGGACAGTATTGTAAATGAGGCAGTGACAGAATTCCTCTTCTTGTTGATGTTTTGCTGGCATTTTAGTCCCTGACAGTTTGGAACAAAAGACTAAAGTAGAACGAGTTGCATCTCTAACTCCAAGAATTGGATTTTGTATTCCGTTCTTGCACAGGGCAGAAATCATGAACTGAGTAAGGTGCAGAGAGTTATAAGCATCAACCTGTTTGACAACCTGTGTGATCAAAAGGTAATTTATTTGCTATATATAGCTTGTTGATTTTAATTGAATGGTTAAAAAAATGTTTGTTTAACAACGCAGTGACTTACATGTACCAAATTCATGTATATATATATGCACAAATGACATGTTCAAGTACATTGTACATGTACATGTACATACAATGTACATTAACATGCAGCTGACATACACATGTACATGTATATACATGTAATGTGTGAAACAGTGTGATGACTAATCTATTTCAGTAACACACATACATGTATATCAATCTGACACGAAATCAAAATTCAATAATATTCGAACAAATTGAGTTCTGAAATTTTGAAATACAATTTCTTTCTATTGTCAGATCAAAATTGTATGTACATGTAATTTGGACATTAGGTTGGGTAAAAGCGGATAAACAAACATTTTTTTCAGTTTAATTTATACCTGATACAATGTATGTGAACCTGCTTGAAAATTTAACCCATTGCCTTTTGAAATGTTTTAACTCACCAAATTAATAATTTTTATCAGAGGATTACATTCATACATGTAAAATACATGTATATGTATACATGTATGCTCAACAGTAAGTACTAGTCATGACAGAAAATTAGAATTATCATTTTAAAAATGTACCTACGTACAAATATATGATGAAGAAAATTAGATGGAAAAAGCTCAGTTTAAAAAAAAAAATGCAAAATTCATATAAATAATATTTTCTTCCTCCCTTTGGCAAAATGTTTGGATAATATTCGTGAGTACCTGTAAAAGAAGCAAAATTTCTAATACTACATAATTGTAAACAAGGTTTATAGTTATCATGGTTATGTTATCTAACAGTTTATCTGTTAAGTAATTTATTCATATTTGACATATATATTTAAAACAAATATCATGCTCCTACACATGTACATGTAGCTTGATTCAGGTAACGTTAATTAAAAACAGCATGAGATCACACCTGGTTTTTGTATGTCTGTCCTTGGCTTAAGACTGTCATGACTGACACAATGTCTCTAAAAGTTATCAATCTCAGTATGTACATGTACATTACATGTACATGTATGTAATGGTAATATTAAAACATAAGAAGATGTGGTATATGATTGCCAATGCAACAACATTCCTTCAAAGACCTAAAGTAGTAAATATACAGTCATAAATTGTGGTTTGGCATTTCCAGGACCAAATTCATTATTCTCCAAATTTTCTCAAGATTGTATTACAAAATTCACAAAAATCAACAAGACAGAAAAGATTTTCACAGGCTAGAGGCTGGCAGTCTTGTGCTAAATTCGAAGACTTAATATAAAAGCTAAAGCAATTACAGGTCAAGCTATGAAAGGCTCTATTAAAATGACTAGTGTAAAAATGATATCATATATATAAAACTGTAAATTCAGAAATAATTAAGTTTCCTGATAAGAAATTAAATATTGCAATGCAGAATAAAAGGTCCAACTTGAAAGCATACATATATTTGTTTTCCTTCATGTACAATGTTGTACAGGTTGTATCTGACTTTTGAGAGTTCATTAATGTTTGCCAATATTTGTTTGCTTGCACAAATATGTGGAAAGCAGATAACACACAACACAAGCACAAGATTATTTGGTTTGAGCCATCGTGCTTACACATTTTTAATTTTTTTTCCGTTGATTTGCACATTAACCATTGTTAACAGCATTGCACGTAACATTCTCCAGTATGCTGATTATTTTCAGGGACTGAATGCATGTATGAAAATTGAAGTTTTATTCATTCAAGCATGAATCAAAGAAATGAAACAGCAGTGAAGAAGTATGTATTTCTGTAAATTGAATGCATTAAAATATTATTTAAGCAATAATTCAAGGTCATGTAGCCATAATTTTAGGTATATTGTACATAATAGGAGGCATTTTATGCTGTTTTTTTACACTAAATTAAACTTAAGCTGGCAACCATGAATTATATTTTTATTCTGATAGGACAATAAATGTCAAAGGTAATTTGAGTATGTCAATTATTTTTATCTGAAGCTTTACAAACAAAGCATTTGAATGACTACATACATGTAATGTACATAGTGGAATTAAATGACATTTGTTTTAATATGGAATGGGTGAACACAAGATTTATACACTGTAATACAGAAGTAGGTTAAACCGTTATGGAAAATAAGAATAGAGGTGCAACGTACATGACATACAAAGAAACGGTTAAATTTCATTGATATTAAGAGTAAGAACACTCTGAATAAGTTAAAATAAGTTTATATGAAAAATATTTTCAAATAAAAATAGTAGACACAAAAATAAAAAAGGGGAGGTCCACTCCACAAGCGCCTGTGGTTAAAACAGCCTATTCACCTGTGCAAATAGAATGAATATAAAAATGTTGTCAAGTTGTTTTCATTGGTACAAAATCATTTTTAACAAGTGAATTTCTCATCAACAGGTATTTGACAGATTGCAACCTATAGGTGTCTGTTTGAGCTATGGTCATGGTTTGACCATATTGGACAAATTTTCTGGAACTCCGCTGTCATTGATGCTCTGAAAGATGAGAAAAGGATTCGCTTGGTAGGAGACAACATTAATTGGAAGACAAATGTTCACGATGAGAGACAAGACAACCATGGTAAAATGCATCATGCTTTTGGATCCGCTGTGATTGTTCAGACCCTATCTTTTGACAATATAAGCAGAATTAAACCTCAAAACTTTTCTATGAAGTAGACCATCAGCTTTTCCTTCCTTCGTCGGAAGAATGGAAGCATATCAAGGAGGAATATGCCATACATATGCTTCATGTTGCCTTCAAACACATTCCTTACTTTAAGATTTTTGAAAATTAATTACAAAACAGATTGTTGGTCACTATAGTGAGCAATTGAAGAAGAAAACAAGGTTGTTCCTTTACCCGTGCTCCATTTGAATGAACAGAAATATGATGATGTTGTTCAGATTATGGACTATTATGAAAATTTCCTAAGTGACACTTATGAAAAGCTGGATTGGACTTTAACAACAATACGCACGTTCATTGTGGGGTGACCAGTTGACGCGTGAGCGGTATTCTGGAGCAAAAGATTAAGATCAGGAGCTGCCACACCATCCAATAGATTCGAACATTTATCTCCAATAACTTTCGAATTGTTTCACATGCAAATGAACTATGTAAAATTGATGTTCAAACGTTTGTATAGTGAAGAAGGACTGCAGGAACAAGGCACCCTAAAATGTGAAGCAAATAGGGTTCTAAGAACGAGTTTGAACCCAAATGTTAATGAGCATTTTGATGCAGATAAGGACTTTATTGTGTCATTCACAGATGCATATATTGTTGAGGCCATTACCCATTTTTTGATATGGAAAGTGTGTTTTCTGCACCAAGAAAAATGTATTACCTGACAATGTCTGTACAGAGGACCAAAAGAAGGAATGGGTGATGGATATGTTCCAAAAATTGTTGAAATCTATGTGTGGGATAAAGAGAACAAACAAAACCAAGAGGATAATGTTGAAGGTATGTTAAATCATTAATATACATAAAAGTTTACAGAAATCGAGAAATGGAGTTTGTTTCTAACTTCTTAATTTGAGCATTTAAGGTTTTATTTGAAGTCTTGAAATCAGTGGTACATTATACATTTTGTAGCTTGTTATAGTGAAATTCTGATGTAATTTTAATATTTAATTGATCAGTAAACAAAATGGGCAAAAGGTTAACATGGTTAATACAGAAACAAATATTTTGAGAAATTAAAAAAATAAATGTTGAATAAAACAATATTCTGAATATTAAAATCAATTTATCATGTTTATTCTCATTCAATTGCAATTTTGTGAAGATAAAAAAACTCAAAATAGGAAGAGAACAAAAATTTCAATGTAAATTGATTATTTTACACTTTTATAATTTGGATAAATGTTTAACATTGTGTATATGATTGTTATAAATCTAATATGAGAATTTGTGTCAAATAGGTGAACATGCCCTTTAATAAATTTCAAATGTATTTTACAAATAATTTTATCATTTCAGTTGATGGTGTTGTCATTCCAATTCAACTGAGTAATGGAAAGAGACGGTCCTATGTAATTAAAAGGCACAGAAATCACAAACACCACAAGAAGACAAAGTGAAAAATTATGGACATTTATGTCTTGAACTTGGGTTACAGTTCAAGGCAATACTGGATCTTTGCAAACTGCCAGATAGGGATCGTGGTCTACGACTATTGAAAGTTTGCATGATACATTCAAGGCAAACAACAACTTGTCCAAGTATGCCTATGAAATTTTAAGATTATTGGTTCATCAGTTGTGCATATTGTCAGAGCAGGAGGCACATGAAGAGTTTATGGACTCTTCGTGAACACTAAAGGAAAATAGACAGCCATATACTATGTGATTTACAAATGGAATACATTGTGAAGTCGGTAAAACGTAATATCAAACACGTGTTTTCAAATAAGACCGATAAAACATAACGACAAGAACAAGTGCTCTTCCAGCAATAAAGGATATAGTTTGACAAAACTTCAGGAGTAATTATCCGTTGTAAAAACATTCCAGCATTGATGCCATCAAGGATGAATTGAACATCATATTTGACCTGAAAAATGTAAATCCTTTCACTTTTACAGCAGGCAGATCTCATGACTCATTTAAAACAATATCTAGTAGAATGGACAAGCTCTTGGATGTGCATCATTTTCATTCTTGGATAGAAAGCAATGTATACAAACATGCTACTGAACTCGAAATTAATTCTCTACTCATCATGCATTTGTCATGCTAACTTTAACATTTTTTAATGTGTTACCAATATGCATGTATGTATATATATATATATATATATATATATATATATAAAAATCGATCTATATGTTTTTAAAATGTGATAAAATTTGTTTTGTTTATCCAAGATCCTCTCTTTTCAAGTCATTTTTTCTAAAAGTTATCTTAATAAATAAGGTTTATTCCTCAGTGTCATGGGTGTGGTGTTTGGGGCATGTTTCCGCACTGCAGCTATATATATATGCTATACTTTCAATTACAATTCAAATATTCTTTTGGCTCCTATAGTTGTATGGAATAAAGATCAAGACATCGCGGCATCACTTTCAAAGTCTTTAAACATGCATTTTACATTGTATGACACAAGATTCATAAGAATAAACTTAAGTCACATTGATGGCATTCGGTTGACTTTGTATATTTTGGTTAGGTTGATGTCTCTTTGACACATTCCCAGTTCTATTCTTTATACTATGACTTGACATTTCTTTATTAAATGCAGAAAAATACTTTTGATCACCATAATGTTTTTTCCCCAGCATTAGTGCATGAATTAAAAATACAAATCAAATTGGTTAAGCCTAAAACCGTATCTATACAACTGCTGGTCTGCAAAAAACAATAATAAATAATGATGATTAATTAAGATTTTAATAATTTCAATTGTTTAACACAATACTTTGAACAATGATTGAAATGTTTTCTGCAATTTCTGGACCAATTTTAGGATATTGTTCTAGTATAATGGTACCAGAAAGGTAGGCTTGATAGTTCTCAGATATCAAATTTGCAAGCTCTTTGGTGAGACCTGTATAAATTGCTGCATTTGGCATGTTAAGACATTCGTTTTCTGATTCAAAATAGTCGATAACAGTTGCTAATATTGAACTTTTAAACCAACATCAGTAGCAGATTGTGGCACATCAATGATATTGTCTGTTTGTTCCATTTCACTTGGAATTTCACTTTTGTTTCAGAACACTGATTACATGTGCATTCCATTTCACATAAATCACAACATTCATGCTTGAAATTCATTTCACTGAATTCACAACCAAAATGTTCACATAAATAGGCACGTCGACAAGTTTTGAATTGCAATAATCTCTCATTCCATCTGTCATACCAGGAACAGCTTGTGAAATATCAGACTTGTTATAGTACAAAATAGCTGTTGATGATTTACCATCTCTTCCAGCTCTGCCTATTTCTTGTATGTATACTGAAATGAAAATAAATTAACATGTTAATTGTTATCTATCATTGTTTATGTTTGCATACATGTAAAACACATGTATAACATACATGTACATATATATAGGTTAATTTAAATTAAGAACATTCCAAATTTTGAAACGTTAACAAGGGTTTTACTGGTAGATTTTGTGTAAAACGATAAATTTATACAAAATTTGATAAATGGACATTCCAATACTGTATTACAGTATTTAACTTGTTTTTTTTGTGTGTATAAATTGATGAATTTAATTGTACATATGTATAGACATTGTATATATATATATATATATATATATATATATATATATTATTTTTGCTTTTTGTACCACTGAATTATGATGTTTTGAAATACATTCATGTATATATATTAAAAACTATAATATGCAAGTTACTTGTCTGTTTGTTTTCATTTTATCGTAAACTTGTCAAGTGTATAGGTCGAAAATGAGGCTTTTTTGTTCGGTGTGATATCTGAAAGCATATAGTTAGAGGACAAAATCCAATTTTCAATGAAATTCATCTCGAGTGATCAGTGAAATTTTATATCTTATTATAGAGTACTTAATTTGCAATTGTATTTGAAACATACTTTCTAGTGTTTTGGAACTCCAGCATGAATAACCCTTCTAACATTTGGTGAATCTGTACCCATACTAAATGCTTCGGTTGCAAAAAGCAGTTTAAGGTCACTTCAGGACTTGCCATGTCACTCAAAACTTTGCTCTTCATCTAGAAAATGAAAAATAGAAATATTTGAAAATTTATCATACTATAATAACACACAAAAATTATGGGTACATGTACATTGTCAGACCGATGCAATATACCTGTATTTTCAATATAAAAACAAAAAAAATAGTATGATTGCTGAAGTGACAACTCTTAATCTCAGACTAAATGAGTAACAGTACAGTAACATGTTTGTTGTAAATGATCTGGTTCAGTTTCAAAATTGTTGATGGTGTGGTACATCATACAGACAGGCTTGACAGAGCTGTCGTTCATTTTAAATCTCAATGTACATGGAACTATATATATATATAGCTATATAGAATTATACTGTTACGGTTCAGCTTTGAAAGTAATTTTGATTTGTCATATTTGATTTAAAATCTCGTTTTAAAATTAATGGTGTGATACAGTGGATGACTGGACAGACCCAGCTGAACATACATGTACATGCATAAATGGAGCCTGGAAAAGAAATATATTTTTAGCAATTTAAATGTTTTATAATTTCTTATTTTGATGATATGGGACAGAAACCTTTAATTTCTTTTGAATTTGAATAGTTTCTTTAATGACAACAAAGAAACTTATAAGACATTTACCTCTGATGTACATGGGCTGTGAAACTGGGCAACACATTTCTCAATTTTGTCCTCTTTGTCTCCATTTTTCAACGGCCTGACCACTTCCTCATAACCATAGCCACACCAATTTATTTTCGAATAAACTATTGTCCTTTCAAAACTTGACTTGTCTGCCCGTAGTTCATCAACTAATGGTTGATAGATAAAATCATATGATTCCTGGACGGTGTTTTTTCCACCACATCCAGCTGGTCTTTTGACCAATGTCAATTTTATGTTTGGTCGGTCCATTGATGATTGGACAGTCAATGCGCTCTTCATTCCAAGCTGTTTTCTTATTTCATTTTGCATTTTGGTTGTAGCAGTTGCAGTCAAAGCCAAAATTCTTGCATTTGGAAACAATGACCTCAGTTTTACAAGTTCAGTGAATTTTCCCTGAATCCATGACCCCATTGAACTACACAGTGTGCTTCATCCACAACTATATGTGATTTTACTCTGCCATTTCTCTGACTTAAAAGTCCAAACACGGCTTTATCAATAAATTGTGATTTTGCGTTATCGACTGATTAGATACGAGATTTGATGAACTGGGGGCATTATCAGTTTATTGATTTATCAGATCGGCATCGTTATTACTGTAATCAGATTATTTATAAAAAGTGATTGATTACACTAACAGATTAAAACAGACTTTTTTGACTGTTATGTTAATTAATCTTAATTTCAAAAGAAACGGTTTGATATGTCACCTGACTTTGCGTGTCACCTTCACGCAAAAATGGACATATTCATGCTGTGATGTTCACTTAGCAGATATATTCAATAAGTTACGGGTGCTATTTCATAACCATATCTTAGGTCATAAAAATAAAAGTCAATCAACACCTAGGCCATATGGTATCATACGTTTTACCTTAAACTATTAATCTCACCAGGCGACAGTTGGACAAAATTAATATACCCTTAATAATTATAATCATGTTCTGACAGTTACCGTTGAAACATATGTTCAAAATACTGGCCCTGATTGCATGCGTGTATTAAATTTACATAAAGGTATTGTTGTGCTTAATTCAAATGCATCAGATATTGACAGTTTTGAAAGGAGGGGGATCTGGGTCGTTCAGCATTTTATCTTGTCTTATCATGAAGCATACATAATATAGTATGCAGAATATATAATTAATTTCAATGAGATTTTATAAGATCTTAAACAGAATAAAAGATACTTTATATAATTTTTATATCTTCAGAAAGTAAATTTTCACACATATATATAGTTAGGCATTTGATTACATACTTTTAATGAACAGTTCTGTTGTATATTTATTTTGTGTCAGAAAATTCACGTTAATAGGTAGAAAAATAAATATTATAATCAATTAGAAAAAGTACCCCCGTCCCCCGACAAAAAAAAAATCAATGATTGTCGTCTTGTCGAAAGCAAGGAGATCTTCCAAGATTTATGAGTGAAATAACTGCCTACTTGGATCTTTTGACAAACATCCTTCTTTTTGTCAAGCTTGCGAAATTTATTTCGCGTAAGCGAGACTTGGCGATCCTAGATTCCGTCGTCAGCGTTAACGCCGGCTGCGTCAGCATTTAGGTTCAGTCTGTGGTTAAAGTTTTGTTTTACATCAAAATCTTTGTCAAACATAATGGAATTTCGGGAAATTGGGAAAGAAGCTTCTTTATGTCCAAAATACAGTATCCAGGGCAAAATTTTGCAAATATTTATTTTCATTTTTCCGTATTTTACTACTAGATGGACTTCGTTTTTCCTTAACAGTTAAATTCAGGTTTTGTCTGAGGTTAAAGTTTTTCATGCAGTCATCAATAACCGTTTTGTTTAATCGTCCAGTTGCAAGTTAAATGCATATCCATGCAGGTCATGATAATGATATATGAATGTTGAAACTGTTTTGTTCTACATTGCGCTGCACTTTTGTTTGTTCAAAATGCAACAGTCCGAGTAAAGACATTGTATAGCTTATAAGTGGGTGTGGCTTTTTTGTTAAGTTTAATTCCATACGACGACCTGTAGCTGTTTGTTTTTATGGGAACTTTTTTATTATGGGTTGAACAAGGAACGTATTTACTGTTACAAAGTTAAACGATCAGACTATTTAAACAATATTGAAAGCATAACATTTATGAAGCCATGGTTATATTTTATTGAATACTTCGCATAATATCATTCATGATATCGACTTTGTGTTATGACCAGCAACAACTTTTCAAAAAGCTCCGTTTTACAATCATATGGTTTAAATTGTTTATCTATATCCGCCCGACACAAGCCAAAGAGAATAAATTATGTAGTGTCACCGTTGAATGATATATACTGTTTTGGCAATTAATGCCATTACGTCAGCATGTATCAGGAAATTATTCTCAATCTCCAAAGATGATATTTCTGCACATAAACTTCCTCAAAGTTCTTCGGGAAGCTTCCAGGGACTTGTAGGCCCTCGTTCCTTCTTTATCAAACATTTCGTTTTGGTTATTTGCAAGGTAAATTTCAAGTTTCCTCCAAATTTCTTTCCCAATTTTCTCCCGTAATTTTCAAACACTAGGTCTCGAAATTCTTCACAATATTTTTTTTACTTTATTAAACATAAACATAAACCAAAAAACAGATGACACTCAACGACTTCACAGGTAAACGGGAAAAAGGCGGGCGTCCTTAACATCGAATATTGATTTGTACCAAATGACTTTGCCCCCAGTTCATCCAAATCTCGCATATTCTCGCATGAATTTTAACTAAACGCTTGACCCACTCAGAATTCTAGGTCGCGAACAAGCTTTCCCTGAACTAGAGTATTAATTGATCTAATGAATATGTATTAACATTTTACAGTTGCTATAGTGATAAGTGTTAATCGATGCTGATTGGTATCCTACATCAGTAGTTAATCAAATTAGAGTCGCATATGTTAAGTTTTCTGATACAAGCTGTGTTCACATTGGAGATTAAGTGACCGCAAATGGATATATATATATATAGGCGATTTTAAAATTTTAAAACTGAGCCATTTTAGAGTTATTAAAAAAGATAAAATTCCGTTTAAGCAGCAATTAAGAGGCTACGTCCAGGAAAGATGCGATCAAACAAGGAGTTTCTAAAATTGTTCCTATTTTAATCAAAATCGCAAAAATGGAATTATTATTAGAAGTCCATTACCGTTTAATTGGTAAAATATTGGAACAAAATATCCTTTATCGTTATCAAAATACAAATTAAAATAAATAGAAAATGAATTAAAGAAAAACAAACTGGACCTTAGAATCGTTGAGATGTGTAAAATTTTTAACAGTATCTGGTGATCTTGTGCAGTTACAAAAGCTTCAGATATTGAAGTCATGATTCACGTGTTATGGCTTTAATCAAAGTGAGTGACCACAGGAAAAATAGGCAAACTGATTTATTTTTGTCTCAATGATGATCTGTCTATCAAATGCACGCCCCATAGCGAGTATTGTTTGGTCGACGGGTATTTCCTCTCTTTTTTCCTATTTTGTCCTTATTATTATTATATTTTATGGGAAGATAAAACTATCTATACAGTTCAAGACTGGCAAAACACATCTTACTGGCATTTAGATATTTTAGTCCACTTTAAAAAGTTTTGGCTCATTCCCAGAGAGTTAATACGAAATAAAATCTTGGTTTTTCAAGTTCACATAACTAGCATCTATCTTTATGCTACAGTGAATTTGTTTCAGGGATTACTAGTATGTAGAATCCCTGATTTCTTTTTAGGAATTATGTATTTTCACTAAAACCATTAGTGAATATATATAATCAATGGAATTGACCAATATATAATCACTTACAAATTTAATAATTATTATACAAATTCCCTGATATGGTGGTAGGGATTATGAATTATAAAAGGATCACTTGTTAGAATAAAATTATGGGAGACACAGTTGTAAACATTGGGGAAAAACCAAAGCTACCACTCGAGCATTAAAAAAATGCCCTATATGGTAACGTTTACAGTAGAGGCAAAGGTTGGCATAACAATATTCTATTAGCCTGATGAAATAATATCATTCCTAAACACAGATGATCTTAAAGATATTTCTAACAAAAGGTTTCAAGATAACGTTACAGATATTGAGATTAATAATACAACCATTCCCATTGATAGGAATAACTGTTACAGTACATTCGTTGTTAGCCAATAACCAGGGCAAAGTGTATTACCTGGACTGGACTGGACTGGACTATAGACTGGACTGGACTCTCGCATGTTTATTTTTTTAATAACATGCATTTATTTTTTATTTGTTATCTTTTTGTTTATTACGACTGTACTTTATGCTTTTTCATTCAATAATAGAATTTTGATTTGATAATATAATCTTGTCTGTCAAAAGAAGTTGTGTTAATTGATGACATTCGACTTAAATTCACGAACAGATGTCTTATATCTACTAAGTCACAGATTGGAATGTCAGCACCAATTTTATTGTATAAAGCAATAATTATTAAATATTGTATAATTATGGATATAATCAACTTATTTTATGATCTTAAGCCACTTTCAGACCAGAGTCACAAGCACTTGTATAAAGCAGATAGAAGGCCAGATAAATTATCCTGTGTTGTGTATTGCTATGTCTATAATATTTTTATCACCTTATTCTATTTTATTTCCGAAATTTTATATTGTGTTCTTTGTTTTGCATAAAAATAAAAACAAAAATAGTTTTATTCAAACTAATGGGCCCATGGTGAGAAAAGTATGGTTTTTTTTTATAATTCAGAGACACACATAATTATTAAATATTGTATAATTATGGATATAATCAACTTATTTTATGATCTTAAGCCACTTCCAGACAGAGTCACAAGCACTTGTGTAAAAACATTAAAAAAAACCGATTATATCAAAAATTATCACGCAAATATTTTAAGTGGGTTACATATAAACATATCGGTACTGTATTGATAGTTTTCCGAGTTCAAAACAACACTTAACTATAAGTTCCAATAACTTTCAATACTTCTAGTTTTTTTTTAATAAAAAGCCAATTGAACTTAGCACTTCTAAATTATCTGACAATGTATGCAAACAAAATTGAAAGAAAATGCTATGATCAGAAAAACAGTACCTCCTTGGGTCAGCCTGTGACAATCAAAATTAAAAAAAAAAAACAAAAGCTTAATGAAACATGATACAGGAAATCATGACAAACCTCTGAAACTGAATGTCATTCTAATGATTTATAATATGCAATACACAGCGTTGTCTTAATGAAAGATTAAATTGCTTCTAAAACAACACTTAACTTCTACAGTTTAGTTTAATCAAAGATGTTTTTGTATAACTTATGTTTTTCATTGTACATGGGATTAAAATATAAACGTGTGCCAAAACTAAATACTCATGTAATATTGATTCAGTTAAAAGGATCAAGAAGACCTATTTAAAAAAGTTATAGCTTTTAAACTTTAACTTTAAAATTTATGTCTCTCATCTTGGGCCCTTAAATGGAATAAAAATATTTTTATTTTGACTTTTATGTGAAACAAAGTTCACAATAATAAATTTCAGAAATAAAATGGAATAAGGTGATAAATGTAATATACACATAACAATACACAATACAGGATAATTGCGTAAACCCCTGAGGGTTTACGCAGTATATATTAGACGATGTCCGTAGTCTTTCGGAACACCGGATGTTATTCGGAATACATCTGTTCTTTCTATGACCACCTTTCATATACATGCGCAATAGCTTATTAATTGACCTGTTGAATAAGCATTAGCATCTTAAAGTTACTATTACTATAGAGATATGAAATTTATTATGATGCAAGCTACTTTAATAAGCATTTGAATACGTCCTTGCACGCAATTACAAGCTGCTAATATTTACCTACATATATGCGTACTTATTTTAATTAGAGTCGAACGTTGAAACCAGCTGTGTTTAGATATGAGATAAGATTTCATGTAAACAATGCGATTTATATTCGGAACGAGAATCGTTAAAACTAAAATCTATAAAAGTATTACTAGCATTTCATTTAAGATTTTGAGTCTAGGCAAGGATTTGTATAGTAAGAAAAGTAAAGAAACAATTGTGCATAAATTAATAGGGCAACCTTATAGTGTCAGCTCTCTGTCATAACAGCCTCTCAAATAGTCAATTATGGAATTATTTATGGTTATGTATTATACAGACATTAACTTGAACAGAGTGACTTGTGATACCGTGTTATATATCACAGAAGACTTTGTTTATCTTTTTCTGACTGTACGTTGGTACGCTTTCACATGAGTTAAGTAACAGCAGAAAAGCTTCATCTGGTTTACGTCAAGTATTAAAAGAAAAGTCTGACTTTTCTGTGTTTAACTTTCATGTATGCTAGGTCTATACCTATTTATCAATAATGTCTTGGTAAACATGATAACTAAAATGTTTATGGTCTAACTGTTTAACAGTGTATACTTTTTGTACATTTTTGGCTTGTATTGACTTGATAGAACACAATAACACGAAAAACACTATGACTTTTGTCTATACTTTTTGTACATTTTTGGCTTGTATTGACTTGACAGAACACAATAACACGAAAAACACTATGACTTTTGTCTATCATGATATGAAATAATGGCAATCATACCACATCTCCTTACTCTTATATGTCTTAACTTTAAATTTGGCCTATAAACTGATTTTCACACATGTTTTATGTATGGGCTGTTGGTTTCATGTGAGAAAATTTATCGACTTGCTATGCTGTATGGGTTTTGATAGTTGTGTATGATGACATACATGTAGACTACTAGTTGTAAAATCTTCATTTGATATTGGGTGGATAGTTGTCTCATTTCCGATCATACCCTATGTCTCCTTATTTTGCTACATGTACTCATAGACTTTAATCACACATTGTGATATGAAAAACTGGACTAATAAAGACAATGGCTGGAAAGAAAATCATTAATATACACTCACCACCAGGGAGGCAAACTTATTGCAGGTTAGCAGAATATTAAATGAATCTGGCATGTAAAGGAATTTGATAAATGATGTTCAATAATTTATTTTTACATTAAAATATAAACATCCAATTCAACTGGTATCACATCTATCAAGTCACTATCAAAGTTCCCTACACACAAAGAGTAGCTCTCAAGTTTTGATAAAAGATATTTTAATGTTAATGATCCAATGAAATATTGTTGGTAAATCTTTCCATAAATGGTAATCAGAGGAACGTTCTGGTCAATAGTCCCATGTAGTTGTACCGATACACTAGTATTTCTATTTCTTTTTGAAGGCATGACATTGGTATGTCCACATGATTAGTGTATGAATGGTCAACTGCTGTTGGCACACAACTGCTTAGACTGTTTTTTGGACTTTCTTTGTGATGGGACTTTTCATCTTAACATTCACCAGTTTAGGCATTTTGGAGAATACTGGAAAAAAATTGTGTAATATAGTTACATGTGGCAATAATATGACAATATCATATGGCTTTAAAATTCCAATATCAAATCGGTATTAACAATAGAGACAGCAATATAACCTCAAAATCTCAGCACGAACAATTATATTTGCAAGATTTATGTAAGTTTCCTATGGGTTTATGATAACATATGTAAGCTTATGCAAATTCAGGAATTTTAGAAATGTTTCTTTTATTGTTAAAATTTTCTTCAGGATAAAATGTCGCAAACATAAAAATTCATATTTTAATTTAATGGTGCATGCTTATCCAAAAATTACAAAACTATGTATACATACATGTACATATCATAATACGAGTAATGAAATCATACAAAAAAAACAAACTGTAAACTCAGTCTCAGACAGCAAAAGCCATTTAGGCCAAAGGACGAGAAGTATGGGAAAGTTTAATATTGAGTGACTTAGAAAAAAAAAGGTTGAACTTGAACTATTTGGGTTTATCTTGATATGAATACACATACATATATATATATATATATTACTCTAACTGGACTTGACTAAAGTATAGTTACTATGGGCTGAGAGAAGAGAGAGATCATGTAATGCATTAGTTCAAATAATTATGACATCTTGCAAGGCTATTTTAAGTTTTGCTTTGACGCCATCACAGGAAGGCGTCATAGCAAAAAATTAAAATAGATGAATGTGATATGTGGTATAAACAGATAGGGGAAAAGATGGGAGTACATAAAGGGAGGCAATGATTTATATATTGAAGGAAGGCAAAAACAGCGGTACCTATATATCATTAAAGAATGATGAGCTGTGTTGAGGTAGTGATGTCAGTAAAACATTACATTCACTTGTACTTTCACAAATTTACTTATTGAGCTAGGAAATTATCCTATCCTAGGAGTAGGATGGTCAGCTGCCGAGCTGGTAAACATTGGGCTGAACGTTGAAAAGAGTACTAACCATGCATTGCCCCTTTTCACGTCGGCAAAGACAAATCTAGGGTTGTTTCTATGGCACATGCCTTGGTAAAATTGATGTTAAACTATTTCAAAACACATGGTTTAACGATTTCGGTAACAGGAAGGAAGTTTCAGGTTATTATGACAACTGGATCCCCTCCCAATTTATGCCTGGTAAGTTACGATTCATCTGATTCACCACATTGATATTTAAAGCTAAAAAAGTATCACAGTTCCCTTATTTAGCGTTTTGAGCTTTCTTCATTACAATTTATCACCAATGTTTTACGTTTGTAAACATGTATAACATTACCCTCGGCCAATTGTAGAACTTTAATGATTTTTCCTAAGCCACCCCCATTTTCGCTCCGAAACGCCATTTTTGTTGTAATACAACTCAAAGAAACGGAAAATAAGGAAAACTAATGCATAAACCACTACGAAATTTACTAAATACCTTAAGAAATCATATATCTATCAGAAAATATAAATTTTATCACTCATCTCCGTTTTTTGAGGGAGTAGTGTCAAAATAGAAAATTATGTTTGGAACGCCCAATAGGCGGGATAGGTTGAGGTCACTTCGGTCAATATGCAAATTCATTCTATTGAGCCGTGTATTCGTACTGCAATCGTAAAAGTTAATAATTAAACCAGAACCATTTTAAACTTCTTATTTCAAGCATAACATTTGATAAATATGGATTGTTATACTTACATATCGTTTATCTATTTGTTTAGGTGATGCAAGTGTCCGCCATTAATCAAGAAACGCTGAGCATCTTCCTGATGCATCACGGGTAATCACACAAAATCTCGCGCTGCATAAGACATTTTAATACAGTCTACGCAAAAGTCCACGAGATTCCAAACCTTCTTACTATACAAATCCTTGGTCTAGGGAAGATGTACTTGATGTACAAAGCAGGATAATTCATTTTTTATACTGAAATTAAAAAGAAGTCTTTCTTGCACTTTGTTAAAATTTTACGTTTAGAATAGACCAAGGACGTATATAATCTATTATACGTCCTTGAATGGATGTAAAAAACGAGGATTTTTCGAAAAAAAATATCGTTTATTAAAAATTACGTTTGAATTAATTATGAAAGTACATTGCAAATTGAAATACAGTTATTTTCTTTGTTTAAATATTGCAACATTATTTCCTTTTTAAAAAACAAGGAGGTCATAAAACCTCCTTGATTAAAATAACAAATCAGATTGTTATAGGTATATCTGGATCCTTTTTCGTTATTAGAATGTGAATAAATAGATATTGAATATGAAAAAAAAAAACTAAAACTGAAATCTAAATCTAAAATATATTAAAAAAAAAAAACTTTTGACCATGCAGATGAAAGAAATAATACTTCAAGCAATGGAATAACGAATTAAATGTGCCGCTTTAATTATGATCGATAACCTTAAAATTAATCATGCATGCAATTTCAGCAGACTTAACAGGGTCAGCAATAAGATATCAAATGTCTATTTATAGACATTTCATAGAGTGATGACAGTTGCAGGCAGAGATAAGAAAAAATAATTTCTATTTATAGTTATCTGGGCCAGGGAACAGATTATATAACCTGTAGTAATTAAGGCTCTTTAAAATGTTCGTCAAAATAAAAAAAAATAAAAAATAATTATTATTTCTTGAAAACGATCAGATGATGAATTTTCGGTTTTAATATATTAATTAAAATACGAAAATGTAAAATAGTGATTATTAGAACACAAGTTTATTGCTTAATTATGATTAATCTGTCAGAGAAAAGGATTTCATAACCAGTTAAAAAATTCAATATCTTAGCCAATTTCTTACTTAAACACTTTCCTAATTAACTTCAAGTTTCAAAATCAAAATTTGTTCAAATAATATCTTTGCATATAAATTGATACATTGTGTGTGTCTGAATGTTTGAAAGAGATTCTTAATTTTGAAAAGTTATATGAAACTTTATTATTTTGTAGTGCCTGAGCTTTTGTATTTTCTCTAAAATGATCTTGCCATGTTTGTTTAAAATAAAATATTATTGGTATTAAATTGCTTTGTTGTTTGCATTTACGATTTCTTTCACTTAAACATAGAAGCAGCAAGAAACAGGACATTGTATGACATATATAATTGAGGAATTAGTTTCTTTAGTATCGACTAATTTGAGTTAAAAAAAAAATCAATATTGGAAATCAATGATTTTTTTCATTCAAAACTGCTTCAATATAAAAATCGGAAGATGTGGTATGAATGTCAATGACACAACTCCCTTTCAAGACACAATGTGGTACAATTAAGCAAAATTTTACAGGTTACATTTTTTCTTTCAATACAAGCCATCTCAGTGATCAGTAGGCTATACAGTGCCCCCAAATGACTAGTATAAAACTATCCAGCAAGAGAGAAAAAGGATAGGTCAATGTAAGAAACCTACAAGGCAACTTCAGTTCCATTTCAATATTTAGATTATTCTAATGGATTTGTCAAATGTCAAAGGGAATATCTGTTTTAAATGTGGTAGGAATACCAATGAGACAACTCTCCATCAAGACACAGTGTAGTCAAAGTAAGCAATTATAGGTTATAATACAGCCTTCAACACAAAGGCTTGGTTCACATTGAACAGCATCCTACTAGGGGCCCCAATACACTGTTATAAAACAATTCAAACAGGAAAAATCAAATCTAATTTAACTTCAAACCAGAAACAAAAAGCAAATATGAACTGCACCAAAAAAAAAAAAAAAACCCCCACTAAACAACATGCTTCTGATTTGGGACATGTGCTTATGAATACACCTGTTTTAAAAGAATTTACATACATACCATAAGACAGTAGTGTAACTTTACCATGTAAAAGACACCCTTTAAAAGTTAATGAAAAAACGTGTTCAAATAAAAAAAAAGGAACACCTTACAACAGTTCTTAAATGTGGCCTTTAAACAAACTAATGTTTAGAAATGGGTATTCAGTGATAATTTCAGGTTTGATTATGTTAGTTGTTTTGTTGTTTTCAATTTAGTTTGTTTATTTATACAAGTACAAGGTGTAAGCTGTTTTGTCTAGGCTGTAAATAGCTTTCTTAATGAATTGGTTTTGGTCATCAAGGTGAAGAGAATACAGTGCAATTCAAATTATATATATTTACAATTAAACTTGCAGGCCTTTTTTCATGACCCACAATTTAAAATATAAGAAAACATCAAAATAAAAAGGGACATTAAACAAATATCTTCAAATCGAGTTAAAGGTTTTTAAAAGTTTTTGTTTTTAACAAAAGAGGTTTGTCATCTAAAACTTTTAAGAGCACAAAGCACACAACTTAAAATTGCCAATGCTTACTACCCTAAGCATCACAAAAACCTTGCAGAGCAGGTGTAAGGATCTTAATAATGAACAATATCAAGCCATTGTTCAAATAACCATGAACATATCTCAAATTCCAATAAAAACAGCTATTAAGTTTCACGTATTGCATTTCTTTTTTAAAGCACAAATAATCATTAATTGATTAAATTTCTTCACATTTGTATTTGAACATAAGACAAGAAACTAACTCTTATCTAAAAAAACAATTATCTAATAATTAAAGCCAAACAAGCATTTGGGTTTACGATTGCATTTCTTTTTTTAAAGAAAGCAACTTGTTTAAATGTCTTTCAGTCTGCGTTATACAATAAAATTGATGCTGACATTCCAATTTGTATCTAAAATAGATATAAAACATCTGTTGTAAGGTCGAATGTCATAAATTAATACAACTTCTATTGACAGACAAGCTTATAAATTAAAATGATATTATTAATTATGTTTTTTTTCAGGACTTCTGATTCATCCGTGTAGTATGGCATTTTTGGGAGCTGTGGTTATTCATGAAGGACCTGTAGTAAAAAGTATATCACTGGATTGAGCTCTTTGTCTAAGTGTATTATTACAGTGCTTTGCTTTGAGCTCAGTTCATTGTTATGCAATTCATTCTTTATGAAATAAAGATTTGACAAACAACTCTTATCTGCACAAGGAATTGTAGTAGTATCCATTCTATGTAAGTAGTAATGGGGAGATAGTACATATCAAAGCATTTTATTTACGTTTGAACCAAAGATGTTTTGTCCAGAAGCCAAATTAAAAAAAACACAAACTAACCAAACAATGCTGCTCCTGCTACTAGCAATATGATGCTAGGTGATTTTGTTACACTTTTTTAAACATCTGCACTGCCTACTCATGACACAGTCCTGAGTGTAAATGTCATTCAGTATTGTAAAAAAAGGACTAAATTCATAAGGCCTATCTGCCCTAATTGATTTCTAAAATTATATTTCATTGTTCAACATCTATCATTCATTTGTCAATTTGTGTGAATTAACAGTAAATGTTAATTACAGCATTTTCATACCACTACAAAACTAGCTTAAAACTGTACTTAAGCATCACTTATATTTGTATTCATATAACAAAAAAATTTTGGAACAAGAATATTTTTGCAATACCTTTTTCATTTTGAATTCTATAACTTTTTAGATAAATAGAACATATTAGGACCATTAAATATCTTCTTATCTGACAAACAATTTTGACATTTAAATGAAATCTTTTACTGATGGTACTGGGAAAATCCACCACAAAGTAACATAAATATAACCGTACAAATGGTACATGGATACATGTACATGTTCTCGGATACCATCTCTTATATAAAAAATCACATCATGAAGAAATGAACCTAATGTGTTCCTCTTCTAGCTACAAATGTATCCAAAATCAAAGGTGTAGAACATATTTTATCATTTTAATCATTTGATAATCAATGCAATTAGTGCCTCCTCCATGAAAGTCTTGAACATTAAAACAAAGTATTAAATAAACAATACTGCTAATGTTTCGTGTTTGGCTCAGGTTAGCTGTCATTGTGCAACAGTTTAATATATATAGAACCCTATGTTAGCAAACACTGTCAAACATCCAAACATACTATCCACACTGATCTGTGTCCACACTTGTATTATTAATAAAAAAGTATAAAGTACAGTTATTATAAACAAGAAGATAACATATAAACAAATAAAAATAAGTGCATGTTATTAAAAAAAACATGTGAGAGTCCACTCTAGTCCAGTCCAAGAATCCAGTCCAGTCCAGTCCAGGTAATACACTTTAGTACTATACGACACACGTTCAAAGTATGAAAAGCTTTTGCACAACTCTGTCGATTATTTCAGATATTTCCAGATAACAAAAAACGTAAGAAACCAAGGAGACATTCAGAAGTCATAAGTCGAGATAAAATGACAACGCTAAGGCAAAAAAAAAAAAAAAAAAAAAAAAAAAAACGAACGAAAGAACGAAAACGACGGAAAGACAAAACTTGTTCACACTAAACTAAAAACTGAGCAACAAAAACCCCACCAAATGATATGATGCATTAGTTAATAGAGTATTAGTAGTAACATAATATCTATTCTTAACCTATTTTAAAATTAAGGTGACAAAATGAAACTATCATAATTAGTTTATTTTAATCCCAAGCTAGAAAACGCTGCGTGCAACTATACCTCACATTATATTTTCGATAACAAGTTTTGTAGTTTTCATTTCTAAGTTATCCCAGCGGGGAATGCACAAACATGTTCTGAACATAAATGCATGGTGATTAAGTTTATGGAACATTTGTTTTTTACCAATGTAACTAAACACTTCCAGAACGGTGAAAACATATTACTGTGTCTATATCATAAGCACTTAACTAAGCAGAGAATAATCTTGTTTTCTTTTTTATTTGTGCTATCTTATTGCAAAGTTGATATGTTCTACTTACTGAAATTCACTTTTATATCCGACATTTTTATCGACCTGTGACTGTGCAAACAACTTAAAAATAAAAATTAAAGGTGCATTTACCAAATACTTTAATAAAACAGGTGGAAATTGATATACTGCAAACAGAAGTGGGCGGAAACTTCAATGAACATATTAACGTTACTAATGAAAATACATACATTTTGTAATACTTTATAAATTTTAAAAATTGAAAGGTTTGCGAGCATTCAAATAAAAATTGTGTGACAGTCTCTGATTTGTATCATTGTAGAATTTTAAGAATTTGGACAGAAGCTTTTTATGACTAAGTGACTAAGTATTTGTTTTGTCAATTTTCCTATTTTTACTGAGAAATGGACTATGTATTTTTACAGTTAACATCATTATAATATAAAGTCTAAGGTGAAAGTGTTTCAATGATTAATAACTTAATTTGTCAAACTTTCATGGAATTTTAAGAAATTTGGACAGGAGCTTTTTGCGATCAAAAGACAGTAACTGTACCCAGAGCAAAATAATTCAAATATTTATTCATTTTTCCATATTTTACTAATAAAAGGAGGGTTTTTGTCCATTTAAACAAGACTCCATAAATGGGGATAGGGTTACTAGTAATATTAGTTAGTTCATGTTGCATTTGTACATACCAAACAGTCGACTTTGCATAACGGATGGTTTCTCACAATTTTCTACTTTTTGATGCAGTTCGTGGATTTCAACCATTTTTTTTTTAAATCGGAGTGTCTATTTTTGCGGCTAGCCGGAAGAAAAGTTGAAACTTGAAGCTTTTATTTCTCAAGACCCCATCAGGGGTATGTGAATATAAACAGTAATAAAAACTATAACATATATACAAAAACAATGCGATGAATGGAATGACATGGTTACATATGCAGTTGTATAAAGTACATGTTTTATGGAATTTGCAGTGGAAGGCAATTTTAATTTATAACAGACAGAATTTATCTAATTTATAACAGACCGAATAATTTTTCAAAATTGGCAAGTTTGACAATTAAACTGTAGTCATCAGAACAAATAAGCTCACATTTGGCTTTGTATACACATTACAGGGCAAAAGCCTTTTTCTTTAACTTGAGAAAAAGGTACATTTAAACAGATAGTGGAATTCATCACCAATTTCACATAAATTGCATAAATCACAGATGCGATCATCACGTTCGACACCCCCAAAAACGACCTTGTTCTATTGGAAATTTATGATTCATACATTGTTTAACATTTCATACCGATATAACATGTTACTTTTATTATTCTTCCCTTAGTTTATTTATTTTGTATTTGCATTGTATCATAGGTCAAATTTATTTGTTCAGTGTATGTTCAGTGTATGTTCAGTGGTGTTAATATGTCCTTTGATTGAGTTAAGCTATTTCAGTTGATATTTTATAGTGTGTCTTTCTATGTTGTGATGTTACACTATTGTTTCAGAAAAAGGGTGAAGGTTTGGTACCATTAAAACGTTTAAACCCGCTGCATTTGTTTGCACCTGTCCTAAGTCAGGAATCTGATGTTCAGTAGTTGTCGTTTGTTGATGTGGTTCATAAGTGTTTCTCGTTTCTCGTTTTTTATACAGATTAGACCGTTGGTTTTCCCGTTTGAATGGTTTTACACTAGTAATTTTTGGAGCCCTTTATAGCTTATTGTTCGGTGTGAGCCAAGGCTCCGTGTTGAAGACCGTACTTTGACCTATAATGGTTTACTTTTATAAATTTTGACTTGGATGGAGAGTTGTCTCATTGGCACTCATACCACATCTTCTTATATCTATCTAAAATTGCAATATGCCTTTCGAATATCATATGGTAGATCAACAATATATCTTTCAAAATTATAAACGTTTTTGAAAATTCTATAGTTTAAACACTTAGCTGAATCATAAACAGTAGTAACCCATGTTTGCTTAAACTGATCACAGAGACATTGTTTGACTAGATTTGATACTATTACATTTTTTGGTACACTTTGTGACAGCCTAACTCTGAAAGACCACAATTATTCCGTTTTTTGTTTTAATACAAGCAATCAATTTAGAATGAAAAAAAAAATGATATGCATGTTATATAATAACTTATACAAAGTAGCAGCAATTTTATCTTGCTTATTGGAGAAAATTCTTTTCCAGAATGCAAACATTCTGCTTCTGATAAAAATATCAATAAGAAATCTTCCTAGTTCACCATACATGATACAATTTGGTGTACATTTCCTCAAACTAAGTATTATATTTATAAAATTGTAGACAGAATGACTTTATTATACTGTTATTGGTAAATCCCCAAATCTCACAACCATACATTAAAATAGGTAAAACCATTGCATTAAACATCTGAAGCTGAATATCAAATGCTAAATTCAGTTATCTACTTTTTTTTCATAATATTAAACATAGCCTTTATAGCTTGACAAACTAATTTTCTTTATTTTTACAGAATGAACCATTTGAAGCAAACATTATTCCAAGATAAGTAAAATCATCAACGAATAGGTAAAAATCTCTATTTGGAATAGGATCCGAGTTACAGGACACCAGTTAAGTACCCACGAATGAAGTCCCTTAATAAATCTACCATCTTTTAAATGGGATATTGTACCGAGATGACTTACAATAGTATTGCCCTCTTCAATGCCTGTCATGACCTTTCAAGAATTCTCCAAGAAACCATGGAGGGGGCTTCTAGGATGACAAAGTAATTGAAAGTTTGCAGTCTAATATAGTGAATAAAAAATCTGCCCCTCAATTATGATAAAATTGCATTGAAGTACTGGGGGAAATAATTTTGGGTCCCCGTTCCATTTTCCAGCCATCTGTTTACACATGCGCAAATGTAAAATATCATCAGCAGTGTCATGAAGCGAAATGTGTCCCGAATGAGGTGTCGGATTGCAAACGTGTATACAATGGAGATCGTGTTTTATAATTAAAGATGTTCCGAAGAAAAAATAAGAGAATGAGATTGCTTTAAAAACAAATTTCTATAGGACAGACTGAAGAACAATAGTGTGTGCACACAAAAGTGGAATAAAGCGTGAAATGAAACTGAAATTGCGGATTTACCCCATTATCTTTCCTGTATTAATGGAGGCGAAATCATCAAAAACAATTCACAGGAAAACGACCAAATCAAATATCCTTGGCTGCATGTTTGTAAGTTCTACTACAACGGGTATCTATGAACATATGTTCAGATATGCTTGGGGGTATAAACCCTCCTTTTTATTTTATTCTGGTTTATTTATTTAATAAAAAAAAAAACATTATGATTTTGCAATTATAAACACAATCTTACTTTGAGGCAGTTTACATGTGCCTATACCCTTTTCATTTATTTTCTATGTGTTAAACATCATCGAACATTTAAATAACAAATCATTTGACGACTTCATAAGAACCAAACTTCAACAAAATGATAAATTCAGGATCTTTTTTAAGAATCATAGATGTCCACTAAAGCCATGAATCACTGGCCCGACTCAACATTGCAGGAAATTCATAGGTAGAACATAAAAAGGAGAGAGACAGTTTTAGCCCCCATTCACTTAGAAGTAAGGGAAAATATAAAAATAAGGAGATGTGGTATGATTGCCAATGAGACAACTCTCCACCAAAGACCAAATGACATAAAAGTAAACAACTATATGTCACCGTACGGCCTCCAACAATGAGAAAAACCCATACCGCATAGTCAGCTATAAAAGGCCCCGAAATGACAAATGTAAAACAATTCAAATGAGAAAACTAACTGCCTGATCAGTGTACAAAACAAAAAAAGAAAAACAAATATGATATACAGCAACAAACGACAACCAATGAATTTCAGACTCCGGACTTGGTACAGGCATACATGGAATGTGGCGGGGTTAAACATGTTTGCGGGCTCCAACCCTCCTCATAACATGGGACAGTGGTGTAACGTCACAACACAAGAACAAACTATGGAAAATAATAAACGAAAAACAAATATGAGAAACAGCAAAAAACGACAACCACTCAATTACAGACTCCTCCTGACTTGGGACAGGCACATATAGAATGTGGCGGGGTAAAAATGTTAGCGGGCGCCCAACCCTCCCCTAATCCGGGACAATGGTGTAACAGCACAACATATTTACAAACTATAAAAATCAGTTGAAAAGGGCTTAACTTATCAGATCGATACAAAGCAGAAAAACAAGTAACAAAAACACAGACCGGACGTGGCATGTTATTTATACATCCCCACAACACAAAAAAAGACACTATAAGTACATATCTGAGAGTACTCACAGTAACTGACAGCTAATTCAATGCCAATAACAACATATGCAATATCATGTATCTAAGACTAAAATATTAACCAGTACACATCCAACATCCAATGAATTTAGTGTAAAGACGTCATTAACTGTCAGAGCAGAACATGACCTTGTGCAATGCCTAAATATAGATATCGAAAAATTGTAGAACCGTGAATGTGTATATGTATATAACAATAATGTTAGTTTGGTTTCAATTTATTGATAACAAAATCAATATTTATACCAATAAAACAATATTCAAAGATCTAATTACAGTGTTGAATTGGTAACCTTTTATAAATATCTAAATCTAGGAAAGGACAGTTATTACCGTTTGAATTTGATTTATTTAAATTTTTTTAAAGTAAGTTCCTTTGGGTACATTTCGGCAGTATATTTAGAAAATTCTTGATTGTTTAACGAAAATATATTACCAAGATAAAGATAAGTGTTGTTGAATTTATCAATTAAATGCAATTGAGACTGTTTTTTTCTGAGTTTGGGCATAGACTGTGATTCATTTCAGTACAGGAACAAGTCTGCTATTAAAGGGGCGCAATTGGTGCCCCTAGGAATACCTAGAACCTGTCGATACACTTTATTACCGAAACGTACATAAATGTTATCAAGGAGAAAATAAACAGCTCCAATCATCTCATCATACCTCCAATAAGTATATCTGTCATATTTACCTTTCTGAATATGCTGTATACTATGAAGTAAATGCATTTGCATTTTGATTTGTTTTAGTGGACGGAAACTCTTTGGCAAAATTTATGTGCATGACTTAAATGCAAAAGTGTCTTTGCTGTTCATATCTATCTATCGAAAAAGTATATTTTAACAAAACGCATTTGACTAGCAGGTCGAACAACGGATGTTCTTAAACCCTGCTGACTGCCATTGGCGATTGCCAAATAAACGGATTACCAGATGTAACAAAATGGATCTTAACATTTAATTTGATACCAAACAGAAAACAATAAACTTGCGGAAAAGATGGTATACCGCAAACAAAAGGTGCAAAAATTAATACACCATATCCGGATTTCGACAATTAATGTCTCTTCAGTGATGTTAGGAATCCAAACGGTATTTGGAAGGCCATATAATTTACCTCAATTTAGAATAGACTCTAGAATTTTAAAGAGTCGAAATAGGATAAACGGATCATATAAACCCGAAGCAAATATAATACAAGCCCAAACGGAAAAAAATATAAACAAGTCTAAATTGAAAACAAATTTCTTGGTAGAGGGGTCTAAATACAGATTACCGTTTGGAATCGAAACTTTTTGTGCTGTATTTAGACCCTCTACCAAGAAATTTGTTTTCCATGCACACGTATAAAATTGCGGTTTTATCCAACGCAATCATAGATTTGAACGTTGTTTTCAATTTAGACTTGTATATATATATATATATATAATATATATAAATAGTGTACAAAACAACACCAATATTAAAAAAAGGAAACATTAAATGTAAGTATCTATCAATATTTCGGCTAACAGATATCCTTCATCAGTATGATTATGGTATAAAATGAATCATATCAATCTATTCTGATTTAACTATAACAATCTTTAAATTTATACAATTAAAACCGAACAACGCTTGTACAACTATAAAATTTCAGAAACGACGTAGGTTAGGTATTTACAACAGAGACTGCATAGATATGCTTCTAACGAAAATAGTTATGTGCGATATGAACTGGTATATTTCAAAAATTTCACAGGTGACGAAAGTTGAGACTGCGTAGAAATACATTCCCAATGAATAGCACTGACCGATTTTAGTTGGTATAATACACAAATTTTAAACTTGACGAAGGTAAAGTAATTTTTGTCTTTATATTGTAAAAATGAAAAAAGAAGATGTGGTATGATTGCCAATGAGACAACTGTCCACAAGAGACCAAAATGACACAGAAATTAACAACTATAGGTCACCGTACGGCCTTCAACAATGAGCAAAGCCCATACCGCATAGTCAGCTATAAAAGGCCCCGAAATGACAATGTAAAACAATTCAAACGAGAAAACTAACGGCCTTATTTATGTACAAAAAATGAACGAAAAACAAATATGTAACACATAAACAAACGACAACCATTGAATTACAGGCTCCTGACTTGGGACAGGCACATACATACATAATGTGGCGGGGTTAAACATGTTAGCGGGATCCCAACCCTCTCCCTAACCTGGGACAGTGATATAACAGTACAACATAAGAACGAACTATAAAAATCAGTTGAAAAAGGCTTAACTCATCAGATGGACAAAAATACAAGTGGACGTGGCAGGGTACTTGTACATCCCAACAACAAAAAAACATTAGGAAAAGATCTGAGAGTACTCGCAGTTATCTGACAGCTAGTTCAAAGCCACTAACAACTAATAAAAAATCATGCATCTAAGACTAAATTATCAATCCGTACACATCCAACATCCAATGGATTTAGTGTAAAGACGTCATAAACAGTCAGAGAAAAACATGACCTTGTGCAATGCCAAGATACAGGTATCGACAGATTGTAGATCCATGAATGTGTATATGTATATAACATACTAGTAATATTTAGTTTGCTTTTAATTTACTGATAACAAAATCAATATTTATACCAATAAAAACAATATTCAATGATCTTATTACAGTGTTGAATTGGTAACCTTTTAGAATAAGTTTATTTAAAGGAGCGATAAGTTTACAAGGATCATTTCTAAATTTCTGGGCACGATTAACAACATTTCCGTAAAAATAGGATGTGCTATCCCGTTTGAAATAAGTTTTCTACAGGTACAACCAAACTTCAAAACCAAATCTTTATATCTATGGAAAAATTTAGTAAAGGTTTTAAGTAATTTATGGTAACGATATCCCTGGTTTAATAATTTACCAGTAATACATAGATTACGTTCGTTAAAATCAAAAACGTCACAACAGACACGGGCATAGCGAACGAGCTGTGAAATATAAACACCGTAATATGGTGCCAAAGGAACATCACCATCTAAAAATGGAAAATTAACAATAGGGAACGAAAAATCGTCCCTTTTGTCGTAAATTTTAGTGTGGAGTTCATCTCGGCTGATGTTGTTAGCACGAGAGAAACCTTATCAATGTCTTTTCTTCTATAGCCCCGATTTTTTAGGTGACCGCGAAGTTCTTGTAGTCGCCTTTATGTAGTATCATTGATGGAACAAATCCGTTTTATTCGTATGGCCTGGCTGTAGGGAATGCTCTTGGTGCAATGTTTAGGATGACAACTCAAAGAAGAAGGATATTGATGTTTGTCTGTGGGCTTGCAATACAGATCTGTAAATATGATTCCATCCTTCACTTGCGTAACAGTGTCAAAAAATGTGATCTTAGAGTCAGAGATTTCATAAGTGAATTTTATTACGGGATGGGCATCATTGGCATGTTGAATGAACACATTGAGTTCTTGTTCAGTATTATCCCACTTCATGTCAATATGGTCAATGAATCTGAACAAAGAGAGAGGTTGATAAAGAGAAGAATTGAGAATTTCCTGTTCTAACTTTCCCATAAAAATATTGGCATAAGACGGGGCCATCTTTGTTCCCATTGCTGTTCCATTAACCTGGAGAAAGTGTTCACCATTGAATGTGAAGTTATTGCATTTCAATACCAAAGTTAGAAGCTTGACTAGACATTCAGTTGGTGGGTGTAAGGTGTTGCGAGAGTTCCAGACTTCCCTCCAGGCTATAATACCATCGTCATGGGGGATGTTAGTATAGAGAGAGGTAACATCAAGCGAGACAAAGATTGTTTCAGGTGGGAGAGGGTTCAAAGATTCCATTTTCTGAAGATAGTGTGTTGTATCTTGTATATAGGATGGTATATTTTCTACATGTGGTCTTAAATGAAAGTCAATAAATTCTGATATTTTCTCTGTAGGGTGGTCATTGGCAGAAACAATAAGTCTACCTGGATTATTGACTTTGTGTATTTTGGGCAGAAGATAGAAACGCCCCGGCTTTGATTTTTCAGGTTTTAGATATATTTAAATGTGTTTTCATCAATATGACCCTGTTAACACATGATTTTCAAGTTTGTCGTGACCTCTTTGTTGAATTGAGGGGTTATTTTTGTTAGAATCATATCTATGCAGTCTCTGTTGTAAATAACTAACCTACGTCACTTCTGAAATTTTAGAATTGTACAAGCGTGGTTCGGTTTTAATTGTATAAATTTAAAGATTGTTATAGTTAAATCAAAATAGATTGATATGATTCATTTTACATCATAATCATACTGATGAAGGATATCTGTTATCCGAAATATTTATAGATACTTACATTTAATGTTTCCTTTTTTTTTTAATATTGTTTATACACACAATATTGTCTTTGTAGTTGTGTATGGTGTAAATTTTGTGCTGTGTTAATTGTTGTCCCATAATGTAAACATACTTTTTGAAGGTTTCTATTGGTGGTGTTTTATTATCAGTAATTGTCTCCTGGTATGTAAATATGCATATAATTTTCTGTTTGTATGGTAATGAAACAAATCCTTATAGATCCAATCTTTTCTTAGTTCTGATGTAACTCTCTTGATAGCCAAACTCAAATATAATATCACAATCCACAAAGTCCCCAATGGTGAGTTTTAAGTCAAAAGTAAATTGTAATAAGTCAAATTTTTTATAAACTCACCATCAGTGAAATTGAGCATTATGTATCTAAACCATCTCCTAATAACGAAATGTTAGCACAAGTGATAAAGGGGTATCTGTGTAAACCAAAACATAGTCCCAATAAATCATACTGGCTCAAAGCAGACAGAACTTTCATATGAATAATATTTATTAATACAATAAATTCAATAACAAAATATTTTGGCCCTTGAGAAACACTCAGCATAATTAAGAATTTAGGAGTTCCTGCCGAGCAAGTCAAATTGTAACCTGTAGTGTGAGGAAGAACCTGCCTGCCCGACAATACGCCAGCCGGGAATGTGAAGCGAGGGGTCTCCACGAAGGGGATGAGACTAGGCGTCTCACCTGCAGCCGGAGTGTGCAAGGTCTGCATGGGGGATAGCCCATGTGGTGCTATTACAAGTAGTAAGTAGCAGGGCCTATCAATCTGGCGCTGGAATAAATTTGATAAAATTTTCTCCGAAATGCTTGGGGATGAATGAAATGTTAGAAATGACCAGTGATAAAATTCCATCAAGGTCCAAAAACTCAGATGGTTACAGATGAGTACCCCCAAGGATTTTGGATAATTATACCTTCAATAATGTCATGAGAGTAAAAAAATATTAAAATTAAAAAAGATAATATACATGTACACAACAAGACATACTATTTACAATATAGTGTAAATGAGATGCCATAAAAATGATATTCAATATTCTAAGTTTCAAACATGATAATACTATAAAATGATATTCAATATTCAAAGTTCTAACATGAGAATGCTATAAAATGATTAGCAGTAATTCAATGATGAGATTACTATAAAGATTATTATCAGTAACTCAATGATGAGAATGCTATAAAAATGGTATTCAATATCAAAGTTTTTGAACTGAGAGCTACACTAGATTGATTCATATAGATTTTGAACATCATGACAGATGCATTCAGTTTGTAATTCAGAGAGCAAGAAACTGCCTGTATGGCAATATGCCAGTTTGGGAATGCGGAGCGAGGGGTCTCCACAAGGGGCTGAGACTTGGTGTCTCATCTGTAGCTGTTAGTGTGCTAGGTCTGTTAGGGATAGCCCATGTGCTAGTAGATTAGCAAAGGTCTATCATAACTGGTACTGAAATACAGGCATCTTCCTATACCTATGATAATGCTATAAAAGTATATTTAGTATTCAAATATGATAATTTTTTCTGAAAAGATTTTTTATAGAAAATGCCAATGTTCAGTTATGCAGTTAATAATAATTCTTTCGCATGCCTGAAGCTCTCATCATTGAATACATGTTATATGCAGTTATATATTTAATAATTCTTATGATGTGTTTTTCTAAAGTTCAAAGTACACAGCTATAAAGAACTGTTAGATTCTGGAGTGGTATTGACTGTTTGTATGTACTGCTGTCTCCAATGTCATGAATGTGAACATTTGGTGTGTAAACATAAAAAGCTGAAATGCATTTATACTCTACTGTAAACATCACTGTATTCCAAAATATAAATAACTTTAACATAGTACGTTTCAACAGTAAATTCTCCACTGTGTCTAAATCAATAATATCTATGTTCATTGTAACTGTCTCTGCTATTGTAAAAAGTGGTGTTAAAAACACCTGTCTAAAACATAATACAATCTCTATAATATCTTTAAAGTAATAGGCAAACTGTACAGTTCCTTGGTCATGTTGGTTCATGTAGTTTGCCATATTTTAAATGCAAAGTAGTCTGTCTATCAAAAAAGTGTATGTTGTCAGATTCTAAGGATTCAAGTATGCTTGAAATAGCAACGTCCCAAGTAAGTTTACTATTTTGGTTTGAAATCAAATACTTCTGGACTCTTTCGGCACTGATGAGGCTGTAATGCTGCCTTGTAGTCAATATGCTAAACCGGGTATCCTACATGTTCTGTTTGAATATTTGGAGAAGTAATGTCCACCCAGTTAACAAATCTGAACATACTCTTGGGTCCATGTCGAAATACAGAGGTTCTATTAACAAAATATGGTAGTCATGTCTGTTGTAATCCTGTTTATACATCAGAAATTCTGAACTTGATAAATGTGAGACTAGTTGCTGATTGTGCTTTAAACCACAGATGAAAGATGAAATATTGTTAAAGATTATCCAACTGGTGATACTATGATTAGCATACTGCCAATGTTCATGTGAATATATAGGTATGACTGAGCTCCAGTTGAACAAAAGTAAAGTTGAATAATAAGGTCTGGAAATAATTGTTCGTCCCATTGACATATAATTCTAGCTGTAGCCACATCTTAGGTAAAATGAAGAACTTGATAGTGTCTTATGTCTTTGATTGTAAATCTGATGAACCTAATGTGCATACAGGAGCTGCAATCTGTCTCCATTTCCTCAGTGTTTAGATATGCAAATAAAGAAAAAAAGAAAGTTGTCAGTAATAGGCGATATCAAAAGCTGTACTTATGTTAAACTATAAATATATATAAATTTATATGTAAAACAAACAGTTACTGTTTATCCATTTAGAATCATTTGAAATCTGATATAAGGATGTAGTTAGGTGAAATTAAAAGATCTGGAGTTTAAAATTTATACTCTAAACCAGAACTCATTAGTTCAGGGGAAATAAGTTAAAATTTATATAAAACATTGCATTATTTGGGTCTCAAATCGTAAAAAGAAATCTAAGATCTGTTTAACTTTGGAAAGAAATCTTTATGACCTATTGAAGTCTTATATACTAAGAAAGGAGGTGATATGAGGAAAATTATTTTACCCTGTATCATAGGAAAACCCCAAGAAGTCTGAGCACCTGACAAAAATTTAAACTTGACATGACTACATCCTTAGATTACACCATGTAAGTATTATAATGACTCATTTTACTTCCATGATTTAATACACTAAATGTCAACAAGTGTCATTTCTAACTTCTAAATCAGTAATGTATATTGAGATGCACAACGTCTGTAAAATGTATTTAAAATCTCCATATTATATACTTGATGCAAGGACTAGGAGTATTCAACATGTATAAATATATTATATTATGTGATTGTCAGAAATTATTCTAAATTGAAAGAAAAAAAAGAAAAATAAATATTAAAATTACTTTGCTCATAATGGCAGCTAGGGCCCTTTAATTTCTTTATCTTAGCTATCTTTAGATCATGAAACTACTTAATAATTTTCTGCATAGGTAGGGTACCACTATGTTATGACAACAACAAAAATCTTATAAGAGAGACAAATAAAAAATAAATAAAAATAAAACACTTTTATTCCAATAAAGATGATGAAAAAAATCTATACTTAAGTATTTCATGAGGCTGTTTTCTGAATATGCATGTAAGATATATATAAAGAAAGTGAAAATCAGATTATTTCTTTTATATAAACCAGTTAAATCTAGTCTAATTTGCCTGAAGTTTATAATTTTCGAAGAAAATCCCTGGCACAATACCTCTGTATATAAGAAATAAAAGTTCAATACAAAATACTTGCCTAGAACAGTTGTATAGATTGGTAAGGCTAGTGCATAAGCACTCCATGGAATGATGGAAATCTCTGTAAGGTCACAAATACATATGGATCTGATGATGTTAGATTCTGCTCTTTCACACAATACTCTCCGACACAGTTATCAATGTTATAAACTTCACAAGTATAAAACACAATGCAATGCTGCTTTATCTAAATCATCCAAATTCAGATATATCCAAAATAAAATGTGATAAGGTACTACACAAGTTTTAAACATTGAAAACTCAGCTGTGTATAGGTTAATAAGATCCGATGGTGAAAACAAAACAAAGTTCATGTACAAAGTATTACAAATCAGTATGGTAGCAGTTCAGTAATGCAGCCACATTGTGACAATGTGAAAGAAAAAAAATGAAGTCCAGTTGTAAAGTTGAAATAATAATAAATTGAATTCTAGCACTGTAAAACTGTCAAGTTCAACTTAGTTTGACTGCTTTGAACCAAGAAACTGATTGCACCAAGACCATGCATATGGCTTAACACACAGATTTTTTGGGTACATCAATCATCTAGTGGGAGGAGACTGAAATCACTGACCTTCAGTTTATATATACTAATTAATGTGTAATTATTTTTATGAGACTGAAATTACTCTGCTTTTCATCACACACAGTGAATAATTGTAATATGTATCTGATTAAGAATAGATTAGTATGTCCCCTGGTGAGATTGCAGTGTAACTTCAGTGTCAAATGCCAGAGAAATTAATCTCAAGATGTAGCAAGTGGTCTGTGTATTATAATTAAATGTATCCAAGATGTCAGCATGTTTACTGAAAAGATTAATGATCAAAGTTGGCTGGAAATATTATTTGTATAAACATTACTTATATTACATATAAGTAACCTAGTGTTGTTTTGTACACTTTTTAGGCGTTTATATAATTTATTTATTGTGTACAGGTATCGTTACTCGTAACGACCCAGCGCCCTCGTAAGAAAGATCGTTGACTTATATCTAGACGTTTTATATATATATATATATATTAATAGAGGATAAAGTAGAAAAATAAACTGAAGATGGTAAATGAGCTTTTCTCATCACTTGGCGTCCGTCATCGTTAACTTTTACAAAAATCTTCTTCTCTGAAACTACTGTGCCAAATTTAACCAAACTTGGCCACAATCACCATTAGGGTATCTAGTTTAAAAATGTGTCCGATGACCCTGCTTGTCAACCAACATGGCCGGCATGGCTAAAAATATAACATAGGGGTAAACAGTTTTGTCTATTATCTTGAAAACCGATATGAAAAGAGATATCTGACAGAGGCAGAAATATTCAAAATTTTGTGATATACCTGCTGTCCATTTAGTAAAAACTGTCAGACGACTTCTTACAGGAGTTATTGCCCTTAAATATCAAATTTTACCATTTTTTTCATTTTTGCCTATTATTTCTAAAACTATATGATAGAAAGAAATTTTAATTGGGGAAAATTATCAGAAAGACAAGATCTACAAATAATTCAACATGGCTGAAATCGTCAGACGACTCGTTATTGGAATTATTGCCCATTAATGACGAGTTTACCCATTTTATTTTGCGCTTTTGATTAATATCTATTTAACCAAAGTTAACCACAATTGTCATTAGGTTATCTAGTTTAAATGATATGTCCGATGAACCTGCCTACATACAAACATGGCCGACATGGCTAAAAATAGAACATAGGGGTTAAATGGAAGTTTTGTCTATTATCTTAAAAACTGCTATGAATAGAGAAAATCTGACAGGGTTAGACTGTAAAATAAAAAGTAAAATAACAAAAATACCGAGACTCCAAGGAAAGTTCAAATCGAAAATCCCTGCAAATGGCAAAATCAAAAGCTCAAACACACCAAACGAATGGAAAACAACTGTCATATTCCTTACTTGGTACAGGCATTTCCTTATGTAGAAAATGGTGGATTAAGCCTGGTTTTGTAGCTAGCTAAGCCTCTCGCTTGTATGACAGTTGCATGAAATTCCATTATATATATATGACAATAATGTGCGAACAAAACAGACATAATAGGTAAAAATGTCAAAAATAGGGGTACAGCAGTCAACATTGTGTTATAATCTTAATCACTATAAAAACAATCCAATATATGAACAAAGAACAAAAAAAAAAAAAAAAAATGACATATAAACAAAGCACATAAGCAAAAATGAAAGACAAGACTACAAAAAATGACCACAGCACAACACCACACGGGCGGGATGCATGTACCGAGCCACGCCAAAAGGATATTACCAAAAATGGACTAAACAGAAAAGGTTAATGATTTATTTACAAAGACAAATAAAAGAGCACTAAACACGTAATTAAGATGATAAACAACGTCAGTACCTAGAATCTATACTTCAAGACCATCATGTTTTATTTGTGAAGTTGATACGGAATATTTATCAACAAGGTCATGGTATCTTCCGATGAACTTTTTTTTAGAAAAGGACGAGACGTTCATTGACATAACCCTGGTTCATCAACTTTCTGCTCAGACACTGGTGACGTTTTATAAAGTCTGAGTAGCAGCTGCAAGCTCTTGAATACCGAATGAGTTTGGAAATGTATATCCGATATTCAAGTGAAGTTTGTATAATTGCTACTAAGTTGGGGGAATTGATAATTTCAAAATTAAAATCGTCTCGTTTGTCATACTATTAGATTCTGGTACTGAGATGACTGCTTATGTCAAATTCAAGGCGTAAGTCTAAAAATGAGGCGGAGGAAGCCGCCGTGTCTGTTGTTTCTTTAATTTCTAGTACTGGAGGATATATTAATGGAACCCAATCAGAAAAGTTTGGAATGTTAATGGAAAGAACATTATCAATATATCTGAATGTGAAATTAAATGATCTGGCTTCTTTCTAGAATGCATCCCCGTTCTTGTAGTGTATGCCCTTATATTTTACAGTTTTGGGTTTTTTGCTTGTGAGAGAGCTGTCTACTAATAGTTTTTATTATTACATTTTTTCTATTTCTTTTTAATTTTAAGTTTAAGACCCCGTTCACACTAGCTCTTTATAAATCGATCTAAATTTGAATCAATCTAAATAAAATCAGTTAAGCGTTCGCATTATCTTTAATCCTAACGATCTCTATCGGTCTAATCTGAACCACTGCGTTCACACTACATGTAAAAATGCAATCGATCTGACCTTATTGTTTGTCAAATTGTAAACACTGTATAAATAGAAATATCTAATCAAATTAATCACGTTGTTGATATACACGCTTGCAAAAAATAATGGACGAAGTTATTGTTTCACTTGAATTACAAGTTCAAATGTCGATACTACTGTTCGTATAGTTTTCGTTAATTTTCAGCCCTTTTATGTTGGTCATCAATTTTGTAATAAATTGCACGTGTAATGTTGTCGCCATACATGCGAACAAATCATTTTTGATTCAATCGTACTAGTTTAGATCGATCTCTGCGTTCACATTTAAAGTTAGATCGGTTCACTTTAGATCGATTCAAACTAAACTACCTCTTTTGGTGGTTTTTTTTTTAGACCGATTCAAGATCAATTCAAAGCGTTCACATTGGGCTTTAATCGATCTAAAGTGAACCGATCTAGTTTAAATTCATCTAAATGTCTAAGTGTGAACGTGTCTAGGTTATCATATTTGCCCCCTTCTATGTTTTTACTAAGAATTTTTACATTTTCTGTTTTTGTCCTTTTGTTATGTTTTACTCATGTCTTAACGTCGGACAGTTGTTCCGAGGACACAGTTATCGTCCTTTGATACAAATATAGTCCCTATTGTGGTGTAACACCACTAATTCGGCCCGGCTAGAAAGCACATACCAGAAAGTAGTACATATTTAACACAAAATAGTTCCTACGCATGAGTCTAACTTTCAAAATATGTAGAATATTTAGGTATTGTTGGTATCAAATGAAAGCTAAATGACTGGTGATCATTGTAGAATACTTTTTGACTTATAATTTTGAATATTAAAAAAACTACATCAAATTTTATAAAGAGGGTACATTTTGCCTGTTTGTCAGATCTGAAGTACCTGTTTTGGTACATCCTAAGTTCCGGGAACCAGTTCTTTCTTATATGCCATTAAAGGTATGTTGATTTTTTCAGTACAAGACACCATAAAGTGTTGCTTTGACATGCAATGATTGTCACTTTAATTGAACTTAAAACAAAAGAGCAGTGTCTGCTTGAAATTGAGGAATTTAACATAGAAAGCAATGGGGCCATGAATTAGTGGTGTACTTCCTTGTGGACAGCATATTACTTGCAAAATTTTATTCATATATACTTTCCAAATTTGTTTCTTTGTATTTTCTATGCAGAAAATATAAAGTAGGCGGATGAAATTATATGTTTTTAAATAACTTTGGGTGATGAATGTTTAGGTAAAGTAGTGATTTGGTTTAGTTTAATAAGGTCAAAATTAAGTATGTCTGAAGCTTTCATATTGAATTATAGGTCCCCTTAACATACAATTGTCCATAGTTTTAGTCAGAGCTAGTAAAAATCTTTTTGAGAAAGAGCAGGAGCGATTTTTTTTATTTGAATTTATTGTCTAACAGAAGTTCACAACAAAATAACTGTGTTCTCGGGCCAGTTAACTACAGTTTTTATTAGAATTCTTCGACTGCACTACCTATTGTCTACTCATCCCGTAATTATGATCCCAATTCAAAGCTTTGACTTTAGGCCACTTTTACTTATCTACTTTTAAACAATATAATATCATGATTTTAAGAAAGGTAAAATAACAAAAAAACTCTCCACATTTCCAATATCCACGTGCCTAATATAAATTCAATTGCCGCTAATCGAAATTCACCTTCAAAATGTAGCACATTTCACAATTGTGTTAAAGGAGGTAATGCCTCTGCAGTTAGATTGTTCAACAATAACGCACGTGGTTATCCACAAATATTACCGTGCATTGCCAGAAAATGACAAACCTACTCCAGATTATCTTCCGATAATACTGTTCGGTCATCACAGACGGAAAAACTTTTCCTCTCTCTTTTTCATGACATAACTTGAAAATCCCAAAGCCTCATATCTTGTAACATAAACAAACCCGAAATGTAGTATTCAATATGTAGGGCAAACTGGTCGTTTTTTCAAACGAACACAAAACATCTATACCGCTTCCTAAGAAATTCAAAACATTTAGAAAAACACAAACACAATATTAAATTTATAAATTCCAACCACTTCAAACCGTTCATAATCAATTAGGAAAATCACATAAACAGTTTGAAGATTCCCGTAAAATTTGCGAACTGTCTTGGATTAAATGACTAAAGACAGCGTATCCCCTAGGTCTAAATGACAGTACCATGGTTGAAGGGAACATATATAAAACTTCCTCTAGCATGACTATTGTTGATAAAAGACAATACAAGTATAGGTCTCATGGCAATCGCAATAACCGCAATCAACGAAATAAACATCGTTCTAATTTTACACTTGATGATTTTTTATCTATATTTAAAAACAATGGTAGATCTATTGAAATAATGAAGAACGTCTTCACACAACGAAATTTTTATCTAAACTACATTTATGATCACAATATCGTCGCTAAGTAGCGACGTCGAATATACTGTTACGTAATTACTGCGCTAAACGACGTTAATTTTAAGACGTTTACAAATTATAAGAAAATGTCTATAATGAAAGAAAGTAATTCACAACATTCTGGGACATCAAAATGAGTTTACTGTTCATAATTCATAACTAAGTCCATTTGATGTTCGTGAATCTTTGTAGCACGAACAAGTCCATTAAGTCCTGTAATCACATTTTCTGTAACATTGTTCTAGGCGAAGTGTCCATGATAGGAACTACAGAACCGATGTTCACATGTGTATTGATTTTTCCTGTCACACGGTGATACTCTCTCAGTCGGGTAAGGTATCCAGTTCTACACAGTTTCCAAAAATGTTCTATTAAAGTTAGTTTTCGTTGTAATAGTTTATCTGCTTCTGATGATGCTATCATGTTGTCCTCTGTGTTTATATTGTTCTCCGGCGATATTCTCCTTCTTTGTAATAAATGTGACGGTGTCAATGGCTCTGGATCTCGGATATCCTGCGAAATGTATACGTTATTGGGCGATCGTTAATAACGATTTCAATCTCCGTAAGAACTGTTCGTAACACATTTGCATTAACGGTGGGTGGTGTGTAGTGAATACGACTTGTCTAATAGTTTTCCGATGTCTTGATTTTCTCAATAAATCATCTTTCTTCTTATTCTTTGATAATTTCTCCATACAGTTTTAACAATGCCGGTTGTTTGGCAAGACGATTACTACCACTAAAAGTTCTTTTCCTTGCTATCATTTCGTTGATGGGCAACTCCGGTGGTCGGGTTTCCATGGAAACTTTGCAATCTACTTGTTCCCTTCGAGATAAATACTGGGTTCTTGATAAGTGATTATTTCGTCTTGTCACGGTAGATTTCATGATACACTAGTTTTCTTCCGTTTCACTGGACTCAATTTCCCAAAACTTGTGTATTTCACATTCTTCATGTCTGTGCGGGGTTAAAATGTTCATGATTGATGAAGATGATGGAGTGTAATGTAATGATGAATTTCGATGCATAGGCCAAGATAACAGGTACCCCGATTTTTGATTTCACTGCGGTTGATCCCGGTCCTCGAATTACTTTATCCTCTACAATATCCCAAAATTCTAATATGACGTTCTTCAAACGCTTTGAGTACACACCCGTAGTAAAATATGAATATATTGATATGTCAGCTGATCGTCAACGTCATGGATTGTTTGGGCTGTTCCAATCTTACTCCCACGTTGTTTGCTTTTTATGAATGAATTACCCGAGCTCAGACGGTATAAATGACTTCATTGAACGATGCCGTAAGAATATAACCATTCTACGGGAAAATCCACGAATTTGAAACTGAAAGTCGTCAAAACATGAAAACATAAACAAACAATGTGGTGGTGGTATGCCGTAAATACTACACGGACGTTCTTAAGAATGAAATTTTAAATTCATCTACATTCAAGTCCATCCGCTCCACAGAGAGTCATATAGTAAACAAACATATCACAACCACATCAAAGCTTAAGGCTTCTTCTGAACATTTGAAGGTCCCTACTATGTATTGGCTACCTAAACTACACAAAAAACCATTTAAATATCGTTTCATCACGGCCTCTAGTAAATGTTCTACAACTAATCTTTCAGTGCTTTTAACAAGTTCATTAACTACTATTAAAGAGCTTATCATAAACTATTGTAATAAAATATATGAACATAGTGGTATAAACTATTTTTGGAGTGTAAAAAATTCTTTGGATGTTTTAGATAAATTACATGCTTTTGATGGTCCTTTTGATTCTGTTGACAGTTTTGATTTTTCTACTCTTTACACTACACTCCCACACTATCTTATCAAACAAAAGTTTTCCTATTTAATTAAATGGTCGTTTGGTAAAGCTGAATGCAAATATATTTGCTGCAACTCATTTAAAGCCTTCTTCTCTAATGAGAAAGGTAAATATGCTAGATATACTTACTGGAGGTGTGATGAGATGATTGAATCTGTTAATTTTCTCCTTGATAATATTTATGTACGTTTCGGCAACAAAGTTTATCGACAGGTTGTAGGTATCCCTATGGGCACTAATTGTGCCCCTTTAATAGCAGACTTGTTTTTGTACTGTTACGAGTCACAGTTTATGACTAAACTCAGTAAAGACCCGTCGAAATTGCATTTAATTGATAAATTCAACAACACTTACCGTTATCTTGATGATATTTTTTCGTTAAATAATCAAGAATTTTCTCAATATACTGCTGAAATTTACCCCAAGAAACTTACTTTAAATAAATCAAATTTAAACGGTAATTACTGTCCTTTCCTAGATTTAGATATTTCGGTTTTAAACGGAAACTCCACACTAAAATTTACGACAAAGGGACGATTTTTCGTTTCCTATTGTTAATTTTCCATTTTAGATGGTGATGTTCCTTTGGCACCATCTTACGGTGTTTATATTTCACAGCTCGTTCGCTATTCCCGTGTCTGTTGTGACGTTTTGATTTTAACGAACGTAATCTATGTATTACTGGTAAATTATTAAACCAGGGATATCGTTACCATAAATTACTTAAAACCTTTACTAAATTTTTCCATAGATATAAAGATTTGGTTTTGAAGTTTGGTTGTACCTGTAGAAAACTTATTTCAAACGGGATAGCACATCCTCATTTTACGGAAATGTTGTTAACCGTGCCCGGAAATTTAGAAATGATCCTTGCAAACTTATCGCTCCTTTAAATAAACTTATTCTAAAGGTTACCAATTCAACACTGTAATAAGATCATTGAATATTGTTTTATTGGTATAAATATTGATTTTGTTATCAGTAAATTAAAAGCAAACTAAATATTACTAGTATGTTTTATACATATACACATTCATGGATCTACAATCTGTCGATACCTGTATCTTGGCATTGCACAAGGTCATGTTTTCTCTGACTGTTTATGACGTCTTTACACTAAATCCATTGGATGTTGGATGTGTACGGATTGATAATTTAGTCTTAGATGCATGATTTTTTATCAGTTGTTAGTGGCTTTGAACTAGCTGTCAGATAACTGCGAGTACTCTCAGATCTGTTCCTAGTGTCTTTTGTTGTTTGGTTGTACAAATACCCTGCCACGTCCACTTATATTTTTGTCCATCTGATGAGTTAAGCCTTTTTCAACTGATTTTTATAGTTCGTTCTTATGTTGTACTGTTATATCACTGTCCCAGGTTAGGGGGAGGGTTGGGATCCCGCTAACATGTTTAACCCCGCCACAATATGTATGCATGTGCCTGTCCCAAGTCAGGAGCCTGTAGTTCAGTGGTTGTCGTTTGTTTATGTGTTACATATTTGTTTTCGTTCATTTTTTGTACATAAATAAGGCCGTTAGTTTTCTCGTTTGAATTGTTTTACATTGTCATTTCGGGGCCTTTTATAGCTGACTATGCGGTATGGGCTTTGCTCATTGTTGAAGGCCGTACGGTGACCTATAGTTGTTAATTTCTGTGTCATTTTGGTCTGTTGTGGACAGTTGTCTCATTGGCAATCATACCACATCTTCTTTTTTATAATTAAGGATTTGTTGAAAGCCCATTTTCTTAAATAAAAGTAATAAATCAATCAACTTCGTCCAAACCTGTCTTAGTATGTTATTGTCAATCATTTAAGCATTTCACTTATTCAGTTTTTTTGGTATTTTACCTCAATATTAATAGTGTGTTCAATTACGGGAACAGCAAACATTTCCCTTCACCTAGGGCGCTTCGAAACAAAAGAATTGCTGTCTTTGTCCTATTAGAATAGAAATAATTCATGAATTTATCCTATCGCTCGTGGTAAAATATTTTGCATAAAAGGGCCAACCCGTGGTAAAATCACAATAAATTCAAGCCCCCGTGAATTATTTCTTAAATAATCAGCGCCGATTAAGATTGAAACTTCGAAGTCCTCGTCATGTGGTTGACTGATTTCTTGCGTACGTTTGTATAGGGTGAGCAATCTTTGGTACGATAAGTACATTAATAGGTATCAAACCTGTCGTCTGAGCTCGTAAATATACAGTAGCCACTTGAAGATGTTTTACCTTCGTAACTGATTCACCAAATCCCGAGACTGTTATTACCTCGTTTATTACGGGTTTCAAATTTAATTTATCTGCCATATCCTGAGTAATAAAACTGCGCTGTGCTCCTTTGTCGAATAATATATTTGCTTGACTAAAATGGTTTTCGTCGGACGAGACTGTAACTATTGCTGTTTTCAAACGTACTTGAGCTCTTACTGGTGTCGCTAATGAGTTCATGCTCGCTACTGTGAGATTGCTGTCTAGTTTTCCTGTATTATAATTGTCCGTTTCTGTTTTTGCTTCGTTTTGCGTATATTGATAATTCTTATTACAAATACTCGTGTGATGTCGTTTTCCGCATTTTTACATGTTTTCATTGATGTGCAGTTTGCAACTCTGTGACTTCCCAAACAATTAAAACACAGCTGTTTCTCCGTAATTGTGCGTTTTCTGTCATCAGTAGTTTTTACTTTCATACATACAGATAGGGCGTGAATATCGTTACAATATATACAGGGTTTGTTAATCAAATTTCTATAGCTTGAATCGTAGTTTCGTTTTGTACTTACTATAAATGCCTACGTAGGTGTAAATTATGACTCTAATTCGTTACAATTGACTGACTGACCTGCTTCTTGGATTGTAATCTCATACTGAATTGCATCTCGTAGCAACTGTAAATTCCATCTGTCATTCCCATTAACGCGTACCATATTTTTTCGGATGTGCCGGGAATTTTATTTAAGATTATTGGTACTATAAGGCTCCCGTACAATTCATGCGTTTGACCCATTCCCCCAAGACCTCGAATATAATTCTCCATCCCTGTCGTAAAAGTTCTTTAGCTCTCTAATATTTGCAAATGGACTGGGTAGACTAATTCGGAAAAAGTCTGCTATTAAAAGGGCACAGTTGGTGCCCATAGGAATACCTACAACCTGTCGATAAACTTTATTGCCTAAAGGTACATAAATGTTGCCAAGGAGAAAATTTTCGGCTTTAATCATCTCATCGCACCTCCAGTAAGTATATCTAGCATATTTACCATTCTCATTTGAGAAAAAGGCTTAATATGAGTTGAAGCAAATACATTTGCAATCAGATTTATCAAACGACCATTTAATTAATTAGGACAACTTTTGTTTGATAAGATTGTGTGGAAGTGTATTATAGAGAGTAGAAAAGAGTCAACAGAATCAAAAGGACCATCAAAAACACGTAATTTATCTAAAACATCCAAAGAATTGTTTACACTCCAAAAATGGTTGATTCCACTATGGCTATTCCAGCTTTGTTATATAGTAATAATGCATTAATGAGTACTTTGTAGGAATAAAACATGTTAGAAAATATTTAAAAGAATTTTTACTCAGCCATAGAAAATCGAACCCCCCATAGAAAACTGACCCCCACATAACCTCAGATTTTCAAATTGTCATAGCTATTCCAACTAAGTTATATAGAAATTATGCATTAATAAGTACTTGGTAGGAATAAAACATGTTAGGAAATGTTTTAAATTTTTTTACTCATCCATGTAAAATTGAACCCCCTACCATGGAAAACTGAACCCCCACCTATAGACCACAGATTTTCAAATTGTCATAAATATTCCAACTATGTTATATACTAATAATGCATTATTAAGTACTTGGTAGGAACAAAACAGGATATAAAATATTTTTAAACATTTTTACTTAGCCATGGAAAATTGTATCCCCTACCATGGAAAACTGAACCCCCTCCTATAGACCTCATATTTTCAAATTGTCATAAATGTTCCAGATATGTTATATAGTTATAATGCATTAATCAGTACTTGGTAGGAGTATTTCACTATAAAAAAAATATTTTAGACCACAGATTTTCAAATTGTCATAAATATTCCAACTATGTTATTATGGAAAGCCAACGGGATCAAAATTCTTACTTCGTAACTTGTCAAGTTCAAATAATGTCGGTAAGCAAGTATAGGCAACCTACAGCCTTCGACAATGAGAAAACCTAATACCATATAGTCGGCTATAAAAGGCTACATCATTACTGGAAAACCCAGGTACTAGTTATAAACGATTTCTATTAATCCTAAAATGCTATTATCGGACCATTTTATTCTGACAGGAGGGGAAGGGCTGACATATATATATATATATTAATATACATGCCTACTGAATTTTTCTGGTCAAGAAGCTTAAAAATTGCCGCTTCCAGATTTCCGTTCTATAAAAATTTACAACCAAAAAGACTAGTCCCTCGATCTCAACAGCTGCTTAACGCCTAGTACTCCCGATATGAACCCCATCCGGTGCCACACCTCCTTATAGCCCGGCAACCTTACCAAATAACCGAAATGATTCACGATGTTAATCAATATTTTTTTTTGAAATTTGCATGTCATATAAAATAAAAAATCATTTGCAATGAATTCGTAACAATATAATCCTAATATCCAATTAACAAACCAGGTTGTATTCCGCCTGGCTCTTCTGTCGAGCTATCAGCCAGAATCCCAGGCTACCATTTTACTCTAAAAATGACCCAATACATACCCATGGGCCAAACCTCAAATCATGCATGTGCAAATATTTTCAGGGAGAAATAAAATAAGTGTAAGCATATTGGAGATAATTGCCTCTGTCATGCAAATGGCGAGATGGCAAGATATTTTACCTGACAAGTCAAAGGGATAGGGCGTCACTTTGGTTAAAAGTGGGAGTATAGGGGGGGGGAATCTTAAAAAAATTGTTTAACCCCGCCGCATTTTTGCGCCTGTCCCAAGTCAGGAGCCACTGGCCTTTGTTAGTCTTGTATGATTTTTAATTTTAGTTTCTTGTGTATAATTCGGAGTTTAGTATGACGTCCATTATCACTGAACTTGTATACATATTTGTTTAGGGGCCAGCTGAAGGACTCCTCCGGGTGCGGGAGTTTCTCGCTGCATTGAAGACCAATTGGTGGCCAACGGCTGTTGTCTTTTCTATTGTTGGGTTGTTGTCTCTTTGACACATTCCCCATTTCCATTCTCAATTTTATGTAGGTGACGCGTGTAGTAAAAAATAAACAGTTTCGTAGTTTTACGATCATGGTCATTAACAAAATATCCAGAGGGGACACCTCCTAGTATATTTCGATCTAGTACCATGATCATTCTAGATCTGTATCTGTATCTGTAGGAAAACGTTGTGGATACAAATACCGGCTTTAATACACGGTAGAGAGAGCGCCGTCGATGTATTGACGATACACGCCCTGAGAGCAGTTTCTGAACGGCTGTCAACGCTCGGTGTGCGCACTACAGTTTCTTCAAGGTGGTCCATTCGAATATTGTTTTCAGTCCCTCGACGTTATCGATCTTTCCTAATTCCGAGGTGAATGAAATAGCCGTTGGTTAGTGGAATATTACGACTGGATTATTCAGGTAAATACAATAAGGAGATGTGGTAATAAACCGTATGATTGCCAATGAGACAACTATCCACCAAAGCGAAGTTCAAATAAAGTCGGTAAGCAAGTATAGGCAACCTACGGCCTTCGACAATGAGAAAACCTAATACCATATAGTCGGCTATAAAAGGCTACATCATTACTGGAAAACCCAGGTACTAGTTATAAACGATTTCTATTAATCCTAAAATGCTATTATCGGACCATTTTATTCTGACAGGAGGGGAAGGGCTAACATATATATATATATATATATATTAATATACATGCCTACTGAATTTTTCTGGTCAAGAAGCTTAAAAATTGCCGCTTCCAGATTTCCGTTCTATAAAATTTACAACCAAAAAGACCAAAATATTCACTAGTCCCTCGATCTCAACAGCTGCTTAACGCCTAGTACTCCCGATATGAACCCCATCCGGTGCCACACCTCCTTATAGCCCGGCAACCTTACCAAATAACCGAAATGATTCACGATGTTAATCAATATTTTTTTTTGAAATTTGCATGTCATATAAAATAAAAAATCATTTGCAATGAATTCGTAACAATATAATCCTAATATCCAATTAACAAACCAGGTTGTATTCCGCCTGGCTCTTCTGTCGAGCAGTCAGCCAGGATCCCAGGCTACCATTTTACTCTAAAAATGACCCAATACATACCCATGGGCCAAACCCCAAATCATGCATGTGCAAATATTTTCAGGGAGAAATAAAATAAGTGTAAGCATATTGGAGATAATTGCCTCTGTCATGCAAATGGCGAGATGGCAAGATATTTTCTCTGACAAGTCAAAGGGATAGGGCGTCACTTTGGTTAAAAGTGGGAGTATAGGGGGGGGAGGGGGAATCTTAAAAAAATTGTTTAACCCCGCCGCATTTTTGCGCCTGTCCCAAGTCAGGAGCCACTGGCCTTTGTTAGTCTTGTATGATTTTTAATTTTAGTTTCTTGTGTATAATTCGGAGTTTAGTATGACGTCCATTATCACTGAACTTGTATACATATTTGTTTAGGGGCCAGCTGAAGGACTCCTCCGGGTGCGGGAGTTTCTCGCTGCATTGAAGACCAATTGGTGGCCAACGGCTGTTGTCTTTTCTATTGTTGGGTTGTTGTCTCTTTGACACATTCCCCATTTCCATTCTCAATTTTATGTAGGTGACGCGTGTAGTAAAAATAAACAGTTTCGTAGTTTTACGATCATGGTCATTAACAAAATATCCAGAGGGAACACCTCATAGTATATTTCGATCTAGTACCATGATCATTCTAGATCTGTATCTGTATCTGTAGGAAAACGTTGTGGATACAAATACCGGCTTTAATACAACGGTAGAGAGAGCGCCGTCGATGTATTGACGATACACGCCCTAAGTAGATATAAGAAGATGTGGTATGAGTGCCAATGAGACAACTCTCCATCCAAGTCAAAATTTATAAATGTAAACCATTATAGGTCAAAGTACGGTCTTCAACACGGAGCCTAGGCTCACACCGAACAGTAAGCTATAAAGGGCCCCAAAAATTACTAGTGTAAAACCATTAAGGGCAGTTTCTGAACGGCTGTCAACGCTCGGTGTGCGCACTACAATTTCTTCAAGGTGGTCCATTCGAATACTGTTTTTACGAAAAATGAGTTAGAATATTGTGGTATTTTGCTCGTTGAGATCTCATTCGCGGATTATTCAATGTGAAGAGTCAAAAATTGATTTTATGGTTCAATAAATTCAAAATAAATAGTAGCCATTCATTAAATATCTCAAATTTCTTATCAGGAATCCTAGTGTTAATTTTGCCTTCTTGGCTACGTTTGAAATATTGGTAGTCCATTTTAGGTCCTCGTTTAGTTTTCTGGTTCCTTTAGATTTTATTACAAAATAGTGCATATTCAATACAGTTTTAATATATAGTATACATTAACTAAGTGACTCATTTAAAATAATTTTTCATTCAGTTTGTTTTGCAAAGTACAAATATGATATAATTAAACATTTTTTTATCTTCATAACTCAGGAGCCAAACAAATAAAGATTGTTCGTCCATTTGCTTCTTGTATTAAAACATATCATTAGATAATTACATTATTTTCTGAAATTTTCATATTGAGATTATAATATTAAGGAATAATGGGTGTCAAACCATTTCTCCCATTATACATTTAGTCCAAAATTTACGGCCCAGGACAAAATTGGTATAAATTTTCCAACACCGTCATATATTTCATGTATTTAGTCTTATTTTGACCCGGTTAAATATTAAGTAGAAATTTCCTGCCAAGTGACAGTAATATATTTGCGAAGTTGATAAGGAAGCCTGTTCCAGCGACACATCTATATACCTTAATATAGGAAGTGACACACCCCATCCCAGGTTTGGTGACCACAGTACAGTAAACAAACATATTTATTCAAGCTCACCTCTATATAAAACCGAGTCCTTGTTATATATGCCATATAAAACAAAAAATGTATTTATCTATTTGTTTTCTTTTATATGTATGTGCTGTACATAATTGATTTAAATTACTTTAGTATTTTTTTCCATATGGCGGTGTTCCTACTTACAGGAGGCTTACACACCGAAGAAGAAACCGAGCGCCATGTGTCGTCATAATGATCGTTAGCATAATACAACGATAACATTTCACACATTGTCTTTAACGAATCGACAAGTTACAAAACATCAATATACAAATTGACAATTTACGAATCGACAATTTACAAAACATCAATATACAAATTGACAATTTACGAATCGACATGTTACAAAACATCAATTTACACTGAATCGACATTTAACGAATCGACAAGTTACAAAACATCAATATACAAATTAACAAATTACACAGTTACAAGTTACGAAGTAAGAATTTTGACCCCGTTGGCTTTCCATATGTTATATACTAATAATGCATTACTAAGTACTCAGTAGGAATAAATCATGATGAAGAATATTTCTAAACATTTTTACTCTGCCATGGAAAAATTGAACCACCTACCACGGAAAACTGAACCCCCCTCCTATTGACCTCAGATTTTCAAATTGCCATAGCTATTCCAGCTATATTATATAGATATAACGCATTAATAAGTACTTTTTAGGAATAAAACATGATCATGTTTTTTTTAAACATTTTACTCAGACATGGAAAATTGAACCCCCTACCATGTACTTGGTAGGAGTAACATTTTATAAAAAAGATTTTTTAAACATTTTTACTCCGCCATGGAAAATTGATCCCCCTACCATGGAAAACTGAACCCCCCTCCTATTGACCTCAGATTTTCAAATTGTCATAGCTATTCCAGCTATATTATATAGTAATAATGCATTAATAGAATTAATAGAATGAATTTCATAACAGCGTGGACATGGACACATAATAATTAAATGTTATCGTGTGTATCACTGGCTGTCGATAACAAAAACTTCACACAATTACAGTATGTCAGGGGCCTCTCAATGGGGATATACATAATTACTATCTTTACACATGTTCATTCATAAAATAAAAGTTTTTTTTGTTATTTGAGGACGCATATTTGAGATAATTCTGCATAATTGTTTATTTGCAATTTTATTCATGCTGATTGCATATAGTCACCCCCTCCCTTATTTTAACTGAGTCACGACCCTTCCAATTTGAAATTGTACTCGCTTCTTTTTCGTTTTCTGTGTTTCGATATATATCTATAAATTTAATGATATGTTCACAATACATCTGTTTTGGAATAATAAATCATGTGCACAAGACTAAACTGGTCAACTGTAACACGAGAAAATGTACATGTTATTATGTCAACATAACAGTAACAGTGTAATAATAACCTTTAAACTGGGTGCACTCGGTTAATATTCTGGAGGTGGGCGCAAACTTTAATTTTCGCCAAATTTTTGAGGTAAAATTATCGAAATATACTTTATTAAGCTGGGGACAACCCATGCTTTGCAAATTTTAGGGGGGCACACGCCCGCCACGCCCCCGCCTGAATCTTACCCTGGAAACACAAATTGAAAAAAAAGTACAATTCTAAATTAAATCGCTGTGATCCGTCCATTCGTTTTTCAAATCAGCAGAACAGCTGCATTTAACAGGTCGGGCACATTTCCTTATACGGACATGTATTATTTAGCATACTTATGCCCCCGTCAATGCATGTATTAGTGTTTGTTAACAAAAAAAGTTTTATTTTTTTTATTTTGGCGATTGACCTATCCACTGAATGATTTGCAATGCATGATGGACTTCTTGTCTATAACTGACACACTACTTAATTTGTCACTTATTGCCAGAAAAGATTTTTTCTTACTTTTTTCTCTCGATTACTTGCATGGTGATATTACCTCTGAATATACTCATTCTTTCAAAAGAAACGTTTTGCTGTGAGTATATAAATATATTCAAAACAAATTCCTATAAACTTTCATGCAAAAAAAAATATTTTATGAATGGACATGTCTGAAATAGGAACTATGTATATCCCCATTGAGAGGCCCCTGACATACTGTAATTGCGTGAAGTCTTTGTTGTCGACAGCCAGTGAACGACACGATATCATTTAAATTTCAGGTGTCCATGTCCACACTGTTATGAAATTCATTCTATGTACTTGGTAGGTATAAACATGATAAAAAAGATTTTTAAACATTTTTACTTAGCCTTGGAAAATTGAACCCACTACCATGGAAAACTGAAACCCCCATATAGACCTCAGATTTTCAAACTGTCATAGCTATTCCAGTTTAGTCATATAGTTATAATGCATTACTAAGTAATTGATAGGAATAAAACAGGATAAAAAATATTTTTAAATATTTTTACTCAGCCATGGAAAATTGAACCCTCTACCATTAAAACTAAACCCCCCTCCTATAGACCTCAGATTTTCAAATTGTCATAACTATTCCAGCTATTTTATATAGTAGTAATGCATTCATAAGTGTTTGGTTTGAATACACATCTTAGAAATGATGTTGAAACATTTTAACTTAGCCATGGAAAATTGAACCCCCCCATGTAGCTGGTCTTGGTCTTAATAAAATTCTCAGACTGATTTGAATGTAGTTTATTTCGTTACTTCGTTCACATCAAACCGTAAGAACTACAAAAAACAAATATAACAATCATAAGAAAAAATTCCATACTATTTGGATTTAGTAATTATATGGCATAACAAAGCAGGTAAGTTATATCGTTTACAAAATACAGTACATGTATAGCGGTGCTAATAAACCTGATCACTAATAACCTGTTGTTCGTTAATAACATGTATGTTTTGTGTTCGTTTCCGTATAAATTCAATAAAGCAATCGTCATTGATCGATAAGTTCAAAGTATCAACAAATCATGATTGAAATCATAAATCAGTTAAACACAAATATCAAATATTTCCCTATATTAATCATAAACCTTCCATGTGTGCTCGATAAAAATATTCAAGCTTATTTGAATACTAAATCATGAATTAACTAAGTGTTGTCATCTTAAAACCTTAAAATCTTAAAACACATAATTTTACAATTTACGATAGTTAAAGAAAGATAACTCTGACCATTAAATGTGCGGGTAAAGGGAGATAATCCACTTTTTAAACAGGGGTTCAATACAATCAAAAGTTTCATAAAACAGAACTTAAAAAAGGTAAAATTACACATAACTTGCATAGATAGTCTAAAAATAATATATTAAATGTATATTACAATAAACACTAATAAAAATGAAATATCAGGAGTGAATGGGACGTTTACATGTTTGCATTTCACGAGCCGTTATAAACACCATTAATCTAGAAAAATACCATTTATTTCATGGTCAGGAACATTTGCACGTTAAACATACATATAAATAATTACCTTGTTCCTCTGACCAAGATGCTAATCGTTATTTATTTAGTTGAAACATAAAAAAACATTCGTTCACATGTTCGTTCTTTTTGGATAATAATAAGAGTGGGGAAAGAAACTACTCAAACAACAATAACAACATTTCGGCCCAAATACCCTTCGTCCAAAAACACTGACATTTACACTCCCCCCAAAATCAAAATTGATTTTTTCTTTACACAAAATGAAGTGTTTTGAATAAAATACATGTATTGAAAAAAAAATGCAACAGTATGTACATATACAAAATGCAAAAATACTACTCTCATTAACCAATCTCTTAGCAAAGGGAGTCTTTTAAAAAATGACACGGTACATAAAATCTTGGGCAAATAAGCAAATAAACATTATCTGATTTTGTACATAGAGTGTTTACATTTATAGATTTAAACTCTGGGTCACCTAATTGCAGATTTGTAACAATGTCTTTTGTTTCAATCTGCCTTTTCCATAGGAATAAAGGACCAGTTAGCCATGTTGATTAGAAATGTCAGCTGCATTGAGGCCTCTTGGAGTATAATCAGCAGGATTATTTGCAGATGTGACATAGAACCACTGTTTTGGATCAGTGCATTCTCGGATAAGCTGAACACGATTGGCCACAAATACATGAAATCGTCGAGCATCGTTGTTAATATATCCTAATACAACTTGAGAATCTGATCAAAAGTATTCCTTGTCTATATGCAAATCGAGTTCCTCTTTCAGATATGTACACATTTTGACAGATAGCACTGCAGCGGTAAGTTCAAGTCTCGGAATCGTAGCTACTTTATGTGCAGTAACTCTTGATTTGGCAATAAGTAATGAGCAATGAACTTCATTTTCACTAACATATCTTATATACGTACATTTAAAAAATATAAAAAAGAAGATGTGGTATGATTGCCAATGAGACAACTGTCCACAAGAAACCAAAATGACACAGAAATTAACAACTATAGGTCACCGTACGACCTTCAACAATGAGCAAAGCCCATACCGCATAGTCAGCTATAAAAGGCCCCGAAATGACAATGTAAAACAATTCAAACGAGAAAACTAACGGCCTTATTTATGTACAAAAATGAAAGAAAAACAAATATGTAACACATAAACAAACGACAACCACTGAATTACAGGCTCCTGACTTGGGACAGGCACATACATACATAATGTGGCGGGGTTAAACATGTTAGCGGGATCCCAACCCTCCCCCTAACCTGGGACAGTGATATAACAGTACAACATAAGAACGAACTATAAAAATCAGTTGAAAAAGGCTTAACTCATCAGATGGACAAAAATACAAGTGGACGTGGCAGGGTACTTGTACATCCCAACAACAAAAAGACATTAGGAAAAGATCTGAGAGTACTCGCAGTTATCTGACAGCTAGTTCAAAGCCACTAACAACTAATAAAAAAATCATGCATCTAAGACTAAATTATCAATCCGTACACATCCAACATCCAATGGATTTAGTGTAAAGACGTCATAAACAGTCAGAGAAAAACATGACCTTGTGCAATGCCAAGATACAGGTATCGACAGATTGTAGATCCATGAATGTGTATATGTATATAACATACTAGTAATATTTAGTTTGCTTTTAATTTACTGATAACAAAATCAATATTTATACCAATAAAAACAATATTCAATGATCTTATTACAGTGTTGAATTGGTAACCTTTTAGAATAAGTTTATTTAAAGGAGCGATAAGTTTACAAGGATCATTTCTAAATTTCCGGGCACGGTTAACAACATTTCCGTAAAAATGAGGATGTGCTATCCCGTTTGAAATAAGTTTTCTACAGGTACAACCAAACTTCGAAACCAAATCTTTATATCTATGGAAAAATTTAGTAAAGGTTTTAAGTAATTTATGGTAACGATATCCCTGGTTTAATAATTTACCAGTAATACATAGATTACGTTCGTTAAAATCAAAAATAGAAAAAATGACAGAATTTTCTAATACTTTGCCAAAATAAAGATTTTACTATGTCACAACAGACACGGACATAGCGAACGAGCTGTGAAATATAAACACCGTAAGATGGTGCCAAAGGAACATCACAATCTAAAATGGAAAATTAACAATAGGGAACGAAAATCGTCCCTTTTGTCGTAAATTTTAGTGTGGAGTTTCCGTTTAAAACCGAAATATATAAATCTAGGAAAGGACAGTTATTACCGTTTAAATTTGATTTATTTAAAGTAAGTTCCTTGGGGTAAATTTCAGCAGTATATTGAGAAAATTCTTGATTATTTAACGAAAAAATATCATCAAGATAACGGTAAGTGTTGTTGAATTTATCAATTAAATGCAATTTCGACGGGTCTTTACTGAGTTTAGTCATAAACTGTGATTCGTAACAGTACAAAAACAAGTCTGCTATTAAAGGGGCACAATTAGTGCCCATAGGGATACCTACAACCTGTCGATAAACTTTATTGCCGAAACGTACATAAATATTATCAAGGAGAAAATTAACAGCTTAAATCATCTCATCACACCTCCAGTAAGTATATCTAGCATATTTACCTTTCTCATTAGAGAAGAAGGCTTTAAATGAGTTGCAGCTTTACCAAACGACCATTTAATTAAATAGGAAAACTTTTGTTTGATAAGATAGTGTGGGAGTGTAGTGTAAAGAAAAATCAAAACTGTCAACAGAATCAAAAGGACCATCAAAAGCATGTAATTTATCTAAAACATCCAAAGAATTTTTTACACTCCAAAAATAGTTTATACCACTATGTTCATATATTTTATTACAATAGTTTATGATAAGCTCTTTAATAGTAGTTAATGAACTTGTTAAAAGCACTGAAAGATTAGTTGTAGAACACTTACTAGAGGTCGAGATGAAACGATATTTAAATGGTTTTTTGTGTAGTTTAGGTAGCCAATACATAGTAGGGACCTTCAAATGTTCAGAAGAAGCCTTAAGCTTTGATGTGGTTGTGATATGTTTGTTTACTATATGACTCTCTGTGGAGCGGATGGACTTGAATGTAGATGAATTTAAAATTTCATTCTTAAGAACGTCCGTGTAGTATTTACGGCATACCACCACCACATTGTTGGCTGCTTTGTCGGCCGGTACAAACACAAACCGCTTTGAAAGTTCTTGAAGTTTATTTCTTATTCTGGAAATAGGTGTATTATGTACTCTATTATTTACTTCTAAATTATTTTCAAAATGTGATATTCTCTTATCTACCACATTCATACATTTATTTGAATAAGAATCAAGAGATTTTTTATCAGATTTTTCCCGTTTACACCACTTTTTACAAAACGAGGAAAGAGCATCTTTGGTGACTTGACGACACTCTTTCCAATCTATTTTAGATGGAGGACGATATTTTCAAAAAGTTTTTAACCTCTCTGTCCTGGACGATATTGAGGTCCCCTGTAATAACATGGCCATAGGGAACATATCTAAACTTCGACGATTCACAGTTTCAAGTTAAGGGAGTATTATTATCTACATTCACGTCTGATGTTACCGACGTATAATTAAAAATTAGACTTCTGCTGGGTTTTTTGTATGTGTATGAAATTATAGGTGGTTCTATGTTATCAAAATAGGGAGGTATAAAGTTTTGAACGGTATTGTCCATATCCTTGGGTACTTGCATCCAAGAAGTGATGTAGCTTTATTGAGGTTGGTTGACCAAAGTCTGCCGGTTTGAGACAACGAGGAATCTTCACATACTGTAGGTTGGGAATGTCGTCAATCCAACTTTGCCACTCTGAACTTATAGAATTAGGGAGCATATCATCCCATCCTACGCCGTTTTGACACATTCCTTGTAAGCGTTTTCCTTTCAGCAAGAATGGACAAACAAATCCTAACGGATCAAAAATTGAGGCAACTATTGACAACATATTTCTCCTAGTAGGTAGTGTATTTTGAATTCTAGAAATGAGAATACATCTTCCTCTACGGACCATTGCACACCAAGTGCTCTTTCAACAGGTAAGTTTTCCAATGCTAAATTCAGGTCCTTGACGCCTGATGCTCGTTCAGAATGCGGTATTGAATCCATTACATTTACTCTGTTGCAAATGAATTTATGAAGACGTAATCCACCGTTGACACATACTCTTTGAGCGTCATTAACAAGTTTTATCGCCTGAGTTTCGGTTTCTACACTAGTAAAACCATCATCTACGTAAAAATCATGCTGAATGAAATGTGAAGCATCAGGATATTTCACTTCCTGAAGTTTTGCCAAGTATTTCAAGCCGTAATTGGCACAGCCAGGAGATGAAGCGGCACCAAATAAATGTACCTTCATTCGATATTCCAATGGTTCCTTCTCTGAATGAATATTACCGTCCTTCCACCAAAGAAATTGTAGAAAATCTCGGTCTGATTCAGGCACTTTAAATTGATGAAACATCTTCTCTATATCACACATGATAGCAATTGGGTATTGTCTAAATCTGCACAAGACAACACTAAGTCCGTTAATGAGATCTTGTCCTGTGAGCAAATGTTGATTAAGTGTTTCGTTTTTGTATTTGGCTGAACAGTCGAACACAACACGCAGTTTATCAGGTTTTTTTCGGATGGTAAACCCCATGGTGAAGCAAGTACCATACATTACCGGAAGTTTTTTCCTGTTGTACGAGTTCTGCATCTCCATTTTCAATTACTAAGTATCTCTCGCATAAATATTTTGTATTGTTCATAGTGCTTATGATCATTTGTAAGCCTTCGTTTCAAATGAGCAAGTCGCTGAATTGCTTGAGGCTTATTGTTGGGTAACGTAGGTCTCTCCTTAAAAGGAAGCGGTAATTCCAAGTGTGTGTTATCAAGCTGATGAATACCATTGTCTACAATCGAGAGAAAGCGTATATCATCCTGAGATACTTGTTTACTTAAGTGTCCCTTATCTTGTGCAAAGTCTGACTCTAGTACAATAATAAGGTCTTTAGGTGAGCAAAGCGGCAGCTCCTTCACTGACGTACGGTGTGTGACACCTTTGATTGAAGATCCATCTGAAATGGTGTCCGAGTAACCAACTACACTCCAACCAAGTTGAGTTTTCACTGCGTACGGTTCATTTTCCTTACCAATTAGAAGTTTTCTAGGTGCTAGAGCCTGAGGACAGTTATAGCCAATCAGAAGTCATATCTCACATGACTGTAATGGTGGTAAGTCATCAATAATCTCCTGAAGATGAGACCAGTCCTTAACAGTGTTTTTCTCCGGAATATTCGAACGGTCGGCAGGGATAAAGTCCCTGGTGTAAGCATTATTTATTGTCACCTACTCACTTTCAGACGATTTGAATCCTCTAATTTGTAGACCGCATACTTTTGAGCTTTCTATAATAGTATGCTGAGAGGTCATTGTTGATAAACTAAGTCTGATAGGTTTACACGGTATATGCAGTGATGCGGCTGTATCATCTAGGATAAAGGTTGTATCGCTCTGAGTGTCTAGTAATACATATGTAAGAGTCTCTCTAGAGGGCTTATCTTTGTGAGACACCCACACGGGAACGATCATGGATGTACTCTGGCCGTTATTCTGACTAACCCTTAAAGAGCTTGCTGGTTTTAATCCTACGTTGTTTACAGCATTTGAATCTGGCACGTTTGACGACTGTTGTCTAACACGAGGGCGTTCTTCATGTAAGCATGATGGATGCTTGCCTTTACAAGTATTACAGGTATGTTTCCTATTTCAGTCTTTGTTCAAGTGGCCTTTACGTAAGTATCCATTGCACAAATTGTTTCCACGCACAAATAATCGTTTATTTGCTATAGAAATAGACAGGAACTTTTCACATTTAAATATATAATGTCCAACCTTCTTGCAGTATTCACAAACTAATGTTTTATTCGAAGATGCGCCGTTATTAGGCCTGGTGTCATTTGAGGCTGATGTAGCTAAAACTTTCACTTTGGTATTTGTTCTTGGATCGCTTGAAACCTTACTTTCATTGTCATTCAAGGCATAAAGTGATGATATTGGATTGCAGGCAACCTATGCCTCTTTGACAACAAAATTTACGAATTTGTCAAAGGAGGGATATATAGCACTTATATCAAGGCTTTGAGTTACTTCTCGATTCCATCTCACAGATGCCCAGTCTGGAAGTTTGTTAAGAAGTTTTTGGTTTTCAGGACAGTCATTCAAAATACTTAAACTTGGAACATGAGGTATCGCATCTCTACACCCTTGCAGAAAGTCAGCAAAGTCTCTAAGGGCTATAGGATCCTTAGGTGCTATTCTAGGCCAGGATGCTAACTTGTCTCGGAAGGCCTTCTGCATTATAAAAGGATGTCCATACCTTTCCTTCAGAACCTTTCTTGCAATGTCATAAGCAGTCTGGCTATTATTATAAAAGTATCCCTCTAACGCCTTTCTAGCGGCTCCACCAACATATTTCTTTAAATAAAAGATCTTCTCTGTTGTAAGAACACCTTTACGATCAATGAGCATTTCGAATGATGTTTTCCATTCCATATATTGTAAAGGATCACCATTAAATATGTTTGGCTCTGGCACTGGCAAACGATTAAGATTCACTGACTCGGCAAGAGCCTTAGCGAGTGCGTTTTAATTATTGTTCGTGTCTGTAGTTACATTTGTTTTTGTATGTGTTTCATGCAAATGACTAATGTTATTCTGTATATTTGGCGCACCGTTATTAGTATTGTAAAGGATTGGATTTTGATGAGTGGATGTTAAGTATGTTTCCATAACTGTAGTAGGCAAGATGCTTATTTCTGGAATGCAAGTTGGCAAGACGTTTGATTCGGAAACTCTAGTTTGCAAAATGTTTGATGCTCCCGGTTCTTCATTTTGTCCTTGTATTAATTCAGTCATCCGACTATAAGCATCAAGCCGAGCGTTGGCTATCTCAAGCTCTTTACGAGCAGCTATCCTCTTCAGCTCACTTTGTTGAGCTTGCATTTGAAGTTTTTGTTCATGTTCAAATTCGATGAGTTTTGCTCGTTGCACTTCCTCTTCTTGTACCATTCTGTATTCAGCTGTTTTGGCGGCCAGTTCCACCATCTTTTGTGAATTTTAACTCTTTTCTGTTAAAGCAGATTCACTAAATATAGATTTTGCATAATCATTGTCTCTTAACTTTCTAAGGCGGTCCTTTTCACGAGGCAAATCAAACTCTTCACAATTTCACATAATCGTTCATTGACAGTTTTCAATAGGTCTGCACTTATTGCAACACATGCATCAACTTTCCTTGCTATTTCTGGTGTTATAGTTCCCAACGTGCGCAAATCTTCAAAGTGTTCTACCACAGATGATTCTAAATGTTTCACTGAATCAATAATATCCACAAGAACAGATTCTTGGCATTCCTTTTTAAGAAGATTTCTACATTTTCTGACATTATCCTTCCATTTGTCGAAAATAGTCATCAGTTTCTGTTTCCTTTTGTTGAATTCTTCCTGTCGGTACTCAGACATTCTGTCAGTGTATTTCACTTCTCTTGTTGATCGTCGAAGATCACTAAAAACATTGGGTGTTTCATCTTGCTTGTTATCATCAGCAATTGTATCATCCTTTTGGGAACCAATTTCTGTTATTTCTTTGACTTTGTCACCAGGATCCATGACTAAAGGCAAGTTCTTACAGATATCAGAATTTCAATTTATAACACGTTTTAAAACAACTAATATCATTATGTTATGTTCCAACAATTTGTGCTTTGAATGAAAAAAACAGGGGGTCAATTTTCCATACGGGGGGGATTCAATTTTCCATGGGGGTTCAATTATCTGCTATGGAAAATGAACCCGTTCATTTTTCCATATGACACCGGGACCAACCGCAGTGAACTCAAAATTCGGGTACCTGTTATCTGGGCCTATGCATCGAAATTTATCAGAACATTACACCTCCGTCATTTTCATCATTCATGAACATTTTAACCCCGCACAGACATGAAAAATGTGAAATACACAAATTTTGGGAAATTGAGTCAAGTGAAACGGAAGAGAACTATGGTATCGTGAAATCTGCACAAGACGAAATGGAAAGACGGAAACGACGTAAGACAATCGACCTCGAAATAATTAGGTACTATGAGTACAGTTTTTAGGTATACCGCAAAATCTTGTCTTTGCTTAGCACTTGTTGGCAAACAAAAATAAAGCAGCATACATAAGAAAAACATTTCATAAACGTTAACTTCGTCAAATCTATAGAAATTGTTTAAATGAAAGAAAATCTTAACTTGTTAATTTTTTTGACCTCTTTCTCTGCTTCAATAGTGCCCAATTTCCGGTGGCGATGATACACAGTGAATATGGACACTCCAATATTATTCGGTTATTCGAAGCAATATCGGGGTTGTAAAATTGTGGAATGATTTTTTTTGATTTTTTCACCCCGATATAAAAATGAGTAAAGCTTTTTTAAGGAACTCTTTATACTATAAATTTGTTATCCAAGATAACTAATAAGGAATACACCTTTAAATTCACACTAAATAAGTTTAAGATATCATTTTCCTCTGAGGAATCAAATTATCAAACAAGAGACAGAAAATCCTTCTAATGTTCTTCAGAGCTGAAAACTGAAAACGTGTTACGTGATCTGTGATGGGAAACCAATTTTGTCCAACGCATGATGTGTGATACCCGACCGCGTGATTGAGATCTTCCCTACCCCCGCCCCTCCCCCAAAAAAAAAAAACTACTGCTGCTGCGCTTGGTGAGAAAAGTAAGTAATTTAAATAGCTTAATGTGTATATAACGTAAAATCTTTTAAAAGCAGTTAAGGGTATAACAAGTAAAATCAATATAGACAGAGAGACCTAAGGTGACGTCGTTCATTGGATCTTATCTGTTCTATTGACAAGTTTGTACGCCTACCCGCTCACTAAAGATTTGATACAAGTCTAAGCTTTTCAAAGATGGGGTGAGTTGGCTCAAAAAGGGAATTAAAGTGGTGGAAAGGGGGAGGGACGAGTTTGAGGGTGCGAGTTGCAGTGGGACGAAGTCACCTTTTCCTATTTGACAAGCTTTTTTTAAAGCTTATAGTAGAGCAGCTATACATCAAAAAGTGCTACAATTAAGGAGTTCAATGACGTAGCAGTACAACAAAGGTTGTTATATATCAAATTGTTCGTTTTGATGTCAGGAATATGGAAGCCAGTCTTGCCTGGTCGAAAAATGTGTACAATCTGAAATTTTGGGCAAAAATTGTAATTAAGATGAAAAAGTGCTGGAAAATCATCAAATTTCATGATTCGCATATCAAAATGTACGTTTTAATATATGCTAGCTAATTAAAAATACATTTTTTGGATCTCGATTCTTTTATGTACTTTTTGGGACAAAAATGATTATTAGATGTGTATTTAGGTGGTCGGTAAAAGTGGTAACCCGAACCCGAACCGTAACCTGAATTTGCCGGAAATTCGCCGAACCGGAAATCTTTAAATATGTTTTGTTATCATTGTTTAGAGATTTTTGTTACAAACATTAATGGATATGGTATAAAATATAAAGTTTTATGTTATGTGTGAGTACGCTTTTGTTCTTAGCTTACTAAAGATTGAAAAATAAGTTTTCTATATTTCCACCTTGGTAAAAGTGGTAACCCGAACTCGGGAACCTATATTTCTTAATTTTCTCTGTTTTATCTGATTTCTTGAAGGAACACTCTGATTTCGTGTGATGAATATCATCTTTCATATCATAAAAACAAAGATTTTTTTCAAACTATAAAACACAACCATTTATTTCATTTCTAAAGGAATAAGTGGAAAACCGGACCCAAAAGGGAGACAACTCGTTTTTGAAATAGTATGCACAGGTAAATGAACGCAATAAAACCGTATCGGATTCCGGATGGACTTTGGTATGAACCCGGGCTCTGGAAAGATTTTAACCTGACTTCAATGTTTTTAAGATTATTGTCAGGAAAACAAAACAGTTTAAATAACAAGAGGAAAAAAAACTTTTAAATTGATAAACAAACAAATGAATAAATAAATAAATAAATAAATACATACATACATACATACATACATACATACATACATACATACATACATACATACATACATACATACATACATACATACATACATACATACATACATACATACATACATACATACATACATACATACATACATACATACATACATACATACATACATACATACATACATACATACACCTACATACATACCTACCTACCTACCTACCTACCTACCTACCTACCTACCAACCATAAAAGGTCAGTCTCTATCTTAAGTTAGGCTTGGAGGCCTTTGCAGTGGAGGATAACAGAATAATATCACCGGCATATATTAACCAATTCATTTCAATAGAAGTTTTAAATAAATTAAACATAAAAATTCGAGGAATCACACTTAAATCTCAAAATAAACACAAAAAAAAAAAAAAAAATTGAATACATTTATGACATAAAACAAGCAGATAGTTACGGTTCCTGGGGAAAAAAATCTTTTATTTATTTTGTTATTAGGTTTAACCAAAGTATCATAACCATTAAATACTGAATGTTTTATTTTTTCATAAATTGATGAAAAAAAAAAAAAAAAATGAAAAAAAAAAATTACTGTCAATAAACTAAGACAATTAATATTTCTATATATTTGGCAAAACAAAAACTATATAGAAAAACAAGAAATAATAATTCAGAAAACCCAATCATCAATCATAGGCCGAAGTAATGGTCCGAATTTGGTATAAGCCGAGTTAACCAGTAGCGTCATAATCGACCCAAAATACAAATACAAAATGAAGTTGTCTCCCTTTCGGGTTCGGGCGACCAATTTTTGGGGAATTTCCACGATAAAAAGTTTTTGGTAAAGTTGTATAAGAACAATTTTAAGTAAAATATGAAAGATTATTACATTCACGACATAAAATAAGACAGCGAACTAAAACATTTAGCCAGATTAAGGTTTGGTTTAAGAAAAACTTTCAGGTTCGGGTTACCACTTTTACCGAGGCGGAATTAATAAACCTTAAATTTATCATTGTTAGTGATGTTTGGACAAAAACCTTTTCATACATGAGATAAAATTTAAATATACATCAAATGCATAAACGTTTGTAGAAAAAAACGAAATACAAAGAGAATAATATATATAAAATAGATTTCCGGTTCGGCAAATTTCCGGCAAATTCCGGTTCGGGTTCGGGTTACCACTCTTTACCGAGTACCCATTCGTCACAACTCGGCCGATTCCGTATCGGCAATCCTCGGGTGAATCCGCTACTCTCCTTCTATCCCTCGTTAGATGAAGGTACGGAATCGGCCGAGTTGTGGCGAAAGTAGCGGATTCACCCGAGGATTGCCGATTGACCGAGTACCGTGTATTAATCAGGATCATTATCTTGTATGCACTTGACAGTTTGTCCTTAATACGCTTGTAAGTCGAAAAGTAAACAACGATGGCATTGACAGTTCAGAAGTTTCAAACTGTAGGTCCTGTAGAACAGGATGAAGACGTCGAAAATGAAAATGTACATCCTAATGATATAGGTAAAATTATCTCAATGTATTTGAAGTATTTTTCGTTTATGAAATTGATTTTTTTCATTAAAAGCTGATCCGGAACTGACCTGTTTGGACACGGACTCGACCAGTCCTAAAAGCCTAAGGCTTGGTATATAATTTTGGACCGATGTGATTATTGTATAGTTTGTTTTGAAAATTATGATCTGTTTACTCTCTTCGTGCAGACAGATATTTAAAAAAACTGTCCAGAAACAGCATAATTTTAGTACAACATAGGAGCAGTAGAACATTGTTATAAAATCTTGCATAACAGCAGGTTGCAGTGAAATATTAAAGATATACATGTACTGATATACAAAGTCAAGATGCTTATTTTTTTCTCAAAAATAATGTTCTTCATATGACATCACATAATGTACATATAGTTTCTCGAATTCTTACTTAATTTATCCTTTTCCAGATCTGTTGATTATTTTTATTTAATCAACTTGTGGTTTGTTTGATCTGTTCTTCTTTGGGCAAAATTCAATTATCACAGCAAACATTTTTGCAGTTCGAACCCGCTCTCTGCACTCGACTCTTAATTGACTAGGATTGTCAGTTTTCCTATCGAAGGTCGGTGCCCATTATGGCGCCAAATCAAATGAAAAAATTATCCACCATGCCCATACAGAAAAAATTATAGGATGGCCAACTGCATTGCTCAACTGGCCGCCAGTTGAACTAACAGTTGAGGGCCAGTTGAGGGCTAGCTGGCCATCAGTTGAGCAAATAGTTGAGGGCCAGTTGAGGGCTACCTGGATTTTTGCCATGCAAATTAGGAAGCCCTCAACTATCAATGCTCAACTTTATGCAAATTAGTTGAGCAATGTTGAGAAAATATCATAGTTGAGGGCTAGGTGTCCAACAGTTGAGCAATTAGAGTTGAGGGCTATCTGGCCAACAGTTGAGGACCAGGTCATTAAAAGTTGAGGGCTAGGTGGCCAATAGTTAAGGGCCAGGTCATTAAAAGTTGAGGGCTAGGTCTTTAAAAGTTGAGCGTTATCTGGTAATTGCAAACTGATGACTACACATTGTAGAAAAAATAAATTTAAAATTGTGTATTTTTATAGCCAAAATACTGCTGAAAGATCTCAACTCACAACAGACTACAAAAAAATTGAATGCTTTATCCTTGCTTTTTAAAAGTTATCTAGTAAATAAAAATAGATCTCTAGTTTTATACCAAATTCATTATATTACAATATTCTTATTTTATTAGTAATACTTTCTAAAACAAATTGTCTTAATAATAAAATAAATATGTCTCCTGTCTTACACATTTTGATAATATATAAATTAATGCATAAATATCATGAATATATTGTCTCAATTTTTTCTTCACTCTAAAAAGTTAAGAAGACACTTTAAATATCACTATTTTCATGATTTTGAACCAAAAGAGCATATACACTTATTCAAAATGGTGGGAAATTCTAATCCAATGTACTTACCAAAAGATGTTTCCAGAAATATGTGTTAAAACATCAATATTCCTAAATCCAAGAGTCATGTCATCACAAGAATACACTGCACTGTTCAACATGTTCAATGTCAATACAGTTTTTTGTAACTTTTTTTATCTACATCAATTGTAAAATTCGTATTTTATTCCTGATAGCTAGAAGACATCTTTGCTTGCCATGTGCATGCTCAAGCCCAGTTCAAATTTTAAATGTTTGAGGTTGTTTATGGTATTGTGACAGTGTGATCCCTTTGAGATTTGCCCCTAATAATAACTGTTAATTACCTCAGTCTTGAATATTTGATATATCTTATAATAAAAGAAATACTGTTTGTTTTTTATCTTTATGTTAAAGTTATAGTTAAGTTAAAATACAGAAAATGTATAAAAACATGTGCTTCCCTTAATTTTGCCTCAAACTTTGTGTACATAGTTAGATAATACTTCCTGTCCATTTGCACTACTACACAGAGAAAACAGATGGCACATAACATTTTATCACCAGGTCATATTTCTAATTGCTCAACTATAAAAAAAAATCGTAAGGGTTCCATGGAACCCAGTGTCTCGCCTACTTTTGCTGTTAATCGCAGGCTCAACAAAAATGAGGAAAAAAAATAATAACAATATTCCTTTCGATACAATCTTTTGATTGTAAGAAGCTTCTGTCCAAGTTTGGTAAAAATCCAGGATAGTTTATTAATCTAATAAATGTTTTAAATCTTTAAATGCAGACTGTATGTAATGTTAACTGGAAGAAAAACTAAGTCCATTTATAAGTAAAATACAGATAAACAGGTACAAAATTTTGACAAAATTTCCTTCTAGATACTAGCTTTTGATCATAAACAAGCTTCTGACCAAGTTTGGTACAAATCCAGGATAGTTTAAGAAAGTTATTATAATTTTAAAAACTTTAACCACAGAGTGAATGTAATGTCGACTGGCAGAAAAACTAAGTCCATTTATAAGTTAAATACGGAAAAAATGGAAATTTGTTTTTTACAAATTTACTTCTGGATACTATCTTATGATCATAAACAAGCTTCTGTCCAAGTTTGGTAGAAATCCAGGATAGTTTAAGAAAGTGATTAAAATTTTAAAAACTTTAACCACAGAGTGAATGTAATGTTTCCTGGCAGAAAAACTAAGTCCATTTATAAGTAAAATACGGAAAAACAGGATTTTTTTTTTTTTACAAAATTTAATTCTGGATACTATCTTATGATGATAAACAAGCTTCTGTCCAAGTTTGGTAGAAATCCAGGTTAGTTTGAGAAAGTTATTAAAATTTTAAAACTTTAACCACAGAGTAAATGTAATGTTCCCTGGCAGAAAAACTAAGTCCATTTAAAAGTAAAATACGGAAAAACAGGATTTTTTTTTTACAAAATTTAATTCTGGATACTATCTTATGATCATAAACAAGCTTCTGTCCAAGTTTGGTAGAAATCCAGTATAGGTTAAGAAAGTTATTAAAATTTCAAAAACTTTAACCACAGAGTGAATATTTGTGGATGCCGCCGACGACGACGCCGACGGAATGTAGGATCGCTATGTCTCGCTTTTTTGACAAAAGTCGAAGGCTCGACAAAAATCAAAGTCTGAATGCTCAACTTTTCCTCAACTACAAAAAATTCAAAGTCTGAATACTCAACTTTATGAAAACCAAAGATCAATTGCTCAACATTTTCTCAACTTAATGGCCAGCTTCAGTTGAGGGCCAGTTGAGCGACATCTATCAAACATACAGTGCTTGGCCAGGTTTGAGTTGAGCTAAGATGCTCAACACCTAGCCCTCAACTATTTTGCTTAAAACAGCTAGCCCTCAACTGTCCGCCACATGGCCATCAGCTGGCCCTCAACTTTTTTTTCTGTAGGGGGCATGCCTTACATAGAAACAGGGTTTCCGCTGGCGGTCGCCATTTTCGCATTTTGTGAAAAAAATAATAATTATGGCGATTAAAATTCATCATTTGGCGAAAGAAATATGAATAACGATTTAATTTCATCCATCTTGTTTATTTATTTTTTTTGGGGTTTCTCGGACTTTACCTGATCAGACAATACTCGGAATTCACCTTGAAGTCGTTAAGATTTTGACAGAAAATCAATAATCAGCTGATTGCATTTTATGGCTGTAGGCAACAAAGGACTAATTAATAAAGGTGTTGATTGTATTGTTTGACAAAATGATATGGTAAAATGGCGTCCGTAACATGTCACATAAAGGATTTATTAACCACTTTGTGACGCACGTGTTTGAAGCCAACTTTTGATGTTTCCTCTCCTTTTAACAATGGGCCGGATAGGAAAACTGTTAAAACTTTATCCTTCAACTTTGATATAGATAATTGATTTGAAAGGGTACTTTAAAGACTTTAAATAAAGTCATTTTGGCTACGCACGTGTTTCAAGCATATAGTTTTAAGCTCAATTTTTTCATTTACGATGGTCCAGAAAAGAAAACTGTCATTATGAAGAAATATATTCAACACTTTGGGAACAATCCCTCAAATAAGGGGTAACCCTTCAATGTAATGACTATCCCTTTAATGAGGGATCAATTTCAAGTGATAAAAAAATTGTTTTGTTGTAAAAACCACTTCTTAGTACAAAAGGCAACATATTTATATTATTTGAAGAAACTTTTCACAAAGAACTATCCATCTATCTGATATTATGTTCAAAACATGTCCAAGAATTTTGTTATATTCCTGGATTTATATCATCTTTATTATTAAAAGTAATTGGACACCTCTTTTAGAAAAGTTGTTCCAAATACAATCAACAATGATGAATTTCCCCCCTTTTAAGTTAAAAAGCAAAGTTTTTCTTTTTAAAAGTAAAAGTTTATTGTTAATTCATTACAATGTAGACTAAAAGATAAGTTTACGAAAATTATCATAGACAACAATGGGGCAAATTAAACTCATCTTTTTTTTGTTGTTGCGGAAGGGGGTAGAAAGAAGGAAAATGTTAAACAAAAAATATATTTAAGTTATATATGGCAAAAAAAATAATAAAGTGGCGAAAAATAAATTGTTTTGGCGAAAGAGGTGGCGAAAAAATTATTCGCCCAGGGGAAACCCTGCATAGAAAGAACACAATTTTTTGCAAATCTTTGAAAAAGAAGGATTAAGTTTGTCCGCATATTGTCAAAAATCATTAGAGAAACAGATTATCAGACATGGGGTAATTGAAATATGTAATGGTAATTGACTGTAATTAATTACAATTTCTCAAGTAATTGAATGTAATGTGTAATTGAGCACTTCTTCAATTACATGTAATTGAAAGTAATGAATTACATAGGCAAAATTGTCTGTAATTTACAATTACTTTTCAATTACAACTCAATTACATTTAAATTTTGGATCAGAAAACTTTAATCTTGTATTTTCTCAAAAAATGATTAAAAGCCATGACCTTAGTAAATGTAGTAAGTTGACAAAGCAAAGCCTATACACAGTATACTCTTTGTAGTTACAAAACCATGGGAGATTCTTTATTTTGTATTGAATGAACAAAAAGAAAAAAAAAAAAAAAAAAGATTGTAGAAACATGCCATAATTTATTGCTTAATAGAAACCATTAGTAAGTCACTGTCTTATACCTTAATTAGCTTGTTACCTACATGTATATTCAGATAGATATTGTTAGACAATGATTTAACATTATCAACTTTAAAGGACATAGTCAATCAATAAATATAACCTCTGGCTATTTGTTTTATTATAAACTATATAATGACTGTTTTTACAACAGTTATGTTTGCTTGTTTAACAGGTGTTAGTATATGTAAGTCTAGGTTAGTCTATGAAAAGGTATATACTATGAAATTTAGAGGGAGGGGGTTGCCCCGAGCTCTTAATTTCATAGTATATACCTTTTCATAGACTATCCAATTTAGCACATATTTACAACTCGAGTAACCTTTCATTGGTCTATTGATAGTTTATTTTTGCTGACTACTTGTATCACTGGTGTTTGTAAAACGGAGCTCATTAACGACGTTTTTTAAATCTACTCACTAGTATCATTGTAAAATATGTGATTTCAAAAGGCCCTTGACTCCAGAATGAAAAGATGGTAGCTGCTGGTGTAAGTATGTTTATTGGTATAAAGCGGTGTTTTACTATACATGTACTTCCTTACATGGTAATTAAGATGACAAAATAAATTGACCAAAAGCAGGCAATAATTAAATTGCATTGGAAGCTTATCATGTCTCAAAACATTTTTCAATTTCACAGATAAACTAAAGCTATAATAAATTTGAAACATATAGATAGTATGCAGTGGCGGATCCAGGAGGGGGGGGTCTGGGGGTTTGAAAATCACCATTTTTGGATGATCAAATGACAATGCTTTTGAATGGGGACATATGGTTGGAACCCCCCACTCCTTATTCTGGGTTGGAACACCCTCTTTTAAAAATGACTGGATCCCCCCCTGGTACGTCCCAAAGATAGTCTAGCGGATAGTCATTAAAAAGCAACTACCAATAGATCAAAGATTCTAGGGTTTGTGTTTTTTTTTATTATTTCAAAGTACAAACTAAAAGATGTATCAGAACATGTATATACATATATATATATAGGTGGCACATTCTCTTCAGACATTATTACGGTTTTTCAATTCATGACATCGTCCTGAACATGCATGAAATATTTGCCACTGGACATTAAGCAACCAATAATTAATCAATCAATCAATCAATTCATGACGAAATAGATCAAGTTGCCTTAATTTCCCTTCACAAGGTTTCATACATGTAGTACACACTTTTTTGTGTACAAAGTAATTGCATGGATGATAAGTTATCACAATTTTAAGATGACGTTGTACTCTAATCAAGGTATAAAGAACCATATTTGTTACTCTTTATTTAAATGAAAGAAACTTGCAATCGTCAAAAACATTTTTTAGATCCGAAGATTTTAATTGCAGGATATTAAAAAAACAATGTGAAAACTATATTACAAACTTTTTAATTTAACTTGGAACACAGCATTTTATTTCAAAAAAGCCAGTGGCAATTTTTGTTTTAATATCTTGATTACGATACAATGAACTCTTACCCTTGTGGTCATTCATGCGTAGTTACTTAGTACACTGAAAAAGTATGTACTATGAAAATAAGAAGGCAAATTCTAGCAATTTGATTGGACGAGAAGTTGTAAGTATGTGCTAAGAGAATGATAATCCCTTTCTTCATGATTAAGTACGAGCGTTAGCGAGTACTTATCATGAAGTAAGGGATTATCATTCTCTTACAAACTTAGAATATTGTAAAGTGCTCAAGGCTCAAATGATTTCTTGATTGGTTGTATTCAGGAATTAGTTTCATTGTCATTGCAATGTTTATAATTGATGCATGACTTCCTTTTTCGGCATTTCATTTATGGATTAGTTTTATTGATGTAAGGACTTTCTTTTCATTTGGGAAATATAGACATTAGGTGACACAACAGTACAAAGAAAAGGTAGGAATTGTATATGTTTCCCAATTGAGAGTATGACTGTAGATCATGTAATATTTTAGTGAGGAATTATCCTTTTTTTATTTACAGTCTAAATCAATAAATACTTTTGAGTTACAACTAATTTTATTTCATAGCCAATATTTTGATCCGGCTTTTTAAATCAAATACTATTTCATTCAGTCGGGGGAATGTTCAAATAAAATGCCTTTAAAAGTTTTAAATATATTCAAAACTTAAATTAAATTCTTGGTTTTTAGCGGATTTTCGAAGGAAATATCGGTTATTAAAATGGTGATGTATGGCGGGCGGCTGGGCGGATCTACGGGCGGCTGCCAAACAGTGTCAGCACAATAACATGAAAACGCTTTAACAAATTTTTTTCAAATTTAAATATGTTGTTTCCTAGGACTTAATGAAGGTCTAGTTCAATTTTCAAGATTTTAGTATTTCTCCTTTTTGAGTTATCACCATTTTTAATATCCAAAAGTGGAATTTTTAAATATTTTACTCTTGTTATCATGTTATGGTTTGTCTCATCTCACAATAAAAATTGGAGTGACAGATTTATTTGAAAATTATCTATTTCCTAAGTTGTAATGATTATAAGCTATATCATTAGACATTTTGAAGATTATTACATTATTAATTATTATATATGTAATGTTAGAGTACTATATATGTTAAACCATAGTTCTGTTCAATTAGATCTGGGAAATATTTTAGCATATGATAATGATTTATTTTCATTATTAATTAGATCTTGGAAATATTTTAGCATACATGTATGATAATCATTTGAGTGACAGATTTATTTGAAAATTTTCTGTTTTCTGATAAGATCTGTAGGACTGTATATATAAAGTTTGAAACTTACTAGTAGGACTGTATAAATGAAGTTTGGAATTTACTGTTCATTATTAGACATTTTGTAGATAATTAAGTGTCCCTAAATCATATATATTCTTACCCCCACCCCCCTTCAATTTGAGAATGTGCTTTTATCTTGTAAATGGTCGAGATCCCCACCCCTAAACCATATATATTCTTGTATGGGACAATAAAACAAATCAAATGAAATCTAGGGGAAGTCCAGAGGGGTTGCCCCCCCCCCTTCTTTTTGAAAACTTGTAAACCGTCCAGATCCCCACCCCGAAACCATATATATTCTTGTATGGGACAATAAAACAAATCAAATGAAACAAAAGGTGAGTCCCCTGGGGTCAACCCCACCCCCTCCTGTTTAAGAACTTGTAATGGTCGAGATCCCCACCCCTAAACCATATATATTCTTTTATGGGAAAATAAAACAAATCAAATGAAATATAGGGGAAGTCCATGAGGGTAACCCCCACCCCCCTTCTTTTTGATAACTTGTAAACAGTCAAGATCCCCACCCCGAAACCATATATATTCTTGTATGGGACAATAAAACAAATCAAATGAAATATAGGGGAAGTCCACAGGGGTAACCCCAACCCCCTTCTTTTTGAAAACTTGTAAACGGTTGAGATCCCCACCCCTAAAATATATATATTCTCCTATGGGACAATAAAACAAATCAAATGAAATTTAGGGGAAGTCCCCTTGGGTAACCCTGACCCCCTTCTTTTTGAAAACTTGTAAACGGTCAAGATCCCCACCCCGAAACCATATATATTCTTGTATGGGACAAGAAAACAAATCAAATGAAATAAAAGGCGAGTCCTCTGGGGTCACCTCCACCCCTCCTGTTTAAGAACTTGTAAACGGTCGAGATCCCCATCCCCTAAACCATATATATTCTTGTATGGGATAAAAAAACATTTCAAGAAGATTTGAATGACATACAGGGTCAATGCATATCACAAACCAATTTGTACATAAATTGAATAAATATAGGGTTCTTTGAAATGCTTAATCTAATCCTGTATTTCTTTTCATTATTAATAAGATAATACCACATTGAGATCCAAAGGGTCCTAAATTAAACTTTTGTTTAATTTCATCAAAAATTGAATTCTTTTGTTCTTTGATATGCTGATTCTAACAATGTTTGAGTGTTAAATCATATCTAATTTTAGAGAACTTAGTCATCACTGGTTGTTCTTAGTCATCACTGGTTGTTGTTATTATATTATTGATTATAATTTGAAAAATTGCATCATATCTTATTTTAGAAAAATTTTATCCAGTATGAGTTATTTCCCTTTGCACAGAAAATATTATATATAAAATTAACCTGTGTTTCATTTCAATATAAATTAAATATACACAGGGTTCTTTCAAATGCTGAATCTAAACCTGTATTTAAATATTGGATTTTTGGGCCCAGTTTTCAAGTTGGTCCAAATCTGGGTCCAAAATTAAACTTTGTTTGATCCAACAAAAATTGAATTTATGGTGTTCTTTTAATGCTGAATCTAACCATGTATTGAGAGATTTTGGATTGTAGGCTCCTTTATCAAATTGGTCCACATTGAGGTCCAAAGGGTCCTAAATTAAACTTTTGTCTGATTTCATCAAAAATTGAATTCTTGGGTTTCTTTGATATGCTGATTCTGTATGTACTTAGATTTTGGATATTGGACCATAATAGGTAAATGTCCAATTTCAAATATTTCAGTTCTTTGACCACATTCATTTTGTGTCACAAACCTATGCTGTGTCAAATATTCAATCACAATCCAAATTCAGAGCTGTTTTAAGCATAAATGTAGTGTCCATACTTGTTGAACTGTTCAGGGTTTGACCTCTGCAGGAAAATCCAGTTTGCTGTCACTCTGACAGCCTCTTGTTTTTTTTAATTTTATCGGAATATTGGAAATAACTATTCTTCACAACCACTGGTCCAGTAATCAGAATTTGGGAAAACTAAAGATTTAGGTTATTTTTTATTTAAAACTTTTTTTTCTTTTTTTGCATTGCTTTGATATTATTAAATTTTTTAGTAATTTTAAGTTATTAATATTTTCATAATAACATTAAAGATACCAATTTTACTGCACCAGTAAACTTCAACTTATTCTGATTTTTTTTTGTTTGTTTCACAATTCAACTTTTAGTCAGTTTCAATCACTGTGTGATAAATCCTTTCAATCTGATAAATGTGCTTTCGGGCAGTTGTAACTCATTTATAGAAACTCTTTGTTTTGAACTGTAAATAGACCTAAATAATAGGATAATCCCTTACTAAACATGATTTACATTCATTCTTCACAATTAAGAGACATCAAATCCTACAATTCCATTGGTCGAGAGCACTTTGCAATATTCTAAAGCCAATTAGAGAGAGATAATAAAATATACCTCTAGGTGCATGATTTTTTTCAAATCCATTATTTGTGATTAAAATAAAGTATATTTTTTAAAAAAGTCAGGCTTTCTTAATCATTTCTTTAGGAAAAATAATTTTAATAAGTTGTGATCAAAATAAAAAATCATTCCAAAATATTAAAATTAGGGCTCTCTTTTTGTATCATTTTCAATGAAATACATTTGTACATTCAAATATAAAATTTCAATAGGTAATTACAACAAAATTTAATATTTTCAAAATATTGAATAAGGCTTTTTATCATTTTGAACATTAAATTAAACCAGACTCTTGTCCTAACGATTCCTGATAGACAAAGTATTATGTGCACTTCAGATTTATATATGTTTTTTCCTGTAACACACCAGAAATCTAACTTTGCATCTTCTTTGGTACTGTCTGAATTTGAAAATAGTCGCTGTAGATCTCATTTGTTATTACTATAAAGCAATGTATGATATTTATGTACAAATCATAGAATAAATGCATGTTTTTATACGACTGCAAAAAAATTTTGTGGTCGTATATTGGTATGACGTCGTCGTCGTCCGAAGACACATTAGTTTTCGCACTCTAACTTTAGTTTAAGTGAATGGATCTCTATGAAATTTTACCATAAGGTTCAATACCACAAAAGGAAGGTTGGGATTGATTTTGGAGGTTATGGTACCAACAGTTAAGGAATTAGGGGCCAAAAATAAGCATTTTTGTAACTTCCAGACAATAACTTGTGTGTAAGTGTATGGATCTCTCTGACATTGTACCACAAGGTTCCATATCACAAAGGGAATGCTGGGATTGATTTTGGGGTAATTGCCTCAAAATTTTAGGAATTAGGGGCCAAAAAGGGCAAAAATAAGCATTTTCTAGTTTCAGGACAATAACTTGTGTGTAAGTGTATGGATCTTTCTGAAATTGTACTACAAGGTTCCATATCACAAAGGAAAGCTGGAATTGAGTTTGGGGTAATTGCCCGAAACTTTTAGGAATTAGGGGCCAAAAGGGACCAAAATAAGCATTTTGTAACTTCCAGACAATAACTTGTGTGTAAGTGTATGGATCTCTCTGACATTGTACCACAAGGTTCCATATCACAAAGGAAGGCTGGGATTGATTTTGGGGTAAATGCCTCAAAATTTTAGGAATTAGGGGCCAAAAAGGGCAAAAATAAGCATTTTCTAGTTTCAGGACAATAACTTGTGTGTAAGTGTATGGATCTTTCTGAAATTGTACTACAAGGTTCCATATCACAAAGGAAAGCTGGAATTGAGTTTGGGGTAATTGCCTGAAACGTTTAGGAATTAGGGGCCAGAAAGGGACCAAAACTAAGCATTTTCTAGTTTCCAGACAATAACTTGTGTTCAAGTGTATGGATCTCTGAAAATGTACTGCAAGGTACCATACATCAAAGGGAAGGCTGGGATTGAGTTTGGGGTGATGAATCATAAGGGGTTCAAAAATTTGGGGGATTTTTTTTTTTTTTTTTCCTTTTTTCCTTTTTTTTTTTTAAAATTTTCCATTTTAAGTTGGTTATTTCTGATTTATATTTAAAAGCAAATAATAATGATATGGCAGGAGATACACACCAAACAGGATGTGTAAATTATTATATAATAAGTATTGTGCAAAAGCAAGAAATTTTCAATTGCACAGTATTGCGCATAGCAAGAAATCTTCAATTGCACAGTATTGTGCAATAGCAAGAAATATCCAATAGCACAATATTGCGCAATAGCAAGAAATTGTCAATTGTACAGTATTGCGCAATAGCAAGAAATATTCAATTGCACAGTATTGCGCAATTGCAAGAAATATTCAATTGCACAGTATTGTGCAAAAGAAGATACTTTGTATAATTGCTTATTTCTTGACCAATTTCAATGGGGTTTTATTCTTGAATTCTTGGGGTTCTTTAATATGCTGAATCTAACCGTGTATTAAGTTTTTGGATTTTGGGCCCCACTTTTAAATTGGTCATCATTGAGGTTCAAAGGGTCCAAAATTAAACTTTGTTTGATTTCATCAAAAGTTGAATTATTGGGGTTCTTTGATATGCCGAATCTAACCCTGTATTTAGATTCTTAATTTTTGGTCCCGTTTTCAAATTGGTCTACATTAAGGTCCAAAGGGTCCAAAATTAAATTTAGTTTGATTTTAACAAAAATTGAATTCTTAGGGTTCTTTGATATGCTGATAAAAAGTATTTAGATTTTTGATTAAGGGCCCAGTTTTCAAGTTGGTCCAAATCGGGGTCCAAAATTAAACTTTGTTTGATTTCAACAAAAATTGTATATATGGGTTTCTTTGATATGCTGAATCTAACCATGTATTTAGATTTTTGATTTTTGGGCCCCGTTATCAACTTTGTCCACATTGAGGTCAAAAGGGTCCAAAATTAAACTTTGTTTGATTTCATCAAAAATTGAACTCTTGGGGTTCTTTGATATGCTGAATCTAGCCATGTATTTAGATTTTGAATATTGGACCATAATAGGTGACTGTCCAATTTAAAATTTTTAAGTTCTTAGACCACATTCATTCTGTGTCAGAAACCTATGCTGTGTCAAATATTTAATCACAATCCAAATTCAGAGCTGTATCAAGCTTGAATGTTGTGTCCATACTTGCCCCAACTGTTCAGGGTTCGACCTCTGCGGTCATATCAAGCTGCGCCCTGCGGAGCATTTTATTAATATTTTATTTAAATTTTCCTTTCAAAAGTAATTGAAGTAATTAATTACATTTGCCAAGTAATTGGTAAGTAATTAATTACATTGGAAAAAAATGTCAGATGTAATGTGTAATTTAATTGAAGATTTTGTAATTGTAATTGAATGTAATTAATTACTTTCAAAAGTAATTGACCCCATGTCTGCAGATTATACCACCAAATCTTCTTGCAAAATAATTATATGTATCCACTCTAGGGAATAAAAATAGAGGAATTAGATGGAACTTAACAACAATGCTGGAAGATCTTGAATTTGCTGATGATATAACTCTACTTTCAAGTAATGCTGACCATCTACAATAGAAAACCCAAGATGTAGCCAAATATGCACACCAAATTGGATTGAACATCAGCAAGAAGAAAACAAAAACAATGCAGCTTACATCTACCTTCACTGCAATCAAACTAGAGGGTGAACCACTAGAAGAAGTAGACGACTTTGCCCATCTGGGCAGTATTCTCAGCAAAAACAATGCAACAGAAAAAGACATCTCAAACAGACTCCAGAAGGCCAGAACATCTTTTCACCAACTAAATAAAATATGGCGGACAGGCAACATAAGTGAAAAAACAAAAATAAAGATCTACCAGAGTAATGTGCTTTCTATCTTGTTATATGGTACAGAATGCTGGAGAATAACACAGAAAGACAGCCAGAGACTCTCTGGATTTCACACCAAATGTATGAGGAAAATTTGTAAGATATATTGGCCAGCAAAGATATCTAATAAAGAACTGTACGAAAGAACAGGACAAAAAGATCTGATGACCACCATAAAACAATGGAGATTCAGATGGCTAGGACACACTTTAAGAAAAGACCAGAATAACATCACCAAAAAAGCTCTGAAATGGACACCATCAGAATGTAAAAGAAACAGAGGAAGACCTAAAGAAACATGGAGAAGGGCAATTGACAGTGAATTTAAAAGCGTGGGAAAGACCTGGGGTGAAATGGAAAAGATTGCAAAGGACAGACAACAGTGAAGAGACCAGGTATCAGCCTTATATGCCAGCTGGCATGAACATGATGAAGAGGATTAGTTAGTTAGTTAACTCTCAGGAGTAAAATTTTTAATATTTAAAAAGCTCAGCGAGCCTCGCATTTTTATTTTGAAAATTTAGCTGTTTCAAGTAGAGAAATATCATATCACACTTAATGCAGTGGTAGAATCTATACTTTTCAATAACATATTATAACGTCAAGCAATTTGCAATGCTTTAAAGAAAATATGTTTTTTCAACGAAACGCCATGATATGAAATTTCGACAGGGTGAAATATGTATGGGACCATTCAACCGTTTCCCTAACCTGGTGCAGTTCTGTAACAGTATGTATACAACATTAAACTGCAAAAAATCAGTTGAGTTCTGTTCATGACAGGGAATATATTTCCTACCCTTCAAGTGGGATCTGAATAGAACCCCCCTCCCCACACCGACTTAGAGCTCCATATTCTCAAACTTAGTCATATTAACACAATTTTTTATTGGAATTGAAGTGTATTAACTTTTGTTTCAAAAGAAATTATCGTTTATAGCTGATATACTGATATATGCATTACTGTAAACCGAAAATTAAAATAGTTTTTTTTATTAAAAGTCCTTTTAAAATACAACTTAAAGAATTAAGAATTGTATCTGTTTTAATACAAGTTGTGCAAACAAGTCCATATCCATGCATTTCAGTGATTGTCTCATTGATGAGGACATATACAGTGATTTTTTGCATTTATTTGCAACAAAGTTTCTTGAGTGCTTAGAACTTTCTAAAGTGTTTTTCTTGTATTGTAATTCATGCACCTGAACTTAGTACTGGTCAAATTTTTCTTTTAAGTTTAGAATTTTAGGCATGTACATTCTATTTCTGACATTTTTATGCCCCCGCCGCTAGGCAAAGGTGGCATTAAGTGTTACCCTCGTACGTCTTTCCATCCCATCTTTTTTTCTGCACTCTAACTTTAGTTTTCCTCATCCAAATTTTATGGAACTCATACACAATGCTAAGAACCAAAACGCGCTGACTTAGTTCAAATTTGGACAGTGAGTCACTTACCTTTCTAGAGTTATGCCCCTTTATAACTTTAAAAATTGCAATTTTTTTTGTTTCCCCAATCAAACTTAAGTTTGCCTCATGCAAATTTTATCAGACTCATACACAATGCTAAGAACCAAGACTTGCAGGCAGAGTTCGAATTTGGGCTGTGAGTTACTTACTGTTCTAGAGTTATGCCTCTTTATAACTTTGAAAATTGGAAAAAAAATTTGTTTCCACAATCAAATTCCCATGCAAATTTTATGAGACTCATACACAATGCTAAGAACCAAGACTTGCAGGCAGAGTTCGAATTTGGGCTGTGAGTTACTTACTGTTCTAGAGTTATGCCCTTTATAACTTAGAAAATGGCAAATTTTTTCGTTTCCACACTCTAACTTAAGTTTGCCTCATGCAAATTCTATGAAACTCATACACAATGCTAAGAACCAAAACTTGCAGACAGAGTTTGAATTTGGGCAGTGAGTGGAATTTTTTTTCGTTTCCACACAAGCAATGACATCATATGCTCTCAAAAGTATTTTCATGTATTATAATAAGCAAGCTTGAGCGGGAGTATTCGTATCCTCAGACAAATTCTTCTTTTATTTTAAATAGATTTTTAACATTTATTTTAAATGAAATATATTAAATCTACATCTTAACTACTATATTTGAGTGCATTGTTTGTTAAACAGTCGTTTTTGACTGGTTGGTGTATATAGTGACGGGTCATAATTCATCCTGATATAATGGGTAGTCGTATCTCCATTGGAGATTAATTATCGACATCATTTGTATACAAGGTCGAATGATTAATGATTGTATTTACTACATGTAGTATACATGCAACATTGTAACTTGTACACAATTAGAGATTTTTGTTTGTTTCTTGTTGTTTGGTTGGATATTAGTTAGTTCCTTTGTTAGTGAATGATTTGTTGAATATCAGTTAAAAAGATGGAATATACAAAGGCGGCAATAACAAAATCATAAGTCCAATTAAAACAGACAACACTATGCCCCCCCAAAAAAACGACAAAGACAAACAATAATGCATGTTTTCCTGTTTGAATTGTTTACACTAGTCATTTTGGGGCCCTTTATAGCTTGCTGTTCGGTGTGAGGCAAGACTCCGTGTTGAAGGCTGTACTTTGACCTATAATTTGTTTACTTTTTAACAGGCTATTATTTCAACTTGGAATTATTTTTAATTATGGAATTTTCATAATATCTTGTGCTTGAAATTTTTAATAAATTCCATGTTTATTCTGTATTATAATGTTTTGAGCGGTGCATAACACTTTTCAAACAATGTATTTTGTGTAGATCATAAGTGTTGTATCTGTTTTAATACAAGTCCATATCCATGCATTTCAGTGATTGTCTCATTGATGAGGACATATACAGTGATTTTGCATTTATTTGCATTCTATTGAAAATGTGCTATCTTCTTTGTAATAGAAAGTGTTGTGCGCTGACAGAACATTAAAATATAAAATAAACATGGAATTTATTAAAAATTTCAAGCACAAGAAATTATGCAAATTCCATAATTAAAAATAATTCCAAGTTGAAATAATAGCCTGTTTTTTACACATTGTGACTTGGATGGAGAGTTGTCTCATTGGCACTCATACTACATCTTCTTATTTCTATGTAATAAAACATTTATACAGAAAAAAGAGCATTGAGCAATACAAATTCCACAAAAACCATGTGGTGAACTCAAGTGCTCTTGAAGGGTCAGCAGTAAATTCTTATACTATTTCAGTGTAAATACATTTATTCACCACAGGCAGTTTATATCAGATTAGCTGCATTTTTTTTTTAACATATTTACAACGTGTACATACATGTAGAAGGCATATCTAGGTCGTAAATGGATATCATTTGATATCTTAAAGCTATTCCCCCTTAATTGCTTTGTTTTCATTGTACATGTGCACAAGTGTACACATTCTTCTTTCCCTTTTTGTGGCAGTTTCTAACCTTGCAATCAAAAATGATCTAAAGAGAGTCGTAAATGGTGGGTAATCGCATGGACAAACATGAAATAAAATGGTGATATCACTTTGAAGGAAAAATAGCTTACTGTTTATACATGTACATGTTGCTTGTTAACCAATTTGCTTGAACCGTGGTGAATAATGAGCTGCATCCATGAAAACATGTGAAAACAAAACGTCAAACAAATAAAAAATATAAAACCATAAATCTGAAGTTGAAATTTAGTAAAATTGACATGCATCATCATGATCTATCGCAATAATGTTGTCTTTTTTTTTTATATATCTTACTGACTATAAAAAATAATAGAAAATGGAAATGCAGAATATGTCAAAGAGACAAGAACCCAACCAAAGAGCAAAAAACATCCCAAGGCCACCAATGGGTCTTCAACACAGCGATAAAATCCTGCACCCAGAGGCAAATAATTTGGTCAAATTTTCAGAAGTATGACAAGAAATGTTAAAAGCACATCAAAATGCAATCACATGAAAGTGTGATTCCCTGAATTACGTATTTGAATAAGAAAGGGAGAGTTCCTAAAAGTAGCTCCAGTGTGAAATAAATTCGGGAGAAATTGACCCTTTATGTATTTCTTTCTCTTTTGTAGACATGGATAGACTGTATCCAAGAAGTGGACACAGAGCTGTAGTAGATGATAGTAATATGTATGTGTTGGGTGGTTATAATCCTCGCTTTAGACATGTAGAAAATTCTCCAGACACATATTACCCTTTATTCAAAGAGGTAATACATATAATATACATGATATATATTGTAGTAAAACATAGAGACATATATGCATGCAGAACTGCAGATGTCACATGTCACATGTGTACCATGATATAATGTTTGATATAATTAAGTCAGCAAGAAAAAAGTTGCGTGTGTTTCCATTTCCCTGAAATATTGATAAATCATGGTATTTCTTTTTTACTATTTATCTGAAATTATCACATACATTTTTTTTGTACTTAACAAGAATATGACACATTTTGCATCTAAAGGTAATACAGCCCATATCAGCATACACAGACTGATAACCTGTTGTCAAATTCTCCTTATGTGCCCTGTTAACTCTTTATTAGGGCCACACATGCTCCTATTCAGCCCCACTTCTAGTTGTCTGATAGTGATATGTTCAATTAATAAGCAAGCTTATGAAATTCAAGGTAAACTTTATTAATTTTTTTAATAAAATGATACTTTAATACTAAAAAAAAAGTTTCCTGAATGTTGATAAACGTCTTCTTTTAACATAATCGATCCTTTAAATAAACTTACAATCTAAGGGTCACAATTGAACACTGTAATTAGATCTTTGAATATTGTTTCTATCAGTATGAATATTATAAATATTGTTGTCAATAAAGTAAAACCCAACTAAATATTATTGTTATACACATGTTTTGTATGTAGGTTCACATTCTTACAATCTGTCAATACCCATTTTTAGCTCACCTGGCCCGATGGGCCATGTGAGCTTTTCCCAATAGGAGGGAAATATTCAGAATGTTCAGCTCTACCTATTGTCTATATATGTCAAAACTGTCAGACGACTTCTTATAGGAGTTATTGCCCATAAATGACAAATTTTACTACTTTTTTCCATTTCTGCCTATTATCTTGAAAACTATAATAGATAGAGAGAAACTTTAAACAGCAAAAATGATCAGCAAGACCAGATCTTCAAATAATTCAATTATCAGAAATCGTCAGCTGACTCCTTATTAGAGTTATTGCCCTTTAATTACGATTTTTACCTATTTTTTGCCAATTTGCCTCAAATCTTAAAAACTACAATAGATAGATAGAAACTTTAAACAACAAAAGTGATCAACAAGATAATTTCAACAAATAAGTCAACTGGTTGAATTCTTCAGTCGACTGGTCATTGAAGTTATTGCTCTGTAATGACGATTTTTACCAATTTTTGGCGTTTTTTGCCTATTATCTTGAAAACTATACATGTATAAGATAGATAGAAACTTTGAATAACAAAAATTACCAGCAAGACAAGATCTACAATCAGATCAAATTCTGCTGAAAAAGTTAGCGGATAGGAGTGATTGCCCTTAAATGACGATTTTTTTTTACCCTTTAATGTGTTTTGGGAAAAACTAAATAAGACAGAGAGAAACTGTAAACAGTAGTCTACAATGTTGAAGATCCGCATAGACCTAGTAGAGCGACACAGGCTCTTTAGAGCCTCTAGTTTGGCATTGCACAAAGTCATGTTTTGCTCAAACAGTCAATCTCGTCTTTACACTAAATCCATTGGATGTTAAATGTGTACTGATTAATATTTTAGTCTAAGATACATGATTTTTGTCTTGCGACGTTGTTGTGTTGGCATTCATTCAGTTGTCACAGCTGCAGCGTCAACAGTGTATTAGTTTGTGATTAGGTCAAGTTTATGGGGAACCACTAGTGGTAGGTCAATGATATTTGGTATGCAGTTGCATCAACATTGGTACATCTCATTTCCATAGAGATTATTTGGCCCTGCTCCCTCAATCATTGTTAATTGTGGAATTGACTTTGAAACTTTTGCTTAGTTTACATTTTTATATGACCGCAAAAATTTTTGCGGTCGTATATTGGTATCACGTCATCGTCGTCTTCGTCCGAAGACACTTGGTTTCCGGACAATAACTTTAGTGTAAGTAAATAGAATCTATGAAATTTAAACCGGACAATAACTTTAGTGTAAGTAAATAGAAATTTATGAAATTTAAGCACAAGGGTTTATAACCACAAAAGGAAGGTTGGGATAGATTTTTGGGGTTATGGTCCTAACAGTTTAGGAATTAAGGGCCAAAAAGAGGCCAAAATAAGCATCTATTTAGTTTCCAGACAATAACTTGTCTTTAAGTGTATGGATCTCTCTGAAATTATACACAAGTTTCTATACCACAAAGGGATGGTTGGGATTGGCTTTGGGGTTTATGGCTCAAACCATTTAAGAATTAGGGGCAAAAAAGGGAAAAAAACAAGGGTTTCCTGGTTAATGTACAAATAAGATAATTTAAAAGCAGTGTAAGGGAGGTAATCCAAACACAAACAATGTTTTAAATTATATATAAAGGAATGTTGTATTGTCTTGAGGTGATTAGCTGTCAGTTTACTTTAAGAATTTACTATTAAAATTATGATGATTAAGGAATATTGATTTTAGCCATGGTTATGTATGTCATTTTCTATTTTGAGACTTTTATGATGTATTTAAATGGATAATTATGATTGCAAACTGCAATGGAAATTTGAAATGAGATTATGATCATATCTTGAGGGTAAGAATTTTTTGTTTGGAAAAAGGGTGGGGAGGTGAAAAAAAAGGGGGTAAAAAGAAATTGTGGAGGGGACAATTTTTCTCATTTCAGATTTTAGAAATTAAAAGAAAATTTCTTCATATATTTTTTTTTTGCAAAATAAAGGGGATAAAAAGAAAAAAAAAAAGGGGGTAATTTTTTGTTGTTTTGTTTTGGGGTTGTTTGGAAAAAGGGTTGGGGTGAAAAAGGGGTGTAAAAATTGTGGGAGGGGGACAATTTTTTCTCATTTCATATTTCCTAAATTAAAAAGAAAATTTCTTCATATTTTATTTTTTTTTGCAAAAAATGAGGGGGTGTTAAAATTTTTGGAGGGGGGTCAATATGCAACAGCATAGTGTATTGCACAAAATAAAAAAAAAGGGGGGGTAATTTTTTTAATTTTTGGGAGGGGCCAATTCGCAACAGCATAGTGTATTACACAAAAGCAAAAAATTGAGTATAAATTCAAATCCTATAACCAATTCTATTTAAAGTTCTCAATGGTTTTGTTATAAAGAAATATTATATTCTTTTGAGGTGATTAGCTGTCAATTTATTTTTAGAACTTATATTAAATGCTGATGAAGGAATTTATTTTTAGATATTACTATTAAAATTTTGCGGATCAAGGTTTTATTTTTTTAACCATGACTATGATGTCATTTTCTATTTAATTATTTTATGATGTACCTAAATGAGTTTGGTTTGATGAAGGAATTTATTCTTAGATATTACTATTAAATTTTGCTGTTTTCTATTTTTAGCCATGACTATGATGTCATTTTCTATTTAATACTTTAATGATGTATTTAAATTTTCTATTTAATACTTTAATGATTATTTAAATGGGTTTGGTTTATTTTTTGCATTAGAGTTACCTCCCTTACAATGGTTTTGTTATAAAGAAATGTTTAATCTCTTGAGGTGATTAGCTGTACATTTGTTTTTTGAAGTTATATTAAATGTTGACAGGGAATTTTATTTTTAGATATTACCATGGAAGTATTATATTGACAGGAACTACTACGACCCGACTTCAAACGGTTCATCTGCGATGCCACGTGCCATTTAATGACATGTTAATTAACTTGAAACATGGCACTTTATTAATACACCAGCGTGTGGCACATTGCGATAATGATATGTGTCGGTTGTTTCCGTGATTACAGAAATAAACTAAGAAAGCAGATGTTGTCATAAATCCTAAGGAAACAGTTAGGAACAAAGATTTAAAAAAAAGATATTTTGATTATAGAGCAACTATAAGACTTTCTCCAAATCCAGGGTTGGTATAACACCATGTTAAATAAGGTTTTACGTGATATAAATTATCCTGACTGCCAAATATGTAGCCATGAATTTATTTCACACCAGTTTTTTTTTTTATATCACATGCAGCTAAATGTGTATATACTTTAAAGGATTTAGCTATATTTTTTAATATTTCTGAAATTTCATATTTAAGACTCTGAAGAATGCCCAATACAGCACTTGTGTATTTATCCCAAAAATATCAAACACATTGCTAGCCAAAATCAAAATTGGGTTGAGGGTAAATCTATGAATTTTTTTTTCGGATACAAAGTAATTAATTTTGTTTCGCAATATTTGATGCACTGGTGTACAATTTTCAATTTTCAATTTTATAATAAAATACCTTCAACAGAAACATCTTGCACTGAATAGCGTTCTGATTTTATGGACATGTATATGTAAAGTGCATTGTAAAACAGTTTTTTAAGTTTTTGATATAGATATATCTTTTTTTTTTAAGTATATATATCAAGTATTAGATTTACAGTAGAAGTTGATAACTTTAAGATTTGTCCTTCTGAGAAAACAAATACACGGGTCATAAGACTTTTTTTAAATCGTGGTCAAATCAGATACAGTCATTATTGCATAGTCATACATGTTCAGATGATAAAATACTGACCCTGACTTTACATGATCAGAAAGGTCTTTCAATTGCGGGTAGACATGAAGTTTTTATATTCACAATTAAAAAAATATTAACCAACATTATATAAATAGCTACATAACGTAGTTAGATCTCTGTTTTCTTCTGCTGTATTTTGTTGATTGGTACTTGCTCGATTAATTTTCGTATTTTAAACTGGAAATTTCTACTTTCCAGGTTTATCTAGTAACTAAACCATATAATCGTTGTAGTTCCTGTCAATATAATACTTCCATGATATTACAATTAAATTTTGCTGATCAAGGTTTTCTAATTTTAGCCATGACTATGATGTCATTTTCTATTTTTATACTTTTATGATGTATTTAAATGGGCTTTTATGGTTGCAAAGTCCATTGGAAATTTGAATTAAGATTATCATTTTTTGTGTTTTTTATATGCTGAATCTAACCATGTTGTTAGATTTTGAATATCAGACCATACTAGGTAAATTAAATGTCCCATTTCAAATTTTTAAGATCTTTGACCACATTTATTTTGTGTCAGAAACCTATATTATGTCAAAAATTTGATCACAATCCAAATTCAGACAGTATCAAGCTTGAATATTGTGTCCAAACTTTCCCCAACTGTTCAGGGTTTGACCTCTGCGGTCGTATCATGCTGCATTTTATTTGTACATGTATTAGTTTGTGATTAGGTCAGTTTTAAGGGGGACCATCCGTGGTAGGTCAATGATATTGGTATGCAGTTGTGTCAGCATTGGCACATCTCATTTCCATTCAGATTATTTTACCCTGCCCGCTTAGTCATGGTCTATTGACTTTGAAAATTTTGCTTAGTTTACATTGTTTGGATCCCCTCTCAGTCATGGTTCATTGACTTTGAATGTTTTGCATTATTTACATGTTAAATTTGTGAACGTCAATGATATTTGGTATGCAGTTGTATTGGCATTTTCAAGTCTCATTTCAATGGAGATTATATGCTCCCCCCAACCTTTCATCATGGTTCATTGACTTTGAAACTTTTACATAGTTTATAAGTTAAAGTTGGTGTTTAGGTTAGTTTCAAGGGAACCATTTATGATGGTATTTGACTATTTGGTATATATAATGCAGTTTTATAAGCATTAGCATTTCACATTTCCATGGAAGTTATTAGGCCCAGCACCTTCAGTCATGGTTCATTGATTTTGAATGATTTGCATAGTTTACATGTTTAAATATTGCCATTTTAATTCAAAATTTGCATAATACCATCAAAATTACAAAATGCGTGACATATCTCTGTGTCAACAGTTTATTTATTCGTTGTTATTGGCTTTGAACCAGCTTTTAGTAAGTGCGAGTACTCTCAGATCTGTATATTGTGTCTTTTGTGTTTTTGTTAGGTTTTTGTGCTTTGCATTGATCTGATGAGTTAAACCCTTTTCAACTGATTTTTATACGACCGCAGGTAGTATTATGTTATGGTGTTGTCTGCGTCTGTGTCTGAAGACATTTTGGTTCGCAGACAATAACTTGAGTATAAGTTAATGGATCTCTATGAAATTTTAGCACAAGGTTCCATACCAGTAAAGGATGGTTGGGATTGTTTTTGGGGCTATTGTCCTTGCTGTTTTGTAATTACGGGGCAAAAAAGGTCAGTTTTACTGGTTCATGGAAAATAAATTGGTTCGTTTGGTAAGTGTATGGATGTGTAAGAAATTTTAGTACAAGGTTCCATACCACATTGGAGGTTTGGGATTGATTATGGGGGTTATTGTCTTAGTTGTTTTTGTCTCACATGCGACGAAAGTCGCAGTATGCGAGTCATAGGTATAACTATCCGGAGTCGGAGACGGCTGCATAAACTATTTGTATAAAGCTTTATATTTCAGAAGGTAGAAGACCTGGATGCTTCATATCTTGTATGCAGATACCTTATGTTACGAAGTTTCCGTCAATGATATGTCCATTGTCCTTGACCCCATTTTCATGGTTCAGCGACTGCTTGAAAAATTTTTTTGAGTTTTTTGTCGTGTGAATTTCTCACTTATTATGACTAATAGGATAACTATATTTGGTAAATAGGGTCCTTGCAACATCTACATGTCTGTCAGACAGAGTTCACCTGACCTTGACCTCATTTCATGGATCAGTGATCAAGGTTAAAGTTACATGATTAGGTCTGTTTCTCAAATACTATAAGCAGTAGGTCAATTATATTTGGTGTATGGAATGATTGTAATGGGTACATGTCAGTCTGGCAGGTTTCATCTGATCTTGACCTCATTTTCATGGTTCATTGGTCAATGTTAAGTTTTTGTGTTTTTGTCTGTTTTTCAAGTACTATAAGCAAAAGGTCAACTATATTTGGTGTATAGAATGATTGTAATGGGTACATGTCTGTCTGGCATGTATCATCTGACCTTGACCTCATTGTCATGGTTCATTGGTCAATGTTAAGTTTTTGTGTTTTTGTCTGTTATTCAAGTACTATAAGCAAAAGGTCAACTATATTTGGTGTATAGAATGATTGTAATGGGTACATGTCTGTCTGGCATGTATCACCTGACCTTGACCTCATTGTCATGGTTCATTGGTCAATGTTAAGTTTTTGTGTTTTTGTCTGTTTTTCAAGTACTATAAGCATTAGGTCAACTATATTTGGTGTATAAAATGATTGTAAGGTGTACATGTCTGCCTGGCAGGTTTCATCTGACCTTGACCTCATTTTTATGGTTCAATGGTCAATGTTAAGTTGTTTTGGTCTGTTTTTCAAATACTAATAGCAATAGGTCAGTTATATTTGATGTATGGAATAATTGTAAGGTGCACATGTCTGTCTGGCAGGTATAATCTGACCTTGACCTCATTTTCGTGGTTCATTTGTCAATGGTAAGTTTTTATGTTTTGGTCTGTTTTTCAGTTAGCAAACACAATAGGTAATTGTCGTTGCTGTTTAGGAATTAGGGGCCAAAAACAAGCATTTTTCATGTTTCAGGACAATAATTGGTGTATAAGAGTAAAGATTTCTATGAAATTTTACCACAAGGTTCCATACTTCAAAAGGAAAGTTTAGAATGATTTTTGGAGGGCCATACCATCTAATAATTAGGGGTCGAAAAGGGGCAAAAAACTATTTTTCTGGTTTGCAGGAAATAACTTGAGTATAAGTGTGTGGATTTCTATTCAATTTTAGCACAAGGTTCCATACCACAATAGGAAGGTTGGGGTTTATTTATGGGGTTATTATAGTAGCTGTTTAGGAATTAGAGGCCAAAAAGGGCCTAACAAAAACAATTATTTGTCTGGTTCACAGACAATAACTTGAGTATAACTGTATAGATCTGTATTAAATTTAAGCACAAGGCTCCATTCCACAATAGGAAGGTTGAGATTTATTTTGGGGGTTATTGTTGTAGCTGTTTAGTAATTTAGGACCAAAAAGGGGTCAAAAACAAGCATTTTTCATGTTTCAGGACACTAATTTGTGTATTAGAGTATGGATTTCTATGAAATTTTACTACAAGGTTCCATACTTCAAAAGGAAAGTTGGGATTGATTTTAGGGGTCATGATCCAAACTGTTTTATAATAAGGGGCTGAAAAGGGGCCAAAAAACTAGGATTTTCTGATTTCTGGACAATAACTTGAGTATAAGTCTATTTATTGCTATTTAATTGTGCCACAAGGTGTTATACCATATAATAAAGTTTGGGATTGATTTTAGGGATTATGACCCTATTGGTTCAGTTAAAAGGGGCCAAAAGCAATACTTTGTATAAATTGCTTATTTTTTTAGCAATTTCAATGGGGTTTAATTCAAAAGTCTTGAATTCTTGGGAGTCTTTAATATGCTGAATCTAATTTGGTATTTAATATTTGGATTTTAGGGTCTGTTTTTGAAATGATTCATATTAAGGTCCAAAGGGTCCAAAATTAAACTTTGTTTGATTTCTTTAAAAATTAAATTATTGATGTTCCTTGATATGCTGAATTTAATTGTGTATATATATTAAGATTTTTTTAATTTTGAGGCCTGTCTTCAAATTTGTCCAAATTAAGGCCCAAAGGGTCCAAAATACAACTTTTTTTGATTTAAAAAAAAAGATTGAATTCTTGGGGTTCTTTGATATGCTGAATCTAAGCGTGTATTTAGATTTTTGATTTAAGGCATGGTCGGCCCACATTGAGGTCCAAAGGGTCCAAAATTAAACTTTGTTTGATTTAAAAAAAAAGAATGGTCTGGTTCTTTGATATGTTTAATCTACATGTAAGTGGTATTTAGATATTTGATTTTGGGCACAGTATTCAAGATGGTCCAAATTGGGGTCCCAATTTGAACATTGTTTGATTTCATCAAAAATTAAATTGTTTGTGTTATTTGATATGGTCAATCCAACAGTGTTTTAGATTTTTTGATTTTGTGCTTTGTTTTCAAAGTTGGTCCAAATTTGGGTCCAAAATTAAACTTTGTTTGATTTCTTCAAAAATTAAATCATTGGTGTTCTTTAATGTGTACAATCTAACAGTGATAAGAAATGATTGTAAAATCAATTACACAATTATAATTGGAGTGACAGATTTATTTGAAAATTTTGTGTTTCCTAAGTGTTATTGATGATAAGCTCTGTAGGACAGTATAAATATAGTTTGAAATTTTACTGTTCATTACTAGATATTTTGAAGATAATTACAAATAAGTTTTATAGATTTTTTAAAGACATTGTATTAATGATAAATGATATTTTGGAAATTATTTTTTTCTTTTCTTTGGTAAATTGTTTGAAGAATTTTGTGGTAGGTTTGTTTGTTATTCTGTATAAACTAGTTTTCTGAATGGTATATATATTTTTATGCCCCCGCCGTAGCTGAGGGGGCATTAAGTTTTACTGTTGTCTGTCTGTACGTCCGTCCGTATGTCCCAAAATTGGTTTCTGTTCTCTAACTTTAGTTTGCCTCAACCAAATAATACTATGAAACTTATACACTATGCTGATTACCACAAAACACAGATCAAGATTGAATTTGGGTGGTGTCACTTTAACCTTTCTAGAGTTATGCCCCTTTACAAATGAAAAAATTCAGCGTTTCCGTTCTCTAACTTTTGTTTGCCTTAACCAAATATTATGAAACTTTTACACAATGCTTATTACCACAATACACAGATCAAGTTCCAATGTTGGTGACATCACTTTTACTGTTCTAGAGTAATGCCCCTCTAGTTTTTTCGTTTCCGTTCTCTAACTTTAGTTTGCCCTAACCAAACGCTATGAAACTTATGCACAATGCCGATTACCACAAAACACAGATCAAGTGTGAATTTTGGGGGCGTCACTATTACCATTCTAGAGTTGTGCCCTTTTACAAATTGAAAAATGCTGAATTTTTTTCGTTTTGTTTCTCTGACTTTGCCTCAACCAAATGTTATGAAACTTATACACAATGCTTATTATCACAAAACTCAGATCAAGTACAAATTTGGGTAGCGTCACTTTTACTGTTCTTGAGTTATGTCCCTTTGAAACATGATATTCATCTGTGTCCCTTTGACACATTCCCCATTTTTATGCCCCCGCCGAAGCTGAGGGGGCATTAAGTTTTACCCTTGTTCGTCCGTACGTACGTACGTTCGTACGTCCCAAAATTGGTTTCCGTTCTCTAACTAAAGTTTGCCTCAACCAAATGTTATCAAACTTATACACAATGCTTATTACCACAAAACACAGATCAAGTTTGAATTTTGGTGGCGTCACTCAAACTGTTTTAGAGTTATGCCCTTTATGAATGGAAAAATTGCAAAATTTTTCATACCTGTTCTCTAACTTAAATTTGCCTCATCCACATTTTATGAAACTTATACACAATGCTTATTACCACAATACACAGATCAAGTTTGAATTTTGGTGGCGTCACTTTTACTGTTCTAGAGTTATGCCCCTTTACAAATGGAAAAATTGCTAAATTTTTCATTTTTTTTTCTAAAAATATCAATGTCATTATTCAAGTAATCTTTAAAATTGGAGTTATCTTCCTTTGTCAATGATTATAGTTGAATCAACTACAATCAATGCTTTATACAATGCAATGTTTAGTTTTGCCTTCCACTGATAAAACACTGATCAAGTTGAATTTGGGTAGTGTCACTTTAACTATTACATGTATTGAGTTATACCCCTTTATAAATCGAAAAATTGCAAAATTTTTAGTTTCCATTCTGTAACTTAAGTTTGCCCCAACCAAACATTATAAAACCTATACACAATACTCATTACCACAAAACTAAGATCAAGTACAAATTTTTTGTTTCCGTTCTCTAACTTTAGATTGCCTCAACCAAATGTTATGAAACTTATACACAATGCTTATTACTACATAATACAGTTTAAGTACGAAATTCGGTGGCGTCACTTATACTATTCTTGAGTTATGCCCCTTTATAAACATAAAAATTGCTGAATTTTTCTTTTCTGTTCTCTAACTTCAGTTTGCCTCAACCAAATGTTATGAAACTTATACACAATGCTTATTATCACAAAACTCAGATCAAGTACAAATTTGGGTAGCGTCACTTTTACTGTTCTTGAGTTATGTCCCTTTAAAACATGATATTCAAGCGGGGGCATCATCTGTGTCCCATGGACACATTCCCCATTTTTATGCCCCCGCCGAAGCTGAGGGGGCATTAAGTTTTACCCTTGTTCGTCCGTACGTACGTACGTTCGTACGTCCCAAAATTGGTTTCCGTTCTCTAACTAAAGTTTGCCTCAACCAAATGTTATCAAACTTATACACAATGCTTATTACCACAAAACACAGATCAAGTTTGAATTTTGGTGGCGTCACTCAAACTGTTTTAGAGTTATGCCCCTTTATGAATGGAAAAATTGCAAAATTTTTCATTTCTGTTCTCTAACTTAAATTTGCCTCATCCACATTTTATGAAACTTATACACAATGCTTATTACCACAATACACAGATCAAGTTTGAATTTTGGTGGCGTCACTTTTACTGTTCTAGAGTTATGCCCCTTTACAAATGGAAAAATTGCTAAATTTTTCATTTTTTTTTCTAAAAATATCAATGTCATTATTCAAGTAATCTTTAAAATTGGAGTTATCTTCCTTTGTCAATGATTATAGTTGAATCAACTACAATCAATGCTTTATACAATGCAATGTTTAGTTTTGCCTTCCACTGATAAAACACTGATCAAGTTGAATTTGGGTAGTGTCAATTTAACTATTACATGTATTGAGTTATACCCTTTATAAATCAAAAATTGCAAAATTTTAGTTTCCATTCTGTAACTTAAGTTTGCCCCAACCAAACATTATAAAACCTATACACAATACTCATTACCACAAAACTAAGATCAAGTACAAATTTTTTGTTTCCGTTCTCTAACTTTAGATTGCCTCAACCAAATGTTATGAAACTTATACACAATGCTTATTACTACATAATACAGTTTAAATACGAAATTCGGTGGCGTCACTTATACTATTCTTGAGTTATGCCCCTTTATAAACATAAAAATTGCTGAATTTTTCTTTTCTGTTCTCTAACTTAAGTTTGCCTCAACCAAATGTTATGAAACTTATACACAATGCTTATTATCACAAAACTCAGATCAAGTACAAATTTGGGTAGCGTCACTTTTACTGTTCTTGAGTTATGTCCCTTTAAAACATGATATTCAAGCGGGGGCATCATCTGTGTCCCATGGACACATTCCCCATTTTTATGCCCCCGACGAAGCGGAGGGGGCATTAAGTTTTACCCTTGTTCGTCCTTACGTACGTACGTACGTTCGTACATCCCAAAATTGGTTTCCGTTCTCTAACTAAAGTTTGTCTCAACCAAATGTTATCAAACTTATACAGAATGCTTATATCCCAAAATTGGTTTCCGTTCTCTAACTAAAGTTTGTCTCAACCAAATGTTATCAAACTTATACAGAATGCTTATTACCACAAAACACAGATCAAGTTTGAATTTTGGTGGCGTCACTTTTACTGTTCTAGAGTTATGCCCCTTTACGAATGGAAAAATTGCAAATTTTTTCATTTTTTTTCTAAAAATATCAATGTCATTATTCGAATAATTTTTAAAATTGGAGTTATCTTCCTTTGTCAATGATTATAGTTGAATCAATTACAATCAATGCTTTATACAATGCAATGTTTAGTTTTGCCTTCCACTGATAAAACACTGATCAAGTTGAATTTGGGTAGTGTCACTTTAACTATTATTGAGTTATACCCCTTTATAAATCGAAAAATTGCAAAATTTTTAGTTTCCATTCTGTTACTTTAGTTTGCCCCAACCAAACATTATAAAACCTATACACAATACTCATTACCACAAAACTAAGATCAAGTACAAATTTTTTGTTTCCGTTCTCTAACTTTAGTCAGCCTCAACCAAATGTTATGAAACTTATACACAATGCTTATTACTACATAATACAGTTTAAGTACGAAATTCGGTGGCGTCACTTATACTATTCTTGAGTTATGCCCCTTTATAAACATAAAAATTGCTGAATTTTTCTTTTCTGTTCTCTAACTTTAGTTTGTCTGAACCAAATGTTATAAAACTTATACACAATGCTTATTACCACAAAACTCAGATCAAGATCAAATTTGGGTAGCGTCACTTTTACCGTTCTTCGGTTATGTCTCTTTATAACTATATGATATGCAAGCGGGGGCATCATATGTGTCCACATGTGTCCACAATCCACATTTATTTTTGTTTTGATGAAGCGAATGCATTTAAAAGCTTAGCTTATATTGTCTGTTAATAAACATGTATTTAGATTTTTGATTTTGGGCCTAGTTTTCAAGTTGATCCAACTCTGGGTCCAAAATTAAACTGTGTTTTTCACAAGTCAGGTATTAAAAGTAACGTATATTGATCAAGTTTGATTTCATCCCTGTTAACACGGCGTTGACAGATTAATGAACTTTTTTTCAGTTATAACAATTTATTAGATCACAAAAATAAGCCTCATTTTGTGCATCCACCTTTTTATATTCACCATTTCTGGTGCTATAAATTTGAGATAAAGTTCGCAATATGTACTGGTTCTCAACAAATTTCCTATCTCGATAGCTTGCTCTTTTCTTTAGCTACATGGCAAAGCATGCTATAATGTTTGCTGGCTGAACGGAGTTGCAGTAACAATTGAAAAATATTATTGAACCATTGAACACCATTAGTTGTCAATGAGACAACTCTCCACCAGAGACCATATGACATAGAAGTTAACAACCATCCGTCACTGTAAGGTCGTACATGCACGCCTGGAAAACTCCAGATTATTTTGAATTTTGTATGGCTAAAATTAGGTCAAATGTAGAACCCGCATATAAATTTAACAAGACACAACCGATCAGAGTTTTATAGTTTAACTTCCCGTCACGCATTGCACATATTTTATGCATAGTCAAGACGAAAAACATAGACCTAATAAAATACTTTAAGATAGACATCCCCAGTGCATTTACTACAAGATCATTCCTTATGCTATAACATTGTGTATAGTGTAATGCTATAAATGTACCTAGTGTTAATGCAAGGAGACTGTTTATAAAATATTGATTTACGAGTTATCCTAGTGTAGTGCTATATGAATTGTGTCAATAATGAAAATGGATTGCATTTAATTATGTGCATGTTGTAAAATTTTGACATAGGCGATAGAGAGGAGTACAATGTATGTTGAATTTGGTGGAATTCTTGTAGATTTTATGAAAATTGAATGAAATTGGTTTTTGAATTAAGAAAAATAAGTCTTTAAAAAGATTTTTAAAATGTAAGAGTCTGAATTTTTCTCATTTCACCTCTCATTCCAACAAATATCAAATGAACTCCTACATTTACCATGAAGGGGTTAAAATTACAGGAAACAGGTGTCAAGATTTTTTTTCTTCTTGACTCATAATCTTGAAAAAAGTTGACTTCAAATTTTCATTCACTACTTCTGAATAAGGCACAAAAGCACAATAAAAGATTTTTTTTCGCTACCTCTTCGATATTGGAATTTGAAAATAATGATATTAAGAAGAACTGTCATGTTCTAAATTTATCCTACATGTGTTACTGTGTAGTTTCAGTTTCAATAATGATTCTATATTGATATTTTGCTTTTCCAAAAAATTGCAGACAGAATAGAAGACACCTGTTAATATTCTGCACTTTTGAATAAAGTTAATTGAATGCTAAGGTTGAATGAAATAGCTTTTACTTATTCTGAAATAAATGTTAGGGTGGGGTTCGTTTTTGTGCTCAATATAAGTTTCTATGGAGTTTGTAGTTTTTTTGGACTGACTCTGATGGTTCTTTTTTGATGTCTTTGATATTCAACTTGTATTTGATTACCACCTTGAATCTTCTTACTTTTTATAAAAATATGAAATATGTGATAAAACTTTCAATTGCACTTATACATGTTATACATGTATACCTAAAACTCAGCTTTGTGTTGATATAAAAACGAACATGCCAATGTCTTTCTAGATCAACACATACATTCACATATTAGAGTCTTTGAATCACTCGTCACCTACAATTGTATGCTATTGTGTGTATTTCATATAAAACTATGATTTTTCAAAAAAAATATTGCGAGGTCATTACTGGATCGATTTAAACTTACTTGGTACCAATAAAAGCAGAATTGTCACATGTTTGTTTGTTTATTTGGTTATATTTTTGTTGTGAAGCGTTTTCATTTTCTGATGATACAAACACAAGTTTTATTTTGTACCCTCTCCAGCATGTCTGAAACGGTAACAGAGGTTAAACTAACTGTAATGTACACAGATTTCTGATTGGAGTCAGTCTGATTATTTCTTTGAAGCTTTGAGATAGCACATACATACTTGTTTGGTCTCTTGATTAACCACACAAAGTCATTTCTCGGTTGTGTACCCATTTGTCCTTTCTTGGAGTAACAGAGATCACTCCCTTGAAGTTAAAGAGCATAATGAAACCAGGAAATAAAAAAAGTTATTCCAAATCTGGCTAAGACCCGAGTGAGACCATCTATGCCTGGGGTTGTAAAAACCTAAGTGTTTCAAATGATTTTAGCATTTTAATTTATAAACAGTAAAAGTACTGGAATTTGACAAATTTATTTCTATCCCATGAATATATTTCAGAATTATCTAATCTGTTATTAATTTTGTCCAATTTTCCAGACGTTTTTTTATTCTCCAACTTACATGTAACTGATGAACTAAGGATTGATATTATGCAGTCTCCAGAGTTTGAAGTTTTATTGGTTCAAGGACTGTCTTTGATTTCAAGAAAATATAATTCCAACAAATCTTGAGCAATGATGTCACATTTATACATCACCTGGCTAACTAGTGTGAGCTTTTCCCATCACTTGGTGTCTGTCGTCCATTATTTTTTAAAAAGATCTTCTCTTCTGAAACTACTAAGCTAATTGGAACCAAACTTAGACACAATCATCATTATGGTATCCAGTTTAAAAATGTGTCAGATGAACTTGCAAGTCAACCAACATGCGCCATGGCTAAAAATAGAACATAGGGGTAAAATGCAAGTTTTGTCTGTTATTTTGAAAACCGCTATAGATCAGAGAAAATCTAACAGGGCAAAAATGTTCAGTATGATGAGATTTTATTTAATGTCCATTTACATCAAAACTGTCAGACGACCTCTAATAGGAGTTATTGCACATAAATGATGAATTTTACCAATTTTGTTCATGTTTGCCTATTACAATGTATTATCTTGAAATTAAAATAGAAAAACAGAAACTTAAAACAACAATAAATTGCTTAGCCAAGCGCAGCTGGATACGACCGCAGAGGTCCTACCCTGAACAGTTGGGGCAAAAATGGACACAATATTCACGCTTGATACAGGTCTGAATTTGGATTGTAATTAAATATTTGACACATTATAGGTTTCTGACACAGACTAACTGTAGTCAAAGAACTTAGAATTGGTTATATGATTTGAATTTATATTCAAGTTCTTGCTTTTGTGCAATACACTGTGCTGTTGCGCAGTACTTAGTAAATCTGTTTTCAGAGGATATACAAAGAATTAGCAATTGTGACACACAATTTTTCTTTGGAAAATAGACAATTTCTTAAATCTTGAAGAAAAATTGATTATTTTCTTTACCCCCCCCAAAAAAAATAAAAAAATATTTGAAGAAATTGTCTTTTCAATTTCTGAAATCTTGATAAAAAAATTTTTTTTATTATATATACTTCCATCACAGTATTTGATATTTCTAGAAACAGCTTAAAAATAATTCATACTAGAACTAGCTGACAACTTTACATAAAATTTAAAAGCAATGTAGGGGAGGTAATTCAAATATAACATTGTAATTATTATCTTTTAAATTTTATTTAATGTTTATTAAATTAAACAAAACAAATTTTATAGCCTTAGGACCAAAATATGGACCAATTAGAAAATGGGCCCAACAACCAAATACACAGTTAGATTCAGCATATGAAAAGAAATTGTAATACTAATAGCATGAAAAATTGTAATACTTATAGCAAAAAGACCCAACATAAAGAATCAAAGCTTTCTCAAAATCAAAATCCAAAAATATTGTTCTCTTCTATATACTGTAAAATATCATGAATCAATCGAATGCTATATCCCTTATATAATGCTTAATGGTCCAATATCTATTTCATAGAGATCCGAAGACCAATACTTAAGTGATTGTCCATTAACCAGGAAACCCTTGTTTTTCCCCCCTTTTTTGCCCCTAATTCCTAAACGGTTTGAGCCATAACCCCCCCCGAAGTCAATCCTAACCATCCCTTTGTGGTATGGAAATTTGTGGTATAATTTCAGAGAGATCCATACATTGTTCCACAAGTTATTGTCTGGAAACTAGAAAAATGCTTATTTGGGCCCCTTTTTGGCCCCTAATTCCTAAACTGTTGAGACCATAACCCCCAAAATCAATCCCAACCTTCCTTTTGTGGTTTCAAACCTTGTGTTAAAATTTCATAGATTTCTACGTACTTATACTAAAGTTATTGTCTGGAAACCAAATGTCTTCGGATGACGCTGACGCCGACAACACCTACGACGACGTGATACCAATATACGATCGCAAAATTTTTTGCAGTCACATAAAAAAATTATCAACAAGACAAGATCTACAACCAAGTTGTCCCCTTTTTCCCCGAATGTGACCCACCAAATTAGACTTATAAATCACGGGGTTTGTACTTTCATGAGCAACACCACGGGTGCCACATGTGGAGCAGGATCTGCTTACCCTTCCAGAGCACCTGAGATCACCCCCAGTTTTTGGTGGGGTTTGGGTTGCTCAGTCTTTAGTTTTCTATGTTGTGTTTTGTGTACTGTTGGGTTTTTATACGCCCGTTTACAGGATGTATTATGGTATACCGTCCGTCTGTCCGTCCATCCGTCTGTCCGTCCGTCCGTCCGTCTGTTCGTCGTCAAAATGTCGGACATTAACTCAAAAATGCTTTAACCATTTTGCATAAAACTTTGGTGAATTGTTTATATCTATTGACCTGAGCTCCCTTTTGTTTTTTGTAAAATTTAGATTTTACGTTTCCGAGTTATGGGGTTTTCTTCATTAAAAAAAGGGGGATTTTCCAGTTTTCGGACAATAAGTCAAGAATGCTTTCACCAACTTGCAAGAAATTGTGTTGAATTGTTTATATCTATTGACATGAGCTCCCTTTCGATTTTTATAAATTTTAGATTTACGTTTCCGAGTTACAGGGTTTTATTCATAAAAAAAGGGGGATTTTCCAGCTTTCGGACAAAAACTCAAAAATGCTTTCAGCAATTCTTATGAAACTTTGGTGAATTGTTTGTATGTATTGATGTAAGCTCCTTTTAGAATTTTATAAATTTTAAATTTTACATTTCTGAGTTATGGGGTTTTATTCATTAAAAAAAGGGGTTATTTTCCAGTTTTCTGACAATAACTAAAAAATGCTGTCACCAATTCTCATGAAACTTTGGTGAATTGTTTATATCTATTGATGTAAGCTCCTTTTTTTATTTTCATAAATTTCTAATATGACATTGTGAATTAATTGAACTTTATTTGTGTATAGTCTGACAACATATTTACTAAGTATTGCACAACAGCAAGAAATCTTTAATTGAATATAAATTCAATTCATATAACCAATTTCAAGTTCTTTGACTACATTTATTCAGAAACCTTTTATGTGTCAAATATTTAATTACAATCCAAATTCAGACCTGAATCAAGATTGAATATTGTGTCCATTTTTGCCCCAACTGTTCAGGGTTGGACCTCTGCGGGGCGTATCTAGCTGTGCTCAGCGAAGCAGTTTATTTTCTTTTTTAGCCATGGCGTTGTCAGTTTATTTTTGACCTGTGAGTTTGAATGTCCCTTTAGTATCGTTGCCTCTCTTTATGTTGAAACTATATTAGATCCATGGAGATAGAAACTTTAAATGGCAAACATGTTTAGCAAGACAAGATCTACTATTGAGTTGATATTGCTGAAATCATTGGTCAACTACATTTGTATTTATAAGCTAGGAGTAAAGGCCCTTAAATCTGATTTTACCGAATTTTTACGATTTTGCCTTTAATCCTGAAAACAATACTAAACTATACTATCATGACTATATAGATATAAAAATCAAATAGCAAAAACGATCAGCATGACAAGATCTACAAATATGTTAACATGACCCAGAGTTTACTCTTTATAGAGTTATTCCTTGTAATTGAGGAATTTTACCATATAAAAGTGGCCATAGTTGGAGATACAGGCTCTTGTTAGCTCACCTCACCTGTCAAGTGAGTTATTTTTGTCATTTAGGGTCCATTATCATTTACAAAAATATTCTTCTCAAAAAACTACTGGGCCAATTGGAACCAATCTTATCCACAAACATCATTTGTTGTATCTAGTATAAAATTTGTGTCTGATGATCCTTTCTGCCAACCAACATGGCTGACATGGCTGTAAATAGATCAAAGGGGTTTAAATGCAAGTTGTGTCTATTATTTTGAAAACCGCTATTGATAGGGAAATTCTGAAATGGCAGAGTTGTTCAGAATATTGAGAGCTACCTATTGCCCATTTACACCAAAAACTGTCAGACAACTTGTTATAGGAGTTATTGCCCTTAAATGATGATTTTTACCAATTTTAAATATATTTGATTGTTATTTTGAAAACTGTAATAGATAGAGAGAAACTTTGAAATAGCAAGAATAATCAGCTAGACAAGATCTAACATGTCCTCAGTCGACTCCTTTTAGAAGTAATTGCCTATATGATGATTTTTACCCATTTGTTTACATATTATATAAAAGCTAAAATAGATGAAAAGCAGAACTGTAAACAGCATAAAATGATTAACAAGTTAAGATCTGCAAACATTTCAGAATGGCAGAACTTGTGATTCGACTCCTTATAGTAGATATTGACCTTTAATGATGTATTTTACCCATTTGTTTGCATATTAAGCAAAGTCTATAATAGATTTAAAAAGAGAAAATGCAAAAATGATCTGCATGACAAGATCTACAAATAGGTCAACAAAGCTAAAATTGTCAGTCGACTCCTTATTGGAGTTATTGCCCTTAAATGAGGATTTTCACCATCTTCATGTGTTGCGTGAGGGACTTGAAGAATAAAAAAAACTAAACAACAAAAAGTATCAGCAAGACAAGATCTACAAAAACTGTCAGTCCTCTTTATATAGAAGTTATTGCCCTTCTTCTTATTTTATTATTGTCACCAAAACCAAAGGCTCTAGGATTTAATTTAATGTATGTTTAATAATTATTATTAACTGTTTGAAGCTATGGAAATTTAACTTCACTACACAGAAATGGACATCATTGATAACAGATGGTACTATGCCAACAGAATTAGCATCACATGCAGGTTAGTATTTAAAAACACTTTTCACAAGAATCATTTAAAACTATTTGAACACTTTTGATTTTTAGCTCACTTGGCCTCCATTGTCCTTACTGGCCATGGACCAATTTCAACCAAACTTAAATTGAATGATCCTTTGGGTAACTAGTATATATAAAGTTTTTGTATTTGTTCTTGTCAACCAATCAATGTTGCTGACTTGGCTAGAAATAGAACATAATGGGTAAAATGCATTAATTGTCTAGCTAAGATCTTGAAAACCATAATAGATAAAGAATAACTGCTGCAGGGTAAAATAATAAATATGTCAAGATCTTTCTACTACCAATTTCCACCATATATTACCAGATGATTCAATTTCCTATAATGACAATTATAAACCAATTTTGTGTTTTGTCTATTATCTTGAAAACATAAATAATCATAATACAATTTCTACATAAACACTAATATGACTTAAACCTCTGGATGACTCCTTATAGAAATAATGGCCCATAAATGACAATTTTGAGTGATTTTCAAGTTTTGTCATACACACCAAACAGGATGTGTAAATTATTATATAATAAGTATTGTGCAATAGCAAGAAATTTTCAATTGCACAGTATTGCGCAATAGCAAGAAATCTTCAATTGCACAGTATTGCAATAGCAAGAAATATCCAATAGCACAATATTGCACAATAGGAAGAAAATGTCAATTGTACAGTATTGCACAATAGCAAGAAATATTCAATTGCTCAGTATTGCAAATTGCAAGAAATATTTAATTGCACAGTATTGTGCAAAAGAAGATACTTTGTATAAATTACTTATTTCTTGACCAATTTCAATGGGGTTTTATTCTTGAATTCTTGGGGTTCTTTAATATGCTGAATCTAACCGTGTATTAAGTTTTTGGATTTTGGGCCCGTTTTAAATTGGTCCACATTGAGGTCCAAAGGGTCCAAAATTAAACTTTGTTTGATTTCATCAAAATTGAATTATTGGGGTTCTTTGATATGCTGAATCTAACCGTGTTTTAGATTCTTAATTTTTGGTCCGTTTTCAAATTGGTCTACATTAAGGTCCAAAGGGTCCAAAATTAAACTTAGTTTGATTTTAACAAAATTGAATTCTTAGGGTTCTTTGATATGCTGAATCTAATCATGTATTTAGATTTTTGATTATGGGCCCAGTTTTCAAGTTGGTCCAAATTGGGGTCCAAAATTAAACTTTGTTTGATTTCAACAAAAATTGAATATATGGGTTCTTTGATATGCTGAATCTAACCATGTATTTAGATTCTTAATTTTGGTCCCGTTTTCTAATTGGTCTACATTAAGGTCCAAAGGGTCCAAAATTAAACTTAATTTGATTTTAACAAAATTGAATTCTTAGGGTTCTTTGATATGCTGAATCTAAACATGTCTTTAAATTTTGATTATGGGCCCAGTTTTCAAGTTGGTCCAAATCGGGTCCAAAATTAAACTTTGTTTGATTTCAACAAAATTGAATATATTGGGTTCTTTGATATGCTGAATCTAACCATGTATTTAGATTTTTGATTTTTGGGCCCCATTATCAACTTTGTCCACATTGAGGTCAAAAGGGTTCAAAATTAAACTTTGTTTGATTTCAACAAAAATTGAATATATGGGGTTCTTTGATATGCTGAATCTTACCGTGTATTTAGATTCTTAATTTTTGGTCCCGTTTTCAAATTGGTATACATTAAGGTCCAAAGGGTCCAAAATTAAACTTAGTTTGATTTTAACAAAATTGAATTCTTAGGGTTCTTTGATATGCTGAATCTAATCATGTATTTAGATTTTGATTATGGGCCCAGTTTTCAAGTTGGTCCAAATTGGGGTCCAAAATTAAACTTTGTTTGATTTCAACAAAATTGAATATATGGGGTTCTTTGATATGCTGAATCTAACCATGTATTTAGATTCTTAATTTTTGGTCCTGTTTTCAAATTGGTCTACATTAAGGTCCAAAGGATCCAAAATTAAACTTAATTTGATTTTAACAAAATTGAATTCTTATGTCTATTACATTTGTATAATAAGAAAACTATTGTACATATGTAAAAACTGCTAAAATGATCAGCTGTACAATTAAGATCTATTAAAATGCCAATATGACCTAAACAATTAAAAACTCCAGAAGTTCTTGCCCTAAAATGATGATTTTGGGCTAATTTTCAAGTTCCATGATAAAAACCATAATTTACAGAAAGAAGAAAATGTAATGAACTCATTAGAAAACATTGTTTTACTTGAAACCGTTAAATTTGTTTAAAATCGGACATTTTTTTTAAATTGTCTGTTGTGTCACACTTCTGATTACAAATGATGGGCATTATATTCACTTCTATTGAGTATAAGCCTCGATCCAGGTAGGAGAACCTTTTAATACAATGAATTTCATTCAAATAAAGATAACTTAATAATCATGTTTTTCAGTGCTGAAAGTTCTTTTTAAACAATAGTATTCGTAGCTGTTTAAGATGTTGAATAGTAGACATTTAACAAGTTTTTTTGTCTCACCATGACATAGTCAAAAAGCGAAACATAAGTACATTTGCTGTTAAGGTCATGGCATCAACAATGTATTAGTTTGTGACTAGGTCATTTTATATGGGAATCACTAGTGGTAAATCTCACTTGATGGAGATTATTTGGCACCGCCCCCTCAGTCATGGTCTATTGACTTTGAGACTTGTGCTTAGTTTACATGTATTTGTCTGTGATTAAATCAGTGTATGGGGAACCACTAGTGGTAGGTCAAAATGTTATTTGGTATGCAGTTATATTAGCACTGGCACATCTTATTTCCATGGAGATTATTTGGCCCTACCCCTCAGTCGTACGAACCCCTCGACCCCCCGCGGCTACAGATGTGTGTATTTAAGCCTATGCAATAAGTGTTTTTTCAGCAAAATTTATGAAAGAGGGTAGAATTAATATTTTTTGTAAGCAGTTTTCATCCCAGATCCCTGAAACTTCAGAGGAAGATTGCACATATGTTGAATTTAAATTGAAGGATTTTTTCCTCATTTTACCAGACTTGAGAACGTTTTCAGAAGAATTTATTCACAAATATTGCAACACAGCCTTTTGAGACTTTCACCCATTTTTGCGGTTTTTGCTAGTTTCTGATACTATAATTATTAAGAGAAGAGAAAAAGCAAACAGCAAAAATGAGAAACATCAGAATTTAACAAATAAGTAAAGATAGCTGAAATCCTCATTTAACTCCTTATAGAGTTATTGTCCTCAAATGACAATTTTTACCAATTTTATGAGTTGTTGCAATTATCTTGAAAGCTTACCCGATAGTTTGATAGAGAAAAGCTGTAAGCAGCAAAAAATCTGAAAGTTTATCTTAGTTTTCATGTATTAGGTCGGTTTAAGGTAACACGATACCAAATGGTATATCTCCTAATTTCTAAAATATTTGGCACACTTGTACTTTGATTCGAGTTACATCGGAATATGAAATAAAAAATAGGGGTCACCATTTTTGTTTTTTTGTAATTTTCATAAGAAAACGTCAATTTTGCCGACAAATTTACATAGATATCTAGTGAAAATGCTGTGTTTTGTACTTATTTTTTCAGATTTTTGATTGGATGGCCATGTCATATATACGGAGAAAGACTAAAAACTAACATAATATCCAGGATTGTATACTGAATCAATGCATGTATAGAAACACATATGTCACCATCCTTGTTTTTTAGATAAATTGCTTCAAAGTTGATCGATACGCTTAGAATTTGACAGAAAACGTGTGACGTTACTGAATACAGAATAACGTGTTTTTGTCGAGCCTGCGACTTTTGTCGCAAAAGCGAGACATAGCGATCCTACATTCCCTCGTCGTCTGCAGCGGCGTCCACAAATATTCACTCTGTGGTTAAAGTTTTTCAAATTTAAATAACTTTCTTAAACTATCCTGCATTTCAACCAAACTTGGACAGAAGCTTGTTTATGATCATAAGATAGTATCCAGAAGTAAATTTAAAAAAAAAAAAATCCTGTTTATCTGTATTTTACTCATAAATGGACTTAGTTTTTCTGCCAGTTAACATAACATTCACTCTGTGGTTAAAGTTTTCAAATTTTAATAACTTTCTTAAACTGTCCTGGATTTGTACCAAACTTAGACAGAAGCTTGTTTATAATCATAAGATAGTATCCAGAAGAAAATTTTGTAAAAAAAAAAATCCTGTTTATCCGTATTTTACTCATATATTGACTTAGTTTTTCTGCCAGTTAACATAACATTCACTCTGTGGTTAAAGTTTTCAAATTTTAATAACTTTCTTAAACTATCCTGGATTTGTACCACACTTGGACAGAAGCTTGTTTGTGATCATAAGATAGTATTCAAAAGTAAATTTTGTTAAAAAAAAAATCCTGTTTATCCATATTTCACTTATAAATGAACTTAGTTTTTCTGCCAGTTAACATTACATTCACTCTGTGGTTAAAGCTTTCAAATTTTAATAACTTTCTTAAACTATCCTGGATTTGTACCAAACTTAGACAAAATCTTGTTTATGATCAAAAGCTAGTATCTAGAAGGAAATTTTGTAAAAATTTATTTCCTGTTTTTCCGTATATTACTTATAAATGGACTTAGTTTTATTCCAGTTAACATTACGTATAGTCTGCAGTTAAAGTTTTTAAAACATTTATTAGATTCATAAACCTTCTTGGATTTTTACCAAACTTGAACAGAACTTCTTACAGTCAAAAGATAGTATCTAGAGGAAAATTTTTAATAATTTTTTCCCCATTTTTGTTGAGCCTGCGACTAACAGCAAAAGTAGGCGAGACACTGGGTTCCGCGGAACCCTTACGAATTTTTTACTCAGAGGTATTGAAAGAATATGTAACAGGATCTGAATGGTGTTTGTTATTTTATTTTCATTTCTCCTGTCAGGTTTCGTAACTTTTCTTTGTATTCAATATAACATTCTACTGGTTTTATTTTATTTCGTCCTAACCAGTCACACATTTAGCTTTTCAAAACTGAATCTGCAACTCAACCCTACTAAACCAGACAAAGTTGATGCCACCACTGCGTCCATGCATTATTAAAGTGCTTCAAAAAATTTGATTAAGTCAACTTAGTCAAGAGTGATGTTGAAATACAATTTGAATTGATTAATTGATGGTTGCTTAAAGTCCAGTGGCAAATATTTCATGCATGTTCTGGACGATTCAATACAATTTGAAATAGTTGTGTCTAAAAAACGTATTTCATGCAACCGTCAAAAAAGTTTGAACATTCTGTTAGTTGTGAAAATTATAAAGAAAATCAATATCCTGATAAAAAACACATTCTCAATATAGTATATATACTCTGTATGGTGTAAACGTGTGAGTTGTGTGCATAGTTTGTCGGACAAACCTTGCAAACTGTATGCAAAATTTCCCTTAAAAAGTTCAACATTCTGTCATTCATTGAAAATTATGTAAAAATAATCCTGAGAATATATATGCACCCTCTATATAAGTAAAACGCTCGACCCAATATAAAAGTTCAAGCTTGAAAATGTGCATGTAGGAGGAGTAAGCCAGACTCTGTGCTCTGCGTGCCTTTATATATTATCCAAATGCCAAATTCAGCAACCTGTCATTTAAAAAAAAAAATCCAGACAATATCATATGCACACATTTAGTATATGTACTAACAGCAGGCACATAATTTAAAAGTCGAAAGGACACGGGTAAAACAATATGCTCCCGCCATTTTGTCGCGGGAGCAAAATATAGATTAGTGTATATGATGATGTTCTATTTTATAAGGCATTTGTTGACCAAATATTTTTTTGAATAAATAGTTCATAGTGGAATGGTAATTGGGAGATCTCAAATGTAGCAATGTAAGCAAGCTATTAACATCTACGTCATTTGGTCTTTGATGGAAAGTTGTCTCATTGGAAAGCAAACAACATCTCCTTATTTCATAAATAGTTTGAGTGTAATCTTGAAATACAAGAAGTTTAAAGACTTTAACAAATATATGTACTAGGAGACTGAAGTATGTTACTGTTATAATTAAAATCTGACTATTGTTGTGAACATGCATGTGATGTTATAATTTGGTAGATTTAATACTTGCTATACTGAAAATACTTATTAACTTCCCAATTTAAGGGAACAACGAGTCTTTACTAAAACTACAAATTAGCATAAAAAAAGTACTTGTCCATCCTGCATTAGTCACGTGTTATCTAGATGTCTTTGTTTTTGTGTGTAGTTAATTGGCCAGTTGCTGTCTTATTGTATATTCCACATCTCTGTTTATTCACACAAAGAAATACCAACACTTTTTTTTACATACATACTTGTATACTTGTTATAAAAACTCCTTATAGGACTGTGAATACCCTTGGGCTTTTTCCGACGCCTATGTTAGCAATATGCCCCTTCCCCAATAAGGCACCTTTGTTTATTGTATATGAGTCGTTTTTCATCCCACTTTGTGAAATGGTGCGCTTTTCATCATCAGTACTTGTACATCATGTCCAACTCAAAACACCAAAAACACACCAATCCCGGAAGACCCAAGCATAGATTAACATGAATCTAAAATCAAAAAGATTTTAAGATCTTATTGGTTTTTATACGACCGTTAAAATTTTTGCGGTCGTATATTGGTATGACGTTGGCGTCGTCGTCGTCGTCATCCAAAGACACATTGGTTTTCGCACAATTACTTTAGTTTAAGTGAATGGTTCTCTATGAAATTTTACCATAAAGTTCAATACCTCAAAAGGAAGGTTGGGATTGATTTTGGGGGTTATGGTTCTAACAGTTTAGGAATTAAGGGCCAAAAAGAGGCCCAAAAAGGCATTTTTCTAGTTTCCAGACAATAACTTGTGTTTAAGTGTATGGATCTCTCTGAAATTATACCACAAGTTTCCATACCACAAAGGGATGGTTAGGATTGGCTTTTGGGGGGTTATGGCTCAAACCGTTTAGGAATTAGGGGCAAAAAAGGGGGAAAAACAAGGGTTTCCTGGTAAATGGACAATTTGGACAGAGTAAGGGAGGTAATCCCAAAACAAAATTATACAATGTTGTACAATGTTGGATTACCTCCCTTACACTGCTTTTAGATTAGACCTGTATCAAGCGCGAATATTGTGTCCATTTTGCCCCAACTGTTCAGAGTTGGACCTCTGCGGTCGTATCCAGCTGCGCCTGGCGAAGCAATTTATTTCAGTTTGTTTTTGCCATTTAAATAATAAAGGCTAATGAAAATATTGCTTTATAATTTGTTTACGTTTGAAGCGCTTTTCTAGATTTACCTTCATCAATGCACTGATCATTCAATTACTGTGGGGCCATGGTTTTTTATGCCCCCGCCGTAGCGGAGGGGGCATTAAGTTTTACCCTTGTCCGTCTGTACCTATTACGTACGTCCGTAGGTCCCAAAATTGGTTGCTGTTCTCTAACTTGAGTTTGCCTCAACCAAATGCTATGAAACTTATACACAATGCTTATTACCACAAAAAACAGATCAAGCTTGAATTTTAGTGGCGTCACTTAAACCCTGCTGGAGTTATGCCCCTTTATAAATGGAAAAATTGCAAAATTTTTAGTTTCCATTCTCTGACTTAAGTTTGCTCAACCAAATGTTATGAAACTTACACACAATGCTTATTACCACTAAATACAGATCAAGTTTTAATTTTGGTAGCGTCACTCTTACCATTCTAGAGTTATGCCCCTTTATAAATGGAAAAATTGCAAAATTTTTAGTTTCCGTTGTCTAATTTAAGTCTGCCTCAACTAAATGTTATGAAACTTATACACAATGCTTATTACTACAAAACACAGATAAAGTGTGAATTTTGGTGGCATCACTTAAACGATTTTAAAGTTATGCCCCTTTATAATGGAAAAATTGCAAAACTTTTAGTTTCCGTTCTCTAACTTAAGTTTGCCTCAACCAAATGTTATGAAACTTATACACAATGCTTATTACCACAAAACACAGATTAAGTTTGAATTTTGGTGGCGTCACTCAAACTGTTCTAGAGAAATGCCCCTTTATAAATGGAAAAATTGCAAAATTTTTAGTTTCCATTCTCTTACTTAAGTTTGCCTCAACCAAATGTTATGAGACTTACACATAATATTTATTACCACAAAACTCAGATCAAGTTCAAATTTGGGTAGCGTCACTTTTACCATTCTTCAGTTATGTCCCTTTATAACTATATGGTATGCAAGCGGGGGCATCATCTGTGTCCACATGTGGACACAATCCACATTTATTTAATGAATCGTTTGATTGTAAATTTCGAGAAAATAGCTAGTTTATTGAAGAATGGAATTTAAAAAAAATATGTAACGAGATCTGAATGATTTAATTTAATTTCATCCTAACCGAGTGCATATTTAGCGTTGACTCCCATATGTTTAAGCTTTTGCTAACTTTCTCCTCATTCGGATGTTGCTGTCTTGTGTAGACTGTGCTTATACGATTACAATGCTGGCACTTTATTTTTTAACAAGCCTCCGAAACCTTATCGGACTTCTTCTGTACAGTCCAATAAATTTTAGAAACTTTTTACATTTGGAACATTGGGAAAGTGTTATTCGTGTTCGGCCAAATAACCAAGTTCAAATTTTCTCCTTTTTCATTCAATGCCTGACAAAATGAAAAACGGCGTTATTTCGGCGACCAATGTAAAACAAAGGGGTTTCTTAATGGAATTGCATTAATAGTGATACAATTCCCCGTAATTTCACACATTATCCTAGTTTTCTATAATTTGGATTTCTATTTTCAAAACAAAATTTCATCGGGAAACGGTGCATCATAATTTAGAATTTATTGTGAAAAAAACCAACCCAGAATAAAAAATCTCAGTATGTTATGCATAATAACAGATATAGATAAATCGTACAAATGCTTACTTGTCAATAGAATAGAACATTGAAAAAATGTATATATTTAAATGTAGTGGAATGAGCAGAAGAATGGGAGGAAGACGACAAAGCAATCAATGTCAAATAACGTATTGCATCAAATCTCTCGGCACTCTGCATCTATGCAAAGTTACAATCAAAAATGATTAAACAAAAATATATGGTTATTTCATTATTTTATCAGTTGGCGATACAAGTACAGCATAGGGCCTTCATGTTTTTGTCGTCAACCTCGAGAAACACGACGGAACCTGCTGCATTGACTGGTATCTAGGAACATTGTTCAATAACGTCAGGAACGATAACTCATAATGTAACATCATTCGGTATCGTGTTATCTTAAAGGGAACCATTTGTGGTAGGTCAATGATTTTTGTTATGCAGATGTATTAGCATTTGCACATGTTGAAATTAAAATGGCAATATTTAAACATGTAAACTATGCAAAACATTCAAAGTCAATAGACCATGACTAAAGGGGCGGAGCCAAATAATCTACATGAAAATGAGATGTTCCAATGCTAATACAACTGCATACCAAATATCATTGACCTACCATGAGTAGTTCCCTATAGACTGACCTTATTACAAACTAATACATTGTTGACACCATCTCTGCCAGAAACAGCATGCTTAAGTCTCGCATTTTACTACGGAAGCATATATGTGCCATGTATTATTGATTAACGAGTTAAAAATAATGGGTTGCTGACTTGCTTCGCAACAACCGGAATGAGAAATTGCCCATTAGTGTCTTAAAATGCAATATTACAAGTTGTATACTGCAAGAAATGGATTTTTTTACTTGTTTCGATTGCATTATGCGAGTTTAATACTTTGCAAGTTTGGGTGTTCTTACAACCCGATTACAAGTTTTAAAACTTGAGTCTGTTAAACCAAACACACTTACACCAGTTCCTCAACTCGTCTTAATGCAAATATTGGCTGCTCCGTTGCTCCTTTAGTTTGATTACCTGGCCTGAGGCCCAAAGTCCAAAATCTTTATACACAGTTAGGTCTAATAATAAAGGTCAAAGGGAGTTCAATTTTCTATGATAAGGGGGTTCAAAATACCATGTCAAAGTAAAAAATTTAAATATCTTTTCTCACATGTTTTATTCGTACTAATTACTTATTGAAGCATTATTACTATATAAAGTATTTTGAATAGCTATGACAATTTGAAAATCTGAGGTCTATAGGAATTAAAAGGGTAGCTATGGGTGTTCAAAATACCATGGCTAAGATAAAATGATTAAACATCTTTCTGACATGTTTTATTCGTACTAAAAACTTATTAATGCATTATTATATGACAATATGAAAAGATGAGGTCTATAGGGGGTGTTCAATTTCCCATTGTAGGGGGGAGGGGGTGTTCAAAATACCATGGCTAAGTAAAAATGTTTAAAAATCTTTTCTAACATGTTTTATTCCTACCAAATACTTATTAATGCATTATTACTATATATACATATTCATGCATAATTACTTTATAAAGTACTTTGAATAGCTTTGACAATTTGAAAATCTGAGGTCCATTATGGAGGGGAGTAAAATTTTCCATGGTAGGGTGTTCAGAATACCATGGCTAGGTAAAAATGTTTAAACATCTTTCTAACATGTTTTATTCCTACCAATTACTTATTAATTTGTTATTATTATATAACATAGTTGCATGGACTAATTGGAGGCCTTCGGCTGTTTTCTGCTCTTTGGTCGGGTTGTTGTCTCTTTGACATATTCCCCATTTCCATTCTCAATTTTATTGGAATAAGTATGAAAATTTTAAAATATGAGGTCTATAGAGGGGGTTCAATTTTCCATGTTAGAGGGTTCAAAATACGATGGCCAAGTCAAAATGTTTAAAAATCTTTTCCTACGTGTTTTATTTCGACCAAATACTTATTGATGCATTTCAACGATATAAAGTGGTTTAAATAGCTATGACAATATGACAATCTGAGGTCTATAAGGAGAGAGGGGTTAAATTTTCCATCGTAGGGGTTTCAAAATACCATGCATTATTATTATATTACAACTAAATTAGGAATAGCTATGACTTTTTTGAATATCTAATGTCTATAAAGGGGGTTCAATTTTCCATGGTAGGGGGTTCAAAATACCATGGCTATGTAAAATGTTTAAAAATCTTTTCTTACAATGTTGTATTCCTACCAAATTTTTCTTAATGCATTTTTACTATATAAAGTAGTTTAAATAGCTATGACAATATGAAAATCTGATGTCTGTTTAGAGTGGGAGGGTTCAAAATACCATGCCAAAGTCAAAATGTTTAAAAAACTTCTCTAACATGTTTTATTCCGAACAAATACTTATTAAAAGCATTATTACTGTATAACAAAGTTTGAATAGCTTTGCTTTACAAATTGTTGGAATATAGGTAAAAGTAACACAATAAAATCGTTAATATAAAAATGAAATCAAATATTTTATTTCAAAGTTATGGGACTTTGATAAATAAAAGGCGTGTTTTGAATGTAATGCACTAGCTCTAGTATGCTTAGATCAAATAACTACAAACTTAACACTATTGTTGAGATTAGTAATTGTTGACTTGCTTTTGATTTTGAAAATTTTCTAGTTCATCATTCCATAGTTATTGAATTTTCAACAGTTATATTTGTCACACTATATTTATACACCTGAGGGTAATCTCATACATTTTTGTCAAGCCTGCGACATTTATGTAGCGAACGCGAGACATACTGTGATCCTAGATTCCGTCATTGGCATCAACATTTAGGTTCAGTCTGTGGTTAAAGTTTTTTTAGGGAGCTACCATTTGATTTTTATGGGGGGCTAGGATGAAAAATTTTGTCCTGCATTTTTTTTAGTTGTAATCTCTGTCCTGCCTTTTTATTTTTCACTCTATTCGGTCCTGCCTTTTTTTTAAAGTTTATCCTGACTTTTTGTTACCTAAATTGTCATCCTGACTTTTTTTTTTGCAAGTGTCTCATCCTGCCTTTTTTTTACTCAAAACTCCTGTCCTGCCTATTTTTTTCAAATTTCATCCTAGCCCCCCCATAAAAATCAAATGGTAGCTCCCTTAAACATGAATAACTTTGTCAAACCTTTACAGAATTTTATGAAATTTGGACAGAAGCTTGTTTATGACCAAAATAAAGTAACCAGAGCAAAATTTTGAAATATGTTTTTTCATTTTTCTGTATTTTACTGATAAATAGACTTATTTTTTTTTTACAGTTAATAAGTAGATACAGTCTGGGGTTAAAGTTTGTTTCACATGAATTACTTTGTCAAACCTTCATAGAATTTTATAAAAACTTTTATAGAATTTTATAAAAACTTTGGCAGAAGCTTTTTTGTGATAAAGAGATAATGTCTGAAGCAAACTTTTGAAAATATATTTTCATTTTCAGTATTTTTCTGATAGATGGACTTAGGTTTTTACAGTTAACATTTACAGACAGCATGGACAGTCTTGGATTAAATTTTTTAGACATGATGAATTTGTAAACCTTCATGGATTGTTATGAAACTTGAAGAGAAGCTAATCTTCAATACCAAGAAATAGCATCTAAAGAAATTTTTGAATTTAAAAATAATTCTGTATTTTACTGTTAAATGGACTCACTTTTTAAGTCAACATTACACTTTTACACTGACAGCAGAAATTGCAGGCGAGACACAGAGTTCAGCTGAACCCCTTGAATTTTCTACAGATCAATTTTTATATGACCGCAAAATTTTTGCAGTCGTATATTGGTATGACGTTGGCGTCGTCGTCGTCGTTGTCGTCGTCCGAAGACATTTGGTTTTCGCACTATAACTTTAGTATAAGTTAGTAGAAATCTATGAAATTTAAACACAAGGTTTATGACCACAAAAGGAAGGTTGGGATTGATTTTGGGAGTTTTGGTCCCAACAGTTTAAGAATTAGGGGCCAAAAAAGGGCCCAATAAGCATTTTTCTTGGTTTTCGCACAATAACTCCAGTATAAGTAAATAGAAATCTATGAAATTTTAACATAAGGTTTATGACCATAAAAGGAAGGTTGGGAATGATTTTGGGAGTTTTGGTCCCAACAGTTTAGGAATTAGGGGCTAAAAAAGAGCCCAAATAAGCAATTTTCTTGGTTTTTATACGACCGCAAAAAAATTTTGCGGTTGTATATTGGTATGACAATGGCGATGTCGTCGTCGTCGTCCGGCGTTGTCGTCATCGTCCGAAGACACATTGGTTTTCGCACTCTAACTTTAGTTTAAGTGAATGGATCTCTATGAAATTTTACCATAAGGTTCAATACCACAAAAGGAAGGTTGGGATTGATTTTGGGGGTTATGGTACCAACAGTTAAGGAATTAGGGGCCAAAAAGGGGCCAAAAATAAGCTTTTTTGACTTTCCAGACAATAACTTGTGTGTAAGTGTATGGATCTCTCTGACATTGTACCACAAGGTTCCATATTACATAGGGAAGGCTGGGATTGATTTTGGGGGTAATTGTCTCAAAATTTTAGGAATTAGGGGCAAAAAAAGGGGCAAAAAGTAAGCATTTTTCTAGTTTCATGACAATAACTTGTGTGTAAGTGTATGGATCTTTCTGAAATTGTACTACAAAGTTCCATATCACAAAGGGAAAGCTGGAATTGAGTTTGGGGGTAATTGCCCGAAACGTTTAGGAATTAGGGGCCAAAAAGGGGCCAAAAATAAGCATTTTTGTAACTTCCAGACAATAACTTGTGTGTAAGTGTATGGATCTCTCTGACATTGTACCACAAGGTTCCATATCACAAAGGGAAGGCTGGGATTGATTTTGGGGGTAATTGCCTCAAAATTTTAGGAATTAGGGGCCAAAAAAGGGGCAAAAAATAAGCATTCTTCTAGTTTCAGGACAATAACTTGTGTGTAAGTGTATGGATCTTTCTGAAATTGTACTACAAGGTTCCATATCACAAAGGGAAAGCTGGAATTGAGTTTGGGGGTAATTGACCGAAACGTTAAGGAATTGGGGGCCAAAAAGGGGCCAAAAATAAGCATTTTTCTAGTTTCCAGACAATAACTTGTGTTCAAGTGTATGGATCTCTCTGAAATTGTACTGCAAGGTACCATACCACAAAGGGAAGGCTGGGATTGATGATGGGGGTAATTGCCTCAATATTTTAGGAATTAGGGGCCAAAAAGGGGCAAAAAAACAAGCATTTCTCTAGTTTCAGGACAATAACTTGTGTGTAAGTGTATGGATCTTTCTGAAATTGTACTACAAGGTTCCATATGACAAAGGGAAAGCTGGGTTTGAGTTTGGGGGTAATTGCCCTAAACGTTTAGGAATTTGGGTCCAAAAAGGGACCAAAAACACATTTTCTAGTTTCCAGACAATAACTTGTGTTCAAGTGTATGGATCTCTCTGAAATTGTACTGCAAGGTACCATGCCACAAAGGGAAGGCTGGGATTGAGTTTGGGGGTGATGAATCATAAGGGGGTTCAAAAATTTGGGGGATTTTTTTTTCCTTTTTTTTTTCTTTTAAAATTTTCTATTTTAAGTTGGTTATTTCTGATTTATATTTAAAAGCAAATAATAATGATATGGTAGGAGATACACACCAAACAGGATGTGTAAATTATTATATGATAAGTATTGTGCAATACCAAGAAATTTTCAATTGCACAGTATTGCACAATAGCAAGAAATCTTCAATTGCACAGTATTGCGCAATAGCAAGAAATCTTTAATTGCACAGTATTGCGCAATAGCAAGAAATATCCAATAAGAAGATACTTCGTATAAATTGCTTATTTCTTGACCAATTTCAATGGGGTTTTATTCTTGAATTCTTGGGGTTCTTTAATATGCTGAATCTAACCGTGTATTAAGTTTTTGGATTTGGGCCCCGTTTTTAAATTGGTCCACATTGAGGTCCAAAAGGTCCAAAATTAAACTTTGTTTGATTTCATCAAAAATTGAATTATTGGGGTTCTTTGATATGCTGAATCTAACCGTTTATTTAGATTCTTAATTTTTGGTTCCCTTTTCAAATTGGTCTACATTAAGTTCCAAAGGGTCCAAAATTAAACTTAGTTTGATTTTAACAAAAATTGAATTCTCAGGGTTCTTTGATATGCCGAATCTAAACATGTATTTAGATTTTTGATTATGGGCCCAGTTTTCAAGTTGGTCCAAATCGGGGTCCAAAATTAAACTTTGTTTGATTTCAACAAAAATTGAATATATGGGGTTCTTTGATATGCTGAATCTAACCATGTATTAGATTTTTGATTTTTGGGCCCTGTTATCAACTTTGTCCACATTGAGGTCAAAAGGGTCCAAAATTAAACTTCGTTTGATTTCATCAAAAATTAAATTCTTGGTGTTCTTTGATATGCTGAATCTAACCATGTATTTAGATTTTGGATATTGGACCATAATAGGTGAATGTCCAATTTAAATGTTTAAGTTCTTAGACCACATTCATTCTGTGTCAGAAACCTATGCTGTGTCAAATATTTAATTACAATCCAAATTCATAGCTGTATCAAGCTTGACTGTTGTGTCCATACTTGCCCCAACTGTTCAGGGTTCGACGTCTGCGGTGGTATCAAACTGCGCCCTGCGGAGCATTTTATTATTTGCTTCTGATTGAATGCCTTTTAGATACCCCATTTTATTTGTGCAACTATTTCAATATGCACAACTAGGGTGTATCATGCACTCGTACAGCATCATAGTTTATAAAATGTGTCCGATTATCCCGCCTGCAAAGCTACATGGCTGCCAATGCTATAGAATAGAACGTGATGCACAAGTAATGTCCATATATCTTTTAAACAGTTATAGATAGAGAAAATCTGATAGGACAGCTATGTCCAGAATGTCAAAATCTGACCAAAATTTTAGAACAACTCCTTATTGTCCTTAAATGACAGTTATTTTCATATTTTTCCAAATTTTGGTTCTTATAGATATATTAGATAAAGCAAAACTAAAAATGACAAGTCAACTCTTTATATGAGTTATCGCCCTTAAATGTAAATAGATATAAGAAGATGTGGTATGAGTGCCAATGAGACAACTCTCCATCCAAGTCAAAATTTAAAAAAGCAAGCCATTATAGGTCAAAGTACGGTCTTCAACACGGAGCCTTGGCTCACACCGAACAGTAAGCTATAAAGGGCCCCAAAAATTACTAGTGTAAAACCATTCAAACGGAAAACCAACGGTCTAATCTATATAAAAAACGAGAAACGAGAAACACTTATGAACCACATCAACAAACGACAACTACTGAACATCAGATTCCTGACTTAGGACAGGTGCAAACAAATGCAGCGGGTTTAAACTTTTTAATGGTACCACCAAACCTTCACCCTTTTTCTGAAACAATAGTGTAACATCACAACATAGAAAGACACACTATAAAATATCAACTGAAATAGCTTAACTCACTCAAAGGACATATTAACACCAGTGAACATACATTAAACAAATAAATTTGACCTATGATACAATGTAAATACAAAATAAATAAACTAAGGGAAGAATAATAAAAGTAACATGTTATATCGGTATGAAATGTTAAACAAATTAAGAAAAACAATATGCTCGAACAAAAATATCAGCCATTTGCAAGAACTTTATATAAACACAGGTAAATGAAAATAATTTTGTTGTTAGGTATACATGTACAGTTCCAATAGAGAAAGGAAATATTTTTACAAAATGAATAATTTTGATGTTCATAGTACGAAGTGAAAATTTATAGTAATACCAAACACTTATCAAAGCTGGAATATAGACCAGATATAACCCTGAATAACATTAAATAACAAAAAAGCATTACAATTAGTATCAACAGGTCAAATAAACAAGAAAGTACGATTTGAGAGTACTCGCAGTTACTGACAGCTAGTTAAAAGCCAAAACAATTAATAATAAAAAATCATGCATCAGAGACTAAAATCAACTAAAACTGAAGATACACTACCATGTTTCACACAATTATGTCTTCTAAACCAGTCTTTTAATGCGTATATTTCTATAAATGTTATAGATTTGTGGCACACCTACTTAATGTAAAGTTTACTTTACAAATGTTTTCCCATTTTTTTATTATTTTTTGCAGAAACTTTCAGAAATTTTATTGCAATTTTATGCAAAAATACCAGGTGAGCAATTTAGTCTCCTTGGAACCTTTATTAAAAAAAAAAAAAAAAAGTAATGGTGTGCAACAAATCTATAACATTTATAGAAATATACTCATTAAAAGACTGGTTTAGAAGACATAATTGTGTTAAACATGGTAGTGTATCTTCGGTATTCATAATTAACAGAATCTTGAAAATTTTACCTTGAACTTCTGTATCTGATTGACATATATATAAATTTGTCATAGGTTTCTCAATTGTCATCTAAATTTTGTAGGAAAATCACTTAATGATATTTGGTAAAGTTTTTCAAACATTCCTGATTCAGGGCAAATGTATGAAAATACCAATATTACTCGATCATTCATTTCAATTGAAAACGAATTTATGTAAAACTTTTTGAATTACATGTGTTTTACAGGTGGAGATCCAGGATTTTGAAAGGGGGGGGAGTTCTGGGCTTACAAGCCAATGTTTGGAGTGATACTTGTAAAAAGTCTATGCAACTATCTTATATGACGCTCCATAAGGGGAGGCTACCCCCCTGAATCTGCCACTGATTTAAACAAATAATTTCTCCTGTTAATTAATATATACATGTAATTGTGCATTGAGTTCTCTTTTTAATTTTTTTTCTTTCATGCAAGTTATTTAATTCTGTGACTAAAAATATAATCTAAGCAGAGGGACATTTAAAAATTTTCATAGTGCTGTTAGTAATTACATCTGAAAGTGAATTAATTCCCCTTAAGCTATGCATTTTAATAGGTCCAAGTCTATTTACATTTGAGGCCCTGTCTTATAGAACGTTAAGTCATAAGGTTTGTTCCTTAATTAAGAAAAAGAACTGTTGTATTTGATGTAATATTCATATCATGAAAAAAACTATTTCAATGATACATGATCCAAAAATTGTGTTGATAAACATGATCTGTATATATGTAAATGAATTTTTTTACTCCTTTGCCCAAGGTCGCATTTCAAATATTTGTGTATAATATGAAGCTGAAGCTGTCTCAAACCATGATGTGTTCTGATATATATTGATGCGACTGGAAACGAAAATTACATGTTAGTGTTTCAGATGGAAGTAGAGTAAAGTTTCGAAATTGTTTAAGTTTTTTTTCTCAATAAGATTATCATGATCATCAAATTTTTTACATTACAGCTTTAAGGTGTGGCAGAAACTTGTTGTATTTTGGAGGTACAGGTGTACCATTTGGTCACAGTAGTAGTAATGACTATTATACCTGTAATCTAGACACTTTAAAGTGGAGATATGTGAAATGTCAGGGTGATATACCACAGAAGAAATATGGTCATGTAAGTTAATAGTTATTTATTTACTGGATTTTCGAAGTAAAAATCAGTTATTGATTTGGGGATGTACGGCTGACGGGCGGGCGGATGGGTGGCTGCCAAACAGTGTCTCTTCAATAACATGAAAACCCTTTGACAAAATTTTTTCAAATTTAGATATGTTTCCTGTGACTAAATGAAGGTCAAGTTCTATTTTCACGATTTAAGCTTTTCTCGTTTGTGAGTTATTGCCCTTTTTAATATCCATAAGTGATATTTTTTGTGATTGAGTTATTTTCCTTTGAACAGAAATTGTTAATTATATACATAAAGTTTGATTACACTAAGCCTTTATAGATAATTTTCACCTGTTTATATGTCCTGTTATCGGTTTACTAAACATATGGTTAATGTCTTATCTTGAGTGACAGATTTATTTGAAAATTTTCTGTTTTCTAAGTGTTGATGATCAAAAGCTATATAGGAGTAAATATAGTTAGAAATTTACTGTTCACTATTAGACATTTTGAAGATAATTACAGATAAGTTTTATCAATTTTAAAAGACATTGTATTAATTATAAATAAAATTTTTGATTTTTTTCTTTTCTTTAGTAAATTGTAAATTGTTTGTTATTCTGTAAAAACTAATTTTCTGAATGCTATATATATTTTTTTGATTAGGTGAACTCCTTTCAAAACTTAGCTTATATTGTCTATTAATAAACATATATTTAGATTTCTGATTTTGGGCCCAGTTTTCAAGTTGGTCCAAATCGGGGTCCAAAATTAAACTGTGTTTGATTTCAACATAAATTGAATATATGTATAGGGTTCTTTGAAATGCTGAATCTAAACCTGTATTTATTTTCATTATTAGTTAGATAATACCACATCGAGGTACAAAGGGTCCTAAATTAAACTTTTGTTTAATCAACAATTGAATTCTTGGGTTCTTTTATATGCTGATTTTAACAATGTTTGAGTGTTAAATCATATCTAATTTTAGAGAACTTAGTCATCACTGGTTGTTGTTATTATATTATTGATTATAATTTGAAAAATTACATCATATCTAATTTTATAGAACTTAGTCATCACTTCACTGGTTTATTGATTATAATCATATCTATTTATCCAGTTTGAGTTATTTCCCTTTGCACAGAAAATATATGGATAAAATTAAATCGTGTTTCATTTCAACTTCAATTAAATATATATAGGGTTTCTCTCAAATGTTGAATCTTAACCTGTATTTAAATATTAGATTTTTGTGCCCAGTTTTCAAGTTGGTCCAAACCAGGGTCCAAAATTAAACTTTGTTTGATTCACAAAAATTGAATTTATGTGGTTCCTTGAAATCCTGAATCATATGTATTGAGAGATTTTGGATTGTGAGCTCCTTTATCAAATAGGTCCACATTGTGGTCCAAAGGGTCCTAAATTAAACTTTTGTTTAATTTCATCAAAAATTGAATTTTTGAAGTTCTTTGATATGCTGATTCTGACAATGTACTTAGATTTTGGATATTGGACCATAATGGGTAAATATCCAATTTCAAATATTTCAGTTCTTTGACCACATTCATTATGTGTTACAAACCTATGCTGTGTCAAATATTCAACCACAATCCAAATTCAGAACAGTTTTAAGCTTAAATGTAGTGTCCATACTTGCTCAACTGTTCAGGGTTCGACCTCTGCAGGAAAATCTGGTTTGCTGTCACTCTGACAGCCTCTTGTTTTGGAGCTTATTTGGATGAGTAAATTCACCATTAATAAAATATTGCCTGATGTCAACTATCGGTACTGTGAAAGTACTTATATTTGTGGGTATCGATTTTCGTGGTTTGAGCAGAAGTTATATTTTTTTGGGTTCTTGAAATTGTGGATATTACTTTTTTTTTAAATCGAGTGAAGAATTTGAAGCCATCAGAAACAAAGATTCTTGAAAATAATCATATATTGTTTTATAATGATTTGTGGGACATTGCAAAATAAGGTGTTCATTTTCACTTACTTGCTGACAAAGAGGGACGAAAGATACCAGAGGGACAGTCAAGCTCATAGATCGAAAACAAACTGACAATGCCATGGCCAAAAATAAAAAGACAAACAGACAAATAATAGTACAGATGACACAACATAGAAAACAAAAGACTAATTAAGCAGCATGAACCCCACCAAAAACTGGGGGTGATCTCAGGTGCTCGGAAGGGTAAGCAGATCCTGTTCCACATGTGGCACCCGTCGTGTTGCTTATGTTATTACAAATCCAGTAAATAGTCTAATTCGGTAGGTCACATTCCTGAAAAGGGAAGGGTATTGTAGTTACGACATAAGGAACATATCGGATATCATCTGTGAAACGTTTATTCCATAATGGTCAACCAACTCGTGATGGCGTCCATAAAATTTACGAAGGGAGGATTTCAACTTCACCATTTGGAACTCTTGGTTTAATAGCTTCCTTGTGAGCAGCAATCCACTATCAAGGAAATCATGATAGGAAATACAAGCCCGGGAATATCGTATCAATATTCATAATTCTTATACAAACAAAAAGTTCATATTGGGCTTGCTTTTTTATTTCATAAGAATTAATTCTACAATTCAAAATACATTTGTAGCACTTTTTATGTAATTGTTTTCTTTAAAGTGACATGTTTATGGCCCAATTAACACCTTTGACTATTGTTAATCTGTTGATCATTTGATCAGGGTTAATAAGTGTCATCACTTCTGATTACAAGTGTGCAACAATTAAAATGTTTACTTTGCAATTTCCTTCAATCAGACAATTTGTAAGCATAGATGAATCAAATGATTGCTTTCGGAAATAATTGTATAAGAATTATGAGGAAATAAAATGAACACTTCATCATTGCATATCATCACTGGAAGTCTGACTTTCATCTATCAAAACACATTTTTCATGAGAATTCAAAGGTTAAAAGTCATGCAGTAAAGGTTTTTAAAAGATTAAATGGGTAAAATCCTGTCTGTAGTTGTATATATAGTTCATAGTGCGTTTGCTGATATTCCATGTATTCTCTAGATTAAGTAATTATAATATATCTCCCTCAAAAGCTCTGATTTCTTGCCTGTCTTTGGCTATATTTTTTTACCTTTTTGGTTTATAATCTCTTCATTTTTAACCGGATTTCCAAAGGAAAATATTGGTTATTAGTCCCCTACCGACGAAGTCAAAGGGGACTTTAAGTTTGCACTAAGTCCGTCTGTCTGTCTGTCTGTCCATCCATCAGTCTGGCAAATCAGTTTTCTACTTTTTATACGACCGCAAAATTTTTGCGGTCGTATATTGGTATGACGTTGGCGTCGTCGTCCGAGGACACATTGGTTTTAGCACTATAACTTTAGTTTAAGTGAATGGATCTCTATGAAATTTTACCATAAGGTTCAATACCACAAAAGGAAGGTTGGGATTGATTTTGGGGGTTATGGTACCAACAGTTAAGGAATTAGGGGCCAAAAAGGGGCAAAAAATAAGCATTTTTGTAACTTCCAGACAATAACTTGTGTGTAAGTGTATGGATCTTTCTGAAATTGTACTACAAGGTTCCATATCACAAAGGGAAAGCTGGGTTTGAGTTTGGGGGTAATTGCCCTAAAAGTTTAGGAATTTGGGGCCAAAAAGGGGCCAAAAAACAGGCATTTTTCTAGTTTCCAGACAATAACTTGTGTTCAAGTGTATGGATCTCTCTGAAATTGTACTGCTAGGTACCATACCACAAAGGAAGGCTGGGATTGAGTTTGGGGTGATGAATCATAAGGGGTTCAAAAATTGGGGATTTTAATTTTTCCTTTTTTTTCCTTTTTTTTTCTTTAAAATTTTCCATTTTAAGTTGGTAATTTCTGATTTATATTTAAAAGCAAATAATAATGATATGGCGGAGGTACACACCAAACAGGATGTGAAAATTATTGTATTAAGTATTGTGCAATAGCAAGAAATTTTCAATTGCACAGTATTGCGCAATAGCAAGAAATCTTCAATTGCACAGTATTGCGCAATAGCAAGAAATCTTCAATTGCACAGTATTGCGCAATGGCAAGAAAAATATCCAATTGCACAGTATTGCACACCCTAGAGAAAAAAATCAGTGGAATTGCACTGGAATACCACTGATATTCCATTGTAATTTCCACTGGAATTCCAGTGATTTTCAGTGGAATAATTTGGCTGGAATTCCACTGGAACTACATTGGCTTTCCACTGGAATTACAGTGGAAATTCCAGTGTTATTTCACTGGTATTCCAGTGGAATTCCAGCCAAATTATTCCACTGCAATCACTTGAATTCCAGTGGAAAATACAGTGTTATTTCACTGTTATTCCACTGGAATTCCAGCCAAATTATTCCAGTGGAATGCGAATGTAATTCCAGTGGTATTTTGCTGCAACTCAGTGGAATAACAGTGCAGTTCAGTGGAATTGCTACTCTGGGACATATTAGACCAATTGGTAGCCTTATCACTACTTCTGAGAAACACAAAATATAGTGCTTGATCATATGATTGATCTGATCATATTCAAATATTCAAATAAATAACATTTTTAACATCCTATATATCCATGAACAATAATGGGCTGCATGGTTTGTATAAGTAGAATAAAAACAGTGACTATATATATGGTCAGCTTAAACCTCACCCACAAACTGATTAACTAATATAAAATTATGTGTCAGATATAAACTTCTCTTCCTTTCTGTAATTTAAAACTTGCTGTATCTGTACTTCCAACTTGAATTGCTGGATAAAGGTATTAAAATGGAGTCTGCATAAAATCTGTTTCATATCATTGCTGGCAGCTCATATTTAATCCCCTAAAAGTACAAAAATATCCACAAAGAATCAATTGTTCAAGAGGTAATGATTTTATGAAGCAATAAATTCAATAGAAACAGCATTATGCATATATGTTATATCTTACATTGAAGCTTAAACTCAAATTAAGTACCCCCCTTTTTTATCCCTTGAAGATAAAACTGGCGACTTATAATTTTCACCAAGTTAATTTACACAATTTAATTTCTACATATCAAATTATCATATATACCCATGTACCATTTACATGTCAGATTACGATATGTCTGTTATGAATGTGACAACAATATATCTTCATTAATTTAATTGTCTGCCAAAACTTTCTGATGTTTTGCTCAGATTAAAATCCTAAATGTTTTATAGTGCCTCAACAAATTGTATTTCATAATCATTATATGTTAAATCAAATACTTATCTGAAAACATCTGCGTATGGATTCTCCATTTTTATTATCCAGCGTAATCATATGTTAATGACGTATGCAAGTGCGTTTACGTCAAGGTGTCAATCTCGTCCCATATAATATCGGCCCGAAGTTGATTCGTCCCTGTAACAGTATTTCAGTGAAACTTCTCAAAACCGGTCGTCCGTTGGACCACGAAAAACGGCCGATTTGCGGGGGTTGCCGGTTTGTTGAAATTTGAAATCAACAAGAGTTACTTCCCTTTAATATGGGTGTTTGAGAATATTTGAAAATGTATTTCACCTTCATCAAAATATACGTTTTCCTTTGTGAATTTTAGTTTTGTATATAATATCTATCGTAAAATACAGTACAACTTCTATTTCATCTTATTTTATTTTTTATTTTGCAGGAATAAAAATAAAACACCATACATTAATGATATTTCACTAATAATTAGTTAAAATGTTCTACCAACGGTCTGATTAGTACTTTAATAGGATACTAATTTATAATTACCTGTACCTGAGTGTGCTGTAAGTTGTAATTGTAACAACCTGTCATAACACGATGAAAGAGGGTTTTGAAACTAAATTGACAAGTGAACAGAAATTACAGCCTTGGAGTATTAGGTGACCTGATTGACTAGACGATCTGTAGGTTACATTTATACAAATGATACATACAGATCAGTGATTTCAGATCATTTCAGATGACAAGGCCTGTTTTATGAGGTTGAATTCTAATGATTTAATTATTTAAATATAACCAGCCGGTATCTGATTTAAAGGAATAACCATATAATTTAATGCAAATCTGCTGGGTCTTCTTGATTTGGCCGGTATGGTGGGAGAGGCTGTATTCAGAGAAATTTCAATGTATAAGAAACAAATAAGGGTGTTGCATTAAAAACATTTTTCAACAGAATGGCAATTTTATTATTTTATGCTTTGCAAGTTGCTGCAGAAGGTGTCAAAGCAACAATTAAATAGCCTTTCAAGACATCATAATTATTTGGACTAAATACAAATGAATTGTACTGAGAAAAGTCATTAGAATTTAATATAAGTACTTTTTTCTACCAAAAATAATGCCCATCAGTATCTTAATGATAAATCACGCAACCCTGCTTTAATTTTTGAAAACAATCTTTTAAAGTGCACAAGTTTTTGTTCATGGTTTTCATCACTAAATTATCAAACTACTCATGAGTTTTTTATGTACACTTGGTTTTCCAAGGTATTTTAATATCATGAAAATAGTAATAAATGCATGTATATATTTAAATCAAGGAACAATGTATTACAGTGGAATTACAGTGGTAAAATTTTCCAATGTCATTATTCCAGTGGAATTACAGTGGTAAAATTTTCAAATGTCATACCAGTGGAATCACCAATCAAATTCCACTGGAATTTTTAGTTTTATATGATTTACCAGTGGAATTCCAATGGGTCACTGAATCAGTGGAATTCCAGTGGAATCAACTGATATTCCACTGGAATTCCATTGACATTTTCTATAGCAAGAAATTTTTAATTGCACAGTATTGCACAATAGCCAGAAATATTCAATTGCACAGTATTGTCCCATTTTCAAATTGGTCTACATTAAGGTCCAAAGGGTCCAAAATTAAACTTAGTTTGATTTTCACAAAAATTGAATTCTTGGGGTACTTTGATTTGCCGAATCTCACCATGTTTTTAGATTTTGGATATTGGACCATAATAGGTAAATGTCCAATTTAAATTTTTTAAGTTCTTAGACCACATTCATTCTGTGTCAGAAACCTATGCTGTGTCAAATATTTAATCACAATCCAAATTCAAAGCTGTATCAAGCTTGAATGTTGTGTCCATACTTGCCCCAACTGTTCAGGGTTCGACCTGTGCGGAGCATTTTATTTTCTTTGTGCTTAAAGATATTGATTTGATATTTAGTGTATTGTTTTGTCATGACAAGTTACAGATCAAGTTCGAATTTTGTTCCGGTCTGACGATTTTGTGCAGAGTTATGGTCCTTGAACTTAGAATCCACTCAAATAATCAGTTTTCCGCACTATTTTCGTCATGCTTGAAGATATTTGATAAAAAAAATACTCATTCAACAATCACTTATAGAAATTTTAAGACTTTTAATGAGCAAAATTATTTAAAAGATTTAAAAAGTGCACCTTTTCAACATATTGAATTTGAAAATGACCCATGTGTTTGTATTGAAATGTGGTACAACATTTTTAATAAACTTTTAAATAAACATGCTATTGTGAAGAAGAGGGTAAAAAAAGACAGACAGCCAGAATGGTACAATAAAGAAATCTCATATGCAAGAAAAATGAGAGATAAATATAACTCACTGGGAATGTGGGCTGAATATAGATTCTGGGGAAACAGAACAAAACATATCATTGATACATCTAAACAGAAATATTACAATGATATGATAAAAGACTCAAAAGATTCTAAAACACTATGGAAATGTATTCACAGTCTAAATCCATCTAATCCATCAAAACCACTTATTACAACCAGAGACCATATAACTACAGATCATAAAGAAATTGCTAATGCATTCAATAATTATTTCACCTCATGTGTTGAAAAATTAAGGCATAGCAGAGCACCAAGCAACTCAAATTTTAATACTCTGACAAACTATGTACAAATGAAATTCTTGAAAAAAAGGCACAACAAATTCATCATTCCTCCAGTAAAAGCTTCAGAACTATTTGATGAAATAATTAAACTAGATGTTAAGACATCTTCTGGTTCTGACAGTATAGGTCCAAAAATTTTAACACTGAGTGCTCCTTTCATAGCATCTTCCTTAACATACATTTTTAATCAAATGATTGATACTGGTATTTATCCATCTGTTTCAAAAAATGCCAAGGTAGCTCCAATTTTCAAATCTGGTGAAAAAGACATAACTAGCAATTACAGACTAATATCTGTTTTGTCAACATTATCAAAATTCATAGAGAGACATGTATCTAAACAATTGTATAATTATTTGACAAAGTTTCAAATTTTACACCCTTCCGAGTCTGGTTTTAGACCTAACCATTCATGTCAAACTGCCCTCATTAATATCATTGATAAATGGCTACATGAAATGAATAATGGAAATATCAATTTGGCAGTCCTCCTGGATTTTAAGAAAGCTTTTGATGTTGTTGATCATGAAATTTTATGTAAAAAACTTCAAATTTATGGCTTCTATGAAGATACTGTTGATTTTTTAAAATCATATTTGAGTGAAAGAACACAGCAAGTCCATATAAATAATCAGTTTTCTGATAAAAAGTTTATAAATTTTGGTGTTCCACAGGGCTCAATACTTGGTCCCATTTTGTTTGTTTTGTACATAAATGACCTTCCATTACACATCAGAAACTGCCATACAGACTTATATGCTGATGACACAACTATGCATACATCAGGAAAGAGTATTGCTGATATGCAATTAAAAGTACAAGATGATCTCCAATGTGTTGAAAAATGGTGTCATGAAAATAACATGTTCATAAATTCGGATAAGACGAAATGTATGGTTATAGGTACAAGACAAAGGCTGCGTTTAAATCAAGCAGAACCAGTTCTAACTATTGAGAATAATATTCTTCAAAAATCATCAATTGAAAAACTTTTAGGTGTTAGAATTGACTCTGATCTGTCCTGGACAGGCCATGTTAATTACTTATGTTCATTAATATCATCTAGACTTCATTTACTCTCTAAAATCAAGAAATTTCTAAATATTGATTCAAGAAAATTATTTTATAATGGTTATATTCTCCCACTGATAGATTATTGTTGTATTATTTGGAGTGGTTGTGCTAAAAATGAGCTAGTCAGAATAATAAAATTGCAGAAAAGGGCTGCAAGACTTATTTTAGATGCTGATCCACTTTCATCATCAGCTCCACTGTTTAAACAGCTTGGGTGGATAACAGTAGAGAACAGAATCTCATACCACAAATCTGTTTTGATGCAGAAATGCCTTAAGAATGAAGCCCCTGTATATCTCACTGAAAAATTTAAAGAAATGCCAGAAATAAACCAATATTGTTTGAGGAATGCGTCTTGCAAAAATTTACAAGTTTCAAAAGCCAAAACAGAGCTGTATAAGAAATCTTTTATATATTCAGGATCTATTTTATGGAATAACTTACCAATATCCCTGAAAAATCAACCTCAAGTACAAGCTCATTCAAAAAAGATTTAAAAAATTACTTGTTGGAACGTTAAGAAGCTGTGTAATTTTATATTGCCTAATAATTTTCACACACTTAATCAAACTTAAGATATTGTTGAGGTAATTTGAATGATGCCAATACTATATGAATTTGTAATTTTTACCTGTTTTGAAAATTGTATATTTCATAACAATTTTTTATTTCATTTTTTCATATATGTGTGTTTGTTTGATATTTTGTAATTGTTTGTTATATTTCATTGTATTTAATGAGGGCCTCATGGAAGATTAGTTTTATAGCTAACTGTGTAACCCTCTTTAAATAAAGAATTATTATTAATATTATTATTATTATTGATTTGATGATTGATATATAGTTTTATCATGACAAGTTACAGATCAAGTTCGAATTTTATTCCGGTCTGATGATTTTGTGCAGAGTTATGGTCCTAGGACTTAGAAATTTCACTCAAATAACCAATTTTCCACATTTTTTTTCGTCATGCTTGAAGATATTGACTTGATATTTGTTTATATAGTTTACACCATGACAAGTTATAGATCAAGTTAGCATTTTGTTCCAGTACAATGAATTTTTAACTGGTAGGGGACTATGTATTGCCAGGCAATACTCACAGAATGCTTGTTAATTTGGTGATGTACAGAAGGCGGGTGATCGGGCGGCTGCCAAACAGCATCAGTGCAATAACTTGAAAACACTTTGATGAAATCTTTTCAAATTTAGATATGCTGTTTCCTGTGACTAAATGAAGGTCAAGTTCGATATTCACAATTTTAGCTTTTATCGTTGTTGAGTTGTAGACATTTAAGTAGCGAAAAATGATACTTTAAATTGATTTTGGCCTTTCATTTCCTGAACCCTACAAAAATTCATTTATTTTTATGCCCCCGCCGTAGCGTAAGATGTTCACAATTTTAGCTTTTATCGTTGTTGAGTTGTAGACATTTAAGTAGCGAAAAATGATACTTTAGATTGATTTTGGCCTTTCATTTCCTGAACCCTACAAAAATTCATTTATTTTTATGCCCCCGCCGTAGCGGAGGGGGCATTAAGTTTTACCCTTGTCCGTCAGTACGTACATCCCAAAGTTGGTTACAGTGCTCTAATTTTAGTTTGCCTCAACCAAATATTATGAAACTTATACAAAATGCTTATTACCACAAGACAGAGATCAAGTTTGAATTTTGGTGGCGTCACTTTAACCATTCTAGAGTTATGCCCCTTTACAAATGGAAAAATTGCTGAATTTTTCGTTTCTGTTCTCTAACTTTAGTTTGCCTCAACCAAATGTTATGAAACTTATACACAATGCTTATTACCACAAAACACAGATCAAGTTTAAATTTTTGTGGCGTCACTTTAACCATTCTAGAGTTATGCCCCTTTACAAATGGAAACATTGCTGAATATTTCGTTTCCGTTCACTAACTTTAGTTTGCCTCAACCAAATGTTATGAAACTTATACACAATGCTTATTACCACAAAATACAAATCAAGTTTGAATTTTGGTGGTGTCACTTTAACAGTTCTAGAGTTATGCCCCTTCACAAATGGGAAAATTGCAGAATTTTTCGTTTCCGTTCTCTTAAGTTAGCCTCAACGAAATTTTATGAAACTTGTACACAATGCTTATTACTACAAAATACAGATCAAGTTTGAATTTTGGTGGTGTCATTTTTACTGTTTTAGAGTTATGCCCCTTTACAAAGGGAAAAATTGCTGAATTTTTCGTTTCTGTTCTCTAACTTAAGTTTGCCTCAACCAAATGTTATGAAACTTATACAGAATACTTATTACCACAAAACTCAGATCAAGTGTAAATTTGGGTAGAGTCACATTTACTGTTATTCAGTTATGTCCCTTTATAACTTTATATGATATGCAAGCGGGGCATCATCTGTGTCCCATGGACACATTCCCAATTTATTTTACTTGATCCTGTTTTAGGACCAGATTTGCAAATATCATTTTCATGATGGAAAATCCAGTTTGCTGTCAATCTGACAGCCTCTTGTTTTTAATAAGCTTTGGATTTTCAAATATTTAGGCCTCGGGCATCACTGAAGATTTATTGTGGAAATGCTCATCTGGTGCAGAAAAATTGGTACCGTTAATATTATTATATGCCTGTATTCATGTAGTCAAACCTGCCTATTGGCATCTTTCCATGTCTTGAATTGGACAACAGTTGTTATATTTCGTTGGACACTTAAATTCGTGGATAAAGCCATCCACAAAAACCACGAAAATTGGTACCCCACAAATAAAAGTACTTTCATAGTAAGCAATTTTTTTTCTGCATCAGAAGAAAGGCCTTTCAGAAATTGTGAATACTGTGGATTCATTATTATTCGTTGGATACCAATTTTCATGATTTTCGTGGGTACAGGTGAACCACAAATTTAAATGTTCAACGAGTAACAAATTTTTTATCAGGTTGTATGCAGACTTTGGCAAAACAACGAAATCACATATCCACGAAAAGGCAAGTTTTCTGCAATCCACAAAAAATTGGTACCCACAAAAATAAATGAATCCACAGTATTAACCAAGCCTTGATGCCATATTTTGACTGCGACCTCAGGAGCAAGATTTGTCAGATTGTTTTCGAAAACAGGCTATATATTTAAGAACATTTTGGCTAAATTAACATAGAGCATAAGCATTGCTCAATATAATTTTTATACGACCGCAAAAAATTTTGCGGTCGTATACTGGTACGACGTTGGCGGCGTCGTTGTCGTCGTTCGGGTCGTCTTCGTCCGAAGACACATTGGTTTTTCGCACTCTAACTTTAGTTTAAGTGAATGGATCTCTATGAAATTTTACCATAAGGTTCAATACCACAAAAGGAAGGTTGGGATTGATTTTGGGGGTTATGGTACCAACAGTTAAGGAATTAGGGGTCAAAAAGGGGCCAAAAATAAGAATTTTTGTAACTTCCAGACATAACTTGTGTGTAAGTGTATGGATCTTTCTGAAATTGTACTACAAGGTTCCATATCACAAAGGAAAAGCTGGAATTGAGTTTTGGGGTAATTGCCCAAAACGTTTAGGAGTAAGGGGCCAAAAAGGGGCCAAATATAAGTATTTTTCTAGTTTCCAGACAATTACTTGTGTGTTAGTGTATGGATCTCCCTGAAATTGTACTGCAAGGTACCATACCACAAAGGGAAGGCTGGGATTGATTTTGGGGGTAATTGCCTCAAAATTTTAGGAATGAGGGGCCAAAAAGGGGCAAAAAACAAGCATTTTTCTAGTTTCAGGACAATAACTTGTGTGTAAGTGTATGGAACTTTATGAAATTGTTCCACAAGGTTCCATGTCACAAAGGGAAAGCTGGGTTTGAGTTTGGGGGTAATTGCCCTAAATGTTTAGGAATTTGGGGCCAAAAAGGAGTTTTGGTCCCAACAGTTTAGGAATTAGGGGCCAAAAGGGTCCAAAATTAAACTTTGTTTGATTTCATCGAAAATTGAACTATAGGGGTTCTTTGATATGCCAAATCTAACCGTGTATTTAGATTCTTAATTTTTGGTCCCGTTATCAAATAGGTCTACATTAAGGTCCAAAGGGTCCAAAATTAAACTTAGTTTGATTTTAACAAAAATTGAATTCTTGGGGTTCTTTGATATGCTGAATCTAAACATGTACTTAGTTTTTATACGACTGCAAAAAAATTTTGCGGTCGTATATTGCTATGACGTTGGTGTCATAGTCGTCGTCGTCGTCCCGCGTCATCGTCGTCGTCCGAAGACACATTGGTTTTCGCACTTTAACTTTAGTTTAAGTGAATGGATCTCTAGGAAATTTTACCATAAGGTTCAATACCACAAAAAGAAGGTTGGGATTGATTTTGGGGGTTATGGTACCAACAGTTAAGGAATTAGGGGCCAAAAAGGGGCCAAAGATAAGCATTTTGGTAACTTCCAGACATAACTTGTGTGTTAGTGTATGGATCTCTCTGACATTGTACCACAAGGTTCCATATCACAAAGGGAATACTGGGATTGAATTTGGGGGTAATTGCCTTAAAATTTTAGGAATTAGGGGCCAAAAAAGGGGCAAAAAACAAGCATTTTTCTAGTTTCAGGACAATAACTTGTGTGTAAGTGTATGGATCTTTCTGAAATTGTACTACAAGGTTCCATATCACAAAGGAAAAGCTGGAATTGAGTTTTGGGGTAATTGCCCAAAACGTTTAGAATAAGGGGCCAAAAAGGGGCCAAATATAAGTATTTTTCTAGTTTCCAGACAATTACTTGTGTTCAAGTGTATGGATCTCTCTGAAATTGTACTGCAAGGTACCATACCACAAAGGGAAGGCTGGGATTGATTTTGGGGGTAATTGCCCCAAAATTTTAGGAATGAGGGGCCAAAAAGAGGCAAAAAACAAGCATTTTTCTAGTTTCAGGACAATAACTTGTGTGTAAGTGTATGGATCTTTATGAAATTGTTCCACAAGGTTCCATGTCACAAAGGGAAAGCTGGGTTTGAGTTTTGGGGTAATTTCCTGGGGTTCTTTGATATGCCGAATCTAATAGATATAGGAAGATGTGGTGTGAGTGCCAATGAGACAACTCTCCATCCAAATAACAATTTATAAAAGTAAACCATTATAGGTCAATGTACGGCCTTCAACACGGAGCCTTGGCTCACACCGAACAACAAGCTATAAAGGGCCCCAAAAGTACTAGTGTAAAACCATTCAAACGGTAAAACCAACGGTCTAGTCTATATAAAAAACGAGAAACGAGAAACACTAACCGTGTATTTAGATTCTTAATTTTTGGTCCCGTTTTCAAATTGGTCTACATTAAGGTCCAAAGGGTCCAAAATTAAACTTAGTTTGATTTTAACAAAAATTGAATTCTTGGGGTTCTTTGATATGCTGAATCTAAACATGTACTTAGTTTTTTTATTATGGGCCCAGTTTTCAAGTTGGTCCAAGACTGGGTCCAAAATTAAATTTTGTTTGATTTCAACAAAAATTGAATATATGGGGTTCTTCGATATGCTGAATCTAACCATGTATTTGGATTTTTGATATTTGGGCCTGGTTATCAAATTGGTCCACATTGAGGTTTAGAGGGTCCAAAATTGAACTTTATTTGATTTCATCAAAAATTGAATTCTTGGGGTTCTTTGATATGCTGAATCTAACCATGTATTTAGATTTTGGATATTGGAATACCACAAAGGGATGGTAAGAATTGTCTTTGGGAGTTAGGGCTCAAAGTGTTAAGGAATAAGGTGCAAAAAACCTATGCTGTGTTAAATATTCAATTACAATCCAAATTCAGAGCTGTATCAAGCTTGAATGTTGTGTCCATACTTGCCCCAACTGTTCAGGGTTCGACCTCTGCGGTCGTATCAAGCTGCGCCCTGCGGAGCATTTTCTTGATATGGGAATACCACAAAAGGATGGTAAGAATTGTCTTTGGGAGTTAAGGAATAAGGTGCAAAAAAGGGGGGAAACGGGTTTGCAGGTTAATGGACAATTACTTAAGTACAAAACATAATTTAAAAGGCAGTGTAAGGTTGGTAATTGAAACTCATTTGAATATCTCATCTAAGCTGCTTTTAAATTATTTATATTGGAAATTTGCCAAAAACTTTATTATTAATAAATTCCATTGGAAATTTGCCAATAACTTTAGTTTAATGAACTTCGTTGGAAATTTGCCAATATAAAATATTGCTGATGAAGCTTTTTTGTTTATCTCACCTAAACTGCTTTTAAATTATGTATATTGAAATTTGCCAAAACTTTATTATTAAATTTCTGATTTATATATAAAAGCAAATAATATTGATAAGGCAAGAGATACACACCAAACAGGATGTGTAAATTAATATATTAAGTATTGTGCAATAGCAAGAAATTTTCAATTGCACAGTATTGCGCAATAGCAAGAAATCTTCAATTGCACAGTATTGCGCAATAGCAAGAAATCTTCAATTGCACAGTATTGCTCAATAGCAAGAAATTGATATTTGGGCCCGGTTATCAAATTGGTCCATATTGAGGTTTAAAGGGTCCAAAATTGAACTTTATTTGATTTCATCGAAAATTGAATTATCAAAAATTGAACTATTGGGGTTCTTTGATATGCCGAATCTAACCGTGTATTTAGATTCTTAATTTTTGGTCCCTTTTTCAAATTGGTCTACATTAAGGTCCAAAGGGTCCAAAATTAAACTTAGTTTGATTTTAACAAAAATTGAATTCTTTGGGTCCTTTGATATGCTGAATCTAAACATGTACTTAGTTTTTTGATTATGGGCCCAGTTTTCAAGTTGGTCCAAATCGGGGTCCAAAATTAAACTTTGTTTGATTTCAACATTTCAAGTGTATGGATCTGTCTGAAATTGTACTGCAAGGTACCATACCACAAAGGGAAGGCTGGGATTGATAATGGGGGTAATTGCCTCAATATTTTAGGAATAAGGGGCCAAAAAGGGGCAAAAAAGAAGCATTTTTCTAGTTTCAGGACAATAACTTGTGTGTAAGTGTATGGATCTTTCTGAAATTGTACTACAAGGTTCCATATCACAAAGGGAAAGCTGGGTTTGAGTTTTGGGGTAATTTCCTGAAACATTTAGGAATTTGGGGCCATAAAGGGGCCAAAAAACACATTTTTCTAGTTTCCAGACAATAACTTGTGTTCAAGTGTATGGATCCCTCTGAAATTGTACTGGAAGGTACTATACAACAAAGGGAAGGCTGGGATTAAGTTTGGGGTGATGAATCATAAGGGGTTCAAAAATGTAGGGGGATTTTTTTTCTTTTGTTGAAAAAATTTGGGTGGGGGGGGGATTTTTTTTCTTTTAAAATTTTCCATTTTAAGTTGGTTATTTCTGATTTATATTTAAAAGCAAATAATAATGATATGGTAGGAGATACACACCAAACAGGATGTGTAAATTATTATATAATAAGTATTGTACAATAGCAAGAAATTTTCAATTGCACAGTATTGCACTATAGCAAGAAATCTTCAATTGCACAGTATTGCGCAATAGCAAGAAATCTTCAATTGCACAGTATTGCGCAATAGCAAGAAATATCCAATAGCACAATATTGCGCAATAGCAAGAAATCAAAATTGTACAGTATTGCAAATAGCAAGAAATATTCAATTGCACAGTATTGTGCAAAGAAGATACTTCATATAAATTGCTCATTTCTTGACCAATTTCAATGGGGTTTTATACTTGAATTCTTGGGGTTCTTTAATATGCTGAATCTAACCATGTATTAAGTTTTTGGATTTTGGGCCCCGTTTTTGAATTGGTCCACATTGAGGTCCAAAGGGTCCAAAATTCTAACCGTGTATTTAGATTCTTAATTTTTGGTTCCGTTTTCAAATTGGTCTACATTAAGGTCCAAAGGGTCCAAAATTAAACTTAGTTTGATTTTTACAAAAATTGAATACTTAGGGTTCTTTGATATGCTGAATCTAAACATGTATTTAGATTTTTAATTATGGGCCCAGTTTTCAAGTTGGTCCAAATCGGGGTCCAAAATTAAACTTTGTTTGATTTCAATAAAAATTGAATATATGGGGTTCTTTGATATGCTGAATCTAACCATGTATTTAGATTATTGATTTTTGGGCCCCGTTATCAACTTTGTCCACATTGAGGTCAAAAGGGTCCAAAATTAAACTTTGTTTGATTTCATTAAAAATTGAATTCTTGGGGTTCTTTGATATGCTGAATCTAACCATGTATTTAGATTTTGGATATTGGACCATAATAGGTGAAAGTCTAATTTAAAATTTTTAAGTTCTTAGACCACATTCATTCTGTGTCAGAAACCTACGCTGTGTCAAATACTTAATCACAATCCAAATTCAGAGCTGTATACGTATCAAGCTTGAATGTTGTGTCCATACTTGCCCCAACTGTTCAGGGTTCGACCTCTGCGGTTGTATCAAGCTGCGCCCTGCAGAGCATTTTATTAATATGCTGAATCTAACCGTGTATTAAGTTTTTGGAATTTGGTCCCCATTTTTAAATTGGTCCACATGAGGTCCAAAGGGTCCAAAATTAAACTTTGTTTGATTTCATCTAAAATTGAATTAATGAGGTTCTTTGATATGCCAAATCTAGCCGTGTATTTAGATTTTTCATTTTAGGTCCTGTTTTCAAATTGGTCTACATCAAGGTCCAAAGGGTCCAAAATTAAACTTAGTTTGATTTTAACAAAAATTGAATTCTTGGGGTTCATTGATATGCTGAATCTAAACATGTATTTAGATTTTTGATTATGGGCCCAGTTTTCAAGTTGGTCCAAATTGGGGTCCAAAATTAAACTTTGTTTGATTTCAACAAAAATTGAATATATGGGGTTCTTTGATATGCTTAATCTAACCATGTATTTAGATTTTTGATTTTTGGGCCCCGTTATCAAATTGGTCCACATTGAGGTCAAAAGAGTCCAAAATTAAACGTTTTGTTTGATTTCATCAAAATTGAATTATTGGGGTTCCTTTGATATGCAAATCTAACTGTGTTTTTAGATTTTAAATTTTTGGTCGTATTTTCAAATTGGTCTACATTAAGGTCGAAAGGGTCCAAAATTTAATTTTGTTTGATTTTAACAAAAATTGAATTCTTGGGGTTCTTTGATATGCTGAATCTAAACATGTATTTAGATTTTTCATTATGGGCCCAGTTTTCAAGTTGGTCCAAATTGGGGTCCAAAATTTAACTTTGTTTGATTTCAACAAAACTTGAATGTATGGGGTTCTTTGATATGCTAAATCTAACCATGTATTTAGATTTTTGATTTTTTGGGCCCTGTTATCAAATTGGTCCACATTGAGGTCAAAAGGTTCCAAAATTAAACTTTGTTTGATTTCATCAAAAATTTAATTCTTGGGATTCTTTAATATGCTGAATCAAACCATGTATTTAGATTTTGGATATTGGACCATAATGGGTAAATTAAAATTTTTTAAGTTCATTAGACCACATTCATTCTGTGTCAGAAACCTATGCTGTGTCAAATATTTAATCACAATCCAAATTCAGAGATGTATCAAGCTTGAATGTTGTGTCCATACTGGCCCCAATTGTTCAGAGTTCAACCTCTGCGGTCGTATTAAGCTGCGCCCTGCGGAGCATTTTATTTGCCAGTGAATAGATAAACACTCAATACACTTACTATTTGAGGTGTAATACCACCAAATCATATGAACAAGGGTAAAAAAAGAATATTCCCTTGAATTTGACAGTTGTAGGAAGTTAAACCAGCATTTCATTGCAGAAAAAAATTTATGAGTCATAAACATATAGCTTTGGGTGCTTCAAATTACCATTCTTTTTATGCCCAATTATGTTTTTCGGTCTATGCGTCCGTTTGTTCGTCCGTCCGTCTGTCTGTTTGTTCGTTCTTTTGTCCGTCTGTCTGTTTGTTCGTTCTTTTGTCCGTCTGTTCGTCTGTCCCGCTTCAGGTTAAAGTTTTTGGTCAAGGTAGTTTTTGATGAAGTTGAAGTCCAATCAACTTGAAACTTAGTACACATGTTCCCTATGATATGATCTTTCTAATTTAAATGCCAAATTAGAGTTTTGACCCCAATTTCATGGTACACTGAACATAGAAAATGATAGTGCCTGCTTCAGGTTAAAGTTTTTGGTCAAGGTAGTTTTTGATGAAGTTGAAGTCCAATCAACTTGAAACTTAGTACACATGTTTCCTATGATATGATCTTTCTAATTTTAATGTTAAATAAGAGTTTTGACCCCAATTTCACGGTCCATAGTGCGAGTTGGGCATCCGTGTATTATGGACACATTCATGTTTTATTTGGTGTTTCTATAAAATATTTTGGAAACTTGAGGTTACAAGGTTACTAAAATTGTACACAGATAAAAAAGGAGTGAACATTTTATTGGTTAACTTTCAGTGATGGTTATCCCTAAATATCTTATATGCAATGAATTGTTATGTGAAATTTTGTCTGTAGTACTGGACAGGATAAAACTTTTCTCATGCCAAGTATTTCTTTATTTGAAACAAAGATAAATTCTGCACAATTTTTTGAAAAGTGCCAATTTAACAAAGACTAATAGGGGAAAATCAATGGTGGTATTACTCCTAAATAGGGAAGCTATACATGCACCAATGATCTTTTATGTACTTGCATTTTTTTTTAAATTTCATACTATTTCACTGGAATGTTGCAAACATGAAATATTCTGAGTTGATTGAGTCTCAAAAACATATTTGAGGGAAAATTGCCTTGAAAAAGGGGTCTACCTTGAATATTAGTAGATAGACCAAGCCACACTCAGTTTTGGGGCTTTTTCTCCTCATTACCAATATTAGTCTATAAAAGATAACTTCTTCCTCAGTAATTCTTTCAGAAATATGCAGTAATAAGTAAATGAAATGTTTTTTTAAAGCAATAACAACAAATTATTTACCAAAAGGAAACCATTATATGTCCCTCTCTGGAATGCGGCGTAAACTTAAGTTTTACGTAAGTACTTATTGAAACCTTCATGGAGTCAGTAAAATTTTATGTGGATAGTTCATTCAGCTTGAACACCTCAATTACTAATTTAATATCACATTTCTTACATAAATGTGTGATCGTTACCCCAAAATTTTAATTCATTAGCCTAAAAAGTAAAAATTTTGAGTTATTGACAGGAATAAATGGACCATTAGAGGGACCTTATAATGAAAACAAAGAGGTACATTAGTGGTGCTTATCTCCTTAGAGTCATCTTTTGTATCATATTCAACTGTTTTTATGCAAATGAGATGAATATTTGATCATTTATTGGTGAATTTATGTGTCTGCACAAATCATGATGCTGCATAATTTGGATTTTTCGAAGAATTTTTCCTCAAATTGCTGAAGATGTCGTCTTACATTATACTAAATTTCTCTCAAACTATTAAATTGATTATAACAAAGCTTGACAGTAATGCTTGAAATAACCAGTATTTTACAGAAAAATAATCACATTTTGTTTATTCAACAAAAATTTCTTCTTTATTGAATATATCTTTTCTGGTAATGGTTCTATATTAAACATTATGTCTATGCCATGTACAAGTCCCCAAAGAGTCAAGATTTTATTGAATTTGCTGTCATTTAATGGCTGTATATAACTGATGACAGTTATTATGAAAATATGAAACCTGCTTTTGCTAACCAAAAGTGAAACAAGGTTCTTGTTTAATACTCGTGGTGGGGTTTTCACTTACTCTTTGCTATGCACTATGTAATGAATGAGTGGAAAGGATGAGCTGCGGGAATAGGTCACTTTTTCAAGCTTCTTGGTATATGATAAGGTCAAGAAATTAATACGAAATATATATGAAAAGGTTCCTGATTTTATCAAAAGTAAGTATCTAATATTACATGACAGAGAGAGGTTTTTTTTCACAGATACGATTAAAAACTTAGTCGTAAATGCATCAGAAAATTTTCTAGGGTATATTTTTTTGTTATTCAAAACATATGAAATGGGTTGGTTATTTTATGTCTTAGATGCTCACCCTCACCACAAAAGAATGGAAGTGTACCCCTTTAAGGTTTAATACTTGTATCAATTTGTAGGCTATGGCAAGAGTAGGAAAAGATGTGTTTGTTTGTGGAGGAACTACAGGCTTTGTATATAACATGGATATTCATAGACTAGACATCTATACAGGTGTGTGGGAACATCTACCAGTACATTCCAAATATACTCCAAGTAGTCGGTATGTAAAAATGTTGGTATGGTACTATTATAAACATGAAAAACAAGATGACCCCTAGCTATTTTTCAATTAATCTTTCTTTTAAGTTCAAAATATCAAAAAATATTTATCAATACATTTCTTTCACAGAAAAATTGTATATTTATATTTGTACAATTTAATTTATATGCCCCACCGACTGCATTATGTTTTTCGGTCTGTGAGTCCGTTCGTTCGTCCGTCTGTCCGTTCGTCCATCTGACCCGCTTCAGGTTAAAGTTTTTGGTCAAGGTAGTTTTAATGAAGTTGGTCCAATAAACTTGAAACTTAGTAGCATTTTCCATATGATATGATCTTTCTAATTTTAATGCCAAATTAGAGTTTTGACTCCAGATTCACGGTCCACTGAACATAGAAAATGATAGTGCGAGTTGGGCATCCGTGTACTATGGACACATTCTTGTTTCCTTTTTCAAATATGATCAATCATGGCAGGAAAACATCAGAATTTGATAAAATTCAAACTATTATAAATAAGTATGCGTCAGATGGTTTTGACTCGTCTTTTTATGTACCTTCAGGCCCCTTTTGGTCATATGGCTATGAAATTTTAATTTGTTCATGGCACTGCATGCTCTGTGTTTAAATTTGGAGGAGTTCAAAAGAGTTACTTGTTTGTATGATTAACCAGAGTTTTTATTCCATTCACAATGATAACTCCATTAAATTAACCACTTTCTCAATAGAGAGCACAGAATTACGAAAGTAATTGATGTTGTATATTATGAACTCATCAAAATTAGTTGGGACTCACCACAGTAAAAACTATATAAGTATGATTCCTGTATAAAAAATTATATATGACATTAGTATGAAGTCTTAAACAAGTTGCTTTCTTTTAAAAAAGAAAAGCATTACGTGAACCTGAGACCGCTGACTGGTCACCAAAAAATTGTTACTTAATTTCTTTGCTTTTGATTTGAAATAATTGACTGGGAATAAAGTAATGGTGATGTTAAAACACCTTTATTGAAAATATGTAATTGTGTGTAGATTCTTGCACAAGTCAGTTAACAGCACTGTTGGATTTTAGTTGTAAATAGGAAAGTGTATACAGCTACCATTTGAATTTACCTTTAAGGCTTGACTATTACATTTATTACTTTGGAGTATACATCATTTTTTCTGCGTGTTCAATTTATGAAGTCCTAATCCTATTGCAATTCCCAGTTTCTGCAAACCGAATGTCTAAAGCAAATTGCACAGACCAAACACGTTGTAATTTTAGCACTGAATTTGATTTATAATCTTGATGCATTTATTTAATCTTTCATATCTTCTGCTTTTGTTTCCTGGATACCTTCAATTATTCTTATACTCATTATTGTAGCTGTCTGTGACAACCATACATAGTTTATTTGTAAATGTAAGTTCTGGGGATATATTGGATATCAGGACAATATAAGTGTTAAAATCTGTACAAGTCACACGTTGGACAATTAAAAGTGGTTTTCGCATTACTTATATAAATTCAGCACCAGTAACATCTTGACACGTGACTTTGAATCATGGTTTTCATTTAGATATATTGATTCTAGTGTTTCTTTTTTGTTGTTATGTTTATGTCCTATGGACTTTTACCCCACATATTTTTTATATAAATTGGTTCTTTTGATAGTATAATCAGGTATAATTCATATATATAAAAATTGTCAGTAGATGAGAGGTCTGTTGTGTTATTTACTATCACGAACAAAGAAAACATAATAATTTGCTTCGCACAGAGTTAAGCTTCAAATGGAAATTTGACTTTGATTTGCTGTAGACAACCTCTACCATGAGTAGCTAGTCATAAATATTTAAAGCATTCAAAACCAAATGAATTTTAATCCTGATGATGTATACAGTTTTCCTCTTTTTAAGATACAATAAAATGCTCCATGAGGCGCAGCTTGATACGACCGCAGAGGTCGAACCCTGAACAGTTGGGGCAAGTATGGACACAACATTCAAGCTTGATACAGCTCTGAATTTGGATTGTGATTAGATATTTGACACAGCATAGGTTTCTGACACAGAATGAATGTGGTCTAAGAACTTAAAAATTTTAAATTGGACATTCACCTATTATGGTCCAATATCCAAAATCTTAATACATGGTTAGATTCAGCATATCAAAGAACCCCAAGAATTCAATTTTTGATGAAATCAAACAAAGTTTAATTTTGGACCCTTTTGACCTAAATGTGGACAAAGTGGATAATGGGGCCCAAAATCAAAAATCTAAATACATGGTTAGATTCAGCATATCAAAGAACCCCATATATTCAATTTTGTTGAAATCAAACAAAGTTTAATTTTGGATCCTGATTTGGACCAACTTGAAAACTGGGCCCATAATCAAAAATCTAAATACATGTTTAGATTCAGCATATCAAAGAACCCTAAAATTCAATTTTGTTAAAATCAAACTTAGTTTAATTTTGGACCCTTTGGACCTTAATGTAGACCAATTTGAAAAGGGACCAAAATTAAGAATCTAAATAAACGGTTAGATTCGGCATATCAAAGTACCCCAAGAGTTCAATTTTGATGAAATCAAACAAAGTTTAATTTTGGACCCTTTTGACCTAAATGTGGACAAAGTGGATAACGGGTCCAAAATCAAAATCTAAATACATGGTTAGATTCAGCATATCAAAGAACCCCAAATATTCAATTTTGTTGAAATCAAACAAAGTTTAATTTTGGACCCGATTTGGACCAACTTGAAAACTGGGCCCATAATCAAAAATCTAAATACATGATTAGATTCAGCATATCAAAAACCGTAAGAATTCAATTTTGTTAAAATCAAACTAAGTTTAATTTTGGACCCTTTGGACCTTAATGTAGACCAATTTGAAAACGGGACCAAAATTAAGAATCTAAATACACAGTTAGATTCGGCATATCAAAGAACCCCAAGAGTTCAATTTTTGATGAAATCAAACAAAGTTTAATTTTGGACCCTTTTGACCTCAATGTGGACAAAGTTGATAACGGGGTCCAGAGATCAAAAATCTAAATACATGGTTAGATTCAGCATATCATAGAACCCCAAATATTCAATTTTGTTGAAATCAAACAAAGTTTAATTTTGGACCCGATTTGGACCAACTTGAAAATTGGGCCCATAATCAAAATCTAAATACATGTTTAGATTCAGCATATCAAAGAACCCTAAGAATTCAATTTTGTTAAAAATCAAACTAAGTTTAATTTTGGACCCTTTGGACCTTAATGTAGACCAATTTGAAAACGGACCGAAAATTAAGAATCTAAATACACGGTTAGATTCGGCATATTAAAGAACCCCAATAATTCAATTTTTGATAAAATCAAACAAAGTTTAATTTTGGACCCTTTGGACCTCAATGTGGACCAATTTAAAACGGGGCCCAAAATCCAAAAACTTAATACACGGTTAGATTCAGCATATTAAAGAACCCCAAGAGTTCAAGAATAAAACCCCATTGAAATTGGTCAAAAATAAGCAATTTATACAAAGTATCTTCTTTTGCACAATACTGTGCAATTGAATATTTCTTGCAATTCGCAATACTGTGCAATTGCATATTTCTTGCTATTGTGCAATACTGTACTATTGACAATTTCTTGCTATTGCGCAATATTGTGCTATTGGATATTTCTTGCTATTGCGCAATACTGTGCAATTGAAGATTTCTTGCTATTGTGCAATACTGTGCAATTAAAAATTTCTTGCTACTGCACAATACTTATTATATAATAATTTACACATCCTGTTTGGTGTGTATCTCTTGCCATATCATTATTATTTACTTTTAAATATAAATCAGAAATAACCAACTTAAAATGGAAAATTTTAAAGAAAAAAAGGAAAAAAAATCCCCCAAAAATTTTTGAACCCCTTATGATTCATTACCCCAAACTCAATCCCAGCCTTCCTTTGAGGTATGGTACCTTGCAGTACGATTTCAGAGAGAACCATACACTTGAACACAAGTTATTGTCTGAAAACTGGAAAATGCTTATTTTTGCCCTTTTGGCCCCTAATTCCTAAACGTTTCAGGCAATTACCCCAAACTCAATTCCAGCTTTCCTTTGTGATATGGAACCTTGTAGTACAATTTCAGAAAGATCCATACACTTACACACAAGTTATTGTCATGAAACTAGAAAATGCTTGTTTTTGCCCCTTTTGGCCCCTTATTCCTAAAATTTTGAGGCAATTACCCCAAAATCAATCCCAGCATTCCCTTTGTGATATGGAACCTTGTGGTACAATGTCAGAGAGATCCATACACTAACACACAAGTTATGTCTGGAAGTTACAAAATGCTTATTTTGGCCCTTTTGGCCCCTAATTCCTTAACTGTTGGTACCATAACCCCAAAATCAATCCCAACCTTCCTTTTGTGATATTGAACCTTATGGTAAAATTTCATAGAGATCCAATCACTTAAACTAAAGTTAGAGTCGAAAACCAATGCGTCTTCGATCTACTTACAGCGACGCCAACGTTATACCAATATACGACCACAAAATTTTTTGCGGTCGATAAAAACTATTGAATTAAGTTTCCAAGCATATCAAGTTATGTAAATGAAGCAATAAGTTGTTATTATAGCAAAAACAACTTGTCAAAAAGACAACTCTATATAAAAATAAGATATAGTAAGTTGCCAATGAGACATCTATTCATTAAAGACCAAATGAATGTATGCTTGCAAATAAATAAAGGACAACTCTGTATTAAAAAAAGGCATCCAGGGAGGTTACAATACTGGGAAATATTGTGGCTAACTTTAGAAGTCATACTTATGCTGAGTAGACAAATCAGATCTATTTAAAACTTATATTGAATTCTGTAGAAGAATGAACATTGCTTTTATTCCCCTGAGTCCTGTGAACTTAGCCAGATATGTAACTTATTGTCCTACTAGACTACTGTTTAACTCCATAAATAATTTCTTGTCAATTGTCTGTGTGCTATATTTAGAAGCAGGGGTGCATCCCCTTTAATTTGTTTTATGGGGTCTGTACTCAAGGTTGCTAAACGTGTATTGGGATCAACAGTGCATAACAAGATGCCTACACTACAAAAGTCCAAAAGTCTGAAAAGACCAATTTTTGTCTTGATTTGCATGAACAATTACTCGACATTCTCCAAATGTATGACTGAATTGTGTCTTAATTTTTCTTGACAAATTCTCATTTATATTAAATTTGTATGAAATTTACTCGACAAATTCTCGACATTTTGAATATGGTCTTAAAATTTCTTGACAAATTCTTGACATTTGAATGCTGTCTTGAAATTTCTCGACAGATTCTTGACATTCTTATTTTTTCTCAGTATGGCTCGACATATTCTGAACATTTTGAATTGTGTCTTAAATATACTTGACAATTCTGAGTTTTACAAATCATGACCTGAATATACATGATATAACTTTATCTTTATTTCTCTTTATATAATATACTGTTGTTTCAGTTACACTTAATTGTTACAACAAAAACAAAAGTTGGGCATGTTAAATAATTGAAAATTTGGGTATATAAATATTTTATAAATACAAATATATGGCTATGAAATTTAAAGTATTAACGATACAAATGTGGGTATGTTGATAAAAATCAATTCAAATGTGGGTTTGTAAATAATTACAAATGTTGATTCCTAATCTTATAAATAATTGCTAAATGATTAAAACCAATCATACTGTAGACATATTTCATTCTATACATGCATTATCTTCAATGTTAATAGGGTAAATAAACAATTATTGTACCAAAATGTGGTTTTATAAATAGCAAAGTATTATTGTATCCTAATTTTTGTGTAATGTCATCTGTTGCAATATATATTAAGTATTACACGTGGACAGGATGTTCCCCATACAATTAAGGTATTCCAAATAAGTTATACACACCCCAGGGTACACGTGACTGTCATATGGAAAATTACTGCTTTACCTGTAATCAGCCATGGAACTTATCAGTTGACTGACCATGCCACTACAATTTAAAAAGTTTGTTGATAGATGAAAATGAAAATCATCATTTTAACTGGGACTATTATACTAACGGGACTGGAAACTGTTACACCAATCAGTGTAATAATACTCAACATCACGGTCGTTAGAACGAGACTTTACCTGCGCGATATTTATCGATACGCCATATTGTTTTGACAGTGACAGCGTGCCTTGATCGTATAATCTTTGTAATTTGTTTTTATTTTTTATAGTTATTCGAAATGATAATCCTTAATGTAAACACGATAATTATAATGATAAAAGATATCTCGATCTTTGACAGTTGTTATTAATCACCAAATCCCGGTTTAAGTGTAAAAAATGACATCTAAAAGTTGATTTTTTCTTCAGGATGATAATAGCGTGGGGACGCTGTGAAAACAAGTATGATTCATAAAATTTCTTAAAACTGTTGATTGAAAAGAGATACGCGAGTTCGGTTTGATGTAAAATCATATTTATAGGTTAAAGGTTGGATTGGCCTATTTTTATTGTCACTTTTTAAAGTGAAAAGTGGAATATAAATCTCCTTCTCATTACAAACGGAAACCACATGCAGGGTTCAAATAAATTATACTGTTCCTATAAAATTGCTTACTCCTATTTATATGTGCAATATTTGTATTCAAATCGGGGTGTTTTTTGCTTAGTAATGGTCTTCAGGTGGCATAAGCATATGACTTCGTGAAAATATGTACAATAGGTTCTACAATCAGAACTACAAAAGTAGGCCCTTTCACAGCTATTGCTGCCATATTGAAATTTAGGTGTAAACACGAAATTTAGAAAAGTTCAAAACAATGTGGCTATATTTCTAGGAGACCCAGGTAACTATTGTTATAGGAATTAATTATGAACTGAAATTGCCAACATTGTTTTTATTGCACACTTATTGTTTTATAAGGATTAATTATGATCTGTTAACCTTCGACACGTTGTTTTCTTAGCGGTCAAGTAAAGCGCCGGCATTTCGACTATATTTGTTTTATTTTCAACACTTTATATATTGACTACTTATTAATAATTTTTCGTACACAATAAGAAAAGTATTTATCTTTCAAAACTTCTTCGACGATTAAGTTAAAATAAAGAAGAACTTGTTCCAGTTTTGATCGACATTAGTTTATCCCCGTGTGAAAACATTTATTTCAAGTAAATGTATTTAATTTGTTAAAATAGTTTTATCATTCATATTATATTTTTATTTTTTGCATATAATTTTTTTTTTTTTTAATTTCAAATCCACCAATTTTAACATTATTCTATATGCTGACTTGTTCGCCAAAATCTATTGTTCACCCATGTACCGAAGGCTAATTATCCACGTGGCACGATAAGCTGTCAATCAAAACAAAAAATCAATAATCCGCTATCGGGACAATGAAATCTCAACAGATCGATCAGTTTCCAGTCCCGTTAGTATAATAGTCCCAGATTTTAATTAAAAAATTTTGATTAAAATGGATTTTCTTCATCAAAAATTATGAAGTGAAATAATTTAACATAAAAACAAATTGGATAATTTCCCAAAGATTAAAAGAAAACTATTATCTACTCCAGGAATAATAGAAAACTGTATTTATAAAGGGTCCCATTAATGATTTCTCTAGAAATCATTGGTCTTTTGAAATGGATCTCAAACAGACACGCATAATTAAGATCTAAACATTTTTTTTGTTCTATGATTTCTTGAGAAAATAATCAGGAGGGAAGTATAACAAATATTTAGTTTTGATAAAAAAATTATGAAATTCAACACTCAATTTTGAATAAAAAATGTTTTCGGTTCTAAAAAAAATGAATAAGTTTTTGAATCAAGATGGGAACAAAAGTCCCCCCCTATTTTAGCCGGTAAACGGACAGAAAGTCACAGGACAAAAAGTCACAGGACATAAAGTCACAAATTTGATAGGACAAAAAGGTCACAGGACAAAAAGTCACAAATAATTTGTTGACAATTGTTTGAATATGTAAGAGAAAGATCTTGAAATATTTTCTTTTTATTACACATATTCATTTTTAAATTTAGAAAATTGTCCATAAGCCTTGATAAATAAAAATTTATTAAATTCTAATCATGCAAAAGATATATTTCTTGGCACAATGAAGCCATTTAAGTATCAAGCCACTTTGACATTTTTTTTTAATAACAATAACTCAATCATTATTGATATTTATTGAATAAATTTTTGTTACAAATTTGCTTTATATATAAAAATTCAAGAAAAAAACAAAACAATTATTTTTAAAACAAGTGTTTTCTTGTTCAAAGAAAAATAATCTCAAACTGAATTGTGACTTTTTGTCCTGTGACTTTTTGTCTGTGACTTTTTGTCCTGTGACTTTCTGTCCTACATTCATTTTAGCCACACACACACACAAGATAAATGGTGGGGTTCAAAAGAGACACATGGTCACATTTTAAAACTGCATCAATTCACCCATTTTAGTAAAGCAAATTTGACTGGCAGTTTTTTGACCGGCAAAAATCTCAAATACTGTTTGTCAGTAACTTCGACATATATTGCAAGTGAAAACAATGTAATTAAATGTTTAATAAAAAATAAATCAAAATTAAACTACAAGGGGGGTCATTCGGGGTTTTCCACATAGGTGCACCCAAAGGGTATCTTACTATACAAATCCTTGATTCTTCTAAGTTTAGTTTAGCGATAATAAAAATGAGTATATAACAGCAAAAGAAAGTGTTTAAACAGTGCAGAATGTGTCTATACACAATTCAAATGAAATTGATACTGTTGAGATAGTGTCAAGACATCTTTAAGACCGTCAAAAATGTGACGAGATATATTCAGACAGCTTTAAGACTGTCAAGAATGTTTCAAGACATATTCAGACATTATTAAGAATGTCAAGAATATGTCAAGACATATTCAGACATTATTAAGAATGTCAAGAATATGTCAAGACTGATCGAGACAAATTTAAGACAGTCAAGAATTGGTCGAGACTAATCAAGACTCTTATCAGATGATACAGAAAGTGTTGAGAAATTTTTAGACAATTTTAATACTGTCAAGACACTTGTCAAGAAAAATAAAGAATCTTATTAGACAAATTCATAATATGTTAAGAATTTTCTAAAAATAATTCAGACAAAGAAAGAATGTCGAGTAAAAATTCATGCAAATTCAGACAAAAATTGGTCTTTTCAGACTTTTTGACTTTTGTAGTGCTATAACGCCAAAGATTTAAATTGAAATATTCACTTTGTTGTCACTGAGCAGTAGTAAGGACTTCTGTTTTTAAGCAGCCTGCTTAGTTGTCTTCTTTTCTTTTTTAAGGGAGTCAAATATATTCGTTCCTTCCCTTTCAGGTTTTGATGCTAAGTTTGCAGCATTTAAATCGGGAAGATATCACTTTTTGTTCTGATGTTGTCTGATTAAAAAATTTCAGAGCGTGTGATAGTAAATCCCCTTCCCAGAGTGAGTAACTCTCATTTATGTCCATCAAAAGCTATCCTTCTTAGTCTTAAGAAGGCTTTAGCCACTACCTCCCCACACCTTTTTCCCTGTAGTAAGTACATGTCAAGGTTACTCCTCTTACCTATGCCGCTTTTGTAAATGCCTAAATATTACTTAGCCTTTTTGAGTTATGAGAGCACCAAATATTTGGGGCATAGATAATAAATCTTTTCCGAAAATTTAAAATATACTATCAATAAACACAAACGTCAAGTACTTTCTGATGGACATTTTTTTATTAAATCAATCTCTTCTTTAAGTCTTACTTTCCATTTTATGAATATATTGCAATACAAAATATAAGCAGAGTCTTATAAAACCATACCAAAGGTATAAAATGATTAACGTAGTAATTAAATGATTATTGTAAAAGAGAGGCGAAAGATACCAAAGGGACATTCAAACTCATAAGTCGAAAATAAACTGACAAAGCCATGGCTAAAAAGGAAAAAGACAAACAGACAAACAACTGGACACAAAACACAACATAGAAAACTAAAGTCTGAGCAACCCGAACGCCACCAAAAACTGGGGGTGATCTCAGGTGTTCCGGAAGGGTAAGCAGATCCTGCTCCACATGTGGCACCCGTCGTGTAAAATATTAGTTACATTTTTTTGTGAGAGGAAAGGATTCAGAATCCTTGTAAATTGAAACCATGGAACTATTTTTTATACGACTGCAAAAATTTTGCGTTCGTATATTGCTATCATGTCGTCGTCATCGTCCAAAGACATTTGGTTTCCAGACAATAACTTTAGTATAAGTGAATGGATCTCTATGAAATTTGACTACAAGGTTCAATAGCACAAAAAGAAGGTTGGGATTGATTTTTGGGGTTATGGTTCCAACTGTTTAGGAATTAGGGGTCAAAAAGGGGCCAAAAAAGGCATTTTTCTAGTTTCCGGACAATAACTTGTGTATAAGTATGGATCTCTATGAAATTGTACCACAAGGTTCCATACCACAAAGGAAAGGTTGGATTGACTTTGGGGGTTATGGCCCAAACCGTTCAGGAATTAGGGGCAAAAAAAGGGGGAAAAAAAGGTTTATCTGGTTAATGGACAATTACTTAAATATTAGTCTATGGATCTCTATGAAATTGAAACACAAGGTTCAATACCACAAAGGGAAGGTTGGGTTTGACTTTGGAGGTTATGGCTCAAACCGTTCAGGTAAAAGGGGCAAAAAGGGGGGGAGGAACAAGTTTTTTCTGGTTTCCCGACAAATACTTAAGTATTATATAGTCAATGGATCTCTATGAAATTGTACCACAAGGTTCCATACCACACACAGGAGGTTGGGGTCGATTTTGTGGGTTGTGGCTATAATCGTTCAGAAACTTGAGGCCAAATAGGGGCCAAAAACAAGACTTTTCTAATACTGGCTAAGCTGGTTCTAACATAAATTATTTCTGATCAATATAAAAAAACAACAAATACTGATATGGCAGGAGATACACACCAAACAGGGTGTGTAAATTATTATATTTAGTTTGTAAACAGATTTACTAAGTATTGCGCAACAGCAAAGTATTGCACAACAGCAAGAAATCGACCTTCAATTGAAAATAAATATAAATCTTTTAACCAATTTCAAGGAGGATTAATTTATAGTCTTGAATTGTTTTAGGTTTTTACCATGTATTACTAAATTGGATATTTGGACATTTTTAAATAGGTCTACATTGAGGTCCAAAGGGTGAATTCTTGTGGTTCTATGATATGCTGAATCTAACTGTGTATTCAGATTTTTAATTTTGGGCCCTGTTTTCAAATTAGTCCATATTAAGGACCAAAGGGTCTAGAATTAAACTTTGTTTGAATTCATTGTTTTTTTTTATATGCTGAATATAACCATGGAATTAGATTTTGGATATTGGACCATTTAAAGTAGATTAAATGTCCCATTTCAAATTTTTGAGTTATCTGACCACATTTATTCTGTGTCAGAAATCTATAATAAGTCAAATATTTATTCACTATCCAAATTCAGAGCTGTATCAAGCTTGAATATTGTGTCCATTCTTGCCCCAACTGTTCAGAGTTCGACCTCTGCAGTCGTATCCAGCTGCTCCAGTCGTAGCACATTTTTTTCATTCACTACAGTTTAGATTTTAGATACTTATTTATTTATATGTATCTCAGATAATTGCTGCTCATATGTTGCATATAATTTTATAAATGTATTCACTGTTAAACTGACTTATGGAAATTAAATGTATTCAATTGGAGTTTATACATTTTTGTTCATGTCCTCATCATCTTTCACCCTGTCCCATCATGTGTTTAATATTAGCAAGACCTTTGATAAGTTATTTTTGTCTACAGAGATAAGATAAGGATTTGACCAATCACATTATAGATATTGAGGGGATAGGTGGTCATTTTATAAAGCTTGTTGCAGTTTCAGCAGTCATATTTTGTTTCTCTGAGATTTAATTTGAACCCTCATAAGGACATGAACAAAAATGTATAAACTCCAATTTAATACATTAAATTCCCATTTATACATAATTCTCCAGATTAGAAAATACCCCGCTTAAACAGAACTCTGTTAGAGTTTGTATGTTTGGTACTATGATGGACTTAGTCTTGTATGAAGATTTGTCTCATTGGCACTCATACCAAATCTTCTTATATCTATTAGCTTATAATTAATCCTTGAATAAAATACAACCAAAATATATCATCAATAAGATTAATTCCGCTTACAGTATGTATGAGAGTGTGTGTACTGTTGCTTGTGGTCCTGAATAATCTTGGCAAACCAACATATACCAAAACTACAATTACTATAACTGTATATAACAAAGATAAGATATAAAACTAAACTATTTATTAAAACAAAAAACTAAAACTCACTAAGGACTAAAACATTTTCATATAATATAAAAAAACACAGTACATATAGTTAAACATTTACATATTAATACCTTGATGTAACATTTGGCTTTCTAGGGGCTACTCATTACAGTTTCTGACGAATAATATACACAAAATATATATTACTTATGCCTGTGGTAGATCCGAGCAGACAAAACATACAAAAAATATATATTACTTGTGCCTGTGGTAGATCAGAGCAGACAAAACTAATTTCGAGAACCTGTGGTAGATCCGAGCAGGTGAATGTGAATAAAAATAGATTCTGCAGTAGATCCCAGCAGGTTACCTAATGTGAATAAAAATAGATCCTGTAGTAGATGCCAGCAGGTGTACAAATGTACTTAACAATTTTAAATATGTATAAATGAATTGGGGGAAAATAATTTCCCTGAAATTATGTTGGCCAAAATGAGCGAAATTAATGAGTCAAAGCCCCCAAGAAAAGATACATCAGATATGATAAAAAAACTATGAATAATAGTAACTTAAAAAAAAAAAGAAATCCTTGTATATATCTTATAAGATAAAACAAGTAAAAAACAAACCAACAAACCAGCTCAGTACAAAAAAAAAAAAATACAAATTATATATATATGTACATATACATATATTTAACCTCACATGTATGTACAACCCCTAACGGGAGGGATTGTGCCTGATATTCATATGATGAAGACATAATCTTTCAATCAGTTTAATTGAGGTCTGGAGCTGGCATGTCAGTTAACTGCTAGTAGTCTGTTGTTATTTATGTATTATTGTCTGTTTTCTTTTGTTACATCTTCTGACATCGGACTCGGACTTCTCTTTAACTGACCTTTAATGTGCGTATTGTTATGCGTTTACTTTTCTACATTGGCTAGAGGTATAGGGGGAGGGTTGAGATCTCATAAACATGTTTAACCCGCGCATTTTGCACCTGTCCAAAGTCAGGAGCCTCTGGCCTTTGTTAGTCTTGTATTATTTTTACTTTTAGTTTCTTGTGTATAATTTGGAGTTTAGTATGACGTCCATTATCACTGAACTAGTATATATATTTGTTTAGGGGCCAGCTTAAGGACGCCTCCGGGTGCGGGAATTTCTCGCTGTATTGAAGACCTATTGGTGACCTTCTGTTGTTGTCTGTTCTGTGGTCGGGTTGTTGTCTCTTTGACACATTCCCCATTTCCAGTCTCAATTTTATTTACAAACAATATGAAATGATGTATAAAATCTACTAAGAGAAATGTTCACTTAAAAACACATTTTATCTTGAGCTGGATGTATAGTTTTAGGGTTGGTTCTAATATGACGCATGTAACAATCAGATGACCATCTACCTAAAGTTTGAATAATGTGGTCTTCAATTCCTGCAGCAGCTGCAGATGTAGCTGCTCCTATTCTAAATGAATGCCCACAAAATTTATCATCTTTATACCCAAGTCTAAAAAGTAAATCTCGGAGCAAAGAAATAAAGCGATCCCTTGATAAGGGAGTATGGTCATAATCATCGTTAACAAACAAAGGCGACCAAGGCTTAGCTCCTAAATCAGTTCTGAATTTGATATATTTTCTCAAAGTAGCTACAGGGTGAAAAACATTGTTTTCAAAGATAGTAAGTAATATTTACACCTTGCCTGAATGGATCACACTTAGAAGAATGTAAATGGAAAACTAAATTTTTAGTGACCCATCTAAAGAAATATCTTGAATTGAAACAATGGTATCCTTAGAAAAGTCTTTACTACGACAAGTAAATTCTCCACATTGGAGGAATCCAAAAAAAGCTAAATTAAATGCACTTTGTAGCATTAAATCAACCAATGGAGAAAATATACCCCAGATCTTACAAATTACATAGTTCTTTTAAAATCGAAGAAGTAATAGGCATTCATTTAGGACATATATTACACTCAGACTTTTTTAAACTTCTTAGAATGCACTGCAAACGAACAGTATTTGCTAGCGGGTCTGAATGACCCTGTTTTAGAAAATAGTGTCTTATACCTGCTAAATACAAATTAACAGTTGAATGTGCTAGCTTTAACGAATTTTTTACGACTGCAAAAATTAAAATTTTTTTGGTCATATATTGGTATCACGTTGTCGTGTCGTCGTCAGTGTCGTCCGAAGACAGATGGTTTCCGAATAATAACTTTAGTATAAGTAAATAGAAATCAATAAAATTTTAACACAAGGTTTGTAACCACTAAAAGAAGGTTGTAACTGATTTTAGGGGTTATGGTCCCAACTGTGTAGGAATAATGGCTAAAAAAGGGGCCCAAATAAGCATTTTTGTAGTTTCCAGTCAATAACTTGTGTTTAAGTGTCTCTCTGAAATTATACCATAAGTTTCCATATGACAAAGGGATGGTTAGGATTGACTTTGGGGGGTTAAGGCTCAAACCACTTAGGAATTAGGGGCAAAAAAGGGGGAAAACAAAGTTTTTTTCTGGTGAAAGGACAATAAAGACAATTTTAAAGCAGTCTAAGGGAGGTAATCCAATCCCATTTAAAAACAACAATGTTTGATAACCTCCCTTATTTGCTTGTAAATTATGTATTAAAAAATGATTGTCTTGAGGTGATTAGCCTGGGGGACTATTTTTCTCATTTCAGATTTCAAAATTTAAAAGAAAATTTCTTCAAATATTTTTTTGGGGTTAATATTCAACAGGAAAGTGTATTGCACAAAAGTAAAAAACGGGTAATTTTTTTCTTGGGGTGGGGATCAATTTGCAACAGCATAGTGTATTGCACAAAAGCAAAATATTTAATAGAAATTCAAATCATATAACCAATTTTTAAGTTCTTTGACTACAATTATTCTGTGGCAGAAACCTATTATGTGTCAAATATTTGATTACAATCCAAATTCAAACCTGTATCAAGCGTGCATATTGTGTCCATTTTGGACCCAACTTTTCAGGGTTGGATATCTGCGGTCGTATCCAGCTGCGCTCAGTGAAGCAATTTATTACAAAAGGCAACAAAAAAAATCAAACAATTTTCATCTATATATGGCAGTGCATTTAAAAAAAAACCAGTCTTTTCCATTCATAACCAAAAAGTTTTGAAAACATTTAACACCAGTCATATATGCCTGCTTTGTACTCTGACAAAGGCAGGCTTCCCATAATTCCTCAACTTGTTGAATCAACTCATTAACTGGGATGGCTTCAGGCAAGGTGTTGGTTCTCGATCTGCCAGTGGTTGTAGTAAGCAAAACTTCCTCTTTTGATAACGAGAAATAGGGTCTGCTACAGTGTTTTCGACACCAGCAATATGTTGTGCATGAATGACAAAGTTATACAGAGCAGAAAGATAAGTTAGCTTCCTTGACATAAGTTTCATTATTCTCTGGATTTTTGATCTTCCTTTGGAGATAATCTCTACGGTACTTAAATTGTCACAGTAAAATAATATACGTTTTCTACTCCAGTTGTGACCCCATAGAGCACAGGCTATCACTATAGGGTACAGTTCAAAGAAATTAGATGTTTGTTCATTTAAAATTTCTGGTGTAAATTAGCCTTGAAACCAACTTCCCTGATAGAATCCCCTGAACGATTTAGGTGTAGCATCTGTGTAAAGTTGAATGTCTGCAGCTTTAATAATGTTGTCATTAATGAAAAATGATATTCCATTCCAGTTTTTATACGACCGCAAAAAAATTTTGTGGTCGTATATTGGTATGACGTTGGCGTCGTCGTCGTCATCGTCCGGCGTCGTCGTCCGAAGACGCATTGGTTTTCGCACTCTAACTTTAGTTTAAGTGAATGGATCTCTATGAAATTTTACCATAAGGTTCAATATCACAAAAGGAAGGTTGGGATTGATTTTGGGGTTATGGTACCAACAGTTAAGGAATTAGGGGCCAAAAGGGGCCAAAAATAAGCATTTTGTAACTTCCAGACATAACTTGTGTGTTAGTGTATGGATCTCTGACTTTGTACCACAAGGTTCCATATCACAAAGGGAATGCTGGGATTGATTTTTGGGGTAATTGCCTCAAAATTTTAGGAATTAGGGGCCAAAAAGGGGCAAAAACAAGCATTTTCTAGTTTCATGACAATAACTTGTGTGTAAGTGTATGGATCTTTCTGAAATTGTACTACAAGGTTCCATATCACAAAGGAAAGCATGAATTGAGTTTGGGGTAATTGCCTGAAACGTTTAGGAATTAGGGGCCAAAAGGGGCCAAAAATAAGCATTTTCTAGTTTCCAGACAATAACTTGTGTTCAAGTGTATGGATCTCTCTGAAATTGTACTGCAAGGTACCATACCTCAGAGGAAGGCTGGGATTGAGTTTGGGGTGATGAATCATAAGGGGTTCAAAAATTGGGGGTTTCTTTAAAATTTTCCATTTTAAGTTGGTTATTTCTGATTTATATTTAAAAGCAAATAATAATGATATGGCAGAAGATACACACCAAACAGGATGTGTAAATTATTATATAATAAGTATTGTGCAATAGCAAGAAATTTTCAATTGCACAGTATTGCGCAATAGCAAGAAATCTTCAATTGCACAGTATTGTGCAATAGCAAGAAATATCCAATAGCACAATATTGCGCAATAGCAAGAAATTGTCAATTGTACAGTATTGCAATAGCAAGAAATATTCAATTGCACAGTATTGCGCAATTGCAAGAAATATTCAATTACACAGTATTGTGCAAAGAAGATACTTTGTATAAATTGCTTTTTCTTGACCAATTTCAATGGGGTTTTATTCTTGAACTCTTGGGGTTCTTTAATATGCTGAATCTAACCGTGTATTAAGTTTTTGGATTTTGGGCCCCGTTTTTAAATTGGTCCACATTGAGGTCCAAAGGGTCCAAAATTAAACTTTGTTTGATTTCATCAAAAATTAAATTATTGGGGTTCTTTGATATGCCGAATCTAACCGTGTATTTAGATTCTTAATTTTTGGTTCCGTTTTCAAATTGGTCTACATTAAGGTCCAAAGGGTCCAAAATTAAACTTAGTTTGATTTTAACAAAAATTGAATTCTTGGGGTTCTTTGATATGCTGAATCTAAACTTGTACTTAGTTTTTTGATTATGGGCCCAGTTTTCAAGTTGGTCCAAATCGGGGTCCAAAATTAAACTTTGTTTGATTTCAACAAAAATTGAATATATGGGGTTCTTTGATATGCCGAATCTAACCATGTATTTAGATTTTTGATATTCGGGTCCGGTTATCAAATTGGTCCACATTGAGGTTTAGAGGGTCAAAAATTGAACTTTATCTGATTTCATCAAAAATTGAATTCTTGGGGTTCTTTGATATGCTGAATCTAACCATGTATTTAGATTTTGGATATTGGAATACCACAAAGGGATGGTAAGAATTGTCTTTGGGAGTTATGGCTCAAAGTGTTAAGGAATAAGGTGCAAAAAAGGGGGGAAAAGGGTTTGCAGGTTAATGGACAATTATTTTTTCGTTAAATAATCCAGAGTTCTCTAAATATACTTCCGAAATTTACCCAAAAGAACTTACTTTAACTAAATCTAACATAAACAGCAGCAGTTGCCCTTTTCTAGATTTAGACATTTCAATTTCTAACGGGAAACTACATACTAAAATTTACGACAAAAGAGACGATTTTTCATTTCCTATTGTTAATTTTCCATTTTTAGACGGCGATGTGCCTTTGGCTCCATCATACGGTGTTTATATATCCCAACTCGTTCGGTATGCCCGTGTGTGTTCTGATGTCATAGATTTTAACGAACGTAATCAATGCATCACTGGGAAATTATTGTGTCAGGGATTTCGATACCATAAATTACTTAAAACTTTTACTAAATTCTTTCATAGATACAAAGATTTGATTAGTAAATTTGGCTGTACCTGTAGAAAACTTATTAAAATGGTATTTCACATCCTAAATTTTACGGTAATATTGTACTTAAAGCGAGGAAATCACTATGTGATCCGTGTAAACTCATCGAACCTTTAAACAAACTTATAAGTAAGGGTTATCGTACCAATATTGTAATTAGATCTCTGAATATAGTTTACATTGGCACTAATATCGATTTTGTCATTAGCAAATTAAAACATAACTAAGTTGTATCTTCTTTTGAGGCGGGATATTTAGAGACACACACACGTTATTTTTATCTCTTAAGTAGCTCCTCACTATCCTACTACCTGTCGATACATTTATTTTGGCATTGCACAAGTCATGTCTTCTCTGACTGTTCATGACGTTAAAATACTAAATCCCTGGGATGTGTTTTAGTTGATTTTAGTCTCTGATGCATGATTTTTATCATTAATTGTTTTGGCTTTTAACTAGCTGTCAGTAACTGCGAGTACTCTCAAATCGTACTTTCTTTTAATTCGACCTGTTGATACTATTTTTAATACTTTTTGTTATTTTATATTAATATGGATCTTGTCTGTATACCAGCTTTGATTATTTGGAATATCTACTAATTTTCACTTCTTCATACTACATTTGTATGAACATCAAGATTATTCTCCTTTAATCTGTACAGGAAGTTTTATTGTTGATATTTACCCTTATGTATCTAGTGTTAAATTAGGTATTTATATGACAGACCTTTCTTGGTATTCCTAATTATTGGAAGATTTTATATAGACAGAAAAGTATACCTAAAACGACAAAGTTATTTTTCATTTACCTGTATATTTTATGAAAACCGGTTTTTCAAAAGTGATTATTTTCTAAGGGTTAAATATTTCGCTGTGGTGTATTGCCATGGCTTTATTTGGACTTGTTTGTTTGCTTTTTGGCCTTGAATGTTTGTCCCTAATATTTTATTAACTATGTATTTACTTTCAGGTATCACAGATCAATTTATTCGTTCATAGTGTGTTAATTTACGTTTTGATTGAGTTAAGCCTTCCAATTGATGTTTTATCGTGTGTTTTCTATGTTGTGATTTTATACTATTGTTTCAGAAAAAGGGAGAAGGTTTGGTACCATTAAAACGTTTAATCCCGCTGCAAATGTTTGCACCTGTCCTAAGTCAGGAATCTGATGTACAGTAGTTGTCGTTTGTTTATGTATTTATGTAATTTATACGTGTTTCTCGTTTCTCGTTTTTTATATAGACTAGACCGTTGGTTTTACCGTTTGAATGGTTTTACACTAGTACTTTTGGGGCCCTTTATAGCTTGTTGTTCGGTGTGAGCCAAGGCTCCGTGTTGAAGGCCGTACATTGACCTATAATGGTTTACTTTTATAAATTGTTATTTGGATGGAGAGTTGTCTCATTGGCACTCACACCACATCTTCCTATATCTAATTACTTAAGTACAAAACATAATTTAAAAGGCAGTGTAAGGTTGGTAATTGAAACTCATTTGAATATCTCACCTAAACTGCTTTTAAATCATTTATATTGGAAATTTGCCAAAAACTTTATTATTAATAAATTCCATTGGAAATTTGCCAATAACTTTAGTTTAATGAACTTCATTGGAAATTTGCCAATATAAAATATTGCTGATGAAGCTTTTTATACGACCGCAAAAAAATTTTTGTGGTCGTATATTGGTATGACGTTGGCGTCGTCGTCGTCCGGCGTCGTCGTCGTCCGAAGACGCATTGGTTTTCGCACTCTAACTTTAGTTTAAGTGAATGGATCTCTATGAAATTTTACCATAAGGTTCAATATCATAAAAGCAAGGTTGGGATTGATTTTGGGGGTTATGGTACCAACAGTTAAAGAATTAGGGGCCAAAAAGGGGCCAAAAATAAGCATTTTTGTAACTTCCAGACATAACTTGTGTGTTAGTGTATGGATCTCTCTGACATTGTACCACAAGGTTCCATATCTCAAAGGGAATGCTGGGATTGATTTTGGGGGTAATTGCCTCAAAATTTTAGGAATTAGGGGCCAAAAAAGGGGCAAAAAACAAGCATTTTTCTAGTTTCATAACAATAACTTCTGTGTAAGTGTATGGATCTTTCTGAAATTGTACTACAAGGTTCCATATCACAAAGGGAAAGCTGGAATTGAGTTTGGGGGTAATTGCCCAAAACGTTTAGGAATTAGGGGCCAAAAAGGGGCCAAAAATAAGCATTTTTCTAGTTTCCAGACAATAACTTGTGTTCAAGTGTATGGATCTCTCTGAAATTGTACTGCAAGGTACCATACCTCAAAGGGAAGGCTGGGATTGAGTTTGGGGGTGATGAATCATAAGGGGGTTCAAAAATTTGGGGGATTTTTTTTTCCTTTTTTCTTTTTTTTGAATCTTTAAAATTTTCCATTTTAAGTTGGTTATTTCTGATTTATATTTAAAAGCAAATCATAATGATATGGCAGGAGATACACACCAAACAGGATGTGTAAATTATTATATGATAAGTATTGTGCAATAGCAAGAAATTTTCAATTGCACAGTATTGCGCAATAGCAAGAAATCTTCAATTGCACAGTATTGCGCAATAGCAAGAAATATCCAATAGCACAATATAGCGCAATAGCAAGAAATTGTCAATTGTACAGTATTGCAATAGCAAGAAATATTCAATTGCACAGTATTGCGCAATTGCAAGAAATATTCAATTGCACAGTATTGTGCAAAAGAAGATACTTTGTATAAATTGCTTATTTCTTGACCAATTTCAATGGGGTTTTATTCTTGAACTCTTGGGGTTCTTTAATATGCTGAATCTAACCGTGTATTAAGTTTTTGGATTTTGGGCCCGGTTTTTAAATTGGTCCACATTGAGGTCAAAAGGGTCCAGAATTAAACTTTGTTTGATTTCATCGAAAATTGAATTATTGGGGTTCTTTGATATGCCGAATCTAACAGTGTATTTAGATTCTTAATTTTTGGTCCCGTTTTCAAATTGGTCTACATTAAGGTCCAAAGGGTCCAAAATTAAACTTAGTTTGATTTTAACAAAAATTGAATTCTTAGGGTTCTTTGATATGCTGAATCTAAACATGTATTTAGATTTTTGATTATGGGCCCAGTTTTCAAGTTTGTCCAAATCGGGTCCAAAATTAAACTTTGTTTGATTTCAACAAAAATTGAATATATGGGGTTCTTTGATATGCTGAATCTAACCATGTATTTAAATTTTTGATTTTTGGGCCCCGTTATCAACTTTGTCCACATTGAGGTCAAAAGGGTCCAAAATTAAACTTTGTTTGATTTCATCAAAAATTGAGTTATTGGGGTTCTTTGATATGCCGAATCTAACCATGTATTTAGATTCTTAATTTTTGGTCCCGTTTTCAAATTGGTCTACATTAAGGTCCAAAGGGTCCAAAATTAAACTTAGTTTGATTTTAACAAAAATTGAATTCTTAGGGTTCTTTGATATGCTGAATCTAAACATGTATTTAGATTTTTGATTATGGGCCCAGTTTTCAAGTTGGTCCAAATCGGGGTCCAAAATTAAACTTTGTTTGATTTCAACAAATATTGAATATATGGGGTTCTTTGATATGCTGAATCTAACCATGTATTTAGATTTTTGATTTTGGGCCCGTTATCAACTTTGTCCACATTGAGGTCAAAAGGGTCCAAAATTAAACTTTGTTTGATTTCATCAAAAATTGAATTATTGGGGTTCTTTGATATGCTGAATGTAACCATGTATTTAGATTTTGGATATTGGACCATAATAGGTGAATGTCCAATTTAAAATTTTTAAGTTCTTAGACCACATTCATTCTGTGTCAGAAACCTATGCTGTGTCAAATATTTAATCACAATCCAAATTCAGAGCTGTATCAAGCTTGAATGTTGTGTCCATACTTGCCCCAACTATTCAGGGTTCGACCTCTGCGGTCGTATCAAGCTGCGCCCTGCGGAGCATTTTATTTTTTTCATCAAAAATTGAATTCTTAGGGTTCTTTGATAAGCTGAATCTAACCATGTATTTAAATTTTGGATATTGGACCATAATAGGTGATTGTCCAATTTAAAATTTTTAAGTTCTTAGACCACATTCATTCTGTGTCAGAAACCTATGCTGTGTCAAATATTTAATCACAATCCAAATTCATAGCGGTATCAAGCTTGAATGTTGTGGCCATACTTGCCCCAACTGTTCAGGGTTCGACCTCTGCGGTCGTATCAAGCTGCGCCCTGCGGAGCATTTTATTTATTCAAGGATTAAGCTAATAGATATAAAAAGATTTGGTATGAGTGCCAATGAGACAAATCTTCATACAAGACTTAAGTCCATCATAGTACCAAACATACATACTCTAACAGAGTTCTGTTTAAGAGGGGTATTTTCTAATCTGGAGAATTATGTATAAATGGGACATAATATAACGTTATTGATTACATTAGACTAATGATATATGTAGTTTTAGTTAAAGCTTTATAATTTTATGTAATATTTCCTTGGTTTTTTACTTAACTTCTGTTAGTATATATTATTGAAATTTATAAATATTTTTGACAGAAATATCGTTTTGTTTAATTATGTTTCTTTTTTTCCGACCTAAGACAAAAAAAAAAAAAAAAAAAAATAACAGAAAAATCGTTTTTTGTTGATTTAAGTTTCTGCTTTCCGACCGAAGATACATATTCTTAACATAAATGTTCTTTTGTTAAGGGGACGACCATTTGATATTCTAGGGGGGGCGGGCCAGGAGGATTTTGAAAATAAATAACTCATCCTTGATAATAACAAAAATGAATGGTTTGTTCTGTGGTAGTTTGAAAATAAATAACCTGACTTACAATGTATTGAAAATAACTTGGCAGGTCTTTTAAACCATTTTATAAAAGCTATTCTGAAGTATCAGATGGCACCAGATTCTTCCAAAATTCGTCTTTTTTCATATTTTTTTCGGGAAAAACTTCCCAAATCTTTTAATAATATAAATATTAATGTATTTGAAATGTTTGAAAATGGGTTTCATTTCACTTGAGGTATATTGTCTCATGAACATTTACCTCACTTTTATTACAGGGCCGTAACTACATTGAGGCAAATGCCTCATGTTGGAAATTTCAAAACAAAAGCTTGTCTTCATATCAAATTGTTTTCATGGCAAGTGTCTTGCAAGAAGCAAGTTCTGTGCACCCTCTGACGTAGCCCCTATTTTTTGAGATCCATGTTTCTCATTTATTTTTATTTTTCAGTGTTGATTGTCTATAATGTTTGTCGTTTTGTGTTTTATCTGTTCCTGGGTTTGTCTTTTGTTCATTTATTGCCCATCTTTATGACTATTCTCTTAGTGTTGCATTCTATTTGTAATTTAGTAATTATGTTTTAAACTTGAGTTTTATTATATTTAAGGACCTTTTGTCTATTACAAACTACTTTAAATTGTATCCCAGTTAGGAAGTACATCAAGTTGTAATTGAGATATGTTATAAATACTTACTTGACATAGTTATATCAATGATAATCAGCCCCCTCTTAACTTAATTTGAAAAACACATAATTGACAGGTATAAAAGGTTTTTCTGGAAACTGAAACATTTTTTGCTTTGTCCTACATATTGGTCTTTTGATGTTGTCCCTAAAAACTAAAAGTCTTACACTGAATCTATGTATTTTGCTTTGAGACCAGAATATTGTCAAAAAATTAAAACAGAACTTGTGTTTCTGATTAAGAAAGGGTTTGGAAATGCGCATAATGCATGATTTTGTGCCATTTTTTCTATAGCTTCTTGGGGCCTTCAGCGAACCCCAGACTTTTCGCGAAAATGTTTGACAACTTTTAAAAGAGGCTAGTTACAGCCCAGCTTTAATACCTTGTACATATACAATATATGCAGTTTGCAATTCAGAAGATTAACTTCCAGAGGATGATGATTAATTCTGATTAACTTAATTGACTATGTTATTTTTTAAGAATAAAATATTATAAATATAATTGTGAAAATAGATAATCAGTCCCGAAAAATGAAAAATCATGCTTCAACAGTGCAGAAAATAAATAATCTGTCCTATTGGTTCATAAAAATAAATAACCCATCCAAAACAAATCCTCCTGCCCCCCCCCCTTTTCCCCAGAATATCAAATGGTCGTCCCCTAACTATCTTCTTGCTTTCCAACCTCATGCTTTGATGGAAATACACAATATCACGTTGTTAAAGTTAAGAAATAATCAGTTTATTGTGAAAATGCACAATAGCACGGGATATTAAATAATTAATCTAGTACGATATACACAACACATACCAGTGTTCCAGCTAGGATTTCAAAAGGGCAGGGTGCCAATCCTGAAAAAGGGCATTTAACGCGTGATATGATAATATGAAAAGAGCATGTTTTAATAAAGATATTAATCAAATATTGTCTTTATTCATTGAATCACTGGTTATATATATACAAGAACAACATGATTAGCTCAGATAAAACTCTATCTTTCTACTTTTTATGCTGAAAAACTTGTCAAGCACCTTGTCACACAAATTTTCAAAGCATTGCTTGTCACAGTTTAGCTTTATATGCAGGTTGTTTTGAAAGGTGTTCTGCTTCATTCTGTTTCTATGGTCACACTTAACAGAATTTTTACCTGGGAAAGACCCTTTCTACCTCTGTTGTGCTGAATGGCAATACAGGAGCTGTGCTCAGTAAATGCACAATGTTAGGATAAAGTGAACAGTGCAAATTTGTATTAAAAATAAAGAATACAGAAAAAAATGACCAAGGCACCCTACCCACCCTGCTACTAAGACTCTCTTTAACTTTTCCCATAACTCAAAAGACCTAAACATATAAATTCTAAAGCCAGAAGTATGTAAACATATCTTAGAATATCTTCAGTAGGTAAGTCAATGCTAGGGAAAAAATAAAAATGAGTTATCTTTCTTTATTCGTGTGTGCTCCTTCTTTGGAGGATTATAGACAGAACGTAAAAGAAGTAAATACGATCAACAATGGCGGTTTTGTTATTATTTTCGTATCAAAGTGAGGGCAGGCAAAGACAAATATGTCTAAATTTGCTATTTGTTTAACGGAAAACAAGTGAAACGATGTTTTGAACAAGTTGATTATGGTTTTCGACTTTCTGCCAATTACGTTTTCTCCATGAAACTACGGTAAACATTGCAAATTGCATAAGAAAAGTCAAAACGAATTACTTGTAACAACAGATTATGACACCTGTTGTAACCGTTGATTAGCTTGGGGTCCTTAACCATGTCATAAACTTGTCACCAGGTGAAATTTCGTAAATTATGGCGGATCATAACAAAACAGGGAAAAAATACAATCGATCTTCAAAAAGGCAGGGCGCCCTGGAAACTGTATAAAGGGCACATGGCGCCATTCGAAAAAGGACAGGCGCCGCGCCCTCTGAAAACAGCCTAGCTGGAACACTGCATACAGGGGCTTTCTCAAAACATATATAATTGCGTTATCATTATATTTTAAATTTAATAAACATTCACATCAATCGCGAATGTTCTGTCAAAAGGCAAATTCATTTGAAATAAATTAATGGGTTTTTTTGCTGCAATCTAGTCTAGACTTTTTTTACTTTCTGATCCTCAAATTAACTTTAATGTTGAAATATACCATGTCACGTTATAGCCTGCCCATAGAGGGACCGTATCAAAGACATAGATAACTACCTATATAAATGTAACCCGACTAATTCAGTTGTTATATTCCGACTCACTATCGATCGCTACATCGAGAGGGACACTGACCGATAGAGGGCACTGAATCATTCGAGTTAATATAATTGATTTAAAATTTTCGAGATGTTCCGTGAATCTTGTTTCCGAGGACATCCGAATGGCCCAAAGAAGCTACCAAAACTCACCAATATATAGGTGTGAACCCCTTAGATAGTGAATATATAAAAGAAATAAGATTATCCTCCACTTTGCCCTCAGATTGCCCTTTGTATTGGATGTCTGTGTTAAATTTACCAGTTTTTTTATTCGTATTTTCTTCAATGCCCAAGGACCTTTCATTATATTCAGGGACATATATTAGAATCGTAAAAGATATAATTTAGATGTCTAAATTGCAGGTTTATTTCCCTAATTACTGTTTGCTGTATTCAAACTAATCTGATTTAGTGTTTGTTCTGATAATTATTTTCATGTACATGTATCACACAATATTGTGATGTGTATTATCAGAGAGTCATATTATCATAACAATCTCTCCTTTTCTCTGCTCACTGAACCTTTTTTTTAGTAGGTAAATTTTTGAAATAAATTATTAAAATCAGTTATACTGTCAAAACATATAAAGTTACATATTTCAATGCCATTTCTGCTGTCTTTGTCGCTTGGTGATCGATATATACTATGATTGTTCATATTTTCAGCATGATTTAGTTTTATTGAAATGTCCACAATTCCAGTAATTCCCTCAATATCAGTTTGAGAAAAAAGAAAAAAGGATATGGGATGGCATAGACAATTTTTCAAGATAAATGGTGAAATGATTATATATCAAAGTGACTGTTCTTAAATTACTGTTCTTCATCTTTCCAGTTATTTCAGATCTTCAGCAAATAATTTCAAATCTGACACTTTTAAGCACAACCAATAAGACCCTTGAGCATTGAACTAAAGATTACTCTGATGGTGACCAATAACTGCTGCAGATGTCTTTTAAGTTGGAATGTTGCTAAACTTTTTATAAACTGTTATCTATTGACAATTCACTCTGATTCAAACAAAAAGTTCTCTGAAACTGAAATTATTAAGATACTTGATGTTTTTATTAAAAATTCAGTTTTTTCACAATAAAAATTTGATTTTTCTATTGGTTTCCATGTTTAATTGAAGTATTGTTTGACAAAATCTTTCAAGATTTTAACACAATGTTTTGAATTATAAAATATGGTAAAGTGAACTTTTTTGCATTTACTGTTCCTTAATTATCTTTAAAAAAAATTTATGTTTCCAGATGAAAATGAAAATACTTCTTGCCCAATTTTTGTCGAGACTGCAACTTTTGTTGCAGAAAGCTTGACATAAGGATAGTGATCCGGCGGCGGCCACGCCGGCGTTACCCATCCCTAGATTTTCCATCGTCTATCATGGAAAACTTCATGGAATTCCATGGAGTATTGGAACTTGTTTTCCATGGAATTCCATGGAAAATAAAAAGAAAAAAAGGGAATAATAATATTTCCATCTGAAACATTTTCCATGGAATTCCATGGAAATATTTTCCATGATATTTTTCCATGGAAATATATTCCATGATGTTTCTTTTTCCATGGAATTCCATGGAAATATTTCCATCATTTCCATTTAAAATGGATTGCTCAAATTAACCTTTTGGCAAAATACCCTGTTTAACCTTATCTGTAATAATGAACTTAGAAAAAAAGTAGTCGCAATGCATTGTTTCAGTTTGGTAAGGTCTTTTGAGTCTTGCACTGGTCAGTAAAAGCAATAAAACTCAACCATCATTTTGACCTTTAATTCAGATTAATTTGATGTATATTATGATAAATACAATAAACAAGCAAAAACTTTGGTATATGTTTGCACTGCCTTTATAACAAGAAATTAAGGTTATAAATGTCACTTTTGTCAACATGGCTTTAGTAGATCCATCTCGTAGAACAGCATTAACCATTTTTTTGGAGTTTCATTTATTCCTCATGATACCTAAAAATATAATTTTACTGTAATAAATAATAAAATATTCTTTAAATAATGTCCTTAACAATAATTGTTAACAACTTTAGTAGGTGATATGTTCATTTGATACTTATTTTATGGGGAAAACTCATGCAATCAAAAGAAATCGGTTTAATCACAAATGAAAATGTTTATTTGGAATGTGTGATGTCTAACAAAATATTCTTTCCGCTATCAAAGTCCTGGATTCACAACTGGTGTTTAACTGTAGAATACATTTAACCTCATTTCTGTGTTATATGTACCAGTCCCAAGAAACTGGTGCATGAAGTTTAGAGGTTGTTCCGGGCTTTGTCTTAAATATTTGTTTTTCATTATCATTGTATATAAATGTCATCATGGGTATTGTCCATGATTTTAGATCTTAGTTTTGATCTGTAGTTTGTTATAAAGATACACTTTTTTACTTTTATGGATCTATGTCTCATTGGCAACCATTCCACAGATCTTAAATTGTATAACCAAATTACTTCATTAGTGGATTATTAGTTATTATAATACATTATACAGTTTGTCTTGTCTTACATAATCATCATAATTATAAGTGTAAATCTACTATCTAGTAGGTCTTTTCATTATGTTATTATGTTGAACTAAAGGCTCTTGCACACATTCAAAATGGTGGAATCTAATTCAGTGTACTTACCAAAAGATATATGCTCCTAAATCCAACAGTCAATGCAAGTCATCAGAGAATAAATCTGCACTATTAAATGTCAAGAACTATTTGGAACTATTTCATCTGCATCCAATGTAAATTTTACATTTTGTTCAGGAGAGAAGACATCTTTGCTTGTTGCCTGCATATCCATTGCAAGTTCAAATTCTAAATGTGTTGGGGGTTGTATAAGAGTTATCTGATTTCTTTGAAAAGTGCCCCAATTGAATACTGTTAATTACCTATATCTTGAATATTTTATATATATTATAATAAAAATTATTCATTTATTGTTTATTTACTATCTTTATGTTTTAAGTAATAATAATTGCACAAAAATGTATAAATCCATGTGCTACCCTACATTTGGCCTCACACTGTATGTTCATATCACTTCCTGTCCACTACACAAAGAATAATGAAAAACAGATGGCACATTACATTTCTTTCACTGGCTCACATGTCTAATTGATGATAAAGAATTAAGACATGGAAATAATTTGTGTGTACATTTTTTCCATGCTAAAGTCATCATTCAACCCTCTTTCCATCTCAAAAATATTCTAAGTCAAGATTCTATCCTTTTTTTCCATGTTAAAAATATTATAAGTCCACTTTCCATCCTCTTTTCCATCTACAAAGTTTTATTAGTCTACTTTCCATCCAAAAAGTATTTTTTCCATGGAATTCCATGGAAAGTTTTCCATCTTATCTTGGACAATGATGGAATAAGTGACACATATAAGTTTTCCATCAGTGATGGAATATTTTTCCATGAAAGTTAGAGAACGGAAACCAATTTTGGGATGTACGGACGTACAGACGGACAAGGGTAAAACTTAATGCCCCCTCCGCTACGGCAGGGGCATAAAAAACGTTGCAATTTATCAAATTTTTTGTTTTCTCAGTTTAGACATGTACTGACTCTATGCTGGTGGGTCCTGATTTGGTGTTGGTGATTTTGGTAATAGGTTGGTCATATTTGAACAAACGTTACAGAATCAATCAAATTGGGCAATGAATTGTATTCAATTGGATTTGTGACTCCTATTTTAACTTTTGGGCATCAATTTGGCGGTTTAATAAGCATTTTCAAAATATCACTTTTTAGCTCTGCCAATTGATGGAGGTACTTTATTTTCTATGCATATCATTACTAACAGCTGCCTCTTTAATAAACTTATTAAATTTTGAATCTTAGTGTCTATTTTTAATTTTGGATATATATTTTATATAATTGATAATATGTTGGTAGATTGTATCAAAGTACGTAAAATTAACCGCAGGGTTGCAGACAATAAGCAAGTACAACAGTGTGCAACGATTCATTCTGATTAATGAAATATACATGCACGACAACAAACTCAAAGTCATAATTACTTTGAAAGAAACCAGTGTTTAAATCAAACATTTAAGTGAATGAATTTGGTTGATTTGCTATTGAAAATTGTCTTCTTTTACATTTGTTGTAATGTAATATGGGACTAATTTAATCAGAACATTGCAAATAAACCAGTCTATTCAATAAACCAATTATGTGACTCTGCCCACTGATTGTGTCAACAAGAGGTTCATTAAGGGCAGTGATTCAAAATAATATAATTCTAATAAAAAAAAAAACATTGCTCTGGTAATTTTGCAGGATAAAACAATATAAGTCTAGTGCAGAAGAACAAAGACAATATTTGCCCTCGACTCAGAACTGGGTAGAAAATGCTCAGCTGAGCCTCGCATTTTCTACTCAGTTCTTAAGCCTCATACAAATATTTTCTATATTCTTCTACACTAGACTAATATTGTATATATATGCGGTTGGACATAAAATGGGGTACCTTCTCACAGACCCAACTGTATGCTGCTGTAGAGCTCTTTGCTCTACAGTAGTTTTGCCGTCGCTGATGCTGTGCTCACTAAAAATTTAGTTGAGATATGAGTTATGACTCAAAACTGGAACATGTCTACTCACATTTTTTGGGTATGATGTCAGATTCGTTATTTTGCGTTTTCTGCAAAACACAAGGCGTGATGAAAATTGCCCTTGTGCCAAGTAAAATGTTGCTGTCAAGTCAAGTAATATTAATTTATAAGTAGGTACATACAAAAAAATAAACACAAGCTCTGGTGAGGTTTTAAAACAGACATACAAATCTCCACCATTACAAGAATAAAAGAGCATTGGATAATATTCCTTAAATTCATGAAATTGCTTGGACTTTTTCATGGAAAATTTGCCAATTACACAATGAATTATAAACATTTCAAATTATTTCCAGTTGTTCTGTTTTCATGATCTGTTTTGTCACAATGAGGTCATTTGCATTGTGCAACAATATTTTTATTAGTTTGTGAATGAATTGGTCCAGTTTGTACACCAAAACATTCCTTTAATAAATTGCTTCGCCGGGCGCAGCTGGATATGACCGCAGAGGTCCAACCCTGAACAGTTGGGGCAAAAATGGACACAATATTGGCGCGTGATACAGGTCTGAATTTGGATTGTAATTAAATATTTGACACATAATAGGTTTCTGACACAGAATAACTGTAGTCAAAGAACTTAGAATTTGTTATATGATTTGAATTTGTATTCAATTTTTTGCTTCTGTGCAATACACTGTGCCAGTGCTAATTGACCCCCACCCCACCCCAACCCCAACCCCAAAATAACCCATTTTTTTGCTTTTGTGCAATACATTATGCTGTTGCGTATTGAACCCCCAAAAAAAATCCCCCTTTTTTGGCAAAAAAAATATGTGAAGAAATTTTGTTTAATTTCTGAAATCTGAAACAGCCTGGCACAGATTAAAACTAGATATGGACGATGCCCCTCTCTGCTTTGCCATATAAAATTGAGAATGGAAATGGGGAATGTGTCAAAGAGACAACAACCCGACCTAACAGCAGAAAACAGCCGACGGCCATCAATGGGTCTTCAACACAGTGAGAAAATCCCACACCCGGAGGCGGGCTTCAGCTGGCCCCTAAACAAAATGTGTACTAGTTCAATGAAAATGGATGTCACACTAAACTCCAAAACATATAAATGAACTAAAATTTAAAAACATACAAGACTAACAAAGGCCAGAGGCTCCTGACTTGGGACAGGCTCAAAAATGCGGCGGGGTTAGACATGTTTTGTGAGATCTCAACCCTTCCCCTATACCTCTAGCCAATGTAGAATAAACAAACACACAGTAATACGCACAGTAAAACTCAGTTTAGAAGAAGTCTGAGTCCGATGTCAGAAAAGGTAACTTAAGAAACTAAGCAAAATGACAATGATACATAAATTAATAAGGGACTACTAGCAGTTACTGACATGCCAGTTCCAGACCTCAATTAAACTGATTGAAAGATTATGTCTTCATCATGTGAAAATCAAGCACAATCCCTCTCCTTAGGGGTTTAGAATCATACCATCATAAAATATATGAGAAGAACATAACCCGTATCATGCCAACAACTGGTTTTAGAATAAATGTGTTTATTTCTGATGCAAATATATGAGTGAATCAATATTAATACCAAAATATGCCATCTTTAATGAACTGACAACAGTATCATAACAATATCCCTTCTGAATAAGTCTGTTTAAAGGTTTGGTTAGCTTTTGAGGTGAATGTCGACATTTTTGTGCTTTGTATAGAATATTACCATAAAAAATTGGATGTGAAATACCTGAACATATAAGGTGTCTGCATGTTGATTCATATTTACGAATGATGTCCTTGTACCGATGATAAAATTTAGTAAATGTTTTGACTAGTTTGTGATATCGAAAACCCTGGTGTAATAATTTTTCAGTAATACAGAGATTTCTTTCTTTAAAATCAAATTCGTTGTTACATACATGAGCGAATCGAACAAGTTGAGATATATAAACACCATATGCATGAGTAAAGTTCCACATACATGTACTTTAGATTTGACAAACAGTGATGTTGAAGAACAACTTGAAATTGTTGCGCTGTCTGCAAGACACAAATGATGCCCCCCTGCCTGACCATTAAAAAAATTATAAATTAAACACTATGTATGATGATCCATCTTTTATTTTTATTCTGAATATAAAAAAGTCCAAATACCTGGCATTTTGAGAATATTTGAAAAAAATCAAAATCCTGTGATGGACATGCACACTTAAATTATGTGTACAAACAACCTACAAAATATTAAAGCTGTAGCTCAAAAACTGTAGGAGAATATAGCCAGACAAACCATGATCTCTTTATGCATCTAGTACCAAAAAATGACTAAGTCCAAATACCTGGCATTTTGAGAATATTTGAAAAAAAATTAAATCCTGTTGACATGCTTACCTCTATTATGTGTAGAAACATCCTACAAAATATTAAAAGATTAAAGCTCAAAAACCGTAGGAGGAGATAGCCAGACAAACCATAATCTCTTTATGCAGCTACATGTAGTACCAAAAAAATGACTAAGTCAAAATACCTGACATCTTGAGAATATTTGGGAAAAATATCAAAATCCTGTGGACATGCACACCTCTATTATGTGTAGAAACATCCTACAAAATATTAAAGCTGTAGCTCAAGAACTGTAGGGGGAGATAGCCGGACAAACCATGATCTCTTTATGCAGCTAGTACCAAAACATGACTAAGTCCAAATACCTGGCATTTTGAGAATATTTGAAAAAATTTAAAATCCTGTGGACATGCATACCTCTATTATGTGTAGAAACATCCTACAAAATATGAAAGCTGTAGCTCAAAGAAAAGACAAGAAGGAAATTGTGAGATTCCTTGTCCAAAAACATTGTGGGGTTAATTCAACTGTTCAGATAGTAGTTGTGGGGTTTTATATCAAGATACTTTAGGAGAGATGAATTATGGGGTTTTGTTCATGCTAATGGGGTTCTTTGCATAGAACATTGTGGGGTTTCTTATGGAGTCTAGGAGATGCACCAACCCCACAAGAGCATGGAAACTTGACCCAAACAGCCCCAAAAGGTATCCCAATGATACCCACAAGATCATGGACACCCAACCCCACACAGTGTCTATCTAGTTAATGTTAGAGATGCAGCCCCACATGATTCCCATCTTGTTAATATCAAAGATGCACCCCACAAGATCATGAACAAGCCCCACAAGATTATATGGACACCCAAACCCACACAGTGTCCATCTAGTTAATTTCAGAGATGCAGCAACCATACAAGATAATGGACAAGCCCCACAAGATTATGGACACCTATTCAGAAACAGTGTCCATCTAGTTAATGTCAGAGATGCAGCAACTCCACAGATCATGGACACCCAACCCCACATGATTCCCATCTTGTTTATATCAAAAGATGCAGCAACTCCACAGATCATGGACACCCAACCCCACATGATTCCCATCTTGTTTATATCAAAAGATGCACCAACCCCACAAGATCATGGACAAGCCCTACAAGATTATGGAAACCCAACCCCACACAGTGTCCATCTAGTTAATTTCAGAGATGCAGCAACCCCACAAGATCATGGACAAGCTCTACAAAGTAATGGACACCCAACCCCACACAGTGTCTATCTAGTTAATGCCAGAGATGCAGCAACCCCACAATATCATGGACAAGCCCCACAAGATTATGAACATCCAACCCCACACAGTGTCCATCTAGTTAATATTAAAGATACAGCAACCCCACAAGATTATGGACACCCAGCCCCACATGATATCCATCTTGTCAATATCAAAGATGCAGCAACCCCACAAGATCATGGACACCCAACCCCACAAGATACCCATCTAGTTAATATTAAAGATGTAGCAACCCCACAAGGTTATGGACACCCAACCCACACAGTGTCCATTTAGTTAATGTCAGAGATGCAGCAACCCCACAAGATTATGGACACCAAACCCCACACAGTGTACATCTAGTTAATGTCAGAGATGCAGCAACCCCACAGATCATGGACACCCAACCCCACAAGATACCCATCTAGTTAATATTAAAGATGTAGCAACTCCACAAGATTATGGACACCCAACCCACACAGTGTCCATTTAGTTAATGTCAGAGATGCAGCAACCCCACAATATCATGGACAAGTCCCACAAGATTATGAATGTCCAACCCCAAATAGTGTCCATCTAGTAAATGCCAGAGATGCAGCAACCCTACAGGATTATGAACATCCAACCCCACACAGTGTCCATCTAGTTAATATTTGTTGTTTCTTTATATAGATCAGAAATAATTTATGTTAGAACCAGCTTAGCCAGTATTAGAAAAGTCTTGTTTTTGACCCCTATTTGGCCTCTAGTTTCTTAACGATTAAAGCCACAACCCACAAAATCGACCCCAACCTTCTGTGTGTGGTATGGAACCTTGTGGTACAATTTCATAGAGATCCATTGACTAATACTTAAGTATGTGTCTGGAAACCAGAAAAACCTTGTTCCTCCCCCCTTTTTGCCCCTAATTCCTGAACGGTTTGGGCCATATTCCCCAAAGTCAATCGCAACTTTCCCTTTGTGGTATGGAACCTTAATGGTACAATTTCATAGAGATCCATATACTTATACACAAGTTATTGTCTGGAAACTAGAAAAATGCCTTTTTGGGCCCGTTTTTGACCCCTAATTCCTAAACAGTTGGGACTATAACACCCAAAATCAATCCCAAACTTCCTTTTTGTTCTATTGAACCTTGTCGTTAAATTTCATAGAGATCCATTGACTTATACCAAAGTTATTGTCCATAACCAAATGTCTTCGGACGACGACACAGACGACATGATAGCAATATACAAACACAAATTTTTTGCGGTCGTATAAAAACCAGTGATGGTAATAAACAGTCCTTTTTTGCTCAGCTGCTGTTCTACCAGTTTACTTGAAATGAATATTTGTTTACAATTATCAAACATTTCTACTATAAAATGCATAAAATTTGTAAGTCCTATCATTATAATGTAATTCAAAAGTTGTGTAATTTAATCAATAAAGATTGGAATGGAAGAGGAGGAGGAGATTGCAAATAAAATTCCGCTTTTGGGTCTTATTGTTTGTTGATCATAACAATTGACAATCATTATTGAAATAATACTCTTACTTAAAAAACGAACTAACTGGCTAGGAAATTGACAAAATAAATGACAAACATATTTGAATAAACTGCTCTTATTGATAACCAAAATTTTTAACTGCTCATATGTGCATATTTTCATATATACTGACATTTACATCACCATATAACACCTCTTCAAGTGTGGTATAAGTTGTAGATAATGCATACTTTAATTTGAGGTTTTTATAACACACAGAGGGGCGTCAGGATTGATCAAATGAAAGACTGACCATAGCAAGGTCTTTTTTGGGGCAATCATGACACCCTAAGGTGTGTTATATGACAAGAAAAACCTTAAAATATGCATTATCTGACTTACATGTATATAATATATATACTATTGTCTGCTCTTTGGTTGGGTTGTTGTCTCTTTGACATATTCCCCATTTCCATTCTCAATTTTATATATACCATCAAAAAATATATTTTTTTGCAAAGATTTACAGGATTTGTATCCTATTTTACCGATCACATTAAAGAGGGATATTCTTTTCTTATGCGTTTAGGTATAACTATGCCATATGACTAATTATTTACGCAATATAAAACTCACTTTAACTTAAACTAGATATAAACGTTAGAAATCATTGTCTAGTTACAATAGAAACACTTCTGTGAGAAACAAAAAGTCTGTTATGTCGTATATAAAATGCAAGTCACTTTGTAAGTTATTTATTATATCAGATTTTTTAAAGGGGGATGCTATGTTTTTTTTACATGTTTCATGACATTTTTTCAGCTGAAATCAGATTATTTTTCCAACAATTTTAAACGAATTTTTCAGAATAATTGTTTTCTCTCTTTTTTCTAGCAATACAATTTCTTCTTCAAAAATTGAGAATTAGGATGAAATTACATAGCTCCCCTTCCTTTCAAGACGTGGCTGGTCCCCTATATGAAATGAGAATATTTGGTCATTTGATAGAGTAAAAGGTATATATAAATGTAAAACTAGATGTGTCGGAACAACACAAATGGCCCCATTCGCAAATAAAAGCTTGAAGCCATTTTTAGGAGTGGAAATTTGAGAATGAAAGTCTGTATAACTGTTATTTTCATAAAATTGTCAAGTCCAAAGCCCGTAATTTCAACAAAAATCAGCGGAGCGGAACCAAACCTAAAGTCGATCTATAACTCATCATAGTAGACTCACATACTAAAAATCAGCTCAATATATGAAGGCGTTTAGAAAAAAAGTCTGTATAAGTGTTATTTTCACGAAATTTTCGAAGTCCAAATCCCGTAATTTCAGCAAAAATCAGCAGAGCGGAACCAAATGTGAACTCTATCTGTAACTCATCATAGTAGACTCACAACATAGAAATCAACTCAATATGTGAAGGTGTTTAGAAAAAAAGTCTGTATAACTATTCGTTGTGGAATGACGGAATTACAGAATGACACAATGACAAAATGACAGAATGACGGAATGACGAAATAACAGAATGACGGAATGACAGAATGAAGGATAGGGGTAAAACTATATGGCCCCGACAATTTTGTGGTGGGCCATAAAAAATCAAGCGCTGGCACAAAGAGAGCACACAATGGTAATATTACTGTACATGTATCACGAAACAAGTAAAAATGTTAGCTACTGCTCACTGATGATACCCCCGCCGAAATATTTCGGTAAACAGGAAGTTGTTGAGTGATGAATCTGAAAACGCATCACACGGTATAGCTGACTTATATAAACCCTGAAACCAAATTTCAGAAATCCTTGTCAAGTAGTTCCTGAGAAAAATGTGACGAAAATTTTCAACTTGGCTATCATGTGTAAAATAATACAAGTGTTCAGTAAACAGGAAGTTGTTGAGTGATGAATCTGAAAACGCATCACACGGTGTAACTTACTTATATAAACCCTGAAACCAAATTTCAGAAATCCTTGTCAAGTAGTTCCTGAGAAAAAGGTGACGAAAATTTTCAACTTGGCTATCATGTGTAAAATAATACAAGTGTTCAGTAAACAGGAAGTTGTTGAGTGATGAATCTGAAAACGCATCACACGGTGTAACTTACTTATATAAACCCTGAAACCAAATTTCAGAAATCCTTGTCAAGTAGTTCCTGAGAAAAATGTGACAAAAATTTTCAACTTGGCTATCATGTGTAAAATAATACAAGTGTTCGATAAACAATAAGTTGTTGAGTGATGAATCTGAAAATGCATCACACTGTGTAACTTACTTATATAAACCCTGAAACCAAATTTCAGAAATCCTTGTCAAGTAGTTCCTGAGAAAAATGCAACGAAAATATTCATGGGAAGGACGGACTGACTGACTGACGGATGGACTGACGGAAGGACAGACAGAGGTAAAACAGTATACCCCCTTTTTTAAAGCGGGGGTATAATAAAAACAACAAATTATGAAGAAGATTTTAAAATATAGATATGGAATTGATGTCGTCGATATAATTGATATAGACATCTTAAACAGACGAACCAGGAGAAGCTCAATCATTTACATAAAAATTTGTAACAGATAGATATTTGGAACATAATTTGTCAATATCGACAACTGTATGAGATGAATATAATGTATTCTCATTGAAAGAACAAATCAGTTGAGGAAATCTTAGAAAATGTTCTTATTTTTAAATTGCTAAATAACAAAATTTAAACAGCACGGTATTGCGCAATAGCAAGAAATCTTCAATTGAAAATAAATACAAATCTTTTAACCAATTTCAATGGGATTAAATTAAATCTTTAATTTTTGGGGGTTCTAACCTTGTATTACTATTTTGAATATTGTGCCCCATTTTTAAATTGGTCTACATTGAGGTCAAAAGGGTCCAAAATTAAACTTTGTTTGATTTCATCAAAAACTAAATTATTGCGGCTCTATGATATGCTGAATCTTATTGTGCATTTAGAGTTTTCATTTTGAGCCCTATTTTCAAATTTGTCCATATTAAGGTTTGAAAGGTCCAAAATTAAACTTTGTTTGATTTCAACTAAAATTAAATTTTTGGTGTTTTTTTATATGTCGAATCTAACCATGTTGTTAGATTTTGGATATCAGACCATACTAGGTAAATTAAATGTCCCATTTCAAATTTTTAAGATCTTTGACCACATTTATTTTATGTCAGAAACCTATATAATGTCAAAAATTTGATCACAATCCAAATTCAGACAGTATCAAGCTTGAATATTGTGTCCAAACTTGCCCCAACTGTTCAGGGTGAGATTGCCGTGGCATCAGGCTGGGCTCGGCAAAGCATTTTATTAGGAACAAGTTGGGATTTCAAATTTCCCTGTTTACCAGGATGCAAAATGGAATATATGGGGAGAACATGTGAACATGAAACAGATGTGTACTCCATACAATAAGTAAGATGTGAAATTTAAGAATTACCCTCTTTAGGAGGAGATTGAATGGGTTTGATGATAATCCTAGGATATTCTAGTTTCTTCTTCTTTTGTCTTAATGATTGTCTTATGCAACACGTAAATTTGTGGTTTCTGTTATTTATGTTCTCTCCATTAATTTAAGGGGGTAGATCCATTTCACCAAAATCATCATCATCTTCATTTTCTTCTTCATCTTTCAGTGGTCTAGTTGTTATACCACTAGGTAATTTGACATATACCACTGAAATAAAAATATAAAGTTAACATATACATATTTAGACATTACTAAAGCTTTTTACAAAAATCTTCAGTAAAGAAGACAATTAACAACTATTAAAATCTTTGGACATAAAACAGTAACTTGAGGGCACTGTTGATAAAAATTTCCAAATTAATCGAAACTTGTTGAAGATGATTAGTATTTTATTGAGCAATAGATGACTTAGGGCTTACACGAGAGAACGGAAGTTCGTAACTGCCAAAGGTCATTCTTTAGAGAATGAATGATCTGGATTGTAGTATAGGGAGGGAGCTGGCCCAACAGTTTGGGAGGGTGTGTAAGCCCTAAGTCATTTATTGCTCAATAAAATTCTAATCAATCTTCAACAAGTTTCGATTAATTTGGAAATTTTATTGAACAATATATGACTTCCCAAGTCAAACTGAACTGCTATCATTAGCAGTTTATTAGCTGTTATTTACCAGTTCTTCATATTTTTAGCAGTCTTTAAGCTGTTCATAGCATTCCATCTAATAGCAGTTTGAGAAACTGCCTTATTTCACCATTTCTTAGCATTCCTCTTAGCATTCATCTTAGCAGTCTGGATCTACCTTCTAAACTGTTGTCAATTTGTCAATTGGACAACAGTTATGACAGCAGTTCAATAGCAGTTTGATAGCAGTTTTGGTTTTAATCTTTGTTATAAAAATGCTTGGATCTGGCTGTGTTTTCAGCTTGATAGTAAACCTTTATTTGAAGGTTATTTGATCATTTTCAAATGTGCATTTTGGCTCCAAGCTGTGTGTAAATACTTGCTAGTGAAAAACTGTATTTTGTCAGTTATGAAGTTTAATTTGGGCTAAATGGAATAATTTTCACACCTGCAGTACAGTAAGTTGAAGTTACAGATAATGCATGTGTATTTTCTGACATAATTTTGTAGGGAAAAACAGAAATAATACAGAAAGCCCCAAAAAAGGGGGGATAGTTGTTTATTCGAATAGAATATCTGATGATGATAGGATTGTAATAAAATACTAGCATATATACTAACAGTGCAAGATGTTATTTGAAAATAAAAATATGAATATTTTAATATAATTTTGTAAAAAAAAACAAAAATAAATCATATTCAAAAGTTGAAAAAGGGGAAGGGAATATTAGGGAAACCTAGGTTACATATAGCTGATTGTTTAATATTGACCAAACAATCCATTTAATGAAGTTAATATATGTTACTTAAATTTTTTCAGAAAGTGGAAACATAATATATTACATGTATTAAGAATTATTTTGTTTAATTCCAAAAAGAAAGAGGAGATAACTGTTTTCTTTTGGTAAACACAAAATATATATAGTAGGAGAGAAATACGTAGTACATTTGGTAATTAAATAATAATAAAAATAAAATGACTTTTAATCTGAAAATCACTTATTCAAGGTAATAAATACTAAGTCTTTTAAGTAACCACTCTTATTGAATAAGTTGCTTTTATAAGCACTGATATTTAAAGTGCATTATAATTCTTAACTGTTCCTATTATTCTGCCACTGACATAATTAATAAGGGTATAAGGCCAGGTACAGGACTCACAAAGCATGTTTACATCCCTTAACAAGTCTGTTATTGGATTAAAATAGAGTCATTTGATTGCAGCTACTGCTCAAATCACAAATATAAGTTGGTGCAACTTTTCGAAATTTCAACAAGACTTGCAGTAAAATATTAGAATTTTATTTTTGCATTCATATCTTGTACACTGTATATTCATGTGTACCTTTGTGTTCCAACTTTTGACAGATCTGATAGCATTCCTTAGCAGTTTAGAAAGCCATATTAGGATGTACAACTTAGCAGTTTCTATGAATATTCATTTTTGATAGCTGTTATTATCGCTATTTTGTGCATTTTTCCTTTGATCTTTTTTTTGTGATAATTTTCATATCATGCTACTCGCTTGAGATGGAAAATTATCGCTAGAAACTAAGGAGGCACGTGGCGTTGCTAATGAAATTGACACGAAATTGACAACGTCGTCATAGGTAAAATAGCGATAAACAGATTATCATTGGTCATCTCAACTGAATTTCTCGCTTTGCATTCATCAATCTCGTTGAGATGATCAACGATAATCTATAATTATAGCAGTTCTCATGAATATTCAAAGAAGATAGCAGTTTTTGAGAATCTCATTTAAATTTTTCGTCAAAAATAACTGCTAAATAACTGTGAAGGCTAAATAAACTGCTAAGAAACTGCTATGAAATGCTATTGGAATGCCTATATGCAAATTAACTATTGCCTTGAATTTGGCAACTGTGAATGCTAATGAACTGCTAAAGAACAGCTGTCGAGTAAGAACTGTGAATGCTAATAAACTGCTAAAGAACTGCTGTCCACTTTGACTTGGGTTAGAGGCTTCCACGAGACTTTAGAGTTCTACATTCTAGATCATTCATACCAGGATATATGTGTAGGCAAATTCTTGATAATAATAAAATTTTTAGTAATGTACTATTCTATTATTCCAACTATATATATATATAATATTTACATTTATAACAGAATCATAATACATGTTATTATTTGTTTTCCAATAAGCTATCACTTAATGTTTGTGTTTGAATAGGTTTAAAATAAAATTTGTAAAAAGTTTGTGCTGAGCTCCAACCAGCTGTTTTAAGTATATTGTTTAATGGAATCCCACTGCAGCACTGGGCGATGAAGCTGATCGACAGCTATGTGTCCCATACACTTTTATATCAATTCCTGCTTTTCCTAATAATTGTTTTATCCAACGTGATATTGTACTTTTTGTTACAGTTTTAAAAGGTTTTACACATGAAATAAAAAGGGACTTTCCCTGTCCCCTGAGTTTTGAAGTTCTTTTCAAATATTCTTCCATGGCTACAATAACACATAGTTTATAATCATCATGTCTATTAAATTTCAGTGGTCCAATGTGCTTTCCTGGTTTGGACTGTTTAACTAAATCTACTATGTACACTTTCATGTTGTCATTAGAAATAGTAATATTATTAAGTTTTATCAAATGAACAGTTTGACAGCGTTGCGCACTAAGCAGCATGATTTTGTGATAGTTGTAATAGTGTTAACTCCTCATTTGCTGGTAATGTTTTCAAATAATCTAAAACTATATTTACATCCCATGTTTCTGTATATTTGGGAAGAGACAGTCTAGCATTGAAAATACCCCTCATATATCGAGTTACTAGTTTATGTTTTCCAATGTCTATCCCACTTGTCACAGAACAAATTGAAGATATTGCTGATTTAGCAGTGTTGATTGCACTGTAACTTAATCCACTGTCATAAAGTGATGATAAGAAGGACAACACAGTGTTTATAGATGGATCAAGTGGATCAGTTTGTTTTTTATTTGAAAAACACATCCATCTTTTGAAATAAGTCCCATATTGTTTTCCTGTGGATTGTCTCCAAGATTGTAAAATGATGTCAGCAGTGAGTGTTGAAAGTCCTTTATTTTCCAAGTTTTCCCGGATAAGATAAAAGCTCCCAGTCGGAAGTTTGAAACTGGATGAATTCGTTTCAGATCCTGAGGTAGAAAGAGACTGTTTTTCGGCAGGATGTAGGATTGTTGGCTGCATCTGATGTAATAATTGTGGAAACCATATTTGTGTTGGCCAAAGTGGTGCTATCAATACTGCTTTGTCTAACTTGTCCTTGATGATTTTCTGGATCACCTGTCCAATGACACTGAAAGGAGGAAAGATAAAATAAAAATTATTACTAGTCCACTTTATAGTAAAAGCATCAATTGCTATTACATGTGGGTCTGGCTTACAAATGTATATGAAACATATTGAATTTTCCTATTGTTAAGCCTACTAGCGAATAAATCTATATCCATTGTCCCTACAGTACTCTGTAATTTTTCAAATAATTCTGTTTTTAATGTCCATTCCATGTCGTAATTCAATTTCCTTGATAGTTTATCAGCTTCTATATTCAGAGTACCAGCTATATGTGCCACACTAATCCATAATTTAGGTTCTAAACACCAAAACCATATTTCTTTTGCTAGAATATGTAAATTTGTAATTTTTCCTCCAAAATTTTCAATATAAGAAATAGCTACTGTATTATCTAAGTTCATTCGAATATGCTTTTGTGAAATATTTCCAGCCAATGATTGTAAAGTTAAGAAAGCTGCCTTTAGTTCTAAAACATTAATGTGCATTTCTCTCTCTTCTGCTGACCAAAACCCTTCTGTTTTCTTTCCAGTAGTTTTATTAATTCCACCCAACCAGTTTTACTTGAATCACTGAACAGTATAATATCAGGATCATTTTTGTCTCGCTTGACGGAGTCAAAAAGCGAGACATAGGTATGCTGTTTCCGGCATCGGTTTAAGTTTGTGATTAGGTCTAGTTCATGGTGAACCACTAGTGGTAGGTCAATGATATTTGGTATGCAGTTGTATTAGCATTGGCACATCTCATTACCATGGAGATTATTTGGCCCCGCCCCCTCAGTCAAGGTCTATTGACTTTGAAACTTTGCTTAGTTTACATGTATTAGTTTGTGATTAGGTCAGTTTATGGGGAACCACTAGTGGTAGGTCAATGATATTTGGTATGCAGTTGTATTAGCATTGGCACATCTCATTACCATGGAGATTATTTGGCCCTGCCCCCTCAGTCAAGGTCTATTGACTTTGAAACTTTGCTTAGTTTACATGTATTAGTTTGTGATTATTTCAGTTTATGGGGAACCACTAGTGGTAGGTCAATGATATTTGGTATGCATTTGTATAAGCATTGGCATATCTCATTTCCATGGAGATTATTTGGCCCCGCCCCCTCGTTCATGGTCTATTGACTTTGAAACTTTTGCTTAGTTTGCATGTATTAGTTTGTGATAAGATCAGTTTAAGTTGAACTGCTTATGTTAAGTCAATGATATTTGGTATGCAAATTTATTGGCATTTGTAAGTATCGTTTCCATGGAGATTATATAGCTCCACCCCCTCTTCATGGTTCATTGACTTTGAAACTTTTACATAGTTTACACAAGTTAATGTTTGTGTTTAGGTTTGTTTAAAGGGAACAACTTATAATAAGTCAATGATATTTGTAATGCAGTTGTATTAGCATTGGTGCATCTCATTTACATGGAGATGGTTTAGCCATGTACCTCAGTCATGGTTCATTGACTTTGAATATTAGCCTCACTTGTTAAGTATTGCCATTTTAATTTCAACATTTGCATAATCAAAATTACAAAAAAGCGAGACATATCTCTGTGATAACAGTTTATTCATTATTGGTTTGTAACTAGAAGGAAGATGTTTTATCCACCACTTGAATGTTGTTTTCACATGAGTTGGTAAACAAATAATCCTATCATAATTACCATAAAACATATTTAACACTTTCTCTTTATATATTTCTAAATCTTTGTAATACAATTGAGCATATTGTACACCTGGTTCACTGGCAACCATTTTTCCTATAATTTTAGCAAAATTTCGAATAGTTATTTCCTTAGAATGCAATGCATTAAAACATAGATCCTGTAAATTTTAAATTCTTTCTTGTGTCAATCTAACTGTCATATTTCCAGAATTAATTATAAATCCTAAAAATGTTATTTCTTTTGTTGGTGTAAACACAGATTTCTTTGGGTGTACTGTAAAACCTAAACTGTCAACTAATTCCACTGTATGTTTTAAATTGCTCTGACAGTCTTCATAAGTGCGTGCTATAAGTAAGCTATCGTCTATGTAAGGGACATTTATATGACCCATTTCACGCAAAAAAGAAAATACTGGTTTTAGTAATTTTGTAAAAATTCTTGGACTTGTTGATAATCCCTGTGGTAATACACAAAATTGATAAGTGATATCATTCCACATAAATTTTAAATATTTGCAGTCTTGTTCATGAACTGGTACACTAAAATAACTGTCTTTTAAATCAATCGATGCAAAGTAATCATTTTGTTGTATGTTTGTTAAAGCTCGAACCCATGTTTGCCCCTTTACAAATGGACAAATTGCTGAATTTTTCGTTTCTGTTCTCTAACTTTAACTTGCCTCAACTAAATGTTATTAAACTTATACACAATGCATATTACCACAAAACACAGATCAAGTTTGAATTTCGGTGGCGTCACTTTTACCATTCTAAAGTTGTACCCCTTTACAAATGGAAAAATTGCTGCATTTTTAGTTTCCATTCTCTAACTTTAGTTTGCCTCAACTAAATGTTATTAAACTTATACACAATAACTGTAGTCAAAGAACTTAGAATTGGTTATATGATTATAATTTATATGTTATTAAACTTATACACAATGCTTATTACCACAAAACACAGATCAAGTTTGAATTTTGGTGGTGTCCCTTTTACCGTTCTAGAGTTATGCCCCTTTACAAATGGAAAAATTGCTGAATTTTTTGTTTCCGTTCTCTAACTTTAAAGCTTTTTAGCATTCAGCAATTTTTCCATTTGTAAAGGGGCATAACTCTAGAACGGTAAAAGGGACGCCACTATGCTTACTGGAACAGCTTAGATGGCCAATTTTTTTGTCCCGCTTGATGAAGTCAAAAAGCGAGACATAGGTATGCTGTTTCCGGCGTTGGCGGTGGCGACTGCGGCGGCGTCAACAATGTATTAGTTTGTGATTAGGTCTAGTTTATGGTGAACCACTAGTGGTAGGTCAAAGATATTTTGTATGCAGTTGTATTAGTATTGGCACATCTCATTACCATGGAGATTATTTGGCCCCGCCCCCTCAGTCATGGTCTATTGACTTTGAAACTTTTGCTTGGTTTTCATGTATTAGTTTGTGATTAGGTCAGTTTATGGGGAACCACTAGTGGTAGGTCAATGATATTTGATGTGCAGTTGTATTAGAATTGGCACATCTCATTTCCATGGAGATTATTTGACCCCGCCTCCTCAGTTATGGTTTATTGATTTGAAAATTTGCTTAGTTTACTTGTAATAGTTTGTGTTTAGGTTTGTTTAAGGAACTTCTTATGTGATAAGTCAATGGTATTTAGTATGCAGTTGTATTAGCATTGGCACAGCTCATTTCCATAGAGATTTTTTTTAGCCATGTACCTTCAGTCATGGTTCATTGACTTTGAATATTTACAAAACTTACATGTTAAAGTGTTGCTATTTTAATTTCAACATTTGCATTATCGAAATTACAAAAAAGTGAGACATATCTCTGTGATAACAGTTTATTAATTGCTTGCCTTTGAACCATAAGAAACAAAATTTAAACATCTCAACTATTTCCTTTCATTTTTTATTCAAGAAAACGTCAAAAATCATCATTTTTATCTTTGTTTACACATTTTAAAAAGATCACCAGCACAGAACATTCTCTCGCAGAACAACCTTAGGTAGCAATACACAGTTAGAATTGTTAGTTTCGCATTTTGGCCCCTGTGAATTTTTTAAATAAAAGAGAAAGACAAGTTATAAGTACCTGAAAATGAAGAAAAATAAAATTTGATGCTGTGAGAGTGGTTTTAATTGAAAGGTATGATTCCAGAGAAGAGATTGACCCCTGGTTTGCTCAGTAGAAATGTAAATTTCGGGTCTAAATTCATATCCAGTCCACCAATGACTCTAAAACTATATCAGCATTTGTTGACTGTTTTTCAATGGTGTAAATTTGCCTCGATCTTTTGAAAGGTAATTTGCGGAAAAAGGAGCAGAAAGACCCCAATTTTTTGTTTTTTTTTGAGAGGGCTATCATTCAGTTTTGAAACAATGTATGTCTGATATTCATTGAAATTTTATAAAATGGATATTTTAAGCCTGTATGGGGGTGTCCAACAGCATTTTTTGAAGAAAAAAATAGAAAACAAACACCAAATGTTTCCATGGATACTGAACTTGTACAATTTTGTTTTAAGTGTTTGGTTACAGATTTGAAATCTGCTGAGAAATATGATTCTAAATATGTATACATGTTTGGGTATTCTTGTAGAATTGGTTATATCCTTTTCAAAATGCATGCACATATTCCTGAATTTAAAGACCAAATTTCAGCATCATTTGCTAACTGTGTATTTTTCTTGACATTTTGTCTAACAAGCCATTATTTTCCTTTTCAAAAGACTTTTTAAGGCTCGTAGTTGCTTGACTTTGCCATGATGTACATTGACGTTGTCAAATGTGAAGGCGAAAGCAATACAATTTTTAATGCAATGGGCAATCCATTCAATTCGTTACAAAGAAAAGGAAGTATGTGAACTATACAATTAAATTTATTGACAATAATATTCCATAATCTCATTCAGATATAATATAAACTGTATTAACCATTTCACTAAGTTGATAGTTAGTTACTTTATACTTTGATGTTGCTAACCAGTATTTATGACGTCATGACGTCATGATTACCTCTATGACGTCATCATAATTAAAAGTGCAGATATTTAAATATAGTCTAAAGTCAAAACACACCTTAAAAGATATTAAATTTCATTTTAACAGGAATTCCAATGCAAATTAAATGATCGCTACAACTTGAAATTTTCATAAAAATTAACTGTTAAAATCCTTGAAATTTTAGACTTATCTGCCCTTTGACCATGAATCTTTAAAGTGTAATGTATTCCAGTCAAAGTACACTGTAAGATGAAAATGATGTAAATCTTCAATTAAGAATGAACCAAAACATAAAATTAACACTCAAAAGAAGGAAAATGTATTCTTAGAATAATTTTTAGTTGAATAATAATAAAATCATGAAGACTTTTAGAGATTTTATAAATTTGATTTGTTTTGTTGTCCATAGCAATATATTTTTCAGCTGAAAATGTTTACAAAATTGTGTTCATATATTTAGCATGGGTACCAGGTACCTGAAACGGGTGTTTATTTTATCAAATGACTTTTATTGCACATTTCATACTTGTCACCACTGATCCACTTTTCATAGAAAATTTTAATGATTTTCTTAAATACCATAATAACTTTGCGCGACTGTATCTTTGGTTATTTTCATCCGATCTTAGAAAATTCAGGCCAAAAGCTTGAAATTTGGTAAACTTTGTAGAAATATAGGGATTTAACTGAAAAGTGTATTACATTTTATCCTTAAGGTAGCAATACACAGTTAGAATTGTTAGTTTCGCATTTTGGCCCTGTGAATTTTTAAATAAAGAGAAAGACAAGTTATAAGTACCTGAAAATGAAGAAAAATAAAATTTGATGCTGTGAGAGTGGTTTTAATTGAAAGGTATGATTCCAGAGAAGAGATTGACCCTGGTTTGCTCAGTAGAAATGTAAATTTCGGTCTAAATTCATATCCAGTCCACCAATGACTCTAAAACTATATCAGCATTTGTTGACTGTTTTCAATGGTGTAAATTTGCCTCGATCTTTTGAAAGGTAATTTGCGGAAAAAGGAGCAGAAAGACCCCAATTTTTTTTTTTTTTTTTGAGAGGGCTATCATTCAGTGTTGAAACAATGTATGTCTGATATTCATTGAAATTTTATAAAATGGATATTTTAAGCCTGTATGGGGTGTCCAACAGCATTTTTTGAAGAAAAAAATAGAAAACAAACACCAAATGTTTCCATGGATACTGAACAATTTTGTTTTAAGTGTTTGGTTACAGATTTGAAATCTGCTGAGAAATATGATTCTAAATATGTATACATGTTTGGGTATTCTTGTAGAATTGGTTATATCCTTTTCAAAATGCATGCACATATTCCTGAATTTAAAGACCAAATTTCAGCATCATTTGCTAACTGTGTATTGCTACCTTATCCACCGTGATTATTTGGGAAAAAGAACAACCACCTCATACTGTATCCAAAAGCAAAGGGTCACATAAATATATATATAATAATGTTCACACAGACTTCTGCAGCCTCGTAGGAAGCCCTTTTTTGGAGAGAGTGTCTGTTTGACAACTTTATACACAGTCATGTCGGATTGTATTTGCAAACATTGATTAAATTCATTGTCCAGCATTCAGACTTTCTAGCCCTTTCTTTTTTTCAGTTGTACCTACCTTTCAACCCTCTGTGTCTAAAAAACCTGCCAAATAGATTTACTGATAAATATTTTATAGTCCTAAATGTGACTTAAATATTTGACACTGGACTAAGAAAACAACTTCTAATTTATACTTCCAACAGCCTACAGGGAGTTTGAATTTCTGTATGATTTATTCGTCAGCCATCAGATCTTTGGGTCATCAGAGTTACTAGAACATCAATTTTCAATACTAGTATCTTTTTCTGCAAATATTAAGTAAAAATTCAATGAAAAATACCCTAGTCTATACTATCCCTTGAAAAATCTGTGTCTATCAATATTAAAATCAATAATGAATATTATAGGAATAAGAGGATGTAAAAACAATGCAATTGAAATATTAAAAAAGGATTTGTCTCAAAATGAAAATCTTTTATTTGTCAAATTGTGGACACCAGAATAAAAATTTTATATAAAATTAAGGAAATGTTGTAATGTTTTATACAAGAATCACAAGGATACATAAACTAATTTAGAGAAATTTTTTATTTGGTAACTTGCAAAATGTAAACTCAAAACTTGAAACTTATATAAACATGATTTGATAAAAAAAATATTAAATTTCAATTTTATTAGAACTTGTTATGCAAACTAAGTGACCTGCTGAAATTAACACACATTTTTCTGTCCATCACCTCACCTCAATAGAAGACTAAAGTAATGAATTGAAATTATCTGCACATGCAGCTCTTTCAATCCTTCCACTACCGGTAGTGATTTCCATCACTTAGATAATTAAATGACATTGAAATTTCTGTTTTTGTAGATATAGACATGAAATGGTTAGTGACGACTTTCGGTTGTATGTTTTTGGTGGTGGTACAGCACACTCAGCTTTTCCTCTAGATAAGGTAATTTATAGCAGTTTCTAACAGTTCAAACCTAAAGTAACAGTACCAAAATTGCACCGATTTAGCAAAAATAGCAGTGGAAATCTTCCAAGTTTTCTTAGAGACTAAAGAATTTGTTTTTTTATGATTTTACATTATGTACGCCTTTCAACATAGCTAAATATATTTATATATACACAAAACAGTCACAGTATGTATCAACAGATGAAGTATTCAGTGAAAAAGTAAAATCTACAGAATCGCCATCCGATGTCCACAAAAAGTCAACTTAAAAATCAGCAATTGAAATAATATATGTCACAGCCATCCATTTAAAAAAAAAATGAATAGTAAGCATTGTCAAATTGTTCTAAATATTTGAAGAAATAAAACAAAACATTATAGTTATTAGATTTTTACAGATGTGAATTTAAGCATGGATGCAATTTGCTGCGCCCTTGCGAAAATGGTCCAGGATATCTCAGGAAATCATAAGATTATCTGAAGATATTGTTGGAAAATGTCAAAAGACAATCTTGGGATAATCCTAGTCCTGAGACCAAGGTTAAGAAGGGACGGTATTGAAACAAGATAATCATGGGATTTCCTGGGATCCGTAATATACTGAATCCTGAGATATTCTTGTGATCAGATGGCTCTAGAAAATCCTTACATCAGGAATCAATCCTGAGATCAGGATGTAATCAATTAAAGTTGTCCTGCTAGAATCCTGGGGAAATCTTGAGAATATCCAGATGAAATCCTTGATTCAAGATCAACTAATTATCACCATATTAAGACAAATTTAAATAAATATAGAACAGCGACATGATTTAATTTTCCACATTATGATGTTTACAACAGTATAAAGGAATAGGCATAATTTTGATGATATAATATCATCACATAAATTGTAATAGTATCACAAGATATAATATCATCACATAAATTGTAATAGTATCACAAATGTCCTGTTTTTGTCTCTCACTAATCCTTAAGCAATTCAATCTTCTATTCCATGGAACAATATTCACATTTCACAAAATTCTTATGTCATAGATCAAATCATTCACATTACATGAACACAATTAATTATGCTATAAAAGAGGGACGAAAGATACCAGAGGGACAGTCAAACTCATAGATCGAAAACAAACTGACAACGCCATGGCCAAAAATAAAAAGACAAACAGACAAATAATAGTACAGATGACACAACATAGAAAACTAAAGACTAAGCAGCACTATAACTGTACTGTTTTCAATCAGATTATCAATTGTCAATCTCTGTGTAGACATCATTTATATTCCTGGCACATTATTTAGTAGGTACATGTTTCATAAATATCATATCACATCAGATAAATAAGAATTTCACAACTTTGGGGGGAAGCAAACATGATAATTCCTATTTGCTGCAATAAAATGGATGAGTAACCTGATATTTTACACATTTAACTTGCATAACTTCTAAATGGAAAATGTGATGCTAACGAAAATTTAAAAACATCAATACTTACAATAAAGTTTTCTTGAAATAGAAAAGAATTAAGTTGTTGGTAATATATATTGATATTCAGCTGTCCCAATTAATTCTATTTTATGCTGTCAAGTCTGTATTAGTTTTGAAAAATAGTCAAGTCCGCCTATCATTTCTTAGTTTTAGAGAGCAATTAGTTCCCTTAAAAAAAAAAAAAACACATAGCTTGGAAAATGACAAATAATCTTTTAATGGAGCTAACAATCTAATATATCTTCAGGTATTTTAGATTTTGCATTGACATATGTCATGTATGTCTCATTTGGAGAAATAAAAAGGTTCATAATTAATATGCTATAATTGCAGGAACAATAACAATTAATCAAATATATATAAATTAAAGTCTGTCTGGTGAACCAACGCCTGTGTGAATCCTTTCGGTAGAGTCCATGAAGTTGATACCTTGGTATGCGGGGTTGTCAAATAATGCAAATGAATGCAACACTTAAATAATAATCAAAATTGACAACAACACTTCAACTGGTCTGCAATTTTATTTACTATGGTCTACATGTTTCGCCTGCAAGGCAGGCGTCATCAGGACAATTTACATACAGAAATTATTTACTGAAGTACCCAAAATGGTATCTTGAACTTGACGTTAATGTGTGTTGTCAAGGTGAGAGAAACAATGAAAAGGGAAAGTAGCAATATAAATAGATAAGATAGATATAGAAACATAAAGTTTGTTTACAATGTGACTTGAGTTTGTTGTACTTTTATATGATACATGACATTGTTCTAAAGGCTTGGTATCTAAATGGACGAACTTCCCATGGTTCCTACCACTTCGCAAGGTTTCGCTTCCAACCTGACCATTGTTGGATGATACTACTTCCTGGCGCATCGGTAACAAGGGGAAGATTTTGATCGCCGCTAATGGAAAATATAATTGTTCCCTTGTTAATTATTTGGTATATATATAATTTTTTTGGTCGTCTGCTGTAGTAAGTCCGTTTATCGGCCTGGTTTTAAATTTATAGTTCATTTATGTTCGGCACCTGCGTGGTGTGTGGTATGTTGCTTCTGCTATAATTTGTAGATGAATGTAGGGTGGTATCGGAAATCTTGGTACTCTTGGTTTCTTTTTGGTGATTTGGTGATTTTTCGCACGTGTGGAATATTCCTTGGTCCATGTGTATGCATACACAAAGATTTCCAATACCACCCTACATGCATCTATAAATGATAGCAGAGGCAACGTACCACACTCCACGCAGGTGCCAAACATAAATAAAGTATAAATTTAAAACCAGGCCGATAAACGGACTAACTACAGCAGACAACCAAAACAATTATATATATACCAAATAATTAACAAGGGAACGATTTCTGACAATAATATTTTCAATTAGCGGCAATCAAAATCTTTCCTTTGTTAACGACGCGCCAAGAAGCAGTATCATCCAACAATACACCTTATCGCTATTTGTCCGCCATTACTGGACATCACAAAGATTCCCGTAAAATTTTGACGTCACAATAGAAAATATCTGACGCCACAATGGAAAAGTGATTGTTGTATGATGTGAAAAGTTCAAGCAGCGTAGATTCTCGGGTCAACCGGAGCAGATTTCCAAATAGCAATAAGGTGTATGGCCAGGTTGGAAGAGAAGCCTTACGAAGTGGTAGGAACCATGGGAAGTTCGTCCATTTAGATACCAAGCCTTTAGAACAACGGCGTGACTTTTACCCCAATATACCCCAATATACCCCAACATACCCCAATATACCTCAAAAGCAGTTTAAACATAATTTGGTTGAATAACAATGTTACACTTGACATTTAAATGTTATTTTAACGACAAAACACTTTATTTTATGAATATATTTAATTTTAAATCACCTTTTCCTCGTAACGTGTACTGTTCATGTCAGCCGCTTACGATCACAAAATGACTTTTTACCCCAATATACCCAAATATACTCGAATAAACAGTTTCAATACAATTTCCATGATAAGGAATGATTATACATGCAAATATAATAAAATTAACACAACTGTTTATATTTTTTGTGCATTTAGAGGCTTTAAAAACAGTTCTTTATTCATGTATTGACGAAGGTTACACTAAAACCAGAACGAAAAACCTAAAAATATACCGGTAAATTTTGCAATTTCTTTTTTCTCCCTTAAAATTTGGAGATTGAAAACGCATTTTGTGTTTTGTTTTCTCTTAAAAATAAGATATGATGTTTTCTTCTAAAATAAAACTCAATTTTTTCTCAAATTATGAAATATTTTCTCAAATATTTGTTTTCTTTGAAAAAAATTTAATAACCTTATATGTTTAACATTTAAAGTTTTCTTTTATGTTTATAAAATGTTTGTATCTTTCACTCAGTTAGGACATTGGTCAGCGGAAATTCAATGTTGGTCAGGTTGGTGTGTTCACGTTTCTCGGACCAACATCTGATATTGTTTGTCATGCCAAAAATCCTTGCTCAAAACTCCGATGGACCTCCTACGGCATCCATTAGTAGTTAAAGATTAAATAACAAAATATAAACCTTTCAAATGTAGCGTTTATAAAATAAAAATATTCCCTGTGGAACACCCCCAGCCCCCTTTTATACACTCTCCATTTTTCAACCCTCGAATTAAGCTTTCCAGTCTAATTAAAATTAAAACCTTGCTTCCCAACCGATCAATAAATGTACCGGACCGGCAACTCTCGTTATTTTATACGAAAATCTACAATGCCGTTATACACATGCATGTTGTCTCCGCACAGGCACTTGACTCGGAATAAATACCGAATATGGAAAGTGGAACTACAATTCAAAAAATAAAGTCTGATGTCACATAGAAGAAAAATTTTTTTTTTTTTGCAAAGGATGCCGGGGTAACCCTCCCTGTGTTCAAAATATACATGAAATATCATAACCCCGAGTTTTCGATCTGTTAGCTGCCAATAAATCCTTGCTCAAAACTCCAGTGGTCCTCCTACGACACCCATTAGTAGATTTGATTTCATTCAACAAAATAATTTATGCCCTGCATGTACGTATCGCTTTGAACACGGACATATACCAAATGGTCAATATTAATCATCCATGTAATTTGCTCTATGGCAATTTTTTAGCTTGTAAAGCCAAACCTCTCTCTTATAGGCAATGTTAAAAATACCTCTAATATTACAATTCAATTTGTATTTATAGCGAAATAATACACTATAAAATCTTGAAATTACTAAGGCAAAGGATTTTTTTTTATTGCGAGCATATCAAAAGTATAATGCAGAAAAAATCGGCACTTTAAAATCTTTAATTCAGCACAAACAATTTTATCAATAAAAAAAGAGTGCACTCAAATATCTTGGCTGCTTTATTTATCATGATTGAAGAATGCTGAAAATCTGTAATATATCTTGATTGCTGTTTCATATTCAAAATGCTTTAAAATTGTTTTAAAATCAGGAAAAGAAACTTGAATTGTGTCTTGTGTCTTACTAACCGTTTGACTGAAGAAGAAAAAATCAAGACACATATTTGCTAATTCAGTCTTTATATTGCTGTGCTCCATGACGGCTACATCATAAGTAGGAGTGATCGATATGGTGAGGGTGAATTAATCGGGGTATAAAAATTCGGTTTTTCGAATGATTTTGATTTTTTCTAAAATCAAATTTTCTATACAAATTCGCATGTTTGCTATTACAAAGCTAGGTATATAGCTTTAATATTAGAATTAAACATGCAACTTAAATGATACAATTGTCAGAGGATAATGCTTTTGATGTTCCGTTAAAAAGAGGAGAAAGTTTAAGATATCAAGGGACTCCACTTAAAAGCTTTGAGAGAAATCGTTTTCCAATTTTAATCATATAAATTTACATACTCTTTAAATAACTAGTTTCTAATTGAAACAGTGTGCATGTCGGATTTCCATCAGAGAACAGAATTTATCATCATTCTATAGAGAAACACTAGATGAGGTTAACTTCAATATTCCGATATATAATACAACAGAAAACCAAACGAAACTAAACTAAGTACATGCTATCAGTATGTGATTTACAGCTATATTCAAATATTTCAAAATTTTTAAAAGAAAAAGCAATTTACTGTAGTCTCATTATAACAGTGTTTACCTGCTACTGATGCATTATGATAATTGTTATGTTCTGTTTGTTGCTGTTGTTATTCGTATATATAAAAAAAGATGTAGTATGATTGCCAATGAGACAACTCTCCACAAGAGACCAAATGACACAGAAATTAACAACCATAGCTCACCGTACGGCATTCAACAATGAACAAAGCCCATACCGCTATTATATAGTATGTTTCTCTTTGTCAGAATTGCAATATGGTATTTTATATTTTCTTGCATACTATATAGAGTTAATCAAGTGTCTTGTTTTAAATTCTGATAGGTCGAGTTATCATTAGACTTCAAAATGTTGAATTAATTTTAAACTCTGTGATGTGCAATTTGATAAGTTATTCAATAGATTACACTCGTGTCACAGAATATCAATGTATACCCTAGGTGGTCATTCAGGTTCAATAAACAATGACAGGATGCTGTTGATTAATGCATCTGTTGAAACAACAGACCAATCCGCATTAATTTCAGGACACTGCACATGCAGTTCTAGTTATCTCTCATACCTCAACATACAGAACGCATCAGCTCAATCAACATTATGAGAGTATTGATGGGGTGAAAATATATTTTGAAAATGAAATTGACTCTGTTTTCCTCTTTGTTTCTGTCAATTATCATATATTTTTTCTCCATAATCACAAAATGCACTACCCTTAAAGTATTTAATACGTTTTAAATCAATTTAAAATACTGCTTGTCCACTAAATACTGTAGCCCATATTAAGGAGTATTCTATGAAATAACAAAAGAATTTTGTTCCTGGATGTATTTTTTTAGTGATATAAGTTGGGAAAAACAATGTAGTCAAAATTTAAATCATTCCCCCTGTCCCCACTTAAATCATGAATGGTCATGCTTTACGAATTTTTTGACATGGACATTGGAACGTTCTATATAGGTAGTGATATACCTCGACATTTCCGGGTATTACAGATCAACATGTATATTACCTGATTACCTGTTCATGTTTTATAATGACGTTCAATAACTTTCTCTGATATAATAACATTTTATAACATTCACATTTCTGAATGTTCTGTATATATCAATTTCATATTTTATTTTCAGACCGAATGTTTATATTCAAGGAAACATACTGAGTATCAAATTAATTTCGGTGGTTTTATTTAATTTAGTATTAACAGAGACATATATACACATATATATGTCTCTGGTATCAAATCAAAGAAATTTAAAATACTATTGCTTTTCTGTTATTAAGTAGTCTTGTCTGTTAAGAGTAGGAATAATGTGCCCTACTGAAGAATATGAATGACAAGTCTTGCAAGGAACAAGATATAAAGCACATGGAAAACCCGATTCTTCCAGTCTGTCTTAAACAGTTCACAAACGTTTTCTTGCACTAAATACTACTAACAAGCACGTTTCAGCCGAACTATGTATTTTTCGGTTTCACTCTATCTACATAGGCAAAGTTGACTTTAGATGTTTTACCAAATGATACGAAAAATTTAACATTTGTCATAATTATCACTACATAATCTATTTCTGAAATGACATTTCGTCCTAAATATGCATGAAATGTTTGCCACTGGACATTAGGCAATCAACAATCAATCAAATTTTGCACTAAAATATGAATTCAACAATTTAAAACACAATCGTATCCATCACTTGGTGCATGTCTGTTAATTGTCTGTTCATACAGTTAACTTTCTGAATTCGTTTTTGTGCAGAAATAAATTCCATAGAATAGTTTCAGCAGATAAAGTACTCAGAATATGTCACACTGAGCCCCATGTAGTTTCCTTTGAAATATCAAAAGCACGGCACTGCGCGTAGTGGCCTATGATGTAGGTGATATTTGCCGACATCCTCCCAATAGACTAATTACTAATCATAATTGTATTTAAATTATCCCTCACTCGTCTTATCGACCGAAAATTAATATGCGTTACCTGTCTCAAGTAACAATTTAATAATATGCCGTGACGCGGAAGTAAAAGGTAAACGGACAGAAATTCACAGGACATAAAGTCACAAATTTGATAGGACAAAAGTCACAGGACAAAAAATCACAAATAATTTGTTGACAATTGTTTCAATACAGAGACAGATTTTGAAATATTTTATTTATATTACATATATTCATTTTTAGTTTAAGGAAATTGTTCATAAGCCTTGATAAATGAAAATTTATTAAATTTTAATCATGCAAAGGATATATTTCTTGGCACAATGAAGCCATTTAAGTACCAAGCCACTTTGACATTTTGTTTTCATAACAATTATTTGATTATTATTGATATTTAATGAATAAATTTTAATAACAAAGTTGCTTCATATATAATAGTATAAGAAAAAAATTAAAAATATTTTTAAAATGAGTGTTTTCTTGTTCAAAGAAAAATAATCTCAAAACTGAATTGTGACTTTTTGTCCTGTGACTTTCTGTCCTACATTCTTATAAAAAGCGTCTGGTTGTTAAAGTTGTTCGGATTGTAATTTATTTGGAAAATCGGTCAACAAACGAAAAGATTACGCTGTTGTTGAAATAATAAAATAGAAAATCATGGAAAATGGTATCAACATGCCTGCAAAATTAAATTGTCATAGCACTTGCATCGGTTGCACTCGGGAAATAACACCTGTATGATTGACAAGAGGAGACATATCGTTTACTGATGGTATACGTGGTTAAGAGGTCGGACAATATAATAAGAGGGTGATAAAATTTCGGCAAATATCATCTGCTTTTGATGTGGGTCCAGTACTTTATCTATGACTTTTATATCTAAGGTAGCATATTAGACTCACCCAAGTTATAGATGTACATGAACAGGCAAAAATTGTATTCTATCTCATTCATTGGTGATTAAGTTGCATGACAAATAGTTTGAATTTTTTGAATTTGCAAAAAATACACACCACTTTGCAGCAAGCAAACAATATTCAATCTTCTTCATAATATGACTTGCATTTTCAGGGAGATAGCATGTTTTGCGATACACACTTACAGTGTGTGTATTACTAGACAAAATTGCTGCACGGGTTTTTTTTTTATCTTCATAGATTCATACAAAACTTCAATGAATTATTGTATTTATCAAAATAACTACTATAACTGATAAAAATCTATCGGATAAAACTACCATTTATTCAAATGAGACAAAATATATCCTATTGGAGTCAAATTTCTCCTATGGATTCCTAAAGGACAAAAATATCATCAGTAACGGAACCAAATGGTAAAAAAAATCATGAAAAGTTAATCCGAGAAAGTGTTAAATGTTTATTTTAAATAAATTAAAGAATTATTATGATAATACCACAACTTTTATCAGAAAATCAATTATTGTAAAATAACTTAAAACCCGTAAACGAAATTTCAAGTAAAAAAAATCGTATATTTACAAAATGCCTTCAAATACATCTGATGTTCATTTTTATTTTATATGCCATAAAATGTATTAGCCTATAGTTTAAATGAAAATAAAGATCAGAGAATTAAAATATTGTTGAAGAGAAAATACATATCCGTGTTGAATTCGCCTCAGTTTGTTTATTCAAGTTTGATATCCAACTTCTTAATCCGCAATCCACATTTACCCGACAAATTTATTGTATATTCTTGATGGAATACCCTCATGCTCATGTGACCATCAGGGACTGAGACAAATATGTTATGGTATACCTCTCTCAAAACCCAAATGATTGAGTATATCTAATTTAAATTCATTCATGCAGTAAAACATTTCTTGAATGAGTGAATCGAAATTATGAAACAATTTTTTTTTATCTTTATTGCGTTTAGCCTATACATGTGAAAAAAACGGGAAACGGACTTGTGATAGACAAATAGACAACTATACAAACATATTTATTGTTATTTTCTTTAGTTATGAAATGTAAAAATTCCCGATTTAGATATCCTCATTACACATAATCTGTGTTGAAATGCGTGGTGTCTTCCGATTGTCCCACTTTTGAAATTACAGGTAAAAAGTAATGAAATTTTGTGGGACAATTGGGAACTGTTTTATAGTGATTAATTTGTTTTATAGCGTGTTGCAGTTAATCAAAGGTTACTAATCAATGTAACTTATAAAATATGAAAAATAAGAACAAATAATAATATTTACATATTTTATTTTGCTCATAGAAGGTACAATTGAAGTATCATATAATATAATATGAAGTCTTTTAAAAATTTAAAATTTTAGTCTTAGATGCATATTTTTCTAACTAGTTTTTATTGGCTTTGAACTAGCGGTCAGTAACTGCGAGTACTCTCAGATCTGTACTTAGTGTCTTTGTTGTGGTGATGTCCCAAGTCAGGAGCCTGTATTTCAGTGGTTGTCGTTTGTTGCTGTGTAACATATTTGTTTTCGTTCATTATTTTGTACATAAATTATGCCATTAGTTTTCTCGTTTGAATTGTTTTACATTTGTCATTTTCGGCCTTTTGCAGCTATGTGGTATGGGATTTGCTCATTGTTGAAGGCCGTATGGTGACCTATAGTTCTTAATTTCTGTGTCATTTAGTCTCTTTGGGAGAGTGGTCTCATTGGCAATCATACCACATCTTCTTATTTCTTATGGAAGTCTGGCTCTTCTTTATAGTTGGTGAAGAGTCCTGTAGTCTGTTGACTGCAAAAACAATGGTAAAATTGGAAAAAACAACCTTTAACAGTGATTCTTGGAAAGGCTGATCTGGCAAAATTCTAGACAGCAGCAAATTTAGAGAAAATGGGTGGGGGTACAAGCATGTGCATCCCATATAATTTTTCTTTTAAAATTTCTCAAATATGTATTTTTCAATCATTTATAACAAAGAAGTTGAAATAATAAGATTTTGTTCTAAAAGAAAAATCCAAAATTGACAAAATTGACAGCATGGTCAATTTGACACAAAAAGCAATAAAATTTTATAAAACTTTCTTATATTAACACCTACTTCTAGTTTTTCAAGTTAGATCTATTCAGATTGGTCCACTCTATCTTTATTGAAAGTATGAAAAAACAATAAAGTTTAATTGTGAAACTGTGATTTTTTCATGATAATAGCCCAAAATGGGTAAAATTTGATGAAAACTGGGAAAATCATCAGAATTGGGTACTTTCAAATGGCAGTAGCCAAAAAAGTGCACCACCATATGATTTTTCGTCACCAATTATTTTTCTAGTCATATATAAACCCAAAAATCAGGTTAAGAAAAAGTTTAATTCAAGACCTTAAAAGATATATTTCATAAATCAGAAATATTATATGTTTTAATCAAAAGTGTATCAATCTAATGATTTAAAAACATTTTTCATACTTTCATAAAATTAATATTAAATGTGCAATAATTAATTCTTGTTTATTTAGCAAAACAAACAACAGTTACCTTGTTTATCTAAGAACATTTTACTACATAAAATAATGTGGGACAATCAGAACTTTTCATGTGGGACAATCAGAACTCTAAAATTTTAAAAAGTGGGACAATCGGGAATAAACCAAATGCGTTGAATGCATGGGAGTTTGTATTTTTTCTCCTATATTCGTAATTATTTTCTACGCCTAAAGTGTGATCGATGTTTACATTGTTCTTATTAGTCCTGAATATGCATAAAATATTTGCCACTGAACGTTGTGAAATCAACGATCATGTAATCAATCACTGTAATAGAAAATACACACAACTGGTTTCATACCAAACCAAAGAAGTTATATAAATAAAGTACACAAAAAGTACGTTGACAACTGAACTTACGGATGGATATGTAGCTGTATTTATAGTACGAATCACACTGACCTCTAACAAAATTGGAAGAAGAAAGGGGAAAAACCATGAATGAAACAGGGCAAAACTCCTATATTTTCATTTTATCATGGCCATTATAGCGCTTAATCTATATATTGTTAACTTCAAAAATGAAATCGACAATCAGATTATACCACCAGCTATTTAATTGCAAAACAAGCACAAAAATGGTAAGCAGAAAGGTATATATAAAAGAAAATTCAGAGACATGATAATTGTGCTATTTCCCAATTATTTAATGTATTCAGTATGTCCACCACATACGTTTGCTTCACCAAACGGCGTTTAATAAGTTTATATAATGTATTCCTTTTTTATAAGACCGCAAAAAATTATGCGGTCGTATATTGGTATCACGTCGTCGTCGTCAGCGTCGTCCGAAGACACTTAGTTTCCGGACAATAACTTTAGTTTAAGTGAATGGATCTCTATGAAATTTAAACACAAAACTGTTCAGGGTTCGACCTCTGTGGTCGTATCAAGCTGCTCCCTGCAGAGCATTTTATTTCTCTTTATTTTCTAAAACTTTGTGTTACCGTTAAGACAGAAAAGTTTTAACACTTGTAAAAATATTTTTTTTTCTAAAAAAATAATTATTTCTTTTTTCTGGCATAAAATATGATTACACTATTTTGAATCTCGATAAAAAAGAAATTTCTTTAACTTGCCATTGAAAAATTCGACCAGGTTAGACCTCTTAACCACGTATACCATCAGTAAACGATATGTCTCCTCTTGTCAAACCATGGATAGGAAAAAACGTAAAGACAATATGCATCAAACTTTAAAAATATTTTGTTTGGTTTTTGCCTATAATTTACATTTATCTCACATCTCCTTTCATCATATTAAAGTTTGCAAATGACCAGAGTACAATTTAAATCAGTACTTTTGGACTCGAAGTATGTGTTTATGCTTGTGTTGCGTTCTCATGCCATTGGAAACATATTTTTATATATTTTATATGACCTAGCTTCTGCAAAGATCGGGTAAATTCAAGTTTACTGTTGTGTTCTATTTACTATATTGTTTGTCTTTTGGCCGTTGTTTCGTTTTATTTTGCCATGGCATTGTCGGTATGTTTTCGGCTTATAAGTTTGAATTTCCCATTGCACGTTATATTTTGCCTCCCTTATTGTGCAGCAGCAAACATTTCATGCTAAATTGTGGTCGAAAATGTGAACAATGAATGTATATCGTCATTCGGAGAATCTACTTTAATGACAGATCTGTTATTGTACGTTTCTGTTAAATATGTTTTAATTTAATAGAATGTACAATTTAGAGCTTAACATATGGCATATACATGTACGCCAGTCCTTTTTTTTAATATATCCTTTAATAATTCCAGAAGTACGTTATAAATACTTAGGATCTCGTATAATAATAACTAACAAAATAATAATAGTATATAATTAATCCTTTTTTTCAGACAGGATAATATGCTCATCTCGGGGCCTTTAATAGCTGACTATGCGGTATGGTCTTTGTTCATTGTTGAAGGCCGTACGGTGACCTATAGTTGTTAATTTCTGTATCATTTGGTCTCTTGTGGAGAGTTGTCTCATTGGCAATCATACCACATCTTCTTTTTTAAATATCTAATAAAGCGCATTAGTATAGAGAAACAAATTGTAACGAAGCGGTCGTTTTCTTTATGTGACAATATTTCTATGCTGGTAGACAACGATTCGGCTGATATAGTCTTGACGTTGCGTAATCCTTTTCGGCGACGTCAAGAACTATCTTTCCCCGTCGGCAACACCCTTTCAACGGCTGATGTATAAAAAGGGAGATCGGTGAACCCATGAAAATTATATATCAAAAGAAAGAAAAATTTGACCATAAAAAAAATACTTTTATATATAAAAATTCGTAGGATTGGTTTGAACTGCAGAATAAATTGAGTTTGAAATTTCTTATTTTTGGTTTAAATTTGACGTTATGTCTATGTTCTTTATGTACTTTCCTTATCATTTTCAAATGTCTAGAACTCGGAAATTAGATCGGTTACCAACTTAAATTTTCGATTTTCATTATCTTTTAAAAGTTCTACTTGTATACAATTATCTATGGGTATAAATGCCAGTGCAAAATTTATTGTGTTCATGCTTTTTAGTTTGTTAGTATTTTATGATATTCAAGTGATTTTCTGGTTCCCCTATTCAATGCACATAGAGGTGCTTGCCGCATGAGGTTTGACTCTGGAGGCTCAGACATCAAAATTAATTTGCTTTCATTTTATTTGCATGCTTTTCATTTTTTATTTATTAGTATTTGCATGATGCTGCATGATTTTCATGTCATAGTCGGTTAAAGAGCTCTCCAGAGCTCATGTTTTGTCTGTTATTATGTATATATATGCCGACTCTAAATAAAATTTACTTCCTTACTTACTAATATAATATATTGGATCCAGTATATACAGTTAACCCCATCATTGAACAGCAGTGCTGTATTTCTAGTTTTCTTATTTTAGCACACATTTCTATATAAAGATGGTCTTGTACAAAATTTTAACATACAATAAAGAGAGAAAAATACTATATTTGTGGGTGTTTCTACTGAGATTTTAAAAGAAAACAAAATGTGATTCACGTTTGGCGTGTTTTCGCCAGCACCTGGCCATCAAAAATGCATCCTTTTGTGCCCCAACTCATTGGCGCCATTATATTTCAGAATACATAGTATCATTGGCGCCAAAAAAAAGTATACGATTGCACAAATTAAAAAGAAAAGAAAATGACTTCCCAGCTACACTGATGCCAAAGCCTTTTATAGCTTGCTACATACGGAATGGTTTTTGCTTGCTGTACGGTGACCATTATAATTGCTAACTTCTATCTGGAACTATTACACTTACATTATTGTAATAGTTCCAGCTTCTATACAATATTTGGTCTCTAATGAAAATTTGTCTCATTGACAATCATACCACATCTTCTTATTTGTATGTATATATTTTTTCAATTTTCAGAGCCATTCAGATCTTTTCATTTTATAAAACGACAGTCTCTTTCTTTAATATAATCCAATTTTGCAGAAGATCCATTGAAAATATAAGAGTTTTACAAGTTTCAATAATTCTACCTGTATATTTTAGAAACATTTAGGCCTTTTCCTTTTCCCAGTTCACTTCAAGAACTGAAATAGCCAGGAATAAATGACTGAAATCGACACTGAAAGCTCCAACCAGTGGCGGATCCAGAGGGGTTCCGGGGTTCCGGGGTTGGAACCCCTTTTGGACGATCAATGCATTTGAATGGGGACATATAGTTGGAACCCCCTTTATCCTGGGTTGGGAACCCCTTTTAAAATGGCTGGATCCGCCCTGCCAACTATATGGAAGCTTTCAAGACAGTGATTACATAGATGATGGAATGTTTAATCCTGCACCGACTGTACAGCATGCACCATATTTTTTATCCTTGATCTTTTATTGTTGTAAATAGACATTCGGCACCTACGTAACGCACAAGTATTGAGTACTCATTATCTGCAGAACTGTAGATACAATTCAGGGAACATTCAGGTTTTTTTAGATATACCTCCTTCTATCATCTCAAAATAGTTTTTCTCGTTTTCAGTCCTAACTAAAGGCTGGAATAAGTGATTACTTATGAAGATAAATAATAAAAAAAATAAATTAAAAAAAAAAAAAAAAAATACACGGAATTTCTTGTCTTGATGTCTTTTAATGTTATCGTTTCGGTCCAAGTTTTTTTTTAAATTTTAAACATATAATTCTTTAAAACTTGGTTGATTTTAATTAAATGACTAGCCTCGACTTTAAAATAAGAAGGAAATCCATTGAATAAATAATTCTCAAGTTTAAATGAATCCAACCGTAATATGGATGTCCATTCAAGTCTTTTAATCTCCCCATTCAGGCCTGAGTTGTGGCATCAGAAAAAAATATGTTTCCGTCTAGATGAATGGAATTTAATAAATTTTATTTTTTACAAGTTTTTAATTTGAAGTTTATCTATTGAAAAGTGAAAAATATAAATAAAACTACAAACTGTGTAATTTCTGGTCCGTCCAAGTTTACGTAAATTTTAAACATGTGATGATTAAACATAATTTGTTCAATGAAAATTCGAAAATCTTATTTCATTTAGGAGAACACTTTCAAATTTTATTTGAGACAATTATTTTAAAAATATGAGAAAAAAAATAAAAATAAAAAAAATATTTCAAAACATGAGTAAAATATTTCTAATTTTATCTACATGTATGAAAAACAGAAAATACAAATGTTATTGAATAAAACTTAAATTTGAAGGAGTGAAAAAGAAATTGCAATTTAAACATTGCCCTGTATATTTTCAGGTCCGTTCTGGTCTTTAGTGTTACCATTATCAGTATTCGAGTTAACTACAGTTTTAAAGCTTCTAAATACACACAAATGTGCATGGGATTGTTTTTATAAATAAATATGGGTAAAATATCATTCCAGAACATGAATATTGCACTGAAACGTTTTATTGGAGTATATTTGGGTATATTGGGGTAAAAAGTCATTTTGTGATCGTAAGCGGCTGACAAGAACGTAACAAGTTTCAATGAAAAAAGTGATTTTAAATTAAATATATTTATAAAATAAAGTATTGTTGGTGTTAAAATAACATAGAAATGCCTAAAATGATATTATTATTCAATAATATTATGTTGAGACTGTTTTTTGAGGTATATTGGGGTATGTTGGGGTATATTGGGGTAAAAAGTCGCACCCTTAGAACAATGTCATATATAAAAGTAAAACGAACTCAAGTTACATTGTAAACAAACTTTATGTTTCTATATCTATCTTATCTATTTATAACTCTTTATTGCTACTTTCACTTTTCATTGTTTCTCTCACCTTGACAACACACATTGTGACAGCAAATTAAAAGATAATAGTTTGGGCACTTCAGTAAATTATTTCTGTATGTAAATTGTCCTGATGACGCCTGCCTTGGAGGCGAAACATGTAGACCATAGTAAATAAAATTGCAGAACAGCTGAAGTGTTGTTGTCAATTTAGATTATTAAATATGTATGAAGTCCACATTGAAATTGTTATGGGCAATTCTGAAGAATTAGGTTCATACTAAAGGATTTGTTGTGTAATCTTTTGTAACTTTTCAATGTATGGTGATACTTAGCCTCAATTTGATAAAAAGTTTATGATTTAAGGAAAAACAACTTACATATATAATTAAAGTACATGTACATGTAGTACTAAATTGTTTAGCTACTTAAATTACTTACCATTTTTTGGTGGGTGTAAAAGTCCAGTATCCTAGTAAAGATTTGTGGAAAGAGGTATTCTGTCATTAAATACATGAACACAATACATGTGATGTTACATCATTCGGAAATTAGAATAAACCTTCTATTGTATCTTTATACTTTTCCTTCATCTTCTTCTCTAAGTAGATTCCTAGGATATCGGAGCACCCGTGTCACACGGTATTAAAAGCCCTTACTTTGACTGGTATAATTAATTAAAAAGTAAAATAATAAAAGGGCTTATATAAAGTCTGGCATAAGTATTTTAATGTTTAAAATGTCTTAAAAATAGAAAGGATATACACCTAAATGTAAAAATAAAACAAAACACCATAATCGAGCTCTATTTACACCTATTAGTGCAAGTGAATTATTTACATAATGCTTATTTAAAATATACATAGATTTTCAGTTTGATCTTCTTATTCCTTACGGGATAGAGGTTTAAAACTTATAAAATACAGTTTGTTTATCCATTCATTTATGCAAAAAGATTGAGGAGTAAATAAAACTTATAAAATCAAAAATATCTTATTTGTTTTAGATTTTGTTTCATTGAGGGAAGCAATGTCTTATACATTAACAATTATATTTAACATTGATAAAAATAAAATGAATAGTTAAAACTTTTAAAATAACTTATTTGTCTTAGATTTAAATCCTTAAGTTGGATTATATTTAAGTGTTGATGAATATCCATTTTATGGTCAAAGTTAACGCTACTAGACTTGGACTCAGATTTTTTTTTAACCATTGTCTAAATTATTTGTCTTAAATGTTTAGTATTTTGTTTTCTAGGCCAATTTAACCCCCTTATATGATGTTTGATTACTTGCACCCAGGGTCCTTTGCCACATTGTGTCCTGTTACAACTAATCATTGATGGAGTAATGTTCTTGTAACGTGGAGATTATAACATAGCTTTCTGCTTATCTTTTCTATTTCTTAGTTTAATTGCACTTTCTTGGTTGATATTAAGAATATTCATTTCCAATTGTGGACAGTCTATGATTGTTTGCACTAAAAGCTCTTTATTTCCCATGAAATGTTCATGCCACTTATTCTGGCCAATGGAATTCACTATCTGCTGTTTAAGTTCTGGTAAGACCTTTTGTCTTTTTTCATTTAACGCTGGGCATCTTAGTATGAAATGCACTATATCTTCCTTTTCGATTTGGCACAACTGACATTTTTGTTCTTCAGTGTTTCCGGTAAATCTCTGAACATGTTCTTGTAGTAGATACGTTCCTGTCAGAAGCCTAGCTTTAATGTTTGCCTTTTTAACTTCATATGTTAAAGGTGGTAAGGTTTTCCACACCGGATGGGTTTCATGGATTTTCAGCATTTGAGTGTTGTATCGTTTCAGTGTCGATTTTTCTTTCATTTCTTCTTGCAAGATGGTTGACCATTTATTGGCAATAGTTCTGTTAATGTCCTTTTTCCATTGCATTTTAGATAGCAATTGATCTTTAAATTCTGAAACAGTTGGTAAATTATAATATTTTAAGATCTCTTGTATTCTTGAGAAAAAGCTATCTGAGTTTCCTGCATTTACTGTCATCTATCTTTCAATAAGATTTTTCAATTTTGTGTTTTCTGATGCCAGTATTGAATATAAGAAGCTTAGCTACCTTTTGTGCATCTCTGCTTCTATTGGTAATGCTCCTAGTAACATATATACTGCAGCCGTAGCTATTCTTATAGGTAGTGATTGGAAGCATCTCAGGGTTTTTAGGTCGAATTGTTTCAACTTTGTCATTTGGGTTGAATTAAGAGGTAGGATTTCCAATCCATACAGTAGTCTGGGTATGACATAGGCTTGATATATCTTATATGCCGTTCTAGGGTTTAGTCCTTCTTGTCCATTTAAACCCACAGGTATTAGAGTGTAAAGTGTTCTCCTGGCTACACTTATATGTTCTTTTATGTTCAGTTTTGTCTCATTTTTAGCAGCTCTTATAATTCCTAAATGGGTTGTCTGTTGTTCCTGTTGTATTGGACTATCTCCCAGCATATTAATATGATGTTGGTGGTTTGTTTTGGTCCTTTCTGTTTTGATGAGTGTACTCTTTTGTGGATGAATATTGTATCAATGTTGACAGGAGTATTTGTAGGCAATATCCAACATTGCCTGGATTTCTGTTTCATCAGTGGTCATCAATACTATATCACCAGCACAGAGTGGGCTTCCACAGTACTCAAGTCCTATATTTAGTCCTAGTCCTCTCCTTTCTAATTCCTCTGGTAAGTCGTTGATATAAGGCTTATATAGGTGAGTTGACAACACTCCTCCTTGCCTTACTCCTTGATGTATTGGAAATTGCTTGCTTGTATAATTATTCCATTTAATTTTTGATGACATATTACTGTACAAGTCTTTTACCACTCTCCATATGTCAGGTGGTACTTCATAGAATAGTTTTTCTAGAAGAATCATGTGATGGACTACATCAAAGGCTTTCTGGCTGTCTAGTGTAGCCAGAAACATTGTCATATCTTGCTGCTTTGCATGGACTATTCCCTCTGAGACTATTAGTGCTGCCATTATGGGAGACAACCCTTTTGTAAATCCAAATTGCAGTTCTGATTGATTGTTATTTAATTCTGTCATTTTGTCCAATATTGCATATTCAAAGATTTTCCAGAGGGCAGATGTTACTGTTATTCCTCTATAGTTAGTTGGTAATGTGGAGTCTTTGCCTTTTTTATGTACCGGTGTCATGATTCCTGTCTTGAATACTTTAGGAATTTCACCAGTCTGCATTATTTTATTGAATAGAGACAGTATATTTGGGATTATGCTTCTACCTGCATATTTAAAATGTTCTGCTGTCAGTGAGTATTCATCTGATGTTTTTCCTGAATTAAGCTTGGCTATTGCTTTAAAAATTTCCTCTTCATTGAATGTTGTGATGATGGATTCCTGTATTGTATGTTTTATAATATTGTTCATTAATGCAAGTCTATACTTGAAATTCATGAACACACATGAAAAAAAATTAATTAAAAGTTGATGGCTTGTTTTGGAGCATTAATAGGTCATGATAATAATTCTCACTGATTGTTGTAATAATTGTCTTTGGTAGATTAATAATTGGAATTATCGGAGTAAAACAACTGGATTATTCAGGTTAATTTAAACCACGTTGGTTACGTATCTGCGCATGTGCACAAATGGGGAATTTAATTGTAATTCTGAAAGTTTCAAAATAATGATAAACAGAATTGTCATATATTCATACAATCCATCTTGAGTTAAAGTCAAGTATATACGTGGAGAGTACGACTTCAAATCAATGATGCTTGCAAAAATACACGGATTTAGTTGTTCCGTCTGCGTTCAGATGTTTAATGCAATCAATTAAGTCATATTCCAGTTTTAGACAACATGTGTTTTTTAAAACGAAAGTTAGAATATTTAAGTATGTTATTGCGATAATAAAGAGTCAAGCGTACATGTGAATCTGCTGATGTTTTACACATCAAACGATGCACCGTCTGTTGACAGAAATATCAATGAACAAACTAATGTCTGTTGACGGATTCCATTTCGAAAGTAAGTAGTTTTCATGTCGGTCATTGTCGGAATGTCCGCAATGATTGCCTTTATTGCCTTAATACGTTTCAAAGTTTTAGAAGTGATAAAAAACGGGATTTAACAACTGAATAGTATGGTGGCCGGATGCGACCATTTCGCCTTTTCGCGTTTTCTCCTTTCACTTTGCCAACGCAAAATCGAGAAGTCGGGAAATAGGAAAAATCAAGAAATCGAGAAAGCGAAATCAAGAAATCGGGGAAATTGAGAAAGCGAAATAGAGAAAGAGGGAAAGCGAAAACGCGAAATTGAAAAATCTAATTCCCATTTTCGCGTTTTCGCTTTCTTGGTTTCTCAATTTCTCGATTTCCTGATTTCCCGATTTCTCGATTTCCTGATTTCTCGATTTCTCGATTTCCCGATTTCTCGAATTCTCGATTTCGCGTGAAAGTGAAAGGAGAAAACGCGAAAACGCGAAATGGCCGCATCCGGAACCATAGAATAGTCCAGCTCTTTACTGTTATTCATCATTAAGGTACACACATTATCGTGGCTCGAGTACAGAACCAGTAATTCGTTGCTTTTGAAATGCTCAAAGAGTCAAGCGCACACATGATTCTGTCAACTGACGGTGCATCGTTTGATGTGTAAAACACCAGCAGATTCACGTGTGCGCTTGACTCTAAATTATTGCAATAACATAACAAGGTCATCACCTGACATGACTGGTCAATCCTTGGCCTGACACATATCTGCATTGGATATACTTAGAATTTTTCAATATATGTTTATAATGAAAAACCCTAGTTTAAGCAAACTTGACTAAAATCTTGGTGGCCAGTTTTTATACGACCGCAAAAAATTTTTGTGGTCGTATATTGGTATGACGTTGTCATCGTCGTCGTCGTCCGGCGTCGGCGTCCGAAGACACATTGGTTTTCGCACTCTAACTTTAGTTTAAGTGAATTGATCTCTAGGAAATTTTACCATAAGGTTCAATACCACAAAAGGAAGGTTGGGATTGATTTTGGGGGTTATGGTACCAACAGTTCAGGAATTAGGGGCCAAAAAGGGGCCAAAAATAAGCATTTTTGTAACTTCCAGACAATAACTTGTGTGTAAGTGTATGGATCTCTCTGACATTGTACCACAAGGTTCCATATCACAAAGGGAATGCTGGGATTGATTTTGGGGGTAATTGCCTCAAAATTTTAGGAATTAGGGGCCAAAAAGGGGCAAAAATAAGCATTTTTCTAGTTTCAGGACAATAACTTGTGTGTAAGTGTATGGATCTTTCTGAAATTGTACTACAAGGTTCCATATCACAAAGGAAAGCTGGAATTGAGTTTGGGGTAATTGCCTAAACGTTTAGGAATTAGGGGCCAAAAGGGCCAAAATAAGCATTTTCTAGTTTCAGACAATAACTTGTGTTCAAGTGTATGGATCTCTCTGAAATTGTACTGCAAGGTACCATACCTCAAAGAGAAGGCTGGGATTGAGTTTGGGGGTGCTGAATCATAAGGGGGTTCAAAAAATTGGGGGATTTTTTTTCCTTTTTTTCCTTTTTTCCTTTTTTTTTTCTTTAAATTTTTCCATTTTAAGTTGGTTATTTCTGATTTATATTTAAAAGCAAATAATAATGATATGGCAGGAGATACACACCAAACAGGATGTGTAAATTATTATATAATAAGTATTGTGCAATAGCAAGAAATTTTCAATTGCACAGTATTGCGCAATAGCAAGAAATCTTCAATTGCACAATATTGCGCAATAGCAAGAATATCCAATAGCACAATATTGCACAATAGCAAGAAATTGTCAATTGTACAGTATTGCACAATAGCAAGAAATATTCAATTGCACAGTATTGCGCAATTGCAAGAAATATTCAATTGCACAGTATTGTGCAAAAGAAGATACTTTGTATAAATTGCTTATTTCTTGACCAATTTCAATGGGGTTTTATTCTTGAATTCTTGGGGTTCTTTAATATGCTGAATCCAACCGTGTATTAAGTTTTTGGATTTTGGGCCCCGTTTTTAAATTGGTCCACATTGAGGTCCAAAGGGTCCAAAATTAAACTTTGTTTGATTTCATCAAAAATTGAATTATTGGGGTTCTTTGATATGCCGAATCTAACCATGTATTTAGATTCTTAATTTTTGGTCCGGTTTTCAAATTGGTCTACATTAAGGTCCAAAGGGTCCAAAATTAAACTTAGTTTGATTTTAACAAAAATTGAATTCTTAGGGTTCTTTGATATGCTGAATCTAAACATGTATTTAGATTTTTGATTATGGGCCCAGTTTTCAAGTTGGTCCAAATCGGGGTCCAAAATTAAACTTTGTTTGATTTCAACAAAAATTGAATATATGGGGTTCTTTGATATGCTGAATCTAACCATGTATTTAGATTTTTGATTTTTGGGCCCCGTTATCAACTTTGTCCACATTGAGGTCAAAAGGGTCCAAAATTAAACTTTGTTTGATTTCATCAAAAATTGAATTATTGGGGTTCTTTGATATGCCGAATCTAACCGTGTATTTAGATTCTTAATTTTTGGTCCCGTTTTCAAGTTGGTCTACATTAAGGTCCAAAGGGTCCAAAATTAAACTTAGTTTGATTTTAACAAAAATTGAATTCATAGGGTTCTTTGATATGCTGAATCTAAACATGTATTTAGATTTTTGATTATGGGCCCAGTTTTCAAGTTGGTCCTAATCGGGGTCCCCAAAATTAAACTTTGTTTGATTTCATCAAAAATTGAATATATGGGGTTCTTTGATATGCTGAATCTAACCATGTATTTAGATTTTTGATTTGTGGGCCCCGTTATCAACTTTGTCCACATTGAGGTCATAAGAGTCCAAAATTAAACTTTGTTTGATTTCATCAAAAATTGAATTATTGGGGTTCTTTGATATGCCGAATCTAACCGTGTATATAGATTCTTAATTTTTGGTCCCGTTTTCAAGTTGGTCTACATTAAGGTCCAAAGGGTCCAAAATTAAACTTTGTTTGATTTTAACAAAATTGAATTCTTAGGGTTCTTTGATATGATGAATCTAAACATGTATTTAGATTTTTGATTATGGGCCCAATTTTCAAGTTGGTCCAAATCGGGGTCCAAAATTAAACTTTGTTTGATTTCATCAAAAATTGAACTCTTGGGGTTCTTTGATATGCTGAATCTAACCATGTATTTAGATTTTGGATATTGGACCATAATAGGTGAATGTCCAATTTAAAATTTTTAAGTTCTTAGACCACATTCATTCTGTGTCAGAAACCTATGCTGTGTCAAATATTTAATCACAATCCAAATTCAGAGCTGTATCAAGCTTGAATGTTGTGTCCATACTTGCCCCAACTGTTCAGGGTTCGACCTCTGCGGTCGTATCAAGCTGCGCCCTGCGGAGCATTTTTTTTTAAAGTTAACTATCTGCCTTTGACAGAAAACTTTCAAGTGAAACCAAATCAATTACTGTTATATTTGCTTGGCGAAATTGCATTGCATCAAGTTGACCATGCTGAGACGAATGTATGGAATTTAGTTATAGAACATTTAATTTGAATCAACAGTATTTGCAGATTTTTATGTTAAGTATAGTGAATTTTGGTTAAGTTATGAGTAGTATTATTTTTGGAAGAAAAAATACGTAGAAAGCAATAATGGGACAAAGCAGGCTGGATTAGTGGGGCTGCTTTTATGGTAATTCAAGTTACCTTTTATCCATCTTCTTCCACCTCAGAGCAATCAGCTCTTTGATTACGGAGATGTTGTTTACCGAGCCCAAAAATTTAGATACGATCTGGGTAAACCAATCGATCCTTTAAATAAACTTATTCTAAAAGTTTACCATTTCAACATTGTAATTAGATCTTTTAATATTGTTTTTATTGGTATAAATATTGATTTTGTTATGAGTAAATTAAAACCAAACTAATATTGTTGTTATATACATATACATATGCACATTCACAGTTCTACAATCTGTCGATACCTGTATTTTGGCATTGAAAAAGGTCATGTTTTTCTCTGATTGTTAATGATGTCTGCACACTTAATCCATTGGATGTTGGATCTGTACAGATTGATACTTTAGTCTTTCTTAGATATATGATTTTTAAACGACCGCAAAAAATACCACAAAAGGAAGGTTGGGATTGATTTTGGGGGTTATGGTACCAACATTGTAGGAATTACGGGCCAAAAAGGGGCCAAAAACAAGCATTTTTGTAGTTTCCGGACAATAACTTTTGTGTAAGTGTATGGATCTCTCTGAAATTGTACTTCAAGGTTACATACCACAAAGGGAAGACTGGGATTGAGTTTGGGGGTAATTGCCCCAAACGTTTAGAAATTAGGGGTAAAAAAGGGGCCAAAAACAAGCATTTTTCTAGTTTCCAGACAATAACTTGACTGTGTTAAAGTTTATGGAACTCTCTGAAATTGTACATTTTTCCTGAAAAGAAAATAATCTTCAAAATTTCAAAAAAAATTGGGGGGGTACAAAAGTTTGGGGGATTTTTTTTTCAAATTTTTTCTTCAAAATTTTTGAAATTTCAAATTTTTTGAAAATTTTTTTTGGCGGGGAGGGATTTTTTTTTTTTCAATTTTTTTTTGGGGGTTCAGACTTTTCTCTTCAAGATTTTTCAAAATTTCAAATTTTTTTGGGGGGGACAAATTTTTTGGGTGGATTTTTTTTTTTCATAATTTTTTGTTTTTTTTTTTCCCCCAAAATTTTCCATTTTTACATTGATTATTTGCAGAATAGCAAGAAATCTTCAATTAAAAATAAATACAAATCTTTTAACCAATTTCAATGGGATTAAATTAAGTCTTTAATTTTTGGGGGTTTTAATAAAATTGAGAATGGAAATGGGGAATGTGTCAAAGAGACAACAACCCGACCATAGAACAGACAACAACAGAAGGTCACCAATAGGTCTTCAATGCAGCGAGAAATTCCCTTGTATTACTATTTTGGATATTGGGCCCCATTTTTAAATTGGTCTACATTCTGGTTCAAAGGGTCCAAAATTAAACTTTGTTTGATTTCATCAAAAACTGAATTATTGCGATTCTATGATATGCTGAATCTTATTGTACATTTAGATTTTTTATTTTGAGCCCTGTTTTCAAATTCGTCCATATTAAGGTTATTTTTGGTGTTTTTTTTTATATGCTGAATCTAACCATGTTGTTAGATTTTGGATATCAGACCATACTAGGTAAATTAAATGTCCCATTTCAAATTTTTAATCTTTGACCACATTTAATTTGTGTCAGAAACCTATATTATGACAAAAATTTGATCACAATCCAAATTCAGACAGTATCAAGCTTGAATATTGTGTCCAAACTTGCCCCAACTGTTCAGGGTTCGACCTCTGCGGTCGTATCAGGCTGGGCTCGGCGAAGCATTTTTTTTTATTAGTTGTTATTGGCTTTTAACTAGCTGTCAGTATCTGCGAGTACTCTCAGATCTGTACTAAGTGTCTTTTTAGCTCACATAGCCCACAAGGCCAAGTGAGCTTTTCTCATCACTTGGCATCCGTCGTCCATCGTCGTCCGTTAACTTTTACAAAAATCTTTTCCTCTGAAGCTACTGGATCAAATTTAACCAAACTTGGCCACAATCGTCATTGGGATATCTAGTTTAAAAAATGTGTCCAATGACCCCGCCTGCTAACCAAGATGGCGACATGGCTAAAAATAGAACATAGGGGGTAAAATGCAAGTTTTGTCTTTTATTTTGAAAACTGTTCTGAATAGAGAAAATCTGACTGAGCAAAAATGTTCAGAATATTGAGCTCTACCAATTATCCATATACATCAAAACTGTCAGAAGACTTCTTATAGGAGTTATTGCCCTTAAATGACAAATTTTACCATTTTTTTTTCCATTTTTAACCGGATTTTCGAAGGAAATATCGGTTATTAAAATGGTGATGTATGGCGGCTGGGCGGGCCTACTGGCAGCTGCCAAACAGTGTCAGCACAATAACATAAAAACGCTTTAACAAATTTTTTTCAAATTTAAATATGTTGTTTCCTGGGACTTAATGAAGGTCTAGTTCAATTTTCAAGATATTAGTATATCTCCTTTGTGAGTTATCGCCATTTTTAATATCCAAAAGTGGAATTTTTAAATATTTTACTCTCGTTATCTTTTTTATGACTAAGCATAATGTCTTATCTCACAATAAAAATTGGAGTGACAGATTTATTTGAAAATTATCTATTTTCTAAGTGGTAATGATTATAAGCTATATTATTAGACATTTTAAAGTTAATTACATTATTAATTATTAATTAGATCTGGGTTATATCTTAGCATATAATATCATTGGAGTGACAGATTTATTTGAAAATTTTCTGTTTCCTGATAAGATCTGTAGGACTGTATATATAAAGTTTGAAATTTACTAGTAGGACTGTATAAATGAAATTTGAAATTTACTGTTCATTATTAGACATTTTGTAGATAAGTCTCCCTAAACCATATATATTCTTACCCCCACCCCCTTTCAATTTGAGAATGTGCTTTTATCTTGTAAACGATTGAGATCCCCACCCTAAACCATATATATTCTTGTATGGGACAATAAAACAAATCAAATGAAATATTTGGAGAGACCCCGGGTTCACCCCAACCCCCCTACTTTTTGAACACTTGTAAACGGTCAAGATCCCAACCCTGAAACCATATATATTCTTGTATGTGACAACAAGACAAATGAAATAAAAGGCAAGTCCCCTGGGGTCACCCCCACCCCCTCCTGTTTGAGAACTTGTAAACAGTCGAGATCCCCACCCCTAAACCATTTATATTCTTCTATGGGACAATAACACAAATCAAATGAAATACAGGGGAAGTCCATGGGGGTCACCCCCACCCCCCTTCTTTTTGAAAACTTGTAAACGGTCAAGATCCCCACCCCGAAACCATATATATTGTTGTATGGGACAATAAAACAAATCTAATGAAATAAAAGGTGAGTCCCCTGGGGTCACCCCACCCCATCCTGTTTAAGAACTTGTAAACCGTCGAGATCCCCACTCCTAAACCATATATATTCTTGAATGGGACAATAAAACAAATCAAATGATATATAGGGGAATTAGTCCATGGGGTCACCCCCACCCCCTTCTTTTTGATAACTTGTAAACAGTTGAGATCCCCACCCCTAAACCATACAGTCAGGGTACTACTTGTACAAGTTAATTTTATTTACTTGAAGAAGTGAAAAAAATATACACATATAAGTAAATAAATAATGTTTGAATAATCTCCCCTTAATTTTCTCAAAAATTTACTTGTATAAGTAAATTTTTCTTACAATCCCACAAAAATCCTCAAGTTTTGAGATGTAAAATCATGCCTTTAATGATTTTTCCCAGGTTTGCTCAATTTTTTATTAAAGTTCAATGTTTCATCTCATTAATTCAACAAAGAAACTGATTGAGCAAAGATCTTGTATATTTGCGCAAGGCCTTCAAAAATTGCTCCTTTGGGGCTTGTAAATGAGCAGTGTTATGAAGATAACAGACAAATGGGATTTTCATTGTCCATGAAATTACACTTAAATGATTAGTAAAGACATCTGCAAAGGGTACACAATTTGAAATTCTATTAGAGCAAAGAAATCTAAAGAATTCAAGACAAGAAGAAAGGATGACTTTTTTACTTATACAAGTAAAAAATTCTGAATGTCTAAGGGACATAACTAAGCCAATTTTTTACCTATACAAGTAAATAAAATTCACTTGTATAAGTATCCTACAAATTTACTTATATGTGTATATTTTTTTTACTTCTTCAAGTAAATAAAATTACTTGAATAAGTAATACCCTGACTGCCATATATATTCTTGAATGAGACAATAAAACAAATCAAATGAAATTGAGGGGGGGTCCCCTGGGGTCACCCCCACCCCCCTTTTTTTTGAAAACTTGTAAACGGTCAAAATCTCCACCCAAACCATATATATTCTTGTATGGGACAATAAAACAAATCAAATGAAATACAAGGCGAGTCCCCTGGGGTCACCCCCACCCCCTCCTGTTTAAGAACTTGTAAATGGTCGAGATCCCCACCCCTAAACCATATATATTCTTGTATGGGACAATAACACAAATCAAATGAAATATAGGGGAGTCCATGGGGGTCACCCTCACCCCCTTTCTTTTTGAAAACTTGTAAACGGTCAAGATCCACACCCTGAAACTATATATCTTCTTGTATTGGACAATAAAACAAATCAAATAAAAATAAAAGGCGAGTCCTCTGGGGTCACCCCCACCCCCTCCTGTTTGAGAACTTGTAAACGGTCGAGATCCCCACTCCTAAACCATATATATTCCTGTATGCAATAAAAAAAATCAAATGAATACAGGGGAAGTCCATGGGATCACCCCCACCCCCTTTCTTTTTGATAACTTGTATACAGTCTAGATCCCCACCCCTAAACCATATATATTCTTGAATGGGACAATAAAACAAATCAAATGAAATTAAGGGGAAATCCCCAGGGGTAACCCCCACCCCCTTCTTTTTGAAAACTTGTAAACGGTCAAGATCCCCATGCGGAAACCATATATATTCTTGTATGGGACCATAAAACAAATCAAATGAAATATAAGGCGAGTCCCCTGGGGTCACCCCCACCCCCTCCTGTTTAAGAACTTGTAAATGGTCAAGATCCCTACCCCTAAACCATATATATTCTTGTACAGGACAAAAAAACAAATATGAAATAAAGGGAGAGTCCCCTGGGGATCACCCCCCACTTTTGAGAACTTGTAAACGATCGAGATCTCCACCCCTAAACCATATAAATTCCTGTGTTCGTAATTTCAAGAAGATTTGAATGACATACAGGGTCAATCCATAGGCGTCACTTATGCATATCATAAACCAATTTGTACTGGACATTGCCCAATGTCAAGCGACATGGGAATGACGAATTATTGGAGCTTTGTTTGGGAGACTTCGTAACAGCATTGTGTTACAATTATTTCTTGTTACTGATAAGTTTTATAGATTTTGAAATGACATTGTATTAATGATAAATAAGATTTTGGATTTTTTTCTTCTTTTCTTTTGTAAATTGTTTGTAGAATTTTGTGGCAAGTTTGTTTGTTATTCTGTAAAAACTAATTTTCTGAATGCTATATATATTTTTTTTGTGATGAAGTAAACTCCTTTAAAAACTAAACTTATATTGTCTATTAATAATAAAATTGAGAATGGAAATGGGGAATATGTCAAAGAGACAACAACCCGACCAAAGAGCAGACAAAAGCCGAAGGCCACCAATGGGTCTTCAATGAAGCGAGAAAATCCCGCACCCAGAGGTGGTCCTCAGCTGGCCCCTAACTAAAATTGTGTGCTAGTTCAGTGGAAATCGACGTCACACTAAACTCCAAAACATGTAAATGAACTAAAATTAAAAACATACTAGACTAACAAAGGCCAGAGGCTCCTGACATGGGACAGACACTAAAATGCGGCGGGGTTAAACATGTTTTGTGAGATCTCAACCCTCCCCCTATACCGCTAGCCAATGTAGAATAAAGAAACACATAGCAATACGCACAGTAAAACTCAGTTTAAAAGAAGTCCGAGTCGGATGTCAGAATAGGTAACAAAAGAAACTAAGCAAAATGACAATGATACATAAATGAACAAAGGACTACTACATGTAGCAGTTACTGACATGCCAGCTCCACACCTCAATTAAACTGATTGAAAGATTATGTCTTCATCATATGAAAATCAAGTACAATCCCTCCCATTAGGGGTTTAGTATCATACCATCATAAAATATATGAGAAGAACATAACCCGTATCATGCCAACAACTGGTTTTAGAATACATGTGTTTATTTTCGATGCAAAGACCCTATGAGTGAATCAATATTAATACCAAAATATGCCATCCTTAATGACTTGACAACAGTATCCTAACTATATCCTAAGTCTGTTTAAAGGTTTGGTTAGCTTTTGAGGTGAATGCCGACATTTTTGTGCTTCGTAACGAATATTACCATAAAATATTGGATGTGAAATACCTGAACATATAAGATGTCTGCATGTAGATTTATATTTACAAATGATGTCCTTGTACCGATGATAAAATTTGGTAAATGTTTTGACTAGTTTGTGATATCGAAAACCCTGGTGTAATAATTTTTGGGGAAAGACGGCTTCAAGCCGTCAATCCCCTATGTGGTTGACCAGACTGACATCCCCTCACGTCATTCATTTTGTTTTTATAGTGTGGAAAACACCCCCAAAAATCTTACAGAGATTGATGAGAAGGAGACACACAAATGAATAGATTGACTTTAAACATTTTTTAACACATTTCCCTTCTGTTTCTCGCGAAATTATCGTATCTTCAGCTCTCCCTTACACTATTTACGTTTCTTTTACAATCCGGAAAAATCAGAATGACGAGATATTCTAAATATATCCAACCTACATTATATTGACGTCATTGTTGGAATGCCACACTACGTAGAAGCAGGGATATCCTTTACTGATTATTTAAATCATTCTCAGAGTTCGTGTACTAATTTAAAATTGGTATTTGTTCAATTTGAACATAATTATGTTTGCTATAGATGATTCAAACACATCAACATTCAATGCTTTAATTTGTAGGTCAACTTGTAACTTGCACAGTAAACAATGGCCGTGGGGATACATGAGATTGGGGAGAGAAACGAGAGTTTTGATTTTTTCTGTAAAATTCTGTTTTGAGAATCTTCCTCCAATACAGGAGCATCTCAATTGATGAGTAATAATCCACTAAAATAAAAGTTAATGTATCAGAACACTTAAAATGTGACATTTAGTATATGATTAATAGTCTTCCATTAAAACGAAATTTTGTGTACCAACATAATCATTGTAATGGTAAAAAAAAAAAATAATTAAAAATGTTGCATTTTGTAGTTTAAACCTATTTATTCATGAAATTTACAAATATATCAAAATGTAGGATTTGGAAACAAGCTTCACACAGTTTACATCAATCATATTGGTTTTTATTAGTACCTGTATCCATGTGATGAGAGTTGTAACTGGGAACTTTATAAATGGAAATTTAAAACTGAATAGATTTTTCAGTCCTCACTTTCTTGAGAAAAAAAAATAAAATCTTAGAGTACTGTCACAAAAAAAGGAAAATGGCCCTAGCCTGCAGTTCAGTGGTACACAATTAAAATTTCAAAAAATATTGCAGTATTTGTTAAATGATAGAATTCAGTTGAATTTTAGATAATTAACTTTCAACTTTAATCGAATGTTTTGATTTAGAAGATGCAGATCTCTTCCATTGGTCCAAATTGAATCCTTAACTAAGGAAACGAAATTACATTACACAGCAATTGATTTCAATATTGTCAACCTTTCTACATATTCTAGGTGTTCTTTTTTTCATTCTTTATATGAAGACTATCAAAAGATCCCCCCCCCCAAAAAAAAAAAAAAGAAACAATGGCCGTCTTTCCCCTCAGAGCTCTTCAGCTCTTTGATTCAGTAAAACAGAGATTACTTTCGTTGAAATCAAATACATTGTTACATACACGAGCGAATCGAACAAGTTGAGATATATAAACACCATAGGATGGCGACAAGGGAACGTCACTATCTAAAAATGGATAATTAACAATAGGAAATGAAAAATCATCTCTTTTATCATAAATTTTGGTATTAAGCTTCCCGTTAAAGATAAAGATATCAAGATCCAGGAAAGGGCAGAGTTCATTGTTAGTATTAGCTTTATTTAAAGTCAGTTCGGCAGGATAAATCTCTTTATTGTACATACTGAAGTCAGCATTATTGAGAGCCAATATATCATCTAAATATCTAAAAGTGTTATTAAGTTTTTGAATCAGATGTTGTTTCGATGGGTCTTTGCTGATTTTAGTCATAAATTGTAACTCATAACAATACAGAAACAGGTCCGCAATAAGTGGTGCACAGTTAGTCCCCACGGGAATTCCGATAACCTGACGATATACAGAATCTCCATAGCGAACAAAAATGTTATCTAGTAAAAATTCAAGGGCAGTTATAGTATCAAAGCAGGTCCAATTGACATAGTTCTTTTGTTTGCTGTTACTAAAAAATGAGCTAAAAGAGTTTGAAAATATATATTCGCATTCCGACTTTTTAAATGCCCATTTAATCAGGTGTGTGAATTTTTTCTTAATAAGATTATGAGGCAACGTGGTATATAGGGTAGAAAAATCAAAACTTTGAACAGATTCGAAATCATAAACATATATTTAGATTTCTGATTTTGGGCCCAGTTTTCAATTTGGTCCAAATTGGGGTCCAAAATTAAACTGTGTTTGATTTCAACATAAATTGAAAATATATAGGGTTCTTTGAAATGCTTAATCTAAACCTGTATTTCTTTTCATTATTAATAAGATAATACCACATTGAGGTCCAAAGGTCCTAAATTACACATTTGATTAATTTCATCAAAAATTGAATTCTTTGGTTCTTTGATATGCTGATTCTAGCAATGTTTGAGTGTTAAATCATATCTAATTTTAGAGAACTTAGTCGTCACTGGTTGTTGTTATTATATTATTGATTATAATTTGAAAAATTGCATCATATCTTATTTTAGAGAACTATTTATCCAGTTTGAGTTATTTCCCTTTGCACAGAAAATCTTATGGATAAAATTAACCTGTGTTTCATTTCAACATAAATTAAATATATATAGGGTTCTTTCAAATGCTGAATCTAAACCTGTATTTAAATATTGGATTTGTGGGAACAGTTTTCAAGTTGGTCCAAATCAGGGTCCAAAATTAAACACTGTTTGATTCAACAAAAAAATTATTTATGGGGTTCTTTGAAATGCTGAATCTAACCATGTATTGAGAGATTTTGGATTGTGGGCTCCTTTATCAAATTGGTCCACATTGAGGTCCAAAGGGTCTTAAATTAAAATTTTGTCTGATTTCATCAAAAATTGAATTCTTTGGGTTCTTCGATATGCTGATTCTAATTTGTACTTAGATTTTTGATATTGGACTGTAATAGGTATTTAAATGTCCAATTTCAAGTATTTCAGTTCTTAAACCACATTCATTTCGTGTCACAAACCTATGCTGTGTCAAATATTCAATCACAATCCAAATTCAGAGCTGTTTTAAGCTTAAATGTAGTGTCCATACTTGCTCAACTGTTTAGGGTTCGACCTCTGCAAGAAAATCCGGTTTGCTGTCACTCTGACAGCCTCTTGTTGCCTATTGTCTTAAAAACTATAATAGATAGAGAGAAACTTTAAATTTGCAAAAATGATCAGCAAGACAAGTTCTACGAACAAGTCTAACATGGTCGAAATCGTCAGTCGACTCCTTATAAGAGTTATTGCCCTTTGATGACGATTTTTACCAATGTTTTGCATTTTTGCCTCATATCTTAAAAATTATAATAGATAGATAGAAACTTAAATAGCCAAAAATGATCAGCAAGACAAGATGTAATGAAGGAAATCGCCCGACGACTCCTTATTGGCGTTCTTGCCCATAAATTATGAATTTTTATAGGACCTCAAAAATTAAAAATTTTTTGGTCGTATATTGGTATCACGTTGTCATCGTCATTGTCAGTGTCAGCGTCGTCGAAAGACAGATGGTTTCAGTATAATAACTTTAGTATAAGTAAATAGAAATCAATAAAATTTTAACACAAGGTTTATAACCACTAAAGGAAGGTTGGGATTGATTTTGGGGGATATGGTCCCAACTGTCTAGGAATTAGGGGCCAAAAAAGGGGCCCAAATAAGCATTTTTGTAGGTTCCAGACAATAACTTGTGTTAAAGTGTATGAATCTCTCTGAAATTATACCACAAGTTTCCATACAGCAAAGGGATGGTTAGGATTGACTATGGGGGGTTATGGCTCAAACCATTTAGGAATTAGAGGCCAAAAAGGGGAAAAACAAGGTTTTTTTCTGGTTAAAGGACAATTAAGACAATTTAAAAGCAGTCTAAGGGAGGTAATTCAATCCCAATTTGAAACAACAATGTTTAATTACCTCCCTTACACTGCTTGTAAATTATGTATAAAGAAATGATGATTGTCTTGAGGTGATTAGCTGTCAATTTATTTTTAAAAGCTACTATTAATTAATATTAATTTTAGCCATGACTTTGTATGACATTTTATATTTTAAGACTTGTATGATGTATTTAAAAGGGTAATTATGGTTGCAAACTTTATTAGAAATTTGAATTGTGATTATGACTATATCTTAAGGGAATGAATTTTTTTATGCCCCCGCTGTAGCGGTGGGGGCATTAAGTTTTACCCTTGTCCGTCTGTACATACATACGTACATACGTACGTACGTCCCAAAATTGGTTTCCGTTCTCTAACTTGAGTTTGCCTCAACCAAATGTTATGAAACTTATACACAATGCTTATTACCACAAAACACAGATCAAGTTTGAATTTTGGTGACATCACTTTAACCATTCTAGAGTAATGCCCCTTTATAAATGGAAAAATTGCAAAATTTTTAGTTTTCATTCTCTTACTTAAATTTGGCTTAACCAAATGTTATGAAACTTATACACAATGCTTATTACTACAAAACACAGATCAAGTTTCAATTTTGGTGGTGTCACTTAAACCGTTCTAGAGTTATGCCCCTTTACAAATGGAAAAAATTGCAAAATTTTTAGTTTCAGTTCTCAAACTTAAGTTTGCCCCAACCAAATGTTATGAAACTTATACACAATGCTTATTACTACAAAACACGGATCAAGTTTGAATTTTGGTGGCGTGACCTTAACCGTTCTAGAGTTATGCCTCTTTATAAATCGAAAAATTGCAAAATTTTTATATTCTTCTAAATATCAAGTAATTTTTAAAATTGGAGTTATCTTCCTTTGTCCATGATTTTAGTTGAATCAACTACAATCAATGCTTTGTACAATGCAATGTTTAATTTTGACTTCCACTGATAAAACACAGATCAAGTTGAATTTGGGTAGTGTCACTTTAACCATTATTGAGTTATGCCTCTTTATATAAATAGAAAGATTGCAAAATTTTTAGTTTCCATTCTGTAACTTAAGTTATTATGAAACCTATACACAATATTTATTACCACAAAACTAAGATCAAGTACAAATTTTTTGTTTCTGTTTTCTAACTTTAGTTTGCCTCAACCAAATGTTATGAAACTTGTACACAATGCTTATTACTACATCATACAGATTAAGTACGAAATTTGGTGAGAACACTTTTACCATTCTTGAGTTATGTCCCTTTATAAACATAAAAATTGCTGAATTTTTCGTTTCCGTTCTCTAACTTTAGTTTGTCTCAACCAAATGTTATAAAACTTATACACAACCGTTCTAGAGTTATGCGTGTTTACAAATAGGAAAATTGCTGAATTTTTAGTTTCTGATCTGTACTTAAGTTAGCCTCAACCAAATGTTATGAGACTTACACACAATGCTTATTACCACAAAACTCAGATCAAGTTCAAATTTGGGTAGCGTCACTTGTACCGTTCTTCAGTTATGTCCCTTTATAACTATATGCTATGCAAGCGGGGGCATCATCTGTGTCCACATGTGGACACTATCCACATTTTTTTGGAATAAGGGAAAGGGGGAGGTGACAAAAAAATTGGGGGGGACTATTTTTTCTCATTGCAGATTTAAGAAATTAAAAAGAAAATTTCCTCAAATACTTTTTTTGGGGTTTAATATTCAACAGGATAGTGTATTGCACAAAAGCAAAAAAACGGGGTCAATTTTATTTAGGGGGAAGGGGGTCATTCACAGCAGCATAGTGTACTTCTACAGAAAAAAAAGTTGAGGGCCAGTTGATGGCCATGTGGCGGACAGTTGAGGGCTAGCTGTTTTAAGCAAAATAGTTGAGGGCTAGGTGTTGAGCATCTTAGCTCAACTCGAAACCTGGCAAAGCACTGTATGTTTGATAGATGTCGCTCAACTGGCCCTCAACTGAAGCTGGCCATTAAGTTGAGGAAAAGTTGAGCAATTGATCTTTGGTTTTCATATAGTTGAGCAAAAGTTGAGCATTCAGACTTTGAATTTTTGTAGTTGAGGAAAGTTGAGCATTCAGACTTTGATTTTTGTTTATAGTTGAGCAAAAGTTGAGCAATTAGAAATATGACCTGGTGATAAAATGTTATGTGCCATCTGTTTTCTCTGTGTAGTATTGCAAATGGACAGGAAGTTTTATTTAACTATGTACACAAAGTTTGAGGCAAAATTAAAGGAAGCACATGTTTTTATACATTTTTCTGTATTTTAACTTAACTATAACTTTAACATAAAGATAAAAAACAAACAGTATTTCTTTTATTATAAGATATATCAAATATTCAAGACTGAGGTAATTAACAGTTATTATTAGGGGCAAATCTCAAAGGGATCACACTGTCACAATACCCTAAACAACCTCAAACATTTAAAATTTGAACTGGGCTTGAGCATGCACATGGCAAGCAAAGATGTCTTCTAGCTATCATGAATAAAATACGAATTTTACAATGGATGTAGATAAAAAAAGTTACAAATAACTGTATTGACATTGAACATGTTGAACAGTGCAGTGTATTCTTGTGATGACATGACTCTTGGATTTAGGAATATTGATGTTTTAACACATATTTCTGGAAACATCTTTTGGTAAGTACATTGGATTAGAATTTCCCACCATTTTGAATAAGTGTATATGCTCTTTTGGTTCAAAATAGTGATATTTAAAGTGTCTTCTTAACTTTTTAGAGTGAAGAAAAAATTGAGACAATATATTTATGCATTAATTTATATATTATCAAAATGTGTAAGACAGGAGACATATTTATTTTATTATTAAGACAATTTGTTTTAGAAAGTATTACTAATAAAATAAGAATATTCTAATATAATGAATTTGGTATAAAACTCGAGATCTATTTTTAGCTCACCTGGTCCGAAGGGCCAAGTGAGCTTTTCTCATCACTTGGCGTCTGTCGTCCGTCGTCCGTCGTCGTCCGTCGTCGTTAACTTTTACAAAAATCTTCTCCTCTGAAACTACTGGGCCAAATTTAACCAAACTTGGCCACAATCATCATTAGGGTATCTAGTTTAAAAATTGTGTCCGGTGACCTGCCAAACCAACCAAGATGGCCGCCATGGCTAAAAATAGAACATAGGGGTAAAATGTATATTTTGGCTTATAACTCTGAAACCAAAGCATTTAGAGCAAATCTGACATGGGGTAAAATTGTTGATCAAGTCAAGATCTATCTGCCCTGAAATTTTCAGATGAATCGGACAATGGGTTGTTGGGTTGCTGCCCCTGAATTAGTAATTTTACGGATTTTTTTCCGTTTTCAGTTATTATCTTGAAAATTATTATAGATAGAGATAAACTGTAAACAGCAATAATGTTCAGCAAAGTAAGATCTACAAATAAGTCAACATGATCAAAATGGTCAGTTGACCCCTTAAGGAGTTATTGCCCTTTAAAGTAATTTTTTACCAATTTTTTGTAAATTTTGTAATCTTTTACAAAATCTTCTACTCTGAAACTACTGAACCAAATTCAACCAAACTTAGCCACAATCATTATTAGGGTATTTAGTTTAAAAATGTGTGCGGTGACCCAGCCAACCAACCAAGATGGCTGCCATGGCTAAAAATAGAACATAGGGTAAAATGTAGATTTTGGCTTGTAACTCTGAAACCAAAGCATTTAAAGCAAATCTTACAGGGATTAACTTGTTTATCAAGTAAATATCTATCTGCCCTCAAATTTTCAGATGAATTGGACAACTGGTTGTTGGGTTGCTGCCCTGAATTGGTAATTTTAAGGAAATTTTGCCGTTTTGGTTATTATCTTGAAAATTATTACAGATAGAGATAAACTGTAAACAGCAATAATGTTCAGCAAAGTAAGATCTTCAAATAAGTCAACATGATCAAAATGGTCAGTTGACCCCTTAAGGAGTTATTGCCCTTTAAAGTAATTTTTACCAATTTTTGTAAATTTTGTAATCTTTACAAAATCTTCTCCTCTGAAACTACTGGACCAAATTCAACCAAACTTAGCCACAATCATTATTAGGGTATTTAGTTTAAAAAGTGTCGGTGACCCAGCCAACCAACCAAGATGGCTGCCATGGCTAAAAATAGAACATAGGGGTAAAATGTAGATTTTGGCTTGTAACTCTGAAACCAAAGCATTTAAAGCAAATCTTACAGGGATTAACTTGTTTATCAAGTAAATATCTATCTGCCCTCAAATTTTCAGATGAATTGGACAACTGGTTGTTGGGTTGCTGCCCCTGAATTGGTAATTTTTAAGGAAATTTTGTCGTTTTTGGTTATTATCTTGAAAATTATTACAGATAGAGATAAACTGTAAACAGCAATAATGTTCAGCAAAGTAAGATCTTCAAATAAGTCAACATGACCAAAATGGTCAGTTAACCCCTTAAGGAGTTATTGCCCTTTATAGTCAATTTTTTACAATTTTCATTAATTTGGTAAATTTTGGTAAGTTTTTATACGACCGCAAAAAATTTTTTGTGGTCGTATATTGGTATGACGTTGGCGTCGTCGTCGTCGTCGTCGTCCGGCGTCGTCGTCGTCCGAAGACACATTGGTTTTCGCACTCTAACTTTAGTTTAAGTAAATGGATCTCTAGGAAATTTTACCATAAGATTCAATACCACAAAAGGAAGGTTGGGATTGATTTTGGGGGTTATGGTACTAACAGTTAAGGAATTAGGGGCCAAAAATAAGCATTTTTGTAACTTCCAGACAATAACTTGTGTGTAAGTGTATGGATCTCTCTGACATTGTACCACAAGGTTCCATATCACAAAGGGAATGCTGGGATTGATTTTGGGGTAATTGCCTCAAAATTTTAGGAATTAGGGCCAAAAGGGGCAAAAATAAGCATTTTCTAGTTTCAGGACAATAACTTTTGTGTAAGTGTATGGATCTTTCTGAAATTGTACTACAAGGTTCCATATCACAAAGGGAAAGCTGGAATTGAGTTTGGGGGTAATTGCCCTAAACGTTAGGAATTAGGGGCCAAAAAGGGGCCAAAAATAAGCATTTTCTAGTTTCCAGACAATAACTTGTGTTTAAGTGTATGGATCTCTCTGAAATTGTACTGCAAGGTACCATACCTCATTGAAGGCTGGGATTGAGTTTGGGGTGATGAATCATAAGGGGTTCAAAAATTGGGGGATTTTTTTTCCCTTTTTCTTTTCCTTTTTTTTTTTCTTTAAAATTTTCCATTTCGTTGGTTATTTCTGATTTATATTTAAAAGCAAATAATAATGATATGGCAGGAGATACACACCAAACAGGATGTGTAAATTATTATATAATAAGTATTGTGCAATAGCAAGAAATTTTCAATTGCACAGTATTGCGCAATAGCAAGAAATCTTCAGTTGCACAGTATTGCGCAATAGCAAGAAATATCCAATAGCACAATATTGCACAAGAGGAAGAAATTGTCAATTCTACAGTATTGCACAATAGCAAGAAATATTCAATTGCACAGTATTGCGCAATTGCAAGAAATATTCAATTGCACAGTCTTGTGCAAAAGAAGATACTTATAAATTGCTCATTTCTTGACCAATTTCAATGGGGTTTTATTCTTGAATTCTTGGGGTTCTTTAATATGCTGAATCTAACCGTGTATTAAGTTTTTGGATTTTGGGCCCGTTTTTAAATTGGTCCACATTGAGGTCCAAAGGGTCCAAAATTAAACTTTGTTTGATTTCATCAAAATTGAATTATTGGGGTTCTTTGATATGCCGAATCTAACCGTGTATTTAGATTCTTAATTTTTGGTCCGGTTTTCAAATTGGTCTACATTAAGGTCCAAAGGGTCCAAAATTAAACTTAGTTTGATTTTAACAAAAATGAATTCTTAGGGTTCTTTGATATGCTGAATCTAATCATGTATTTAGATTTTTGATTATGGGCCCAGTTTTCAAGTTGGTCCAAATTGGGGTCCAAAATTAAACTTTGTTTGATTTCAACAAAATTGAATATATGGGGTTCTTTGATATGCTGAATCTAACCATGTATTTAGATTCTTAATTTTGGTCCTGTTTTCAAATTGGTCTACATTAATGTCCAAAGGGTCCAAAATTAAACTTAATTTGATTGTAACAAAATTGAATTCTTAGGGTTCTTTGATATGCTGAATCTAAACATGTCTTTAAATTTTTGATTATGGGCCCAGTTTTCAAGTTGGTCCAAATCGGGGTCCAAAATTAAACTTTGTTTGATTTCAACAAAATTGAATATATTGGGTTCTTTGATATGCTGAATCTAACCATGTATTTAGATTTTTGATTTTGGGCCCGTTATCAACTTTGTCCACATTGAGGTCAAAGGGTCCAAAATTAAACTTTGTTTAATTTCAACAAAATTGAATATATGGGGTTCTTTGATATGCTGAATCTAACCGTGTATTTAGATTCTTAATTTTTGGTCCGTTTTCATATTGGTATACATTAAGGTCCAAAGGGTCCAAAATTAAACTTAGTTTGATTTTAACAAAAATTGAATTCTTAGGGTTCTTTGATATGCTGAATCTAATCATGTATTTAGATTTTTGATTATGGGCCCAGTTTTCAAGTTGGTCCAAATCGGGTCCAAAATTAAACTTTGTTTGATTTCATCAAAAATTGAATATATGGGTTCTTTGATATGCTGAATCTAACCATGTATTTAGATTTTTGATTTTTGGGCCCGTTATCAACTTTGTCCACATTGAGGTCAAAGGGTCCAAAATTAAACTTTTGTTTGATTTCAACAAAAATTGAATATATGGGGTTCTTTGATATGCTGAATCTAACCATGTATTTAGATTCTTAATTTTTGGTCCTGTTTTCAAATTGGTCTACATTAAGGTCCAAAGGGTCCAAAATTAAACTTAATTTGATTTTAACAAAAATTGAATTCTTAGGGTTCTTTGATATGCTGAATCTAAACATGTCTTTAAATTTTTGATTATGGGCCCAGTTTTCAAGTTGGTCCAAATCGGGGTCCAAAATTAAACTTTGTTTGATTTCAACAAAAATTGAATATATGGGGTTCTTTGATATGCTGAATCTAACCATGTATTTAGATTTTTGATTTTTGGGCCCCGTTATCAACTTTGTCCACATTGAGGTCAAAAGGGTCCAAAATTAAACTTTTGTTTGATTTCAACAAAAATTGAATATATGGGGTTCTTTGATATGCTGAATCTAACCATGTATTTAGATTTTTGATTTTGGGCCCGTTATCAACTTTGTCCACATTGAGGTCAAAAGGGTCCAAAATTAAACTTTGTTTGATTTCATCAAAAATTGAACTCTTAGGGTTCTTTGATATGCTGAATCTAACCATGTATTTAGATTTTGGATATTGGACCATAATAGGTGAATGTCCAATTTAAAATTTTTAAGTTCTTAGACCACATTCATTCTGTGTCAGAAACCTATGCTGTGTCAAATATTTAATCACAATCCAAATTCAGAGCTGTATCAAGCTTGAATGTTGTGTCCATACTTGCCCCAACTGTTCATGGTTCGACCTCTGTGGTCGTATCAAGCTGCGCCCTGTGGAGCATTTTATTACAAAATGTTTTCCTTTTGTAATCTTCTTTTCTGAAACTGCAGTAGAAAATCAATATAGAAAACAATCTACAAATGAACTGGCAATAAAATAATTGATAATTCTATAACATGAAAAAAAAACCACATTAATACCTGATGATGGTGTTTCTTTCTTTACATTGAAAATGATGTCACAACTATAATCCCGAACAATAGGTCGAATGTCAGATATGTTTCAGTACTTTGGCTTCATTTTCTACAGATTCCGAAGTGCAAATGATGCTTGAATTCCTACACTAATTTATACAGACATCATCCCCTTTCACAGGTAATGCCTGCCTCATATTTATGATATTTAAAACTTTACTAGAATATCAGAAATTTTGAGAGAAAATTAATCAACCATGCAAGATCTAAAACTTAATTAATATTGTTCAAATTTTCAATTAACTATTAAAAAAAAAATTCTCATTAACAAAATATAGTTCTTCATTTTATATTTTATCAGAAGTTTAGGGAAAAAAATTGAATTTAATTGTGTCCCTTGTTCTCATTTCCTGGGATAAATCCAATACAAATTAAAGTATTGGTATTGAATTAATATTTAAGAAATATTTCAAACCTTACCATTTTCTTCACAAGAATGAAGACCATATTTTCAGTGTCATGAGTATCAGTCATCATATTTGTTGTACTTTGTTGTTTAAAAGTTGAATACAAAAGATCAACAAAGCAATTCAAAACCACTTGAATTTTGCAACAACAAATGAGAGTTTTAACGACCTCAGCTGGCTATACAACCCTTGCACAATCAACTGAATTTTGCAGAAATCATTAATAGGAAAGATTGCCCTTAAATGATAATTTTTATTACCTTTTGTTTTTTTTTTTTTGGGGATGTGTTGCTTGTAACAACAAAACTTCACAACAAACTTTCTCATCACTTAGCATTTCTCGTTAGATAAATTTTACAAAATTCTCCCTGAAACTACTGTCAAATTAAACCAAACTTGGTTTAAATTACCACTAGGATATCCAGGGACCACTGTATGATGACCCTGCCTGCCAACATGGCACACATGGCTGAAATAAAACATAGGTTTCAAATGCATTTTATACGACCTATAAAAAAATTTTGTGGTCGTATATTAATGTAACGTTGGCGTGCGTCGTGCGTTGTCCGGCGTCTGTAGTCTTAAGACGCATTGGTTTCGCACTCTAACTTTAGTTTAAGTGAATGGATCTCTATGAAATTTTACCATAAGGTTCAATATCACAAAAGGAAGGTTGGGATTGATTTTGGGGTTATGTTACCAACAGTTAAGGAATTAGGGGCCAAAAAGGGCCAAAAATAAGCATTTTGTAACTTCCAGACATAACTTGTGTGTTAGTGTATGGATCTCTCTGACATTGTACCACAAGGTTCCATATCACAAAGGGAATGCTGGGATTGATTTTGGGGTAATTGCCTCAAAATTTTAGGAATTAGGGGCCAAAAAGGGCAAAAACAAGCATTTTCTAGTTTCATGACAATAACTTGTGTGTAAGTGTATGGATCTTTCTGAAATTGTACTACAAGGTTCCATATCACAAAGGAAAGCTGGAATTGAGTTTGGGGTAATTGCCTGAAACGTTTAGGAATTAGGGGCCAAAAGGGGCCAAAATAAGCATTTTCTAGTTTCAGACAATAACTTGTGTTCAAGTGTATGGATCTCTCTGAAATTGTACTGCAAGGTACCATACCTCAAAGGGAAGGCTGGGATTGAGTTTGGGGGTGATGAATCATAAGGGGGTTCAAAAAATGGGGGTTCTTTTTTTTCCTTTTTTTTTCTGTAAAATTTTCCATTTTAAATTGGTTATTTCTGAATTATATTTAAAAGCAAATAATAATGATATGGCAGGAGATACACACCTAACAGGATGTGTAAATTATTATATAATAAGTATTGTGCAATAGCAAGAAATTTTCAATTGCACAGTATTGCGCAATAGCAAGAAATCTTCAATTGCACAGTATTGCGCAATAGCAAGAAATATCCAATAGCACAATATTGCGCAATAGCAAGAAATTGTCAATTGTACAGTATTGCGCAATAGCAAGAAATATTCAATTGCACAGTATTGCGCAATTGCAAGAAATATTCAATTGCACAGTATTGTGCAAAAGAAGATACTTTGTATAAATTGCTTATTTCTTGTTTTATTCTTGAATTCTTGGGGTTCTTTAATATCCTGAATCTAATCGTGTATTAAGTTTTTGGATTTTGGGCCCCGTTTTTAAATTGGTCCACATTGAGGTCCAAAGGGTCCAAAATTAAACTTTGTTTGATTTCATCAAAAATTGAATTATTGGGGTTCTTTGATATGCCGAATCTAACCGTGTATTTAGATTCTTAATTTTTGGTCCCGTTTTCAAATTGGTCTACATTAAGGTCCAAAGGGTCCAAAATTAAACTAAGTTTGATTTTAACAAAAATTGAATTCTTAGGGTTCTTTGATATGCTGAATCTAAACATGTATTTAGATTTTGAATGTTGTGTCCATACTTGCCCCAACTGTTCAGGGTTCGACCTCTCATGTCGTATCAGTTGGGCCTGCATGGAGCATTTTATTACAAAATGTTTTCCTTTTGTAATCTTCTTTTCTGAAACTGCAGTAGAAAATCAATATAGAAAACAATCTACAAATGAACTGGCAATAAAAATAATTGATAATTCTATAACATGAAAAAAAACCACATTAATACCTGATAATGGTGTTTTTTCTTTACATTGAAAATGATGTCACAACTATAATCCCGAACAATAGGTCGAATGTCAGATATGTTTCAGTACTTTGGCTTCATTTTCTACAGATTCCGAAGTGCAAATGATGCTTGAATTCCTACACTAATTTATACAGACATCATCCCTTTCACAGGTAATGCCTGCCTCATATTTATGATATTTAAAACTTTACTAGAATATCAGAAATTTTGAGAGAAAATTAATCAACCATGCAAGATCTAAAACTTAATTAATATTGTTCAAATTTTCAATTAACTATTAAAAAAATTCTCATTAACAAAATATAGTTCTTCAATTTATATTTTATCAGAAGTTTAGGAAAAAATTGAATTTAATTGTGTCCCTTGTTCTCATTTCCTGGGATAAATCCAATACAAATTAAAGTATTGGTATTGAATTAATATTTAAGAAATATTTCAAACCTTACCATTTTCTTCACAAGAATGAAGACCATATTTTCAGTGTCATGAGTATCAGTCATCATATTTGTTGTACTTTGTTGTTTAAAAGTTGAATACAAAAGATCAACAAAGCAATTCAAAACCACTTGAATTTTGCAACAACAAATGAGAGTTTTTAACGACCTCAGCTGGCTATACAACCCTTGCACAATCAACTGAATTTTGCAGAAATCATTAATAGGAAAGATTGCCTTAAATGATAATTTTTATTACCTTTTGTTTTGTTTTTTTTTGGGGGGATGTGTTGCAACAACAAAACTTCACAACAAACTTTCTCATCACTTCAGCATTTCTCGTTAGATAAATTTTACAAAAATTCTCCCTGAAACTACTGTCAAATTAAACCAAACTTGGTTTAAATTACCACTAGGATATCCAGGGACCACTGTGTATGATGACCCTGCCTGCCAACATGGCACACATGGCTGAAATAAAACATAGGTTTCAAATGTATTTTTATACGACCGCAAAAAATTTTGTGGTCGATATTGGTATGACGTTAGGCTGTCGTTGCGGCGTCGTCTGAAGACGCAATTGGTTTTCGCACTCTAACTTTAGTTTAAGTGAATGGATCTCTATGAAATTTTACCATAAGGTTCAATATCACAAAAGGAAGGTTGGGATTGATTTTGGGGTTATGTTACCAACAGTTAAGGAATTAGGGGCCAAAAGGGGCCAAAATAAGCATTTTGTAACTTCCAGACATAACTTGTGTGTTAGTGTATGGATCTCTCTGACATTGTACCACAAGGTTCCATATCACAAAGGGAATGCTAGGATTGATTTTGGGGTAATTGCCTCAAAATTTTAGGAATTAGGGGCCAAAAAGGGGCAAAAACAAGCATTTTCTAGTTTCATGACAATAACTTTTGTGTAAGTGTATGGATCTTTCTGAAATTGTACTACAAGGTTCCATATCACAAAGGAAAGCTGGAATTGAGTTTGGGGTAATTGCCTGAAACGTTTAGGAATTAGGGCCAAAAATAAGCATTTTCTAGTTTCAGACAATAACTTGTGTTCAAGTGTATGGATCTCTGAAATTGTACTGCAAGGTACCATACCTCAAAGGGAAGGCTGGGATTGAGTTTGGGGTGATGAATCATAAGGGTTCAAAAATTGGGGGGTTCTTTTTTCCTTTTTTTCTGTAAAATTTTCCATTTTAAATTGGTTATTTCTGAATTATATTTAAAAGCAAATAATAATGATATGGCAGGAGATACACACCTAACAGGATGTGTAAATTATTATATAATAAGTATTGTGCAATAGCAAGAAATTTTCAATTGCACAGTATTGCGAATAGCAAGAAATCTTCAATTGCACAGTATTGCGCAATAGCAAGAAATATCCAATAGCACAATATTGCGCAATAGCAAGAAATTGTCAATTGTACAGTATTGCGCAATAGCAAGAAATATTCAATTGCACAGTATTGCGCAATTGCAAGAAATATTCAATTGCACAGTATTGTGCAAAAGAAGATACTTTGTATAAATTGCTTATTTCTTGTTTTATTCTTGAATTCTTGGGGTTCTTTAATATCCTGAATCTAATCGTATTAGGTTTTTGGATTTTGGGCCCGTTTTTAAATTGGTCCACATTGAGGTCCAAAGGGTCCAAAATTAAACTTTGTTTGATTTCATCAAAAATTGAATTATTGGGGTTCTTTGATATGCGAATCTAACCGTGTATTTAGATTCTTAATTTTTGGTCCCGTTTTCAAATTGGTCTACATTAAGGTCCAAAGGGTCCAAAATTAAACTAAGTTTGATTTTAACAAAATTGAATTCTTAGGGTTCTTTGATATGCTGAATCTAAACATGTATTTAGATTTTTGATTATGGGCCCAGTTATCAAGTTGGTCCAAATCGGGTCCAAAATTAAACTTTGTTTGATTTCAACAAAATTGAATATATGGGGTTCTTTGATATGCTGAATCTAACCATGTATTTAGATTTTTGATTTTGGGCCCTGTTATCAACTTTGTCCACATTGAGGTCAAAAGGGTCCAAATTAAACTTTGTTTGATTTCATCAAAATTGAACTCTTGGGGTTCTTTGATATGCCGAATCTAACCGTGTATTTAGATTCTTAATTTTTGGTCCCGTTTACAAATTGGTCTACATTAAGGTCCAAAGGGTCCAAAATTAAACTTAGTTTGATTTTAACAAAATTGAATTCTTAGGGTTCTTTGATATGCTGAATCTAAACATGTATTTAGATTTTTGATTATTGGCCCAGTTTTCAAGTTGGTCCAAATCGGGGTCCAAAATTAAACTTTGTTTGATTTCAACAAAATTGAATATATGGGGTTCTTTGATATGCTGAATCTAACCATGTATTTAGATTTTTGATTTTGGGCCCCGTTATCAACTTTGTCCACATTGAGGTCAAAAGGGTCCAAAATTAAACTTTGTTTGATTTCATCAAAATTGAACTCTTGGGGTTCTTTGATATGCTGAATCTAACCATGTATTTAGATTTTGGATATTGGACCATAGTAGGTGAATGTCCAATTTAAAATTTTAAGTTCTTGGACCACATTCATTCTGTGTCAGAAACCTATGCTGTGTCAAATATTTAATCACAATCCAAATTCAGAGCTGTATCAAGCTTGAATGTTGTGTCCATACTTGCCCCAACTATTCAGGGTTCGACCTCTGCGGTCGATCAAGCTGCGCCCTGCGGAGCATTTTATTAGTCTTATATCTCTGAAACTAAACGAAAGTACAACAGTTGCATTTATCATGCATCAATTGTAAATAAAAATATCAGGTGAGCGATACAGGGTCCTTGGAGCCTCTAGTTATTTACTAGATAACTTTTAAAAAGCAAGGATAAAGCATTCATGTAGTCTGTTGTGAGTTGAGATCTTTCAGCAGTATTTTGGCTATAAAAATACACAATTTTAAATTAATTTTTTTCTACAATGTGTAGTCATCAGTTTGCAATTACCAGATAATGCTCAACTTTTAAAACCTAGCCCTCAACTTTTAATGACCTGGCCCTTAACTGTTGGACACCTAGCCCTCACCTATGATATTTTCTCAACGTTGATCAACTAATTTGCATAAAGTTGAGCATTGATAGTTGAGGGCTACCTAATTTGTATGGCAAAAATCCAGGTAGCCCTCAACTGGCCCTCAACTATTTGCTCAACTGATGGCCAGCTAGCCCTCAACTGGCCCTCAACTGTTAGTTCAACTGGCAGCCAGTTGAGCAATGCAGTTGGCCATCCTATCAGTTGAGGGCCAGTTGAGCGACATCTATCAAACATACAGTGCTTGGCCAGGTTTGAGTTGAGCTAAGATGCTCAACACCTAGCCCTCAACTATTTTGCTTAAAACAGCTAGCCCTCAACTGTCCGCCACATGGCCATCAACTGGCCCTCAACTTTTTTTTCTGTAGGGGCAGTCACTGTTTTTCAACTAACAGTAGATGAATGCATATTTACCCTTATTGTAAAAGCAAGTGACATTGACCTATAATAATGTTTCATTGTGATGATAAGTACATCGCTATCATTTTTCTTGTTTGACACTGGTTTCTGTCCAATTTTCTTTCTTTGGTGTATCCATATAGTTTCTACTACTGGCGGGAATGGTTCATTGACAATCTGTTGAAAGCTGCGATTCTTTAGGTTCTGTTCTACAATAGGCCTGTAAAATTTCTTTGAAAATTATATGTAAATTCTAGGATACTTTCTTATCATGATACCTTCCAGAAAAAATTCTTATCAATATCATCTAAGTTTGACTAAAGAATCACGTTGTAGTTCACCAAGCCTTAAAGTTAAAACTAAACAAAGACACATATCTTTAGCATACATGTCAGGAAATGTACCTGATCACAATAATGACTAATGTGAACGCTAGTGTAACCCCCCTTTTTTTTCTTATTTGAATTTTTAAGCTCGTTTACCCAAAGTGAAAATGAACATGCTTATAACATTAAATGCCCTTAAAAATAGTATAATTGGAGGAAATTATATATGATAATATATTGTACACTGTGGCCCTTCCATGTGTTCAGTCTAACTGCAGATCAGGGATACAATGTTGACGTTATATTTTCTCTGATCGTGCAATATTGATAATTATTTGGAGTTTCTAAATACAATTCATACATATGAAAAACCGTGATAGCCACATAGAAATATCGACATACCATAATGACTTGATAAACGGCAAGTTTCTCCTCGACTTAGTCCTTTGTTGTTCTATCTTTTAAAAACAGGAAAGGCGAGTCTAAATAATGCGATGTGGGCAATCTAACTTCCTGTTCAAACCCGAAAATATGAATAACAAAAATGCGATCTTTGTTGATATTTCTTTGTTGAACTATTTCAAATATTCTTTACATGTTATTTTTCTTGATGTAGAAATTATTCAAATATATTATGTGAAAAAATTAATGCATTTTATTTGATTTTTCCAAAGAAATTCAGTATCAAACGATTTACAAAATTGAATTATTGGGGTTCTTTGGGGTTCTTTGATATGCCGAATCTAACTGTGTATTTAGATTCTTAATTTTTGGTCCCTTTCAAATTGGTCTACATTAAGGTCCAAAGGGTCCAAAATTAAACTTAGTTTGATTTTAACAAAATTGAATTCTTAGGGTTCTTTGATATGCTGAATCTGAACATGTATTTAGATTTTGATTATGGGCCCAGTTATTCAAGTTGGTCCAAATCGGGTCCAAAATTAAACTTTGTTTGATTTCAACAAAATTGAATATATGGGGTTCTTTTGATATGCTGAATCTAACCATGTATTTAGATTTTTGATTTTTGGGCCCCATTATCAATTTTTCCACATTGAGGTGAAAAGGGTCCAAAATTAAACTTTGTTTGATTTCATCAAAATTGAATTATTGGGGTTCTTTGATATGCCGAATCTAACCGTGTATTTAGATTCTTAATTTTTGGTCCCATTTTCAAATTGGTCTACATTAAGGTCCAAAGGGTCCAAAATTAAACTTAGTTTGATTTTAACAAAATTGAATTCATAGGGTTCTTTGATATGCTGAATCTAAACATGTATTTAGATTTTTGATTATGGGCCCAGTTTTCAAGTTGGTCCAAATCGGGGTCCAAAATTGAACTTTGTTTGATTTCAACAAAATTCAATATATGGGGTTCTTTGATATGCTGAATCTAACCATGTATTTAGATTTTTGATTTTTGGGCCCCGTTATCAACTTTGTCCACATTGAGGTCAAAAGGGTCCAAAATTAAACTTTGTTTGATTTCAACAAAAATTGAATATATGGGGTTCTTTGATATGCTGAATCTAACCATGTATTTAGATTTTGGATATTGGACCATAATAGGTGAATGTCCAATTTAAAATTTTTAAGTTCTTAGACCACATTCATTCTGTGTCAGAAACCTATGCTGTGTCAAATATTTAATCACAATCCAAATTCAGAGCTGTATCAAGCTTGAATGTTGTGTCCATACTTGCTCCAACTATTCAGGGTTCGACCTCTGCGGTCGTATCAAGCTGCGCCCTGCGGAGCATTTTATTATATTTAGATAGATCTCAACATTCTAAACATTTCTGCCCATGTCAGATTTTCTCTACCTATAGCAGTTTTCAAGATAGTAAGCAAAACTTGCATTTTACCCCTTTGTTATATTTTTTTTTATAAACTTGAAAAATGATTAGCAAGAAAAGATATACAAATAAGTCAATATGGTCAAAATTGTCAGTTGACTCTTTATCGAATTAATTGCCCTTGAATGATGATTTTTATGGCCCCGCAACAAAGTTGTCAGGGCCATATAGTTTTACCCTTGTCCGTCATTTCGTCATTCTGTCATTCCGTCATTCCATCATTCTGTCATTCCATCATTCCATCATTCCGTCATTCCGCAACAAACCATTATACGCAGTTTTTTTCTAAACGCCTTCAGATATTGGGCTGATTTTTGGTATGTGAGTTAACCATGATGAGTTACAGATCAAGTGTAAGTTTTGTTCTGCTCTGCCAATGTTTGCCGAAATTACGAGCTTTGAACTTTGAAAATTGTTGAAAATCACAGTTATACGGACTTTTTTTCTAAACGCCTTCAGATATTGGGCTGATTTTTGGTATGTGAATTAACCATGATAAGTTACAGATCAAGTTTAAGTTTTGTTCCGCTTGGCTAATTTTTGATGAAATTACGGGCTTTGGACTTTGATTAATTGTCGAAAATCACAGTTAAAAATAGACTTTTTTTCTAAACGCCTTCAGATTTTGCGCTGACTTTTGGTATGTGAGACTACTATGATGAGTTACAGACCAAATTTATGTTTCATTCCGCTATGCTGATTTTCATGTCATTTCAACACATCTTGTTAGATCTGCAGTACATCCACTTCCTGTTTGCTGATAGTTTGAAATTTGATTCCTCATTGATCAATGAAATTTTTCATCAAACTAGTATTGGTCTTGAGAGCTGGGTATTATCCATGCATGTTTGTGTCCACATGTGTTGTTGAAATTGCAGATTTTTCAACTTTTTGAGACGGGGCCATTCGTGTCGTTCAGAAACATCTAGTTACCAATTTTTTGTTGAGCCTGTGACTTTTGTTGCAGAAAGCTCTACATAGGGATTAGTGATCTGGCTGCGGCCGAGACTGCGGCGTTAACTAACTTCTTAAAAGCTTTAAATTTTAGAAGGTGGAAGACCTGGATGCTTCATACTTTGTATATGCCTTATGTTATGAAGTTTCCGTCTGTCATATGTCCATGGTTTTTGACCTCATTTTCATGGTTCAGTGACTACTTGAAAAAAAAGTTCTGATTTTTTGTGATGTTAATTTCTCTCTTATTATGAGTAAAAGGATAACTATATTTAGTATATGCGTACCTTGCAAGGTCCTCATGCCTGTCAGACAGTTTTCATCTTACCTCGACCTCATTTCATAGATCAGTGAACAAGGTTAAGTATTCGTGGTCAAGTCCATATATTAGATACTATAAGCAATAGGTCTATTATATTTGGTGTATGGAATGATTGTAAGGTGAACATGTCCAACTGGCAGGTGTCATCTGTCCTTGACCTCATTTTCATGGTTCAGTGGTTAAATTTAAATTTTTGTGTTTTGGTTTTTTTTTCTAATACTATATGCAATAGGTCAGCTATATTTGGTGTGTGGAAATATGTTATAATGTACATGTCAGTCTGGCAGATTTTATTTGACCTTGACCTCATTTTCATGGTTCATTTGCTCAGCGTTAAGGTTTTGTGTTTTTGTCTGTTTTTTCTTAAACTATAAGAAATAGGTCAACTATATTTGGTGTATAGAATGATTGTAAGGTGTATATAGATTGAAGAAGATGTGTTATGAGTGCCAATGAGACAACTCTCCATCCAAGTCAAAATTTATAAAGTAAACCATTATAGGTCAAAGTATGGTCTTCAACACAGAGCCTTGGCTCACACCCAACAGTAAGCTATAAAGGGCCCCAAAAAATTACTAGTGTAAAACCATTCAAACGGGAAATCTGTCTGGCAGGTATCATCTGACCTTGACCTCATTTTCATGGTTCATTGGTCAATGTTAATTTTTCATAGTTAAGTTTGTTTCTTAGATACTATAAACAATAGGTCAACTATATCTAATGCATAGATTGATTGTAAGGTGTACATGTCTGTCTGGCATGGTTCATCTGATCTTGACCTCATTTTCATGGTTCATTGGTCAATGTTAAGTTTTCCTGATTAAGTTTGTTTCTTAGAAACTATAAGCAATAGGTCAACTATATTTGGTGTCTGGAATGATTGTAAGATGTACATATATTTCTGGTTTAGTTTATCTGACCTTGACCTCATTTTCTTGGATAATGTTAAGTTTATGTGATACTTGTGGTAAAGCTTTATATTTAGGACTGTCAACATAAAATTAATGGTCAGTAAAGCAGGCGAGACATTTCAGCGTGTGCACTTTTGTTTGTATTTTTGCCTGTTATCTTGAAAACTGTAAAAGATAGATACAAACTTTAGAAGCAGAAATGATTAGCAAGACAAGATCTAAAAATAAGTTGACATGAACAAAATGGTCAGTTGACTCCTTATTGGAGTAATTGTCCTTTAATGATGCATTTCAGCAACTTTTTATGTTTTTGCTAATTATCTTGAAAACTATAAAAGATAGATAAAAACTTTAAAAAGCAAAAGTAATTCACAAGGCAATTTCTGCAAATAATTCAGTTTTGCCGAAATTGTCAGTTGATGTCTTATAGGAGTCAGTGCCTTTAAACAAAAATTTTTGCTTTTTTTGTGTTGTTGCCTATATTCTTGAAACATACAATTATAGATAGATAGAATCTTGGAATTTTGGAGCAAAAACTTAATTTAGAAGATTAAGATAAACTGTAAACAGAAAAATAAGATCAACAAAACAGATTTTAGTCATAAAATATCCTATTGTACAATGTTGGAGACTGTGTCCATTGTTGAAGATGCACATAGACCTAGGTGAGAGACACATACTCTTTAAAGCCTTTAGTATTGATATGTCAAGCAGTTTCAGCGTATGCACTCTTGTTTCATTTTTGTTCAATTTTTTGGTGGAAGAAGTCTTCTGAAATCCAATACTGCCGGCTGGTCAAGTCTAAACATAGAAGTTTCCAGGAGTGATTCCATATCCCTTTCTGTGCTTTACAATTTTATAACTTCATGCCTCATCTCGACACCTATTTGTAGACATGATCGGTAACAAGTTTAAAATATAGCGTCTGCATCATTTTATGAAGCAAAGATAGAGAAACAAATGTACAGGTACCCGAATTCGGGCTTGTATAGTCAGCGGTTTTTTACTCCAAAATTTAAAATTACCAGGCAGGGGTGTGGATTATAGAGTAAGATAGGCAAGAAATAAGAGAAAAACTCGATTTTGCGAGGTTTGTTTACATTCTGCCATGTTTGTTATTGAAATTGTAGAGGGCGCCCTTATTATTTTTAAAACTAATAATTTACCTAATCCATATTAATATGTAATTTTGATTCAAAAATCCAATATTAACTGATAAATGATATCAAAATTAAATGCTTCATTTCAAATTTCTCGTTTCTTTTCATAGCATAGCATTGCATAACATAAACTGGAATCGGCTTGCATTTAATGGAATGAAAAAAGTGTATAAGTCATCCAGGAACCAGCTTTTGCATAACGATGTATAAACCTCAAAACGTAATCGGTTATTTATCTGTTTTGGTGTTTCATCCTGACACATGTGTTTTGTTTTTGCCAAGATCCTTCAGACATTAATGTGATGGATACATTTAACAGTATTTTACTAAAGGACGGAACTGTTTTACTTTCAAAGTCGTATTCTAGTTCTTTTAAGTACGGATTTTCAGCACACTCGCACCATATTTATTTTAGATTTACACGTGCTATTTGTACTTCTGCTTAAAATCAAAACAAAACTTTCCCAATTGTTTTTTTGTGAATCTGACTTATTTTAACACTCGTGATGTGTTCTAAAATCATTTAAATCATTTACAAGCATTTTCAACTTTAACTAGATGATGGAAAACGGAGTGTTCCATGAAAATACCTCAAACGATCACACACGATTTGAAATTACTGGACTTTCATTAGACATTTTCAACAAGTTGCAAATAGTTCTCGTGGCATAAAGTGGATTGCGGACTTTACTTTTAGCTCACCTGGGTCAAAAGGGCCATGTGAGCTTTTCTCATCACTTGGCGTCCGTCGCTGTGTCCGTTAACTTTTACAAAAATCTTCTCCTCTGAAACTACTTGGCCAAATAAAACCAAACTTGGCCTAAATCATCCGTAGGGTATCTAGTTTAAAAAATATATCCGATGACCCTGCTCAGCAACCAAGATGGCCGCCATGGATAAAAATAGAATATAGGGGTAAAATGCAGTTTTTATACGACCGCAAAAAAATTTTGTGGTCGTATATTGGTATGACGTTGGCGTTAGCGTCGCTATGTCCGAAGACACATTGGTTTTCGCACTCTAACTTTAGTTTAAGTGAATGGATCTCTTTGAAATTTTACCATAAGGTTCAATACCACAAAAGGAAGGTTGGGATTGATTTTGGGGTTATGGTACCAACAGTTAAGGAATTAGGGCCAAAAATAAGCATTTTGTAACTTCCAGACAATAACTTGTGTGTAAGTGTATGGATTTCTCTGACATTGTACCACAAGGTTCCATATCACATAGGAAGGCTGGGATTGATTTTGGGGTAATTGCCTCAAAATTTTAGGAATTAGGGGCCAAAAGGGCCAAAAATAAGCATTTTTCTAGTTTCAGGACAATAACTTGTGTGTAAGTGTATGGATCTTTCTGAAATTGTACTACAAGGTTCCATATCACAAAGGAAAGCTGGAATTGAGTTTGGGGTAATTGCCCTAAACGTAGGAATTAGCCAAAATAAGCATTTTGTAACTTCCGGACAATAACTTGTGTGTAAGGTATGGATCCAACATTGTACCACAAGGTTGTATATCACAAAAATTGAAATTTGCCTCAAAATTTTAGGAATTAGGGCCAAAAAGGCAAAAATAAGCATTTTTCTAGTTTCGGGACAATAACTTGTGTGTAATTGTATGGATCTTTCTGAAATTGTACCACAAGGTTCCATATCACAAAGGAAGGCTGGAATTGAGTTTTGGGGTAATTGCCTCAAAATTTTAGGAATTAGGGGCCAAAAGGGGCAAAAATAAGCATTTTTCTAGTTTCAGACAATAACTTGTGTTCAAGTGTATGGATCTCTCTGAAATTGTACTGCAAGGTACCATACCTCAAAGGGAAGGCTGGGATTGAGTTTGGGGGTGATGAATCATAAGGGGGTTCAAAAAATTGGGGTGGTGATTTTTTTTTTCCTTTTTTTTCCCTTTTTTCCTTTTTTTTTTTCTTTAAAATTTTCCATTTTAAGTTGGTTATTTCTGATTTATATTTAAAAGCAAATAATAATGATATGGCAGGAGATACACACCAAACAGGATGTGTAAATTATTATATAATAAGTATTGTGCAATAGCAAGAAATTTTCAATTGCACAGTATTGCGCAATAGCAAGAAATCTTCAATTGCACAATATTGCGCAATAGCAAGAAATATCAATTGCACAATATTGCGCAATAGCAAGAAATTGTCAGTTGTACAGTATTGCGCAATTGCAAGAAATATTCATTACACAGTATTGTGCAAAAGAAGATATTCAATGGCACAGTATTTACTGTATAAATTGCTTATTTCTTGACCAATTTCAATGGGGTCTTATTCTTGAATTCTTGGGGTTCTTTAATATGCTGAATCTAACCGTGTATTAGGTTTTGGATTTTGGGCCCGTTTTTAAATTGGTCCACATTGAGGTCCAAAGGGTCCAAAATTAAACTTTGTTTGATTTCATCAAAATTGAATTATTGGGGTTCTTTGATATGCCGAATCTAACCGTGTATTTAGATTCTTAATTTTGGTCCCGTTTTCAAATTGGTCTACATTAAGGTCCAAAGGGTCCAAAATTAAACTTAGTTTGATTTTAACAAAATTGAATTCTTAGGGTTCTTTGATATGCTGAATCTAAACATGTATTTAGATTTTTAATTAAGGGCCCAGTTTTCAAGTTGGTCCAAATCGGGGTCCAAAATTAAACTTTTTGATTTCAACAAAAATTGAATATATGGGGTTCTTTGATATGCTGAATCTAACCATGTATTTAGATTTTTGTTTTTGGGCCTGCTATCAACTTTGTCCACATTGAGGTCAAAAGGGTCCAAAATTAAACTTTGTTTGATTTCATCAAAAATTGAACTCTTGGGGTTCTTTGATATGCTGAATCTAACCATGTATTTAGATTTTGGATATTGGACCATAATAGGTGAATGTCCAATTTAAAATTTTTAAGTTCTTAAACCACATTCATTTTGTGTCAGAAACCTATGCTGTGTCAAATATTTAATCACAATCCAAATTCAGAGCTGTATCAAGCTTGAATGTTGTGTCCATACTTGCCCCAACTGTTCAGGGTTCGACCTCTGCGGTCGTATCAAGCTGCGCCCTGCGGAGCATTTTATTGGATTATATCTCTAAAACTAAAGCATTTAGAGCAAATCTGACATGGGGGGTAAAAATGTTCATCAGGTCAAGATCTATCTGCCCTGAAATTTTCAGATGCATCAGACAACCTGTTGTTGGATTGCTGCCCCTGAATTGGTAATTTTAAGGAAATTTTGCAGTTTTTGGTTATTTAATCTTGAATTTTATAATAGATAGAGATCAGCTGTAAACAGCAAAATTGTTCAGCAAAGTAAGATCTACAGAAAGTCAACATGACCAAAATGGTCAATTGCCCCCATAAAGAGTTATTGCCCTTTGAAGTCAATTTTAACAATTTTTCGTAAATTTTTGTTATCTTTTACAAAAATCTTCTCCTCTGAAACTACTGGGCCAAATTAAACCAAACTTGGCCTAAATCATCCTTCGGGTATCTAGTTTAAAAAATATATCTGATGACCCTGCCCATCAACCAAGATGGCCGCCATTGCTAAAAATAGAACATGGGGGAAAAATCCAGTTTTTATACGACCGCAAACAAATTTTGCGGTCGATATTGGTATGACGTTGGCGTCGTCGTCGTTGCGTCCGAAGACACATTGGTTTTCGCACTCTAACTTTAGTTTAAGTGAATGGATCTCTTTGAAATTTTACCATAAGGTTCAATACCACAAAAGGAAGGTTGGGATTGATTTTGGGGGTTATGGTACCAACAGTTAAGGAATTAGGGGCCAAAAAGGGGCCAAAAATAAGCATTTTTGTAACTTCCAGACAATAACTTGTGTGTAAGTGTATGGATCTCTCTGACATTGTACCACAAGGTTCCATATCACATAGGGAAGGCTGGGATTGATTTTGGGGGTAATTGCCTCAAAATTTTAGGAATTAGGGGCCAAAAAAGGGCCAAAAAATAAGCATTTTTCTAGTTTCAGGACAATAACTTGTGTGTAAGTGTATGGATCTTTCTGAAATTGTACTACAAGGTTCCATATCACAAAGGGAAAGCTGGAATTGAGTTTGGGGTAATTGCCCGAAACGTTTAGGAATTAGGGGCCAAAAATAAGCATTTTTGTAACTTCCGGACAATAACTTGTGTGTAAGTGTATGGATCTCTCTGACATTGTACCACAAGGTTGTATATCACAAAGGGAAGGCTGGGATTGATTTTGGGGGTAATTTGCCTCAAAATTTTAGGAATTAGGGGCCAAAAAAGGGGCAAAAATAAGCATTTTTCTAGTTTCGGGACAATAACTTGTGTGTAATTGTATGGATCTTTCTGAAATTGTACTACAAGGTTCCATATCACAAAGGGAAAGCTGGAATTGAGTTTTGGGGTAATTGCCCAAAACTTTTAGGAATTAGGGGCCAAAAGGGCCAAAATAAGCATTTTCTAGTTTCAGACAATAACTTGTGTTCAAGTGTATGGATCTCTGAAATTGTACTGCAAGGTACCATACCTCAAAGGGAAGGCTGGGATTGAGTTTGGGGTGATGAATCATAAGGGGTTCAAAAATTTGGGGGATTTTTTTCCTTTTTTCCTTTTTTTTTCTTTAAAATTTTCCATTTTAAGTTGGTTATTTCTGATTTATATTTAAAAGCAAATAATAATGATATGGCAGGAGATACACACCAAACAGGATGTGTAAATTATTATATAATAAGTATTGTGCAATAGCAAAAAATTTTCAATTGCACAGTATTGCGCAATAGCAAGAAATCTTCAATTGCACAGTATTGCGCAATAGCAAGAAATATCCAATAGCACAATATTGCGCAATAGCAAGAAATTGTCAATTGTACAGTATTGCGCAATAGCAAGAAATATTTGATTACACAGTATTGCGCAATTGCAAGAAATATTCAATGGCACAGTATTGATACTTTGTATAAATTGCTTATTTTTTGACCAATTTCAATGGGGTTTTATTCTTGAATTCTTGGGGTTCTTTAATATGCTGAATGTAACCGTGTATTAGGTTTTTGGATTTTGGGCCCCGTTTTTAAATTGGTCCACATTGAGGTCCAAAGGGTCCAAAATTAAACTTTGTTTGATTTCATCAAAAATTGAATTATTGGGGTTCTTTGATATGCCAAATCTAACCGTGTATTTAGATTCTTTATTTTTGGTCCCGTTTTCAAATTGGTTTACATTAAGGTCCAAAGGGTCCAAAATTAAACTTAGTTTGATTTTAACAAAAATTGAATTCTTAGGGTTCTTTGATATGCTGAATCTAAACATGAATTTAGATTTTTAATTATGGGCTTAGTTTTCAAGTTCGTCCAAATCGGGGTCCAAAATTAAACTTTGTTTGATTTCAACAAAAATTGAATATATGGGGTTCTTTGATATGCTGAATCTAACCATGTATTTAGATTTTTGATTTTTGGGCCCCATTATCAACTTTGTCCACATTGGTGGTCAAAAGGGTCCAAAATTAAACTTTGTTTGATTTCATCAAAAATTGAACTCTTGGGGTTCTTTGATATGCTGAATCTAACCATGTATTTAGATTTTGGATATTGGACCATAATAGGTGAATGTCCAATTTAAAAATTTTTAAGTTCTTAGACCACATTCATTCTGTGTCAGAAACCTATGCTGTGTCAAATATTTAATCACAATCCAAATTCAGAGCTGTATCAAGCTTGAATGTTGTGTCCATACTTGCCCCAACTGTTCAGGGTTTGACCTCTGCGGTCATATCAAGCTGCGCCCTGTGGAGCATTTTATTGGCTTATATATCTGAAACTAAAGCATTTAGAGCAAATCTGACATGGGGTAAAAATGTTCATCAGGTTAAGATCTATTTGCCCTGATATTTTCAGACAAATCAGACAACCCGTAGTTGGGTTGCTGCCCCTGAATTGTTAATTTTATGGAAATTTTGCAGTTTTTGGTTATTTACTTGAATATTATTATGTCGTATATTGCTTTCACGTCGTCATCGTCGTCCGAAGACATTTGGTTTTCGGACAATAACTTTAGTATAAGTAAATAGAAATCTATGAAATTTAAACACAAGGTTTATAACCACTAAAGGAAGGTTGGGATTGATTTTTGGGGATATGGTCCTAACGGTTTAGGAATAAGGGGCCAAAAAAGGGCCCAAATAAGCATTTTTTCTAGTTTCTTGTGGAACGGTGTATGAATCTCTCTGAAATGTACCACAAGTTTCCATACCACAAAGGGATGGTTCGGATTGACTTTGGGGGGTTATGGCTCAAACCGTTTAGGAATTAGGGGCAGAAAAGTGGGAAACACAAGGGTTTCCTGGTTAATGGACAATTTCAAAGCAGTGTAAGGGAGGTAATCCAAACACATTTAAAGTACAATGTTGTGTATGTTTGGATTTACCTCCCTTACACTTCTTTTAAATTATCTATAAAGAAATGTTGTATTGTCTTGAGGTGATTAGCTGTCAATTTATTTTTAGAAGTTATTATTAAAGGAATATTAATTTTAGACATGATTATGTATGTCATTTTCTATTATAAGACTTTTATGATGTATTTAAATTGGTAATTATGGTTGCAAACTCCATTGGAAATTTGAATTGAGATTATGACCATATTTTGAGGAAAAGAATTTTATTTTGGAAAAAGGGTTGGGGGGAGGAACAAAAATTTGGGGGAGTAGTAAAAAAGAAATTGGTGGGGGGAATCTTTTCTCATTTCTGATTTCAGAAATTAAAAAAAAAAAAAATTTTTAGTGGGGGGGGGGGTCAATATGCAACAGCATAGTGTATTGCACAAAAGCAAAAAATTGAATATAAATTCAAATCATATTCCCAACTCTAAGTTCTTTGACTACAGTTATTCTGTGTCAGAAACCTATTATGTGTCAAATATTTAATTACAATCCAAATTCAGACCTGTATCAAGCGCGAATATTGTGTCCATTTTTGCCCCAACTGTTCAGGGTTGGACCTCAGCAAAATAAGATCTACAAATTAGTCAACATGACCAAAATGGTCAATTGACCCGTTAAGGAAGTATTGCCCTTTATAGTCAATTTTTAACAATTTTTTTGTAAAATTTTGTAATCTTTTACAAAAATCTTCTTTTCTGAAACTACTGGGCCAAATAAATCAAACTTGGCCACAATCATCAGTAGGGTATATAGTTAAAAAAATGTGTCTGAAGACCCCGCCTACCAACCAACATGGCCGCTATGGCTAAAAATAGAACATAAGGGTAAAATGCAAGTTTTGTCTATTAATTTTTGAACCGTTATAAATAGAGAAAATCTGAAAGGAGCAAAAATGTTCAGAATAATGAGCTCTACCAATTGTCCATATACGTCAAAACTGTGAGACAAATTCTTATAGGAGTTATTGCCCATAAATGACAAATTTTACCATTTTTTTTTCATTTTTACCTATTATCATGAAAACTATGATATTTAGAGAGTAACATTTTTTTTCTGTTATGCCTTTATATATGATTTAAATTATAATAGATAAATAAACACTTTAAATCACAAAAATGATCAGCAAGGCAAGATCTATTAAAAAGTCAAATTTTGCCAATATAGTTATATTAGTAGACTGTCACTCATTCATAGGAGTGATTGCCCTTAAATGAGGATTTTTATTTACCCTCTTTTGTGTTTTGAGCAAAATTGAAGAGGATAGAGAGAAATCAAACAGACTAAAAGATCAGTAATAAAAGATCAGCAAATTAGAGATTTTTGTCATGAAGTCTATTCTCGTCTACAATGTTGGAAAGTGTCCTTTGTTTGATATGCACATAGACCAAGGTGAGCGACACAGGCTCTTTAGAGCCTCTAGTTATACTTTCTAGTACTAAGCATATTTATTTATAGAAGCGGAATTTCATCAGTCCTAGCGAACCAGCAATTCTCTTTAGGGATTAAGAGTCTAGGCTCAGTCCCTGAAATAAATTCCCTCTTAAAATAATCAGTTTCAGTGTCTGTCTTTTTGGTCTCAAGATACAGTACGACCTGGGACATACTCAGTCCAGATCATTTGACGATAAAAGATTGAAATGTCTGGCATATATTGTTGAAATGTCAGTCCAATTGTCTGACACAAGGAAATGATTTTTTTAATAAAATTATTACTTGTTCCTGACTTGGTACAAGCATATACAGAAAATGACTGGGTTTTAAATGTTAACAAGTGCGCAAAACCCAACCAATGACCAGGGACAACTGTGTAACAGCACAACATAAGAACAAACATAAAAAAATCAGTTAATGAAGGATTTTGAACCGCTTTAAAATATGATAACAACTATAAGAGTTCATGATTGATTGTTGGGTTAGTGTTGCTCAAATTTAAGTTTCCGAGGAGATTTATTCGTTAATACCTGCCAAATGTCAAAATCTTCATTGGATATATTTAGCACTTTTCAAAATATTGTTTTGGTGGAGACACTGGAAGAAAAAAATATGCCAAAGAAACAATGGCACATAGCAGGCTGGGTTGGTGTGGTCTGCTTTTATTGTAATTGAAGTTATTCTTTCATGTTTCTTCTTCCACCTCAGAGCTATCAGCTCTTTGCTTTTCCAATGTGTTACCTGTAGCATAGTTGTAAAAAAAACATTCAGTTTTACCTATTAAAGTCTGAGTCATAACACTTTGTCCAAAACATCTACTTTTAAGAACTAAAATGATTTTAAAGTTTTTGTCATCTTATCTGCATCAATATATGTTTACAAAACTTATAAAACAATATGTTCATGATACAACATTTAACATAAAGAATTCTTTTTTTTTTGCATGCAACATAGGAAAAAACTCAACATTTACACTGGACACACACATCAGTAAAAAAGTTTGATACAATTGTCTTTTGGAATGCCTAAATACCAGCATTCTGATCCAAGCTTGGCAATTGATTATAAGATGGAAATTCCCTATCTCATCAGCAACAACTCTTTTCCAATTTGAATTGAAAATTCATTAGACCTCATTCATGACCTAATGACTGTCCTAAAAAAGTATAAACTCATTCAATGTTCTTGCCAGTATATGCAATACTCTTAAAATGATTTTTTTAATATTTTTATGTTTTGATATAAATAATTTAATTATTTACAATACACCAGGGTAATAAATACATTCATTTACTTTTATATTTATGTTTTATTTTTCAAGATCCCAACTTATGAAGTACAATCTGGTATATGGCAGGAAACACAAACAAAACCTGATAAAGTACATGGTATGTTAAGTAAAAAGATAGAAAACAAGTTAGAATTATAACTAAACTGAGTCAGCAAATCTTCACTGGCAACGAAGGAAGAACACTACAACAGGTCAACATACAATACAAATAAAACATCATCCATTTTCTCAAAGGAAAGTGGTGGGTTAAAATTATTCATCAGACCTTGAATATTTTGTTTTGTTACATGAAAGTGGTATATAAATCTTTTCATATGCTTGGTTGTAAAGAAAAGAGACAAATAAGTGCCTAATTATTTGGCACATGAACTGTTTAGCCTTAAAAATGAAAATAAACATTATTACATTGGTTGCAATGAAATACCGTGATTTCCCAGTGAAATTTTAACCAATAACTTCATTCCTCTGATGTCATGCAACAATTGGTGTGTCAAGACATTGTCGATGAAGTTGCATCAAAACAAATTGAGAATGCTTAGAAAACAAAATATAGTTCCTTATATTTTCTACTTTATTTCAAGTCCATGGTCAATGTATTAAAAAGAATAACTAATCACAGAATTGAAAAATCGAAAAATATTCAACTTGTAACCGAATAACATTGATCATTAACTCATGCGCTACCAAATTCATGAATAAGTGTGTTGTTCAATCACTTGTTGAATATTTTTTTCTATATTTGAATTCTTGGATTAGTTATTCTATCACTATTTGGACCAGTTCGAGTTTCATTTCAGTTGATCCACTGTTGGTAGAATTACAACTAACTTTTGTGATAAACTGCATTTGTGTCTTACCAGCACATCTAGTTTATTAACCCTGCTGCTTTTTTGCGCCTGTCCCAAGTCAGGAGCCTCTGGACTTTGTTAGTCTTGTATGTTTTTTTAATTTTAGTTCATTTATATGTTTTGGAGTTTATTGTGACGTCCATTTTCATTGAACTAGTACATATTTTGTTTAGGGGCCAGCTGAAGCCCGCCTGTGGGTGCGGGATTTTTTCGCTGTGTTGAAGACCCATTGGTGGTCGTCGGCTGTTTTCTGCTGTTTGGTCGGGTTGTTGTCTCTTTGACACATTCCCCATTTCCATTCTCAATTTTTTTTGGAAAGATTGAAACTTTTGTTTTTAAGTAGATTGCAGGGACTATCTTCAGAAGTTGTCTTCTCAACATTAATCCAGGCCTTTCTGCTTTTTTCATAAATATTTTGTTGGAAGGTCTAAATAGCAGGAATTTGTAGTAGGAAAATGAAAAATCCAACTGTTTAAAACTTAAAATTTTCCTTGTACGCCTAAGAAGTAGCAGGAATCTTAAATTTCATGATCATTTTAGGCAGATTCCTACTATAATCAAGTAGGAATCCTACTACATATTTCGTACAGGGACTTTAATTGCCTGTATAATTGATTGTTACTCCAAGGTAATAGTATGATTAAATGTCTCCAGGAAATTTATTTTCTATTTTTAAATGATTACAGTTTGATTTTCTATTGGAGTTATTATTACTTTTTTTAATTTTTCAATGTTTGTTAACAACCGGTTTCCAAAAGAACAATACTTATTGAACTCATTTGGTGCTATTTGTAGCCCTACTTTAGTTTCTGATAATAAAATTATGTTATCTTCATATAATAATGATGTTAGTTTAGTATCCCCATTTACTTTTGGTTGAGTATTTGCATCGGTTAGGTCTTTAACAAGGACATTTAGATAGAGATTAAACAATGTGGGACTAAGAACATCCCCTTGTTTTATTCTATAATATGATATAAGTTCATGGCTGCTACATGTATCTGTTATCTTATTAACAAAAAACACGTAAACTTTACAGATGTGGTATTTGTTTAACAACAAATAGTTGTAAAAATTGATTTTTGTCTGGAAATGTCTAAATTTCACTATTTTTACTTGACTTCTAATGTCATTTTCCTTTAACAAATTTGCTGGGATGCTTGTTTGGAAGGTTTTCAAATTGAGATAGGAGAAAAATGCCTTTTTACGCCTAAAAACAGTTGAATTTATTTCTTAAATATCTCTCTAAAGATAATCAAATTTATTTCTCAAAGTTTTATTTGGTACATAAATAGACAAATGCCACAATACATATGAATAAAATGATGTAGGGTATATTCTTCAAGAAACGGCAACCACAACACAAAAAGACAAAAGGCATATAGATATCAAAATAGTCCAACTGATTTTTATAGTTTGTTCATATGTTGTACTGTTACACCACTGTCCCAGTAAGGGGGAGGGTTGGGTGCCCGCTAACATGTTTAACCCCCGCCACATTCTGTATGTGCCTGTCCCAAGTCAGGAGCTTGTAATTCAGTGGTTGTCATTTGTTTTCTAGTGTGAATTGTTTTACATTTGTCATTTCAGGCCTTTTATAGCTGACTATGCGGTATGGGTTTTACTCATTGTTGAACGCCATACGGTGACCTATAGTTGTTAAATTCTGTGTCATTTGGTCTCTCGTGGAGAGTTGTCTCATTGGCAATCATACCATATCTTATTTTTGTATTCAACAATAGACGGGTATCTATTCCATATAATTCATGTAAAATGATGCTGATGACTCCGACCTGTAGTGTAGTGAGACTGTGTATTCATGAACATTTGTGCTTAATTACCAGACTTGTGAACTTTTAGTGCTTTTCATTGACTGTGCTCTAAAGATAATATATGCTTTTAAAACTCATGTTTTAATCAAATATGTTATGCATCTGTTGTTGTTGATCTTGTCTGGGAATATTAAAGTATGAAAATGATTTATTTATTTTTGAATACAAACATCTGATATTGTGTGGTTAGAATATTGAAAGTTTATGGTGTACAAATACCCTTTAAGACACCTCTTTCATCTACCCAGTCACATAATATATATTCAAACATACCCAAATCATTCGATACTGTCTGACTTTTTATACGACCGCAAAATATTTTCGGGTTGTATATTGCTATCACGTGGTCGTCGTCCTAAGACATTTGGTTTCTGGACAATAACTTTAGTTTAAGTGTATGGATCTCTATGAAATTAAACAAAAGGTTCAATACCACAAAAGGAAGGTTGGGATTGTTTTCGGGGGTGATGGTCCCAACCGTTTAGGAATCAGGGGCCAAAAAGGGGCCAAAAACAAGCATTTTTCTAGTTTCAGGACAATAGCTTGTGTATAAGTATTTTGATTGCTCTGAAATTGTTCCACAAGGTTCAATACCACAAGTAGAAGGTTGGGATTCATTTTGGGGTTAATTGCCCAAACCGTTCAGGAATTAGGGGCCAAAAAGGGTCTAAAACAAGCATTTTCTAGTTTTCAGACAATAACTTGTGTTTAAGTGTATTGATGTCTCTTAAATTGTACCACATTTTACAAAAAGAAAATTTCTTCAAATGTTATTTTTTTTGGAAAGGGGGGTAAAAAAAAATTTTTTTGGGGTGGCAATATTTTTTTGGGGAAAAAGGGGAAAGGAGGGGGGGATAAATTTTTTTTGGGGGGTCATTTTTTTCCCTCAAGATTTAAGAAATTGTCAAAATTCCAAAGAAAAATTTGGGGTCACAATTTATTATGCTAATTCTTTGTATATAGTCTTAAATCAGATTTACTATGTATTGTGCAACAGCACAGTGTATTGCACAAAAGCAAGAAATCTTCAATTGATTATAAATTCAAATCATATAACCAATTTCAAGTTCTTTGACTACATTTATTCTGCGTCAGAAACCTATAATGTGTCAAATATTTAATTACAATCCAAATTCAGACTGTATCAAGCTTGAATATTGTGTCCATTTTTGTCTCAACTGTTCAGGGTTGGACCTCTGTGGTCGTATCCAGCTGCGCTTGGCGAAGCAGTTTATTCAAACATTCAGATCACGTGTAAAGAAACAAGTACGTTGGTGGTTATTACTAAATGATGGCACTTAAAAATAGTAAACAAAGGAAAAATGGTAGTGTAAATATATTTATTTATAACAAAAATATAATACATTTAACACCAGCAGGTCTCAAATTGGTGTCCATAGAAGGCTTGCTTTCTTGACAATCTCCAACAAAAATCCAATTTTTGTCTCACCTGCAACTAAAGTCGCAGTTAAAGTCGCAGTATGAGGTATTACTATCTGGCAGCGGCGTGAAACTATTTGTATAAAGCTTTATGTTTCAGAAGGTAGAAGGCCTGGATGCTTCATACCTTGTATGCAGATACCTTATGTTCCAAAGTTTTCGTCTGTCCTGTGTCCATTGTCCTTGACCTCATTTTCATGGTTCAGCGACTGCTTGAAAAAAAATTATAGTTTTTTGTCATGTGAATTTCTCACTTATTATGAGTAATATGATATCTATATTTGGTATATATGTTCCTTGCAACGTCTACATGTCCGCCAGACAGGGTTCACTTGACCTCGACCTCATTTCATGGATCAATGATCAAGGTTAAAGTTACGTGATTAGGTCCGTTTCTCAAAATTCTATAAGCAGTAGATCAACTATATGTGGTGTATGGAATGATTATAATGGGTACATGTCAGTCTGGCAGGTTTCATCTGACCTTGACCTCATTTTCATGGTTCATTGGTCAATGTTAAGTTTTTGTGTTCAGGTCTGTTTTTCAAGTACTATCAGCAATAGGTCAACTATATTTGGTGTATGGAATGATTGTAAGGTGTACATGTCTGTCTGGCAGGTATCATCTGACCTTGACCTCATTTTCATGGTTCATTGGTCAAATGTTAAGTTTTTGTGTTTTGATCTGTTTTTATACGACCGCAAAAAAATTTTGCGGTCGTATATTGGTATGACGTTGGCGTCGTCGTTGTCCGGCGTCGTCGTCCGAAGACGCATTGGTTTTCGCACTCTAACTTTAGTTTAAGTGAATGGATCTCTATGAAATTTTACCATAAGGTTCAATATCACAAAAGGAAGGTTGGGATTGATTTTGGGGGTTATGGTACCAACAGTTAAGGAATTAGGGGCCAAAAGGGGCCAAAATAAGCATTTTGTAACTTCCAGACATAACTTGTGTGTTAGTGTATGGATCTCTCTGACTTTCTACCACAAGGTTACATATCACAAAGGGAATGCTGGGATTGATTTTTGGGGGTAATTGCAGCAAAATTTTAGGAATTAGGGGCCAAAAAAGGGGCAAAAAACAAGCATTTTTCTACTTTTATGACAATAACTTGTGTGTAAGTGTATGGATCTTTCTGAAATTGTACTACAAGGTTCCATATCACAAAGGGAAAGCTGGAATTGAGTTTGGGGGTAATTGCCTGAAACGTTTAGGAATTAGGGGCCAAAATACAAGCATTTTTCTAGTTTCCAGACAATAACTTGTGTTCAAGTGTATAGATCTCTCTGAAATTGTACTGCAAGGTACCATACCTCAAAGGGAAGGCTGGGATTGAGTTTGGGGGTGATGAATCATAAGGGGGTTCAAAAATTTGGGGGATTTTATTTTTCCTTTTTCCTTTTTTTTCTTTAAAATTTTCCATTTTAAGTTGGTTATTTCTGATTTATATTTAAAACAAATAATAATGATATGGCAGGAGATACACACCAAACAGGATGTGTAAATTATTATATAATAAGTATTGTGCAACAGGAAGAAATTTTCAATTGCACAGTATTGCGCAATAGCAAGAAATCTTCAATTGTACAGTATTGCGCAATAGCAAGAAATATCCAATAGCACAATATTGCGCAATAGCAAGAAATTGTCAATTGTACAGTATTGCAATAGCAAGAAATATTCAATTGCACAGTATTGCGCAATTGCAAGAATATTCAATTGCACAGTATTGTGCAAAGAAGATACTTTGTATAAATTGCTTATTTCTTGACCAATTTCAATGGGGTTTTATTCTTGAACTCTTGGGGTTCTTTAATATGCTGAATCTAACCGTGTATTAAGTTTTTGGATTTTGGGTCCCGTTTGAAATTGGTCCACATTGAGGTCCAAAGGGTCCAAAATTAAACTTTGTTTGATTTCATCAAAATTGAATTATTGGGGTTCTTTGATATGCCGAATCTATCCATGTATTTAGATTCTTAATTTTTGGTCCTGTTTTCAAATTGGTCTACATTAAGGTCCAAAGGGTCCAAAATTAAACTTAGTTTGATTTTAACAAAATTGAATTCTTAGGGTTCTTTGATATGCTGAATCTAAACATGTATTTAGATTTTTGATTATGGGCCCAGTTTTCAAGTTGGTCCAAATCGGGTCCAAAATTAGACTTTGTTTGATTTCAACAAAATTGAATATATGGGGTTCTTTGATATGCTGAATCTAACCATGTATTTAGATTTTTGATTTTGGGCCCGTTATCAACTTTGTCCACATTGAGGTCAAAAGGGTCCAAAATTAAACTTTGTTTGATTTCATCAAAATTGAATTATTGGGGTTCTTTGATATGCCGAATCTAACTGTGTATTTAGATTCTTAATTTTGGTCCTTTTTCAAATTGGTTTACATTAAGGTCCAAAGGGTCCAAAATTAAACTTAGTTTGATTTTAACAAAATTGAATTCTTAGGGTTCTTTGATATGCTGAATCTAAACATGTATTTAGATTTTTGATTATGGGCCCAGTTTTCAAGTTGGTCCAAATCGGGTCCAAAATTAGACTTTGTTTGATTTCAACAAAATTGAATATATGGGGTTCTTTGATATGCTGAATCTAACCATGTATTTAGATTTTTGATTTTTGGGCCCGTTATCAACTTTGTCCACATTGAGGTCAAAAGGGTCCAAAATTAAACTTTGTTTGATTTCATCAAAATTGAATTATTGGGGTTCTTTGATATGCCGAATCTAACCGTGTATTTAGATTCTTAATTTTTGGTCCCGTTTTCAAATTGGTCTACATTAAGGTCCAAAGGGTCCAAAATTAAACTTAGTTTGATTTTAACAAAATTGAATTTTAGGGTTCTTTGATATGCTGAATCTAAACATGTATTTAGATTTTTGATTATGGGCCCAGTTTTCAAGTTGGTCCAAATCGGGGTCCAAAATTAGACTTTGTTTGATTTCAACAAAATTGAATATATGGGGTTCTTTGATATGCTGAATCTAACCATGTATTTAGATTTTTGATTTTGGGGCCCCAAAATTAAACTTTGTTTGATTATCAACTTTGTCCACATTGAGGTCAAAAGGGTCCAAAATTAAACTTTGTTTGATTTCATCAAAAATTGAACTCTTGGGGTTCTTTGATATGCTGAATCTAACCATGTATTTAGATTTTGGATATTGGACCATAATAGGTGAATGTCCAATTTAAAATTTTTAAGTTCTTAGGCCACATTCATTCTGTGTCAGAAACCTATGCTGTGTCAAATATTTAATCACAATCCAAATTCAGAGCTGTATCAAGCTTGAATGTTGTGTCCGTACTTGCCCCAACTATTCAGGGTTCGACCTCTGCGGTCGTATCAAGCTGCGCCCTGCGGAGCATTTTATTCAAATACTAATAGTAATAGGTCAGCTATATTTGGTGTATGGAATAACTGTAAGGTGTACATGTCTGTCTTGCAGATATAATCTGACCTTGACCCCATTTTCATGGTTCATTGGTCAATGTTAAGTTTTTGTGTTTAGGTCGGTTTTTCAATTACCATAAGCAATAGGTCAACTATATTTGGTGTTTTAAAAAAATTGTAAGGTGTATATGTCTGTCTGACAGGATTTATCTGACCTGACCTTATGCTCATTGATCTTTGAAAATGTTAAGTTTATGTGATACTTTTAGTAAAACCTTTATCTTTAAGACTTTCAACATAAAATCAATGGTCAGTAAAGCAGGCGAGACATTTCAGCATGTGCACTCTTGTTTTTTTAACCCGTGCTTTCAAATTAAAAAAAAATCATACACAAAGCGCACCCTTATATAAGGCACATGGACTATAACACTGAGGAAACAACTTGTGATTTATATAACAAAATTTGATGGGAATTTAAATAAATATTTTTAATTGCATTTAGGATATCCCAGAACTAGAAAGTGTCACAGTTGTTCATTGTTTAGAAATGGTAAGTTAAATACATAATTTGTAAGTGAAAAGGTGTATTTTCAGAAAAACGGAAATGTCTTTCAAAATCATTACTATTAGGTCTGTATGCCGAAAATAAAAATGGAATTATGATGTATTAGACAAATTTGATTTGAAGATAAACCCATATTGAAAAAGTCCAAAACCAATGATTGATTGGTTGATTGTTGCTTACTTGCTAAATTCAAAGTTTCAAAAACCAAGGACGTAGTATACTTGTAAACATTTTTATTTTCAGGTGTAAATTCATATGAAAGGTATAATGTATCTTGATTTTATGAGTTCTCATGGTATTTTGTTATAATAATTACATAAGGACATATTCTGATTTTGCTGTTTTCACTTTTAGGCAAAGTACATTCCTTAATGCATTGTCATTTATTATTTTTAAACTGTTTTTAATTTTTGCTGGGTTGGACGAAGTCCAAAACTGGCTTATAGAATAGTGATGTTGGGCAGGCGAGGGAAAGTGGGTACTAATTCGTGTAATCAACTCCTCCTACAGTTTTCAACCCAGATCCCTGAAACTTCACAGGAAGATTTCATATATGTTGAAGTTGTGCACCTGCTATTGAGGAATTTTTCTCATTTAACCAGACTTGGAAACTTAGTAATTTTAGCAAAATTTATGAAAGAGGGTACACGTCTTCAACCCAGATCCCTGAAATTCCATGGACAGGAAGATTGTACATTTGTTGAAGTTGTGCACCTGCTATTATAGAATTGTTTTAGGAATATTTTCTCATTTTCCAGACTTTGAAACTAAGTCCTTTCTCAGCAAAATCTATGAAAGAGGGTACAAGTTTTGTGTAATCAACTCCTCCTACAGTTTTCAAGCCAGATTCCTCAAACTTCACAAGAAGCATGAGATTGCACACATGTTGAAGTTTTGGAACTGCTATCATGCTTGAGGATTTTTTTCTCATTTTTCCAGACTTTGGAACTTAAGTCATTTTTCAGCAAATTTAGTCACATTGAGACATTGACCTATTTTTAAACTGTATTTGAATGAAAGTTTCCATGTTGAAAAGGATTTATCTTTAATTTAAAATGACAAAATGTTAACAAAAAAGAATAAGATAGGCTAGATACCCTTACGAAATAAGTAGTAGGATTCCACCTAGAAACTAGTAGGAATGTAGTAGGAATCTACCTAGAATCAAAGATTCTATATAGAAAGTAGGTGGACAGGGAAAATGAACCAATTTCTGACTGGATTTTTTTATATTCTTACTAGCAAAATCCTACTATTGAGACTAGCTGGAATTTTAAAAGTCTGTATGGACTGCAAAAAAATTTGCGGTCATATATTGGTATGACGTTGGCGGCATCGTCTTCCGAAGACACATTGGTTTTTGCACAATAACTTTAGTTTAAGTGAATGGATCTCTATGAAATTTTACCATAAGGTTCAATACCACAAAAGGAAGGTTGGGATTGATTTTAGGGGTTATGGTACCAACAGTTAAGGAATTAGGGGCCAAAAGGGCCAAAATAAGCTTTTTTGTAATTCCAGACAATTACTTGTGTGTTAGTGTATGGGTCTCTCTGAAATTGTACTGCAAGGTACCATACCACAAAGGGAAGGCTGGGATTGATTTTGGGGGTAATTGCCTCAAAATTTTAGGAATTAGGGGCCAAAAAGTGGCAAAAAACAAGCATTTTTCTAGTTTCAGGACAATAACTTGTGTGTAAGTGTATGGATCTTTATGAAATTGTACTACAAGGTTCCATATTAGAAAGGGAAAGCTGGGTTTGAATTTGGGGGTAATTGCCCTAAACGTTTAGGAATTTAGGGCCACAAAGGGACCAAAAAACAAGCATTTTTCTAGTTTCCAGACAATAACTTGTGTTCAAGTGTATGGATCTCTCTGAAATTGTACTACAAGGTACCATACCACAAAGGGAAGGAAGGGATTGAGTTTGGGGGTGATAAATCATAAGGGGTTCAAAAATTGGGGGTTTCCTTTTTTTCCTTTTTTTTTCTTTAAAATTTTCCATTTTAAGTTGGTTATTTCTGATTAATATATAAAAGCAAATAATAATGATATGGTTTGATTTCATCAAAAATTGAAATATTGGGGTTCTTTGATATTCTGAATCTAACCGTGTATTTAGATTCTTAATTTTTGGTCCTGTTTTTAAATTGGTCTACATTAAGGTCCAAAGGGTCCAAAATTAAACTTATTTTGATTTCATCAAAAATTGAAATATTGGGGTTCTTTGATATGCTGAATCTAACCGTGTAATAATTTTTTTGATTTTGGGCCCTGTTTTTAGATTGGTGTACATTAAGGTCCAAAGGTTCCAAAATTAAACTTATTTTGATTTTAACAAAAATTGAATTCTTGGGGTTCTTTGATATGCTGAATCTAATCATGTATTTAGATTTTTGATTATGGGCCCAGTTTTCAAGTTGGTCCAAATCAGGGTCCAAAATTACACTTTGTTTGATTTCAACAAAAATTGAATAGATGGGGTTCTTTGATATGCTGAATCTGACCATGTATTTAGATTTTTGGATTTTTGGCCTTGTTTTAAAATTTATCCACATTGAGGTCCGAAGGGTCCAAAATTAAACTTTGTTTGATTTCATTAAAAATTGAATTATGGGGGTTCTTTGATATGCTGAGAGTTTTGGTCCCAATAGGAATGTGAGGCCAAAAAAGGGCCCAAATAAGCATTTTTCTAGTTTTCAGACAATAACTTGTGGAATGGTGTATAGATCTCTCTGAAATTATACCACAAGTTTCCATACCACAAAGGGATGGTAAGAATTGGCTTTGGGGGGTTATGGCTCAAACCGTTAAGGAATAAGGGGCAAAAAAGGGGGAAAAACAAGGGTTTCCAGGTTAATGGACAATTACTTAAGTACAAAACATAATTTAAAAGTAGTGTAAGTTTGGTAATTCAAACTCATTTGAATATCTCACCTACACTACTTTTGAATTATGTATATTGGAAATTTGCCAATAACTTTATTGTTAAAAAATTCCATTAGAAATTTGCCAATAACTTTATTGTTAAAAATTTCCATTGGAAATTTGCCAATAACTTTAGTATAATAAACTTCATTGGAAATTTGCCAGTATAAAATGTTGCTGATGAAGGTTTTTTGTTTATTTTTAGCCATGACTATGATGTCATTTTCTATTTTAATAGCCTTATGATGTATTTAAATTTTTATATGACTGCAAAAATTAAAAATTTTTTGGTCGTATATTGGTATCATGTTGTCGTCGTCATCAGCGTCGTCCGAAGACAGATGGTTACCGGATAATAACTGTAGTATAAGTAAATAGAAATCAATAAAATTTTAACACATGTTTATAACCAAAAAAAGGAAGGTTGGGATTGATTTTGGGGGTTATGGTCCCAAAGGTTTAGGAATTAGGGGTAAAAAAGGGCCCAAATAAGCATTTTTGCAGTTTCCAGACAATAACTTGTGTTTAAGTGTATGAATCTCTCTGAAATTATACCACAAGTTTCCATACAACAAAGGGATGGTTATGGGGGGTTATGGCTCAAACCATTTAGCAATTAGGGGAAAAAAAGGGTGGAAAAACAAAGGTTTTTTTATGGTTAAAGGACAATTTAGACAATTTAAAAGCATGTAAGGGAGGTAATCCAATCCATTTAAAGAATACTGTTGTATATATGTTTGCTTACCTCCCTTACACTGCTTGTAAATTATGTATTAACAAATGATGATTGTCTTGAGATGATTAGCTGTAAATTTATTTTTAGAAGTTACTATTAATTAATACTAATTTTAACCATGACTGTATGTCATTTTATATTTTAAAATTTTATGATGTATTTAAATGAGTAGTTATGGTTGCAAACTCCATTAGAAATTTGAATTGAGATTATTTTTGGAATAAGGGACAGGAGGAATTGAAAAAATTTGGGGGAATAGAATTTGTTTGGGGCTACAATTTTTCTCATTTCAGATTTCATAAATAAAAAGAAAAATTTCTTCAAATATTTTTGTTTGAGGGGGTAATATTCAACAGCATAGTGTATTGCACAAAAGCAAATTTAAATGGGCTTTTATGGTTTTATGGTTGCAAATTTATTGGGGTTGTAATTCAAACTTATTTGAATATCTCAGCTACACTGGTTTTAAATTATGTATATTGGAAATTTGCCAATAACTTGAGTATTAATAAATTCCATTGGAAATTTGCCAATAACTTTAGTATAATAAACTCCATTGGAAATTTGCCAATATAAAATGTTGCTGATGAAGGTTTTTTGTTTATTTTTAGCTATGACTATGATGTCATTTTCTATTTTTATACCTTTATGATGTATTTAAATGGGCTTTTATGGTTACAAAGGAATTTTATTTTTAGATATTACTGTAAAATGTTGCTGATTAAGGTTTTTTGTTTATTTTTAGCCATGACTATGATGTCATTTTCTATTTTAATACCTTTATGATGTATTTAAATGGGCTGTTATGGTTGCAAAGGAATTTTGCAATTGAGTTTGATGGTTAATGCTAAAAGGGGGATTCAAAAAGTTTTGGGGGAAAGGGGGTTTCCAATTTTTTTTTTTAAAGGGTTCATATTTTTTTTTCAAAATTTTCAAAATTTCAAATTTTTGAAAAGTTTCAAGAAGAAATCTTCAATTGCACAGTATTGTGCATTAGATTTGTAAGATCTTTGACCAAATTTATTTTGTGTCAGAAACCTATATTATGTCAAAAATTTGACCACAATCCAAATTCAGATAGTATCAAGCTTGAATATTGTGTCCAAATTTGCCCCAACTGTTCAAGGTTCGACCACTGCGGTTGTATCAGGCTGCGCTCATCGAAGCATTTTATTCTGTTATGAAAATCTTAAGTGGGAATTTGGACAGAAAATATTAGATTATTCATTTCCCTACTACAAGATTCTTACCAGAAAATCGTTTTACCTGGAATCTTTTGGAATCTTTTAATTATCTTAAACTGGATTCCTGTTTGCTAATGACACAAATTTTGCTGTGTTAAATGCAACCAAGTTCCAGTTCACAAATTCAAAAGTTGGAGGGGAAAAGAATGATAAGTTTTGTTGGAACACAATGCTGCAAGGGTCAAACAACTACAATATTGAAATGTAAGAAAATATGGCTCATGTAGACTGAAGGTAATTTTTGTCAAGCCTGCGACTTTTGTCGCAGAAAGCTCGACATAGGGATAGTGATCTGGCGGCAGCTTTAACTAACTTCTTAAAAGCTTAATATTTCAGAAGGTAGAAGACCTGGATGCTTCATACTTTGTATATAGATGCCTTATGATATGAAGTTTCCGTCTGTCATATGTCCATTGTCCTTGACCTCATTTTCATGGTTCAGTGACTACTTGAAAAAAAAGTTCAGATTTTTTGTAATGTTAATTTTTCTCTTATTATGAGTAATAGGATAACTATATTTGGTATGTGCGTACCTTGCAAGGTCCTCATGCCTGTCAGACAGTTTTCACTTGACCTCGACCTCATTTCATGGATCAGTGAACAGGGTTAAGTTTTCGTGGTCAAGTCCATATCTCAGATATTTTGAGCAATAGGTCTACTATATTTGGTGTATGTAATGATTGTAAGGTGTAGATGTACAACTTGCAGGTGTCATCTGACCTTGACCTCATTTTCATGGTTGAGTGGTTATAGTTTAGTTTTTATACGACCGCAAAAAATTTTTGCGGTCGTATATTGGTATGACGTTGGCGTCGTCGTCGTCATTGTCGTCCGAAGACACATTGGTTTCGCACTCTAACTTTAGTTTAAGTGAATGGATCTCTATGAAATTTTACCATAAGGTTCAATACCACAAAAGGAAGGTTTGGATTGATTTTGGGGGTTATGGTACCAACAGTTAAGGAATTAGGGGCCAAAATTAAGCATTTTTGTAACTTCCAGACAATAACTTGTGTGTTAGTATATGGATCTCTCTGACATTGTACCATCATGTTCCATATCACAAAGGGAATGCTGGGATTGATTTTGGGGGTAATTGCCTCAAAATTTTAGGAATTAGGGGCCAAAAGGGGCAAAAAAAGCAATTTTCTAGTTTCATGACAATAACTTGTGTTTAAGTGCATGGATCTTTCTAAAATTGTACTACAAGGTTCCATATCACAAAGGGAAATCTGGAATTGAGTTTGGGGGTAATTGCCCAAAACGTTTAGGAATAAGGGGACAAAAAGGAGCCAAAAATAAGCATTTTTCTATTTTCCAGAAAATAACTTGTGTTCAAGTGTATGGATCTCTCTGAAATTGTACTGCAAGGTACCATACCACAAAGGGAAAGCTGGGATGGAATTTTGGGGGTAATTGCCTCAAAATTTTAGGAATTAGGGGCCAAAAGGTGGCAAAAAACAAGCATTTTTCTAGTTTCAGGACAATAACTTGTGTGTAAGTGTATGGATCTTTATGAAATTGTACTACAATGTTCCATATCACAAAGGGAAAGCTGGGTTTGAGTTAGGGGTAATTGCCCTAAACGTTTAGGAATTTGGGGCCAAAAAGGGGCCAAAAAACAAGCATTTTTCTAGTTTCCAGACAATAACTTGTGTTCAAGTGTATGGATCTCTCTGAAATTGTACTGCAAGGTACCATACCACAAAGGGAAGGCTAGGATTGAGTTTGGGGGTGATGAATCATAAGGGGTTCAAAACATTTGGGGGATTTTTTTTTCTATTTTAAGACTTTTATGATGTATTTAAATTGGTAATTATGGTTGCAAAGTCCATTGGAAATTTGAATTGAGATTATGACCATATCTTTAGGGAAAGATTTATTTTTGGAAAAGGGGGTTTAAAAAACTTTAGGGGAGGAGGGTTTAAAAGAAATTGTGGGGCAATTTTTTTTTCATTTCAGATTTCAGAAATTAAAAGAAAATTTCTTCAAATATTTTTTTTTTGCCAAAAAGGAGGATTTTTTTATGTTGGGGAGAGAGAGGTCAATATGCAACAGCATAACAGCATAGTGTATTTCACAAAAGCAAAAAAAGGGGGGGTAAATTTTTTTTTTTGGGGGTTCAATTTCGCAACAGCATAGTGTATTGCACAAAAGCAGAAAATGGAATATAAATTCAAATTATATAACCAATTCTAAGTTCTTTGACTACAGTTATTCGGTGTCAGAAACCTATTATGTGTCAAATATTTATTATACCCCACGCAACGAGTTGCGGAGGGTATAATGTTTTTGACCCGTCCGTCCGTCAGTCCTGTTTCTTGTCATCGCAACTCCTCTCAAACCACACAACAGAATTTCACGAAACCTTTTTAGATAATAAGGACATACTATGTAGTTGTGCATATCAACAGGAAATTACGATTCAATTCTTTTTCTAGGAGTTACGCCCCTTTGAACTTATTTACTTTAATGTACTACTGCAACAGTTTGTCATCGCAACTCCTCTCAAACTACGCAACAGAATTTCATGAAACCTTTTCAGATAATAAGGACATACTACGTAGATGTGCATATCGACAGGAAATTACGATTCAATTTTTTTTCCAGGAGTTAGGCCCCTTTGAACTTATTTGCCCAATATACTACTGCAACCTTTTGTCATCGCAACTCCTCTCAAACCGCACAACAGAATTTCATGAAACCTTTTCAGATAATAAGGACATACTACGTAGATGTGCATATCGTCAGGAAATTACGATTCAATTTTTTTTCCAGGAGTTACGCCCCCTTTGAAGTTATTTGCCCAATATACTACTGCAACCTTTTGTCATCGCAACTCCTCTCAAACTACACAACAGAATTTCATGAAACCTTTTCAGATAATAAGGACATACTAGGTAGATGTGCATATCGACAGGAAATTACGATTCAATTTTTTTTTCCAGGAGTTTCGCCCCTTTGAACTTATTTGCTTCAATGTACTTCTGCAACAGTTTGTCATCGCAACTCCTCTGAAACCACACAACAGAATTTCATGAAACTGTGTAGATAATAAGGACATACTATGTAGATGTGCATATTGACAGGAAATTATGATTCAATTTTTTTTTCTTACACTTATTTTATTTCTCCAATGACAATGTGGGGACGTGGGGTATGTGAGCGCGCTCACTAAGGTTCTTTCATTTACAATCCAAATTCAGACCTGTATCAAGCACGAATATTGTGTCCATTTTTGCCCCAACTGTTCAGGGTTGGACCTCTGCAATTGTATCCAGCTGCGCTCAGCGAAGCATTTTATTGTGTTTTGGTCTGTTTTTCTATTGCTGTATGCAATAGGTTAACTATATTTGGTGTATGGAAATATTTTACGATGTACATGTCAGTCTGGCATGTTTTATTTGACCTTCAGCTCATTTTCATGGTTCATTGGTCAATGTTCAGTTTTCCTGGTTAACTTTGTTTCTTAGATACTATAAGCAATTGGTCAACAATATTTGATGCATGAAATGATTTTAAGGTGTACATGTCTGTCTGACAGGGTTCATCTGACCTTGACTTCATTTTCATGGTTCATTGGTCAATATAGAATTTCCATGGTTTGGTCTGTTTCTTTTATACAAGAAGCAATAGGTCATCTATATTCTGTGTATGGAATGATTGTATTAAAGGTGTACATGTATTTCTGGCTTGGTTTATCTGACCTTGACCTCATTTTCTTGGATCATAAATGTAAATGTGATACTTGTAGTAAAACTTTAAATGTAGGACTATCATCATAAAATCAATGGTCAGTATAGTAGGCGAGACATTTCAGCATGAGCACTCTTGTTATACTTTGAAGATGAAATTTTTTATCTGTCTGCCAAATATATTTAGTAATCAATTAATTCAACAATAGTGCCTAATTTTACTCATTATTTGTTCATAACTCTTAATTTCATCTAAGCAACATTTTTGCTAATCTACATGTACATGTATAACACAATTTCTAGCTTGCATATATTGCAGTTTCCTCATAAATTTCATAAGTCCATTTTTTTTAAATGAATATATTCCATGCATTTCCTTTGTTCTTTGTTGTTGAGATTCAAACTTAAATGATTGACCCAGTTGTGTATTTGTGAATATACGCTTACATTTTGAATATTTTTAGATTCCTACTAGTAAATATTTTTTTCTGGGTGGAATTTTGAAAAATTCCTACCAGGTTTTCTAGTAGGAATTTTATTTTCTTGCCAAATTATTCCTGGTAGGAATATACAATATTCCTACTAAGAAATTCCTGCTAATTTGAATTTTTCGGCTATTTTCTGGGTAGATTCCTACTACTGTCTGACTAGAATATCACTCTTTTCTGGTAGGGATTCAATGCCATATTCCTACTATATTCTGTGTTCATTCTGTGTGGAATATTTCATACAGGTAGGAATTTAGATGTTTTCTTATGATGTTGAAGTAATTCTTGAATACATTTTATAGAAGCCTATGTATGTGGTGGACTTGACGGAGAAGATATAATGGATGATATATGGAAGTTGAATTTAATTACTTATAAATGGACAAAGTTACCTACAAGTTTACATCTTCCAGTCTATTTCCACTCAGCGGATATCACACCAGTAATTATTTAGATTATTTGTATGCTGCCAGCAAAAAAGTTGGAAAGCATTTATAGTTATCTCTATCCATTCATGCAATCAAAACCTTTATGCTGCTGGCTTGATAACTATATTTTCCCGATTATCACTACTTTTGAGAAAACAAAAAAATAGTGTATTTAGGTGAACATTCTCTACAATTTTTTTTTATCCATATACATTTCAAGCAATATATTAATGAAATTTATACTAAGATATTGTAAATACAAAGTGATGTGTATGTGTATAACCATACTTGTCAAGAACTCTAAATTACTGAAAATATCATAAGTGAAACTATCTGTTCTAAAAATAGTCATTAAAGGTAATATTAAAAGTGGAGTTATCTTCCTTTGTAAATAATTGTAGTTGAAACATTGAACCACTTTCAATCATGGACAAATGAAGATATTTTTTATTAAGAATATGCCTTCCATGGTTAATACACTCCAATGTTTAACTTTTAGTTCCCAATGCAAAATGAATTCATGACTTACCCATGATCACAAGTACTTTAATTAATGAGGTCGGTGTCATACCTGCTAAAATAGACTAAAAATATAGAAATATAAATTGTAAATTGCTGTTTCTAGTGATTTCAAGGGTGACACTTGTTGGCGAAAAAAGACACAGTTGGATTTTAATATGATCAATACAAGTGATAGAGATAGTAGGAAAGGAACAAAGCCTGTTGATCTGAGGTCAATAGGTCAAAGGTTAAGGGTCAGAGTTTCAAAGGTAGACATTTATACAATACATGAATTCTTAAAATCTTGGTTTCTGGATAAAATCTGTTAACTATGGCTGATTATATTTTAGCAAGTTTTTTTTTTAATTTGTTAAGGCTTCTGTGTACTTTTTATAGCTCACTATAATGTTTGAGTTTTGCCTATTATTGAAGGTCATACCTATATAGGTGTACACATCCTTATCCATTGGTCTATGGTTGATAGTTGTCTAATTAGCAATTATAACACATCTTATTTTTAAATGTTTGTCTGATATGTCAAATCGCTTTAACCTCATTTTCATGTTTCATGTTCAAATTTAGTTTTCAGGATTATATCTGTTCTATTCATTGCTTGATCATACTTGGGAGCAGAATAGTTAAATAATAACAGAGTCATAGGGTCATTTTTTAAAAGTTCATGGTCGCAACATAACTTACGAGATCAAAGCTTAAAGATTGTAGATTACATAGAGCTCCACCAGTGCATACATTGATTAAGAATTAGTTCATGCAAGCCATAGATTTATTGGAAATTTTCACATGGCTTTGGCAAAAAACAAATCTTTGGCTTGCATGAATTATTTCAATTCTAATAGGACAATTATGGTAATTTGAAAAACTGAAGCGAAGGTAAGATTGCCATGTTCAGGCTGTTTTATTTTACCCCCTGTAAGATAAAAGCTACAAATTTCAAATAAATCTAAGGCTTGCTCGAATTATTTCTTAAATAACCACTAGAAAAAATGTGTTCAATCCTTATAATTCTTAACCCAAACATTTTTTTGTTGGCTACTATTTACTGTCAAATCCACAGTTGACATGTCGTAACTAGGGAGTGAGCCACCATGTTGACTTGCTGAAATCCATGAATGTGCACATAGAAAATGAAACAGCACCTACCTCAAAACTCCATTTTAATGCGATATTATTCGAATATAGAGTGTACACGTAACTGAATAATCTTCAGCTTGAGAGTTTTCATTCGAATGACTTCCATGTTTTTACATGAATTTAATGCGCCAAGATCATTCATGAAATTTTGCGGAATTTTATTTTATTTTGATTTTATACATTTTTTAAGATGGTATGCGTTAATTCTTTTTGTTATGCATTAGAATAGGAATAACAGTTCTGTAGTTTCTTTTTAGTCCCCTACCAACAAAGTCGAAGGGGACTTTAGGTTTGCACTCTGTCTGTCTGTCATCCGTCAGTCCGGCAAATCAGTTTTCCACTTTTTTTCTTCGTGCTTGAAGATATTGATTTGATATTTTGTGTATTGTTTAATCATGACAAGTAATTACAGATCAAGTTCAAATTTTGTTCCAGTCTGACAATTTTGTGCAGAGTTATGGTCCTTGAACTTAAAAAATTCACTCAAGTAATCAGTTTTCCGCATTTTTTTTTGTCATGCTTGAAGATATTGATTTGATGATTGGTATATAGTTTAATCATGACAAGTTACAGGTCAAGTTTGAACTTTGTTCCGGTCTAATGATTTTGTGCAGAGTTATGGTCCTTGGACTTAGAAAATTCATTCAAATAATCAGTTTTTCTCACTTTCTTTCGTCATGCTTGAAGATATTGATTTGATAATTGGTATATAGTTTTATCATGACAAGTTACAGATCAAGTTCGAATTTTGTTCCGGTCTGATGATTTTATGCAGAGTTATGTTCCTTGGACTTAGAAAATTCACTCAAATAATCAATTTTCCACATTTTTTTTCGTCATGCTTGAAAATATTGACTTGATATTTGTTATATAGTTTACACCATGACAAGTTATAGATCAAGTTAGCATTTTGTTCCAGTACAATGAATTTTTAACTGGTAGGGGACTATGTATTGCCAGGCAATACTCACAGAATGCTTGTTCAATTTCAATTTGAACACAACGAAATCCACATAGTGTTTGCACATAGGTTACGATACACATGGATTTATGTGGGAGGTAAATAGTAACAGCCATTAATATGTAAATCTCTGAGTCTGCACTAAGTATAGATATATCGAGAATTTGATCACGTTGTTGTTTACAAAGTGAAAGAGGCACATCATATTAGAACCTTCATTAGACTACTAGTATTGAGTGTCCAAACCATATTATATTTCAAGGTTACTTTTGTGAGTCAACCTGAAGGCTCCAAAGAGCTAAGATCTTTTACCAGACCTTCTTCAAACATTGCCTTCTGCTATTCAATGGGAAAACCTTGAACACTGTGTCATATCAGGGTTATAGGATATAGATAAAGGACACCAATTAGCTTTATAACAAGAAAGCCAATTGAATTTGTATTGCATTATGAGCGTATTCTCCCCCTGTGAAGCCCTTAACAAAATGCTTTAGGATACTTGTTTAGAAAGGCTAGTACTGTTGCTATTATTTTGAATCAATCAGTATCAATAAATTGTTCTGAGATTTATCAATCTTGGTGGCATATTTGAACCAAACTGAACCAAAATAATTCTTTTAGATTTAAATGGGCAAAATCATTTGCATGATCATAGCTTTTCACTTTTTAGCTCACTTGACATCTGTTGTCCCTTTACTTTTACAAATTTAGACAACAGTAGTCCACTGATGTTCAAGTGACTCTCATTAATCGATTAAAATGATACAAATCAGGTAACAAACAAAAACTGAGGGAATTGCTTGTTCTCCAAAAAAATCAGGAATGGGTGCTTTGACAGGGTATGTCTGTCTTGCAATGCATGCATCACCCACCATTTGATTCCACACTCAGTCAAAATGTTAAATACTATCTGGAATAGGACTCAATTACAGCACTCGATCACTGAAATGTGGGTTATTGAGTGACAGGACATCACCAATTCTGAAAGTGAAATTAAGGAACTTTAAACAACTGTCATATAAGTGGGAAGTTTAGCTAGCTATAAAACCATGTTCCCACTGTTTTTTTCAGAAATTCCTGTGCCAAGTCAGGAAGTTTCATAACGTTTGATTTTGGCAGTTTTTATGTACTTCCCCTTTATGAATTTACCTTGGAGTTCAGTATTTTTGTTATACTTTTTTGGTGTCTTACAGAAGGTTCTGTATGAATTCTGCTTCATATGAGCACAAAAACAATTTGGAGTGCACAATTAGTTACTTATTGGAATACCCACCTGTCTGTTGAAACATCAATCCACCAAAATTAAAATGTCAATCGAAACATCCAGAATTTTTATATCATCTTCAGTGTATTTGTCGTTGGAATCAGTGTGATTCCTTTCAAAGTAAGATTTTGCATGACTTAAAACAAGGAATTTGTTTGTACAATTCCTATTTTTGTAAAAAAAGCTCTGTTTAATAAGACGATGAAGTAGATATTTACGTAAAGCATGTGAAATAGTTATGATAAGCATAGAAAAAGTTTTGATATTAAAGCAAAATTGTAAAGATTGTGATTGAAGATTTTGGATTAGATCTTTAGAATTATTGAGAATCCACATATGATTGACACCGCTGTTTGAATATACCTCTCATCACAATATTTCTTTATGCTATCTTTTACTGTATAGGGAATAGTAGTTAAAACTTTATGAAGATTAATTGATTGATTGTTATGTGCTTAAGCCAGTCTTCATTTTGCCACCAATTTTATGCCCACTCAGCAGATTTAATGTGCTTAAAAATACAACATGGTTGTTTCTGTTGCAAATATTTTCAAATTCATGTAACTGATTTGATTACCATAGTGATTTTTCTATGAACTTAGGATGCTCATCATTAGCAATGTTGTGAAAACAAAGCTTTAAATGTGGATGCCCTTCTATATCGTAAACACCATTAAGGTCAAACAAGAACTTTAAACAAACATCTTGATGACCTTGCCATATACTGGTGTTATCCCCTGCTTGACATGTTATTAGGGACATAGAAATACAGGTCTTTCTGACTGTCTGTTTGTAAGCACTCTCATGTGTACAAATCTTACCAGATATTTATATCAAAGGTTTATATCAGCAATTTCTCAAACAAATTCGAAAATCAGTGTGGATCAACTATTTTTAAAAGAGTTATTCTCCTTGGAAATATTAATTGTATAGAAAATTGTATTGTTAGCAATCTCAAGCCTATATTTCTTGTAGGATTGTTGTGAAATTTATATCTTAGGTTTATATCAGCAATGTCTGGGACGGGTAAGAAAATCAGCTCTAGTCAATTATTTTTACAGGAGTTATGTTACTTAGAAATGTAAATCAATACAATATAGCATTGTAAGCGTGCTTGAGTGTACAATTCTTGGCAGATATTTATGAAATCTATATCACAGGTTTATATCGACAAGTTCGAAAATCAGTGCTGAACAACTATTTTTAAAAGGGATATGCCCCTTTGAAAAATTCATTATATAGAAAATTGCATTGTAAGCACTCTCACACCTACATGTCTTGTCTTATTTTTATGAAGTTTATATCAAAGGCTTATATATGAGTTAGGTCTTGGAAGAGTGTGACCAGCTATTTTATAGAAGTCAATCCCCTTGGACATAGAAGATAAAGATTTTTTTTTTTCAGTTACCACTCTTGGGACAGATAAAATATATGCAACACGGGGGACATTGGAACACTGTTCTTTTATTTATATGGATTTTTGTAAAGTTCAGGTATCCAGTATGATGACATATAATGTTCATCCTCCTTTTTGATGTGAATGCCAAGTGAGAGAAGGACATATTTGTGATTTTTTTTAAAACATTTGCTTATCTGAATAATGTAGGGGTATTTGTGGGATTACCAATTATGCTGTTATTCCTTGTTCTTTTGTTAGACATTCCATATAATTTAATTTGCATATAAAATCAATAATGTTTGAGGCTTTGTTGCTGAACAACAACATAATTTTTGTGAAGAGAGGAACCTTAGGCTTCTTGAAATAGTATGAATCATGTGTGCTCATTATACATTTTAAATTTTGAATGCACTATTAAATGCATGACTTAACAGCTTTTTTGATTCTACCAAGTTTTGATTCATCTGGCTCCCACTTTATCCATTTTCTGGTATAGTCCTCAACCTCATATGCATTCATCAGTATTATTAAGTCAGGGATTTCGTTACCATAAATTACGTAAAACTTTTGCTAAGTTCTTTCATAGATACAAAGATTTGATTAGTAAATTTGGCTGTACCTGTAGAAAACTGATTAAAAACGGTATTTCACATCCTAAATTTTTACGGTAATATTGTACTTAACGCGCGGAAATCACTATATGATCCGTGTAAACTCATCGAACCTTTAAATAAACTTATTAGTTCAGGTTATCTTACCAATGTTGTAATTAGATCTTTGAATATAGTTTACATTGGCACTAATATCGATTTTGTCATCGGCAAATTAAAACATAACTAAATTTGTATTCTTTTCAAACGGGATGTTTAAAGACACACCCACGTTCATTTTGATCTATAAAGAGGTTAAACTCCTAACTATCCTACTGTCTGTCGATACATTTATTTTTGGCATTGCACTAGTCATGTCTTCTTTGACTGTCCATGATGTTAAAATACTAAATCCCAGGGATGTGTTTTAGTTGATTTTAGTCTCTGATGCATGATTTTTTATTATTAATTGTTTTGGCTTTTAACTAGCTGTCAGTAACTGCGAGTACTCTCAAATCGTACTTTCTTGTTTATTTGACCTGTTGATACTAATTGTAATGCTTTTTTTGTTATTTATGTAATTCAGGGTTATATCTGGTCTATATACCAGCTTTGATAAGTGTTTGGTACTAATATAAATTTCCACTTCGTACTATGAACATCAAAATTATTTATTTTGTTAAAATATTTCCTTTCTCTATTGTAACTGTATACGTATACCTAACAACAAAATTATTTTATTTACCTGTGTTTAAAGTTATTGCAAATGGCTGATATTTTTGTTCGAGCATATTGTTTTTCTTAAATTGTTTAACATTTCATACCGATATAACATGTTACTTTTATTATTCTTCCCTTAGTTTATTTATTTTGAATTTGCATTGTATCATAGGTCAAATTTATTTGTTCAGTGTATGTTCAATGGTGTTACTATGTCCTTTGATTGAGTTAAGCTATTTCAGTTGATATTTTATAGTGTGTCTTTCTATGTTGTGATGTTACACTATTGTTTCAGAAAAAGGGTGAAGGTTTGGTACCATTAAAACGTTTAAACCCGCTGCATTTGTTTGCACCTGTCCTAAGTCAGGAATCTGATGTTCAGTAGTTGTCGTTTGTTGATGTGGTTCATAAGTGTTTCTCGTTTTTATATAGATTAGACCTTTGGTTTTCCCGTTTGAATGGTTTTACACTAGTAATTTTTGGGGCCCTTTATAGCTTACTGTTCAGTGTGAGCCTAGGCTCCGTGTTGAAGACCGTACTGTGACCTATAATGGTTTACATTTATAAATTTTGACTTGGATGGAGAGTTGTCTCATTGGCACTCATACTACATCTTCTTATATCTATCAGTAACCTGAATTTTTCTTCTTCAATCTGACAGACAGAAATGATAAAAATGTCAAGATCTACCTACCTTCCATTTTGCCAAAAACTGTGGGACTACTGCCGCTACTTAAATTATGATGTTTTTACCAATTTTCATAAATTTAGCTATTATCTTTTAAACTATAAAAGATAAAGTAAAACTGATAATTGCAAAAAGAATCAGCAGGACAAGATTTACAAATAAGTAACATGGTCAAAATTGTCAGACGATTCGTTATAGGAGTTTTAGCCCTATTTTTGTTTTAATGGAAACTTCAGTGGATAAGTAGATAGAAAAAAAAAAATTGAAGGCGTTTACAAACTAGATACAACTGCATACTTGCAGAATGCTCTTCACAAGCTTGCTGCATGCAAACATCATAATTTTTGTCCAGAATGCGAGACATAGGGATAACAATCTGGGGATGCTGTGCATAAACTATTTGTATTAAGCTTTATATTTCAGAGGTTAGAAGACCCTGAAGGCTTCATACTTTGTATACAGATGCCTTATGTTACAAGGTTTCTGCCTTTCATATGTCTGTTGTCCTTGACCTCATTTTCATGGTTCAGCTACTGCTTGAAAAAAAAAGATAAGTTTTTTTGTCCCCTGCGCAATTTGTTGCAGGGGACATAGAAATACTGGGCGTCCGTCCATCCATGAAAGTTTCATTTGGTTCGCAATAATTATATGGAAAATTGCATCGTTAGCGCTGTCATGTGTACAATTCTTGCCAGAATTTTATGAAACTTATATCATAGGTTTATATCAGCAATGTCTTTGATACTTTTGAAAACAAGTAATAGCTTTTCTTAAAAAGCTAGCCGTCTCTTAGCTGATGGAAGTGGAAAGTGTTCTCGCTTTGTAGATTAATTCATTCAGAATAGCCTTGCAAATCAATCAACAAATTTTACCAAACACGTTATGAAGCAGTATATCGTTTAATGTTGGGTGTTAAATAAGGTCCTTATCGTACTAATCCTTCAAAGCTTAACATACCAGATTGACATAATATTTTGTGAGAGGCCGTTCTTTTAAAATGACATCAGCATTTTCGTATTTGAAATTTATAATTTTCTTTTATTTCTCTTTTTCTCATATAGCATATATATATAGTATACATGTTCAATAAACATCAAAACAATTACTAGAAGTTTGTTCTTGACCCTGCTCATTTTTTAAGTAATATTCATTTTTTTTGCTATTAAGTTAATTTTTTTTACATGTATTCACAACTATTCTATATATCATAGCTAGATTTGGGAGGATTAAAAACTTAAAATATTGTAATGACATGTCCATTGTAGAAGACCGTAGGTTAATTTTTAGAAGTAAATTGCTTTGTTTGTTGTTTAATTGGGTTGCTGTCTAAATTAATTACGTATAATTCATATCTCCTTTCAAATCATTCATAGAAATTAAGCACTGCTGAAATATGATAGTATACATGTATAATCGCTTTCAGTCTGAGAGTAGTTATTTTTATTCCTCTTATATTCCCCTTTGGATATTTTTGGATCTTCTGTTCTTCATCATCTGCTATGAGCTAGACAACATTCAACCCAACCCAAATCCTGTCCTAAAGATCGGGGAGTGCATTTATCGTACTTATCATTTGTATTGAGAGGTAGAATAGGTCTTATTTAAGCTTCATGATATTTGATGAGGTCGAGAAATTTAGGTGATATAAGACAAGGTTGAAGATTGAATCTGAAACTGATCAGATGGCGATATTTTTTTACAGATGTAATTAAAATCACGGTCGTAAATGCTTTACATATTTGTCAAACATTTTATTCTATCATCATGAAATATCATAACTATGATTTCCTTCAAGTTTTCTTCATGTATAAAATGTACATAACAGTGATCGACTGGATTGAATGGGAAACAATCACATGTGTGTTTACAAAACTTCAGGAGATTCGGCTATTTATAGATAAATGTTACCTGTGTACCAATATGCATGATTGGAGACCAGGCAAAATCTAATTGCTAAAATAGAGAGTACAAATCCAATACTCTACGGGATTGAAAGACATTTACTAGGTTTGGATTGTCCCAACCAATCAACGAACTTTAATTATTAATGTCTCAGTAATATCTTCAAATCAGGTAGTAAGAAGCATTCAGCCCACAGAATGTCCATCGTTCAATTCTTGTTAATAAGTAAATATTTTTAATGAGTTATGCCCCTTGGAAATATTAATTATAACGGAAATCGCATTTTATTTGCTCTGAAGCCTTAATTTTTCTAAGATATTTATAAAAAGTTTTAAAGAACAAAAAAAAAGTGTTTTTTATGCCCCCGCCGTAGCGGAGGGGGCATTAAGTTTTACTTTTGTCCATCCGTCCATACGTCCAAAAGTTGGTTTCCGTTCTCTAACTTTAGTTTGCCTCAACCAAATGTTATGAAACTTATACACAATGCTTATTACCACAAAATACAGATCAAGTTTGAATTTTAGTGGTGTCACTTTAACCGTTCTAGAGTTCCCTTTACAAATGGAAAAATTGCTGAACTTTTCGTTTCCGTTCTCTTACTTTAGTTAGCCTCAACCAAATGTTATGAAACTTATACACAATGCTTATTACCACAAAACACAGATCAAGTTTGTATTTTGGTGGTGTCACTTTAACTGTTCTAGAGTTATGCCCCTTTACAAATGAAAAAAAATTGCTGAATTTTTCGTTTCCGTTCTCTAACTTAAGTTTGCCTCAACCAAATGTTATGAAACTTATACACAATGCTTATTACCACAAAACACAGATCAAGTTTGACTTTTGGTGGCGTCACTTTAACCATTCTAGAGTTATGCCCCTTTACAAATGGAAAAATTGCTGAATTTTTGGTTTCCGTTCTCTTACTTAAGATAGCCTCAACCAAATGTAATGAAACTTATACACAATGCTTATTACCATAAAATACAGATCAAATTTGAATTTTGGTGGTGTCACATTAATTGTTCTAGAGTTATGCCCCTTTTCAAAATAAAAAATTGCTGAATTTTTCGTTTCCGTTCTCTAACTTAAGTTTGCCTCAACCAAATGTTATGAAATTTATACACAATACTTATTACTACAAAACTCAGATCAAGTACTGTAAATTCAGAAATTATTGCGAGGTTTTTATTAATGGGAATAATGCGACTCGGTGAGGATCGCAATAATAAGAATTCGCATTCTGATATCTTATACATATCTCTGTTTGCAAATTTTTCAGAAATTGCAATAATTAATCTCGCATTTCTGTCAATTCTTCAAAAATCACAATAATAAATGCACGCAATAATTTCTGAACTAACAGTACAAATTTAGGTAGTGTCACTTTTACAGTTCTTCAGTTATGTTCCTTTATAAAGTTATATGATATGCAAGTGGGGGCATCATCTGTGTCCCATGGACACATTCCCCATTTATTGTAGTTATTACCCTTGTACCTTGGATAGATAAAATATGTGCAACGCGGGGGACATTGGAACTCTGTTCTTTTATTTATCATGTGAATTTATGAGTAATTTGATAATTATACTACTGCAAAATTTTTGCATTTGTATTATGTTATGGCCATGTCTGCATCGTCGTCTGAAGATATTTGTTGTTGGAAGACATTTTGGTTTCCAGACAATAACTTGAGTACAAGTGTATGGATCTCTATGGAATTTTACCAGAAGGTTCTATACCTCAAAAGGAGGGTTGGGATTGATTTTGGGGCTCATGGCCCAAACCGTTTAGGAATAAGGGCTGAAAAGAGTCCAACAAACTATGATTTTCTGGTTTCTGGACATTTAACTTGAGTATAAGTCTATGGATCGCTATGAAACTGTACCACAAGGCTCCATACCATAAAAGGACAGTTGGTATAGATAATGGGGGCTATGATCCTAAGTGTATGGATCTCTATGGATTGCTAATTAATTGTGCCACAAGGTGTAATACCATAAAAGGAAGGTTGGGATTGATTTTAGGGGTTATGACCCTAACGGTTTAGGAGAAGGGGCCAAAAATAATACTTTTGTAATACTTTGTATAAATTGCTTATTTCTTGGACCAATTTCAATGGGGTTTAATTCAAATTCTTCAATTCTTGGGTATTTAGAATTTGGATTTTGGGCCCTGTTTTTGAATTGGTCGATATTAGGGTCTAAAAGGTCTAAAATTAAACTTTTGATTTCATAAAAAATTGAATTATTGGTGTTCTTTGCCAAATCTAACCGTGTATTTAGATTTTTAATTTTGGGGCCTGTCTTCAAATTGGTCCACATTAAGGTCCAAAGGATCCAAAATTAAACATTATTTGATTTTAGAAAAAAATTGAATTCTTAGGGTTCTTTGATATGCTGAATCTAACTGTATATTTAGATTTATGATTTTGGAACCGGTTTTCAAATTGGCCTACATTAAAGTCCAAAGGGTCCAAAATTAAACTTCGTTTGATTTTAACAAAAATTGAATTTAAGGGGTTCTTTGATATGCTGAATCTAAACATGTATTAAGATTTTTTATTTTGGGCCCAGTTTTCAAGTTGGTCCCAATTGGGGTCCAAAATTAAACTTTAATTTCAACAAAAAGTTGAATATATGAGGTTCTTTGATATGCCGAATCTAACTGTGTATTTAGATTTTGGATTGTGGGCCCTGTTATCAAATTAGTCCACATTCAGGTCCAAAGGGTCCAAAATTAAACTTTGTTTGTTTTCATCAAAAATTAAATTCTTCAGGTTCTTTGATATGCTGATTCTGACCATGTATTTAAGATTTTGGATATTGGACCATAAGTAAATGTCCAATTTCAAATTTTTAAGTTCTTAGACCACATTCATTCTGTGTCATAAACTATGCTATGTCAAATATATAATCACAATCCAAATTCAGAGCTGTATTGCACAATAGATAGAAATTATAAGTAGAGTCATAGTTAAAAATAAATATAGCATGAAATCTAATTTTAGAGAAGAAATTATATATAAATAGTTTAAAATTTACTCTTCATTATTAGGTATTTTAAATATAATCAAAGGTAAGTTTTATAGATTTTTTGGAAGTTTGCTATAGCAATACTTTCCTTAGGCGTCGGCCTCAAACTTCCGGTGACAGACTATCGCAAATGTTCTGCTCCAAGATAATGTAGTACTAGTGTTTGAATACTGATTGTAAGAAGATTCTTTTGAAATTTTGAGTCCTTTTGAAAAGATTACAGCTTGAATAAAAAAGGAATGAATGTTCACCGACAGTTCAGATGAATTTAACTTCATTTTGAAAATAACTATCACAAACACTACTTCGCGGATCTGCCATCCGCTGAAGAGAAAATCAAAGAAATCTACGCGAGACAGCGTTTAATTCATTCATGAATATTTCATGAATGAACATTTTCCCACGCTTTTTTTTTTACTATGTACGATATTTACAAATGTTTATTATTAAATAAGTAAAAGTCAGAGTGTATCGAAAGAATCCCGTATAACTGACATTACTGATATGTTTTGACCAAGCCTTCGGATAATTGACAAGTGATAAAAGTTTGATTGAACAATTATACACAGGTGACAGAAATACTCGATAATCATATGGCTTATGTAACACGCCATCGATGAGTAAAGGTAAATACCGGCTATGATAGAAAGGTGCATGTTTTTGTTAAAACATCGATCAGAATGTTTTGATGCCAAAACATTTGAAAACTTTAAATTCCGCTATTTAAATACTGGCTATTTCACATTCCAATGTGGATTTAAGGACCTTCACTCGTCCAACATGCTCAGTCACATGGGTCAAATTGACAGCTGAAAACATTGACTGAACGACAGTTCGTACATATCGCAGCCTCCTCAGCGTTACGATTAACAATTATATTTGTACACAAATCGTTACAAGGATATAATGCAGACAAGTCAGCTTCTACTTAGAATAACTCAGTGTATCAAGACAAGTGCTGTAGCAATTATTTACATGATTAAATAAAATCTGTCCATGTAATAGGAAAATGACTTTCTTTTTCTTAGTGCTAGTCCAAATAATTATGACAAACCAAAAATCTCAAATGTTATTGTCTCAATGCTAAATTTCACAGCATCAACTATAAAATGTGTTACAGCCGGGGTTATTAGCACCTCTATGAATCTAGTGTATATAAACTTTTTATTCATGTCGTCATACTGCTATTGTTATGTCTCCACCGTATTAAGTTTTACCCTTTTTCTTCTGTAAGAATTTATACGTCCCTTACTTGTATGTACGTCCGTACATCCCATCTGTTCTCTAACTTTAGTTTTCCTAAACCAAATTGTATGAAACTTATACGCAATGCTTATTTCCACAAAACACAGGTCAAGTTGAATTTTGGTGGCGTCGATTTCACAATTCTAAAGTTATGCTCCTTAACAAATGAAAAAGTTGCTTGAATTTTTTGTTTACGATCTCTAATTTTAGTTTGTCTCAACCAAATGTTATGAAACTTATACACAATGCTCATTATCACAAAACACTGATTAAATTTGAGTTTTAGTGGCGTCAGTTTTACTGTTCTAGAGTTATGCCCCTTTACAGTTATGCCCCTTTACAAATTTAAAAACTGATTGTTGTCGAGCCTTTGACTTTTGTCGAAAAAGCGAGACATAGCGATCCTACATTTCAGCGGCAGAGGCATCCACAAATATTCACTCTGTGGTTAAAGTTTTGAAATTTTAATAACTCTCTTAAACTATCCTGGATTTCTACCAAACTTGGACAGAAGCTTGTTTATGATCATACAATAGTACCCAGAAGTAAATTTTGTTAAAAAAAAATCCATTTTTTCAGTATATTACTTATAAATGGACTTGGTTTTTCTGCCAGGAAACATTACATTCACTCTGTGGCTAAAGTTTTAAACTTTTAATAACTTTCTTAAACTATCCTGGATTTGTATCAAACTTGGACAGAAGCTTGTTTATGATCAAAAGCTAGTATCTAGAAGGAAATTTAGTTAAAATTTTGTTCTTGTTTTTCCGTATTTTACTTAATGGACTTAGCTAGTTAACATTACATACAGTCTGCAGTTATTTTTAAAACATTTATTAGATTCATAAACTATCCTGGATTTTTACCAAACTTGGACAGAAGCTTCTTACAATCAAAAGATAGTATAGAAAGGAATATTTTTATTAATTTTTCCTCATTTTTGTTGAGCCTGCGATTAACAGCAAAAGTAGGCGAAACACCGGGTTCCGCGGAACACTTACGATTTTTTTTCAATTCCGTGCTCTAACTTTAGTGTGCCTCAACCAATTGTTACGAAACTTATACAAAATACTTTTAACCACAACACCAAGATCAAGTTTGAATTTCGGTGCCGTCATTTTACTGTTGTTGTTAGGGTTATGCCCAGTTACGAATGGAAAAAAATACTATAAAATCACAGGCCCTAGATATGGCATGGGCACATAAAGAAATTAACGGAGCTTATTGTATATTTGATTATTTTAGAACAACAGTTCAAGGTTGCAATAGAAAATATCAAAATTTTATATGAAAAACTTTTATGAAAAAAAGAAAATGGTTTAGTTAAAAATATCAAAGCTGTGATTGAATACATATTTAAAATAATACACATCTATAATCTATTTGAAAAAATACACATCTACAGTTGCAAACTTCCCAGAGGTGCTATCCAGCACTTTGATTTTTAAAGACTTTGTATTCAGTCTTGCATCTAAACCCTTCAGAATGAAAGTTTTATATCTTCTTTTAATTATAAAATGGTTAAGTAGAACTGTGAATCTGTCATCTCGTGCTGATAAAGGGTAAGATAATATTACTTATCAGACAGATGTTTAAAACAAAAAACTCAGTTTGTTAACATGAAGAGATAATTGTGTCCAGTTTCTGGTACTACCACTCCAGGAGAGGAACAATGAAGTTAATTGAAATTTTGATTTGTGTTTATTAAAATTTTGAATGGTTTGTATTTGATTGGTTATGTTCAGTAGTTGTCTTTGTTGAGTGGTTCAACTTTTTCTTGTTTTTATGTAGATTAGACCGTTGGTTTTCCGTTTGAATGGTTTTACACTAGTAACTTTTGGGGCCCTTTATAGCTTACTGTTCGGTGTGAGCCAAGGCTCCGTGTTGAAGACCGTACTTTGACCTATAATGGTTTACTTTTATAAATTTTGACTTGGATGGAGAGTTGTCTCATTGGCACTCATACCACATCTTCTTATATCTATTTTGTAATTCTTTGTTTGTTATATTTCAATGTATTTCATGAGGGCCTCAGATAAGATTAGTTTTACAGCTAACTGTGCAAGTCTTTTTAAATAAAGAATTATTATTACATGAACAAGTGTGGACACAGATGAATGTGGATAGTATGTTTGGATGTTTGACAGTGTTTTATATGACAAAAGGAGTTCTATGTTTTTCCTATATGGTGTTATTAACTGTGTTGCACGATGACAACCAACCTGAGCATTAGGAGTGTTGTTTATTTAATATTTAGATTTTATGTTCAAGACGGGCATAGAAGAGACACTAATTGCATTAATTACCAAATGATTATGATAGAATATTTTCCAAATCTTTGATTTTGGATACATTTTGTAGCTAGGAGAGCAACACATAATAGGTTCATTTTTTCATGTGATTTTTTTTTTAAATGGGAGATGATATCGGAGAACATGATATCAGGAGGCTGTAACTCAGTGGTTGTCGTTTGTCTATGTGTTACATAATATTTGTTTTTTTCGTTTATTTTGTGTACATAAATGACTATGCGTTATGGGCTTTGCTCATTGTTGAAGGCTGTACGGTGACCCGTAGTTGTTAATTTCTGTGTCATTTTGGTCTGTTGTGGAGAATTTTCTCATTGGCAATCATACCACATCTTTTTTATATGTATTTGCTCACTTTTTGTATGGTTCTATTTATATTACTTTGTGGTGGATTGTCAGTATCATTAGTAAAATATTTTGTTAAAATGTCGAAATTGTTTCTCAGATTAGAAGACATTTATTGGTTATAGTAATGACAATGCCTGACATGATGCTTGGGGCTAGATGAGCTAGAAAGTAAATTTCTGTGTTGTTTTTTTATCAATTCTTTGATAACATCTTCTCCAAAGCTGGCCGAAGCAAAAAAAAGTTTTGACCAATATGAAAATGATATCAACAAAAAAACCTTTGTGAGCATGCTTCAAAGACTCATAACTGCTCCAAAAGTATAATCTGATAGACTTTCAAGCATGTCAAGTGGGTATTATGAAAATCTACTTAATATGTCTAAATATGAAAAAAGTTATAGTATTCAATATGAAAAAGGTATTGCAAAATTATTCTCTTTTCAATTTTTTTTGTTATATGGATACAAATATAAGTGATACCAATACAGTATTTGTTGTGGTATGAAAGTGTAGTAATTAACATTTACTGTAACAATGTTAATTCACACAAATTAAGAAATACGGGTAAACAAATGAATGAAAAATGTTGAATATGTATAATGAAATATAGTTTTAGAAATCAATTGGGCCAGATAGGCCTTATAAATTTTGGTCTTTTTTTTTAACATACTGAATGACCATTTACACTCAGGACCAAGTCATAAGTAGGCAGTACAGATGTATTAAAGCAACCTAGCATCATATTGCTAGTAGCGAGTGTAGCATTGTCGGGTAAATTTGTTCTTTTTTTAAAATTTGGTTAATGGACAAAAAATGTTTGGTTCAAATCATAATAAAATGCTTTTATCTCCTTATTACTTACATTGTACATAGAATGGATACTACCCTGACAAATCCTTATACATAAGAGTTGTCTGTCAAGTCTTTATTTCACAAAGAATGAATTGCATAACAATGAACTGAGCTCAAAGCAAAGCACTTTAATAATACACTTAGACAAAGAGCTCAATCCAGTGATATACTTTGTACTACATGTCCTTCATGAACATCTTATCCACCAAAACCATATCTCACAAACATGCCATACTACATGGTTGGATCAGAAGCCCTGAAAAAGACATGAATTTTATTATCGTATTTTAATTATATATACACAGGTTAAAACTTTCACAAATTTGTGGTGAAATCATTCAGTATCTAGCAACTATCAATCTCTTCATGTACAAATTGATATAGGTTGATTGCCCCTCTGTCGAAATAAGAACATACCTCCACCTAATTTTAGTCAACTGATGAAGAAACATTCAAAACTATAAAATGATATCTAAGACTTGTCTGTGTCTATTTACCATCACCACTGAATCAATAATATAAGTATACATATATACATGTAAGACTAAAATTAAAGTACATATATAAGACAAAACTGACATTTGGTCTTTACTACATCTTCATTCCCCAAGTCGTGTTCAAATCTGACTTCATGATAAAATAAGATTCCATATCTACAACCAATGAAATACCACTCTAATAGACTAGCATTGAAATCCCAGTTTTCTAAAATGGTAGGTGGAACCTAAGACTAAAAAATTTGAAACAATATATTCCAAATAATTCCAATGCATGTATATGTAATAATATAAATTCTCCAAAGTTCACTATATTTTTCCTTTTTTTGTCTTTTGTTCGAGACTGTATATTGACCTCTAGATGTCTTTCAAATAGATCCAGTTTGGTTTGGGTTGATGTTTGATTGTTGTACATGTTATATATCGACGTGAGATTTGTTTATATAAATAACAACTATTTCCTTAAATTCAAATAAAATAGATGCATGAAATTATAGGCAACCATATGCATGTAAATAAAAAAAAGTATTTGCATTTGTTCTGTTGATTGATAGTGGTACATATACATTGTACATGTATGAGGACTGGGTGAAATAACTTATATATAGTTCTGATCAACAGTTTCATGGTAAACATGGTACATAAGTAGTAGCTTGTTTGAAGTTTGCAGCATATTCAACTTTGAACATCTTTTTCAGGTCTGCAAGCCATATAAAAATCTGTATATACATGTATGTGGTATAATTGCCAATGAGACAACTTTCCACAGAGGTTTAAATAACAAAGTAATTATAGGCAGCCATACAGCTTAAAAAAAATGAGAAAAAACAGTCCAGACATGTTACGTATGCAACAATTAAATTAAGAAAAGTAATGGCCTGATTTACAACTTATAAACAACAGGTTTGGAACACCCCAAAAAAAATGTTCTAATGAAGATAAAAAGAAGATGAAGCCTTTTTAACTTATAAAGGGGGATCTGGACAGGACTCATTACATTCGGAACAACTTTTCTAAATGATGGATACATATAAAAATTAAAAAATATGTAATATGATTGCCAATGAGACAATCCACAGAGGTTCAAATGACAAAGCAATAAAAGGCAACCATACAGCCTTCAAAAATGAGGAAAACTGTCCTGACATGAAAAGTATGCATCAATACAATTGAGAAGAGTTAAGGCCTAATTCACTATTCCACTTATAAACAGGTTGGGAACTCTCCCCCCCCCCCCTCAAATAAAAAATAGAGGTGGGGGGGGAAATGTGGCCTTTTTAACTTATAATAGGGGGGATTCATTACCATAGAAAAAAACTTTTCTGAAAGATGATTCCACTTATTTTCAATAAATAATAAAATATTGAAGTCTATCTCAGGCATCTGGGAACAGACTCAACATTAATTCTATACATATATAGTATATTCCAAAATGTGGACAAACCTACATCAAATATTCTACTTGAATGACTTTAGTGGATGAGATAAAGTTACAAAGTCGCAGTGGTTATATACTCCAATGGCAGTCTTTCCTGCTAAAATGTCATGTGTAGAATGTGATATACCATTTTTGGGTCTATATACTGTCCTTTATATTTATTAGGTCATTTTGACACAGCAAAATATATAGAAAATGTTAACTATGATCTGGAAATTGAGTTCTTTTTCGCAAAATAAACCCACTAAAACTAAACTTTGAATGCAAAAGACCCCTAAATGGCTAACAGATATTGCTATAAAGAATAGTCCATGATGATTCTTGTTATTAAAGAGTTCATGAAATGTACACCCATTCTGTCAGTTGAATGGACTAGAATGAGATAGTTATATAAACATAAAGGTTTTTTCAACAGTTGTGGTGTAAATTAAATCAGTTTTATTTTATGGTTGACATATTTAAGTATATATGTAGAACATTGGCTTTTCAACACATTGATATTTTACAATATCGATTATCTATTTATTGTTATATTGTTGGTATTTTTCACCTTCCTAAAACAGTTTTAACGCAACATGAACGCAAGCTTGATAGATCTTGATAGGGTGTCCTCACATATTTTGACGTTGCTGAAAAATTTTGGTTGACATATGTATCCCCTTCTCATCGTTTTTCGTGCTATTAAGAATGCATACTGTCGTCTCAATTTCCATTGAAGAGGCATGCATAGTGCAAATTCATATGACGTACGAAAACATATGATCTGACCATATACATGTATGTATAGGTTATCAGCTTTTCTACACATATCAGCCAGTAAGCCGCAATGAACCTATTATGGCGAGTGAGTGCAGCTAATAAGCTAAAATGAATCAAATTGTGTCCTCAGTGGGGGATATTTTAAGGGATCTATATGAAAAAAACCTGATCATTTGTTTATCGTTCTATTACTGGCTTTTTCACCTCCCTAACTTGGCCTAAGACAGTTTTTACAGACGAAAGCAAGCTTGATAACTACTCCTCACACACATGTATAGATTATCAGCTTTTCTACATGTCATGAATATCGTAAAATGTTAGCCAGTGAGCAGGCCCGCAATGAACCTTTTTAGCAAGTGAGCCCAGCTCATGAGCTGAAATGAATCAAATTGTGTACTCAGTCACAGTTGGTGATATTTTTAAGTTTATCTACACAAAGAAAACCTGCTTATATAAATCTCAGTGGCAGATCCACAACTTTTCATAAAAGGGGGGTGGTCGCTGACTGGCCTAAGGGTCGCCCACTCCCGTCATGCTTCCCCAGTGGCGGATCCGGGGGTTGGAACCCCCCTTTTTTGGATGATCAATGCATTTGAATGGGGACACATAGTTGGAACACCCCCACCCCCCTCACCTACCCTTCGTCCTGAGTTGGGAACCCCCCTTTTATAACATGGCTGGATCCGCCCCTGCTTCCCTATAAAATCAACCAAATTTTCCCCACCCCCTTTATCGTTCTGCGTAATACTGGCTTATATAAATCTGTTTGTCGTTCTGTCACTGGCTTTTTTTAGACTAGAGACTTCATGTGTACAAACCTGACGTCAAACTCGTGTACTATAGAAGAAAAGACAAATAATTTCACATTAAATCCTGTAACATTACATCTAAAGATAATTATAATCCAAATGTAAATTATATTGCGAAGTCAATGGACTAAATTCCCGCGCAAATGTCATCACTGGGATAGACCAAAACGAATTTTAGGTTTATGTATCATTCACATTCCGATCAATTTACTCAGTTAAATAAAATATATGTGTTAACTATTTTTATATTGGTTTTAAATTTAGTTAATCTATCAGAAAAAAGGATTTATTTCTCGCAGACAGCCCTCAATACTATACAGTAACGGAGTATACACCAACACGACACTGAAAACATAATAGTATATGGAATCGTCCAAACGGATTACCTAATATTGATATAGGTGAAATATGTAAATTAAGAATTGTGTACACAGAAATAAGATCAGAAATAAAGCCCTATGTAAGGTGAAAACAATAACACAACTGTATAAAATCATTGTTTATTAAATTTGCTTGCATAAGAACCATGAAGTTAAAATTTATAACGATTACGTTTATCCTGTCAACCCCTTTTCTTCAATGCATCAAGGCTTCCGTTGCTTTACATCGAGCAGCAATTCAACCAATCGGGGAATGTTAAGTTGGGACATACCTCTATTTTTGGAAGCGTGATCTTTACATCGAGGCTTGCGTTGCTTTACACCGAGGCCACAGTAGTTCGACCAATCGGGGAATGTTTATTTGGGGCATGTGACCTATTGAACTGCAGGTTTTATAATATTTTAATCGAAATTGTAGAAAAATGAAATGTTGTTAGTACATACAAAACAGAAAATGATGAATACTTTTAGTAAAAGATAATTTGGATCCGGGTTCTGAGTATTCACATCATTTGTACAACTCTCCTTACTGATGCCATTTTTTGGAATTTCTGTGACCTAAATGGTTCGCGAAAATTAATATTTTATTATATAGTATAGTAATTATTATTATTATTTAAAACAAATATATATATTTTTCTTCCTATAAAAACTACACACACTTTGTAATACATATTTTACATTTGTTATTAACTAAATATTCACATTGATGAATATGGATAAGTGTTGTGTATTTACTATTTATTCATTCATGGAGCAATTACCACCTATTATCAAGAAAACAAAATATGTGGTATTTATCAACTAACACACTTATAATTGGAGTGACAAATATATTTGAAAATTTTGTGTTTCTAAGTATTGTAGCTGATAAGCTGATTTTAATCATCATCTTTTCGATTTCATGTGGATAAATGTAGGACTGTATTAATGAGGAATGATATTTTGGAAATTTATTTTTTTCATTTTTTTTTTTTTTTTATGTAAATTTTTGAAGGACTTTGTGGTAGGTTTGTTTTCTAATCTGTATAAATTAATTTTCAGAATGCTATATATATATATATATATATATTTTTTTTGATGAAGCGAACCCTTTAAAAACTTAGCTCATATTGTCCATTAAAAAATAAATAAATTAAATTCTTGGTGTACATTTTTACTTGGATATGCTGAATCTGTCCAAATCGGGGTCCAAAATAAAAGTCATATGAAACTTCAAACTTGAAAAAAAAGTTGAATATGTTTTGTATACTTGAATGCCAGGCTAAGTTTTAATATAAAGCAAGTGTACATGGACTTTCTTGTAAAAGAAAATCCTTTATATTATCAAAATCTTCATAAATGTACTGCTATTGAATTATTGTCTTCCCAGACACTAATTTGCCGATATTTTCCCGTATGCAATGACCTTAACTTCAACCTCATGTAGAACTTCGGCCAAAGCACAGCGCAAGTGCAAGGGGGAAAAACCGAGATGAAAGAATGTAAACAAACATGCACTGGAAGGTAAATAGTAATAACTGATTCTTAAAGAACAAATATAATACAACAAATCATTTAAAAAATGTTAAGAAAAAGTTTAATTAACAAATGGGAATGCATGGAAAATATAAAAGAAAACACATCATTGCTCTATCGATGCACTTATTTGTCATGTGTTACACATGCTCTGTGTTGATTGTTTATCAATATCACGATCTTGTAAACTTCGGCAACAAACTCGAAAGTGAATAAGCTTGCGATCAACAATCACTAATTGAAATATTATTTGTCGAAAAACACGTTAAAGATACGTAATAAATATAAAAAAAAACGTGCATACAGGACTAAGTTTAGTATATATGCATGCATTGGTTCAATAATTTTGATAACATTAAAATTACAAGAAAATCATTTCAAATGACTTTAAAACTTTGTTTGATTTCAACAAAAATTAAATATATGGGGTTCTTTCATATGCTGAATTGTATTTAGATTTTTGATTTTGGGGCCTTTTAACAAATTGGTCCACATTGAGGTCCAAAGGGTCCAAAATTAAACTTTGTTTGATTTCATCAAAATTAAAATTCTTGGGGTTCTATGATATGCTGAATCTAACTGTGTATTTAGATTTTGGATATTGGGCCATAAAAGGTAAAAGTCCAATTTCAAAATTTTCAGTTCTTAACCACATTTATTCTGTGTCAGAAACCTATTATGTGTCAAATATTTAATCACAATCCAAATTCAGAGCTGTATCAAGTTTGAACGTACATTGTAGTGTCCATACTTGCCTTAACTATTCAGGGTACGACCTCTGGGGTGGTATCAAGCTACACCCGCGGAGCATTTTATTATATTTGGTTAATTGGTTCCTTGCAATGTCTATATGTCCATTAGACAGGTTTCACCTGACCTCGACCTAATTTCATGGATCAGTGATCAAGGTTGAAGCTATGTGATAAGGTCAGTTTCTCAGATAGTGTAATCAGTAGGTCAACTATATTTGGTGTATGGAATGATTGTCAGGTGTACATGTCAGTCTGGCAGGTTTCATCTGACCTTGACCTCATTTTCATGGTTCATTGGTCAATGTTAAGATTTTGTGTTTGGTTTGTTTTTCTAATACTATATGCAATGAGTCAACAATATTTGGTGTATGGAAAGATTTTACTGTGTACATGTCTGACTGTCCAGTAGGTTTCATTTGACCTTGACCTCATTTTCATGGTTCATTGCAATGATAAGTTTTTGTGTTTTGGTCTTTTTATTCTTATACTGTAAATGATAGGTCACCTATATTTGGTGTATGGAGTGATTGTTAAGTGTTTAAGTATGTCTTGCAAGTATTATTTGTCCTTGAACTCATTTTCATGGTTCATTGGTCAGTGTTAAGTTTCAGTAGTTAGGCTCTCTTCTAAGATACAATAAGCAATATGTCATCTATATTTGGTGACTGGAAAGATTGTAAGGTGTACATGTCTGTCTGGCAGTGTTCATCTGACCTTGACCTCATTTTCATGGCTCATTGGTCAACGTTAAGTTTTCCTGATTAAGCCTGTTTTTTAGATACTATAATAATAATAATAATAATAATAATAATAATAATAAATTCTTTATTTAAAGAGGGTAAACACAGTTAGTTACAATTACTAATCTTCCCTGAGGCCCTCATATACAATACATGTAAAAAATAATAAGAGAAAAAAAGCAAACATACAACATATTAACACAATCGTTTAGTCATGATAGCCCATACAGAAAAAATTATAGGATGGCCAACTGCATTGCTCAACTGGCCGCCAGTTGAACTAACAGTTGAGGGCCAGTTGAGGGCTAGCTGGCCATCAGTTGAGCAAATAGTTGAGGGCCAGTTGAGGGCTACCTGGATTTTTGCCATGCAAATTAGGTAGCCCTCAACTATCAATGCTCAACTTTATGCAAATTAGTTGAGCAATGTTGAGAAAATATCATAGTTGAGGGCTAGGTGTCCAACAGTTGAGCAATTAGAGTTGAGGGCTACCTGGCCAACAGTTGAGGACCAGGTCATTAAAAGTTGAGGGCTAGGTGGCCAATAGTTAAGGGCCAGGTCATTAAAAGTTGAGGGCTAGGTCTTTAAAAGTTGAGCGTTATCTGGTAATTGCAAACTGATGACTACACATTGTAGAAAAAATAAATTTAAAATTGTGTATTTTTATAGCCAAAATACTGCTGAAAGATCTCAACTCACAACAGACTACATGAATGCTTTATCCTTGCTTTTTAAAAGTTATCTAGTAAATAAAAATAGATCTCTAGTTTTATACCAAATTCATTATATTAGAATATTCTTATTTTATTAGTAATACTTTCTAAAACAAATTGTCTTAATAATAAAATAAATATGTCTCCTGTCTTACATATTTTGATAATATATAAATTAATGCATAAATATCATGAATATATTGTCTCAATTTTTCTTCACTCTAAAAGTTAAGAAGACACTTTAAATATCACTATTTTCATGATTTTGAACCAAAAGAGCATATACACTTATTCAAAATGGTGGGAAATTCTAATCCAATGTACTTACCAAAAGATGTTTCCAGAAATATGTGTTAAAACATCAATATTCCTAAATCCAATAGTCATGTCATCACAAGAATACACTGCACTGTTCAACATGTTCAATATCAATACAGTTTTTTGTTACTTTTTTTTATCTACATCAATTGTAAAATTCATATTTTATTCCTGATAGCTAGAAGACATCTTTGCTTGCCATGTGCATACTCAAGCTCAGTTCAAATTTTAAATGTTTGAGGTTGTTTAGGGTATTATGACAGTGTGATCCCTTTGAGATTTGCCCCTAATAATAACTGTTAATTACCTCAGTCTTGAATATTTGATATATCTTATAATAAAAGAAATACTGTTTGTTTTTTATCTTTATGTTAAAGTTATAGTTAAGTTAAAATACAGAAAAATGTATAAAAACATGTGCTTCCCTTAATTTTGCCTCAAACTTTGTGTACATAGTTAAATAATACTTCCTGTCCATTTGCACTACTACACAGAGAAAACAGATGGCACATAACATTTTATCACCAGGTCATATTTCTAATTGCTCAACTGTTGCTCAACTATAAAAAAAAATCGTAAGGGTTCCGCGGAACCCAGTGTCTCGCCTACTTTTGCTGTTAATCGCAGGCTCAACAAAAATGAGGAAAAAAAATAATAACAATATTCCTTTCGATACAATCTTTTGATTGTAAGAAGCTTTTGTCCAAGTTTGGTAAAAATCCAGGATAGTTTATTAATCTAATAAATGTTTTAAATCTTTAACTGCAGACTGTATGTAATGTTAACTGGAAGAAAAACTAAGTCCATTTATAAGTAAAATACAGATAAACAGGTACAAAATTTTGACAAAATTTCCTTCTAGATACTAGCTTTTGATCATAAACAAGCTTCTGACCAAGTTTGGTACAAATCCAGGATAGTTTAAGAAAGTTATTATAATTTTAAAAACTTTAACCACAGAGTGAATGTAATGTTGACTGGCAGAAAAACTAAGTCCATTTATAAGTTAAATACGGAAAAAATGGAAATTTGTTTTTTACAAATTTACTTCTGGATACTATCTTATGATCATAAACAAGCTTCTGTCCAAGTTTGGTAGAAATCCAGGATAGTTTAAGAAAGTTATTAAAATTTTAAAAACTTTAACCACAGAGTGAATGTAATGTTTCCTGGCAGAAAAACTAAGTCCATTTATAAGTAAAATACGGAAAAACAGGATTTTTTTTTTACAAAATTTAATTCTGGATACTATCTTATGATGATAAACAAGCTTCTGTCGAAGTTTGGTAGAAATCCAGGTTAGTTTAAGAAAGTTATTAAAATTTTAAAAACTTTAACCACAGAGTGAATGTAATGTTTCCTGGCAGAAAAACTAAGTCCATTTAAAAGTAAAATACGGAAAAACAGGATTTTTTTTTACAAAATTTAATTCTGGATACTATCTTATGATCATAAACAAGCTTCTGTCCAAGTTTGGTAGAAATCCAGTATAGGTTAAGAAAGTTATTAAAATTTCAAAAACTTTAACCACAGAGTGAATATTTGTGGACGCCGCCGCCGACGACGACGCCGACGGAATGTAGGATCGCTATGTCTCGCTTTTTCGACAAAAGTCGAAGGCTCGACAAAAATCAAAGTCTGAATGCTCAACTTTTCCTCAACTACAAAAAATTCAAAGTCTGAATGCTGAACTTTATGAAAACCAAAGATCAATTGCTCAACTTTTTCTCAACTTAATGGCCAGCTTCAGTTGAGGGCCAGTTGAGCGACATCTATCAAACATACAGTGCTTGGCCAGGTTTGAGTTGAGCTAAGATGCTCAACACCTAGCCCTCAACTATTTTGCTTAAAACAGCTAGCCCTCAACTGTCCGCCACATGGCCATCAACTGGCCCTCAACTTTTTTTTCTGTAGGGGAGTTCAATGTACATGTACCATAATTAGAACATATAAAACAGTTACAGATTGCATGTAGTGAATAGATATTATATACAAATCAAAATCATACATTTAAAAAAAAAGAGTAATAGTGGCAATAATTTCAAGACTGAATATTGGGACTGTCTCAAGTGTTGTTTTATAATTTGTTTAAAAGAAAAAGTGTTTTGCACTTTACGCATTTCATATGGTAGTCCGTTCCATAAAACTGATCCAGAATAAGCAAAAGATTTTTTAAACAGTTCAGTTTTTGGCTTAGGAACTATCAAATTACCTTGAGTGACACCCCTTAAAGCATAAGGATTATTAACAGATATAAGTTGAAACTTTTGAAGTAGGTACTGTGGTGCTTCTTTCCGCATACATTTATATAGCAGTAAATATTTGTGGTATTTGATTCTGTTTTCTACTGTCATCCATCCAAGTTCTTTAAATAAGGGGGCTGATGGGGATAAAGGGTCTGCATCAAGAATTAATCTTGCTGCTCTTTTTTGAAGTTTTAATATTTTAACTATCCCTTCATTTTTACACCTCCCCAAACAATACAGCAGTAATCGTTGAGCGGCAGAATATACCCATTAAAGTATGCTTTCCTGGCATTAATATCTAAAAATTTCTTTAATTTAGAAAGAAGGTATATTCTTGATGAAATGCTAGCACAAATTTGATCAATTTGATTTGTCCAGCTAAGTGTGCTGTCAATTTTAACACCTAATAATTTTTCACATGATGAATTTTGTAGTGTTTCCGAATTTATTAGTAAATTTGGTTGAAAAGATTGAGTTGATAACTTCTGACTTGTTCCAGTAACCAAACATTTTGCTTTTTTGGTATTGATGAACATATTATTCATTTTGCACCATTCTTCAACTCTGCATAAATCTTGGACATCATCATGTAAATTTTCTATGTTTTTCCCGGATTTATGAAGAATAACATACACAGTACCAATTTTTCTGCACCAGATGCGCATTTCGACAATCAATGTCTCTTCAGTGATGCTCGAGGCCAAAATATTTGAAAATCCAAAGCTTAATAAAAAGATGAAGAGCTATAAACCAAAAAGGACAAAAAAGTATAGCCAAAGCAGGGCAGGGAATCAGAGCTTTGCATGAGGGAGATACATTCCTTAATTTTAAATAATTTCAAAAATTTTGTAACAGGAAATTTCAATAACACAAAATCCATATTTTCATGCCAGAACCGAAGTACTGGCTACTGGGCTGGTGATACCCTCGGGGACTATCAGTCCACCAGCAGAGGCATCGACCCAGTGGTAGTAATAACATAAACGGTACCAATTTTTCTACACCAGATGCGCATTTCGACAATCAATGTCTCTTCAGTGATGCTCGAGGCCAAAATATTTGAAAATCCAAAGCTTAATAAAAAGATGAAGAGCTATAAACCAAAAAGGACAAAAAAGTATAGCCAAAGCAGGGCAGGAATCAGAGCTTTGCATGAGGGAGATACATTCCTTAATTTTAAATAATTTCAAAAATTTTGTAACAGGAAATTTCAATAACACAAAATCCGTATTTTCATGCCAGAACCAAAGTACTGGCTACTGGGCTGGTGATACCCTCGGGGACTATCAGTCCACCAGCAGAGGCATCGACCCAGTGGTAGTAATAACATAAACGGTACCAATTTTTCTGCACCAGATGCGCATTTAGACAATCAATGTCTCTTCAGTGATGCTCGAGGCCAAAATATTTGAAAATCCAAAGCTTAATAAAAAGATGAAGAGCTATAAACCAAAAAGGACAAAAAAGTATAGCCAAAGCAGGGCAGGGAATCAGAGCTTTGCATGAGGGAGATACATTCCTTAATTTTAAATAATTTCAAAAATTTTGTAACAGGAAATTTCAATAACACAAAATCCGTATTTTCATGCCAGAACCGAAGTACTGGCTACTGGGCTGGTGATACCCTCGGGGACTATCAGTCCACCAGCAGAGGCATCGACCCAGTGGTAGTAATAACATAAACGGTACCAATTTTTCTGCACCAGATGCGCATTTCGACAATCAATGTCTCTTCAGTGATACTCGAGGCCAAAATATTTGAAAATCCAAAGCTTAATAAAAAAATGAAGAGCTATAAACCAAAAAGGACAAAAAAGTATAGCCAAAGCAGGGCAGGGAATCAGAGCTTTGCATGAGGGAGATACATTCCTTAATTTTAAATGAAGAGTAGTATCAACAGCATACAAGTCTGTTTTACCATTTTTAGTGCAAAGGGGAAGGTCATTTATAAATAAGACAAATAATAAAGGACCTTGTATAGATCCTTGGGGGACACCAAATTTCACATCTTTTTTATCAGAATTAACATTGCAAATGTTTACTTGCTGTGTTATATTACTTAGGTATGACCTGAAAAAACCTACTGCAGACTCACTGAATTTGTAAATAGCAAGCTTTAAGCAAAGAATGTCATGATCTACAAGATCAAATGCTTTTTTGAAGTCCAGCAGTATTGCTAGGTTTAAATTACCATCATTCATTTCTTGCAGCCATTTGTCAATGATATCAATAAGTGCAGTTTGACAAGAATGATGTGGCCTGAAACCTGATTGTGTAGGATGTAAAAGTTTGAATTTAGACAAGTACTTGTACATGTTATTTGAGACATGCCTTTCTAATACTTTTGATAGAGATGGAAGAACAGATATTGGTCTGTAATTTGTTGCTAAAACTTTGTCACCATCTTTGTAAACTGGTGTTACCTTAGCATTTTTCAGTAATGAAGGATATATACCAGTATCTATCATTCTGCTGAATATATATGTGAGAGGAGTGGCAATATATGGGGCACTTATTTTAAGGATTTGGGGTGCAATATTATCAGTTCCTGATGATTTATTTACATCAAGTTTGGTTAACTCATCAAATAGCTCATTTATCTTTATTGGTGGTATGGTAAATTTCTCATGTTTTTGTTGTTTTAATTGATTATTAATGAATGTGCTAAGATTATTGAAATCTGCCTTGTCAACAGATGTAATGTCTCTTTGCTCTCTTAGTTTTTCAGCACAGGAAGTAAAAAAGTTATTAAAAGTATCTGCTATAGATTTTTTATTATTTGTTTGTTCTCATCTGTAGCTAACTCATGTGGGGATTTTTTTACCTTAGGGTTCAGGCTATATATGAAGGCATTTCCATAAAGATTTTGAGTCATTAGAGTCTTTTTACCATGTTTTTATAATAATTCTTTTTGAATTCTCTATTATTTGTTTAGTTTTATTTCTCCAAAATCTATATTAACTCCACAATCCAAGTGCATTATATTTATCCCTCATGTTCCTAGCATACATAATTTCACTATTATACCAATCAGGTTGCCTATCCTTTTTAACTCTCTTTTCAACAACAGGAGCATGTTTATCTCGGGTATTACATCTATGGTTCAACATATCATAAAATAATTGGAGACAGACAGAAGGATTGTCTTCAAATTCAATTTTATAAAAAGGTGTACTTTGTAGGTCTAATAGAAATTCATTTTGGTCAAATTTTTTGAAATTCCTGTATGTGATTGTACTGTGTGTACACTGAAATGCAGTCAACTTTAGCGTTTGATAGTTAATTCCTGTATGTGATTGTACTGTGTGTACACTGAAATGCAGTCAACTTTAGCGTTTGACAGTTCATTGATTACATTCTGGCGTATCACAAACAAACAACTTGTAACGTCTCATTTCATTGGCCGAAAGATTCAAAATACAACAACAATCGTAGTGTGCACGTGAATTGACACAGGTGACTGACTATGGAATGTACTATGTTACTACGAACGTAAAAGCAAGGGTTTGACAATGTATAGTTTACAAATCTTTGGTCAAAAGAATTAAATAAGTGTTTTGTGAATTTCAAATAGTTGTGTCGAAATATTATACTGCAGCAACATAATTATCTTGTACCGCATTATGAAAAATATAAGGATAAAATAAAATGCATGTGCCGCTTTTATACGGATGATTAAGGAACCACTTTTAATTTCTTTCAATGTCGTAGTTACTTATAATAAGGATCTCATAATACTGATCCATTACAATAATTACAATAATTTATGATGGGTTGCACATTCCTCTTTTAGTGTTTTCATGCTATAAAACGAACATGTATACAGAACGTTACACAGTAGCTAAGCGTTTGGTCATTCAGAAATTACGTATCATAAACGGAGCAAATTGTCCCCGAAATATAGTAACAAAACAACAATAATCGTATCATTTGTACACGTGAATGAAGACGTAGTATGCAATGTACTATCATGGTCACCACGAAATTCAAATGAATTCAGTGAAGGCATGTTGGTGTAAAAAGGATTGAAATGTTACATCGACGAAGATTTTTTCTTTTGTATGTGTGGAACTAAAAAAATAAATAAATACTTGTGAGAAATATCGTAGTTTATAAGGAACAATATATATGTACTGTTTTCGATTTTAATTGGCTGAAAACTTATCTTTTAATTTCATACCGTAAGAATAGTGATTTGCATAACATTGTTGAACTGTCCGCCAAAGTGACGTGTAGTATGCATGCGTATTTAAAATGGAATACAAAATCATACAAGTAAGATAAACCAAGGACGTATAACTAACAATATACGTCCTTGGATAAACTGATAAACGAAATATTAAGAAATTATTAATAAGGATGACTGAATGCATGTACAAGAAGGGACCCACCTTTTTATCAATACATTTAATGAATAAACACGCTTTTAAAACTGATTGTTTTCTATGTAACTATTTAAATATTTACAATATATAATTTACGTTCGTTTTCAACCGAGAATAGCAAAACAGTTAGTTATAAAATTCATTAAGTATATCGCTGGAGTTTATAAAGTACATTTCCTTCCACTGTGCCATGGTTTGCCATCTCCATTTTTCTCTAAACAAAGTATGGTTGGTTACATGTTCTGAATTTACTTAGAATTTCGGGATTTTTGTCTCAAAATTAAGTAAAAAGAATCAGAAAAAAATCACACTATTCTTAGTTGAATACCTAAAACTTGCGAAAGATATGAAAAGGCAGGATGAGCAACTTGGCAAAAAAGGCCGGATGACGATTTATGTAAAAAACATCCGGACAAACTTATAAAAAAAGGCAGGACCAAATAGACTTAAAAATAAAAAGACAGGACAGAGATTACAACCAAAAAAAAAGAACAAAATGTTTCATCCAAGGCCCCACTCCCATCAAAATAAAATGGTAGCTTTCTTAATCCAGAACCAACTGAGAGGAGACAGTTGAATTAAATATTTCGATGTGAAACCTGTTAAGATTTTAAAGTTTAAAATTTCACTATGGCACAAAATTATGAATTCAATGAATTTTACATGCACATGTATATAAAAGCTAGAATTGCTATGGGATAATCAAGAACACAATCATGTACGTGAATTCGACGATGGAAGGTTATAACAACCTTGACCGGTTACGTGAATACTGATCAGTCCATTCAACTTATAGTACGCGTGTTCTATTTTCGCAGGTGTGAGGTCGAAGGTTTGAATTGACCAATGAAAACGATCGTTCCTTTACGAGTTAATCTAATTGATTACGTCGCACTACCTTTCGCTAAGCTTGGTCGCATTTCAGTATATTCTTTTTGTCGATCTTTATTAACTTCTTTCCTTGTTAAACAAATAGGATAATGGTCACTAATTGCATATTTACAGACATGTGATTCCTGTACCTTATCTAGATTACTGACAGAGATATGATCAATCAATGTACTATAAGCAATATAGGTCAACTAAATCTGATGCATGGAATGATGTAAGGTGTACATGTCTGTCCTGCAAGGATCATCTGACCTTGATCTCACTCATTTTCATAGTGCATTGATCAATATAAAGTTTTCATTGTTGGTATGTTTCTTGTATACTATAAGCAATAGGTCAACTACATTTTGTGTATGGAATGATTGTAAGGTGTACATGTATTCCTGGCTTGGTTTATCTGACCTTGGCCTCATTTTCTTAGATCATGTTAAGTTTATGTGATACTTGTAGTAAAACTTTATATTTAGGACTGTCAGAATGAAATCAATGATCAGCAAAGCAGATAAGACATTTCAGCTTGTGCACTCTTGTTTTATTGCAAGATATGATTTCTGTATACTAGCAAATGGTTGCAGCAATTTCTTGGAGCAAACTGCATGCATGCAAGACTAACATTATGCTCATCACAAGCTTGCACCAAACAAAACTTTAAAATTTTCGATTGCAATATGCTCATAGCAACCTCGTAGATGATAATGTAACTTTCTGCATGCATGCGCTAGCAAACTTCAAGCATGACATTGAATGCAAAATAGTAGTACATATGATTAAAATTCAGATGTAAAATTTAATCTAATGACTGAAGCCTGAAATATACCTTTGAGTACTGTGATTGACCAGTTTTGGTTGGTCAAGCTGTTATACACCCATAGAACTATCATTAAGTTAAATAGAGCAGTTAGTATATGAGTACTTAATTGAGACAAAAATATCAAGCAAAGTCAATGGAGCATGATAATTAGATCTGAGTGACATATTTTTATACGACCGCAAAAATTTTTGTGGTCGTATATTATTATGACGTTGGCGTCGTCGTCGTCGTCGTCGTCGTCGTCGTCCGGCGTCGTCGTCGTCGTCCGAAGACACATTGGTTTTCGCACTCTAACTTTAGTTTAAGTAAATGGATCTCTAGGAAATTTTACCATAAGGTTCAATACCACAAAAGGAAGGTTGGGATTGATTTTGGGGGTTATGGTACCAACAGTTAAGGAACTAGGGGCCAAAAGGGGCCAAAATAAGCATTTTGTAACTTCCAGACAATAACTTGTGTAAGTGTATGGATCTCTCTGACATTGTACCACAAGGTTCCATATCACAAAGGGAATGCTGGGATTGATTTTGGGGGTAATTGCCTCAAAATTTTAGGAATTAGGGGCCAAAAAAGGGGCAAAAAATAAGCATTTTTCTAGTTTCAGGACAATAACTTGTGTGTAAGTGTATGGATCTTTCTGAAATTGTACTACAAGGTTCCATATCACAAAGGGAAAGCTGGAATTGAGTTTGGGGGTAATTGCCTAAACGTTTAGGAATTAGGGGCCAAAAGGGGCCAAAATAAGAATTTTCAAGTTTCAGACAATAACTTGTGTTTAAGTGTATGGATCTCTCTGAAATTGTACTGCAAGGTACCATACCTCATTGAAGGCTGGGATTGAGTTTGGGGGTGATGAATCATAAGGGGGTTCAAAAAATTGGGGGGGGGGATTTTTTTTCCCCTTTTCTTCCTTTTTTTCCTTTTTTTTTTTTCTTTAAAATTTTCCATTTTAAGTTGGTTATTTCTGATTTATATTTAAAAGCAAATAATAATGATATGGCAGGAGATACACACCAAACAGGATGTGTAAATTATTATATAATAAGAAATTTTCAATTGCACAGTATTGCGCAATAGCAAGAAATCTTCAATTGCACAGTATTGCGCAATAGCAAGAAATATCCAATAGCACAATATTGCACAATAGGAAGAAATTGTCAATTGTACAGTATTGCACAATAGCAAGAAATATTCAATTGCACAGTATTGCGCAATTGCAAGAAATATTTAATTGCACAGTATTGTGCAAAAGAAAATTCTTTGTATAAATTGCTTATTTCTTGACCAATTTCAATGGGGTTTTCTTCTTGAATTCTTGGGGTTCTTTACTATGCTGAATCTAACCGTGTATTAAGTTTTTGGATTTTGGGCCCCGTTTTTAAATTGGTCCACATTGAGGTCCAAAGGGTCCAAAATTAAACTTTGTTTGATTTCATCAAAATTGAATTATTGGGGTTCTTTGATATGCGAATCTAACCGTGTATTTAGATTCTTAATTTTTGGTCCCGTTTTCAAATTGGTCTACATTAAAGTCCAAAGGGTCCAATATTAAACTTAGTTTGATTTTAACAAAATTGAATTCTTAGGGTTCTTTGATATGCTGAATCTAATCATGTATTTAGATTTTTGATTATGGGCCCAGTTTTCAAGTTGGTCCAAATTGGGGTCCAAAATTAAACTTTGTTTGATTTCAACAAAAATTGAATATATGGGGTTCTTTGATATGCTGAATCTAACCATGTATTTAGATTCTTAATTTTTGGTCCCGTTTTCAAATTGGTCTACATTAAGGTCCAAAGGGTCCAAAATTAAACTTAATTTGATTTTAACAAAATTGAATTCTTAGGGTTCTTTGATATGCTGAATCTAAACATGTCTTTAAATTTTGATTATGGGCCCAGTTTTCAAGTTGGTCCAAATCGGGTCCAAAATTAAACTTTCTTTGATTTCAACAAAATTGAATATATTGGGTTCTTTGATATGCTGAAATCTAACCATGTATTTAGATTTTTGATTTTGGGCCCCATTATCAACTTTGTCCACATTGAGGTCAAAAGGGTCCAAAATTAAACTTTGTTTGATTTCAACAAAATTGAATATATGGGGTTCTTTGATATGCTGAATCTAACCATGTATTTAGATTTTGGATATTGGACCATAATAGGTGAATGTCCAATTTAAAATTTTAAGTTCTTAGACCACATTCATTCTGTGTCAGAAACCTATGCTGTGTCAAATATTTAATCACAATCCAAATTCAGAGCTGTATCAAGCTTGAATGTTGTGTCCATACTTGCCCCAACTATTCAGGGTTCGACCTCTGCGGTCGTATCAAGCTGCGCCCTGCAGAGCATTTTATTAATAAAAGGTTGTTATACTCAAATAGATGCACCATTAAACAAGATTATGGAATCATAATTTTCTTTTTACTTTAAAACTGATTTTTGACTTAATAAAGTTTAAGAGCCAGTTAATCATGAAATAGGAGTTATATTTATGTGATCCTCATCTTCAGTCCCTGTCTTCTCCAAGATGCAGACACCCCAAATTATATAGTGTTTATCAATCAGATCTAGACAAGCTGGTGCGTCTTATATCCAACACAACGAATTTGTACATTTTTATACCCCATGCAATGACTTTTTTATGAATGATTTTAAAGTATAACCCTTTGTCTATGATTTTGTTATTATAAACTTTTAAATTATGCATGTTCTGAAGTTTCAGCCATTTGGTATGTTTATGTAACAGTTGTACTTTTCTACGGAATTCTCCAGACAAGCGCATTGACACTCAAATTTCCATGTGTGTGCATTTCGCAATAATTAACCTACATACCGATTCTTTCTAGTTAAGTTTGAGACAAACAATAAGAAATATTTTTGTTATACGACCGCAAAATTTTTTGCTTTCGTATTATGTTATGGTGATGTCTGCCTCATCATTCTAAGACATTTTGGTTCGCAGACAATAACTTGAGTATAAGTGGATAGATCTCTATGAAATTTTAGCACAAGGTTCCATACCACAGTAGGAAGGTTTGGATTGATTTTGGGGGTTATTGTCATAGCTGTTTTGTAATAAAGGGCCACAAAGGGGCCAAAAACCAGCATTTTTCTGGTTCATAGACAATAACTTGGTTCACAGACAATAACTTGAGTATAAGTATATGGATCTCTTATTAAATTTTAGGAAAAGGTTACATACCACAATAGGAGGGTTTGGATTGATTTTGGGGGTTATTGTCGTAGCTGTTTTGTAATTAGGGGCCAAAAACAAGCATTTTTCTGGTTCACAGACAATAACTTGAGTATAAGTGTATGAATCTCTATGAAATTTTAGCACAAGGTTCCATGTTTCAAAAGGAATGTTGGGATCATGGCCCAAACTGTTAAATAATAAAGGGGAGAAAAAGGGCCAAAAAACTAGGATTTTCTGGTTTCTGGACAATAACTTGAGTATAAGTCTATGGATTGCTATTTAATTTTGCCACAAGGTGTTATACTATAAAAGGAAGTTTGGGATTGATTTAAGGGGTTTTGTTAAGTGTTTAGTTAAAAGGGGCCAAAAACAATACTTTTGTAATTCTTTGTATACATTGCTTATTTCTTGACCAATTTCAATGGGGTTTAATTCAAAGTCTTGAATTCTTGGAGTTTTTTTAATATGCTGAACATAACCTGGTATTTAGAATTTAGATTTTGGGCCCTGTGTTTTAATTCAATCATATAAGTCTGTAAAAAGTAAGATAACAAAAATACCGAACTCCAAGGAAAATTTAAAACGGAAAGTCCTTAGTCAAATGGCAAAATCAAACAAATGGAAAACAACTGTCATATTCCTGACTTGGTACAGGCATTTCCTTATGTAGAAGATGGTATATAATGCTATATTTTAAGCATATTTCCTTAATTTTGATAAACCAACTATGACTGTTTTTAGTTGTAATTGTCTTTTCGCTAGCTGCCATTCAATTGATTTCCAATTAGCTCTTGTTAAATTACCAACTAGATTAATAGTCTTAATATGGATTTCAGCTTCAATAGAATGTTGACCAGACAAAGTATAAACTGCAGTGTCAGCTACATTATTATTTAAAGACAAAATTTGTTTAATCCATTTTTTGTATTGAATAGAAATATTGTTCAGTGTTTTACCTTTCGGTAATAAAATTTTCAAACCATAGTTTAATATTGGCAGAATACATGTCCTTATTAGAGAGATTGATGTAACTGTCTAAACCATTTTCTCCATGGAGGCCTGTACCCATTAGGCTGTACATTGCTCTTTGTGCTTTCTTTATGTTTTCATTAACAGTGTCTGCAGAGTCTTTATCAGATTTTGAATTCCTATATGGGAGGCGGTGGAGACAATTGGCATGTCATTTCCATTTAATTTCCAAAAACCATCTTCAATCTCTAAAAAGACGAGTGCAACATCATCCGCACAGCAGTTAATGTTTCCGACACTTCCACCAAAACCTGATGTACTTAGAATATTGAGCAGTGGACAGTAGATCTTGTTTAAGTCAGCGTTGACAGCACCTCCTTGACGGACCCTTTGCTCAATAGTAAAGATTTGTTTTGATATTTGATTGTTGTCCCCAGCATTGCAGGGGACATAGAAACACCGGGTGTTCATCCATCCGGTCTTGTTAGCGCTCTCACATGTACAATTTTTGCAAGATTTTTATGAAACTCATATCATAGGTTTATATCAGCAATGTCTTGGACAAGTTCGAAAATCAGTGCCGATCAATTATTTTTAAAATTGGAAACATTAATTATAGGGAAAATTGCATCGTTAGCGCTCTCATTTGTACAATTCTTGCCAGATTTTTATGAAACTTAAATCATAGGTTTATATTAGCAATGTCTTTGACGAGATCGAAAATCAGTGCTGATCAATAATTTTTAAAAGAGTTATGCCCCTTGGAAATATTAATTATATGGAAAATTGCATTGTAAGCGCTCTCATGTGTACAATTATTGCCAGAATTTTATGAAACTTATATCAATGGTTTATATCAGCAATGTCTTTGACACTTTCGAAAATAAGTGCTGATCAAATATTTTTAACGAGTTATGCCCCTTGGAAATATTAATTATAATGGAAATCACATTGCATTTGCTCTGAAGCCCTCATTTCTCTAAGATATTATTAAAAAGTTTTAAAGAACAAAAAAAAAGTGCCTTTTTTATACGCCCGTTTACGGGACGTATTATGGTATACCGTTGACCGTCTGTCTGTCCGTCTGTCCGTCAATCCGTCCGTCCATCGTCAACATGTCGGACATTAATTCAAAAACGCTTTAACCAATATGCATGAAACTTTGGTGAATTGTTTATTTTTATTGACATGAGCTCCCTTTCGTTTTTTATAAATTTCAGATTTACCATTTCCGAGTTTTAGGGTTTTATTCAATAAAAAAGGGGGGATTTTCCAGTTTTCAGACAATTACTCAAAAACAATTTCACCAATTTGCATGAAACTTTTGAGAATTGTTCATATCTATTGACTTGAGCTCCCTTTCGTTTTTTTTATAAATTTCGGATTTACCGTTTTCGAGTTTTGGGGTTTTATTCATTAAAAAATTTCAGATTTACCGTGATTTTCCAGTTTTCTGACAATAACTCAAAAACAATTTCACCAATTTGCAAGAATCTTTGGTGAATTGTTTATTTCTATCGACATGAGCTCCCTTTTGATTTTTATAAATTTCAGACTATACTTGTCCGATTTATGGGGTTTTATTCATTACAAAAAGGGGGATTTTCCAGTTTTCAGACAATAACTCAAAAATGCTTTCAGCATTTTTTATGAAACTTTGGTAAATTGTTTATATCTATTTTTGTAAGTTCCCTTTTGATTTTTATAAATTTTCGATTTTACGTTTCCGAGTTATAAGATTTTATTTGTTTATAGTCTGACAACAGATTTACTAAGTATTGCGCAACAGCACAGTGTATTGCACAACAGCAAGAAATCTTTCATATAACCAATTTCAAGTCCTTGACTACATTTATTCAGAAACATATAATATATCAAATATTTAATTACAATCCAAATTCAGACCTGTATCAAGCTTGAATATTGTGTCCATTTTTGCCCCAACTGTACAGGGTTGGACCTCTGCAGGTGTATCCAGCTGCGCTCAGCGAAGCAGTTTATTAGTTATTGCCCTGGTACCTTGGATAGATAAAATATGTGCAACGTGGGGGACATTGGAACTCTGTTCTTTTATTCCATTTGATACATGAAGAAACATTTTCATATAAATTATTCAACAGAAATATGGATTGTTCCGAAAAGTCTATTAAAACATACAGCAGATCAAATTAGCATGTACCACAGCATCAAAAGCTGACAAAATGCCATTGAATAAAGTTATGTAAACTGGAAGTTTATGAATAGTTCACAGATCAGTGGTGAAGTGCCCTCAGTGAAGCCTTTTGCAGCGGATTTTATAAATTTGAATTTTAGGATATTCTTTTCTATAATTTTTGAGTGAGTTGGAGTAAAAGTTATTCCCCTATAACAGTCCATTATTTACGGTTTGCCATTTGAATTTCTCATTGGTCAAGAATTAATTCTATTTATAACAACCAATGAAAACACGTAAATCTACAGACCGTGCGAGGGCTCCTTTATAGCCAGCCAAGGTCGTTAAACACTCCAGTAGGGGTATGTTATCTACTACAAAATACTGAGATCAAATTATGAATGAAACTTTTTAGAGTTTTTAATAACGTTAAGTTAACTTGAAGTTAAGATAAACTACGATGACAGATTGTCAATCAACGAGCCTGTTTCAAGTTTAATGGCGAGTTGAAAATGCAGTTGCAGTTATATTCAAAAAAATTGTCAAACTGTTCCCCACTTGGTTCCCGGGATGTCGGCAGCCACATTTCCTCTTTGAAAAGCCCCTGCCTGAAACTTATCCCCAACTAGTCACATCCTGAAATTTATTAAATTTTATTTAAACCGCCTGTCGAAGACGGTCCTTTCAAATTTTAAGTTTGACTACAATTTTTATACGACCGCAAAAATTTTTGTGGTCGTATATAATGGGGTTTTATTCTTGAATTCTTGGGGTTCTTTAATATGCTGAATCTAACCGTGTATTAAGTTTTGGATTTTGGGCCCTGTTTTTAATTGGTCCACATTGAGGTCCAAAGGGTCCAAAATTAAACTTTGTTTGATTTCATCAAAATTGAATTATTGGGGTTCTTTGATATGCCAAATCTAACCGTGTATTTAGATTCTTAATTTTTGGTCCCGTTTTCAAATTGGTGTACATTAAGGTCCAAAGGGTCCAAAATTAAACTTAGTTTGATTTTAACAAAATTGAATTCTTAGGGTTCTTTGATATGCTGAATCTAATCATGTATTTAGATTTTTGATTATGGGCCCAGTTTTCAAGTTGGTCCAAATTGGGGTCCAAAATTAAACTTTGTTTGATTTCAACAAAATTGAATATATTGGGTTCTTAAATATGCTGAATCTAACCATGTATTTAGATTTTTGATTTTTGGGCCCCATTATCAACTTTGTCCACATTGAGGTCAAAAGGGTCCAAAATAAAACTTTGTTTGATTTCAACAAAAATTGAATATATGGGGTTCTTTGATATGCTGAATCTAACCGTGTATTTAGATTCTTAATTTTTGGTCCCGTTTTCAAATTGGTATACATTAAGGTCCAAAGGGTCCAAAATTAAACTTAGTTTGATTTTAAGAAAAATTGAATTCTTAGGGTTCTTTGATATGCTGAATCTAATCATGTATTTAGATTTTTGATTATGGGCCCAGTTTTCAAGTTGGTCCAAATTGGGGTCCAAAATTAAACTTTGTTTGATTTCAACAAAAATTGAATATATGGGGTTCTTTGATATGCTGAATCTATCCATGTATTTAGATTTTTGATTTTTGGGCCCCGTTATCAACTTTGTCCACATTGAGGTCAAAAGGGTCCAAAATTAAACTTTGTTTGATTTCATCAAAATTGAACTCTTAGGGTTCTTTATATGCTGAATCTAACCATGTATTTAGATTTTGGATATTGGACCATTGTATCAAGCTTGAATGTTGTGTCCATCCTTGCCCCATCAATAGGATCTGGTACCAATAGATAAAAGTTCTAGGCTCAGGTAGATGCACACAAAAACATAGAAAAAAAGAAAGGAAACATGACCCCCCCCAAGATCATCTGGCGTCATCATTATTGTCAGAGGCTTCAACATTCATCTACAGATGTAATGTATACAAAAAAACAAGGAGTTTCCAGAAATTCGTGATTGAAAATATGTTTATTGTCATGGCATTCAGTTCTATAATTAAAGTGCATTGAATAACAACATCAGTATTATTCAATTGGGAGTGTTTTTTTTCAAGTTATATTCATTGAGCTGTTATCATGATTATGGCTCTGCTCAGCAGCTAGAAATTGTTTTACATTCACTGATGGTTTTCCTTTCAGTAATCAATAATGTCATCAAGTTTATTGGTCGGTTTGTTCATATTTGTTGTTTAATATATAATGTTGAATAAATGCAATGACAAATAATCAGCCACATTTCACTTTGTTTGTTGTTTATATAATACTTATGAAAGAAGGAAACAAAACAAAATCCAGTAGCTCTATAATCATTGCACACATTGAATATGCAGTAATGCTTAAAAATGAAATTTACAGAGTATATGAAATCACAGGGCTATTAACTAACTTGCAACTTAGATTAGTTAACTGAGAATATATGGCATAGAAATATTTTTACTGAGAATTCACACAAAAATGTCATAGCTAGAAAGTTATTTACTAACAAATTAAGAACTTGGGAGTCTCAGAATTTGATCTTAGAAACACCATAATAGCTGTAAACATTTTGTGTTTGAGATAACTGCTTATAATAGTATACTTAGAAAAAATTAGAATAAATGACTCTGAAAAAGTTTTACTGAGAATTCACAAATTGATTTTGATTAAAATTAAAGAATAATATGTAATCATGAAATAGCTATATTGATGATTTTTCCTGGCATACTTCTCAGACTGCTTAATGCTTTATTACTTTGTAACTGTTTTGATCAACTGTAAGATTTAAATCTAATTTCCGAGTGGTACTTTTTGTTAAATTTTTGCAATAAATGAATGTAATGAAAATTATTTTATTAGACCATTTCTATAGATCTATCATTGTTAGAGCTAGTTTTAAAGACCAGAAGAAAATGTATATAAAGTAAATGGTCTATCATGAATCTAGTATATTGACTTCTTATTCCTGTCTACATACATTTTGACATATTGCCATTGTTAATTAAATCCTTTCATATAAATTGATCTTTCACTATGGTTGTATTGGTGTTAATTTTGCTCTCTAATTTTAAATAGACTTATTTTATATATATAAATATGGATCTTGTCTGTATACCAGCTTTGATTATTTGGAATATCTACTAATTTTCACTTCTTCATACTACATTTGTATGAACATCAAGATTATTCTCCTTAAATCTGTACAGGGAAGTTTTATTGTTGATGTTCACCCCTTATGTATCTAGTGTTAAATTAGGTATTTATATGACAGACCTTTCTTGGTATTCCTAATTATTGGAAGATTTTATATAGACAGAAGTAGTATACCTAAAACGACAAAGTTATTTTTCATTTACCTGTATATATTATGAAAACCGGTTTTTTCAAAAGTGATTATTTTCTAAGGGTTAAATATTTCGCGGTGGTGTCTTGCCATGGCTTTGTTTGGACTTGTTTGTTTGCTTTTTGGCCTTGAATGTTTGTCCCTAATATTTTATTAACTATGTATTTACTTTGAGGTATCACAGATTGAATTTATTCGTTCATAGTGTGTTAATTTACTTTTTTTGATTGAGTTCAGCCTTCCAATTGATATTTTATCATGTGTTTTTCTATGTTGTGATGTTATACTATTGTTTCAGAAAAAGGGAGAAGGTTTGGTACCATTAAAACGTTTAATCCCGCTGCAAATGTTTGCACCTGTCCTAAGTCAGGAATCTGATGTACAGTAGTTGTCGTTTGTTTATGTAATTTATACATGTTTCTCGTTTCTCGTTTTTTATATAGACTAGACCGTTGGTTTACCCGTTTGAATGGTTTTACACTAGTAATTTTGGGGCCCTTTATAGCTTGTTGTTCGGTGTGAGCCAAGGCTCCGTGTTGAAGGCTGTTCATTGACCTATAATGGTTTACTTTTATAAATTGTTATTTGGATGGAGAGTTGTCTCATTGGCACTCACACCACATCTTCCTATATCTATTATATATCAAACAGTAGATCTACACATTAGTTTTGTATTACAGAATATATCTATGCTTGGTCTAATTGTGTACTTATCCAGTTATTTTGGCAGTTTTTATACGACCGCAAAAATATATGACAATTTTGTGGTCATATAATGTTATGTCGTCATCGTTGTCCGAAGACATTTGGTTTCCAGACAATAACTTGAGTATAATTATATTGATCTTTATGAAATTGAACCACAAGGTTCCATACCACAAAAGAAAAGATGGGATTGATTTTGGGGGTTATTGTCCTAACTGTTTAGGAATTAGGGGGAAAAAGGGGCCAACAACAAGCATTTTTCTTGTTTCCCGTCAATTAAACTTGAGTATAAGTCTGTCGATCTCTATGAAATTGTACTACAAGGTTCCATACCTCAAAAAGAAGGTTAGGATTGATTTTGGGGTTATGGTCCAAACAGTTAAGTAAAAAAGAGCTAAAAACAATACTTTTCTAAAACCTTTGTATAAATTGCTTATTTCTTGACCAATATCAATGGGGTTTAATTCAGAGTTCTTAAATATGCTAAATCTAACAATGTATTTCGATTTTGGATTTTGGGACCTGTTTTTAAAATTGGTCTATATTGAGGTCCAAAGGGTCCAAAATTTAACTTTGTTTGATTTCATCAAAAATTGAATTATCTCACCAGGGTTCTTTGATATGCCGAAACTAACTGTGTATTTGGATTTTTAATTTTGGTGCCCATTTTAAAATTGGCCCAAATTAAGGTCCAAAGGGTCCAACATTAAACTTACTTTAATTTTTTTTTAAATTGAATTCTTGGGGTACTTTAATATGCGGAATCTAACCCTTTATTTAGATTTTTGATTTTGGGCCCAGTTTCCAAATTGGTTCACAATAATGTCCAAAGGGTCCAAAATTAAACTTAGTTTTTTTGGTATTTTTTTAACAAAAAATGAATTCAAGGCGTTCTTTCATATGCTGAATCTAAACATGTATTTAGATATTTATAAGGCCGCAAAATTTTTGCCTTCATATTATGTTATGGCGATGTCTGCATCGTCGTCCGAAGACATTTTGGTTCACAGACTTGAGTATAAGTGTATGGATCGCTATGAAATTTTAGCGCAAGGTTCCATACTAGTAACAATAGGAAGGCTGGGATTGATTTTAGGGGTTTATGATTGTTGTAGCTGTTTTGGAATTAGGTGCCAAAAAGGGGCCAAAAAAAAAGCATTTTTTCTGTTTCGCAGATAATAACTTTAGTATAAGTGTATGGATCTCTATGAAATTTTAGCACAAGGTTCCATACCAAAATAGGAAGGTTGGGATTAATTTTGGGGGTTATTGTCATAGCTGTTTTGTAATTAGGGGCCAAAAACAAGCATTTTTCTTGTTTCATGACATTAACTTGTGTATAAGAAAATGGATCTCTATAAAATTGAATCACAATTCGTTCCATACTTCAACAGGAAGGTTGGGATTGATTTTGGGGGTCATGGCCCAAACCGTTTAGGAATAAGGGGTCGAAAAGGTGCCAAAAAACTAGGAATTGTTCTGGTTTCAAGACAATAACTTGAGTATAAGTCTATGGATTGCTATTTTATTGTGCCACAAGGTGTAATACCATAAAAGAAAGGTTGGGATTGATTTTAGGGGTTATGACCTTAACGGTTTAGGAAAAAGGGGCCAAAAACATTACTTTTGTAATACTTTGTATAAATTGCTTATTTCTTGACCAATTTCAATGGGGTTTAATGCAAAGTCTTGAATTCTTGGGGTTGTTTGATACGCTGAATCTTACCGGGTATTTAGAATTTTGATTTTGGGCCCTGTTTTTAAATTGATCCATATTAAGGTCCAAAGGGTCCAAAATTAAACTTGTTTGATTTCACCAAAAGTTAAATTATTGGTGTTCTTTGATATGCTGAATCTAACCATGTATTTAGATTTTTAATTTTGGGGCCTGTCTTCAAATTGATCCACATTAAGTTCCAAAGGGTCCAAAATTAAAGTTTGTCTGATTTAAAAAAAAAAATGAATTCTTGTGGTTCTCTGATATGCTGAATCTAAGCGTGTATTTAGATTTTTGATTTTGAGGACAGTATTCAAGTTGGTCTAAATTGGGGTCCAAAATTAAAGTTTGTTTGTTTTCATCAAAAATTGAATTATTGGTGTTCTTTGATATGCCAAATCCAACAGTGTTTATATTTTTGATTTTGGGCCAGGTTTTCAAGTTGGTCCAAATTGGGGTCCAAGATTAAACTTTGTTTGATTTCATCAAAAATTGAATTATTGGTGTTCTAACAAAGTAATTAGATTTTTGATTATGGGTCCGGTTTTCAAACTGGTCAACATGAAGGTCCAAAGTATCCAAAATTAAACTAAGTTTGATTTTATCAAAAATTGAATTCTTTTGGTTTTTATTCCCCGCCGTAGCAGAGGGGGCATTAAGTTTTACCCTTGTCCGTCTGTACGTCCGTCCGTCCGTCCGTTCGTCCCAAAGTTGGTTTCCGTTCTCTAACTTTAGTTTGCCTCAACCAAATGTTATGAAACTTATACACAATGCTTATTACTACAAAACACAGATCAAGTTTGAATTATGGTGGCGTCACTTTAACCGTTCTAGAGTTATGCCCCTTTACAAATGGAAAAATTGCTGAATTTTTCGTTTCTGTTCGCGAACTTTAGTTTGCCTTAACCAAATAATATGAAACTTATACAAAATGCTTATTACCACAAAGTGCAGATCAAGTTTGAATTTTGGTGGTGTCACTTAAACTGTTCTAGATTTATGCCCCTTTACAAAGGGAAAAATTGCTGAATTTTTCGTTTCCGTTCTCTAACTTGAGTTTGCCTCAACCAAATGCTATGAAACTTATACACAATGCTTATTACCACAAAATACAGATCAAGTTTGAATTTTGGTGGCGTCACTTTAACCGTCCTAGAGTTATGCCCTTTACAAATGGAAAAATTGCCGAACTTTTCGTTTCAGTTCTCTAACTTAGGTTTGCCTCAACCAAATTTTATGAAACTTATACACAAAACTTATTACCACAAAACTCAGATCAAGTTCAAATTTGGGTAGGGTCACTTTTACCGTTCTTCAGTTATGTCCGTTTATAATTTTATATGATATACAAGTGGGGGCATCATCTGTGTCCCATGGACACATTCCACATTTATTTGATATGCTGAATCTAAGCATATAATTAGATTTTTGATTTTGGGCACAGTTTTCAAGTTGGTCCAAAATTAACCTTTGTGTGATTTCAACAAAAATTAAATATATTGGGTTCTTCGATATGCTGAATCTTATCGTGTATTAAGATTTTGGATTTTTGATCCCGTTATCAAAATGGTCCACATTGAGGTCCAAAATTAAACTTGGGGTTCTTTGATATGCTGATTCCAACCACGTATTTAGATTTCGATATTGGACCATAATTGATAAATGTCCAATTTTAAATTATTTTAGTACTTACACCACATTCATTCTGTGCCAGAAACTATGCTATATCAAATATATATTCACAATCCAATTTCAGAAATGTATTGCACAATTAATAGAAATCGTAAGTAGAGTCATAGTTGAAAATAGATACAGCATCATATCTAATTTCAGAGAAGAATTCATGTATATATATATATCGTTTGAAATTTACACTTCGTTATTAGATATTTTGAATATAAGTAAAGGTAAATTTTATAGATTTTTATATAGACTTTGTATTCAGTCTTACATATAAACCCTTATGTGGTATTTTCTTTTTGTTGTGTGTGTTAATGTTTAATTTTGCTTGATCCTGTTTGGGGGTCCAGATTTGCAAATATTTTTTACTTGATCCTGTTTGGGGGTCCAGATTTGCAAATATTTTTTACTTGATCCTGTTTGGGGGTCCAGATTTGCAAATATCATTTTTAGTCCCCTACCGTTGAAGTTGAAGGGGACTTTAGGTTTGCACTCTGTCCGTCTGTCTGTCTGTCCATCCATCAGTCCGGCAAATCAGTTTTCCATACCTTTTTTTTTCGTGCTTGAAGATATTGATTTGATATTTGGTATATTGTTTTATCATGACAATTAGTTACTGATCAAGTTCGAATTTTGTTCCGGTCTGATGATTTTGTGCAGAGTTATGGTCCTTGGACTTAGAAAATTCACTCAAATAATCAGTTTTCCGCACTTCTTTTTGTCATGCTTGAAGATATTGATTTGAAAATTTGTATATAGTTTTCTAATGACAAGTTACAGATCAAGTTCGAATTTTGTTCTGGTCTGATGATTTTGTGCAGAGTTATGGTCCTTCACTTAAATAATCAGTTTTCAACACTTTTTTCGTCATGCTTGAAGATATTGACTTGATATTTGTTATATAGTTTACACCATGACAAGATATAGATCAAGTTAGCATTTTGTTTCAATACAATGAATTTTTAACAGGTAGGGGACTATGTATTACCATGCAATACTCTCAGAATGCTTGTCATTAGATAATAATCTATTTTTATTCTTCCTATAAAACTACACGCAATTTGTATAATAGATTTTTACAATTAATTAAATATACACATTTGTACAGGTATTTGGATTAGGACAATGTATTTACTATTAATTTATTCATGCAATAATTTCCACTTTTTATCAAGATAACAAACATGTGGTAATTATCAACTAACAAAATTATAATTGGAGTGACGGATTTATTTTTGATTTTGAGCCCAGTTTTCAAGTTGGTCCAAATCGGGGTCCAAAATTAAACTGTGTTTGATTTTAACATAAATTGAATATATATAGGATTCTTTGAAATGCTGAATCTAAACCTGTATTTAAATTTAGGATTTTTGGGCCCAGTTTTCAAGTTGGTCCAAATCAGGGTCCAAAATTAAACTTTGTTTGATTTCAACAAAAATTGAATTTAAGTGGTTCTTTGAAATGCTGAATCTATTTATAGATTTTGGATTTTGGGCTCCTTTATCAAATTGGTCCACATTGAGGTCCAAAGGGTTCTAAATTAAACTTTTGTTTGATTTCATCAAAAATTGAATTCTTGGGGTTCTTTGATATGCTGATTCTAACAATGTACTTAGATTTTGGATATTGGACCATAATAGGTAAATGTCCAATTTCAAATTTTTCAGTTCTTTGACCACATTCATTTTGTGTCACAACCCAATGCTGTGTCAAATATTCAATCACAATCCAAATTCAGAGATGTTTTAAGCTTAAATGTTGTGTCCATACTTGCACAACTGTTCAGGGTTTGACCTCTGCAGAAAAATCTGGTTTGCTGTCACTCTGACAGCCTCTTGTTTGACCTTGACCTCATTTTTAGGGGTAATGCTTTATTACAGATATATGCGTCATAGAATAAATCATCCTTTTTGTTCTCCAACCTGAAAACATATTATAAAATAGCCAATAAAATTTTAAAAAATATATGAGAAATCTCCCTTATTCAGACATAACAGCAAAATTATTTGCTTTTCTGTTAACCCCAAGAATATATTTCATAAATTTCATCAATTCATAATGATTTTTCAGATATATCTTTTGAATAAATCTTTTCTAAAATGTAACCATTCTTTTTCTTACATGTAACTGAAGTGGTTGAAAATATTCCCCATATTTCACTACCATACGTTAAAGGAGGTTTAATTGTATGGTCAAAAAGAAGCATTTGAGTTGAGACACTAGGGCTTGGATGATGCTAGATATTGACAACAAAGTGATGACATATGTACTGTCCCAGGTTAGGGGGAGGGTTTGGCGTCAGCAAACATGTCAAACCCTGACACATTCTGTATGTGCCTGTCCCAGGTAAAGAGAGCCTGTAAATCAGTGGATGTCATTTGTCATGTTTGTTGCTGTATATCATATTTGTTTATCTTTTATTTGTTTTGTAAATAAATCAGACCATTAGGTTTCTTTTATGAATTGTTTTACATTTGTAATTTTTTTAGGCTTTTATAGCTTACTATGCGGTATTGGGTTTTGTTTATTGTTGAAGGCTTCTTCGTCATTTTGGTCTCTGGTTGAGAGTTGTCTCATAGGCAATCATACCACATCTTCTTGTTTATATATTGTAATTCAAAACAAGCTTTCAATGATTTCTTGTATAGCTCTTCTTTAGACTGTGTAAATTTACCACTAGATACAAATTTATCCCGAAGTTCTTATAACACTTTACACATTCATGCTGTAAACGGGAAATTTATATGTTTTCCTGGTTTGTTAAAAATTTAAATTTTGTTTTATTTAAGTTTACATATAAACACCATTTTGAGCAATATAATTGTAACCTATCCATTCTCTCTTGTAAACCATCTTGTGTTTCTGAGAAAATTACAATGTTGAATGCATACATAACACAATCAATTCTGTTCTTGTTTAGATCAACAGGGTCAGCACATATTGATGATTTTTCTGACAGATCATTTATGAACAACTTTGCCTATAAAAGACCCAAAACTAGGAGTTCATTCATTTTCAACTTTAACATATAGTTTATTTTTACTGTAATTGTCTTTATAATGAAAAAAATTTGCGTTTTAAAGGTCTACAAAGCAAGCCAATGGTTTAACACCCTTTTTGTTATTAATATAATTATCAATCAGTGTTTTTTTTTTAATATGTGGTCAGAAATTCTTGATTTTTTACAAAACCCAATTTAGGTAGATATAGGAAGATATGGTGTGAGTGCCAATGAGACAACTCTCCATCCAAATAACAATTTATAAAAGTAAACCATTATAGGTCAATGTACGGCCTTCAACACGGAGCCTTTGCTCACACTGAACAACAAGCTATAAAGGGCCCAAAAATTACTAGTGTAAAACCATTCAAACGGGATTTACTTATTGTCATTTTTTCTTCTAAAAACTTATATAATCTTTTATTTAAAACAGAAAGGAACAAATTACCAAGACACAAGTTAATTGTTATATCACTGTTATTGTTTGGTTTGATTTGGTTACGGCTGTTTAAAAAAATGGTGACAAATATGCAGATGACCACTGTGTAGCTATAGGGTAATTACCTGGAGACAGCACTTGATTAAAGAGTCTTTGCAGCAGAGGTAAAAAAAGCTTGCTAACTAAAGGTTATTTCATTGATACCTAGGTTATTACATCATTCTCCTTCATCTGCTTTGACTTTATCTATATAAACATCTGACAAAATTGTTTTAATTGCATTTACTGCTCACTATTTAAGGACTGTAATCCTAAAATAATGAACACTGGTAACAACATATACCTTATTTTAATTCAGTTGGAATCTGTTTCAGGATGGTTGTTTGTACATATTTGGAGGTGTAACACGTATTGATGATGTCAGAACAAACTGTGTACAAAGAATCTGGTTAACTTTGCCCACTCTCCAAGAGCTGTGTTGGGAGAATATGTGTTCAACATTAGACATGAATAAACTACAAAAACACAGAAGTGAATTATTTGAAATTGGAATTCCTATGCACTTTATAGAACGCCTGTGATATTTTACCCATAAATTGTGAAAATATTTTAAATAACATACATGTTTGAAGGATATGCTTTGAACCATTGCATATATTTTGATAAGGGGGATAGAATTATGTCTCACCTTCAATGATAAGGAAGATACTATACATGTATTTACTGGGTGTGAGGTCAACAGCTGTTTTTAATAGTTGACTGGAAGACTGAACTGTTTGCACTAAGTTGATGGCTTATGGCAAAAAATCAGATTGAGGGTCAAAAAACATGCTGTTGACCACTTAGAACTGTTTTGTAATACCTTTTTTCATTCCTGAAAATTATTTTTTTTCCATAATAGAGACTGAAATCATACAAAAATTATCTGTTATACAGCTGATCAGGAACCTATGGGCAATACAGAAACAATCGGTTCATAACACTTTTATCAAAAACTGGAACTCCTTAAATAAACTAAGAAACTTATAACTGTTGGGCAAGTACCAGTTATAATTTATTTTTTGTCAATTTGATGAGATTTCTGATTGCCTGTCCAAGTACTTAATCGTTGCTAATGCTCTTCATTTTATCATGCAAATATAAACACAACATTTACCGGTAACAGTTTTTTTACTTGCTGGATAATCTTAGCTTGCCTGTTGATCAATGGATATTTTCATTTTGATATAATCTTATCCAGCCCCAAAACTTTTTATCTGTTGACATCAACTTATGATATTTAATTGGCATGAAGTTCATCACGACTTTCATGTGACCTACCTTTGACCGCCAGGTGACATTTTTATACGACCGCAAAAAATTTTGCAGTCGTATATTGGTATCACGTTGTTGTAGTCTACATCGTCCGAAGACATTTTGTTTTCCCACAATAACTTTAGTATAAGTAAATAGAAATCTATGAAATTTAAACACAAGGTTTATGACCACAAAAGGAAGGTTGGGAATGATTTTGGGGGTTATGGTCCCAACAGTTTAGGAATTAGGGGCCAAATAAGCATTTTTCTAGTTTCCAGACAATAACTTGTGGAATGGTGTATGGATCTCTCTGAAATTATATCACAAGTTTCCATACCACAAAGGGATGGTAAAAATTGGCTTTGGGGGGTTATGGCTCAAACCGTTTAGGAATTAGGGGCAAAAAAGGGGAAAAAACAAGGCTGTCCTGGTTAATGGTAAATGACTTAAGTACACAACATAATTTAAAAGCAGTGTAAGGGAAGTAATTCAAACACAACATTTTGAATAACCTCCCTTACACTGCTTTTAAATTATGTATAAAGAAATGTTATATTGTCTTGAGGTGATTAGCTGTCAATCTATTTTTAGAAGTTACTATTTTAAAAATGCTGATAAAGGTAATTTAATTTTAGCCATGATTATGTATGTCATTTTCTATTTTAAGACTTTTATGATGTATTTAAATGGTTTATTATGGTGGCAAACTCCATTGGAAATTTGAATTGAGCTTATGATCATATCTTGAGGGAAAGAATTTTTTTTGGAAAAGGGAGGGGGTGGGGACAATTTGTTCTCAAGATTTCAGAAATTAAAAAGAAAATTTCTTCAAATATTTTTTTTTCCAAAAAGGGGAGGGGGTGGGTAAAAAAAAAATTTTTTGAGGGGGGGAGGGGGGTCAATTCACAACAGCATAGTGTATTACAGAAAAGCAAAAAAATGAATATAAATTCAAATCACATAACCAATTCAAGTTCTTTGACTACAGTTATTCTGTGTCAGAAACCTATTATGTGTCAAATATTTAATTACAATCCAAATTCAGACCTGTATCAAGTGTGAATATTGTGTCCATTTTTGCCCCAACTGTTCAGGGTTGGACCTCTGCGGTCGTATCCAGCTGCGCTCGGCGAAGCAATTTATTTTTGTCTGGAACAAAACTTTTTATCCTATGACCTAGAGCCTTTATATATAGCTGCAGCACCTAAAGATATGAATTGTAACCTTATACTTTGACCTTTAAGGTCAAATAATTTATTTTTTAATGTTCACCCCAAAACCATATATATTCTTGCTTGACAAGACTTTTTCAATGCACTGGAGGGTTTTGCCACTGGGGTCATCCCACATCCCCTCATATAATAAATTGTTAAATATTTCAAAAATGGTTCCCATCCCTAAACCTTACATAGTCTTCATTGCCTTGACAATACTATTCTAGTACAGACCTGTGTTTTGTGGTTTTCATTTATTTGAAAAACTTTTATGCATGCTATGATAGATAAAGAGGGACATGTGGTTTAGTCCACTTCAACAGTTCCATATAGTTAAGTTAAGTTTAAGTTAAGTTTTTAATTTATTTCTGTTTTTTAAAGTAAACAACAGGAAAAAAAGTAAATAAATATGTGCATGTCACTGACACATACTATATCATAAAAGTTTAGATGGTGTGTAGTAATTGGAGGGTTTGAATTCGAAGTTAACAATAACAGATAATAGTTAATGCAAAAAATTTGTCTGTTTTTGGTTTGTTCAATGTTTATATTTTACTGGTTCTTTAACTTATATGTTTTAATTTTGCATGAGACAAATTGGGGTGATATTAAAAAAGAATAATACACTGTAGTCATGGTGTAGAAAATGGAACGATAGAAGTAAGTAATATAGTTAAGTAAGTAATATAGTTTTTGTCTCGCCTGGGTCTTGCCTGTGTTTCACCCTGCGACGAAAGGATTACCATCCAGCAGCAACAGGTGCATAAACAATTTGTATAAAGCTTTATATTTCATAGGGTAGAAGACCTGGATGCTTCATACATTGTATGCAGATAAATACCTTATGTTAAGAAGTTTCCATCTGCCATATGTCTATTGTCCTTGACCACATTTTCATGATTCATCCACTGCTTAAAAAAATGTTTAGTTTTTTCGTCATGTGAATTTCTTACTTATTATGAGTAATAGGATAACTATATTTGGTATATGGATTCCTTGCAAGGTCTACATGTCCGTCAGAAAGGTAATCAAAATAATAATGACTTAAACATTTTTCTTTCTTTCGTAAGGAAAACTATATCAATGCTAAGAAAGTGAATACCAAGATATATAATAAACCATCAAGAAGCTGTGTATAATTTGATATGCTTTCTAATGTTTATCTATTATCTTATTGTGATTACATTTTATACATGTATCCTGACAAAGTGATTAAATCAAAGATCTGTTAATGCAGAGTAAGATGAAAAATCAAACAGCATGATCAATAATATTAGGGCATGCCGGTGAGAGGGATGTAAATAAACTTTCAACAACACATACATCTTGTTTATGTAGTTCTAAGACAGTCATAGATAAAAAAAAAACTAGGAATAAACATGGGACGAGACACTATTGGGGTCCTAATGGGCAGGTATATCTTGCTTGATTTACATGTACCGGTATATGTCAATACATATGTTCATATTTTCCCGTACAATGTGAAACTATGAGATTTACCCCAAAAACTTGGTGTTAATGGTGCAATCTGATTCGGGAAAGCAATAATTTTTGGTACTATATTTTTCTACATGATATCTCGCAATGGTGATATAATTTAAACCATTTTGTATAATAGAAAATATATTGATGATTTAGGAGAAAGTGATTTATGCAATGAAGTCAACAAGATAAATTGTGTGAATTTAAAACGCGATTCTAAACGGGATTTAAATAATCTAAATTATTAATTTTACATAAAAAATCTACTTGTTTTGTATACCCTAATGTAAAATTCAAATTCCCTCAAGTCATGAAAAAATGAAACTTTTATTTTACCCCATGATATGGACTTTCAATAACAGGTGGCCCGAAGTTACGTTACGTGACTTTACATCGACTTTTTGTCATTATGATGTTTACCGCCATAAGCCTGGAAATGTCATGGCGAGTCACATATTATCTTGAAAATTAAATAATTGACAAAAATAAGAGATAAAAAATTTTGTGGTTTCAGAAAATGCTGCATATAAATAATGCTAATAAAATTTAGAATGCAAGTTTTATTTTTGTTGAAACCTATCCCTTCACAATTTTGACAATAATAAAAACATATAAAAAAATTTGAAAATACAGAATAAGATTCTTGATGAAAAGTAAAAAAAATGTCATGATAATGATTTTTATCTTTGTATAAGTGATCATAGTCTTATACCACTGGTAAAAGTGAACAGTCTACTGGTATAAGGATTAATTTATTTGTCAATCATTTTGTGATTTTGAAATGCATGAAATAATGTCTGTTTTGTTCTTTGAGTTGATAAAGTCTTTCAACTTTAAATAACATACTCTATGTAAAGTATTGAATTTAACTAGGGCATTTCTAATTTACATAGTTTTTGTTTTTGTTTTTTGTTTTTGTAAATAATAGTCTTTTAGAAATGAAAAGCCTGTGTGATATTTCATAGATGTTTTCACTCATTTTATCTTCGCTGTTAATGCTAAATTTACATTGTATACTTGAAAAATGAACTTGACAATTTGAATACACCACCAGATATTTAATTGCTAAATTAACATGGAAATTTGTAAATGGTAGTTAATAGGCAATTTATTTGCTATTTCCTTATAATTTAATGGGATGTTGTGTGTTGACTTCATACCTTTTCTTTTCTTTGAGATAAACTTGACAAATAAGGGCAAGAAAATTTAGATGCGACTAGTCTTTAAAGATTTTGTTAATAAATGATTCACTGATTAGATCAGTGGTAGATTTAATGGCAACAATATTTTATATGTACAAGAAATGCATATTTAAAAACATTTGAATGTCAAGCATTGTCGTTAAACTGAGACTAGGTATGGAAGCATTTGTGCACTTATTAATACAATAAATAATTATTTTATGGTATGAATTTCAATGATATTTTTAGAATAGATAAGAAAGAGTGAACAATAGCTTCGTGTCAAAGAAGCTTCAAATTTCTTAACATCTATACTACAATGTATATATGAATATGTATTCTTTTTTAGCTCACCTGGCATAGGGTCATGTGACCTATTGACATCACTTAGTGTCCGTCGTTGTCGTCCGGTTTCTGTTATAAACTTTTTCAAAGATCTTCTCTGAAACTATAGGACCAAATTCAGCCAAACATTGGGTGAATGGTCCTTAGGGTATGTAGTATAAAGGTTGTGTTTTTTCCCAATGAGTCAACGATCATTGCCACCATGGCTAAAAATAGAACGTAAGGGTAAAATGCATGGTTGTTGTTGGTTCTTGTCTGTCATATTTGTTTTTCGTAAAATATTTTTATAAACTAGGCTATTAGTTTTCTCACTTGAATTGTTCTTATTTTTCATGTTGGAGCCTTTTATAGCAGACTTTATGGTATAGGATTTCTTCATTGTTGAAAGCTGTAAGGTTGGGTATAACTTCATTTGAACTTCAGTGGATAGTTGTCTTATTGGCAATCATACCACATTTCCTTATTTTTATATTGTCTTATATCTTTTTAACTATAACAGTTAGAGGAAATCTGACAGTGGCGTACATGCTCAAAATTTCAAATTCTACCTACTGACTGTGTGCACCAAAATTATCAGATAACTCCCTACGGACTTATTATCCTTAAATGACGATTTTTGACTAATTTTATAGTGTTTTTGTCTATTATCTCAAAAACTATAATAGATAGGTAGAAACTGTATGAAGCAAAGAATAATCAGAAATACAAGATCTACAAAAATATCAATACAACCAAAACAAAAGGATGACCCCTTAAGGAATTATAGCCTTAAACAATGATTTTTGTCCAATTTTCTTGTCCATCGTAGACCAATTCAAAGATCTTTTCTGAAACTACTGAACCAATTTCAACCGGAGTGAATGATCCTTTGGGTATGTAGTATGAAGCATGTGTTTATTTTTCCAGTCTTTCAACAAACTATAATAGAGAAAATCTGACGGTGGCAAAAATGCTCAGAATGTCAATATCTACTTACTTTCTGTTTGAACCAAAATGATCAAATGACTCATTATAGTAGTTAAACCTTAAATGATGATTTTGACTTATTTACCAGTTTTAACTATAATAGAAAAGTTGAAATTGTGAACATCAAAAATGATAAGCTATACAAGATCTACATAAAAAAAAAACATATGACCGTAACTATCAGACAACACTTTATAGGAGGTATTGCCTTATTTAAAAGACAATTCTTTTAATAATTTTCGAATATCGCCTCTTATCTTGAAAAATATAATAATAAAGTAGAAACTGTTAACAGCAAAAAAAATCGATATATAAGATACATAAGAATGCCAATATGACAGAAGCCATTGCCTAACCCCTTCCCTTAAAGGACGATTTTTTGTCTCGCCTGCGACGAAAGTCGCAGTATGCGAGACGTAGGTATTACTATTCGGCGGCGGCGTAAACTATTTGTATAAAGCTTTATATTTCAGAAGGTAGAAGACCTGGATGCTTCATACCTTGTATGTAGATACCTTATGTTACGAAGTTTCCGTCTGTCATATGCCCATTGTTCTTGACCTCATTTTCATGGTTCAGTGACTGCTTGAAGAAAAAAAAATACTGTTTTTTTGTCATGTAAATTTCTCACTTATTATGAGTAATAGGATAACTATATTTGATATATGGGTTCCTTGCAACGTCTACATGTCCGTCTGACAGGGTTAACCTGACCTGGACCTCATACATGGATCAGTGATCAAGGTTAAAGTTACGTGATAAGGTCCGTTTCTCAGATACTACAAGCAGCAGGTCAACTATATGTGGTGTATGGAATGATTGTAAGGGGTACATGTCAGACTGGCAGGTTTCATCTGACCTTGACCTCATTTTCATGGTTCATTGGTCATTGTAATCTTTTGTGTTTTGGTCTGTTTTTCAAGTACTGTAAGCAATAGGTCAACTATATTTGGTGTATGGAATGATTGTGAGGTGTACTTATCTGTCTAGCTGGTGTCATCTGACCTTGACCTCATTTTAATGGTTCATTGGTCAATGTTAAGTTTTGTGTTTTGGTCTGTTTTTCAAGTACTATAAACAATAGGTCAACTATGTTTGGTTTATGGAATGATAGTAACGTGTACATGTCTGTCTAGCCGGTGTCATCTGACCTTGACCTCATTTTCATGGTTCATTGGTCAATGTTAAGTTTTTGTTGAGCCTGCGACTTTTGTCGCAGAAAGCTCGACATAGGGATAGTGATCCGGCTACGGCGGCGGCGTCGGTAGCTAACTTCTTAAAAGTTTTATATTTTAGAAGCTAGAAGACCTGGATGCTTCATACTTTGTATATAGATGCCTTATGTTACGAAGTTTCCGTCTGTCATATGTCCATTGTCCTTGACCTCATTTTCATGGTTCAGAGACTACTTGAAAGAAAAGTCAACATTTTTTGTAATGTAAATTTCTTTCTTATTATGAGTAATAGGATAACTATATTTAGTATGTGCGTACCTTGCAAGGTCCTCATGCCCGTCAGACAATTTTCATTTGACCTCGACCTCATTTCATGAATCAGTGAACAAGGTTAAGTTTTCGTGGTCAAGTCCATATATCAGATACTGTAAGCAGTAGGTCTACTATATTTGGTATATGGAATGATTGTAAGGTGTACATGTCCAACTTGTAGGTGTCATCTGACCTTGACCTCATTTTCATGGTTGAGTGGTCAAAGTCAAGTTTTTGAGTTTTGGTCTTTTTTTCTAATACTATATGCAATAGGTCAACTATATTTGGTGTATGGAAATATTTTATGATGTATATGTCAGTCTCGCAGGTTTTATTTGACCTTGACCTCATTTTCACGGTTCATTTCTCAGTGTAAAGTTTTTGTGTTTTGGTCTGTTTTTCTTCAACTATAAGCAATAGATCAACTATATTTGTTGTATGGAAGGATTGTAAGATGTATATGTCTGTCTGGCAGGTATCATCTGACCTTGACCTCATTTTCATGGTTCATTGGTCAATGTTAAGTTTTCATGGTTAAGTTTGTTTCTTAGATACTATAAGCAATAGGTCAACTATATTTAATGCATACATTGATTGTAAGGTGTACATGTCTGTCTGGCATGGTTCATCTGACCTTGACCTCATTTTCATGGTTCATTGGTCAATGTTAAGTTTTCTTGGTTAAGACTGTTTCTAAGAAACTATAAGCAATAGGTCAACTATGTTTGGTTTATTGAATGATTGTAAGGTGTACATGTATTTCTTGTTGGTTTATCTGACCTTGACCTCATTTTCTTGGATCATGTTAAGTTTATGTGTTACTTGTAGTAAAGCTTTATATTTAGGACTATCAACATAAAATCAATGGTTAGTAAAGAAGGCGAGACATTTCAGCGTGTGCACTCTTGTTGTGTTTTGGTCTGTTTTTCAAAGGCTAATAGCAATAGGTCAAGTATAATTGGTGTATGGAATGATTGTAAGGTGTACATGTCTGTCTAGCCAGTATCATCTGACCTTGACCTCATTTCCATGGTTCATTGGTTAACATTAAGTTTTTGTTTTTTGGTCTGTTTTTTCAGTTACCGTAAGCAATGGGTAAACTATATTTGGTGTATGGAATAATTGTAAGGTGTACACGTCTGTGTGACAGTTTTTATCTAACCTTGACCTCATTGTCATGGATTTTTAAAAATGTTAAGTTTATGTGATACTTGTAGTAAAACCTTTATCTTGAAGACTTTCAACATAAAATCAATGGTCAGTAAACAGGCGAGACATTTCAGCGTGTTCATTCTTGTTTTCTAACTAATGAGTTTTTGTTTTTTAACGATTTTAAAGGCGAGCGATTCAGGCTCTTAGGAGCCTCTTGTTTTATTTACAAAAACCTCCTTATGGCAGAAAATTATAACACTACTAAAAATTTATTGTCAATTATTTTCTGGGAAATTAATAATGTCTTTCAAACAAATACTTTTTTATAGCTCAGATGAACGGTTTGGGTTTTGCTCATTTTTGAAGGCCACATGGTTCATATAATTGCTTAAATTCATGTCATTTTTTCTCTTTTGTAATCATACCACATCTCTTTATTAGCTCACCTGGCCAAAAGGACAGAGTAAACTATGCTCATCACTTTGCATCCATCGTCGGCGTCGTTCGTTCAATTTTTCAAAAATCTTTTCTGAAACTATTGGGCCAAATTAAAGCAAACTTGGCCACAATCATCATTTTTTATCTATTTTTTGAAAATATGTCATACGACCCCCGCCTGCCAACCAACATGGCCCACATAGCTAAAAATGGATTCTAGGGTAAAATGCAAGTTTTGTCTATTATCTTGAAAACTCTAGAGAAAATATGATTGGGGCAGACATTTTTAATATTGAGATCTACCTACTGTCCATTTACATTATAACCGTCAGAACAATTCTCAATAAGTTATTGCCCTTATTAAATGGTCAGCAAGACAAGATCTACAAATAAGTTAGCATGGCCGAAATCATCAGGTAACTCCTTATTTGAGTTATTGTACTTTGATGACGATTATTTTCTCCATTTGTTGCGTTTTTACCTATTATCTTGGAAACTATAATAGGTAGATAGAAATAATAGATAGCAAAAATTATCAGCAAAACAAGATCTACAAACTAAACATGGCCGAAATTATCAGTAGATTCCTTATTGGAGTAATTGCCCTTTCAATAACGATTTTGTTTTCCTCAATATTTTGCCTTATTGGCTATTATGCATGCCCCGCTGCTAGGCGAAGAAGGCATTAGGGTTTACCCTTGTCCGTTTGTACGTCCATCCGTATGTTCCGAAATTGGTTTTCGTTCTCTAACTTTAGTTTGCCTCTACCAAATGTTGCAAAATTTATAGACGATTCTTATTACCACCAAACACAGATCATGTTCGAATTCGGGTGGTGTTCCTTTGACCATGAGTTATGTCCCTTTATAAATTATGTTGCTTTTTTTTCGCACTCTAACTTTGCTTTGCATCAACCAAATGTTATGAAACTTATACGCGATGCTTATTACCACCAAACAGAGATGAAGTTTGAATTTGGGTGATGTCAGTTTCTACGTCCTCGAGTTACCCCATTACTGTTTGTTATTGAACAACGAGAGCGCTCAAACTCCCTAGCAATCTCTACATACAGCAACAAATGTCATTAAGTTTAAAAGAAAACAAAACGTCCATAGGTTTGAATTAATACACTGACTCTTGCATATTAACAAACAAGGGCATCTGTATCCCATGGACACATTTTTCTTTTATATGAAACTAGATACATATAAACTTTATATAGCAAAAATGATCCACAAGACTAAATCTATATATAAGTGGATTTTGAAGAAATTTGTCAACTTTTTATAGGAGTTAGTGCCCTTAAATGACAATTTTACCAATTTTAGGCGTTTTTGCTTTACTTGTGTTTTTTGTTTCAACCAAAATGACTAAAAATATAACATAAGCATAAAATGCATAAATCTGACCGGGTCAAAAGTTTTCACAATTTGAATATGTACTTACATACTTTCTCAACCAAAATCATTCAGATATTGTGGATTCATTTATTTTCGTGTGTAACAATTTTTGTGGATAGAGGAAAACTTTTTCTGGAATTTGATTTCGTAGTTTTGCCATAGCCTCCATATATTCCCTTAGAACATTATGAAATTCGTTAAACATTTCAATTTATGGTTCCCCTGTATCTATGAAATCCACAATAATTGTTATCCTCGAATAATTATGAGTTATTCGCCTTAAATAAAGATTTTTATCCATTTTTTGGCATTTGGGACAAAATCTATAGATATGGAGAAACTGTAAATAGCAAACACGATCGACAAAAGAAGATCAACAAAATAGATATTTTGGTCATGAATTATATTATAGTCTATAATGGTGGAGAGTGGACTTTGTTGAAGATGTACTTAAGACTCAGGTGAGGGATACTGGCTCTTAGTTTGTTGCTACTTTGAATAGTTTATTAATTAGCTTTGTATTTACAAGGTATTGCTCAGTGTTATTTTGAAATCCATTTATATTGTTGTAAGATATTGTTATTATTAGTTTTGAACATTATCTTAGTAACTCGAGTTGAAGAAAGACAAAACAAGGTATGTTATCTTCACAAGTATCTGTAATTATGCTGATTACTTATCACTTTCTAAATGAACATTCTTAGGAAAACTTAATTAAATCTTCTCAATTTTGTTACAGGCCAAGTAATTACAAATTATAACCTAGCATGAATATGGCATATGCATTGTTTTAGCTCCTTGTGATAACCAGTAAATAAAAACTATAAAGAGAAATTTGCATAGAGTATTTGATGGGTAACTTAAGTTAACTTGTCTGTTCCATTTTAAGCTCACCTGGCCTAAAAGACGATGTGAGCTTTTGCCATCACTTTGCGTTCGTCGTCCGTCGTCGTAAACTTTAAAAAAAAACACTCTTCTGCTCTGAAACTACTTGGCCAAATGTTACCAAATTTTACCTAAATGTTCCTCAGGGTTTCAAGTTTAAAAATGTATCCCGGGTTTGATCCAACAACAAACATGGCCGCTGTTGCTAAAAATTGAACATCGGGGTAAAACTCAGTTTTCTCCCTTATATTTAAAAAATTTAAGCAGTTAAAGTTAATCCGACATGATAAATATGATCAGCAGGTCTATCACCTGCGAATTTTTCAGAAAAATCGGACAATCAGTTTGGAGTTATCATGGTTATTGCCCCCGAAATGTCAATTTTTTTGGCAAATTTTGCAGTTTTTAGTTATCTCGAAAACTATACAGATAGAAAGTTTAACAATAAGAATGACCAGAACAGTAAGATCTACAAATACGTCAAAATGGACGAATTGTCAGTTGACCCCTTATATGAGTTATTGCCCTTGAAAGACTCATTTTTTGCAGAAATTATAAAAAAGAAAAATTGTAAAAAGCGAAAGTGTTCAGCAATATAAGTAAATATGGAAGATTCGTCAATTAACCCCTTACAGGACTTATTGCCCTTGAAAGACTAATTTAACACATTTTTTTTGGTGTTTTTTTTTTTTTTGCAGAAACTATAATGGAGAGAAAGGTTTCAACAATATAAGATCAACAAAGATGCTAACTTAACCGAAATTTTCAATTGACCGCTTTTATGGGTTATTGCCCCTGAAAGATGTTTTCTGCCCCCGCCGCAGCGGAGGGGGCCTTAAGTTTTATCCTTGCTTATACATTTTTTATGTTTTGAAAAAATCATAATAGATAGAGAGAAATTGTAAACACCAAAGATGTTAAGTACAATAAGACCTGCAAAGAAGTCAGATGTCCGAAATTGTCAACTGACTCCTTTTAGCAGTTTTTGCCATTGAAAGATGATTTTTTTTTTCAATTCTTGCATTTGTTTAACAAACTATAATAGATAGTGAGAAACAGCAAAAAAACAAAAACTGTTCAGCACAATAAGATCTACAAATCAGTCGACATGGCCGAAACTGTCAACCAAATCCTTATAGAAGTTATTCCCCCTGAAAGATGATTTTTATCCATTTTTTGCATTTTTATCAAAGCTACAAGAGTTAGAAACTTTAAAAGCAAAAAGATTAGCAAAATAAGATCTGCAAGTAAGTCAACAAGGTCGATGTGTCAAACTGGTTATAGGATTTATTGCCATTTGAAATAACGTTTTGTTTTTATCTTAAAAACTTCAATGATAGGAATTAACTGTAAACAGTAAAAAATGATAATCATTACAATAATACGAAGATGCCACGTAATAAGATCTACAAATAAGCAAACATAACTGATTGTAATAAAGGAAAAAAAATACCAAAATGGAATATTTTTCACCAGGTGAGCGATTCAGGCTCTTGGGAGCTTCTTGTTTATTAAATGGAACTGATTTTCCTGTACACATCAGTCCAAGTATTAAATTTTATTCGCACCCAAAGTTATGGGGATTAACTAAACTGCAGTACACTTTACCAAGACGATCTCCATAAGCTATCATATAAATGTTTTGTGTTCTATATGCTTCTTTTTTTTTCTGTACAAGTCTATGGTATTTTTTTTTTTTTACTAGAAAAACGAGTAGTTCTAATGTTTTTACATATCTCTTATATCCTACAAACTGTCACATTCATTTGCACAGTGAAGGCATTAAATTGCATAGAATGTTCATTACAACAGTGTGTTATGATGACGATAATATATATATGTAAGTATGTTAAAATTCGAACTTATAAACCATTTATTTTGTTACCGATATTTAATTACATGTATATACAGAATTTATAAAGGTTTTGGTGCATATATGTCATAATGTAACCATTTTATATTTCTAAATCGAATTTCATTATATTATTGTTATTCGATAAGAATGGATGAAATATATCCTGTTTACTATATCTAGTCTTTTATCATCAGGATTTGCCATATCTAACAAACCCATACTTCATTCTATTGAAATGAAGTTAAAGTTATATTTCTTAAGGATTATATTTTTTCAGTCCAAAGAGACTTTTATTATGAAATTATTTGGTGTAAATTGTGAAAACTGTATATTGTAACATCATATTAAAAATTCAGTTAAGTGCATTCTTCTCAAGTATTCAAAAAGTTAAGACAACAGTAAAGGTTAGGCTTAAAACCATCATTTGTTCTCTAAAATTTCAAGTATGGTCAAATTCCTTAGTCCTTTCTTAATTATTTTAGTTTTATTAATAAATTTATAGTATTGAATGGTGTGGTTTGTTAAGTGCAAAAATGTCATGGGTTTTATTTAAATTTTAAACATTTAAATTCATTGGTTAACCGAACTTCACAAATTACATTGTATGGTCACAACAGCCTCACATATATCAGAGACATATAATACATAATGTATTATACGTCTCTGCATATATTAATGATGCCATCATGGTCTTTCAGAAATGTTAGAACAATTTATTTTAAATATAACCTGAGCCCAAGGTATAGACTTACAAATTTTTGGTGAACCACAGCAATATTTGATACAGAACTTTATACACTTTTAAAATTGAATGCTTAGAATTATTTCGAAATGCCTGCTTTGGATATTTTTGTGATACTTTAAAATGCAGCCAGCGGAGTTCAACTACTAAAACAATTTCTTTTATTATACATTTACCTGAGAAATATTCTAATGAACTTTAGTACTTTTAGAGGGTTTTTGTGGGCGACCTACTTTTGCTCGAATTTTACTTTTTACAAGTATTGCGTTTACAAACGAAATGCGCCATTTTTTGTATAAATGTTATGCCAGTAAAAACATATCATTGTTAATTCTTAGCACAAGATTTCCACTTTATTAGTGCAGGTGTATTTTACAATTTCAAAATTGTTTGGCGATATATCTATGCAACGCCTTTTTTGTCTTCCAAACCAAAGTACATAACATTGGTATATGCTGTTTATTGTGTGATTTAAAATTATATTTCTTTTTATGATATTGTGAGTAAACTTTCCTATAATCAGTTTCTGTGTATATACAGAGAGATGTATTTGTTGTCTTTTCCCTTTATTTTATTTTAATTTTGTTTTATTTCAAAAATTCTGTATGCAGATTAGAATAAGTTGTGAAAATGAGATATATTATGTTAATAAAGTGAGTACAATGAAACCTTTAAATAAAGCTGTGTTTTAATTTACACAGGTTTAAATAATAAGAATTTTCACTATGTCCTGATACAAAATGTTTCTGGACTATACCCGATTTGGTTAATACAGGTTTCTGGACTATACAGTGTTTGGTTAATGCAGGCTTCTGGACTATACAGGATATGGTTTATACATGTTCAACTGTATAAGAAAATTAACAACAGGAAAGAACTTTGCTCAATGTCATATGATGTAATTATTAAGGTGATTGTTGCATTCTTATGTTATTATCTTATAAAGGATAATTTTTAATGAATCTTATATTTGTGGAGCCTGTCGCGAAAGCGAGACTAAGCGATCCTATATTCCGTCGTCTGTGTCGGCGGTGGCGTCGACGTCGTCAATGTTAGGGATTTTAAAAATAATTTTTGACACGATAAATTTCTAAACCTTCATGGATTGTTATGAAGCTTGGACAGACGCTAATCTTTAAGATCAAGAAATAGCAACTAAAGAAAAACTTTGATATTTTTATTTCAATTCTATATTTTACTGATAAATGGATTACACTTTAAGACCGAAGCAGCAATCGAATGCGAGACACAGAGTTCCGCGTGTACGATTTTTTTTTCTTTTAACGTATAAATAATCTGACAAAAAACTAATGTTAATTGTAACATATTTAGTTAGTAATGGAGATTAGATTGTGTTTTGAAAGGAAAAACAGTACAACCTTCATATATTTAGATGTCAGTTGGTAAAAATCTATTTTTCCATCATTTCCATTGGATTTTACAGAATACTTGGTGGAAAATTATTTGTTAACATTTTTTTTTTGTTATAGATTTAACAAATTGCTATAATTTTTGTGTTAAGCTTTTATGCATATTTTTTTTTATTGTTGATGAATAAAATGTATGATTTGTTGTTTTCAGTTTTTATGAGGCCAAAATGTTCAGTCCTGTAATTGAACATTCATTCATGTCTATAATCATTCCTAAAAGGTGTAAAAGTTAAATTTGTGAAAATAAAACTTATTATTGGCCTTTACTAGAAGTTTTTTTATGTTGATTGGAGGGTTGAGAAAACATCATGTTCTTCCCTACTCCTTGTTTAGAATGAGGTTCATAACAGCGTGGATAAGCACACCTGGTATTTAAACGTTATCGTGTGTATCACTGGCTGTCGACAACAAAGATTTCTAATATTCGTATGAGTTGAACATGTTAGAGTACCGTTAACCCTAATAATTTAGTCGTTATATTCCACTGCTCTACGTTGGATGGATATATTAACGCCTGAAAGCCTTGTAAATGGAAAATCGTCAATTAATCATTCGAAATTAAATCTGGATTTACGTATCTGATAACATTAAGCGTTTCAGCTGATTGGCTCTCTCACCCTACGAGCACCAATCAAAATCCTTGATTCACAACGGGTTTTATCGTATGAAGAGTTCAGGCCCTCGCGACTTGGAGAGTCGATGACGGGGAGGGACTGAATTATTCAGGTTAGAGTAACCTATGATCAAATTTCCTCCTAAGATTTTTAGCTCATCTGGCCCAAAGTCATCGTCGTCGTTAACTTTTTCAAAGATCTCCTCTGAAACTACTGAACCAATTTCAGCCAAACTTTGGGTGAATGATTCTTATGGTATCTAGTATAAAGTTTGTGTTTTTCCCCAGTCAGTCAGGCTCGATTTCTGACAAAAGTACTTTAATCGATTGTTTGCTGGATTTTTGTGTTATTGATTAATACTAGTAAACTATTACCCTGAATTTTTTGTCTCGCCTGCGACGCAATTCGCAGAATGCGAGACATAGCGATAACAATCCGGCGGCGACGGCGTAAACTATTTGTATAAAGTTTAATATTTCAGAAGGGAGAAATCTGGATGCTTAATACCTTGTATGCAGATACCTTATTTTACGAGGTTCCCGTCTGGTATATGTCCATTGTCCTTGATCTCAATTTAATGGTTCAGCGACATGCTTGAAAAATCATTAGAGTATTTTTTTTTCATGTGAATTGCTCACTATGAGTAATAGGATAACTATGTTTGGTATATGGGTTTCTTGCAATGTTTACATGTCCATCAGACAGGGTTCACCTGACCTCGGCCTCATTTCATGGATCAGTGATCAAGGTTAAAATTTGGTGGTCAAGCCACAGATACAATAAGCAATAGGTCAACTATATTTGGTGTACGGAAAGTAGTTACAAAAGGGGGATACTACCGCACTTCCAAATTTTAAAAATTCAAATAGGAGTAAGAGATGAATTTTAAAAGTTGAGTTAGGGGTAAGGGTTAAAATTCAAATAGGAGTTAGAGATGAATTTTGAAAGATGGATTATGTAACACATTACAAAATTGAAAAAGATACCATAAAGACATGGGTTATTAGTAATTATATAACGATGGCTTCTTTTGAGAATGACTTTATGAGTATTAGTGCATTGGAAGAAAAGGTACAGGAACAAAATGAAGAAACGTTAAAATGGAAAAACCTTCCAACTGGGGTGTGGTATAAAATTAATGAAGTGAACGAAGTAGTAAGTTTGGTAAGAGTCGTTTATTAATCATGAAAACAAGGGAAGGAGACATAACAAGGGTGTGGGCTTGCAGTGGGTTAAACAGAGAGAATGAACCTTTGGAAGGTGCCTATGTAAGAAGTACAGGTTTCAAAATAAGAAAAAAAATCTAAACAAGAGTATTTTTCGTACGACTTGGTTAGAATGTAAACACAGCCCCACCCCTAAGTGACACCTAGCAAACAGCCCCAAGTGAATACCAATTCATTTTTAATTTAACAAACACTAGATTGAAATATATTGGTGTGTGTAACACACTTGAAAATTGAAAAAAAACCTTATAGAGATAGGTTATAAGTAGTAATAAAGAAATGATTACAACTAACGAAAACATGCCTGGTCCTTCTTGGCTGTCAACAACAACATGTATACCAAGTGAAAGCGGTGGTGCTAAATTTGTAAAGACATATTGTGGTGCAACACTGAAAGGGAAGAAGGGTGTTTGTAAAAACAAACGGGGTGTGTGGTAAACATACTAAACAACCTACTTGTGACAATGGTGAAACGTTACAAGTCAAAAACACTGTAAAGGAACTTCGTCAGATGGCTAAGGATAAGGGTTTAACAGGGTACAGTAGGAAATCAAAGGATATGTTTATTAAGTTCATTGAAGAAAAACTAACCACCTATTTATCCGTGAAGAAGTGTTTACCAAGAAGGAATTAACAACACTTGCAAAGAAACGTGGTATAACCAAGTACTCTACGTTAAGAAAAACGATTTACTACAATTGGTAAGACCTGTTATTAAAGACGAAATTAATGTGACTGATAGAAGAGAAGCACTGAATGGTGTATGTTGTACAGTAATTATTGAACCTTTGAAGCAGCTTGATGTAGAAACGTTTTTTAAGGCGAGTAAAAGCAAAATGTCTAATATAATTTTAGAAATACTTACTAAAAAGAAGGCTTTGAAGGTGCAACTAGTGCTTCGAGTGGAATTGGTGAAAACAAACCCTGCAACTGGTGACAGTACTTACGTTACCCCCCTTCTTTAGATCATCCGTTGTTACTATCACTGAAGCAACAGACCTTGAATTAGAAATTGCATTCATGGTGGAAAAGGTAAAAGAAAATACGGCAAAGTACATGTGTGATGGTAGTGGATGGACCTTAGGTCACATTGAGCAATTCAGATTCATGTGAGCAAATTAACACCACTCAAGGGAAGTTCATACATAGCTTTACCAGCCAAACTTGCACAAAAGAAGGCTATTGTTAACGTAAAAAATAAGGATGATCGGTGTTTTCAATGGGCAGTCATATCAGCGTTACATCACGAAGAAGGAGACCAAAAAAGTACTAATCGGGGAAGTAAATACAAAACATGGGAAATCGAGCTTAACTTTGAAGGTATTGCATTTCCAATGTCGTTGAAGTCCATTGACAAATTTGAAAGACGGAATACAGACCTTAACATTAATGTTTTTGGTTATGATGGTGTAGAAATAGATGAGAATGAAGAAGAAAAACTAGAAGTTTACCCTTTACGAATTTCGAAGAACATTGGGACGAAACATGTAACCCTTTTGTTTTAACTAACACTAGCAAACAGCATTACTGTTGGATTAAGAGTATATCACGTCTTTTAACGTCAAAAGTAACAAATCATAAAGAATCGGTTTCAGTTTATTTCTGTCAAAGGTGTTTGAATCACTTTTCTAGACAAGCAATTTAGACGAACTCATGGAGTATTGCAATCAGAAAGAAGCAGTGAAAATTGTGATGCCAGAAGAAGGTACGTTTATAAGTTTTCAAAACTACAAACATAAAATGAGAGTTCCTTATGTAATTTATGCAGATTTCGAATATTTTACGGAAAAGATAGACACCTGTCAACCTGATTCATCGAAAGCTTACACGAATGCCTATCAACGACACACACCGTCCGGTTTTTATTATCGTGTAAAGTATGCTCATGGTGACTACAAAGACGTAAAAGTGTACTGTGGGGTAGATGTGGCGAAAAAGTTTGTTGAATGTATGGAAGAAGAAGTGAAGGAGATTGCTGAAATTTACCAAGATGAAAAAGACATGGTCATGACCGAGGCAGATGAAAAACGTTTTAAAGAAAGTACACGCTGTCACATTTGCGATGATGAATTAGGTAAAGACAGAGTGCGCGATCACGATCACGATAAGTATCGCGGTGCAGCAAACAAGATGTGTAACTTGGACTTTCAACTTCCTAGATTTGTTCCCATCGTGTTTCACAATTTAACTGGGTACGACACTCACCTGTTTGTTAAGGAGTTGGGTTTTACCGACGGTACGATTAACTGCATTCCCTACACTGACGAAAAGTACATTAGTTTTTCTGAGAATTTCAAAGTAGGTGACTTGGAAATGAGGTTCATTGATTCGTATAGGTTATCTTTTTGTGTTACGAAGGACATGCACACACTTGATAAACAGTGAATTGGGAGATAACTCTTACTAAGGAAATTGTTCGGCTTAGCAGGGTGAAATTTAAAAGCACAAACACTGTACCATACAACATAAGAAATATCTAAGCGACATATTGCAAAACAAAAATTTATCACAAGAACAAAGTTTGGCAGAAGAAAAAAATAATAATTAAAAACCAATTGTTCAGAGAACAACTGAAGGTCTTTCCACAGCATTTTTAAAATTTATTGAAAAGAAGCTAGTTTGTGTTTACTCAAAGTTAAAATTAGCATCTTATCATCAGTTTCTTCATACTGATGCGATAAATAAGTGGTTTTTATATACTTGAGTGAAATAAGGGAGATAATTAGCTACTTCCGGTGAAGTAAATGTCACTTCCGGTCTCATATAATAGTTTCTTTCACACTGATCCCAAAAATATATAGTTTCTATATACTTTTGCTTATAAACCAGGAGATAATTGGCCACTTCCGGTCTATCGAAAGTCATATCTAATCTTCAGTGAAAAGTTAATGTATTAAAATTACAAAATATATGGATTCCGAGTACTTTTCCATGAAGAAAGTGCAAAAATGGCTACTTCCGGTTTTCTCAAGGTCACTTCCGGTTGTCATTTTTCAAGGTCATATGTAATCCAACCTTTTGTAAAAGGTCATATGGCTTTATAATGAACCAAGTTGAAGTAATAATCAATTAACCTTATAATTGGACATTTCAGTGGCACTTACTCCTATAAGATGCCATTTGATTGTTTCAGACCAAATGTAACATATCTTCATTACAATAAAGCAAACATTTTGCACTTGTTGTTTCATATATATCTTTAAAAGTGTTTGAGAAAATGCAAAAACAAGGAAAAGTCAAAATTGAGAACTTGATCTTGACCTTTGACCTTGATCTCATTTTCTAAGTTAGGACCTAGGGACCTCAAATAAAAATATTCCAGGGTTATACGGTTAACGGTTTATGAGTTAAAAAAACATACCGACAAATTTATTTGGTAAAGGTAGATAACTCCTTTAAAATTTCATCGAATCGCTTCGATCCAAATTAGCCAAAAACTGAGGATGTAACAAACAATTTAGAAAAAGAATTTTGTCGATATCTTTTTTGTTACGAAGGAGATGCACACACTTGATAAATAGTGAATAGGGAGATAACTCTTACAAAGAAAATTGTTCGGCTTAGAATGGGTAAAAATAAAAAGCGCATAAACTGTATGATACTATATAAAAAATATCTTAGCGACATATTGCGAAACAAAAATTTTACGGGATAACAAAATTTGGCGAAAGAAAAAATAATAATCAGAACAAATACAATAGGTCTTTCCACAGAAAAGTGGAAAGACCTAATTAAGATATGTATTGTCCGAGGACACAGTTATCGTCCTTAGATTTTCGTTGTCTACAAATATAGTCCCTAGTCCGGACAGTTTATAACTTTTTTTCATTCACTTTCCAAATTTATTTCTTTATATTTTATGCATGAAATATTAAGTAAGGGGATGAAATTACATGTTAAAACAATATGGTTGCTGAATTTGTATGTTAAGTAGTGATTTGGTCCAGTTAAAAAAGGTCAAAAACTAGTATGTCTGAAGCTGTCAAACTGAATTTTAGACCCCCTTAACATAGAATTGTCAATATTTTGAGTTAGAGCTGGTAGACTTTTCTATAATTTTGATATCATTTGTCCCAATAGTAGTACACTACACTGTAAAAATCTTTTTGAGATAGAGCTGGTGCGATTTTTTTAATTTGACTTTATTGTCTAAAAGAAATGCACTACGAAATAACTGTGTTCTCGAGCTTAAGAGATGAATTCGGGAAATGTAGATTCTGTACTTTGGCAACGTCCCTGAATGGTTTGCTGGTTTCAATTTGTCAAACTCAATAAGAGTAAAGGATAAAGGATTTAAATCTTTGTTTGAAAGAAATTCTGTTAAAATGTCCCATTTTGACACTACACAGCTTAAATAAGCATTTTAAAGCAGTTTCCATTTTAAAGACTTAGAGGCATGCTGACTTTCTTTCTGACAGCTTTTTATGCTTTGATATTTGTGTTTCTATGATAAATTCAAATTCTATTAACCATTTGTGAACTCTGAATATTGAGAAAAGTAGATTATCACAGAAAAAAAATGGGCAAAATGTGTTGTATTTAGGCCTTGGTCGAACGGCCTGTTTAATGTATGTGAAATGTGAAGAGCTTTGTACTTAAAATGTGTAGTCCATCATAAATATTTCACTAAATATGTAAAACAAAGCACTTGACAATGATCTGTGCCCCTTATCCATTTCATATACTACCTTTATTTTCTTCTGTAGGATAGTATGTGGTTCAAATATATGCCAGTTGAGACTAAAACTACATGCAAAAAAGTTGAATGCAAGAGTCCTTTTGCAATTAGACTTCTTGTATCATGATATCTTAGCATAGAAATGAGCAAAAAGTAACAAATTTCCATTTCTTATAGCTTCTGTATGCATTTCTATAAGTAAATATGTGCTACGGCCTAAATTGACTCTAAATAATGTTCAGTCTCACATAGCCTAAGATCATTTTATACTCATTTGGTATGCTTTTTGTAACTTTTCTTTCCATTTAAAGTACATTTAATATATATGGAAGAATAATTTATGGTAAAAAAACTTCAAAAAGTTCAAATTGGATGAAAAAAAAAATGCATGTTTATGTGAGGCTCCCCTTAATTCGAAAATCTCTATTTTCAGGCACAGGCTCATATAAATTTGACTTTTGAATAATTGTTATAAATCTGATAAATCAAATGAGTGTTCAGTTGCTTTTAATACTTTATATATTATATTTAAGAGCATTTAAAAAGCACATTTTTGCAATATTTAATTTTTTTAAGCCCAAATCTTGATAGTTGAAATTATTTGATTTAAACGTCAAAATGAAACATTCAAATTTCAATATTAAAATAGCCATAGTTTCTATAATGTATATCCTATGGCCATGAAACTTGGCCAACTATCTTATAATTCCCTACGCTTAGGTCATGCAAAGTTTAATTAGAATTGGTCAAGTCTTTCTATACTATTAGGTCCGAGGACACAGTTATCGTCCTTAGATTTTCGTTGTCTACAAATATAGTCCCCAGTGTGGACAGTGTATAACTTGCAAATTTTTTTCATACACTTTCCAAATTTATTTATTTATATTTTATGCATGAAATATTAAGTAAGGAGATGAAATTATATGTTAAAACAATTTGGTTGCTGAATCTTTATGTTAAGTAGTGATTTGGTCCAGTTAAAAAAGGTCAAAAACTAGTATGTCTGAAGCTGTCAAACTGAATTTTAGACCCCCTTAACATAGAATTGTCAATATTTTGAGTTAGAGCTGGTAGACTTTTCTATAATTTTGATATTATTTGTCCCAGGAGTAGTACATACACTGTAAAAATCTTGTTGAGATAGAGCAGGTTCGATTTTTTTTTTAATTTGACTTTATTTTCTAAAAGAAATGCACTACGAAATAACTGTGTTCTCGGTCCGTATGTGTAATCACAATAATTTATCAAATATATTTGTGAAATGAATTATGTTATAAATACTAATATTATGAAGAAATTATATCTTACCAAATAGTGCAATGTAGTGCTTCCCTTAACGTTAATATTAGGTAAACTAACATGAGGCATACTAAGTAAAAAGCTGTAAAGTTACAGCATATATGCAATAAAGATATTGTTACTTAAAAAAAAGACATTACAACTTTCTTCTTAAAAATGACTGGTTAGATTACGATTGCTTGCATGTGTTTGGAAAATCACTTCATCAACCCATCTATCAACTGTTGCAACACGCATTGGAAAAGGGATACACTAAAACACAACCACAATGCACTTCAACGACGATCAGAGGACATCAATGCACTCGTTCATGTCAACCTAATAAAAAACTATGTCTTAGACACTTGAATTTTAAGAAAAAGAATGCTCTTAACTATGCATTACCTTCGTTGTTTCAACAACTATTTAAACGCTAAACAACGTTCAACGTTCAACGCTCAACAGCGTTCAACGTTCAACGCTCAACAGCGTTCAATGTTCAACGCTAAACAACGTTCAACGCTCAACAGCGTTCAACTTTCAACGCTAAACAACATTCAACGCTCAACGCTCAACAACGTTCAACGCTCAACGCTCAACAGCGTTCAACGCTAAAGAGTGTTCAACTTTCAACGCTCTAAATAAATGACGTTTATTAGCATAACCGATCCTAAACAACGTGAAGCTCTTGCTAAGGAGTTACACGATGTAAAGCGTAACATTCAAGGTAGCAACTTACAAGAACGACTACAAACAAGGATTGAGTCGTGATCTTAACAAGTTTTTTAAACCAGTCGTAGAAGCACAAGACAAAACGGCTTCTAAAATCACCAAGACGATTGAAGATCTCCCAGCGATCCTACCACTACCTGCATTGCCTCCTCCACCTCCCGAGTTTGCCGATCCATTACCTATTGAACCACCTACAAACATTATTAACGTTGGTCCTCGAGCACAAAAGTATTTACAACTCAGTTTATCGCCAAAGGATGCTGACCACATTTTCGGACTAAGATATGAAGACAACAATGGTATTTACATCGGGAATGCACCCGTTACCTTTGAAGGAGATGACATTCTTGTGGATGGAGTACCATACAAAGGAACACTAGGATTGTGGGAACTCATGGTGAAGAAACGTCCTGAAACATATGAACAGGACGACTTAGATGCCTACGAAGCTATCTTAAAAGATACAAATGCAATGTTTAAAAATTATGATCCAGCGTCCGGACCTAAATCAAACAGAGGTCTCAAATGGAAAGCCATCGTGTCGGACATGTACAAGAGAGATAAGTTTGTTTTGGACTACAACAAACCGTATTTCTACCATCAGACTTCGATCAACTCCTAGATCGATTAGACCTCTGTACTGCCTCCTATTATGCTGGGAACAGTGGTGAACGCAATGAGATCGTAGCCATCCTCGATGCCATGAAAAAGGATGGCTTCATTAACAGCAAAGATTACAAGCAAGCTCATCGTAACCTCCTATAAATAAATGTTAAACATTAAGAAAGGATACAAACGTAGATATGTGGTTGGTGGTAGTGGTCTGTTTGACACGATCGCTAATTTAGCTGGACGCATGTTTACCTCTTCTACCGCAAAGACATTGGAGAATTAAGCCATGACTGCTGCCACCAATGCAGCTCTTAAAGGTGTAGAAAAAGGAGCTACCAAAGCTGTGGATCATGTGGTTTGTAGGAAACCAAAAACAAAGACTCCTCATCAACAAGCTCGTTTGAACACCATCATCTCTAAAAGCAAAAAGTTGAACAATATCATCTCAGGCAGTGGTATTGCAACTATTCACGACTTCGTCAAACGCTATAAATAAGTGAATGATATACTTAATATCACAGATGGTTTGTCTTTTGATGAAATTATTCAGGAATATCAAGTCCATGAATACGAATCTCAAACTGGAGCATCCTTACACACTTCAGGTTCTGAAATAAGAATCAACATCGAAACCCAAGATCTGTTTGTTCATCCGGCTGAGAGTTATCTTTTGGTGAAAGGAAGACTTCTGAAAAACGACGACACAGCTTATGCCGATGTAGATCTGGTCTCCCTTGTCAACAATGGTATCATTATCTCTTCAAAAGCATCGGTTATAAACTATCCGGTCAGCAGATTGAATACCTCAATGAACCAAGTATAGCGACTACTATCTTGGGTTTGTTGACATATCCCTACGACTTTAGTAAATCGCGAGGTCTCAACCAATTGTGGTATAAAGATACTGCGACTGAAGCCGAGGCTGATAACACTGGTTTTGCAGCTAGACGTGGTTACTGTAATGATTTGGTCAGGTGAAATTCTTTTGAAAAACATGTGTTTGTACTTTCAAGCACCTGCTTTCGGCTATGCTTCGATTTTCGGCTATTTTAAAGTTTGACACCGATTCTCACCTTTCTCATTCAATTCTATATGTTTTCAGTGTACTATTCTTTTCGTTTTCCCAGTGTTCAGCCATTTTTATTTATGTATAATCGAGATAACTTATGTAGTTAACTTTCACTTTCATACATCAGCCGCCATTTCCGGCACAGTGATTTTTGTGTATTAATTATGCAAATTAGTTTGACTGTGTAATTTGTTTGACTGTTTGTTTTGACCCTGAGAAAAAATTGTTTGTTTCACCTCAGGTGAACTTTGATTGTTTTCGACTTGTCGCCACAACCGCAAAGCAGTGTATGAATACTATAGTGATTGTAGATCGGTTTTTACATGATTATTGTATTAAAACATTATTAATTATGGTTGTGAATTGTACTTAGATGATTTTTATGTTTCGTAAACATATTGTTTACGTTTTATTGTACTTATTTCTAGCAATCGGGGATTCTTTTCGTACTTGTCAGGCCCGTTTCCAGTTTCCCGTTCGTTTCCCCGTTGCAACCCCGTTTAAACCGTTCGTTACCCTGTTAAGTCCATCAGGGTATAAAAATAAACCTTACACCCGTTTGCCGGGGGCTCTTCCTCCTAAGTCAGACCTACAGATACGTTGCCAGATTTTCGGTCAGTTTTTACTGTCGTATATTTCACATTCGCTGAAGTTTTAGATCTTCATATTTTTATCATGAATTTCATGAGATTTTTAAGCAGTTTCACTGCAGTTTAGAATATTTGGCTTTTCAAATAAACATTTTTGTAGTTTTCCAATTGTTTAGTGCAGTTGATTTTTCTAAATTACCAAATTTTTGGATATTTTCTGTTCACTATAAGTCTAGTATTTTGGACTTAGATCAGAATCAAAAATGGATTTAATTCAATAGTAAATATAAATAGCGCGTCTATTTATTCAGGCTAGTTTTCAATTGCTAACCTGTTTCTTTAAGACAGAACGTAATAAAGTTACATGCCTTCCCCATTCCCCATTTTCTCTCCATTTTAAGGTTAAGACATATTGTTAAGTATCCTTTTTGCTGAGTTATTCCAGTAATCAGAGAGAACATAAATAAATTCTGCATACTTTCAAAGATAGGAATAGTAAGAAGCTAGGACAATTAAATTTCACTTTTAAATACTCTCAATCTCTAATGTGATTGAAGTCTGCCTTCCTGTGCTTACTCCATGAGACTGAGGTTAATTAAATAATAACAAAGTACTGTTATTTTAAATATATAATTTATTTGAAGATGATATATATATGTAAACAAAGATATGATATATAAATTATTGGGTAGTTGGTTGAACACTGTGGCAAATAACTGGATACATTGATAGTTACTATACTATATATAAAAATATTAATTTTCGCGAACCATTTAGGTAACGAAATTCCACAAAATTCCCAAGAGTAAGGAGAGTTGTACAAATTATGTGAATACACAGAACCCCAATCCAATCCATCTTTTATAAAAAGAATTATTATTTCCTGTTTTATATCTACAAACAGCATTCTATTTTTCTATAATTCCTATTTAAGTATGCAAAAAACTGCATTAAAAATAGATATTCCCAAAATTCAAATTCCGCTGATTGGTTGAACTACTGTGGTGATCCCAAAGATTCACAACGATAACTATAAATAAATTTCCTCCGCTGAAATGTAATTCCTAAGTGAAGCTACTGTAAAGGTAATATATTAATCCTGGCATATTTCAATATTAAATGAAGCTGAAACTGTATATCAGAAGAAGAGAAGACACTGAAAGATTGTTAAATGAACTTCTATATAATTTTGTTACATAAAATTCGATAGTGAGTAAGGATCTATCGCGCCACAAAAATTCCATGAATGAGACTTCTTCGACTTCAACGGAGAATATAATCTTTTCGTTTTCACAAAATTGCGTTGAGCATTATTTATTATTCATTTGTATTGTATTTTGGTGCTGTTGACCTTTGTCTTTGAGAGCGGTAAGTAACAATCCCATTTCTAAGAAATGTAGACAATGGACAAACAAGTTGCTTTCTTTAAAAAGAAATGCAATCGTAAACCTAAATGCATGTGTGGCATTAAATATCAGATATTTTTTTTTAATAAAGATGCATTGTTTTACATTATTTTTGTGGTATAAGAATTTGAAACTGACATTGATTGTTAATGTATCTACTGTTCAATGTGGGGTGAAATATATTCTTGTTAAAGGAATCATTTTTTGTATCTCCTCTCTCGCGAAAGACAACATGCTAAGTCACCCACTAGATGTTCCATTCTAAGGTTTTTTTTAGATAAGAGTTAGTTTTCAGGCTAAAGTTCAAATGCAAATGTTAAGAAATTTAATCAATTAATCATGATTATTTGTTTTTGTAGCCAGTTTGAAAATAGTTTAAAATTCTAAGCTGCATTCTTTTTTGATAATCCCAAACTAAAACCATTTTCTTTTTAGAAAACGTTTCAAACTGGTTTATATATATATTAATGGTTTATATACATATATAATTTCTCTAAATATCATAACAACAATGTTTAATCTGCAAATTGCGGAAGCAAATTTTTGTTTTTTCCTCGCCGAAATACTTATAGTTTTATGTTTTCTTTTTTTAATATTGGTTTTGTTTTGTTGTTTGGTCATTGGCTAGGTCATATTCACGATATTTTTGATCAATTTATAAATACAATGCACGGGCAACAAACTCAAACCAAGCTTTTAGGTGAAACAGTTTGAAACCGGAACTTTATACTTTTTCAAACGTATCTCACTTTTTATTTCTAGCTTGTCCTTTTGCAAATTAGCCCAAATAAAAAGAAGCGGTGGCTTTGCTGTTTTTATACGGCTGTGTGATAGAAACTGAGAAGGAAGCAGGAACGAAGAGGCCAATACAGTATACACGTAGTTCAGTACGCAATTTAAAAAAAAAATGTTATTTTTGCAATCGCCTGTCCGTTGAATACGGATATTGATTTTCATTTTAGAAAAATCATTTGTACTAAGCTGGGCTTTTATGTGTGTTTTTATTTTGCTTATAACATATCGTCCTAATTTTTAGCCAAACATGCTCTGGGCCTCTGTCAACTAGACCCTCCGACTTGACTTATGAATACAGATTGCCGAAACTCCTTGTAAATGAATTGACGGAATTCCCAAAACGTCATCTGTAAGACTTATAAGACACAAAGCTGTGCACCTGCTACATTATGTTTAAGCTAGCTTTATTTGGGGAGGCTTTCACATGGCGAAAACAAAGAATGGATTTTCCATTTATAACTATATTTTTTGGAGATGATAGTCGACACAGGTCAGTGTCCGTTTGAAAACACACCCCTCTTGCCTTTTTAATTTCGCCTTAATTTCAAGGGTTAACTGGTATTGTTTTCATATAAGATTGATAAAAAATATGGACATATGGTATGATTGCCAAAGAGACAACTATCCACTAGAGTTCAAATGAAGTGGAGGTGAGCAATTACTGGCAACCGTATGGCCGTACTTCATTCTGTTAAGAATTTAAAGGCTGATTAAATGGACTGTGCTTTTCTTTTTTTTTTTCGCTAAAATGGACAAATTTTAAAATCATAAAACGCTCTATCTATTCACTGACAGTCACTTTTTTTCGCTTAAATTCTTATCCCATATGGGAGCACAGCTTCAGCTTCATAAAACTTCACACATCATCTTAATTCTATCAATTAATTACTGATGTAGGATATCTGTGAGAAAATATATTAGTATAATAGTCCCAGAGGATATCAAATATATATAAAGTCTCGATAAACACTTATCTCTTCAACAACGGTATAACGGTAATGAATGTTCATTAAATCAATTAATTACCTTTTACGCAGGTGGTCATTGAAAAGAACAGATGTATTCCGAAAAAGACTTCCGGTGTTCCGAAAGACTACGGAGGTCGTCCAATATATACTGCGTAAACCCTGGGACTATAGTACAAGTTGCTTTCTTTAAAAAAAGAAATGCAATCGTAAACCCAAATGCGTGTTTGAGCCAAGGCTCCGTGTTGAAGGCCGTACCTTGACCTATAATGGTTTACTTTTATAAATTGTTACTTGGATGGAGAGTTGTCTCATACCACATCTTCCTATATCTATTGGCATTAAATATCAGATAATTGTTTAATAAAGATGCATTGTTTTACTCTTGTTAAAGGAATCATTTTTTTTAATCTCCGCACTCCCGAAAGACAACATGCTAAGTCAACCATTGGATATTCCATTCTAAGGTGCTGTTTTTTTTTTATATATAAGAGTTAGTTTTCAGGCTAAAGTTCAAATGTGAAGAAATTTAATCAATTAATCATGATTATTTGTTTTTGTAGCCAGTTTGAAAAAAGTTATAAATTCCGAGCTGCATTCTTTTTTGATAATCCCAAACTAAAACCTTTTTTTTTATAATTGTATCAAACTGGTTTATATATATATATATAACTTTGTAAGTCTAGTATGTTTTTTTAATTTTAGTTTATTTATATGTTTTGGAGTTTAGTGTAACGTCCATTTTCACTGAACTAGCACACAATTTTAGTTAGGGGCCAGCTGAGGACCACCTCCGGGTGCGGGATTTTCTCGCTGCATCGAAGACCCATTGGTGGCCTCGGCTGTTGTCTGCTCTTTGGTCGGGTTGTTGTCTCTTTGACATATTCCCCATTTCCATTCTCAATTTTATATATATATTATTGGTTTATATTTTTAAAACTACTCAAAATATCATAACAACAATGTTAAATCTGCAAATTTTTGTTTTTTTCCTCGCGGAAATGGTTATGCCCCAGTCACACTAGACCACGATCGCACCTCGCTCACCACGATCGAAAATAATTTCAGATCGTTGTGAGCTCGCAGTATGAGCGGCATGAAAATGTAAACTTTCGTTTCAATCACGTTGCTAGTACTACGTCTTCATTACGCTTCTACAACGATCCCGCTACGATTATACCACATTCTCACCACGCTTATTCTGCGACCTCACTACGATTATCACGATCTTTCTACGCTCATCACGTCCCCACTACGACCATACTACGATTTATCTGATTGCAACACGATCTTACCACGCTACTACTGCGATTATAGCACGCTCTTACCACGACCATACTACGATCATACCACGTTCATACCGCGATCTTACTACGCTCCCAGCAATAACGTCAACATCGTGTTCCATATAAATGCTGTATCATTCCTTCTATTTCTCATTCTCGGAAACAACGCAGTCATGCAACCAAAATCTACGTAAGGGTAAGGTAATCATCTGATAGTAACGATCATGATCGATCCAGAAGATATATGTCGGACCGACCAATCCAACCTGAATCACAACTTATTGCTGGTCCATCAAGATCAAATGACGATGTTTTAGTGAACGATAGTAGGGATGACACAGATGTGTCAAGAATGATTGAGCCGTTTGAGATAAAGGACAAGAGTTCCAAATAACATACAGACAAACAAAAGCTGGACAGCTTTTATAAATTTTATATGACAATAACAAAGAGCATGATGATCGTAGTATGAACGTAGTCGGGTCGTAAGAACAGCGAGATGAGGACGGCATGGGCGTGCTAAGATCGTACTATGGTCTTGAACAGCGTGGTATAGCGTGGTATAAACATGGTATAGTCGTAGTGGAAGCGTGTTTGGGTCGCGGTAAGAACGTGATGGTCGTAGTGAGGTCGTAGTAAAGTCGCTGTGAGAACGTAGCGCAGTCTTACCGACTAGAATCGCGCTGTCGCTACGATGGTACAGCGACCTTTGCGATCTTACCACGACCTTACTGCGCTCTCACTACGCTTCTACTACGACCTGATTTCGCCACGACCGCACCACGATTGTTTTGAACATGTTCAAAGTTGGCCACGCTCATCACGATCATGAAGACCTCACCACGACCGTACTACGACCTTACTGCGATCTGTACGATCTTTTTTCACAGATCGTAGTGCGATCGTAGCCTAGTGGGATAATTTTATACTCACTTACTGTCTTGTTAACTAATTAATTAGTACAACAACCGATTTGTTTTGCAAGGCTAATTTAACACCACAAAGAAACACATACAACCCATACACCGTAGCGATTATATAAGACATCAGGGAAGTTTAGTTTACACAGTTATGAGAACTGTTGACCAGGAGCTTTTAATTAATTTATAGAGAACGCGTTTATATCAGTACATTATCAAAATGATTACACAAAGCTTTGTTGCTTTTGATAAAATTTAAAAAAATTATCATTAATAAAACAAACTTCAAAATTTCATAATATTATTTTACATGCATAAAAACCTAAATATCAAATTTATACATAATCTATTAAAACCGAAAATTCATTATCTGATTGTTTTCACAAAAATAATTATTTTGTTTTTATAAAGAGGAACATTTTAAAATTAATTACTACTGAAGTGATAATTAGTACTGTTGACCAGGAGCTTTTAATTAATTTATAGAGAACACGTTTATATCAGTACATTATCAAAATGATCAAACAAAGCTTTGTTGCTTTTGATAAAAATTTAAAAAATTATCATTAATAAAACAAACTTCAAAATTTCATAAAATTATTTTACATGCATAAAAACCTAAATATCAAATTTATACATAATCTATTAAAACCGAAAATTCATTATCTGATTGTTTTCACAAAAAATAATTATTTTGTTTTTATAAAGAGGAACATTTAAAATTAATTACTACAGAAGTGATAATTAGTTCCTGGCTAAGGTAACTATAAATAGAAAGTGTTTGTGGCTAAGGTAACTATAAATAGAAAGTATTTGTTCTCATCTCTATCTGCATCTGTCATCACTCGGTATCTAAAATAGACATTTGATATCTTATCGCTGACTCTATTAAGTCTACCGAAATTGCATGCATGATTAATTTTAAGATTTATGATCGTAATTAAAGCGGCACTTTTAGGGTGCAATTGTTACTAACTAAAGTTTTGAAAACGTTTTGAGGCGTTTGTTGTTATTTTCTAACTGCTACAGAAGTAGAAACATCGTTCAATAATTCTTTTCCGATCCTATTTGAACTTTCAATAATTCATGCTCATGTTGTTGAAAACATACTTTTATAAACGTAGAAAAAATCGTTTAAACAGGTTCAAGTTAGAAACAAATTAATGTTTGCATGTATTGTATTAACAAACGAAAACGACAAAACATTTGCATAGTCAAGTGTATTTTTTTAATATATTTTAGTTGTAGGTTTCCGTTTTATTTTATTTTTCATATTCAATATCTATTTAATTACATTTTAATAACCAATTTTTTTTTATTAAAGTTGCAATATTTAATCACAAAAATAACTGTAATTTAATCATGCAAGAAAGACTTCCTTTAATTTCAGTATAAAAAATAAATAGCTTGCTTTTTACATCATGTACATCTTCCTAAACTTAAAATCTAAAATAAAATGCTACTAAAACTCTTTCTAAAGATTTTATTTTAATTATTCTCGTTCAGAATATAAAGCGCATTGTTTACATGAAATCTTATCTCATATCTAAACACAGCTGGTTTCAACGTTTGACTCTAATTAAAATACTACGCATGTAGGTTAATATTAGCAGCTTGTAATCGTGTGCAAGAAAATAATTTTATTATATCATAATAAATTTCAGATCATACGTAAAATATCTCTATAGCAACTTAAGATGCTAATGCTTATTCAACAGATTAGTAAGCTATTGCGCATGTATTTGAAAGGTGGTCATAGAAAGAACAGAAGTGTTCCGAATAACATCCGGTGTTCCGAAAGACTACATCTATCGTCCAATATATACTGCGTAAACCCTCAGGGGTTTACGCAATAATAGTCCCAGGTAAACCCTCAGGGGTTTACGCAAAAAAATTATCATTAATAAAACAAACTTCAAAATTTCATAAAATTATTTTACATGCATAAAAACCCTAAATATCAAATTTATACATAATCTATTAAAACCGAAAATTCATTATCTGATTGTTTCACAAAAAAATAATTATTTTGTTTTTATAAAGAGGAACATTTTAAAATTAATTACTACAGAAGTGATAATTAATACTGTTGACCAGGAGCTTTTAATTAATTTATAGAGAACGCGTTTATATCAGTACATTATCAAAATGATCACACAAAGCTTTGTTGCTTTTGATAAAAATTCAAAAAAAATTATCATTAATAAAACAAACTTCAAAATTTCATAAAATTATTTTACATGCATAAAAACCTAAATATCAAATTTATACATAATCTATTAAAACCGAAAATTCATTATCTGATTGTTTTCACAAAAAATAATTATTTTGTTTTTATAAAGAGGAACATTTAAAATTAATTACTACAGAAGTGATAATTAGTTCCCTGGCTAAGGTGACTATAAATAGAAAGTATTTGTGGCTAAGGTAACTATAAATAGAAAGTATTTGTTCTTATCTCTATCTGCATCTGTCATCACTCGGTATCTAAAAAAAGACATTTGATATCTTATCGCTGACCCTATTAAGTCTATTGAAATTGCATGCATGATTAATTTTAAGATTTATGATCGTAATTAAAGCGGCACTTTTAGGGTGCAATTGTTACTAACTAAAGTTTTGAAAACGTTTTGAGGCGTTTGTTGTTATTTTCTAACTGCTACAGAAGTAGAAACATCGTTTAATAATTCTTTTCCGATCCTATTTGAACTTTCAATAATTCATGCTCATGTTGTTGAAAAACATACTTTTTATAAACGCAGAAAAAAAAAATTCGTTTAAACAGGTTCAAGTTAGAAACAAATTAATGTTTGCATGTATTGTATTAACAAACGAAAACGACAAAACATTTGCATAGTCAAGTGTATTTTTTTTTAATATATTTTAGTTGTAGGTTTCCGTTTTATTTTATTTTTCATATTCAATATCTATTTAATTACATTTTAATAACCAATTTTTTTTATTAAAGTTGCAATATTTAATCACAAAAATAACTGTAATTTAATCATATGCAAGAAAGACTTCCCTTTAATTTCAGTATAAAAAATAAATAACTTGCTTTTTACATCATGTACATCTTCCCTAAACTTAAAATCTAAAATAAAATGCTACTAAAACTCTTTCTAAAGATTTTATTTTTAATTATTCTCGTTCAGAATATAAAGCGCATTGTTTATATGAAATCTTATCTCATATCTAAACACAGCTGGTTTCAACGTTTGACTCTAATTAAAATACTACGCATGTAGGTTAATATTAGCAGCTTGTAATCGTGTGCAAGAAAATATTATATCATAATAAATTTCAGATCATACGTAAAATATCTCTATAGCAACTTAAGATGCTAATGCTTACTTATTCAACAGATTAGTAAGCTATTGCGCATGCCAGGCTAAGAAAGAACAGAAGTGTTCCGAATAACATCCGGTGTTCCGAAAGACTACATCTATCGTCCAATATATACTGCGTAAACCCTCAGGGGTTTACGCAAAATGTGAACCTTGACGATATGGGTCACTGACATTTTTCTCTGATTTTAATATCTAACCAACATAATTTCTGAATTATCTGTATTTGCAATATCTTTGTATTTAACGTGGAACCATGATCATATCTTTTCAATTTGTTCAAGTTTATACACGATAAATGGCTATGATGAGGAATTTTGTATGCACACATAAAGATGGTGGATAATGATTCTGACATCATTGAATAATCACGTGACATTATTATTTGTAAACAAACGAACACGTGTCGGAACTTTCCATGTCATTCCAAATTTTGGATTATTTTAGCAGATTTTGCAACAATTACTACATTTCTACCTATTTGTCTAACCAAATTTTTGTCTCGAACTAATATGTCCATGCAACTTTTCAATACAATATCATCATCCATATATATATAGCTAGCCTATAGTCTGCATGATGCAACACATTGAAAATATTATTTTAACAAACCTGTTCAATACTTAAAAAAACAACATGCAGTGACGATATTTTGGTTAAATTTTAAAATACATATATCTGGTTACATATAATTTTTGTAATGCTTTTTCCCTTCATATTAGTATTACATGTATGTAAAACGTTTAAACCCGCTGCATTTGTTTGCATCTGTCCTAAGTCAGGAGTCTGATGTTCAGTAGTTGTCTTTTGTTGATGTGGTTCATAAGTGTTTCTCGTTTCTCGTTTTTTATATAGATTAGACCGTTGGTTTTCCCGTTTGAATGGTTTTACACTAGTAATTTTGGGGCCCTTTATAGCTTACTGTTCGGTGTGAGCCAAGGCTCCGTGTTGAAGACCGTACTTTGACCTATAATGGTTTACTTTTATACATTTGGACTTGGATGGAGAGTTGTCTCATTGACACTCATACCACATCTTCTTATATCTATTTAAACTACATGTATTTTTAAAATGCACATTGAGTGGTCCCAAGTAAAGAGTATTATGTTTGTAACACTCAGAAACATGTGACGTATATCCCCAAGCGTGCCCTTTTTATAATTATGAACACTAAAACGCTCTATATGAAGCCAAAACGTCTCGCTTTTATGAACGCTTAGTCATGTCCACCGTTATTAAATAGTGATTTGTAAATTAATCACATGTTATTTAAATATAAATCCAATTGATATTATTACAGAAACCGTCCTTTTGTTTTGTTGTAAAAATGAAACAGTACTTCTCTAAAAGCCCAGAAACCACTTTTGCAGGAAGCCGTACCTACAATACCCTGAATCCCTGATACATTTGTACATTATTAAGATATATAGGCATCACTGCAGTATATTAGTACAAAAGAATAATTTACTTTGTAAACAATTTAACTGAACAAAACTAACTAATTGCAATCTTTATATTTGCTCTAAATATGCATGAAATATTTGCCACTGTACATCAAGCAATCAACCACCAAGAGTTAATGTATGTGTTGCAAATTATTATGCTAAATATATACAACTGACTTTATAAACAAACTAATGCTAATAAATGACCACTTAATCAATAGCTGGATCATTGAGAAAACTTGCACTAGTCTAGTGAAAACTGGCAAGATAAAACTAAATGTATAATATTTTTGGAATACCTTCATCTAAAATTATAACAATAATAATCATATTGATGAAAAATTAAAAAAGAGCTCTCGCAATTGAAGATAATTTTTTATTGTGATATTCGTTTTCTTATCTGGTGTCTGTTTACCTATCATTGAATGTCGTAAACCTTTGTGCATAAATATTGAGGACATATTTGAGCTTAAAGATTTTATAAAGTGGACGAGTTTTTGGCGAATAACAATTGTAGAACATGTTAAATTTGGGAGAGTAAAAATTCGGACACATTTTGGTGAAGTAAATAAGTGGACCATTTGGACATGTTTGTGCGATTTGTGGTTTTAAGGACACCTTTGAGCGAAATGAACACGTCTGTGAAAGTTAAAGTCACATGAAACTTCAAAACTAAAAAAAAGTTAAACATGTTTTATATACTTGAAGTTTTACTCTAGAAGTGAACGTGAACTTTTTTCCGAAAAAAAAATCCTTTATATTATCAAAATCTTCATAAATGTACCAATATTGAATTATTGGCTTCCCAGACACTAATTCGCCGATATTTTCCCGTATGCAGTTACCTTAACTACGAGACATCTCGTTATAGCTTCGCATACCCAACTATATCAGTCCTAATCAGGACAGATAACTCTGTCAATAAATATTGGCGGGTATACCATGTTGAAATGTATGTAATCACAAGTTTTTGTACACAAGTTAAAATTTCAATATCGGTTTTAATGCCTGGATTTTGCTTATATTGAATTAAAAAAAATGACAAAAATCATTTGCAATGAAGTCTCGCTTTCTATGAAATAATAATAAAAAAAAACCGATTAAATATGAAATTTGAATTAGATTATTTGTTTCAAAACAATTATCGTGTAACATTAGTATCTAAACTTTTTTTTAGCAAAAATCAACTTATTTCAGAATTTTTCATAATATTCATTTTTCTTAAAGTTCTTCATGGTATATATTTCTTCATGTGTGTACACGGGAAAGAGAAAATATTTATAGGTTCATTACAGAAAACGTTTGTATATAAATCTAAACTCTGGAAATACATGTGTACACAGGATGTTGATGTCACCTGGTGGGTTTTGGTTTGATACGATTCCTTTGCATTACCCTGTGACAATTTGTTGTTATGTAACATTATAACCTTAATCCGACTTCACCTGTTCGTGATGGGACATTAACTTAAAAAGGTACATAGCATTAATTATATCAAATACAAATACAAATATTTTATTGGCACAAACTCAATTACAATAATTGGCAACGGCCCATACAACTAGTATACAAATGGTAATGATGCAGCAATTAAACAATACTACATAACATATTAATAGGCACATTTCGAACAAAGAAAGTTGCAGTTATATATATATTAATATACATAGGTTAATGTAGAATAGGCTACTGACATACATACATTGTATGTTATAGCTTCATAATGTTCATATTACTCGTTTGTCAGGACATTTTTCCTTAATTCAAATGATTGATTAATAAAAGATGATATTAATCTAAGTGTTTTTCTACACTTGCTATTAAGTAGTAGTTTGATATATTCATCCTCAGTTTTTGGATTGTTTGTCATAATTTTTAAAACTGGACAATTTTGATATAAGTACATTTCTTTGTGATTCATATTTTGTACAGTGCAAGATAAAATGTTTTTCGTCTTCTATATCATTATTATGACATAATTTACACAACCTTTCTTCTTTGTTAACTCGCAGGTACCTGCCTATTTCAATTTCAAGATTGTGTGCACTTATCCTAAGTTTTGCCAAAAGTGCCCTATCTTTCAACATATTCAAATGATCAACATAGTGTGCACGTTTATTTGAAAAACAATAATGTCGAAAAAATGATAATTTTGATGATTCCGTAATATATGAATTCTGTTCCTGTAAAGTTTGGTCATGAATTCGTTGTTTTATCTGAGCAAGCATAAGTTTAATAGGTCCATGAAAAGATGTTAAATACGAGAAGCCCAGATTTTGGATACATTTCTTCATATTACTTGTCCATATGTTGTTTTCTCTTGTTTTAATAAAAATGTCATGAGCTAAGATTTTGTCAGATGAGATTAAATGATCTAAGAATTTTATGGAAGACAACATAATTTTAGCTTTTAAGGGGAGTCTACCAAGCTCACTGCGACATGCATTGTTGGAAGTTTTACAGTGAACCCCAAGAATTTCTTTCATAAATTTTATATGAAACTTTTCATATGGTTCATTCTCAGTATTTTTTAGAATTGATTCAATACCCCAAACTTCACTTCCATATAATAAAGTTGGAAGTACCATTTGATTAAAAAGTTTTTCTAAAAGTCTACATGAATTGTTCAGACTAAGAGATTTCTTTATTTTGAATAGAGCTTTTCTAGCCTTTTCCATCAATAAATTGGAGGCAAGATTAAATTTACCATTGCATTTTAAAGTTATCCCAAGGTAACAATACTTATCAACTGTCTCAACATAAGATTTGTTGATAGTAAAAAAGTTTTGAAATGATTTGCCGTTAGAATTAAATATTAGGACTTTTGATTTTGTAGAATTTACTTCCAGCTTCCAATCTGTGCAGAACTGAGCTAGAGTGTCAAGACTACATTGTAGTCCTTCTGGACTACTTGACAATAGTACCAAGTCATCGGCATATAACAAACAATGAATCTTATCATCACCAACTAGCACAGTATATCTATTGTTGGACATTATGTTTTTTCTCTCTAGAGATGAAAATGTTTTTTTCTATACAGAATTTATATATTTTTGAAAATAAAAATAAATTAAACAGAAAAAGGGGGAAAAAAGAAAAAAAAGTAGTGGAAAATAATTTTATTATAAATTTTACTGTTAACTATTTTCTGGGAACAGTATATCTGTCAACAGCTTAGATCTAACTCTATTTTTTAATCCATATATGTTCCTGCTATTTTTTTCACTTCACACTTGAAATAATTAATTTTTTACATGTATCAATGAATTTTGAAATAAAACGTATTCAAAATATCAACAACAAAATTAAACAGAACTAGCACATATTTTGCGTGAAAAATACATGATGATGTAAAATACATGCCACACTCCCAAATTTATCCGCCATTTTGAAATATCCCGAAAAATAACTTTTTTAAATCGATGTGGGACGTAATTTACCCTAAAATTAAACTGTTTTAAGTAGAATACTTCGCCAGATACATGTTTTAATATACTAAATCGATTTGCAGAGTTTTACTTTTATTTACGGAATTTCTGAGTTTGATGTACAAGTAGACATGGGGGTCGATAGATTTAACATTGAGTCAACGGGGAAATGATGAGAAAAAGTGCGATTTTTTACGAATCTCCAGGGACGTAATTTAATCAAAAATTAAACTGTCAAGACCAACATTGTTAGGGAGAAATATGTTCGAATACCAAGGATCAATTTGCAAAAGTTAGAAAACGGGTCAGATTAATGAGAAAATTGAAATTAATTGAAGCATCTATGCATTTTATATGGGGCAATATAACACAAAATGGCGGATTTTCTACGTCACCAAAGTCACGTGATGTCTGACTTAGTTGGATATGGGCCACTGCACAGCGCAAGTGCGAGGGGAAAAGCGTGATGAAAGAATGTAAACACACGTGCTCTTGAAGGTAAATAAAAATAACAGATTCTTAAAGAACAAATTAAATACAACTAATCATTTAGCAACTGTGAAGGAATAGTTTAATTAACAAATGGGAACGCATGGAAAATATTAAAACAAACATCATGGCTCTTTCAATTCACTTATATGTTGCGCTTTCCACGTGCTCTGTTTTTTTTTTTTTTTTTTTATCAATATCACGATCCGGTGAACTTCGGCAACAAACTCGAAAGATAATAAGTTTGGGTTCAACAACCACTGAATGAAATAAGATTTGTTGATAATACGTTATAGATGTGCAATAAATATAAAAAAAACGTGTATGCAAGACTGAGTTTAGTAGATATGCATGCATTGGTTCAATAATTTCGATAACATTAAAATTTTTAAGAAACTCGTTTCATATGACATTAAATATATGATCAGAAATCAATGGTTACAAAATTTGTGTCATTATTTTTTTTTACAGGTAATCCACTGATCTGATTGCTATGGGTGGTTAAAGAAAAGAATCATTCAGTCAGCATATATATCCATTTAAATAAATTTCACACGACACTATTAAAGTTCATCAAGTGTCGTCGTGATCGTCATTATGCAGGATGAACCTGAAATAATGTTTGTTCCAAAAGGTACTTAATAACATTTCTCTAATGACAGAAGTGTTGATTATCAACTATAAGAATTTTATTTGCGTAATAATTCGTGCAATATATAGCATCATTTTTTTTCAACCAATCGCTCAACACAGGAACGGAAGTGTCGACGCCCCTAAACCCACGAATGATGTTCACTAATACCAAAGTTTTTGAGGGAAATGCAGCAAACTCGAAAGTTGTCTATTTCTTTTGTCTTGCTGCAACAAAGTCTCCAAAGCCTAACTAAGGTACAAAAAAATGTATGCTGTTTTGGCATAGCCAATGACGTTAACAATTTGTTAAAGATTACAATTACAATTTTTGACTCAAATATAATCTTTATTGATTAGGATTGTCAGTCTTCCAACCGATGGTTTATCATTCTCTCCGGCTTCCTCCGCCTATGAAATATGACCACATTACTGTTTGTGTACATGTAGGTTAGTTTAACAGGAAACACTTATGGGGAGTCAATGATACGTGGTATGTACATGTACTATAATGCAGTTGAAGGAGCATTTGAATATCTCATTCTATTGATATTAAGGGGCCTGCCCCCAAAAAACATTGGTTAGTTTATATGCTGAATCTGATTAGTTCAGTTTGAAGGGAACCAGTAATTGTAAGTCAATAATATTTGGTGTGTTGTTGTACATGTATTAGCATTATAACATCTCATCCATGGTGATTAGTTGGTCAACCCCCTTAGTCATGGTTGTCATGGTCTATTGACATTAAATCTTGTGCATGTTACAGCTTTAAATTAAAAGGTCAAACCTCAGAAAATTACAATAAGACCATCATCAACATCATCTTAAAAATTACATGTACATGTACATGCATATTAATATTTTGGTGAAAGTTCATCCTCTCGATCTATTTTGGCATATTCCTTTCATATTCATATCAATAAATGCCATGTGGATATATACATGAACAACAATAAGCAAACAACCCAATGCCAAAGATAATTGAAAGACGTCTAGAGGTCAATACACAATCTCAAACAATAGACAAAATAAAAAACTAAAAGTATAGCCAATTGTTGAAATGTATTATTACATTTATTGGCAAGATTTAAAATATTATATCTTTTACAATTTTTTTAGTATTACGTTCAACCTAACATTTAATAAAACTTTGATTTCATTGTGGCTAGTCTGTAAAAAAGACATCAATTAGAGAAACCAATACTATTGGGACATTAATTTGAGAACAACAAAAAAGATGTCTATTTCAGGGATATATAATTGGTCATACATGTAGATTTGGAATCTTATTTTATTAGGACGTCAGATTTGGATGTCGACTTCAGGAATGGAGGTTGGTTAGAGACTGGACGTCAATCTGGGTCTTACATATGTATATATATTGATTCAGTTGTGACGGTAAATAGACATTGATAGATAAGTCTGATCATATTTTATAGTTTTAATGTTTGTTCACCTGTTTACTATGATTAGGTGGAAGTATGTTCTTATTTCAAAAAGAGGGGCACTCAGCATATATTAATAATTTGTGCATGAAGTGACAACTACTTGCTAGAGACTGAATGTTTTTACCACAACTTTGTATGTTTTAACTGGGATACGTACATATAATATAAAATAAATGTTGATAGTGTCCACATGTGGACACAGATGATGCCCCCGCTTGCATAGCATATAGTTAGTTATAAAGGGACATAACTGAAGAACGGTAAAAGTGACGCTACCCAAATTTGAACTTGATCTGAGTTTTGTGGTAATAAGCATTGTGTGTAAGTCTCATAACATTTGGTTGAGGCTAACTTAAGACGAGAACAGAAACTTAAAATTCAGCAATTTTTATACGACCGCAAAAATTAAAAATTTTTTGGTCGTATATTGGTATCACGTTGTCGTCGTCTCGTCGTCGTCGTCGTCGTCAGCGTCGTCCGAAGACAGATGGTTTCCGGATAATAACTTTAGTATAAGTAAATAGAAATCAATAAAATTTTAACACAAGGTTTATAACCACTGAAGAAAGGTTGGGATTGATTTTGGGGGTTACGGTCCCAACTGTTTAGGAATAAGGGGCCAAAAAAGGGGCCCAAATAAGCATTTTTGTAGTTTCCAGACAATAACTTGTGTTAAAGTGTATGAATCTCTCTGAAATTATACCACAAGTTTCCATAGTACAAAAGGATGGTTAGGATTGACTTTGGGGGGGTTATGGCTCAAACCATTTAGGAATTAGGGGCAAAAAAGGGGAAAAACAAGGGTTTTTCTGGTTAAAGGACAATTGAGACAATTTAAAAGCAGTGTAAGGGAGGTAATCCAAATCAATTTAAAGAACAATGTTTGATTACCTCCCTTACACTGCTTGTAAATTATGTATTTGGAAATGATGATTGTCTTGAGGTGATTAGCTGTCACTTTATTTTTAGCAGTTACTATTAATTAATATTAATTTTAGCCATGACTATGTATGTCATTTTATATCTTAAAACTTTTATAATGTATTTAAATGGGTAATTATGGTTGCAAACTCCATTAGAAATTTGAATTGAAATTCTGACCATATCTTGACGGAAAGAATTTTTTTTGGAATAAGGGAAAGGGGGGAGGTGAAAAAAATTAGAAGGAGGGGACAATTTTTCTCATTTCAGATTTCAGAAATTGAAAGAAAATTTCTTCAAATATTTTTTTTGGGGGGTTAATAGTCAACAGCATAGTGTATTGCACAAACGCAAAAAAACGGGGTAATTATTTTTTTGGGGGATCAATTTGCAACAGCATAGTGTATTGCACAAAAGCAAAAAATTGAATATAAATTCAAATCATATAACCAATTTGAAGTTCTTTGACTACAGTTATTCTGTGTCAGAAACCTATTATATGTCAAAAATTTAATTACAATCCAAATTCAGACCTGTATCAAGCGTGAATATTGTGTCCATTTTGGTCCCAACTTTTCAGGGTTGGACATCTGCGGTCGTATCCAGCTGCGCTAAGCGAAGCAATTTATTCTATTTGTAAACACGCATAACTCTAGAACGGTTGTGTATAAGTTTTATAACATTTGGTTGAGACAAACTAAAGTTACAGAACGGAAACGAAAAATTCAGCAATTTTTATGTTTATAAAGGGACATAACTCAAGAATGGTAAAAGTGTTCTCACCAAATTTCGTACTTAATCTGTATTATGTAGTAGTAAGCATTGTGTATAAGTTTCATAACATTTGGTTGAGGCAAACTAAAGTTAGAAAACGGAAACAAAAAAATTGTACTTGATCTTAGTTTGGTGGTAATCAATATTGTGTATAGGTTTCATAATGTTTGGTTGGGGCAAACTTAAGTTACAGAATGGAAACTAAAAATTTTGCAATCTTTGGATTTATAAAGGGGCATAACTCAATAATGGTTAAAGTGACACTTCCCAAATTCAACTTGATCTGTGTTTTATCAGTGGAAGTCAAAATTAAACATTGCATTGTATAAAGCATTGATTGTAGTTGATTCAACTATAATCATGGACAAAGGAAGATAACAATTTTAAACATTACTTGATATTTCTTGAACATTAAAACTAAATATTAAATAAAAGACACTGCTATTTTTAGTGTTTGGTACAGGTTGGCTGTCACTGTACACAACAGTTCAACATAGAACCCTATGGGGGAAAACCAGAGAACTCTTTTTGTCAGAAAACACTGTCAAACATCCAAACATACTATCCACACCGATCTGTGTCCACACTTGTTAGATATATAATATATAGTAATTTAAGATTTTTTTTGGTAACACTTCTGAAAAGTTGTTAAAACTGTAATTTGGTTCACTGTAATATCTGTATGAAATGCTTTACTAATAATACAAAATTATGCTCCTAAATATCTTACTTATTCATCAGTAAACTTACAGACTATTTACCCCTATTTGTGACATTTTTACCTATTGTTTTTGTTTGTTTTGTTCACACATCGTTGTCAATATAATGGAATTATATGCGACTGTCATACAAGTGAGAGGTTTAGCTAGCTTTAAAACCAGGTTCAATCCACCATTTTCTACACAAGAAAATGTCTTTACCAAGTCAGGAGTATGACAGTTGTTATCCATTCGTTTGATGTGTTTGAACTTTTGATTTTGCCATTTAATTGGGGATTTTCCTTTTTGAATTTTCCTCGGAGTTCAGTATTTTTGTGATTTTACTTTTAACATAATAGTGGTCCAACTTGGTCTATGGTTGTGGGTGTCATAACACTGTCTCATGGGAGAATAGACCCTCTTGCTACGCCTAGACAAGAGACAATTTGATTGTCAGACAGAAGATATTCATTTGTGCGATAGTCTGTTGGTGTTGTCCCTTGCGTTTCCACTTCTTGAGTGATAGTTTGTATGCTGACAATTTAGAGGTTGATCCTCTCTACCTTACAGAGTCAATCTGTTCTATAAACTACACGACAGAAATGCGTTCATTTCCACAGACTAGAACGTATTTGAATATTCCTAACCCTTTTCGTTTCCCCCTTATTTGAGTTATTCACTTGTTTTAATATTAAGTTGAAATATTTCCGAGGTATTTTGACCCCTTCGACCTAGTTTAAAGTCCCCCCATGAGATAATAACTTCTAAATAAATAATAAAGATAGTACACCGTGTTTAAACCATTCTCTGTCTTAGGCTAGCTATTTCTAGTCTATTAAGGTCCCCTGTGTACCTGTAAACGCAGGCGGTGGCAGCATAGTTAAAGAGACACCCGTCAGGCCAGTTATTAAAATTGGTGGCAGTGGTGGGATACTCTGAATCTAAAGAGTATCCAGTGATACGAACCCATACCTAATACAAATTTATAGAAATGGTGAAGACAAGATCAACCAGAGACTACAGTGGTGAAGACACTAACGGTACATGAGTATGATCATGCAGATGTCACAGTGATAAAAAGACCCAATAAGAGTCAGAGTGCACCTGTACTTAGTTCTAGAACAAGAAAGAGAGTTTCCAGAAATTTAAGGTCCCCGTCTACAGTCCACAGAGAAGCAATGCCATCTTCCCCTACCCTACATGGTGTGCCAGAAAGTCAAGATAAAGCTACACAGAATAACAATATGGGGCTTCTTGAGGGCATAACCACGGTCATAAGAGGTATGATGTCCGAAGTTGTCCAGGTCATGAGAAATATGACCGAAACCATTATAGCAAGCATTCGCGGTCACCCTAGCCCCCTTGTGAGGCAACTGACGAGGAAGATCCACATGTCCCATCAGCTATAAGATCCACCCGTAAAGTTCATAAAGACCTTCATCTTAGTCCGTCTGGCAGTGACAGTTCAAGCGACAGTACTATATCCGATAAGTCCAGCAGTGACGAGTGTGAAAAACCTTAGAGCCTCTAAGGGGAAACAACTTAATAGTAACCGACTACCTATTTTTACTGGAAAAGAGAAATGGAAGGTGTGGTTTAACAGATTTGAAGCTGTAGCCAACTTATATAACTGGTCCAAGAAAGAGAAATTGGCCGAATTATTGCCCAGATTACAAGGAATAGCTGGAGACTTTGTTTTATGACCAGCTATCCAGTAAAGTAACTAAATCCTATTGTAAACTGGTTAAAGAACTAAAGAACAGATTTGGTGAAATAGATACCACAAACATTTATATTTCGAAATCTAATAATTGGAGACAGTACAATGAGGAATCTGTCCAAGATTTTGCCGCTGAATTGAAAGTGTAATATGAAAAAGGTTACCCTCATAGAGACAAGAGGAAACGACAAGAAGATTTACTTAAAACCTTCCTGCTAGGGCTTCAAGATGAAAATACTAGGATGCATGTTGAATTGAATAGAGAGCCAGAGTCTATAGAAGAGGCAGTATATTTTACTATACACTACCAAGAAACCTGTCGTTATCCTGATGAAGACAATATTTTATAAAAGGTTTTAACAACAGGGACCGAAAACCAGTTCAGCAAATACAACAACAGAGTAATGTACCTCAAAATATGGACCGCAAAAGATGTTTTAATTGTGACCAAGTTGGTCATTTTTACAGGTAATGTCCCATGCCTAGAAAGTTTAGAAACTCCCCAAACCAGACTGGAAGTCAAATGACAAATTTACTGCCTCCCTTTCAGCCAAGGCCAAACAATAACAATTACAGACCGGAACCAAGTTTTAACCTGAACGCCCCTGATTTTACAACTAAACCAGACCCTTTAAACTAGAGACGGTCAATTCTATTGGCCGAGAAGAGACCAAAGACGATACAGAAAATGGCCATAACATGAATTTAGTGGATGAAAATAGTCCAAATGAATTTTCTATTGTTGATGTAGAACAGAATAAAACCCAAGTTAAATTGTATAATGATGTCTTGATGGAGACCCAAACTGAAGAGACCCATAATATTGTATTGGACCAAAGTTCTAGTACCAGACCCCATAATTTTATAGAGAATGAAAATTTTATCATTGTGGAGTTAGGTCCATCAATGAATTTAGAAAGTCCAGTGAATATAGCTGAACCAGAAATTGAGAGCCAGGAGGATATAATTATGCCTCCAGATGCTGATAACAATATTTTAGAGATTTTTGAAGATTCTGAGATGCAAATATTACTTGGAACAGATAAACATATATGTAAACCAGTTTTTAAAGTTGTAAAGAAATCCAGACAACAGGATGGAATTGATATTGATGGGTTCATAAATGAAATACCCACTGTTTTTACTGTAGATACCGGAGCTGCTAGAACTGTTCTATCTGAAGAGACGTATTTAAGAATACCAGTAGAAGTCAGGCCACCTTTAGTGCAGTCGCACTCACTTATAGGAGCTGATGGAAACCCACTCAAGGAGTTGGGAACAGCTTATTTTGAAGTGAGATTGGGAAATTTTAGTTTTAATATGGAGCTAGTGGTAGCCCATATTGCAGACAATGTTTTGCTGGGATTGGATATCCTTGTGATGGGCAAAAAGGGTCCTGCTGAGAACAGGTTGGCTGATAAAGTTTTATGTTTGAACGAACAGATTATTCCTTTAAAATTTGTTGGTGAATTTACCAAAGTTAGACAGGTGATAGCAGCAGACTATACAGTTATACCAGGATACAGTGAATTATCTTGGAAGCATATGTAGAGAAAACAGACTTAGATAGCTGGTTTTCACACCAAGAATTTTTAATAGAACCTTCCCCAGAATTTATGGAGAAATCATCTTTAATCATTTCTACCTGTCTAGTTGATCTAGCCACAATGAGACTTATGAACCCTTTTGAGAATGAGGTGACCATACATCAGGACACTGTCATTGGTACTGCCCATTTAAATGAATATGAAATTATACCGTTAATGAATATCGAAGATAACTCTGAGAATGAAACATCTAGATACTCGAGTGTTCGACAATTACCCCTAAATCAGAATAAAGAAACCACATCAGAGTTTAAGATTCAAGATTTTAGTGAATCTGTAACTAGGACAAGACCCGAGCTTAAACCTAACATTGGTACCAGTAATTGGGAACCAGATGAAGTCCACAACATCCCCCCATCTTTCAGAAGTTTTTAAGAAGGCACAGAATGGTAGAAATAAGGCTGAAATTAAAGAAATAGCTTCCCTTTTACATGATTTTGAAGATATCTTTTCGAAAAATGAAGACAACATTGGGTTGACCTACCTCATTGAGCACAGTATAGATACTGGAACAGCCAAGCCTACAAAGCAGCCTCCTAGGCGAGTACCTTTAGCTTTTTCAGGTAAAGAAAGAGAAATTGTCCAACAGATGGAAAGACAGGGTATAATTAGAAAGTCAACTTCACCTTGGGGAAGTCCTTTATGCCTGGGTTTTAAAAAAAGTACTGGAAATACCATTAAAGTAAGACCAACGATAAATTTTCGAGCAGTCAATAAGCTTTTCCCTTGCCAAGAATACAAGATTGCCTAGATACTATTGCAGGCTCCACCCTATTTACCTGAGTTGACTTATTATCCGGTTATCATCAGGTCCCCGTGAAAGAATCTGATATCCCAAAGACTGCTTTTGTTACCAAATATGGATTGTATGAATTTACTAGAATGCCCATGGGATTGAAATCATCAGCTCAAACTTTTCAGCGTTTAATGGAGTTGGTCCTACAAGGTCTACAATGGTCTATATGTCTTATTTACTTAGATGATGTAATAATATTCGGCAAAAATTTTGAAGAACATATGGAGAGACTACGTTTAGTGTTACACAGAATAAGGGAAGCAGGCTTAAAGTTAAAACCAGAGAAATGCCAGTTTTTACAGACTGAGGTTAAGTTTCCAGGGCATGTTGTGTCTGGGGATGGTGTTAGACCAAATCCAGACAACCTGATGAAAGTTAGACAATGGGACGCTCCTCAATCTGTCACACAGGTCAGACAGTTCCTTGGACTGGCCAGTTATTACCAAAGGTTCATACAACATTGTTCCCAGATAGCTTCCCCCATGATAAATTTAACCAAGAAAGGTGAAAATTTTATTAGGTCTCCAGAATGCCAGGAATCTTTCCAGAAAATTAAAGATTTGTTAATGACAGCCCCAGTAGTAGCTTACCCAGCAGACCATAGTGGATACATTTTAGATACCGATGCCTGTAACACAGGCATTGGTGCCGTACTAAGTCAAGTACAAGAAGGCCAAGAGAAAGTAATTGCTTATGGCAGTCGGACACGTAACAAAGCAGAAAGAAATTATTCTGTCACTGATAAAGAACTGCTAGCTTTACATTATTTTATAGAATATTACAGACAATATCTATTGGGTAGAAAGTTTTCAGTACGTGTCGACCACCAACCGTTAATTTGGCTTTTTAGTCTTAAGGAGACAAAGGGACGTATTGCCAGACGGATCGAAATATTATCCGCATATGATTTTTCAATTATGCATAGACCCGGAAAGAAGCATGGAAATGCTGATGGTTTATCCCGTTGCCCGCAAGAACAGTGTTTATGCTCAGAAAGTGACACTTTAGAGAGTTTGAAGTGTGGACACTGTAATAAATGTATAAAGATCTGGAGAAATGGAGAGTACTCTCATAGAAAATAAGCCCAAATTTATGGTCCCTGTTAGAGCAGTTACCAGAAGTGAAACTGCTAGCCTAGAAAAGAAGTATTGGACGAAATGGAAAGAGAAATATAGTCCTTGCAAATTGTCCCAGTTACAGGCAGGAAGATGATAAAGATATTTACTCTATTCTTGATGGCTTGAGAAAAAATGAAAAACCCACTGAAATGTGACCGGTGTGCCCAGAGCAAGTTTCCTAACAAGAAGCCAAAAGCACCCATGGGATCCATATCTGTAGGAGCGCCCTTAGACAGAATATCTATTGATATTGCTTGCCCCCTACCCAGAACAGTACAGAATAACAAATATTTTCTGACAGCTACGGACCATTTTACTAAATGGACAGAAGTTTACCCAATGCCTGACCAGACTGTTGAAACCTGTGCACAAAAGATTTTAGATGAATTCATTGGTCGTTTTGGTTGCCTTGAAAGTCTGCACTCTGATCAAGGAGGCAGTTTTGAAAACGAAATTTTTCAACAATTATGTCAAATGCTAGCGGTCAAGAAAACCCGTACTAGTGCTCGCAACCCCAAAGGAAATGGCCAATGTGAACGTGTACACAGAACCATACTGCAGATATTGCGTGCATATTTAAAAGGGAACCAATCAGATTGGGATAAACATATTAGTTGTTTAATGGCTGCTTACAGATCAAATACAAATGAATCTACAGGTCTTACCCCTAACATGATGATGCTTGGACGTACGTGAAGTCAAGACCCCCTTAAATCTAAGTTTTGGATATAACCAACCTGGGGAGATAAGTGCCTCTTTTGGAGACTACGTTTCCAAATTAAGGCACAGAATCCATTTAGCACATGAAATTTGTAGACGTTTCATGTTGATAATTGCCAATAGAAGAAAAGACCATTATGATGTTAGATTGTCCATCAAATCCAGTTTGGCTCCTCAATGAAATAAGGAAAGAAGGAATTTGTCAGAAATTAAAACCTGTCTATATTGGGCCTTGTATTATTTTGAAGAAAATGAACAGTTTAAATTACTGTATTCAGCTTGACAAAGAAGGACCAGGCTAAGTGGTTAACCATGATAAGTTGAAACAATACCAGGGAAACCAATATCCAGAATGGGGCACCAGTGCTGTCAGAATTTACAAACGCCACAATAAATAATTATCATGTTGATGCTATGAATATTGATTGTAACCAAGTTTTTGACATTAAATACATGTATCCGGCTAATTGTTGTACTGTGAACAAGATTACCTATATACGCCAGTCTTCCAAGTCTTAGATCTTCTAGATGTAAGTGGTTCTTTACCTCTCATATCCCTTGGCCAAACAGCGTCCTCTTGTTAATAATCCAGTAACTGCCAGTGTTCAACCAGAACTTTAATTTTAGTTGACATTTGTCTTATCGTTCTCTCTCCTGTCTTTCAGCACCATGGATTACGACAGGGGAAGAGTTTACCAGTGTACCAGATGCTGTTTTGTAGGTGAAAAGAGGGCAGCCATCAAGCACTATGCCAGCAAACATTTTAGTGTAGCTGAACACCTGTATTGCTGTGAGCTTTGCAACTTTTCTACCGACAGCAAGCAGCTAATCAAAAGGCATCCTTCCTTTTATGCCCCCCACAGTTAGGCAAGACTATTCGCTACTGAACAGGGAATTTACAAGGGCAGTGAAGAGGCTTACTTAATAGTCAATTTGACCCCGCAGCAGGTGGATCCAGAGTCCAAGTGGGAACAGGAGGCCTCTCTTCTGTATTGGATAACTAAGAAGAAACCTAAGTCATCAGCTGCAGCTGGACCTGCACAACCATCATTCTCATCTATTGATCTTCCTGTTCTTCAGTCTGCTCTGACGTCCTACTTCAATACAAATCCTATTTCAAACTCTTCACCTCTAAACTTGACTGCTATACCGTCTTCCAGTGATTTGCTTCCAACTTGTGCCGTGTGTACTGAAGGTGAGGTCTCCACTGAGCTTGTTAATACTAGAGTTGTGGTGGCTGAGGAGTTCAACTTAGCCGACCAAATCGTTCATTTGTATGATCCACCATCAATGCCATCACCTCTTAAGACTTCTATAAGCTTAGTCCCGAGACCCTCACTTTTTTTCTACCACCTCTTTCGGAAAATGATGAGAACCTTATGCCGCAGTTATTAGGAATTAGTCCGGTACCCTCTCTATCAGAACCTCTTGCTTCATGTCTTTCAGCTGACAAAGATGATCCCCTTTCTTTACAGTCAGCTTTCATTGAATTAATTACAGCTGTAAAGGAAAACAGTTCATATTTAGTAACCATAAATAAACAACTTGTTAAGAATCACGACATGTTAGAGAAGGTAGAAATAGCAGTTCGAGGAAGTAATATTGTTACACCAAGATCGCCCGTAAGATCACGCTTCCAACCCAATTTGTACAGATACCCCCGTTCTCCTCTCAAGAGGAAATTCATTCCTGAAAGTGTTACCATCCAAGAAGGTAAAATCTTGTGTCAGAACGCCCCAAAAGAAGAAGACTGGTGGAAATGGTAGAAAGTGGTAGACATTATTATTCTAATACTATGTTAATTGTAAATATTTTTACTTTTTAATTGTAGTTGTTTATATCCAGGTAAATGTTGTAATTGAAATGCTATGATATAATTGCTGAGGTCATCCAGTAATGTTTATCATTTTAGTACTAGCACATATCTAGGACTACGTAGTTTAAAGGTCAAAATTTAAACTTTTCAAAATTTTTATGGAATATAAGGAATCCTTGACCTTATATTCTAATTCCTGTATATTAATATTATTATCAAGAATTTTATTGGTTAATTTTTACAGGATGAGACATTCTGAAAATGTAAGTCCTGCCCCAGGTGGTTTTTAAATTTAGATATTTGTGTATTCAGTCTTTAAGTGACAGTTATTTTTGCTTTTTATTGGCAATATGTTTATTGCTAATAGTTGTGAATCAAATTTTTATGAGGTATAAGGAATCCTTAACCTTATACCTTGAATCAAGTATTGTTGTTGTTAAACAATTTGTTGGTTAATTTTTGCAGGATGAGACATTCTGAAAATGTAAGTCCTCAGATGGGTAGATTTTGAATTGATATTGATGCTTGATAGAGACATTAATGTGTTGCTATATTTTTGCAAGTTGTATCTTGTAATTAGGTCTTTCCACTTTTCTGTGGAAAGACCTATTGTATTTGTTCTGATTATTTTTTTTTCTTCTTCCGCCAAATTTCAAAACTTGTTTTGTGGTTTCGCAAGATGTCGCTTAGATTTTTTGCATATGGTATCGAACAGTTATTGCGCTTTTGAGACTGACCCTGTTTAGTCGAAGACTTTTTATTGTATGAGTTATCTCCCCAAACACTGTTTTTGTTGTGGGTGCATCTCCTCCGTAACCGTAAAAGAAAGCGACAAATTTATTTTACCAAATTGCTCGCTATATCCTCAGGATTTTTTTTCCAATTGACGAAAGCGATACGAAGACTCCATATGAGAGTTATTTCCCCTAATGCATTTGAAATAAGTGATATGCATTTGTAACTGGTAAACCATGATTGATAGAGACATAGGGTCTGTTGATTTGAGGTCCTTGGTCCAAAGAAAAGAAAACTAGGTCAAGGTCAAAGATCAAGGTCATGTTGTGATTTTTTACATTAAGTTCATATCGCTTCTTCCTAGAAAGAGTTATAGATATCGACAAAACAATCTAACCAAAATGTTTGTCGTGACACGTCCTTACTAGAATTTTTTTGTGGAAATGGTACGCGTCATTTTATTGCAGGGTCAATGTTCCTGTTATGGTCGAATCAACAAATTACTTATGAAAACTTCAAACTTTGCAGCTATCACGTTGTAAATGTTTCTCATCTCAATTATCAACCACAGTCTACCACTACACTCTCTCCCCCCTTTTTTCAACTGATTTTTTTTTTAGTTATCCCACTTCTATGAAAAGAAAATCGCGTTTAGTCCCGTGCATTTTACTGTAAAATGCTAATCCTTCTTATGTACAAACTTCTTTCTGAAATAGAAATCCATCCCTGCAAAAATCTGCTCCAATTCATGTTTTTTTCTGAAATTAATCGATAAACGTTTTGTTAAAATACTATAACAACAGCATTATTTTTGTGTGCATGCAATGCATGAAGACTCGTGATCAGCGATTAGACAATAGCTTACCTGTAAAATAAATCAAAAAATATATCCCCGTTAGACACGTGCGGTCCGCTTGATTGAGAAATTAAAATCAATGACAAAATGCCACATTTTGTATAATTGGTATCATATGGCTTTAAAACTTTGTAAACTGTTTCATAATACACTAAGCTTAAATCATGCCAAGTTTTATTAGAATTGGTCAAGTTTTAGACCCTAATAGGTCACAGACCACAATTAATGATCCCGCTTTTCGTTGTCCACGAATATAGTTCCTTTTAATTAAAGTGTATTTTTTCTTAATTTTTTTTCTTTCCCTTCCTGACTCATTTCTTAGTTTTTTTTGGATGGAAATGAAAGAAGAGAGGTGAAATAAACTTTTGGATGTTGTATTTTAACTGATTTTGATATGGAAAGAGTGATTAAGCCAGATGCAAAAAGGTGATATTTACAGTTTTCGGAACATCTCTTGACTTGTCCATAGGGGTATCGATGTGTATTGGCTAAATTTGTAAGATACTCAGGAGCAATCTTTCTGAATGTTGGATATATGTTTGGACTAGTACTGTACTTTACACACACAAAATATTTGACAAAAAGAATCGGTGGAATTTTTTTAATGAAACAAAACGTTATAAAGAACTAATAGAGAATTTAATTGTGGTCTGTGGCTTAAGAGGTGAATTCAGGAAATATTGAATTTGTACTTTGACAACTTCCCTGAATGATCTATTGGTATTAATTTGTCAAACTACATGAGAATAAATGATTTCCACTTTTATTTGATAGAAATTTTGTAAAAAGTGACATTTCAGCCTACATGCCCAAAATTGAACTTTTTCAGGTTTTTCAATATTTTTACAAAAGTAGCATGCTTACTTTCTCTCTGACAGGTTTTCTGATTTTCTATTTGTGTTTGTGGTATCTAATGTAGATGTTTAACTCATTTTGAACACTGAACATACAAAAAAGTAGATAAAATCAGAATAAGAGTGCAAAATGTGCTGCTTTAATGATCTTAGTCTAACGGTCAGTATGAAGCAAGTGAAAAATGAGGTTCTATGCACATACAAGTTGAATTCCTTTTAGCAGATTTCACTGAAACTGAATCAAAAGCACTTATTACTGGTTGTTTGACCTTGTCTGTTTCACAGACTACCTTTATTTTCTTTTATTTGATATCTAGCGGTTAAAATATTGGCCTTTTGAGGCTGAAATTTCATGCTGGTTTTAAAAAGTACAGTAAATAACTTTGCATCAGATCATACCGTCTACATATATAGTTGAAAGTGACAGTCTTGTTACATCCAGGCTCCATGTTTTATCATATCTAAGCAAGGATTTGAGCAAAAAGAAGCATATCTCCATCTCCCATATCATTTATATGCTTTTAATATGCAAATGTGGGAACGACCTAAATTGACAACCTGTTTTTTAAGCTTGACATTGCTGAAATACATTTTATTCACATGTGTTATGCTATTTGAAACTTATATTTCCATTAAAAGTACATTTATAACATGTAAAAGTTTTTTATAACTTAACAACTTCAGAAAATTGTGGTAAGTGAAAATTTTACATTTCATATAAGGCCTCACTTCATTTGAAAACCTCTATTTTTGGCACAGGCTGATATAGAATTTACTTCTGACCATTTTTATAAGTCTGAAACATGAAGTATGCTATCTGTTGCTTTTAATAGGTGATAACTTATACATAGAGACATTAACAAGTGTAAGTTTTGTATATTTTGGTTTTAGAAGCCCAAATTTGATAGTTGAAATTGTTCTAATTCAACGCCACAATTCAGCACCCAAAGTTCAGATATAAAAATGCCACATTTTGTATAATTGGTATCATATGGTTTAAAACTTTGTAAACTGTTTCATAATACACTAAGCTTAAATCATGCCAAGTTTTATTAGAATTGGTCAAGTTTTAGACCCTAAGAGGTGAATTCAGGAAATATTGAATTTGTACTTTGACAACTTCCTGAATGATCTATTGGTATTAATTTGTCAAACTACTTGAGAATAAATGATTTCCACTTTTATTTGATAGAAATTTTGTAAAAATGAGTGACATTTCAGCCTACATGCCCAAAATTGAACTTTTCAGGTTTTCCAATATTTTTACAAAAGTAGCATGCTTACTTTCTCTCTGACAGGTTTTCTGATTTTCTATTTGTGTTATTGGTATCTAATGTAGATGTTTAACTCATTTTGAACACTGAACATACAAAAAAGTAGATAAAATCAGAATAAGAGTGCAAAATGTGCTGCTTTAATGATCTTAGTCTAACGGTCAGTATGAAGCAAGTGAAAATGAGGTTCTATGCACATACAAGTTGAATTCCTTTAGCAGATTTCACTGAAACTGAATCAAAAGCACTTATTACTGGTTGTTTGACCTTGTCTGTTTCACAGACTACCTTTATTTTCTTTTGTTTGATAGCTAGTGGTTAAAATATTGGCCTTTTGAGGCTGAAATTTCATGCTGGTTTTAAAAGTACAGTAAATAACTTTGCATCAGATCATACCGTCTACATATATAGTTGAAAGTGACAGTCTTGTTACATCCAGGCTCCATGTTTTATCATATCTAAGCAAAGATTTGAGCAAAAAGAAGCAAACGACATCTGTAACAAACATAAACTTTTAGCTACCTCTTTACAAGCAGAACCAAATACAATGAAAGTCCCAACTATGTACTGGCTTCCGAAGCTACATAAAACACCTTACAAATATAGATTTATTTCGTCTTCAAGCCATTGTTCCACTACTAAATTGTCTATTCTTCTTACCAGTTCACTTGGTACAATCAAAACCTGATAATAAATTGTTCAAATAAGGCCTTTGAAAATAGTGGAATTAATTACTTTTGGAGTGTCAAAACTCGTTGGAAGTACTTGATAAATTGCATGCTTATATTGGTGATTTTGAATCTGTTCAAAGTTTTATTTTTCTACCCTGTATACCACATTGCCTCACATTCTCATTAAGAAAAATTCACACACCTAATTAAATGGGCATTTAAAAGTCAGAATGTGAATACATATGTTCTAACTCTTTAGGTCATTTTTAGTAGCAATAAACAAAAGAAATATGTCAATTGGACATGCTTTGATACTATATCTGCCCTTGAATTTTACTAGATAATATTTTTGTTCGCTTTGGAGATTCCGTATATCGTCAGGTTATCGGAATTCCAATGGGGACTAACTGTGCACCACTTATTGCGGACCTGTTTTGTATTGCTATGAGTTACAATTTATGACTAAAATCAGCAAAGACCCATCGAAACAACATCTGATACAAAATTTAATAATACTTTTAGATATTTGGATGATATATTGGCTCTCAATAATGACGACTTCAGTATGTATACTAAAGAAATTTATCCTGTTGAACTTACTTTAAATAAAGCTAATACTAACAATGACCACTGCCCTTTCCTCGATCTTGATATCCATATCATTAACGGAAATCTTAATACAAAAATTTATGATAAAAGAGATGATTTTCATTTCCTATCGTTAATTATCCATTTTTAGATGGTGACGTTCCTTGTCACCATCTTACGGTGTTTATATATCTCAACTTGTACGATTCGCTCGTGTATGTAACAACGTTTCAGATTTTAACGAAAGAAATTTATGTATTACTGAAAAATTATTACACCAGGGTTTTCGATATCACAAACTAGTCAAAACATTTACTAAATTTTATCATCGGTACAAGGACATCATTCGTAAATATAGCTCAACATGCAGACTTCTTATACGTTCAAGTATTTCACATCCAATCTTTTATGGTAATATTCTTTATAAAGCACTAAAATGTCAGTATTCACCTCAGAAGCTAACAAAACCTTTAAATAGACTTATTAAGAAGGGATATAGTTACGATACTGTTGTCAGGTCATTAAAGATTGCATATTTTGGCTTTAATATTGATTCACTTATAGGGTCTTTGCATCGGAACTAAACACATTTATTTAAAACCAGTTGTTGGCATGTCACGGGTTATGCTCTTCTCATATATTTTATGATGGTATGATACTAAACCCTAACGGGAGGGATTGTGCCTGATATTCATATGATGAAGCCATAATCTTTCAATCAGTTTAATTGAGGTCTGGAGCTGGCATGTCAGTTAACTGCTAGTAGTCTTGTTATTTATGTATTATTGTCATTTTGTTTATTTTCTTTTGTTACATCTTCTGACATCGGACTCGGACTTCTCTTTAACTGACTTTTAATGTGCGTATTGTTATGCGTTTACTTTTCTACATTGGCTAGAGGTATAGGGGAGGTTGAGATCTCATAAACATGTTTAACCCCGCCGCATTTTTGCGCCTGTCCCAAGTGAGGAGCCTCTGGCCTTTGTTAGTCTTGTATTATTTTTACTTTTAGTTTCTTGTGTATAATTTGGAGTTTAGTATGACGTCCATTATCACTGAACTAGTATATATATTTGTTTAGGGGCCAGCTTAAGGACGCCTCCGGGTGCGGGAATTTCTCGCTGTATTGAAGACCTATTGGTGACCTTCTGTTGTTATCTGTTCTGTGGTCGGGTTGTTGTCTCTTTGACACATTCCCCATTTCCATTCTCAATTTTATATCTCCATCTCCCATATCATTTATATGCTTTTTAATATGCAAATGTGGGGAACGACCTAAACTGACAACCTATTTTTTTAAGCTTGACATTGCTGAAATACATTTTATTCACATGTGTTATGCTATTTGAAACTTATATTTCCATTAAAAGTACATTTATAACATGTTAAAGGTTTTTTTTATAACTTAACAACTTCAGAAAATTGTGGTAAGTGAAAAATTTTACATTTCATATATTGCCTCACTTCATTTGAAAACCTCTATTTTTTGGCACAGGCTCATATAGAATTTACTTCTGGCCATTTTTTATAAGTCTGAAACATGAAGTATGCTATCTGTTGCTTTTAATAGGTGATAACTTATACATAGAGACATTAACAAGTGTAAGTTTTGGTATATTTTGGTTTTTAGAAGCCCAAATTTGATAGTTGAAATTGTTCTAATTCAACGCCACAATTCAGCACCCAAAGTTCAGATATAAAAAATGCCACATTTTGTATAATTGGTATCATATGGCTTTAAAACTTTGTAAACTGTTTCATAATACACTAAGCTTAAATCATGCCAAGTTTTATTAGAATTGGTCAAGTTTTAGACCCCTAAGAGGTGAATTCAGGAAATATTGAATTTGTACTTTGACAACTTCCTGAATGATCTATTGGTATTAATTTGTCAAACTACATGAGAATAAATGATTTCCACTTTTATTTGATAGAAATTTTGTAAAAAGTGACATTTCAGCCTACATGCCCAAAATTGAACTTTTCAGGTTTTCAATATTTTTACAAAAGTAGCATGCTTACTTTCTCTCTGACAGGTTTTTCTGATTTTCTATTTGTGTTTGTGGTATCTAATGTAGATGTTTAACTCATTTTGAACACTGAACATACAAAAAAGTAGATAAAATCAGAATAAGAGTGCAAAATGTGCTGCTTTAATGATCTTAGTCTAACGGTCAGTATGAAGCAAGTGAAAAATGAGGTTCTATGCACATACAAGTTGAATTCCTTTTAGCAGATTTCACTGAAACTGAATCAAAAGCACTTATTACTGGTTGTTTGACCTTGTCTGTTTCACAGACTACCTTTATTTTCTTTTGTTTGATAGCTAGTGGTTAAAATATTGGCCTTTTGAGGCTGAAATTTCATGCTGGTTTTAAAAAGTACAGTAAATAACTTTGCATCAGATCATACTGTCTACATATATAGTTGAAAGTGACAGTCTTGTTACATCCAGGCTCCATGTTTTATCATATCTAAGCAAAGATTTGAGCAAAAAGAAGCATATCTCCATCTCCCATATCATTTATATGCTTTTTAATATGCAAATGTGGGGAACGACCTAAATTGACAACCTGTTTTTTTAAGCTTGACATTGCTGAAATACATTTTATTCACATGTGTTATGCTATTTGAAACTTATATTTCCATTAAAAGTACATTTATAACATGTAAAAGGTTTTTTTATAACTTAACAACTTCAGAAAATTGTGGTAAGTGAAAAATTTTACATTTCATATAAGGCCTCACTTCATTTGAAAACCTCTATTTTTTGGCACAGGCTCATATAGAATTTACTTCTGGCCATTTTTTATAAGTCTGAAACATGAAGTATGCTATCTGTTGCTTTTAATAGGTGATAACTTTAACATAGAGACATTAACAAGTGAAAGTTTTGGTATATTTTGATTTTAGAAGTCCAAATTTGATAGTTGAAATTGTTCTAATTCAACGCCACAATTCAGCACCCAAAGTTCAGATATAAAAATGCCACATTTTGTATAATTGGTATCATATGGCTTTAAAACTTTGTAAACTGTTTCATAATACATTAAGCTTAAATCATGCCAAGTTTTATTAGAATTGGTCAAGTTTTAGGCCCTAAGAGGTGAATTCAGGAAATATTGAATTTGTACTTTGACAACTTCCTGAATGATCTATTGGTATTAATTTGTCAAACTACATGAGAATAAATGATTTCCACTTTTATTTGATAGAAATTTTGTAAAAAGTGACATTTCAGCCTACATGCCCAAAATTGAACTTTTTCAGGTTTTCAATATTTTTACAAAAGTAGCATGCTTACTTTCTCTCTGACAGGTTTTCTGATTTTCTATTTGTGTTTGTGGTATCTAATGTAGATGTTTAACTCATTTTTGAACACTGAACATACAAAAAAAGTAGATAAAATCAGAATAAGAGTGCAAAATGTGCTGCTTTAATGATCTTAGTCTAACAGTCAGTATGAAGCAAGTGAAAAATGAGGTTCTATGCACATACAAGTTGAATTCCTTTTAGCAGATTTCACTGAAACTGAATCAAAAGCACTTATTACTGGTTCTTTGACCTTGTCTGTTTCACAGACTACCTTTATTTTCTTTTGTTTGATAGCTAGTGGTTAAAATATTGGCCTTTTGAGGCTGAAATTTCATGCTGGTTTTAAAAGTACAGTAAATCTCTTTGCATCAGATCATACCGTCTACATATATAGTTGAAAGTGACAGTCTTGTTACATCCAGGCTCCATGTTTTATCATATCTAAGCAAAGATTTGAGCAAAAGAAGCATATCTCCATCTCCCATATCATTTATATGCTTTTAATATGCAAATGTGGGGAACGACCTAAATTGACAACCTGTTTTTTAAGCTTGACATTGCTGAAATACATTTTATTCACATGTGTTATGCTATTTGAAACTTATATTTCCATTAAAAGTACATTTATAACATGTAAAGGTTTTTTAACTTAACAACTTCAGAAAATTGTGGTAAGTGAAAATTTTACATTTCATATAAGGCCTCACTTCATTTGAAAACCTCTATTTTTGGCACATGCTCATATAGAATTTACTTCTGGCCATTTTTATAAGTCTGAAACATGAAGTATGCTATCTGTTGCTTTTAATAGGTGATAACTTATACATAGAGACATTAACAAGTGAAAGTTTTGGTATATTTTGGTTTTAGAAGTCCAAATTTGATAGTTGAAATTGTTCTAATTCAACGCCACAATTCAGCACCCAAAGTTCAGATATAAAAATGCCACATTTTGTATAATTGGTATCATATGGCTTTAAAACTTTGTAAACTGTTTCATAATACATTAAGCTTAAATCATGCCAAGTTTTATTAGAATTGGTCAAGTGTTAGGCCCTAAGAGGTGAATTCAGGAAATATTGAATTTGTACTTTGACAACTTCCTGAATGATCTATTGGTATTATTTGTCAAACTACATGAGAATAAATGATTTCCACTTTTATTTGATAGAAATTTTGTAAAAAGTGACATTTCAGCCTACATGCCCAAAATTGAACTTTTCAGGTTTTTCAATATTTTACAAAAGTAGCATGCTTACTTTCTCTCTGACAGGTTTTTCTGATTTTCTATTTGTGTTTGTGGTATCTAATGTAGATGTTTAACTCATTTTGAACACTGAACATACAAAAAAGTAAATAAAATCAGAATAAGAGTGCAAAATGTGCTGCTTTAATGATCTTAGTCTAACGGTCAGTATGAAGCAAGTGAAAATGAGGTTCTATGCACATACAAGTTGAATTCCTTTTAGCAGATTTCACTGAAACTGAATCAAAAGCACTTATTACTGGTTGTTTGACCTTGTCTGTTTCACAGACTACCTTTATTTTCTTTTGTTTGATAGCTAGTGGTTAAAATATTGGCCTTTTGAGGCTGAAATTTCATGCTGGTTTTAAAAGTACAGTAAATAACTTTGCATCAGATCATACCATCTACATATATAGTTGAAAGTGACAGTCTTGTTACATCCAGGCTCCATGTTTTATCATATCTAAGCAAAGATTTGAGCAAAAGAAGCATATCTCCATCTCCCATATCATTTATATGCTTTTAATATGCAAATGTGGGAACGACCTAAATTGACAACCTGTTTTTTAAGCTTGACATTGCTGAAATACATTTTATTCACATGTGTTATGCTATTTGAAACTTATATTTCCATTAAAAGTACATTTATAACATGTAAAAGGTTTTTTTATAACTTAACAACTTCAGAAAATTGTGGTAAGTGAAAAATTTTACATTTCATATAAGGCCTCACTTCATTTGAAAACCTCTATTTTTTGGCACAGGCTGATATAGAATTTACTTCTGGCCATTTTTTATAAGTCTGAAACATGAAGTATGCTATCTGTTGCTTTTAATAGGTGATAACTTATACATAGAGACATTAACAAGTGTAAGTTTTGGTATATTTTGGTTTTTAGAAGCCCAAATTTGATAGTTGAAATTGTTCTAATTCAACGCCACAATTCAGCACCCAAAGTTCAGATATAAAAATGCCACATTTTGTATAATTGGTAATTGGCTTTAAAACTTTGTAAACTGTTTCATAATACACTAAGCTTAAATCATGCCAAGTTTTATTAGAATTGGTCAAGTTTTAGACCCTAATAGGTCACAGACCACAATTAATGATCCCGCTTTTCGTTGTCCACGAATATAGTTCCTTTTAATTAAAGTGTATTTTTCTTAATTTTTTCTTTCCTTCCTGACTCATTTCTTAGTTTTTTTGGATGGAAATGAAAGAAGAGAGGTGAAATAAACTTTTGGATGTTGTATTTTAACTGATTTTGATATGGAAAGAGTGATTAGGCCAGGTGCAAAAGGTGATCTTTACAGTTTTCGGAACATCTCTTGACTTGTCCATAGGGGTATGGATGTGTATTGGCTAAATTTGTAAGATACTGGGAGCAATCTTTCTGAATGTTGGATATATGTTTGGACTAGTACTGTACTTTACACACACAAAATATTTGACAAAAAGAATCGGTGGAATTTTTTTAATGAAACAAAACGTTATAAAGAACTAATAGAGAATTTAATTGTGGTCTGTGACCTAAGAGGTGAATTCAGGAAATATTGAATTTGTACTTTGACAACTTCCCTGAATGATCTATTGGTATTAATTTGTCAAACTACATGAGAATAAATGATTTCCACTTTTATTTGATAGAAATTTTGTAAAAAAAGTGACATTTCAGCCTACATGCCCAAAATTGAACTTTTTCAGGTTTTTCAATATTTTTACAAAAGTAGCATGCTTACTTTCTCTCTGACAGGTTTTTCTGATTTTCTATTTGTGTTTGTGGTATCTAATGTAGATGTTTAACTCATTTTTGAACACTGAACATACAAAAAAAAGTAGATAAAATCAGAATAAGAGTGCAAAATGTGCTGCTTTAATGATCTTAGTCTAACGGTCAGTATGAAGCAAGTGAAAAATGAGGTTCTATGCACATACAAGTTGAATTCCTTTTAGCAGATTTCACTGAAACTGAATCAAAAGCACTTATTACTGGTTGTTTGACCTTGTCTGTTTCACAGACTACCTTTATTTTCTTTTGTTTGATAGCTAGTGGTTAAAATATTGGCCTTTTGAGGCTGAAATTTCATGCTGGTTTTAAAAAGTACAGTAAATAACTTTGCATCAGATCATACCATCTACATATATAGTTAAAAGTGACAGTCTTGTTACATCCAGGCTCCATGTTTTATCATATCTAAGCAAAGATTTGAGCAAAAAGAAGCATATCTCCATCTCCCATATCATTTATATGCTTTTTAATATGCAAATGTGGGGAACGACCTAAATTGACAACCTGTTTTTTTAAGCTTGACATTGCTGAAATACATTTTATTCACATGTGTTATGCTATTTGAAACTTATATTTCCATTAAAAGTACATTTATAACATGTAAAGGTTTTTATAACTTAACAACTTCAGAAAATTGTGGTAAGTGAAAATTTTACATTTCATATAAGGCCTCACTTCATTTGAAAACCTCTATTTTTTGGCACAGGCTGATATAGAATTTACTTCTGGCCATTTTTTATAAGTCTGAAACATGAAGTATGCTATCTGTTGCTTTTAATAGGTGATAACTTATACATAGAGACATTAACAAGTGTAAGTTTTGGTATATTTTGGTTTTTAGAAGCCCAAATTTGATAGTTGAAATTGTTCTAATTCAATGCCACAATTCAGCACCCAAAGTTCAGATATAAAAAATGCCACATTTTGTATAATTGGTATCATATGGCTTTAAAACTTTGTAAACTGTTTCATAATACACTAAGCTTAAATCATGCCAAGGGTCAAGTTTTAGACCCCTAATAGGTCACAGACCACAATTAATGATCCCGCTTTTCGTTGTCCACGAATATAGTTCCTTTTAATTAAAGTGTGTTTTTTCTTAATTTTTTTTTCTTTCCCTTCCTGACTCATTTCTTAGTTTTTTTTGGATGGAAATGAAAGAAGAGAGGTGAAATAAACTTTTGGATGTTGTATTTTAACTGATTTTGATATGGAATGAGTGATTAGGCCAGGTGCAAAAAGGTGATATTTACAGTTTTTGGAAAATCTCTTGACTTGTCCATAGGGGTATGGATGTGTATTGGCTAAATTTGTAAGAACTGGGTAGCAATCTTTCTGAATGTTGGATATATGTTTGGACTAGTACTGTACTTTACACACACAAAATATTTGACAAAAAGAATCGGTGGAATTTTTTTAATGAAACAAAACGTTATAAAGAACTAATAGAGAATTTAATTGTGGTTTGTGGCCTAAGAGGTGAATTCAGGAAATATTGAATTTGTACTTTGACAACTTCCCTGAATGATCTATTGGTATTAATTTGTCAAACTACATGAGAATAAATGATTTCCACTTTTATTTGATAGAAATTTTGTAAAAAAAGTGACATTTCAGCCTACATGCCCAAAATTGAACTTTTTCAGGTTTTTCAATATTTTTACAAAAGTAGCATGCTTACTTTCTCTCTGACAGGTTTTTCTGATTTTCTGTTTGTGTTTGTGGTATCTAATGTAGATGTTTAACTCATTTTTGAACACTGAACATATAAAAAAAGTAGATAAAATCAGAATAAGAGTGCAAAATGTGCTGCTTTAATGATCTTAGTCTAACGGTCAGTATGAAGCAAGTGAAAAATGAGGTTCTATGCACATACAAGTTGAATTCCTTTTAGCAGATTTCACTGAAACTGAATCAAAAGCACTTATTACTGGTTGTTTGACCTTGTCTGTTTCACAGACTACCTTTATTTTCTTTTGTTTGATAGCTAGTGGTTAAAATATTGGCCTTTTGAGGCTGAAATTTCATGCTGGTTTTAAAAAGTGCAGTAAATAACTTTGCATCAGATCATACAGTCTACATATATAGTTGAAAGTGACAGTCTTGTTTCAAGTCCTGTGTTTAAAGTTATTGCAAATGGCTGATATTTTTGTTCGAGCATATTGTTTTTCTTAAATTGTTTAACATTTCATACCGATATAACATGTCACTTTTATTATTCTTCCCTTAGTTTATTTATTTTGAATTTGCATTGTATCATAGGTCAAATTTATTTGTTCAGTGTATGTTCAATGGTGTTACTATGTCCTTTGATTGAGTTAAGCTATTTCAGTTGATATTTTATAGTGTGTCTTTCTATGTTGTGATGTTACACTATTGTTTCAGAAAAAGGGTGAAGGTTTGGTACCATTAAAACGTTTAAACCCGCTGCATTTGTTTGCACCTGTCCTAAGTCAGGAATCTGATGTTCAGTAGTTGTCGTTTGTTGATGTGGTTCATAAGTGTTTCTCGTTTCTCGTTTTTATATAGATTAGACCGTTGGTTTTCCCGCTTGAATGGTTTTACACTAGTAATTTTTGGGGCCCTTTATAGCTTACTGTTCGATGTGAGCCTAGGCTCCGTGTTGAAGACTGTACTTTGACCTATAATGGTTTACATTTATAAATTTTGACTTGGATGGAGAGTTGTCTCATTGGCACTCATACCACATCTTCTTATATCTTGTTACATCCAGGCTCCATGTTTTATCATATCTAAGCAAAGATTTGAGCAAAAAGAAGCATATCTCCATCTCCCATATCATTTATATGCTTTTTAATATGCAAATGTGGGGAACGACCTAAATTGACAACCTGTTTTTTTAAGCTTGACATTGCTGAAATACATTTTATTCACATGTGTTATGCTATTTGAAACTTAAATTTCCATTAAAAGTACATTTATAACATGTAAAAGGTTTTTTCATAACTTAACAACTTCAGAAAATTGTGGTAAGTGTCATCCATTGGTAGTAGTTCAGGAGCACGAAGTTCAATTGTTCTAAAACTCAAACAGTAACCCGAACTTTAATTTGAACTCTTGATTCGATGGATGGCCACACTCATCCAAGGTACAAACAACATGGAAATCTATCTAAAAATAGAACAGGTTTTTCCGAATTGGTCACGTGATTTTACCTCATCAAGTAATGGAATAACCACATCAAAGAATGACAGGACCACATCAAATAATGAAACAAACACATCATGTAGTGTAAAATCGTCAAATTTTGAAACATCATTGCGTAATGTTAAAACCATATAAAGAATAGGCAAATCATCATTACGAAATAACAAAACCACATCATGTAATGAAACAACTACATAACGTTAAGTCACATTCACATCAAGTTATGTTAAAACCACATTGACTATAATGACACAACCACATTAAATAATGGTGAAACCACATCAAGTAATGACAAAACCATATTGAGTAATGACAAAACTATATCAAGTCAATACGAAACCATATCGTGTAATATCGAAATATCATTAAGTAATGACTATTCCATATTGAGTTATATCAAAACATCATTACGTAATGTCAAAACCATATTAAGTAAAGACAAAATATCATCAAGTAATAATAAAACAACATAAAGTAATATCAGAGTTCCACATAAGACAGCTGTGGCGTTCCATACTATTCTATATACTATTAAATTTGGAGACCAAAATGTTTTAGCCGGTTTGTCTCCGAGCCGACGGCGATCGTCTGAAGTATTATATAATAATGAATAGTTAGTTTATGTAATGTACTTTATAACTTCATATAGTAATTGCTTTAATTAGTGTAGCTTAATTAATTAAACTCCAAATAAAGTTCCGTAGCTGGTTCCTTACCGTCTACGTTTTGTAATCAGGCGGAAATGGTTTTGTATTCAATTTGTCTTGAATTTATGACAACTCAGCGCACGGCCAATTCGCCCAACTCAAAAACTCTCACTAATTATTAATTATTACAACTTGCATCACTTTATCAAACTCACACCAACCAAAAAAAAAAAAAAAGAAATATAACAAACTCGAAGAAATGTGTTTAATCATTAGACTGTTTTCTTCTTCTCTTAGTAAATTCCTTCTTTCTCGGAGCACCCGTGTCACACAGAGACAGAACTCGCACCACTCGAAAAAAAAATACTACAAACTCGCACCACTGAAGAAATGTTTTAAATCATCAGAGAGTTCTAGATTGTCTTCTCTTAGTATTTCCTCCGTTCTTGGAGCACCCGTATCACACAGAGACAGAACTTGACTCGAACCTTTCGAAAAAAAAGAAAGAAATACTACAAACTAGCACCACTAAGAAATGTTTTAATCATTAGTGTTCTAGGTTGTCTTCTTCTTTGAGTTATTTCCTCCGTTCTAGGAGCACCTGTATGACACCGAGACAGAAGCACTATAATTGGACATTCAAACTCCTATGGAAGAAGAACTTACAAACTAATCAAAACTATTAACATAATGCATCAGTGCATAAAAACAGTTTGAAAATCACGAACCCAAGCTGTGTTTCACTATAAACATTTCAAGTAGTCTTCAAGCCGCGCTCGCGCGGGTTTTTTCTAGCAACTCGAAGAAATGTGTTTTATCATTAGATTGTTTTCTTCTTCTCCTAGTAAATTCCTCCTTTCTCGGAGCACCCGTGTCACAGAGACAGAACTCGCACCACTCAAAAAAAACCAAAAAAAATAGAATGTATTTCATAACCGTGTTGACATGGACACCTGACATTTAAATGATATCGTGTCGGTCACTGGCTGCCGACAACAAAGACTTCACGCAATTACAGTATGTCAGGGGCCTCTCAAATGGGGATATACATAATTCCTATTTTACACATGTCCATTCATAAAACAATTTTTTTTTTGCATGAAAGTTTATAGGAATTTGTTTTGAATATATTTATATACTCACAGCAAAAAGTTTCTTTTCAAAGAATGAGTATATTCAGAGGTGATATCACCAAGTAATCGAGAGCAAAAAAAGTAAGAAAAATTCTTTTCTGGCAATAAGTAAAAAATGAAGTAGTGTGTCAGTTATAGACAAGTAGTCCATCATGCATTGCAAATCATTCAGTGGATAGGTCAATCGCCAAAATAAAATGAAAATGCTGTTTTTGTAAACAAACACTAATACATGCATTGACGGGGGAATGAATATGCTAAATAATACATGTCCGTATAAGCAGGACATGTGCCCAACCTGTTAAATGCAGCTGTCCTGTTGATTTGAAAAACGAATGGACGGATCACAGCGATTTAATTTAGAATTGTACTTATATTTTTTAATTTGTGTTTCAGTATCTATCCAGGGGCGGATCCAGGATTTTGGAGAAGGGGGCGTAGTATTAAAGTTCGCCGAGAGGAGCGAGGTGAAAAATTTTTTGGACCTTTTTTTGCCTAAAAACATAAAATAAGTGTAAAATGCATTTTATAGTTAAAGTGTAGCGGATGGACATTTTTGGTGCCGTATTCTCTTCATTAATTGTCTATTATAAAATGATTGGATGGATCCAAAGCTATGTACTAATTAATATATTTGATGTGGGATTTGTCAGTAAAAAATGGACATGGAAAATTCTCGTTTGTTGTATGGTTAGTAAGCATAACCTCACAGATTTCTTGTTGTAAACAAGATATACGGCTATTCAATGAAATTTACAATACGACCGGCACGAAGAAAGACAAACAAGCAATTTTTATCCAAATGTTTGGTTGAAATGTTTCAACCAACAAGGGGAAGTTAGGGGTTCCAAATCAACCAAAGGCTACGAATGAGTAGGAAATGACAATGAAGTTGTGAATGACGGTCGACACATGGAGACATATAGGCCACACCCAGCAGGCAGGTTGCAGTCGGACCTTGAAAAAAGTATTCAATATATCAGTTCGGGGAAACAGACATTCCGGTCAGATATGGGATTCACATGCAACTCCCCCCCCCAAAAAAAAAAAAAATTACGCCCGTTTTTTATTCATCATATTCATTTAATGCTAAATAATTTTGTTGAAAATATTTATTTCTAATAGCAAAAACGTGGACAATATTATTGTTTTCAATCCAGATACGGCCAGCATTTTTGTTCAAGGCAAAAATCAAGGTCAGAATTTTTTCTCTAAAATATCTCAGACTGCCCCCTCAAAATCAAATGGTCCGTGCCTTAGACTTTTAATCTATATCTAGAGCTTACTGACTGGGGATCACTATTCAGCAATGTTACTAATGGGCTGGGGCGTGTGGGGTTAAACATGTTTTCGTAGGTAAATAATATTGCTGTGGAACTTTTTTTGTCATGAGAGTGTAATAGAGTATTACTTTCTGTTGGGTGGAATTGTGAAATAGAAGTCAATACGTTCTTGCTTAATACTTTGTCGCTTTGAAGGCGTCATGCTTGTCATCCTCAGCCTAAGCAATGTGTTACTGTAATTTGAATTTCAAAATGACTGAGTGACGCCCCCTCAGGATCTGCCACTGCTATCCATGAATTAAGTATGTACACAATACCTTTTATACCAGAATATTAAACGAGTGCACCCAGTTTAAAGGTTATTATTACACTGTTACTGTTATGTTGACATAATAACCTGTACATTATCTCGTTTTACAATTGACCAGTTTAGTCTTGTGCACATGATTTATTATTCCAAAACAGATGTATTGTGAACATATCATTAAATTCATGGATATATATTGAAACACAGAAACCGAAAAAGAAGTGAGTACAATTTCAAATTGTAAGGGAGACCATTCCTGATTCAGTTAAAATAAGGGAGGGGTGGCTATGCAAGAGGCTTTTGAAATCAGCATGAATAAAATTGCAAATAAACATTTATGCAGAATTGTCTCAAATATGCGTCCTCAAATAACAAAAAAAAGATAGTTGAGTAAGACTAAATTCATTAAAATTACCTGCTTAATTTGTAGTAAAAGAATATAAATCCCGTAACTGTTGTTATACGTGTTCAGGAATAACAAAATCTAAATTAAATACATGTATCAATGTTTCCAAAGAAGCTACTCTGACTCCAATCAACGTAAATTTTGCACACAAGACCGGGTTCATATGCTTCTTGATATTTTCACGAGTTATTTTTTGTTAGATTGATATTGATATGTTCGCGAAAATCTGATCTTTTGAGTCTTCAGTGGGATTCAAATTTGTTCCGTGCAAAAAATTATGCAGTCCAGAGGACTAAAATGATTTTTTTATGAAGGTCCGTGGTTCTTATTACCAACAAAAATAATCTTAGTATGAAAGTTGATCGTAGGTTACTCTACATCAACTCGTACGAATAAATGTTTTCTAATTTTTTTTTAAGGAGCCACGGAACGTTTGTGCAAGAAAAAACATAACGGTTTTTTTTCTCGATTACTTGGTGATATCACCTCTGAATATACTCATTCTTATGGAACGCCACAGCTGTCTTATGTGGAACTCTGATATAACTTTATGTTGTTTTATTATTACTTGATGATATTTTGTCTTTACTTAATATGGTTTTGACATTACGTAATGATGTTTTGATATAACTCAATATGGAATAGTCATTACTTAATGATATTTCGATATTACACGATATGGTTTCGTATTGACTTGATATAGTTTTGTCATTACTCAATATGGTTTTGTCATTACTCGATGTGGTTTCACCATTATAAAATGTGGTTGTGTCATTAGTCAATGTGGTTTTAACATTACTTGATGTGAATGTGACTTAACGTTATGTAGTTGTTTCATTACATGATGTGGTTTTGTTATTTCGTAATGATGATTTGCCTATTCTTTATATGGTTTTAACATTACGCAATGATGTTTCAAAATTTGACGATTTTACACTACATGATGTGTTTGTTTCATTATTTGATGTGGTCCTGTCATTCTTTGATGTGGTTATCCCATTACTTGATGAGGTAAAACCACGTGACCAATTCGGAAAAAAATATGTTCTATTTTTAAACAGATTTCAATATATCGTTTGTTTAATGTGCTTTGGATGGGTATCGCTATCCATTGAGTTAAAGTTCAAATTAAAGTTCGAGTGGTTGTTCAGAGTTATTTGGTATGAAAAGGGAACGGCAGATAATAATAAGAAAAAAGTATTAAAAGTTTATAGTATTTCGGACATAATTGGGATATCCCCAAACCACTTGGTCCTGTTGTTTTTATCCTAAGTTCTCAAACGGAAGCAGTATTTTGTAATAAATTTGTAAAATATTCCACGGAACCCTGTGTCTCGCCTGATATTGCTGCTGTAAGTGTAAAAGCGTCATGTTGATCGGCTGTACATTTATCTATACATTTATCGGTAAAAAAAAAAATTGTTTTTCTGTAGATGCTTTTTCTTGAAATTGAGGAATAACTCCTATACAAGTTTTAAAACACTTAATGGAGGTTTACAAATTTATCATGTCAAAACAGTTTGCATGTAATTCGGTTTTATTTAACTAAAACAAAACTGTATGGTTTTCAACAATGAGCAAAACCCATACCCTATAGTAAGCTATAAAAGGTCCCGAAATGAAAATGTAAAAACTAGAAACCTAACGATCTATAGATAGATAGATAGATACTTTATTCTCTAAAACTAAATACAAGTTTACAGAGAAACATACAATATAAATACAGATACAATAGTCGAGGTAAACAAATCCAGTATGATGTTCTAAAAGTAATATACATGGCATACATGTTTAGTAACATGTATAATGAAAGGTTAAACTCAATAGAAATAAAAAAATGGAGATGGAGACGCCGACGCCACTATCGACGACGAAATATAGGTTTGTTGTGTCTCACTGCCGCTACATTGATGTCGCAGGCTCGACACAAATAAAAAAACTTGAACTTTATTGTTAACAATGAAACACTTCAAATCAACTCACACTAAAGGGAAACGAGGGAGGGGGGCTCGGACTAAGCGACAAAGCATCAATACTATAAAACAAGAATTCTCCGATTTTTTTTAGCGTAAATGATCATTTGAACTTATACGAATATCAATCTTTTATTTGTAATCAATTGAATTCCCTGATCTACCTTGCACTAATTGAAAAATAAACTTTTGGAATATCTGTTTCATATGTGACGACGGACATGTTCCAGTGGTCGTAACCATAAAACCGTCATCTTTGCTTGTAAACTACCAAATAAAACCAAATCACTGGGTTTGTACTTTCTCGAATAACACGACGGGTGCCTTTCTGGAGCATCCGAGATCACCCCGATGGATTTATATTACCCAGTCATACCGATCTATTGAAACAGCCAAATGAAACTGTTTTGTATGCCACCGCAACTGAAAGTTGGGGGCATATTGTTTTACCCCTGTCCGTCCGTCCGTCCGTCCGTCCGTCCGTCGTCCGTCCGTCCGTCCGTCTGTCCGTCCCATTATGGGTATATAGTTATTCCGCATAACTCCTCCTACAGTTTGAATCCTAGGAAGTTTTCTTTACTGTCTGTTTGTACATATATTGAAGGTGTGCATGTGGTCAGGGTTTTATTTTTATTATCTTTTGCTCTTTTGGGAGATAAATAAACATTTTTTGTCATTTTGGGGTATAAGCGGTTAAATGAGTTGAGTGCGGGGCATCACTTTGTCTAGTTTACATTTTTTCTCGTGTTGTGCTGTTACACAACTGTAACAGTCCGATGTTAGGTTAGGATTTTGCGCTCACATACATGTTAAACTCCGCCACGTGCACTTTCTTTATGTACCTGCCCCAAGTCAGGAGCATGAAGTTCAATTGTTGTCGTTGTATAAATGTGTGTCATTTCTTTTTGTAGATTGTTTATTTATAAATAAGACTGTTTGTTTTTCGTTTGAATTTTTCACATGTTGCATGGTGGCCTTTTGTAGCTGACTATACGGTGTGTTGAAGGCTGTACGGTTGCCTATATATGATTTCTTACATCCACTGCATTTAAACTCTGATTTATAGTTGTCTCATTGTCAATCACACCACATCTAACTTTATTTCAACTTCTATGTTGCGTTTTGTATACTGTAACATTGTTTATCTTTTGTACGCATACCCCGGAGCCCTCTTTTCGGAAGCCCGAGCAAAAGTCCTTGTTCCGCGATAGAAAATTTAATTACGAACTCATATAAGATAGTTCGAATTTCAACTCAAAATCTTAATTAATCTAAATGAGACTTAAATTCGAATCTTACTCAAACCCTACCTCAAAAAATGACTCAAATTTAATGTTGTAACTAGAACTCTACCTCAGTTAAATGTGACTCAAACTCAAACTTGATATGAAGTATGGGTTTTGCCCATTGTTGAAGGTCGTACGGTGACCTATAATTGCTAACATCTACGTAATTTGGTCTCTGGTGGATGATTGTCTCATTGGCAATCATACAACATATCTCCATATCCTATATTATCTATTTTTTTCTGTCAAGTATGAATTATAGAATTTAAAACTATGCCTTTTGTTAAAACTTGCCCTGTAGATATTTGAAGAATAAACTTAATTTTACTGAATCATTAGTTCTTGTTTTGCAAGATATTGTGAGTTGTTTTGGGGTAACGTATTTCATTGAAATAATTTTCTATAAATTTCCTGCAACTGAACAGGCAATTTGTTGAATTTGAATTAAAATTTAAGTAATGCATGTCAAGGTTAGGCATTTTATTAATTTTACAAAATGCGTAAATTAAGAAAATGCCTGTAACATATATTCCAAGCAGAGGTACACTAAAGGGATTATGATAACGCAAACTGTGTTTTATTCCCCATTTCGAAAAGTTCTACTGGAAAATATTTGTTTTAACGAAAAAATGTTCACATCTCTTTTGTTTTTCATTAATGTGTGTTTTTAAAACAAAACAAAACCGCTTCCTGATGTTGTAAACAACATATTCAAAACCGGGTCCTTCTATTTTGACATGACCAATTTCTTTCGTTCCATGCATAGAAATACAAATATTGAGGGGCGAAAGGTGACTAATCTTGCAATTTACATGTATATATCTTTTTTCTTTTCGTACGTTTTTTTCGTACATGTAATGTGCACAATTTAATGAAAAATTAAACAAATTCGATGAAAGGTTCCATCTGCTGATAATTTTGCCACGTATTTGTTTTTATTTCTCCTTTAGTCTAGAACGGATGCATAAAATCTCACAATCTAAACTAGTTATAATTAACGTCTCCTCGGAGACGTTATTAAGAGTTGAACGATGGACAGTCTGCAGGCTGAATGCTTTCTTACTACCTGATTGGAAGATATTACTGAGACGTTAATAGTTAAAGTTCGTTGATTGGTTGGGACAATCCAAACCTAGTAAATGTCTTTCAATCCCATAGAGTATCGGATTTGAACTCTTTAATTTAGTAAATAGATTTTGCCTGCTTATCAATCATGCATGTCGGCACACAACTTACACTTTTCTATAAATAGCCGAATCTTCTGAATTTTTGTAAACACACACGTGATTGTTTCACATTCAATCCAGTCGCTCACTGTTACGTACATTTTATACATGAAAAACATAAGAAAACTTTAAGGTAAATGTTTTTTTCTTAGGTTATATTCATTTATACTCAGTAAGATAATCCAAAGGCAACAAAAACAAATTTAAAACGGAGATATCAAATAATTTCTTTTCGATCAATATTAATTTACAAGGGTATTTTTATCTCAGGGAACTGGGGCGGCGACACCTTATTAGCATCAACCTTGTCTTACATTTCACCTTAATTTCTCGACCTCATGATATATCATGAAGCTTCAAATAGTGACCTATCCACAGCGACTAATCCCTTCCATTCATTACATAATAAGTGCCCCCACACACACCCAAAACCGTTGGACTGGGTTGAATGTTGTCTAGATCTCACTAGCTATTCCTACCAAGATAGCAGACTTTGAAGAACAGAAGATCGAAAAATATCTAAAAGGAAATATATAAGAAGAATAAAAAACTACTCTCAGACGATAAAAGCAATTATACATGTATGCTAACATATTTTAAACAATGTTTAATTTCTATGAATGATTTTAAAGATGTGAAGTATACATAATTAATTTAGACAGCAACCCAATTAAAAAACAAACAAAACGTGACAATTTACTTCTAAGGTTCAATCTACGACGGTCTTCTTTAATGGACATGTCATTACAACATTTTAAGTTTTTTTTATCCAACCAGTCTAACTGCAATATATATACTAGTTTTGCATACATGTAAAAAATAATCTTAATAGCAATAAAATAATTTAGATATTACTTAAAACTATGAGCAGGGTCAGGACAAACTTCAAATATTTGTTTATTGGCTGTTTATACTAGACATGCTATATGCGACAAAGAAAATTATAAATTTAGAAGACGAAAATACAATATATACTACGATCATAAAACAAAAAGACATTTAGGGGGTGCTCATTTATATGTCAACATACGAACGGTCTCCCACAAAAGATTATGTCAATCCAGTATGTCAAGCTTTGAAAGGTGAGTACCATAAGGGTCGTATTCGTCAGCCAACATTAAATGGTATAGTAAATAAATATGAAGATCTGTACAAGTAAAACAATAACAAACATTAGCCTTCTGAGTATTTTTCCTGAAAAGAATATATTCAAGAAGTCCAATAAAACCAAATAATATGAACAAAGAAACATTTAATTGTAAGGATACTCGTTATTCAAATATAGAAAAAGAGGCGTGTGCCATTCCACATTGCAATCTAACTACAATAAATAGACAAGATCTTCATCGACAACAAAAATAAACTTACATATATGTAAACTTTACATTTTGAGGATCATTTTGAAAAGATGTGAGATACCGTTTGAAATATAAATTAATTGTGTTATTATATGTTAAAATTTTACTTCGTTTCACTCTCTACATTTTTCGATGCCTATTATGAACGAAAAACTTTCATTTGGAAAGGCCATACTTTTCTAAAACAAATAAATAAGCAAACAACCAAAGAAAAAGTAACTCCGATATCTGTTTGAAAAAAATAATCGATAAAGAGGTACAAACGCAGATGATTATTTAAGAGGCGAAAGATACCAGAGGGACATTCAAACTCATAAGTCAAAAATTAATTGACAACGCCATTGCTAAAAAAAGACAAACAGACAAACAATAGTACACAAAACTCAACATAGAAAACTAAATAATAAGCAACACGAACCCCACCAAAAACTGTGGGGGGTATCTCATGTGCTCCGGAAAGGTGAGCAGATCCTGCTCCACATATGGCACAAGTCGTGTTGCTCATGTTAGTACAAACCCGGTATCAAGTCTAACTCGGTAGGTCACATTCGTGAAAAGGGGACGGGATTGTAGTTACGACATTAGGAACATATCCGCTATCATCTGTGAAACAGATATTCCATAACGGTCAACCAACACGTGATGGCATCAGTAAAATTTACGAAGGGATAGATTGAAACTTTACCATTTAGAACTCTTGGTTTAGACATTACCCTTCCCTTTCCAGTGTTAATACATTCTCCAAAAAATGAATTGGTAACTCTAAAAAAATGTATAAGCCTTTTATAATATTTGTAATCCACTAAAATTTATATATATATAAGGCTATTCCGAACGAATCAAACAACAAAGAGAAAACATTTTCCACGTTCATCAGCTATGAGACGGCTAGCTTTTTAGAAAAGCTATTACTTGTTGTATTTATATTCTACAATTTCTTACAAATAACAAATAGATAAACACAAATCCAACATTTTCCATGTAGGTAAGTGGTCCGTACTGGATACTAGATACTATCTCTACAGTATCCAGACAATGTTGCCGGAGTATTTTAGACACAGTGTCCTTGGATGAAGAAATAACCTTTGAAAGTATCGAAAGTAAAATCTCACTTACCGTGTTTATTTCATCAACAACACAGTGGATGAGGTTTTCCTGCAAAAGAATGTTCTGTGCTGGTGATATGGTCCTGAACGGTGCTGGGTGGGTCCTGATTCTGTGCTGGAGGATTTGTTTTCATTGTATCAGAACGGCAATAAAACAACCATTATGTTGCTTAATTTTTCACAAATACGTTATACGTACCTGTTACAACGATTTTTATTACAAAAGTAGCGCAAATTCGCAAAACGAAATTGTCCTAATAGTGTGCTGGTGATGAGAAAATATTTCCTGGTTTTGTGATCTTATTTTTTGTTAAAACTTACGTGGCAAATATTTAAGATTAATTATGCAGAAAATGTATGTAATTGATAAAAAAACACCTGCATACATTTGGTGGATGAAATACTTCAGATATGAGATTAAAAAACGGCCTGATTTGTGTACAATATAATAAACATTTAACAAATATGATCGACAACACAACAGCCTATGTCGTGTTATATTAATAATAGAAAAGCATCCTAAGTTTCTGATTATTAGAGAATAAAAATCTTGCATCCATGTCTTTTGGTCTCTGAGTATACACATCTTCTTTAAGCTCACCTGGCCAGTGTGAGCTTTTTCCTTCACTTGTCGTCAGTTGTCCGTCGTCGTTGTTCGTTAATTTTTCAAATATCTTCTTCTCTGAAGCTATTGTGCCTAATTCAACCAAACTTGGCCATATTCATCATTGGGGTATGTTATTTAAAAACTGTGTTCGATGACCCCGTCTGTCAACCAGCATGGTCGACATGGCTAAACATAGAAAATATGAGTGAAATGCAAGTGTTGTCTATTATCTTGAAAACCACTATAGATAGAGAAAATCTGACATGGCAAAAATGTTCAGATTAATGAGATCTACCTGCTGTTCATTTACATCAAATCTGTCAGTACCTCAAAATTGTTAGTACCTGACATCCAAGAGGGGGTGGTCCAAGAAAGATAGACTTGGGGGTTTTTTGGGTTGAGATCCTTGATCTTTGACCTTGAATTCCAGGTCAAGGTCAGATGTCACTAGGCGTGCTAGATTTAGACCTTTGCTTTAACTTCATACTGATACATGATAGAGCCATTTTGCACTAGTTTCAAGTAAAGGTACATAGACACCATACATTTTTTTTCGATTCAGTGTGAAGTTACCAATCACATGAACCGACGATGACATTTTGTAGACAGGAAATAGCACATTATCTCCTTTATTTCAAGCAAAAGTATACAGAAAACGTATATTTTACAAATCAGTGCAATTTAAGCTATCATATGACACATGAACTTGCATTTTGAAGACGGAAGTAGCTAATTATCTCCATTATTTCAAAGGGAAATACATATAGACCATATATTTTTCGAATCGGTGTAATATGAGCTGTCGTATGACACCGGAAGTGGCATTTTTTGGACCGTAAGGAGTCGAGTATCTCCCTTATATGTTAGGGAACTACATACAAACGATTTATTTTTGTAATCAGTGCAAAGTAAGCTATCCATTTTCACCGGAAGTGACTTTTTGAAACTGAAAGAAGCTGATCATTCCCTTTTCATCAAAGAAAAGAACTACACACTAAATATTTTTGGAATCTTTGCACTATAAGTTATTTTCTGACACCGTTTATTTTTAACTAAGGTTGTTTTTTTTTTTTGTTATTAAACAGATTTTGCATATATATTTGTATAAAAGTTCATTTAAAATCTTTTAATATTTACTTTACCTAATTTCCCGAAGAAAAATTCGTTTGGTAGTATTTGGCCCTGTAGTTTCAGAGAAAGGTCAAGATTTTCACACCGGGCTTCGCGCTAGGTGAACTTAGAACGATGCCTGTTGATAAAAAAATATATTTTCAAGTACATTTAATACTTTAATAAAACTATTCTAATGAAATATGTTTCCATTTGATATAGAATTGAGGATATTGGCCTTTTGAGTAGTATGAAGTAACGATTATTTAAAAGCGCTTATTTTACAGTATATGTCCAAAAGTAAAAAAGGAGCAAAAAAACTATTAAATACAATTCGTTGCACAATTTTATTGATTCTGAAACGTTTGATTCAAATAAGACTAACGTCTTGTTACAAATTACCAGTAGCCCTTTTCACAAAAAATCTTAAGTGTAAAATTTATCGTAAGTCTAAAATATTCCTTAACAATTCAACTAAATATTTTTGTCGTAAGATTAATTTTACACTTAAGATTTTTTGTGAAAAGGGCTACAGCATCTTATCAGGACCCACCAGCACAGCATTAGGAAATGTCTAAACTGAGAAAATGCACAATTTGATAAATTGCTACGGTTTTTCACAAAAAGATCTGTCGTGTGGATTTGCGTATAAAAAGCGGACTCCATGAACAATTTTGTTATTTTTTTCCGTCCTAGCTGGTTTTTTTTTAAATGAGCACTTTTGTGTTATTCATACTGAAACATCATAGAAGGCCATTTTTTAAATTGCTTGCCTTTGAACGCATAAGAAATAAAATATTAACATTTCAATTATTTCTTTTCAAGTTTTATTCGAGAAACGTCAAACATCATCCTATTCATCTTCGTTAACATATTTTCAACGATCACTAGCACCGGTCAGGACTAAATCGTCAACACAAAACATTCTTTCGCAGGGAAACCTTTCCTACCGTGAGCAAGTCCTTTAATTGAGCAGACAAGAGACTGCAGCTAGCTGTTTTTAAAGCTTTTCAGCGTTTCGATTAAAGTATATGTTGTATAAACAAATTTTAGAAAACTATTTAAATGATTGTTATAGTTTAAATCGTCTGTGTACTGAAACTAAAAAGACACAGTGACTTCTGTTGATAAGATCATGTATAATACATGCATTACAAAATTCATTGTTAATTCACTAATGAATTCATTGAAAAAGAAAGAACTTCCATGTTGCGTTACACGTTTGTTTTTGTTTTTTCTATTGATCTAGGTACTAGCTAAAACGAATAATTTCATTGAATACAATATCAACACTTTTTTGTAACTGATATGTTGTACAATCTTGAGTTATTTAATGCTATTTTAAAACATGGCCGGTGTTTTAAGGTATGCAGGTCCGCAGTCGACACCGAAACAGGGTCTATCAGATCAAACATTGCCGTTTTTAAAAGAAGATCAATTCACAGATACTGTTTTAGTGGTGGAAGGTAGAAAAATGTACATTAATCGGGCACTCTTAGGTTACGCTTCACCATACTTTAAAAAAATGTTGGAAAATGCTCATAGATCGGTTTCTTCAGAGAAAAAGTCCAAGGCAGAGATTCGTATAAGTGAGAAGAATTTTCCTGACTTTATAGATATGCTGGCTTTTCTGCACCCAGGGGTATGTCGCGATTTGACAGGTAAGTTCTTATCGCCAAAAGAAACTTTCAATATTTCACCAGATTGACATTTCCATGGTAAAATTACCACACAACAACAAAGCAGTTATTCGGTTTATCGAGACGAATGATCGTGAATTAATTTGCATTATGGAGATGAAGTATTGCGATATTGCCTCGTGAGTGATCTGGTATATAAAAAAAATGAAAGCTACGCTTCATATGAGTAACTTGTTTTTCAAGATTTTATTGATCACTCTGCCAGCATACGCTGAAACAAGAGGCAAACATATATGCAATATTACAATGACAAACAGGGCAAAGTGGGTATATACGAACATAAAAATACAACTTATCTATATGTTCTTCTTTATATATCTTAAAGTGCAACTGACATATATAATTATGTTAACATAAAAAAACCAGACTATAGTTGAAATTGTCAGTAATGAATTTCACGCGAAAAGCAATATAGTCTAAGGATTTAACTGTCATAAGAGTACTAAATTCTAAAGAACAGATACTGGTTAGTAACAGCTTTACGCTAGATATTTTTTGATTTTTTTTCTGAAAGATTGCAAGATTATTTAACACGGGGACATTACCAAAAATCAACAAGCCTTTCATTTTGTCTTCTCTAGGATAAGCAACATAATAACTAGGAATATATTTGATTCTTAAATTGGTAATTACTTCATGTTTACATATAAAAATATAGTGAAACTCATTTCCAATATAACCTCGTTAACGTAATGTAAAAAATCTCTATTTCTTTGGAATATTATTCCATCTTCCAGCTTCAATGGGAAATGTTAATATGTTTGAACATCTTATCTTATTGATAAACAATCGATTTCCTTTTTTGAAATACATTAAATACTTTTCTAAACAAAAATCAGTTTTGAAAAGAGAATACAAGTGTCCTCTCGAAGAATGCTATTTTTGACGAAGTGATCGCAAATGATTTGCTTATTGAAAAATTTAACATATGTGCTTTTCAAAGCATGTTGACTATTCCATATAAAACTGAAACCTGTACTGTCAAAATTGATCCACTTTCAATTTCGTATGGCAGAATTGTGCAGACGGTAAACAGTAATTGATACATTATACTAGATACTTTGTGCTATTCAATAATATTTTTTACCAAAAAATTAACAATCTTAATTTTAAATTGATTTCTAATGGGAACGTACCAGTTTCGCCGTACACCATAACATTTTGTGTACTCGCTTTGACCGCTAATAAATTGAAGATGAACTTTTTCCTATCAAATTTATGTTTTTGAAACCCCATATTTCACATTCATACGATAATATAAGTGCTATTAACGATTCAAATAATTTGAATTGTAAATCGATAGTAATGCTTATATTTCGTATTTTCTTATATAGAGCGTAGAGTGCCCTTTGTGCTTGCTCAACTAGTTTTTTCTTTGAATCAGGGAAATTTCCATTGTAATTTAACTATAACCCAAGATAAGAATAAGTATCTACTCTTCAATATTTGATCCAAATAATGTGATATTATTAACTTTTTTTTGTCAGTTTCCATATTTTACAATATCATTCAATCAACGATAGCTCTGAAGAAAAAGATAGCCTTTGTTTCTATTGATATCAATATTCTATCTAAAAAAAAATTAAACTGGACACGTTTTTGCTATTTTCTCAATCTAATTATATATAAAATGTAGTTTTTCAAGTATGAAAATAATATATAAATGTCGATCTGCTTAGAACGGTACATACAGATGAACAATGTCCTTGACCTCATTTTCATGGTTCAGTTGACTGCAGCAGTGCTTAAAACACTATATGTTTATCACACACATTATTTATTTTTTTCATTTGAAAGCAATAAATCAACTATTTGTGGTGTATGAAATGATTGTAATGTATGTATATCTGTCTTGCAAGGTTCTTCTGACCTTGGCTTTATTTTCATGGTTCATTGGAAGTTAGACAAATGTCTAAACAATGTATTACATCTTGCAAACTTCTTAAATTCCACATTAAGATATATTGTCACTCAATAACCCACATTTAAATGAGAGCTTACATATCAAAATTCTTGTGTTTAAGTTTTTGTTCTACATTTACATCATTCTTGGAAATACAATACGCGCTGAAGTACGTCCATTATTCATTTTTCATTATTCAAAATTCAATAATGAAAAATAAAATAGTTCATTATTTGTTATTCAACGTTTAGTAATGAATAATGGAGTTTTGAGGTAGGTGTTGTTTCATTTTCTATTATATTATATCATTCGCACATTCATAGAATTCAGCAAGTCAACATGGCGGCTCACTCCTTAGTTACGACATGTCAACTGTGGATTTGACAGTAAAAAGTAGCCAACGAAAAAAAAATGTTTGGGTTAAGAATTATAAGGATTGAACACATTTTTTCTAGTGGTTATTTAAGAAATAATTCATGCAAGCCTTACATTTATTTGAAATTTGTAGTATTTATCTTACAGGGGGTAAAATAGAACAGCCATTCATACGGCAATCTTACCTTCGCTTCAGTTTTTCAAATTACCGTATTTGTCCTATTAGAATCGAAATAATTCATGCAAGCCATAGATTTGTTATCATTTTTCACTTGGCCTGGACCATGTGAAAATTTCCAACAAATCTATGGCTTGCATAAATTATTTCTTAAATCCCGTATTTCTAAATTTGCCATTTGTTAGGCCAATTGACATATTTTCAAATTGATATAAAAAAAAAAAAATTCAATACACTCTTTGAATTTTTTATCTTTTATTTTTTTATTTAGTTTCGGAGGTTAAACTACTTGGTCTCCCCAACTATTTACAATATGGAAGAAATACCAAAACATATATGAAAATCAAAATATTATACATTGGATATTTGTATTTTTAAATCGACCTCTGCGACCCTTCATCCCCTGATTACAATTATAACTTGTCAATATGTGCCGCAATGTCGATTAGAGGGGTTACGGAGGACCTAAATGCCAAAATAAGCGTGAAAATTTTGAAATAGCCAATTTTGAATAATGGAATGGACTGATGCGACCCTTCATCCCCTAATTACAGAGAAACATTACATATCATTCGAAAGTTTATCGATATAGGAACAAAAGGTATATAATCAATATGTGCCACAATGCCGATTAGAGGGGTTACGGAGGACCTAAATGCCAAAATAGGCGTGAAAATTTTGAAATAGCCAATTTTGAATAATAGAGATTATCAAAATTTTATATTTTCAATAATCTGGTTTAATTCAATCAAATATTTGTGTGGGTGTGTGGGTGTTGCAGCCTTTAGCTCATTGCCATATTTGGCATGGCCATAGATGGCGCTCTCAGGTGGAATCTGAATTTTGGTATTCCCGTATCGGGCACTTATTAATTTGCTGTCGACAACAAAGCAGGTGCTGCAGAAATTAGTTAAATTATTTAAACGAAAAGATGCCAAACAAATGAAACGCCAGGGGATCGCCATCAAGGGCCATTGGAAAGAAGAGGAGGACGACCAGCAGGAAAGAAGGACAGGGAGTGCAGAACCAAGAAATCACTCAAAAGAAGGACGGAGTTGGACGGAAAAGAATGGTCAGGAAAACACAGCGGGTGGGACACGTCGAGACACAAGGACCAGAAGAAAATGCTGAAATATCATCAGGTAATGAGTCGGAGGAGGATGCACGGGCATTCCCCTCTTTTAGGCACGACCCGTCACACAAAAATTTTGAAATGGCAAATAATTCCATTGATTTCACTCCGTCACAAGAGTCTAGCATTCATGACACAGTAGGGGAAAACGTGCCTTTTAAAATTAAGGAAAACATTTGGGAGGGAAAGTTTATAGAGCTTCATTATCTTTTGAGAACTCAAAAAGAAATGGAGGAGGTTGACGAGGGCGATTTGAAATTAAAAAAGGGGGAAAATTTGCATTGAAAAAAGATCGTCGGGTGTTTATTTGTCCATAAATGAATGGACTTCAGCATTCATGGTTTTTATGAGTGTCTACATTGAGAAATACAGGACACGGGCACAGGAATTGTTAAAATATATGCGCGATATAAGATTAGCGGCAACGAGGTCAGAAAACTGGGCTACCTATGAAGAGCAATTTAGGCTAAAAATAGAAAGAATCCAAATTTATCTTGGGGAAACATACACGGTGAATATTGGCTATTACACATCACATCTCCCACAGTACAAAACAATGTGTCAGTGCAATCACTGGGTTATAGAACAAATACACAAAATCGTGGTCATTATAACTCAAATGCAGCTACACTTTCAAACACTAACACGAGAACACATCAACAATCACAGGTAACTAGTGGAAGTGTAAATATGTCATGTAAATACTATAATAATGGTAATGACTGTCCCTACTTCCCTCGTTGTAGGTTTAAACATGTATGTGAAATATGTAGTGGCAAACACAGAAAGGCCCAATGTAATAACCGGGCCCAAGGAAGAAGTAACAAAAAATATTAATTTTTATTCATTAGGAAATACTCCTATTAAAGTTTCGGTCTTGAAAAATTATTTAGAATTTTACCCACATAACAATGTAGCACATGAAATTATATCTGGTTTCAAATATGGTTTTTCATTAAAATATTTTGGCTCTAGGGAACCAAGGGAGAGTTCCAATTTTAAAAATGCATTACAGCTACCCAACATTTTTAAAGAAAAATTAATGAAGGAAGTTAAACTTGGTCGCATTGCTGGTCCTTTCAGATACCCGCCTTTTCCCACACTTCAGGTATCACCAATGGGGCTAGTGCCAGAAAAGGATGGGGATTTTAGACTTATTCAACATTTATCCTATCCTGAGAATAATTCAATAAATGATTTTATTGATAAAGATCATTGTTCAGTGCAGTACAGTTCAGTGGACGAAGCAGCATGTTTGATTAATAGACACAAAACATTTGCCCGTTTAAGTCAGTGTGATGTAAAATATCCTCCATAATATTTAGATGATTTTCTTTTTGTCCGAGTCGAGCCAAACATCAAAAGTTGGCAATACTTTGAAGATATTCCAAGAGGTATGCGACAAAATAGGTATTCCTCTTGCTAGTGACAAGACTACTTTGCCTACTACATTATTCCTTTTTTGGGGTATAGAACTTGATACACAGAATTTAATCATGCGGCTTCCAAATGAAAAACTTGTCAAACTCTCACAAAAAATCAGAAATACCTTAGACAGTTCTAAAATAACTCTTAAAGATATGCAATCTCTTCTTGGGCTCCTGAATTTTGCTTGTAAGGTGGTTGCTCCAGGCCGCACCTTCTGTCGCAGACTCATAAATTCAACAATCGGGGTAAGAAAATCATATTACAAAATTCGAGTAAACAAGCAGATGAAAGCAGATTTAGAAGTTTGGTTAGACTTTTTAAAACAATACAATGGTGTCACTGTAATAACCGACAATGTAAAAAAATCTAAATGAAAAATTAGAGTTGTTCACGGATAGTGCAGGGGGGTCCAAAGGTGGGTATGGGATCTATTTTGCAGGTCAGTGGGCCCAAGGCATATGGACAAACATTGGGTTGAAACTGGAATTACCAGAGATATGACATTGTTAGAGTTGTTTCCAGTTGTAGCAACACTTTATGTCCTGGGAATCATATTTTGTTAACAAAAAAGTTATTTTTCATGTTGAAAATCAGGCGGTTGTTCAAATCATTAATATGAAAACTAGCAAATCAAGTAGAGTTATGACTTTAATAAGACAAATGGTTTTAATGAACTTAAAAAACAATACGTCAGTTAAAGCAATTTATATCCCTTCAAAACAAAACCAAATTGCTGATTGTCTTTCTCGTTCTCAGGGGGGAAGTTCAGAAGCCTAGCTCCAGAAGCAGACCAGTGGCCAACCAAAATTCCAACACAGATCTGGAACATTTAAGTCAGGTGGCGGATTATATTGTCAATCAAGATGTGTCCAAAATACACAAAATCATACAATTTGGCTCTGTCAAAACTTTGTAATTTTAGATCATCTTACAAATTGAAACAGCATTGGCCAGTGCCAGTCAATGATTTGCTAAATTTTATAGCTTTTTTGTCAGTACAAGGTCTTTCTGGGGGTACCATATCATCTTATATATCAGGAGTTTCATACCATCATAAAATACAAGGCATACAGGATACTACAAAATTCTTTATATTTGGCAAGGCATTAGAAGGAATAAAAAGAATTCAAGGAGGGAAACGTAATGACATTAGAGCACCAATTACAGTGCAATTGTTAGCAGATATGATAGGTTGTTTAGATAAAGTATGTAAGAATAAATATGAAGCTGCTTTATTTTCAGCAGTTTTTTCAGTTGCCTTCTTTGGTTTGCTAAGGGTAGGGGAAATCACTACTTCAAAAACTAAGTCTGTTATAAATGGCTCCAACTTAACAATTTCTGATATTTTAGTTAGGAAAAAAGTCCTGGAGCTAAGAGTAAGGTGGTCAAAAACTGACCAAAAGGGAAAGTCCGTTACTTTATTGATACCTGAGAACAGAAAAAACTACTGTCCGATACGACTCATTAACGAATACTTAAAGGTACGGCCTACCTGTAACAATAAAGATTTGTTTATTCATTATAATGGTATGCCTTTAACTAGATACCAATACAGAGTATACTGGAAAAGGCTTTACATTTTCTTCATGTTAGTAAAGGTCATTTTAGGTCACATAGTTTTAGAATTGCCAGGGGGAGCCACGGAACTAGCCAGGCAGGGGGTCTCAGAGGAGGTAATTATGAAATTAGGCAGATGGAAATCGCATGCTTATTCTCGCTATATTAGGTTGCAATTTTCTAGTTTCAAAAGGCTAACAAGCTACAAGTTTTCACAGGTCCCAAGATTTTATGGATTGTTGGAAGTTCCCTTGTTCATTGGGCCAATGTAGAGGCGAAGAAATACGGTAGGACCAACCTGGGACTGGAGTCCAAAGGTGTTACAACATACAGGATTGGGCAACCTGGTTTACAGATTAAAAATTTGGACTCACTGCTGGATGCAAAAAGAAAATTTTTACCTTCTCCTAATTTTATTATTATTCATTGTGGAGCTAATGATTTGACAGATTTAGAATTGACAGGGAAGGGTTTAATTGAAAATGTAAAATGTTCTATCCTACGTTACCAGGCTTTAAAATGTTATTATAATATGGTCTTCAATGCTACAGCGCAGATACTGGCATTTTGCACCCTTGAATGCGGGTGCAATAATCGAACAGAAGAGAAAAAGAGTGAATTCAGTGGTCAAAAACTTTGTAATAGAAAATGGGGGTAAAGCTTTTTTACATGAGAACATTAGGGCAAGTGAAGTGTCTTTATACAGAACAGATGGAACTCATTTATCACAAACTGGAAATCAGGTTTTCTTAAATAATATACAAGGGGGGGAGGCGGGGTTGAGTCTTTCCTACACACAACAATTTCAACTTTTCCAATGCTTCAATAATGAAAATTTTGTGGAGGTGAGAACCCAAGTCAGATTTGGTAGCTGACTTGGGCTCTCATGTGGCGGTGCAGGGAGACTGGTAGTGATTGGGGGATTATTTCACTCGGCCGTTGCTCTGGGCCTGACAAGTTCTACAATTTGCAGGATTGGAAAATGTGGTTAGTGGTAACGGTGGGGTCTACAGATAGGTAACTCTGGGACCTCCTCCACCTCATCTTATAGAGGGGAGGCCTACACCTGCCAACAGGTGGGGCACTAATAACTGGAGCATTGGTAATACGAGTGTTTTCCCCGGTCACTCCCCACGGTAGGTGGTGGTGTAACCGTGTTTAACTGCCAGGGGTTTTATGACACTATGTCAACATAGGTCAGCTGATAGCCATTGTGTATAGTTAATCGGTAGTCACCCTGGCGCCTCAACCAAATATTATAGAATACTCTGTAGCCAAAGTAATGCCACAAAGTAAAAATGTATATTCTAGTCATGAAAATGTAAATACAAGTTGGTGTAATAAAATGTATGTGTAATTAGAATGATTGTTTTGTATAAGTTGTAAAAGTTATAAATGAAAAACAAAGGATGGAACCTCTACACAAATGAGTATAATATACAGAAAGTCTGTAGTATTTTAATATTGGTATTTGTGAATTACAATTAACAACAGACAAAGAGAGACAACTCTAGAACAATTTCTAATCACTTTGTGATTAAAGGAAGGACTTCAACATAGTTTAGAAAATACGTCAACAACTCTTGATCGTTGTTCTTCATCTTATTGTTATTCGTTCAGTATTAATATAGAGTCTTCTTCTATGAGTATTGCAATTAATGAAATGGACTGCTGCGACCCTTCATCCCCTAATTACAGAGATACCTTATACACCAGTCGAAAGCTTATCGATAGACGAACACAAGGTCTATAATCATTATGTGCCGCAATGCTGATTAGAGGTGTTATGGAGACTAATTTTTTACCTGTAAACTACAAAATTAATTCCTGTTATCAACCATCTGAACAAGTTTCATTCGATCAAGCAAGACAAACTCGTGCTACTATCTGGATACCATTTTTATACGACCGCAAAATGTTTTCGTATAATGATATGACGTTGTCGATCAGCGTCAGCGTCGTCGATCGTCGTCCGAAGACATTTGGCTTCCAGGCAATAACTTGAGTATAAGTGTATGGATCTTTATGAAATTGTACCACAAGGTTCCATACCACAAAAGGAAGGTTGGGATTGATTTGGGGGTTATTGTCCTTACTGTTTATGAATTAGGGACCAAAAAGGAGCCAATAACAAAAAGAATGTTTCTTGTCTCAGGACAATTACTTGTGTATAAGTGTATGGATATCTATGAAATTTTACCACAAGGTTTCATACCTCAAGGTTGAGATTGATTTGGGGGGGTTATTGTCCTTACTGTTTAGGAATTAGGGGCCCAAAACAAGCCAAAAACAAGAATGTTTCTTGTCTCAGGACAATTACTTGTGTGTAAGTGTATGGATCTCTGTGTATGGATCTCTATGAAATTTCACCCATTTTTAGTTCCTCTTTCCTAAACGGTTTGGATCATAACTCCCAAAATCAATCAAAAATTTAAATACATGTATAGATTCAGCATATCAAAAGAAAACCTTAAATACAATTTTTGTATTTTGGGCCCCGTTTTTAAATTGGTCCACATTGAGGTCCAAAGGGTCCAAAATTAAACTTAGTTTGATTTTAACAAAACTTGTATTCAAGGTTTTCTTTTGATATGCTGAATCTATACATGTATTTAAATTTTTGATTGATTTTGGGAGTTATGACCCAAACCGTTTAGGAAAGAGGAACTAAAAATGGGCTAAAAATCTAGGATTTTTGTGTTTCCGGACAAAAACTTGAGTACAAGTCTATGGATCTCTGTGAAATTGTACCACAAGGTTCCATACCATGAAAGGAAGGTTGGATTGATTTTAGGGGTTATTGCCCTAAATTAATTGAGGGAAAAGGGGCTAAAAACAATATTTTTCTAATACTTTGTATAAACTGCTTATTTCTTGACCAATTTCAATAGGTTTAATTCAAAGTCTTGAATTGTTGGAGTTCTTTAATATGTTGAATCTAAACGTGTATTCAGATTTTGGATTTTGGGCCCCGTTTTTAAATTGGTCCACATTGAGGTCCAAAGGGTCCAAAATTAAACTTAGTTTGATTTTAACAAAAATTGTATTCAAGGTTTTCTTTTGATATGCTGTATCTATACATGTATCTAAAGTTTTGATTTTGGGCCCAGTTTTCAAATTCAGGAGAGTAGCTACCTTTTTGATGAAGTGGAATCACAAACTAAAGGGCGATGGGTCTGCATATATAGCGTTTTAAAACAATCACAACCGTAATAAAACTCGGACAATTTTGTTGTTGTTTTTTTTATGTCAACTATTTGTTTTACTTCGATTCGAATGAAGGCTAAACATTGTCGTTTGCGTTTTTTGTACGCCGTGAGAGCTTTTAAAATCACGGATATTTGTTCCATATGCTAGTATTTGTATTGAGCAAAGTAGATGTATAAAAAAAAAACAAACAATAAACATAAACACAATACTATATGTGGAGTTTCTGTTAGCATAAACATCATTGGATACCAAATACTTGGTGAACAATTCTCCAATATTTTGCTTAACATATGTAATTAGACGTTTAAAACTTTTGTGGGTATTCTCTACAAGAGAGAGATAGGAATTTCTAATTTTATGCAGTTAGGATTTCTCGAAGTTGAAATTAATGAACATTTTCAGAGGGAAAGGTACTTTGATCCCGATCTTTTTCATGATCTGCGTTTGTTAATTATCCAGCTAACAAGAATCAGCAGTTAAGAGCCCAACTCTGACAGAAAATTCATAATAAAATTGAATGACCAAATAAAACGAGTTAGAATTAACAATTTATTTAAATGCTTTTACAATCAACCATTCGTATAGCCGGCCCATATAGAAACGACTTCGAATTTTCGAATCTATATAGAAGATGTTTTTGTGTAAAATAAATAAAAAACGTAATACATGTACTGGAAAATGTGTACTTTTTTTTTATATTAACAGCAGTTCCACTTCTCATCTACTAGTATACGGAAACTATTGATTGATTGAATGGTTATTAATGTCCGGTAGCAAATATTACATGCACACCAAGACGAGAATACATTGACGTGATGTGAAAATGAACTATTCGTGTTGTCAAGAATTACATATTTAGTCAATTTTGAACTATTTCACAAGGTAACAGTAATTATTCCCGGATCGATACGAGTTGAAGAGTCTTCGTTCTAGTAAGATGTGTGCTTTGGGCGAAGCGGAAAATAACAATTTTCAAGTTTTTTTATTAACCCTATAGGAGGATTACGGTTTTCTTTTGCACTTTAGGCGAGTATACGTTATGGTGGTGGTATCGGCAACAATGTAGGTGGTATGTTTTTTAATATAAAAAGTTCCGCTAAGGTTACACCAGTTGTATGTTTTTATCGTAGACATGCATACATGTCTTACAGGATTTTTTAAAGACATTGTATTAATGATGAATATTATTTTGGAAATTGTTTTTTTAATGATATGTATATTTTTTAATTATATTTGTCAAATGCGTTTTGCTAAAATAGACTTTTTCACTTTTTTTGGTCTTTTGGAAATTGTTGTTTTTGCTGTATTTAGACCCCTCTACCAAGAAATTTGTTTTACATGCACACGTATAAAAATTGCGGTTTTTATCCAACGCAATCATAGGTTTGAACGAAAACTTAGCTAATATTGTCCATTAATAAATAAATAAATTAAATTCTTGGTGTACTTGGATATGCTGAATCTAACCGTATATTTAGATTTTGGATATTACCATAATAGGTAAAATTAAAAAAAAAAGTTCTTTGACCACATTCACTCTAGATCTGTGTTAGAAACCTATGCTGTGTCAAATATTTAATCACAATCCAAATTCAGAGCATTATCAAGCTTGAATGCAGTACTTAGTATCCATACTTGCCCCAACTGTTCAGGGTTCGACCTCTGCGGTCGTATCAAGCTGCGTTCCGCAGAGCATTTGATTAAATTATATTCTTCTTTGAGTAACATTACACGGTGACCATACCTTTCTTCTATTAACCCCAAAATCAACAGGATTACACAATTGTCACAGTTGTTTTTAAAGAGGCAATGCCTCTATAACAATATTATTCAACAAAAAGGCACGTGGACATCAACAAATATTCCCGTGCAATGCCAGAAAATGACAAACCTGCTCCAGATTATCTTCAGATAATACTGTTCGTTCATCAGTGAACGGAAAATTTTTTTTCTCTTCTTTTCACATGACATTCCTTGAAGACCCAAGCCTCATATATCTGTAATATGAACAAAACCGAAATCAATATGTAGGGCTAACTGGAATTGAATTTTCAAACGAACACAAAAAACATCTATAGCGCTTCCGCACACACAAGAAATTCAAAAGTTTAATTAACCAACATTTAGAAAAACACAAACATCAAATTAAATTATTAAAATTCCAACCACTTCAAACCGTCCAGAAACAACCAAGACAATCACATTAACAATTTGAAGATTCCCGTAAAATTTGCGAACTGTCTTCGATTAAACGACTACAGACAGCCTATTCCCTAGGTGTTAATGACAGTTTCATTAGCCAAGGGAACATATCTTAAACTTCCTGTATTGACATCATGACTATTGTTGATAAAAGACAACGCAATATATATAGATACGCTACCACGTCCGGTCTTTGTTTTCGTTAGATGTTTTCTGCTGTGTATCGATCTGATAAGTTAAGCCTTTTTCAACTAATTTGTTATAGTTTTTTCTAATGTTGTACTGTTACACCACTTTCCCAGGTTAGGGAGAGAGTTTGGCGCCAGCAAACTAGTTTAACCCCGCCACATTCTTTATGTGCCTGTCCCAAGTCAGGAGCCTGTAGTTCACTGGTTGTCGTTGTTTCGTGACTGTCATATTTGTTTTTCGTAAATTGTTTTGTTATAAATTAGGCCGTTAGTTTTCCCAATTGATTTGTTTAACATTTTTCATGTCGGGGCCTTTTATAGCCGACTATACGGTATGGGTTTTTCTCATTGTTTAAGGCCGGACGGTTGCCTATAATTGCTATCCTCAACTTCATTTGTTGGGTGGTTGTCTCATTGGCAAACATAGCACATCTCCTTATTCTTATATTACTCCCCTTCCCAATTCAATATCTCCCATATTTAAATGTTTCATTCAAATCATGCAAGAAAAAATCAAGTTACAATAATCCTACAACCATTTTTCGAAGAAAAAAAAACAGTATTTGACTTTATAGCTTTTGTCCCTTTATTGATAAGCTTTCGAATGGTGTATAAGGTTTCTCTGTAATTAGGGGGTGAAAGGTCGCAGCAGTCCATTTCATTATTCAAAATTAGCTATTTCAAAATTTTCACGCCTATTTTGGCATTTAGGTCCTCCGTAACCTCTTTAATCGGCATTGCAGCACATATTGACAAGTTATATCTGTAATCATCGGATGAAAGGTCGCAGAGGTCGATTTTAAAATCCAAATATCCAATGTATAGTATTTTAATTTTCATATATATTTTGGTATTTATGTCCTCCATAACATTAAAACACGGAATTTTCGTTAAGAATAATTGGTGAAACCCACTAGTTTAACTTCCGAAACTAAATAAATAAATAAAAGGTAAAAAATTCAGAGTGTTTTGAAATTTTTTTTCTTATATCAATTTGAAAATATGTAAATTGACATAAAAAATGGCAAATTCAGAAATACAGGATAGTGCCAGTCAAATAATAAATGATCTATTTCACTATTCTCTTTTCAACTTGAATACTGACACATAAACTATTTCATTATTCATTATTGAATTTTGAATAATGAAAAATAAATAATGGACGTACTTCAGAGCGGTATATACAATGCAATCATTTAAAAAGTTTTCCTTGTGAATGTTCTTATCAATCCCACATACATTGTACTCAGTGTCAGTGGCTTAGCATATATTTCTACAAGGATAACACCACTAGTCAATCTATTCTTACTTTGGCTTAAGAGGAATATAACCAAAAATGTTACAAGACTGCTTTATCGTAAATGGTCCAAGTCCAGGAAACTCCTCCAAAAATTAAGAAATTAGACAATAATAGACTATAATAGACTATGCCCCAGAGGTCCATGCGACAGGGATCAATCAAACGTATCTTTAACTTTGATGATCAACATATGAGCTTTTCTGTTCTACAAATTTTTCTTTTAAAATTATTGAGTCACTTTTTGGTAAAAAATAGATAACCTCCAAGATATTTTGTTTTATATGTTGGAATAGCTGAAGGTAACAAAAACTCAATTATCTGATGATTGAAAATAAATTTTTAAGACAATCAGTTTAATTATTGAACGATTTAATATAAAATAAAATTGTTAAGGGTTCCAGCTGTTATTTCTGCGATTGCTGATGGTTGTTGACTGCCAAAAATAGTCGAATAAGGAAATAAGGGCCATAGTCTCAAAATGGCTGGTTTGCAATATTTGTGATTAATCAATGTAGAATGTTAACAATGTAGTTGCAATTACACGAAGGTTGTAAATTTTGCTTGAAATAAACTAAGTTCCCAAGTCTTGAAAAATGATTAAAATACTAAAACAATTCCATAATAGCAGGTACACAACTCCAACGTGCGTACAATTTTTCTGTGAAGTCATAGGGATCTTGGTTGAAAACTGTAGGAGAAGTTGAAAAAAATTGTACCCTCTTTCATAGAATCATGTGCATAACAGTGTAGACGAGACCATTGATTGGCGCGCTAAAATATCTCATTGACTGTGTCAGATTAGGTGAACGTTCGTCTGTAACGCCCACTGCTCACGACGTACTTATTATAGACATTTAAACTGTGGGATCACCAAAGGGTCTCAACGCCTAATTGAAATATAAATTCGAAAAACTAATCAGGAATAACCTTTGTGTTTTGATTTATATTGAACACTTAAACGTTCTTTACTTGTGTTTTTGTTATGTTTTGATAATCAATTTTTATGATATCGCACGTTCTTTCAGCAAAAAAAAAAAAAGGATTTAACTGGCTTTAAATTTAAAAGTTGCAATGCATGTGTTGATTATTATTTTTCGGACGTCAAAGCGATTTAACAATTGCGATTGTCCAATTATGTCATCTTTAAACTTTCATCTGGTCAAAATTTTATTTTAGAACGAATGCATGATCAACTTTAAAAAGTGCGCAAATACAAAACATATAGACAAAATATACTTCTGTCCTGTCTTTTTCGTACTTGCAAGTTATTAGACAGTTAAAAAAGCTATTTGGATCAAGCCTTGTGAAATTTGCATTTACGTTATTGAATAGGTAAAATGTATAGTTTGGTGAACTTTTCTGCTAACTACTATACTTGTGAAAAACCCTTGGCAACAGAAACGTATTCAGCTTTGTTTTTTTTAATCGACCCAATTTACATAGTAATGGACGACTTCGTACATTTTATGATCGCAAGTAAAATATGTATATAATATACTGTGCACTGTATGTAGTTCGTATATTCATTCTTTCTTTTGTTAATGGATTTGCCCTTCTTTATGGGAGTGATTATTTGTTATTGACTCCAAACCTTAAGCTTACTCGCAAATAATTTAAAACCAAGACTTGCATTATAAAAATGTCCAAACAAACCTTGATTTTCCTTTTTTTTTTAAACATACATCTCAGCCATAGATAAGGACTTAAATTCGCCAGGTCTTTAATTTCAAGTTAGTGAGTTGACCAAAGTAATATTGCGGACCATTTGCCAGTTTCCATGCGGTATCCGTGTTTTTTCTCTCGCTCTGTTCTGCATCCACTCAACTTTCGTGTTTGTCATGACAAGGCCATTTGAAGCTTTCATGCTATACAGTGTGTGTTTTGCTTATTGTTGAAGGTCGTACGGTGACCTACACTAAACTGCAGCCAAGCTTAGCGAAAGGCCGTGCGACATAATCAGTCAAACAAACTTTATTAGAACAACATGTTAAGGAACGATCGTTGTCATTGGTCAGTTCACACCTTCGACCTTAAATAAACTTTCAAGCCCCGCCCAAGCACACCTGCGAAAATAGAACACGCGTACAATAACCGATCGAAAGTTGAATGGACTAATCACGTACAGGATTGTGTACTTGATTATTTCATGGCAATTCTAGCTTATACACGTGCATATAAAATTTATTTATATTATTTGTATTATAATTTTGTGCAATAGTTCTAATAAAGTTCTTTCTTTAATTTTTTTGAAATTGATAACGAAGACTCTTTAATACTGACGGATTTCCCGGCGAAATATTGAATCCAACTGTCTCCTCTCAAATAGTTCTGGACTAACCCCGTGCACCTTTTCTATCTGTTAATTTACATTATTATGTGCTTGCAATGATAACAAAATAGGAAATATGAATGAAATTGCTCCGATGATGTCGGATACGACCGTAACTTCAAAAATAGTCAAATTACAATTACATAATAAAGATATTGCACGCCACAGTAAATAGGGTTGTGAAATAAACTGTTCATTATTCATATTATATATTCTATCGTCAGTATATCAAACCCCCCTCCTCGACCCTAAAACTATGCTCGCATATACAAAACCTTTTTTTTATAAATATGAAACTACGTAGAAATAGAAAAATGGAATCCCAATGACTAGTTATAAATGACAACTAACTTAAATTTACATCATTGCATGGTATAATCCAGTAACTTTTTAAAGCAGGGAAGCTTGGGGTTTTAGGGTTTCGACTTGGGATAGTGTGATATTTTTTTCTGATTCAGTTTACTTTTAAAAAATCCTAAGTTCTATGTAAATTCAGAGCAGGTAACCATGCTTTGTTTGGAGATGACAAAACATTGGCCGCAATGAAAGGAAATGTACTTTATGTAACTCCGGTGATATAGGTTATGCATTTTTTTAATTCATGATCTGTATTGCTGTTCTCAGTTGAAAAAAAAGAACGTTAATTTTATATTATAAATGTTTACATAGACCACAAGTATTATGTCAATTAACTCACTGTTTGGTAATAAAAACAATCAGTTTAAAAATGTGTTTATCATTAAATGTATCAATAAAAAGGGGACCGAGTCCCTCCTTTTACAAGTATTTTGTCATCCTTAATTTCTAAATATTTCGTTTAACAGTTTATTATACCTCATTGGTATAAGTTTACCGAGAAACATAAAATATCAATAAAATATAATAAGATTGAAGGTAAACAAATTCAGTATATATGAAAATAAGGAGATGTGGTATGATTGCCAATGAGACAACTATCCACCAAAGTGATATGTAGTATGCTTATTAAAATAAAGTCACAATGTTATCAAGATGAAGTATATTTAAAAAAATAATTCATTAGCGGATTCAGATGTAGGATACTGGTAGTACTTATAGAAAGATATTTTATTCTAATATTCTTAGATTTGGAAGAATAAAATATCTTTCTATATGTACTTGTAATGATGTTATATTTCAATCCTTTTACACAAACATTTTATTTTCGTAGTAACCATGACAGTACCTTATACATCTATGATAGTACCATATACATCTATGATAGTACATTCCATACTACGTCAATTGTATTCATTCACTTGCACAATACGATCATTGATATTTTGTTTCTAGGGCTTTCTACCGTTCGGTGAATGAATGGGACAATGTGTTACTAAAACGCTTAGCTTCTGTATGTTCGTTTTATAGCATGAAAACAAAAAACGAGAAATGTGCAACCCATCATAAATTATTCATTATTATGAGATCCGAAAATTAAAAGTTTGCATGTATTCATCCGTATAAAAGTGGCCCATGTGTTTATCATTATTATGAGGCTTGTATTTTTCTTCTTCTTTCATAATCCAGTACATGACAACTGTGTTGTTGCATAAAGAACATTACTAAATAAAAAATATCAAAATTATAATATTTCGACCCCACTATTTGAAAATCAGGCGACAACACAGATTTTTTTTTAATTCTTTTTACGTTCGTAGTAACATAGTACATTCCATTGTCTGTCACCTGTGTCAATTCACGTGCACACTACGATTGTTGTTGTATTTAAATCTTTCGGCCAATGAAATGGGACGTTACAAGTTGTTTGTTTGTGATACGCCAGAATGTTATCAATGAATTATCAAACGCTAAACTTGACTGCAGATCAGTGTATATTGCTAACGTCTGTTGGTCACTGGAAGGGATTTGTCTGATTGTCTATCACATCACATATTCTTATTTTTATATGCAGTTATATCTATAATAAAATTGAGGATTGAAACGGGGAATGTGTCAAAGAGACAACAACCCAACCAAAGAGCAGAAAATTTGTTTTTCGTTAATTGTTTGTTTTAGATTAGGCCGTTGGTTTTCTCAATTAAACTGTTTCATATTTTTCATGTCGGGGACTGTTGTAGCCGACTATACAGTATGGGTTTTTCTCATTGTTGAAGGCCGTACAGTTGCCTATAATTGCTTACATCCACTTCATTTGAACTTTGGTGGATAGTTGTCTTATTAGCAATCATTCTACATCTCCTTATTTTTATATAAAGTTGTATCAATTGTGACTTTAGATACATTGGTGTATTGATTTTTGTTTGCGTTACGTCTAGTGTCAAATTTGTCATGCATGTTTAGGACTATTAAATATATTGCAGATAGTTTCGTAATAAAACAGCTTTAGATCTGTTATACGACAATAATACATAAAAAGATAAAAGGTAGGAAAATTAAAAGAGATCACAAAAACCAAGACCATCGAGTCCTGTCCATAAATAGTAAAAATAGACGTTTAATCAACAGTGAACAACACAAAACCCGGATAGCCGGACGTTTGGTTCAAAATTTAGTGGGGCTAATCCAGATTAACATGCACCCTCCCAAGCCCGACTTTGGCACAATATGTAGCGGTGTATTGCTGTGTGTTTGTTTAATCTACATTAGCTAGAGGTATAGGGGGAGGGTTGAGATCTCACTAAACATGTTTAACCCCGCCGCATTTTTTGCTCCTGTCCCAAGTAAGGAGCCTCTGGCCTTTGTTAGTCTTCATTTTGTATGTTTTTTAATTTTAGTTCATTTATTTGTTTAGTTTAGTATGACGTCAATTTTCACTGAACTAGTACACATTTTTGTTAAGGGGCCAGCTGAAGTGCGCCTTAGGGTGCGGGATTTTCTCGCTGTGTTGAAGACCCATTGTGGCCTTCGGCTGTTTTGTTTACTTTTTGGTCGGGTTGTTGTCTCTTTGAAACATTCCCCATTTCCATTCTCTATTTTAACATGTAACCTTCCAACATTTTGTTGTCTGTCTTGACAATATTTGGCATTAAACAATACAAGAAAAATAAACTACACAGCGCAGTTTTCAACAGGATTACAACAAGAAAATTAATTTTTAAAAATGCGGTCAAAAGTCAAAATTTGCTCGCAGCGGAAAAATGCAACTGCTTGATATTCATTTGAAATAAAATAATTGTAATGATTTACGCAACGTTACTTTTTCCAATATAAACATTCAAATTAGTTTGTTTTTTTGTTGTTTTGATTAATTTACAACATCTTTACAAAGACCACATTCTGACTTCGATATTAAGTAGACCATAAAAGCGATGTTCATTATCTTTCTTCTGTTGTAAGTTTAACTTCGTTATTTTGTGTCATGAATTGGTATTGATGTCATCTCGTATGTTTTTAAATATGAAGAAAGGGTAGTCCGGTTGTCTTATACGTCAATGAGACGCACAAAAAAAAAAAAAAAAAAAAAAAAAACAAAAAATTAAAAAAAAAGGGGCAACATTCATTCTTCAACAAAAGCATACATCACAAGAATATAAGTTTTGTAAGAAAGAAACCAAATTCGTAAGACGTTGGGTAGGACTTGAATAGCCAAGGCAAACTGATAAATATCTGAATGAATGAATCGATTTATGTAAAAAAATCAAGGTATTAAACAAAAACATAAAATGATTTTTTAATTATCCGGAACTCTTCACAAACAAAACCTACATGTACATGTATGCATTGAATAAATAAAAGGCAACTCTTTTAAAATTGTTACAACTTAGAAGTACTTATTCTCGTAATCAATAAGATATTTTGTGAATTAACCCCATCAACTTAAAGTTTTTTACAATGAATAAACGTATTTTTGGATAATTTAATGATATCAGCTCTGAACATTATTATTCTTTAAAATGAAACTGTTGTATGTGATGGTATAAAAAATATCTAAAACAAATCTTTTAAGTTTTGTGAAAAGAAAGTTTCATTTTATGTATCGAAATGTGTAACAAGTGATCATTATTCAAATCCCCACTGGAAGGCCTCTGATAGACTGTGAGCATAAAATCATTGTTATCGATAGCCGATGGCAAACAAGTTAAAGGTAAATATTCAGTATTATTACCAACAAAAGTTTTACGATTGTCTACTCTGTTATGAAAACGATTCTAAATTTTGCTGTAATATGTCTAAGTTACAAAGTCTGCAAAAAAGAGGGAAAAAATCCTCAAACAATTTCAACATACTTTGTGTGTGCTATCTTCCTGTGAAGTGTCGGGGATCTGGATTGAAAACTGTAGGACGAGTTGTTACACAAATTAGGTACCACTTTTCCCCGCTCGCCCGCCCATCCGCATGACATCATACTATAAGCCGGTTTTGGATTTCCTCCAAACTGGACAAAAAATCAAACAAAAATTAAACTTTTTACTTTAGATTCTATTTCTTGATTAGGAAAAAGTAGCTGTCCAAGATTCATAATACTAGTATTGCATAAAAGTGTTGACACACGTATTGATGCCTACAAGTTTTTGATGTCTGAAAACTTGAACCGTAATGTGTACATGTAAGCTTCCATGTCGATCCAGCCCATACTTAAAGTCGATCCGGCCCCAATTAAAAATATTTAATAAAGGATAATCAAAGTACTGAAGTACTGTCTACTCGGATGACCTCAAGATCTGTTTGTTAAGGAATAAATGTTAGGGATTTTAATCTTGCTGTAATACTGACTGTACTGTTGTTATAATTCACTTATATGCATCATCTGACTATAATTATAATCTGGATTGCTGCTTTTTATCATATCAATATATGTATAACAGTGGTGTAGCAGATCATCTTTATAACCTGATAGGCAAATGTTTATTCATTGAAAGCCCATATTCTATTCTAATGATAGTGTATTGTGTTAGGATAGCAGGCACCCTCCTGCAATAATTCGTATTTTCTAATGAGCTGGAGTTGTGCAGACAACCATATTTCTATACTTTAATAGCTAAATGTTTTAGTCTTATTCATATTTTAGTACTCAATATACATGATATAGATTTGTGTACTATGCAAGTTATTTGGAAAAATGGTTTGTTTAAAAGCGTTGATCTACTATGTATGTTCATTTTTATCACCTGGTCTTTTGGACATTTACCTATTATGGTCCAATATCAAAAAATATAAATACATGGTTAGATTCAGCATATCAAAGAACCCCAATATTCAATTTTTGATGAATTAAACCAAAAAAAAAAAGTTTAATTTTGGACCCTTTGGACCTCAATGTGGACCAATTTGATAACGGGTCCCAAAATACAAAATCTAAATACATGTATAGATTCAGCATATCAAAGAACCCCAAATATTCAATTTTTGTTGAAATCAAACAAAGTTTAATTTTGGAACCCGATTTATACCATTGTAATGAAAAGGGGGAGAGAACGCTGCTCTGTCGAGTTGTCTCCCCTTTCCCTCCAAAACGTTAGTACTAGTCTAAATAAAGAGGGACGTACATCTTTTCGCTTGGGGACTATTAAGGTCTTCGTGCATTTGGGGATTCTAGCTTCTTTCGGGATCCTAGCTCACTCATTTCTGATCTATGTGATACATTCTGTGGGTGTGCCCATCTTCTCGGACACGTGTTCTTTCGAGGCCTGGCGCTGGTGAATAAAATACAATGATGTTTTAATTATTTATTCCAAACAGCAATCTAAACTGAAGTGTGATATGTGATCAATTAATTTAAATATGAAACTTTATTTTAACTTAATGAAAATCTCTTTTATAAATTCAAGTTAAGTTTTAAATATCAAACTTAAGTTATTAAATAAGAAGATAAATTCTTACTCTAAAATTCAATTGAAAATCGTTTACACTTAAACAATTTACATACCTGGTGAATAAAATACAATGATGTTTTAATTATTTATTCCAAACAGCAATCTAAATTGAAGTGTGAAATGTGATGTTGGAAGTTTGCGGTCTTCCCCTTTTAAACCCAACAACCCAACATCACGTGCTGATTGGAACTTTTTTGTTCACCTATGAAATTTAAGCGTCAATTTTGAATTTTCTAAAGTTACTTTTTATTGGTCAACTATTCTTTTTTTTATTATAAAAGATTTATATGATTGACATATATTTTGTTTAGTTATGTAAAAGCAATTAATGGATTATCAAAATCTTTACTTAATTTACAGGATTATTTTAGTGGACAATAGAAACACTTTATGATTATGTTCCTACGACAACTTACACAATTTTTATTCTTTAAGAAGATGACAGTTTATTTACTTGATTTCTCAACGTCACTTTAATAGCTATGATCAAAAGAATTAAAAATATAAATTAACTATATTATTAAAAAAAAAGACGAAACTATTTATAACGTAATCTGACGTCACCTATTTTGTCTCAAAACTGTAGCAATGCAATATAATTCAATTTTATTTATTTATTCATTCATTTATCATATTTTTACTTTATTTTATTTTCATTTTCCGGTATACAATTTTCCACCATAATACGAACTTGAAAACTGGGCCCAAAATCAATAATCTAAATACATGTTTAGATTCAGCATATCAAAGAACCCAAAGTATTCAATTTTGGTTAAACTCAAAATAAGTTTAATTTTGGACCATTTGGGCAGTAATTTGGACCAATCTGAAATCGGGGCCCTAAAATAAAAAAATCTATATACACTGTTAGATTCGGCATATCAAGGAATCCCAATAATTCAATTTTTGATGAAATAAAGTTCAATGTGGACCCTTTGGACCTCAATGTGGACCAATTTAAAAATGAGGCCCAAAACCCAAAATCTAAATATACTGTTAGTTTCAGCATATTTAAGAACCCCAAGATTTCAAAACTTTGAATTAAACACCAATATAATTGGTCAAGAAATAAGCAATTTATACAAAGTATTAGAAAAGTATTGTTTTTGGTCCCTTTCTGGAAAGATGGGAAACTATTGTTCCAAGTCTTTCCTTAGGCACCGGCCTCCCTAACAAGAAGTAGGTTAGCTACTAAATCTAGAAAATGTATACACACTGAAATATAGTTTCCTATAATTCTCATGTCTGTGGAGATATAAAAATAATGAGATGTGGTATGATTGCCAATGAGACAACTATCCACCAAAGTTCAAATAAAGTGGATGTAAGCAATTATAGGCAACCGTACGGCTTTCAACAATGAGAAAAACCCATACCGTATAGTCGGCTATAAAAGGCCCCGACATGAAAAATATGAAACAATTCAATTGAGAAAACGAACGGCCTAATTTATAACATAACAATTTATGAAAAACAAATATGACAGACATGAACCAACGACAACCACTGAACTACAGGCTCTTGATTTGGGACAGGCACATAAAGAATGTGGTGTATTTAAACATGTTTGTGAACGCTCCCCCCTAACCTGGGACAGTGGAGTACAAATGTAACAGCACAACATAAGAACAACCTATACAAATCAGTTGAAAAAGGCTTAACTCATAAGATCGATACAAAGAAAAACATCAAACAAAAACACAGACAGGACGTATGCACCTATATGAACTGTGAAAAAATTGGGTTATATTTTTGGAGCAGTTCATTCAAATATGTATGTCTTTAAAGTTTGTCAATGTGCAGGCTATTTTTGTCATTTTGATAAGGTAAGAGTAATGATACATTACCAGTATGATTGACAACTGCCATTATCACAAAACAATCAGAGACAAGGTGGGGCCTTAATTACAATGCCCCACCTCCTTAAATGCCAATCATATTGACCACATTACTAATCAACCTCAGTCTCACATAATTAAACAAACCCTTCATTATACATCTAATACACAAATACTTGACCTCATAATTGAATACACAAATAAATAAAATTGAGAATGGAAATGGGGAATATGTCAAAGAGACAACAACCCGACCAAAGAGCAGACAACAGCCAAAGGCCACCAATGGGTCTCCAACGCAGCGAGAAAATCCCGCACCCGGAGGTGGTCCTCAGCTGGCCCTTAAATGAAATTGTGTACTAGTTCAGTGAAAATGGACGTCACACTAAACTCCAAAACATATAAATGAACTAAAATTAAAAAACATACAAGACTAACAAAGGCCAGAGGCTCCTGACTTGGGACAGGCGCAAAAATGCGGCGGGTTTAAACATGTTTTGTGAGATCTCAACCCTCCCCCTATACCTCTAGCCAATGTAGAATAAAGAAACACATAGCAATACGCACAGTAAAACTCAGTTTAAAAGAAGTCCGAGTCCGATGTCAGAATAGGTAACAAAAGAAACTAAGCAAAACGACAATGATACATACATTAACAAAGGACTACTAGCAGTTACTGACATGTCAGCTCCAGACCACAATTAAACTGATTGAAAGATTATGTCTTCATCATATTAAAATCAAGTACAATCCCTCCCGTTAGGGGTTTAGTATCATACAATCATAAAATATATGAGAAGAACATAACCCGTATCATGCTAACAACTGGTTTTAGAATAATAGTGTTTATTTCCGATGCAAAGACCCTATGAGTGAATCAATATTAATACCAAAATATGCAATCCTTAATGACCTGACAACAGTATCGTAACTATATCCTTTCCGAATAAGTCTGTTTAAAGGTTTGGTTAGCTTTTGAGGTGAATGCCGACATTTTTGTGCTTTGTAAAGAATATTACCATAAAATATTGGATGTGAAATACCTGAACGTATAAGATGTCTACATGTTGATTTATATTTACGAATGATGTCCTTGTACCAATGATAAAATTTAGTAAATGTATATATTAGATGTTTGATATATAGAAATGATAGATTTATTGATTGCCTATAACTTTTGATCTGCACTACATAAAGTGATTCAGTAAATTATGTCTGAAAGATAAATAATTAATTAAGGATTAACAAGATTTTTTTCCAAAAGAACAGACAAAATATGAAATATAAATATAAAAAGTTATTGAAGTAAGGTCTACATTTTACTTGATAAATCTATGCAATAATAATTTGTAATTAATCAATAATTTAGGTTAGTACACTTATCAGTATAGTCCATGGGCCGGTAACAAGAAATTCAATTAAGAGAGATCGTAAGTATTGAATTAAGGGGAAGATAAGATAATCCTAAGATCATTCAAAGAGTGTAAATCAAAGCTTCCTCGAGTTGTTCGTAGATCGGTCTTATTTCCCCCTTAAGTTGCATAGTAATAGTTTTCAAGTTACGAGTTCTTAATAATTTTCCGGCGTCTCCGTGTAAGGTTCCTCGCAAAGAAATTAGAATCGTCTTAAATGAATCATACAAACGTTTTAATGAACGAAAAAATGCGCTCAATAATCAACTACCCATTTAACCTAAGGAAGACAAAGTGTCAAAAGCACTTTTAAAATCAACGAATGAACAAAATAATTTTCTACCCGATGACAAATAAATGAAACAAGAGCATGCATGATAAACATACTGTCTAGAACAGAGTAGCCTTGACGAAATCCTCCCTGTGCATCTGTTATTATCCATATTTTGTCAGATAATTCATTAAGTCTTGCCTGGGACTATTATACTAGTATAATTGTCCCAGGTCTTGCATTCAGAATTGCTGTAAAAACTTTTCCTAAATTGGAAGTGTGACAAATTGTCCGGTAATTATCAAGATTATTAATATCTCTTATTTTTAAACAAGGGTTTTATTACACCAATTAGCCATGAATCAGGTATTATACCTGAATTAAAAATTTAGTTAAACAATTTCATTTATTATACTTCACGTAAAAATGCAAGATTTTGATTGGCTAATACGAGGGAGATAATTTACTCTACCCCATGGCTCAGCGAGAGACGATTTGTTTGAATGTCACCCCCTCTTGCAGACCAATCAAAAATTGATAAGTGAAAGATTGTGTCGTATGTTCTCGAAATAACGGAAGAAGCGATCAAGACTACACTGTGGTAGATGTCTCCGCGGTGTATACAGTCTGTGTTTCAACCGACATTTAGTTCTATGCGACGAACAGTTACATTTTGAAATCTACAAATAATAAAAATTGTCACATATTATTAATTTTATTTATTATTTAAAATAATGATTTCTAAAATAATTAATTGTTATTAGTTATCAAGAGACTGACCAAAAAACCAAAAACAAAGCAATTAATTTTAATAACACTTATTCAAAATGTAAGATTTCCTGCCGAAGGTTGGTGGTTTTAATTGGACACTCCGGCTTTCCTCCAACAATAAAAACTGACCGTCTCTATATAGCCAATATAGTGCCGAAAGAAGCGTTTAACACCAACAATCAATTACAATGCAAGAAGAAGAATAAGTAGAACGTAACTATACCTGCAATGTTTTATAATCAGGGAACCATATTCAATTTTACGATGGATTCAAAGCATTATACATAATGTTATTGATTCGTCTATGTTATTGACTTTTATGAGCTGTTGCATTATGTAATTATATATATATATACCTTGTGAAAATGAAGGCTACAATTAAGAAAAAAGAACAAAACAAGAAATAAAAAATAAACTAAATAAGACAAGATATATCATAGGTCATAATCATCTAACGTCACGGTACCCAAATTGCACCGAGTACCCAAATTGCACCTATTCAGCAAAAATAGCAGCGGAAATCTTACAAGATCTTACAAGATTTCCTAGAGACTAAACAATTTGTATTTTTATGATTTGATACTATGCACGTCTTTCAACATAGGTAAAAATATTTAGATATACACAAAACGTTTACAGTATTTATCAACAGATGAAGTGTTTACTGAAAAAGCAAAATGTACGGAAACGTCGCCATGCGACGTCATCAAAACGTCATCTTTTTAAAATTAGCAAATACAATATGTTACAAGTATCCATTTCTTAAAAAATGAAGAGTAAGCATGGACTAATATCCAATTGTTCAAAATATTTGAAAAAATTAAACAAAAGCTCTGTTATTCGACTTTTGACGATGCGAATTTAAGCATGGATGCAATTTGGGTACTCCTCATTACAGAATCATTGATGGTTTGGAGGTCAGTTCAGACCAATTTTTCTATGATTCCATATGGATTCAAAATTAAATTAGTGAAACCATATAGTAAGTAATGATACATCTACAAAATAAACACATAATGAAAACTTTTGTCTGAAGCATAAATAAACGTAGGTTAAAAAACTGTCAAAATAGGTGCAATTTGGGTACCCTCACGTTAATACTAGTAGAATTTGACATTTCATTGAATTGCAACTTTATTCTTCATTTATTTAGTTTATATCTTTTGGACATATAAACACATGAATAAAAGGAGATATGGTAAATACGTCAATGAAAGGGCAATCAAATGGTTAGATTCTATCATTTTTTTTCTTAAACAATCGATTTTTCTAACTCGCATTGTTTTGTGAGTTTGCTGCTGTTTTTTGCACTTGTTTCTTTTTTTTTGTTGTTGCAAAAATCAACTAATTTCTATACTAATGTTTATTGCTCCTCCCCCTAAATATCCTTAACTATCATCAACCGCCACAGCATGCAATGAATAAATAGTATGCGTTTTATGCATGAAGAAAGAGTAACAAATGCGGTAGGAACGTCAACGTTGAAAATCTGAAATTTTTGGTGACGTCAAAATATTATAACGTTTCTAAGGCAGCAACCATTTGATTTTCTGGGGGCTATGGACTTTTTCGGACAAACTTTTTTTCGCCTGTGGCGAAAACAATCCATTTTGGCGACAAGTCGAAAACAATTTTTCTTTCAATTTTAGCATTACATATAGTGGCAGCTGAGGGTGAAACAAACGAATTTTTTCTCAGGGTCAAAACAAATTATTTTTCTCCAAAACTGAAGCCCCAGAAAATCAAATGGTTGCTGCCTAACGTCTTGTCAATTTTAATTTGGTCTTGGCATTGAAAGGGTTAATTAAAGGACAATGAATTGAATTTACATCGACAAATTAAAGACAAAGTTCTAAGTTTTGGCTTCAGAACTTTTTCATAGACTGCCAAAATAAAATAAAAAAAAAACATTTTGCTTTACTTCTAGTTGTTGTTTTTCTAATAACTGTAACGTTGTTATGTACGTGACGTCATAGTCAAGTACTTTCAATTTAGAATCTTACAGTTAAAGACAATAATGATGGAACATTCAGTATAATAAATCAAATAACACATAGCTGAGAGGGTGACAGATTGGTCTCAGTTGACAATGTTTTCTCGGGGTAACAGTCTGCTCTATCTACCTCTCATCTATGTGTTATTTATATGGTATATAGGTAAAAACTGGTTAGCCGTGCTTTTAATGTATTCATTGACTATATCATCATTCCCCGGAGCTCTGCCATTAGGAAGTACACCACTAATTCATGGCCCCATTGCTTTCTATGTTAAATTCCTCAATTTCAAGAATCACAGCTCTTTTACTTTAAGTTCAAATAAAGTGACAAGGCCAAAATAAATTAATTGTGTGTTTCCTATTTCACCTCCAAAAAAATTAGGTAGGGTAGGTAGGTAAAACATTTTATTTTATGAAAACATTTTATTTTTTTTCTATTGATGACAGCAGAAAAAAAGTTCCAAATCAAATCGTTTGATGTGCCTGCTTCTTTGATATTTAGAATAGTAATTAAATTTACAGCACTTTAAATTTCTGTTTTAGTTCTGTGTCAGAAATATGAAAATAAACTTTAATGAAAATTTTATGCATTTCATTGGTCGTAATAGGAATATGTTCTTACCGATTAATTATCTTAAACCAAAAATGGCAGTGAAAAATCTGGCATGGTATGTTATTATGTTGGGCCTCACAACAATGTAATGACAATGTAATGACACACAGGGTATACATGTGGGAGCAGATAAGTATCCCTTGAAAACATTATGAACCGATGCTAAGCAGCGGTTAATTATGATTTTTATACGCCCGTTTACAGGACATATTATGGTATACCGTTGTCCGTTAATCTGTCCGTCCGACATCAACATGCCTGACAATACCTCAAAAATCCTTTAACCAATTTGCATGAAACTTTAGTGAATTGTTTATATCTATTAACGTGAGCTCTTTTTCTATTTTTATAAATTTTAGATTTTACGTTTCCGAGTAAGGGGGTTTTATTCATTAAAAAATGGTGATTTTCCAGTTTTCAGACAATATATAAAAAAATGAAAGTAGATATAGTGCTGGGGCAGATTTATTTACAAATGAATATGAATCATACACTACGTCTGCCTACTGGGGAATGCTTCTTTTCCTCTTTCTCGTTCTACATTGTCTGCACCCTTGCTGTCATTACTAAAAAGCATTAGTAGAATAACAGCCGTTTATGTTGCGTCCTGAGCACAATTCTGTACAACATTCGTAAGAGCGTTTTTTACAACAAAAGCTGGATTGATTTTAGCAGTAAATTGAACTCATTTTACTCTGAAATTGTTTGTCAATTTATCGACAGATACAGTCTGTCCAACCTGAAACGATTCTGAACAGGTACAAGACGAGATTTTGTTAATATATGTATATAAACCGAATACACTATTCATTATATATAATAATATTAAAAAAAATTTCGCTTGTACCTGTTCGAAGAAGTTGAGCAAAATGCTCAAAAAGATTTATCATATCGTAATAATCCGGAATCGATGTCATTATATTTTGCGTCCATGTGATCACATTTCGCATATTTTACAGCTAATACGCTACACGCCACGGTTGCCGAAAAGCCATGCTTGTTTATTTAAAATCTTGGTCCTTGAGATGCTTTACTGATCCATATTAGTTGTTATTATCAAACGTTTTGAAGATCTATAGTGATCTAAATGAATAATCGTATCCGGACAAACTGAAAAATCCGGATTTTGAATTTTTATTTTCATTTTTGTCAATAAAATGTTTAGGGTCGGCGTCGGAAACAGAGGTAGGGTCGGGAAACCGGAAACACACCATTTATTTATTTTGGCCCAATCATTGCATGTCAAAGCAACACTTTATGGTGTATTGTACTGAAAAAATCAACATACCTTAAATGGCATATAAGAAAGAACTGGTTCCCGGAACTTCGGATGTACCAAAACAGGTACTTCGGATCTGACAAACAGGAAAAATGTACCCTCTTTTTTAAAATTTGGTGCAGTTTTTTTAATATTCAAAATTATAAGTCAAAAAGTGTTCTACAATGATCACCAGTCATTCAGCTTTCATTTTATACCAAAAATACCTAAATATTTTACATATTTTGAAAGTTACACTCATGCGTAGGAACTATTTTGTGTTAAATATGTACTACTTTCTGGTATGTGCTTTCTGGCCGGGCCCGAATTAGTGGTGTTACACCTTACTAAGCTGTTTAACGGCTGATAAAATTTCTTCTTCCGAAATACCTCGATCAAGAATATTTATAATATCTTCATTATCAATATTTTCTATTGCCTTGTCAAATCTTGATTATCTGTATCTGCATCTTCATTTTTATTCAAAGATTTAAAATAATCACAAAACTGATCTATACTAAATTTAATCTCCTGCGCCGAATTTTTTTTGTCTAAACGTTTCAAAATTTTCCAAAACTTTTTCGAATCTTTTCTGGAGATCACATTCGAAATGATGCTGGGAACTTTTGAAACATTTAATCATCTCAAATTTATAATTTTTTCCAGCTCTCTTCATAACTTCTCGGTTTTCTTTACTTTTTATAAACATATAAACTTTAAAGATAAGACTTTATTATTTGTTGATCTGTCATAAAATCCGATGGATTTGTTCGATCCCTGAACAATCCTCTTGTAAACTCTTGCTGTTGTACACGTTGTCTCAGTTGAACATACAGTAACATCACTATTTTATTCGATTATTTACAAGTGAATGTGCAGCTAAGAGTAGTCGGGACCACTCTTACAAAAAATATCAAGAGAAGCTATTGCGAATTGTTCTTGATACACCCCTAAGTCGCTAAGTTTGTTTTAAGAACACTTAATAACTGACCAAAATTTAAGAATGATTTTTGTGTTATCGGAATTAGTAAGATCGCTTTAAGGTAGACATAAGAATCTTTCTTAAATCATGCACTTTTTCAAAAAATTAAGGGCTGTCAATCATTCTAAGATAGGTCTGAGGTTGGGTCTTGTTACACTCTTAAATCTTAAGACGCTCTTTAGACGTTCGTAAGACATAAGAATGCTTCTTGTTACCGGCCCAAGAACGCCCAAAATTAACCCAAACCTTCCTTTTTTGGAATGGAACCTTGTGGTAGATTTTCATAGAGATCCGAAGACTTATACTCAAGTTATTGTCCGGAAACCAGAAGACATATGACAGAGGGAAACTTCGTAACATAAAGTGTTTGTATACTGTATGAAGCATCAACGTCTTCTACTCGCGGAAATATATAGCTGTATGCAAATAGTTTATGCTGTCACTGGATTGTAATCCCTATGACTCGCATTTGCATGCGAAAAAAAGTAAGTCCCAAAATTATAACACAAATCAATATTTAACATTGGGAATCAATTTTGAAAAGCATACCATAACTTAGATATCAAATTTTGCAGAAATTTTAACCCAAAAAATGTTTACTCAAAATTTGTGATTTTTTTTACAAATACCAAGTTTTCTATCACATTTTTTTATCAAATTTTACAATACACAAGGGAACTTCCTTTTATATTTATTTCCACGTTGCATACTAATTTTTTGAATCGGTTGAGGCAATTTTGACTTATCGTATGGCATAGAAGTGTTGACAAACAGACGAACAGAGAGATTACTATATAGGGCACATGTCAACAACTGGGCCCTAGTAATCAACATTACTTGTCACAAAAAGATATAAAATCAATTTATGACAAAATATGTTGTAAAGAAGCACAAAACCCTTTTTGAGGCAGCAATAAACTCAGTAAATAGATATAAAATTTAATCATTAGATTCACCATTTTTTAGAAATTATGGAACACAGCTGGATCTATTCTACAAAATAACACATTTGATCCCTGTGCGGTTACAGTTCACATTTTGACAAAATCCATCAAAATATCTGCAAATAACAATAGCACAGAATCTAGCATCTCAAGTTGTATTGTCTAACTTCATGTTACTTCTTTCGTTCATTACTTGACATCTCTCATTACATCCTGGTAGATTTAAACCATTGATTCACTAGTTTATACATTTTCATGAAAGAAACAGCACATATATAATTTTATAAGTAAATGTTGCTGTATTTAAAAAATAATGCATACATTTATGTGGCATTAAAGAAAATTCGAATTCCAGTTTTTATACATCTCTTGTTTTCAGATTTCATGGTATTTTCTTATATTTTTAATTTAGCAATCTAAAATAAAATCTCTTAATGCTGACTTGTGAATATGCAAGTTTTACCCTCTTAGAGTACATTGTTATTTGTACATTTGGCAGAGCTAAATGTATAATATGATAATCCAATATAAAACTTTATTCCAAAATATTAAAAAGTATTCTTTCTTACAAATCATATTAAAATTGAAGGTGCTTTTAAGGATCACACTGACTATTTATTTCAAAGTGGACACAAGTAAATTTATTTACAACTTTTATACAGCTTGCCATATTGTATAAACACCTGTCCATATTTAAAGTAATCTGAGACTATATTACCCTCTGGATGTCTGTTGGAGATTTCTGTCATTGGGTTGCTGTCTCATTGACAAATACCCACATCTCTTTTTATTCATACATATGAAAAATTTTGTATTACATGTAGTAAGTGTTACTGAACCTCAAATTTTTCAAAGCATGATTACATTTTAATGTTTATGAGGGTTGAGATCTCACAAAACATGTTTAACCTCGCCGCATTTTTGCACCTGTCCCAAGTCAGGAGCCTCTGGCCTTTGTTAGTCTTGTATGTTTTTTAATTCTAGTTCATTTATATGTTTTGGAGTTTAGTGTGACGTCCATTTTCACTGAACTAGTACACAATTTTATTTTGGGGCCAGCTGAAGCCCGCCTCCGGGTGCGGGATTTTCTCGCTGCGTTGGAGACCCATTGCTGGCCTTCGGCTGTTGTCTGCTCTTTGGTCGGGTTGTTGTCTCTTTGACATATTCCCCATTTACATTCTCAATTTTATTATAAATATATTAAATCTATTATGAATTTTTTACTCTATACATATAGTAACAATGTTGCAGTTTCAAATGATTGAACTAATGAACCATTGGCTGTAGTCCAAATATAAAATTCATTAAAAAAAAATCCCATAAACTAAGACACAAATGTACAAAATTTCTGTCAAAACTGTAAACAAATATAATATCCCATTTTGTTTTATTCAAAATTACCTCAGGAAATGGTTTCTAGTGTTTTCTCTCATTTTCAGGTATAAGTCTAGGTGGAATGTCAGACCTTATTAATAGCGCAATACCTCAGAAATTAGAGAACTGATCCAAATGTTCTAGTATTGGACCAGGGTCCTGGCACTTCAAATACTGGTAGACCATTTCTGAAAGACAATTCAACAATAAAAATTGATTTCAAAAATTCAGATAACATTAATAAAAAGTGAGGTCATTAAATAATTCTTTAATCCAAACAAATTTTAGATCTAAGGAAGTTAAATAATAACATTACAGTAACAATTTTCAGACCTGCATAAATATTTACTGAGTCATAAAAAGTTATATATAGGAATGGAATTTATGTACATGAAGAGTAACTCTTAGTTTGATTGTTTTTTAATACTAGTAGACAAGCAACTTAGATAAATAAAGCCTCCCTTTTCTGGAGATAGAACACTTCACTACAAACAATGCTGTTTTAAAAATTCATCCCTATATTTCTATTGGAAATAGACCATGAATTTTTTAACTGTGCAATATCCCAAATTATGAACTACTAGATTTGCTAAGAATTGCTTACAGATTGAGTTCAAACCATGCAAACAATTTAAGCACAGCACTACAAAGATAATTTTAATAACACTTATTTTACATAAAAAATATCTGAAAAATAGTAGAGATACAACACTATAATTTTTTTTCTTCTCTGAACTAACTAGATGAATAAGCTATTATAATCAAACGGGAAGGTGGAAATATAACAGTGTAGTTCTATCAAAAACTTGTAGAGTGTAGAAATCTCGCATTATAGTTGTACATTGTATAGGGAAATAGACCGTTGCACTTGGATATCAAATATATAGCTATCTCCATTTTTTAAAAGTGGCAAGGAGTTTCTGTTCCCCTCGAGTTTCACACCATAAAAGCACAAATAAAACAACTTGTACAAATCTATCTATCAACAAATAGAGTTGAAAATACTATACTTTTATCTTCAATACCGACAACAAACGAGTAACAGGTTTATTGTTCACTTAAACAGCTTGCTAAGTTGCTTTTATCAATTTCTGTAGCTAGAGTTGCATGTTTGACACAAAAACGAGGGATCAATGGCCACTTCAAAAGCCTGCCCCTCTGTAGGCGATTAAGTGTCGTCCTTAAAATCAGAGGCGGATTTAGGGGGGGGACCCCTTATGGAGCTAAATTTATAGTTAATCAAGACTTTTTACCTATACCACCCATAGTTTTGCCCCCCCTTTTCTTTCAGAATCCTCGATCGACATCTGAAAATTTATACCAAGCGATTTTGGCAACTTGAAATTACATCAGTCACCTGTACCATGGCTTTCATTGGTGCAGTCCCATCTTCGAAGCGGTGAAGATGAACAAATAAGCTTTACTGTGCATGCTCGAGATCGGACATTTCAAAAAGTAAAATTAGCCATACCGGACGGTATTGGCAAACTTTCAAATAACGGTCGGGTACCAGTCTATGTAACCGTTGAGGAAGTACACCACTAATTCATGGCTCCATTGCTTTCTATGTTAAATTCCTCAATTTCAAGCAGGCACAGCTCTTTTGTCTTAATTTCAAATAAAGTGACAATCATTGCATATCAAAGCAACACCTTATGGTGTATTGTACTGAAAAAATCAACATACCTTTTCAAAATGGCACATAAAAGAGAACTGGTTCCCGGAACTTCGGATATACCAAAACAGGTACTTCAGATCTGACAAACAGGCAAAATGTACCCTCCTTTTTAAATTTCATGCAATTTTTTTATTATTCAAAATAATAAGTCAAGAAAGTGTTCTACAATGATCACCAGTCATTCAGTTTTCATTTGATATCAAAATTAACAAAATATTCTACATAGTTTGAAAGTTACACCCATGCGTAGGAACTATTTTGTATTAAATATGTAATACTTTCTGGTATGTGCTTTTGACCGGGCCCGAATTAGTGGTGTTACACCTTGACTGCTGATGCTGATAAGTCATCAAGTAAGAAATTCATCCGCGTGCATTATGGATACAAAACCGATTTCGACTATTTTCAAATCAAGAATAACCCGCGTACACACAGATTAATGATTTTTTACTGATATATATTTCTCAAGACAAAACATGTCAATAATACAAATAAATGTTCTTAAACAAATATTCTCGTGAAATTTCATCCATAATAATAATATATATGAAGCGATAAAGAATGCTATTTTACACTCGATAAAGTCAGCGCATTTATATATGTATACGCAGTAATGCGTGTTTAAAAGCACACTCAGAATGTGCCCATAGCATTACTACGGACGACCTCTCAAGGTCATCCTAGTAAAAATGATATATATTTGACTTGCAGTTCATAATATCAATGAATTTTATGAACAATAGCAAAGATGGACGATCAAAAGTTGTGCCTTTGACGCATATTCAAATATATGATTTTCATTAGAGGAGACATGTATTCAAAAATTTGTTTCAAAATCGAAATACTTTATATTTTTATCCTGTTTATGTAAAATATTTATATTAAAATCATTTTATCACCTTCAACGAGTAAGGATGATTAAGCAGTATATAGCATTTATGTTGATTACGATTTCATTAGAAGTTATCAAGAATATTGGGTATACATAATTATACTAAAAACATATGTTACAGAAGTAAGTGCAATCATTTGTCAATATTAATCAGCAACTTATTTTTCATATGACTTTGATCTTAATAATCTTTTCAACTGGTGTAATACAGTTGGTTACACACAAGCTGGTCCCCAAGTTAATGCTTGCGATCTAAAGCTAATAATCGTCCTGAACATGCATGAAATATTTGCCTCTGGACGTTAAGCAACCAACAATCAATCAATCCCAAGCTAATGCACACAATTTTTTTTTAAAGTTACAAAAACAAATTGAGATATATTGTTTGATTTGCCGAATCCCTTCCATAAAAAGTTACTTACCTATTGTCATTGATCATCAATACTGTTTCCTAAAAAAATATTCTTCGATCACCGAAATTACACAACTTTTTCATGTGCAAATTGCCACTTACTCTGAATCAAATACTTCACAAAACTTTCATTATTCCATCATGGGGCCGTAACAGTATAAGGTTAATGTTATTCAGCCATCAATAACTTTTTCAACCTTCATGGAATGTTTACGACGAGAAGAGGATATGGTGATATGTCTATGAACCCTGCTTTGTACTAGTCTGACACGCTGAGTCGGATTTTAATGTGCTAGTTCTCAAGGTAAATGTCTACAGGAAGACATGTCACCCTATACCCGGACCCGGACTCCGAGTCGACCAGTTTTTGCTCATACTATTAAATACAACACGCTTGGCGGAGAAGCAGCAAATACAAATTCGGCTTTGGTTTGAGCCGGTCGGGGGATCGAACCAACGGCTTCTCGCAGTCGAGGGGAACACGCTACGACGACACCACCGATGCGGTTATAAGAAGAAAATGAGCAAAGACTTGTACTGGTTATCACATATGGCCTGTACATGCATGCTACGGCAATTTTTCTATTTGCATAAGCTAGTTCGTCATCGCTTGTCGATTGAATCCGTACAATAATGTGTCCCGTCTTAAAACCTCTAAATGTCTCTTTCTTGGAACAGAAGCCAATTTATTTTTCATTGCTACAGCAGCAGATATTGGACATTTTAATTGCATGACATATCTATGAGATGGACCAAACATTATTTCGTTGAAACACTTCCGGGATCAAACGAGATTGTGCCGGGCATGTGCGAACTTCAGTGTACTAATAGATTTTGGGCAGTTTTGACGTAGTCTGAATAACCCTTTTGGGGATCTGCGACACTTGAACTATAGACGTCATACAACAATCACGTTTCCTTTGTGGCGTCAGACATTTTCTCTTGTGACGACGGTCAAAATTTTACGGGAACTTCTGTGATGTCCAGTAATGGCGGACAAATAGCAATAGGTGTATTGTCCCACTTCAACTAATATAATTAACGAGTTTGAATAATATTAAAGTTTAATCTAAATAACTACATGTATTAGTATTTAACCGGATGTAATTCAGTATTTATACGACTTTATACCTGTTTGCAACATCGTCATAAACAGGCTAAAAACTAATCTGGCGGAAAGAATGATCGAGAAAGGTTCTGCCGGTGAAAAAAGTCTTCGCAGAAAGACATTCATGCAGATGAACTTTTATCTGAAAAAGATGCGATTCCCAGCGCAGCTGAGTAAAGGAAATATGACTATGGGAAGTCATAAACTACAGCAAATAGATGAGGTAGCACTCAAAGTGAGAGTGGGAAAGGTAAAAGCGAAAAGTATCGATGGCAGCATAGAAATACATGCTCCAGACCAAGGTCCTTCATTCTCAAATAACACTGATAATCATGATGCAATCACATATACACTCAAAGCAATTAAGGACGGTCAGAAAAAAACAGGCGACGATATCAGGTCTTTCAAAATAAGGTGATAATTATGAACAAGATGATGAAAACCTTCATGATGATGAAGAAAGATAAGACAACGAGATTGAACCCTTGCAAAACAAGCAGAAAAATATGATGATAATAGATTTCCATCAATGTCTAAAAGATGTAGGGTAAAGGAAGTTTGTGAAGTTAAAATCGATGAGATTTTGGCAAATAATGTCAATGAATTAATTTAAAACGGTATGAATAAAGCACAATACTAAGATGTAATCAAGGAGGAGAACAATGCTCGTCCTGAAAACTGTGAAGGTTTAACAGTTGTGAGGATAAACCAACTTATCTGGAATTTTATTTCTCCAGTAACTCAGACTGCTGATAAGAAAATGCAATTCTTTGAAAGAACTACTGTGAAGGAAGCAACTAAATTGACTAAAACGGTCAATAAGAAAGCTCTGAATAAAAACAATGATCGTGATAATGGTAATTCCGCTACAGGATTGCACATTGAAAATTGTTATGACGTCATGGCGTTATTGGGACATGCAAACAGACAAGTTAATATGACTAGTAGAGATTTTTGAAGCCAGAGATGATGGCAGAACATGTACCTCTTTGCTCTCACTCAGTACCTTACACAAGTAACTTATTTGGAGATGATGTCTCGAAATGTTACTAAGGACATAGAAGATTGCTCAAATGTGGGGAAATAAACTGAAATTTTTCCGAGGCCGTTGTTTCTTTAGAGTTGATAGAGGAAGCCATATAGGTAGCTACAGAGGAGGCTTTCGAGGAGGAAGAGGTGGCTTCCTAGGCGGAAGACGTGGACGAGGTTAAGGCCAATTTGCAAAAAACTCCTCCTGACGAGGGAATCAACAGAACAAGTTTTAGTTACATCAAATGAACTAAGTCAAATTTTAAGAATTTCCAAATGATGGGGGAAAATTATATCTGACAAGTTTATTTTAGATATACTAGTAGTAAGCCATTGTCATATAGAATTCATAGATAATTCTGAATCAAAACAAGACAATTTTAATGTAAAGTCTATTTTTTAAACAACAGAAAGTGAAATTGTTTCAATTGTCATACAAATGTAATTCAAATGAAATAAGAATGTTATTTGCAATTCAATTTGGTGTAATTAAGAAAATTTAATTAATTGTCATACAATTGTCATACAAATAGCATAAGAAAATATCAGCAGTTGGTGTAATGAAGGAAGATCAACCAATTAAAGGCCAGCTTTTGTCGCCTATCTTTTTAAGGCCAAAATCGTATGGAGAATTTAGAAAGATTTCCATTAAACTGGTTACTAACAAACCATTTATGACTTCGATTGATTTGCGACATGCCTACTATATAGTTTCAATTGCTGAGGAACATCAGAAGTTTTTAAGGTTTCAATAGAATGGAAAATATTTTCAATACACCTGCTTGCCAGCACCTAGAATATGTACTTAGTTATTAAAACCTGTATAATCTGGTCTTAGGGCTTTAGGCCATGTTAATGTTGGTAACATAGATAATAGTCTTCTATTAGGTTAAACTATAGAAAGTCTTACTTTGGTAAAGGCGTGATTTAATTGTAATTTTATGAATGGGATTAAAGCCACACCCTCCCTCCCTCGTTTCAAGGGATCAATGTGAAGTTTGAGCATTTTAATTACAAATGTATGCATTTATTTCGTTGTTTCATCATATGGATTAAAACTTTACTTTGAAGACTAAAATTCGCTCATGCGCAGCACAATCTTATCTAATCCCATGCGTGTTTACACAACTCATAAAATTACAATCAAACCACACGCCTTTACCAAGGTAAGACTCATACAGAGCATGTTGAACTACATACGAATATCGAAAAAATAAATAAGTAATTGTTATACCTTCGGATATATAGAAAATTGAATATTCTATAGAAAGAAGTACAAATGTATAGGATTGCACGTAAATATCGAACAAAAAATATCGAAAAATTTGACTTAAAATTGCCTTTTCTCAAAAACGTGTCCTACGAATTTTCTTAAAAATTGATATGTTATTGCCACTAAAATTTCCGTTTTATTGATATTGAAGTTATACGTCACCGAATTCGTTTCTGCTGTATACATTATTTAAGTGTCTCTGTTATATCTAAAAACGTGGAAAAATAAGATTTCTAGTCACGACGTCACGATTATTTTTGCCTTTTTGGCGCTTCTTCCACGCTGTACAGAAGATTCATACTCAAAAAACGAATTCGGTGACCCCCTGTAAATTTTATATATCAATAAAATAGAATTTTCAGTGATAATAACATGTCATTTTTTAAGAAAATTCGTAGGACAGGATTTTGAGAAATGTTAATTTTAAGTCAAAATTGCTGTACTTTTTTACGATATTAACGTGTATTCTATACATTTGTACTACTATTTCCGGATATTTTTTTGCTTTATCTCCGATAGTATAAAAGTTAAAAAAAAATTCGATGTTCATGTGCAGTTACTCATGCTCTAATTGTGTGCAAAATTTCATAAAATTTCGTGAGATCAACACATACGTATCTGTTATGACAAGTTGAACAACACACTTTAATCATATGATAATTTGACATCGAATGATTAAGAAATTTTACCGACTAGTCTTTTAATTAAAATAAAACAAGCACAAATCATTCAAGACTGTGCTAGATTCAACAATTGTGTACGCCAATCTATACAAGAAAATGAATTTAAATGTTTTGTTCATAATTATAAAACATGAATAAAAAAAAATGCAGTTGAAATATGTATCAAAACCAACCTAGTCGATCTTAACGACTGCCTGATGAACACTCCTCCTCAGTTAAATGAGATATATTGGTAAGATTTCGACTTCATCGTTATGCTATCACTACCGATACTGAGAAGGAATTTTTACATGTAGGACCCAACAAAGAAGACATAATGTAACCCAATTTCTATGGTTAGGTAACCCTTCAGATGTAAGCAGTCCGTTAAAGTCTCATAGATTCAAGGTAGTACTATTAGGAGCAAATTGCTCACCATTTATCTTGAGCGCTACCTTATTGAAACATTTTTTTTAGAAAACCAACAGAATACAGCAATTATGCTAAAACGGGATTTATATGTGGATAACATTTTGAGTAGCATTGACAGAAAGAATGAAGCTTTAAACTTATTTGAACAAGCAAGGAAAACGACGAGTAAGGCAGGTGTTAATTTGAGCTCTTGGAATTAAAACAGAGACACCACTTGTAATGGCCAAGTCATGAGTAACACCCTTAAAGGAACTAACACTACTACAACTTGAGTTAATGGCAGCCGTAATCGGAGCACGCTTAGCTAAACACCTTCGATCAACGTTGCATGGAGTGCGAAAACATCACTTTTTGGTCCTATAACCCAGCTGATCTAGTAACACGATGGATCACGACCGAACAATACACAAACAGTGCATTACGGATTAGAGGACATATTGCTTAACAGACAGTTCAACTTATCCAAAATCAAAATCATTAGACTCTGTCAGTTTTGGGAACAGAAAATGAGATTATAAGCCAACCGAGGGACGATTTGATTTGTCAAATTGGAGTTAAATATATTATAGATATTGAACGTTATTCGTGGTACCAGAAACTGTTACGCATTACGTCGTATGTACATGTACTACGATTTATAGACAACTGTAGAATTGAAAAGAGTTTGAGGACAATAGAAAACTTGAAACCAAGTGAACTATCAAAATCTGCTCAGGTATGGATCCGAAGTTGTCAGGATACGGCTTTTGCAACGGAATATCACGCATTTAAGTACAATAGTAAAACACGGAATATTATACAGAGATTCAGACAATTACGATTATTTCTTGATGCCAGGAGAATCATCAGGTGTGGAGGAAGAATTCAAAATGCGCCCTTATCGGAGTCCACAACATTTCAGTATATTTTACCTAAATTCGAAATCATCCAATTTCGAATTTTTATAGTATTAGATGCCCATGAAAGATAATGTCATTCCGAAGTAATGCCACAATCGTATACGTGAGATAAAGTTTTTAGATACCCGCAATCCGACAGTTTGTACGGAAAAAACTTAAGAAATGTGTTACTTGTCAAAAGATGATTAGACAACCATATGCAGCACTGGGTACCCCGCCTTTACCTAAGATTCGACTACAATTGGCCAACCCCTTTACAGCTACGGAAATAAATTTCTCAGGCGCCTTACAAAGGAAGGATAATTTTAATGCCAAGAAGAAAGCAAACATATGTTTATTCAATTGCGCCTTTACGAGAGCGATATATCTTGAAGCTGTTACAAATCTACGGAAGAAACAATTTTACATGCTTTTATGCTCTTTTCAAGCAGAAAATCGTTACTGAAAGTGGTTATGACAGACAATGCTTGTACTTTTGTATCCGCTTAATAAGACATTAAACAACTTTGTAATTCAAAAAAGTTAAATGAGACATTAGCAGCACAAGGAATAGACTGGTTTTTCATCACATAACGAGCTCCATGATTTTTGGGGTGTGTCTGGGGGGTGGGGGGTCTTCTTATTGGAATGACAAAAACAAATTTGAAAAAGGTCCTCGGAAGATCGCATGTGGATTTAGAGACTGTACTGACAATCGTTACAGAGATAGAATCAGTGTTAAATAATCGACCGTTTACATACGTTTCTTCAAACACGGTCGATAATTTGAACCACACTATTAGTTTATTTGTTGATATTGCTTTTGCTGTTGGGTCTGTTTTTGTGATGTCCATTTTGCGTGACTCTGTGCGTATGTATTCTGTCATACTTTGAACGACAAAATTGTTTTATTCATTGATATCACTTTTGCTGTTGAGTCTGTTTTTGTGATATACGTTTGACGTGCCTCGGACTTATGTGTCCCGTCATGATTTTAACCACACTATTATTTTATTTGTTAATGTTGCTTTTGCTGCTGGGTCTGTTTTTGTGATGTCCATTTTGCGTGACTCTGTGTTTATGTATCTCTTTATACCTTGAACGACAAAATTATTTTATGTCTACCTGTACGAATTTCAAACGCGCGATTTTACGCCAGTACTTAAAACCTTCCATCCTTATAGGTGGATTTTACATAGATAAATAAAATCGTATGATATAAGCATAATGAGGATGTTAAATTTGATGTATGCCCCCTTTTGTGCTTCTTCGTAACATTTGTTTGTTTTATAGTGATTAAGATGATAACACAATGTTGACTGCTGTAATCCTATTTTGACATTTTACCAATTGTGTCTGTTTGTTTTGTTCACGCATCGTTGTCAATATAATGGAATTTGATACGACTGTCATACAAGTGAGAGGTTTGGCTAGCCATAAAACCAGGTTCAATCCACCATTTTCTACATAAGAAAATGCCTGTACCAAGTCAGGAATATGACAGTTGTTATCCATTCGTTTGATGTGTTTGAACTTTGATTTTGCCATTTGATTGAGGACTTTCCTTTTGAATTTTCCTCGGAGTTCAGTATTTTGTGATTTTACTTTTTCTTGAAACATTTACTCCAGCTCATCTTAATTATGATCGTCGGATAAATATATTACCGTACATGGATAATCATGAAATTGACATTTCTAATGAGACATTTCTGAACAAAACAAGTATAATATATGTTCGAAATTGTTTCATATTGAAGAAATCACATGAAACGAACTTATTTTTCGATGTATCAGACAATCCATTTTAATAGAAAATTGAACATGAAACTGGAATCGTAACAAATAAAGATGAAGACTTTGTTTTAGTAAATGATATTGAAAGTGGCTTTGGAATTCTTGGTTGTGAAGCTAAAGTTTAATTCCTTTGCTTGGATGTAGAAGATGTATTTGCAGATGGAACATTCTAGTGTTGTCCAAAGTGACACCACCTATATTAAATATAATAAGAATGAGGGAAATCTTTGTTTTTTTTTTAAAATTGGCGCAATCGAATCCTTTATTTTTGGTGCAAATAACATTATGTATTTTGAAAAATTGTGGCGCAAACGTAGCATTGGCCCAAATGAGTTGTGGCGCAAAAAAAACACATTTTTGGCGCAAACGGATTTCTCCTCAACATTTGAACTCTTGTGGATAGTTGTCTTATTTGCAACCATACCATATCTCCATATTTTTATATATAATAATATTTAATTGCCTATGTGAACAGGTGTGCGGAAATATAGATTACTGTGATTTTTGTGTACGAAATAGACACATTGTAATTCAATTCATAGATTTAATCTGGACTGGAAGTTAGTGACTGTGCGAATGTTTTAAAGTTTTAAGTTTTAATTTTGAGAGACATTGATTTTCATTCATTTTTAATACTCACTTTTCGTGGCCCGAAGAATGTTGAGAATATCGCGTTTTACCAATTGTATCTAGGATTCGCGTCAGTGCTGGACGTAGCCTTAGCACTCAGAAATATATATGAAGTGAATATTAAACAGTATGGTTGTGTTCTGCCTTCTATATTTAGCCCCGTCAATACGTGACTAAGTTTTTATTTCTTTTGCGTGAACAAGTCGGGGATCAACACACGACCTACTACATTCGACGCAAGTAACCTACCGAGGTACTTACTTCATTTGCAATATATTATTTTACGTTCGTAGAAAGCTCTTTAATTTATAGTAGTTGACCAGGAGCGAATCAAACCTAAAGCAAAAACGCGTACAAATCAAAACATTTACAAATTACTTCCCCTTTTTATTATCGAGAACTGATGTTACCCAATTTATACATAATCCAACTCAACTATAAAATGTTGTAGTTATGTGATGGTATGGATCATTTCAGTATAAAAATTTTCAACGAGTAAGATCAATTATAGCACACGTGGACGATTCATCGTTAATTGCATACGAGTGGGACGTTTCATGGTTGGAGCACAGTGACTCCGATAGTAGATTAAAATTTTGTTAATCAATGTTTTTCAAATTTTTCTTTCATTTGAGGACATGAGTGCCTTTGTAAGGTATATAGTCACATAGAAATGTTTTAATTATTTTTTATTTCAAGTAGGTAGGCTATTCAAAATGGCGACTTAGATACCTTTAGTGTTTTCAGAATACGGATATGGATAGCAAACTGCACATTGCTAGAAAACAAAGAAATACTGATGCCAACGTTAAATACGTTAATAATGTAATACATTTTAATCTGCTAACCGAGGCCCTGTGGATTGGAGTGAATTTCTTTTCTCTTTATACACTTAACAGTTGAAGGTTATATAAATAGAAAGAGCACCGAAACTGCTTAGATATCGTAAATTCACTAGATCCGTTGCAGTTGCACCCCAAATATGCCAAAATATGGTAGTCACATGACCTCAATTCTTGCTTTGAGAAATGGGGTCAAACCGGGTCAGTTTCCGACAGTGACTGAGAAGCCAATAGAACGTTTTCCCCAAAATAATTTATCTCAACTCTATGTAAAAAAAAAAAAAGGATTTCAAGTACCAAGAAATATTATAATTCTTTATTGTTTTAAGTTGCCTTCTCAATAATCCGATACCAGTTCCGCAACGAGTCGACCGCAATACTTGGCCGCCGTTACCTATGCATTAACGATTTTTTTTTTCTCGATAGACCTATAACGGACATGAAGATAAATTACTTCACTTCGGCTGATCTTCAAATAAATATTTTGAACATGGCTACACACAACTATTGAGAAATCCAACTTTGGATTCTTACAGTATCATATAATATAATACTAAGATATAGTGAAGGATGTAACATTCGGAAACAGTTAACTGTCAAATTTTAATACAAACAATCAATTTACAATTTATGAGTGTATTTATGATATTGTTCAATGCGATGATTAATTTTTCATCTTCGTTTACTTGCAGAGAAAATGGCTCTACGGTTATTACCTTTATCACATGAATATCAGATGTTTGCGTTGAAGGAAAGATGTGAAAAAGTGTTGATATCTGCACTCAAAAAGACGAAGTTGACCGATGTGAAAGGCCCTCCACAACAAAGGAACAGACGGGATAATACACCGGAAATACTGCTTAAATGTATTAAAGCTGCCGATAAAGGAAATTCGAAGGCCGTTCTTACGTATTGCTTAAAAATGTTTGCTAATCCCGAAATACCTCTCAAGGATTTGAAATCTAGTCAGGAGATATCAGACAATACTAAATCCAAAATTTTTGAGAGTCGAATGGATAACGCTGCACATAAACTTAATCGGGTAGCAAATGAACTTGATCGTGAAAAACATGAAAAAGAAATGCTTAAGAAACAATTGACCGATAAATATATTGCTCACAATCGTACAGCATTTGGTGCAGGACTTCCTGGCAGGGTTCTAGATAGAAGTTCTGCATATGCGATACCTAAAACCAATCCAACTCAATTACAGTACAAGATATCACATATGAGTTTCAACAACAGAAAACAGACACAACACATTGTAAAGGATATAAATACTCCACGTTAATAATTAAAATCGTAAATCGTGATTAATCTACTCCTAATAATAATAATCACAAACCATTTATAAAGATAAAACTGATAAAATGTTCTAATTGAGCATTTTCAATATAGCCTTTTTGTTTGTTATTTAAAAAGTTCCATCGAATATTACGAATATAAACATATGCACATACTGAGGTTGTTCTGCATGGCATTACTTTACACGCTGTCTTCATTTGTAAGTGGCTGTACCAAAAAGCGATCTTTTAGTTTTTACGAGTATTGCTAGTGAAAATTGACACCGACTGACACAGCTCTTCCATAATGGATGTTTATGTTTATCATAAAGATGAGGGTGATTTAATTAATATGAATTTTCCATTGTGATAAATTCCGATAATCTCTGAATTCCATGTGAAATAACTCGTTTATTTTTAATATTGAGACTTCCCAAGGGTCGTCATGTTGGTTACTTATTCGTTAATTATTCTTTATTCCTTTTTCGTTCCTTATTCCCATTTAATATGTTGCCCCCTTATATCATTTCTGGTGTAAGATATTGGTTCGAGGAGGTAAAATTACCCTGTTAGCGCGATTGTACCCGTTCTGTTGTCGAATGATACCATGTTACTTATTCGTTTTTTATTTGCTTTTAATATCATGTTGCTCCCTTTTAAAGATTTCTTTTCGTTTCTTTTCATGTCTCTGGTGTAATTTCTGGTTTCGGTACCGGTAAGTTGAAATTATCCTGTTAGCGCGTATGTCCCCGTCTCCGCGCTAGTCTGATACCCTGCTACTTATTTGTTCCTTTTTCGCTTTGTATACGTTGCACAATTTAAATGCTTTATTGTCTTATATTTTCTTGTCTCTGGTGTTAGTTCTTGGTTCATAGACGTGAAATTACCCTATTAGCGCGTATATGTATCCGTTTCAACGCTAAACTGATACCCTGTTACTTATTCGTTCCTTATTCGCTTATTATAAGTTGGCCCTTTTAAATAATTTCTTTGTATTTCTTTTCATGGCTCTTCCGTTAGTTTTGGTTTCGTAGAGTTAAAATAACCCGTTAATCCATATGTCCCCGTCTCCGCACTCGACTGATACCTTGTCATTTATTCGCCGCCTATTCGTTCCTTTTTCGATTTTTACAAGTTGCATCTTTTTAACGCCTTTTTCATGTCTCTGGTGTTAGATATAGGTTCGGTGAAGTGAAATTACCCTGTTGGTGCGAACGTATCCATCTCGGCGCTCGACTGATACCCTGTTACTTATTCGCTACTTATTCGTTCCTTATTCGCTTTTAATATGTTGCCTTCTTTTAATACTTTCTTTTCTTTTCTTTTCTTGACGCTGGTGTTAGTTTTTGTTTTAGGAAGTAAAATTACTCTGTTAGCGAGTAGGTACCAGGGCGCTCGACTTATACACTGTTATTTATTCGTTCATTTATCGTCTGTAATACGTTGCCACTTTTTAAGGATTTCTTTTTATTTCTTTTCATTTTCTGCTGTTAGTTCTGGTTTCGTGCAGTTAGAATAACCCTGTTAGCGCATATGTCACACTTTCCGCGCTCGACTGATACCCTGTTACTTATTCGCTACTTATTTGTTCATTATTCGATATTTATACGTTGCACCTTTTTAATGCTTTAATTTCTTTTATTTTCTTGTCTCGGGGTTTAGTTCTTGGTTCGTAGAGGGTGAAATTATCCTATTAGCGCGTATGTACCCGTTTCCGCGCTCGACAGATACCCTGTTACTTATTCAGTTTTTATACATTGCACCCTTTTAATGCTTTCTTTTCATTTATTTTCTTGTCTCTGGTGTTAGCCATGGGTTTTGTGATTTGAAACTACCCTGTTTGCACGGTTGTCCCCGTCTCCTCGCTCGACCGATACCCTGTTACTTATTTACTACTTATTTCTTCCTAATTCGATTTGTATACACGTTGCACCTTTTTAATCCTTCTTTTCTTTTAATTTCTTGCCTCTGGTGTTAGTTCTTGATTTGTAGAGGTGAAATCTCGTATGTATCGCGTATGTACCCGTTTCCGCGCTCGTCTGATACCCTGTTACGTATTCTTTCCTTATTCGCTTATTATACGTTGGCCCTTTTTAATGATTTTTTTTTTATTTCTTTTGTGTTAATTCTGGTTTCGTGGAGTTAAAAGAACCCCGTTAGCGCATATGTCCCCGTCTCCTCGCTCTACCATGTTACTTATTCGCTACTTATTCGTTCCTTATTCGGTGTTTACTCGTTGCACACTTTTTAATGCTTTTTTTCTTGTCTCTGGTGTTAGTTATGGCTTCGGTCAGGTAAAATTACCCTGTTTGCGCGAAGGTACTTATCTCCGCGCTCCACTGATACCCTGTTACTTATTCGCTACTTATTCGTTCCTCATTCGCTTTTAATATGTTTCCTTCTTTTAATACTTTCATTTCTTTTCTTTTCTTGACTCCGATTTTAGTTTTGGGTTTGAGGTGGCAAAATTACCCTATTAGCGCGTATGTACCCGTTTCCGCGCTCGACTGATACCCTGTTACCTAATTCGTGCCTTATTCGCATTTAATACGTTGCCCTTTTCAATGATTTCTTTTTATTTCTTTTCATGTCTCTGCTGTTAGTTCTGGTTTCGTTGAGTTAAAATAACCGTGTGCGAATATGGTCCCGACTCCGCGCTCGACTGACACCTTGTTACTTATTCGTTCCTTTTTTGCTTATTATACGTTGCGCCTTTCAAATGATTTATTTTTATTTTTTTTTCATGTCTCTGGTGTAAGTTCTGGTTTCGTGCAGTTAAAATAACCCTGTTGGTGCATTTGTCCCGTCTCCATGCTCGACTGATACCCTGTTACTTATTTGCCACTTGTTCGTTCCTTATTCGCTTTTTACATGTTGCCCCCTTTAAATACTTTCTTTTCTTTTCTTGACTATGGTTTTAGTTTTAAGTTCGAGGAGGTTAAATTAGCCTGTTAGCGCGTATGTACCCGTTTCCGCGCTCGACGGATACCCTGTTTATTATTCGTTCCTCATTCACTTTTTATACATTGCAATGTTTTAATGCTTTCTTTTCTTTTATTACCTTGTCTCTGGTGTTAGCTATTGGTTCTTTGAGGCGAAATTACCCTGTTACGGCGTATGTCCCGGACTCCGCGCTCGACTGATACTGTTACTTATTTCTTCCTAATTTGATTTTTATACGTTGCACCTTTTAAATGCTTTTTCTTCTTTTCTTTTCTTGTCTCTGGTGTTAGCTATTGGTTCGTAGAGGTGAAATTACCCTATAAGCGCGTATGAACCCGGTCCAGCGCTCGACTGATACCCTGTTATTTATTCAATCCGTATTCGCTTATTATAAGTTGCCTATGTCGCATATGTACCAGTTTCTACGAGTCGCTCGACTGAAACCCTGTTACTTATGCGTTACTTTTTCTTTTTTTATACTTTGCCCCTTTTTAATGATTTCTCTTTTTTTTCGTGTCTCTGCTGTGAGTTCTGGGTTCTTGGAATTGAAATAACCCTGTTAGCGGGTTAGCCAAATTAAGAGATTCTCCACGGTGGCCATTGTACCAGAGGTAGAGGTAAACATGACCTTTAAAGTGGCCCATAGCACTTATACACTAGATCCGTACCAGTTTGTCACCCTATAGTTGAGGGTACCTTATATGTCACGTATATATATATAGTCCAATTCTACTATTGCTGGCTGAACAAACTTAGAGATTATCCACGTGATACTTGGAACCAGAGGTAGAGGTATGTATAGCCTCTTAAATGGCTCAAATCAATTAGAACCTAGACCTGTACGAGTGTGTTAACATAGAGTGGGGTGTACCCGGTATGTGACGTAGTCCATCATATATTGTTTGTAACCATTACCAGCTGGCCATTCTAAGAGATTGTCCACATGAAGAATGGTACAAGAGTACGTAGTAGGCAAGTGTCGCTTCTGACTTACGAAATTATTTTTAATTCTATTTTTTTTTTTTAAATTAAATTTTTTTTTGGACACGAAACCAAAACTGAAAAAAAAAAAAAATTAAAATACATAATTAAAATATGGCATCAAAATAAAAATATTAAAAATAACTATGTTTGAGGAGGATGAGGACTTGAAATCCGTGATGGGAGAGGAAGCCAAAGAACGAAGTTGTTTAGCATTTTAATGTAAGGATCTCCCCCACTGGAATGTTTAAATAACATTTTGAATTGGAAGAGGCCAAGGGTAAGTTTGGGATGAACAAGGTTTTGACAATTACAAACCGATTGGAGAACATTGCAAGTTTTGGCTTTATTAGGTCAGCATGTGTAACAAGGAGACAGACTCGAAATGCGCATACATGATAAATGACTGTTTAAAATTGGCTAAAAGGTCAAAGCAGGAATACTTTTCATACTCACTGGTTAGAAACTAAGGATCTTGGTTGGAAAGAAAGAAGACAATTTCTAATGCAAACAATTGTTTTAAAATTAAAGGAACATATCAAGAAGGAGCAATATGTGAAGTGATTTGCGAAAGCCCAGTAATAATTTTTATTTGATACGTATTCGCTACTAATTCGTTCTTTATTCGCTTTTAATATGTTGCCTCCTTTAAATAATTTCATTTCTTTTCTTTTCTTGACTGTGGTTTTAGTTTTGCGTTCGAGGAGGTTAAATTAGGCTGTTAGCGCGTATGTACCTGTTTCCGCTATTTACTGATACCCTGTTACTTATTCGTTCCTTTTTCGCTTTTATACATTGCACCGTTTTTATGATTTTTTTTTATTTTATTACCTTGTCATTGGTGTAAGCTATGGGTTCGGTGAGGTGAAATTACCCTGTTGCGGCGTAAATTCCGGTCTCCGCGCTCGACTGATTCCCTGTTACTTATTCAATACTTTTTTGTTCCTTACTTGATTTTTATACGTTGCACCTTTTAAATGCGTTCATTTCTTATATTTTCTTGTGACAGTCGCTGATGTTAATAATTGGTTCGTAGAGGTGAAATTACCCTTTTAGCGCGTATGTAACCGGTCCGGCTTTAGACTGATACCCTGTTATTTAATCGTTCCTTATTCGCTTATTTTACGTTGCCCTTTTTAGTGATTTCTTTTTATTTCTGTTCATGTCTCGGTGTGAGTTCTGGGTTCGTGGAGTTGAAATAACTATGTTAGCGCATACGTACCAGTTTCTTTCCTCGACTGATACTGTTACTTATGCGTTCCTTTTTCGTTTTTTATACTTTGCCTCTTTTTAAGTTATTTCTCTGCAGTGAGTTCTGGGTTCTTTGAGTTGAAATCACCCTGTTAGCGGACTTGCCAAATTAAGAGATTCTCCACATGAGCCTTTGTACCAGAGATAGAGGTAAACATGGCCTTTAAAATCGCATAGAACACTTATGTCCTAGATCCGTACGACTTTGTCAGCATACGGTCGGGGGTACCCCGGTATATTACTTAAACCAACTTAACTATTGCCGGCAGGTCAATCTAAAAGATTCTCCACGGTGGCCATTGTACCAGAGGTAGAGGTAAACATGGCCTAAAAAATGGCCCATAGCACTTATACCCTAGATCCGTAAAGTTTGTCACTATATAGTTGAAGTACTCGTTATGTCACGTATGTATATATATAGTCTAATTTTACTATTGCTGGCTGGACAAACTAAGAGATTATCCACGTGATATTTGGAACCAGAGGTAGAGGTATGCATGACCCCTTAAATGGCCCATAGCAATTAGAACCTAGACCTGTACGAGTGTGTTAGCATAGGGTGGTGTGTACCCGGTATGTGACGTAATCCATCACATATTTTTGTAACCATTGCCAGCTGGCCATACTAAGAGATTGTCCACATGAAGAATGGTACAAGAGTACGTAGTAGGCAAGTGTCGCTTCTGATTTACGAAATTATTTTTATTTTTAAATATTTTTTGGACACGAAAGAACAACTGAAAAAATATAATTAAACTACATAATTAAAATATGGAATCAAATGAAAAAAAAGATATCTACATAATGAAAGTATGGCATCAAAATGAAAATATAAAACATAACTATGTTTGAGGAAAAGGATGATAAATTTTCGATGAAATCCGTGATGGGAGAGAAAGCAAAAGGACAAAATTGTTTAGCATTTAAATGGAAGGATCTCCCCCACTGGAATTTTTTAATCACATTTTCAATGTGGAAGCGGTCGAGGGTAAGTTTTGGATGAACAAGGTTTTGACAATTACAAACCGAATTGGGGAACATTGCAAGTTTTGACTTTATTAGGTAAGCAATGAGTAACAAGGAGACAGACTATGGAACGCCAACACTGTCTTGTTATGACCATTTTCATTATATGATGTACATTTACCTTTACATGATGTGCATTTCCCTTTATATGTTGTGCACTTGTCATTTTATGATGTGCATTTCCCTTTATATGATGTGCAAATATCCTTATATGATGTGCAAATATCCTTATATGATGTGCAAACATCCTTATATGATGTGCAAACATACTTATATGATGTGCATATATACTTATATGATGTGCATATATACTTATATGATGTGCATATATACTATTATGATGTGCAAATATACTTATATGATGTGCAAATGTACTTATATGATGTGCAAACATTCTTATATGATGTGCAAATGTACTTATATTATGTGCAAAGATCCTTATATGATGTGCAAATATACTTATATGATGTGGACATATCATTATATGATGTGCAGTTTCCCTTATATTATGTGCAAACATCTTTATGTGATGTGGTTATGTCATTATATTATGTGATTGTTATCTTGTATGATGTGGTTAGGTTTACTTCATTGTATGATGTCGAAACGTCATTATATGATGTGCTTTCATCGTCGTTATGGTCAATGAACACGATTAAGATTACAATGATTACTGTCTACGTCACAACTGATTCCGATCTGTTTCTGTAAACTATTAACCCGGCTCCAATATGTGTCTATCGCTATCGAAAGTGCAATTTATAGGGAAAATGAGACAATGTAATTTAACAAAATCAACGTTTCAAACATTTCGGAGGAAGATTAAGATCAGTTAATACAGGAACAAGTTGAAGAAATTCCCGGCTGTGGAGAAAATATGATAAAACAAATTTTGGAGCTCTTTATAGCTTGCCAATCGGTTTAAGCATAGGATCCGTGTTGAAGGTCGTACTTTGCCCTATAAAAGTTTACTCTTACAAATTATGACTTGGATGGAGAGTTGTCTCATTGGCTCTCAAACCACATCTTCTTATTTCTATTCATTGCAAAAGACACCATTGAACTCACAGTCATTTTTAAAAATATTTCATAACAATAGCTATAAAATTATCTACTCATGCATAATATGGCGAGATGGTTTGTTCTATAAAATGTTATTGAATAATATAAATGGTAAGATGTATAATGAAGTATTGAATATGTACAGTGATATTAAATCTAGTATATCATATAATCTATACTACTAAAGGAAGAGACCGACTTCATTGAGTCGCAAGTCCTCTAAAACCACACAAAGTCGGAAATATTTGTGATATGACGTATACATGTAGTGTTTTTTAATTCTTTAATTTGTCTTTGAAACAATATTTTTTCCACCTAAAACACCAATTTTGTGAAAAAATACCCAATTTCCGAGACCGCATGCTTAGTCGACGTAGTGCCCGCGAAATGCGAAAATGGCCATGTTGGGTAATTATAAAAAGAAGATGTGGTATGATTGCCAATGAGACAACTCTCCACAACAGACCAAATGACACAGAAATTAACAACTATATGTCACCGTACGGTCTTCAACAATGAGCACATGTTTGCATATACAGATTGTTTATTTTCAACTTATTTTAATGGAGTTTTTTTTTAATTGCTAATACAATTCTGCAACTTGAGTATGTCAACAGATTTGGAGGAGCGTCAACGATTTCTGAGATACAAGGAGTTGATTCCTAATGAAGTGTTTTAGATTTCATTTTTCGTCCGATTATGGATGGGATTTTTCCATTGTGTTACTCATTTTGATCCTTTTCGGTAATGTCAACGAATTTTAGGTAGGTTATTGAGTTAAAAGGGCAAAAACAAAAAAACCCAAATGAAAATCACACTTTGCCACACTTTTCCAATTTAGGGTATTTAATATTTTTATTTTCCAACCGAGATGAATGGGGGGACGCCCATCTTTTTCATTATGTTCCTCGTTTTCGTCTCTAAAGAAATAAGAATAAAATGCATTAACCGTGTCCAAAGCATTACTGTGTCCACCTTATTACTGTGTCCACACTCTTTGTTTCAACACTTGCCCACTCGCTGGCATCTTCTTGTAATTATAATTCGGAATACTTCGCTTGCTTGTGACAGTGGTGTTCGACAAGGAGAAAACTTATCATCTTTCCTATTTTCTTTACTTTTGATTGACTAAAATAATTTCTTAGTTAGTTAAAATATTATAGGACTTTACAGAACTATACCAGAAGATCTGGAAAGAGAATTAGAAATATATCTTAAGTGTTTTGTTATATTGTACGCAGATGAAACGGTTTTGTTGGCCGAAACAGCACAGGACCTGCAGACTCAACTCAATGCTTTCCATGATTATTGTAAGGCTTGGAACTTGAAAGTAAAGTTGACAAAATCAAAGTCTTAGTGTTTTGTTTTGGACGTTTGCCAAAAAATCTCCGATTTTCTTACAATGTCACTAACATTGAGATAATAAAACGATATAACTATTTGGGAATTGTTGTTACTAAAACGGGAAATTTTAATATGACAAAAAACATTATCCGATAAGGTCTTAAAAGCCATGTACGAAAACCTGAGAATGGGAAGGATGTATCAGTTTTCTGTAAAATGTCAACTTGATCTTTTTGACAAAATTATCAAGCCCATTTATTCTGATGTATGGGTGCGAAGTATGGGGTTTTAGTAATAATTATATATTAGAAAAGATACATTTAAAATTCTGTAAATTACTTTTAAATCTGAAATCCTCAACACCAAATTATATGATGAATAAAACTGTTTAAAAGCAAAGATTGTCAGACCAGTTTTAAGTTTCAGAAATGTAATTCGCTAATCCAAAATTCGTCAAAAGCTACATTTTTTAAAAGAAAAACCTGGAATTTGAGGAATATTTTAATATTTTGAACTTTAAACATGACGTTGTTTTCTGTCGATTTCTAATGACTAATAACAAATTGCCGATAGAACAGGAAGGTGGCAAAATGTATTAAGATAAAACCATGTTTGCCATCAATGTAACAATCGACAAATTGGAGACGAATATCACTATATATTTGAATGTATGTGTATTACTTTCGACCACAAACGTAAAGAGTATTTATCCTCCAATTTTATACAACGACATGATACACTACAGTTGAATTCTCTGAACTTATGTCGAGTACTCGAAAACCAGTCCTGAAGAAACTGTTCATTTATAAAAAAAAATATAAACACGTGCGTCCTGGCTAAGTACTTTTGAAACCTCTCTTTCTTGTTTTGTATATATTGTTAATAGTTATTATTGTTATCTCTGTATACTGATGCCATACATTGACTTTGTGAGAATAAACATATAGATTTAGAGGTCATAAGTATACCGGTATGGATGATTGATTGATTATTTTGTTGATTGACTGTTATTTAACGCCACTTTCAACACTATCATGCTATTTCGTGACGGTGAGTTTATATTGGTGAAGGAAGCCGAAGTGCCCGGAGAGACCCCCCGACCTTCGTTTGGAAAACTGACAATTCTGGTCAATTAAGACCAGAGTCGAGCTTACCTGCCACGTGCGGGATTCGAACTCGCACACCTTAGTCCTAAGTGTTGACAGGCTAGTGATACAGTAGTTCGACTACTTACACCACTCGACCACCGAGCGCCCATCCCTTTCATCCGAAATGGATTAAAGGAGATATGGAATGAACCTGAACTCGATGCATTACATTTGCGTGCATTTTTTTATTATGTTTTTGTGCATATATTTCACAGCTTCAACTATAGATTATTATGGATGGATTCTTGACGTCCAGCGGCAAATTGATATGCATATTCGTACAAGAACATGCTAATGTGATACGAATATTAACCCTGCTTTGTATAAGACCGACATCCTGAACCGGATTTTTAACATGCTAGTTCACAAGGTAACATTCCGAAGGAAGACAGGTCACCTTACCCGGACACATTATTCTGATTCCAAGCCGACCAGCTTTTGCTCTTAATCCTTAATACCGCGTGCTAAGCAGGGAAGCAGCATGCAAAAATTAATTTTAAAGTCTTTGGTTTTGACCCGGCCGGGGTTCGAACCCACGACCTCCCTCACTCGAGGCAAACATGCTTCCACAAAAGCACCACCACTAGACATGCAGTAACCCGCAATATAAAAGGTTTCGTGGGAAGCAGCTCATATACTAATATACACCTCTAGAGTCAATTAAACAGGGCTAGCGTACCGATCATTGATTTTTTTTTGTGAGTGGGGGTGGGGGGGCAAGTATTTTGTAAATGTTTGATTCTAAATTTCTTGAAAGAGATTTTATCTATTTCAGAAGAGAAGCGAAATAGTTTGTTTCCATTTAAAATAAGGGAACAATAAAACAATAATAATATTTAAAAAAATATAAAACATGTTATTTTTTTAATGTCGAACAAGGAAAAACACGTGCTCCTACCCACACTAGAGTCGGTGTCTAACACATTTGATTAATATATAAAGTACAGATCATCTGTCTAAGCTTTGGTTACAAGAATCTGACAACACTTCATTTTACTTTAGTTCCTTGTATATATTACATCAGCCAATGAAATTTCAGCCTTCAAATTTTTGAAGGTGTGGATCAATCCGACAAAACCAGAGAATCCCAATGGTCTTGAATTGATCGGCGTAAGCAAAGCTTGAACCCACAATATCTGTAATCTAATCAGATTGGTGTCTTAATGAACTCAAAACACTGCATTTATTTATTGTTTACCGAGACCTGTTGTTCTCTTACAGATAGAGAGTTGTGTTTTGAATTTTTCAAAGTGAAGATTTACGGCAGTGGCTTTCAATATTTTGCATTTATCCTGGAAACTATAATAGATTTAAAAAAACAAATAGTGCAATGTGTCTGAATATACTCTATAGTAAAGGTCCTTTTTGGGCAATTTTGGCTTTTCAGAGTTTTGTTGTTTTATTGGCTATTATCTTGATAACTAATCTATAGAGAAACTTTTTCTTGCAAGGTATAGACAAGAACATATATAATCAAAGGACTAAAGTGTGAAAGTTGTTTGCGACTTCAGGGAACTTAATTTGGATTTGCCAGTTTGTTACCACACCTTCATTCAATATTAGCTTCAGATGAAAAATTCTCTGCTAGAAGAAACTGTTGAAACTTAATATTCAGGTTTTAACAATGCAGGTGAGCGGAACGAGGCGTAAAGATTGATGCCTACGGATGACGAACAGAGTGAATGTGTTGTTTCCCAGCAGAAAATCTAAGTCCATTTAAAAGTAAAATAAGGAAAAAATGGATTTATTTTTTACAAAATTTACTTCTAGATACTATCTTATGATCATAAACAAGCTTCTGTCCAAGTTTGGTACAAACCCAGGATAGTTTAAGAAAGTTATTAAAATTCTAAAAACTTTAACCACAGAGTGAATGTAATATTTCCTGGCAGAAAAACTAAGTCCATTTATAAGTAAAATACGGAAAAAATGGAATTTTATTTTTACAAAATTTACTTCTGGATACTATCTTATGATCATAAACAAGCTTCTGTCCAAGTTTGGTAGAAATCCAGGATAGTTTAAGAAAGTTATTAAAATTTCAAAAACTTTAACCACAGAGTGAATATTTGTGGACGCCGCCGCCGACGACGCCGACGCCGACGGAATGTAGGATCGCTATGTCTCGCTTTTTCAACTAAAGTCGAAGGCTCGACAAAAATCAAATAGAGCAGGAGTTGCCACGACGACTCATAGACATAGTAAAGCTTATAATTCATAGGGGTGGACTATGATAAAACACAAACAAATAAAAACTTATCTCATTTAGATGCTTAATACAGTTTTTACGGATGGGCTATGGCACAACATTTACCTAAAGGAGATTTTGATTCATGATGATAATAATTATGGATATATGATTGAATGAGACCTTGATTATCCAAAAGATCTGAATTGTAAATCTATAAATGTCGTCTACGGATTAGAGTGTAACCTTTGTGGATTGGTTTACGTCGGTGAAACGAAAGGAAGGCTAAACAAACGTATGTGCGGCCATAGATCAGATATCAACCTCAATGCAAACGACATTCTGTACCAGCATTTTAATCAGCCTGATCATTCCATCGTTTCTATGACAGTTCGTATAATCGAAAAAATATACCACAAGACTAACAATCCTCAACTTACAACGCCTCTCCGTAGACAAAAAGAGGACTACTGGATTCGACAATTGGGAACTGCGACACCATATGGTTGCAATGACAAAATTAATGGTATAGGTATTCTATCTAGTCCTTCCTGTAGCTCGGTGAATGTAATGAATATTTTCAACTCTACTCCTCGACGTAGACGCAGTCATGGTCATCGTCATTATACATCACCTACTTTGCATGATGTCTCTATTAATGACTTGCTGCCAGTTATACAAAAGCCGTTAGGTATTCATCACATTCGCACGAAACTGTATTCATTACCCCTTTCAAAACTTTAATCTCTGTTCAATTTATGTTTGGAAACCACTGTTACAAACCCTCATTCAAACCAATACAAACTTACAGCTATTATTTCGGATATTGCAAGTCACAGACTTTTCAAACCAGTTCGCATTGGAAAAGATGAAAAAGAGAAAAGATCTTTTCTTAAACTTTCCTTTGCCAACAAATGTCTCGATGGCGTCAACTTAGGCAATATCCTTCATCATAAATTAGTTCAGTCGAAAATACCTCCTTATTTTAAAGATCAGTCTGTACCAATTATTTCTTATACCTATACCAAACCAATTGCAACTAAAATTTTCAATTACAAACACGTTTTGCAGGATCTCAACATTGACGACTTCAAGTCTAAACCTCCTGATTGCACCTGTGCTAGTTCCCAATTCACATATAATCCGGCTGGCCACGTTATTACCGGAGACCTCAAAATTGTCAATAACACTTCCCTGCGAAATTTGTTATCCAAAGGTCCGAAATATCGTGAGCCTAAATCCATCAATTGGAAATACAACTTCAAAATACTAATGGATTCAGTCGAGGATTATGCCAGGCAATGGGCTAAAAGCGAGAAAGAAGACGTAGATACTCTTTCCGAATGGATTAAGGCTGTGAGGTCGTTGATACAAATCCGAATTAAGAAACTAAATGGGCATATCAATACCCACGCTACATCAATTTTTAAAGACCCAAATGTTGCAAAACACTTGTCCTACCTTCATGACAAATATGTTGTTGTCCCCGCAGATAAAGCCCCAAACAATATCGTTTTTATGTGTGATTAAAGGGTATCATTACATAAACTGCTTGATAAATGAATTATGTATTGACAATTCACTTGTTGTGAAACTCAACATATAGCCTCAAGACACTTACCAAAGACTAGGAAATGGTTTTACACTAGTACTTTTGGGGCCCTTTATAGCTTGTTGTTCGGTGTGAGCCAAGGCTAGATAATCATAGGTCTGTTCTATGTTCCTTTGGTCTGTTCTAATTTCAACCAAAGATGAAGAACTGGATCTTCCATCACTGTATTGGATACCTAGACTACATAAGTGTCCTTACAAACAACGGTATATTGCTGGGTCTTCCAAGTGCTCCACGAAACCTCTTTCTAAATTACTAACATCTATTTTATCAGCAATCAAAGCCGGGCTCCAAAGTTATTGTGAAACTGCCTATTCTAGAGGTGGCGTGAATCAGATGTGGATACTAAAAAATTCCAAAGATCTTTTAGAGTACATACAATCTAAGACTCTCTCATCTTGCAATAGTATTAAAACATTTGACTTTTCTACACTTTACACAAGTATTCCCCATTCCAAGCTAAAAGACAAATTGAAAGAGTTGGTATTACTTTGTTTCATTAAAAAGAATGGCGAACGTAGATACAAGTATCTTGTCTTGGGAGGGATAAATCCTACTTTGTAAAGAATCACTCTGATTCAAACAAAAATTCTCTGAAACTGACATTATCAAGATGCTTGATTTCTTGATTGACAACATATTTGTTACGTTTGGAGGACGTGTTTTCAACAGACTGTCGGAATTCCAATGGGAACCAATTGTGCCCCTCTTCTTGCCGACTTGTTTCTTTATTATTATGAGGCTGACTTCATACAGGAACTACTTAGGAAGAAAGATAAGAAGTTAGCAATATCCTTTAACTCTACGTTCCGCTATATAGATGATGTTCTCTCACTAAATAATACAAAATTTGGTGACTATGTTGAACGAATCTATCCCATCGAACTAGAGATAAAGGATACTACAGATACAGTTAAGTCGGCCTCATATCTTGACTTACATCTAGAAATTGACAATGAGGGTCGGTTGAAAACAAAACTTCCATTTCTATGTAGCAACATTCCAGCAGCGCCTGCATACGGAGTATATATCTCCCAATTGATACGATATTCCCGGGCTTGTGTTTCCTATCATGATTTCCTTGATAGAGGATTGCTGCTCACAAGAAAGCTATTAAACCAAGAGTTCCAAATGGTGAAGTTGAAATCATCCCTTCGTAAATTTTACGGACGCCATCACGAGTTGGTTGACCGTTATGGAATAACCGTTTCACAGATGATATCGGATATGTTCCTTATGTCGTAACTACAATACCCTTCCCTTTTCACGAATGTGACTTACCGAATTAGACTATTTACCGGATTTGTAATAACATAAGCAACACGACGGGTGCCACATGTGGAGCAGGATCTGCTTACCCTTCCGGAGCACCTGAGATCACCCCCAGTTTTTGGTGGGGTTCGTGTTGCTTAGTCTTTAGTTTTCTATGTTGTGTCATCTGTACTATTATTTGTCTGTTTGTCTTTTTTATTTTTGGCCATGGCGTTGTCAGTTTGTTTTCGATCTATGAGTTTGACTGTCCCTCTGGTATCTTTCGTCCCTCTTCCATATTCGATACCTTTACCCCCTCTGACACAGCCCAATGACATTGATTCCCACTTCTTGTAATAAGACAAATATGTACCTGATCCACGCAAACTTGATTTGAGTCGGAAAATTTGTGTTTGATGATTAATTGTTGGGAAAACAAGTGTAAAGAATACTATGTTTGTGGACGGCACAATAATGTCGACTCGGTATATCTCTCACAATATTGTTTAAAAACTACCCAGACAGACCATTCGGAAAAACACCAACTTTATTTGTCTCTTCCAACAAAACACCAATTTTATTTGGCTCTTCCAACAAAACACCAAATTCATTTGTCTCTTCCAACTAAACACCAATATTATATTTATCGAGACCACTGTAAAGCTATAACACGAGAAGAATTTGGTCAGCTGTGCAATCGATGTTGATCCGAGACACATCCGATAAATTATGTAACAAATATGCTGGCAGATGATCAGATTAAACCTATGTTATTATATGTCGTGTGAACAGGGTGTAATATAATGTAAATGAACCAAACATGTGTAGGATAGCTGGTCAACACAATGAATACAATTTTCAAAATCGCACCATATTGCAAAGATTTTGATGCTTTAATGTTGAACTATTAAAAACAAAATAATAAATTGAAATTTAAATAACATATGTTCCTGTTAATGAATCTTCTCCGAAAATTTAAAATATAATATCAATAAACACAAACGTCAAATATTTACTGATGGACATTTTATTTATGAAATCAATCTCTTCTTCAAGTCCAACTTAACATTTATGACTATATTGGTATACACAATATAAGCAGAGACTTATAAAACCATACTAAAACGGTATAAAATAATTAACGTAGTAATTAAATGATTATTGTAAAATATTAATTACGTTTTTGTGAGATGCAAGGATTTAAAATCTTTTGAATTGAAACCATGCAAGTATTTTTATTCACTACAGTTTAAATTTTAGATACTAACTTATTTGTACGCATCCCTGATAATTGGTGCTCATATAGTACATATAAATTTTATAAATTTATTCACTGTTCAAACCTCTGGGTTATTATTATATTAGCAACATAACATTATTAATTATAGTCTATTAATGATAAACTTGCTCTCAGTTCAAACTTAATAATTATAATGAATATTCTCTTTGCCTGTTAGTATCTATTAATGCAATTAAATATTTTTGACAGAAATGTCGTTTTGTTTAATTATCTTTCTGCTTTCCGACCACTGTGTTTCCAACATAAGATAAATGTTCATAACAGAAATATAGTTTTGGTCATTTTCTGCTTGCTATACGACATTTTCCGGTTCAGGCTATGATTGAAATCAAAAATATCACGTGGTAAACGTTCAGAAATAATCAGTTTATTCTGGGAAATAATATATAAGTATATTATTCCCATGAATACTATACACACAACGCGTACAGGGGCCATCTCAAAACATGAATTATATGATTGCGTTATATATCATTATACTTGATATTTAATAAACATTCGCATTATTAAAAACGCATATGTTCTGTCAAAAAGGCAAATAGGTTCCAATTTATAAATGATTTTATTTTTTACTGCAATCTAGTCTTTATTTTTTTTACTTTCCGATCTACAAATGAACTTTGATTGTTGAAATATACAATGTCACGTGGTAGCCTTTTCATAGAGGGACCGTATAAAAGACATAGATAACTACCTGTATAAATGATCGATATAGTTGTGAACCAGCAAAAAAATTCACACACTATTTAAGTCGGTTAGGGAGCAGTTGCGGATACAAAAGTGTATTCGTGTAAAAGGAGGATACCCGATTTTAATATTTCAAAAGCTGTGCGCTGCGGCGTGTTTAGTAATTATATTGTGTAACTCGCTTATCGCATTTTCCCGTGATTTTCAAGTGCACCGTTGGTAGAATATCCTCTGGACGAATGTTTTGCGGATTTTGCTATACTGAAATAATGTAGACACAATGATTGATTTGTTCACTTTATTTCATCTATTGTACGGAAGATTTACATTTTTATAACACAAGGATACTTATGACGAGAAAATACAACATAGAACAAATATTTAACACTATAGAATAGAATAGATGTTTAACACGCCATCGGAGAATCAAAAGATTACAAAGTTATGGGGACTTTGTAATGACATCCAAGACCGTGATTCAATTCTGTAGTGACCACATGTGCTGCATTAGGCCATAAAAAATATATGTCTGTTTAAGGTAACATCATAACAAAAAATAGGGTAGGTAGGTCAGTACTTCCATTTTATTTTATTTTTTCATCTTGTTTTTTTGCTACATTATTATGAGTCGTGCGGTCCGTCTTGCTATGGTCCGAGTTGTCCATGGGTCGAGTTTACCCGTATTTTTAATGATTGGATTATTTCCCTTTGGTTTTGATTGGAAAAAAATAGCGGCAAAGTGTTTATTTAATCACACGACCAGGTCTACTTAACTTCCGGATAGACGACATTTTGGAGATAACTGATCATCTTCCTAGACTAGGCTGTCCAACTATTCACATGGGAGATAACTCTAGAATACCGGAAGTTGTGATTTGAGCCAAATATCTCGTGAAATTCGTGTAGTAAAGTAGGAAAATAATTTGCAAGTGAAGAAAGACATATCGTAATAGGTATTGATGGTAAAAAGGGAAATTCCTAATCCAAATTGTACTGAAAAATAATGAAAACTGCAGTAACATGACATTTTATAAGAAAAAAAAAAAAAAATTTGACGGGAACTGTCCTTTGCGGAAAATTAACAAAATTGCAAAAAAATACACTTGAAAGTGATGTATAGACATAAGCCACATTTGAACTAAAAAAAAAAGAGTGCTTTGATTGCTGTTGGCTAATTTTTTTACTGGCATTGTTTTCCCGATATTTTCCGACAGTTTTTCTTGTGTTAAACGTAAAAATGTTGGTACTCCGCCATTTGGGAATTACTTCCCTTTAACTACAGTCTGTTATTGGATGTGTTTTCATTTATGAATAAATAGAACAGAATATCAATCCATTTTGAATAAATTTATAGAAATGGTTGTTACTTTTACATTTCATCTTCAAATCACTCCATTAAGACAAATAAAATTGTGTGTATGTGTGTAGTTTTTTTTTTAAAGGGAGGGGGGAGGGTTACATTATGCAACTTGATAATTGTTTGATGTTTTAATGGGGTCAATAAGCATTGCAATTTAATGCCCTTTTGTTCTGTTTGGAGGGAATAAAACCATTTTTTGTATAACTTTTTTTTATCAAGGGGGAGATAACTAATAACTATTTGAAGTTTAAAAAAAACTCATAAAAACAGTATGAATGCATTGGGGATCTCATTGGGGTAAGGTCTGATCCTAAATCCTGCTTTGTGCTTTGTCTCATTCCTATTTCACGCTTATACAATATACAACCTTTTTTCATATTTTTTTGTAATTCTATTCAGTATTCATGCCTAAAGTAATTTGACTTTCACGTGTAATGGTCACAAAAATCAGCCAATCCTGCATCACAATAAGACCCCAATGACACCCACCGCAAGCAATAAAAAAATATTTTTATCTTAATACAGTTTTTTAATATGTAGAAAATATTTTAAATTCTTCTTTGATGTACTTATATAAAAAAATGTTAATAACATTTACAGATTATGGCTAGATCTCAACACTGGGTACCAGGATTTTTTCAGGATTTTCATCTTGTAGTTGCAAATCCTCGTCATGCACTCATGTTTAGATACATTTGTAGGGAACATTGCAATATTGTTCCTGATGAAAATATAACTGAGACAATTGCAAATGTTACTCATTATCCAAGTAATTGTTTATGCACAGTTCATAGAGAATGTAGCTTTTGTCATGAGTTTTGCAGTAGAATTGCAGTAGTTTAAAAGATTCTTCTGATTCTTTGTTCGATTTGAGTAGTTGGTCAGAAGATTCTATTGAAAACATTTTCCATTATCCTCGTCTTTCCTTGGTTTAAGAATACTCCATACTTCTACAATATTATTGACTGTATATCTATGTTTTTGAATTTGTTGAATTTAACCTAAATTGTATTGAATAAAAGTGAGTTTAATCTCAAAAGTAATTTATTTATTTCTAATATTGGTGAATATATATATATATATATATATATATATATATATATATATATATACAGATCAAAAATAGAAAACACTGTGACTATGGTGAATATTATTTATAAAAATTAATTTAATCAATAACTGATGCACAACACGCAGATTCTTAAACACTCCAAATGGACCAATGTCTTAATTACAAGTAAAGCTTTTAATATCTGTTTATGTTGGGTTTTTTTTTCACACATCACTTGCATGCAGTTGTACTAATATTTGACAATTAAAACTTCATTATAATTTGCTTTGCTGCCTTCAATTTCAAATGCCTTATTCTTAGCTATGTTTCTTGAATGATATATATGTATATGTGTTTATGTATTGTTCATCATGTCTATGTGTCAATTTTTATGTTACTTGTAAATTGAACTTGTTGATCATTTTAACACTAAACTAGGCTGCTTTTACTTTTGCTTAATGCTTTAACGCTTTCTGCATTTGTTATTAGGTTAAATTGATTTTCAATATGAATTGTTTATAATAAATTTTGTATATTTCCATTTATAAATCAAATACTATGAGGAGGAAATGTATGAAAATGAAGATCAGTATGAGTTAAACATAGAAGAATTTACGAAAGATTACAGAGAAGGAAACCTATATTTTAATGGTACGTATTGTTTATCTTTTAAATAAATGCACTAATCAATTGACAATACATGTAATATGAAAGCTGAATAGTTACTTATGACTGCTACCATTAATGTTATCTTTAATTTAACTTTTATAATTATTTTCAGATCAATAAAAGTATTCTGAATGTGTGGCAGTTATAGTATTTTATGAAACAGACTATTATTTTTTTTAAGGTAAAAAATATTAATTCAAAAAGAAAGATAACTCAATTTTTCTAACAAATTTCAAGATTACCCCCCTGTTCATCAAACAACCCATAAGATATGATCAATCTTATCTGGATAATATACAGTTATACACTGATTGACCAACGAAAAAAGAGTTTATCAAATCCTTTGGATAGAGATAGCTTCCTGTTACATATTTTTTTTTAATTTTTTGTTGAGATCTTAAAATTTAGGTGGATAGCCTACCTAGACGTAAGTGGTCAATTTGAAAGACTGATTTAAGAAAATCGAGCAAGCCAATATTATATTTGGATGGTTTTTATGGTGCAATGAGTTGAAAAATTTGATGTTATCATATTTTGATAAACGAAATTTCTCAGATTTTTGAGAAAAAACATCGACATTTCTCAAAATGATGCGAAAACACATGTCTGGTAAAACCTGGGAACAGTATATCAATATATATGTTCCTGGTAAACTAAGTCTTGGTTTTATGAATTTTTGACAATTGTTCCTTTTTGGATAAGTGATTTCTTAAAACTTTTCCGATAAAAGTTTAATAAGTTTTCGAATGTTAATATGACAACAGCATTTCAGATCGGATTCAAATTATGCATTTGGAAGCACATGTTTTGCCTCTTCATTGTTATTCAAATGAGCGACCATGACCAAATTATATTTCATCCACAATATGTATGAATGAAAAATGGTAAGATATTATAGTTATACTCTAATAGTTATGATCAGTTATTTTTACTTGTGATAAAAGTTGTATGTAAGATTTCATACATAATATTCTTCCTATTGTTGACTGAATCTGTCTCAAACATTAAATCCATAGATGATTAAATGAATTGAAAGGTCAAAGAATATGAACAAGTGCACATGTAGATGTACATAAACATACATTAAAATATTGTGTAATGAAAAAGGTGTCTATTATTATCATTGCAGAGTTCTCAAATATTTTTTAACCTACACCTATTGATCATTTTTACAACAAAGTCTTTAAGATTGCAAATCTGGTGGTCCCAGTGAAATTTAGAGTCCTGTATAAGCAGATTATTTTTTTTTCATACATGTAGGTGTTTATTTCATACATGTAGGTGCAATTAAGATTACGCCAATTTGCATGTAAAAATGTACTTATACAGTTCCATATCAAATATATCAGCAGCAATACTAAAATACCAGACAGTCTAAAATAAAAGAATAAAACCACCACAAACTTTTTAATACATTGTTTGTAGTTTGCCATCTGATCAGGACTACAGCAACACTAACCTACCTGATTTTTGGTGGTCCAGACTGACAGGACTCCCAGTTTTCAAGAACACTGTCATTGATTATTGAAATATAAATTTATAGGTTGAAATAATATGGTAGAATTTAACATATAATTTGATAAAGCATAAATAATGAAAAGTTTTTTCTCAAATATTTTGATATCTGCAACAATTGAGATGTGTTATTGCCAATAGACATAAATACAAAATTAACATATATTTCAAAATTCCATACTTCAAAAGGCAAACTGTAAATTTCACATTTTTTTTTTACAATTTTGTTTCATTGTATTAAATTTCAAAAATCATGTTCATTCAAATGAAACTGTAGTTGAAAGTAAAAAATTACCATGGTTACAGGGAACTTGCATTTTGTATTTATTCCTAATATTGGAATTTTTTGCCAGTAAATGTATTCCATTGTATTTTCAGGTAAGAATGGATAACTGGTGAAGATCAAGGTTATAATTGGGATCAACATATTGATGATTTTGGAACAGATTGTGTTTTAAAGACGGAAAACAAATATTGTGTTTTATAAAGATTTTCAATTACTAACACAACAACAAAGGAAATATACAATGTAGAAGAGAAAAGGATAGAAGTGCAAATAAAGACACCTTTTTTTTCCAGCCACACTTTTTAATAAATAGCTATAAATGGCTGTATTACCAAGCTCCATCTAACAGCTACTATAAGCCTTCTTTCCAAATTATTTGCAATCTTTTATAATCTTGTTCAAGTTGGTGGTCGTCATATTGGTAAATGTACCTGGTGCTGGCATTTTTTTCTGTTTTTTTTTGTTTAACTTTTAAGACATATGGTCCTCGGATAGGCAAATGATGAAGTTTATGTGCAGATAAAACTGGTTTATCCCTACCACATTGTACATCTTGGTGTTTTCATGTAGTTCTGTTTGTTGATGTAGGTTATTGTACTGTCCAATATCTTGACAATTCCTGTTATTCATTCTATGCATCATTTAGTCATGATAGTAGTACAATGTATAATGAACTGAGACATAAATGTTCCAATTTAATTGCTGTTCTTCATCTGAACAGTCAATGATGTACTTATAAATTAATATTCATGTTTAACTACTGATTTTTATCTGGGCATTCATTAAAAGATAATCAAGATAATTCTTTTCAGTGAAGATAAGAATAATTGCCAATTAGACAACTTTCAACCAAAGACCAAATGGAGTCTTAAGTGAGCAGTTTGCCATACAACCATTAACATTTAGCAAACTCCATATCATAAAGTGAGCTATAAAAGGCACTGGTGTGACAATACATGTATGTGAAACAATGCAAATGGGAAAACCAAAAGCCTGATTTATGAAACAGAAAAGGGTGGAATAAAAAAGTCAGGATTCCCCTCACAGATCTTGTACGCAAGTGTAAAACCAAAAAAAAAAAAAATAATGTGACCAATAAAAACCAACTAAGGACAGGGCCACACAAAATGTGGTAGGGTTATACATATTGCGAGTGCTAAATTCTCCCTCTTACCTATGTAAAAACTCACCATAAGAACACCCAGCTGACACGCAGAAATGTCTCACCCTTATGGGAAATAAGAAGATGTGGTATGATTGCCAACTCTCCACCAGAGACCAAATGACATAGAAGATATGTTAGCTATATTAACCAATGAAACTACTGGAAAATAACTCATTCATGTCCCTGACTTGGTTCAGGCATGCAAAAGCTTTAAAGTCAATAGACGATGACTGAAGGGGCTGAACCTAAAAATCTCCATGGAAATGAGATGTGCTGCTTCAGCTAATACCACTGCATCCCAAATATAATTGACTTACGACTAGTGGTTCCCATTTAACTGACCTTACCACAAACTAATACAGCAGCTGGAAACATCATGCCTAAATCTCATTTGAATTCTTGATTTCGTCAAGCTCAAACATCAAACAAAGATCAATTGGAAAGGCCTTGACTCTCTATTTCAGCACGAGGCTTTAAAACAAATAAGAAAAGCATGACAAAATTAAAAACCAATTGTTCAGAGAACAAATGAAGGTTACCCTTCCCTAGATCTTCCATCAATTTCTTCATTTTCCATCAACACTTGATAGACAATTGATGGAAATTTGATGGTACTTGATGGAATTCCATTCCAAACCAAAAAAATCCATCAAAGGATGATGGAAATTAGGAATATTATTTCCATCAGCATTCTTTTGATGGAAAATTTGATGGCATCTTTAACCCCTGATGGAAAATTGGATGGCATTTTTACCCTGTGATGAAAAATTGGATGGCATTTATTCCATCTGATGGCAAATAGGATGGAAATGAAGGAAGTTTGATGGAAATTGGACTTAAACATTTTCTTTGATGGAAAGTGTGATGGTATTTGGACTCTGTCATTTTGCTTGATGGAAAAAACTTAGAAAATTTCCACAAAATTGTGTCTGAAAATTTCACATCCCTTACATAAGTAAAAAGTTAAATTCTCTATTATATTGGAGCAAACAAATTTGTTTACAAGAAGTACTTGCAAGAAAGTTACAGGTTGTTGCAGCTACCTGTAACATTCCTCAATGTTACTGCAATAATATTTGTTTGTGAGAAAATTGCAGTAATTTTGCTGCAATGTTGCAAGAAAGAGTTTGTTTGCTAAAAAGTTGCAACAAACAATTTCCTAAACTGTACAATACAATTATGATATCTTGTAACAGGAAAGGATTTCAAGAATACTTTGGTTTTTATTTCAACCAGTGTATACTTATTAAATGTGACATATTAATTTTGTTAAAATTACTTTTGTCACTATTTATATGACTGTTCGCCCTTGCAGAAATAAATCCTGACAACTTTTATTTACATACATTGTTCCAGCCAGAATTTGAAAAGGAAAGTCAGGACTTTCAGTGTTCTAGTCTGAAAAAGGACAATTTAATGCATAAAAGTCATTGAAAAACAGGCAAATATTTAAGCCTCATGAATTTTAGGCATATAACTCAGGATTACTGTAAAATCAAGATTCATTTAAAGAGGAGTAATGAAAGAACCTTAGTGAGCGCGCTCACATACCCCACGTCCCCACATTGTCATTGGAGAAATAAAATAAGTGAAAGAAAAAAAAAATTGTATCAGAAAAAAAAATTGAATCATAATCTCCTGTCAATATGCACATCTTCATAGTATGTCCATATTATGTACACAGTTTCATGAAATTCTGTTGTGTGGTTTGAGAGAAGTTGCGATGACAAAAGGTTGCAGTAGTATATTGGGCAAATAAGTTCAAAGGGGCGTAACACCTGAAAAAAAAAATTGAATCGTAATTTCCTGTCGATATGCACATCTACGTAGTGTGTCCTTATTATCTGAAAAGGTTTCATGAAATTCTGTTGTGTGGTTTGAGAGGAGTTGCGATGACAAAAGGTTGCAGTAGTATATTGGGCAAATAAGTTCAAAGGGGCGTAACTCCTGAAAAAAAAATTGAATCGTAATTTCCTGTCGATATGCACATCTACGTAGTATGTCCTTATTATCTGAAAAGGTTTCATGAAATTCTGTTGTGTGGTTTGAGAGGAGTTGCGATGACAAAAGGTTGCAGTAGTATATTGGGCAAATAAGTTCAAAGGGGCGTAACTCCTGGAAAAAAAATTGAATCGTAATTTTCTGTCGATATGCACAACTACATAGTATGTCCTTATTATCTAAAAAGGTTTTGTGAAATTCTGTTGTGTGGTTTGAGAGGAGTTGCGATGACAAGAAACAGGACTGACGGACGGACTGACGGACGGACGGACGGACGGGTCAAAAACATTATACCCTCCGCAACTCGTTGCGTGGAGTATAATAAAACTCAATACTTTATTCACAATATTTATATTTAATTTGTAAATTCTTAAGTCTTTAGTAGTAAAGTTTATAATCTAACTCATCACATGAAAGTTATCAAAGACCTTGCTTTGCTACTAAGTCCTAGCACTGTCAAAATTTAAGTAAAATTTTGAATTATTATTACAATGCACTTGATAGATGAATTAATGGAAGTGAAGATGAAAAAAATAATTTTCAAAATATTTATATTTTAAGTGTTTTCAGATAAAAAATAATTAAAAGTAATATTCTAATATGCATTTGCATTCAATTTGTTATATATTTATTTTTTTACGAAAAAAAACCCATAAATTTAAGGAATATATTGTGAAAAGGTGATAAAAAAGGGGAAGTAACTCAAACATTTTTGAAATACACAAATTATTTATGACATAAAGCAAAGGTTGTTGGTGTTAATTAACAATGTGTTTGACACCAAAGCTGTCAGGTGAAGCCCTGCACCTAATGGGTCACTTAATTTGACAGTTGACAGAGCTAGCTGAACTTCGTGTTCATGGAAGAATTACGAATTTTAGTTTGACAGTATTTCAAAGTCAGATAAATGCCGAGATTTTCGCGATAAAAACGGCAGGGCGCCCGAGAAACGCCAACGGCTTTCTGCAAGACAAGCTGGGTCGTTTCTGATTTTCTCCATGTTGTCCGGCATTTAAATAACTTAGAAAATTATCACATCAATGATAGGCCAACGATCGACATCGTCACATAGCCAGAAATTAGTCTAATTAATATTCATAATATGTAAATGAGAATTGTACCACGTGATAATAGTTTGAACTGGACTGGCTTGATATCATTAAAATCTTTAAAACACAGATATTATAAGTTGCCCGTCACAGAGTCCTTGTTTATAATCACTCTGATATTTCCGTAAAGTTGTCAGGCGGTCAAAATCAAAACAATAAACGCAAATTTAGTGAATTTTTCGTGTTTTCGTGAGTTTATTCTTCTTGAAATAGGGGCATTTTAACTTTACGTGGGAACCTAAAGTTCAACGACTACACATACAAGGTTTGGACTTGCTTATTCTCTGGACATTTAAGTTTCAAGTTTCATCCCGGCAACCTGTTTTTGTAATGACCTTGTTAGCCAATTTTCAACACGAAGTTTGCAAATTTGACGTTTCAGCCATTTTAGCCGGTATTTTATACTGCAATGTTAAAAGCCTCTCGCTTCGATTTTTAAAATAGCGCAGGAACCTTGATTTTTGCAACGACAGTCATTATGTTTCGTTTAAATGGTGTATATTGTTGTGTATATTTATTTTCTGTCCCGGCAACCTGTCTATCACTTAAATTAAAGTTAAAACAGACATTTTTTCAAAATTCCCTATCATTTCAATATAATTTCCATGACCCGTACTCGATTTCTTTAGTATAATATTCAAATAAGCAAAGTGGCGTTGATTTCTGGATATAACGTTGGTTTCTCAACTTATGTAAACTGTAAACAAGTCATTACCACGTGGTCTTTAAGTTATTGTACTGAACAGTCCGACCCTAGAAAATATCGTCCTAGATATTGCGGCCACTAGTTCATTCACATGCACCCTGTGCCAATTAAATTAGAATTGTTTTTTTTCTTATATTTAAAAACTGCCACTAATAAATACTTTTATGCGACACCCTTGATTTATTTTTATAATACCGTTACTGAGACGGATCAATTTCTGGCCGATATAATATGGGGCGAGATTGTACTTGATAAAAACGTCTGCAAAATGTGATTACGCTGATATGGAGATGAAAATGGAAAATCCGATGCAGACGTTTTCAGATAAGTTCATTAAGAATTTAATTTATTAAAACATGTGTTTATAATGATTATAAAATATAATTCATTGAGGAACTAAGATTTTTTCATGGTTTTTTATTTGAGCAAATCAACATCAGAAAGTCTGAAAGCATAAACTGAAAATATATTTATTCTTAACATAACAATGATTAATATTGTTGTCACTTAACAGGCATAACTAGTAGATATGTTAAAAATTAATTGAGTTGTGTGAATGGTTATTTGGTGAAAATAATAAGTCGCTAGTGTTAAATTATTATCTTCAGGGGATAAAAAAGGGGGAGAGTAATTAATTTGATTCCAAATGGCTTCCGGTATACTGTATAAACATGCAATAATATTTCTATTGAAGTTTTTGCTACAAAACGTCTTGAGCAATTGATTCTTTGTGGATTTTTTTTGATACTTTTAGGGGATTTAATGATTTAATGGAGCTGCCAATTTTGATAGTAAACAGATTGCATGCAGATTCCAGTTACCTTTACTCAGCAATACTAGTTGGAAGTATGGAGACAGCAAATTTAATTGCAAAAAGGAGGAGAACTTTACATGTATCCTTTATATCTGACACACAATATTAATATTTACAATACTGTATTACTAAATATTATAATATTTGAAACTGAACAGCGAGCATCATTAAGCCATGGTGAACAATCATCAATGCATATCTAAATACAATTAAGACAATGAAATGCTTGAATTTCCACTTGTATTTTTAATATTTGTATCCATCTGATGAGTTAAGCCTTTTTCGACTGATTTTAATAGTTCGTTCTTATGTTATACTGTTACACCACTGTCCCAGGTTAGGGGGAGGGTTGGGATCCCGCTTACATGTTTGGCATTCTGTATGTATGTGCCTGTCCAAAGTTCGGAGCCTGTAATTCAGTGGTTGTCGTTTGTTTATGTGTTACATACTTGTTTTTCCTTCATTTTTTGTAAACAAATTAGGCTGTTAGTTTTCTTGTTTGAATTATTTTACATTGTCATTTCGGGAACTTTTATAGCTGACTATTCGGTATGGGCTTTGCTCATTGTTGAAGGCCGTACAGTGACCTATAGTTGTTAATTTCTGTGTCCTTTAGTCTTGTGGAGAGTTGTCTCATTTTTTATATTGAAGGTATAAGTGAACATAGGGGGTGGTGGGTGGGTACCATTTTAATTGGTAATTTAACAATATAAGCAGCCATTGAAAATGGCCAACAAGTTTGCTAGTAGTACTAGTATCTAATTTTGCTAGTAGTTTAAGGATCTGACATTAAAATGAATACAAGTCAATTTGTTTTAATGGGAACTTGACAGCCATTGACTTAAGCTATTAAACATGGCCAATACAAATACTCATTACTTATTACAATACATCTTGCTGTAATAAATTAATTAGTCAATGTAATTCATACGCAATGTTTATATAGTGACAGATTTGATACAACAAAGGCAATCATCTACCTTATAAAGAGGAATATTGATTAGGCACTCAAACCACATCTTCCTATATCTATTTAACTAATAAAAGAAAGTATTTGCAAGAGAACAAATTTGTGCATTAAAATAGATTTTACTCAAATTTTGTAATTCCTTATAGAATACCTGCAAGACATTATTGGTCCTGAACTAAGGACATTCTCATGATATTCACAGGATATACCAGGATTATCGCAGGGACAATTTAATGCAAGCAAATCTGTAAATCCTGACATCAGGATAATTTCCTGAGATCAGGACTTGGTGAATCCTGAGCACAGGATTATCACAGGATTCTTTACTATGATATTTATGGTCTGAATGGTGTCTGGATGTCCCTGGAATATCCTTGTTCCAATACCGTCCCATGTTTAACCCTATCTCAGGATAAGGACAGTGTATCCCAAACTCTGTCTGTCCGACAAAATGTCAGGCAAAAAGTCATTCGGTCAAACAGAAATTTCATAATTTTTAGTTGAATATATAGAAGAAAAATGTATAATTTCTTTTTCGGTCCGACAAACCCTAATACAGTTTGGCACAGACTGTAAGGATATCTCAAGATTGCCCTGGGATTTTTCCAAAGATTATTCTGAGATATCCTGGGGATATCTTGTGATATCCTGACCAATTTTCGCAAGGGCCGGGCGGGACAGTGTAACCAATACTTTTATTTTTACATTTTCCATCAAATGATGTATACACATTTATTTGCATGCCCCCTCTTTCCATCAACTAGATATATGAGCTGGTGATAGAAACAGGATGTGCCAATCTGTTTTCTATTTATCTTTGTGGACAGGATGTGATAACAGTACACAGAGTTTGAGGCCAAATGAGGGGAGCACATGTTTTTATGCATTTTTCTGCAATTACTATAACTTATAACATAAAGATAAACTACAAACAATAAATCAATATTTTTTATATAATAAATAGCAATTATTCAAGATTTAGATAATTAACAGTATTTATTAGGGGCACATTTCAAAGGAATCAGATTGTCACAACACCCTACACAACCTCAACAAATCAACAAATTCAAATTTGAATTTTCATGAACATGCAGACAAGAAGCAAAGATGTCTTTTATCATTAACAATATATGAATTTTACAATGGATGTAGATCAAAAAGTTCTTATTAATTCTATTGACATTGAATAGTGAAGATGTATTCTTCTGATGACGTATGCCTCTTGGATTTAGGAAGATTAGTGTGTACACATATTTTGGATTATATCTTTTGGTAAGTACAATGTATTAGAGTTTCCACCATTTTGAATATATGTGCATGCTCTTTTAGTTCAAAGTTAAGTGACATTTAAAATGTTTTATTACCTTTTAAGAGTCAAGAAAAAAATAGAGCATAGATTTATAAAATTATTAATAAAGAAGATGTGGTATGATTGCCAATGAGACAACTATCCACAAGAGACCAAATGACACAAAAAATGTGCATATATACATATCATAAAATTGTGTACGACAGGAGTCATATTTTGTATCATTATAAAACATTATTTGTTTAATAAAATAGTACTTCTAATAAAATAATTTTGCTATAAAATTAGAGATCTGTGAGATGACTGACAATAATGTTCCATCAGTTTTCCATCAGATTTGCAAAAAAAAAAAAACATAAATTATCCATCAGATGGCAAAAATACCATCGATTATCCATCACATGGCAAAAATACCATCAATTATCCATCAGATGGAAATTATGCCATCAGTTTTCCATCATCATGAACACAAATCCATCAAACAATTTCCATCAACCATTTTCCAGCATTCATGGAAAGTTGATGGAAAGTTGTTCCAATACTCCATCAACATGATGGAATTTGATGGCATTTGTTCCATCACAAAATTCCATCATGTTTGATGGAAAATCTAGGGAAGGGAATTTCCACATCAATTTTACAAATAATTGATAAGAAGCTACTTCCGGTTTACTCGAAGTTACTATTGGCATCCAATCAACTTTCTTCAAACTGATTCAATCAATATATAGTTTCTATATACTTTGTCTGAAATAAGGGAGATAATTTGCTACATCCGGTTCAGAAAATGTCACTTCCAGTCTCATATGATAGCGTTATTCACACTGATTCCAGATTCCAAAAATATATGATTTCTATATACATTTTCAAGGTCATATGTCACCCAACATTTTGTTAAAAACCCTATGGCTGTATCATGTACCAAGTTGAAATTATAATCAATTAACCTTAAATTAAAACATTTCAGGGGCAACAACTCCCATAAAATGTCATTGGATTGTTTCAGACTAAATGTATCATATCTCATTCACAATAAACCAAACAATTTGCACTTATTCTTTTATATATATCTTCAATAGTGTCAGAGAAGATCATAAAAGAAGAAAAAAAAAATCAAAATTTAGAACATGTCCTTGACCTCAAATTCATTTTTGTGAACCAAGGACCTCAAATAAAATCCCTTGGATCTCTATCACTTTTCATTCATGTGATACATAAATATATCACTTGTTTCAAATACAGAAGGGAGTCTTCGTATTGCTTCATATTCGACAAAACATCCTGAGGATAGAACGAGCAATTTGGAAAATAAATTTGTCGATTTCTTTAACGGTTACAGAGGAGATGCAACCACAAGAAAAACAGTGTTTGGTGAGATAACTCTTACAAAAAAAAGTATTCGGTTAAGCGGGGTCATCTTCAAAGGCGCTTAAACTGTACGATATCATATACCAAACATTTAAGCAACATCTTGCGAAACAAAATTTACACGCAAAAAAAAAAAAGTGGCGGAAGAAAAAAAAAAAATAATAATAATTAAAAGCCAATTGTTCAGAGAACAATTGAAGGTCTTTCCACATCAATTTTCTAAATAACTGATAGGAAGCTACTTCCGGTTTACTCAAAGTTACTTTTGGCTTCCAATCATAGGTTTTTTCATAATGATTCAATAAATATATGGTTTCTATATACTTTTGCCAACTTCTGGTTAAGAAAATGTAACTTCTGGTCTCAAATGATAGCTGTATTTCCACTGATTCCAAAAATATATGGTTTTTATGTACTTGTGCCTGTAAAAAGGGAGATAATTGACTATTTGAGGTTTAGAAAATGTCACTTCCGGTCTCAAATGAGAGCTTTATTCACACCAATTCCAACAATATATAGTTTGTATATACTTATGCCTGTAATGAGGAAATAATTTGCTGCTTCCGGTTTGAAATGATAGGCTTATGTGGCCCGAGACCACAATTAATTCCTCCATCAGTTCTTTATAACGTTTTGTCGCATTGAGAAAAATTTCCCTATTTTTTTTGTCTAATTTTTTGCGTGTGTAATGTACAGTACAAGTCCAAAAATGTATCCAATTTTCAGAAAAATTGCATATATACATCATACAAATTTGGCCAATACACATCCATACCCCTATAGGCAAGTCAAGAGATGTTCCGAAAAGTGTAAATATTACCTTTTTGCACCTGGCCTAATCACTCTTTCCATATCAAAATCAGTTAAAATAAAACACCCAAAAGTTTATTTCAGCTCTCTTCTTTAATTTCCACCCCAGAAAAACTTAGAAATGTATGAGAAAGGGAAAGAGAAAAAAGTGAATATTTTATTTAAATATATTATTAATCATGGTTGAAATCGCAGGGCAGTGATTGCATTGCAATAACATCGTATTTGGTAGCTATGTACATTGTTTATATCTCCTGCGCCTCTATATCATAACGTTGTTCAAATTGACCAATCAGGATGCAGCATAGGTACCGTTGATATGTCTGGCATTTCATGTCAACCAATCAAGAACTAGTATTCTAATTCCCGGGTTATTAATTGGCCAACCAGATTTAAGTAAATTATCATCGTCTGGCATCATCTGCAGTTTAAGCATTCAAAATAATAACTTGCAACAGCAAACACCTTGTTTAAACTAAGGCTAAAGATTTTTATTCTCATACTTATTAAGATTAACAATCGAAAGTGGACGTTCTATACAGTACGATGGAAATCTTACATTTACAGTACTATGTGACGAATTTACGATACTAACGAAAGAGTGATTTCATCTGTGGAAAAACTTCTTGATAGGAATACGGTGATAAATCTGAGGACTTCAAGCTAACTTGCGTGGTACAGCATAATTGTCACCGATGAAACAGTGCAGAAATTCGCAGAATCGTATCGGATGTGCGAACGAAAACTTTTAAAGTTGATGAGAATTAAGCTGGACTGCTCTAGCCATCGCAAGGGATAATATCATATTAGCGTAAACTTCGGAAGCTGACCGGAAAATCATGTTTTGGTGCATCAACCAATGAATGAAAATATTAACTTTGCTGTGATATCGTGCAATCAGTTAGCAAGATGACTTTGGAAGGTTCAAGCTCCAAAACCATGACAGACACGGAACGAGTTTTAACTTGGGCAGATGCAAAAAAGCTTAGCGAGGCCACGGCAAATGCAGTAATAAGCCTAGGATTCGACTCCATGGAAGCATTGGCGCTTTTAGAAGGTGAAGATCTTCAGAAGACCAAAATACCGATTGGACAGCAGAAGCTTCTCCTGAAGAGCATTAGGCAGTCATTCAAAACAGAAACTGAGAACGCGCCAAAAAGCAGTAATGGTGGACTTCCGGCATGTCCGACTATAGAAGATGCGTGCGCACCGGAAGTGACAGTCATTCAAGATGGCGGAAACAATAACAAAAACAATCATACATCCGGATTGACAGATACGTGTGTTGGTAATGTTTTGAACCAATTGCAGCAGCAGCAATCAGCAGCAGGTGTCATTAATCAAGGTAGTGCTTGTTTTAATAACATTCAGTCCTGGCAGGACCCACAAATATTTATTAAATCATTAGGCAATAACAAGAGTAACTCTAATTATTTAGACATTGTTGATTTCGTCATGTTATCAGGGGTTAACAATGGTGATAACGATGGACGGATTGTATCCGAATCGGGTTCAGGTTAATTTTAAAATCTGGACCTGCCAAACCTAAGCTAGAGTCGTTAAATGTAAGCCAATGGTCAATGGCAAACTTGGCAATTTTATATAAGTTATTAGAAGAGGGTCATCTAGCCCAGAATAACATACTGGACTACTTATCATATGCCACTTGTACATACCAATTGTTTCTTTCTCATGATGTAACATCAGTTTTCTTTTGTGATAGAGAGTATCGCAGGTTGCAATATTTACATAAGTTCAGATGGGGAACTGATGTACCACATATTCAAACTGTGTTTTTGAAATCAAAGGGTAGAAATTCTAACAAGTTTTCCAAACCTCCAGTGTCTACCTCTAAGGGTTTTAAACCATTTTCTTCTCACACAGCTGGTGGGAAAGAAATATGTAAAAATTCAACTCCAGGCTAGGTTGTTCACTTAGTGGGTGCAAATTTGAACATGTGTGTAATGTCCCAGGCTGTGGACAAAGACACTCTGGTTCTGGGCATCAGTCTAGCTTTCCATAAAACGGATAGGCCCAGTAAAACCTCTGCGTGACCTTCACCTTGATGCTTGGGTTACTGAACTAATAAAATGACTTTGACAAAGAGTACTTGCTTCAAAGTATAGAATCTGGGTTTGACATTGTGACCTCAGCAGCTAATGAGTTACCATCAGGAATAGTTGGTAAAAACCACCCATCCGCTTCACCTAACAACCCCCTTTACGAAAAAGCTCATTTGCAAATTCTAAATGAAATAGAATGTGGCAACTATGTTTTTGCTGAAAAAACTCCCCGCATAATAAGTCCTTTAGCAGTTATACCTAAACCAGATGGGGGAGTCCGTATTATTCATGACTGTAGTAGACCAGAGGTGTCTGCAGTAAACTCCTTCGTTGGGGAAATAGAAAAACAAAGATTTCAAACTTTAGATGAAGCATCAAAATTAGTTACTCCTAACTGTTACATGGCTAAAGTAGATTTGAAAACGGCTTATAGATCTGTGAACCTTAGCTCACAAAGTCAAGAAGTAACTGGTTTAAAATGGACCTTCCCTGATGGAACAGAATATACTTTTTATGATACAAAGCTCCCATTTGGATCAAAGTTGGCACCCCATATATTTCATAAGCTATCCGAGGCTGTCAGTCGTATGATGTCACGCAGAGGTTTTACTATCATGGCATACTTAGATGATTTTTTATTTGTGAAACAACAAAGCAGCGTTGCATTCAAGCATTTAATATTTTGCTCGCCCTTCTTCGCAAGTTGGGATTTATGATAAATTGGTCAAAAGTGGTTGACCCCACCACTAAATTGACTTTCTTAGGCATAGAAATTGACTCTGCTGCAATGGAGTTAAGGCTCCCAGGGGAAAAGCTTTCCCTACTTAAGCATGAATTGGCAGAATTTAGCAAGCGAAAAGAGCATCAAAAAAGCAATTGCAATCTATAACAGGCAAACTTAATTGGGCATCAGCAGTGGTTCATGGCGGGAGAGTATTCCTTCGCAGAATTATTGACGCGATTACCCCCTTTAAAGCATGATTGACATAAGGCAATCCTCCATGGCGAAATATGGCATGATATTGAATAGTGGGAAAAATTCTTAGAAGCTTTTAATGGAAAGTCCCTCATTTTAGAAAAGATCCCCTTGTCATCATTATACACGGATGCATGTAGGAGGGGGGAGCGGGTTTCTTTGGATGTGACTGGTTTTATGCGAATTGGGAAAATGATTTCACTGTAGCGAAAAATCTCCATATCAATGAGCTTGAGGCCCTTACAGTAGTCTTGGCAGCGCAAAGATGGGGGAAAGATTGGGAAAATAAAAGAGTTGTTGTATTCTCAGATAATATGACCACTGTTGCATGCTTGAATAAGTGCACTTCACGCAGCAAAATTTTTCATATAACAGCCATCCATGTTCACCACTATAGACTTAAATGAAAGTTTGTGATATAACTTTTTCTTTGATGCAGGGATTCCAAGTGCAAGACAGGTGCAGGAGTTGGGCAGCTTGCTTAGTAGCCTTTTTTACTCATTCCTATGGTCCCAATTAGCAAAGACAATTTGGCCAGATATATTATTTTTCTAACACAAAGGCTTTGTAATAACCTTATTCAGAAAATCAAACCTTTTGTCACACTATCTTTACAGGAATTTAATCCTGATCGGCATTTGAATAGGGCATCGGTTAAGTTTTCGAAGGAGGGGGCAACTTTAACACTCAGGAAAACAAAGACCATACAAAATAGGGAAAGAGCTCTAGAAGTACCTTTACCTATAATCCCAGGTTCCCCCTTCTGTCCCTGTCAAGCTTTGAAACTATCGTTTGATATATGCCCCTCCTCTCATAATTTGGTGTCAGCTTTTATGTTTTCCGCTAAGTCCAAGTAAATGCCGCTTCCATATAATGGGTTTTTAGCCAGATTAAAACAGTCTTTAAAATCTCTGGGATATGACAGTTCGAAGTACTCCGGGCACAGTTTTCGTAGAGGGGGGCAACATTTGCATTAGAATGTGGCGTCCCTTCTGAAATTATTGTCACAGGGGGATTGGAAGAGTGATGCATAAAAAAATTATTTAGATCCTTCTTTCACTCACCGACAGACTGTTATGAATGTCTTTGCAAAAGCACTTCCCAAAATGGTATAAAATGGTTTTCTAATAGTAAAATTTTTTCAATATCATTGTAATCTTATTTTTTAATTTTCTATGTACAAATATATATATATACTATTCCCTACCACTATATACAGGTTTGGATTTCTATTTTGGAGAACCACAGTTTTTATTACACAGCATTTATCTTTTGTATTCATGCATTACTTACATTTTGTATTTGCCTTAATTCATTTAGCTATGTTCAATTATTGTATAATTGAAATAATTACATGCATACTTGTGGTTAGTTTTCCCAAACCTGTCTTTGTTTGAAATATAACCAACACTGCCTTATGTTCTATTTGGCCGCTGAATCCTTCGAGTGTATCCAAACTTGATTTGGGACAGTATATAAGTCATACCATATCAAGCGTTGGCAGGGAGGCTGAAAAGAGTGTTTAGCACCATTGGCAAAGGGGGGAAGGGTGGGTCCCTATTTTCATAACATAAGATTAATGTGGATATTTTATTTAAATATATTATTAATCATGGTTGAAATCGCAGGGCAGTGATTGCATTGCAATAACATCGTATTTGGTAGCTAAGTACATTGTTTATATCTCCTCCGCCTCTAAATCATAACGTTGTTCAAATTGACCAATCAGGATGCAGCATAGGTACCGTTGATATGTCTGGCATTTCATGTCAACCAATCAAGAACTAGTATTCATATTTCCCGGGTTATTAATTGGCCAATCAGATTTAAGTAAATTATTATCGTCTGGTATCATCTGCAGTTTTAGCATTCAAAATAATAACTTGCAGCAGCAAACACCTTGTTTTAACCTACGGCTTAAGATTTTTACTCCCACCCTCCCTACCCTCATTCATGTATATATGTAATGAAAATCAGTTCATGAACTGTCTTTAAGTTCAAAATTTGCTGAAATGCACCTCTTAGGCCCGAGACCACAATTAATTCCTCTATCAGTTCTTTATAACGTTTTGTCGCATTAAAAAAAATTTCCCTATTTTTTTGGTCTAATTTTTTGTGTGTGTAATGTACAGTACAAGTCCAAAAATGTATATAATTTTCAGAAAAATTGCATATATATATCATACAAATTTGGCCAATACACATCCATACCCCTATAGGCAAGTCAAGAGATATTCCGAAAAGTGTAAATATTACCTTTTTGCACCTGGCCTAATCACTCTTTCCATATCAAAATCAGTTAAAATAAAACACCCAAAAGTTTATTTCAGCTCTCTTCTTTCATTTCCACCACAGAAAAACTTAGAAATGTATGAGAAAGGGAAAGAAAAAATAAATAAAAATACACTATAATTAAAGGGAACTATATTCGTGGACAACGAAAAGCGGGATCATTAATTGTGGTCTTGGGCATATTAGGGGTAAAAAAACTTGACCAATTCCAATAAAACTTGGCATGATTTAAGCTTAGTGTATTATGAGACAGTTTACAAAGTTTCAAAGCCATATGATATATATTATAGAAAATGTGGCATTTTTTATATCTCAACTTTGGTTGCTGAATTGTGACGTTGAAATAGAACTATTTCAACTTTCAAATTTTGGCTTCAAAAATCCCCAAATAACAACAAATTGCACTTTTTAATGTCTCAATGTATAAGATATTACCTATTTAAAGTAATAGATAGCATACTAAATGTATCAGACTTATAAAAAATTGACCAAAAGTTAATTTCATATGAGCCTGTGCCAAAAAATAGAGGTTTTAAAATGAAGCGAGGCCTTATATGAAATGTAATATATTCCACTTACAACAATTTTCTGAAGTTGTTAAGTTAAAACAAAACCTTCTACATATCATAAATGTTATTTTCGTGTAAATATAAGTTTCAAATAGCATAACACATGAGTATGACATGGTCTTAACACTACAAAAGTCCAAAAGTCTGAAAAGACCAATTTTTGTCTTGATTTGCATGAACAATTACTCAACATTCTCCAAATGTATGACTTGTGTCTTAATTTTACTTGACAAATTCTCATTTATATTAAATTTGTATGAAATTTACTCGACATTTTGAATATGGTCTTAAAAAATTTCTTGACAAATTCTTGACATTTGAATACTGTCTTGAAATTTCTCGACAGATTCTCGACATTCTTATTTTTTCTCAGTATGGCTTGACATATTCTGAACATTTTGAATTGTGTCTTAAATTTACTTGACAATTCTGAGTTTTACAAATCATGACCTGAATATACATGATATAACTTTATCTTTATTTCTCTTTATATAATATACTGTTGTTTCAGTTACACTTGTTACAACAAAAACAAAAGTTGGGCATGTTAAATAATGGTCCATCATCCAAGCATCCATAGGATGTGATGGATGATGGACATTCTGTAAGGAAGCCGAAGGCTTCGCGGGTTAAAGATGAATATCTTATTCTACAGGCTAGTAACGACCTTGTTTTACAGTTGAGTGATTTTAAATCATAGTCACCTGTACAAATCCACTCATGCGAGCATATATAAACCCGTGCACACCTGTATTCTGTCTCATTTTAAAGTATCACGAAAAAGGATGAGAGAGAAAAACTCATTTAATTGTATATAATATGGGTGGGCCATAAATCAAGGGCGGGTCTTTAACCCGCGAAGCCTTCGGCTTCCTTACAGAATGTCCATCATCCATCACATCCTATGGATGCTTGGATGATGGACCATTCTATTACAGAAGCCTACAGCTTCTTGGTTAAAGATGAATCTTTAAAGCAAAGAAAATCAATTAAATGAGATAAAAATGGCCACAAAATAAAAGATTTGAAACATCCACATTTAATGCTGTCATAAAATATTTCAATAATACAAAATTTTCTATAATTGTCTTTATCATAATCATGAAAATTAATGAAAGTTCATCTTTCCATCAACATAATCAAATTATTCACATTTCCATCATGACACAGAGTCCATAAAGGTCATTCATATATCCAACACAACACAAATCCAGAAAAATCGACAGCTCTGGTCAATCCACAATGTTACCGGTTTCTGTAAATAATGGAACTCCTGTAAAATATTATTTAGGTTGTCATTAAACAGACAAAACAGCATTGATAAATTTCTTTTCACATGTCTTAACACCTCCTTTAGCTTCAACCTCTCTTAGATAAAATTTCTTAAATGCTTTTGCAGATTTCCAATTTGCTGTTTTCATAATTGTATCTAGAGTGATACCAGCACTAAAAGCTGCAGATGTAGAGGCACCTCTGAAAGAATGCGCCTGAAATTTTGTAACATCAATACCAGATGAAGTCAAGACAATTTTTAACCATCTAGCTAAAGTTGAGGTTGATATTTTACGCCATGTTCTAAAAGATACCAGGAGATAATCATCCTTGCGCAATTTTTTGGTAGCCTTCAAATAATATTTTAATGTGTATACTGGACAAAGTTCTTTTTTCTTGTATGCATCCAGAGTTATGTTCTGGTTAATTCTACCAATTCTGTCTGTTTTTTTGTAAACAGTTCATAGTAAAAACGACAGTTTTACTAGATGTATCCATGTAATTCAAATTCAATTTTGTCAATGTTTGAGCTCTTTGAGCAGTAGTTAAAGCTAATAAAGTTGCAATTTTTAAAGTTAACATCTTGAGACTTAAACTTTCCAGTGGAAATAAAGTTTCTAAATAACGAACAACTTTACCAACATCCCATGTGATGGAATATTTAGGCAAAGGTGGTCTTGCATTAAAAATTCCTTTCATAAATCTGGAAATGAGATTACTATTGATTACTGTATTACAGCCAATTGATGCCAGAGTCTGGCCAATAGAACATTTATTCATATTAATGCAACTATAAGATTTGCCATCATCATAGAGTCTAGCGAGAAAATTTAATACTTGTACTTCATTTGGTGAAGTGGTATTGACTTTTTGTGTATTACACCAAAGATACCATTTCCGCCAACTATATTCATATTGTCGCGAGGTAGAGACTCTCCATGACTGAGTGATGATGTTTCTAGCTGGTTTTGAAATTCCCTTCTTTTGGAGGGAATGCCTGATACTACACAAGCGACTAGGAATAACTTTCTCATGTTTAGCGGATGCTTTTGATTGTTGTGTACAAGTCTTAAAAGATCTCGACAAAAAGGGAGAATAACAGGATAGTCGACCAAACAATTCAATAACCTTGGAAACCAAGGTTGGGACGGCCATGTTGGAACTATCATTAAAACCATTCTCACCTGTTCCTCTTCTATCTTGCTCAAAATTCTTGCTGTGATACTGAAAGGAGGAAAAACATATGGTAAATAATTCTTCCAAGAGAAAGAAAAGGCATCAGAAGCCATAGCCTCTGGATCTGGAAACCATGAGACATATCTACTTAACTGTTTATTAAGTCTAGAAGCAAATAAATCAATATTTGGTTGAAAGAAATGCCCACAAATATTTCTAAATATATTTTCTTTCAACTTCCATTCAGAAGAGTCACTAAAATTTCTTGACAACTGATCAGGAGAAATATTATCTTTCCCTGCAATATGGACGTCTGTAATAAAATTGTTTCTATCAGCAGCCCAGAACCATATTTCTCTTACTACTTCCAACAGTGCTACAACACTACCTCCCATGTTATTTATATATTGAACTGCTGTAGAACTATCAGATTTAATACAAATATGAAAATTTGAAATGTTTTTTCCTAATGAAAAAAGTGCATATTTTATAGCTAAAAGTTCTAATATACTAATGCGTGAAATGCTTTCAGGTTTCATCCATCTTCCTTGAGTCTTACTTTTTCCATAAACGGCTCCCCATCCAATTTTAGAAGCATCAGTTTCAATATACTCAGTAGGAGTACCAAAGCTTATACTTTTTCCTTCATTCCTAGCTACATTTTTAATCCACCATAAAATTTCATTTCTTGAATTTTCAGAGAGACTCATGATACCATCATAATTGTCATTGTTATTGCTCAGAGCTAAAGTTTTCTCAATATCTAAATATCTATGAAAAATTGGTGCTAATAAAACTGCACATGAAGCTGAAGTAAATAAACCTATTAAAGAACTTACTTCCCTGATAACAGGATTGTATAAACTATAGATTTTGTTTGCACTTTTCAAAATCTTTTGTATTTTTTCTTCTGTCAGAAACACTTTAAATTGCACAGAATCAATCAAATATCCTAGAAAAATTATTCTCTATGTTGGAATGAAGACTGATTTTTCTTTATTTACTAAGAACCCTAGAGGGTGTAACAGATTTCTCAACATGACTTTATTTTCATAGCAAATGTTCTCAGAGGGACTATGTAATAATGAATCATCTATGTAGAAAAAAGACCCTACTCCTTGGTTTCTTATATGAGAAAATACTACTTTCATAAGTTTTGTAAAAATTCTAGGTGCACTTGCTAACCCAAAACAAAGACAAGTAAATTAATAAATCTGATCTTTCCAAACAAATTTCAAATATTTTCTACATTTTTTGTTCATTGAAATTGAAACATATGCATCGCATAAATCAATTGATGTAAAGTAATCATTATTCTATTATTCAACAAAACAGACTGTAAATTTTCCTGTTTGAAATGAAAATATTTCACATATTGATTCAGACCTTTCCAATTTATTACAGGCCTATATTTTCCATTCTTCTTCTGAACAAGAAAAATATTTGATTTAAATTCATCTTTCTCGTGTTTTGAAATTTGTATTGCACTTTTTGACAATAAGATTTGAATTTCATTATCAATTAGTTCTGTTTCAGTTTTGTCAAACTTCATAAATTTTGGCATAAAAAACTGAACCGGTTTATTTTCAAATTCAATTTCATAACCGTTTTGAACTAGACTAAGAATCCAAGGATCGTATGATATTTTTTCCCAATTTTGTAAACCAAAACGAATAGACCCAGCTATAAAAGTGCAAGATAGGTTATTTACCTCTAATATCTCCTGCCTCTTTGGTTTCTGTACCCAGCTCTCCCTCTGTAGCGGGAGTTTCTCATGCCTTTTTGGCCATAATTACTGTTTTGATATCTTCCTCGGCCCCTGTTTATACCTGGGGGCAACCATAGCTGCAACCCCCTTGCCTCCAGTTTTTTGAAGTAGCTGTATTTACAACTCCCTTCATCTTCTGGGTATCATTAATATCTTTCACTTTTTTGGACACATCATCTACGAACAAATATTCCGTAACGTCTAAATGTCTTGTGCACAGTTGATGGTACTTCTGATCCATTTTATTTTTCAGTGTCATGCGTCTAACATATGATATTTCAAAAAATGCTGCACATTGACTCTCATTTTAGCCACCGTTTTTACTGCATCTGGTTTAGTCAGTGCCTCTGCAGTACGCATAACTGGTACAATGCCAAAACCCAGGATCCATTGTATGGTTTGAAAAGACAAATCATCACTTCTGGCTTGGCGATTCAATAGATGCCAAATCTCGGGATTAACCTTTGGAGGTGCCAATGACTTGCTATTTGAAGGAACTTTATAATCCTTTGCTATTTCTGTAATAACAGACTTACGATTTGTCACAGCGTTTATAAGAGCAGCGATACTCTTATGTGTTTCATCACCAAACTTGTCATCATCCTCAAAAATTTTCGGTATAGCATAAGCGAACTCTTTCTCGCTGTTTTCCTCTAACTCAACCTCATCATCTGCATTGTTATTGTTGCCAAAAATGTCATATTGACTGAAATCAATTTCACCTTCGTCTTCTACTTCCGGTGCAGCCGGGTGTTCCAGTGCACTCGCTTCAAACCTCTCGGCATTACTATTTTGCAATTGACTATCTAATAAAAGTTCTAGTTAAGAATAAATTCTTCTGAACTCATCTTCTCTTTCTTTATCTTTATCTGAAGAGGTTGCATTATTTCCCCGTTTTACGGGAGCTTTACCTTTCTTATTCTTGCCGGGTCCCTTACCCGGGCCTCTTTCATTGTTTTGTTGACCTGCGCTAGTTTTCTTTAATTTCTTAACAGTTTCTGGGGGAACCACGACCGACATTAGTTGTCTCTTTTTGGGTGGTGAAATGTGGACCGACTAAGCCACTGCAGAGAACCGAGAAAAACTAGCTTCGTCACCTGACGCTAAGATGGACATAATGTCCGCCGCTACTTGGCTGTCTTGTGAAAGACCCGAGTCGGAGTCTTTAGTATTAGACTTATTATAGACACGATTCGTGTCTGCTGATTCAGCAATTTTATTTTACTTGTGCGTCGTTCTAGCCTTAGAATAAAATGAGGCAGAATACAGGTGTGCACGGGTTTATATATGCACGCATGAGTGGATTTGTACAGGTGACTATGATTTAAAATCACTCAACTGTAAAACAAGGCCGTTACTAGCCTGTAGAATAAGATATTCATCTTTAACCAAGAAGCTGTAGGCTTCTGTAATAGAATTGAAAATTTGGGTATATAAATATTTTTATAAATACAAATATATATATATTATGGCTATGAAATTTAAAGTATTAACGATACAAATGTGGGTATGTTGATAAAAATCAATTCAAATGTGGGTTTGTAAATAATTACAAATCTTGATTCCTAAATCTTATAAATAATTGCTAAATGATTAAAACCAATCATACTGTAGATATATTTCATTCTACATGCATAATCTTCAATGTTAATAGGGTAAATCAACAATTATTGTACCAAAATGTGCTTTTTATAAATAGCAAAGTATTATTGTATCCTAATTTTTGTATAGATGTCATCTGTTGCAATATATATTAAGTATTACACGACAGGATGTTCCCCATACAATTAAGGTATTCCAAATAAGTTATACACACCCCAGGGTACACGCGACTGTCATATGGAAAATTACTGCTTTACCTGTAATCAGCCATGGAACTTATCAGTTGACTGACCATGCCACTATAATTTAAAAAGTTTGTTGATAGCTGAAAATGAAAATCATCATTTTAATTAAAAAATTTGAATTAAAATGGATTTTCTTCATCAAAAATTATGAAGTGAAATAATTTAACATAAAAACAAATTGGATAATTTCCCAAAGATTAAAAGAAAACTATTATCTACTCCAGGAATAATAGAAAACTGTATTTATAAAGGGTCCCATCAATGATTTCTTTAGAAATCATTGGTCTTATGAAATGGATCTCAAACAGACACGCATAATTAAGATCTAAACATTTTTTTTGTTCTATGATTTCTTGAGAAAATAATCAGGAGGGAAGTATAAAAAATATGTTAGTTTTGATAAAAAAAATTATGAAATTCAACACTCAATTTTGAATAAAAAATGTTTTTGGTTGTTCTAAAAAAAATGAATAAGTTTTTGAATCAAGATGGGAACAAAAGTTCTCCCCCCCACCCCTATTTTAGCCGGTAAACGGACAGAAAGTCACAGGACAAAAAGTCACAGGACATAAAGTCACAAATCTGATAGGACAAAAAGGTCACAGGACAAAAAGTCACAAATAATTTGTTGACAATTGTTTGAATATGTAAGAAAAAGATCTTGAAATATTTTCTTTTTATTACACATATTCATTTTTAAGTTTAGAAAATTGTCCATAAGCCTTGATAAATCAAAATTTATTAAATTTTAATCACGCAAAAGATATATTTCTTGGCACAATGAAGCCATTTAAGTACCAAGCCACTTTGACATTTTGTTTTAATAACAATAACTCAATCATTATTGATATTTATTGAATACATTTTAGTTACAAATTTGCTTTATATATAAAAAAGTGTTTTCTTGTTCAAAGAAAAATAATCTCAAACTGAATTGTGACTTTTTGTCCTGTGACTTTTTGTCTGTGACTTTTTGTCCTGTGACTTTCTGTCCTACATTCATTTTAGCCACACACACACACACAAGATGAATGGTGGGGTTCAAAAGAGACACATGGTCACATTTTAAAACTGCATCAAGTCACCCATTTTAGTAAAGCAAATTTGACTGGCAGTTTTTTGACCGGCAAAAATCTCAAATGCTGTTTGTCAGTAACTTCGACATATATTTCAAGTGAAAACAATGTAATTAAATGTTTAATAAAAAATAAATCAAAATTAAACTACATGGGGGGTCATTCGGGGTTTTCAACATAGGTGCACCCAAAGGGTATCTTACTATACAAATCCTTGATTCTTCCAAGTTTAGTTTAGCGATAATAAAATGAGTATATAACAGCAAAAGAAAGTGTTTAAACAGTGCAGAATGTGTCTATACACAATTCAAATGAAATTTATACTGTTGAGATAGTGTCAAGACATCTTTAAGACCGTCAAGAATGTGACGAGATATATTCAGACAGCTTTAAGACTGTCAAGAATGTGTCAAGACATATTCAGACATTATTAAGATTGTCAAGAATATGTCATGACAGACATTATTAAGAATGTCAAGAATATGTCAAGACTGATCGAGACAAATTTAAGACAGTCAAGATTTGGTCGAGACTAATCAAGACTCTTATCAGATGATACAGAAAGTGTTGAGAAATATTTAGACAATTTTAATACTGTCAAGACACTTGTCAAGAAAAATCAAGAACCTTATTAGACACAATTCATAATATGTTAAGAATTTTTAAAAATAATTCAGACAAAGAAAGAAAGTCCAGTAAAAATTCATGCAAATTCAGACAAAAATTGGTCTTTTCAGACTTTTTGACTTTTTTAGTGTAAGCAATGTCAAGCTTAAAAAAACAAGTTGTCAATTTAGGCCGTTCCCCATATTTCCATATTAAATTGCATATAAATGATATGGGAGATGGAAATATGCTTCTTTTTGCTCAAATCCTTGCTGAGATATGATCAAATATGAAGCCTGGATGTAAAAAGACTGTTGCTTTCAACTATATATGTAGACAGTATGGTCTGATGCAAATTTTATTCACTTTACTGTTTAAAACCTGCATGAAATTTCAGCCTCAAAAGGCCAATATTTTAACCACCAGCCATTCAACAGAAGAAAATAAAGTTAGTCTGTGAAACAGACAAGGTTAAACAACCAGTAATAAGTGCTTTTGATATAGATTCAGTGCAATCTGTTTACAGGAATACAATTTTTAAGTGCATAGAACTTCACATTTCACTTCCTTCGTACGAACCGTTAGACTTAGACTATTAAAACAGCACATTTTGCACTCTTTTTATGTTTTTATCTACTTTTCTTTGTGTTCAGAGTTCACGTTCACAAATGAGTGAAACCACTGAAATAAATACTACAAACACAAATAGATATCAGAAAAAACCTGTCAGAAAAAAAGTAAAGATGCTGCTTTTGCAAAAATATTGAAAAAAGTGAAAAAGCTACATTTTGGGCATATAAGCTGAGAAGTGACTTTTTTTACAAAATTTCTATCAAATAAAAGTGGAAATCATTTCTTTTCATATAGTTTGACAAATTAATACCAATAGATCATTCAGAGAAGTTGTCAAAGTAAAAATTCAAAATTTGCTGAAATGCACCTCTTAGGCCCGAGACCACAATTAATTCCTCTATCAGTTCTTTATAACGTTTTGTCGCATTAAAAAAAAATTCCCTATTCTTTTTTGTCTAATTTTGTGTGTGTGTAATGTACAGTACAAGTCCAAAAATGTATCCAATTTTCAGAAAAATTGCATATATACATCATACAAATTTGGCCAATACACATCCATACCCCTATAGGCAAGTCAAGAGATGTTCCGAAAAGTGTAAATATTACCTTTTTGCACCTGGCCTAATCACTCTTTCCATATCAAAATCAGTTAAAATAAAACATCCAAAAGTTTATTTCAGCTCTCTTCTTTCATTTCCACCCCAGAAAAACTTAGAAATGTATGAGAAAGGGAAAGAAAAAAAATAAAGAAAAAATACACTATAATTAAAGGGAACTATATTGGTGGACAACGAAAAGCGGGATCATTAATTGTGGTCTTGGGCATATTAGGGGTAAAAAAACTTGACCAATTCCAATAAAACTTGGCATGATTTAAGCTTAGTGTATTATGAGACAGTTTACAAAGTTTCAAAGCCATATGATATATATTATAGAAAATGTGGCACTTTTATATCTCAACTTTAGTTGCTGAATTGTGACGTTGAAATAGAACTATTTCAACTTTCAAATTTTGGCTTCAAAAATCCCCAAAAAACAACAAATTGCACTTTTTAATGTCTCAATGTATAAGATATTACCTATTTAAAGTAATAGATAGCATACTAAATGTATAAGACTTATAAAAAATTGACCAAAAGTTAATTTTATATGAGCCTGTGCCAAAAAATAGAGGTTTTAAAATGAAGCGAGGCCTTATATGAAATGTAATATTTTCCACTTACAACAATATTCTGAAGTTGTTAAGTTAAAACAAAACCTTCAACATATTATAAATGTTCTTTTCATGTAAATATAAGTTTCAAATAGCATAACACATGAGTATGACATGGTCTTAAGCAATGTCAAGCTTAAAAAAACAGCTGCGCCATGAGCGCATGATACGCCCGTCGTCTTGTGTGTGAATTTTTATGCAATAATCATAAATAGTTTCTGACATACGGCCTGACATGCGAAAACCCCCTGTTTTTTTACAAAAAACTCAATATCTCTAAAATGAAATTTTGAACCAAAACCAAAAAGTATACAGATCTGTAGATTAATATAACTAAGAAGTGTGTAAAATTTTAAGCAATTCTTTGTGTTCAGAGTTCACGTTCACAAATGAGTAAAACAACTGAAATAAATACCACAAACACAAATAGATATCAGAAAAAACCTGTCAGAAAAAAAAGTAAAGATGCGGCTTTTGCAAAAATATTGAAAAAAGTGAAAAAGCTACATTTTGGGCATATAAGCTGAGAAGTGACTTTTTTTTACAAAATTTCTATCAAATAAAAGTGGAAATCATTTCTTTTCATATAGTTTGACAAATTAATACCAATAGATCATTCAGAGAAGTAAAAATTCTAAATTTGCTGAAATGCACCTCTTAGGCCCGAGACCACAATTAATTCCTCTATCAATTCTTTATAACGTTTTGTCGCATTAAAAAAAATTTCCCTATTTTTTTTTGTCTAATTTTTTGTGTGTGTAATGTACAGTACAAGTCCAAAAATGTATCCAATTTTCAGAAAAATTGCATATATACATCATACAAATTTGGCCAATACACATCCATACCCCTATAGGCAAGTCAAGAGATGTTCCGAAAAGTGTAAATATTACCTTTTTGCACCTGGCCTAATCACTCTTTCTATATCAAAATCAGTTCAAATAAAACATCCAAAAAGTTTATTTCAGCTCTCTTCTTTCATTTCCACCCCAGAAAAACTTAGAAATGTATGAGAAAGGGAAAGAAAAAAAAATAAAGAAAAAATACACTATAATTAAAGGGAACTATATTCGTGGACAACGCGGGATCATTAATTGTGGTCTTGGGCCATATATGCCCATTTAAAAAATATATGGTTTCTAGGTACTTTTTCAGAAAATAAGTGCAAACATTACTACTTCCTGTTCACTCAAAGTCACTTCCGGTTGATATTTTACAAGGTCATATGTCACCCAACATTTTGCAAAAGACCTTATGGCTTTATCATGTACCAATCTGAAGAAATAATCAATTTACCGTAAATTAAAACATTTCAGGGGCAATAACTCCTTTAAGATGTCATTGGATTGTTTCAGACCAAATGTATCATAGCTTCATCACAATAAAGCAAAACATTTTGAACATGACCTTGACCTTTGACCTTGACCTCATTTTCTAAGTTAGGACCCAAGGACCTCAAATAAAAAGAATCTAGGTTTATACGACTTACGGTTTATGAGTTACAAAAACATAACGACAAATTTATTTGGTAAAGGTAGATAACTCCTATAAGATTTCACCACATCGCTTCGACCCAAATTAGCCAAAAATTCCTGAGGATGTAACGAACAAATATGAAAAAGAATTTTGTCGTTATCTTTTTTTGGTTACGGAGGAGATACAATAACGAGAAAAACAGTGTGTGGGGAGATAATTCCTACAAAAAAAAGTATTCGATTAAACAGGGTCAATTACAAAAGTGCATCAACTGTGTGATATCATATACCAAAAACGTAGCGACATCTTGGGAAACAAAAATTACACGCAAGAAATAAAAGTGGTTGAAGAAGAAGAAGAAAAAAAAAGAAAATAATAATCAAAACAAAGACAATAGGTCTTTCCACAGAAAAGAGGAAAGACCTAATAATCAGAACAAAATCAATAGGTCTTTCCACAGAAAAAGTCGAAAGACCTAAATAAGTATACAGGATGTAAGAAGGATAATGTCAACTTCTTTTCATTTCTCTTAAAATGCGTAAGAAGCTTCTGTATGAAATCTGCCTCATAAAATTAAGGGAACATTTGGTTCTCAAAGACATGTCGAGTGTCTGCATCTTTGGTTGAATAACCAAAGAGACATTAAACACGTCTATGATTTTTCAGGATTTCCTCTTTTTTAAGTGGGAGTAAATGTTTGGTATGCAAGTAAATTGAAACGGGTAATTCCTGTATCCGTAGTGATTTACAAATATAAACAATATTGCAAGGGGTTTCGTCGGCAATAGCTGGGCAATAAACACCAAAGGAATTAGACCGTCGTTGGGTATATGAAAAACCCCAAAACACATAAAATCTGAAATAGAGGTAAAGAAAACGGTCTTGCAAATGGCTGCCTGTTCTGTATGTTACGCTTTAAATCGACACAATAAAAAAATGGTTACGTTTTCATTAAAGATCTGCCATCCAGTTAATATATGTATATGCAAAATATTTACACCTTTTCCAGTTTGGTTTCATTGACATGTTCAAGAATATTGGACATTTCCAAGCGAGATAACCCAAGTTGTTTTTGAACTGGTTTTCGAATACATGTTACTAATTAGGTGATCAGTAGATAAGGAACGGTTACTCGTCGTATTTTCCCGTTATACATCACCCCGATAACAAAAATCAGCGGTAATTACAAATCTCCCTTACTCGTTAATAAACACGACAAACAATGGCAAGTGACATGGTAATAAGAGAGAAAAAGAGAAAAGATTACAAATTGATGAATCAGGGTGAAAAGATTATGACAGTGAAAGGAAAGTGAAAAAAGAGACCAGTGTTGCCATTATCTTATGAAGTAGAGAGAACTGTAGCAAAGAAAGAATGTCCGAATTAACTTTATTTTCGTTACTTATTTTCAAAATTGAGTAAAAACGTTTTTATATCAATATTTAGAAAGCCTGATTGGTAATTCATAATTAGGAAAAAAGATTTTATTTCTTCTGTGAAAAAGTTATTGTTAAACATAATGTTCTGCATTGCGTTATGTTATCCTGCTTTTGTGCGATTTAAAAAAAAAACATTTATTAAAGCACAAATTACACCCATAAGAGGGCCAAAGGCATGACAATTACATGTAATAACAACAATATAATGATGACATTAAAATTTACATAAAAATAAAAATAAACCAAAACATTAAACACAACAAATGACATCAAGTGCCCCCTGTCCTCAGTTCCATAGACTGTTTAATAAAGGAGCCTAAAGATTTCACTTGCTGACTAGTGGTTGGATTTAGTATATATTTCATTTTATTATCAGAAAAATCTTTGTATTGAGTTTTAAATCATTAAAAAGACATGTCTTAAATCATCATTTATTTTACATATTAAAAGAAATGGGATTCATCATCCAGAACTTTGCACTTATTACAAAGTCTTTGAGGGCGTGGAAAATGTTTATATCTTCCAGTTTCAATAGCGAGGAATGATCACTTATTCTAAATTTGCATATAAGTTTTCTTGTATCAAGATTAGGGTATGTCAAATAAAATTCTTGTTTATATTCAGTTTTATATGCTTAAACAAAAGAAGTTTGCTATTTTGGTCGAGAGATGATATTTTATTGTCATATATTTCTTTATATCTTTGCTGAACTTCATTTTTATAGAATTTTTTACTGAAATTCTTACAGTCTCCGTTTTTGTTTTTAGTTACATCTTTGGGTTTACTAATATTATTATCGGACCTAATATGATTTACATATGAGTACCATGAGTATATACCTTGATCATGAAGTGATTTAGAAAGAGTGTAACACTCTTTAAGTAAATCAGATGAGTTTTCACTCAAAAGTCGGTCTTCATATAAAAGTGACTGTGTGGCAATGAAACAAAAAAGGGTAAATCTTCCTAATTCAGATCTAGAGGCAATATTACTAGCACATTTCTTAACTCCAAGTGTAAATTTGCAAAACTTATTGTGAATTTTAATGTAAATTCATTTATTTGGTTTCTTTTTTTTTTACATTTAATTGTTTATTTCATTTGACAGCACCCACACTTGATATTGACATATAATATTTTTAATTTAATTGTGCTAAATAGTCTTCCAAAGTTGACGGGTTTGCGAAAAGAATAAATCATAAACATATGAGGACTATACTGAGCATTGGTTCGATCGACCCAGTGGCTAGCTTTTATTTTTAATTTAAAAAAAATGGTCTACACTGTATGGGACTAACATTTCATTTATATTACGTCCAAGGTCTAAAAAAATAAAACATTATCATTGTTATTTATTAGAATAGTCAGCGGTGGCAAGTGTGTTTATCTATGACTGTGGCTTCTGATCACACTTAATAACAGGAAACTATTATCATAAAGTCAGTGTCGTTTTTATCATATGTCAATAAACCGTTGAGTTTCGTTATATATCTTAAAACAAGTAAACGTAATTATGTAATGTTGTAGGTTAACAAATTTTAAAGTTATAAACTGGTGTCATTTTCAAGTTTAATGTTTTATTTCCGGAATTCTTTATTAATATTTTGTACTGCAAAAGAAAAGTTTATCACAACTTATTGAAAATTCGACTTAAATCTTCCAATTTTTACTGACGCTTGAAAATAAGTTCATGTACATATTTATTTTGGTTCCGTATTTCATGCATACATGTACATAATGTAAAGGTGGGGATTCTTTAACATCACATAAGCAAATAGGATAGAGGCGTGTGATGGAAGACGTGTTAATTTTGCTTTTTTAACATTTTAGATTGTTGAAGTAAAATCTTGTTAATAAAGTTTACCGATTTGATACGGATCGCGTGCCGTGTCAACTAATACCAAGAGAAATTAACTATTTCAATTATTAAGAATAAATATGAAAATTCAGTTATAGTCAATAGTTAGAGTGTTATAGGCTTCATCACGACTATACGCAATTAACATTTTAACATAGACACGAATCTTACGAAAACGCTATACATCGAAATCTACAGGACATGTATTATTTCATTTTATAAATAAAATGAACATTTTTGTATATGAAGTATATAAAGTTCATCCGGTTTTTATACGTCCGTTTACGAGACGTATAATGTACACCGTTGTCCGTCCGTCGTCACATGTCGGACTATAACTCAAAAACGCTTTAATCAATTTGCATGAAACTTTGGTGAATTGTTTATATCTATTGACGTGAGCTCCCTTTCGATTTTTATAAATTTCAGATTTTTTTGCTTTTCCGAATTATGGGGTTTTATTCATTAAAAAAGGGGGATTTTCCAGTTTTCAGACAGTAACTCAAAAATGCTAAACTTTGATGAATTGTTTATATCTATTGACGTAAGCTCCCTTTCGATTTTTATAAATTTTAGATTTTACGTTTTCGAGTTATGGGATTTTATTCATAAAAAGGGGGGGATTTTCCAGTTTTCGGACATTAAATCAATAGTGCTTTGAGCAGTTTTCATGAAACTTTGGTGACTGTTTTATACCTCCATCTTGTTATACCTTCTTTGTAGAACCGAACTTTATTGTAGACTGATTGATTTGTTTTCGTTTTGAAATGTATGAAACATACCGTATTGTCAGCTATAAAATGCCCCGACATGAAAATTGTGAAACAACTTAGTCTCACATACGCATGGTGCATAGACCCCCTCGCTCCTTTTTTGTCGGTTTTTTTTAATTGTTAATGTTTTTTTTTAATATTTTTACTTATTTTCAATTTTTTAATATGTTCTTGCTCTTCGATCCATATGATATTACAATAACAATAGTTTATATATGCTAGCTGCCCCACTATTCATATTTTCACTGAATACGAATAAAGGGGCAGTATATATAAACAACTGTTATTATTAATATCCTATTGATAAGAACAAGAACACATTAAATAAGTGTAAATATGTTATAATATTAAAGAAATTTAAACACCAATAAGAGAAAAAAGGGGGGTAGCAGGACAAGAAGACACCAATTTCCAAACTTCTCACTAAGGTAATATAACCAATGTTAAGATTTAGCACCCTGGGGTTTATCGCTAATTAAGGTGGTACCTAACACTACAGGGAGATAACTCTGTAAAAATCAGCTAAACGTTTTAATCACGTTGTTTTGTTAAGGAAATATTAAGCTTCTCAATGATCAAAATTAGTGTTTGTCAAACTGCTATATAACCAACGAAATTTTTCTGATAAAGTGGTTGGTTCAAATTTTTTGAAATTTTTATATTTTTGTTAAAGGGTCAAAGTAAACATTTTGTCAAAATTTTATGAAAATTAAACGAGCCAAATTAATATTAGTCAAGGTGTTGGGTACCACCTTAAATAAAGTTGTTCACATAACCATATGGAGGTATTAAATTAACAGTAACTACAACAATGTGTTAGCACTTATTTGTAACAATACTGTAACGTTTATGGGTCACTTTATTTGGTTCATTTATTTATTTCATTATTAGTATTTTTAATTATTTTCCCAGAAAGATTTATTATTATTTTATTACTTTCTGATTTTTTTTTTCATTCATTAAATTTTAGTGACGTAACGAACCTCGCATTAGCCTTCAAAATATTTTTTCTTTCTCAACCAATCAGAGAGCTCAATTGAGTTCCCGGGGAAAATTAGCTCGTGCAGTGATTGTCTTCTGGTAATCATTCCCAGCTCAGATTCTCAGGTGTGTAGACGTAAGTTAAATTATGAGGGAATTTTCAACCATGTGCGCGAATTTTTTGGAAGTGGTCTCGGTGAGGAATCTCGCGCTATTTTATATGCTATAACTAGTGTACTGAAGAAAATGTGTATTACAGTATTTTTAGGTAAGAAGCCCCCCCCTCCTATTTATGTATGTAATGATGGTACTATTTATTTGGGGAAATTGGTTAACATTAGTATTACTTATAGTTCCGTAACTCTTTCTCCCGAGACCGGCCATGTAATTATTTTTGTCGGGACTTCCTGTTTTTGCACGTACGTGCCCGTCCGGGCTCGTTATCCCGAGGAACTATAAGTATGACGTCACTCACCGGGTTCAGGGCAGTTTACACTTAGGATTTGAAATGAGCAGACGCTCATACTTTGGCTTGCGAATATGGAACCTTTATTTATACAACAAGTAGACTAACTGCCACCGTATTTTAGTATATATTATATTGTAATAATATTCAACCATATATATGTCTTTTAAAATAAACATCTTTATGTTTACCGTAGTTTTACGTAGTTTGTCCAATATCCCAGAACTTGGGTAGACAACGGGAAAACGAAGCGAGTGGAAACTCCACTCCCGTTACATGTATATATTTTGATTGACTAAAACTGGCTAGTTTTTGATCGGGGTTTGCATTGGATATTTAACGGAAACTTAGAATATTTACGCATTGAGGCGTAATTTATTTAGAAAGCGGTTCGCTGGTTAAATGAGTTAACTTATGAGTTGAGTTTTTGTATAGTTCTTAGTACAAGGACATCATTCGTAAATATAAATCAATATGCAGACATCTTATACGTTCAGGTATTTCACATCCAATATTTTATGGTAATATTCTTTACAAAGCACAAAAATGTCGGCATTCACTTCAAAAGCTAACCAAACCTTTAAACAGACTTATTCGGAAAGGATATAGTTACGATACTGTTGTCAAGTCATTAAGGATTGCATATTTTGGTATTAATATTGATTCACTCATAGGGTCTTGCATCGAAAATAAACACATGTACTCTAAAACCAGTTGTTGGCATGATACGGGTTATGTTCTCATATATTTTATGATGGTATGATACTAAACCCCTAACGGGAGGGATTGTACTTGATTTTCATATGATGAAGACATAATCTTTCAATCAGTTTAATTGAGGTCTGGAGCTGGCATGTCAGTAACTGCTAGTAGTCCTTTGTTCATTTATGTATCATTGTCATTTTGCTTAGTTTCTTTTGTTACCTATTCTGACATCGGACTCGGACTTCTTTTAAACTGAGTTTTACTGTGCGTATTGCTATGTGTTTCTTTATTCTACATTGGCTAGAGGTATAGGGGGAGGGTTGAGATCTCACAAAACATGTTTAGCCCCGCCGCATTTTAGCGCCTGTCCCAAGTCAGGAGCCTCTGGCCTTTGTTAGTCTAGTATGTTTTTTTAATTTTAGTTCATTTATTATGTTTTGGAGTTTATTGTGACGTCCATTTTCACTGAACTAGCACACAATTTTACTTAGGGGCCAGCTGAGGACCACCTCCGGGTGCGGGATTTTCTCGCTGCATTGAAGACCCATTGGTGGCCTTCGGCTGTTGTCTGCTCTTTAGTCGGGTTGTTGTCTCTTTGACATATTCCCCATTTCCATTCTCAATTTTACTTTGTTGTCAGTTTGCGAATAACGAGATTCGATTAACTGTTCAGCTATTCAGTTGTTAAGGTTAAAGTTATTTATAGATTGCTGGTTAAAGAAAGTAAAAGTTCGGGGTCAATATTTGTTGACATTCACGTGCGTGTCTCAAATCTATGACTTGAACTTAAAGTCGGTAAATTTAAGTATTGAAGCGCTAACTAGCGAGTTCTAAATGCAAACCCCGAGCAGAACGGCAGAGTGAGTCGTTAGAGAGAAATTACAGATACTAAAACAATATATTTCTTGATCTAGGAAACTATTATAGACTGCAGAATTAGACCATTGACTCACCAAAACTGTAACAAATTAAATGTGCAGCTGATTTATATACGTGTTGTTTAATAAATGTTGTACTTTACTGAATTATTTTATTACAGAGAAACGCCTTGTCCCTTGCCTGAATTGGTCTTTTGATTAAAAATTAATCCCGGTTACTTCCCTTTGTATTGGTATCAACCTAGGTCTCGACCCCTTTCGATGAGCCTGCGTTTCAGTGTTTCCTGATTACAGACCGTTCGTGAGAAAGCATATACAGGACAGAACGCGTCTTATTTTGTTTTAACTTCCCTTCAGTAGTTTATTTTCTTGTTAATTGTATATTTGGTATACTGGTGGAAATAGAGAACTAGTTTTCAAAAAGTCTGATGACTTATCTTTACATTTGTGGTGCCGTGCTTGAAACGTCCAAAATTGTTAGGTCGGGCTAGTTACTGTTGGTCCGTCGGTCTGTCACCCCTTTATTCATTGTTTATCCCCAGGCTTATTTAAAATGTTTTACTTTTACTCTAGCACATTCAACTAGAAATGTCCTATTTTCGGTGCAAAATATAGTTAGCATGCATTTTGTGTCCGGGGATACATGGACACGTATGTATGGCTTCATCATATATAAACAGTGTTATATCTATATATAAACATTAAATAAATAGTGGACAAAAGTGGATACAGTAACCCAGTGCTATTTCTTATATAAAACTTAGGATACAGGCGGACACAGCTGGACACAACGTAATTTCTATATAAAACCTATAGAAACTAGTGGCTACAGACGGACACAGGTGGACACAGTGCAACTCCTATAAAAAATTATAACAAGAGTGCACACGCTGAAATGTCTCGCCTTCTTTACTAACCATTGAGATTATGTTGATAGTCCTAAATGAAAGCTTTACTACAACTATTACATAAACTTAACATGATCCAAGAAAATGAAGTCAAGGTCATATAAACAAAACGAGAAATACATGTACACCTTACAATCATTCAATACACTAAATATAGTTGACCTATTGCTTATAGTTTCTAAGAAACAGACTTAACCAAGAAAACTAAACATTGACCAATGAGTCGTGAAAATGAGGTCAAGGTCAGATGAACCATGCCAGGCAGACATAAACAGCTTACAATCCTTCCATACAACAAACATAGTTGACCAATTGCTTATAGTTTAAGAAAAACAGACCGAAACACATAAACTTAACACTGAGCAATGAACCGTGAAAATGAGGTCAAGGTCAAATAAAACCTGTGAGACTGACATGTACATCATAAAATATTTCCATACACCAAATATAGTTGACTTATTGCATATAGTATTAGAAAAAAGACAAAAACTCAAAAACTTAACTTTGACCACTGAACCATGAAAATGAGGTCAAAGTCAGATGACACCTGCCAATTGGATATGTACACCTTACAATCATTCCATACACCAAATACAGTAGACCTATTGCATAAAGTATAAGAAAAACCGACCAAAACACAAAAACTTAACTATAACCACTGAACCATGAAAATGAGGTCAAGGTCAGATGACACCTGCCAGTTGGACATGTACACCTTACAATCCTTCTATACACCAAATATACTAGACCTATTGCTTATAGTATCTGAGATATGGACTTGACCACCAAAACTTAACCTTGTTCACTGATCCATGAAATGAGTTCGAGGTCAAGTGAAAACTGTCTGACGGGCATGAGGACCTTGCAAGGTACACACATACCAAATATAGTTATCCTATTACTCATAACAAGAGAGAAATTAACATTACAAAAAATCTCAACTTTTTTTTCAAGTAGTCACTTAACCATGAAAATAAGGTCAAGGACAATGGACATGTGACAGACGGAAACTTCGTAACATAAGGCATCTATATACAAAGTATGAAGCATCCAGGTCTTGCACCTACTAAAATATAAAGCTTTTTTAAGAAGTTAGCTAACGACGCCGCCGCCGCCGGATCACTATCCCTATGTCGAGCTATCTGTGACAAAAGTCCCAGGGTCGACAATATAACAAGAGTGCACACGCTGAAATGTCTCGCCTTCTTTACTAACCATTGAGATTATGTTGATAGTCCTCAATGAAAGCTTTACTACAACTATTACATAAACTTAACATGATCCAAGAAAATGAAGTCAAGGTCATATAAACAAAACGAGAAATACATGTACACCTTACAATCATTCAATACACTAAATATAGTTGACCTATTGCTTATAGTTTCTAAGAAACAGACTTAACCAAGAAAACTAAACATTGACCAATGAGTCGTGAAAATGAGGTCAAGGTCAGATGAACCATGCCAGGCAGACATAAACAGCTTACAATCCTTCCATACAACAAATATAGTTGACCAATTGCTTATAGTTTAAGAAAAACAGACCGAAACACATGAACTTAACACTGAGCAATGAACCGTGAAAATGAGGTTAAGGTCAAATAAAACCTGTGAGACTGACATGTACATCATAAAATATTTCCATACACCAAATATAGTGGACTTATTGCATATAGTATTAGAAAAAAGACAAAAACTCAAAAACTTAACTTTGACCACTGAACCATGAAAATGAGGTCAAAGTCAGATGACACCTGTCAGTTGGATATGTACACCTTACAATCATTCCATACACCAAATACAGTAGACCTATTGCATAAAGTATAAGAAAAACGGACCAAAACACAAAACTTAACTATAACCACTGAACCATGAAAATGAGGTCAAGGTCAAATGACACCTGCCAGTTGGACATGTACACCTTACAATCCTTCTATACACCAAATATACTAGACCTATTGCTTATAGTATCTGAGATATGGACTTGACCACCAAAATTTAACCTTGTTCACTGATCCATGAAATGAGGTCGAGGTCAAGTGAAAACTGTCTGACGGGCATGAGGACCTTGCAAGGTACACACATACCAAATATAGTTATCCTATTACTCATAATAAGAGAGAAATTAACATTACAAAAAATCTCAACTTTTTTTTCAAGTAGTCACTGAACCATGAAATTAAGGTCAAGGACAATGGATATGTGACAGACGGAAACTTCGTAACAAAAGGCATCTATATACAAAGTATGAAGCATCCAGGTCTTGCACCTACTAAAATATAAAGCTTTTAAGAAGTTAGCTAACGCCGCCGCCGCCGCCGGATCACTATCCCTATGTCGAGCTTTCTGCGACAAAAGTCGCAGGCTCGACAAAAAACGGGGGAAACAGGCGGACACAGCTGGACACAGCGATGTTTCTATATGAAACTTTAGGATATAGGGGATACAGGCGGACACAAGTGAACACTGGCAACGTTATTTCTATATAAAACCTAAAGAAACAGGTGGCTACAGGCGGAAACAGCTGGACACAGTGCTATTTCTATATAAAAATTTAAGAAACAGGGGGCTACAGGCGGACACGAGTGGACACAACGTAATTTCTTTATAAAACTTATAGAATCTGCTGGCTACAGGCGAACACAGCTGGACACAGTGCTATTTCTATATAAAACTTTAAGAAACAGGGGGCTACAGGCGGACACAAGTGCACACAATGTAATTGCTATATAAAACTTATAGAAACTGCTGGCTACAGGCGGACACAGCTGGACACATTGCTATTTCTTTATAAAAATTTAAGAAACAGGGGCTACAGGCGGACACAAGTGGACACAACGTAATTTCTATATAAAACTTATAGAAAATGCTGGCTACAGGCGGACACAGCTGGACACAGTGATATTTCTATATAAAACTTTAAGAAACAGGGGGCTACAGGTGGACACAAGTGCACACAATGTAATTTCTATATAAAACTTATAGAAACTGCTGGCTACAGGCGGACACAGCTGGACACAGTGATATTTCTGTATAAAACTTTAAGAAACAGGGGGCTACAGGCGGACACAAGTGGACACAACGTAATTTGTATATAAAACTTATTGAATCTGCTGGCTACAGGCGGACACAGCTGGACACAGTGCTATTTCTATATAAAAATTTAAGAAACAGGGAGTTACAGGCGGACACAAGTGGACACAACGTAATTTCTATATAAAACTTATGGAATCTGCTGGCTACAGACGGACACAGCTGGACACAGTGATATTCCTATATAAAACTTTAAGAAACAGGGGGCTACAGGCGGACACAAGTGGACACAACGTAATTTCTATAAAAAACTTATAGAAACTGGTGGCTACAGGTGTACACAGCTTGACACAGTGCTATTTCTATATAAACATTTAAGAAACAGGGGCTACAGGCGGACACAAGTAGACACAACGTAATTTGTATATAAAACTTATAGAATCTGCTGGCTACAGGCGGACACAGCTGGACACAGTGCAATTTCTATATAAAACTTTAAGAAACAGGGGGCTACAGGCGGACACAAGTGGACACAACGTAATTTCTATATAAAACTTATAAAATCTGCTGGCTACAGGCGGACACAGCTTGACACACTGCAGGGGCGGATCCAGCCATTTTAAAAGGGGGTTCTAAACCAAGGATAAAGGGGTTCTAACTATATGTCCCCATTCAAATGCAATGATCGTTCAAAAAAGGGCTGGTTTCAACCCCGGAACCTACCCCCTTCTGGATCCGCCACTGAAAGTGTGTGCAATTTCTATATAAAACTTTAAGAAACAGGGGGCTACAGGCGGACACAAGTGGACACAACGTAATTTCTATATAAAACTTATAGAAACTGGTGGCTACAGGTGGACACAGCTGGACACAGTGCTATTTCTATATAAACATTTAAGAAACAGGAGGCTACAGGCGGACACAAGTGGACACAACGTAATTTCTATATAAAACTTATAGAAACTGCTGGCTACAGGCGGACACTCCTGGACACAGTGATATTTCTATATAAAAATTACAGAAACAGGGGGCTACAGGCGGACACAAGTGGACACAATGTAATTTTTATATAAAACTGATAGATTCTGCTGGCTACAGGCGGACACAGCTGGACACAGTGCTATTTCTATATAAAAATTAAATAAACAGGGGCTACAGGCGGACACAAGTGGACACAACGTAATTTGTATATAAACCTTATGGAATCTGCTGGCTACAGGCGGACACAGCTGGACACAGTGATATTTCTATATAAAAATTCAAGAAACAGGGGGCTACAGGCGGACACAAGTGGACACAACGTAATTTCTATATAAAACTTATAGAAACTGGTGGCTACAGGTGGACACAGCTGGACACAGTGCTATTTCTATATAAACATTTAAGAAACAGGAGGCTACAGGCGGACACAAGTGGACACAACGTAATTTCTATATAAAACTTTAAGAATCTGCTGGCTACAGGAGGACACAGCTGGACACAGTGCAATTTCTATATAAAACTTTAAGAAACAGGGGGCTACAGGCGGACACGAGTGGACACAACGTAATTTCTTTATAAAACTTATAGAATCTGCTGGCTACAGGCGAACACAGCTGGACACAGTGCTATTTCTATATAAAACTTTAAGAAACAGGGGGCTACAGGCGGACACAAGTGCACACAATGTAATTGCTATATAAAACTTATAGAAACTGCTGGCTACAGGCAGACACAGCTGGACACATTGCTATTTCTTTATAAAAATTAAAGAAACAGGGGCTACAGGCGGACACAAGTGGACACAACGTAATTTCTATATAAAACTTATAGAAAATGCTGGCTACAGGCGAACACAGCTGGACACAGTGATATTTCTATATAAAACTTTAAGAAACAGGGGGCTACAGGCGGACACAAATGGACACAACGTAATTTCTATATAACACTTATAGAATCTGCTGGCTACAGGCGGACACAGCTGGACACAGTGCTATTTCTATATAAAAATTAAAGAAACAGGGGGCTACAGGCGGACACAAGTGGACACAACATAATTTGTATATAAAACTTATGGAATCTGCTGGCTACAGGCGGACACAGCTGGACACAGTGATATTTCTATATAAAAATTCAAGAAACGGGGCTACAGGCGGACACAAATGGACACAACGTAATTTCTATATAAAACTTATAGAATCTGCTGGCTACAGGCGGACACAGCTGGACACAGTGCTATTTCTATATAAAAATTTAAGAAACAGGGGGCTACAGGCGGACACAAGTGGACACAACGTAATTTCTATATAAAACTTTTAGAAACTGCAGGCTACAGGCGGACACAATGTAATTTCTATATAAAACTTATAGAAACTGCTGGCTACAGGCGGACACAGCTGGACACAGTGTTATTTCTATATAAGAAACAGGGGGCTACAGGCGGACACATTGTCAAGTGGACACAACGTAATTTGTATATAAAACTTATAGAATCTGCTGGCTACAGGCGGACACAATGTAATTTCTATATAAAACTTATAGAAACTGCTGGCTACAGGCGGACACAGCTGGACACAGTGATATTTCTATATAAAACTTTAAGAAACAGGGGGCTACAGGTGGACACAAGTGGACACAATGTAATTTCTATATAAAACTTATAGAAACTGCTGGCTACAGGCGGACACAGCTGGACACAGTGATATTTCTGTATAAAACTTTAAGAAACAGGGGGCTACAGGCGGACACAAGTGGACACAACGTAATTTGTATATAAAACTTATTGAATCTGCTGGCTACAGGCGGACACAGCTGGACACAGTGCTATTTCTATATAAAAATTTAAGAAACAGGGAGCTACAGGCGGACACAAGTGGACACAACGTAATTTCTATATAAAACTTATGGAATCTGCTGGCTACAGACGGACACAGCTGGACACAGTGATATTCCTATATAAAACTTTAAGAAACAGGGGGCTACAGGCGGACACAAGTGGACACAACGTAATTTCTATAAAAAACTTATAGAAACTGGTGGCTACAGGTGGACACAGCTTGACACAGTGCTATTTCTATATAAACATTTAAGAAACAGGGGGCTACAGGCGGACACAAGTAGACACAACGTAATTTGTATATAAAACTTATAGAATCTGCTGGCTACAGGCGGACACAGCTGGACACAGTGCAATTTCTATATAAAACTTTAAGAAACAGGGGGCTACAGGCGGACACAAGTGGACACAACGTAATTTCTATATAAAACTTATAAAATCTGCTGGCTACAGGCGGACACAGCTTGACACACTGCAGGGGCGGATCCAGCCATTTTAAAAAGGGGGGGGGGGTTCCCAACCAAGGATAAAGGGGGGTTCTAACTATATGTCCCCATTCAAATGCAATGATCGTTCAAAAAAAAGGGGCTGGTTTCAACCCCGAAGCTACCCCCCCCTTCTGGATCCGCCACTGAAAGTGTGTGCAATTTCTATATAAAACTTTAAGAAACAGGGGGCTACAGGCGGACACAAGTGGACACAACGTAATTTCTATATAAAACTTATAGAAACTGGTGGCTACAGGTGGACACAGCTGGACACAGTGCTATTTCTATATAAACATTTAAGAAACAGGAGGCTACAGGCGGACAGAAGTGGACACAACGTAATTTCTATAAAACTTATAGAAACTGCTGGCTACAGGCGGACACTCCTGGACACAGTGATATTTCTATATAAAAATTACAGAAACAGGGGGCTACAGGCGGACACAAGTGGACACAATGTAATTTTTATATAAAACTGATAGATTCTGCTGGCTACAGGCGGACACAGCTGGACACAGTGCTATTTCTATATAAAAATTAAATAAACAGGGGCTACAGGCGGACACAAGTGGACACAACGTAATTTGTATATAAACCTTATGGAATCTGCTGGCTACAGGCGGACACAGCTGGACACAGTGATATTTCTATATAAAAATTCAAGAAACAGGGGGCTACAGGCGGACACAAGTGGACACAACGTAATTTCTATATAAAAGTTATAGAAACTGGTGGCTACAGGTGGACACAGCTGGACACAGTGCTATTTCTATATAAACATTTAAGAAACAGGAGGCTACAGGCGGACACAAGTGGACACAACGTAATTTCTATATAAAACTTTAAGAATCTGCTGGCTACAGGCGGACACAGCTGGACACAGTGCAATTTCTATATAAAACTTTAAGAAACAGGGGGCTACAGGCGGACGCAAGTGGACACAACGTAATTTCTATATAAAACTTATAGAAACTGGTGGCTACAGGTGGACACAGTGCTATTTCTATATAAACATTTAAGAAACAGGGGGCTACAGGCGGACACAAGTGGACACAACGTAATTTCTATATAAAACTTATAAAATCTGCTGGCTACAGGCAGACACAGCTGGACAAAGTGCAATTTCTATATAAAACTTTAAGAAACAGGGGGCTACAGGCGGACACAAGTGGACACAACGTAATTTCTATATAAAACTTATAGAAACTGCTGGCTACAGGCGGACACAGCTGGACACAGTTATATTTCTATATAAAAATTTAATGAACAGGGGCTACAGGCGGACACAAGTGGACACAACGTAATTTCTATATAAAACTGATAGATTCTGCTGGCTACAGGCGGACACAGCTGGACACAGTGCTATTTCTATATAAAAATTTAAGAAACAGGGGGCTACAGGCGGACACAAGTGGACACAACGTAATTTGTATATAAAACTTATTGAATCTGCTGGCTACAGGCGGACACAGCTGGACACAGTGCTATTTCTATATAAAAATTTAAGAAACAGGGAGCTACAGGCGGACACAAGTGGACACACCGTAATTTGTATATAAAACTTATGGAATCTGCTGGCTACAGACGGACACAGCTGGACACAGTGATATTTCTATATAAAACTTAAAAAACAGGGGGCTACAGGCGGACACAAGTAGACACAACGTAATTTGTATATAAAACTTATTGAATCTGCTGGCTACAGGCGGACACAGCTTGACACACTGCAGGGGCGGATCCAGCCATTTTAAAAAGGGGGGGGGGGTTCCCAACCCAGGATAAAGGGGGGTTCTAACTATATGTCCCCATTCAAATGCATTGATCGTCCAAAAAAGGGGGCTGGTTTCAACCCCGGAACCCCCTCTGGATCCGCCACTGAAAGTGTGCAATTTCTATATAAAACTTTAAGAAACAGGGGCTACAGGCGGACACAAGTGGACACAACGTAATTTCTATATAATACTTATAGAAACTGCTGGCTACAGGCGGACACAGCTGGACACAGTGATATTTCTATATAAAAATTACAGAAACAGGGGGCTACAGGCGGACACAAGTGGACACAATGTAATTTTTATATAAAACTGATAGATTCTGCTGGCTACAGGCGGACACAGCTGGACACAGTGCTATTTCTATATAAAAATTAAATAAACAGGGGCTACATACCGACCGTGCGAGGGCTTAATAGCCAGTCAAGGTCGTTAAACACCCCCAGTAGTAACTACAGGCGGACACAAGTGGACACAACGTAATTTCTATATAAAACTTATAGAATATGCTGGCTACAGGCGGACACAGCTGGACACAGTGCTATTTCTATATAAAAATTACAGAAACAGGGGGCTACAGGCGGACACAAGTGGACACAATGTAATTTTTATATAAAACTGATAGATTCTGCTGGCTACAGGCGGACACAGCTGGACACAGTGCAATTTCTATATATGCGATTTGTTTCAGAAAAAACGAAACTCCATGTTTGTGCCTTGACGCAACTTTACAAACTAACTTTAATTATTTACATGTATGTCTTACGCTATAACGGGATTTATCATGATAACTTTATATTTTATTTTAGAATTCAATATAAACAATATATAATTTGAATTGACAAATATTTTCAAAATTAATAATTTATAGTCATATTTATTGGTTTAAACAATATTTTATTCGATAAGTCAAATCATGCTATATAATACAATACAGTATAAACAATGGGATCCAAAAATAAGCAACATTGCATATTTTAATCTGTCTCCAAAAGAATATTGACATACAATATAATGAATACTTGGAGCATGCTCTGTCAATTGGAATATATTAAGAATAGTAAATACAAAATAAGAATTGATTGTATAGTTTGAGAAAAAAAAATGGAGAAAAAAAAAAAACCAAACAAACAAACAAACAAGTGAATGAAATGAGCTAAATGAAATGCATGGAAAACATATAAATGAAGCTTTCATATTATGGTGTGAATCTTTTACTTTTCAATATATATTTCTGTACCAATACAAAAAGAGTACAATTTTCTTTATTTTAGTCATATTTATAATGAAAATTAACAAATGATAGTCATTTATATCTTTATATTATTAGGTCTTTCCACCTTTCCGTGGAAAGACCTATTGATTTTGTTCTGATTATTATTATTAGGTCTTTCCACCTTTCCGTGGAAAGACCTATTGATTTTGTTCTGATTATTATTATTATTATTTTTTTTTCTTCCGCCTAATTTTTTCTTGCGTAGTATTTTTGTTTCATAAGATGTCGCTTAGATATTTGGAATATGATATTGTATAGTTTATACGCTTTAAAATTGACAACTGCTAAACCGAACACTTTACGTTGTAAGAGTTATCTCCCCAAACACTGTTTTTCTTGTGACCACTACTCCTTCGCAACCGTAAAGATTACGACAAATTTATTTTACCAAATTGCTCGTTACATCTTCAGGATCAGGATATTTATTTGGACCGAAGCTTTCCGGAGACTCCATATGAGAGTTATTTCCCCTTATGCATTTGATATAAGTAATATGCATTTCTAACTGGTAAACCATAAGTGATAGAGATCTAGGGTCTTTTGATTTGAGGTCCTTGGTCGAAAAAAAAAGAAAATTTTGTCAAGGTCAAAGGTCAAGGTCATATTCTAAATTTTGATTTTGGCTTATTTTCACTTCTTTTCAAAAACCATATAAGATATCGACAATATATTATTACTAAATTGTTAGTTGTGACATGTCGTAACACATACATTTTGGTTTAAAGGGTGCGCTAACATTAAATTAGAGTTTTCTCCCTCTTGTATTTAAAAATACGCGTATGGTGATATAACTCGTTAACCATCTATAACTAAGACCTAGGGTCTTTTGATTTGAGGTCCTTGGTTTATGACCTTGAAATTGAGCTCAAGGTCATAGGTAAATTTGACGTTCTAGATTTTGACCTTTGCTTTTACCTCATATGTATACATGATAAAGCCATGGGACTTTTTGCATTAGGTTGCAAGCCATTTGACCTTGAAAAATCCAACCGGAAGTGACCTTGTGTAAACCGGAAGTAGCTATTTTTGTACTTATTTAATATAAAAGTATATAGAACCATATATTTTGGAATCAATGTCAAGTAAACATTCAAATTATACCGGAAGTAACAAATTATCTCCTTATTAAAAAAAAGTGTATAGAAACCATATATTTTGGAATCAGCGTACAATAAGCTATCATTTGACACTGGAAATGACATTTTAAACCGAATTTAAATATTTGTATATCAAAATAGATCTTTATGGGTGGAAAGACCTTCAATTGTTCTCTGAACAATTGGTTTTAATTATTTTTTTTTCTTCCGCCTAATTTTTTCTTACGTAGTATTGTTGTTTCATAAGATGTCGCTTAGATATTTGGAATATGATATCGTATAGTTTATACGCTTTAAAATTGACAACTGCTAAACCGAACACTTTACGTTGTAAGAGTTATCTCCCAAACATTGTTTTTCTTGTGACCACTACTCCTTCCCAACCGTAAAAGATTACGACAAATTTATTTTACCAAATTGCTCGTTACATCTTCAGGATTTGGATATTTATTTGGACGAAGCTTTCCAGAGACTCCATATGAGAGTTATTTCCCTTATGCATTTGATATAAGTGATATGCATTTCTAACTGGTAAACCACAAGTGATAGAGACCTAGGGTCTTTTGATTTGAGGTCCTTGGTCCAAAAAAATGAAAATTTGGTTAAGGTCAAAGGTCAAGGTCATATTCTAAATTTTGATTTTAGCTTATTTTCACTTCTTTTCAAAAACCGTATAAGATATCGACAACATATTATTACTAAATTGTTAGTTGCGACATGTCATAACACATACATTTTGGTTTAAAGGGTGCGCTAACATTACATTAGAGTTTTCTCCCCTCTTGTATTCAAAAAAACACGTATGGTGATATAACTCATTAACCATATATAATTAAGACCTAGGGTCTTTTGATTTGAGGTCCTTGGTTAATGACCTTGAAATTGAGCTCAAGGTCATAGGTAAATTTGACGTTCTAGATTTTGACCTTTGCTTTTACCTCATATGTATACATGATAAAGCCATGGGACTTTTTGCATTAGGTTGCAAGCCATTTGACCTTGGAAAATCCAACCGGAAGTGACCTTGTGTAAACCGGAAGTAGCTATTGTTTGTACTTATTTAATATAAAAGCATATAAAACCATATATTTTGGAATCAGTGTCAAGTAAACATTCAAATTATGCCGGAAGTAACATTTTCAAACCGGAAGTGACACATTATCTCCCTTATTTAAAAAAAAATGTATAGAAACCATATATTTTTGGAACCAGCGTACAATAAGCTATCATTTGACGCTGGAAATGACATTTTAAACCAAATTTTAGTATTTTCATATCAAAAAAGACCTTCAATTGTTCTCTGAACAATTGGTTTTTAATTATTATTATTTTTTTTCTTCCGCCTAATTTTTTTCTTGCGTAGTATTGATGTTTCAAAGATGTCGCTTAGATATTTGGAATATGATATCGTATAGTTTATACGCTTTTAAAACTGACAACTGCGTAACCAAATACTTTACGTTGTAAGAGTTATCTCCCAAACACGGTTTTCTTGTGGCCACTACTCCTTCAAACCGTAAAGATTACGACAAATTTATTTTACCAAATTGCTCGTTACATCTTCAGGATTAGGATTTTAATTTTGACCGAAGCCGTAATGAGATTCCATATGAGAGTTATTTCCCTTATGCATTTGATATAAGTGATATGCATGTGAAACTGGTAAACCATAAGTGATAGAGACCTAGGGTCTTTTGATTTGTGGTCCTTGGTCCAAAAAAATAAAATTAGGTCAAGGTCAAAGGTCAAGGTCATATTATAAATTTTGATTTTGGCTTATTTTCACTTCTTTTCAAAAACCGTATAAGATATTGACAACATATTTTATTAAATTGTTAGTTGCGACATGTCGTAACACATACATTTTGGTTTAAAGGGTACGCTAACATTCAAGAGGTGTATCTCAGTATGTGTTCTTGTGTGTATATGTTAAATATCACTCTTCGTGAACCCTTAGCCACATACATCACATTCAAGAGGTGTATCTCAGTATGTGTTCTTGTGTGTTTATGTTAAATATCACTCTTCGTGAACCCTTAGCCACATACATCACATTCAATTAGAGTTTTCTCCCTATTGTATTTGAAAATACTCTTATGGTGATATAACTCATTAACCATATATAATTAAGACCTAGGGTCTTTTGATTTGAGGTCCTTGGTTTATGACCTGTAAATTTAGCTCAAGGTCATATGTTATTTTGACGTTCTAGATTACGACCTTTGCTGTTACCTCATATGTATATATGATAAAGCCATGGGACTTTTTGTATTAGGTTGCAAGCCACTTGACCTTAGAAAGCCAACCGGAAGTGACCTTATGTAAACCGGAAGTAGCTATTTTTTGTATTTATTTAATATAAAAGTATATAGAACCATATATTTTTGGAATCAGTGTCAATGCAAGTAAACATTCAAATAATACCGGAAGTAAATTTTTCAAACCGGAAGTAACAAATTATCTCCCTTATTTAATTTTTTTTGTATATAAACCTCATATTTTTGGAATCAGCGTACAAAAAGCTATCATTTGACGCTGGAAATGACATGTTAAAACGAATTTTATTATTTTCATATCAAAATAGATCTTTACGAGTGGAAAGACCTTCAATTGTTCTCTGAACAATTGGTTTTTAATTATTATTATTATTATTTTTTTCTTCCGCCTAATTTTTCTTCTTGCGTAGTATTGTTGTTTCATAAGATATCGCTTAGATATTTGGAATATGATATTGTATACTTTATACGCTTTAAAAATTGACTACTGCTAAACCGAACACTTTACGTTGTAAGAGTTATCTCCCCAAACACTGTTTTTCTTGTGACCACTACTCCTTCCCAACCGTAAAAGATTACGACAAATTTATTTTACCAAATTGCTCGTTACATCTTCAGGATTAGGATATTTATTTGGGTCGAAGCTTTCCGGAGACTCCATATGAGAGTTATTTCCCCTTATGCATTTGATATAAGTGATATGCATTTCTAACTGGTAAACCATAAGTGATAGAGACCTAGGGTCTTTTGATTTGAGGTCCTTGGTCCAAAAAAGAAAATTTGTTCAAGGTCAAAGGTCAAGGTCATATTCCGCATTTTGATTTTAGCTTATTTTCACTTCTTTTCAAAACCGTATAAGATATCGACAACATATTATTACTAAATTGTTAGTTGCGACATGTCGTAACACATACATTATGGTTTAAAGGGTGCGCTAACATTAAATTAGAGTTTTCTCCCTCTTGTATTTAAAAATACGCGTATGGTGATATAACTCATTAACCATCTATAACTAAGACCTAGGGTCTTTTGATTTGAGGTCCTTGGTTAATGACCTTGAAATTGAGCTCAAGGTCATAGGTAAATTTGACGTTCTAGAATTTGACCTTTGCTTTTACTTCATATGTATACATGATAAAGCCATGGGACTTTTTGCATTAGGTTGCAAGCCATTTGACCTTGGAAAATCCAACCGGAAGTGACCTTGTGTAAACCAGAAGTAGCTATTTTTTGTACTTATTTAATAAAAAAGCATATAGAACCATATATTTTTGGAATCAGTGTCAAGTAAACATTCAAATTATACCGGAAGTAACATTTTTCAAACCGGAAGTGACAAATTATCTCCCTTATTTAAAATAAATTGTATAGAAACCATATATTTTTGGAATCAGCGTACAATAAGCTATCATTTGACGCTGGAAATGACATTTTAAACCAAATTTTAATATTTTCATATCAAAATAGATCTTTATGGGTGGAAAGACCTTCAATTGTTCTCTGAACAATTGGTTTTTAATTTTGATTTATATTACTTTTATTCTACCTGAGTTTACCTGTAAAATAAATGCGCGCAAATGTAATCAAAAGCTGCGCGCAAACGTAAAAGAATGAATCCACAAACGCGCGCAAACGTAATGCGCCCCTCGCAAATGTCACCATGGGCGAGAGTGCCAAAATAGAAACAACGAACTAGTAAAACTTGTAGCAACATTGTTGAAACTGAGGAACAAATACAGCTGATATTTAAAGACTATAAACAGTTATCGTCTTTATCCTGCAATAAATTTTAAACATTTTGTTTCCATCCCAATCGTTGAATTTGTTTTTGAATGAAATCGACATGACTTAAACGCGGACCGCAATGAGGACCCCAAATTGAACTGTGATGTAAACGGTAATTTGACATAACCGTTCGCTCGCAACAGAAGCAGGATACCAGGAGACTATAAACGTCTAGTATATGTTTATCGCTTCGTGTTATCTGTACATCTGTATTAGATTGTAATCAGTTGACTTATTGAAATTAACATTCCCCCAAAAACAGAGGAATCCTGTGTGATATTGGTCAGCGGAAAAGAAACCCAACAACTAAGACAGAAAAGGACAACTTTAAGTTGTATATAAATAAATAAATGTGCTGTTTTTTTAATTATTTAACGATTTTTAAACTTTAAGCCATAACTGAAATGTTATGTTTATTAAGCTCAAATGTCATATAAAAAAGGGCAAATGTCCTGTAGAGAAAACGCAAATGTCCTCTTTTTTAAATCGCAAATGTTCTATTAATAAGCGCAAACGTCCCGCGCATGAAAGCGGGCACAGGACTTTGCACTTTTTTATCTTTATGACAACAGGACTTTTTCTTTTCTTTTGTGGGGGTGCGTCAGTGTTGTTGTGTTGTTTTGTACCCCCAATGATTTCAATAAATTAAAAGAACAAAATATTGAAAAATTAATACTTTTATAGTGAAAATATTACAATTAAAATCCTTGTTTTAATTTCTGATAAAATGTTTTTTCACTGATTTCCATTCTGAAACCATTTTTTCTTTCAAGAAATAATATAACACATTTTTTTCAGAAATATTCCTGCCCTCAGCACAAAAATGAACAGACAGAGAATTCCTTCCTTTTAAGGCCTGAATACGAAGAAGACCCAATACAGAAAACGCTACTAGTATATCATATATAAACATAGATTGCAGAAAAAATCATAAATTTATCTTTTTTTGTCAACTTATAGATTTTTTTGTTTTAAAACGTATAGTTAAAGAATTTTTTTTTTATTTTATTAAATATTGGGGTATTATGGAATATTTTGGGTATTTCGGTGTTTTTTGTATAATCTTTGATCTAGCTGGTTCATTATAATCATACAGGCAAAACCTTTATTATTTCATATTTATTGTACTATATAATAAAATATTGTTTTTACTGAGCCAGATGGGTTGGAAACTATACCCTTTTTTGCCAATATTATAGTACAGAGAAATGAATGAATTATAAGTATTATACCAAAGGCGAGTTCTATCAAACACAGCCTTAATTATTTTAAGTTTTGTTTTCATTTTGACCCCGAAATCCTTATCCGTATAAACAAATATAGAAATACACTAAGCTATTTTGTATTCATCGCCAAAAAAGAATGTTTAGATAACATTAAAAGATAGTAACGCTTTTTAGAAGTACTTTAAAATTTCAGTATCCATTGGCACGGCTTCATGTCCTGTATATTTGGGGGTAAAAAACTACGGCTTTTTTGTAGTATCAGAATTACACACATAATTTGCTTTTATTTGAAACAATAGCATGTTGCTCATGTTAGTACACCGGGTTTGTACTAACATGAGCAACACGATGTGTGCCACATGTGGAGCAGGATATGCTGTTCCCTCCGGAGCACCTGAGATCACCCTCAGTTTTTGGTGGGGTTCGTGTTGCTCAGTCTTTGGTTTCTATGTTGTGTTTTGTGCATTGTTGTTTGTCTGTTTATCTTTTTAGTTTTAGCCATGTCGTTGTTCGTTTGTTTTTGACTTATGAGTTTGAATGTCCCTTTGGTATCCTCCGCCTTACTATCTACGACAACACATTACAAATATGCACAGGGTACCATATTTCAAATTATTTGTATGCTATTTCAATGGCGTAGCTTTACCTTCCCGTGTAGTAGGTTACTAAGGTAAAATAATTTAAAACTTACTAAGGTAAAATAATTTGAAACTTGAGTTTATTTGCTGTATAGTGCGTTTCCAAAACCGCAGTGCAACTTTCGCGACAATAGTTTTTACTGTTCATGTACGTAAGCATCCTTTAAATTACTGAAACCGGCGTCGCAATATTACAGATACAAAAGCTGAATTTTTTTTACACAGGTTTGGTCGTTTGGTAAACGTCTTGTGGCAATACTGCATGCATAGTTAAGACAGAAGCAAATTTATTAAACAGCAATCGAATAGATATGCTCTTCGGAGTGGGTCGACCATGAGGAAGGACAGAAAATTCTATTGCAACTGGAATAAGATCCAATTCCTACAGCGACAGACTATCTACACAAAGCACACGATCAAACGTCCCCATTCCGACCGGACTGGGGGTTTATTTTCCAGGGAAAACAATATTTCACAGGTCCTCTCTTGTGACTTATAAAGAACGATTACAAATCAACAATGAATCTATTAAGTGGGTTGACCAGAATGAAGGGCGAAACATGTGGATCGCCACTGATAACGATGAGTATTCCTAATTCTTAAATTTTGCTGTGTTGTTTCTCTCATTCATTCTATTTCCTTCGTTTTTTAGCTCACCTGGCCCAAAGGGCCAAGTGAGATTTTCTCATCACTTGGCGTCCGTCGTCCGTCGTCGTCCGTCGTCCGTTAACTTTTACAAAAATCTTCTCCTCTGAAACTACTTGGCCAAAATCATCATTGGGGTATCTAGTTTAAAAATTGTGTCCGGTGACCCGGCCAACCAACCAAGATGGCCGCCATGGCTAAAAATAGAACATAGGGGTAAAATGTAGATTTTGGCTTATATCTCTGGAACCAAAGCATTTAGAGCAAATCTGACATGGGGTAAAATTGTTGATCAAGTCAAGATCTATCTGTCCTGAAATTTTCAGATGAATCGGACAATGGGTTGTTGGGTTGCTGCCCCTAAATTAGTAATTTTAAGGATTTTTTTTTCGTTTTCGGTTATTATCTTGAAAATTATTATAGATAGAGATAAACTGTAAACAGCAATAATGTTAGGCAAAGTAAGATCTACAAATAAGTCAAACATGATCAAAATGGTCAGTTGACCCCTTAAGGAGTTATTGCCCTTTAAAGTAATTTTTACCAATTTTTGTAAATTTTGTAATCTTTACAAAATCTTCTCCTCTGAAACTACTGGACCAAATTCAACCAAACTTAGCCACAATCATTATTAGGGTATTTAGTTTAAAAATGTGTGCGGTGACCAAGCCAACCAACCAACCAAGATGGCTGCCATGGCTAAAAATAGAACATAGGGTAAAATGTAGATTTTGGCTTGTAACTCTGAAACCAAAGCATTTAAAGCAAATCTTACAGGGATTAACTTGTTTATCAAGTAAATATCTATCTGCCCTCAAATTTTAGAAGAATTGGACAACTGGTTGTTGGGTTGCTGCCCTGAATTGGTAATTTTAAGGAAATTTTGCCGTTTTGGTTATTATCTTGAAAATTATTACAGATAGAGATAAACTGTAAACAGCAATAATGTTCAGCAAAGTAAGATCTTCAAATAAGTCAACATGATCAAAATGGTCACTTGACCCCTTAAGGAGTTATTGCCCTTTAAAGTAATTTTTACCAATTTTTGTAAATTTTGTAATCTTTAACAAAATCTTCTCCTCTGAAACTACTGGACCAAATTCAACCAAACTTAGCCACAATCATTATTAGGGTATTAAGTTTAAAAATGTGTGCAGTGACCCAGCCAACCAACCAAGATGGCTGCCATGGCTAAAAATAGAACATAGGGTAAAATGTAGATTTTGGCTTGTAACTCTGAAACCAAAGCATTTAAAGCAAATCTTACAGGGATTAACTTGTTTATCAAGTAAATATCTATCTGCCCTCAAATTTTCAGATGAATTGGACAACTGGTTGTTGGGTTGCTGCCCTGAATTGGTAATTTTAAGGAAATTTTGCCGTTTTGGTTATTATCTTGAAAATTATTACAGATAGAGATAAACTGTAAACAGCAATAATGTTCAGCAAAGTAAGATCTTCAAATAAGTCAACATGACCAAAACGATCAGTTGACTCCTTAAGGAGTTATTGCCCTTTATAGTCAATTTTAACAATTTTCATTAATTTGGTAAATTTTGGTAAGTTTTACAAAATGTTTTCCTTTTGTAATCTTCTTTTCTGAAACTGCAGTAGAAAATCAATATAGAAAACAATCTACTAATGTACTGGCAATAAAAATAATTGATAATTCTATAACATGAAAAAAACCACATTAATACCTGATGATGGTGTTTCTTTCTTTACATTGAAAATGATGTCACAACTATAATCCCGAACAATAGGTCGAATGTCAGATATGTTTCAGTACTTTGGCTTCATTTTCTACAGATTCCGAAGTGCAAATGATGCTTGAATTCCTACACTAATTTATACAGACTTCATCCCCTTTCACAGGTAATGCCTGCCTCATATTATATTTAAAACTTTAATAGAATATCAGAAATTTTGAGAGAAAATTAATCAACCATGCAAGATCTAAAACTTAATTAATATTGTTCAAATTATCAATTAACTATTAAAAAGAAAATTCTCATTAAAAAAATATAGTTCTTCATTTTATATTTTATCAGAAATTTAGGGAAAAAAATTGAATTTAATTGTGTCCCTTGTTCTCATTTCCTTGGATAAATCCAATACAAATTAAAGTATTGGTATTGAATTAATATTTAAGAAATATTTCAAACCTCATCATTTTCTTCACAAGAATGAAGACCATATTTTCAGTGTCATGAGTATCAGTCATCATATTTGTTGTACTTTGTTGTTTAAAGTTGAATACAAAAAGATCAACAAAGCAATTAAAAACCACTTGAATTTTGCAACAACAAATGAGAGTTTTAACGACCTCAGCTGGCTATACAACCCTTGCACAATCAACTGAAGTTTGCAGAAATCATTAACAGGAAAGATTGCCCTTAAATGATAATTTTTTATTACCTTTTTGGTTTTTTTTTTTTGGGGTTGCGCAACAACAAAACTTCACAACAAACTTTCTCATCACTTCGCATTTCTCGTTAGATAAATTTTACAAAAATTCTCCCCTGAAACTACTGTCAAATTAAACCAAACTTGGTTTAAATCACCACTAGGATATCCAGGGACCACTGTGTATGATGACCCTGCCTGCCAACATGGCACACATGGCTGAAATAAAACGCACTTTTTAGTCTTATATCTCTGAAACTAAACGACAGTACAACAGTTGCATTTATCATGCATCAATTGTAAATAAAAATATCAGGTGAGCGACACAGGGTCCTTGGAGCCTCTAGTTTTATTATGAGGACGAAAGTGGCTTTCGATGGCCAAACACTTAATTCAATCGGGGTACTGAAATGCATGTCTATCCTGTAAAGAGGGTCTGGTCGGCTTAACAGAATAGAGATTATGGGTCATTGCCTACAGAAAAAAAGACAAAAAGAATAAATAAAGAGAAACATGAATAGGCCAAAATGTATAGGAATAGGGAAAAATGCTTAAAAAGTAAAGAATACATGGAAATAAGAAAATGAATAACATAAATAAAACGAATAAAACAAATAAATGAAATAAATGAACAGATAATAAATAAATAAATAAATAAATAAATAAATAAATAAATAAATACCAAAGAACGTTTTGCACTCAAAGGATAAAAAGAAATCCAAAATCTAATAAAAACTAATGATATATAAAGTCTTATTGTTTTTTTTTACAATGATAGGTTTAATTGTATTCTTAATTAAATTCAATTCTGGTATATACTATATAGCACAGTAAAAGGTTTGAACTATTAATAAGCCGACCGTGGGAGGGCTTTATAGCCAGTCAAGGTCGTTAAAACCCTTAAATAACTATTAATGCATTTAAATCTGGTGTGACAACAATTTATTTCAATAAATGATACATTAGTTTTCCAATAATTTTTTTCTAAATTTAATCAGCCAAAACCTGATTTTTTTTATAATGGTTACTGCTTAGGTTTATTTTTTTAGCTTGCCTGACCATACTAGAAACATTGAGAACATATGATTTTTTTAAACATAGTTATAACACTGAACAATAATTGCTACAGAAAATGCCACTATGTCAGCGTAATGCTTTTTTTTCAAGATTTAGATGTGATGCAGCACCGTTAGAAATTGAAACTGGTCGATATGAAATGGAAAATCTTGACGATAGAGTTTGTTTTAACTGCAATATTTCATAGGATGAAAAAACATATACTTTTAAATTGTCCATTATATGAGGATCTAAGACATGAAATTTTTATTGATATATTGTATCATAATGATATAGTTTTAAATTGGTCTGATGAAGTAAAATTTATATATCTTTTTAAAAATATCCATATTTGTTACATTGTTGCCGAAACCTGCAATAACATTTTAACAAGGAGAACCAGTATTTTATATCATTAATTGCTCTTTGTAGTATTTCATATATAAATTGGTATAGATTTATTTTAAATAGTCTCTCTCATTCTTTTAAGAATGGCACATACATAAATTTTACTTGTTTTTATATATGTTTACTTTATATTTCATATACATGTATCTGGTTTTAAATGTATGTTGTATGTGGTGAGACTTTAATAAACTATTGAATATGAATCTGAATCATGTGATCTATTGCTATAACTTGTTGTTTGTTGAAGCGGTCATAAACTTTTTAAAAATTTAAATCCATTTGTCAGGTCCTATTTCAACCAAAATTGGGATGAAAGATCCTTAGAATGATCAAGTATAAGAATATATGTTATTTTTTGTTCCTGTCTATGAAAATAACAATAACTGAACATTTTATTTTACTCATATCTTAAATAATATAATTCATCATAGTTGAGATACCAAGTTTACTATACTATCTACTATGTGGTGTGGGCTTTGGTCATTGTTGAAGGCTGTACGGTGACCTATAGTTGTTAATTTCTGTGTCATTTGGTCTCTTGTGGAGAGTTGTCTCATTTGCAATTATACCACATCTTCTTATTTTTATATCTAAAAGATTTTCAATTAAAAGAAGGCATATTGGCATTCTTAATGCGAAAAAAAGTTTAGATCTTGACATATTATACAGATATCTAAAATATAACATAAGAAATACAATTGATCCTCAGAAATCCTCTATTTCAAAGTGAGAAAAGAAAAATAACTTTTTTAATAAATAAGTTCTAAAATGTTCTGATCATAAGGTACCATTTAGTGATCATATATTCAATGTAACAATAGAAAAATAATCATTTGATGTATAAGATTTCTTAAAGTCAGTTAACCAATATGAGTCTGTGTCTGAAAATAAGAGTTAATTATCAAATAATGCAAGGGCTTGTATAAAACTGTAAATATTTTGTACAAATAAAAATTTATGAAGTTTTTTGTTGAAAATAATCCTTCTGCATATATTAAATGTACTTTCAACAGAAAGAAAAGGAACAAATAGCATACTAGATTGGTATAAAATGGTCTTATGCCTTATAACGCTGGAAATAACTGTGGGTCAATTTAAGTGATAGCACATACTTACTTATAAAAATGCATGCAGATGCCATAGAAGTAGAAATTTGTTTTTTTTTTAATACAAGAAGCCTGAATGGAAAGAACTCTTGCTTTATACTTTTCTTCCAGACAGTATGGTTTGAGGCAATGTTTCACTTTGTGGATACTTGATTGAAAGCATATATTTGAACCGCTAGTTATCCTACAGAAGTTAGATGTGAAATAGATCAGGTAAAACAATTATTCTTAAATTTTTATAAAGATTTTGGGAAAATTTTATGAAGGACTTCATCTTTTTATGTAAAAGAGGGACGAAAGATACCAGAGGGACAGTCAAACTCATAGATCGAAAACAAACTGACAACGCCATGGCCAAAAATAAAAAGACAAACAGACAAATAATAGTACAGATGACACAACATAGAAAACTAAAGACTAAGCAACACGAACCCCACCAAAAACTGGGGGTGATCTCAGGTGCTCCGGAAGGGTAAGCAGATCCTGCTCCACATGTGGCACCCGTAAATGTAAATTAAGCACCTCACATTTGAATAACTTAAAACACACCAGAACCAGGACCATAAATACATTTTTCTCAATGTTAATATACTTTTTTCTGGATTTCACAAATGATCAATAAACCTTGACACCAGCCTAGGCACATAAATATCAGAACATAAAACATTTCAGATAGAAAGTCAACATTGTAGATTTGGATGAAAACTTGAAATGGAAAATTTTCAAGGCTGTATTTTGGGCATATAATTCTAAATGTATATACATTTCTACAATTTTCTATAAAAAAAGTGGAAATCCATTACATATTTTTTTGTTTAACAAATTGATACCAGTAGTTGGCAAACCAGTTTCATGTTTAATTAACGCAATTCTTAAGCCTAAGAACACAATAGATTAAGCATAAAATGCAGTGAATTTCTTTACATTAATGAAAATCAATTTTGAATAAAAACTATTTTCTTCAATATCAAATATTGACAGGAACAAGATTTATTTTAAAACTAAATGTTCTTCAAACAATCCCCCCCCCCCCTCTTTCGGACCCCTCTTGTGTTTTCTCAATAATCTATAGACTAATAAGACCTTAACAGTGTGTGTGGTGAATACTTTTAGGATATAAACTCAAAGAAACATCTACCTGCTCAAACTCAAGTCATGGATAATTGTATGTCATAACTGACTGGACAATTTAATTCAGTTTGACGTACAGCTCCGTACCCTGGGAACAGTACATGTATATAAATACATACATGTTCCTGTTATACTGAACCATATCCAAATGAATATGATTTCATCTTTAAGGCATGAACACATATAAATATTGGGAATGCGTAAGAAAAATAGGAAGACATCAGTAGAAGAAATACATTGTTCACACTATATGAAAATCAAAGGCTATATACGCAAAGCTCCCGCTGCGAATCAGGAAGATCGGGGAAGAAAAGTCTGATAAGCCTACATCTGATAATTATCAAGGAATGTTTATCTTCTTACTTTGATATAGTTGCATTGCCATTCGATTTTATTATTTATAGTATGCCCAAGTTAAAATCGGCTCTACACGTTTGGATGTACGCTGGATTAAAATATATTATAATCGATTTTGCATGCGCCTGCGCAATGCAAATATTGAAAGTGCAATAAGTAAAAGTTGCAAGAGTTTTGTCACAGCAAGTGTCCTTTAAGGGTATAAAATTGTATAGACGATCAATTAACTCTATTTCTTAATAACACACAGCATTACACTGGAACTATTTGAATATTAAATATTGGTATTGGTGTTTTAGATGGATGTGTCCGGTGCCTACGCAGCCAATACGAATTTACAGTATAATTTGTGTTCCAGAAAATTGTATTTAATTAAAATTTACATTTATGACATTTTACATTAGAACACGGTCATTTGTAATAAATTAAGTCTTTAAACTGAATTAGTATTCAATATTTATAATTTATCGTTGTGTACGTGTGTCCGGCTACAAAATGCATGTCAACTATTTTTTGCACCGGAACCTTGCCAATAATGCATTCAACAGTCTATACTACAGTGTTACTGTTAGTGTGGGATTGTACTTCATATTTGAGTGAAAATATACTGAGATTCATATAGAGGTGCCGTTTACTTCTGGACTACTACCAGAACTACTGAGTTTGGGATTGTAATTTCTCTTGTAAACCGATACCGCCAGATCCTTGTATATTTTGTAACGATCCAGATTGTTATTCCTGTGGGTCACTATAGTCCGATACCATGTCATACCATGGTAGCCTGACTGCGGTCAAGATCAAAGATAACGGCCTGTTTGGCCATAAGAGCACTCTAGGTCCTCTTTATCCACCATTGGAGAAAGATTCTAGAAGACACTCCTGACTGAATCTCGAAGAGTACCAGGAGATATACTGTTCCCAGAGAGTACTGAACTTCAGACACATTTAGTTCTAGAACACACATTTTAAATCACTTATAAACTGGTGGCATGGACCGGTAAAAATAATACCTAATAAAACTTTAAAATATTCCTGTCGAGCATAACTATAATAGAAGTCCTAGAGCGAAAGCATAGGCCGAACCCTTCCCTAGATTTACACTAAAGGAAACAGTTGGGTTGCTGTCTAGTAGATATTTATTTAAGGTCGCATAGACAGTGCCCCAGTTTCGTTTCAATACAATATTTCCATGAACAAACTTTGGTTAGAAGATACCCCCTGTGTGATAAATCGACAAATGCAAACATTTAATCAATTTAATCTAGAGATTAAAAACATCGTTTTATTTTTGAAACATTTTCACAGATCAGTGATAACAAATTTCTTAGTATTCTAAATATTATCATTTATTATTATTATTAAATATTGTTTCAATATTGCATTCTAAGATATGAAATTTTATCATTTCAAAACGAAAGTATAGGAATAAAAAATATGTTTATTTCCATTATGGTTCATATACCACGATTTAGGGAACCTATTTTTATGAATTTTGTAGTATTTTCCAGTTTTCATTATTTATTATCCAAATAAAGATTTCTTCGTTGTTATTTGATCAAAATTGGGAAATTTTGAGAAAAACTCTGATAGTTTTAAATTGCTCATCGAGATATAATTCCATTATGACACATGATAACTCGTATGTGTATTGAAAGTAAGTCTTTTTAGCTCACCTGTGTGTTATTTTTGGTATGTTTTTAGATCGAAATATAACATGGTTAAATTCATTAACAAAAAACGTCATTTTCATATATTTCTCTGTATCAAAGCTCTTCAAACTTTGATAGAATTTTCAATAATTGCAGTCAATTAATTACTATATTTTTTTCGAAATAATGAAATTGGACAGAGCAGAAACTATTATAAAGTCAACCTTTCTATTATGTCGAATCCGTCAATATATTGAATACAACATCGATCGAACGGAGGTTTGGATTTTCCCTTTCAAAATGCAATTGACAACAGTAAACATTTATTTAAAATATTTTTTCCTTGATAATTAGATTGTTTTATCACTTGTCAAGCTTATCTGCTATTGAAAAATTAACTGAGACGAAAATTGAAATTTTTATGATTTTTTTTAAAGAATCAACCCATAGTCCAAAACACAATATCACAATTGAAATATAAGGGAAAAGAAAAAAATATGAACGCTATTTTCAAAAGGCCATTGACAACGGTTAACATTGGCTTAAAGTTTTTTTTTAAGAATCATATTTGGAAATCCTTCTAGAAGTTCACTTGCTATGGAAAAATTTTATCACATTTTATGTAAAAAAAATGTGTTAAAAATAATAACAGTGTATAAGTTTTTCCCGTTAATATCAATAGTAACAATTTATAAGATTTACCGATGACACAGCATGTGTACTGTAACTGATAAGGCCGTTCAGATAAAATGTCCTTCATCCTTGTGTATGCGGATAATACTAATACTTGCTAATGAAAAAGTTTCATCCTTGCCAAATAATTAATTTGTCCTGAAAGTTTGTGCAATTTAAATTGCCATGCCAACTTGCATTAACCATATATGAGAGGTTCTTCCCAATATATATAACTAGAAAAAAAAAAAATGCGCGAGCGCGGATTAGATACTACTTGAAATGTTTATGGTGATACACAGCTTGGGTTCGTGTTTATCAATTTGTTTTTATGCACTGGTGCATTATTGCGTAAACCCCTGAGGGTTTACGCAGTATATGATGATGTCCGTAGTCTTTCGGAACACCGGATGTTATTCGGAATACATCTGTTCTTTCTATGGCCACCTTTCATATACATATGCAATAGCTTATTATTTGACCTGTTGAATAAGCATTAGCATCTTAAAGTTGCTATAGAGATATGTTACATATGATGCGAAATTTATTATGACGCAAGCTACTTTAATAAGCATTTGAATACTTCCTTGCACGCAATTACAAGATCTTACAAGCTGCCGCTAATATTTACCTTACATATATATGCGTAGTTATTTTAATTAGAGTCAAACGTTGAAACCAGCTGTGTTTAGATATGAGATAAGATTTCATGTAAACAATGCGATTTATATTCGAAACGAGATATGTTAAAACTGAAATCTATAAAAGAAGTATTACTAGTACTAGCATTTCATTTAAGATTCCGAGTCTAGGGAAGATGTACATGATGTACAAAGCAGGCTATTTCATTTTTTTCATACTGAAATTAAAAGGAAGTCTTTTTTGCACTTTATTAAAATTTTACGTCTAGGATATCTACCAGGAGTATATAATCTAATATATATACGTCTTTGAATAGATGTAAAAATGAGGATTTTCAAAAAAATATCGTTTTAATATTGAAAATAACGTTAAAATTAATTATGAAAGTACATTTCCGTTTTATTTTCATTAAAATTGGAAACTGAAATACATGTACAGTTATTTTCTTTGTTTAAATATTGCAACATTATTTCCTTTTATTAAAACAAGTAAGTCATATAACCGCCTTGATTAAAATAATCAGATTGTTATAGGTACATCTGGATCCTTTTCATTATTAAAATGTGAGTAAGTAGATATTTAATATGAAGAAAAAAAAATAAAACTGAAATCTAAATTTAAAATATATTAAAAAAAAATACATTTGACCATGCAGATGTAAGAAATAATACTTCAAGCAATGAAATAACGAATTAAATGTGCCGCTTTAATGACGATTGATAGCCTTAAAATTAATCATGCATGCAATTTTAGCAGACTTAACAGGGTCAGCGAAAAGATATCAAAATGTCTTTTAATAAACACCGAGTGATGACAGATGCAGGCAGAGATTAGAAAAATTAATTTCTATTTATAAGTTATGTTCCTGTAGTAATTAAGGCTCTTCAAAATGTTCGTCAAAATAAAATAAATAATTATTGTAATGGCCTGACCACTAAGTATAACCACGACTGGGCTGAAGCAATAAGACTATCAGGTGCTGATAATTTATTCACAAACCAATCTAACATATGGTAAAAAGCTGAAAATACAAAATAAAATACAATTTTACAATGTGTTCAATTAATGTTATAATGTATGAATGTCAAGTGTAGACAATAGCAAAGTCCATAGAACGCGAAATAAGGCTGCAGTTATTAAAGGTGAAGTTTCCAGTATATCACGGATAAAGAGTTCAATTATGTGAAGAACGATTTGAAGGCATCAAATACAAAGTTATAAATGTAACTCACTCTGTGGTTAGCCACGAATTGTGTCCTAGATGACGTTTGTACTTCTCCAGTTCTGGAATGACCTTGCAATATTCAGTTCGAGATACGTGTAAGAAAGGAAAAGGTAACGATGATACGATGTTTAACGTTCTTTCAAGCTCTTATAAGGTTAAAGATGAATAATCCTCCTAAACTGGAACACATAAACAGATTAAGAATATAATCAAACGAACTATATAAATTGAGGAAATGCGTAACAGAATAATTATTATTTCTTGAAGACGATCAGATGATGAATTTTTGGTTTTAATATATTAAGTACGAAAATATAAAATAGTGTAAGGAGATTTTGAGCCATCTCACTGATCAGTAGGCTACACAGTGCCTCCAAATGACCAGTATAAAACTATCCAGCAAGAGAGAAAAAGGATGGGTCAATATAAGAAACCTACAAGGCAACTTCAGTTCAATTTCAATACTTAGATTATTCTAATGGATTTGTCAAATGTCAGAGGGAATATCTTTTTAAATGTGATAGGAATACCAATGAGACAACTCTCCATCAAGACACAGTGTAGTCAAAGTTAGCAATTATAGGTTATAATACAGCCTTCAACACAAAGGCTTGGCTCACATTGGACAGCATCCTACTAAGGGCCCCAAAACACTGTTATAAAACAATTTAAACAGGAAAAAACAAATCTAATTTAACTTCAAACCAGAAACAAAAAGCAAATATGAACTGCACCAAAAAAAACCAAACCACAACCACTAAACAACATGCTTCTGACTTGGGGCGTGTGCTTATGAAGACACCTGGTTTAAAAAGAATTTACATACATACCATAAGACGGAAGTGTAACTTTACCATGTAAAAAACACCCTTTAAAAGTTAATGAAAAAATCGTGTTCAGATAAAAAAAAAAATTCGTAAGGGTTCCGCGGAACCCAGTGTCTCGCCTATTTTTGCTGTTAATCGCAGGCGCAACAAAAATGAGAAAAAAAAATCAATAAAAATATTCCTTTAGATACTATCTTTTGATTGTAAGAAGCTTCTGTCAAAATTTGGTATAAATCCAGGAAAGTTTATGAATCTAATAAATGTTTTAAAAACTTTAACTGCAGACTGTATTTAATGTTAACTGGAAGAAAAACTAAGTCCATTTATGAGTAAAATACGGATAAACAGGTACAAAATTTTAACAAAATTTCCTTCTAGATACTAGCTTTTGATCATAAACAAGCTTCTGTCCAAGTTTGGTACAAATCCAGGATAGTTTAAGAAAGTTATTAAAATTTTAAAAACTTTAACCACAGAGTGAATGTATTGTTTCCTGGCAGAAAAACTAAGTCCATTTATAAGTAAAATACGGAAAAATGAAATTTTTTAACAAATTTACTTCTGGATACTATCTTATGATCATAAACAAGCTTCTGTCCAAGTTTGGTACAAATCCAGGATAGTTTAAGAAAGTTATTAAAATTTTAAAAACTTTAACCACAGAGTGAATGTAATGTTTCCTGGCAGAAAAACTAAGTCCATTTACAAGTAAAATACGGAAAAACAGGAATTTTATTTTTACAAAATTTACTTCTGGATACTTATCTTATGATCATAAACAAGCTTCTGTCCAAGTTTGGTACAAATCCAGGATAGTTTAAGAAAGTTATTAAAATTTTAAAAACTTTAACCACAGAGTGAATGTTATGTTTCCTGGCAGAAAAACTAATAGATATAGGAAGATGTGGTGTGAGTGCCAATGAGACAACTCTCCATCCAAATAACAATTTATAAAAGTAAACCATTATAGGTCAATGTACGGCCTTCAACACGGAGCCTTGGCTCACACCGAACAACAAGCTATAAAGGGCCCCAAAAGTACTAGTGTAAAACCATTCAAACGGTAAAACCAACGGTCTAGTCTATATAAAAAACGAGAAACGAGAAACACGTATAAATTACATAAACAAACGACAACTACTGTACATCAGATTCCTGACTTAGGACAGGTGCAAACATTTGCAGCGGGATTAAACGTTTTAATGGTACCAAACCTTCTCCCTTTTTCTGAAACAATAGTATAACATCACAACATAGAAAAACACACGATAAAACATCAATTGGAAGGCTTAACTCAATCAAAAACGTAAATTAACACACTATGAACGAATAAATTCGATCTGTCATACCTGAAAGTAAATACATAGTTAAAAAATATTAGGGACAAACATTCAAGGCCAAAAGCAAACAAACAAGTCCAAATAAAGCCATGGCAATACACCACCGCGAAATATTAAACCCTTAGAAAATAATCACTTTTGAAAAAACCGGTTTTCATAATATATACAGGTAAATGAAAATAACTTTGTCGTTTTAGGTATACTTTTTCTGTCTATATAAAATCTTCCAATAATTAGGAATACCAAGAAAGGTCTGTCATATAAATACCTAATTTAACACTAGATACATAAGGGTAAATATCAACAATAAAACTTCCCTGTACAGATTAAAGGAGAATAATCTTGATGTTCATACAAATGTAGTATGAAGAAGTGAAAATTAGTAGATATTCCAAATAATCAAAGCTGGTATACAGACAAGATCCATATTAATATAAAATAACAAAAAAGTATTAAAAATAGTATCAACAGGTCGAATTAAAAGAAAGTACGATTTGAGAGTACTCGCAGTTACTGACAGCTAGTTAAAAGCCAAAAACAATTAATGATAAAAAATCATGCATCAGAGACTAAAAACTAAGTCCATTTACAAGTAAAATACGGAAAAACAGGAATCTTATTTTTACAAAATTTACTTCTGGATACTATCTTATGATCATAAACAAGCTTCTGTCCAAGTTTGGTACAAATCCAGGATAGTTTAAGAAAGTTATTAAAATTTCAAAAACTTTAACCACAGAGTGAATATTTGTGGAAGCCGCCGCCGACGACGACGACGACGACGACGACGACGCCGACGGAATGTAGGATCGCTATGTCTCGCTTTTTCGACTAAAGTCGAAGGCTCGACAAAAAGGAACACCTTACAACAGTTCATAAATGTGGCCTTTAAACAAACTAATATTTAGGTGATGGGTATTCAGTGGTAATTTCAGGTTTGACCATGTTAGTTTTTTTTGTTGTTTTCAATTTTGTTTGTTTATTTATAAGTACAAGGTGTAAGCTGTTTTGTCTAGGCTATAAATAGCTTTCTTAATGAATTGGTTTCAGTCATCAAGGTGCAGAGGATACAGTGCAATTCAAATTGTATAATTTTACAATTAAACTTGCAGGCCTTTTTTCGTGACCCACAATTTAAAATATAAGAAAACATCAAAATAAAAAGGGACATTCGGAAAATATCTTCAAAGCGAGTTAAAGGTTTTAAAAAGTGTTTGTTTTTAACAAAAGAGGTTTGTCATCTAAAACTTTTAAGAGCACAAATTTTAAGCACACAACTTAAAACTGCTAATGCTTACTACCCTAAGCATCACAAAAACCTTGCAGAGCAGGTGTAAGGATCTTAATAATGATCAATATCAAGCCATTGTTCAAATAACCATGAATATATCTCAAATTCCAATAAAAACAGGTTCACGTATTGAATTTCTTAAACACAAATAATCATTAATTGATTAAATTTCTTCACATTTGCATTTGAACTTTAGCCAAAAAACTAACTCTTATCTAAAAAAAAAAAAAAACAGCACCTTAGAATGGAACATCCAGTGGGTGACTTAACATGTTGTCTTTCGGGAGAGAGGAGAGAGAAAAATATTCCTTTAAAAAGAATATTTCACCCCACATTGAACAGTAGTTACTTTAAGTAAACGATCATTGTCAGTTTCTAATTCTTGTACTGTAACAACAAAAATAATATAAAACAATACATCTTTATTAAACAATTATCTAATATTTAATGCCAAACAAGCATTTGGGTTTACGATTGCATTTCTTTTTTTAAAGAAAGCAACTTGTGTTGATAGTTTGCGATAGGTGCGAGTCAAGTTCCGTCTCTGTGTGATACGGGTGCTCCAAGAACGGAGGAAATAAGTAATAGAAGACAATTTAGAACTCTCTGATGATTTAAAACATTTCCTCCATTCCTCAGTGGTGCGAGTTTGTAGTAGAATGAATTTCATAACAGCGTGGACATGGACCCATAGTAATTAAATGTTATCGTGTGTATCACCACTGGCTGTCGACAACAAAGACTTCACGCAATTACAGTATGTCAGGGTCGTTCAATGTGGATATACATAATTACTAACTTTACACATGTCCATTCATAAAATAAAAGTTTCTGCATGAAAGTTTATACTCACAACAAAACGTTTCTTTTGACAGAATGTATGGAACGCCACAGCTGTCTTATGTGGAACTCTGATATAACTTTGTGTTGTTTTATTATTACTTGATGATATTTTGTCTTTACTTAATATGGTTTTGACATTACGTAATGATGTTTTGATATAACTCAATATGGAATAGTCATTACTTAATGATATTTCGATATTACACGATATGGTTTCATATTGACTTGATATAGTTTTGTCATTACTCGATGTGGTTTCACCATTATTTAATGTGGTTGTGTCATTAGTCAATGTGGTTTTAACATTACTTGATGTGAATGTGACTTAACGTTATGTAGTTGTTTCATTACATGATGTGGTTTTGTTATTTTGTAATGATGATTTGCCTATTCTTTATATGGTTTTAACATTACGTAATGATGTTTCAAAATTTTACGATTTTACACTACATGATGTGTTTGTTTCATTATTTGATGTGGTCCTGTCATTCTTTGATGTGGTTATCCCATTACTTGATGAGGTAAAACCACGTGACCAATTCGGAAAAACCTGTTCTATTTTTAGATAGATTTCCATGTTGTATGTGCCTTGGATGAGTGTGGCCATCCATCGAATTAGAGTTCAAATTAAAGTTCGGGTTACTGTTTGGGTTAAACTTTGAGTTAGTCTTCGATTTCAAATTCAAGTCATTATTAGAATTAAAGTTTTAGTTAGCATTGAGTTTCGAGCTAATAAAGGCCCCGATATGACAAAACGTAAAACAATTAAAATGAGAAAACTAACGGCCTGATTAAAGTACAAAACAATAAACACAAATATGATACGCAGTAACAAATGATATCCACTGAATTACATGCTCCTGACTTGGTACCGGCGCGTCTAAATGTGGCGGGGGAAGCGGACGCCCATACCTCCCTTAACCGGGAGCAGTGTTGTAACAGCACAACATAAGAACAAACTATCAGTCGAAAAGGGTTTAACAAAGCAAAATAAACAACCAAGAAAAAAAAATGTATTCACAAAAATACCGAACTCAAATGTAAATTAAAAAAAGGGAGGTTCATAAAATCTGACAAGAACAAACGCTCGTGCATATCAACAAACGGAACGATTGAAAAAACAATTGTACAATTGTCATATTCATCAATTGGTACAGACAAGAAAACACTAAAGACACAAAGTACCGATCTGAGAATACTCGCAGTTACTGAAAGCTAGTTCCAAGCCAATAACAACTAATAAAAAGAAATCATGTACCCAAGACCATCAGTACACATTCAGTGGATTTGGAATAAAAACGCCATAAATAGTCGTCGAAAACATGACCTAGAGGAGAGGGCAGAAAAATCATTTTAAATGTCCACACTTTCAACCAAAGTTCAGATATTACAACATGTCACAACTTACAATTTGGTAAATATTTTTGTTGATATCTTATACGATTTCTAAAGAGTAGAGATAATAAGCAAAACTCAAAATTTAGAAAATAACCTTGACCTTTGAGCTTGAGCTTAATTTCCTTTTTGTGGACCAGGGACCTCAAATTAAAAAACTTAGGTCTCTATCACACACAGTTCATGATATATATCAATATATTACTTAAATTAAATACAGAAGGGGAAATAACTCTCATATGGAGTCTTTGTATCGTTTCGGTCAACAGAACAGTTTAAGAATTGTAAAGAGCAATTTGGACAAATAAATTTGTCGATTTCTGTTTCGGAGGAGATGTGCTCACAAGAGAAACAGTGTTTGGGGGGATTTTTCTAGGTACTTTAAAATGAAATCAGTACAGCAAATGGATACTTCGAGTTTACATGAGGTCACTTCCGGCTGACTTTTCAAGGTCACATGTCTGCTGACTGATTGCAAAAGACCTCATTGGCTTTATCATAACTCTCATATGGAGTCTCTGGATCTCTTCGGTCAAAATTGTTCCCGACATCCTAAATGTAACAAGCAATGTGGGAAAATAATTATAAGTTGTGTTCTTTTACGGTTGCGAAGGAGATGTGCGAACAAGAAAAAAATAGTGATCGGGGATTTAAAAGCGTGTTGATATCATATACAAAATATCTAAGCAACATCTTTTGAAACAACAGTACAGCGGAAGAAAAAAAAAATAGAAAATTGAAGGACTTTCCACCATTGAATTTCTATATCATTGATAAGAAATCTGTTCCGGTTTACTCAAAGTTAAATGCTGGCGCAAAATCATAGGTTTATTCATACTGATTCCAAAAATATAAGGTTCCTATGTACTATAACCTGAAGTAAGAGAAATAATTTGCTACTTCCGGTTAAGAACATGTGACTCCCAGTCTCATATCTATAGCTTTATTCACACTGATTAAAAAAAATATAGGTTTAGATGTTTCTAGTCGGAAATAAGAGAGATAATTAGCTACTTCCGGTTTACAGAAGGTCACGTTTGGTCTCAAATGATAAGTTTATGCATGCCGATTAATATGATATATGGTTTTTAGGTTCTTTTTCATGAAAAAAGTGCAAAAATTGATATTTCCGGTTTACTCAAGATCACTTTCGATTGACGTTTTTCAAGGTCTTTAAACCTAATGCAAAAAATACTATGGCTTTAACATGTATTAGTATGAAGTTATAGCAAAGGTCAAAAACTAGAACGTCAAATTTTCGTTTGACCTTGACTTCAATTGCAATGCCATAATGGAAGAATCTCAAATCAATATACCTTAGGTCGCAACTATATATGGTTCATGAGTTACATCTCCATACAACTTATTTTAAACTATCCAGGGAAGAAAACTTCTATTAAAAGGGACTGTAACTCTTTCGACATGTCGCAAAGAACAATTTGGTAAAAATAATTACCATTATTTTCTACGGTTTGTGAGGAAAATCGAAAACAATCAAAAGTTTAAATTTAGATCAAAACCTAGACCTTTGACCTTGACCTCAAATTTTCTTTGGCGGACCAAGGACATCACATTAAAATACCTTAGGTCTCTATAACTAACAGCTCATGAGTTACATTTATATATCACTATGTCAAATACAGAAGGGGAAATAACTCTCATATGGAGTATCGTTTCGGTCAAAATTTAACAGAACATCCTGAGGACAATTAAGAAAAATATGGGCAATTAATAAAAATAAATTTGTCGATTTCTTTTACGGTTGTGAAGTTGTAGACATTACAAGAAAAATAGTTGCCAGGGATATTACTCTCACATGAGAACGTGTATCCATTGTTCGATATCATTGCGAAACAAAAGTGGCGAAAGAAAAGAAAAATAATCACAACATAATCAAAAGTGGGTTTCCATAGCAAAGTGGAAAGACCTAATAAAAAGTAATTAGAACAAAATCAAAAGTTCTTTTCACGGAAAAGTGGAAAAACCTAAAAATGATTAAAACCCAATTATTCAGAGAACAACTGAAGGTCTTTCCAACTCAAATGCACATATTTTGATAAGAAAATGTTCACTTTCGGGTTAAAATGTCAAATCTGGTATCAGATAATAGCTTTATTTACGCTGAGTATAAGGATAATTGAAGGCATTCACGGGAAAAAATATGAGGATATGAAAGATAAAACAAATGCATTCAGATTATAAAGCAAACTGAGTGCTTAAATTTATATTGCGATTGGTCTGCAATTTGCTTAAGACATCCGATTTGCAGAAACTGGGACTTGCAATAGGATTAGAACAATCTATATTAAACACGAAGAAAATATGATGTACACTCCAAAGTAAAATATAAAATAGTCACGCCTTAAAAGGTAAATTCAAATGTTAGCTGTATATACTTTTCTATTTACAACTAAAATCCAACAGTCCTTTTAATTGACTTTAGCAAGAATCTACACATAATTAGATATTTTTTAATAAAGGTGTTTTATCATCATCATTTCCATATTCTAATAAACTATTTGAAATCAAAAGCAAAAAAATCAGCAATAATTTTTTGGTGACCAATCAGCGGTCTCGGGTTCACGTTTTGCTTTTCTTTTTAAAGAAAGCAACTTGGTTTTTTTTTTTTTTTTGTAGAAAGGTTTAAGGGTGTGTCTAATAAGTCGTTTTTTAATACGAAACATTTATGAATAAAAGGAGATGCAGGGTATACATCAATGGGACAGCAAGCAAATAACAAAATAAAAAATAGACATCGATGTCATTAATATTGTTGATAAACGACTTAGAAATAATAGGTCTCATGGTAAACGCAAAAACCGTAATCAACGTATTAAACATCGTATAAATTATACACTTGCTGATCTGTTATCTATAATAAAGAATAATGGTAGACATCAAGTATTATGCAAACTGGGTCAGATACCTATAAGTAAATTATATGCTATTTTTCTGGAGTGTGATAAAATTTCTTTTTTTAGCCCGTTTTATGAATACACCCGTATTATTACAGCCTTTTGTCATCACAGGCTATTTCCTAGTATTGATAAACCTGAAAATCATAAACGACATTTTCTTAAATTAAAATATATAAATAGAGGTATTGATTTTATTAATTTGTCTAGCATATTCAATGACTCTTCCGTATATAGCTTAATACCTCCATATTTTGATAATATAGAACAACCCATTATTTCGTATTCTTATAAAAAACCGAGCAGAAATTTGATTTTTAATTATACGTCAATTACATCAGACGTCAATATAGAAAATAATGTTCCTTCCACTTGAGACTGCGAAACATCTAGTTTTATATATGTTCCTATGGTCATGTTATTACAGGAGACCTCAACATCGTCGAATACCGTGAGGTCATAACTTTTCTAAAGAAAGGACCGAAATACCGTCCTCCATCTATAATAGATTGGAAACAGTGTCGTCAGGTCATTAAAGACGCTCTGTCTGCCTACTGTAAAATTGGTGCAAACGTGAAAATCGGATAAAAATCTTTAGACAGTTATTTGAATAAAATTATGAATACTGTTAATATTCGAATATCTCATTTAGAAAACAATTCTGAAATTAATAATAGGATCCATGATATTCCCATTTCAAGAATAAAAATAAACTCAAGGTACTCGCAGAGCGGTTTGTGTTCGTACCGGCAGACAAGGCAGCCAATAATGTAGTGGTGGTGTGACGCATATACTACACGGAAGTTCTTCAAAACGAAATTATCAATTCCTCTACATTTAGGTCCGTTCGCACCACAGAGAGTCAAATCGTTAACAAGCATACCACTGCCACTACCCAACTTAAAGCATCTTCCGAACATTTGAAAGTCCCTACCATGTACTGGTTACCGAAATTACACAAAAACCATTTAAATTCCGTTTCATCTCCGCATCGAGTAAGTGTTCTACTACTAATCTATCAGTTCTTCTAACTACCTCCTTACTACTATCAAAGAACTGGTTATTAACTTTTGTAATAAAGCTTATGAAAATAATGGTATTAATTATTTTTGGAGTGTTAAAATTCTTTAGAGGTTTTAGATAAAATACATGCTTTTGATGGTCCTTATAATTCTGTTGACAGTTATGATTTTTCTACTCTGTACACTACACTTCCACACAATCTTATAAAGAAAAGTTTTGTATTTGATAAAATGGTCTTTCGAAAAATCTCATTGTAATTTTATTTGCTGTAACTCGTTTAAATAGATAATAGGAAGATGTGGTGTGAGTGCCAATGAGACAACTCTCCATCCAATTTATAAAAGTAAACATTATAGATTAGGAAGATGTGGTGTGAGTGCCAATGGGACAACTCTCCATCCAAATAACAATTTATAAAAGTAAACCATTATAGGTCAATGTACGGCCTTCAACACGGAGCCTTGGCTCACACCGAACAACAAGCTATAAAGGGCCCCAAAGTAAGCCTTTTCTGTAACGAAAAGGAAAGTATGCTAGATACACTTACTGGAAATGTGAGGATATGATTGAAGCTTTAAATTTTCTGCTAGATAACATTTATGTACGTTTCGGCGATAAAGTGTATCGTCAGGTAGTAGGTATTCCTATGGGCACTAACTGTGCCCTTTAATAGCAGATTTATTTCTATATTGCTATGAATCTCAGTTTATGACCAAACTCAGTAAAGACCCATCATTGTTATATTTAGTTGATACATTCAACAATACCTACCGTTACCTGGATGATATTTTTCGTTAAATAATCCAGAGTTCTCTAAATATACTTCCGAAATTTACCCAAAAGAACTTACTTTAACTAAATCTAACATAAACAGCAGCAGTTGCCCTTTTCTAGATTTAGACATTTCAATTTCTAACGGGAAACTACATACTAGAATTTACGACAAAAGAGACGATTTTTCATTTCCTATTGTAAATTTTCCATTTTAGACGGCGATGTGCCTTTGGCTCCATCATACGGTGTTTATATATCCCAACTCGTTCGGTATGCCCGTGTGTGTTCTGATGTCATAGATTTTAACGAACGTAATCAATGCATCACTGGGAAATTATTGTGTCAGGGATTTCGATACCATAAATTACTTAAAACTTTTACTAAATTCTTTCATAGATACAAAGATTTGATTAGTAAATTTGGCTGTACCTGTAGAAAACTTATTAAAATGGTATTTCACATCCTAAATTTTACGGTAATATTGTACTTAAAGCGAGGAAATCACTATGTGATCCGTGTAAACTCATCGAACCTTTAAACAAACTTATAAGTAAGGGTTATCGTACCAATATTGTAATTAGATCTCTGAATATAGTTTACATTGGCACTAATATCGATTTTGTCATTAGCAAATTAAAACATAACTAAGTTGTATCTTCTTTTGAGGCGGGATGTTTAGAGACACACACACGTTATTTTTATCTCTTAAGAAGTAGCTCCTCACTATCCTACTACCTGTAGATACATTTATTTTGGCATTGCACAAGTCATGTCTTCTCTGACTGTTCATGACGTTAAAATACTAAATCCCTGGGATGTGTTTTAGTTGATTTTAGTCTCTGATGCATGATTTTTATCATTAATTGTTTTTGGCTTTTAACTAGCTGTCAGTAACTGCGAGTACTCTCAAATCGTACTTTCTTTTAATTCGACCTGTTGATACTATTTTTAATACTTTTTGTTATTTTATATTAATATGGATCTTGTCTGTATACCAGCTTTGATTATTTGGAATATCTACTAATTTTCACTTCTTCATACTACATTTGTATGAACATCAAGATTATTCTCCTTTAATCTGTACAGGAAGTTTTATTGTTGATATTTACCCTTATGTATCTAGTGTTAAATTAGGTATTTATATGACAGACCTTTCTTGGTATTCCTAATTATTGGAAGATTTTATATAGACAGAAAAGTATACCTAAAACGACAAAGTTATTTTTCATTTACCTGTATATATTATGAAAACCGGTTTTTCAAAAGTGATTATTTTCTAAGGGTTAAATATTTCGTGGTGGTGTATTGCCATGGCTTTATTTGGACTTGTTTGTTTGCTTTTGGCCTTGAATGATTGTCCCTAATATTTTATTAACTATGTATTTACTTTCAGGTATCACAGATCGAATTTATTCGTTCATAGTGTGTTAATTTACGTTTTGATTGAGTTAAGCCTTCCAATTGATGTTTTATCGTGTGTTTTCTATGTTGTGATGTTATACTATTGTTTCGGAAAAAGGAGAAGGTTTGGTACCATTAAAACGTTTAATCCCGCTGCAAATGTTTGCACCTGTCCTAAGTCAGGAATCTGATGTACAGTAGTTGTCGTTTGTTTATGTAATTTATACGTGTTTCTCGTTTCTCGTTTTTTATATAGACTAGACCGTTGGTTTTACCGTTTGAATGGTTTTACACTAGTACTTTTGGGGCCCTCTATAGCTTGTTGCTCGGTGTGAGCCAAGGCTCCGTGTTGAAGGCCGTACATTGACCTATAATGGTTTACTTTTATAAATTGTTATTTGGATGGAGAGTTGTCTCATTGGCACTCACACCACATCTTCCTATATCTATTTAGAAGACATTTTAGGTTTATACACAATATGTCAAGCTCTAAATACGTTTTTCATCAGTCAGATTAAACTTCAGATGTATCGTTATTCGTAACTCGCTTACTCTTAACGAAATCAGAGATCTATATATTAGATAGGTTTTTCATATAGCATATATATATTAGATAGGTTTTTCATATAGCATATATATATTGTAGCGGGTCAATGGAGAAAAGGGAAGAAACACATACACCGAAACCTCAGATATATAAATCCAGACGAAACCTAAACCACTTACTCTCTATCTAGATCTAGAACGAACGATGACAGACCTCTTTTTACTTGTGTCATAGGACCAAGCCTAAACTCCTATCCTAATATCTGTAGCGTACTTTAAGGGTATTCTTTAGATTGATATCACAAATTTATACCAAACAATTCAGAAGTTGCAAATACTTTATTTTGAGACATATATATTATATAACAACAACGTAACAGTAACAAATATTTGAGATCACAATTTAGTCAAGCTCAAGACCATTAAAAACAACTTGAAAATTTATCAATACTAAGTACACCTTTAGTGAATTTCTAGACTGTTGCCTAGAGTATCTTTAAAAAGGTTGATTCAAATAATATATAAATACTCATAAAGAGTAAAACAATAACTGCTATGATGTTCTCTCGTTTGTTGAGAATACGAGCAGATATGGACAAAAATATTAGATACTCATGTATCAAAGTACATCCGACCTCACAGAACAAACTATTGGGTATTCATGTATTAAAAGTGCATCTGACCACACACTAAGTATAGTGAGACGTAATTCAAGAAAATATATGATAGGTTCTAAGAAATAAAAGGGGTAATTTTTGTTTAAACAGTGTAATAGCTTCCATTGGCTAAAAACTAATGTCTAAAATTTTCCAAACTTGATTATTACAAGGTTTCCTAAACTGGTAGTTCAATGATTCAGTGAAAGTTTTAATAATATGAGTTTTAGTAGAGACTTTGTATTAGTTTCCTCTCACTTACAACGTATGTCTCATTTTTTGCTAAACTGATCTTTACAATTAAATGTGAATATCAGTAAAGTTAATAAATATCAAGTAAAATTCTATTAAATAATTCTTTGTTGAGACTGTTTTTTTAGTTTCCTTTGGCTAAAAACGATTGTCTCAAATTGTGACCAAAAGAAATTGACAAAAGTTGGGAAGAATTGATTATCTGTTCATTATTGTTTACTAACACATGTTCTTTTTTTTTCTAAACTATCCAATGTTTAATATTTTACTAACAAGTATTATATCTTTTACTAACAATTACTTTTATATGTTGTTCTAATACCATTGATTGACTTATAAAGTTGTAATCTTTTAACAAGAATGTATGGAAATTTGTACTAGTTTCCTTCACTAGTAATGTGCATTTTCCTGTGTCTCACTGTCTGAAAACCCTATTAAAAACGCTAAACTTTTGCAAAAAGTCTTTGCTTTAAATTTACTGGATTCCTTTACCCGTAACATAAATAAAATATGTTTCTAAATTTTGTTTGATTATGTAAATAGAATATTGGCGTTAAATTGGGTCAAAATTGTTCAAATACATGAAACCGCATAATCGGCCTCGGCACTGTGATTCAGCAAAAAAAGTATTACCAACGTATTAAGTTTCTCAACAAGAAAAATATTTATACGTAATCTCTATGGTTTATGTATTTCTAGATAAATTTAAACCATTATTATAAAAAATAGTATTCCCATAATATTGCTAGTTTCCTCAAATTTTTCCAAAAGTTGGGTAGAATTTGCGTAAATCGTTTTTAAACAATTATGTGTTCTTTAAATGTTGAAACCTTTACAAAAAGAAAAGTAAAGTAAATTACTATTATTCTTACTTTCTAAAGAATATCTCCTTCTAGTTTTGAACGTCTTTGGCCAGAATGACGTCAAACTCGCGTTTTGGGGCTTTATACTTGTACTTAAAATTAGTGCATTTTTGTGCAGTTTTCGTGCAGTTTTCGTGCAATTTTCAACCGCGCAACTGCAAGTTTATGCAATAAACCAATGAAAATCATTGACGATGATTTTCCCCACTTCGGTCGCTAAGAAATGTTTATTTTTATAAAATAATTGTACAAAATCACGCTCAAGTAGCTTTATATTTGTTGAAATTTTTGTTCCGTAAATAGAATATAATAATTAAAATTCTTTACGATAAGCTTAAAATAATCGTGACCTTCCGAAACTGTTCGACCAATCAAAACGCTTCAGTACCGTTAGCTGAAGATGGCGCTCAACGATGACCAGCTGCTTGCCTGTCAACGAATCTCGACAAATTATGTACTGTAATTGAACAAAATGTTCTGACATAAAACTTGTAATTCCCTATACCAATATGACTTGAGGAAACTTTACAGTTAAGTAAGTTCATGTGACATAATCAAAAATGTACATACGAGTCAAAAACATCACTCGTTCAATGAAAGTAACAAGTTGCTTTCTTTAACAAAAGAAATGCAATCGTAAACCCAAAATGCATGTTTGGTATTAAATATTAGATATTTTTTAAGAAAAGAGTTAGTTTCTAGGCTTAATAACAAATTGATGATTTTGTGCTTATAAAAAGAAATCCAATATGTGAAACTTAATAGCTGTTTTTTTGGGGGAATTTGAGATACACAACAGCCTGTGTTTGATTTTGCTTTTTCCACCTGCCCACCCGTGCCCACTCTAGCTATAATCTCTTTTTTTGTAAAAATATTAATTACAAATGCTTATCTGCTTTTTTCAAGTGATTGTACTTGCATGTTTTTTAGATTAAACAAAAGAAACTACATGCCCACTCCTATGGATGGGCAGAGTGGACAAGGTAAAAGTTTTGCCCACCCGATGCCCACTCCTTTGGTGGGCCGGTAGACAAAGCAGAATCCACCTGAGCTGTAGTGTATGTTCAAAGTTATTTGAACAAGGACTTGTTATTGTATTATTAAGATCCTTACACCAGCTCTGCAAGGTTTTAGTGATGCTTGGGGTTGTAAGCATTGGCAATTTAAAGTTGTGTGATTTGTGCTATGAAAAGTTTAAGTTCTTACAAATAAACAAACTAAATTGAAATTTAAATTAAAAAAAAGTTAACATATACAAACTGAATTTATCACTGATTACCCTTTGTTAAACATGAGTTTGTTTTAAATTCACAATTATGAAAATTGTAAGGTGTTCCTTTTATATTTGAACATGTTCTTTCATTAACTTTTAAAAAAGTGTCTTTTACATGGTATAGTTACATTAATGTTTTATGGTATGTATGTAAAATTTTTTAAAACAGGTATATTCATAAGCACATGTCTTTGTCAGAAGCATGTTGTTTGAATTGTTATAACAGTGTTTTGGTACCCTTAGAAGGATGCAGTTCAAAGTGAGCCAAATATTGAAGGCTGTATTATAAATAAAATTGAGAATGGAAATGGGGAATGTGTCAAAGAGACAACAACCCTACCACAGAACAGACAACAACAGAAGGTCACCAATAGGTCTTCAATGCAGCGAGAACCTGTAATTCCTTACTTTAACTACACTGTATCTTACTGGAGAGTTCTCTTTGGTATTCCTACCACTTTAAAACACATTTCTCTCTGACATTTGATTATTTCATTAGAATAATCTAAATATTTTAATTGAACTGAAGTAGCCTTGTAGGTTTCTTATATTGACCTATCCTTCTTCTCTTATACTAGTCTAGTCATTTGGGTGCACTGTATAACCTACTGATCACTGAGATGGTTTGTATTGAAAGAAAAAATGTAACCTGTAAATTTACATTTTGCCTAATTGTACCACATTGTGTCAATGACATTCATACCACATCTTCTGAATTTTAAAGCGAATCTGTCTTGAATGAAAAATTAATTGATTTCCAAAATTGATTTTTTTTTTAACTCAAATCAGCTGAATCTAGTGAAAGTAATCTCCAATTATATATGTCATTCAATGTCAAGTTTCTTGGTGCTTCTATGTTTGTTCAGTGTGAGCCAATTAATATTTAGAGAAATAATGTCCAGTTATAAAATTTACAGCTCTTAAAATATTTACAAGAGAGCATGATTCTGTTAAAGAAGTTCCAATCAAAGTTTACTTAAAACTTAAAATCATGCATTTATTAATGAAAAAGCAAGTTTATAAAAATATTTCTATACATATTCATATATATATACACTCAAGTCTGAAAATCTTTGCTATGATCAAGGAGGTTATATGAGAAGGAGAGTGAACACTCTGCTTGATATAAAATTAGCATCCCCAGGATAGTAATTCGATCAGAGGAAAATGATAAAAATATAAAGAAACCGACATGTTTATCACCCACTTGATATGGCCTTCTGATGTACCAGGCTGTTACCGCGAACAGTCTGTGTGATTAGGAGAATCACTAATGTCACGTGATTGTAATAGGTGAGTGGGCCATCAAAATACAGGTGAACTTATCGTTACTTATCAGTTTAAATGTGTTATTATTGTGCATTATCATTTGACGCGAAATTCGAAAGTATATCGTCTGACTACGGTGAAAATCGACTAAGAAATGACAAAGTTATGAGGGTTGGAAGACATTTAAGAATGCAATTTCTTTTCAACCCCACCTTGATTTAAACAAAGATTTTCGCTTCACTTGTCTGCCCTGCCTATGAGAATTGGTAGATTATATCATAGAAAATAGAAGAATATGCGAGATACCTTCGTTACGGTGACCGGTAATGACAGGAGCGAATATTTGTAATTGAAACGAAGAGAAATTTATCGAGAGCCAGCGAAAAGTGTGTTTCTCACTGCATTAGGCTGTAGATATAGGCATAGGCGCTTAGATTTCCACTTCCCATGTTGGCTCCTGGAAATGGGAAATAATAGGTTATATCCTCGAAAGGAATATGTGAGGTACCTTTGTTAAAGTGACCGGTTGCGACCGGAGCGATTTAGTTTTATTGAAACAGAGGAATTTATCTGAGAACCACCAAAAAGTTTCAGTCTTTCTCCGGGTGGAATGCTGTAGACATTAGGACATAGCAGTTTTTTTCTTATTAAATCGTTTCTGTGCAGAATTAAATGTTTTGCATCGGTTCATCTTATTTTCCAATATTTTAATTTTGTTTCCCTTTAATTTGACGGGCTCTCACTGAAAGTCAAGGAACAAAAATAAGAAAATAAAGAAATATGATTACAATTTTATTTTGAAAATTCTCAACTGACCACGCCAAATCAATACCTTGTTATACACTAAGTTTAATTCAGATTGTGTTAAAACCAGTTCTTCATTGGCTTAATAAAATGGTTAAAGACAGAAAATACATGCATTTTGTACATGTAATAAATGTACTAGAATTGCCAGGCATGTAGATTGGTACCTCTCTATATGTGATCCACCCTCCCCAGCCCCCAAACAATACACATGGTAAATCGTCAACCATGATCAAATGATTATGGAAAGCCTCAGCTGTCATATATTAGAGATTTACATAACGTTATGCTGAAGCTTCCAATGTAAAGTAAATACAGCGTGATGATGAATTAAATCATCAAAATGAAATCTTTAAATGATAAAATGTTAAGTTGAATCTACGTTGTGTTGACTTGCAACTTCAAGTGTTGATGTTGTGAAAGCATCGTGGTAAGCTACGGCGTTATGATGATATGCTTATAACACGTAACGTTGAGTTGAAACTACATATTGTTAAGTTGACATTACACGATGTTAACTTGATACTGGATAATGCTAAGACGTACTCTTCGATTGCTAGGATAACAAATGAAACGAAAAGTTGAACTTCATGATGTTGACTTATTATTAATAAATGTAAAGCTTAGATATCACAACGTTATATCATTATAATGTCACGATAGGTTTATCATACTGTATGTAGACTTTAAACTTCACGATGCAAAGCCAAACTAGCATAATGTTATATTACTATAATGTCACGATAAGCTAACCATACAATATACTCACTAGAAATAACCTGACGTAAAGTTGAAAGTACGTGTTGTTAAGCTAGGATTGCACAATGTTATATCATTATAATGTCATGATAAGCTGACCATACAATATGCTCACTAGAAATTACACGACGTAAAGTTGAAAGTACGTGTTGTTGAGCTAGGATTGCACAATGTTATATCATTATAGTGTCATGATAAGCTAACCATACAATATGCTCACTAGAAATTACACGACGTAAAGTTGAAAGTACGTGTTGTTGGGCTAGGATTGCACAATGTTATATCATTATAATGTCATGATAAGCTAACCATACAATATGCTCACTAGAAATTACACGACGTAAAGTTGAAAGTACGTGTTGTTGAGCTAGGATTGCACAATGTTATATCATTATAATGTCATGATAAGCTAACCATACAATATGCTCACTAGACATTACACGACGTAAAGTTGAAATAACGTGTTGTTAAGCTAAGATTGCACGATGATATATCATTATAATTTCCCAATAGGCTTACCATACAATATGTTCAATAGAAATAACACGACGTAAAGTTGAAAGTACGTGTTGTTGAGCTAAGATTGCACGATGGTATATCATTATAATGTCCCGATAGGCTTACCATTTAATATGCTCACCTGGAATTACAAGACGTACTGTTAAAACTACATGATGTTAAGTCAGAATAGTACGAACATTATGTCATCATAATGTTACGGAGGGATAATCATATATTGGGATGACATAAAACGACAGGGCGTACAGTTGAAAGTATTGAACGTTAAGTCTAGATAGCACGATGTCATATCATTAAAATGTATCGATAGGCTTTTATACAATGAGTTGACTTACAACGACAGAATATGCAGTTGAAAGTAGACGATGTTAAGCTTAGATATCACGATGTTATATCATTTTTATGTCACGATAGGCTTATCAAAATTATTTTGACACGAAACGACACGAAGGTGGAAAAAGGTCCACTGATGTAGGACCTGCGGTATCTTGCAAATAGTGCCGCATATGCGTAGTAATAATATGATCTAAAAGAGAATAAATTAAAATACATTATTCTACTTTCTATTTACACTGTTACAGTACGGTCCGTACATCATTTCAAAATTTTGAAAAGTTTTCCAATTTTAGAATTTTGGAATTTTATCAAAGTTTCAAAATTTCAAAATTCTGAATTTTTAAAGTTTTGAATTTTTAAAATTTTCACCAAATAATTGAAATTTTAAAATTATTAATACTGTTTTTAGATTTTATAGTTTAGATTTTTGATCAAACTTTAAAAAGTACTAACTTAACGTGCAGTTTTGATTATTTCGCTTTTTTGAAAGTTTGATTTTTTAAAAGTTATTGATGAAGATATCAAAATTAGAAAAGGGCCACAAAGAGAGGCACCTGTTAACTGCGAAACGGAATACAAGCGGAACAAAACGAAACAAAATGAAATGAAGAGTTACTGTTACGTAAACGTTTATGTATAGAATGAGACCAGAGGCAGGCAGTTGTAAGCTTATTAAACCTGCATCGAAAAAGTTTATTTACGTTTAAAAAAATCTCTATAAGCTTAGCGTTTCAGATATATAATTCAGAACTATTCGCTCGTCATTTAGGAAAAATAGTGAAAACTGGACAACTCTCATTAGGCCGAGTAGTATGGTAGGGTTGAGTATGTATATATATTTTCAACTGAACTTTAACCAATAAAATTGCTCTATACTTGATTTCAATTTCTTTTTTTTTTTTGCTTTATGACTTCTTACTATATGCAATCATGTCGGTAAATGAAATCATCGAAATTCAAGTACATTTTGAACGATTAACTTTAATCAACTATTTTGGTTCTTGATAAACTGTTCGCTTTCAAGTATTCGGCTTTGGACGTTCTTAAGAAGGTAGATCCAGAAAAGCCTTAGCGCTTCGGTCTCATGCAATTTTCAACGTTTCGTTTCAATTTTATCAATTGCATATTGATAATATATTGTCTTTATCATTGATTTCAGTTCAAAGTATTGATACGGAAGAAATTTTAATTTATGGTGTCGCTATGAACGTTGTGCTAGCCGCGAATGTTGGAGGTTGTTGATATCTGTTTTACACTGCTAGCCGCTTAGAGTAAGATTAAATATTAGTAGCTTGGAGTCAGGAAACTGTTATAATATATGTAAATAAACTTATCATAGATAGACACCGGGTTGGAAATTTTGTATTTGCACCAGCCTCGAATTTCGTATACAAAAAACTCACCAGTGACGCTAGAATCAAATGAAGTTAAAAAGACCAAATCAAATATAATCAAAAAGGTCAAATAAAGTAAACGTTACCATCCAACTCATCGTTCTGTTTTTTTTAAACCTCAATACATTCATATCATATAAACTTATACCATAAATATTTTTCAGCTTGCAAATCTATGTAATAGTTGTCACTGTACATTAAGCTCCAATCTATTTATTTGTAGGTGTCGGCATTTTGAAAATTGAAAGTTTAAAAAGTTTATATTTAATCCCTTCCACTTTGCGGGTGCGAGTGCTGCCTTGTAGCGGCATTGCCCTGCTCTTTTTCGAGATCTACAAGGGTGTATTTTACGTGCAAGAGATATGGCTCTTTCTTAACACGGGTCAGCCATTTATGGTTCCTTCCGACGAACTATCACTGTTAAGCCAAGAAAGGAACCAGCTTTTTGCATTAAGTGATAATTCCGTATTTGTAATTTGTGCATTTTAAGTTATCGCACAACAATCAACTTTCAGTTAAGAAAAGAACACTGCAAAGTCTTGTCAAAATGAGGCCAAGTACTCTCCACGTTAAGAACCCATGCAGTAACTCGTTGCAAGGAGAGATTTCTGTCCCTATTCAATATATCCTCATTTTCCAGTGGCATATAAATATGCCGATCAGCATCATGAACAGACTCTTACATGTTTTACCGGTTGTATATCATGTTAATTTGTTATCATCTTGAACATGCATGTAATATTTGCCACTGGCAACCAACAATTAACTATTAAGAATAGGTCGTTTTACAAAGAAACTAAGGTTTCAACTCCTTGGGCAAAGTTGTCTTGTTCTGTCCGAGAAAAGGCTCCGCGTTGAAGACCGTACTTTGACCTATAATGGTTTACATTTACAAATTGTGATTTGGATGGAGAGTTTTCTCATTGGCACTCATACCACATCTTCCTTTATCTACTTAGATGGAATTTGATATTTTAACTTTCCTTTTGGTCAAACACCTCTTAAATTGTCTCGGTTCTTATATTTACTTGACTTTCAAATATTCGAATATTTTCAGCGTTCCGTAGGTAAATGATTTACTTAAAATTCAGCGTTTTACATTGTCCTGGTTTTCGAGAGCATCATTGGTGTGTGGCCAAAATGATAAAATCCATCGTGCAGAGATCGTGGCACTGACTCTCTTTACACGATGGATTTTGACTGAACATAGATGCGTACTTGTACTTTGCTCAAGGTTGATTGTCGTACAATAACTAAATAAAATGCTTCGCTGAGTGCAGCCTGATTCGACCGCAGTGGTCAAACCCTGAACAGTTGGTGCAAGTTTCGACACATTATTTAAGCTTGATACAGTCTGAATTTGGATTGTGATCAAACTTTTGACATAATATTGGTTTCTGACACATAATAAATTTGGTGATAGATCTTTAAAATTTTGAAATGGGTTGAAATATTTGTATTCATTTTCAATTGAAAATTTTTTGCTATTGCGCAATAATGTGCAATCGAAGATTTCTTCCTGGTCCAATATTGTGCTATTGCACAATAGTCTGAAAACGAAGATGTCTTGCTATTGCGCAATTCGGTGCAATTGAAGATTTCTTGCTAATGCGCAATACTATGCTATAGCGCAATACTATGCTATAGCGCAATACTATGCAATTGAAGATTTCCTGCTATTGCACAATACTTTATTTAATAATTTACACATCATATTCGGTGTGTATCTCCTGATATATCAGTATTTTTGCTTTAATATACAAATACGAAATATGAATCAATAGAAAAATAGACAATTTTAAGAAGAAAAATATGAAAAATTACACCCCCCCCATTTTACCTCCCCACAGACTCAATTCCAATTTCCCCTTTGTGGTATGGTACCTTGCTGTACAATTTCAGAAAGATCTATACACTTGACCTCAAGTAATTGTCTGGAAACTAGAAAAATGCTTGTTTTTTGCCCCTAATTCCTGAACTTCTGGGGCAATTACCCCCATACTTAATACCTGCCTTTCCTTTGCGATATGGAACCTTGTGGTACATTTTCAGAAAGATTCATACACTAATATACTAGTTATTGTCTAGAAACTAGAACAATGCTTATTTTGCCCCCTTTTGGGACCCTTCTTCCTAAACTGTTGGGACTATAACCCGAAATCAATCCCAACCTTCTTTTTGTGGTTTCAAACCTTGTGTTTAAATCTCATAGAAATCCATTCACTTAAACTAAAGTTATTGTTCGGAAACCAAGTGTCTTTGGATTCACCAACGGACATCTTCCGGACGTATAACGGATAAACGGATGTTGAACGGATGTGAAACGGACTTTTACCGGACGTTAAACGCGGGAGAAAACGGATAATGAACGGATCTGAAACGGATAAATGCCATTGAAAATTTCGCGTCAGAAATGGCAATTATTGGTGTGTCAGATTTCTTGTGTGTCATGAATGCTTATTATTCATAAATGACCTTAGAGTAAGAGCACATCTTCACTATCAAGCATCTCTTATTCAGGCAAGACACTACCCTTTGGCGGTATTTTGAAAAACAAACCAAGACCAGTTAAACGGAAACTTTTTGAATATTTATGCGATTTACATGTATTATTATTGCCGCCTTTCATTTTTTTCGCATATCGTGTTCTTCCATTTTATTCGATACGCTTCCGTTTGGTGTACGTTGTATGCGGTACTCGTCCGTTGGATGTATGTTTGACAGCCGTTCTGTCTGATACGTTTTCGTTTCTCGTACGTTGCATATTCTGTGTGTGTCCGTTGTGCCTTCGTTACGCGTCCGTTTTATTTTGTCAGTACATGAACGGACTCCCAACGGATAACAGTTTTGTCAACGTAAAACTTTTTTCGATCCGTTAGGCGTCTGTTCGTGCTATCCGGTAAAGCGACCACAGTTTAAGAAGTCGTAGAGCAAACAAAAATGAAATCAAATTTGAGGAAATTTTCTTTAAATGTCTAAAGTGCAGAAGAAAATATAAACATAATAATTAACCTTAGCTGTTTGGCCTACTGCGAGTTTTCACTGTTACTCCTAAATGTTGGGCGCTGGGGAAACAAAATAGTTCTGAACTTTTATTTTAAACGCTCAGCTTATATAAGAGATTTTTTTTTAAAGTGAATCTACTTGTTTGATAACGGTTTAAATAAATAAAAATCCATAGATGCAAAACCTTAAAAGAATTTCAGGATACTGTTATCTCATGTGATGTCCAATTTGTTTAAAAAAAAACACTTCTTCTTTAAATCATTTATTTTGCAATTAAAAATTATTTGATATATTTCGTGCGTTTTATTCCTAATTAAGAATGATCTAAATCAGAGCCGTGCTTCTTGTTTTAACACAACTTTATCCGCTTTTTGCGAAATATCTATTTTGTTATCCAATTTTTCACCGCTTACAACTGCCTTCCTTTTGACATATTTTGTACATTAGCTTTAAAGTAACCGTAGCTGTGCATTTCATTTTGTTTCGTTTCGTGCCGCTTTTATTCCGTTTCGCAGGTTTTTTTTTTTCTTTGCGGCCCTTTTCTAATTTTGATATCTTCGTCAAAAACTTTAAAAAATTAAACTTTCAAAAAGCGAAATAATCAAAAACTGCACGTTAAGAGTACTTTTAAAGTCTGATCAAATATCTAAACTATCAAATCTAAAAACAATATTTATAATTTTAATTATTTGGTGAAAATTTCAAAATTTCAAAACTTTTTAAAATTTTGAAATGATAATATTACATGGACCGTACTGTTACAGTGTAAATATAAAGTAGAATTTTAGTTTATTCTATTTCTAAATCATATTATTACTACGCATATGGGGCACTATTTGCAAGATACATCATGTCCTACATCAGCGGACCTTTCTTCCACCTTCGTGTCGTTTCGTGTCAAAATAATGTTTGATAAGCCTATCGTGACATAAAATGATATAACAACGTGATATCTAAGCTTAACATCGTCTACTTTCAACTGTATATTCTGTCCTTTTAAGTCAACTCATTGTATAAAAAGCCTGTCGATACATTTTAATGATATGACATCGTGCTATCTAGACTTAACGTTCAAAACTTTTAACTGTACGCCCTGTCGTTTTATGTGATCCCAATATATGATTATCCCTCCGTAACATTATGATGACATAACATCGTGCTATTCAGACTTAACATCATGTAGATTTAACAGTACGTCTTGTAATTCCAGGTGAGCATATTAAATGGTAAGCCTATCGGGACATTATAATGATATACCATCGTGCAATCTTAGCTCAACAACACGTACTTTCAACTTTACGTCGTGTTATTTCTATTGAACATATTGTATGGTAAGCCTATCCGGACATTATAATGATATAACATTGTGCAATCCTAGCTCAACAACACGCACTTTCAACTTTACGTCGTGTAATTTCTAGTGAGCATATTGTATGGTTAGCTTATCATGACATAATAATGATATAACATTGTGCAATCCTAGCTCAACAACACGCACTTTCAACTTTACGTCGTGTAATTTCTAGTGAGCATATTGTATGGTTAGCTTATCATAACATTATAATGATATAACATTGTGCAATCCTAGCTCAACAACACGCACTTTCAACTTTACGTCGTGTTATTTCTAGTGAGCATATTGTATGGTTAGCTTATCATGACATTATAATGATATAACATTGTGCAATCCTAGCTCAACAACACGCACTTTCAACTTTACGTCGTGTAATTTCTAGTGAGCATATTGTATGGTAAGCTTATCATGACATTATAGTAATATAACATTATGCTAGTTTGGCTTTACATCGTGTAGGTTAAAGTCTACATAAAGTATGATAAACCTATCGTGACATTATAATGATATAACGTTGTGATATCTAAGCTTTACATTTATTAATAATAAGTCAACATCATGAAGTTCAACTTTTCGTTTCATTTGTTATCCTAGCAATCGAAGAGTACGTCTTAGCATTATCCAGTATCAAGTTAACATCGTGTAATGTCAACTTAACAATATGTAGTTTCAACTCAACGTTACGTGTTATAAGCATATCATCATAACGCCGTGGCTTACCACGATGCTTTCACAACATCAACACTTGAAGTTGCAAGTCAACACAACGCAGATTCAACTTAGCATTTTAATATTTAAAGATTTCATTTTGATGATTTAATTCATCATCACGCCGTATTAACTTTACATTGGAAGCTTCAGCATAACGTTATGTAAATCTCTAATATATGACAGCTGAGGCTTTCCATATTAATGTTTGCATGTATTGTATTAACAAACGAAAACGACAAAACATTTGCATAGTCAAGTGGTTTTTTAATATATTTTAGTTGTAGGTTTCGTTTTATTTTATTTTTCATATTCAATATCTATTTAATTACATTTTAATAACCAATTTTTTTTTTTATTAAAGTTGCAATATTTAATTACAAAAATAACTGTAATTTAATCATATGCAAGAAAGACTTCCTTTAATTTCAGTATAAAAAATAAATAGCTTGCTTTTTACATCATGTACATCTTCCTAAACTTAAAATCTAAAATAAAATGCTACTAAAACTCTTTCTAAAGATTTTATTTTTAATTATTCTCGTTCAGAATATAAAGCGCATTGTTTACATGAAATCTTATCTCATATCTAAACACAGCTGGTTTCAACGTTTGACTCTAATTAAAATACTACGCATGTAGGTTAATATTAGCAGCTTGTAATCGTGTGCAAGAAAATATTATATCATAATAAATTTCAGAATAATTACGGGGTCGTCTCATAACAGTAAATAACAAATACAATTTCAATATTTCCCATAGTAAACTTTACCACAATAATAAAAATGACTGGCATTATGGTTTATTTTGTCAGTTATCAGTTATATGATGCTGAATAAAAATTTTAAAAAATAATCCTGAACAGGAATGCACTGATTCCATCTTTTATATCTCATTGTAGAGTGAAATTTAGGAATGAATGGCATACAAAATATAACTTTTTAGAATGTGAAGAAATAGTTAAAGTTAAATACAATTAACAAATTGGTACCCATCACATTACCCCCTTTTAGAATTTGTGTCCCTACAAATTGATTAATGGTGAGTCATAAAAATGTTTTTGGCAGCAACTTTCCAACAACAACAACAAAAAAATGATGCAATGATAAAAATTTACAAGTTATCTGCATATTATCCATTTCCAACAAAATTATTACCTGACTTAAACTTTTTGAAAAGACAATTTTTTTTTTATTCACTTTATCTTTAATTGATTAATACCTAAATATATATATTCATTATAAAAGACAAAAAAAATAAAGTTACAGTATATCAAATGGCAACACAGTTCAGTTCTTTCTGGAATGGCGTTTTGGCATAGGTGTGGTACTTCTATTTCTGGATGCTGATCGGTAAGGGGAAAAACGCTTTTGATTGATGTTACGGGATGGTGATATGTTGAGGCGGCGAATGTCCTGATTCTGACCATGAACAACTGATCTGAGTCCAGTTACTTGACTCGTTAGACGTGAAATTTCCTGCTGCATGTTCTCCATCTTATTACACACTTTATCGCTAAAGTTAGAAAATTGAACAGTTAACTTGTCTAGCAGAAGCTTGTAAAAGCATTCACTAGAAGATGATGAGGATGATGATGAAGATGTGGTTTTGCCTGCAGGAGTGGGCACCATATTCCACTCCTCAGATGGATGTGTTGTGGTTGTTTGTTGTTCGAAAACAAACTCGTCTGGTTGCTGTTCTCCAGATTCCTCATCCAACGCTTGCTCTCGCTCTACAATTCTCCGCACTGGCGAAGCAAGTGGCGTAACTACAGACTCTTGTTGAGGTTCACTGTCTGGCTCTGCTGTGTCTTGACAACTACGACTTCCTCCACTTGCTCTTCCACCACTTGCTCTTCCACCACTACTTTCTCTATACTTGGAGCGGGTCCAAAAGTGGGCATGTATGAGTTGGTGGTCCTAGGTCTAGTTCTGTGCAAAGACTCCAATCTGGACATCTTTTCAAGGTCCAGACCTAGTTGCGAACGGTACGGCAGTAGACTCCTTTTGATGTACGCCTTGTCCCCTTGGTACTGGCCCCTTCTGATCATCTCTTCCTTTTGCAATTGATGTGACCTAAAGTGCTGACCATGCTTGATGATATCACTTTCCCTGCCACATCTAAAGAGGCACAGGGTACAATAATATGGAACGACCTCTAAGGGAATGTGCATCTTCCAGATGTGGCCTTCCACCCTGTGTTTTTGGCCTACATAACCATCCTGGTCAGTACATTTCAAACATCTATATAATCTCCGGATTTGCTTATTTTGCAAATTATCGGACATTCTGTAAATAAACAAAATTCACATAAAGTATGTTACCAGTAGCATTGCACTTTATAATTATAAATTGTACCCAAACATATAAGGTTCCAAACCTGAGGTTCCTTTTGTTAAGGTTTTGCATTCATTGGTTGTTGTTATTTTTTTTTTTTTTTTTTTATATATATGGTCGTATTTGTATATTTCTTTGTTAACTGCCGACATGGTATATTTACTTATACAACATGACTTTACAAAAAAAAAATTGGAATTAACCTTGCCACTGTTTGTCATTTTCCTTAAATTTCTTACACACCCTATTTATGATATGGCTTGGGAGAGTATGCATTTTCTGTTTTGTGACAGCAACACAACGACACAAAACAAAATCTTTAAAGACAATTAAAAGAAATATCCTACTGTTTATAACAAAGGCCGGTATCAAATAAAGGCAACAGTAGTATACCGCTGTTCGAAATTCATAAATCGATTGAGAAAAAACCAAATCCGGGTTACAAACTAAAACTGAGGGAAACACATCAACTATAAGAGGAGAACAACGACACAACAGAAACACTTAAATGCAACACACACAGAAACGAACTATAAGATAACAACACTAATTAACACACTAATTCGAACAGAGTGTACATAATTATCGTAGAGGGACCTAGTTACGTTCTCAATGTTTCGTTTAGAACAATTTCATTCTGAGACTATCTTTGGCTATAAGAAATTATTGACGAGTTGACATGAAACAAAAACTTAGAAATCAACCATAAAAAAAAAAATTCAATCCTACATTTAATTAAAAGATTAACTTGGGCAAAATCTTGAGCTTGACTTTTTCTTATCACATTAAATTATATGTACAATTACATCAGTTTATATACATTTGAAAGAAATTCTGAATACAAAACAGAATTTAAACACATGTAAAAAAAAAACCATATTAATACTTGATAAATAACAAGTGTATATGCATATAGCTTATGTCCTATCTACATGTATAACATTTAATTTCATTTATTCTGGGCTTCGACTTGTTTGATCCATTTTGGGGTGTTAGTCCCTTTATATGGCTTTAACTTGTTATGGTTGACCACTTTGTTGGTTCCTTTTGCATCTATCTGGATTTGGTAATTTAGGTCATTGTATCTGTTTACTATCAGACATGGAACCAAATACAGCGGTTGTAATTTAAAACAACTTCCTTCTCTCCTAGTTTCATGAAGGTACCACACTTTGTCAAACTTTTGGTATTGGAAAAGGTTGGCTTTGACATCGTAGTGATCTTTCCTTTTTCTTAGGTTGACATCCAAATGTTTTCTGGCTATATGATGTGCTTTCTGTTATCTTTCTCGTACTTTAAGCGCATGGGCTCCACATGTTGCCTCTTCAGTTTCTGGAACAAATTCTGTTCCTTCTCTAGTTAACTCAAAAGGAAAACGAATTTCTCTGCCTAACATCCTTACATTGGGAGTTAAATTAGTCGTATCATGTGGGCAAGCTCTATATGCACTAGCAAGGCATCCAAGATTTAGATCCCAGTTTGTGTGTTCTTCTCTTAAATATGATTTTATCATGGAAACCAAAGTTCTGTTAAAACGTTCAACTTGGCCATTGCACTTTGGAATACGGGGGGTTGTCCTTGTCTTGCGTATATCTAAAATACTACAAAATTCTCGAAAATTTTCACTTTCGTAATTCCGACCTTGATCAGAATGTATGGCCAAAGGGAAACCAAAACGACAAATAACATCATTCAAGATAATATTTGTGCATGTGGTAGCTGTCTGGTCTGGAACTGGAAACACTTCTACCCATTTAGTAAAGTAATCTGTAACTGTTAAGATGTACCGATTATTCCTTGGAGTAAGAGGCAACGGACCAAGTAGATCAGTGGCAAGTCTGTCTAGGGGCTCTCCAAATGGCATTTTTCCTAACGGAGCCCTTGATCATTTTTGAGGAGGTTTGTTGGCCCCACAGATGTCACATTGACTAATCCAGATTTGTATGTCTTCTTTCATCTCGTACCAATAGTACCGTTGAGCTAGTTTTTCCTTTGTTTTGTTTTTGCCTAAATGTCCTGAAAAAAATTGAGTTGTGCATATTTTTTAGCACTTCCTGTTTCATCTTATCTGGAACCAGAAATTGGCTGTAGTCTCCAGAACCACCTCTTTGGCAGTACTGTTTGAACAGCAGACCATCTTTCTTTCCAACTGATTCCCATAGATGCCAGTAGTGTCTGGTAGCTGCACTATACTTTTCTACCTCTTTGAACTTGGTCGAGTGTCACATTTCTTCCACTGTAAGAGAGGTCCGATATCAGGGTCATCTTCCTGTAATTTCAGTAATTCCTCTTTTGAGTATCCACTACTCCACGATGTCCAGATATTATCATCTGAAGTCTGTTTTCTTGTTTTAATTGTGCAAGTTTGAACAGGTTCTCCACAATCTTTGTTTTGAGTTTTGATCTTCAATATTTTCCTCATGCATTTCTGGTGGTACCAATCTTGCACTCTGCATATCTATGGCACGATTTCGACACTTCTTACAGGGGCCACATTTTAAGTACTCCAAATTGTCTACATCTGGATACTCACAATCTCTCGGATTATAACATCTGGACAAGGCATCAGCATTCCCATGTTTACTTCCAGGGCAATATTCAATGGAGAAATCAAAACTGGATAGAATTTCTAACCATCTAGCTATTCGACCTTTAGGCTCTCATACTAAAAAGCCATATTAGTGTTTCTCGTTTCTCGTTTTTATATAGATTAGACCGTTGGTTTTCCCGTTTGAATGGTTTTACACTAGTAATTTTTGGGGCCCTTTATAGCTTACTGTTCGGTGTGAGCCTAGGCTCCGTGTTGAAGACCGTACTTTGACCTATAATGGTTTACATTTATAAATTTTGACTTGGATGGAGAGTTGTTTCATTGGCACTCATACCACATCTTCTTATATCTATATATTAATGCCTGGTGATCAGTGTGTACGCAGAATTTGCGCCCTAGAAGATACTGTCTGTAGTATTCAATGAAGTAACGCACTGCTAAAAGCTCTTTGTCTGTTATACAGTTGTTGCGCTCTGCTTTGTTTAGAGTACGGCTATCATAGGCTATAACTTTCAAGGTTCCCTCCTGTATCTGACTTAACACTGCTCCAATAGCTGTGTCACAGGCATCCGTATCCAGATAATATTCACCTTCATCTCTTGGAAAAGCCATGATATCTGTACTAGTGAAGGCTTGTTTTAGCTTCTCAAAGGCAATTTGGCATTCCTCTGTCCACTCAAAAGACTTAGATTTCTTGGTTATGTCAGTTAAGGGCTTTACCATGGCTGACAAGTCCTTAATAAAACGTCTGTAGTAGCTACCCATGCCTAAAAGTTGTCGAACTTCAGTGACAGTTTTTGGTACAGGCCAAGATAATATTTTTGCAGTATTATCGGGATTTGGACGAATTCCTTTGTCTGATATCACATGACCTGAAAAGGTGACCTCTGACTTCAGGAGTTCACATTTTTCCGGTTTTAATTTCAACCCAGATTCCAAAATTTTGTTTAAGACTGTATCAAGCCTTTACATGTGTTCTTCCAAACCGTTTCTAAAAACAATGATGTCGTCCAAATAAATTAGACAAATTTGCCATTGAAGACCATGGAGAACAAGTTCCATCAATCGTTGGCAGGTGGCTGGACCATTGCAGACTCCAAATGGCATTGTCTTGAACTCGTACAGACCATATTTGGTTACAAAGGCTGTCTTGGAAATATCATCTTTCTTCATAGGAATTTGGTGGTATCCACTGGTCAGATCAAAAGTCGACATTAAGGTGGCTCCACCTACAGCATCTAGACAGTCTTGTATTCTCGGAATCGGGAACAAGTCAAGCCGAGTTATAGAATTTAATTGACGGTAATCACAACACGGGCGAATCTTCCCATTTTTCTTGACTACTAGCTGTAATGGACTTCCCCATGGTGAATTTGACTTTTGGGTGATCCCCTGATCTAACATTTGTGTTATGGCCTTCCTTTCATCATTGGCAAATGCAAGTGGTACTCTTCGTGGTGGTTGTTTAATTGGCCTGGCCTCACCCGTATCAATTGAATGTTCCAATAGGTGTGTCAGCCCTAGGTCTGTATCATTGACTGAAAATGCTGACGAATATTTTTGCAAAAGACTGACAATAGTCTCCTGCTCAGCTATAGGACGGTTGTTTGCTGCATCCTCATACAAAGATTGTAAATGTGTTGGCACGACCCCACTCTTCCCTCCGTCGGCTGTTCCTTCTTTGCTAGACTCCTAACTATTCCCTCATTTGTCTGCCATCTGATGGGTTGGGAACCTGTCAATTTTATTCGCCTTACAGAGTTAAAGTTCTAGGACTCTTCACTGTCTTCCTGTGAAAATAGAGTAATTGGATCAGTATCCAATTTTTCTTCAATTCCAATAACTACATCTTGATTCAGCTTTACCTCTTGATCAAAAGGGTTCATGAGTCGGACCTTATTAGTCACGGTCTCCCCAATTTCAGCAAGACATGCAGCCATTACTAAAGGATAGGTATCTTCAAATTGTGGGCAAGGTTCTATGAGGTAGTCTTGGGGGCTGCTGTGATCATCATTTTTGAAACGGCCAACGAAAACATCAATAAGTGTCTCACTTCTAGGCTGTATGACATAGTGATCAGCTGATCTAACCTTTCTTATTGGTTCCGTCTGTCCAACCTTGATACATGGGATAGTGGTACTGTTAAGCAAGATAACTCCTTCTGTCAGTTTTATATAGACGATTTCATTGATCCCTCACCAGTACAAGTGACAGCAGGACTATCACCTCTATTCAAGGGTGAATGTTCAACCTCCTGTTCATTCTTGTGACTCTGTGGAGGACTATCACCTCTAATCAAGGGTGAATGCTCAACTTCCTCATTTTTCTGGTTAAGAGAAGGACTATCACCTCTAATCAAGGGTGAATGCTCAACCTCCTCATTTTTCTGGTTAAGAGGAGGACTATCACCTTTAATCAAGAGTGAATGCTAAACCTCTTCCGATTTCATGGGTTTCAAAACTGAACAACTATCAATAACTATTTTTTTCAGACACCTCATTTTTATACTTAAATTTTTATTCTCAGGGATTGAACTGTTATTTTAACCTTTAACACCAAAAACTGCATGGGTCACCTCCCGGTCATGAGAGAGTCCCCCCCCCCCCCGCTTAGTTTAATGAAAAGCCTGGTTGTGGTACCCCCCCTACTAGGGTTGGAACCAAGGTTACTGTTATTCTGTGCCCATTGTGGTTTAAAATTAGGGTTTTTGGTGGAAATCTGTCAGCAACTCTATCTGAATTTGCAAAACAGTTCCTTGCAAAGTGTCCAAGCTGACCACAGTAATAGCATAATCCGTTTTGTCTAGTACCCTTATTTTGGTTATCATGGAATTGGAAAGATGTCTGACTGATTCCTGGTCTATCATAAGTTTTATGCTGTAACTCTTGCTTTTTATCTTCGAACATCTTGTTAAACAAGGATTGCAAATCTCCCTCTTTAATAGTCAGACTTTTATTTTTGTCTCCATTCTGGCTTTCAACAGACATTTTCTCTCCTCCCCTGAAACCGTCAGACTTTTTGTCATTATCCTTTCCAATAATATTCTCATTCTTTTGACCTCCTTTTACTTGTCTTACTGCTTTGTTATTATTTTCTTCACCTTGATTTGGATTTTTCATGGTCTCAACATACGTTATCACTTCTTGAACTGCCTCTTCTATTGTTTCAGGGTCTTTGTTAAGCTCTATGTGAATTCGTGCCTTATAGTCAAGTAGTCCCAAAAAAAAATCTTTGCAGGAGATCTTCTTGGCTTGTCTTTGCATACCTGTTTTTGTAGGCTTTGTCATATAGCCGTTTTAGCTTTGCTGCAAAATTTTCTGGGGTCTCTCCATTTATCTGTTTTCTTCTGCTAAATTGAAGCCTGAAAGTTTTTGTGGTTTCTATGACTCCAAATTTGGTTTTCAGTTCTTGAACCAACTTTTTGTAGTCCCTAATAGTCTTCTTTGATAGTTGGTCAAACGTGAAATCTCCTGCGTCCCTTGTAACCTTTGTAACAACTCTTGAAGTCTATCTTCCTCATTCCAAGATTTAAGTTTTGCGACTGCTTCAAAACGATTGAACCAGACCTCCAACTTCTCTTGATCAGTAAAAGATGGAAGTGGAAGCTTAACGTTATGTCCTGACCTTGACTTCTGTTTTGACTGTGTTATTAAGTTGGTAGGTACATAGCAATCAGAATCCACAGATTCAGGACAATCTTCCTCTGAACTGGAATCACTGGAGTTACTAATCTGCATGCTTGACTTCCTAGTTGCCCTAACTGTTGAGGTACTTTTTACTTGCCGTGGCCTTCTCTTCTGTTGTGGTTCTTTAGTTGGTTGAACAGTACTTGTACTGGATGGTTGAACGATAACGTTGACACCAAAAGCAGCTTATATTGCAAATATAACCTGTGTTGTCATATCTTGAATTGCATTTTTATTGTACTATAAATGCCGGTATGTTCATTTTGGGTGACATGGGGCGTATCTCTTGCACCAAGTTTTCTTTCTGTGGGATATTACTCGTCTGTCTCTTGTTTCGTAATCTTGAGCTTCGCCTTAAATCTAATGTCTGAAAAGTCTTCTGTATCCCACTAGTACTTAGTGTACTCTGTGGTAAACTTCTGGGGTTTGTCACCATAGTCTGTTCAACTGGCTCAATATCTGTGTCTGACAGTTCTGTATGACCAGTAGCCTCTGTCTCTGTCGTATCATTCTGTCCTGTCTGATACTCATCAGTGTCGTCTGTAATGACTTCTCTTCCACTTTCATCCCCACTTCCTACAGGTGGTATATGTGTTCCTCTTTTCACCATTACTGCTATTGCTCGTACTACCACTAAAAGGGTACGTATCACTAGATCCACTCAATAAATGAATGAATCCCACCGTGGATGCCAGAAAATATGTAGCGGGTCAATGGAGAAAAGGGTAGAAACACATACACCGAAACCTCTGATATATAAATCCAGACGAAACCTAAACCACTTACTCTCTATCTAGATCTAGAACGAAAGATGAAAGACCTCTTTTTACTTGTGTCATAGGACCAAGTCTAAACTCCTATCCTAATATCTATAGCGTACTTTAAGGGTATTCTTTAGATTGATATCACAACTTTATACCAAACAATTCAGAAGTTGCAAATACTTTATTTTGAGACATATATATTATATATATTATAACAACAACATAACAGTAACACATATTTGAGATCACAATTTAGTCAAGCTCAAAACCAATAAAAACAACTTGTAAATTTATCAATACAAAGTACACCTTTAGTGAATTTCTAGACTGTTGCCTAGAATATCTTTAAAAAGGTTGATTCAAATACTATATAAATACTCATAAAGAGTAAAACAATAACTGCTATGATGTTCTCTCGTTTGTTGAGAATACGAGCAGATATGGACAAAAATATTAGATACTCATGTATCAAAGTACATCCGACCTCACAGGACAAAATATTGGGTATTCATGTATTAAAAGTGCATCTGACCACACACTTATTATAGTGAGACGTAATTCAAGAAAATATATGATAGGTTCTAAGAAATAAAAGGGTTAATTTTGTTTAAACAGTGTAATAGCTTCCACTAGCTAAAAACTAATGTCTAAAATTTTCCAAACTTGATTATTACAAGGTTTCCTAAACTGGTAGTTCAATGATTCAGTGAAAGTTTTAATAATATGAGTTTTAGTAGAGACTTTGTATTAGGTTCCTCTCACTATTAACGCATGTCTCATCTTTTGACAAAATGACCTTTACAATTAAATGTGAATTTCGGTAAAGTTAATAAATATCAAGTAAAATTCTATTGAATAATTCTTTGTTGAGACTGTGTTTTAGTTTCCTTTGACTAAAAACGATTGTCTCAAATTATGACCAAAAGAAATTGACAAAAGTTGGGATGAATTGATTATCTGTTCATTATTGTTTACTAACAAATGTTCTTTTTTTCTAAACTATCCAATGTTTAATATTCTACTAACAAGTATTATATCTTTTACTAACAATTACTTTTATATGTTGTTCTAATACCATTGATTGACTTATAAAGTTGTAGTCTTTTTAACAAGAATGTATGGAAATTTGTACTAGTTTCCTTCACTAGTAATGTGCATTTTCCTGTGTCTCACTGTCTGAAAACCCTATTAAAAACGCTAAACTTTTGCAAAAAGTCTTTGCATTAAATTTACTGGATTCCTTTACCCGTAACATGAATAAAATATGTTTCTAAATTTTGTTTGATTATGTGAATAGAATATTGGCATTAAATTTGGTCAAAATTGTTCAAATACATGAAACCGCATAATCGGCCTAGGCACAGTGATTCAGCAAAAAAGTATTACCAACGTACTAAATTTCTCAACAAGAAAAATATTTATACGTAATTTCTATGGTTTATTGTCGAGCCTGCGACTTTTGTCGCAGAAAGCTCGACATAGGGATAGTGATCCGGCGGCGGCGGCGGCAACGGCGGCGTTACCTACCTTCTTAAAAGCTTTATATTTTAGAAGGAGGAAGACCTGGATGCTTCATACTTTGTATATGGATGCCTCATGTTACGAAGTTTCCGTCAGTCACATGTCCAATGTCCTTGACCTCATTTTCATGGTTCAGTGACTACTTGAAAAAAAAAGTTAAGATTTTTTGTAATGTTAAATTCTCTCTTATTATAAGTAATAGGATAACTATATTTGGTATGTGCGTACCTTGCAAAGTCCTCATGTCCGTCAGACTGTTTTCACTTGACCTCGACCTCATTTCATGGATCAGTGAACAAGGTTAAGTTTTGATGGTCAAGTCCATATCTCAGATACTATAAGCAATAGGTCTACTATATTTGGTGTATGGAATGATTGTGAGGTGTACATGTCCAACTGGCAGGTGTCATCTGACCTTGACCTCATTTTCATGGTTCAGTGGTCAAAGTTAAGTTTTTGTCTTTTTTTCTAATACTATTTGCAATAGGTCAACTATATTTGGTGTATGGAAATATTTTATGATCTTTATGTCAGTCGCCAGGTTTTATTTGACCTTGACCTCATTTTCATGGTTCATTGCTCAGTGTTAAGTTTTTGCGTTTTGGTCTGTTTTTTTTTAAACTATAAGCAATAGGTCAACTATATTTGTTGTATGGAAGAATTATTAGCTGTACATACCTGCCTGGCATGGTTCATCTGACCTTGACCTCATTTTCATGGTTCATTGGTCAATGTTTAGTTTTCTTGGTTAATGTTAAGTTTATGTGACTGTTGTAATAAAGCTTTATATTTAGGACTATCAACATAATATCAATGATTAGTAAAGAAGGCGAGACATTTCAGCGTGTGCACTCTTGTGTATTTCTAGATAAATTTAAACCATTATTATAAAAAATAGTATTTATATAATATTGCTAGTTTCCTCAAATTTTTCCAAAAGTTGGGTAGAATTTGCGTAAATCGTTTTTAAACAATTATGTGTTCTTTAAATGTTGAAACCTTTACAAAAAGGAAAGTAAAGTAAATTACTATTATTCTTACTTTCTAAAGAATATCTCCTTCTAGCTTTGAACGTCTTTGGCCAGAATGACGTCAAACTCGCGTTTTGGGGCTTTAAACTTGTACTTAAAACTAGTGCATTTTTTGTGCAGTTTTCGTGCAATTTTCAACCGCGAAACTGCAAGTTTATGCAATAAACCAATGAAAATCATTGACGATTTTTCCCACTTCGGCCGCTATGAAATGTTTATTTTTATAAAATAATTGTACAAAATCACGCTCAAGTAACTTTATATTTGTTGAAATGTTTGCTCCATAAATAGAATATAAAAATTAAAATTCTTTACGATAAGCTAAAATGATCGTGACCTTCCGAAACTGTTCGACCAATCAAAACGCTTCAGTACCGTTAGCTGAAGATGGCGCTCAATGATGGCTAGGTGCTTGCCTGTCAACGAATTTCGACAAATTATGTACTGTAGTCAAACAAAATGTTCTGACATAAAACTTGTAATTCCCTATACCAATATGACTTGAGGAAGCTTTACAGTTAAGTAAGTTCATATGACACAATCAAAAATGTACATACGAGTCAAAAACATCACTCGTTCAATGATAGTAATAATGACGGGGGTCGTCTCATAACAGTAAATAACAAATACTATTTCAATACTTCCCATAGTAAACGTTACCACAATAATAAAAATGACTGGCATTATGGTTTATTTTGTCAGTTATCAGTTATATGATGCTGAATAAAAATTTAAAAAAATAATCCTGAACAGGAATGCACTGATTCCATCTTTTATATCTCATTGTAAAGTGAAATTAAGGAATGAACGGCATACAAAATATAACTTTTTAGAATGTGAAGAAATAGTTAAAGTTAAATACAATTAACAAATTGGTACCCGTCACAATATTATTGTCTCCTTTATGATCTTACAAGAAAAGGGAGAATACTATATGTAGACAAGATTCACTTTTAGTTGTTATTGAAACGTTTAGTTTGCAACAGTATATTTTAAAGAATATTTTTATGTCAAATTTCTTTCTTTTAAAATGGCCATTTATCATAATATACTCTTCAACAGCGTGAATATGTTTTGATATTTTACTTATCGATGTAGAAAGGACGAGGAATTAGTATATACATAACCTCCCCTGTGATAGTTGCTATGAACTTGTCTATTCTAGGGCTACTTAGACTTTGATATATTTCATCATGATGTTTGCATGGTTATTGTACACAAAAAGATTTCAGGTTAACTCATAGTTGCTAAATTCTACCTCATTTGGTCTCTGGTGGAAATTTGTCTCATTGGTAATCATACCAATTCTCCTAATTTGTATTATAGTTAAGTCTGCAAGACGCCTGTTTCATCCACATTAGACTCATCAGTATATAATAGCATTGAAAATAAAAAATACTAAAAAGAAAATCAAATTCAAAACATAAAAAGCAATTTTACACATGATCATATATAAATATGTAGCCTGTACTAATCAGTTACTAGTATTTTTATTTTCATACTGATTAATAGAAACTATACCATATTTTGCAAATTAATTCGAATTGTCAAATAGCATTTGTTAATTGTTTATAATTCAACTTGTATCACTGATTGAAACTGTTTCTTTCTTTCTTTTTATTCAGCCTTTTAATTCTGAAATCAACTATGGAATTCTATTGTTATATATGTAAAAAGTGATAACTGACTTAAGTATCTATAAATTGGCCTATGCATATATTTTTGTCGAAGTTCTGACGATGTCCTGACGTTTAATTGTTGTCCCGGTGGGGGCAAACTTTCACAGATAACAACAGATAAATCATATTCTCTTATGATTGTGGCCTTTTACCTATTTCTTGCATGAATAGATATTTCTCGTATCACACTGCACGGAGTGTGATACTAAAAAGTGATACAAAAATCTGCGTTAGTTTGATTGGCTTATCAGCATCACAAGACGATATTACGTCATTTCCATTGGCTATTCGTTAGGTCATTGGTGACTTTCAAAGGTTAAGACGATGTGCATTTCGTCCATGGCAACGGACATATGTGATTTCTTTTTTAATATACAAAACATTCACACATTTCAGATGACAATCTTCTTTTTGTCAAAATTAAATTAAATAACTCGACTAGATATCAAGCGATATCCCATTCTCACTCGTTATGAAACCTATAAATATGGTCATAGAAGGTATGCATATCCAACGTCCTGAACGTGGATTTATTCTGATATCAAATGTACAGTCAAATAACAGTCATAGAAGATAGACACATCCAACGTACTGATCGTGGATTGATTCTGATATCAACAGAAAAATCATATTATGGTCAAAGAAGGTATGCATATCCGATGTCCTGAGTGTGGATTTATTGTGATGTCCAATGAAAAGTTAAATAACGGTCATAGCCGATAGGCACATCCAACGTACTGAGCAATGATTTAATCTGAAATAGACAGAAAAATCACATTATTGTCAAAGATGGTATGCATATCCAACATGTCCAACGTCCTTAGCGTGGATTTTTTTTCTGGTGTTGACTGAAAAGTTATAATTTGGTCATAGAACGTATCCATATCCAACGTCCTGAGCATGGATTTATTCTGATGTCAACTGAAAAGTTATATAACGGCATTAGAAGGTATGCATACTCAACGTCCTGAGAGTGGATCTATTCTGATATTGACAGAAAAGTCATAATTTGGTAATAGAAGGTATGCATATCCAACGTCCTGTGTGTGGATTTATTCTGGTATCAACTGAAAAATTATAATTTGGTCGTAGAAATTATGTATATCCAACATCCTGAACGTAGATTTATTCTGTTGTCCAATGAACAGTCAAATAACGGTCATAGAAGGTAGGCACATCCAACGTACTGAGCGTGGATTGATTCTGATATCGACAGAAAAATCATATGGTCAAAGAAGGTCTGATATGCGATGTCCTGAGTGTGAATTTATTGTGATATCCAATGAAAAGTTCAATAACGGTCATAGACGGTAGGCAACGTCCTGTGCGTGGATTTATTCTGATGTCCATTGAAAAGTCATAATTTAGTCGTAGAAAGTATGCATATCCAACGTCCTGAGCTTGGATTTATTCTGATGACCACCGAAAAGAAATGTAATGGTTATAGAAGGTAGACACATCCAACGCCCTGAGCGTGGATTTATTCTGATATCAACAGAAAAATCATATTATGTTCATAAAAGTTGCATATCCAACGTCCTGAGCGTGGATTTATTCTGATGTCTAATGAAAACTCATATATTCGTCATAGAAGGTATGCACACTAAACGTCATGAGCGAGGACTTATTCTGATATCGACCGAAAAGTCATATTATGGTCATAGAAAGTAGTCATATTAAATGTCCTGAGTGTGGATTTATTCTGATGTCCACTGAAAAGTCGTATTACGGCCATAGAAAGTATGCACATCCAACGTCCTGAGCGTGGATTTATTCTGATGTCCACTGAAAAGTTGTATTATGGTCATAGAAGGTATGCATAATCCAACGTCAGGAGCGTGGATTTATTCTGATGTCCACTTAAAAGTCATATAATGGTCATAGAAGGTATGCACATCCAACGTCCTGAGCGTAGATTTATTCTGATATCAACAGAAAAATCATGTTATAGTCATAAAAGGTATGCACATCAAATGTCCTGAGCGAGGATTTATTCTGATATCGACCGAAAAGTCATATCATGGTCATAGAAAGTATGCATATTAAACGTCCTGAGTGTGGATTTATTCTGATGTCCACTGAAAAGTCGTATTACGGTCATAGAAGGTATGCACATCCAACGTCCTGAGCGTGGATTTATTCTGATGTCCACTGAAAAGTTATATTATGGCCATAGAAGGTTGGCATATTCAACGTCCTGAGCGTGGATTTATTCTATTGTCGACCAAAAAGTCATATAACGGTGATAGAAGGTTGACACATCCAAGGTCCTGAGCATGGATTTATTCTGATATCAAGAGAAAAATCATTAAATAGTCATAGAAGGTTGCATATCTAACGTCCAGAGCGTGGATTTTTTCTTTTGTCCATGGAAAGGTCATATTAAAGTCATAGAAGGTATGCATATCCTATGTCTTGAGCGTGGATTTATTCTGATGTCCATTGAAAAGTATAACCAACGTCCTCAGCGTGGATTTTTTCTAATGTTTACTAAAAAGTCATATAATGGTCATAGCAGGTATGCACATCCAACGTTCTGAGCGTGGATTTATTCTGATATCAACAGAAAAATCATGTTATAGTCATAAAAGGTTGCATATCTAACTTCCAGAGCGTGGATGTTTTCTTTTGTCCATGGAAAGGTCATTTTACATTCATAGAAGGTATGCACATCCTACGTCCTGAGAGTGGATTTATTCTGATGTCCATTGAAAAGTATATCCAACATCCTTAGCGTGGATTTTTTCTAATGTCTACTTAATAGTCATATTATGGTCATAGATGGTAGGCACATCCAACGTCGTGAGTGTGGATATATTCTTCTATCGACTGAAAGTTTTATTATTGTCAAAGAAGGTATAAATATTCAACGTCCTGACCGTGGATTTTTTCTGATGTCCACTGAAAAGTCATAAAATTGTCATAGAAGGTATGCACATTCAACGTCCTGAGCGTGGATTTGTTCTAATATCGACTGAAGATTCATATTATGGTCGTGGAAAGGATGCATATACAACGTCCTGAGCTTGGATTAATTCTGATCTCCACATAAAAGTCATATTACGGTCATAGAAGGTATGCACATCCAACGTCCTGAACGTGGATTGATTCTGATGTCCACTTAAAAGTCATATAATGGTCATAGAAGGTATGCACATCCAACGTCCTGAGCGTGGATTTCTCTGATATCGACTGAAAAATCATATTTCGGTCAAAGAAGGTATGCATATCCAACGTCCTGAGGGTGCATTTTTTTTTCTGATGTCCACTGAAAAGTCATATAATGGACAAAGAAGGTATCCACATCCAACGTCCTGAGAGTTGATTTATTTTGATGTCCACTGAAAAATCATAATTTGGTCATAGAAAGTATGCTTATCCAACGTCCTGAGCGTGGATTTATTCTGATGTCCACCGAAAAGAAATATTATGATTATAGAAAGTAGGCACGTCCAACGTCCTGAGCGTGGATTTATTCTGATATCGACAGAAAAATCATATTATGGTCATAGAAGGTTGCATATCCAATGTCGTGAGCGTGGATTTTTTTCTGATGTCCACTGAAACCTTATATAGTCGTCAAAGAAAGTATGCACATCAAACGCCCTAAGCGAGGATTTATTCTGATATCGACCGAAAAGTCATATCATGGTAATCGAAAGTATACTTGTCAAACGTCCTGAGCGTGGATTTATTCTGATGTCCACTGAAAAGTCGCATTACGGCCATAGAAGGTATGTACATCCAACGTCCTGAGCGTGGATTTATTCTGATGTCCACTGAAAAGTTATATTATGGTCATAGAAGGTTGGCATATCCAACGTCCTGAGCGTGGATTTATTCTATTGTCGACTGAAAAGTCATATAACGGTCATAGAAGGTTGCATAACCAATGTCGTGAGCGTGGATTTTTTTCTGATGTCCACTGAAACCTTTTATAGTTGTCAAAGAAAGTATGCACATCAAACGTCCTAAGCGAGGATTTATTCTGATATCGACCGAAAAGTCATATCATGGTAATCGAAAGTATACTTGTCAAACGTCCTGAGCGTGGATTTATTCTGATGTCCACTGAAAAGTCGCATTACGGCCATAGAAGGTATGTACATCCAACGTCCTGAGCGTGGATTTATTCTGATGTCCACTGAAAAGTTATATTATGGTCATAGAAGGTTGGCATATCCAACGTCCTGAGCGTGGATTTATTCTATTGTCGACTGAAAAGTCATATAACGGTCATAGAAGGTTGACACATCCAACGTCCTGAGCATGGATTTATTCTGATATCAACAGAAAAATCATGTTATAGTCATAGAAGGTTGCATATCTAACGTCCAGAGCGTGGATTTTTTCTTATGTCCACGGAAAGGTCATATAACAGTCATAGAAGGTATGCATATCCTACGTCCTGAGCGTGGATTTATTCTGATGTCCATTGAAAAGTATAGCCAACGTCCTGAGCATGGATTTTTTCAAATGTCCGCTGAAAAGTCATGTAATGGTCAAAGCAGGTATGCATATCCAACGTTCTCAGAGTGGATTTATTCTGATATCGACTGATAAGTCATAATTTGGTCATAAAAAATATGCATATGGTTTACTTTTATAAATTTTTACTTGGATGGAGAGTTGTCTCATTGGCACTCATACCACATCTTCTTATATCTATATCCTGAGCGTGGATTTATTCTAATATCGACTGAAATGTCATAATATGGCAATAGAAAGTATGCATATCCAACGTCCTGAGTGTGGATATATTCCTATATCGACTGAAAAATATATTATGGTCAAAGAAGGTATGAATATCCAACGTCCTGAGCGTGGATTTTTTTCTGATGTCCATTGCATTCACAAAACTTTTATTTTGAAAACACGGTTTATGTGATTCTACCGAAAACAATTGTTTTATTTGCATCTTTATTCAAATTTTTTAATTTTTTTACTTTCATTGTTGTTTATTATTTCAATTTCGTATATTTTTTTCAAATTGTTCTTAGTCTCTAATATGTTTCATTTTATATATTGATGCTACCCTCTTGAACACATTGAGGTGTTAGTGGTCAACTAGTTTGTTGTAGACACATTTAATCTCCTTACATTGGTATCCACATTACCTTTTCATAAATATTTTGTCTTCTTAAGATTTGTTTCCATATCTAAGTCTCATTTAGGTGTGTAGGAACTGTTTATGAGTCAAAATGTTATATTTAAATCAAAAGAATAGAACATAAAGCATTAGTTACGGAAATCACAGTTGTCGGAGTCGGCGTTTGCATTTGCGCCGATTTTTTCCTTCACTTGCGCCGATTTTGTCTTTCTTTTGCGCCGATTGTGTACAGGTAAATTACGGGTGAATGTTATTTTTCATTTATCATTATAAACCTCTTCAGTAGGCTAGTTGTACATTTGCTATGAATTGTCAATTATAGCATGTATATAACTGTTGTCCCTGCTCACCACGGGAGGTGGAAGTAGGATTTCGAGAAGGATAAGTCAATTTAAAAGATGAAAGCACTCTGTCTTCATCCACTCAAATCATGGTGTAAAAATCTATTCACAGCATTCAAAAGCACAACATTTAAATCCATAAAACGGAATACAATGAATTATAAATCTGTTCTTGCCGAGTATTTATATGCTACACATCTGATGTATTCCTTCCTTGTAATTTCATCTCTTCTATACTTGTTGTACTTGCCAACTGTTAACGAAGTCCATCTTTTCTTTCTCTGGTTTGCGTACAGAGGTGGGCATTTTAAAAGTTCTCATGTTGACATTAGTAACAGTCTGGATTTTCTTGATGACATATATGTTAAGGTGGTGCTAATAGAACTGTTCATTGTAATGCGAATGAAACGAATCTGGACCGTTATTCGTCCTCTTAGTTTTCAACGAGTGCAGCTGCCCAGAAATAAGGTAGATAACGTGAAGTTGAGCATATATAAGTACTTTTAAATACGTAGTCTAAGAATGCATGACATTTATCACCAGAAGGAGCGTCAGACATAATGTCAAACGTGAAGCAGTCGTCGATTTCATTTGGGGGAAGGAATGGTAGCCCGAAAAATTACATTAGCCATTTTACAATCTATTTGGAGGGGACAACAGTTATATACATGTTATAGTTGACAATTCATAACATATGTACAACTGGCTAACGGAAGAGGTTTATAATGATAAATAAAAAATAAAATTTACCTGTACACAATCGGTGCAAATGAAAAAATTAAATCGGCGCAAATGAAAGATCGAAAATTTTTTAAATCGGCGCAAATGTCATACGCCCGTCGGAGTCACTGAAAAAATGTTCCAAATTTATCCGTCCGTTCATACTTCCTGCCACTGTTTGGTTAGTAGTACGTAATTTGCATTGAAGCGATTTTTTAAAGATGAATACAATGTAATTTTTTTTTATAAATTTGATAGTTTATTTGCTAGTGTATAATACCGTTGTGGTAACAGTTCTTTTTTGTTGGATCTTTTTTTACTTCATTTTTTGGGAGGAGGGAAGGGTTGTATAGAGAGTATAAATAAAAATATGATAAATCAATTGAAAAAGTAAGTCAAATATACATTGAATATAATGTTTAAATCAAATAAACAGAAAAAAGGTAAGCATCAGTAACGGGAATGAAGGGATGCATTGTAAACAAAAGACACTATATGAATATAGAAAAGACAAGCAATTATTATCTACAAATTTGCATCAGCATGGAAAAGGATTCACCATATTGAACTAACGGCTAGCGAATACACACAATCGTAGAAGTAATAAAACCATATCACATGTTTAATTGGAAAACAATTCACAATTTGAAGTAATTTTATGAGATTGACACATTAATTCTTAAATATTGAATTGACACTTTTATTTTTCTTACAGCTTATAGACATTTAATACAATTGCTATATGTCTCTGCAACTACGTAGTTTCAATAAGATTCAACTAGTAACAAAGAAAAGAATGTATATTATTTGACCAAATCTGTCTTTCAAGCTGAGAAACGGAGAGAAAAGGGGATTATAAAACTGTCACATCTAACTAGGTTGCTGTTTTTTTTCAAAGTTTGTGATAATCTCAAATGACGAAGGCTTAAAACTTTAAACTAGATTGTTTCAAATGATGCAATAGAATGATAAAAACGTGAGTTTTCATTTCTGTTTTAAAGTATGTATAGCAAACATTAATATCTAATCTAGCTATTTTATACCAAAAAAATATGCTTAAACTCCTCTCGAAATGTGATAGAAAAAACGCTATCGATCTCCAATGAACCCAAATTTTGAATAAATCAATGCATCGAACAATTTATATGCTACTTTTTACATCGCGATGACCGTGAGGGCATTCCGATGTATTTGTTATCGCCTAGATTTCCATTGCGAAACATTCGTTTTGGGTTTTTAACCGATCTATAAACATGATAAATACGCGGATATTAACGAGTGCAAAATAACATTCCATATCGTTTGTTATAAATACATCTCTTCAATGAATACTGATAAAAATATTTTTGTTTAGAACATAAATTAATAATATGAAAATGTTTTGTCGTTAGATATATATATATATAAGTAAAAAATCATTGATAATATCTATGCACACGTACCGAAAAATAGTGTTGAAGCATGCGGAAGAATATCTCAAGAACGTTTTGCGACAATCCCGGCAAGGACCGGTAACTCTGCACGGAAGATTGTTTTTTGCAGGAAAATATGAATGCCTACTCATATCCAATCTTTTAGAAAAATCGAATTTTTACAGAAGAGTGTCCACCATGCACTTGCACTGCACTATTATTAGAATATTAGAATAGTAGAATAGAATGATATACAAATGGATGAAAATTATATATACATGTTTTTTATTGAGTTAAGCCTTCCTATTGATGTTTTACCGTGTGTTTTTCTATGTTGTGATGTTATACTATTGTTTCAGAAAAAGGGAGAAGGTTTGGTACCATTAAAACGTTTAATCCCGCTGCAAATGTTTGCACCTGTCCTAAGTCAGGAATCTGATGTACAGTAGTTGTCGTTTGTTTATGTAATTTATACGTGTTTCTCGTTTCTCGTTTTTTATATAGACTAGACCGTTGGTTTTACCGTTTGAATGGTTTTACACTAGTACTTTTGGGGCCCTTTATAGCTTGTTGTTCGGTGTGAGCCAAGGCTCCGTGTTGAAGGCCGTACATTGACCTATAATGGTTTACTTTTATAAATTGCTATTTGGATGGAGAGTTGTCTCATTGTCACTCACACCACATCTTCCTATATCTATGTAACTGTTATATTAATATAATATATAACAACAAACCAGTGTATACTGATTTGTATCACTACAATATAATAGTTATTACGGTGAGGTTGAATTTCCTGTCATTTATTCATCATCCACGCACGAAATTGTCATAGAAAAAAAAATATCTCTGTACATTAACCTCAGTTTCAGGTAAAGAGTTGTGATTTTTTTCTGTGACAAGTGCTTTTGACCATCCACAAGAACTTGCGGTCATCCGATGTTCAGTACTTCAGTACTTTGATTAATACTGAAATGGATAACAATACATTATATTAATGCCTAAAATATTTTAACAAACAAACATTTTTATTCAAAATTATAAATCTTTTTAATATTTCTTATACGCAGTGGCTATTGTGACGGTTCTAGGTAAGCGGAAGTCAATTTTGACAGTAAAAATGATTTTGTTTACAGATATGCAATTCAAAGAACTGATTCTTATTTCAAAAGCAAATTTAATTTAAATATTTTTGATTAATTTTGTTAGATTGTATCATGTTTTATCAAATTTATATGCAATGCGATTTTTAACTTCTATTTTTTACAATAAACTGTTAAAAAATCTGAGATTTTTATGCATACATGTAGCATTAGATTGTGACTGATTTAAGAAGTTATTTAGACATGAACTACATGTTTTTATACGATTTCATTGATACAAATCGATGCTCAATAATTTTATTTTTATTTCTTTTTACAAATTCTTATTTTCAAGCCGACCGTGCAAGACCCTCATGGGTAGTCAAGGTCTTTAAAAAAAACTTCGTCGTTATTTTCACTTTGACTAATAAATGATTTAAACGATTTTATCTTGGACTATTATACAATGTACAAGTATATCAGTCCCAGATTATATGTATCTCAAATACTGTTACTGTTATCTTATTTAACTATATGAGTAATAATTTGACTCTTTTATGTTGACAATATGAAAAATAGAAGATGTGGTATAATTGCCAATGAGATAATTCCCAACCAGAGATCAAATGACATAGAAGTTAACAACTATAGGTCACCATATGGTCTTCAAAAATGAGCAAAAACCATACCGCATAGTCAGTTATAAAGGCCCCGAAATAACAAATGTAAAACGTAAAACAATTCAAACAAGAAAACCAATGGCCTGATTTATGTAATGCACATTTTCAAAGTACTTTTCAGAAGTAAAAAAAATTCAGTGTTTACAAAAAAAAACGCAAAATAACAAATTAAGTATATTGCCGGCGCCGGCAAAATAACCATTGCTATAGAAATATGTTATTTTGCCGGTTTATTTTAGCCAGAGCCGGCAAAAAATAGCATATTTTCTATTTCTGCAAAATAGTCACTGCCTTTTTATACAGAAAAAATATAACTGTTGGCTAAAGTAAAAATAGACACACTCGTAATGGTCGTCTAAAGATTATAAATGAAAGACTTTTTAACCTACGCAATTATAGGTCCATTTTTTCGATTCAATTTTTGTTCCCTAAAACCTCGAAATCATACGACTTTTACTAACGTAGGGAAAACATGGAGAAAGAGCAATTACAATAGCTATATTTTTTTCGCACCAATGGGAACAGGGTGGAATATAAGATCGCTCTACTTATGTGGCCTAGGGCCTGGTTTTCGAAAGTATCTTATGAGTAAGACATGTCTTACTTAGGACATGTCATAGTTATAAGATGTGTTTTCGAAAGTGTCCGAAGTTATGATATGTCATCAGTTGCTTAGTCATTAGTTTTCTATGTTATGTTTTATGTAATATTTATTTTCGATTTATGAGTTTGAATGTCCATCTTGTATCTTTCGCCCCTCTTTTATATCGTTAACTTGAGACATCTCGCGATATGACTTATGATAGTCTTGTGATAATAATAAAAGTTACGACAGGAATTCACTGAATTAATCTTTGCACATGCACCCTCACGTGTTCCCTTCTTTGCACTGTTTGTTGTTGTGTTGCTCATTCTGATAAATATATAAAAATGATTTATTCTTTTTCACCTTTTCAATTCTATTTAAATATCCTGCGATGTCAAATTCGAACTCCATTTCAAAAAATGATTTTGTTTACAGATATGCAATTCAAAGAACTGATTCTTATTTCAAAAGCAAATTTAATTTAAATATTTTTGATTTTGTTAGAGTGTATCATGTCTTATCAAATTTATATGCATTGCAATTTGTAACTTCTATTTCTTTTTTACAACATACTGTTCAAAAATCTGAGATTTTATTTTTATGCATACATGTAACATTAGACTGTGACTGATTGTAGAAGAGTATTTAGACATGAACTACATATTTTTATACGATTTCATTGATACAAATGGATGCTCAATAATTTTATTTTTATTGCTTTTTACAAATTTTTATTTTCATGTCGACTGTGCAAGACCCTTATGGGCAGTCAAGGTCGTTAAAAAAACCTCGTCGTTATTTTCACTTTGACTAATAAATGATTTAAACGATTATATCTTATGTTACTTTCGAAACCAGTCCCACAGGGGCCTGGGGCCTGTTTATCGAAGCGCTCTTAGGACTAGGACAGGGCGCATAACATTTACGCGCATTTGGGGATTAAAATATTGTACGTTTGCGCGCAGCATTTGATTACATTTACGCGCATTCAATTTGCAGGTAACACAGGTAAAACATAAAGATAACTCGTAGTAAATATGATTATAGTTGTTATAAATTTTGAAAATATTTTTAATTTCAAATTAGTTATTTTTCAAAATTGACTTCTAAAAATATATAGTGATCATTATAAAATCCCGTAATAGCTTAAAACATACATGTAACTTAATTTTCGAATATTTCAGAGTAAATTGTATTCTTTTTCCTGATTTTTACCGTCAGAAGAATCCAGGCGTACCTGTTCCTGATTTTGACCGTCAGGAGAATCCAGGCGTACTACAAACGGCCCGGAATCATTCCATTCTCACTACAATGAGTATTTTTTTCCAGCACATCCATGCAGTTTTGTGTTTCATAAAGCAGTGGGCTTCAAATATTCAGCACGTTACGACCACAGGCACTTGTCCCAGAAAAAAAAAATCCTATATACCTTAATATAACACAAGGTACTTAACTCGCAGTTTTGAAAAATGTCAGCCGGTCGTGAAATTCCGTTATATGCCGCTTTATCGGTTGTCAACCCCACAAAACTTGTTATGTCGTAAATCTAAATTGATTTGTCTACACAATCACGGTCGCGAAACACGTGACTTCGTCGTGATCAGTTTCACGGAAAAATGGCGCCCGTCAAATTATTATAGTTCGCTTGGATGTAAACTTTAAACGTAAGTATTTACATATCATCGTGTTCAAACATAGGACCCCCCTCATCATATGCACATTTTTCTTGCGAATATTTTGATGCATATTAAGTTATATTTCACTGTTGGTTTCATAGAGAACATTCATGAAATATTTCAGACCTGCTGAAGATTGTTTGGGATTGTGTACATGATATGACCGTAAGATCACTGTAAATCCAGTTGTGTGTCTTATTTTCACCAATCGTGTACCGAAACTTACCTATATTTACTAAATCATTCATATAAACTAGCGTCAACGTATATTTTTGACATTATCGCGAGCTGAACGCAATAATATTTTTTTTTGTCAATAAATGATCAGTGTTCACGGTAAGAGTTTAAGTGATCAGTTCCACGGTTTAATTCTGAATCAGTATGATAAGATAACATTTAATGTCTGTGGTTGTAATTTTGATGGACTGCAGAGTGCACGTTTTGTCTTTTTTTTTTATTCCCTATTTAGGTGAAGGAGAATATATTACTATTAACGAACATTTGGTTGAACCAGACATATATATGTCTCTGGTTGAACTGAATAGTGAGCGCTTTGTGTGCCCTTGTACTTTCTCACGTTTTGGAGAAGGAGAATGTCCCTCTGGTATCTTTCGCCCCTTTCTCGTATTGTGTATGGTGATTTTGATAATATCCTCATTAAATTCCTGTCTGTAATGTTGCAACGTTGAGATTGTCTATTTGGTTAACTCTTTGGCTGTCTGACATTTATTTCTCGATGCTTTTGGAGTTGCTGTGAAATCTTTGTTTTTTCCCGCATAATGGGACCTATAATAAGAGAAAACTAGATATTGGCAATGCCCCCATCCCACTTTCTGCTCTGCAATATGCACGAGTATAGTTCCACATATTTTAGATTAGACAAGCAGTGATGTTGGTATACAACTTCAAATTGTTACGCTGTCTGTAAGACACAAATGATGCCCCCGCCTGACCATAAGAAATTATAAATTTAGCGCTTTGTATGATGATGTGACTGAAAGAGGACAAACCATGATCTCCTTTATGCAGCTACATGTACATTTTTTAGTACTTTGAATTTTTTATGTTATTAAATCAACCTGCAGTCTAATCATATAAAAATAATAGAATCTGAAGCCAGATGATGTAGCAAATATTTGTGCTTTATACGTTTCAAGACAGAACAGTCAGTCAACTCAAACACACCCGAACATTAAAAGGCGCACTTGACTTTCTCTTTTCGAATCAATTATTGCCCATTTTTAGGATCCCCCCTCATAACTGTCTTTGGGAGCAGAGATGCAAATTAATGTTAGCAATCCTACCCAACTATGTCAATCGTAATTATTTCGTCTACCGACGCCAAATTGGAAACATACGTCTCGCAGTAAAAGGTATCTTCCCACTCTCTTTATATATCTCGGTTTCCGATTGGTCAAATTTTATGGGAAGGTCTAAATGTTTCTCGGAGTTCATGATCTTATTTCATATCATACGTAAAGTCCAGAGAGAGTCTGAATGACATTGACGTAATGGGAAAATTTGTGTCTAAAAAGAAACTCGTAACTTATTAGACAAACCACAAATAACACTTGTTAGATTATTTTCACGGTATCTTATACAATTTTACTAACTAGGTGATAATTTGTATTCAGACAAAAACTAACAGTTTTTTTTTAATAATTTTTATAATTAATCATTTACTGCGAGTTTTGTGTTTCCAATCTGGCGTCGGTAGACGAAATAATTACGATTGACATACTTGGGTAGGCCTGCTACAGATGATTCCGACAACAAAAGTAGACGTGTTATACACCATTGTGTAGAAAAATCAATTTAGATTTACGACATAACAAGTTTTAGTGGGGTTGACAACCGATAAATCGGCATATAACGGAATTTCGCGACCGACTGACATTTTTCAAAACTGCGAGTTAAGTACCTTGTGTTATATTAAGGTATATAGGAAAAAAAATTTTCTGAGACAAGTGCCTGTGGTTACGACATGTAAAATCAGTACTTTTAATCTTTAGATTTGCTGTTTTTTACATTTTTATCATACTTTATATATTAAGGACTAAGGACTAAGGACCAGGAATAAAACGGATTTGGATTTATCCTGCTCGAAAATAATAGTTAAATAAATAAGTATAATCTACCTGTGTTTACTTGAGTTTACCTGATATTCTTAGGACGTATCTTTGTCCTAAGTGCTTTTATCAAACATGTCGTAACTTAGGAAAAGTCATAGGAACCGTCCTAACTTTAAGACCCATAAGTAGGTGTCTTAAGATAGTCTGAGGATGGTCATAACTTTAGGATATATTTTATGATGGTTTATTTGTAAACAAATACGACCGCCACCTATATATGGATCCCCCTTTTTCTAAATATTTTTTTCTATTTTCACTCATTTAATGTGTTCTTGCTCTTATTCAAAAGATATTTTTAAAAAAGTAGTATATATATATATGTCACTCCTTTATTCATTTTCCACGTGGAAAATAAAAATAGAGGGCCATCGTATATATATTTAAAACACATTGAATAAATGGACATAGTTAAAAATGTTAAAGAATATTTACTTTAAAAAAAGTTCAGAAAAAGGAGGTCCATTACCCAAGCACATGTGATCCGTAATGAAATAATTTATGTATTCCGTTTTTTTTTTTTTATGAAAGGTGCACGAGATTTGCCTTTGAACTCTGTAAAGTATAAAACCGTGACACTTCGAATTAAACTCACTCAAAAATATATAATGATTGTTACCGATTGTGTTTCATTAGTTTTCACTGTTACTGCTGTTTAGGTGTCAGACCACCAATTCACTCCCTCCAAAGTTGTTTCTGTGGTTTTAAACATTAAAACATAGCTTATTTACTACCCCCAAAAAATTGTCGCAATGAAGATTTTATGAAATTATTTGATTTTTCCCCGTTTTATCATTGCATCATTCCATGTATTTGGCAGATAGCATAGCCTAATGTAAACAGTGCATAAACTCACCCCAATCCCATACATTCTCTCAAATGAAAGTTTTCTACCTAAAATTTTATTGACTGATAGTTAATAAAAATTGTTTCATGATCATTACTGAATTATTGATCAATTAAAAGTCCATTACTGACACCTGATGAAAAAAAGGGAGTTAAAATTCCTCGACACTTCAATACCTTTAATTTTTTACTAAACTCATTGTTTAAGTTGTGCAAAGTCTTTAAAGCAGTAGGACAAACAAGGAAAAATCAACCAAAATTGATCTTGATTGAAAAATTGAAAACAACACGTTTAATAATTTCTTGCGTCCGAAGCGCTTTTCTGGATTTACCTTCATCAGGAACGCTCAAAGCCAAACATTTGAAATCCGAAGATGTATAAGTACCGAAACCGTTGAAGAGCTATATTGATCTTGATTGAAAGTTTATGTTCCTGTAGTCTGAAATTAAATTTCAGGTATTTTCTATTAAACTCATATATTACAGTCAGTTTAAATTGAGCTGTGAATTTTGCAATATAAGTCGCATTATGCTCAGATAGATTTTTTTAAACTACAAATTCACCAAGGATTAAGAATAAAGCAAAACGAAAGACTTCTGATAAACCACCAATTCACTCCCTCCAATTTAAAAGTAAAAGTAACTCTACTCTTGACACAAAATAGTGCTTTTGATGTCATTGTTTACTTAAACTAACCAACAAATTTGCAGAAATGAAACTTTTGGTGAAAGAGAAATATATTTAAACCATTTTAAGTCAAAATTTACTTGTCTATGAGTTTGCATTAAAAATTGAGGATCAATGCGCTCCATAGTATACTTATTTAAGATTTCCAGAGAACCAGGGGTTATTTTTAGTAGTACTTGTTTTCCACAAGGCAGTTCTTTCTTCGAAGACTTTAAACATGGGTTGAAAATTGGTATGTAGAAAGGTGATACATGTACAATTCAGGATAAACCTGGTTTCTGCGAAATTAAACTTGAGGTAAAAAAATGCAAAATTTGGTTGAACAGATAGAAAATCCACGCTCAGGACGCTGGATGTGCCTACCTTCTATGACCATAATATTACTTTTCAATGTACAGCAGAATAAATCCTGGCTCAGGACGTTAGAAAATCGTACTCTCTATGACCATAATATTACATTTAATGGACATCAGAATAAATCCACGCTTAGTACGTTGGATGTGCCTACGTTCTATGTCCATAAACTCATTTTTTAGTGGATAACACAAAATATCCACTCTCAGGACGTTGGATGTGCTCACATTCCATGACTAATCAATTCTTAAACGACATCAGAACAAATCCACGCTCAGGACGTTGGATGTGCATACCTTCTTTGACCATTATATGACTTTTTAGTGGACATCAGAATAAATCCACACTCAGGACGTTGGCTGTACTAATCTTCTATGACCATAAACTCACTTTTTTAGTGGATAACAGAAAAAAATCCACGCTCAGGACGTTGGATGTGATCACATTCTATAACTATATCATCAAATTTTAAAGGACATCAGAATAAATCCAAGCTCAGAACGTTGGATGTGCATACCTTCTTTTCCCATTATAAGACTTTTTAGTGGACATCAGAAAAAATCAACAATCAGGACGTTGGATGTGCCACTTCTCTTTGACCATAACATTACTTTTCAATGTACCAGTACATAAGAATAAATCCACGCTGGATGTGTCACTTCTCTTTGACCATAGCATTACCTTTCAATGTACATCAGAATAAATCCACGCTCAGGACATTGGATGCGCCAATCTTCTATGACCATAATATTACTTTTCAATGGACATCAGAATAAATCCAAGCTCAGGACGCTGGATGTGCCTACCTACTATGACCATAAACTCACTTTTTAATGGATAACAAAAAACATCCACGCTCAGGACGTTGGATGTGCTCACATTCTATGACTATATTGCATACCTTTTTTCACCATTATATGACTTTTCGGTGGACAGCAGAATAAATCCACGCTCAGGACGTTGGATAATCGTACTCTCTATGACCATAATATTACTTTTCAATGGACATCAGAATAAATCCACGCTCAGGACGCTGGATGTGCCTACCTTCTATGACCATAAACTCACTTTTTAGTGGATAACAGAAAAACATCCACGCTCAGGACGTTGGATGTGCTCACCTTCTATGACTATATAATCAATTTTTAAAGCACATCAGAATAAATCCACGCTCAGGACCTTGGATGTGCATACCTTTTTTGACCATTATATGACTTTTTGGTGGACAGCAGAATAAATCCACGCTCAGGACGTTGGATAGTTGGACTCTCTATGACCATAATATTACTTTCAATGGACATCAGAATAAATCCACGCTCAGGACGTTGGATTTGCCAATCTTCTATGACCATAAACTCACATTTAAGTGGATAACAGAAAAAAATCCATGCTCAGGACGTTGGATGTGCCACTTCTCTTTGACCATAACATTACTTTTCAATGTACATCAGAATAAATCCACGATCAGGACGTTGGATGTGCCAATCTTCTATGGCCATAGTATTACTTTTCAATGGATATCAGAATAAATCCACGATCAGGACGTTGGATGTGCATACCTTCAATGATCATTATATGACTTTTTAGTGGACATCAGAATAAATCCACGCTCAGGACGTTGGATGTGCCAATCTTCTATGACCATCAACTCATATTTTAGTGGATAACAGAAACAAATCCACGCTCAGGACGTTTGATGTGCCACTTCTCTTTGAACATAACATTACTTTTTAATATACATTAGAATAAATCCAAGCTCACGACGTTGGATGTGCCAGTCTTCTATGACCATAAACTCACATTTTAGTGGATAACAGAAAAAAATCCACGCTCAGGACGTTAGATGTGCCACTTTTCTTTAACCATAACATTACTTTTCCATGTACATCAGAATAAATCCACGCTCAGGACGTTCGATGTGCTAATCTTCTATGACCATAATATTGTTATGCCGGCTCCCCGTATTTATTCAGTGTTGTTTTGATATGCATTTTTTTTGTCGTTGTTATGATAACCAGAAGTTGGTTGTCAAAAGTGTTTGATAAGTCAGGAGATGCTTATGCTTGTACTTATAAAACTATTATCTCGGATGACTTTTAAACCTGTGGAGTATTGTTTTTGAGACAGGTAAAGTTTATTTTCGAACTGTTGGAAAGTGAAAGTAGGCCATGGATTTTTATTTACGGTTGTAAATAATAATAATAAATAATACTGTGATTCGTGTTGTTCTATTTTTTTCATCTTATTATTCTTCCTGTTTGGGTTTCGTTTGATTATGATTACTAATTGCACGGAGCCTTTGGAGACTTTAAATAACTCTCGTTCCGATTTTTAAGGTTTGTCACCGATATAGGTGATACTTACTTGTTTGATGTGTTTTAGTTATAATGTTCGTTATCTGTTCACTATCGATTGCAAGATACAGTAGTTTGTATCTGTTTTTACCCATCACAAACGTTTTCAAAGCTTTTAGTCGCATTTTAAACACATAAATTATATTTATTCGTGAAGAACATTGCATTGTTTACAATTGCATCACCGTTAAGGGAATTTCCCTAATAAGAGTGATGGCTTGTGATTGGATGTCATTATATAAGCGCAACTCTCATTGGTCAATTTGGAATATAAATACGTGTGGTTGGCTGCATCAAGGGAGATAGCTCGCATTAGTTGAGATAGTAAAATCAAAGAGATAGAGCACTGGAAGTAGAAACTAAATAGAATTATGTCTGATGTTATGAGTATAAAAGTTAGTATTGTGAAATAATAATATTATTTTAATAAGTAAAAGCTGACGGTGACTAATATAAGTCCCGGTGATTAAATCTCGGTGACGGTGACGGTGACGGTGACTAAAACTGTCGGTGACGGTGACTAAATAATTTTGTCACCAGATTTGGAGTTGATGAATTCACGTGTGTAAGTTACTGTTGATATAGCTATAGTTATTGAGATAGTGACATAAATAGTTTATGGAGAAGCATATGTATGTTTTATGAACAGTTTGGCGAAGGTCAGGCCTTTTATCTTGTTTGGTTAAAATTAGTTATGGATATGATAGTTACCTTTGTATAAAGGACTAGTTGTAAAGAAATGCTATGTTATGAGTAGTATTCACATTCGTGTTAATTCTTGTAAGACCAACCATACCAGGGGCCACTGACCAGTGACAGAACCGAGAGTCCAGCCTTCCCCCAGTATTTTATTTCGTTAATAAAATGTTGAACTTTATAAATTATTATCTTTTACTTTAATAATCCTCACGAAAACCGAATTATACTAGCACATTGATATATATATATATTTATATATTTTTCCTTCGTCCTATTTCGGGTTTAGATCGGTGGTTTTAATTAAGACACCTTTCTCGACCTCTAATAGATCCCTTTTTACGTGACCCTGTGATTTCTGGTGGCCGACTCTAACGCCAGAGAGGCAGCGTTACAATTGGTGGCAGCGGTGGGATACCACTTTCAATATATTAGAGTCTATTGTTTGTATATCAAAATTTAAAGTTGTTGTAAAAATAGATATGGACGATTCAAATGTCGTTACGTTCGGTCCCAATACTGGGAATAGAGACGAGGTAGATGAAACACTATCGAATGAAGTAATAGCTTCTAGTAGTGAAAAGAATCTAACCGCAGAGAGAATGGTTTCTGGCGCTAAAGTGGAAATGAAATTTATGGTAGACAAATGTTTTTCAGATTTTTCTGAGAGAATGGACAGTATGTTGGCAAAATTTGACCATGATATAACAAATAAAATCACCCCTATTTTAGGAAGGGGGTATGATAGTTCGTCTATAAGTGCGAGTGGGGAAGCCAAACAAAGTAAACAAGACTTAAACAATAGCCATTTCACTGAGAACATCAGAGCTAAACCTGACATAAAATGTAAAATTAAACCTCAGCTGTATGACGGGTCAGACGATCTAGAAGAGTATCTCACACAATTTTATGTTCTGGCAGAACTTAACGATTGGGACTTAAGATCTAAAGCTTTATTGTTGGCAAGTAGCTTAACAGGCAGTGCTCGTGCTCTTTTAAATGAAATGACAGAGGGTGAAAGGCATGACTTTGAATGTTTAGTAACAATGCTTAAAAGCAGATTTGGTTCCATAAATCGGTCAGAAGTTTTCAGAGCTGAGCTACAGACTAGGGTTCGGTTAAGGAACGAAAGTTTGCCTGAACTGGCCCAGGCAATTAAAAAACTTACAAGGCGAGCATATCCTGGTGCTTCTCCTATTGTCAGAGATACACTGGCGCTTGATTATTTTATTGATGCTATAACTGAAACTGACATTCGTCTAAGGTTGAGAGAAGTAGGGCCAAAAACAATTTATGAAGCCGAAAATATTGCTGTTCGTCTTGAAGCTTTAAGACTGGCAGATAGACAAAAAGAGCGATCGGTGAGAACAGCTGATGCATGTGACGCTGATGATAGTGAAATAGTCAGTGAAATAAAAGAAATAAAATTAGGCATAAGAAATCTACAAAATGATGTAGGGGCCATTAAGAAAAATAATACTAATGGTCAACGTTATAACCATAATAACAACAATGGTTCACGTCAACAAAGAGGATCAAATAATTTTGGTATTAGAAATTTCAACCAAAATTATAACAGCTCGGAAAACTACCAAGCGTCGAGTGCGGGGTCACGGCTCGACCACATTAAAAGACCCAACACAGTTATTTCAAATGTTTCTTGGGGAAAGATAATGGATATTTTGTAGTTGCTAATATAAATTCTATGTCTGTAAATATGTTGGTTGATTCTGGGGCGAGCGTCTCCATTTTGAGAAAAGATTTCTTTGATAGTCTTGTACTTGAGAATAGACCTCAAGTTATGCCAGTCAGAATGAATTTATTAACAGCAACTGGAGAAGCTTCAGAGTTTATTGGGAAAGTTAACTTAGAAATAAAATTAGGGACACATGTTTTCAAACACGAATTTTTGTTGGCTGAAATCAAAGATATGGCCATACTGGGTATGGAATTTTTGATGACTAATAGTATTGATGTTCTTTTTAGCAAAGGTTGCCTGAGAATTAAGGATGAGTTTATTACCTGTTTTACAAATAGAGGTGATAGCTCATGTTGTCGAATTTCAATTGCGGAAACTGTTGATATTCCGCCTGATAGTGAAATGTTAATAAAAGGGATGCCATGTGGCCCTGTTATATTTAATGAAGTAGGTCTTGTAGAGACGAACAAGTCTTTTATTGAGAAAACTGGTTTGTTATTAGCCAGAGTAGTGGTCCAGCCAAATTCAAATATCATACCTTTAAGGGTGGCAAATTTTAGCACAGAGCCTGTCAAAGTCTATAAAAACACAATAGTTGGTACTTTCGAACCTGTTGACATAGAAACGCTTGAAGTTAGCACTGTGAGTCGGATCAGTTGTGCAGAGATTAAGACTGAAGTAGGCATCCCTGATCATTTAAAGTGTGTATTTGAGTTCCAAAGATTTGGATAATATTGAAGTCAAGAAGTTAAAAGAGTTTTTATGTTCTTATCAAGATGTTTTTTCAAAATCCCCATCTGATATTGGGCATACTGAAATTGTTAACCATAAAATAAATACGGGGAATGCAAAGCCCATTAAACTTAAACCATATAGACTTCCTTTGGCAAAGAGAGAGGTTGCAGAGAAAGAGATACAAGACATGGCATCAAGGGGCATCATAGAACCTTCAAGTAGTGCTTGGTGTTCACCGGTTGTCATGGTCACGAAAAAGAAAGACCAAATTATTCGATTCTGTATTGATTTTAGAAAAATTAATGATATAACTGAAAAAGATTGTCAACCGATCCCTCGTATAGAGGACACGCTGGACGCTTTAAGCGGCAGTAAGTGGTTCTCCACTCTGGACATGCGCAGTGGTTACTGGCAATGTGGTTTAGATGAGAAGGATCGAGAGAAAACCGCTTTTGCAATACCTGGTAGTGGCTTGTGGCAATTTAAAGTGCTTTGTTTTGGACTATGTGGTGCTCCAGCAACTTTCGAGCGGTTGGTCGAGAAAATATTTTCTGGTTTAACTTGGAGAATATGCTTAGTGTATCTTGATGATATCATTGTGTTCTCCAAAACTTTTGATGAACACCTCAAAAATTTAAGTGAAGTTTGTGACAGGCTAAGATCAGCAAATTTAAAATAACATCCTAAGAAGTGCTTCCTTCTTCAAAAGGAAGTAACCTTTTTAGGACATAAAGTTAGTCACGAAGGCATAAGTACTGACGATGAAAAAATTAAGGCCGTGCAAGATTGGCCCACTCCCAAGAATGTAAAAGATGTACGTAGCTTTATCGGACTTTGTTCATATTATCGTCGATTTGTAGAAAATTTCTCTACTATTGCAAAGCCTTTACATCAATTAACCGAAAAGTGTAAGAAATTTGAATGGACAGAAGCTTGTAATTGCTCATTTGAGCATCTCAAAAAGTTGTTAATATCTGCACCTATCTTAGGTTATCCAATTAATGATGACGGCTTTATTCTTGATACAGATGCTAGCAATGTGGGAATGGGGGCTGTTCTATCTCAAATTCAAGATGGGGAAGAACGAGTGATTGGCTATTTTAGTAAAACGTTTTCGAAAAGTGAAAGAAATTATTGTGTCACCCGAAAAGAACTGCTGGCTATTGTCAGTGCAGTTAAGAATTTCCATCGCTATCTTTATGGTCGATCTTTTACAGTTCGTACCGATCACGGGTCTCTTAGGTGGTTAGTAAATTTCAAAAATCCAGAGGGTCAGCTTGCCCGCTGGTTGGAAACACTTGGTGCATATGATTTTCAAATAATACATCGCCCTGGTCGCATTCATTCGAATGCTGATGCATTGAGTCGTAGACCCTGTCCGGATGATTGTTCGTATTGCTCTAAAGTTGAGGATAAATTTTCAAACGTGGGTTTAGGAGAGGTTGAAATAAATAACGAGATTTCAACTAAAGAAGTGGTAGTAAAGTCAGTAGTAGTTGATGATACGAATACTTTATCAGGCGCCGTTAAAGTTGAAGGTAGTCAACGTCTAGAAACTAGTAAGAAAAAGGAAGCAGCACAAGTATATGCTAGTTATAGGTCAGACGATTTAAACACTTCTAAATCCTGTACAAAACATGAAAATGAAAGTACGAACATATCTGATAAAGTGAAGGATGAAAGTGGATTTGCTTTAAAGGAATCATATGATGTTGGCAAATCAAGTAGTTCCGAAATTTTTAATGTTCCCAATTTGAAAAGGTCTGAGGAAATGAAAGGGAAAAGCAGATCTGCAAGAGAAACATCAGTTGATGTTTGCAAATCTAACACCAATGAAAACATTATAAACCTTAAGTAAGGTTAGACAAAGATTCTTTTGGTTTGGGGTACGAAAGTATATTGAAAATTGGTGTAGCAAATGTGATGTATGCGCTTCACGAAAGCGACCAAATAGAAAACCAAAAGCACCTATGAGACAATACAATGTCGGTGCCCCCTTAGAAGGAGTTGCTATGGACATAATGGGGCCTTTGCCTAGGTCAATTCAGGGAAATAATTTTTTACTCGTAATTGGTGATTACTTCACTAAGTTTGTTCATGCCATTCCACTGAAATCCCAAGAGGCAGAAGTTGTAGCTCGAACATTAGTAGATAATTTTATCTCAATCTTTGGAGTTCCCTTACAAATACATACGGACCAAGGGGATAATTTTGAGTCACAATTATTTCAAGAACTTTGCAAATTGATAGATATTGACAAGACTAGAACAACGGTTATGAGACCCCAGTCTGATGGAATGGCTGAAAGGTTTATGAGAACCCTGGAAAATATGTTGTCTTCGTTTGTATCGAACCACCAAAAGGATTGGGACAAATTTGTGCCCATTCTTATGATGGCATATCGATCAGCTGAACACGAAAGTACGGGTGTGTCACCTTGTAGAATGATGTATGGACGTGAAATCAATCTACCGGTAGATTTATTGTTTGGTAAATCTCCTGACGGTCCTAAAAGTTCTATTTCTGACTTTGTTAATGATCTTGAGCATACATTGTTGACTGTTCATGAATTTGCAAGAACCAATTTAAATTTTGCTAGTGATGTTATGGAGAAAAACTATGACCATAACATTCACTCAAAACTGTTCAATCCTGGTGATCCAGTCTGGTATTACCAATACCAACGGAAGGTTGGTGTAAATCCTAAATTTTAGAGACCTTGGCATGGTCCATTTGTTGTTACACATCGACTGAATGACGTCTTATATAGAATTCAGCTGGGTCCAAAAAAGAAACCGAAAGTGGTTCACCATGATAAACTTAAACCTTATTTGGGAGATCATGGTCCAACCTGGTTTTCATAGTTGATAACTTATCATATTTAGTTGAACTGTGATCGAATGATCATAGTTGTATTGTACGCATGTTGGTTATTTTTTTTATATTTAAGACATATGATGAAAATATTGAATACTAAAACTGTCTTACTAATTAAGTAAGTTTTACGACTCTTTGTATATGTTGTTGAGTTGTAAAAATATTAATAATTATAATGATAGGTCCATAATTATTTATCCCTTTCTTATGATTGTTATTTTATTCTTTTACAGAGTAAATGGATGTGTGTTATATGTGAAGACATGACATTTGAAAAGAGGTGGTTTCTGGAGCGACACATATTAGAAAGGCACTCAGACTTTGCCTGGAAGTGTCCAGAATGTAAAAAAATGTTCCAAAGACGTAATACCAACCATGGGTGCAAGGTTCATGAAAATCAAATGATTTGTTTTCAGAACAGCACCGGACGTAGGGAAAAAGAAGCCGAAGAAGACTTAGAGAATTTAAAAGAGATGAAATGCCGAAGAAAATTGAGTTGGTTGATAATAATGGGGATGAGGTTGAAGTTGCATCTAGACGTAACAGATATGCTAGATCCGAGATAGGTGACACCAGCAATAGAAGTACATGTAATAGTAAGAGAGGAAGTTCGTTGAAAGAAACATCCAGAAAAAGGACAGATATAGAGAACAAAGAAAATAACAACATCTCAGGGCCGACTCCTGTCAAAGTTAGTAAGCCCTCAGAGACAAAAGAACAAAAGCTAAAGAAAATCAAAGATGTTATCCAAGATCTAATGAGTGAGAGTGGTGAGACAATAACAATTTGTTTAGAACCGGAAGCAGATAAAACAGAAGGAAAGAGTCACATATTAGAGGAAGTCGAACTGCATGTATCAGAAAAAGAAGTGAGCACATTAGAAAAAGCAGATAAATCTCACAAGAGTTCATCCTCATCAACAACCTCATCCGGATCGTCGTCTAGCTCGTCAAGCTCACCAGGGACAGTCAAGAAATCAACTACAGCTAGTATGTCACAAAAGGCAGAGAACGTCGTGGTAGAACCTCTTGATACTGAAATTGAACCAATAAGAAATGTTGAGTTTTCAGCTAAGACCGAATTGGTGGAAACCTTCCTTTAATCCCTACAGGACACACAGGAAAACACACTTATTCTCAACGTTGGAGGGATGAAGGTAGAGACAAGTAAAAACACCCTTAGAGCCGACCCTTCTTGTGTGTTCGCCTTGATGTTGCAGCCTTTAAATCCGTTCCGTCCTTCTAATAACGTCTACTTCTTCGATCGAGACCCTGCTCACTTCAAGATTATCCTTAACTATTTGAGGAACAATTGTACCGTGGAAAAAAGATATCTCCCTAGGGAGCATGTCTACTTGTACGAGTTGCTACAGGAGGCAAAGTTCTATAAACTGTCGGGACTTGTTAGTATAGTACAGGAGAGACTTAATGATTTGTGTGCATGTAGACTCAGTAGTTTCTAAACTTTGTTGTTGAATTTGGTGGATTTTGATATTTGTTGTTGATATAATTAGTAAAATTTACCTTGTGAATGAAAAATATCTTTGTTGTTAAACCCACATAGTACTGACATACTGTGAGCTCGATGAAGAATGATCAAGAATAGTATAGTGTTTTTTTTTAATCAGTATTTCCTAAAAAGTATAAATCAACTCACCAAGCTAATATATTTGGGGACCAAATCCTTAAGGAAGGGGGCAATGTTATGCCGACTGCCCGTATTTATTCAGTGTTGTTTTGATATGCATTTTTTTTGTCGTTGTTATGATAACCAGAAGTTGGTTGTCAAAAGTGTTTGATAAGTCAGGAGATGCTTATGCTTGTACTTATAAAACTATTATCTCGGATGACTTTTAAACCTGTGGAGTATTGTTTTTGAGACAGGTAAAGTTTATTTTCGAACTGTTGGAAAGTGAAAGTAGGCCATGGATTTTTATTTACAGTTGTAAATAATAATAATATTGTGATTCGTGTTGTTCTGTTTTTTTCATCTTATTATTCTTCCTGTTTGGGTTTCGTTTGATTATGATTACTAATTGCACGGAGCCTTTGGAGACTTTAAATAACTCTCGTTCCGATTTTTAAGGTTTGTCACCGATATAGGTGATACTTACTTGTTTGATGTGTTTTAGTTATAATGTTCGTTATCTGTTCACTATCGATTGCAAGATACAGTAGTTTGTATCTGTTTTTACCCATCACAAACGTTTTCAAAGCTTTTAGTCGCATTTTAAACACATAAATTATATTTATTCATGAAGAACATTGCATTGTTTACAATTGCATCACCGTTAAGGGAATTTCCCTAATAAGAGTGATGGCTTGTGATTGGATGTCATAATATAAGCGCAACTCTCATTGGTCAATTTGGAATATAAATACGTGTGGTTGGCTGCATCAAGGGAGATAGCTCGCATTAGTTGAGATAGTAAAATCAAAGAGATAGAGCACTGGAAGTAGAAACTAAATAGAATTATGTCTGATGTTATGTGTATAAAAGTTATTATTGTGAAATAATAATATTATTTTAATAAGTAAAAGGTGACGGTGACTAATATAAGTCCCGGTGATTAAATCTCGGTGACGGTGACTAAAACTGTCGGTGACGGTGACGGTGACTAAAACTGTCGGTGACGGTGACTAAATAATTTTGTCACCAGATTTGGAGTTGATGAATTCACGTGTGTAAGTTACTGTTGATATAGCTATAGTTATTGAGATAGTGACATAAATAGTTTATGAAGAAGCATATGTATGTTTTATGAACAGTTTGGCGAAGGTCAGGCCTTTTATCTTGTTTGGTTAAAATTAGTTATGGATATGATAGTTACCTTTGTATAAAGGACTAGTTGTAAAGAAATGCTATGTTATGAGTAGTATTCACATTCGTGTTAATTCTTGTAAGACCAACCATACCAGGGGCCACTGACCAGTGACAGAACCGAGAGTCCAGCCTTCCCCCAGTATTTTATTTTGTTAATAAAATGTTGAACTTTATAAATTATTATCTTTTACTTTAATAAACCTCACGAAAACCGAATTATACTAGCACATTGATATATATATATATATATTTATATATTTTTCCTTCGTCCTATTTCGGGTTTAGATCGGTGGTTTTAATTAAGACACCTTTCTCGACCTCTAATAGATCCCTTTTTACGTGACCCTGTGATCTCTGGTGGCCGACTCTAACGCCAGAGAGGCAGCGTTACAATATTACTTTTCAATGAACATCAGAATAAATCCACGCTCAAGACGTTGAATGTGCATAACTTCAGTGACCGTTATATGACTTTTTAGTGGACATCAGAATAAATCTACGCTCAGGACGTTGGATGTGCCACTTCTCTTTGACCATAAATTTACTTTTCAATGTACATCAGAATAAATCCACGCTCAGGATGTTGGATGGGCCACTTCATCTTGACCATAACATTACTTTTCAATGTACATCAGAATAAATCCACGCTCAGTACGATGGTTGTGCCAATCTTCTATGACCATAATATTACTTTTCAATGGACATCATAATAAATCCACGCTCAGGAAGTTGGATGTGCCAATCTTCTATGACCATAATATTACTTTATAATGGTAATCAGAATAAATCCACGATCAGGACGCTTGATATGCCTACCTTCTCTGACCATAATATGAATTCTCAATGTACAGCAGAATAAATCCACGCTTAGTACGTTGGATGTGCCTACCTTCTATGTCCATAAACTGCCTTTTTGTGGATAACAGAAAAAATCCACGCTCAGGACGTTGGATGTGCCACTTCTCTTTGACCATAACATTACTTTTCAATGTACATCAGAATAAATCCACGCTCAGGACGTTGGATGTGCCACTTCTTCTTGACCATAACATTACTTTTCAATGTACATCAGAATAAATCCAAGCTCAGGACGTTGGATGTGCATACCTTCTATGACCATTATATGAATTTTTAGTGGACATCAAAGTAAATCCACGCTCAGGACGTTCGATGTGCATACCTTCGATGACCATTATATGACTTTTTTGTGGACATCAGAATAAATTCACGCTCAGGACGTTGGATGTGCCACTTCTCTTTGACCATAACATTACTTTTCAATGTACATCATAATAAATCCACGCTCAGTACGATGGTTGTGCCAATTCATTTTGACCATAACATTATTTTTCAATGTACATCATAATAAATCCACACTCAGGACGTTGGATGTGCCAATCTTCTATGACCATAATATTACTTTTCAATGGACATCAGAATAAATCCACGCTCAGGACGTTGGATGTGGATACCTTCTATGACCATTATATGACTTTTTAGTGGAGATCAGAATAAATCAACTCTAAGGACGTTGGATGTGCCACTTCTCTTTGACCATAACATTACTTTTCAATGTACATCAGATTGAATGCTCGCTCAGGACGTTGGATGTGCCACTTCTCCTTGACCATAACATTATTTTTCAATTTACATCAGAATAAATCCACGCTCAGGATGTTGGATGTGCCAATCTTCTATGACCATAATATTACTTTTCAATGGACCTCAGAATAAATCCACGTTCAAGACGTTGGAGGTGCAACTTCTATGTCCATAAACTCACTTTTAGTGGATAACAGAAAAAGTTCACGCGCAGGACGTTAGATGTGCTCACATTCTATAACTATATAACCAAATTTTAAAGGACATCAGAATAAATCCACGCTCAGGATGTTGGATGTGCCAATCTTCTATGACCATAAACTCACATTTTAGTGGATAACAGAAAAATATCCACGCTCAGGATGTTGGATGTGCCTCTTCAATTCCCTTTGACCATAACATTACTTTTCAATGTACATCAGAATAAATCCACGCTCAGGACGTTGGATGTGCCACTTCTCTTTGACCATAATATTACTTTGCAATGACATCAGAAAAATTCCACGCTCAGGACGTTAGATGTGCGTACCTTCTATGACCAACATATGACTTTTTAGTCGATATCAAAATAAATCGACGCTCAGGACGTTGGATGTGCATACCTTCTATGACTATTATATGACTTTTCAGTGGACATCAGAATAAATCCACGCTCAGGACGTTGGATGTGCCACTTCTCTTTGACCATAACATTACTTTTCAATGTACATCAGAATAAATCCACGCTTTGACCATAACATTACTTTTCAATGTACATCAGAATAAATCCACGCTCAGGACGTTGGATGTGCCAATCTTCTATGACCATAATATTACTTTTCAATGGACATCAGAATAAATCCACGCTCAGGACGTTGGATGTGAATACCTTCTATGACCATTATATGACTTTTAGTGGACATCAGAATAAATCAACTCTAAGGACGTTGGATGTGCCACTTCTCTTTGACCATAACATTACTTTTCAATGTACATCAGATTGAATGCTCGCTCAGGACGTTGGATGTGCCACTTCTCCTTGACCATAACATTATTTTTCAATTTACATCAGAATAAATCCACGCTCAGGATGTTGGATGTGCCAATCTTCTATGACCATAATATTACTTTTCAATGGACCTCAGAATAAATCCACGTTCAAGACGTTGGAGGTGCAACTTCTATGTCCATAAACTCACTTTTTAGTGGATAACAGAAAAAAAGTTCACGCGCAGGACGTTAGATGTGCTCACATTCTATAACTATATAACCAAATTTTAAAGGACATCAGAATAAATCCACGCTCAGGATGTTGGATGTGCCAATCTTCTATGACCATAAACTCACATTTTAGTGGATAACAGAAAAATATCCACGCTCAGGATGTTGGATGTGCCTCTTCAATTCCCTTTGACCATAACATTACTTTTCAATGTACATCAGAATAAATCCACGCTCAGGACGTTGGATGTGCCAATTTTCTATGACCATATTATTACTTTTCAATGGACATAGAATAAATCCACGTTCAGGACGTTGGATGTGCCAACCCTCTATTGCTGTTACATTACTTTTGAAAGGACATGAGAATAAATCCACGGTCAGGACGCTGGATGTGCCTACCTTCTTCTATGACCATAATATTACTTTTCACTGTACAGCAGAATAAATCCACGCTCATATCGTTGTATAATCCAACCACTATGACCATAATATTACTTTTAATGGACATCAGAATAAATCCACGCTTAGTACGTTGGGTGTACCTACCTTCTATGTCCATAAGCTCACTATTTAGTGAATAACAGAAAAAAATCCACGATCAAGACGTTGGATATACATACCTTTTATGACCATTATATGACTTTTTAGTCGATAACAAAATAAATCCATGCTCAGGACATTCGATGTGTATACCTTCTATGACCATAATATGACTTTTCAGTCGATAGCAGAAAAAAATCCACGCGCAGGACGTTGGATGTGCTCGCATTCTATGACTATATAATCGATTTTTAAAGGACATCAGAATAAATCCACGCTCAGGACAGTAGTTGAGTACCTGAGCGAGTTGAGCCCACACACCAAAAAAAAAAAAAAAAAATTTTTTTGACCCCTAAAAATACCTTCATTTGAAGCAAAAGGCCACTTTATTTTACCAAAAAATCAAAAAACACCCAAAAAAACAGCAAAAAAACTTTACTCCCAAAAATAATTTTTTTACTTTTTGTGAAAACCTTAAAATACCCCAAAAACTTTAAAAAATTCCAAAAACAAAAATAAAAAAAAGAACAGGCAGAGAAAGAATTCTGTGTGGAAAAAAAATTTTCCCAGTGCGCCCCAACCTCGAGAAATGGTAAAATGTAAATTGTGATTTTAATTAATTCTATCAATATAGTCTAGTAATAAAACGGATCAATACGACTACAACTTAAATTGCTTTTACATTTGTGAAGTGCCATTTAATAGGACATGACTTTTAAATCTATTTTTAGTCTATTTAAATCGATTATTGGAAATATTTACGTTGTCATCACATGTAAACATATAGCAGACTGGTGCGGTCTTTCGTTTCAAATTAACAGTGGTGAGAAGACGTGTTTTATTAATGTCGCAAGAAAGTTGTTCTACTTTAGAACTTCAAAATGAAATAGACGACTGTTTATCCTCTTCATCTAAATTGCTGGAATATTCAAGAAATGCAGAGACATTAATTTTACCTTCAAATCAGTGTATTCCAGGGATGTGGTCAACGGAACAATTTGTTATTATTACTGAACATTCGAACTATTATGAACAAATGACATTAGTGATAAAGCAAATTAAAGAAAGCGGACCTGATGCACCTAAACCTTCTTTACCAAAACGACCAAAGTCAAAATTGGATTCATTATTCACGCAAGCAAAACATTTAACCCCCAGGAACTCCATGATTATCTTCGTTCCAAATGTGTGGATCATTGTGGAATAGATAAACAGTTTCTCGTTGAGGACGTGTGGAATATACAAGGAATTTTATCAACAGAACAACTCCTAAATATATTGCGACGTGCAGCGAGACAAGTGAAGAGGTGTGAGGCGCTAATGCTTTTGTTATATATTAAGTTCGGTGCCTTTTTGGTGCGTGTCAAAGCTTGGCACGAGGATAAATACGATAAAATGAAATCAAAGAATCATGGCGTGATTGGTTAAAAACAAACATAGATTATTCCGATAGACATGCAAGAAGGTTACGGAATCTCTCTAGGGTTCTTGAAGGTTATCCCCGGTTCGGTTTGGTTGGATTGCCAGTTTCTTATTTCACCGCTGGTAAATTAAAGGATATTACAGAAATGCTTTCCAATCCAGAATATGCTGAATACTGGAGACAACCACTGCCCGCGACAACCAACGAAACGCCCCAATCACAATAAGACAGCTATTGCTCAACGGACATGCATGTCCGCCGAACAAAAGGTATTGATGGAATATTGATCGGACTGTTGCTAGATCTGTTGCATAGTAACAAGTGTAAACATTTAGCGGACATGCATGTCCGCCGAACAAAAGGTAACTTTTTTCACGGTTGTAAGAGATTTGTTTCTTTTTGACTAGTAACCGATTTAACAACCAACACATACTAGTTGTTTTAGATACATTATTGTGTGTAAATGTTGTATTGTTTTTTCTAGATATTAATGTCAAATGAAAATAAAGATCTAAAACTTTAATTCAATTAATGTTAACAATCGATTTGGAGAAATGCAGACTTTATTCCAATAGTTGAATGCAAGTCATCAAGGTTCGAGGTTAAATGTCTCGTCAGATGCGTTCGCCAAATTCAAACAATCGCAAGAGGGATATTCCATATAAGGAGTGATGATACATAATCAGTTGGTATTATTATGAGCATTGGTAATAAATTAACAGCAAAACTAAAACTTAGTCATCTGTAATTCTTGTTCATAAAAACCACCTTTAATTTCTTCGCCTTTTAAATCTTTTATTCTATAAGTAACAGGGTTTGTATTTAAAACTTTTCAATTACAAATATTTCTTTGGTCCAACGAGTAGTATAACCCTTTTCAAATTTACCTTTCTTTTTTGTTATTCTTACTCTATCACCTACTTTGAATTTAGGTTTTTTAATTTTCTCTTTCTTTTCTGGATATAAATTTTTATACACTGTTAATTCATTTTTTGGTTTACTTGCTTCAACAGGTGTCATTTTGATTGAAGAATGTACTGTATTATTATAATGTTTAACTAATTTATCTAATATATCATAATATTTAAAAGTTTCATTAGCAGTAAAGTATTTAAACATATGTTGTTTCATTGTTCCTATCCAGCGTTCCACTACACTAGATTTTTCTTCATTCTCAGTTGAATATAACTTTATGTTATTATCTTTTAACAATTCTTTTACTTGTCTATTATAAAATTCAGATCCTTTATCCGACCAAATATACATTGGTTTTCTTTCTTTAAATAATGTTTTAAATGCTTCACTTACTGTTACTCCTGTTTTATTTTTCAATGGAACTAACCAACCATTTTACTAAAAATATCTATAGCTGCTAATAAATATTTATAGTGTTTATTTTGTTTTGAATATTGTTGCATATCTATCAAATCAACCGCCCATGTTTGATCTATTGAATGAACATAAACACGTCTTTTAGGAAAAGATTTTACAACTCTATGATGTAATTCCTCCGCTAATTTATTTGTTAGATTTATTTTAGACATTTTAAGTAATTAAAATATTTTTTAAAAATGGATGAAAGAAAACATTGTTCAAAATGTAACGAATACAAATTATTAAGTGAATATTATAAACAAAGAGACAAACCTATGGGAGTAAGTTGTGCATGTAAACAATGCAACAAATCTGTAAAACAAAACATTATCAAAATAACAAAGAAAAATATAAAAAGCTTATGAAAATTTATTTCTAGAAATCCAAATTATCAAAGTGAATATTACTGGGTAAATGTAAAATTTAAATATAATTCAATTTATTCCTTTAAAAATGGCACACAAAAATCATTCAAAGATATTATCAGTGAAACTACTATTGATGATATAGAAGAACCTGATGCAACTGAATACATAAACTTATTAAAAGACAAAATAGTCATAGAGAAATTTCCTTTAAAAATAAAGATAATAATAACAAGTGAATTTGCAACTCCTATTGCATTTGATAGAATAGAAAGTCATTACTCTCATCCTGCTAAAGTTGTTTTAACACAAAATAATTTGTCTAAATTTTATGATGATCTAATAGATAAATTTAAAGCTTGGGTTGATCAATTTCAAGAAAGAGGATCTGGGTTTGATTTTAATAGTATTAAAAGTGTACAAGTAAAACTATATAAATATGAATATCAGAGAGCTTCGTCTTATATTCCCTTCAATTTAAATCAAAAATATTATCAACGTACAAAATAAAAATGATAACAAATGTTTTCTTTGGTCAATATTAGCATATTTATATCCTGTTGTTAAAACAAACAAAGAGTAACAAATTATAAAGAATATGAAGATGAAATTAGTATGAGAGGAATTGAATATCCAGTAGCAAAAGAAGATATTCCAAAAGTAGAAAAACAAAACAATTTGATCATAAATGTATTTGCCTTAAAGGATCAAACAAACAAACAGACTTTGGATCCAATTTATGTTTCAAATAAAGAAAGTGAAAATGTTATGTTGTTGATCTTTGTACATCGAAAATAATGGAAATGCTCATTATTGTTTAATTAAAGATTTAGATAGTTTTATGTGCGACAATAATGGACATAAACAATTTACATGTAGAAATTGTATACAAGGATTTCAAAGAGAAGAAACACTCGAAAAACACAAAAAATATGTTATGATTACGAACCTTGTAGAACCATAATGCCAGAACCAGGAAAAATATTCTTGAATTTAATAATCATCATTTTAAAATAGATTACCTTTTGTTATCTATTGTGATTTTGAAGCATGTAATATACCTATGCAATCATGTACTCCAGATCCTGACAAATCTTATACGAAACCAATTTCAAAACAAGAAATAAATAGTTATGGTATGTATGTTCATTCAGATTATCCAGAAATATATAAATCACAATACTTTCATTATGATGGTGATGATGTAGTAAAAAATATGTTGAAAAATAATGAGTATATTCAAAAAATAACTTATAATATCAAACACAACAAAAGGATAAACCAATATTAAATAAGTATGAAGAAGATGAATTTCAAGAAGCAACTGAATGTTATATTTATGGAAAAGAGTTTGAAGAAAACAATAAAGTAAGAGAACATGATCATCTTTCGGGTAAATATAGAGGCGCAGCTTGTCAATCGTGTAATACAAAAGAAGGTAAAGCAACAAAATTAATACCAGTGTTTTTCCATAATGGATCAAATTATGATTTCCACTTTTAATTGAAGAATTAATGAAACATGAAGATGAATATAATAAAGTAAAACTTCTTTCTAAAAACTCAGAAAATTATATTTCTATAGATTACGGATCATATAATAGAAAATTAAGATTCCTAGATTCATATAGATTTATGTTAAAAGCTTATCAGATATTGCTAAATCAATGGACGATTTTCCTATTTTAGAAAAAGAGTTTTCAGGTGATATAGATCTTTTAAAACAAAAGGATTCTATCCATATGAATACATAGATTCTATAGAAAAATTTGAAGATAAAAACTTCCTGCAATAGAAAAATTTTATTCCAAATTAAAACAAGAAACAATCAAAGAAGAAGATTATAAACATGCACAAAAGTCTGGGAACATTATAATTGTAAAACTTTATTAGACTATCATAATTTATATCTCAAAACAGATGTTCTTATTTTGGCAGATGCATTCGAAAATTTTAGAAAATTCTTGATAAAACACCATGAAATTGATCCTTGCTATTGTTATTCAGCACCAAGTTTAACATGGCAATGTGGGTTAAAATATACAAACGTAAAATTAGAATTGTTGACCGATGTTGATATGCTACAAATGTTTGAAAAAGGTATTAGGGTGGTTTTCTGGTGTTCTAGGACCAAGACATGTAAAAGCATATAATAAATATACTCCAAATTATATGAAGATTACAGAATATTAGATGAACATGAAGGAAAAGGATGTTTAGAAAAATTAAAAAACGGAGGAAATTTAAACAATTGTTTTAAAAAAAATTATTTGTTGTATCTAGATGCAAATAATTTATATGGATGGTCTATGTCAAAAAAATTACCAACAAAAGATTTTAAATGGGAAGAAGATCCTGATTACTACAAAAAAGTTCCAAAAGGAAGAGGATGTTTGATTAAATGTGATTTAAAATATACAGACAAATGTAAAAAGAAAACAATTAAATATCCTCTAGCACCTGAAAAACAAGACCAAAAAGAAGAATTATCAAATTACCAATTAAATCTATTAGGAAACAAACCATTAGGTAATGAGGAAAAATTATTTTTGACAGGAAAAGACAAAAAAAAATATATTGTTCACTACGAAGTTTTAAAAGATTATATAAAACTTGGAATGAAGGTGACAAAAGTTTATAAAACAATTTCGTTTAAAGAATCAGATTGGCTTGCAAAATACATAAATTTTAACACAGAACAAAGAACAAAATCAAAATCAGATTTCAAAAAGACTTGTGAAACTTATGAACAATAGTTTCTATGGTAAAACATTAAAAGATATTAGAGGAAGAAGTGAAATAAAATTACTTACAGACAGGAAGAAGTAAAAATATATAAAAAACCAAATTTTAAAGACTCTACAATATTTAATGATAACTTTGTTGCAATTGAAAATAATGTTACTTCTGTAAAATTTAATAAACCTATTTATTTAGGACAAGCTATATTAGATTACTCAAAACAATTGATGTATGACTTTTACTACAATGTTGTAAACAAATTGTGGAAAAAAATTGAATTAATTGCAAGTGATACAGATAGCATATTTTTAAATATTAAAACTGAAGATATTTATGAAGATATGAAAAAATAGAAGATGAACTAGATACATCTGGTTATCCAAAAGATCACCCTCTGTATTCAGAAAAAATAAAAAGTAATTGGTAAATTTAAAGATGAACTTAATGGGAAAATTATGAATGAAATAGTTTATTTGAGAAGTAAAGCATATTCTTTTACTTTCGTAGATTTAAATCAAATAAAAGAAGAAAAAATTGAAAGGAATTGGAAAAACTACAATAACCAAAGATATTAAATTTGATGATTACAAAGATTGTCTGTTTAATAATAAAACCAAAATGAATAAATGCATTCAAATGAACTCTAAAAATCACAAAATGTATGTCAATGAAGTAAACAAAATAAGTACGACTCCATTTGATGACAAAAGATATATTTTGGATAATGGAATAGATACTCTACCTTTTGGGTTGAATCCCTATTTAAATTGTATCTTATTATTCCATATTCTTTACGGGAAAAAGATGACTTTTCCTGGTCAAAACGGCAAAAGTCAAGGAATAAAACTGTACTTTTCCTGTACTTTTTCTGTTTTTTTAAAAACAAAATGAACACTAAAATTTGTAAAAATGTAATACAGAAAAAGAAAAATCACACTTTTACAAGCATAAAGCAGTGTGTAAAGTGTGTATTTTAAACAAAACAAAAACAATGCAAATATTGTTCAAAATTTTTGTAAATTTAAAAGTCACGAAAAACAAAACATCAAGAAGAAGAAGAATTTAATGATTACAAAACTTAGTAAAAAAAAACCACAATTTTACCAACATTTTTATTTTTTTATTTTAGTTTCCAAACAATAAAACCAGTTAATGCCATTCCACCAACAACAAATGAAATTTCTCTATTTTTTTGATCTTCTGATGGTGTATAAAAATCACTTAGTTTAGGTTTGGGTGATAATGGAGTTAATTGTTTACTTGTAATGTAATAGTATTGTTTCATTGCTTGGTCAACATCTTCAAAAGTATGTTCGGCATGATGTTCCTTTTGTAATTGTTCATTGATAAAATCTAATCTTTGTATTCTTCTTTTATTCCAATCTGCTTGTGCTTTTTCTAATTTTTCTATAGCTTTATCATGTCTTATTTTCTCTTCATTTGCATTATTACTACCCATATGTGAAAATAAATAATTACTCCCCGAAAATGCAAAAGCATTTGTTATTGCCCCACCAAGCATCATTGCTAAAGCACCTGCCATTATATAAAAACAAAATAAAATAAAAATAAGTAAGCAATCAGTTTATTACTTCATGATATCAGCATAATACCTTGCTTAATCAACATATCTTTTGTTGCCATTGCAAGTAATATATCAATGGATAACATTACAACATCATTTACATTAAAATCTACTTTTGGTGCTGGTCTCCTTAGTACCTTTTTACCTATTTCTGCATATCCAACTGTTAACAATGTTTCCACTCCAGCATGATATAACATATTTGCTATTTGTTTTCCGTCTTTTGGTGTTGACATTTTTATATATTAAATTTTTAAATTCTCACTTTGTTCGCTCAATTAAATTCAAAAGGATCAATTTCTTTCTTTTGTTTTTCTGATTTTTCTGGTTTTGTTATTTCCTTACCCACCACGATTTCTTTAATCATTTTTTCTGGTTTCTTACTTTGGTTATAAAAAAACAATCCCAATCCAACAATACCTATAGAAAAAAGTACAAATTTGTAATCAACTTTGGAACCGGAGTTTCTCTCTACCAAAGGGTTTGATTCATAATCTGTTTCTGTATCAGAATCTTTTGTTATTTGGGGTAAGTCATTTTTTTCATTAGCCATTTTAAATTTTGCGTTTTCTTTTTTTAATTTTTCTTCTTCTTTTTTTCTTAATTCAGCTTTCATTTTTTTTGCTTCTGCACCTTTCTTACCAGCAGCTACTCTTTTTGGGTCTTTTGGTTTGGGTTTTTTGAATATTTCTTTTGAAGGGGACCGTTCGCTTCGCTCGCTAGTTTCTTCTTGTTCAGGATTTTCATTCATCATTTTTTATGTCATTATTTTCATCTTTATTTTTAAAATCAATAGAAAGAAGCAAGTGGTTCGATATGTTTTGCTGTTGTCAAAATTGTAGTAAAAGGAGCAAGAAACATTCCATATCTGTAGTATAATTCACAACATGTATTAGTTAAAGCATTATTGAGAAAAGGATCTTCCTCTAAATCTTGTATTAGTTTTGGTGGATCAACAACTTTAAAATACTTTGATACACCCATAACATATAAATTTATAAAAGAGTTTCCTAATGTCTTAGTCATACTAGCTCCTAATCTTGTTTCATATTTACAGTATAGTTTGTTTATTTGTTCTGGTGTCATTTTGTCAATATCTGACAGTTGTAATTCTTTACCCAGATATTGTTTACTATTACCACCAGCAACAACAGATGATAATCTTTCGCGTTTTTTTTCTTGTTTATCATCATCAATATTTATATTTTCGACAATTTTTTCGCTTAATAATTCTTCGGCATTCATTTTATACGTTTCAAAAAAGAAAAATAATTTATTTTTAATTTTAATAAAACTAAATACAAAATAACCAACTAATGATAATACTGCAGTATTTGTTATAATTGTTAATATTTCTAATAGCATTGCTTTTTTAATGCTGATTTTTGTTAAGCATTGCTTTTTTTATTTCTTATTTTTGCTAAATTACTAAAGCATTACTAAAAAATTGCTAAAGCATTACTTAAGAATAGCTTGAGAATTGCTTAAAAATTGCTTAAGAATTGCTAATCAATCAACCAATAATCAGTAGGTTGATCTGTTTTCAATATTAATTTACGATGTTTCTTTTTTTTAAGTTCTTCCTTTATTCTTTGCCTTTCTTCCAAAGTAGGAATAACATCATTTTCTCTTAGACAATTATCAAAACTATCTCTATCTTTTGTGTAGAACATGCATAACCATTTTGTTTGTTCTCTTAAGTCTTTTAAAACAGAGTTTTATCTCTGTGAAATGACCCACACTGATTGTTCCGCGTGTCTTCCTGAAAATGCAAGCTCAGACAGCATATCTTTTTCTTTGTTAGTTCTTTTGTTGCACTGCAGTTATCAATAATATATAATGTTGGATAACCAGCATATTTTTAAAAACATTCTAAGTAATTCTTGTAGTTTCTCTTCTTCTTTGACAATGGGATTAACAATTATTAGATTTTTTTTTTTGGTTTTTTAACATCACCAATCCACCAACGATTTTTGTATGCTTTGTTCCATTGAATTGTTGGACAAAGTATGACTATATGTTTAAAACCCCACTATATTCTTTTCTAATAAATCAAGAACAAACTCTGTTTTTCCACATCCAGTTTGACCACATATAATAGCACAATGTGGATATTTTGGCAACTCCATTTTTAAATAAAATAAACTAAAAAACTCTTCAGCTTTGCTCGCTTACTAGTAATCAACATTTTTAAATCTGCCATCTTCAAAATTAATTTGTGCATCCTGGATTACAAACAGATAAACATTTATTGATTTATTTGCTCCTGCTGTTTTAGTTATTTAGATTGTTATACCTTCAGAGGCATTTTCAATTCTTCTACCTGAACCGTGTAGTGAGTTATCATCTGTTGAACGTAAATCTAACCATAATGCATAATTAGTTGTAAGATATTTTTCTAATGTTGTATAAGACAAATTTAAATCTTTTGCAAGTATATTTGTTTCTTTATTTCTTTTCGAATTTAAAGCAAAGAATTTATTTATTTCATCCCACTGTTGATATGCTTTCATTCCTTGACTGTATAGTTGTATTGGGACACCTTCTATTGTCATTTCTACTTTTGTTATATTAGGATTATAATAAGTTTCTGTACTTGTTCTTTCAGGATCTTCGAATAACATTAGAATTCCTTTCATACTTCTAGCTGGAACATTTAAATTAATATTCCACAATGTATCTTTTTGTTTTGGTTATTTTTCTATGTCTTAATATCCTGTCATATAATACAACCATCTTACCATCAACTTGTTGTCTTATTTGTCTTGATAAGTCACTGTCAGAAACCATATCAAATTCTAAACAAATGTTTTTATTGTATAACTTGCAGATGTATCCGTTGAATTAATGACATTACTGTAATCATTGAATGTAAGTTCATATTCAAGTCTATCACCAAGACCTGCTTGATAAAAGGCATATGAGTTTCTAATATTTCAAAGTCAAGGGGATACAAAATCTGTTTTTATATGCTAATGCAATTGTTTCATCACCCGTATCATTTGCTTTATCACCTGCACCAACTCTGTTTCAACATGTTTGCTTCACCAATACCTTGATATGCCATATTTGTAAGTTCAGATGTAGATTTCCATAAATCGGTATAACAATGATAAATATCACTATCATCAATTGACATGATTTCATTTCCACTTATACGAATTGTTGTTTTTTTAACTATTGCCCTTCCTATGTTTGGATATATAGTTGCATTGGCGTCTGTAGATGATGTAAGATCTATTTCGAATGCTAATCTGGTTGTTCCAGGAACAATAACATCATTATTGCTTAGATTGGGGAATCTCACTAATAGCTGTTGATTTTGATCAATAGTTGAAGGATTGTTAGTTATTACTACACTTTGACGAATACCTTTCACACCACGAGGTTCTCTTATTTTTCTGTAAGGATTTAATTTGTTTCCGTATGCCGACATTTTAAGGTTAAATTTGTTATAAAATAATTCAATTACCGCTGATACTAGAGTATTGATACATGCAGAATTATCTCTCTTACTAACAAAACCTATTATATCTCCAGCCTTAACTTCAAAAGGTGTATCAAAGTTATAATAACGGTGTGTGACACCACCACCCAAACTTATTCCGTAACCATATGGCTCATTATTATTAACAGTTATTATAACGGCTATATCATCTGTGTTTGTTCTCAAACTTACTAAACTAATACCCAATATTTGTCCTGGAAAGTTCATTACATAATAACCACCACCATCACCAAAATTAAACTTTTGATTTGTATGTATTGAACCATCAATTCCAGCATATATACTTATTATTTTTCTGTCTGGTTTAGTTTTAATATTAGTAACTATATTTTCAATATTTAAAACTCTAATGTTTAAGGCAGCGACACCCCGGTGTAAATCTTTATCCTTAGTATTCATTGTTCGAAGCTCACTCCCCATATTTAATATTTCCTTTTTTATTTCCGATGTATCTACGTGTTTTTTCTTAACACCAAATATACTCATTTTGTTAAATAAATTATATAACTTCTAAAACACAATTAATTGGTAAATTATTGGTTATCTTTTATTATTTTCATCTCTAATTTCTAATTTTAATTCTGTTATATCACCATTTACCAAATACTTATATTCCGGATTCTCAAATCTTATTGTTATAATATCCCCAAACTCTTTATTTTCAACTGGAACAACAGCCAACAAAGTACTCGGCATACCATCAAGATAATTATAAGATGTGCTAACTTGTTCCAAATGGATATACAATGATTTATGGATAGCAAAATCTAAAAATTTTTTCCATAATGTAATTCATTAGGTTCGAATTTACGTTTATTATTAAATCCTAACATATTTTTCAAATCTTCATTTATCCTTAACTCAATAGGAGTGTTTAATGAAGCAATACCATTTGTTTCATATACGGATAATACAATATCTTCTTTTTTAAATTCATCCGCTATTTGTTGGAAACTATAATAACCATCTTTAATCCTATGAGGTCTTTCTCCTGTTTGTCTTATAACTCCATCATAAACATTATACCAACCTACACTATATCTTATAGATTTTAAACCAATGCGTTTATTTCCATCTCTGTTATCAATGTATTGTTGTAAGTTTATTGTCTTATCAATATTTGAAATAGTATGATACATTTTAATATAAAATAAATGTGTTATTTTTAGATTACAAAAATGATAACAAAAGAATTTAAATATAATCCAAATGTATCATATAATCCTAGTATTAAGTATTCTAAAAGATATAAATCTTGTCGATCAAATAATATTTGTAAATCAAAAGAAAACTTTAAAACAGCTTTTCCCGATATATTTCAAAATATCAAAACCCACCAATACATACAAACGAACCATGGAATACATGGACTCATTCTTCATTTGATTGGTGGCAATGTCAGTTAAACTTTGCAGTCTGGTGTGCAAGTACAGGATGTGGTGTTTCCTACAATGACCATATAACCGAGTCCTCAAATCTTACCAAGTCGGTTTATACATTTCACTTATATTATTGCATTGCCAGAATTTTAAAGAACTTAAATCACCTTTACCAACAGATTCTTCTTTCTGTTATTATAAGAACCCATATGACAAAGCTGCATATCAAAAATTATGCAATGAATTTGATGTTTCTCCAAATACAGATTGGAGACAAAAGTAGAATCATCATCTAAAGGATTAGGAACTTTTTGAATATTATAAACCAAGTGGTGAATACAGATATCATCATTCAGGGATGGTCCTTCTTTAATATTCATGATACAATTTGTCATACAAAAGATATAAGTATGGCTTGGACAACATTTATATTAGGTTTTACAAAAGCAGGTATTGAACGTTTCAATGAAAGTATTAGAATGTTTGTATGGGCATTATTAGGGACACAATCTCAAACAAGGGTAGAAATATTAAAAGTAGGAACAGGATTTGATGCACAAAACAATTCTTAGCAAATGTACAAGATGCTATTAATAGTCCTATCGATTTGCCCATTCAGATATCAAATTATGAAAATGTTTTAAAATATGCAAGAAGTAAAGTTGATTATGCTTATGGACTTGGTTTATATATGTCTCCCAGTGATATGGTATTACAAATTGGTACCATTGTTGGTTATAATAACAAAATTGTAATTGCAACAGAAAATCAAACACTCGATTTAAATGATGATTTAAATAATAAAAATTTTGATTTTACCGGTCTCGATCCTGTCGATTTCCAACCAAATAAACCAAAACCGATTCAACAATCTCAATCAGAACCAAAAAATCAGAACCAGTTCAAATAGAAACAACACAAAAAATGAATATGACGAACACGAAGATAATAAAAAGCAATAATATTTGGAAGTATTGTATTAGGTATTACAGCACTTATTATTTATAAAATTTATTAATTTATTTTTAAATATTCCTAGCAGCAGCATACAATAAATCAACAACCAAAACAAGCAAAGCCCATAAGTTGTTTGCAAACCAATTTACTACGTCTTTTGTTGCAGACAATAACTAAGATTCGATAGAACCTATAATACCTGGTAATGCGGCTGCTAATTTTCCTGCAAGAAAAGATAATAGTTTTCCAAGATTTTTTAATTGTTTTTTTATCCAATCTTGTGCACCACCTTTTGACGGAGGAGTTGGTGAAGGTGAAGGGGAAGTAGTTCCACCAGTAAATGCCTCAACAAGAACACCAATAACCATTCCAAAAGCAGTTAAAATACTAACTATTGTAATTCCTTGTTCTCTAAATAAAGTTCTTATTCTTTCACCTAATGTAGTGTCTTCATTTAATACTTTACTTATTGTATCTTTGATTCTATTTATCTGACTACGTTGTTTATCTTTGTTAATATTGATCAATTCTAGTCTTGCACTTCTCTCAGATTCTAATTCTCTTATTCGACTACTTATTCTCATTCATCATTGTTTTCTTTAGCTTGTTCTAATTTAGTTTTTCTTTTGTTATATCTTTATTTGTTTCATTTAGTTTTGCTAGTTCATTCATTTGCAATCTCTTCTTTTACTGTTGTCATTGCATTTATTACACTATCCATTTCTCATATCTGTTTGTCATTTCTGTTTGTGTTCTTCAATTTCTTTTCTTTACATATGTTTCTGAATAACTTGCTGTTTCTAATAATTCTTGTACTTCTTGTTGTGTAGATATTTCTTGTAATGGAATTTCTATTAATATAGAAATTCCATTACAAGAAATATCTAATTATTGAGTTCACGAATTGGACCTTCATTTAACATTCTCTGAAACTCTGCTCTACCTTCTATTGTTCTTTCAGGAAGTTTATAATCATCTACACCTAAAACATCTCTTACAAAATTAACACCGTATTCTCTTTGAAGAGTGCTAAATTTATAAAATTGTAATACTCCTTTTTGGTAATATGTTAATGCAACATCATTACCTAATTCACCTTTTACATATAACATTAGTCTTCCATCATTATCTTCCCTGACAAAAAAACCCTCTTCATTACGTATAGTTTGACCATTTTCATTATAAAATCTTTTCATCATTTTTTTTGTAGTTTCTTTTTCAAGAATTTTAGCATCATTTTCTGATAAATCTCTTAATACTTCAATTTCCTTATTTATAGACTTTTGAAACTCTTCATCATTTCGAAAAGACGTTTCTTTTTCTTCTTCATTATAATCATCATCAAATACAGGATTATCAAATTCAACACCTCCTTCAGCCATTTTTTAAAGATAATTTGGTTCATATTTTGGAGAAGGGTCATTAACTATTGTAATTTTATTAAAAAATTAGATATTTTCCATTTTTTTTAATTCATTTCTTACTCTAGCTTCTGTGTCTTCTATTAATTTCTTTCTTTCACTGTCATTCAATACTGTTTGTGTTTGTTTTGTACGTATATTTTCTTTCATTTTATTGTATTTTTCCAATTCATCTAAAATCAATTTAAATTCATTCTCACTTATCTTTCCATCAGTTAAAGATTTTGATATTAAATCTTATAACTTGCATTCTGCCATTGTTTTAATTTCGTAGTGTTTCTTTGATTTTGTTGTTAACTTGCGTCTAGCAAATTTAATTAAACCTCCTAAACTTCCACATACAATAGCTGTAATTTGTATTGGAAGCAAGATAGGAAAAGCTATTCCTATACCAGCTAAAACAACGAAAGTCGAAATTAAACTTGTATCGACACCATCAGTAACATTGACTCCGCGTTTATATTTCTGTATAGTGATTTACGTTTATCTCTCTCATTTATTAATGTTTTTTCTATTTCTGTTATTTTTTGTAGTCTATAATTTGTCCATCTTCTGTAGGTAATTCTGGATATCATGGTATATCCATTGATAAATCGGGAGCTGTAGGTTGTTTCATTTTTTAAAGTAAAAATTGATTTTTTTTTTTCTCTCAAATCCCACAGAATTCTTTCTCTGCCTGTTCTCCCGGCTTTTTTTTTATTTTGTTTTTTTAAAATTTTTTGTTGTTTTTTGGGTGTTTTTAAAGTTTTTTTATGAAAAAGTAAAAAAATTTTGTTTTCGGGAGCAAAGTTTTTTTGCTGTTTTTTTGGGTGTTTTTTGATTTTTTGGTAAAATAAAGTGGCCTTTTGCTTCAAATGAAGGTATTTTTAGGGGTCAAAAATTTTTTTTTTTTGGTGTGTGGGCTCAACTCGCTCAGGTACTCAACTACTCAGGACGTTAGATGTGCGTACCTTTTATAGCCATAACTGGACTTTTCAGTGATTATCAGGAAAATCAAAACTCAGGATTTTGAATATGCATCCCTGCTATGAACATTCTATTACTTAAAAATATTTAAAAAAAACACAGTAGTCCTCTCAATAAATCCACGCTCAGGACATTCGGATAGCATACATCTTATGAACATTTATTGACTGCTGAGTGACCTTTCAGTCGAAATTTAAAAAAAATCAAGCTCAGGAATGTTTAAAATACTTGTAGAAAAAAGTCTTAATTTTGACTACCCTGTATCATTAATGATTGACTTTTTGGCATCAAAAATAGATCATCGCGCAGGTCGTTTTTTGTACATTGTATATGGTATATGAGGCAAATACTAGATATTTGCCAAAAGACGTTTTCAAAATTTACTTTTACAAATTATATTGGGATTCATAATTTTTTATGATTATGTCCTCGTGAATGAAAAAAAAATACAGAGAAAATTGGCCTTTTCTCTTTTTACCGGAATAAAGAATGATGTACAAATCAGTTACGATTTAGTTGCCTAATAAAGATCATAATCATAATCATAATAATTATACGAATATTTATTATAATAATGATGATAAGCAGTATTTGAAAAAGAAGAGAAGAAGAAGAAAATTTACAAAACTGGTATATTTATGCTGAAATCGCTGTCAAGTGTAAATGCAGTATATATTTGTTTTCTTTCTTTGTAATTTTTAATATTATATAACATCTTTTTCGATGACATTTTGGTTGCTGTCTCATGGAAGCTTTATTTAGAGATTTATTGAAAAAAACGTTATAAAACCTCATGTTACTTTAAACATGTTAAAATCTCTTGCTTTAAGCAGTCAATCTAAAACTTATCTAAAGCGAGATCTAATACATAATACAGACACAGTTATATCTCCTTAGCGTCCTCTCCGTGGACTAACGTGCTCATCGATGACGTCCCCAGCGATGATTACGCTGTTGACCCCTTATCCATATTGGTGTAGTGTTACGTAGTATTGAACGGAACGGATATGATCTCTGCGCCGGAGATTGACGGCGAGTGTCCGACAGTAATTTACGACGTAATATTTGAAGTCACTTAGATGAATCTCGTTGACGTCACGAAACGCCAAAAATTTAGTACAAAACTTGTCCATATTCTTTATTTTTTAAACATTATACAGAGAAATATTCAAAGCAAATATTGAACCTGGTGTTGATTGAATCAAAATCCCATATTTTGCCAGCTTGAGAACTAATTACTTAACATACTACATTATAGCTTGCTGTTCGGTGTGAGCCAAAGCTCCGTGTTGAAGACCGTGCTTTGACCTATATTGGTTTACTTTTAAAAATTTTGACTTGGATGGAGAGTTGTCTCATTGGCACTCATACCACATCTTCTTATAACTATATAAGTAATATTACTCTGATAAAGAAAATGAAAGCTAAATGGAGAAATGTTATAACAACGTTTCAAAACATTGACGGTCAATGAGTGCTTATATATTAGTTCTGTCAGTTATTTACAGCAGGTCGGGAACACTACCTTATATGGATATGCATAAATAAGCATACTGATGTTCTCTCAAATATAATTGTTTATTTACGTATGGCACAATTTTGTTTACCTGGGTTTTTGACCAATCCACTAAATGAGTAACAATGCATGATGGACTACTACGTGTTTACGATCAACCGAGAACACGTGTTATTTACTGAAATACAACACATTTTTCGTGCATTGTAGGATAAACAATTTCGCATAGTTTTTCATCTTTTGTATCTACATTTTAGTCCGTGATATTAAGTATTAGTTCCATGCTCAGATTAACGTATAATTGTTTCTATACGAAGAAACGAGTGTTTGAATTACCCGAAATATAGCCACTAATATTATTGATGATTAAACGAAGATTTCAAATATTCTTCCACAATACAGCAACAAAACAACAGTGACACGCACAATTACCCATAAGATGAACTTTCATTCAGTTAGTTAAAACATAAGGGATCCCGGGGCTGGAATTTTAAGTGGGACCGTAAACAAATGGACGACTAAGAGTGTGTCAAATTTCTGTTGGGGTCACTAAAATGTCCCAGGTTTTCACTTTTCACATAATTATGTAATGATACTGTCTGTACCTACTTTTATGGTTAAAAAATCAATTAAATCGAAAAGGGTATGTATTTATTACTTTGTCTTCAAGAAACAAACACAAACACCTTTCAGACAGATTTGTTTTCCATTATCTTGAAAATAGATATTTACTATAGAATTCTGTGTAATATTTATATATTCATAATTTGACAGGTACAGTACATGTATAAAACCTATATCAACTATCATGATTAATTGAAACTGTTCAAGACATTTCTTGTCTGACAATGTTGGCATAATCTATGAGAATTCATTTTTTGGCATATTTCAGTTTTTTTAGGATTTGTTTTCTATCTCAAACTGTTCCCTTTGTTCTGATGGTGAAGAAGCAATATTTTCTTCAATCATTGCAAGAAGCTGTAGTTTCGTTTTTTTTCGTCTTTGCAAAGTCCATCTTCTTCTATTGTAGATATTGGAATTTTTCATAGCCAGAAATAAGTATTACTTTTGCTAATTAATTTCATAATATGTAAATGAGATTTGTACCACGTGAAAATAGTTTGAACTGGACTGGCTTGATATCATTAAAATCTTTAAAACACGGATATTATAAGTTGCCCGTCACAGAGTCCTTGTTTATAATCACTCTGATATTTCCGTAAAGTTGCCAGGCGGTCAAAACCAAAACAATGAACGCGAATTTAGTGAATTTTTCGTGTTTTCGTGAGTTTATTCTTCTTGAAATAAGGGCATTTTAACTTTACGTGGGAACCTAGAGTTCAACGGCTACACATACAAGGTTTGGACTTGCTTATTCTTTAGACGTTCAAGTTTCAAGTTTCATCCCCGCAACCTGTTTTTGTAATGACCTTGTTAGCCAATTTTCAACACAAAGTTTGCAAATTTGACGTTTCAGCCATTTTAGCCTGTATTTTAAACTGCCATGTTAAAAGCCTCTCGCTTCGATTTTTAAAATTGCTCAGGAACTTTGATTTTTGCAACGACAGTCATTATGTTTCGTTTAAATGGTGTAAATTGTTGTGTATATTTATTTTCTGTCCCCGCAACCTGTCTATTACTTAAAATTAAAGTTAAAACAGACATTTTTTGTCAAAATTCCCTATCATTTCAATATAATTTCCGTGACCCGTATCCGATTTCTTTAGTATAACATTCAAATAAGTAAAGTGGCGTTGATTTCTGGATATGTGATATTTTTAACGGACTAGGCTCGGAATTTGCCAATCTTAGGAAAAATCATTTATAATGCTATCCATGTTAATGTGTTAGAGAGAGAGAGAGAGAGAGAGAGAGAGAGAGAGAGAGAGAGAGAGAGAGAGAGAGGGGCAACAGAGCCGAGAGAGAGAGAGAGAGTGTGTGTTTTGAATCGTGTAGCCAGTAAATAATATTTACATTTATTATATACTTAGTAGTAAATACGGGTAAATTGTATGTGTTATACAATTGATGACAATCGTGCTGTATCCAGTCATCCGTGATGATATCGATATCAGTCACGGTTGCAAAGGCTTTATCAAACCCTAATCTGTATGACGTCACGTAATCAATAATAGTCACTGTTACAAAAGCTTTATCAATCAAATATGCATACGTCACGTCTCGTGAAAAATATCTAAGCCGAGATTAGTTGTACTTGAGGTACATATATATATATCATGTACTGTATTAAGAGGGGCCTGATGGGGGGGGGGGTCTCATCACGATTCACGAGTTGATTTTTTTTGTCAATCACGATTCACAGAAAATAAATTTCCATGATCACGGATCACGAAAATATAAAAAAAGTATAAATCTGTAGAAAAACGGATGACGATAGCGAAAATGCGCCGATCACGAAGAACGAAAATAACCCATCAGGCCCCTCTATTAAGACCTAGATTAAAACTGACGAGGAAACGTAACACCCGACCACCGAAAGCTTTATTATTGTGAAGCCTAGGTGGTCGAGTGGTCTAGCGCATCGGATACAATGCAAGGCGATTTGGTGTCACGATATCTCAGTAGCATGAGTTCGAATCCCGGCGAGGGAAGAACAAAAAATTTGCGACAGCAAATTTACAGATCTAACATTGTTGGGCTGATGTTTAGACGAGGTGTATATATATATAAAGTGTATATGATTTGGCTTTTTCAATATCACTCACTGTATCAACCCTCAACCAATATAATCCCTCGAGCAGAGCTATTGGGATTATATTGGCGTCTCGGGTTGACACAGGTGTGATATTGTCGGAAAAGGCAATATGATTTGTTATATATATAGCACGCCTTTTACGAATTAACGTATTTAATTCACGAAAAGCGTAGCTTTGAGTGGATTAAATATGTTAATGAGTAAGGCGTGGCTATATATGATTTGTAACATTAATGGGGTATGACACACGTCAAAGGTTAAATGCTGACCAATAAAACTTTACTGTACTTTTCAATATGTCAATCAAATAGTGGCGTGATACTGATTTCCAGAAAATTAACACATGCAGCAAATGTCAGTTGGATTTGTATGTCAGATACAGGTACATTTAAATGAATTGATGCCGTGGGATTCAGGCTAGATAGCCATTTACTTGTTATTGAATATTTTTTCTCCCCAAAAAGTCTTGAAAAGGGGGGGGATGTTTATCTGCCCTTCAACTCGAAAATGATATGTAGTTTCAAAGGAGTTTTTATCGTTGTGATAAAAAAGTTCCATTCCCAAGAACTGGAAAAAGATCGGTTAATTAATTGCAATGGTTGCATGTTGAATGCGTGTAAGATCCAGGGACAAATATTTGAAGCATGATCAATTCACGGAGATAGTAGGCCTTTATAGAATGAAGAAAATTACTAAACATCCAGTGACATATATTTTTTAGAATATTATTAATTTCCACACGATAAAAACCGGTATCCAACCAAAATAACAGTAGGAAAATTTTAGTCATTTCTATTACATTTTGTTTTATTCTTTCATTAAATGGAGGAAATTAAACGACTAAAATTCCAGTGACAATTTTTTTGAATTATTTATATTGTCACGATAAAAACAAGTATCCACCAATTTATCAATATTGCCTCTTCGTTTATAGACCACGTTATTCCTTTTTGTAGCTCTCCTTGGGCATTCATTTGTTTCAAGTACAATGTATAGGGAACCATTTTTAATTTAGGGGTAGGTTTATAAGTTTAGCTAGTTTTAGGGTAAGCCCCCTCGCTCCCCCTTTTTTTCTCGATTTGTTTTTGATATATTGTTGTGTATGTATTTTGTTTACATTTATTAGGACATTTTATGGTCATTGATTTCATATTTTATTAAGTCAAGGAGGTGGAGCGAGACAGTAAAATAACAACTTATGAGATGAAAGTTAGAGCACTGGTCTAAGCCCCTCCCATTCTTTGCTTTTCCAATGACAAGCGACACACGGCGGGACTGGAGAGTGCAATAACTAAAAAGTCATTCAGTTAACGCACTCCTCTAAGAATAACCGAAGTTAACTCACTCGAAAATCAAAGGAAACACTACCATTCATGTTACAATCTCTATTTAATACATTGGCTGAACAAAAATATTTATTATGAGAGTCCCAGACACTATGTAAGTTGACAGTTTTCCCACTAATTAAGTTTTTAAGTGGTGGTAAACTCGTAGTAGCCCACAATGCATTTTTGTTCATTGAGTCGATTCGTCAGTTTTTGAAGGCCCTGTTTATCTTCTATTTGGGAAATAACAATGCAAATATATACTGACGTCAGGAAATCTAGTGACAGAGTTCTTCTCGATTATATTTCATAACAATGTGAAATGGACATAGGTGTCCTCTTGGGACCCGGCCGGTGTAGGACATATATATCCTTTAACTTTACTTTCCGCTATATAGATGATGTTCTCTCACTAAATAATTCAAAATTTGGTGACTATGTTGAACGCATCTATCCCATTGAACTTGAGATACAGGATACAACAGATACAGTTAAGTCTGCCTCATATCTTGACTTACATCTAGGAATTGACAATGAGGGTCGGTTGAAAACAAAACTTTACGACAAAAGAGATGATTTCAGCTACCCAATTGTTAATTTTCCATTTCTATGTAGCAACATTCCAGCAGCGCCTGCATACGGAGTATATATATATCTCCCAGTTGATACGATATTCCAGGGCTTTTATTTCATATCATGATTTCCTTGATAGAGGATTGCTGCTCACAAGGATGTTATTAAACCAAGAGTTCCAAGTGGTGAAGTTGAAATCATCCCTTCTTAAGTTTTACTGAAGCCATCACCAGTTGGATAACCGTTATAGAATATCCGTTTCACAGATGATAGTGGATATGTTCTTAATGTCGTAACTACAATCCCGTCCCCTTTTCCTGAATGTGATCTACCGAATTAGACTTATTACCGGGTTTGTACTAACATGAGCAACACGACGGGTGCCACATGTGCAGTAGGATCTGCTTACCCTTCCGGAGCACCTGAGATCGCCCCCAGTTTTTGGTGGGGTTCGTGTTGCTCAGTCTTTAGTTTTCTCTGTTGTGTTTTGTGAACTATTTATGTCATTCTTGGATGCTTTATCTTTATGCCACACAACATACAAGGTAAAGACTCATTTCAGATATTCAACTAATTATTTTCAAATAAGTGTGCTTTCATGAAATGATTTAAACGGCAAAAATAAAGTGTAAAATTATTTGAAATATGAAATACCATTCATCATCATTTCCTCATTCATTTATTGAATCCACTTTTTACAACCAAGCTGGGCAAATATTAAATTCGGATTTCGGTCTAAGATATCCGCCCTTGTCTCCGGAATATACCCACACAAGTTGTCAACATCCGTTTTCAAACTGTTCAAATTGGGTAATATTCCTGGAAATTATTGATCGCTATCACTTGGTGCTCAGGGGTGGCTACTTTCTGGAGGAAAAACATTGATAATGCTGTGAAATATATGCCAGATGGAAATGAACGTATAATTGTAATAGCACTGAATACGAAAGTGCACCCAATATGCTTAATAAATGTTTACATGCCATCTGGAAATGAAAATTGTGATGACAAGTATAAAGATATGCTAGCTCAGCTGGAAGAGATAATTGAAAAATATCAGGAAAAATATCACATAATGCTTTGTGGAGATTTAAATGCGTCACTACATAGAGACAATAGATCAAGAGACATGTTTTTAAAACAATTTATAATCAACAATGAATTAGAACTAGAAAACAAATATCCAATCAAACCAACTTTTTATAACCATAATAAAATATCTAAATCACAAATAGATTATTTTCTACATAAGAGAGCGGTGAAAAATATACAGTACACAGTATCTATATTAAACATTCAGCCTCTAAACGTTTCTGACCACACGATTGTCATAGCGGAAGTTATAGGAATATTGAATAGAAAACAACGGCAGATAACAAAAATGGTCAAACGTCCTGATTGGAGAAAATGTGATAAAGATATATACCAAGAAACCATTGCAACTAAACTGAAAGAAATTGATTTTACTACAATTAAAACAACAACAGAAGCAATTGAAAACTTAGAGAATATTTTTCATCATCGGGGAAACCTTTCTATGCCAAAATATAGAAAACAATCAATTGTGACAACAAACGGCAAAAGTATTTGGAACCAAGACATAAACAACGCTTCTCGAAAATCTAAGGAAGCCTTCTATTTATGGAAGCAAGACCATCAAAATCATGAACTTAAAAATGAAATGCAAACTGCGAAACGTCAATTAAGGAGTGCACAACGTAGGACACAAGCTTTAAAAAGAATAGCACTACAGAGAAAGTAATGAAATCAAGCCAACGTGACAACAAACTATTTCATAAATTGATACAAAATCAACGAAGATCAGAAACTACAAATCCTGACATAATAGTTTTTAATAATAATGCTATAGAAGATCCAGAATAATTTCAGATGGATGGAGAGACTATTTCTCAGAACTTTATAATTATGAAATCAAGAATGTGATTGACTCAAAAAAAACTTAACCTTGTAAAGATCCAAAACGAAATAATTGAATCTACCTCACGCCTATTTAATTCCTTGTTCGACGGACCTGCCCGCACATATTTTTTTCTAAATGGAAAAAAAATATTTTTTAATATTTCCCGCTTCCCGCATACGGAAAAATAATCGTGTCTATTTCCCGCGCTGTTTCTTTTTGTAAAAAGCGATCGTCAGATCGTTTTAGTCAACGTCAAATCGCGACCCTTTAAACTGTTTCGAGCACAGATTTCTTATCAAAGGCAAGGACTATCCTTCACAAAATCATGCCGATTTTCGTTGTAAAAATAAAGGACGCAGAAGGAGAAGTGCCTTCAACTGCAATTATATATCGTTTGCCGGCGGAAGTTTTATGTACCTGTCCTAAGTCAGGAGCCTGTTGTTCAGTAGTTGTCGTTTGTTGGTGTGGTTCATAGGTGTTTCTCGTTTTGTATATAGATAAGACCGTTGGTTTTCCTGTTTGAATTGTTTTACACTAGTCATTTTGGGGCCCTTTATTAATGTTTAGTTTATAGCTTGCCGTTCGGGGTGAGCCAACGCTCCGTGTTGAAGGCAGTACTTGACCTATAATTGTTAACTTTAGTTACATTTTGACTTGGATTACATCTTATTTATATACAAAGTTCCAAAAAAGACAGAGAACACAAATACGACGTACGGAGACACAGATAACCAACATATAACACAAAAAACTAAAAAGTACACTCATCAACGAACAACACGAAAACCAAAAACTGGGGGTGAACTCAGGTATTCCGGAAGGATGAGCAGTTCTTGCTTCTTGCATGGAGTTCATTTAAGGCAGTTGAAATAATTATTCAATTATTCAGTTCAAGATCTGATGTCCTCAGAAAGTATCAATAATACAAGAAGTCATTTAAAAAATATGTTGCAATTAAAAGTAGGCATTACATGTCTGTGTGAACAGGGAAAAACACTTCAGCAGTTGATAAATTAAAGAAATGTCAAAATACAAGTGGTAAATCAAGATTCATACCATCTTGTGTTGATTAATATTGTTAGAACCTATGATTTTATGTTTAGAAAAAAATATATAATCGCTCGCCTTTACTTTTCAAGCTTCGCCTCAAAAATTTGCAAATTAAATTTTTTTTATTAAAATTTTCAAATCGCTCGCTCGGCCCAATTTCTGGAGTGGAAAAGTCCGTAGAACAAGAAATTTAATTGGTGTGGCCCTATAGAGAAAGAAACGTTACAACCAATAGAACGAGCAACTGTAGATGAGGTACAGTCATCAATTTGTAAGATGAAAACGGGAAAATCACCAGACGTTAATGGAATTAGCTCAGAGCATTTCAAGTATGGACCAGAAGAAATTATACCGTTTATAGTGTTCGTCATAAATTTAATTTTTGACAATCTAAATGTACCTGAAAAAATTTAATCTGGAACTGTTACTCCAGTATTAAAACAGGCAAAGACAAGATGTACCCAGAAAATTACAGAGGTATAACAGTTACTAATACTTTTTCAACCGTTCTGGAAAGCCTCTTGAATGACAGAATTGAACCAGCTCTACTACTAAGGCAAAGTAAATTACAGCGTGGCTTCACGGAAAAGGCATCATCACTAAATACAGCGTTTATTGTTACACAAACGGCAGACTGTTATAAGGAACTCCTAAGAGAACTTTTTCTACTTACTCTTGATGCTCAAAAGGCCTTTGATAAATTAAATCATGAACTACTTTTTAATTATTTATATCATGATGGAATTTGTTTTGGAATTTGGATACGTCTACATAATTTATATAGAAATATGCCTATTCAAGTGAAATGGAATATCAGCCTCTTAGGTGAAGTGAAGGAAACACAAGGTGTAAGACAAGGAGCTCAATTGTCGACCGTTCTGTATAAGAGATATAATAACAATATACTCCAAACACTCGAAAGATCTGACATTGGAGCTAAAATAGGAAACATGAAAATAATGACCCTAATGTGTGCTGATGACATAGCCGTATTGGATGATAAATGGCAAGAAGAGAAACAACAAAAGTCAACTTTAAAATTTCTGAACATTCAATCCCACGCTATTGGAAATGTAAATGTGCTTAAATGGTACAGAAGATTTAGAACATTTTTTATTGATATATGGTAAATTAGAAGACGTACGGAAAAAAACACTTGACCACCCTAAAGTGTTATAAAGAAAACATCAAAAAAGGAACATCTGAAGATCTTAAAAAAGAAGAAATATTACTGCAACTTATTCTGGTTTCTACTTCTGAAAGTATGAGAAGATTTATTCACATAAAGAGAGACAACTTCATTGACACTGAACAAATAACGAGGACATTTTGTTATAGACTCCATGTGAGGAGAACCTATCTCCTAAAAGTTCGAACATAAGAAAAAATAAACACTATGTAAATACTTAAAATATGCCAACTGATAAGCGGAATATAACGACTGAATTATTCGGGTTAGTATCAGAGTCAGAATGAGGTTTCTTCATTTCTGCATTCTTTATTTTTTTGGGCCATTTTCTCTATTGTTTATAAAATGTGCCTGTTATTCTCTTTTCTTATAGAATTGTTATTTCTTTGTTATATTATGTTTGTTGTTTTTGTTTTCTGTTTTTTGTCACAAACTAATTATATTCATATGACAATAAAAAATATTCTTATTCTTTGTATTTTAGCACTCCTTATTTTTATTTTTTTTTTTTTTTTTTTTTTTTGCCTAATTTTCTACATTCTCTTGATATTTTGCCCATAATTTGCACTTTTAGCTCATTATTCTCTATTCTGTAAACCCCATCCAGACCCTCTAGTATAGCTTATTAAGTTCGCCTTGCCATGTGAACATTTATTTTCAATCTGTACACAAATTAGACAATTATTTCCTGCATTTTATTAGACAGAATATTCATTTTCATCCTGTGTCAGCACTCTTGAGCAATGTTTAAATTAATATGAGGCAGGCGTTACCTGTGAAAGGGGAAGAAGTCTGTATAAATTAGTTTTTCTTAATTCAAGCATATACTCGAGAATCTGTTAAAAAAGAAACGGAAATACGGAAACGTTTCCGACGTTGGTCCTGTTATTAGGGAATTTTGTTGTGACGTCATTTTCAATGCACAAAAAAAAAACGCTATCATCAGGTAACGATTTTGAGTTCATTAGTAGATTATTATTTTTTTTTTTTTTTTTTTATTGATTTTTCTACCGTAATTGGGGACTTCGTCCCCATATAATCAGTTAATATGATACAGGCGTTAAAAAGGGGACGAAGTCTGTATACATTATTTTTTTTAAATTCAAGCATATTTTAGCTAAAGAATCTGTTAGAAAAGATACGGAAATACGGAAACGTTTCCGATGTTGGTCCTGTTGTTAGGGATTTTAGATGTGACGTCATTTTCAATGTCAACAAAGAAACGCTATGATTATATTAGTATGTTGAATGTTATATTGGTTTTTAGTTTTATTGACTTGCTTAATGTTATAAGACACGTCCCCATAATATTTTACTCAAATCCCGAGATAAACGATACCGAAAAGATTTCTGCGTAGATGCGGGAAGATAAAAAAAAGTTAGAAAAAAAAAATTAACGATTTTGAGTTCATTAGTAGATTAAATTTTTATTTTTTTTTTTTTTTTTTTTTTTTATTGATCCTGTCAGAGAATAATTTTACTAGGATAACATTTTAATACCTGGAATCAGCAATTTATATTAAATTTGTTAAGAGAGATAGATGTATTTATGTGCAGAATTTTTTCCAAGGTGGTAACCCAACCAGATAACCCAGGTTGTTCGAGTGATTATTAGCAGAATGTTTTGTTGAACTAATGCAGCATTTAATAAATGAAACTTTAGCAGACTATGGGCTTCTACTACCCACAAACGTGTTGTAAAAATAGGAATTTTAGGTATGTGAGACTCATCAACAGTAAAATGAAGATGTGGATAAGTGAAATGTATTTTGTAATAAATTCAGATAATTGACTCTTTTTTTTTATGAAATTTTTCAAAAACACTTAATGTTGCAATCAAATATTCGGTTGTAAAAAGAACAAAAAAAACCCATAAGGAATCATATTAATTATATAACAGTGATATTGCTTTGCTGAATCTTCCCTCTGGCCTCAAGTGTTTCACTTTTATTTTGCATGAGTGTTATTATTTTCCTTGAATATTTGCAAGTTTGGTCGATCCTGCACAATTTCTATAATATATAAGGTCAACATTTCAAACAATAATCCCATTTTCCTGAAATTTAACACAAGATTCGGATTAACAAAACAAAGCTCCCATTTGCTTTTGACGAATTCAGGTTTTGTCATTCCAGAATTATCAAGTTGGACTTTATTCATGGAAAATTAGACATTTACTCAAATGTTGTAAAAGAACTCACTTTTGCTTTGATACTTTTTCAAGAAATTGTATCACAAGGCTAGATTTCATCAAATAAGCTCAATTTTGTCATTCCAGAGTTATGGTACTTATTTCATACAGGATTGAGTATTTATCACATATCATACTTAATCTACTATGCAGCTAATGCTTGAATTGATTTCCTTCACGTTTTGCCCCGTTGTTGAGATTGAGTGAAACAAGTTAGTTATTTTATCCCAATCAGTTGTGGTTGGGAAGGGGGTCTATGCCACCTGCATTCAACACTGCACAACTATATCATATCACAAGCTATGATACAACCAACCATACAAAATAGCCCTGCCACCAAATGGAGAATAATGATGTACAACAGACAACAAATATTTCATATGGCTAGCTATCCTATGAAATATTTCTTTGATATTTTTTACATGTAATGGTTTGTTATAGGTAACTTATGAAAGGTACTATAGTTCCCTTCAGTTCAATGGCCTGCTTTAGACTCGATTACAGTTCTAATATAAAAAAAATAAGAAGATGTGGTATGATTGCTAATGAGACAACTCCACCAGATACAAAATGACGTAGAGGTTAACAACTATAGGTCACTGACAGCCTTCAACAATGGGTCAGGAAGATTTTAAAATAAACAACCTGGCCTGGTAAGAACTGAAAAAAAATAACTTGACAAAAGACAGACTGAAAATGAATATTCTGGATCTCAAAATGCAGGATAGACATAATAGATCAGGATACAAATGTATACAAAAGTGTAAATAAATATAGAAAAAAGTAAGCATGTGTAGCAATAGATGCAAATTAATAGTCAATCCAGAACAAAATCCTACTGCATCCCCTCCCACCACCTAGAATATCAAATGGTTGTTCCCCTAAGATACTGCACATTGAATTTTAAAAAGTAAAGTCACAGACAGTTTAAATATACCCAGCAAACCAGAAATTAAGAAGCACGAGCCCTAAAATACCTTTGCCTAAAATTAAATTTAAAAGCCCTTTCCAAAAACAAAACAACAAAACAAAACAGCCATAGAAAATTAGGAAAAAAACGAAAGATTTTCTTTGACCTTTCAAAGAAGGTGTTCATTAAAAACACATCGGCCAGTAACAATTAACGAAATAAATATGGATCCACGAAGTAGGCATATAGCTGTAATTTTACCAAACTTGGCCTGTGTTGGTAAAACGTTGATATGGATTCAACATATTGCATGACTTCCTTGTCATCTAGATACAAAAAATTGCTAAAAATAAGAAAAGGATCAAACTTTTAATTACATTTTCCGTTGACATTTTCGGCGCCGGAAATTTGCAACGTTGATCTATATACTGATACAACTTCGGTTGAGGTCAATTCGGGTAATTCTGCTTCAAAATATCACCAGCAGTTAACACTTATTAATGTCTTAAAATATATTTGTTATGTCTTTTTAATTTTCAGCGGATCATTATTTTCGAGAGATGAATAGCTATCGTGTACTTTAGAAACAAGGTTACGGGAGGACTTATTTCTTTTTTTTTCCTTATATTTATTAAATAAACATTGTGTTCTTGCTTGGTATAGAGCTTGTTACTTGGAAGTATGTGGGCTACATCCTTTGAAATTCAAGCTGCTGACACATTATTTGGATGCAATAAATAATAGCCTCCCGCAGTCGCCTGTATATTTTGTGCGTCAGTTTAAACCTTATCAAAACATCTTCACTCTACCGAATACTTTTATCAGGTGCACATTTCAACCTATTAAAGCAATAAACACTTATGGCCATAATGTCACAGTACCCAAATTGCACCGATTTTGCAATTTGGGTAACCTCATGTTAGCAACTTCACAAATACAAATTAATTTTCATTACCAAATTAAAAAAAGTATAAACCAAAAAGCAATAAAATGCTTTGCCAAGCACAGCCTGATACAACCGCATATGTAGATTTAGCATATAAAACACCAAAAATTTTATGTCAGTTGAAATCAAACATATATTAATTTTGGACCCTTCAAACTTTAATATGGACTAATTTGAAAACAGGTTTCAGGTGAGCCCGAACATTTCTATTCAGCAGCAGTCTCCAACTACATATCTCCTTAATTTTATATGATAGTCCCACAAAAATGTTGAAAATGTGTACATCTATTTTTTTCTAGATTCTTTCATGTCATGCATGTGAAAGCGGTACCTTTTTGGTTACTATTTATGTGTTGCATCTAAATATGAATTGTAAAACTTTACAGTGACTGACCAGGTCAAACAAATACTTCTCAAGAATCATGCAGAAAAAGAAGACAACTTGGAACAGCACCAGCCATGCCAGACCATGTATGAATAAAAACTCAGATCGGAATAGCATGCATGGACGATATGTTAGTTATATGTCCTTATGAATAGTAAGGAAAGCTATCAATAATTCTGCAGATAATGCAATTTTATCACATTTTTAGTACATTTTGTGTTCAAATTTTCACACAATCAGTAAATCGTTCAAAAAGGCTGAACTTAATTTTAATTACTAAAAGTTTCAAATAATGACAAGTGTTCCATTCACGAAATAACTCGTGGGTTTCTATGAAAAAAATCATGTGCAATTTTGTGAATTAAAGGGATCCTTTTGCGGTGCACTCGCGCATGTCAATTGCAAACTGACCCAATATATTTTCTTTATCATGACCAGTCCACTGATACTGACGTCAACATTATCAAGGAGTACACATCAAAGGAAAAATGCATAAATTACCGATAAAATAACTTACACACCCTGTTTCGTGTGTATCTCCTGCCATATCAGTATTTGTTGCAAAAATTATGGAAAAAACAACCCAAAATGTTGTTTTTGATCACTGACTCCTAAACTGTTGGTACCATAACCCCCAAAATCAATTCTAATCTTCCTTAAATATTGTGTATTGAACCTTCTGGTACAATTTCATACATTGTCATAGAGATCCATTCACTAAAGTTATTGTACGGAAACCAAATGTGTCTTCGGACAACAACAGCGACATGATAAGCATTACTCGAAAGCAAATTTTTGACATTATTCCCCATTTCTATTCTCAATTTTATTTTGCCGTCGTATAAAAACTTGAAAAGTAAGCTAATAAAACAAAATGCAAGACATGATTGAAAACTGATTCTGAATTAGTATTTAATTGATGTTGAAACCCACAAACAGAAGATGATCAGGAATATTTATACTTAATTGTTTAAATTTTAAATAGCATCCATGAAAATCAACAAAAAATTAATTAAATAAAGTTATGGATTGTATAACAGTATTCATAGTTTTTGAAATTAAGCAAATGTCTTATTATTTTAAATTTGGTAAAATTTGCAAAGAAAATAAAATGGATGTGAAAATGGCATAAGATAATGAATGTAAGCATTGTCATTTATATAAATCACCAATAAATTCATTTTCAGCAGAAAACAATGAGGGAGCAACCATTTAGCTTCAAAGGGGGAGGTATGATTTTTTGTTTGAGTCAGATTTTTTACACGCGAATCGCTTCAATACTATCAATCAAAATTATTTAGTCAAAATATAACACTAGAAGGTATGGGAAAAAATCTGGATTCAGAATATTTTTTTTGTCCTCTGCTTGAACAGAATATTTTTTTTTCATCAATTTAGGAATCAGAATATTTTTTTAAGAAAAATACTAGTCCAAATACTTATGTTGTCTAGGAAGCCTATTTTAAATTTTTGCGACGCGTCAAAGAAAAAAAATATAACAGTCTTTCAAGACGTCATAATTATTTGGACTAGAAAATTACCATACCCCCTCCTGGTATTTGAAGTTCAATGATTGTTCCCTAAACATTTTTCATCTGAACTTAGACAAAAACTATATGTATGATGTAGGACTTTCGTCCTGCACAGCCACATGCATGAAATATTTGCCACTGGACGTTAAGCAACCAACAATCAATCAATATATAGGACATAGTCTTGGTATAAAGCTGGCATTTAAGGTAGCGCCTTTCTCGTATTAATTAAAGCAGATCTATAGACGTGATAGAAAAAAGACAAAAATAGTGTCTTCTTCAATTTCGAAAAAATCTATAATTCAACAATTTATTGACACATTATTTATAAAAGGGGGACGTTAAGCAACCAACAATCAATCAATATATAGGACATAGTCTTGGTATAAAGCTGGCATTTAAGGTAGCGCTTTTCTCGTATTAATTAAAGCAGATCTATAGACGTGATAGAAAAAAAGACAAAAATAGTGTCTTCTTCAATTTCGAAAAAAATCTATAATTCTACAATTTATTGACACATTATTTATAAAAGGTTTAAATAACTAAGGATTCACCTTTTTGGGAAATTTGAGTGAATATTTACTTTTTAAACAGAAACTCTTAACAATTTCTAAATCTACCGCACATGCAAAGAAAAATCTAAAAAAAATTGAGACCCCTACTTTAAAAAGGGTACAAATTTTTGCCTTGGCTTGAACACCCCTGTTCTTTACGAATTTCGGTGCTCAATACTTACGAGAACAGTATGTGAATTTTTTTAGAAAATCGAAGGATAAATTTTTGTACCCATTTTGAATATCTCCATTTAATTTTACAGCGTAGAAAATCAAAATCCTTAATTCTATGTTTAGATATAAAAAAAAATAAGATTTCCTGTTGTTTTAGAATACAAAAATGACAATAATACGTATTTTCATATATTTTTCTCATATACTAGTAAACGAGTTTATACTCAACAGTCTTAATCTCAGTACTTTGTTTTAAACGAATGAAAAAAGTTAACCAAAGCGCGCAATTTTTCAGTTGACGTCGGCCGACCGTAGGACTACTGAGCGCTGCCGAATCACATTTCAGTCGGAAAGCAAGCCCTTAGAAACGACCGTTGTTGCTACTTTCTCAAGACAACAATGGGACTGATATGAAAGCCCGCCATTCTGAAATTGCGTTAATTTCGCGGAAAAATGAAATTGGCGGCGATTTGGAAAATTTTCTGTTTTCTGTTTCTTATACTTGCCATTGGAGTCAGAAATTGATGTCTTTCCATCTTTAAGCATGTGTCTTATTATTAAAGAAAATAATACCCAAATTGGCCGTCCTTTAACAAATACGCTAAAAATTATGCGAAATTTTCTGTTAGTTTTTTCTTCTTTTTTCACAAATAAACTAAGATTATATTCAATCTACAGAGGCAAAACAATTAATACGTATCTCAAAGTTAAAATAATATTTCAAGTATAACGTTCTGTCATCCCTTAGAAACCCCGTGTGAACTAAATAGACGTATTTACACTTGTATGCAAATTTGTCCGCCATTACGTAAAATCACACAGGTTCCCGTAAACTTTGACATCATAATTCAAAACATTTGACGTCACAATACGTGATTCGGAGTAGATCTAAGGTCATTCGGAGGCAAAATATAGCTAAATACCAAAAGTGTAAATACGTTTATTCCGAAAGAAAGACATTTTTTTACATTGTAGTTTTTTGGTCTTACACATCGATGTCAACATGCATGTGAACAGAATATACACATAACTATCATGTTTAGTGTGTTTGTTTGAAAAAGGCAATGGCGAGTTTAGCTGTGAATTTGACTGGATTATATATTCTCTTTAACCCTTTCAGTGCCAAGACCAAAATTCAAAATTGCCAAGACGTTAGAAACGTAACAATATTTCGACGTCACAATATCAATATAGTATAAATCTTCAACGACGTTGACGTTCTGTCGCACCTGTTTCACACGTTCGCATATATATATAGTGTTTCGTCAAAATTGAATTGACTCAGAATACGTATAAATTGTGGTCTCGAATCCGGTTTTTTACTCTACGTTGAACCGTAATACATGAAAACTTGATGTAAAAAAAATCAAAACAACAAAACGAAACAAAAGTTTTAATATGCGCTAGACAAAGGTTTCATGATTGTGCTTACTTAACAAGCTAAATTAAATCTCCATATCAAAATTACGCTTTTAATATGGTTTTGTATCTTGAATTAAGTTGTTTTTAATTCCATATTTTTTTGGCACGTAAGAAAAGCAAGGGAAGCAACAAAACTAAAACGCTTAAACAAAAACACTACATCTACAAGCAGACATGTTGAGTTCGCCGAAGAGACATTGACTAGATCGTTTTCCTCTGACACGTTATTTTGCTACAGTCAGCACGTTTGACTCTATAATCATTCCGTTGAGTTATTGTTTTTTTTGATTTTCTTATTGAAATATAGGTCTAGTATACAGGCAGTTTGCAGATTAAAGTAAGCAAAAGAATAACAACCTTGTAATTGTGATCAAACTAAACTTTTACTTTGTAGGTTTTATTCTCAATTGGAAGTGAATTACCACTGGTAAAATAAAGAAAATAATGGTCTGCAACTATTCCTAAATTAATGCTTAATACTATATATAAGTATCATTTTTTTATAAAGTATAAGCATAAGTCTTATATCAATCTGTCCGTCAATCTGTCCTTTCAGTCCCAGGTGTTGACCGGAGTTTATAAATGTGCACCCCCAAACATATACCTCGCAAAAGGAGTTTCATGCACTTTAGAAGCCTTGCAACAGCAACAACTCTTTCAGTTGTCCGTAAGTGGCCTATTGCAAGTCAAAATATGTACCCTATCCGTCTCATCTTTTTCAATTGACAGTTCCGTCCTTCTCTCCTGTGTAACTACTTTGCCAAACATACCTTTTATATATATTTCTTATGCCTGCAAATCATGAATATGGATGACTTTTTCAAGCAGTACTTTAATTAATTTTATCTTTTAACTTGACCACTGTATTTCAATAGTTATGAATATCTAAAACGTGTTTTGAAATCTTAAAAAAAAGATCGCTATAGACAAAAAAAGTCAAGGAAATTCTTTATTTTTCATTGTTGGCTTGCTGATATTTCTATTTTAATAGTCGATGAATGTGAAGCCAGGCAAATTGATTTAAATATTTGCGAAATCTTAAGTTAACATGTCACTGATTTTGTTGGAAAATATAAATTTTAATTTGAAATTTTAAATTTCATGTCGAAATATAAAACAAGAAGAAATATGAAAGTTGAATGTTTAAAGGGAAAATTCGCGATTTTTCACTTATCATCTTATTATGTTCATAATACCATAAAAAACATATTCACCAAGTTTTATTTTGATATGAAAAGTAATAAAGAAGAAAATTGGGAATTATTAATTTTATTTATCCAAACTTCCTGACTTATGTGACGTAGTTTAAGTCTTTTTACATGCCGGGAATGAAATTAATCTCATTTAAGTCTTGTTCGTTAACCATCTAATAACGCGATTTAAAGCGCATCGACGACTTTCGGTGTAGCTATTAACCAACTAAAAATAGGTGCTAGCCATGCAACTTTTAAAATTAGATTGCAGGATTTATGTTTTAACGATTTTTGATACGAATTTTAGTAATAAAAGTAAATCATACAATAAAACATTTTTTATGATTTTTTTCCCGACAAATACTTTAAACAAACATAGGAAACTGACATGATCGATAGTGTATTAAAAATACTTGTTTGTATTGACCTTTTTGCTTCAGTCCAGCAAATATTACTTGTACTGTGGAAATAGAATGTGTATTGTTATGTGACACTTAGTGAATGTTGAATTCGTGGTTAAACTCAAGGTAATTAAAAGATTAGCATTCTGTAATTGTAATCTTTTGATCTTCATTCAGTGAATTGTAGCCGTCACGGTTTACCGTTCCAGGTGTGAACAACATTTCGTATGAAGACAAGACAAGACAACACAATTTTTTATTTGAGTCTCACCTCTTATAAAACATTTACATAAAATTACAACTTCACATATAAAACAAGAGCCACTCTAAAAAGAGTTATGAGAGACTATAAAAATGGTATCTACATTTACATATATATATATATATACACATAAAATATAAAACATAAAACATAATAAAAGTATACATTTTAAGAATATGATAAACATTTTCTTTTCAGTAAAATATCATAGCAGATTTTGGCAGTGTAAAAGTAAACATTTTCATCACTAAATAAAAATACAAATTTATCGTCATCTGACATACTATTAAAATCATGACAAAAAGAATTAGCATGACTAAACAAAACAGCACGAAAATCTGCATATAGTGGACATTTCAAAATTACATGTTTCTCATCTTCAATGAATGATAAACGGGAGTGCTGGTTTTAGACACAGAAAATATAAAAAAAAAAAGAATTAAAATTAATTTAGTGGAGAAATTAAGTCGCACAATAACTGGATAGTCGTTGTATATTTTTATATTTTGCGTAAGCTCACTTTTAAATGAATTATGACCGCCGATACTTTTGTAACGATGAAATACTGAATTAATTTAATTGAATAAATTTATAAATAATAATAGCCTTCTGAACACGAGTGTATGAACTAAAAATTGTGCTATTTTAAATTAGAATCGGTAACCTTGAATATTTGAAACAGATCATTACCAATTGCAATTATAGAATTTAGTCCATCCAAAACGATCTTTATTTACATATTCAGGAATTAATGTTCTCATCAAAATATTTTAAATCTCACAACGCATAAATACTTCAGCTATTTGAAAAAAAAAAATTGACAAAAAATTTAAGGATCATCTTGGAATGGAATCGAAAAATTACGAACAAATATTCTTTTCAGGTGTGAAAAACATCAACAAAATTTATACATAATCGGGAATGTCCCTATTAAAATAGTCTTCGTCTCACAACGTATAATACTTTAGTTATTTGACCAACGATGTTTAAAAAAAAAAGACAGAACCAATTTGATGTCATCTTTCCCTATTTTTGTATATAATTATAAGTCTGTTTTAACTGGCAAGAATACCCCTAAAGCGGACAAGCAGTTTATTCTTTAAATTTCTGTTATTGAATACCAAGAAAGAAAATAAATCCCGAAATTAATTTGAAACTTTGATACTCAATAGTTTTCCTGGAAAAAATCAAATCCCTTGGGGATAATCAGTTTACGTCCAGTGACATATATATAACATAAATGTCGGAACAGGAAATTTGGCATAAAACACTTTCAGAACCATGTTCACATTATTATCCATTATACCCAGCAATTGTGATGATGACGAATTTCTTCCTTTGTTCCGAGAACAATCTAATTGAAATATAAATCTGTGATTTTACTATGTCCATAACTTCGATGAACCAAAGCAAGTTAGATATCGACCTGTATTTAAATCAAATTGGTTCTCTTCTTCTTCTTCTTTATACAATAGTCCATCGACATCCGATGATTACATACTGTTGGCATACGTGGACTAGTCTATTTACAAAACTTTTACCCCAATTTAAACAAAATGTATGTTTCTTTCTAATGTTCAATGTATACATGTATATTTTAAATTGCGACTATCTATAGTTCCGTAACTTTCTATCAAGGTGTATAAACGAAGGATCGACAAGTGTGTACATTTTTGTTAAATCAATACTTCTTGTATGTTTCAAACTGTCCTACACTATTGACAACAAGTATATACTTACATTTTCCCAAATTTACCCGTGGAAAAATATGTAAATAGATTTTATTTTATCTTTTTTATTTTTTTTTTGGAATTATTAAGATTTTTTGTAAATAATATTCTTTACACCAGAAATGTTATTTATAAGCAAGCGTATGAGTTAAGTAATGACTAGTATATCACTATCGGACACGCAAGACATAGATGTATATTATACACCTGATAGTTCAAAATAGAAAGTTACAAGTTATCGGCCGTGTACACTGATCAATACCCTCAGAAGTGAAACGATGCATGAACTTGCAAGCCCAACAGGAAATCGCTTGAATACCTGGACGTGTCACCTCACAATACCTTTGGGAGTAATACCTTTAGCCATGCTGGTGATCAGATAAGGGAAGGTCCAAATTTATTTAAATAAGATTATTGCATAATAGAATTATGAACAAATTAGATTTTCGAAAATAATTTTCACGGAACACTTATTCATGATCATTAATGAATTTGAACTTTGACTTTTTAACTAATTTCCATATAAACAGTTTAAAAACGACAGACCATGGTTATTTAAAAAATAATAACATTTTCCGTATCAAGTTAGTAAGTCGGATAAAATAACCGTACGATTGAAAAGATATTGACACGCAATTACGACTACATTAGGTTACTGTAGTTTTGGTTCTTTGTGGTTTATAGACCTATCGTGGTTTCTAAACGGAGAAGATATCAAAATGGCGGCACGCAGAGAATTGATACTCTAAATTTAAAATCGATGGTGATCTCTTATCTAGCAGAATAAAACTTTGATACTTATGAATTTGAGCTTTTTTACACAGAATGGACATAATATCAATTTTTGATTTTTTTGCGAAGTTTCCCTTTAAGCTGTAAAACTTTTAATGTTTATTTTACTTATACAAATCGTCATGAGGTCGACCGAAATAAATTTAACTTATATGCATTTGTAAGATTTTGATAATAGGATTGGTAAGCGTTTTACAGTTTATTTTGTAGATAAATCAATCTAAATCCTATATTTCATCATTGTTCTTTGGGTGAAGATTTTACGATTGACTTCCATACCAGTCTTTTTAATGATTTAACGAAGATGTAGGCACACCGTCCATTCATTTTTGGTAGCAGGGTTTATAAATGAATTGTTTAATTTCCAATGTATTTAAAAAATACTTAGGAAGTTGAATGGAAAAGAGTTAGTTGTTTTCATTCAAAATTAAGGAAACAATTATTCAAACTTTCAGTTTTCAAAAAAAAGGCCTGTACTGTTACTGAAATCAATTGTTAACTAATACAGAATAAAGTTTATATCCAAGAAAAAAAAAATCCAACCTCTTGGCTCCATGCATTCGCACCCCCAACCTCCACAAAAACAACGGTTAGTGCATTAAAGTTTGTCTTGTTGACGATTCATCAAATTTTTGATTTGCTGATTAGTTGAGCTTAATGCTACATAAAAATTTTTTTATCTTACAAAATTTATGGTACAATATCTACACAGATTAATATAGATAACCTATCCGTTCAGATGGCTTATCAGTTATCGCCTATACAGCTCCTGTCCATACAATAGTTAACAGGATGGTGCCCTTCCGATTTAGTGCGAATACAACAGCATACCTCATTGCACTCCTTACCTTGTTTATCATGCAATGATTCCGTTTATTCATGTATATTAGACAATATCAAGGATAGTATTTTAACTGGTAGTTTTTTTTAAGGGGAATTCATTATAACACCGATTTTGAAAATACACTGTGTCCTATAACATAATATAATTGTTTATTTATGCGTAAAAATAAGTTTTTTAAGTTTTAGAAGTCTCAGTGAAAACACTTTTACAGAATACAATTTCTCCTTTTTCTCCTTATTGCACTTTAAAAAATAAAAATGAAGACCATCAAATCAAGAGTTTTTTATTACTTAAATTCTTTTTTGAGAATCGTTTTGTAGGATATGTATTCCGTTAATCAAAATCTATGACTGCATATACTAAGTATCTTTGATATATATACAAACAGACGTTTTGAAATATGAAAATTTTCTCTGCCAAAACCGTTTTACATTTTAAAGGACATATCATCGAATTAGCGACATGGAGATATAAATAGTATCAATATTCCAAGTAAAGTTCATGACCTGAAAAGATCACCGAAAATACGATACTGTTACGAAATTTTGTTGTCTGTATTCATTGACATGCAGACATTTTACGACAGTCATTGTCTAGCAGCGACAATACAAAGTACAACCTCATTTTAGGATTCCTAACGCGACAACGGTTTTCAAAAATACGATTTCTCTGTTATGTTATACAGATTATTAACTATACGACCAATCCAAAAGGCCGACAATATACCAAAAGCGAAATACATGAGAGTCCAGAAAAGACAGACATTCAAAGCCTGATTCATAACCTTGAGGAGGCACACTTTATTTTGTTTTAGTTCAACAGTTTCGTATAATCATTATTTGTTTGAAAACTCATCAGAAAATTCATAAGGAGCAAGGCTCGAATTCAATCTTAGTTGACTAGGATTGTCAGTTTTCCTACCGAAGGTGGGTGGTTCTCTCCGGGAACTCCGGCTTCCTCCGCCAATAAAAACTGACCGCCACAAAATAGCACAATAGTGTTGAAAGTGACGTTAAACACAAATTAATCAATCAAACAATCATAAGGAGCAAGACAAAAGAAACTGCTAAAAAAATCATGGATCATACAAGATGATCATACTTACAATAAACTCTTGGTCATTTTGAAAGAGCCTTTAATGAATGTCAGTAAAATATCTTATTTATTTAACCACGACATATTACGTGGCAATATGTATGACCAATTCTAAATCGTTTAGTCAATGGATAATCAGTGGCGTAGGAATAGACTGAAAAGTGTGGAAAAATACTCGGATAGGGGCAAACATCTACAATATCTTTTCTCAACAGTGGATCAAAAAAGGGGGACAGAACAAGAAATGCATAACAGACTTCTAGAATTGCTCAGAGCACTGGTCCTGTTTTCACTTCATTTTCCTTCTTTTCCACGTTATTCTAATATTTTGAAATTTGTTCTAAAGAAAAGAAAGAATTTAAATAAATACATTTAGATTTAATTAAATATATATTCTCAATTTAAAACCCACTTCGGTGGTCTCGTAGTAGCGTATTCACCTCGAATGCTGGAGGTCCTGGGTTCAAACCCCGACCTGGTTAAAACAAAGACTTTTAAAATTTGTATTTTCTGCTTCTCCGCTAAACACGCGGCATTAAGGAGTAAAAGCAAAGTCTGATCGGCTCGTAGTCGGAATAATGTGTCCGGGTTAGGTGACATGTCTTCCTGCGGACTGCTACCTAGTGAACTAACACGTTAAAAATCCGGCTAAGTGGTGCCGGTCTAGTACATAGCAGGGTAAATATTCATACGCTATATATGGGGTCAGTAAATTCCATATGGGGATTCGAGCTTCGCTCTCACCCCATATGAAATATACTGACCCCATATATATCGTCTTTGGTCACTAGCACACTATGTAACTAATAATATCACATTAACATGTTCTCGTCCTGAATATGCATATTAATTTGCCACTAGACATTAAGCAGCCATCCACCATCATCATCAATTAGAAACAAAACAAGAAAGAAATATGTTGCCTGTCTATAGGTGCTCAATTTCACAAAGTGGCGATCTTTTAGAATAGCTGTTTGTTTCAAAAACTTTTGCCGTAAACATAATGATGAACTCATTTCTGGCAAATGCTCCTTTGCAAACAATATATTTCATATCTTTTTCACAACTACATTTATGGTCAGCTTTATCATTCACCGAAATTAACTGAATACATATTTTCTGTGCTCATTAATGCTCAATATTATACAAACTATGGGCATGTAGAACAAAAGCAGGATAACAAACTGTACCAAACAAAAAGTGGTTTTCGCTCACTACTTAGACAACCAATAACTAAAGAAAAAAAATACAATGAGCTTTATTCTTTCATTGCTTATAAATTATTTTTCTAAAGTTTGACAATGGAATTGTGTACACAAATCCCAACATTTGACGTTAATAAAGCATGACATTACACGTAGCGTTTGTTCTAGAACAGGAACCTGTCGTGAATTTAAAAGTGACGTAACGGACGTAAACGTCACACTGCTACTGACGTCAATCGAAATAAAACCGTTAAACATTTTTAAACTAAATATTGCTTTTTGTCACCACAGCTAATATGGGCATATTTCATACAACACAAACGATGAATCTGTACTTCAAAGTAATTTTCAGGTTTATCTTATAATGGGCCAAAATATTGGCCCATGGCATTTTTAAGGAATTACAAAGGCCAAAATATTGGCCCTATGGCACAGAACTTGTTAAGTGAAATGTTTGACTTAAACAATATGGTAAGGAAATTTTATACTGTCTGTGCACAACCTTGAATTGAGATGAATGGAAAGAATCACATTGCTTAAAAAAAATATTTGTGATGAAGGACTCCTGCAAAAGTTAATGCAAATATTACATGTACAATGTAAACTGTCAAATAAAAAAGTCTTGTCCTTTAAACTGAAAGCAATCTCCATTACAGTCGGAAAGCAAAGCCTTAGAAACGACCGTTGTTCTACTTTCTTAAGACAACAATGAGACTGATATTAAAGTCCGCCATTCTGAAATTGCGTTAATTTCGCGGAAAAAAATAAATTGGCGGCAATTTGGAAAATTTTCTATTTTCTGTTTTTCATTTGCCATTGGAGTCAAAATTGGATGTCTTTCTTATTTTAAGGTAGATTCATGGTATACCGCCATCTTGGATTGTACAATCCCAGTACAAAATCGGTCTAGTTATTTGCCAAAATCTGCAAATTTGGAGACAGATTTGCAATTTATTGGTTAGACTGTTTATTTATATAAAGAAAACTTGGTGATTTATTTATTGTATAACTCAAAATATTTAAACAAATATCAAATTTTGTTTTTTAAAAACATTTTTTTCAAATCAGCCATTTAAGGGGAGATAACTCTTTTAGTAAAATAATATACTGAACTGATAGGGAAAATTTTAATTTTTACTTGTAGCAAGAAAACAAGTTCGGTGACACCATTTTTTCTTTTCATTTTCTTAAAACATATTATAAAACCTATCTTCTCACAATTTATTTCAAAATTCTATCTCATAGATTTTTTTTAAGCACACAAATATGTTTTTTCGTGAACATTCTAACCAAATTTAGACAATTTTCAACGACTCATAGCTTGGAAAATAGCACGGTGACCCATATTTTTTATTATATTTTTGAAAAAAAGCATAGTAAAATCTTCATTTTGGCAAAGTAAAAGAAAATTCTATCTCAAGATATATTTACTTATGATCTACCTTAAGCATGTGTCTTATTATTGAGGGGCCTGATGGGTTATTTTCGTTCTTCGTGATCGGCGCATTTTCGCTATCGTGATCCGTTTTTCTACAGATTTATACTCTTTTTATATTTTCGTGATCTGTGATCATGGAAATTTATTTTCTGTGAATCGTGATTGACAAAAAAATCAACTCGTGAATCGTGATGAGACCCCCCCCTTTCCATCCCCCCCATCAGGCCCCTCATTATTAAAGAAAATAATACACAAAATGGCCATCAACAAATACGTTAAGAAAAAAGAGGGCGAAATTGTGTTATTTTTTCTTCATTTTTATTTCACAGATAAACAAAGATTATATATAATCTATAAAAAAAAAAAATATACGTATCTCAAAGCAAGTTAAAAAAATATTTCAAGTCTAACGTTCTGTCACCCCTTAGGAAACCCCGTTTGAACTAACTTCCGAAAGAAAGACACTTTTTGACATTGTAGTTTTTTGGTCTTACACACCGATGTCAACATGCATCTGAACAGATTGTACACACATTTAGTGTGTTTGTTTGAAAAAGCAATGGCGAGTTCAGCTGTGAATTTGACTGGATTATTTATTCTCTTGAAATGTTTGGCGTTAACTAAAGCAATAAGGTAAGAAAATTTTATACTGTCTGTGCACAACCTTGAATTTAAGATAACTGAACAGATATGTCATGTTATGGAGGGGTATTTGCGAAAAATACCAGTAAAATTGATTGTAAAATTTCCCGAGTCGCTAGGCGAGGGAAATTCGGTCCCAAGACTGGTATTTTTCGCAAATACCCCTCCATAACATGATATATCTGTTTTAATTACACCTTATATAAGAAAGCCAGATTTTGATTGGTTGATAGCCAGTGTATTTTTCGCATATTCTAATATTTTTTCCTCATTTCAAACGAATTTGCCTGTTTTTCACCACTGCCGGTGAATTTCCCTCAAATACCATGGTATTTGCCATTTTGGATATTCCTTAAATTACACCGAATGGATTTGGATTGAAACTAATTAATTAACATGTTTATGCATAATTTTGAGGATAAGAGGATATTATCATAGAACCGCGGGAATTATACATGTACTAATACGCGTTAGCTCGCTTTTTATGTAACGTCATATCCGAAAAATTTTGGCGGGAAAATGCTCGAGAGGGTGAAAAAGGGAATATCCAAAATGGCAAATACCATGGTATTTGAGGCAAATTCACCGGCAGTGGTGAAAAACAGGCAAATTCGTTTGAAATGAGGAGATTAGAATATGCGAAAAATACACTGGCTATCAACCAATCAAAATCTGGCTTTCTTTTATAAGGTGTAATTATAGAAAAAATCATTCATTGTTAATATTATTTTTTTGTGATGAAGGAATCCTGTAAAAGTAAATCCAAATATTACATGTACAATGGAAACATCTAAGTCTTGTCCTTTAAACTTAAAACAATCTCTTTTAGACTTGCATTTTTATTACTCTTATTCAAAGCATTTTCAAAATTACATGAAGTGTGACTTTTAATAATACTTGTGATCTAAAAAAAATTTTTGATTAAGCACTCAGAAACTGCTCTGAAATACTTTTATATGCATAGTCATTTTTTTTTTTTTTTCTAAAAGAAGAAAAATTTAAGATCGAATCTTTCTCGTTGTTGTTTATCTGCAAGTTCATGATTATAAACCATTTAATAATCCATTGGTTTGAAAGCTTTTTTGGTTTATAATTTGAGACCATTCAGTAGAACCTGTATGGAATCAATGAGACAAAATTTATTGTTATATTTAGTTTAATTATACATAGATTGCAAACCAATTTCCTTTGATTTCAAATTTTGAAGAATTTACATTGAGAATAATTTGATAATTATTTCTTTTAAATGTATGTGAAAAAGGTAGAATCAGGTATCAGTATTGAAAGGGTATTTTAACCCTGTCTAGATCCAGTATTTATGCATATTTTGGCTAGCCCTGACCTTTATATAGTAGAAATTAATTTCTGTGTTGATATTATTTGGTTTCAGTAGTTAAAATATATACCAAAATATTAAAGTAACTCTTGGAATAATAAATAATAATTTAATTTTGGGTGTAACGCGTCTTCCGATTGGCTGACGTTGTTTTGTTTATCAGCTCATAGACATAATTTTGTTATGTGACCTTGACGTCATCAACGTTTTTTCATGATTTACACAGGTTTAAAATGGTATTAAGAATTAAATTATAAGAAATGACTGTAATAGTTTTTTCTGTCTATTCGAAATAACATAAAAAAATGTGGTGCACACTTTAAAATAACCCGCTACGCGGGTTATTCAGTGTGCACCACATTTTTTATGTTATTTCTTCATAGACAGAAAAAATATTACAGTCATTCCTTAAATATCATGGCACAGAGTAACATTTACTGTAATATCTATTCTGAAACTGTTTTAAAAATATGTTTACCTAATTGTTTTACATATGTCTGTAGTATCAAATTATATTTAGTAAAACGATAATTAATTATTTTCATAATATTCACTTGTAAATAACACATATGGTGCTAAATATATATTAAAGTAGAAATAAGTATGTTCAAGAAAAGTGTAAACAAAGGGACGTAACTCGTGAATCCGCTTCGTCAGAAATATCGACACATCGAAGTGGCGTGTACATTTGCGTATTACAGCGTATTAAGTGGCACAAATTTGACACGGGCCAGTTCATAAAAAACCTCATCGTATATTTTAAATTCAGCATAGGTTCCCCAGAAGTTAAGAAAGAAATTTCAACTGATGTGTTGAAAGAAATTGTCGCGACGAGGAGTGACGACATTGGGTTTGAAGGATTCGTATTGTAATGCAGAATCTAAACGCTTAATCGATACAATTTGTATGTTAGAACTTTTAAAAAGTATACACAGTTGGCATTTGTAACGTACAACGTGCTTTGGTCTCATTTAATATGACTTTTTGGAGTAAACAGACTGGTTTCAGTTGAAGAAAAATATGACTCAAAAAATGCCCAAAGATGGTAGTCACATGACTTCCATTGTCATGATTGTTGCTTTAAGAAATGGGGTCAAACCGGGGTCAGCTTTCCGACTGTATCAGCCTTGCATTTTAATCACTCTTATTCAAAGCATTTTCATAGTTACATGAAGTGTGACTTATTTGTGTTGCAAACAAATAATTATTGACTGAGCACTCAAAAACTGCACTGAAATACTTAATATGCCTAGTTATTTTTTTAAAAATAAAAGAGGAAAAATATGAGATAGAATCTTTCTCATTATTATCCATTTAAATTATTATCCATTAGTTTATGCTTTTTTATTTACAATTTGAGTCCATTCAGTAGCCTGAACCTGTATGGAATGAGACACAATTTATTGTTATATTTATTTGATTATTAAACATGATACACAGATTGCAAACCAATTTCCTTTTATTTCAAATTATAAAGAATTTACATTGCAAATACTTTGATTATTATTTCTTTTAAATATATACGAAAAAGGCTATCAGTATTGTAAGGGAATGTCAACATTTCAACCCTGTCTAGATCCAGTATTTATGCATATTTTGGCTAGCCCTGGCCTTTGTGAAGTATAAATTTATTTCTGTGTTTGTATTACTTGATTACAGCAGTAAAAATATATACCAAAATATTAAAGTAACTTGTGGAATAATATATTATGCCTATATGGCCCAGAGTTATTAAAGCCCTATTTCAGTCCTGGAACTGTTTTAAAAATGATAAAATATCTTTGAACTAATTGTTTTACATATGTCTGTAGTATATAATATATTTAGTAAAAAGATCATTAATCATTTTCATTATTTTCACATGTAAATAACAGCATATGGTGCAAATATATATACAATAGTACTACAAATAAGTTTGTCAACAAAGGGACGTAACTCGTAAATTACTATCGGCACCGCTTCGTCCGAAATTTCGACACATTGAAGTGGCACATTTGCGTATTACAGCGTATTAAGTGGCACAAATTTGACACAGGCCAGTTCATAAAAAGCCTCATCACATATTTTAAATTCAGCATAGGTTCCCCAGAAGTTAAGAAAGAAATTTCCACTTGTGTGTTGAAAAAAAATGACGGGACGAGTGACGACCTGAGCATTGAAGGCTTCGTATTCTAATTCAGTACGCTTAATCAAAACAATTTGTATGTTAGAACTTCTAGAAAGTATACGCAGTTGGCATTTATAACGTACAGCATGCTTTGAACTCATTCGATATGACTTTTTTGAGGAAACAGACTCGTTTCAGTTGAAGAAAAAAGACCAAAAAAATGCCCAAATATGGTAGTCACATGACTTCCATTGTTGCTTGAAGAAATGGGGTCAAACCGGGGTCAGCTTTCCGACTGATTTTGGCAAAAAAGGCACACCCGGTTGCCCTATTGATATAGCGCCCATACAAAAAGTACAAAAAAACGTCACAAATATAAGACGTAAAATACGGGAAACATAACATTATTACTTTGCACTATATTCTCAAAACCATCAGGCTTCTACTACTACGGGTAGTACGCACATGGGGACTACAAAACAACAGTCCTCTACAAAGGAACCGATGTAGCTAAGGAATGTTTTATGCGTATGGTCACTGTCATTGGTGAATGGGGTACACGTAGATGCCATCATCAAAATTTACCGAGACAAGAAAGAGATGGTGAGGACTGTGGAAGACGGCATCGACTGCCACATTTGTGGGGGAGTATCTGGAAACGACAAGGTTCGAGATCACGGTCATCTTATGAAAAGTATCGCGGTGCTGCACAAAACGAGTGTAACTTGGAGTATCGGCTTCCGAGATTCGTTTCCATCGTATTCACAATTTGAGCAGGTAGGACACGCATCAAAGAGATTGGGTTTGGTTAAGGTAGAGTTAACTGCATCCCAAATGCCAACAAGAAATACACCAGCTTTTCAAATAAGGTTGGTTTATGCCAAAGCAATCAGAGGAGGAGTCGCCATGATGTCACACCGACATGATTAAGGGTGCTATATACAGTTTCGAATAAAAACTAGGGGTTATTCCCTGACTAAAAATAGCCTTGGAGGGAAATCCCTTTTTATTTACATAATTGGTGAAAAAGTATCAGTTATTTTTGTATTTAATGGTAAAAATTAGTTAGTTAGTCGAACGATTAAAATATTTTAAAAATTAGATTCAATATACATGTTTTCAGGGGAGACAACACTGTAAACTTCCTGTTTTTTTTTGGTAGTGAAAATTGAAAACTTATTTGTAGCTACTGTAGCTCTTTCCGAAGCAGGCGGATGTACGAAATGAAATTCATACAGTTTTGATTATCTGAAATGTGCCTGTATCATGCACATGACCTGATTTAAGGTTTTTCATGTTGAGATTGGGCATTTTTTTTTTTTTTTTCATTTTCACTGGATAGAAAATTCTGATTCCAGTGATATCTAGTTTTATACAATTATCTTTATTAACAATACCCACTGAGGGTCACTTATGCATGGTCCCTCAAAATATGACGTTATAGAACAAAAAACTATTGCTTGCACCCTAAGCCAACAATCCATACTTGAACGACTACGACAAAAGACAACCGACCAAGGATCTAGCATAACCTGGCCGCCAACAACTTTTACGGGTTGGATATTGCACAACCCTTACCTACAGGAGAGGAACACAATGACTACCCGTTGGAACCTGAAAACGTGGTGCACAAACTGATTCCGACACTGAACAACAGTATTCCATTACAGAAATCTCAAACAATACCTGTCCATAGGGATGTAACTAACGAAGGTCCACCGTATCATCAGGTTTGGCACAACTTTTTGGAATTTTGGGTCCTCAATGCTCTTCAACTTTATACTTGTTTGGCTTTCTAACTATTTTGATCTGAGCGTCACTGATGAGCCTTATGTAGACGAAACGCGCGTCTGGCGTATCAAATTATAAGCCTGGTACCTTTGATAACTATTTGAGTAGTCTCCGTGGCTAAAAAAAGTATATAGATCTGAACACGAGTAAGCCAAGGCCAAGACCGACTCCGAGAAGGAATTCTTCAAACTTACGAACAATTCCGTGTTTGGTAGGATCATGCAGAAATTTCGCTAGACGGATGACTTCAAACTCGTAGCAACAGAGAAGCAGGCGTTGAAACTCGTGGCCAAACCAATTTTTGATAGGCGAGTTGTCTTCCTGAAAACATTGTCACTATTGCACCTTGGATCTGTCAAGACCTTGATGTATGATTTTCACTACAACTTAATGCGTAATATGTACGAAAAACAAACGCCAAGCTCATTTTCACAGATACCGACAGATCCAGACGGAAGATTTCTGCAAAGACATTGCTCCACACGTTCAGGACATGTTTGATACCTCCAATTACCCGAACCAAGATCCATCGGGAAAAACAACCGGCGTTAGCAAGAAGATCATTGGAACGTTTAAGGACAAGCGCTAAAGCAAATTAATGACAGAATTTCTATGTCTTTGGCGAAAATGTTCGCCTACAAGGTAGAAGATCGAATACACCAAGAGGGCCAAGGGAGTAAAAAAGAACGTGATCAAGCGTGACATCACCTTTAATGAATACAAGAAATGTCTCGACACACAACAGAAGATTTACAAACCAATGAACATCATTCGGAGTCGCATCATCCGAGGAGTTCAATAAAGTAGCACGATTGACACTATGAATAGCTAACGGACACGACCTTCAAAGTTTTTTTGTACAGGTAACATTTTTTGGTAGTGATCTACGCAGTGATCTATTAGATCCCTCAATTTTTTTAGTATTTAGGTTCAATCTTGTCTTTTTTTTAGGCGCTTGAACTTACGCACACCTTCTTATGACATTCAAGTTTTCATCCAATTTTCTTATTTTAAAACTGTTTGGTAAGAAAGCTCTGTTAGAAAACCAGAATTTCTTTCCACCCTTGCGGACACAAAAGAATGTCTACGGCAAAGTTCATGATAACATGACGGGTTTGGCATCAACGGTGAAAGATATCTTATTCTGAACTTCGCCAAAGTCACTGCCATATATTTCCATGGCCTGGGTAAACTGGGACTGACATTTCTCAGCTAAATCCAAAGTGAAATTGTTTAAAAGCTAATTCAGTCTTTTTTTGTTCGACCAGGCATTATTTCTGCTAATTCCTTATTACTTTTGATATTTTTTCTATGATTATTTAAGAAATGCCTTGAATCTAGAAAATGTTCTGGCCCTGTAGATGTTTTATTTTCAAGATACAATTCATTTCAAATTCAATTCAATTCAATTCAATTCAAATATTTATTGCCATATAAACTTTAAACAATAAGTTTGTGACAAATACAAAATAAGTAGACAATAGAACTGAAATTCACATATATGTATATACACAATCATTTAATGAGAGTAAATAGTCCAGTGTCCCCTGTCCTCAGTTCTTATGACTTTTTGATGTAGGACCCCAATTTATTTACTTGTGATGGTGTTGATGGATTGAGTATAAAAATCACCTTTTCTTCATTTTACAAATCTTTAACAGAAAAGTTTAATTCCAAATTATCAAAAAAGTGTTTTTCTCAGTTCCCTATTTAATTCACAATCTAATAAAAAATGTTTTTCATCTTCTAATATGTTACATTTAAGGCTTAAATTCTGCTCTCTAGGAATATTAAAATGTCTTCCTATTTCTATATTTAAATTATGGTCACTAATTCTTAGTTTTGTTATTAATTTTCATTTGCTGATCTAAAAGCAGAGCTATCTGGGTCTGTTTTAAAAATGATTTGCCTCAATTCCATCACTTGCAAGATCTTGTAGAGCTTCTTTTGCCCACGAGTACTCATCCCCTATGCTTTCTATGAATGTTAAATTTAAACCGTATGCAGAAGTGCACTTTTCACCTGATTTAATTGGATGAACTGAACATAGTTTATTTTTGCAAACAACTATACTGCTTTTATCTTATGTTTCAGTTTCTGCAACAGAGTACACCACTTGTGTAGCAGGTTGGAATGGAGTTTTTCCAATGCCTGAATATATTGCATTGTTGTATCCACCATGAGCCTGTAGAATTGCAGAACCTGGATTTTTTCTTCCTCTCAGAGTATTTATTGCAGTCAGCTACTGGTGTCACGCTTTCATGTCCTTCTTATTTATCTTAACTATTTCAGGTAGATGATGAGGGTGGTTTTTAACGACCTTGACTACCCATGAGGGTCTTGCATGGTCGGTGTTTCAGGTAGCACTTTATTTGCCCTCTTTTGTAGCCCTTCAGCTGATGGAGCTGGCATGTTACAGGCAAGTACTATTTTTCTCAAACCAGTATATCCAAGTGATATTTGACTTAATGCTGCTTGAGCGAATAATACATTTATCTTGGCTGCCTTCCTTCCTGGACTTTTGGTTTGCACTTTTTCATACAGTTTGAACTTCTGTGATCGATAGGTGTATTTGTCACACATTGCCTCTTCAACAATTTACAAATCCAAACTTTTTCTTCTTTTACCATATTCCACTGTATAAATCCATTACAATTAGAATGAATTCTTTGGTGTTATCTAAATACAGAGTTCCACATTATTGCATTCAGTCTCACATTTACTGTTCTAATAGATGAATCTTCAGACCTAAAATTTATTAGAAAAGAATGCCTTTAGAGATTGTTAACTTTTTCCACCTGTAACAGTACAGTTTCTGAATGTACTTCCAAAATATTTGTGAATAACCTCCCTTTGATCACAGTTTTTTTTTTGCACATATATATATAAAATCGAATTGTATTAAACTGGTGATATATACGATTTCCCAAGAGAGGACTGCCAGTTGGCGCTGTCCAAGGTCATTGCGGTCACGTTGTTGTCCGAGGTCGTACATGCATTTTATGAGCTTGATTAGTTTTTTGACATTTTCATCTGAAATATAAATAACTTGTTGGACTTATTATATTTTTCTCATCATTGTTAAAATTTTATGTTTGATGGATATTCTGTGAATTTTGTGTGATTGTTTGAAATTCGTGTAGATTCATTGGATAAATTCTATCATTGACCAAAGTGGTCAACACATTATGGCGGATAATAAAATTGGTGAGTCGATGTCCGAAAGGAACAATTTTGCCGAAATGGTGAAACGTCGCACAAAAGAATTGTATAAACTTAAATTAGGAAAGGTTTCGGAAACAGTGGGAAACCACGATAACAATAATAACAATAGTAGCTTAAGGAATAGAAGAGAGGAAAGTACCGATGCAGTGCGCATGTCCTCGGTAAGTGGTATGCACATATCCCGGAATCCGGAAACTGAAAGCGAAACCACAGGGGCTTGTGGTGAAACTAACAATAACAGTCCATCACTGAAAGACGCTATGGACAAATTTTCAAACATGGAGAATTCTTAAACAGAGATGATGGCTAATTTTGCTGTAAATATTCTGCAATTGAAGGATAAATTCGTTGGCAAAGAGCAGAGTAAAGCAAAACGGATTCACAAAAAGTGTCCGGATAAGACTGATATGCCAGAATTGTCAGATATATCTGAAGATGAGATGGAATCAGAGGAGGAACAAGATGAACAAGATATTGGTTGTTCCCTAGATACAATGTTAGATGAGGTAAATGAGGACTTGAACTTCTTTTTAGAGCTCGAAAAAGAATATGAGGAGCACAAAAAGTTTGGTCCTGAGATTGGATACATGTCAACTCGTACCTTCGCCAACTCGTTATCAACCAACTCGTACCCTATTTTTACCATCTTGTACTTATTTCAATCTGCTAACCGAGTCCCTGTGGTTGAATGGTCCGTCGGCTGATTGAAAGAAAAGTTCATAATACTTTCGATTATCTAACATTTTAATACAGTACGCGTTTTTTTTAATTTATTATTCTAAACTGGACCCCTGTTATCGCTACACTAACCTTCGGTACGGAGATTTAGATGGAATGGTGACCAGTTTATTATTATTCATACAGTTTTCAAACCACCTCTGTATTTTTGTGTAAACGGCTAGGTTTAAAACGAAGCCAAACTTTGTTTTTATCAGTTGAGGACAGAGGGTCAATATCTAAAATCGTTACCAAGTACCAAGTTGTTTTACCTTCACTATGTTATCTTATAACTATATAAGCTTGCTAAATGCACGAATTTAAAAGTAACGTTTGTCCATGCATTTTTTTGTCCTTTTTGCTCTTATTTAATTCGTGAAAATTATATCCATTGGTTGTTAAAGCAAAGCCAGGAAAATATAGACGTGTTTACATGCATATGTCACATATATCGTCTATAGGTATATTTCTTTTTTAAACTTTGAACGTGTTTTCTTTGCAAAGTGGAAACATAGAACCAAGCTAAGCCAAGAAATATGAGTTGCATACAATTATTTCCCTTATCCAGGCAGGGTAACGTTGTTTGTATGCATGACCTATCTAACAAACGAGTTTATTATTTGTCAATGTAATACAAATTAACATTAAATTGTAATCCGATTCTTCAGTTTAATATTTATTTTATTAAAAAACAAGTCTCTTGACTAATCAGATTCTACAATAGAACGGCTCTGACCGGCTGTCTATGAACAAAGTGTAGTAGTCAGTTGAGGACCAGCTTACTGTTTTCTTTGAAATGTTTACTATTTAAGTGGTCCTATCAGTTGCATATATATTGAAATAAATAAAACATGTGAAAAAAATTTATTGCTGAAAGTGAAAGTAGTGATTTGGCCAAAATGAAAGTAGGGTAGAAATTAGCCTTCGTCATTTATTCAAGATTCAAATCCTACCATTGGCATGTTAATAGGGCTCTCAAAAAAAAGCACTGATGGATTGTCCTGGGACAAGCATATTTTATTAGAATAATAATAGTCTATAAGCAGTTAAATTTATTTCATGTTTGATGCGGTGCAAATTTTTTAATTTAATTTGACTTTTACAAAGAAATGCATTGTAACCAATGGGAAGAATAATTGTGTTCTGAGGCCTGTTTTTAAAATACTTGGGGACAGGACTATTATTTTCGCGTTTTTTCTGTATACTATGATATTCATATACTATAAATAAAGTGTATTTGCTATTTACTATCAATTTCAAGTTTACTATCCACGGCGGTCTCTGATATATTATATAGAGAGTCTCTATATAATATTATCAGTGACCGCCGTGGATAGTCTAAATAATTATGACGTCTTGAAAGGCTGTTTTAATTTTTTTTCTGTGATGCCTTCCTACGCATCACAGAAAAAAATTTAAAATAGCCTTTCAAGACGTCATTATTATTTGGACTACGCCGTGGATAGTAAACTTGAAATTGATACAATGATAGTAAATAGCAAATACACTTTATTTATAGTATATATGTATGTTCATAGTATACAGAAAAACACGAAAATAATTGAAATTAACAGAAAAAACGGACTTTGGAAAAAAGGGGAGGGCTAAAAAAGATTGTCATGTACCCAAGTACCTATGACTTTTGATATCTTTCCTGAAATTCTCCAGTCATAAATCTTTTACAAAAATTCGTCCTACAACAGTTTACATAGTTTCAACCACGCTCTAAATGCCCGCGATTTCGCGGGTGTGTTCTAGTAACCTTGAAATTAAGACGATTAATAACGATTACGTGTATCGAGTTCTGGGCCATTTTGCCTAATGTTAACCCTATGGGGAAAAGGTAGCCTCCTGAGAGGTAGCCTCCCGATGTGAGGCTAATTTCTATGGCGTCATTTTTAGGTATTATTTCTGCACTTCTGATTTTTAGGTATTATGACATTAATTAATTGGTTTTATTGAATAATGTACAGATGTTTATCATTTTTCGAGTATGTGTGTGTATTTGTGTGGGTGTGTGTTTGTGTGTATCGATTCAAGGTTTTGCTCATGCAAATATGAGCAAGGAATTATCCAATTTGATTCTCCTTTTGTGTGATTGTATTCCTATTTTTTTTTTAAAGTTTCTGCTTCTTGGTACTACATTACACTTAAATGCGGCCAAACTTAGCGAAAGGTAGTGCGACGTAATCAGTCAAACAAACTTTATTAGATTAACTCGTAAAGGAACGATCGTTTTCATTGGTCAATTCAAACCTTCGACCTCACACCTGCGAAAATAGAACACGCGTACTATAAGTTGAATGGACTGATCAGTATTCACGTAACCGGTCAAGGTTGTTATAATCTTCCATCGTCGTATTCACGTACATGATTGATTGTGTTCTTGATTATCCCATAGCAATTCTAGCTTTTATATACATGTACATGTAAAATTCATTGAAATTCATAATTTTGTGCAATAGTAAAATTTTAAACTTTAAAATCTTAACAGGTTTCACATCGAAATATTTAATTCAACTGTCTCCTCTCAGTTGGTTCTGGATTAAGAAATATACCATTTTATTTTGATGGGAGTGGGGCCTTGGATGAAACATTTTGTTCTTTTTTTTTAGTTGTAATCTCTGTCCTGTCTTTTTATTTTTAAGTCTATTTGGTCCTGCCTTTTTTTTTATTAGATTTTTTTTACATTAATCGTCATCCGGCCTTTTTTGCCAAGTTGCTCATCTTGCCTTTTCATATCTTTCGCAAGTTTTAGGTATTCGACTAAGAATAGTGTGATTTTTTTTTCTGATTCATTTTACTTAATTTTGAGAAAAAATCCCGAAATTCTAAGTAAATCCAGAACATGTAACCAACCATACTTTGTTTAGAGAAAAATGGAGATGGCAAACCATGGCACAGTGGAAGGAAATGTACTTTATAAACTCCAGCGATATACTTAATAAATTTTATAATTAACTGTTTTGCTATTCTCGGTTGAAAAACGAACGTAAATTATATATTGTAAATATTTTTAAAAATAGTTACATAGAAAACAATCAGTTTTTAAAAGCGTGTTTATTCATTAAATGTATTGATAAAAAGTGGGTCCCTTCTTGTACATGCATTCAGTCATCCTTATTAATAATTCCTTAATATTTCGTTTATCAGTTTATCTTACATGTATGATTTTGTATTTCATTTTAAATACGCATGCATACTACACGTCACTTTGGCGGATAGTTCAACAATGTTATGCAAATCACTATTCTTACGGTATGAAACCAAAAGATAAGTTTTCAGCCAATTAAAATCGAAAACAGTACATTTATATTGTTCCTTATAAACTACGATATTTCTCACAAGTATTTATTTATTTTTTTAGTTCCACACATACAAAAGAAAAAATCTTCGCCGATGTAACATTTCAATCCTTTTTACACCAACATGCCTTCACTGAATTCATTTGAATTTCGTGGTGACCATGATAGTACATTGCATACTACGTCTTCATTCACGTGTACAATGATACGATTATTGTTGTTTTGTTACTATATTTCGGGGACAATTTGCTCCGTTTATGATACGTAATTTCAGAAAGACCAAACGCTTAGCTACTGTGTTACGTTCTGTATGTTCGTTTTATAGCATGAAAACACTAAAAGAGGAATGTGCAACCCATCATAAATTATTGTAATTATTGTAATGGATCAGTATTATGAGATCCTTATTATAAGTAACTACGACATTGAAAGAAATTAAAAGTGATTCCTTAATCATCCGTACAAAAGCGGCACATGCATTTTATTTCATCCTTATATTTTCATAATTCGGTACAAGATAATTATTTTGCTGCAGTAAAATATTTCGACACAACTATTTGAAATTCACAAAACATTTATTTAATTCTTTTGACCAAAGATTTGTAAACTATACATGGTCAAATCCTTGTTTTTACGTTCGTAGTAACATAGTACATTCCATAGTCAGTCACCTGTGTCAATTCACGTGCACACTACGATTGTTGTTGTATTTGAATCTTTCGGCCAATGAAATGAGACGTTACAAGTTGTTTGTTTGTGATACGCCAGAATGTTATCAATGAACTATCAAACGCTAAAGTTGACTGCATTTCAGTGTAGTAATAATAACAACAGTAGTATGTACAATATTAAATATCCCCGTCAATTCAGACAAACATGGGTCGGAGAGCCATCTACATGGTGCCTTTACAATATAACAAAATTATATATAACTATTTTATACATCGAGATAAAAGGATTAGAGAATCGTCTACCACTCAACAGTATCTCTAACCTCACGAAAGGGCCAACAGTATGCTATCTTTCGTGCAGGGGTGTAAACTGTCGAGAATTGAAGTCAGTCTTTCCGGGATAGTTAACTCTCTCAAATATCAGATAAATCGCGAGCTTTAATCCAAGAGTTAAATTTCTTTGGCCAGTGTAACCATTTCACATAATATTGCTTGTTGGGTCCTTTGCCTTTCGTTTTGAGGATGTTTTCAACTTTCCACATATCGTCTTCCCGAACATCCACTTTCTACACTTCTGATTGGTAGAAGGTTCCTGAAATTTTTTCGTCTTGAAAATCAATAAGTCGGTAAACTGGAAGCCCACCACGTAATATTCTTTGAGATATTCTAAATATCTCTCCGCTCCATTTCTCATCGTATTCCCTGGTAAAAGGATTTCTTATGTATGTAATCCGAACTTTATCACCGATTTTGAAACGGAAAGGTTTCGTACTTTCTCTGTCTTAGGTTGTAATCTTTTTGGCCAATACATTTTCCACCACAGGTTTGTCTCTTTAGATAAGGTGACTTTATCTGGTGCCATACCAATCGTTCTATGGAAGGTCTTATTGTAGCTGTTAGCAAAATTTTGTAAGTTATCCACTTAGTCATATATGACTGCTTACTGGTGATAAATCTCATGATTTTTGATTTAATAGTCTTGATAACTCTTTCAACGTAATTAGCTTTGATTTCTGTATTTTGTGCAAATAAATGTTGAATATTTCTCTGTTTTAGGAGAGATTCTACTAATCTTGATCTGAATTCTTGTCCTTTATCTGTTCTTATTCTGTTTGGTGATCTTCCTTCTGATAAAACATGTTTCAAAGCATTCGCCACGGATTCGCCTTTCTTATTCTTTAGAGGTATTAGCCATACATATTTGGAGAATGTCAATCACCACCAATATGAAATTAAATCCACTGTTAAATTTCGAAAATTTAGACATGTCCATCAAATCGACGTCCCATTGGTCGTCTATTCCAATAACGATAACTCTGTTCCGTTTAAACGACCTTTTTAAGGGTCTTTGTAAACTGTATGGTTCCTGTAGTTGTAGCCATTTTCGTATTTTATATTTACTGAGAACGAATTTTCCATCTGTTCGAACAAATCTGTAAAGTTTATCAGGCCCTGCAAAACTCGCTGGGTTAGCTGGATTGTAATAAATATTTCTCAAGTACTTTTCCCAAGAGGCCATCTTTACACATGGAATGATGACTATAGAATGACATACAGAGTAAAACGTTCTCATATTGATATAGTTGAGCTTTCATCGTCTCCATCCTCCTCCTCCTCCTCTTCCTCTTCATCGTCATCAATGCTATTTTCACTTTCAGAACATCATTCTTTGTTTCGTTATCAATAGCTTCATCTATATAGCTTTCCAACATAGGTTTATATTTCCTGATGGCTACTTTAATGGCTTTCTCGTAGTCCATGCCATCGTTAACTTATTCTGTAATCATTTTCATGACTTTGCCATGCAGTTTACCATTTTGTAACTGTAGTAAATACTCAACCAAACTACTATATCTGGACAAAAAAACTGATCCATATCCTCGTCTTTTAGTTTGCGATTGGCCTTACTTATTGTGTGGTCTTCATTCATGTCACCATCCATGTATTTATCAACTTTTTCTTCCCATATATCTGCATTTGCCTCTCTGGCAAGTTCAGCTAATTTTATAAAAGCCATATCTTCTCCACCTTCTATATCAATTTCGTTTACACGAGGCTTCTTTGAAGGTATGTCTTCATCCTCAATTTCCCTTTTTCTTTTTAAATCATTATTTTCCGGGCACCACTTATTCATATGTCTAGCTAAATCAGGAACGCTTTCAAAGACAACACCGCAATCATCACATTAAGGCATGATTTCTTTCTCGTCTGATAAATACGTCTGCTCACTTTGAAATGAATCTTCAAACTGAGGTGGTTCTAGTTCTTTTCTGCTAATATACTCTTCAGAAACACCCCCACCAATCATGTTCTTGTTTTCAAATATATTAAGTTTTAGTCTGTCGTCTTCCGGTGTATTCTGTTTCAGATCAATGAATAGACTCCCATATGGTCGTTGTGTCCCCTCTTTGTACTTATTCATGAATTTCTTCGGATTATTAGGATACATCTGTCTAGTAAATATGGCTGGCCCAACGTGATCACGTGGGTTTTTGAATAGGACTATATACTGGCTATTGATGCTCATAGTTCGACTCTCCTTTCCCTTTGAGTAGGAATTTTGTAGTATACAAGCTACACTTAGGTTTCTGTGATGGCTGCCCTCCACAAAGAGTTCACAAACATCCTTACTATTGGTGACGTCTTTCATTAAATCGTCTTAGGATGATTAAACTTGGATATCTAGAGTCAATGAATGAGTCATCATTCAAATTTTCAGGTAAACCTTGAACAAATAAAATGTTTTTAATGGTTTGTTGCAGTTCACTAAATAATGGCTGCCACCGTTTATAACACCATATAATCCTCTCAGGTCATGGTTTTATCATAGTCCGTGCTCGTTTCAATAATGTTTTCATCCAAAACGTCTTACCTGAACCAGTAGGTCCAGTCATCATCATAGTGAATGGATGATGTAGTACCACATTCTGTGGCGGCGGTGGTGGTGGTGGTGGTGGCGGCGTCGGCGGCGGATATGCATCATTGCTCTGCGGATATGGTTGACTAATTCTGTGTTTGTTTCTTTGGTGTCGTAACATAACGTCTTTTCTTGAATATTCTGTACCACAATCTGGACAAGTAGTAGACATCTTTGAGAGCTCTTAAAACAGGTCCACTTCCTTCGAATGACAGATGTAAAGTGATTAAAATAATGACATACATCATAATTATATCCTCCAATGCCAATAGGCTAAACTTTTTATCCCATCAACTAGTATCTTTTGTCATCATAAGGGGATAAGCCAAGTTTTTTGATGGATATATTATATAACTTGTGGTCGTATGAACGGATCTGTGTCATGGTAGACATGTGGATCCCTTTATTGAATAAACAGTGTTTATAATGTTCGTGTCTTGTGTCATGTTTGATCACACTCTTCTTTATACCCTTCGCTGTCTTCTTTTCGCATAGTGTTTCATTCTCCTCATATATCAATGAGTACATCTTTGACTTAAGACCAACAAATTCTTGTATGGGAATACCAATTATGTTTCGTCTTTCATCTTTCCTAACACCTTTTTATTTAATGTGCTATAAAGCCGATGTTCAGGGCTATATTCTGACGTATCAAACAAGTGTTTGTACTTCATCACATCTTGATATATATCATCAGTGTTGATGTTGTAGCATAGTGAGTCAGTGTCCGTAAACAAGAGTGTTGCTCTAGACCCATATTTATCCTTCATGTAATTATAATGGAAATCGTACATAAGTGTCTTTGACAAATCGAGTATAGTGAATCCCACGTAGATAGGTTTGTTTAAGTATAATCGTTCTTTCAGCATGTGTACAGCCACCAAGTCGTCGTTGAATATTTTGAAGGCATGAAATGTTGGTTTGCTGATTAATTTTCTGGCCTTTGATTGGTCATTCAAAAGTTTTATATCTGTTCTCTTCCTTAAATTTTCCATTGTCTTTCCAAAGACTGCATTATTCATGAGTTTAAAAAAATCCTTCTCGAACTCATTTTTTGCAAGCTTTCTCTTCTCTGTGTTGAAATCAATATATGTCTTTAACCAGGGTCGTTGTTCAAATGTCATGACTCTATGTATCTTTGTTAGTCTCATTCCAAGTGATAAGTAGAGTTTTAAATTTCTGTAATGTAACACGTATTTTTCCTTTGGATATAAATTTGGTATCAATTTTTCTGTCGATGTTCCATTTAAGTTTAAATCGTTCAAAAGCTTTTCCGCATAGGGCGATAACATATCATTTGTCACCTTCAATTTTTCTGGAGCGAGTGGATATTCGTTGTGGTCGTCGTGTAGTTCCCTAGGATATTCTAAGTCAACTTCTAATATATAACCATTTTTACTGTCATCTGCAACGTCACTTGTGTTTAGGTCTTAATTTCACGATCGTTGAGCCATCTGAAACCTTCAACTGGAAGTGCCTGTGACATAGCCTATCCGTATAAGTTGTTGGCATCTAGGTACATCACGTGATTAATGGGTTGATTTGGATCGTAGTTTGGTACATGTTTATTGTTAGCTTTGGCATGACGATGGGATATCATTGGTATTTCACATCTTAAACCTTTCTCTATAAACAAATGCATGTCTACGTCAGTTAGTAATTCCAGCTTGACACCTGTCATTTTCAAGGCAGCCTTCCAGGCTAAACCGGGGTGATGTTTAAAAATGTGCAGCATCCAGTCCATAGTAGTTGAGACAGATCTCCCTGAAATTTTCAAACATGTCGGCTAATGCAAGGACATCTGATAGAACGTATAGATCGTGGTACTGTCCGAGATTCTGTATGTTAAACAATTGCCATACATGTTGTGCATGCGCATAGTCCAGTGTGGTTATACCTTCTCCCGATAGTGTACTGTAAAAATCTTCAATCGGTGGTAGTTGAGATTCTAAAAATTTTGCCTCAGAATCAAAATACTCGTAAGGGTATACTTGTTTTCGCAGAAGCAGGCTTATCTGTTCTTCTCCAAAGTGGTTTGTAATGTGTCTAAATTTACTCGAACCTTCTTTTGCAAGGTTTTCCACGAGTTTTGTAATGAGGAAGACATAAATTGAAGCGAGTCTATAAAATCCATACATCCTAATGAAAAAGAAATATACTTTTTCCATATTATTAGCGATACAATTCAGTTGCTTTCATTCAACTTTTCCAATAGCTTGCATAATCATATGACTATCATATCCCCTAAGGTTATGAAATACAACTGGAATTCGACCTGTAAACTTGTAGTTAATATTACAGTCGTTTTGAGCCGCCCCTCGAAATTTTCCGGTCACGTGACAATGATCTCGAACTCTATTGTCTGCTAGTTCTTTTTTACATATGTGACAAAGAGTTGCCTTATTAAACGATTGCCAATCACTCCCAGTCATGATCATGGGCTTGCAATGTTTAAATCTTTGTTCTATTTCTTCCTGTTCCTTTACCATACACTCCACAAATTTATCGGCAGCATCTGCACCCCGATATAATACTGGTTCATTTGACGTTTCAGGTGTCAGACCAACCACTTTGTATGCAAAGCCACATGGTATGTGTTTTGTAGTCTTTTTCGTCTTCTGATCACACTCGTTGCTATCAACAATTGGTTGTTGAAGACATTCAAAATCTGCATAAGTAACGTATGGCACCTTAAGCTGTTTACGAATGTCTTTATAATGTAACCACTTATTGTCTTCAGTGGGGAGTTCAATTTTTGTGGTCCGTGGGTCTGGCAGTTTGGTAAATGACTGTTTAAAAGTTTTTCTTTGGTAAATCCGTGTAAGCAGTATGGACAGTGAAAATGTCGTGCGCGATGGCTATGCTGGTCCCCTAACAATCGATTTAGATCCTTAATCCAGCAGAAATGTGACTTCTTGTTGTCCGATATCATGAGTAGATTAACATGTTGTTTAAATCGATGTTTCGAAATATGTATAGGGAATACTTCGCCTTTGTTAAACCCAAACACGTTAATAGATATTTCATTCTGCTTTTCAAACTTTCGTATGTCGGCTAATTTCACAGGAAACATGATGTTATCAAAGTTTAAGGTGGAAGTGTGTACCTTGTATTTCCAAACTCGCTCTCTGTGATATTTCGCTGAGTGAATTGCTGCCAAAATCGACCACATGAAACATTTGCTGTCTTTGTTTTTCACATTGATAATGGCATGTTTTGATCTGAGTTTGATTGGAAGTGGAATATAACTTGAGCCTTTTAAGGGTCTGTACCGTGCCATGTGTATGGTAAGATCTACCACTTTATCCACCGTCCAATTACTCCCTTGTCGCTGATATTCAATGAAAGATGTATACATCTTTTTGATAGATTCCTTCCGTCCGGCATCTATATCCTCCAATTTTAAACTGGTCTGGCATTTTCCCCGGAAATGTGGCTCTGCAGTTTCTATGGCATCTTCTTTTCGTCTGCTCATTTTAACCTTCATGGATAGATACCACTTCAATCCACCTCTTTCTTTAATTTTACGCTTGATGACATCTTTAACATCATCATACTTGCTTTTCAGGAATGACATTGGATCGAATTTAGTTAATCCTTTTGCATCGATAGTATGTGTTTCAACAGTTCCATTGAGCGCTTTGAAGTTGCATGGATCCGTCTTTTCATGTGTTTCTGCACTAGTCATGGTAACACCACCACTATTTTGGACTGGTTGTTTATCATGGTTTCGCTTATGACGTTGGATGTTGTCTTTTCTTGAAAATACCACATCGCAGGTGGCGCAATGCCATTCGTTCCAGTATGAACCAATCTCTTATGGCGCATTAAACTCTCTTTATGGGAAAACGATTTTCCGCATATCCCACATTTGATTGGAGGTTTTGCCATCTTGATTTTCTTCGATGCTGGTTCCATCTTTTTTCTGAAAAGTGAAAGTGTGCACAATATTGTTAAAGCATTTTTATTTTTATTTTTATTATTCATCATAATATGATACGGACAACCAGTCATTCATATCAAAGGAGCCTATCGCCACTGGTACTCGCCCACGGGTCGGAAAAACGACTCCTCAGTCTACCGACCGTATGGGTTCCCAGTCTTGATACTGATATGAATAACGATCTGATTGATATTCAAGAATGTTTGACTAAGGCTTTCGCCAAAATAGTCACCGCCCGTCAACATTTCCATCACTGGAAACAGAGCTGCTCTCGCAGTTAAGCAAGACTACAACGGTTTTAGTCGGAGAGTTCTTACTGACTATAGCGGGGCATGCCACATGACACTCCTCTCCATTGTAAGCTAAATGACACTGCCCTAAGTCAGTACACCTTACCAGTGCAGGAGACTACTTCAAACTTTCGAGAACTAAAAATTGAAATAAAGCCTCCCCCTTTTTTTCCATTATTTTGAAAATAAGCATATGTCTATTCCATTTATTTGTTAATTATAATTATCGTAAAATAAAGTGGTAATTTATTCAAAGAAAAAAAAATATGCAAGATGATTATTTTTGTAGCAATACGAGCCTTTACTAAATGTGTAAAGTCGTTAAAAAATTGATAATCAAGCTTACATAATGATACAATACCTCTTCTTTTTACTTTAGAATATTAAGAAAATATTTTGTGTGACTTTTCCTTTTAATAGTCGCGATAACAATGGTAAATGAAAAGATTTTCAGTGTTTTATAGCTAACTGTCGATACCTTGTGGAAATCCCCAATTAATCCGGCAAATTTTTTCGATCGATAATCAGTTCAGTCTAATTTACCTGTTGTAGCGATCAGACGTTATTTTCTTTGCTAGCAAGGCTAATTTATTTTTGCAGTCTGATCCTGATGTAATACAAAATAACTTGAAATAAAAGCATTTATTAATGAATAAGTTTATCAAAAATGAATATAAGCTTAAAGGTTCAGTACAGCCTGATAAAAGTAGAAATAATCATTATTTGATAAGAATTACTTGACATGTTTACACTAATGGTCATTCACCCATGTACTTAATCACACCAGGTTATTGAGGTCAACAGAAAGTGTTGAAATGTTTTGTTTATCAGTCTGGCATTTTATAGTAAAAGGATTTCAGTTTAAAAGTGAATATGATCGAGAAAATAATAAAATAAGTTTTCAATTTATACAATATATCATATGATTAACGGAATGATGATAGTTGGATATTAGACAAAAGGCAATTGTATTATAACAGTATGTATCATCGAACACATTAAAACAAGTTGCTTTCTTTAAAAAAAGAAATGCAATCGTGAACCCAAATGCCTGTTTGATACGAAAGATCAGATAATTATTAAATAAAGATCCATGGTTGTACCTTATTTTTGTTGAATAAATAAAGGTAACAGTAGTAAACCGCTGTTCAATAGCTATTATTCGATTAAGCAAAAACAAATACGGGTAACAAACTAAAACCGAGGGAAACACTCTATAAGATATAGAAACTGACATGGATTGTCAATGTAACTGCTGTTCAATGTGGGGCAAAATATTCTTGTCAAAAGAATCCTTTGTCTATCTCAGCTCCCTCTCTTTGGCCCGAAAGATAACATGACAACATTCTTAATAAGAGTCACCCTCTGAATGTTCATTCTGAGGTGCTGTTTTTTTAGATTAAAGTTAGTTTTCTGGCCAAAGTCGAAATGCAAATGTGAAGAAATTTAATGAAATTAATCAGAATTATTTGTTTGTGTAGCCAGTTTGAAAATAGTTCAAAATTCAAAGCTGTATTCTTAATTGATTATCCCGAACTAACTCTTTTTTGGAAAATCAATCAAACTAGTTTATATGATTTGGTCATTGGCTATCATATTCAAGATATGTTTGACTTCAATCTATTTATACCACAGACAACAACCTCTAACCAAACTTTTGAAGTGAAAGAGTTTGAAACTACAACTTTATACTTGTTCAAACAAATCTCACTTTTCATTTCTAGCTCGTCCTTTTGTAAATAAGCAAAAATGAAATGAAGTTGTTGTTTTGTTGCTTTTATACGGTTGTGAATAAGAATAAGAATAAAAATAAGAATTTTATTAGTCTAAAATCCAAACAATAGGATTGCTTCTAAATAAAAAAAAACCAACAACATAAAAATAACAAAACGATAGACAGAAGACAATACAAACATGTAGCATTGAAAAAATAAAAAAAATATTAATATTTATTACAATACTATTTTTGACAACATGCCTCCTCTATAAAGTTATCATTTCAAATATCTTGATTATATGTTACATTATAATATTAGTCATGAATCATTCACAGTTCATATATCGACATTACAGTTGTTTTCTCATTATACATTTCACTTATACTGTTAACAATGATTATTGATATATCACATTCTTCACAAGAAAATATAAAATCAAATTTCTTTGCTCATTGAATTGAAACAGGGGACAATATTAGAAATTTCATTAAACATCTTGATGCTAGGTTTATTAAGTTCTGTATATATTATGATAAAATGGAATTCATCTTCCACCTCTTTGTGTGACAGACAGAAGGAAGCAGGTATAAAAGGGTCAGTGCAGTATAGTTCATGTCCAGTACTCAAATAAAAAATGCTGTTTTTGCAATCGCCTGTCCGTTGAATATACATATGGATGTTGATTTTTTTGTGTTTGTGTGTATGTGTGTGTGTGTGTAATGAATACAAACGATTTTTAAATCGTCTATCTTGTTTAAATATCGTCATATTTTGTCGCAAAACACGCTCCATGCATCTGTCAACTAAACCCTCTAATCGTGGCTTGGCCTCTAAATACAGATGGTTGCGACTTCTCGAAAATGAATAGATGGAATTCCCAGAAACTAGCAATGATAGATGGGACATGAAGTTGTGCACCTGGTCATTTACTTTTAATCTTATTTATTACGGGGAGGTGTTATACATACATGCACCAAAACAAAAGAATTTTTAAATATATTTATTGGAGAGGGTAGTCAACACAGGTGTCTCTTGGAAAACTCATACATTTCCCCCACCAAAAAAGACAAACGGATCTCTAGTTTGATAAAATAATCATAACTAAATAATATTAATCTTCCTGCAATTACTAGTATACTTAAACAATTGATAATCTATTCTCGAAAACCACATATCAGTAGTAATTTACAATAATTGTGATACCAAACATCGAGGAATATATCAAACCTCATTTATTTAATTGCAATGACCAAAAGTTTTAAATAAATAGAAAGTCATCGCCTCACGCCAAAGAATATCACTCAGTATACGTGAATCGTTTTATATCTAAATAATAATTTTTAGGACTCAAACGCGTATTCATTAATTAACTGTTTCGATATGACAAAATATTTGCATTTAACCATGAGATGTCCCTGATTTAACACATCCAAAAGGTGCCCTTTAAATCTCGTCTAAATTTTCAGGGTTAACTGGCATTTTTTTATGAGATTAATAAAAAAATAAGATGTGGTATGATTGTCAATGAGACAACGATCCATTAGAGTTCAAATGAAGAAGATATATAAGCAATTATAGGCAACCATATGGCTTTCATGGCCGTATTTTTGTTTATACTTTGATGACGGTAAAGAATTTATATTTTTTCCTAATATATTACTCTTGAAACGAAAATTAAAAGTAACCTCACCTATGTAATTTTAGCTGCTTAAATGGACTGTGCTCTATTTTAATTTTGCTAAAATGGATAGATGGATAGATTTTAAAAGTCTAAAAACGCCCTCTCCATTGACGGTAACCTTTTTTCGCTTAAAATCTCATCTCCAATGTGAACACAGCTTGTGTTTCAGAAACTTTTACTCATGCATCTCTAATTAATTAACTACTGATGTAGGATATCATTCAATGTCGAGAAACACTTTATCTCTATAGTAACTGCGAAACACTAATGAATATTCATTAGATCAATTAATTACCTATTACGCAGTTGGCGATAGAAAAGAACAGATCTATTCCGAAAAGACTTCCGGTGTTCCGAAAGACTACAGAGGTCGTCCAATATATACTGCTCAGGGGTTCACGCAATTAAATACTTGATAAATCTCATCTTTGGAAGAATAATACTATTTAATTCAACTAATATTATGATTTACTTCTTTCAAAAGACTCCATAACGCGACAATGTTTATGATATTTTCAACATGATGACTACTAATTTAAATCAGATTATTGACCAGTCTAAACATGCTAAGATTATATAGTACGACAAAGACAAGTTAACGCACGCTTTCAGTGATTTAGCAATTATATAATAAATTCAAGATTAAATACTTTAAAAAATTTCACCCCATAAATATTAAGATATGTAATACTAATTAGTGCCAATAATATAACGATTTAATGATTTCAAGAGACCAACTTGAAATTTTTTACAATAATTCAATATGGCGGATTTATTGACACGTATCAACATGTTAAAGGTCACTACGTACAATAATGGACAAGTTTAAACACGCTTTCAATATTGATTTAATAATCATGTTATCAGTTTAATCGTCTTTAGCCGTAGGTGAATAAATATTATGTAATACCAGAGACATATAATACAATAATGTATGTATCTGTTAATACACACTAAGGTGGGGTTTTCCTGTGTATCTATTAATAGACTGGAATTTTCATCAATTAAATTTAAAGAAAAAATGTATATAAGTATATACATTTTTTTCTTTAAATTAATTAACATATCATTCATCAATTAAATTTAAAGAAAAAAATGTATATAAGTATATACATTTTTTTCTTTAAATTTAATTGAATATATCATTTTGTTTTCTTTTTAATTGATGAAAATTCCCAGTATATTAAAAGATATACAGGAAAACCCCACCTTAGTGTGTATTAACAGATACATACATTATTGTATTATATATGTCTCTGGTATTACATAATATTTATAATCCATAATAAAAACAAACGTAATTAGTAACACTTTATAATGACCTTATCTCCAAAGAAATTAATTAATTTAATTAATTAATGTCATAATACCTAAAATGACGTCATAGAAATTAGCCTCACATCGGGAGGCTACCTCTCAGGAGGCTACCTTTACCCACAGGGTTAACATTAAACAAAATGGCCCAGAACCCCCACTTCCCCCACTACTTATGTATATTTGTATATTCCAAATTGTTGATGAATTCGTTATGGAAGTCTTTCCCACCTAATAAAATGGCATGTGTAAATTGAGATATACCATTTTCAAGCTATACCAGAGGCGGATCCAGGAGGGGGGGGGGGGGGAACCTGGGAGGACCTTACTCCCCCCTCCCATTTCTTGGGAAAAAATAGGTTGATTAAAGAGGGAATCACTGAAGCATGACTGGGGCTTCTGAATACCTATCATAGTAAAGACGATGAAGGTAAAAGACATAGCATTCGTGAAATGTACACCGTTTCCATTGGTTTTGAGATAGTATGACTGGCATGAGATTTAATAAATATAGATATGTACATAATTTCATAAACACTAGATATGCAGTACATCTACTTCAGGTTTGACTATAGACTAGAGACTTAATGTGTACAAACCTGACGTCAAATTGAAAAAAGTTCTGGATTCCCAACATATATTGTCTTTCATATGTTTGGCAATTTTATTTCAAATGTTTGGCTTTGAGCGTTCCTGATGCAGGTAAATCCAGAAAAGCGCTTCGGACATGTCAACTATATATATTGTTTTTGTATAATAGTATCATGTATATTTCAAATTGTTGGCAAATTCGACATGGCAGTATTTCCGGAATTCCCGCGTTAATGCCATGTGTAAATTGGGATATACCATTTTCAGGGCTGTAATGTTAATATTTACAAAATGTAGGTCATTTAGACACACCAAAGTGTAAAAGACATGTCAACTATATGTCATGTTTCTGTATAATAAGTGTATCATGAAATTGAGCTGTTTTCGTGAAGAAACACATACAAACACACGTTTATCATACGACTCAAAATGTAAACAACCCCTAAAATACAATGTTATATGGAATCGTCCATAGCAGGTGAAAGACATAGAATTCGCAAATACACTGTTTCCGTTGATTTTGTCAGTTGGTATGACTGACATGAGATGAAATAAATATAGATATGTACATAAACAGCTGATAAAGGTCTATTCAATAGTTGAAATCAGTTGTTTGTTGGTTGAAATGTGATGGGATATGCAGTACATCTACTTCAGTTTTGATTATAGACTAGAGACTAAATGTGTACAAACCTGACGTCAAATTATGTTGAAGAAAATAGTATCACATTCAATCCTATCAATTCATCAAAATATTACACAAAGAACAATATATTGCGCATTACATATGCATTAATCCTAATTTACGTCCATTAAATTACGATATCAATGGAAGAAATTCCGCGGAAATGTTATGTGTTACACGGGATAGACCAAAAAGAATTTTAGGTGTATGTTGTCATTAACATCCTGATCAATGTACACAGTTAGATAAAATATATATGTTAACTATATTTTATTGGTTTTCAGAATAGTGACTTTATCAGAAAAAAATATTTATTTGTTGCAGACAACGGTAAATAGTATACATTATCTTGACATGACATAAGCATAATGGTGTATGGAATCATCCATGGAATTGTCCAAACTGATACAGGTGAAATACGTAGAATCATAAATGTGGACACAGAAATAAGATCAGAGATAAGACCCTTGTTTACATACGCTATAATAAAATATTAATTCTTCCTATCACCGCGCGCGGAAGTCGTCAAGAACACAGTATTATTTTATTTAGGGGGTTCACTCGATACACGTAATCGTTATTAGTCTTAACTTCAAGGTTGATCAAGCAAATTTATTAAACACTGATTTTATACAGGTTTTTTTTACCTTTACAGACCCTTGTGAGCCTTGTGTAAAGGTAAAAAAAAACTGTATTAAAGACATGTACATTAAGCTGCAAAATTTTCTTTACAGCATCCAATTTTTCACCTGGATGGCTGCACACGCCTGATGAAGCTAATTTGTTAAGCGAAATATTGCGTGAATATATAAAATATAACAACTATTTTTATAACACTTATTCGTGTGTTAAAGTTACATTCTTAGGCATTTATATATATATATATGCCTAAGAAAAATTGCGATAAGCAATAACAGGAGACCCAAAAATCTCAAAGACATACTTGTTACATCTAAAGTGAAAAACAAGAGAACTTTAAAATCGGGTGTTACAAACAATGCGGAAGAAGCAATTGTAAGTGCTGTAAAGTAGCCAACACTGAACACTTTTCACCAGCACAGTCACAAAGCAGCGATGCAATATCTATGTTACATCTAATTGCAAAACGGAATTTATATTCTTACTTGTGGAACTTGCAAGCTGCAATATGTTGGCGAAACAGAAACTAAATTCAACATCAGACTTAATAATCACCGGTCATTTTATACCAAAGGAAGAAACTGCCCAATCACGAGACACCTCTTAAGAACAGGACATACTTTTGAAAATATCACCTTTCAAATAATAGAGGTAAACCAAAATTGGGACAACCAAAGTAGAAAACAGAGAGAGATTTTGGATGCATCAGCTACGTACTCTTCAACCTGATGGACTGAACGAGAGAGATGAAAAACAGTTTTATCCAAAACAAAAGGAATAAATCCTGAACTTCATACTATTTAACTAACACAACTATTTGTTTTGATTTAAGAATCGCAATGTACATTAAGCGGCAAAAATATATTAAAGACATGTACATTAAGCTGCAAAATTTTCTTTACAGCATCCAATTTTTCACCTGGATGGCTGCACACGCCTGATGAAGCTAATTTGTTTAGCGAAATATTGCGTGAATATATAAAATATAACAACTATTTTTATAACACTTATTCGTGTGTTAAAGTTACATTCTTAGGCATTATATAATTTTATTTAGTAACTGCATCAGTTTATTTTCAAACTGATCCACGCCTAGATAGATTGAATGTTGATTGTTGCTATTTTAGACACTATATATATATATATATATATATATATATATAACCAGTCTAAAAGGGTACAACATCACCAAAAATGACGATAAACGAACAAATGTAACTATAAATATTTTTTATAGGGTTTACCAGTGGGCCCCTCTTTAACAGTACTTGTCCCAACCTTATGACAATGATCAGCCACTGACATGTATATAAAACGCAATGCAGTAATTCGTCTTGAAATGTGTGGTCAGTTCTTTAACTATGTAAATAATTGGCGAAAGAGCAGCTCACAATATCGCTTGTTGTGGTAAGATTAGCTGAGCTTGCCACAAAAATGGTTTTGCACCTGTTTCCCGAGATTGATAGTTTCCGAAGATGCAAATCGCATATAGCTATAATGACAATATTTACAAGAATGAGAATTTTTTTCATTTCTTTGGCAATTGACTGAAAATAAAATTTACAGAAGTTAACATACAAACACATTGTCAACTGTCGTTATACATTGCATTACAATGTACATCAAATAAATCCCTTAAATTACGCTTTTCGTCAATTGAAACTTGAATGCTAATCAATAATAATTACATTTAAGAATGAATAAAGTCCTTTACCATTACAAAATTGTCTATACGTGACAAAATAAGAAAACAACTCGATACATGTGTACAAAAATCACGTTCCGATATCGTAAGTGACGAGTAGTAGTAGTGGCGAGTAGCGAAGTCTCGCCGCGGAAGAGATTACGATAAACCGCGAGATTCCAATCCTTCTAACTATACAAATCCTTGATTGAATATATACATTTTTTTTCTTTTTAATTGATGAAAATTCCCAGTATATTAATAGATATACAGGAAAACCCCACCTTAGTGTGTATTAACAGATACATACATTATTGTATTATATATGTCTCTGGTATTACATAATATTTATAATCCATAATAAAACAAACGTAATTAGTAACACTTTATAATGACCTTATCTCCAAAGAAATTAATTAATTTAATTAATTAATGTCATAATACCTAAAAATGACGTCATAGAAATTAGCCTCACATCGGGAGGCTACCTCTCAGGAGGCTACCTTTTACCCATAGGGTTAACATTAAACAAAATGGCCCAGAACCCCCACTTCCCCCACTACTTATGTATATTTGTATATTCCAAATTGTTGATGAATTCGTTATGGAAGTCTTTCCCACCTAATAAAATGGCATGTGTAAATTGAGATATACCATTTTCAAGCTATACCAGAGGCGGATCCAGGAGGGGGAACCTGGGAGTACCTTACTCCCTCCCATTTCTTGGGAAAAATAGGTTGATTAAAGAGGGAATCACTGAAGCATGACTGGGGCTTCTGAATACCTATCATAGTAAAGACGATGAAGGTAAAAGACATAGCATTCGTGAAATGTACACCGTTTCCATTGGTTTTGAGATAGTATGACTGGCATGAGATTTAATAAATATAGATATGTACATAATTTCATAAACACTAGATATGCAGTACATCTACTTCAGGTTTGACTATAGACTAGAGACTTAATGTGTACAAACCTGACGTCAAATTGAAAAAAGTTCTGGATTCCCAACATATATTGTCTTTCATATGTTTGGCAATTTTATTTCAAATGTTTGGCTTTGAGCGTTCCTGATGCAGGTAAATCCAGAAAAGCGCTTCGGACATGTCAACTATATATATTGTTTTTGTGTAATAAAGTACATCACTATATTTGTATAATAGTATCATGTATATTTCAAATTGTTGGCAAATTCGACATGGCAGTATTTCCGGAATTCCCGCGTTAATGCCATGTGTAAATTGGGATATACCATTTTCAGGGCTGTAATGTTAATATTTACAAAATGTAGGTCATTTAGACACACCAAAGTGTAAAAGACATGTCAACTATATGTCATGTTTCTGTATAATAAGTGTATCATGAAATTGAGCTGTTTTCGTGAAGAAACACATACAAACACACGTTTATCATACGACTCAAAATGTAAACAACCCCTAAAATACAATGTTATATGGAATCGTCCATAGCAGGTGAAAGACATAGAATTCGCAAATACACTGTTTCCGTTGATTTTGTCAGTTGGTATGACTGACATGAGATGAAATAAATATAGATATGTACATAAACAGCTGATAAAGGTCTATTCAATAGTTGAAATCAGTTGTTTGTTGGTTGAAATGTGATGGGATATGCAGTACATCTACTTCAGTTTTGATTATAGACTAGAGACTAAATGTGTACAAACCTGACGTCAAATTATGTTGAAGAAAATAGTATCACATTCAATCCTATCAATTCATCAAAAATATTACACAAAGAACAATATATTGCGCATTACATATGCATTAATCCTAATTTACGTCCATTAAATTACGATATCAATGGAAGAAATTCCCGCGGAAATGTTATGTGTTAAACGGGATAGACCAAAAAGAATTTTAGGTGTATGTTGTCATTAACATCCTGATCAATGTACACAGTTAGATAAAATATATATGTTAACTATATTTTATTGGTTTTCAGAATAGTGACTTTATCAGAAAAAAATATTTATTTGTTGCAGACAACGGTAAATAGTATACATTATCTTGACATGACATAAGCATAATGGTGTATGGAATCATCCATGGAATTGTCCAAACTGATACAGGTGAAATACGTAGAATCATAAATGTGGACACAGAAATAAGATCAGAGATAAGACCCTTGTTTACATACGCTATAATAAAATATTAATTCTTCCTATCACCGCGCGCGGAAGTCGTCAAGAACACAGTATTATTTTATTTAGGGGGTTCACTCGATACACGTAATCGTTATTAGTCTTAACTTCAAGGTTGATCAAGCAAATTTATTAAACACTGATTTTATACAGGTTTTTTTTACCTTTACAGACCCTTGTGAGCCTTGTGTAAAGGTAAAAAAAAAACTGTATTAAAGACATGTACATTAAGCTGCAAAATTTTCTTTACAGCATCCAATTTTTCACCTGGATGGCTGCACACGCCTGATGAAGCTAATTTGTTTAGCGAAATATTGCGTGAATATATAAAATATAACAACTATTTTTATAACACTTATTCGTGTGTTAAAGTTACATTCTTAGGCATTTATATATATATATATGCCTAAGAAAAATTGCGATAAGCAATAACAGGAGACCCAAAAATCTCAAAGACATACTTGTTACATCTAAAGTAAAAAACAAGAGAACTTTAAAATCGGGTGTTACAAACAATGCGGAAGAAGCAATTGTAAGTGCTGTAAAGTAGCCAACACTGAACACTTTTTCACCAGCACAGTCACAAAGCAGCGATGCAACATCTATGTTACATCTAATTGCAAAACGGAATTTATATTCTTACTTGTGGAACTTGCAAGCTGCAATATGTTGGCGAAACAGAAACTAAATTCAACATCAGACTTAATAATCACAGGTCATTTTATACCAAAGGAAGAAACTGCCCAATCACGAGACACCTCTTAAGAACAGGACATACTTTTGAAAATATCACCTTTCAAATAATAGAGGTAAACCAAAATTGGGACAACCAAAGTAGAAAACAGAGAGAGAGATTTTGGATGCATCAGCTACGTACTCTTCAACCTGATGGACTGAACGAGAGAGATGAAAAACAGTTTTATCCAAAACATAAGGAATAAATCCTGAACTTCATACTATTTAACTAACACAACTATTTGTTTTGATTTAAGAATCGCAATGTACATTAAGCGGCAAAAATATATTAAAGACATGTACATTACGCTGCAAAATTTTCTTTACAGCATCCAATTTTTCACCTGGATGGCTGCACACGCCTGATGAAGCTAATTTGTTTAGCGAAATATTGCGTGAATATATAAAATATAACAACAATTTTTATAACACTTATTCGTGTGTTAAAGTTACATTCTTAGGCATTATATAATTTTATTTAGTAACTGCATCAGTTTATTTTCAAACTGATCCACGCCTAGATAGATTGAATGTTGATTGTTGCTATTTTAGACACTATATATATATATATATATATATATATATATAACCAGTCTAAAAGGGTACAACATCACCAAAAAATGACAATAAACGAACAAATGTAACTATAAATATTTCGGATAACAGATATCCTTCATCAATATGAGCACGATATAAAATGAATCAGATCAAACTATTCTGGGTATTAAACTAAAGCAATCTTGATTTCTATACAATAAAAAAAGTGAAACAGTTTTACCCGAACATCATATGTAGAGACGCTAATAAATTTTAAAATTTCCAAAAAACGACTCAAAGACATGCCTAAAATGAAAATAGTAATTAGAGATATGAACTGGCACAACTCTAAAATTCCAAAGTGACGTCAGTTAAGATGTTACAACAACTGTGTGTAAATTCATTCCCAAAAAAAACAGCACTGATCGATATAAGCTGGTAAAAATATGTCAAACAGAGGTTGCGTATTTATCATCCCAAATAAATAGCAGTTTTATAATGATAAGAAAATATAATAGTAAAATTTGGCTAAGGTTAAATAATTGGACGTGGATGCGTACTTGTACATCCCTCCCAAATGAAAAAAACCCTGGTATTTAAACTTGTAAAATTCCAAAAGAATCCTTAAAACTGTAAGAGTCAAGTAAGGAAGCCGGAGTAACTGGAAACAAATGATGTCAGGAAAATGAGTGATGGTAGGGAAAATGAGTGACTCATTCTATGTTTTTTCATTTATGCCCTCTGGGTAAACTGTCCTTAGCTTTCTCATCCAAAACCTTTCCCGAGCAAGTCTTTCGGCCCTTGACCAACCCTCGTTGTGGTCTATGATTGTGATTGTAAGGTTTTTTATTGTATAGAAATCAAGATTGCTTTAGTTTAATACCCAGAATAGTTTGATCTGATTCATTTTATATCGTGCTCATATTGATGAAGGATATCTGTTATCCGAAATATTTATAGTTACATTTGTTCGTTTATTGTCTTTTTTTGGTGATGTTGTACCCTTTTAGACTGGTTATATATTATATTTTGTAGTGTACTGTATCATATTTATATGATCCATCGCCCCGTAAGATTTATCGTTGACTATTATTCAGTCATTTTATATATATATATATATATATATCTATATTATTTTGGGCTACCTGCATTGTGTTTTTCACGATCCCAGCAGACTTATATTCCAACTGTGTACAAAATGAATTATGATCAATATTTCAAACAACTAAGGATCACTAAACAACAACAAATTAGTACTAGACACCATCTTTCTAATTACTGTCATTATATTGACAATAATGTTATTCCCAGTGGCTTATGTATTAAAGCACTGCCTCAAACTACCGGCAACCTGTCTAATACATTTCTACGTAGGTGGGATCAGACCCTATTTCACTGTTCCCTCCGTCTACTCATACTCCTTAGAGAACACTGTATTGAACATCTTAAAAACTTAACACTTCAATTTGACTCCTTGTCTCACGCTTGCAAAAAAGATCTAACAGCAAGCGAATTCGAGAACATCCAAGAGCGCCTGAGAGATTTAACCAACACTAAGACCGCCACTCTCCGCTCCAGACAAAGACGCAAATTTCAACGGGATGGTACTTCTTTCCCATCCATTAGTACAAAAGAAAAAAATAATAATAAAACCAAAAACAGACATTTCAGACGTAGACCTCAAGTCCTCAGCAACAAGATCAATACCGTTGTCAATCTCTCCAGCAAACAACTTACTGAGGACGAAACTTCATTACTATCCAGAGGCCTAAACTTTTGTCCAGTCCCAGGTCCAGTGAATGATACTAAATTGTCTGATGAACTGATAATTTTGCCAGAGCCTCCGCATCAAGGAACATTTTGCATCGAAAGAGGACGATAGCACCACCTCAGATAGTGACTCTGACGACTCCAACGAATATAGATTTAGAAAGAAAAGTAACTGGGTCCCTAAACCAAGCAAAAATACCACCTTAGAATCATTTATAGACAATGTTAAAACGGATATACTTACAAATGTAAAAATAAATAATCAGACCTATGACAATTTAACACCTGGTGAACGTGTGGCTTTAACAAATTTGAGAGATAATGACGACATTGTTATTAAACCTGCAGACAAAGGGAGTGCAGTTGTCGTCATGGACAAATCTAACTATGTCCAAGAGGCCATTCGCCAATTAGATGATGACCGGTTTTACAAAAAACTTAATTCGGACCCCACCCTCCAATTCAGTGAGGAAATAACAGAATGTTTAAAGGAAATGTGTGACAATAACATCATTGATATAGATACTCTCAACTATTTAAAACCTGAAGATTCTAAACCTGGGCGATTCTACCTGCTCCCTAAAATTCATAAACCTGGTAACCCAGGAAGACCAATCGTCTCAGCTAATGGTCATCCCACCGAAAAATTATCCGAATTCGTTGATTACTATCTTCGACCACATGTAGAAAACTTGCCATCTTTTATAAAAGATTCTACAGATTACCTACTAAAAATTGCAGGATTTAAACCCTCTACCTGCCAATACTATTCTTGTCACAATGGATGTCACCTCCTCTATACGAATATTCCCCATGCGGATGGTATTGAAGCATGTAGAAGTTTGGGACTCTCGATCTCTTAAAATTCCACCTACTGAATGCTTAGTGGAAATGCTTACTATGGTCTTGAAAAGAACAACTTCACATTCCAAGGAGAACACTATTTACAGACAAATGGCACTGCTATGGGTACAAAAATGGCTCCATCTTATGCCAATATATTCATGGGTAAAGTTGAAAAGCAACTGCTGGAGTGCTCCATCGAAAAACCGCTTTCCTGGTATCGATTCATTGATGACGTTGACATGAAATGGGACAAAGGGAGACCAAGAATTACAAACTTTTATAACAAATGCTAACAATCAATACCCCACCATCAAATTCACCCATGAAACATCTAATTCCACCATAAACTTCCTTGATACATCTAGCACCCTCTCTGCAGGTATAATAAACACAGATATATACTCTAAACCTACAGATACTCATCAATACTTGTCGCCTGAAAGTTGCCATCCTCCACACTGCACGAAGAGCATTCCATACAGCCAAGCTCTCAGAATAAGGCGAATCTGCTCCTCTGAAGACTGCAATATATATATATATATACAAGTCTAAATTGAAAACAACGTTCAAACCTATGATTGCGTTGGATAAAAGCGAAATTTTATACGTGTGCATGCAAAACAAATTTCTTGTTAGAGGGTCTAAATACAGCACAAACAACATTTTCCAAAAGACCAAAAAGTGAAAAGTATATTTTAACAAAACGCATTTGACTAACAGGTCGAACAACAAATGTTCTTAAACCCTGCTGACTGCCATTGGCGATTGCCAAATAAACGGATCACCGATGTAATAAATGGATCTTAATTATCAATTCAATACTAAACAGAAAACAATAAACTTGCGGAAAAGATGATATACCGCAAACAAAAGGTGCAAAGGTTTTTGTACACCATATCCGGATTTCGACAATTAATGTCTCTTCAGTGATGTTAGGAATCGAAACGGTATTTGGAAAGCCATACAATTTACCTCAATTTAGGATAGACTCTTGAATTTTGAGGAGTCAAAATAGGATGAACGGATCATATAAACCCAAAGGCAAATATAATACAAGCCCAAACGAAAAAAATATATAAACAAGTCTAAATTGAAAACAACGTTCAAACCTATGATTGCGTTGGATAAAAAGCGAAATTTTTATACGTGTGCATGCAAAACAAATTTCTTGTTAGAGGGGTCTAAATACAGCACAAACAATATTTTCCAAAAGACCAAAAAAGTGAAAAAGTATATTTTAACAAAACGCATTTGACTAACAATTATATATATATACATATATATGAGTCTAAAAGATTGTGTAACAATACCGATAAATAGATGGAAAACAAAACACTAAAAAGTGTTGAATATCATCGCACAAAGATGGAAAAACTGAACAGATGATATAAATTATACAATAATTGCAAATATTTCGGCTCAACAAATGGCCTTCCTCAGTGTTAAAAGTTTTAACAATACTGATATATAATGTATAAGGTGTAAACATAGATCAGTAATAATACAGGTAAGTTTTGGTCGATTGATTTTAATCCAAAATCCTGAATATCATAATATAAACATTAGACTGTAAATTTAATTATTTCTTTCTATTGATTCCATCTGGATGGAGGACTCCCAGTGTTTTTATCCAAAACTTCTCCCGATTCTCTCTTTGCCTATTTTGCCATGTACAATCCTGTTCGATCACAAGGATCTTCATGTGATCAAAATCTTTCAGATTGTGATCTGGTAACCTGAAGTGTTGGCTGACAGGAATATACGTTTTTTTGTGAGGTCACTCCTGTGGCCATTGAGGCGTTTGTGAAATGGCTGCATAGATTCACCAACATATTGGAGACCACATATAGGACACTCAAGAACGTAAATCACGTTTGAGCTTTTGCAGTTGACATTGCAGAAGATCTTGTATGTCTTTTCTGTGGTCTTACTGTGAAATGTTGATGAATGCTGCAATTGGTTGCAACATTTGCAGCGCTTATCCCCACAAGGCTGGCAATTACCTACAGTATGGTTAGGTTTGGAAAGGTCAGCACGGACCAGTATATTTCTCAGGCTGTTAAGTTGTTTGAAGGCAATCATGGGAGGCTCAATATATATATATTGTAGAATATTCATACGCGAGTATTACTATATATATATATATATTATTCAGACGTTTTATATATATATATTGTAGAATAAAGGATGATGGGAAAAACTGTGTTTGTTTACGTTTTGAAAATACAAAACAATTGATTTGAATGCATGTTTTAAAATAATTTTATTATAATATGACTTTACAATGTACACTAACAGGATTAAAATTCAAAAATGCGTTATTAAAGCAACACAATCTAGAATATCGATTATTGAAAGCGATTCATTATCACTGTAAATGCGATCATTTCTGATGTGGGATTTTTTAAGGTGCGATGAATTTTCATTGCGGTTTAATGTGATAATTGGAAATGCAAAAACTGACAATATTCATTTGATAACTTTGATATATTGATGATATTTACAATTTAAAATTTAAACTTATCGTAGATGCTTACGTGAACATACATGGGGTATAACCATCGTACAGTCGATTCCGGACTTTGTGCGTTCTTACGCGATAAACAACAACAAGCTGAGAGAAACCGATATATGATATTAGAAATATGCTGAGTTATTTACATAATTTGTTTAAAAATGCCTCAAAAATGCAAAGATAAAATAACTTTGAATAACAACTGATATATGTGCATATAGTGAGCGTATTTTCCTCCAGAATATATCCTGCATACCTAGTTCCTTGTAATTATTATAATTTTCTAAAATAGTCATCAGTTTAGGATTTTTTACTGTACCGTTCGTTACTCGTTACTCGTTTTCGTAATAGTATTGTACCCTTCGTTGGTAAAAACACCGAGAAGAACACATGCTGTTTCTTTTGTAATACTCATGTTTTAGTTTTTGTAACGACTTAACTGTTTGACATTTCTACCATTTCATATTGAAAATTAGACACCTGAATTTTGTATAAGTATGCTTAACGTGAATTTGAACTTGCTGGAGGAAGAGGAGCCCACTCATCGGGTGAACCTGATTGCAATCAAGTTTTTGATTAGATTTGGCGAAAATATCCCTACAAATCTAGTATTTTTATACGCCCGTTTACGTATTATGGTATACGGTTGTCTGTCCGTCCGTCGTCAACATGTCGGACAATAACTCAAAAACGCTTTAACCAATTTTCATGAAACTTTGGTGAATTGTTTATATCTATTGACGTAAATAGATATAGGAAGATGTGGTGTGAGTGCCAATGAGACAACTCTCCATCCAAATAACAATTTATAAAAGTAAACCATTATAGGTCAATGTACGGCCTTCAACACGGAGCCTTGGCTCACACCGAACAACAAGCTATAAAGGGCCCCAAAATTACTAGTGTAAAACCATTCAAACGGGAAAACCAACGGTCTAGTCTATATAAAAAACGAGAAACGAGAAACACGTATAAATTACATAAACAAACGACAACTACTGTACATCAGATTCCTGACTTAGGACAGGTGCAAACATTTGCAGCGGGATTAAACGTTTTAATGATACAAAACCTTCTCCCTTTTTCTGAAACAATAGTATAACATCACAACATAGAAAAACACACGATAAAATATCAATTGGAAGGCTTAACTCAATCAAAAAACGTAAATTAACACACTATGAACGAATAAATTTGATCTGCGATACCTGAATGTAAATACATAGTAAATAAAATATTAGGGACAAACATTCAAGGCCAAAAAGCAAACAAACAAGTCCAAACAAAGCCATGGCAAGACACCACCGCGAAATAGTTAACCCTTAGAAAATAATCACTTTTGAAAAAAACCGGTTTTCATAATATATACAGGTAAATGAAAAATAACTTTGTCGTTTTAGGTATACTACTTCTGTTTATATAAAATCTTCCAATAATTAGGAATACCAAGAAAGGTCTGTCATATAAATACCTAATTTAACACTAGATACATAAGGGGTGAATATCAACAATAAAAATATACAATTAGAGCTAGCTAAAACTTCCCTGTACAGATTTAAGGAGAATAATCTTGATGTTCATACAAATGTAGTATGAAGAAGTGAAAATTAGTAGATATTTCAAATAATCAAAGCTGGTATATAGACAAGATTCATATTCGATTTTTACAAATTTGAGATTTTACGTTTCCGAGTTATGGGATTTTATTCATAAAAAAGGAAGGATTTTCCAGTGTTCGGACAATAACTCAAAAATGCTTTGAGCAGTTTTCATGAAATTTTGGTGACTGGTTTATATCTATTAAAATAAGCTCCCTTTAGTTTTTTTTATAAATTTCTGATATGACATTGAAGATTTATGGAACTTTATTCGTTGAAAAAGCGACGGGCGTGTTATGCGCTCATGGCGCAGCTCTTTATTATCTTGAGGTCAAGGTCACACGAAGGTCATGATGATATGCGACACATCTTCTTGGGATGATACACGTTCATACCATGCATATTCAAAGAGTTTCGGTGAGTTTGCTGTTAGTGTGTCATGGATTAGAAAATTTTCTGGAGGAAAATATCATTGAAAAGTTTAAGAACTTGCTTCAAAAAGCTTTGAAAATTTGTCACACAGGCGTATTTGATCGGCTTTGAATAGACAAAATGCACAACGAGCAGTTCAAGAACTTGCAATAAACCTTCCATCTAAACAATAACTTTTTTGTAGGTAATATACTTTGTAAAAGTTTCCATCGATACATCTTCAATTTATTTTTTCCTAAATAGTAAAAAATAAAGCTGTATAATGATTTCAAATGAAATTCTGTTTGTAATGGTAATACATTCAACCATATATTTATACCAATCGGTTTTACAACTTTTTTCTTTGCTAATTTTTTATATAATAACTTATTTGACTAAAAAGAAATGTCAATATAATTACCACTTATTGACAAACATTGTCTTTTTACATTGACTCTACTTCTCGTGGAATTCTCTGATCCTTTGGGATTGCGTTTTTTAAGGATGTTAACTCAGCTATGCAGTTGGTTTTATTTTCTATTTTTTGCAAAATTACATCTTGTGAAATTTCTCCATTTTCATCTAAAATATCATTTATATAAATCAAATTACCGTTTATCCAACTTTTGAGACATAGACTTTTGTTATCAAATTTAATGTATTTATTTCCCCAAATAATTTGTTTTCTAATTTTGTAAAAGGTTTTTGGTTCATCTGTCTGTCCTCCTCCTGCTTTCATCAAGCTTTTTAATACTTTTTTTTATAAAATTTTGGAATATTTGGTAGATATTGATCGACTTTATTATAATCCATATTCATATAAACTACTAGGCAATTTTTTCCTAATCCTTGTAAATATTTTAAAGGTATAAGTGTCCATCTGGCAATATCTGTATATAAGATTCGACCTTTCCATGATGCTTTACGTGATTCAAAGTGACTTTCAATATCAATCATATTCAAACCCCCGTTTTCATAACTACCAATCATCGTATTTCTTTTAACTTTATCTGGTTTGTCATTCCAGATAAATTTAAAACATTTTCTTTCTATTTCTTTTTTTATATTTTCTGGAAATACACATGAGCTAGCTAAAAAGGTGAAGAGTGGTATAATCAAAGATCTGATGATCAAAATTTTTCCTAACATAGTGAGATTTTGCTTTGTCCAAAGAAATAACAATTTGTCTATTTTCTCTATTTTATTTTCAAAATTTAATTTCTCACATTCTTCTTTATCATGTCCAAAATAAATTCCTAAAGCTTTTACAGGTTTATCTGTCCAATTAATATTTGCTATCTTGTCTTTACTGTTTTTGAGTTTTCCTAACCCTTCTGTTTTATTTTTATTTATAATTTATCCCGAATAAGATCCAAAGATTTCAATTTCATTCAATGCTAGTTCGATATCATTTTATCATTACAAAAATAAAGTTGTATCATCAGCTAATTGGCTTATTTTAATACAATGTGTTTTCCTATCAAATTTTATCTGAAATCCTTTTATATCTTTGTTATTTCGAAGTCTCAGCGCCAATATTTTAACGGATATGACAAAAAGTAGAGCAGATAAAGGACACCCTTGCCTTATCCCCCTCGAATTTTTAAACATTTCTGAAATCCACCCATTATTAATAATTAATAATACATGTTTGAATATCATTATACAAAGTTTTAACCCAATTTATGAATGATTCATTGAATCCAAAGTGATATAAAGTATCTAACATAAATTTCCATTCAAGAGTGTCAAAGGTTTTTTGAAAATCGACAAAAACAATAGCCCCTTCTTTATTCTATTTGTCTACATAATCTTCAATATCTTGTATTTGCCTTAAATTGAATCCAATAAATCTATTTTTTATGTATCCAGATTGATCTGTATTTATGAGTTTTGGTAGAACTTTTTTCAGTCGTTGAGCTAGTACATGGGACAGAAATTTAAGATCTACGTTTAATAATGAAATTGGTCTATACTTTTCTAATTCTAATGGGTCGCTCTTTTTGAATATTAACGACAAAACACTAGACCGTTGCGAGTAGGTCAATAAACTTTCTTCATGAATCTTATTATACACTTTAACAAGTATATATTTAAGCCTCTCCCAAAACATTTAGTAAATTCTACGGTTAGACCCGTCAAGCCCAGGAGACTTATTCAATTTCATATTTGTTATTGCCTCAGAACATTCTTCAAGCGTAACTGAACCATCACACATCAGCTTTTCTTCATCATTTAATTTTTTTTCTAATTTTGTATTGTTAATGTATTCTTGAGATAATGTATCATTCGGATTTTGTGATGAAAATAATTTTTCATAATAGTTTTTAATTTCAAGTAAGATCTTGCTTTGATCTTTTAAAACATTGTTTTTTTCATCTAATAATTTATTTATCGATTTCTTAATTTGTCTTTGCTTTTCAAGTCCCAAAAAATACGCATTATTTTTTTCTCCAAATTCAAACCATTTTTCTCTGGCTCTGATTTGTGCACCAATGGCTTTCTCATCATAAATCTTATTCAGTTCTGATTCTAAATTTTTAATACGATCCTTCAAACTAGAGTTACACCTATTAAATTGGTCTCTTTCAAACATCTTTTCTTGTAATTCTTTTTCTAAGGTGCGTGTGACTTCTCGTTTGGTTTTAGCTTTTGATTTACAATATTTTAAAGTAGCGTCTTTAATTTAAAGTTTTGATATATCCCAAAAAATCCGACAGTCTGTTTCTCTATTTTGGTATTGATTTAAAAAGTTAGTAATCAAATTAATTATTATTAATCAAACTTTGATATTCTTTATTTTCTAAGACAGAATTATTTAGTTTCCAAAAAACCACGCCCCTTTTCCAACGCCCCCGTTTTAAATATTAAACAAACACTCAGATGATCAGTATACTGAATCGTTGCCGGTTTAATTTTGCATATATCTATCTGAGGTTTAAAATTGCTACCAATCATTATTAGATCTATTCTACTCGCCTGAGATTTATCTTTTCTCCTCTAAGTAAACTGTTGTACGTTTTCATTCATAACTCGCCAAATATCAATAAGATTATTTTCTTTTAATAATGATTTCAAGCTTGATACTGGTTGTTTGTTTCGGTGATTTTTATTTGCACCAATTATGTCAATATTTTTTAATGTTTCTTTGAAATCTCCCCCAACTATTGGAATTCCAATTCCATTTCTCTCATAAAGTGATCCACTTTTTAAAAAAATGAATTTCTTGCAGTTTTGCTGTTTGGTCCATATAAACAAACAATTGAAAAAAATGTGTCATTAATTTGCATATTTAATAATACAATTCTCCCATCTTTGTCTGTAAAATGATTTATAACCTCATACTTTAATAAATTGTTAATAAATATCGAGACCCCCCTGCTTGCGGATGTACCATTACTGCAAAAAGCATCAAAGTTAGTTTGATTTTGGATTTCATTTTCAATATCTAAATCTATATGAGTTTTTTGTAATAAGGCTATTGATATTTTTTGAGATTCCATGTCAAAACCCTGTTGCGCTTTTCTCTTGAGTGCATGCCATTTACATTCAGGCTGCACAATTTTACTGTGTTATCATATAACATATTAACCAGTTTACAATTCTATCAATAACATTGAAATAAATCATGCAGCTCTATCCACACACATATATCAATTTGGTATACACACATCTTGTAAAATAATGGTAATAATTATAACATCATCATGCGGGATTGCATACTCATTTTTTCTTAATTGTACAACATGCTGTTTGATACATACATAGATACATGGATTAATATTCTGAACATCTTTTGTGTAACTGTATTCTATGTTTCTACAACCGAGATATTTATAACTCTCTTGTAACATACATTGTTGGATTGAATATATAAATTTCATTTATACACATTGAATTTGTGAAACTGGTATAAATATGTGTATATAAATTTGCACGGAAATCATGGGAATTACCTTTGTTGAATGGATGTTTTTGCACAACAGGTAAGTAATATATCACTTTTATTATTAATATGAAACACGGAAAAGTATTTTTAGAAAGAATATTATTAAAAACGATACATAATTTGTGTGTGTATACGATTTCACTTTTTCCCCTGAGGGTTCACGCATATATATTGGTTGATGCTGTAGTCTTTCGGAATACCGGAAATGCCTAGTCTTTTCGGAATACATCTGTTCTTTTCTATGGCCACCTGCGTAATAGGTAATGAATTGATGTAATGAATATGTATTGGCGTCCAACAGTTGCTATAGAAATAAGTGTTAATCGAGACTGGTTGATATGGTTTATTCCCGATTGTCCTACTTTTTTTTAAATTTTGGAGTTCTGATTGTCCCACATGAAAAGTTCTGATTGTCCCACATTATTTTATGAAGTAAAATGTTCTTAAATGAACAAGATAGTTATTGTTTGTTTGCTAAATAAACAAGAATTCATTATCACATGTTCAAACTATGATTTAATATCAATTTTATAAAAGTATAAAATATGATTTTTTTTATTAAATCATCAGATAAATGCACTTTTGATTAAATAATATCACATTTCTGAGTTATGAAATAAATCTAAAATGTTACGTTTATCTATAAACAAATATCGATACCATAATTTTTTAATACATTTTTTCTAAGGTTTTTAAATAGATTAAGAAATAATGCATGCAATTAAAAAAAAAACTATAAACTAATTTACACTTGATGATGGAAAGATCTTTCCAATAGTATTTGCACTTTTAACAGAGAAGTCAGAGGACATTTACACAAAATTATTTACACTACTGAAGACTGCTTGCACCCAACGTCAGATTCACCCGAATCCAACGACTTTCTTCATTGATTACAGAGCTGCTGTCGAGAATTCTGTCAGATCATCCTTTCCAGGAATCACTTTTGAAGGTTGTTTTTTTTTCTCACTATACGCAGTGTATTTGGCATAAAGTGTAGTCAACAGGACTCGTCACCAACTAAAAAGTAGAACCAGACATTCATCAACTTATACACAGGGCACCAGTTTTTCCTCTAGTACCTCATACAGAAATAGAAGACGTCTAGTTCCATGCACTTGCAGACCTGGAAAATTCAGAATCAACTGCAAATACCACTCCGTTAACGGACTACGTCACAACATACTGGGTTGAAAGATATGGAACCATTACTTAACCGAAGGACAAAGGACGACAAACCACCTCTAAGGATGGCACAGCAGCTTGAAGAGGATAATCTAAGTACCACACCCAAACATATACACGCTATTGAACTACTTTAAAGAAGAGAAGACAGCAAACGAAGTGACCATCATTCAGTACCAAGCCGGGGGAGTACGACAAACAAAGAGAAAAAAATACACACAAATCAATCAACGCCTACAAGAATTCAAAGATCATCTTAAAAAATGGTGAAGTAAGTGTTTTACAATATGCTACACGTAACATTGCCTCTTATTTGTTACAATTGGACTACATTTGTTGCAACTATATGATGTGTTGTGATGTTTATATTATGTATAATTTGTGCTTTATTGTTGTGGCATCCTATTTCGACTCTTCAAAATTCAAGAGTCTATCCTAAATTGAGGTAAATTATATGGCCTTCCAAATACCGTTTCGATTCCTAACATCACCGAAGAGACATTAATTATCGAAATCCGGATATGGTGTACCAATGTTTGCACCTCATGATTGCGGTAAACCATCTTTTCCGCAAGTTTATTGTTTTCTGTTTGGTAATAAATTATTTTAAGATCCATTTTGTTACATCTAGTGATCCGTTTATTTGGCAATCGCCAATGGCAGTCAGCAGGGTTTAAGAACATCAGTTGTTCGACTTGCTAGTCAAATGCGTTTTGTTAAAATATACTTTTTCACTTTTTTGGTCTTTTGGAAAATGTTGTTTGTGCAGTATTTAGACCCCTCTTCCAAGAAATTTGTTTTGCATGCACGCGTATAAAAGTTCATAGGTTTGAACGTTGTTTTCAATTTAGACATGTATATAATTACTCTAAGTATCAGCACAACAATGTTAAATCTGCACATTTGCGTGATAATTCGTCTCAAATTTAGCCCAACAATGTTAGATCTTCAAATTTGCGTTAGCAAATTTTTGTTCTTCCCTCAAGATGCGGTATGGGTTTTACTCATTGTTGAATGCCGAATGGGGACCTATAGTTGTTAATTTCTGTATCATTTGGTCTCTTGTGGAGAGATGTCTCATTGGCAATCATACCACATCTTATTTTAAAATTTATTATACCCCACGCAACGAAGTTGCCGAGGGTATAATGTTTTTGAACCGTCCGTCCGTCTTTCCGTCCGTCAGTCCGTCAGTCCGTCAGTCCTGTTTCTTGTCATCGCAACTCCTCTCATACCACACAACAGAATTTCATGAAACCTTTTTAGATAATAAGGACATACTATGAAGATGTGCATATCGACAGAAAATTACGATTCAATTTTTTTCTAGGAGTTACGCCCCTTTGAACTTATTTGCTTCAATATACTACTGCTACAGTTTGTCATCGCAACTCCTCTGAAACCACACAACAGAATTTCATGAAACCTTTTTAGATAATAAGGACATACTATGGAGATGTGCATATCGACAGGAAATTACGATTCAATTTTTTTCTAGAAGTTACGCCCCTTTGAACTTGTTTGCTTCAATATACTACTGCAACGGTTTGTCATCGCAACTCCTCTGAAACCACACAACAGAATTTCATGAAACCTTTTTAGATAATAAGGACATACTACGTAGATGTGCATATCGGCAGGAAATTATGATTCAATTTTTTTTCTAGGAGTTATGTCCCTTTGAACTTATTTGCTTCAATATACCTCTGCAACAGTTTGTCATCGCAACTCCTCTGAAACCACACAACAGAATTTCATGAAACTTTGTAGATAATAAGGACATACTATGTAGATGTGCATATCAACAGGAAATTATGATTCAATTTTTTTTTCTTATACATTTTTTTTTTCTTACAGTTATTTTATTTCTCCAGTGACAATGTGGGGACGTGGGGTATGTGAGCGTGCTCACTAAGGTTCTTTAATTGTATTAAAAGCTGTTTATTATGTGTGCTTAATTGTAACTCTTTAGTACACATTTATGTAGAATTGAGTAGTGCTTGATATGTGTTATTTTATGACTAAATATTATATTCTATGTTTGATGATACTTGAATTTTACTTGAATTGTACCCATTATGTGCAAAATAAAATTTGTAAATATTATTATTTGTTAATGTTTATTTCATATTTTATAAGTTACATTGATTAGTTACCTGTAATTACCTGCTACACACTATAAAAACAAATAAGTCACTATCAAAACAATTCCCGATTGTCCCACATTTAAACTTCCCAATTGTCCCACAAACATATTCCCGATTGTCCCACAGAATTTCATTATTTTTTACCTGTAATTTCAAAAAGTGGATCAATCCGGAAGACACCGTTGATATCGTACATCAATAGCTAATTAAATTAGAGTCGCATGTGTTAAGATTTCTGAAATACAAGCTGTGTTCACATTGGAGATCAAGTAGATTAAGCGAAAAAGTGACGGTCAATGGATAGGGCGTTTTTACGATTTTCAAACTGAGCCGTTTTAGCGAAATTAAAAAAGAGTAAGTCCGTTTAAGCAGCAATTAAAATTCTACGTCCAGGAGAGATGGGAACAATCAAGGTGTTTCTTAAATTGTTCCTATTTTGATTAAAATACAAAAACGGAATTTTTATGATCACATATTATTTAACTGGTAAAATATTGGAAAAAAAATAAATTAAAACAAAAAGAAAATAAATTAAAGAAAAACAAACTGAACCTCTAAGAATCGTTGAAGTGTGTAAAATGCAGATATAAGATGCTACAAAAAAAAATTGTTATTTTTTAATAAATTATATTTTAGCGGTATGTTAACGATTCCGAAAGAATAATTAAATGTTTGGGCTTGATGTTTGTGATGTCGTATAACAGAAAAAATGATTATGCATATGCAATAGCAGTGGTGAAATACTAATATAGAGTCAGAAATAAAATAACGAATGTCTTTTATAGAGACTGAGTGATGATAGATACAGTCAGAGATAAGATAATGAATTTCTATTTATAGTAATTAAGGTTCTACATTTTTATCAAACTTAGATATAAATAAGGAAACAAAAGCAATAATTATAATAAATGACAACGCGATGAAATCAGGTAGTTAGTGTTCTCGTATGAGTTGTTTAACATTGTCATTTCGGGGCCCTTTATAACTTACTATGCAATATGGGTTTTGCTCATTGTTGAAGGCCGTACGGTGACGTATAGCTGTTGATTTCTACGTCACTTGGTCTCTAGTGGAGAATTGTCTCATTGGCAAACATACTACATCTTCCTTTTTGCCTCTCGCGCAACGCTTTGCGGGGGACATGGAAATACCGGGCGTCCGTCCGTCCGTCCGTTCGGTCTTGTTAGCGCTCTAACGTGTACAATTCTTGCCAGATTTTTATGAAACTTATATCCTAGGTTTATATCAGCAATATCTTGGACGAGTTTGAAAATCAGTGCCGATCAGTTATTTTTAAAAGAGTTATGCCCCTTGGAAACATTAATTTTATGGAAAATTGCATCGTTAGCGCTCTCATTTGTACAATTCTTCCCAGACTTTTATGAAACTTATATCATAGGTTTATATTAGCAATGTCTTGGACGAGTTCGAAAGTCAGTGCCGATCAATTATTTTTAAAAGAGTTATGCCCCTCGGAAACATTAATTTTATGGAAAATTGCATCGTTAGCGCTCTCATTTGTACAATTCTTGACAGATTTTTATGAAACTTATATCATAGGTTTATATATTAGCAATGTCTTGGACGAGTTCGAAAATCAGTGCCAATCAATTATTTTTAAAAGAGTTATGCCCTTTGGAAACATTAATTTTATGGAAAATTGCATCGTTAGCGCTCTCATGTGTACAATTCTTGCCAAATTTTTATGAAACTTATATCAAAGGTTAATATCAGCAATGTCTTGGACGAGTTCGAAAATTAGTGCCGATCAATTATTTTTAAAAAAGTTATACCCATTGGAAATATAAATAATATGGAGAATTGCATTGATAGCGCTCTCACATGTACAATTCTTGACAGATTTTTATGAAATTTATATTATAGGTTTATATCATCAATGCACTTGAAGATTTAAAAAATTAGTGCCGATCAATTATTTTTAACGAGTTATTTCCCTTGGAAATATAAATTATAATGGAAATCACAGTGAATTTGCTCTGAAGCCTTCATTTCTTTTAAAATATTAATAAAAAGTTTTAAAGAACAAAAAAAAAGTGCTTTTTTTAGTTATTGTCCTTGTACCTTGGATAGATAAAATATGTGCAACGCGGGGACATTGGAACTCTGTTCTTTTATTTTATTTAAAGAAACCATACTTAATCTTATTTAAAAATACAAGTTATCTCTGGAAATTAAGACGAAATTTAAAGGCACCTTTTATGTGTGTTAAACGCAGAAATTACACGTCACATCGAAACAGTTCATAAATGAATATTTGTTTGAGTCCTTAAAATAATTCTAAAGATATGAAAAGATTTACAGTCACTGAGTGATTTTCTTTGGAGTTGAGGCAATAACTCACTATTTATTTAAAACTTATGGTCAATGAAATAAAACAAATTGAGGTTTGATATATTCCTTGATGTTTGGCATTGAAAACTATCATAAATTACTACCGGTATGTGGTTTGCGAGGATAGATTAGCAATTGTCCAAAGACTTACAATAACAGGAAGATCTTTATTATCTATTCATGATTCTTTTATAAAATTAGAGATGCGTATGTTAATTTTTTTAGGAAAATATGTGAGTTTTCAAAGGGCACGTGTGTCGAGTTCCATTTTCAGAACATATAGTTATAAATGGCAAAGTGAATTCTTTTTTTTCGGTATGTGAAACAACCCACCTCTCCCTAAAATAAAATCAGATTAAAAGTTGGAGTAACTTGTGCACAACTTCGTGTCTCACCTAAAGAAGAATCAGTGCAAGTTTCTGGGAATTCCTTCAATTTTTTTTCAAGGAGTCGAGCCAATATGTAGTCATAAGCTAATTTAGAGGGGCTAGTTGACAGAGGTCTAGAGCGTTTTTGGCGACATCATAGTAAAAAATTATAATATCCGTATAAAACGAAATGTTTGAGCAAACTGATTTAAGTATAAAGTTGAGGTTTCAAATTGTTTCTACTCTAAAAGTCTGTTTTGAGTTTGTTGTCTGAGGTATACATAAATTGAGATCAAGCATATCTCGAATATGATAGCCAATGACCAAATCATATAAACCAGTGTAATTGATTTTCCAAAACGGTCTTAGTTCGGAATTAACAAATAAGAATATAGCTTAGGGTTTTGAACTATTTTAAAACTGGCTACAAACAAGTAATCATGATTCATTTCATAAACTTCTTCAAAACAAAGACTGTTTTCACATTTACATTTCGACTTTAGCCAGGAAGCTACCTCTAATTTCCAAAATAGCAACTCAGAATGGAACAAACAATGGTTGCCTCTTATTAAGCATGTTATACAATCCAATCTAAATATAGAGATATGTTTTCGTTATCCTCATATACTTATGTGTACGAGCACGCGAGTTAAGGAAGATCTGAATTTTAATCAGATTGCTTGTTGTAATATTATGATCGGAAGAGAGAGGGATGGGAGAGAGAGAAATTATTTCGTTAACAAGAAAATTATACCTCGCATAGACTGACAGCAGCTTCATTAAGAATCCATATCAGTTTTTTTCTACATTTAATATTAAAAAAATGAGGTAAAATCATGCTTCTTTATGTATCAATTATCTGATCGTTCATGCCAAACAGGCATTTAGGTTCACGATTGCATTTCTTTTTTTAAAGAAAGCAACTTGTTATTGAATTAGGCGTTCCGTTTCTATTAATAGTACAGGGACAAACCTGTATAATATGTAAACATAAACCAGCTGTCATCAACATTTTATCATGTAAACGTTGTAAATATGTTAACTCTTTCAGTTTGAGCTTACTATTTAAGGTCTTTCCACTACGTTAGGAAAGACCTTATTGTTTTTCTAATGTTTTTAAGGTCTTTCCTTTTCCAAAAGGGAAAGACCTTACTGTATTTCTTCTGATTATTAAGGTATTTCCTTTTCCAAAAGGGTAAGACCTTACTGTATTTCTTCTGATTATTATTATTATTATTATTATTATTATTATTATTATTAAGGTCTTTCCTTTTCCAAAAGGGAAAGACCTTACTGTATTTCTTCTGTTTATTATTAATTAAGGTCTTTCCTTTTTCTATAAGGAAAGACCTTACTGTATTTCTTCTGTTTATTATCCATCATTTTATGCCCACTTTTATGACAAGACTTGCACACCCAGTCATTAGGGCAATTTTGCATAATGTGCCCTTTTAACAAACATTTATGGCATATTTTTTCATTGAAACTTGTGAAATTTGTGCTATTATTGAAATGGCTAAATTCTGGTTGACCAGGATGAAATATTCTAGCATAATATTTTCCAATTGTTAGATCTCTTGGTATGGGTTTATTTAATATTTTACTGGTGACTCATCTTTCCCCAGTTTGACAGTTTGTGAGTTTACCATCCACTCTCAGTCTTTCTCTAAAAAGACTCTGGATGTTGCATCCTGCTAATGTAAGGGCTCTGTGTATTTGCTCGTCGTCCGCTGACAATAAAATGTTCTTAATATGTCATTATAATTTCAAAATTACGTATTTGCCTATTTGTAACAACAATATGCAAGACATTCAAACATAAACTAAGGTCACTCAATTGTTGCTTGAACGTTCTTTACTGTGTAAGATGTATGCACTCTTAAAGATTCATGTAGCACTGTCGAAGTTGCATCAATACGTGATCTTCAGCACCTTAGATATAAGACCCTAAATTGAAAACGTAACCAGTCCTTCAAACTTTAAATGTAGGACGTTGTGTGAACACTCTTTGTTACCCAAGATGCACCCATTAATGACGTTTCGTTAGTACCCTAGATATAGACCGAAACCAAAAACTTAAGAGTTTTCTGTGGCCTTGGATGTGCTTAACTGTCCAAGGTGTATGTATTCAATGATGAAATTTCATTGGAATGGATAAATTTTACCCAACACATATAACCGGACGAATTCTTGAAAAATAGAATTGAAAATTTTGGCAATAAACACTTTTTTATAAGGAATTCATTTTTGTAATTGAATTTCGTTAGACTTTCATTCACAACGTAAGCATTATCATATCAGTCTAACTTTATTTAGTTTGTGAGTGAGTCGGCCGAATTAAGACTCTATTTGATGAAAATGAATAGGATTCGTACTGTGAAAATGCATCGCATATACAATAGAAATGAATAGCCCCTACAGTGAAAATGAAAGTATTGTATCATTACTTGACAGTAAACATGAATCGCATAACGAAAGCAGCATAGTGGAATTTAACTCAATATCAACAAGCTGATTTACAAAACCTGTTTTCAGTTATACAATATTAATGATTATGTTAAAAGGTATCTTTTTTTCTGAAAATAAAACTTTAATGCTGCTTTTAAATCTCCTGCACGCTCTGTTCGTGATTTTTTTTGGATATTTACCTATTTGTGTATCGATTTCACACTTGGATGGTGAAGGCGCAATATAAACCCGTCTGTATCTCTTAAGTGTTTCATGAATTTATTATAGCAGTACATTTGATATATTATTTCTTATTTTATTCAAAAATCATCAATTTATCGTCTGTTTATTTGTCATTCTACATCAGAAATACATAACACATACAGTAAAAATGGTATTTCAGGATTCGCACTTAGTATACACTGAGCCATGGATAATTTCAATCGGCTTTTCTGCACATGTATTCGCTATATTTGATCACTTAACTAGTCAATGGTAAAAGTTTCCAGATAGTAATCTTTGAAACTCTGTAAAATCAGAGTGACTTCTTTCAGGTATTCAAAATGCAAACAATGAGGAAAAGTTACTGCTGAAGTCCAAAGTACTTCAATGTATTACAGTGCAATTGGTGGGCTTAGATGACTTGGAAATAATATATCATCAGAACAAATATTTAATATTTGCCATTAGAAAATTTGAATATTTTCCATTTAAACAAATTCTTTCATGAATTCGTCACGGGCAATGGTTTAAAAAAATGTCAATCATGAATGTTTACTGTCTTTACGCAGATAAACCAGGTATTAAATAACAATTTTATATAATTACGATCCTTCTAAGTCCTTTGTTTAGCAAGGATGTTCATCTGTGCATTTAATACCTTTCTTAAACATTGTACTGATAGATTATATATGTGTTAGTGCCAGCTTAAACCGACAAAGTATTGTCTTTCTCGTCAATAAAGTTTCTATCTTACACCTCGTTTTTTCTTAAAAGTCTCCTGGTTCTCAATTAAAAATTTCAATTCATCGTCAGAAACAGGTTTTTGTAATTCTTTCGCTTAAACTTCTTATATATTTTTTATAGTTTGGTCTTATGTTGTGCTGTAACACCACTGTCCCAGGTTAGGGGGGTTGAACGCTCACAAACATGTTGAACCCGCCACATTCTTTATGTGCCTGTCCCAAGTCAGGAGCCTGTAGTTCAGTGGTTGTCGTTGGTTCATGTCTGTGATTTTTTTTTTCGTAAATTGTTTTATTATAAATTAGGCCGTTGGTTTTCTCAATTGAACTGTTTCATAATTTCATGTCGGGGCCTTTTATAGCCGACTATACGGTATGGGTTTTTCTCATTGTTGAAGGCCGTACGGTTGCCTATAATTGCTTACATCCACTTCATTTGAAATTTGGTGAATAGTTGTCTCATTGGTAATCATACCACATCTCCTTATTTTTATATTGTCAAACTTAATTGCTAAATTTTGCAATGGTGTATTTAACAAATACAATTAGAATATAGCAAAGTACTCTCGACCAATGAAATTGTAGAATTTGATGTCTCTTAATTGTGAAGAATGAATGTAAATCAGGTTCTTAGCAAGGGATTATCCTATTATTTGGGTATTTACAGTTCAAAACAAAGAGTTTCTATAAATGAGTTACAACTGCCCCGAAGCACATATATCAGATTGAAAGGATTTATCACACAGTGATTGAAACTGACTAAAAGTTGAATTGTGAAACAAAAAAATCAAAATAAGTTGAAGTCTACTGGTGCAGTAAAACTGGTACCTTTAATGTTATTATGAAAATATTAATAACTTCAAATTACTAAAAAAATAAACAATATCAAAGCAATGCAAAAACAGAAAAAAAAGTTTTAAAATAAAAAAACAACCTAAATCTTTAGCTTTCCAAAACCAGAGACATATATATACACATATATGTATATATGTCTCTGCCAAAACTCTGATAACTGGACTAGCGGTTGGGAAGAATAGTTATTTCCAATATTCCGTTAAAATAAAAAAAAAAAAAAAAAAATAGGAATTTAATTTGAGTTTTGAATATATTTAAAACTTTTAAAGGCATTTTATTTGAACATTCCCATAATTTGACATAATGAAATAGTATTTGATTTAAAAAGCCGGACCAAAATATTGGCTGTGAAATAAAATTAGTTGTAACTCAAATATAGTTATTTATTTAAACTGTAAATAAAAAAAAGGATAATTCCTCACTAAAATATTACATGATATACATTCATACTCACAATCAGGAAACATATACAATTCCTCCCTTTTCTTTGTACTGTTGTGTCACCTTATGTCTATAACGCATTTTTTTTTTTAATATTTCCCAAATTATAAGAATGTCCTTACATCACTAAAACTAATCCATAAATGAAATGCCGAAAAAGGAAGTCATGTATCAATTATAAACATTGCTCTGACAATGACACTAATTCTTGAATACAACCAATCAAGAGATCATTTGAGCCTTGAGCACTTTACAATATTCTAAGTTTGTAAGAGAATGATAATCCCTTACTTCATGATAAGTACTCGCTAACGCTCGTACTTATTCATGAAGAAAGGGATTATCATTCTCTTACATATACAGGGAGTTGGATTAACCTGTTTCCCATCGCGATCGGTCCTCTTTATATTGATTTTTTTAATTAATGTGTTTACGTTCTGAATATACATGAAATGCTTGCCACTGAACATCAATCTAAAAAGAAAACTATCAATCTCATCATGATGTATATGTGGTAGTATGTTAATTTGGATACTTTTGTTTTTTTGTACAACACTTTGATATTTTGATATTATATATTACATGAGTTAATATTTTAATTCTAAGTACTTATTGAGTAGTTTCTAGTCATGCATCAGGGGTAATAATTACATGTCTTAGTGAGTTTTGATAGATTGGGTATTTGTTTACTCCCTAGGTTTTACTAGTTTGTGTTATGAAAACTCTGTCTTCTTTATGATAATTGGTTAATTAAGTCATATGTCTTTTTTGGAGGGAAATTCTTTTGTTTGGCTAGAATTTGCTTATATTTTGAACTGAATGGTGATGTGCTCTTTCTTGACATAATTTGTATTCATATTTGGAGGACATCTTTGATTTTATCAAATAAAGTCAGTTTTCTACTAATATATTTATATGAATGAATTGAAGAGTTTATTTGCAAAAAACATGTACATGCTATAGTAATCAAAACATAGTTACAAATATGACTCAATGATAAACAGAGAATGTATTGTATAGATGAGTTTGTATGAATGGTCAAAATGAGTTATTTCAGAATAAAAGGTGCGTATGAAAGATTAAAACCCACACATTGTATATAAAGTATTGGTTAAATCAGATAAACTAATCGACACAGTCAATATAATCATTTTTGTCTCGCCTTGACAGAGTCAAAAAGCTCGACATAGGTATGCTGTTTCCGGCGTCGGCGGCGTCAACAATGTATTATTTTTGTCGAGCCTGCGACTTTTGTCGCAGAAAGCTCGACATAGGGATAGTGATCCGGCGGCGGCGGCCTTAGCTAACTTCTTAAAAGCTTAATATTTTCCAAGGTGGAAGACCTGGATGCTTCATACTTTGTATATAGATGGGATAGATTATGAAGTTTCCGTCTGTCATATGTCCATTGTCCTTGACCTCATTTTCATGGTTCAGTTACTACTTGAAAAAAAGTTCAGATTTTTTGTAATGTTAATTTCTCTCTTATTATGAGTAATAGGATAACTATATTTAATATATGCGTACCTTGCAAGGTCCTCATGCCCTCAGACTGTTTTCATCTGACCTCGACCTCATTTCATGGATTAGTGAACAAGGTTAAGGTTCATGTGGACCCTTCGGCTAAAATGGCTGCGTTTTCACCTTAAAATTTACTCTGAGTACAGACAAACCTGTGCATCTGGAAAAGTTTTAATGCATAGCATGCCCTAGATAAATAAAATTCAAATGCATTGTATGTTTTAGAAAATTTAAAACTTAACTGGATTTTGCTGTTCACTTTTTTTCGTCCCTGCAGAAGATGATAAATTAAACAAACAGTTGAGCTTCATTTGATATGGTCCACTCAGGTACACAGTTTAAATCACCAATTAATATCAGGTATCTATTGTCCATCTATATCAATACAGTTCACTTCAATTATTACCTGTGGGGAAGTTCTCAAACCTCTTTTACAACTTATAGATATACGAAGATGTGGTGTGAGTGCCAATGAGACAACTCTCCATCCAAATAACAATTTATAAAAGTAAACCATTATAGGTCAATGTACGGCCTTCAACACGGAGCCTTGGCTCACACCGAACAACAAGCTATAAAGGGCCCCAAAATTACTAGTGTAAAACCATTCAAACGGGAAAACCAACGGTCTAGTCTATATAAAAAACGAGAAACGAGAAACACGTATAAATTACATAAACAAACGACAACTACTGTACATCAGATTCCTGACTTGGGACAGGTGCAAACATTTGCAGCGGGATTAAACGTTTTAATGGTACCAAACCTTCTCCCTTTTTCTGAAACAATAGTATAACATCACAACATAGAAAACACACGATAAAATATCAATTGGAAGGCTTAACTCAATCAAAAACGTAAATTAACACACTATGAACGAATAAATTCGATCTGTGATACCTGAAAGTAAATACATAGTTAATAAAATATTAGGGACAAACATTCAAGGCCAAAAGCAAACAAACAAGTCCAAACAAAGCCATGGCAAGACACCACCGCGAAATATTTAACCCTTAGAAAATAATCACTTTTGAAAAAACCGGTTTTCATAATATATACAGGTAAATGAAAAATAACTTTGTCGTTTTAGGTATACTACATCTGTCTATATAAAATCTTCCAATAATTAGGAATACCAAGAAAGGTCTGTCATATAAATACCTAATTTAACACTAGATACATAAGGGGTGAATATCAACAATAAAACTTCTCTGTACAGATTTAAGGAGAATAATCTTGATGTTCATACAAATGTAGTATGAAGAAGTGAAAATTAGTAGATATTCCAAATAATCAAAGCTGGTATACAGACAAAATCCATATTAATATAAAATAACAAAAAAGTATTACAAATAGTGACAACAGGTCGAATTAACAAGAAAGTACGATTTGAGAGTACTCGCAGTTACTGACAGCTAGTTAAAAGCCAAAAACAATTAATAATAAAAAATCATGCATCAGAGACTAAAATCAACTAAAACACATCCCAGGGATTTAGTATTTTAACGTCATGAACAGTCAGAGAAGACATGACTTGTGCAATGCCAAAAATAAATGTATCGACAGGTAGTAGGATAGTGAGGAGCTACTTCTTCAGAGATAAAAATTAACGTGTGTGTGTCTCTAAACATCCCGCCTCAAAAGAAGATACAATTTAGTTATGTTTTAATTTGCTAATGACAAAATCGATATTAGTGCCAATGTAAACTATATTCAGAGATCTAATTACAATATTGGTACGATAACCCTTAATTACTTATAAGTTTGTTTAAAGGTTCGATGATTTTACACGGATCACATAGTGATTTCTTCGCTTTAAGTACAATATTACTGTAAAATTTAGGATGTGAAATACCATTTTTAATAAGTTTTCTACAGGTACAGCCAAATTTACTAATCAAATCTTTGTCTCTATCAAAGAATTTGGTAAAAGTTTTAAGTAATTTATGGTATCGAAATCCCTGACACAATAATTTCCCAGTGATGCATTGATTACGTTCGTTAAAATCTATGACATCAGAACACACACGGGCATACCGAACGAGTTGGGATATATAAACACCGTATGATGGAGCCAAAGGCACATCGTCTTCTAAAAATGGAAAATTAACAATAGGAAATGAAAAATCGTCTCTTTTGTCGTAAATTTTAGTATGTAGTTTCCTGTTAGAAATTGAAATGTCTAAATCTAGAAAAGGGCAACTGCTGCTGTTTATGTTAGATTTAGTTAAAGTAAGTTCTTTTGGGTAAATTTCGGAAGTATATTTAGAGATTTATTTTGGCACCTTCTGGAGGAATGAAAAAAAGTGCACTGCAAAATCCTGTTAAGTTTTTAATTTTCTAAAACATAAAATATATGTGAATTTTATCTATCTAGGGCATGCTATGCCTTAAAACTTTTCAAGATACACGAGTTTGTCTGTACTCAAGAGTAAATTTTGAGGTGGAAATGCAGCCATTTTAGCAAAAGGGTCCACTTGAACCTTAAGTTTTCGTGGTCAAGTCCATATATCAGATACTATAAGCTATAGGTCTTCTTTATTTGGTGTATGGAATGATTGTAAGGTGTACATGTCTAACTGGCAGGTGTCATCTGACCTTGACCTCATTTTCATGGTTCAGTGGTTAAAGTTAAGTTTTTGTGTTTTGGTCTTTTTTCTAATACTATATGCAAAAGGTCAACTACATTTGGTGTATGGAAATATTTTACAATGTACATGTCAGTCTGGCAGGTTTTATTTTACCTTGACCCCATTTTCACGGTTCATTGCTCAGTGTTTAGTTTTTGTGTTTTGGTCTGTTTTTCTTAAACTATAAGCAATAGGTCAACTATATTTGTTGTATGGCATGATTGTAAGGTGTATATGTCTTTCTGGCAGGTATCATCTGACCTTGACCTCATTTTCATGGTTCATTGGTCAATGTTAAGTTTTCATGGTTAAGGTTGTTTCTTAGATACTGTAAGCAATAGGTCAACTATATTTAATGTATAGATTGATTGTAAGGTGTACATGTCTGTCTGTAGATAGATATAGGAAGATGTGGTGTGAGTGCCAATGAGACATCTCTCCATCCAAATAACAATTTATAAAAGTAAACCATTATAGGTCAATGTACGGCCTTCAACACGGAGCCTTGGCTCACACCGAACAACAAGCTATAAAGGGCCCCAAAAGTACTAGTGTAAAACCATTCAAACGGTAAAACCAACGGTCTAGTCTATATAAAAAACGAGAAACGAGAAACACGTATAAATTACATAAACAAACGACAACTACTGTACATCAGATTCCTTACTTAGGACAGGTGCAAACATTTGCAGCGGGATTAAACGTTTTAAACACACGATAAAACATCAATTGGAAGGCTTAACTCAATCAAAAACGTAAATTAACAAACTATGAACGAATAAATTCGATCTGTGATACCTGAAAGTAAATACATAGTTAATAAAATATTAGGGACAAACATTCAAGGCCAAAAAGCAAACAAACAAGTCCAAATAAAGCCATGGCAATACACCACCGCGAAATATTTAACCCTTAGAAAATAATCACTTTTGAAAAAACCGGTTTTCATAATATATACAGGTAAATGAAAAATAACTGGCATGGTTCATCTGACCTTGACCTCATTTTCATGGTTCATTGGTCAATGTTTAGTTTTCCTGTTTAAGTCTGTTTCTTAGAAAATATAAGCAATACGTCAACTATATTTGGTGTATTGAATGATTGTGAGGTGTACATGTATTTCCGGTTTTGTTTATCTGACCTTGACCTCATTTTCTTGGATCATGTTAAGGTTATGTGATACTTTTAGTAAAGCTTTATATTTAGGACTATCTAACATAAAATCAATGGTCAGTAAAGGCGAGACATTTCAGCGTGTGCAGTCTTGTGCGATTAGGTCTTGTTTATGGTGAACCATTAGTGGAAGGTTAATGATATTTGGTATGCAGTTGTATTAGCATTGGCACATCTCATTTTCATGGAGATTATTTTGCCCTGTCCCCTCAGTCATGGTCTATTGACTTTGAAACTTTTGCTTGGTTTACATGTATTAGTTTGTGATTAGGTCAGTTCATGGGAAACCACTAGAGGTAGGCTAATGATATTTGGTATGCAGTTGTCATATCTCATTTCCATGGAATTTATTTGGCTCCGCCCCCTCAGTCATGGTCTATTGACTTTGAAACTTTTGCTTAGTTTACATGTATTAGTTTGTGATTAGGTCAGTTCAAGGGGAACCATTAGTGGTAGGCCAATGTTTATTAATATGCTGTTGTATAAGCATTAGCACATCTCATTTCCATGGATAATATTTGGCCCTGCCCCCTCAGTCATGGTCTATTGAATTTGCAACTTTTGCTTAGTTTACATGTATTAAAGTTTGTGATTAGATCAGTTTCAGATGAACCGCTAATGTTAAGTCAATGATTTTTGATATGCTAATTTAGTGGAATTTGCAAGTCTCGTTTCCATGGAGATTACATACCCTCATCATGGTTCATTGACTTTGAAGAGTTTACATAGTTTACAAGTTAATGTTAATGTTTAGTGTTTAGGTTTGTTTAAAGGGAACGCCTTATCATAAGTCAATGGTATTTGGTATGCAGTTGTATTAGCATTGGCACATTTCATTTCCATGGAGATTGTTTAGCCATGTACCTTCAGTCATGGATCATTGACTTTGAATATTTTGCATAACTTACATGTTAAAGTATTGCTATTTCAATTTCAACATTTGCATTATCAAAATTACAAAAAGGCGAGTCATATCTCTGTGTTAACAGTTAATGTTAAGTATTTAAGCTAAATTATATGAATACCTCAGTTTTAGTGAAGAGGCAATAGTAATAACGTAAAAGTAAAGGCACTGGCTACGATTACCCGCAAAAAGTAACAATAAACAATAATTATTGTTACTTCCGAGGCTAATTGCCGAAATGTATTTCCGGACAGGGGCCCGATTTCATACGGAAATTGCAGGAAACAATAATATTGTTTTTTATTGTTACCATCAGTTATTGTTACCTGCAAAATTCAAATCATGTCTTTTTGTGTGTAGCATCGGGATATTGTGTACTGTCTTCGTGTCATTGCCTCGTAGTTTTACATATTTGAACAAATTCATATGAATAGAAAATTATTTATTGAACAAAGCAATGATAAATTGAAAGCACATTTATCCTTATTTAGAATTCTTTTAGCTACATTTCAGGTGATACCACTTCAGACACCTGTCGCAAACTATAGATCCATATATATGCACGTCTATAACGCACACTAAACAGGTCCATTCTGCCATATCCTTCCGTTCAGCTATATCTTGTTTTTTTACAAGAACTTCTTCTATATAGCTGCACAAAATTTGCATCTTGAAGCTGTTTAAGTTTAACATTATAATTTTGAAAGGATATAAACTTTTCACTCAATCACAAATTGAACATCTTGCTCATTCGTATCTTTACTAGTACTTAATAATCGTAAGTTGTTTTAATCGACCGTCTATGACAAAAGTGCACATTATATTGGTCAATAAATCTGTAATTGTTTCAATTTATTTCACAGATTGTTCGCAAATCAAACTTTTAGGTCATAGTCTGCCTGAATATATTTTGCGGGTAACAATAACTGCAGGTAACAATAAAATATTATATTGTTACCTGCAATTTTTGTACAAAATCGGGTCCCTGTCCGGAAATACTTTTCGGCAATTAGTCTCGGGAAGTAACAATAATTATTTCGTATTGTTACTTTTTGCGGGCAATCGTAGCCAGTGCCAAAAGTAAATATATAGAATAATTTTTGGTATCAAAAATAATAAGTTGTATGTTAAGGCATAATTTTGTATATACACAAATTATTAACAACAACAGTTATGAGAGACTACTATAAACACATTGTGTTATATATAATAGTAGTCTCAGGTTTTTATTACAGATATTGAACCATACTGTTCCAATATTTTACATGTAGTACCATATAGGTTCTGGACCTTTGTACCTCACACAAGGTAAGTTTTGTATTCTGTTTATATGTGTGTTTTTGTGCTTCACATGTGTCTTGAGCTTGGCTATAATATATTTTTAGCAAGCTTATTGTGTTATGGTGCTGTACGCTTTGCTTCATGAGTACTAATACATTGGTGTTGTAAATTTTGATAGATTGACCTGAAACTGACTCAGTAGAATATTTGTTAGAACTAATCTGTTAAATATTAGATGTTTAATTTATGATGAGTTCAAAATTTCTCAGTTTACATTCTTGACTTTATACATAATTGTATAAGTCCAAAACATGGAAACCCAGTTTTCCAGTAGGAAATATTTTAGTACAATTCTTATATGATTTGCATATTAGGGAATACGTTGATATGATTGGTCGAGAGGACTTCCGGTATTTGTTCTTGACGTTGTTTATTTTTCGATAGACGACGTTGACCGAACTTCTTTTTGTAACCAATGTAAACAAGATGGCGGCTATAATAACACAATCCGGCACGACGTTAAAAATATTTATTTTCACTTCGCGTTAATCGTTAAATTAAATAATTATAGAATAACTAATCGAAGAATTCAAATAGAGAAAAATATTCAACGAGTGACCGAACAACACATTAATTCACGAATGCGCGTAGCGCATGAGTTAATTATAAGTGTTGTTCGGTCACGAGTTGAATATTTTTCGATATTTGAATTCTTTGATTAGTTATTCTTTTTATTACATTGGCAAAGGGCTTTTTTAATGAAATTAATGTAGAAAATGTAAGGAACTATATCTTTTTTCTACGCATTCACAATTTGTTTTGATCCGACGTTATCGACGTCTTGACAACGCCTATTGGTGTATGACGTCAGAGAGTGAAATAACCACGTCTATTTCACATGTGAAATTATCGGTTTTTATTTGACTGGGAAACCAGTGTAATTCATTGCTACCAATGTAATAATAAACACAAAACATTCATTTGAATGATAATAAGTGTTTTTGTAGTTTTTTTAAAGGAATTTATTGGTGTATAAACTGGACCATATCACTCACAAACTTATCATAAAAGTCCTTCGTTTGTGAGTGAATTGGTCGAGTTTTTACACCAATAAATTCCTTTAAAAAGGCGTTTAATCCTATAATAAGACTGTGACGTCAGGCAAAATGTAAGGTTGGAAAAAAAATCGGCTTCACCTCAGTAGTAGTTTTTAGGCGAAAAAAGTGTCCAGACACAATATAAATCAGGGGAAAAGTTACAATAGGAAGGATGGTAAATTCGCTAATTTCTGGTAGGACATTTATTGCACTTGAACTGATTTTCATAAAAAAAATATGAATTGATCTCTCCAACGTTAAATTTGTATGGACTGCAGTATCTAGGCAACAGAACGTCACAATTTAACTTTTAATTGTTGCGCCGTTAGCAAACTATTGCAAAAGATTATTCATTAAATAAACAAAGATCTCTTAAGAAAAAACTTGATGCAACCCAAAATGAGCATTTTCGATACAATCTAAAAGGCGGTGGACTTATAATTTGGTTAAGGTGGTACCTAACACTACAGGGAGATAACTCTGTAAAAATCAGCTAAACGTTTTAATCACGTTGTATTGTTAAGGACATATTAAGCTTTTCAATGATCAAAATAAGTGTTTGTCAAACTGCTATATAACCAATGAAATTTTTTTGATAAAGCGGTTGGTTCAAATTTTTTGAAATTTTTATATTTTTGTCAAAGGGTCAAAGTAAACATTTTGTCAAAATTTTATGAAAATTAAACGAGCCAAATTAATATTAGTCAAGGTGTTGGGTACCACCTTAAGCGCTAACGTGACGGTACCCAAATTGCACCTATTTTCACAGTTTTTTCACCTAAGTTTTTTTATGATAAAGACAAAAATTTCCATTCTGTGTTTATTTTGTAGCCATATCCTTCTTTATTATATAGGTACACCAATTTGATTTTTAATCCCTATTGAGTCATAGAAAAATGGGTTTGAATCGACCTCCAAACTATCCATGATTCCGTAATGAGGAGTACCCAAATTGCATCCATGCTTAAATTTACATCATTAAAAATCAAATAACAGATGTTTTGTTTTATTTTTTCAAATATTTAGAACAATTTGACATTAGTACATGCTCACTATTCATTTCTTTTAAAATGGATGCTTGTAACATATTTTTTTTGTTCATTTTTAAAAGATGACTTTTTGTGGACGTCGCATGGCGGCGTTTTCGTACATTTTTCTTTTCCAGTGAAAGCTTCAGCTGTTGATATAAACTGTGAACGTTTAGTGTATATTTGAATATATTCACCTATTTTGTAAGACGTGTATAATGTCAAATAACTAAAATATGAATTGTATAGTCTGAAAGAAAACTTTTAAGAATTTCTCAGCTGTTTATGTTGAATAGGTGCAATTTGGGTACCGTGACGTTAGCTGCTACGAATCATTCAGATGGGCACTAAATACTTTTTATAACAAAAGGAAGGAAAATGAAGGAAACATCATATACAAAAAGGTATTTGACAAATCCGAAACAGTCAATGTTGAACATCAATATAAAATAAAATGTGAAGGATTTGATACGCGAGTCCGAAACGTAAAACTTAGTTGTTTTTCTATTAATATGTACCATACAACTTCGTCCTTACTAGTAAATGGAAAAAAGTTACTTATGTTCATCAAAGACCATCTTCCAGAAGTACTAAACTGTATGAAAAACTATCAAATTAATGGAAAACCAGTTGATCTGAATATGCTAAATAAATGCATTTATGACATGATTTCTGTAAACTTTCGGGAACAGAAAAATCATCCAAATTCAACCACGACAAATGAAAAGTCATGTGAAAACATTGAACTTTCGCAAGCTAAATCTATTACATGTCCAGAAATCAACGCCACTTTGCTTATTTGAATATTATACTAAAGAAATCGGATACGGGTCACGGAAATTATATTGAAATGATAGGGAATTTTGAAAAAAATGTCTGTTTTAACTTTAATTTAAGTGATAGACAGGTTGCGGGGACAGAAGATAAATATACACAACAATACACCATTTAAACGAAACATAATGACTGTCGTTGCAAAAATCAAGGTTCCTGAGCTATTTTAAAAATCGAAGCGAGAGGCTTTTAACATTGCAGTATAAAATACAGACTAAAATGGCTGAAACGTCAAATTTGCAAACTTCGTGTTGAAAATTGGCTAACAAGGTCATTACAAAACAGGTTGCGGGGATGAAACTTGAAACTTGAATGTCCAAAGAATAAGCAAGTCCAAACCTTGTATGTGTAGTCGTTGAACTCTAGGTTCCCACGTAAAGTAAAAATACCCCTATTTCAAGAAGATTAAACTAACAAAAACACGAAAAATTCACTAAATTCGCGTTCATTGTTTTGATTTTGACCGCCTGACAACTTTACGGAAATATCAGATTGATTATAAACAAGGACTCTGTGACGGGCAACTTATAATATCCGTGTTTTAAAGATTTTAATGATATCAAGCCAGTCCAGTTCAAACTATTATCACGTGGTACAATTCTCATTTATATATTATGAATTTTAATTAGCAAAAGTCATGACTACTAATTTCTGGCTATGATTTCTGTTACATCTAATACAAACACTGAAAATAAAAATATTCATGAAGATAATTCTGAGATTTCAACCGAAAATAACAGTAACATAAAAAACAAAGAAGATATAACAGAAATTCCATTCCGATACAGGTATCGTAAGCCATCCATTACAAATTCTAATGCAATTATTTTGTATCAGTGGTTCTTATAAGATGACAATAAGCGTAAAATTCTCTATCTCTTTGTCTGTAACTAAGGAAACCGACATTTTGAATTGCGGAATGTATTGACATGTAATTTTTACAATAATAGGCATAAAAACTGACATGTTGCACCTAGAAATCTTCTTTTTATCAAATTTTATTACATTCTGAAGCGGCCAAGAAGCCAGAAAATGCCCGGTGTTTACGTTTGACGCCGGAAGCATACTTATGACGCCACCTAGTTTAGGGGCCAAAAAAGATAACATCTTTTCGCGGAATTTTCTTTAATGAGAATTTTACACTGAAATAATGATTGAAATTGAATTATGTACTTATTTTGCATTAGAATAGAGATAACTGTATTGTATTTGAAGACAATCAGGATTTTCAAAATAAAATCAACCAAGTAAACGACAGGATAACTGCTTTTTCTAAACAAATGTGTACAAATGAAGAACACCAAGCAGAAAATTTGCGTGAAATTGAAACCAGTGTCAAGCTTGTAAAAATTGAGCAGGACAAAAATTTTAGTCAAGCTCACAATAAAATGCAAAGCCTCTCTGATAGAGTAAAAGATATACCAAGCCGTTGTCAGTGCAATGCTAAACACGTAACTCTTGAGATGGAAAAATCAAATGAAAAAAAGGAATATCGTAATGTTAATTTTGTTAAAAACAGCAACACAGCCAGTACATCAAAAGCATTAGATCAATCTCATACAGAAAGAAAAAACTTTCAAACATTCCCAGACGATCGGAAAGATAAAACTTTAATTATCGGAAGTTCAATTATCAAAGGAATTAATGCAAGAAAAATTGGAAAAGATGTTGACATACGAACATACAGAGGAGCAACAGTTCCAATTTTAACCGAAAAAATTATAAAGTCTAATTTACAACATTATACAAATATAGTTTTAGTTGTTGGTGGAAATGATGCCTCGTCCAGAATACAACCAGAAGCCTTCAGAGAGAACTATGATTTTATGATAAAAACTGTCAGATCTATAAACCCAAGCATAGACATTGCCGTATCAGAAATTTGTCCTAGACGAAATGTTAATACAGATGTATATAATACTATTTTACAAAGGATTTCTACAGAACATAACTTTAAATTCATCAAACAAACGGATGCATTTGTTTCCAGAGGCGGCGATCTTGTTTCTACTTACTACCACTGTGATGGCATACACCTTACTAATCAGGGTACACTTCAGTTATTTAGAAACATTAACAGAGTTGTAAACATCTTCATCCGCACAAATAGTTCTCAGTCCAATAATGAAATTAATTAACAGCATGGTAAAAGACAAAGGATTGTAAATACATTCAATGGTATCTGCTTTAATTGTGGCTTTTATGGTCATCATTATAAAGACTGTTACACATTTTAGGATAAAACTGATGTATTTCAATTTGTAGACAAATTCTCAAATCATAGTAAATCATTACTTCTTCATAACACTTTCGATATACTTCTCGATTTATGTCCAAATTGTAATACATCAAAATGTATATGAACTCCAAAATCTATGTCTGAAGCTGAAATTTTTAAAAACAAAAATTCTAGAAAAAATTGTCTTAAAACAGAAAATAGTATTTGCACTAATAACTATAGTTCAAAACCTGAAAGTGATAAAAACAAACATTCTGGAAAAAAACTGTTTATGACGTCGTAGTTTCCGCGAACTGAAAACGTTTATGAGAGTTATTCCTCTTTGAGCCTAAGGAGAGAGTGACAATCGTTTTGATATGTTGATTTGCCGAGAAGAAAATGAAATTTTCTCCAGATTATAGACGTGTTCCTGAATTGGATATATGAATAAATTATGTGTAAATAAATGTGAATTAAGTATAGCAAAAGCAAGCAACAAAACGGCAAAATAAATTATATACATAAAAAGAGAGTCAACTTAACATCAATCTAACGAAAACACACACTAAAACGACTGTCAAGAAACAAAACCGAAACTGGATATTCGACAATTAGCAATATTTTCAGGATAAGTAGTGTAAATATGATCAATAAGAGTTTCTGATTTGTCACAAATACGTGTTGCAGTGCAAATTTGTTGTTGAAGATTAAAATGGTTTATAATATTCATCCATAATTGTATGCTTAAATAGAAAAATCAATATAAAGGTAAAGAAAGAAAATCATATAGAAATAAAGTACAGGTATTTCAAAAAATTTAATGAAGATGCCTTTTGTGCAGACTTACTTCAAACCCCATTTCATATTGTTGAAATGGAAGATGATATTGATCTTTCTGTAGACAAATGGTATGAACTTTTTGAACAAGTTATTAACAAGCATGCACCAATGAAAACTAAAAGAGTAAAAACATTTAAACAATCAGAATGGTTCAACGAAGAAATTAAAAATTCCATTCAATACAGAAATATGTATCATTCAAAAAAAGATTGGGTAAACTTTAAAAAGTGGCGAAATAAAACAACGTCGTCAATGTAATATAATGCAAAAAAGGAATATTATCAAAACGCTATATCTAGTTCAAAAAATAGTAAAGAACTTTGGAATCACATTAAAGAGTTAAATCCAAAAATGGATAATATTTTCCCATCTAAAATGCAGTATGAAAATCAAACTGTTTTAACCCCCAAGATATTGTTAATACACTAAATGTTCATTTTTCTTCCGTAGCTGAAAAACTTATTGGAAATAATACTTTAAATATGGATTTTTCTATGCTGCAAAATTTTACTAGTAAAAGATTAAGGAAACTGAAAATTTGAAATTAAACCTCATTTCTGTTGGAGAGGTGTGTTCACAACTTAAACACCTTAATATTAATAAATCCGCAGGATTAGATGGAACTGGTCCCAAATTTTTAAAACTAAGTGCAGAGATAATATCGCCATCACTAAATTTTCTAATAAACAAAAGAATTGCATCGAATCGTTTTCCGCAAAAATTAAAACATGCAAGAGTAACTGCTATACATAAAGGAGGACCAACAGATGTTCCCTCCAATTATCGTCCGATTTCTATTTCAAATACCATATCTAAAATTTTTGAGAGACATGTATGTACACAGTTATATGAATTCTTAAATAATATTAAATTGTTACATATCGCTCAGTCAGGTTTCAGGCAAGGTCATTCATGTCAAACAGCGCTGACTTAACTAATTGATGAATGGTTAAAATATTTAGATAATGGAGAAATAGTTGGTACTGTGATTTTAGATTTCAGTAAGGCTTTTGACCTTATTAACCATGCCATACTTTTAGAAAAGTTAAAATTTTATCATATCGGAGAACATAAGATAGATTGGATAAAATCACATTTGTCTGAAAGACAACAAGAAGTTCAATACGCTAACATTAAATCTGATAAATCGTTTGTAAAATATGGAGTGCCTCAAGGTCCTATTTTAGGTCCTCTGTTATTTTTAATTTATATAAATGATTTACCACTTCATGTTAAACAATCTGACATGGATTTATATGCTGATGATTCAACATTGCATTTTCATAATAAGAACATTGAAAAAATAAACAGCATATTGCAAAAATATTTAAATGCTATACAATCTTGGTGTAACAATAACAGTATGAAAATTAATGCACAAAAAACAAAGTGTATGAAACTGGGTTCAAAACAAAAACTTACGCAACTATCAGAATTATGTATTACTGTCAACGAAACATGTATTTAAAATGTCCATTCTTTCAAATATATGGAATTGACATTGATGAAAATTTAAGCTGAGAAGATCATGTTGATCGTATATGTAAGATTATCTCATCTAAAATATCACTTTTGTATAAAATTAAAGTATATTTGCCTATACACACAAGACAACTATTTTATAATGCATATATTCTACCATATATAGACTATTGTAGTTCAGTTTGGGGAAATTTATTACAAAAAGATTCAGATAGAATCATAAAACTTCAAAAAAAGAGTTGCAAGAATTATACTTGAATGCGATATTTCTGTTCCATCTAATTTTTGTCGAGCCTGCGACTTTTGTCGCAGAAAGCTCGACATAGGGATAGTGATCCGGCGGCGGCGGCGTTAGCTTACTTCTTAAAAGCTTTATATTTTAGAAGGTGGAAGACCTGGATGCTTCATACTTTGTATATGGATGCCTCATGTTACGAAGTTTCTGTCAGTCACATGTCCAATGTCCTTGACCTCATTTTCATGGTTCAGTGACTACTTGAAAAAAAAGTTAACATTTTTTGTAATGTTAAATTCTCTCTTATTATAAGTAGTAGGATAACTATATTTGGTATGTGCGTACCTTGCAAGGTCCTCATGCCCGTCAGACAGTTTTCACTTGACCTCGACCTCATTTCATGGATCAGTGAACAAGGATAAGTTTTGGTGGTCAAGTCCATATCTCATACTATAAGCAATAGGTCAAGTATATTCGGTGTATGGAAGGACTGTAAGGTGTACATGTCCAACTGGCAGGTATCATCTGACCTTGACCTCATTTTCATGGTTCAGTGGTTATAGTAAGTTTTTGTGTTTTGGTCTGTTGTTCTTATACTATATGCAATAGGTCTACTATATTTGGTGTATGGAATGATTGTAAGGTGTACATGTCTAGCTGGCAGGTGTCATTTGACCTTGAACTCATTTTCATGGTTCAGTGGTCAAAGTTAAGATTTTGAGTTTTTGGTCTTTTTTTTCTAATACTATATGCAATTGGTCAACTATATTTGGTGTATGGAAATATTTTATGATCTATATGTCAGTCGCGCAGGTTTTATTTGACCTTGACCTCATTTTCACAGTTCATTGCTCAGTGTTAAGTTTTTGTATTTTGGTCTGTTTTTCTTAAACTATAAGCAATAGGTCAACTATATTTGTTGTATGGAAGAATTGTTAGATGTACATGCCTGCCTGGCATGGTTCATCTGACCTTGACCTCGTTTTCATGGATCATTGGTCAATGTTTAGTTTTCTTGGTTAATGTTAAGCTTATGTGACAGTTGTAATAAAGCTTTATATTTAGGACTATCAACATAATATCAATGATTAGTAAAGAAGGCGAGACATTTCAGCGTGTGCACTCTTGTCTGTTCTCTTCTTTAAAATGGCTATCTTTTACAAAAAGAATAAAATACCAACAATCAATTCTAATGTATAAAATTGTAAATGGACTAACTGATTACTTAGATATTCTAAATATTAATGATGTTCAACACCACAACTTACGATCTGTCTCTAATAATGATCTTTTTGTTCCAAGACCAAATACAAATTTTTATAAAAAATCTTTTCATTATTCTGCAATAAAAGTATGGAATAATTTACCTCTCACAATAAAAAATTGTCGTAATGTGGAATTATTCAAGAAACATTGTTTTAATCATTTTCTTGAAAATTCTATGCAAGTCGAATAATTTGTTTTCTTACTTTTATTGTTAGAATATGAAAACTTAATCAAAACTTTATCAATTATCGCCATTTGTATGTTTGAATGATTGAATTGTGTAGTGTATTTTAATGTATGAATGTTAACTGTATAGATGTATTTATTTTGTTTGAGGGCCTCAATGAAAATTAGACTAGTTCTAATTGAGTTACCCTCTTTAAATAAAGAATTTATTATTATTATTATTATTATTATTATTATTATTATTATTATTATTATTATAGTACTATTTTTGATAGTGTCATCTAAAATTAACAGAGTTATCTTCCTTTGTACTGATTATTTGTATCTGTAAAAACGAAGAATATATTTTTTTTTCTTTTAAATATTTTTTGTAAATGCCACATATTTGTATTGTTTATTGTTTAATTGTGTTATCTCATGTATTATTATTATGTAGTAGCAATCCGATTGTTTGGATTTTATACTAAATTAGTATATCTTATCTGATAAAAATTATTGACCTGAGGTGTTTATTTTATTTATACTGCCAAAACTACCTAGTTTTATATAAATATTTTCAAAATGATGCCTGTTTGTTAATCCTTATTCATGTTTTTATGTTTTGCATCAAATGATTGATACTGACTGAATCAAATGAAGAATCTTCACAGTTAAATGCATAGAAAGAAAATATGAAGATTTATTAATATATAACCAAAGTATGACATAAGGAGAAGCAGTTATGAAATTTGAAATTGGTATAAAGGAGAGGTTAATATCAGAGAAGACTTAAAGCAAAGTTTACAGGTAGGAGACTTGATTGGTTGATTTTTCATCAATTGTCTTAAATTAGAAGAGATGTGGTATGATTGAAAATGAGACAATTATCCACCAGAGTCCAAAGAATGCAGATTTTAAGAAACTATAGGTAACACAATATACGGCTTTCAACATTGAGCCCAACCCATACCATATAGTCAACTATACAGCTGCCCTGACATTGCTTGTTTACCGTACTGTGGCAAATGTTTCATTTGACCCAGGCCTGCGTCTTATTCAAGATGATATAATAAAATAATAGATCACTTTAGGAGCTTCTGCAAATTTTGTAAAAATTGTTGGAGAGGGGAGGAAGTATCACTGAAAAATAGGATTTGTTGGTGATGGCAATGAAATAATTTGCTTTGCAACAAACCATATGCAGTTTCTTCAAATAAAGAGTTGTTACAAAGGAGACTATTAAATAACATTAAAACATTTTTCATTAGTTATTTCCCTCAAAATCTTTTATCAGATTAGACTTTTTCTGTTAAAACACATTGGTATGCAATCTAATTAGCATTTACTCATCTCATTTCCATGGTCCTCTTCACTCATAATGGTTCATTAAAAAAATCATTGGCTTTGAAACGTTTGTGTTTTGTCCAGTTTAAAGGGAACCACTTATAATAAGTCAATGGTATTAGGTATTAAGTTGTAATAGCATTGACATTTCTTGTCTCCACAGAAATCATTTGACCCAGGCCTGCGTCTTAGTCTTGGTTCATTATCTTTGGATTGTTTGCATTGTCAGAGACATATATATACAATGGTTTTATACCTCTTTGACATAGTTTACATGTTAAAGAATCACCGTTTTAATTTCAGGAGTAATTGTTTTTGCTTATTTTCCATATTTTACCTTGGAGTAATATCTATTGATTCCATGTTTTACCTGGTACTATTATACCTATTAGTATCTAGGGTCAATATTTTGACCCCACTCCATTTAGTTTGTATTTTACTAATGAATATTGGCATAGCTTAATTGCAGTCAATATTTTGGTACAGTCCGTGATTATAAAGATTTCAAAACTTGAATATCTTTGTCAAAATCATCAAAGGATTTTTTTCTAGCCTGCAACATTTACGTCGCGAAATTGAGACATAGCTTAGATTCCGTTGGTGGCTTCGACATTTAGGTTCAGTCTGTGGTAAAAGTTTATTGAGGCATCAATAACTATGTCAAACCTTCATGGAATTTTAGGAAATTTGGACAGAAGCTTGTTTTTGACCAAAATACAGTATCCAGTGCAAAATTTAGAAAAAAAATTAATTTCATTTTTCTATATTTTACTGATAAATGGACTTAGTTTTTTTAACAGTTAGCATTCAGATTTAATCTGAGGTTAAAGTTTTTCAGTCATCAATAACTTTGTCAAGCTTTCATGGAATTTTAGGAAATTCGGACAGAAGCTTAGTTGTGACCAAAATACAGTATTCAGAGCAAAATTTTGATAATTAATATTTATTTTCATTTTTCAATATTCAACTGATAAATGGACTCAGTTTTTTTTTTTAGTTTTAACAAATAAGTACAGTCTGGGGTTAAAGTTTGTTACACATCAATTACTTTATCAAACCTTCATAGAATTTTATGAAACTTTGGCAGAAGCTTTTTTATGATTAAGAGATAATGTCTGAAACAAACTTTTGAAAATATATTTTTTTCATTTTCAGTATTTTTCTGATAGATTGGACTTCGTTTTTTACAGTCAACATTTACAGACCGTCTGGGTTTAAACTTTTTGACATGATAAATTTGTAAACCTTCATAGATTGTTATGAATCTTGGACAGAAGCTAATCTTCAAGACCATGAATCGCTTCTTTAGAAAAAGTTTGATTTTTTTTAAAATTCTGTATTTACCTGATAACTAGACTCGCTTTTTAAGTCAATGTTACACTTTAACAATGACAGCAGCAATCGCAGGCAAGACACAGGGTTCTGCAGAACCCCTTACGAATTCTTTTTTTTTTAAATTAGTACAGAAGCTTCTCCATAATCAAGAGAGAATACCCTGAGCAAAATTTAGACTTTTTTTACTTAATTACTATATTTTACTGATAAATGGACTCAGGTTTGTGTTTATCAATATCAAACTTTTGCACTGACAGCAGTAGTTGTTAGGGGACACTGCTTCTACTGAACCCTTTACAATCTGTTTTCAATCTGTACTAAAATTTATAAAATGATAGTATCATAAGAATAGTTTTAAGTTCTAACAATAGTTTGGTTTATTTGTATACACATTATTTAAGTAATTATTCTTTCATTCCATGCTCTCTGCTCATTTTAACATGGGCAGGTATTTTATTTGTCAATATCTTTATACCGAGCTTTAGCGAGGTGTAAAATGTTGACAAATATAATGCCTACCCATGTTAAAATGAGCATAGAGCATGGGGTATAAAGATATTGACAAATATAATACCTACCCATGTTAAAATGAGCATAGAGCATGGCATGATAGAATTATTTTGATTCTAATAGGAAAATTTAGAACTTTTTTTACTTTGAAGCGGACCTATAATAGGCGTTCGAAAGGCATCCATTTTGATTTGATGAAGCCAAAACGTTATAGAAAATCAACCATTTCACGATTAAAAAATGGACAGATACATGTAAACTTACTTTTAGAATGATTTTATTTAATTTCCTAGCGAACAACACGAACACAAATGTCCATTTTGATTTCCGGCGTTGTTCAAAACACAACTGACGTTGCAATTTCAATTGTGACATCAATCACGTGCAGCCCATGTTTTATTGGAATTAGAACATGGCTTTGTTTCCGAAGCCAAAGAAGAACGTCATATTAGAATAAATTATAAATGCTTATAGATCATATACTGTAAATTCAGAAATTATTGCGTGCATTTATTATTGTGAATTTTGAAGAATGGACTAGATGCAAGATTAACTATTGCGATTTTGTTTAATATATAAAATCATTAAAAGTGGTATTACTATATATTGCATATTTGGAACCAATATAAAATTATATACTACTCCAATTCTTTCAGATTTTGATCCTGTAAGTGGCTAAGGTATGGCAAGCCAATTTCAAGATATCTTATAATAAAATTTAAAAATATCTTATAAACTAGATAATATGTCGTATAAACTATTTCAGATATCTTATAAGTCAAATAGGATATCTTATATATTAAATAAGATATCTTATTTAGTTTATTAAATATCTATTTTAGGTCTTAAGATATCTTATTGAGTAAAAGGATATCTTGTTTACCTTAACTGGTATTTTATATATTCTTTTGTTTTAAAGATATTTTATAAACTAAATAAAATACATCTTATAAACTAAATAAGATATCTTGTAAATTCTAAACTATATCTTATAAATTGAATAATATATCTTGCAAAGTAAATAAGATATGTGGTGTTCTTTATGTGATATCTTATTGTCCACCGCGGACATAGAAATACCTGGTGTCCGTCCGTCTGGTCTTGTTAGCGCTCTCATGAGTACAATTCTTGCCAGAATTTTATGAAACTTAAATCATAGGTTTATATCAGCAATGTTTATGAAAAGTTCGAAAATCAGTGCCGATCAATAATTTTTAAAAGAGTTATGCCCCTTGGAAATATTAATTATAAGGAATATTGACTTATGAGCACTCTAATGTGTACAATTCTTGCCAGATATTTATGAAATTTATATCATAGGTTTATATCATCAATGTCTTTGACGAGTTCAAAAATCAGTGCTGATCAATTAATTTTAAAAGAGTTATGTCCCTTGGAAATATTGATTATATGGAAAATTGCATTGTTAGCGCTCTCATATCCCAATTCTTGCCAGAATTTTATGAAACTTATATCATAGGTTTATATCAGCAATGATCAAATATTTTTAACGAGCTATGCCCCTTGATTAATTATAATGGAAATCACATTGCATTTGCTCTGAAGCCTTCATTTCTCTAAGATATTAATAAAAAGTTTTAAAGAACAATAAAAATTGCTTTTTTTAGTAATTGCCCTTGTACCTTGGATAGATAAAATATGTGCAACGCAGGGGACATTGGAACTCTGTTCTTTTATTTAATTTGAAGTTAAAAAGATATCCTAACTTGATGAAATATTTGTATGTATTTAAGATATCTTATAAACTAAAAAGATATTTTGTACATTAAATAAGATATATTATAAAGTAAATAATATATCTTATATACTTTTAAAGATATCTTCTGAACTATACAAGATATCTCATAAAGTAGACAAAATATCTCATAAAATATATAAGATATTATACAATTACTGTCTTTTGATGAGGTAAATATGTGGTTTTATTGACTTTTGAAAAACTGATATTCACTGAGGCCAGCGGCCGAAGTGAATATCAGTTTTTCAAATGTCAATTAAACCACATATTTACCGAAACAAAAGACAGTAATTGTTTTATTCCATATTCCGAGAGAGTACCAAGAGAAATGTATATAATGACAATTATTTACCAAAACCAATTGTACATCAAACGATTTTAACATAACGTAATTTTAAGCACGCGACGTTTTACGCGTTGAATATACTTTATCCGCAGGTGAATATGCTTATTTATTCAAAATCCAATTCATATAGAAAAACCTACTAAGGTTCTATCAATGTAGAATAACTCAAACTATTTGTTTAAAGTTAACAAGATATCTTACTAAGTGAATAAGTAATTTATAAACTTCAAATTAAATAAGATACCTCATTAAGAATACAAGATATATATTTAACTTTATAAGATATCTTGAAATTGAATAATACAAAAACAGCTTGCCATACACAGGTACAGCGAAATCAACCTTTCCTCTTTCTCATTTCAATTTAAAGCATCAGATACTTATTGCATTTTGTAATTTGTTTACGAAATATTTTTCATTTTGTCTTAAGTTCCTATGTACATACATGTTTACCCTATGACTTCCCCCCTTTTCCTCTTTTGCATTTATCTGACATTAAAGTTTGTATTTTGAAATTATTTAACAATCAATTGGCATTTAATAAAGTTCCATGTTCATTTACCAATACAAAATTTTTCAAACTGAACTTCATGTGAATGTTTGATTTAAGGCCAATTAAACTCAGTCCAACAAGCAGCATACTTTAGGATTATAAATGTTGTTTTTACTTTTCAGTATGTTGAGAAAAGTTCAGAACAAGCTTTCAGTATGTTGAGAAAAGTTCAGAACAAGCTATTTTGTTTGAAGAGTGATCAAGACTTATCTTTGAATAAAGTGAATTAAAAGTATTAGAAGTGAAGCACTGAACATAGTCATGAGACAATAACTAATATTCAATTGGTATTTCAAAGACTATGTGGATGTAATCTGACTAGCATTTGTATGACTTTTAAAATGTGTATAAAATGAAGAATGTTCTCAAATTTTTTTTATTATAATGTGATTTCAACCTTTGATTTATGAAAGCAAAAACATAAATTTTAGACAAAATTGATTTTTTCATGCCACTTATTACAGAATTATTTCTTATCAACTATTTCTTGATAGATGTGCTTAGAGAAATTCCACACAAATGGCCTTTTGGAAGTCTTTTGTTAGCCTGAAATTTCCTATGTTTATTATTCTGCTATTTAGGCAAATACAATTTTATGGTTATTTAGTAAATAGTGATGGGGAAACATTTAATGCATCCACATGATATGTAGACAGGAAATTACTCGACCTCTTTGTATATACCTTACTTTAAAAATCTAATATGAGCATTTTTGAGAATATCACAAATCAAAATTTGAGTTTTGTTTGATTAACAGTCTATTGCTGTTGGAATCTTTCAAATGTATTACTCAGATACAGTACTCAATATACCAATTTGTTTGTGTCACATCTATTATCAAGATGTGCAAGGCACAATTATGACTATTTTTTTTGTATAATTTCATCTTCATGAATGTGAAATTGTGTTATAAAATTATAGTTTTGATTTTTTTTTTTAATGTCTTGGTGTCTATCAAAAGCTTATGTATCAAAAGTTTAATTGGAACAATAAATATATGTATCCTTTCAATTGCTTTATCTTTATTTCATAGATTCTTTGAGATTGTTTTTATGACACATTTTATATGTTTACTTGAGTTAATGCCACACTTATTTCATTTGTATAATTTTAAGGAAATCACAAATACTGATTTAATTATAATTGTTTATTAATTCAGCATTCAGTACAATTTATCAATCACAAATATATCACATAAGTTCATGAGACATAATAAAACAGCATGTCTTATATCAATCCATTAACTACTGTATAACTGTCTTAAACAACTATCTAAATCCAAGTCTAAAACACAACTGTCCCAAACTACATGGTCAACTAATATATATTGTTTTCATTATTCAATATACATAATATTAATACTCAATATATTTACTTTACCTAATAATGCTAGTTTATCTATTTTCCCAAATATCAAGTCTTTGTGACATAACCTAAATTATCTTAAAAGTAAGAAATCCTTTTGTATATATAACACTTCTCTAATCCTTAATTCTCTATTGTCATTCAACCCTCAGAGGATTACATAATAATTTGCTTTACACTTATCTAAAATTGTGAAGATTTATATTAATTTTCTATCAAGTAAATTATTTCTTAAGCTAGTGCTAAATATCTTTAACTAATACTGAATTATAAGAATTATTTTAATTCCACATTTTAACATTCTAGCATCTAAAATATACTGGTTATACCCTTCCCCTCGTCGCCAAGATTGCTCCTGCAATCTTCAGTTAAACCACAAAGTATATCAGTAAAAAAAAAATATTATACACATACCATGAGTCAACATTTCAATTACTGATTCCTGTGGACTATAATATTACAATATATAAAAAAAAAATATTGTGAAAACAATTAAATCACTGATTCCTTTAAATAAAACATTATTATATATACATATGGAACGCGGGAAGCACATTAATAGATAATCACAATTTATCGGGGATAATGATAGTTTATCGGCCGACCATTATAGATGTACGGCGTAAAGTATACTTTACGGTCGATCATCATAGATGATCTAATTAATGTGACTCGCGCGCAGACAATGATAGTTACTTCTTTGATAATGCATTAACAGTCGATAAGGTGAATTGTTTCGACAATGATAGTTAACCTCGACCAAGTGAAATAAAACACGAGTCGTAAATTCGATAATTTTAAATAAAACCGGAAATGCTTGTCAGTTGTAAAATCGATTTTGATTGGCGGTCAACTTTTTTCTACTGTTGCTTTGCGAATTGACGAAAACGACACTTCAAGAGAGTGGATGGAAGTTAATTCCTTAAAACAATAGTTACTCTTTCTAAAACATGTTGTGTGGATGGAAGTTAATTCCTTAAAACAAGGAATTGTATATTTAAAAGGAATGGAAACGCAGCTCGAGATCAATCGGGATACCCGCAGAGCACCCGCAGAGCTATAATCCATGTCTGACTCGGTCGGAAGTATGATGAATAATATAAAGAATCATGACGGTGGTCCATTTCCTGTCATATAGATCGGTCTTTTAAATTCACGGGGTCATCTTGCTTGAGAAGATATAAAGGAGAGAGAAACCTAAAATCAAGAATAAACTTCCATTCCGTGAATAGTTAAGGCCTGTATCATTTTAATGCCTCATCGAACATACGTTTGTGATATTTTATTATGAAAATTCTTATTAAAATAGACCTCGGTCTTGAAACTTGACTGAGTTTCATCCGGATTACAAAACAAAAAATACAGTGTTTTGATTTTTTTCTAAAAGCTCGCCAACTACGAAGCGCAGAACAAAAAAGTTAATATCATTATGAAGCTGAAACCTTATTCTAGCATTTTGTCATTTTTTTAAGTTTCAGGTAACATTTCTAAATTTTCTACGATTTTTCGAAATTTCAGTTTTGAATTTCATTATTCTGTCAAAACACGTCTTTCAATCTGGGAGTGTAATACGATTTCTTCTAAATATTGGAAAGTAGAAAGAATAAAGTGAGAAAATGAGATATCATTTTAAAGAAGGAATATTTTTCTACAGTTTGGTATAAATTACGAATGCTAAATGATATTGGTACAATGTAAATGATTTTATTTCGAAACATGTTGAAAATTTTAAGTAGTGCGTCAATAAATACACCAACACGCCGTATTCTGGTAAGGGTTAAATAACTATTTGCAATAGATGTGACATTGACATACAATTTAAAAGCTTAGTCTTTTTTCTATCACATAGCGTTGGTTTTATGAAAATGGTGTTAAAAACGAATTTGCTATGATTTTTTAAAATCCCATGTTTATAGTTCACATTGACGCCATTTTGTTCAGTCAAGTTCCACACCGACGAAGTCAGAAATTACAGGCAAGAAATGTATATAAGACTTCCAATTGGGATTGATTGTGCCGTTTTATACACGATTTTAATCATTTATTTTTTTGTTAAATACTATTTTTATACTTAATCGTTGTTTGGTATTGCAGTTTGCCATTATTAAGCTTTGCAGCAAATTACCACAAGCTTAAAAACAAAACAGTTCATTCCTTTTTTCTAGAAGAGCTGTAGTCTAGAGGTCGCAAAATATTCCTTCGGTGATAAAATAAATAATATGCGAATGTCGGAAAGTTTTAACTGTTTCTAATTAAAAAATGTATTGCACCACGGCATAATTTAGCATTTATTAACAGGTGAGCTCGGCGTGATTTCTTTTTGACACCTTAAATCAGGGACAGCCTATAGTTAGTATACACTGTTCCTGCTTAAATATATATACGACAAAAATTAGCTTATCAATGATACATGATAGATTATACCTGCAAATTGGATATCCCATACCGGTGTTTATTATAACACCTATTATCTAAGTTCTTTTATCTAGACAAAATACTACATCTGTTCACGTTGTTCTTCCTTTATACTTTTATACTTTTTATACCAGTCATATTCCAAAATTGAAAAGTTATTTTTTAACTTTTTGCATTACCTTAAATCTTTTTAAAAACTCGTATTATGTCAGATTTCATCTATTAATTGATCTTAATTGTTGCATACCTTTGTGAAATATCAAGAAGAGGTACAAGAAAAAAAAAATGTTTTTCAGAAGTAACTTTGTTTAAGGTTGTATTTTTTGTTTATTTCATTTAAGGAATTGTATATCTAAATAGACAATTCCTTGTTTCATTTCATGATTAAATGACCAAGTTCGATAACTACTGCCAGATAAGTAATGAGCCAGTTAGAGCGACGGAATGTAATTAACACACCACCCAAGTCAGAGATGCATCATACAATTTTCTTTGAAGTCGGCCGCGTTTCCATTCCTTTTAAATATACAATTCCTTGCTTAAAACAAAAGTTACTCCAAGGAGGTTATATGAGAAGGAGAGTGAACACTCTGCTTGATGTAAAATTAGCATCCCCAGGATAGCAATTCGATCAGAGGAAACTGATGAAAATATAAAGAAACCGACCTGCTTATCACCCACTTGATATGGCCCTCTGATGTACCAGGCTGTTACCGCTAACAGTCCGTGTGATTAGGAGAATCGCTAATGTCACGTGATTGTTATCGGTGAGTGGGTCATCAAAATAAAGGCGCACTTATCGTTACTAATCAGTTTAAATGTGTTTTTAATGTGCAATATCACTTGACGCGAAATTCGAAAGTATATCGTCTAACTACGGTGAAAATCGACTAAGAAATGACAAAGTTATGAGGGTGTAAAGCAATTTAAGAATGCAATTTCTATTGCACCCCGCCTTGCTTCAAACACAGATTTTCGCTTCACCTGTATGGCTCTGCCCATGATAATTGGTAGGTAATATCATAGAAAATAGAGGAATATGTGAGGTACTTTCGTTACGGTGACCGGTTACGACCGGAGCGAATATTTGTAATTGAAACGTAGAGAAATTTATCGAGAGCCAGCGAAAATTTTGTTTCTCATTGCGTTAGGCTGTATTTAAATAGGCGCTTAGATTTTCATTTCCCATGTTGACTCCTGGAAATGGAAAATGGTAGGTTATATCCTCGAAAGGAATATGTGAGGTACCTTTGTTAAGGTGACCGGTTGCGACCGGAGCGATTTAATTTTATTGAAACAGAGGAATTTATCCGAGAACCATCAAAAAGTTTCAGTCTTTCTCCGGGTGTAATGCTGTAGACATCAGGACATGGCAATTTTTGTTCTATCATTAAAATCGTTTCTGTGGAAAATTCATTGTTTTTGTATCGGCTTATCTTATTTTCCAATATTTAAATTGGGTTCCCTTTAAATTGATGGGCTCTCACTGAAAGCAAAGGAACAAAAAAATATAAGAAAAATAAAGTTATATGATATCAATTTTTATTTTTGAAAATCCTCAATGTGACCACGCCAATCATTACCTTGTTATACACTGAATTTAATTAAGATTTTGTTAAAACCAGTACTTCATTGGCTTAATAAGACGGTAAAATGTCAGAAAATTAACACATGCATTTTGTACAATAATACTAAGATTGCAAGGCATGTAGATTGGTACTTCTCTCTGTGTTTTTTTCCCGACAATACACATGGTATGTGTAGATTTCTTCTTAATCTCATGCACGGTTGTAATATTTATAAAAAAATGGAAAATGCGTCCATTTGTTAATAAAGTTACCGCGACAGGGAAACGTGTGTATTCTTTAATTAACGGACATTTTCCTGCACATTTTTATGAATATTTTATGTTTTAAATTTAAAATTTTAATTCCATATATATACATCATTTACGAAGCAATTCAGGTCGGTTGAGTCGTTCGTCTTGCAGATGCAGAATATATTTTAGATCAAATTCTTTTCGAGCTCCAACACTTAGGCATTGACTATGATCAAATGATGACTGAAATACGTCAACAGAAAACATTCGGTGTGTATTTTTAAATAGCCTGGGATCCTGGCCAAACCTTCACTTCTCGTAAGTAAGGCTATATATATACTGTCGAGAACTGAGCCATGATCTCAGGCTTACTTTGTAAAATCTCAGTTGGTTTATAAAACTTCGGGTGTCTCCGTTCTTAATCGGGTGCATAATTAGGACAAAGTCTCCCTCTGCGATCGAATCGATCTCAAAAAATTAACACCCACTTACAAAAAAGGCGGTAACATTTTATGTGTAATTCGCGTCTTTCGTCCTCTCTCCTTCTCATATAACCTCCTTGGTTACTCTTTCTAAAACATGTTCAACAGGTGGTTTGAAAAATTAAATTTCGGACTTCACAAATTGAGACATCCTTGTATTAACTATGATGGTAAAGTGCATCGGACTATTCGTGCAACAGAATGGACACAAGAGGAACATAGTTTCCAATTTTCAATCCACGAATATTGAAGCTACTTGAAGAATAAATTGCAAAATTTAAAAGTTCCACACATAAACAAGTTTTGTTTTCTCTATCGTTTACACAGTAAAATACCTTTTTTTTATCATATACATGTATATTTGTATTTTTTCTCTAAAAGGTTTGATTTTTACAGGTAAATGTATTTACAGGTGCATAGATTATCACAGATTTACCTGTTATATTGCTAAAAGGTGTCAGAAGTTAAATTTATATAACAACTGGCCCCAATAAATGTTGACATAACAGGGAAAAAGTAATACAAGTTTTTTTGAAGAATGTTAAAATCAATAAATTAATTCGTGACTGTTCAACAGTAAGATACAAATTTTCAACATTCATGAACAAGAAATCTTTAAAGATTTATGCTCCATGGTTCTTTTTTTTTTTTGTAATTATTTGGGTTTTTATTTATACTGAAATCTATATATATATTATTTTATATAATATTTTATGAAATTAGTGTTAAAATGGGTGCGTCTTAACACTGCTTAGGACTCTTAAGTGCACTAAAGACTTATAATATGCCACTCTTGACAAGAAGGAGTACTATTACATGTAAAAAAATCATACTATGTCAGAGATTGATAATTAATGCATAAATTCCATTTTTTTTTTTCGAAAAAGAATAAAAAAACAAATGAATAATTCAACAATGTTAAACCTTCCGGTTTTTGTCGAGCCTGCGACTTTTGTCGCAGAAAGCTCGACATAGGGATAGTGATCCAGAAGCGGCGGCGTTAGCTAACTTTTTAAAAGCTTTATATTTTAGAAGGTGGATGACCTGGATGCTTCATACTTTGTATATAGATGCCTCATGTTACGAAGTTTCCGTCAGTCACATGTCCAATGTCCTTGACCTCATTTTCATGGTTCAGTGACTACTTGAAAAAAAAATAAAGATTTTTTGTAATGTTAAATTCTCTCTTATTATAAGTAATAGGATAACTATATTTGGTATGTGCGTACCTTGCAAGGTCCTAATGCCCGTCAGACAGTTTTCACTTAACCTCGACCTCATTTGATGGATCAGTGAACAAGGTTAAGTTTTGGTGGTCAAGTCCATATCTCAGATACTATAAGCAATAGGTCTAGTATATTCGGTGTATGGAAGGACTGTAAGGTGTACATGTCCAACTGGCAGGTGTCATCTAACCTTGACCTCGTTTTCATGGTTCGGTGGTCAAAGTTAAGTTTTTTGTGTTTTGGTCTTTTTTTCTAATACTATATGCAATAGGTCAACTATATTTGTTATATGGAAAATTGTTAACTGTACATGTCTGCCTGGCATGGTTCATCTGACCTTGACCTCATTTTCATGGATCATTGGTCAATGTTTAGTTTTCTTGGTTAATGTTAAGTTTATGTGACAGTTGTAATAAAGCTTTATATTTAGGACTATCAACATAATATCAATGATTAGTAAAGAAGGCGAGACATTTCAGCGTGTGCACTCTTGTTCTTTGTTTTGCCGAAAATCGATGAACCCCAAGACATGGGTCAAATTACATATCTGATTACTCTATTATCTTAAAAAAATGAAAAATTAATTATTTGAATAAGAAAATGGATATTTTTGAATATCAAGAAGAGATTTTATGTGAATATATTAGTTAAATATACTTGCCTGAAGTTTTAATTTTTGCGGAGAATTGAACGGATGCTCTCATTCAATTCTTATATTTAGTAATAGTTTAAAACTTCGTCGATATTTATTCGACTTTTGGTCTGTGTCGGTAGTTATTTCATATTTATATATCGTAATTATGGATGGCGATGATGACAGGCTTGATTCTGACAGCAGAGAGGCGCCAGGGTTTTCTCTTTTGTCCGCCGATACTGCAGGTGACAAATTCAAGAAGAAGTCTAGTAATAAGTCCAGTGCTAGAACTTCTAGTTTGGAGAAAGTAAGTAAAAAGAAACGTACATCTAAGAAAGATGCGTTACAGGCTGTTTATGATGAGAAATTGACAAATATGTAAAATAACTTTAATGTGAAGTTGGATAGACTTTTTCAGTTATTTGCCAATTCTGTTGACAATGATCAGAGTAGGGAAAGTTTTGCTTTGCCCGGATCTGATGGTCACAATGTGGATAACGTCCCATCTGAGGAGAGTAGACCACCACTTGTCAGTCTAGAACCAAACTTGGATCAAGATTTGGGGTCTCCACATGTTTCTAGAAACAGAGATCTAGATGTGCGTTCAGAAATATCTATCAGTATAGGTGATAGAGAACGCAATGAATTAGATATTCATTCAGATGATGATGATTATAGTGTGTCTGGAAACAGTCCAGTTAGAGGGAACACTAATCAAATGTCAAAAGGTGATAGATTTTGAAACATGTAAATGTACGTAATGAACAGGTACAGGTACAAGATCTTGAAAAAGTTAAGTCTGATGAGAGGCAGACAACAACTAATGTTTTGGCACAAATATTTAGTGAAGATCTGAGCAAAGAAGAGTCTTCAGTAGGACTTATTTTAGACCAAGCACAGGTTAAAATATTAAAGAGTTCTTGGCGTTGTAAGATCCCAGAACATCTATCTGCATACAAAGAGGAATACAAAAGTTGTTCTCCAATTAATGATTTTTACAGGTGCCTAAACTTGATGATTTATTGGAACCTATGATCAGACAAAGTCTTGATCAAAAATTAATTAGGTCTTGGGATAATCATAGACAATTATATAGTCAACCTTACAAGCAAATTGAGAAACTTGGTTTTCAGGAATGAACATAATTTCTATGCTATACATGCAACAGGCACTAGGATCTTTATTGAAAGATCTAGAAGAAGATAATGTTGACAAAAGTACAGCATGTCAGACCGTGAAAGACATTTTTGCTATGTCTACTAAATCATTGGACGAACCTGGTCGATCTGGTGCATTTTTTCATCTTATACGCCGCAAAGCTGCTGCTTATGATTCAGGTTTATCAAATATTAAGGATTTGAGTTCAAGATGTCAGTATTTGCCTTTATCTGAAGAGGGAGTCTTCGGTAAAGGGCTTGAAATTAGTTTAGAGAAAAGGAAAAAACAGAAAGATCAATTAAGCGATCTTTTGCCAGAGTTTAGTAAAAAGAGGAAGTTTGAAGTTTTAATTTTTGCGATGAGAGTATTCTAATACGCGGAACGTATTCTATAATGTAAATGTATCAGGCAAGTAACTTGTTCACATAAAATAACCCAGACATTAGATATGTTTACCATAAAATACTTTGAGATTCCGTGATTATTGTTTTTAAATCTTTTTTTTTTAATAAGACATCTATAGTTGAAAAGCTTAAGTATACCTTGGTGAATTTAATGATATAATACAGAAAATTGTTACGTATTTTTATGAATTGAAAAAAAAAAGTTTGTCCCGAGAGCTCCCCCTTTTCCCCCTCTATGATTTGGTATTGCCTAAGTGGGAGGCTAAAATTAAAAAAAAACCGCGGCATAACAGACTACGGAACAGCAGACAGTGGATACAACATTTGATATGTTTTAAAGACACCGTTGGACACAAAATGATTGCACTGGATAATTTCAACTACCACATGATACCCTATGAATTTATTGACATACTTGAACTCGTCTTAGGAATATATTTCTCAGTGAACAAAATGTTTACTATACAAAAGACAACAGACAGCAAGTGTTGGATACAATTGTGGCTTATATTGTTTAATTCATTTTTAAAGCAACATTTGATCGATTTTTTGGTGGCTTAACGTCCAGTGGCAAACATTTCATGCATATTCTAGACGAGAAGTAGTTTCAGAAATTATAAGTTTAACAAATGTCTCTCATCATTTCGCAAAAGGATATTTTCTAAGCTATTAAAATTGGTACGTCATAAATTTTTCGGACAGAATTACATATTTTGCTCCAAATCAACACATACGGCTCTGATCACATTAAGAACATTGCCAATTTAATATTTTAGGAACTTTTTGTTAGGGTTCACCTGAGATGGAGGGAATAAATATACATTGTATTTATGAGGGCCTGGACAGGGTATTGGGAGCATGGGAGAGAGGGGCGGGAGAAGGGAGAGAGGGGACGGGAGGAAGGAGAGTAGGGCGGGAAAAGGGAGACGGGATAGTAGGGAGCATCCATGGAAAACTCCATTTATAAGGTATAAAACAGATCAGAACATATAAAAAGATAAACACTCATAAGAAAAAATATCTTATGTTAACAATATTGGCAAAAACTAGCCAATACTCGAAATTTACGATTACGAGTCGAAACGCCTCCAGTACTCGATTGCGCGAGAGATTTTATGAGAGGTGTGTTAGAGCTTCTGAAGAGATTAAGCTGGTGCGGTTTTCATTACTGCACCAGCAAGAACAGATCAACTTACGAAGAAGTTAAAAAACATTTTTTTCCTTTTGATGAACGTTTGGTTAGGACGAAGGGTGAAAGGGTTCATGCTTTGCCAAAAGAAGATGTGCGCCTACTGCTTGAATTTAGGGAGAAATTTGGCAAAGGGGTTAGACAAAGGAGCGTTAGATCCGACAACACTAAATTCAATGCTGGAACACTTCCTTTGGTTTTATATAAAAACAATGAACCCCCACCATGTTCACCAATTAATTTAAATCATCATGATAGCGGTAACATTACTTCAACAGATGATATTATCATCATTCATCATATGGGAGAGGTCTTGGCCTTCACAATAAATGACGTATTCTGTATTGGCAAAGTTGTCGAAAGTGTAAAAGATGCGTCCGAAACATGCAAAGAGTTGTTATACAAAGAACGAGACCAGCCACTTGAGTTTCATTGTGAACCTTCCCTTCATCGGTTCCGTGTGCTTTTATTTCCGAAAGTTTAAATATTTCTGGTCAAGATATTGGTGCCGTATACATTATGGACGATGAATAGTTCAATAAACTGAACATTCATAGACACACAGAACATGTTTCTGTTGAAGAAGAATTAAATGAAATCGAAAAAGTCTTTGAAGCAGAGCTTGTTGTCTGTGATAATACAAAGACACGTAGTGGAAGAAGAATTGGAACTCCTAAGTATCTTTGGGACTATTATTGATCATTATTAAAGTATATGTCTGGAATGTGTAACTTTACTCCCCTCAAAAAGTTAAGGACCACCTTCGTTTGAAATTGTTTTTTTTTTTATTTCAGCAGCAACAGTAGACATTTTCTTTTCGGATTGTTACAAAGTTCGGCATACCAATGAACTCTTTGGACCTTACGCTATCGGTACACATACATTTAAGAATGTGTTAAAAGGGGAAAGAAAAAAAAATGCCTGAGTACTAATATAAGGCTCGTAAGGTAACCATTTTTGCCCCATTCAAATTTGACACGTTTTTTCTTGTGTTTTCAGAACTGATGTAGGGTTAATAACAAAAACTTGAACTATACTTGCCTGACAATTATTACTTTTCATGGGCACCAAAAAAACTGTTCAAAAGGCGTCACGGTCGCCAATTTTGATACCCAACTTTCCCCCTAAATATTTCAATATTGTAGTTTTAGAAAAACTCTGTAGATTTACCAAAAAAGTAAATGTTTTTATTATATTTATCATTTGTATTTAGTTCACATGCAAAATATGTATATAAATATGATGTAATGTCTTATCTCTGTAAATATGTTTGTAGTCAATATGAGATTACAATGCAGTTCAATTCATATTTGGTGTTATAAATGGTATGTGCACCCATGTGTGATCATGTGTGTATTCATCATTGTTGTGTATCATTATATGATCCTAAATGTCTATTGTCATCCGTCCGTACAATTCGTCACTATAAGCACTAGTCAATAAGAACCAAATACGACAAGTATACTGTGGGGTCTATATTTAGTGAGTGTCTGGAAGTCCTTTCATGTTCAGTATATGCAATCACTTCAAACATTACATCCTTGTTGTTTCTGATTCAATGACCGGTTGACAGAACTCTTTTCTTTAGAAACTAAGTACATATAAGAATCACCCTATCTGTCTATCAATGTATCTCTTTTAAGCGCATCTCCTCCTGAACAACTGGATGGATATTGATGAAATATTTACACGAGAAAGTTCTAAATGTTAAAGGGGAGATACTCGTTACTTTAATATATGGCATTACTAATCTTCTAAGCGAAACTCTTCCTGAATGTTTTATGGATTTTAATGAAATGTATGTCGGATAAGGTAAGGGAGAAAGAAAAGGGAGGGAGAAGGGGGCGGGAGAGAGGGGCTGGAGCAGGGAGAAACTTACCCCCCTGTCCAGCCCCTCATTTGTGTATGTGTGTAGTTCATGATGTTCAAACTGAATGTATACTAGACTATACTATTGTTGTTTCTTTTTGTTATTGTCTTATTTATGTCATATATTGTACTTTGCTCCTTGTGAGCCGTTTTAATGGAAACACAGCTAATATAGTGATGCCTATATACAATATATATAGAAAACACTTGATATATCTATTTGTATCATTGATAAAGTACATTTGTATAATCTGAAGTAAAATTGGTTTTAAAAAGTACATCAGTAGCTGTGCCGTGCCATCTACCTGCAATATTTAAGGATCTAATAGTTAGAACTACTAATGTAATGAATACATTTGTCCAGCAGGATTAAACTAACAGACACTATAACTACTGATATGGGTGCACTTTAACCAAGAATTTAGAACAAAAACAACAACTAATCAATGATACAAAAGAATATTGTCACAATACATTTATGTATGCTTATAATACTGCTTGAATATCTAGTTATAACATCCTTTTTATATTTCTATACTTAGTGTCTTAGTCCAGTTAGATTAAAAATTTTGTACACAGCCTTTCCATTTTGTACATTAACTAACAATCATTTTGTATAATCTGATTATCTGAATTAAAATTGGTTTTTTAAAACGTACATCAGTAGTTGTGTCGTCATATTTAAGGATCTAATAGTTATAACTACTAATGTAATGAATACATTTGTCCAGCAGGATTAACTAACAGACATAGAATAACTACTGTTATTGGTGTACTTTAACCAGTAATTCAGAGCAAAACAACCACTTTTCAATAATACAAAAGAATAAGCATTGTTTCAAATTTGTGTTGACTCATTTTCATTTCAGGTAAAAAATACCATTTTTATCTACTTCAAAATCCTTGGCTTTTCTCTTTATCCGTTTGTATTTTTATACTTAATTTAGCAGAATATAAATATCTGTACAAAGCCTGTCCATTTTAATTACTCTCTATATTATTTAAGGGTGCATTCAATAAATTTTCTTGAATTGATAACGTATTATTTTCAAAATCAATATGAGCATTATTTGCTTTAAGAAAGTCTATCCCAAAAAATTATACTATAAGTCAAATTCTCAAGCACTGTTAATTCTTGATATATATAATTAAATCCTCTCAATGTTTAACTGAATATCTATTTTTCCTAAGATTGGATAGCTCATACCACAAGCTGTAAAAATACCAGATTGTGTACTTTTTTGTATATTGGTGTTTTTCAAACATTTTTGTAAACACTGTAATGAGATACAAGAAATTGAAGCACCTGTATCAACTAACGAATCAGCTGTTTTATTTCCTGATTGCAACTGTATAATATTTTATGAAAGAGGGGCTATAAGAGCTAAAGAGGGATCAGGATAAACTGAATTAGACATGTTGAGTCTTTTTAGAGGGAAATTCCTATTTAAAGATCTTGACAACTTTAATTACAAATTTAAGTAAATACTTAAAATTTGGTGTCATATAAGATCATAATAAAAGGTTGACTCACCTCTGCATACTCAGGAAAATTCACTGTTTCCTATCTAGAGATATGCTGACTCTTGTCTTGGTATTCAGGTTCGCATGATCCTACGTGTATCCCTCATCAGTACCGGAAAGCTGGGTCACTCCGCCACGTATAACCAAGGCCAGTACTTTGCTTATTCCTGACCTGGTTACTCATCTTGCTAGGTTGGGGAACTAGCTGGTATCTTTCTTTAACCGCGTGCCTACATGGCTTGTGCAACATAGATTCAAAGTTCTATATATAATTGTTTATTAATTCAGCATTCAGTATAATTTATCAATCACAATAATTACATAAGTTCATGAGACATAATAAAACAGCATGTCTTATATCAATCCATTAACTACTGTATAACTGTCTTAAACAACTATCTAAATCCAAGTCTAAAACACAACTGTCCCAAGCTACATGGTCAACTAATATATATTGTTTTTCATTTTTCAATTTACATAATATTAATACTCAATATATTTACTTTACCTAATAATGCTAGTTTATCTATTTTCCTAAATATCAAGTCGTTGTGACATAACCTAAATTATCTTAAAAGTAAGAAATCCTTTTGTATATATAACACTTCTCTAATCCTTAATTCTCTATTGTCATTCAACCCTCAGAGGATTACATAATACTTTGCTTTACACTTATCTAAAATTGTGAAGATTTACATTAATTATTTATCAAGTAAATTATTTCTTAAGCTAGTGCTAAATATCTTTAACTAATACACTGAATTATAAGAATTATTTGAATTCCACATTTTAACATTCTAGCATCTAAAACATACTTGTTATAAACGTCCCCTACCATACGTACCAAGTATCCACGTTTACTGTAACTCGAATAATTCAAGCCCTTACCGTCTCCGATTCTCTCCACCTTTCGAGGGCTTGAATTCTTCATGATCATTGTACGCGTCACCAGCCCTGTCGCTGAGAGGGCCCAATCAAATCGCAGGTCATTATAATTATGCATGATTTTGCGCAGAACTCACTTCCGTAGTTTCCGGTTATTGAATTCAAAACAAAAACATGGACATCTTTGAAGCTTTACAAGATTTAGAAGCCAAATATGACTTTATATTTAAAGAAAAACAAAAGCTCGCTATTACATCCATATTTAACTGTCAGGATACCTTTGTAGTTCTGCAAACTGGTTACGACAAGTCCAAAATTTATTCATATTTGCCAGAATTGTACGAACTTGTAACCCACGTCAAAGGGACCGTGCTAGTTATATCACCAATCCAAGCCCTTATGATAGACCAGGTTACCAAACTTGAAAACAATGGTGTTAGTGCTACATTCGTTGGGGAAAAGCAAACAGATAAAAGTATTCCGGCACGAATTATTGAGTGTGAATTCTCCATTGTGTTTTCCTCTCCTGAAGCAGTATTGAATAAAGGTCCATGGCGGAGATGTATTACACAGGGTGTATTCCATGAGAATTTGAAGGCAGTTGTTATAGATGAGGCTCACTGTATAACACAATGGTAATTTTTTCGATATTATTTATATAATGTGTATTTATCTACAGTTTTTTTTATTAAATTATGAAGGCAACAGTTTTGTATGTCATAAAATGAATAAGGAGATGTGGCCATGGTATGTTTGCCAATGAGACAACTATAGCTATCCACCAAAGTTCAGATGATATGGATATTAGAAATTATAGGCAACCATACAGCTTTCAACAATTAGAAAATACCCATGCCCTAAAGGCAGCTATAAAAGGCCCTCACAAGAAAAATATGTCAACTGAACAATTCAATTGAAAAACTAATGACCAAATTTATAACGAAACAATTATGATAAACAAATATGGCAGACATGTACTAACAACAACATAAAGTTTGTGTTGGGGTTTAAACACGTTGGTGTCTGGCACACTCGTTTTACAACACAATCATGACAATATGATTTAACAGATTTAAAATTCAATTGAAAAAAGTGATTTGTTCAGAAAAAATACAGAATTAGATGTTTAGACCTTGTCGGACTTTACTAAAAAATTATGTGTACATAAACAACAATTAAAACGCTTTCCGATAGATTGGTGGTCTTGAAATGGAAAAAAGGAGATGTGTGTATGTTTCAATTAATGCAGTAAGAAGAATGTCAGTTTATTTCTTTACATTATATTTTTCTTTTTCTGCTATTTTAGGGTGGTGAATTTCGCAAGGAGTATAGTCATCTTGGAGAACTTCGATCTGTTGTGCCCAAAAAAACAACTTTTGTGACTTTAACAGCAACTGCAACAAGATCAATAAAGAAAGACATTATGAAAACACTTGATATGGACATCAAAAGAACAAGCATTATTTCCATGATACCAGAAAGACCAAATTTATCATATTATGTGCAAAAAAGTAGTAAGAATTTGGCAGATTTAGACTGGCTAATTAACGACCTACTTAAATTTGAAAAATCCACCAAAAAGACAATCATATATTGCAGAAATATTGTTTCTTGTTCCAATTTGTATGAGTATTTCAGACTATCATTAGATGACAGAAGTGAATCTCTAGATGATAGATTGATAGGAATGTTTCACCGTTCAACTGCTGATATCAATAAAAGTCATGTGCTTGATGAGTTTCAGAAACTTGACAGTTCTCTGCATGTTGTTTTTGCTACCATTGCGTTTGGAATGGGTATAGACATTCCTAACATTGAGCGTGTCATTCACTGGGGAGGGCCACGAGGTCTAGAGCAATTCTCACAGGAAAGTGGCAGGGCAGGCAGAGATGGTCGCTCAGCCGTATCAGTTATTTACTTCAGTGGATATGACTTGGCTAAGGGAAACTGTTCAGAAGAAGTGCGAGAATTTTGTAAGACTGAAGACTGTTTAAGGAATACTTTGTGTGCATACTTTCAATTAGATACTAGTGGTTATAGCGTTATAAAGCCTGATCCTCCTTGTACATGCTGTAGTAACTGCAAATTAAAGTGCGTCTGTGGATTCTGTAGTGAAAGCCAATTTCTAGGTAGGGAATTAGATAACTCATCGGTTCTTGATGAAGACTTTAACACTGGTATTAAAAGAGATCTTACTCTTGAACAACGACGATTACTTCATGAAAACTTATTAGACTACAAAGAATGTCTTATTGAAGAAGAAAGTGAACTTTCATGTGAGTTAGAGGACTTTGCTTTAGACCACATTGTAAAAAATGCACCATATTTGTTATGTGAAGATGATGTGATATCTCTAGGACTTGTTAGCCCTGAGCTTGCTGCAGATATTTTAACACTAATTGAAGAAGTCTAAGTACATACAGTGATTTAGGGTCATACTTATGTCAAAATATTGCATCAATTTTGTTGTAGAAATGCAACATACAATATGTACAATGTATTTTCAAAAACTCAACCAAGATCTAGAATTTATTTTCAATCTTGTAAATCTACCTGTAGATGTTCAATTTTTAATGCTCAGATACATGTACATCTGTAAGTGTGGGATCTCTGACATTAATTATAAGAAAAATACTGAGTTGATAAGTAATTTTTTAAGTACAATGTAACATAAATATTTGTCATACATGTCCACAATGTCATGATTATCTTGTGTACTTTTAAAAATAAATAGAAATATTTTACAGTTATTTATTTGCACTGACTTCTCATCGCCAAAATTTGTTTTGTGCTTGTTTGTTTGATTGACAAATGATTGATACTTGCAAAATGTCCAATAGTAAACATTTAATTCAAGAGTATTAAAGTCCAGACATTACACATGGTACAGTAACTTCTTCTAAGAACCTAAGATAACTCCAGTTTTTTATTTGTTGGATTTCAAAGTTTTTAGTTTTATTTTGGCTGCTGTTTGTCTTGATGTCCTTTCTTTTTAATTCCTCAATGGCTTAAAATATTATGGTATGATTGCCAATGAGAGAAATGTCCTTCAAATTTCAAATGGAGTGGATGGAAGCAACTATGACCTTCAACAATAAGAAAAACCCATACCATTTAGTACTTCTATAAAAGATTTTGGCATGAAAAAAATGAAGCCATTCGGAATTCAATTGTGAAAACTGAACCACCTTATTTAGGGACGACATCAAAAGTTCAATGTAGGATAAAAAACTTAATTCACATAGTTTTTTCACTGACCCCCCCCCCCCCCACCCCCCTCTTAACTTAATTTGGGAAAAATTGATTGACCAATATGGATATATGTAAAATCGATTTTGGATAAACAAAACTTTCAGCAATTTTAACCCCCCCCCCAAACTATTTGATTTAAGTTTTTTATCCTACATTGATCTTTTGATGTTGTCCCTTAATTTATAACAATACAATTTACAACAGCCATTAAGCAAAGACAACAACTGAACTTCAAACTCCTGACTTGAGACAGGCACTTCATGTGGTGCTGTAGGTTTTCCACCTTATGAGTTGATTTACCCTGTGGTATGTTTCTACTTTCTTTACGCTAATGACAGTCAGCAGTTTCTAAAGTTTGTTATAGTACACCAACAAAGGGTATGGAGAAAACCAACAGCCTAATTACTGTACAAAATAATAAGCATCAAAACCAACAGTGGAAATTAACTGTAAAAGTTTCTGAATTTACAGTCATTAAAAACTAATATTTGATACCTGAAACTGACAAGTATAAAGAATCAAAACAATGCAAGTTGTATTCAAATTTTATTTCAGATCTGATTAGATCCAAATAAATTGAAATATATCATAAATAAAACTACACACATACATGTACAATGTTTAATAAGCAAAATCAATACACATGTATATATGTTAGGAGGCAACTGGTTCAATTTTGTATTTAAAAGCATTTTTTTCTGTACTAGAAAGGCCTTTACAAAATTTCTTTAATACCAAAGTTATACAAACAAAAAGACTATTAAGATAAGAAAACATTTTATTAGAGTGTCACCTCTTGATTGCCTCAAAGTTAACATCATGAAAAATAAACAATGTAAAATAACCATTATCCAGCCAAAAAATAAGTATTAGATACATGTACTAAATTTAATAAAAAAATTCGAATGTATCACTTAATATTAAACATGCCATCAAATTCATGATTTCAATTTCTATTCAAATAATTATTATTTTTTAGAAACTAGTTAAGTATTCCAGAAATCAGTGCCAAAGTACCAATTAGATCTCCTACTTACAACCTATAAGAATTCATCGTCATATTTACATGTTTAAAGGGGACCATAAACATGATATAAATGTCAAGGAAAAAAAAGCAAAACACATCAATATAAACAAAATGTACACATAAATATAAACAAGTAGCATACATGAATTATGTACAAACAGATATAGTACAGTGAGCACACATCAATCATGTCAATATGTACAAACAAAAGCAGCACACATCAATCTATACATGTAGCACACACATCAATCTAAACATGTAGCACACACATCAATCTAAACATGTAGCACACACATCAATCTATACACGTAGCACACTTCAATATGTACAAAAAAGCAGTACACAAAATAATACAAACAGAAACAGCAAATATGTACAAACAAAAGCAGCTCACATCAATGTAAACCAGTAGCACACATCAATACAAACTAGAAGCACACATCAATACATACATGTAGCACACTTCTATATGTACAAAAGCACACAAAATAATACAGACTGAAAAAGCAAATATGTACAAACAAAAGCAGCTTACATCAATATAAACAAGTAGCACACATTAACTTAAACACAAAAGCAGGACACATCAATACATTAAAAGCACTAACAGCACGTATGTACAAACAAAAGCAGCACACATCAATATAAACAAGTAAGTAGCACACATCAATTTAAACACAAAAGCAAGACACATTAAAAGCACTACTAAAATATATGAAATAACTAATAAAATATGTACATGTTCAGTAAAATATGTAGCACCATCATACTATTTAAAAATCAAAGCACTGAATTTGTAATTAAAGTAAAGAAGACCGTAGTCTTTGTGTCTTTGAAAATTCTTCTTTTTTGCTGGTGAGCCAGGAGTTTAATTTTTGTCCATCCAACTTGGTTAGGCAATTGGAGTTTATACTGTTAAATGTCCTGTGACATCTTCCGGGAATGACTTGAAACAGTTTTTCTGGTTGTAAATGTTTTACAAGAATGTCAATATCTTTTTGAATTGATGGCTTGGTGTTCGAAGGCTTTCCAAAAATTGGTTTAATCCTGTTGTATAGGAATCTATGATGTCATTGCAGCCTTGGAGACTTCTCCCGCACCTTTCAATTGACGAACTTGTCATGTTGCCTCTGAGAGAGTTTAAAGCATCTTTTGCCCTCATGTTCATAAACTCAAGAGCAAGGTCTCCTGGAACATTAGCTCCCTTTCCACCATGTATATTGACACTTCGGTTGTTTTTCAGTTGAAAGGCTTGTTTCGGGGGCAGTAATGCAAATAGTTGGGCATGTAATTTAAAAGCTAGTAATTTGTATTTAACATGATTGTTTAAAGCGAATTTTAAAATGTCAAATCGCCACATTCGAACCAAACGTTCACCATCATTTTTCTCTCGCAGCATCTTCTCTACACCAGTCAAATAGCCCATCCCTTAACAAACTGCAACTGTAATTGTGTTTAAAATCTTCCTTCTTTTTTTCGACCTCAATGGTGCTTTGGACATGTTGGTCAGTATCATTACCTGGCTGTAGAACACCATCGAAATCTTTATAAGGACACCGAAACCTGTGTTTTGACCTACATTTCCCATCTACAGCGAAACTTTTCTTGCAGCCAGGATATCCACATGGATGTCTTCCTTCTTCTCGTGTATTGGTTTCTTTAAGTGTGTCTAAATCAAATTTCTCTGTAGTTATGTACTGGTCTACAATATTTTGGGAAAGTTTTCCAAGAATTCCTTCTTTGTGTGTCAGAAGTATGATTAAGGTCTTTGAATTTTTCTAACGAATCAAACCCTAACAAGTGCATGGCTCCAAGAATTATATATCCTCTTGTCACAAATCTTAAGAATTCTCGACAGTCATTTACTGCATCTTTCACCTGTAAAGAATAAAAAATATTTAATTTTTTTTTAATGCTGAAATATAAAAATTACATTTTAATTAAAAGTTATACAATATACATCAACTTCATTTGTGTGAAGAGTTGTCTCATTAGCCAGCCATCATACCATATCTTTTTATTTTTATACGTGCATATGACATTCAACAGAAAAGAATCTTTATGAAGATTACACATATCAAAACCAGTTGTAAACGGTCATGTAACTACTTATGAAATCATGAAACAATCTTCTCTGTATCAATACATTACCACTTTGGCTGTAATTTTTGCAATGGTGGATATTTTACATTTTTTTTTATGTTTGTTAATAGTTCACAAAACTTACATTTGTAAATGGAAAGAATATTATGTATATGTACCTCTGATTTAACACCTCTTCTATCAAAATTTGTTTTTCAGTTGAAACAATGTTCCTATTTCACCAGATGATGATCCCTTGAAATGGAGGTTAAACGTATCCTGAAAATAATAATAAATATTTAGAACAAGTAAATTTATTTGTTATATGTATACATAATTGTTTATGCATTGCCTGAAATAGAACAAATAAATTCATATGACACATGTACATGTACAAATGTATGAATAATAATGATGCAGTGTACTATGGACACTCTACTATCTTGAAAACTGACTGATATTGTTGTTGTTTTTTTGTCAATTGGTTGACAAACTTGGGGTCTCTTCTGATTCCTGTAGTTTTTACATGAGACAAAACAAGATGTAGGTTTTGATACTATATAAATACAGCCAGTTCAAATACAATTATGCAATGGGTTTTTGTATGATAAATATATAAGAGGTTCATTTTCAAGTTGTATACATAATACCTTTTTCTGATTTTGTTCATCGACGAGAAACAACAACCTAGACTTGAGATTTAATGTAAATGCACTTGAATAAAATATGATGATAAATGAGAGTTTAAAATTTCATATTTATTTCCTTTATTTAGTAGCACTTACAACTGTATAGAGGAACTATATATATATACCTGTATTGATATAACATGGCCATGCCAATCTTCGCTTTTCCATATAAAGCCATCTAATCTGTCTTCACATGTCACTGCATCAATTCTGGCTTTCTGTGCAGATTCACCCCTCTCAACACTCAAGGCATCGCCACCTAACAACAATGGCTTTAATTTCTTGTCCCTCTTTGGCACATACTGTTGTAAATGTGTAATTACATCGATCATTTGTTCCGTGATGTTTTCATCCTTCTCAAGAATTCCTAAAGGTATCTGGAGATAAAAGCAACATAATATGTTTAATATGTTAAAAAATTTTAAAAAGAACACCAATAACTTGTTTGGAATAAAATTTAAATTTATGTAGAACACATTGGCAGTATTTTTTTTCATTTTTTTTTTTTTATTTTAGCAATTTTCATTGTTAATATAATATCTTTTTTCTTCAGCAATATTTCTCACTTTTATTTAATGCCTTTTCTAATTGTATGAACATGATTATTATTTATATAAAACACCAAAAGGAATATATATATATAGCAAATTATTAAATATGTTGATGGCAAGGTGAGATTGTTATACAAGGTTACATGCAAAATTTTACAATTATTAAAAACTTACAACTGTACTCTTCTTTTCAACCTGTTGTGAAAACTCATGTAATATGTGGTACTGCACAACTTGTCTGTACTCAGATAGTCCTGGGATGTTGTCTACTAAAGCTCTTTGGATCAAAATTTTGAAATCTTCATTCAGTTGGTGTATGTCATTGTCACTTGGAATGAACAAGTCATTAGATAGTGATAGAATGTCAGCTTGAGGGTGAATCTCATCTAACGGGTCAGTTGGTGTTGCTCTATCATTAACTGCTATTGAGTGGACCAAGTTGTGAACTTTGTTGCTGGTATCTGCAGTCTTGTGACTAGTCTTTTGGTTCATATTCAAGTTGTCCATAATAATTTGGAAAGAACCGGTTTCCTGAATTGCAGCTGACGACTTAGTTGTAAATGGAGAATCTTCTTCACATGGTACTGATGGTTGCATTGGTGTGTAATAAGTTGTGTGGTTTTCTATGCTACATAAAGGAGTTCTAGGTGGAACAGATGTACCTGTAAAATAAATTCAAATTTGATACACAGAACATATAAGAATTAAATAAGTAGATTACTACTTGGCAAGATATATCTTTACTCAAAATATTAGCGCCTCAACAAGACGTCACGAAACAAAAACAAGCTATTCTCTCTTATAAGTATCAGCATTTCCCCAATTCAATTTTGGAAAAAGGAAAGGCACAAATATAAATGTACACCACACCTAGACCCTCATAACAGAATTACTACACTGACAGCTTTGAAGTTATTTTTGACAGCCATTTCATTGTTCTTCTTAAACACTTCAGTGGTTCTAGATTAGTGTGAGTGACTCTGAAAAAATAAGGAATCCACACAGAAAAGACACATTACATGTCATCCATGTGCTTACCATTATCCACAAAGTCATACAGATTTTCCATAGGAGAGTCTGTAGTTGGAACTGTCTCTTTACATGTATCTACTGAGGAAAAATCTGAAGCAGTACATGTATCTGTTATAGGTTCTGCTATGTACATTACTGGTGGACATTGGATGTGTAGAATGTTATCATCTGCGGCAATGTTCTCTACACTACATTCATCACTGGTTGCTGCATATGTATGATCACCTTAAAAGCAAAATATTTCACATTATATCAAGATAATAATATAATGAAATGATTTATACATGTATACTGGTATATCCACATCATTTAACCTTTGTTTGGCAGCCCTATCACATCTCCTTACTAACGTACTGTATATAATAATTTTCATGTATATATATTTTCACTTAAGTAATGTATCATATAATAGATATCATGAATATAAAAGCATTTTAGCATCTTTATCAGGAGAATTTGTCTCCCTTCTACACTTTTATTAAATATAGTTAGGAGCCTGTAATTCAGTGGTTGTCGTTTGTTTATGTGTTACATATTTGTTTTTCATTCATTTTTTTTACATAAATACAATGTAAGACCGTTAGTTTTCTTGTTTGAATTGTTTTACAGTGTCATTTCAGGCCCTTTATAGCTGACTATGCATTATGGGCTTTGCTCATTGTTGAAGGCTGTACGGTGACCTATAGTTGTTAATTTCTGTGTCATTTTGGTCTCTTGTGGAGAGTTGTCTCATTGGCAATCATACCACATCTTCTTTTTTTATATTGCATGTACATGTAGGTAAAACTAACATGCCTTAATTATAATTTACAATAAAATATACCTAATGAAGTGTTCTGATCTATTGTTTCACTGCTGAGTTGTTCGGTCCATCTCTTCACAGGCTCATCAAATTTCTCACATAGCTTATCAATTGTATTCAGTGTGGACTTGTAGGAACTAATAAGTCCTGCTCGGTTAAAGGTGGTATAAACCTGAAGAAATAAAATAAACCATTGAGATTTGCTGCCCATGTAATGTATTTGGAATATTGTACAGTAAAACTGCAGATGTTGTGCTATAATGTACAGACATTAGCTATAGTAATTAAAACTCAATCATGGTGGAGAGCAAATAATTTTTGAGAGCTGGCAGTGAGAGACAATCCTTAAAATGTTGCAACATAAATATTTTTTTTTGAAACAGCATATAATTGAGAATGGACAAGGGGAATGTGTCAAAGCGTCAATTCAACAAAACAACCAAAGAACAGAAATATTTTATAAAGTGCAAACTGTGCAACATATCTTATATATACATGCACCCAACAAATATTAGTAACACATCATGTAGTACTGTTATCCACAACAGACAGGTGATACAATGCATGTGAAGATGATCAATATGTGATGAACAGTTTTTTTCTTATTATTTATGAAAAATATTTTGAGTTAAAATTGCTTAGTACATACATCTTGTTGACTTGAAAAACATAAAGAAATGTGTTTTTTTTTATAAAATATAGTGCTGAAAGGCCCTCGTGAGAAGACTGAATCTGTATTTAAATGAAGTACTGTACATGATTTATCTTTATATTATTAATTTGCTTACCTTTGTTCTAACATGTCCTCGGAACATTAACACACTGTTTATAGATTGAATAGTGTTTATTTGCTGATTTCTGGTAAACAGAAGGACGGCCATGCTGGTAACAAGTCTCGGTTCATTTTTTTTCTTCTCTCCACATATTGTCTGAAGTAAGTCCATTGTCAAAGGACATTTATTCTCTAATTACTTGTAAGCTGATTTCCATGAAAAGGAAGAGATTTGTTGACCTTAATAAAGTGTCTTTGTTCTTGATTACCTCTGTTATTTCCTTATTTATTTTCTTTTTGATTACAATGCCAATTTCTTTCTTAACATTTAATGCAAACATGTGGTTTACAGCTGTTCTGTACTGTTTCATGACTAAGGCACGACATGCCAACTTCTCATGTCCTTTTAAAATTGTGTTCCTGGAACTTCCATGATACCCTATGTTCACCTAAAAAATAAATCTCAACAGTTACTATTATTGCACAAATAAATGTATTGTGCACACATGCATTGTACAACATTATGCAAGTTGATGCATTGTATATAAAATGAGTACTTATATACATGTACATGTATATACTGTTTACATGTACATGTAATCGTTTTCTTTCAACTTTAGTTTGTTTTAGAAAAAAAAATGTTGTTTGGACAAAATACTTTTAATTAAGTTGAACATATACAGTCTTTATACATTTTTACATTAAAAACATTCAATGTAACTACATTTTACCTATGTACATGTACATAAGCTATATGTAGTTTCTATAATAACGTGCCAAGGATCTGAGTCACAAACCCATACTGTAACCTGGTATCATATAACTACTAACATTTATGACAGATCATTGGGTCTTGGATTAAGAGCTGTATAATTGGCAATCATACTTAATCTTGCTTATCAGGTTGATATATCATGTATATACATTATATATAATTTGTTTCCAAATTTACCCAATTACAGTATGCATTGTTACGCCATATATATATGTAGACATAACTACTCTAAATATCAGCACAACAATGTTCAATCTGCAAATTTTTGTTCTTCCCTATATACACATTAACATATATTGTACATGTACATATATATTGTAATTTTTCATTGGGTTTCTATTTTATGATTTAATACTTCTAAATTTTAATTCCAGCTGGCAATTCAGTGCAAACATGATCATATTTACTGATTACTTATTTCCATTTCTCTCAGGTTTAAAAAGATTTTTAATAAAATAAACTTTTGTACATGTATGTTAATAATCTGTAAACTTGTTTCATGTATACATATATGGCTAATTCATAATTTCAGATACAAATGCTTACCTTTACTTTAGGCCCTGGAGACTGTGTTGATTTCTTGTCAGAGAAGCAGAGACGTCGTCTATTATTCTTTGGTGTTTTTGTTGATGAATTTGATACATTCTTATGATTATCTTGTTTCTTAGCTCTAGACCTGCATCCAGACTTGGTGGGAGTAAGGCTACTTCTGTTTCTTTTCAGTGCACTGCCACTGTTACTTGGAATAGAACGATATTCAATCTGTATAGACAAGTTCTTAAAGTCATTCGAGGCAGAATCCGTTAAAGATGTTTTTGACTGATCGTATTTCTTACTGTTTGTTGAGACTGATTTGACAGAATTATAACATTTTGCACATATATACACATCTTCATTCGTGTCGAGAAATTTTTCAACAGATCAAAATCAAGGCTGTAAGTTTTGGCTATTATGTCTATAAAATCCACATCACTGATGTTAGAAACCTTTCTTCTTCTTTCGTTTTTCAAATTCTTGTCAAACACGTGGGAACAATGTAAACAAACACTACTTTCCCACTCCATTGCACATCTTTTGTTGTGGGATTACTATGCTCCTCCTTCTTTTGGCGCCATCGTGTATGTTAAAATAATACCCATAATGCAACGCGTCACAATTTTCCGGTCTGACGCGTTTTTATCGTGTACGCATTCAGGCGTTAATGTAGTGATCGATAGGGAGCGTAATATAACGACTGGATTATTCGGGTTACGTTTACTGGTACAAACTGAGAGTGAGGCGGCTCAGTTTGGCTGAGAGTGAGGCGGCTCGGTCAAAAAACTTTTGTGCGGGTGGGTACTACTGGGGGTGTTTAACGACCTTGACTGGCTGTTAAGCCCTCGCACGGTCGGCTCGGTGCCCGAAGGCGTTTGGTGAGCGTTTAAATAATTTTGTGCCATCGGTCAGGAACAGGTGGAGGACGCCATTTTGGTAGGCCGCCATCTTGGTTTTGTGAGTTGTTTTGGTTTTCTTTTGTTTACTATTTTGGTGTTATTTCTTCACAACGGCTGCTTTCAGGGCCAGATTGGTCAGCTTGGCAGCCCGCTAACCTCGATGATGGAGTACTGGTAGATGAGTCTCGGACGTAGTATTAAAGATGACAGGAAGCATTATCAGGACCAAAGTCGTGAGACAGTGAAATGAAGGTCCATCATCTAACACCTCGGATACAGCCCTAGGACGACAGTCGGCATAACACTCCCCCATCCACAATGGGTTTTGGAGTGCATGTTGACGCGGGAATTTACGCACAGTACAAACGTTTACTGTACAGCGTTGGATTGGTTTCTGTCATCTAAAGTAGTAAGTCGTTGATCCATCTAAAAGTAAACCCTCATCGAAGATAGCGGGTAAAAGAAAGCTGACCCAGCACGTCCGTTCTGCTGTAATGACTGAGACGAGTGATGGTGCGGGTGGGGATATTTTATCTACCATATGTACCAAGTATCCGCCATTCTTGGTACAAACTGAGTGGGGTTGCTCAGTCAGCATGTGAAGCTCTGTCAACATGCTTTTAACAGGGATAGGGTAATTTATTTGTTTTTATCAAATTTTAACTGGGGATGTTTTACCGTTTTTATCAAATTTTAACTCGGGATGTTCTACTGTTTTTATCAAATTTTAATTGGGTGATATTTTACTGGTTTTATCAAATTTTAACGGGACGTTTTACTGTTTTTATCAAATTTTAACTGGGGATGTTTTATGTTTTTATCCAAATTTTAAATGGGGATGTTTTACTGTTTTTATCAAATTTTAACTGGGGATATTTTACTGTTTTTATCAAATTTTAATTGGGGATGTTTTACTTTTTTATTCAATTTTAATTGGGGATGTTTTAGTGTTTTTATCCAAATTCTTCTAACTGGGGATGTTTTACTGTTTTTATCTTTTACTGCTTTTACCCAAATTGTAATTGGGATGTTTTAGTGTTTTTATCCAAATTTTAACTGGGGATGTTTTATGTTTTTATTCAAATTTTAATTGGGGATGTTTTACTGTTTTTATCCAAATTTTAACTCGGGATGTTTTACTGTTTTTATCCAAATTTTAACTGGGATGTTTTATTGTTTTTATCCAAATTTTAACTCGGGATGTTTTACTGTTTTTATCCAAATTTTAACTGGGATGTTTTATTGTTTTAATCCATTTTGTTTTACTTGGGATGATTTACTGTTTTATCAAAAATTTAAATTGGGGATGTTTTTGCTGTTTTTACAGAATTTTAATTGGGGATGCTTTATTGTATTATCAAAATTTTGAATGGGATTTTTTACCTTTTTTATCAACATTTTAATTAACTTCATTTTAATATTTTTAAAAACTTGGCTGTATAAGTCATGCCAAAGTCAAATCAGAGACTTTAAAACTGGTACTCCGAAAGGAAGGGGCAGGTGTCTTACTGTGGGCATTTGTCTTGGTGAACTAGCACCTTAAAGTCCAGATAACCCACAGGCCAGCTGGCTAGTACAAGCAGACAGGTACTTGTGTACCATTTGGCATTTTTAAACTTTTGGCAATTTTTACTTTTGGACTTTTACCTTTTTTTCTATTTTTTTCTTTAATTGTTTTAAAATATTCTTAACACCTTTCAGTTAGATACAAATTTTGGCTGCATAATGGTTATCCAAGGATAATTTTTTTGTAAAATCTACATCACACATTTTGGCTTTTTGTAACTCTGGCTGTTACCTTAGATTTCAAGAAATGCTATGATAACCATTTAAAGGGAAACTTCGCAAAAAAATCAAAAATTGATATTATGTCCATTCTGTGTAAAAAAGCTCAAATTCATAAGTATTAAAGTTTTATTCTGCTAGATAAGAGATCACCATCGATTTTAAATTTAGAGTATCAATTCTCTGCGTGCCGCCATTTTGATATCTTCTCCGTTTAGAAACCACGATAGGTCTATAAACCACAAAGGACCAAAACTACAGTAACCTAATGTAGTCGTAATTGCGTGTCGATATCTTTTCAATCGTACGGTTGTTTTATCCGACTTGCTAACTTGATACGGAAAATGTTATTATTTTTTAAATAACCATGGTCTGTCGTTTTTAAACTGTTTATATGGAAATTAGTTAAAAAGTCAAAGTTCAAATTCATTAATGATCATGAATAAGTGTTCCGTGAAAATTATTTTCGAAAATCTAATTTGTTCATAATTCTATTATGCAATAAACTTATTTAAATAAATTTGGACCTTCCCTTATCTGATCACCAGCATGGCTAAAGGTATTACTCCCAAAGGTATTGTGAGGTGACACGTCCAGGTATTCAAGCGATTTCCTGTTTGGCTTGCAAGTTCATGCATCGTTTCACTTCTGAGGGTATTGATCAGTGTACACGACCGATAACTTGTAACTTTCTATTTTGAACTATCAGGTGTATAATATACATCTCTGTCTTGCGTGTCCGATAGTGATATACTAGTCATTACTTAACTCATACGCTTGCTTATAAATAACATTTCTGGTGTAAAGAATATTATTTACAAAAAAATCTTAATAAAACCAAAAAAAAAAAAAAAAAAATGATAAAATAAAAATCTATTTACATATTTTTTCCACGGGTAAATTTGGGAAAATGTAAGTATATACTTGTTGTCAATAGTGTAGCCTGGGATCCTGGCTCACTGCTCCACAGTCCTATCGACGAAGTATTAGATTGGGTCAGGATGCCAGGCTATCAATAGTGAAGGACAGTTTGAAACATACAAGAAGTATTGATTTAACAAAAATGTATACACTTGTCGATCATTCGTTTATAAACCAGGATAGAAAGTTACGGAACTATAGATAGTCGCAATTTAAAATATACATGTATACATTGAACATAAGAAAGAAATGCCAACAGTATGTAATCATCGGATGTCGATGGACTATTGTATACCAAAAGAAGAAGAAGAAGAGAACCAATTTGATTTAAATACAGGTCGATATCTAACTTGCTTTGGTTCATCGAAGTTATGGACATAGTAAAATCACAGATTTATATTTCAATTAGATTGTTCTCGGAACAAAGGAAGAAATTCGTCATCATCACAATTGTTGGGTATAATGGATAATAATGTGAACATGGTTCTGAAAGTGTTTTATGCCAAATTTCCTGTTCCGACATGTATGTTATATATATGTCACTGGACGTAAACTGATTATCCCCAAGGGATGTGATTTTTTTTCCAGGAAAACTATTGAGTATCAAAGTTTCAAATTAATTTCGGGATTTATTTTCTTTCTTGGTATTCAATAACAGAAATTTAAAGAATTAACTGCTTGTCCGCTTTAGGGGTATTCTTGCCAGTTAAAACAGACTTATAATTATATACAAAAATAGAGAAAGATGACATCAAATTGGTTCTGTCTTTTTTTTAAACATCGTTGGTCAAATAGCTAAAGTATTATACGTTGCGAGACGAAGACTATTTTAATAGGGACATTCCCGATTATGTATAAATTTTGTTGATGTTTTTCACACCTGAAAAGACTATTTGTTCGTAATTTTTCGATTCCATTCCAAGAAGATCCTTAAATTTTTTGTCAATTTTATTTTCAAATAGCTGAAGTATTTATGCGTTGTGAGATTTAAAATATTTTGATGAGAACATTAATTCCTGAATTTGTAAATAAAGATCGTTTTGGATGGACTAAATTCTATAATTGCAATTGGTAATGATCTGTTTCAAATATTCAAGGTTACCGATTCTAATTTAAAATAGCACAAGTTTTAGTTCATACAGTCGTGTTCAGAAGGCTATTATTACTTATAAATTTATTCAATTAAATTAATTCAGTATTTCATCGTTACAAAAGTATCGGCGGTCATAATTCATTTAAAAGTGAGCTTACGCAAAATATAAAAATATACAACGACTATCCAGTTATTGTGCGACTTAATTACTCCACTAAATTAATTTTAATTCTTTTTTTTTTTTATATTTCTGTGTCTAAAACCAGCACTCCCGTTTATCATTCATACGAAATGTTGTTGTTCACACCTGGAACGGTAAACCGTGACGGCTACAATTCACTGAATGAAGATCAAAAGATTACAATTACAGAATGCTAATCCTTTAATTACCTTGAGTTTAACCACGAATTCAACATTCACTAAGTGTCACATAACAATACACATTCTATTTCCACAGTACAAGTAATATTTGCTGGACTGAAGCAGAGACATATGACTGAAGCAAAAAGGTCAATACAAACAAGTGTTTTTAATACACTATCGATCGTGTCAGTTTCCTATGTTTGTTTAAAGTATTTGTCGGGAAAAAATCATAAAAATGTTTTATTGTATGATTTACTTTTATTACTAACATTCGTATCAAAAATCGTTAAAACATAAATCCTACAATCTAATTTTAAAAGTTGCATGGCTATCACCTATTTTTAGTTGGTTAATAGCTACACCGAAAGTCGTCGATGCGCTTTAAATCGCGTTATTAGATGGTTAACGAACAAGACTTAAATGAGATTAATTTCACTCCCGGCATGCAAAAAGACTTAAACTACGTCACATAAGTCAGGAAGTTTGGATAAATAAAATTAATAATTCCCAATTTTCTTCTTTATTACTTTTCATATCAAAATAAAACTTGGTGAATATGTTTTTTATGGTATTATGAACATAATAAGATGATAAGTGAAAAATCGCGAATTTTCCCTTTAATACTGAAAATAAAAACTACATCTTCAAATTGGATCAATACTAACAAAAATTACCATTTTTCATGTCAAAAAGTTTTGATCTTCTTTTCAGTGTTGAAATTTTTATTTTCCATGCCCGGTACGTCATGCTTAAAAATCTTTTCATCAACTAACAAACTTTACATAGGGGAATCTAACACACAGAGTAGGCATTTATAGGTGGCTATGGTTGGTATGGATTAAAGAGAAACGGAGGGAGGGAGAAATAGGAAGAGTTGAGAGGGTGAGGGTAAATAATGAGTGTTTGTAAAAATGTATGTTCTATAGGGAGAAAAAGGAAGAATGGAGAGGTTGAGGGTAATGTTGAGATTGGAATGTAAAGAAGCAAGTTTGAGAGGGAATGAAAGAGTGGGAGAATGTTAATTTCTTTGTAAGGGCTTGATGTACTGGTCAAATGGCAGTGCAGTTTTCTATTTTCTCTCGTGTAGTTTCTATTTTCTTCAGAAATCTGTTAACATTTTAACTTCCGTAATTACTGCCGTCTAAAAATTTACAAGTTTACAGCCTTTCTTGTTACTGATTATGTGCTGCTTTTATATAAACAGTGTAGCACTTCTCAGTGACAAGATAGGATTGCAGCTTTTCGTCAATTTTAACAGCATCCTCCAACAGGTCTATATGGAATTTCGGTGATATTCTAAACACTTACACTTTATGAATGTTTCTTTCATTCCGAGAAATTTTGCTTTCTAATCTTTTCAAATGCATGCTAAGCATCTTTTTATAACTTTCATGGTCTTAATTCTTCTTTGTGCATCTTTGCTGTCAAGTTTATCATTCATTCTCATCATATGGGTTTATATCAGTCTTAAATGGTTTTTGCAGATATATAATATTTCATGGTCAACTTCCAAAAGTAAAATGAAATTTCTACCAATTACAAGGAGAATACAAAATGGGCCACTAAGACATTCTATTGACATGCATCATGGTATATTCAAGCCTCTGTTAAACCGCCTGGGTAGTCCTGTGGTAGTGTGTTCGCCTCCATGAAGGAGGTTCTCAGTGTTTGAAGCCAAGCAGAGTCGAACTAGACTTAAAATGGGTATATGCTGCTTCTTCGATAAGCACGCTGCATTAAGAAGAAACAGCAAAGACTGGTCTGGGCAATCCAACGACTGTCCTTTCTGCACCTTTCGGTGTCCCTATGAGTGCCATTTTAGGAGGAAGCTTAAAAGAAGGCTCTGCTAGTGACGGGAAATCATCTGAAACAATTATAACGCAAATTCAATATAAAAATTAAGAATTAATTATGGCTTATGTCGTGACAATGGATAATTTATCGATATACTTCATACCCGACGAAGTGATGCCGGATCACGGTGTTTCCCCTCGTGGCTGTTCATGAGGTGCTAGCCCTGTTCAACTGGTCTTGTATGCGTGTAGCTAGTTCTACCGCTGTTATATGGGGTTCTGCATTAACATGTTCTGCTTGTGAAGTGCTGGATGTTGCATCATCCATCTGTATACTGCCACGATTATCATCTACATCTTAATTGTTTTGAAAGATTTCCACTATTGGATTAAGGGCTGTAGTATATATATCTGAAAACAAATGAAGTACATGTATAATAAAAACATTATACTATATAGTAGTACGTGACTATATAAACAAAGGCATTGATATCTTCAATATATGTAGGTTTTATTGCTGTCATCTCAAAGTCACAGTGAGGCCTTGAACTTCTTTTACATAGTGTTTTGCATAACGTAACAATAACACAACGTAACCGTAGACACAAATATAATTGTTACGTTCGTAATTAATCGGTTCCTAACCCTACCTAGCAAATAACAATCATAATAATAACTAATGATTGTTATTTATTAGGCAAATATGATATGAATAACGTTTATTTTTTAGATAGGTAGGGCTATGTACTGTAACCGGTGAGCATGATTCTTCTTACAAAATCAACTTGTCTCCTCCGGGCCCAAACCTGGGATCTCTGTGTTACAAGGCAGCGCTCTTACCGACTTAGTCCAAATAATTATGACGTCTTGAAAGGCTATTTCAATTTTTTGCTATGACCCCTTCCTATCATGTATGGACTATAACCGACTGAGCTAAAGCAGAAGTGATCAGAAGTACCTCCCGAGCTCAACCGCTTACGATTGGCTAAGTATCTACTAAATGTACTAAGGGAAGCAATCCCGTCACAGTATTATAATATTTCATGCCTAATTAAATTTACCCGTCTACAAATGTATCAGAATGTCATATTACAATATTACAACTACTGGGGGTGGGTTAACGACCCTGTCTCCCATGGTCGTCATATAACAAAAGCTGATATCTTAATTCTGAAATTTCTTAGTAAGTTACAGTATATATTTTTGTTTTCTTTATTTTTAATATTTCATCTTATAATTACATGTTTTAGGTTTTTTATTTTGGTTGCTGTCTGAATTATATTGAGTTTGAAATCTCTTGTTATCAGCTTATCTAAAGCGAGATAACTATTCCAAGTTCCCCCTTCGGTACCTCGAATGTATAAGATAGCACGGTCACTCTTAGTCTAATCGTCACTCGATTGGAGGTCATACTATCGTGCAGACGCATAATGGATCTCTTATAAATAATAAATCGATACCGATCAGACAATGATCCGAAACTTCAACAGTTCGATGGAAAGAGTTTGAGTACGTTTAGTAAAGAAGATTTAATGCAAGTAGCCACCAAAACAAAGTTACAATTAAACGACATTTTAGTGTTTCTGGATATCGATGATTCTAGAGAGAACTTATGCAAAAGTTGTGAGTTTTGCCTTAGAGCAAAAAGATGTATTGAAGGAGGAGGATACGGTGACAGAAAAACCTCCTAAAATAGAAAAAAAAGAAACTAAAACTTCAGAAAACAAATCGTCAGGGGTAAGTTTTTGAAACTTATTTGATATAACAAAGGTGCATTAGAAAAGAATACGATGAATGTAGAAGATAATTAATACAGAAATTAACGTATTACATGTATAAAGGTCATCGTATGTAAATATGTATATATGGCATATGTTTTAATTAAAGAGTTCAAAATAAAAATTATGCGTGTTAGAATGAACTTTATCGGAACGACAGTTGTACATCTGTGGTATTCATACTGAATATGTAAAGGAAAATTAATGTTACATATTTAGTTATAGATAATTTGTTCATATTTGAACGGGTGCATATATTTCACGGTTAATATATTTGTTTAGAAAAGTGAGAACGGAAGAATAGAAAGTTTTTTAAATAGGTTGAAAAATGTTTTGTTCGAGTATTTTATTGAACGTGAAGACCAAGAAAATCTGGTTATATTTTATGTTACTGTAATTTTTGAAATTCAATGCAATTTGTTTAGAGAATAGTGTTCGGGTAAGATGCTCGAACGTGAACAGAGGTAATATATAAAGATAACAAAAAAAATGTTAGAGCGAGTATAATGCTCGTAAGTGGAAAGAAGAAAAATAGAAGAAAATTGTTCAAGTTTTTGAACTTGTAAAAGTATTTAGTGGTTAAATATAATAGGAAAAGAAAACATATAACTTTGGATATTTTTTATTTTGATATAACGATTATTGTTCGTGCTTTTATGCCGAACGTGAATATTGTTTGGGCTTTTATGCCAAACGTGAATATTGTTCGGGCTTTTATGCCGAACGTGAATATTGTTCGGGCTTCTATGCCGAACGTGAATATTGTTCAGCCTTTTATGCCGAACGTGAATATTGTTCGGGCTTTTATGCCGGACGTGAAATTCTGATATTGTTCGGGCTTTTATGCCGAACGTGAAATTCAAATATTGTTCGGGCTTTTATGTCGAACGTGAATATTGTTCGTGCTTTTATGCCGAACGTGAATATTGTTTGGGCTTTTATGCCAAACGTGAATATTGTTCGGGCTTTTATGCCGAACGTGAATATTGTTCGGCTTCTATGCCGAACGTGAATATTGTTCAGCCTTTTATGCCGAACGTGAATATTGTTCGGGCTTTTATGCCGGACGTGAAATTCTGATATTGTTCGGGCTTTATGCCGAACGTGAAATTCAAATATTGTTCGGGCTTTTATGTCGAACGTGAATATTGTTCGGGCTTTATGCCGAACGTGAAATTCAAATATTGTTCGGGCTTTTATGTCGAACGTGAATATTGTTCGGGCTTTTATGCCGAACGTGATTGTTATCACTTAAACCGATTTAACTTATAAACGAGTTCATGGACCCTTCTTTTTAAAAATGACATTTGGCTTGATTATGCATGAAGATTATTTGTGCCAATTCTTATGAAGCATGAAAATGTGACAAAAATGAATAATGTCCCAAGAATTGTTACATAAATTCAAAGCACACTTATGTAGAGAAGATATTCCAGATACTTTTTAAAAAATCCGCTTGCGGTTATCTTTTGAAACGAAAAAGTTAAGTATGTCTTTCCGAAGGATAGAAATGTCCAAGAAACCGAAATTTCCAGTAAATTTCTAAAATTTCGACCCCATTTATTTCTAAAAGTAGCACATGAAGGTATATTTTTTATTACATATTTGAATTGACTAGGTGAAAAATAGATCGCATGTAATCTTTCGTCAAAAATTCACCGTGGGATCAAAACTGTATCGTATGCCCTTATGCCGAACGTGAAATTCTGATATTGTTCGGGCTTTTATGCCGAACGTGAAATTCAAATATTGTTCGGGCTTTTATGTCGAACGTGAACATTGTTCGGGCTTTTATGACGAACGTGAATATTGTTCGGGCTTTTATGCCGAACGTGAATAGGGAGAAAGAGGGGGGGGGGGGAGAAATATCATAATTTATTGTGTTTGGGCATGATGCTCAGTCGTGAAAAGAAAAGAAAAAAGGATGAAGATGATGTTAGCAATTGTTCAAGATTAATGTTTCTTGAACGTGTAAGAATATATTTTAAAGCTGTTGATCTGAAATATGAGAAGAAAGAGGGAAAAAAGTGATATGTTTCCTTAAGGCGATTTATGGGTTCATGATTCGTGTTCGAAAGTGATAAGGAAGAATTTACTTGATTATATTATTATGTAAATTAGAGAATGTCACAAAAGAAATTTGTTCTGTATCATGCTGGAACGTGAATAGAAAAAATGATGTTTATTTTATTTTTTTTTTTTCGTCTGATTGATGTTTGTACTTTAGATAGGGGAAAAATCATAAAATATACGTATCTTTTAACTATATTAATGAGAAATTTGGCTAAACATAACGTTCGGACACTGATATCGGCAAAAATAGATAATTTAGAAAAAGGAAATGAAAACAAAAATAAAAGAATAAAAGCTTGAATATCTCAAAATTTGTTTGACTTTGATGATAAGGGAGAACATGCAATAATGCGAAATTTACCCCAAAAAAAAAAAAACAAAAAAGAAAAGACAAGAAAAAGAAAATAAAGAAAACGCAATATATGTTTGCACAAATTCGGAGACATTAAGATTAAAGAACGTGTGGGTGGAGTGCCCGAAAGTGAGTAAAAAAACCCCCAGATAATTGCACGAATTGAAGAGATAAAATGTAATTAAAGAAAAATAGTAATTTTTATTTAGTGTTTCGTATGCATATACTACATTTTGAGACAAATACTGATAGATATAGACATAAAAGGTGGATATACTAAGAAGGTTTGAGGGTGATATGAAATGTTGTGTTCAAAAGCTGTAGTTTTGAAAAAGGTTTAAGACAATTTTGTAATTGAATGTCAAGCACGAATTAGAAAGAGTTGTTTTACGTGTTATATTGTGGGCTTTGAAAGGAAAAAGATCGTTAGTAAAATAGTTAAAGATAAGAAAAGAACATAATATGAGATATGGGAGAAAAAAGAACCGAAAATTGTGTAATTAGTGTATAAATAGCATGTTTGGAATTTTAGTATCAAACTGTACTAGTATAGAATTGGATTTATGGTTGTTTAATATAACAGTAAGATAATAAGTGACATTATAATTGCTTTGTTTGTTTACATTAAGGAATATGACTGTGTACACCATTTTGTAACACGTGTAAGGAGTGTCATAAAGGTGTAAACTAAAGTCCGAAACTGAAAGTAAAAAGTAATTACAATTTGGCTATAGAGGTCGAGATATATCAAGTTGTTAATTATTTAGAAGGGCGCTAAAAGAAGAATTTATTATTACAGAAATTTTAAAGAAATAAAAATAATAATGGTCGATAGATTACAGTATATTTGATTTATTTAAGCCTAGATGTATGTATTTATAACTTAAATTTAGCCTCTTAAATTGATTGATTGTTGGTTGCTTTACGCCGCATTAGCACAACAAGGCTATATCGCGGCGATAGCCTCTTAAAAGAAAAAGAGAAAGAGAGAGTAAAAAAAAAAAACATGTTGTATCGATGAATATTATTATTATTATTTTTTTTTTACTCTCTCTTTCTCTTTTTCTTTTAAGAGGCGGCGATAGCCTCTTAAAAGAAAAAGAGAAAGAGAGAGTAAAAAAAATAATAATATTCATCGATACAACATGTTAATTGTTGATACATGATAATTTACTAATTGACCATGTTGATTGTGATAGTGGTAAAATAAATTAGGTACAAAGCAAACTTTTCCGGTTTAGACACTAATTGGATGGTGTTTGATGATTTGCTATAAATCAATAATCTGAATAGGATCGAAGTTCACATCAGCAGGGTGTATGTTTAAACAGGCGGTCAAACATGGACACTTGACAGTTACATGTTTTCAAAGATATCAATATTTCAATTGGAGCAGATTTCAGCAACATGATTGCGATAATATTTTTTTTTCTTCTTTGTTATCTGATGAAGCATTGGGTTGCATCAAAGGTTAATTACGTGGGAAGGTTGCATTTGTTAATATGTTTCATGTGAAGTTTTTACAAGAATTGTTACTTATGCTAAATTATCAAAAAATGAACTTTACTGAAGAAAAAATAATAATAACAAAAAAAAAAAAAAAATACATGATAGTACATACACTAATGTACGTATGCATGTTTCATTAATTTAATTCACTGCCTTAGTACTAATTAACAGGCATGTGCAGTTTTCAAGTTTAGATATGTGTGATGTCACCACAAATAATTGTCAATGGACGTGAAGCAAACGGATCTAGCTAATTGCCTATTATTTCTTGATAAATATGTGATTTATCCGTGTAAATCAGTGTATAAATGATTATACATTTATGAAGAATCATGCATAAGTAGCGGTTATGAGCTTATGAGCAACTCGTTATGTGTGCTGCCAGAATGTATGAAATATTAGTTTATTCAAAATATGATATAAAAAAACAATTATTTACTATGGTTGAAGGTGATCTGGAGAGTTGAATATTAGATCATAATTAGATCAATGCTTCTAATTAAGATAGATTACTTTGCTTCATTTGTTTAGATGAAAACATTAGAAGATAAAATAGCAGATCTTGAGATAAAATTACATTAGCGCGAAAGGAAAAATTTGATTCTAAGTAGATTTCATATCCACAAGAATAGACCAAATTTTGCAGCAGCGTTACTGCTAAAACTTGTGTGCAACAAAGAAGAGGAAGCGGAGCTTGATAAAGAACAGAAGTTACTTAAGATATTTGGTAAAAATGATGTTCAAAGTGACAATTATAATATGCAGTCGCATAATTTGTATTTGCATGCGGCTGGTTTGATGGGAGGTTCTTTTGAACAAGCACAAGGTCAGACTGATGGAATGCCTCCTCGATTTTTAGGTTCACCTCGTCGCCGTAGGCCTCGTGATTCTATTCACAATGTAATAAGCCGGGTCATTTTGTTTGTGATTGTCCAGTTAACCAAGTTCCCACAAGTTTAAATTAAATGGATGGTGTCTCTCCAGATATACAAAACGTGAAATTTTTTAATCCGAAGACTTTTGCTGGAAAAATTCAGACTAGGTTATATCAATGGCAAAAGATATTAGCTTGTTCGTCTTCTTCAGATGAAATTTTAGATTGGCTAGTTCATGGTGTTAATATCAATAAGTACATTAATTGTACATGTTAAAGCAGATGTTTTTCGGAAAAGTGCCCACCTTGCAGAATATTCAATAATTCGAATAAATGCAAAAAGTTTTCTATGTTCATAACAGAAACTGTTGTGGAAAGACTGAACAATGGTTCCATTAAATGCGTAGGAAAAGTAGGTTTAGTTAAACCACCCCACATTGTAGCACCGTTAACAGTAGAACCGACAAAACATAGACTATGTATAACCTAATGTATTTGAACAATTGGAGCAAAGATATTCCTTTTAGTTTCGACACTCACAAAAATAAAGTCAGGTTTTGATAATGTTTTTTGTCCGAGGGTTCCCGAGGACTCGTGGATTTAAGTGGAGTGGATTTTATTTCATTTTCACAACATTACTGTTTAGCTTCAAACTATCTAGCTATATTTATCACACTTTAAATCTGCAAACAACTTCTTACATCAGGAATCAAAAATTGTATATAGATGATTGTCTTATAGAGGAAAAAAAAAAAAAAAACTGGTTCAAAGTAGATATAAGAAGATGTGGTATGAGTGCCAATGAGACAACTCTCCATCCAAGTCAAAATTTATAAATGTAAACCATTATAGGTCAAAGTACGGTCTTCAACACGGAGCCTAGGCTCACACCGAACAGTAAGCTATAAAGGGCAGGTTTCTGTTGCGCATTATTGGCAAATTACATTGCTTGTAAAGTTATAACTAGATAAGAGCATTGCGTTAATTTAGACAAAACTGTATTTACCCCGTCACAAGCAGTAGTATTTTTGATTCTATAGCTAGAAGTTTCAGAATAACTGAGTCGAAAAAACAAAAGTTTGTAACTTTAAGCAAGAATTGTTCAGGAAAAAGTGTTCTTACAGTGATAGACCCAGTGCTAGATTTACTAAATATAGTGGGTCATGTATTTCTTTTATGTTACCTTATGTTAAATTATGGCAGCAAAACTTTACACTCGAGATATGAAATCGGTAATTTTATTCGGAATCCGCAAAAAAAAAAAAAAAAAAAAAAAAAAAAAAATAACCCAATGACAAAAGAATTAAAAAGACAAAATTATTATTGGCGGTTATTTGGATTCATGGACAGGAAAGTTAGAAAAAAAAAGAGCGGCATTTAGTTGTTAACATTTATATAGATGCTTGCATTGTATGTACAAATGGGGTGGATATTTCAAAATAAACGACAGAGTACAACGTTGGTGATTCGTGCATGGGTACAGGAAATGTTATCGCTTCCTATAATGGTACTAGAGGCTAAAGCTTAGTTTGTAAAATGAATTAAGATCAATACAGGAAGACATAAAGTGTAGTCGGGTGGACGCAAACGTAGACACTCAGGCCTTGATGGGTGCTTGAAATAACGAAAGTTCCAAATCTATGAAACTGAATTCTACTCTTAAAGATTATTTTCAATTGACTTTGATTTTAGACGTTATGTTTAATTACATTTGTACTATCTAAATCGATATTAGTAGATGAACCATCGAGAAGACTTAGTAAATCAGACGCGACATTAGATAACGAGATATGGAATAAAATATAAGAGTATTTTGGTGACAATACAGGACATACGATCGACTTGATGGCTTTTATATATTTTATAAAAGCATCACAGACAGACACGGTGGAATTCTAAAACATTTCACATCATGTTTTTCTCCTTTGTCGACAGGCGAAAATTTATTTACCCAAACAGTGGATAAAAGTGAAAACTGTTATGTATTTCCTCCTTTTGAATTATTACTACCGGTGTTATCTTTATCAGGGAGAATATGTTGAATTGTATACAGTGTCTATGCGTGCTATGGAGTAATAGACGCATGGGTTCCGACATTTTATGAATTTATACAAGATGCTTTTGCTGTTGATAACAAGAGACGAAATAAAGAAAGGTTATGACCCGGATGTTTTGGGGTTATCTGGAAATATGTAGGCAATTCGCATAAAAGAAAAACCATATATATGCATTTATTCTGGAAAATTATTATTTCTTAATGAACTACTTGTTTCTACTAAATTTCACTTGATAAGTATTGGTGATTAAATGATAGGATTTTAAGAATGGCAAAAAGATTTCAATAACCCAATGTTAAATGTTGTTTTCATAAGGTGGTGCTCTAGTGTGTGAAATAACACTCAAAATTGAGAGACTAACTAGAACACAACCGCCTAGGCTTATTTTCATTCATGAAGGTGTCAATAATGTTAGCAAGTCTTTCTTGTTTAAAAATGAGTTCAACCAGTTATTGAGTACAACACAACAATTTGAACATTAAGCACAAATGCTACAGTGTACGTTAGAAAGTGATAGGCACGTATCTATTGTATTATCATTGATAATCATGTGTAAAGATGAAGCTATAAATGCAAGATCGACCATTATTAATGAAAATTTATGCAAGCGTAATTCTTGGATGTTCATGGAAAATTCAAACATCAATTGTAGACATTTGAGAGATTGTGTACATTTGAATGAAGAAGGTCAATCAATTTTTCTTAACAATTTATATGATGTGTTTAAAAATGTTTTGTGACATTTCTTGAAGAACGAGATTTTTTTTTTTTTCATCTTTTTAGATATGCAAAAAAAAAAATAAAAATAATGCAAGTCCAAAGGACATAAGAAAATTTCTCATTTTCAAAGGAAAGGGTGAGAAAACACAGTTACATGTACTTGATAACAACTGCTCTCTGCATGCTAAACACGGCATTAAAGTTTTCAAATGCCAAAGGATGCTAGCACCAAAGTCTGTTGATTTTTTACTAGGCAAAACCAGAGCATTATTCAGAGAAACAGGTCGATCAGGAGAGTGGAATCTCATGCTTCTTACGGCTAACCCGGCTGTCTTACATTTGTTAAAAAAAACAACAACATTTTCATGTCATAAATCAGGGGCAGACTAACGCTAACATTTCTATATAACAAGCTACTCCATTATATCGAGTTTCAGTAGAGATAGACCTATTTGGAAATTTCTTTATGCAAGAGACTTGGCTTATTTTTCAATTTTATGTTTTTGTTTGGTAGCAGAGGGGCGACCTTGGTTTATTGACTGCAGACAGATGTTTTCAAATACCCGACTCGGAGAGAATTTTTGTGTCGCAAACAGCTGTAAAAGTCACCACTTTAGATAATCCAAGAAATTTCATAGTTCTTTCTTCAAAGGATATTGATATTTTTCCGGTCAAAAACTTTAAAAAATACATCATCTTGCGTGGCAGAGAGACATAGTTGAAGTTATATGAAGGGGAAAATTCCAACAGCAGTAGTAAAGTATATGCAGTTACATTACGTATCATAGGGTTAATGGTGAAGGAATTAATCAACACGTAGGGTGGGGCACAAAATATATAGTTGATTATTATGCCAATGTAGGGAAATTGATAAGTCCTAAAGGGCCAGCTTTAATTTGTCGCAGGCTGTGGACAATAGCGTAAGAGAAGTTCTCCTTTTGATAAAGTTGCAAATCAATATACTGGTTTGAGTAAATTGAAAAGTTGCAGTTTCAATTAATTATGTTTGACTGTGTTGAATACAATTAGGGTAATTTAGCAATGTTCTGAAATGGAACATACTTTTTTTTTAATAAGTATTGGATATGTTTTATGATGGGTATAGTTGTATAATAATGAAGTTGGAACATTAAATAAGGTTTTGTATTTAGTCAGTCGGTTATGTCATATCATTTCACTGAGGCCCGTTTATACATCGTTGGTTTGTTGAATCCAATATCTTATCGATATGTAATATTCCACTATTCCAAGTTCCCCCTTCGGTACCTCGAATGTATAAGATAGCACGGTCACTCTTAGTCTAATCGTCACTCGATTGGAGGTCATAACTAGAGCATGATCGCTATGTGGATCGAATGCACAAGCGTTGTTGATTGAGCGGTCATTATGCTTAAAAAAAATGCATACATAAAATACAAAAAACACAAAAAAAAAAGGTAAAAAACCAAAAAAAGTGACGAAACAAAATTGGAACTAAGGTAGTTAGTTGTCTCATGGAATATTAACCATATTCCTTGTTTTCTGTGGAGTCATATTAGGGATGATGCAGTATAACAAAGGTACTCGAGATATGCACTTATGATAAAGATGTGGTTCATGTCAAAATTTAGGTTAGGCTAGCCTGGTTTTTCAACAGACGGTCATTGTACCTGTTCTTTCTTAGCGTTTTTAGCAGTGTTCGGATATTACGGGATATGAAAATGATATATTCGTTAGATAACAATATAGCTAGTATTTGGTGTACTCGTTTGGTGTTGTAGTTGAAATAATTAAAAATACTAGTAATTGTTTTTAATAGATGGTAAAATTGCTAAAAATAAGCGATTACATTTCAAACCGATTATGTACCTGTGGGACAGTTTTTGTAAGTCAGGTTGCTACACAGTCTTTTTGTTTTCGAATACCGAAACAGGATTTATGTTTTCTAAACATGATTGGTTGTATTGTCAACCATGAACATTTGAACAAGTCAAGTTGTTGCACCGGCGATTCATTGTATACTTAGTCTCTTTTATGTTATTGTTCTAGATCGTTGTAAAAAAGTGAATAGTGACAGTTCAGATCGTGAGTTTAAGTATATATGATTTAAAATACAGTTACACCCTAATTTATTTGAATCTTTAGAAAGGCTTGTCTTGGCATGAAGCATGCAGTACTTTGTATTTTCTTTTCGGAACTGAAATACGCATGCAATACATGTATATTCATACATGTAAGTGGCAGAGTGTATGGAAACAGTTGCAAACAGGGAATGTAACACAAATGCGAGATAATTAAAACGTTTATTTGGTTGATAGATATCTAAGAACGAGTTAATAGATTGTATTAATTATAGTTCACTTGATTCCTTTCACCCCTTTTTCAAACCTCTTATGGTTTGTTGAATCCAATATCTTATATATGAGAGGAACCGTGGTGAACTTGTAATATTCCACTATGACACATCTTAATTATATAATACAGACACAGTTATCTCTCCTTTCGTCCTCTCCGTGGATCAACGTGCTCAGCGATGACATGCGTAGCGATGATTGCGCTGTTGACCCCTTTTGTCTCTTGGCCAATCACAGTAGGGGTTGTATTCGTTTATTGTTAACTAGCAACAGCGATCGAAGCTTTGTTTTTATATTTTATAACATATTGTCGAAACTAACATTTTACCTAGTTGTCCAGAAGTGTCTCATCACAGTAAGTGTAACATCACACTATGTAAACAAGTCGGCATTTTTTAATACACACTACATTAATTTCATTATGGAACGGTATTATTTCCTGTGCCATACATGCCATAGGGATAATGATGGCCCAGAACCTACATAAACATTTAATTGAATTACTTTCGTTATGATATTCAGAAATAAATGTGAATATTTATGATATAACCGTGTACTTTTTCTGCTATCTTCATAAACCTCAGGCCACTTAGTAGTGCTCTTCATCCTTGTGTTTATATCCCATAGACATAGTAGTTAAGTATATCATTAAGAGAGAACCAAGTTACAGTGAACTACGTTTAATAACAGCATGGTTATCTACAATGTTTACATGAATAACGCATGTTACACAGTTAGGGCGGAAGTACCAGTGCGCATGTATTACATGTGCATTATCAAAGTACAGAGACTATTATATGTATTACATCCTTTCTTTTTTCAACTTGAAGCTTATATTGAATTATCAGAAAATCTAAACTCAAAATAATTACTGAACGAAAATTTAGTAACGCAATGTACAGGTCATTGTTTATTTTTTTGGCCTTTCTCATTAGACGTTTTGCTGTTTTCACTGCATTTTCGACTTTCCCATTAGATTGTGCATGTCCCGGATCAATGGTTTATGGTGAAAATCACATTGTTTGCTGAACTGTTTAAATTGTTCCGACGTATATTGCGGTCTATTGTCTGATACTACTTTTTCAGGAATTCCCCATCTAGGGAAATGTTGTTTCAGTTTATTGATTACTGTCTTTGACAAAGTATCATAAAGTCTATCCACCTCAAAAAAACTGCTGTAGTAATCTACGGTAATTAAATAGTCATTTCCTGATAGATAGAATAGATCAGTCCCTATTTTAGCCCACAATCTCGATGGCACGTCGTGTGACTTTAAAGTTTCTTTTGGATGTTTCATAGCAAATGACTGGCACACATCGCATTTACTGATGTAGTCTCTCAATTCTGAATTCAATCTTGGCCAGTATACGTATTCTCTTGCACGTTTTAAACATGCTTCAATAGCAATATGTGTATGGATCTGGCTCATTGCAGTTGGTATTATACATTGATCACCTTTGAATATAATGCCGTTTTGTACTGAAAGTTCGTCACCTATGTTATAGAATGGATCTAGTTCACTCAGGTGCTGAGAATTATTCTAGCCATTTTCAGTCATTTTGATAAGCTGTTGTAGTGTTTTGTCTTGTTGAGGAGACTGCTATAAGTTTTTGTCTTCGTCCGATATTGCCAAATAGTCCGTCATATTTATCTGTTCAACTTCAACTTCTATATTGGAGCACACCAAAAGTATTTCATCCTGTTTTTTTTTTTAATCATTGCCATCAGTGTTTCTCAAATACGCTCTAGATAATGTATCTGCTATATACATATATTTTCCCTGTTTGTACTTAAGTTCTATATCATAAAGCTGTAGCTTTGTCAAATTTCTCCATACCGAAAACAACTGCCAAAAGTTCTTTTTTCAATTTGTGCATAGTTCTGTTCAGTTTCATCAAAGCATGGCTAGCGTAAGCGAAAGGGTGACTTTCCTGCATTTGGGTAGCGCCTAATTCCTTTTCTGAAGTGTCACATTGTATCGTTGTTTCAGATTTAGAGTCAAACTACTTAAGAACAGGTCTTTTTGTTACTGCTTTTTTAATCATTTCAAATGCTTCATCGTGTTCAAAAGTCCAGTTCCAAGCGTTTTCTTTGTGCGTTTTTTTTTTTTATATTGGCTTGCAAATATCACTTCAAGTTTTCAAGGAATTTGGTTAGGTAGTTTATCATGCCTAATAGTCTCTGCACGCCTTTTAAGTTTGTTGGCTTTTTCATATTAACAATTGCAGCAATCTTTTCTGGATCTGGCTTAACTCCTTCTGCTGTCAGTAAATGTCCAATATGCGGCATTTCTGTTGCTCTTAGAACAAATTTGTCTCTGTTGATTTTGAAATTTCATTCGCGGCAACAGTCCAATAATGCTTTGAGTTTTGTATCGTGATCGAGCGTTGCATTTTCAATAGTCTGTCCTTCGCCATAAATAATGATATCATCAGCTACGGTTCGTACTCCCTGTAGATTTTCTATTTCTCGTTCCAAAAATTGTTGGAAATTTTCGGGGGCGGCGAAATTCCAAATGGCATTTTTCTGAACAGTGTTTCAAAAGTAGTTAAAAATCTTGACTCATCTGGTAGGTTTACATGCCAAAAACCATTTTTAGTATCACACTTGGAATATACTTAAGCTTGCTTAATTCTGGAAGTAGATCTTCAATAATTGGCGACAGATAATGACACCGCTTTAAGGCTTTATTTAATGGCTTTGGGTCAATACATAGTCTGATTTTCCCCACTAGGTTTCTTGACAATTACAAGGCTAGATACTCAATCTGTTGGTGTATCAACTGGTTTAATAACTCCTAGTTTTTCCAGTCTTTGAAGTTCTGTCTTTAACTTCGGCTTAAGTGCAATAGGTATGCGTCTTAAAGGAGACTTAATAGGAGATATGGACTCATCAATTTCTAATTTTAAGGTTTCCTTAAATGTTCCTTCTCCCTAAAATACGTCAGAGTATTCTGAGATAATGCTTTTCATAGACAAATTGCCTGTTAAATTCTGGCTATCACACACCCTAATGTTTTGAAATTGTATCTTAATTAGATTCATAGCTTGATAACCTTTGCTCCCAGTAGAGGTGTGTATTTATCATCAATAACAATAAACTTGACCTTGTATCGTAACTCAGTGTTCTCCCAGAAATTTTGGATAGCATCACATTTGGCGAAAAAACTATTTTTTTCAATGCCATTTGTCGCGTCATGCTCTATTTCCTTTATGTTATATGTTTATATTGTTCAAATCATAACTGAGAATACAATTAAACTATACCCATGATAACAGTTGTTTCAATATATGTTTTCTATATCCATTTATAGTGATTTTTTCCTCTTAGGCCAAATATAAATAAATGTGTGGTTCCAGTTACCCTACCTACCCAACTAAAGAATGAGTGAATGAATGAATTTTATATAAAAGGAAGAGAAAGTATCATATAGCAATAAAATTTCAATTTCTTCTTTGTCATGTCTATGAAATTCATTGTTTCATGGCACTCAATGAATTAGTCCCAGTTGCTTCTTTATATCAAAATGATATATATTTTAACAAAAGTTAAGCTACTTTAATCAGTATATTGAAACAATGCATTTTCAAAAGAATACATTTAGCAAGAAGTTTTAACAATTAGTCAGTTAATGCGTTTGAAATGCGTAGTTTTCTTTTAAGATAATTTTTCTGTCAACTGTACCATTTGTGCATCTGAAGTCATGATCGTAAAATGCGGATTTTATCGTATCTGGCCCGGTTCCGATCCGTAGTTTACACAAATATTTCAATGTCGGCCGAAGGAAAATTTACGAAAATAAACAATGTTTGACAAGAGATTGGGAATGCATATGAAGCTTTTAATGCATTAAAGGGATGAAACATTAACTAAAGCCAATTATGATCACTTTCTAAATAAGTATCAAACTTATTTAGCTCAAAATCGAAATGTTTTATATACGGTCTTGATTGACAAGTAGTACCGGAAGGGAAAGAAAGTAATTTTTTGAAAGTAGTGAAAACATACGACCAAACCTCTTTTCTAAAGAGATAAATCGTTTGTATCTTTGAATTTTCATTATGCAAACATAGATTTCGAATTGTTTTATGATTTTCTGATTACATTTTCTGCATGTCGAAATTTGCGATTGGACCACGTGGTCATGTCACAAGTGTCAGCTTGGGGTATTCGTATCCAAACAGTTATCACCCAAAGGGCAATTAACACCTATTTAATCACTCTAAATTGTCTCTAGTGTCCGACTTTAAGGGATTACCATTAAAGGTGATATAATTTTTATGATCACAAGCGGTAATTAGATGAAAGTTCAAAATTTCGGACATGGTTTTACGATAGAGACAAGAAAAATAGCATCCTCAAAATAATTATAGCGTCGCGGAAATTGTTATAGCATCACGGGAAAAAAATATAGCGTCGCGGCACCGCGACGCTAAAACGGCCTGGGGAGAACACTGCGTCGTTTATGTGTTTTCGGATTCTTGAGACGGAGCATGCATATGCCATACGATTTCATAGTAGACTGATTATACATTGTTAGCTTCTCATTTCCACTCTCAGTTTGTGAATGATTGAGATAACATCTCAGTATAAGATAAGCCAATTGGAATGTTGAACAATGGTGGGAGGGCTGCCATTTCAATCGCTGGTTCTGCTTCTGGTTCTATCGCTTGTTCCTCTGGGATCTCTTCTTCTTATACTGACGTTTTCCTCGTTGTCTGACATTGATTTTTATACGACCGCAAAAAATTTTTGCGGTCGTATATTGGTATGACGTTGGCGGTGTTGTCGTCCGAAGACACATTGGTTTTCGCACAATAACTTTAGTTTAAGTGAATGGATCTCTATGAAATTTTACCATAATAATAATAATATAATATAATAAATTCTTTATTTCAAGAGGGTAAACTCAGTTAGTTACAATAAACTAATCTTCCCTGAGGCCCTCACATACAAATTACAATACAATCAAAAACAGATATTTACACATAGTTAATTTACAGTCAAGTAGTTCAATGTAATATTATTAACATGATAAGACATGTAAGATATAAAGCTGTTCAAGATGTACATGTAGTCAAAAAATCAAATAAAAATAAAAAAATATACAAATACATTCACGGTCGCGAAACACGTGACTTTGTCGTGATCAGTTTCACGGAAAAATGGCGCCTGTCAAATTTTTATAGTTTGCTTGGATGTAAACTTTAAATGTAAGTATTTACATATCAGCGTGTTCTCACATAGGACCCCCCTCATCATATGCGTATTTTTCGTGCGAATATATTGATGCATATAAAGTTATATTTCACTGTTGGTTTCATAGAGAACATTCACAAGCTATTTCAGACCTGCTGAAGATTGTTTGGAATGGTGTACACGATATGACCGTAAAATCACTGTAAATCCATTTGTGTGTCTTATTTTCACCAATCGTGTACAGAAACTTACCCAATTTTACTAATTCATTCATATAAACTAGCGTCGATGTATATTTTTGACATTGTTGCGAACTTAATGCAATAATATTTTTTTGTCAATAAATGATCAGTGTACACGGTAAGAGTTTAAGTGATCAGTTCCACGGTTTAATTCTGAATCAGTATGATAAGATCACATTAAGGTTTATCTGGGAAAGTGGTGGAAATCCAGTTGAAATTAAACAAGAAATTTAACTCTTTGCCAGAGCAGAGAAGGTAAACAAGCAAAATTGGTATATGGGCAGTTTAAAAAAAAATGGTACCAAAACTTAAAAAAAAAGTCAAAATTAAAGCTGTTTTAATTCCATTTTATTTATCACATTTCATTGGATATATGTTCTAGTTACTAAATCAAGCTGGAATAGACAAAAAATTGAATCATATTTTTTTTAGATCATTTTATTGAATGCCAATGAACACAAAAATCATTAGAACACACATATATTACATAGTTGTCATTCTCCAATTTATACTCACAAATTGTATAATTTTTCATTCCCAAATGATAACAGAAACATGAATCTTCATAATTTTGCCTTGAAAATGATTAAAACATGTACTTCTTTGAAATAAATAATTTTTGAGCATTTTCTAAGACTTAATTTCTCATCTTGGCTTCTATAATTTTTTATATTGCTAAAAAATTGAAATCCAGATTTTTAAAGTATGAATCGGGAACATATAACTGCAAACATTTTGTCAATTGGTCAAATAGTAATAGAATAATTGATATTTAAAATATAGCCTTATTTTAGCAATATTTGTTGCACTCCTGACACATTTATTACACTACACTAAAGTAGGCAATTAGCAACTATAGATTGTTCTATTTGCAAAATGCATTTATTTAAAAGTAGAAATAGCATTTTTCTTCAATTTCAATTTCATAGATAATCATTTTTAACAAAATCTGTATTTTTTATTCAGTTTTTCTGACATTTTCTCTAAATTTGGTATATAATTAATCATTAGTAAGCATAAAAAATTGTTGCAGAATAAAGAAAGATCATTTATTTTCATTGTGAAGATTTGGGGAACTGGACTCAAGAAGTTTCAGATCCTTATAAAGCTTTTTCCAAATAAAACTGATGAATAAAAAGGTTCTAATTTTATCTGTTTATGTTGCACTCCTGACACTGAGCATTCATTGTAAAAAAACATAAAAAAAATAAACTATTGTAAAATACAACTGAAATGCATTATCATATAATAGTAGTATGAGTATTATGCTTCATAATTAAGCCAATAAATATATCATTTTGAATAAAATGTGAAAAATTTGAATGATTTGTAAAATTGATGATTTAGAAAGACAACAAAATTAATTGATATTTGTTGCACTCCTGACACCTGAGTATTTGTTGTTAAAAAACATAAAAAATAAACTATTGTAAAATACAATGTACAACTGAATTCATTATCATATAGTAGTAATATGAGTATTATGCTTCATAATTAAGCCAATAAATATATCATTTTGAATAAAATGTGAAAATATTTGAATGATTTGTATCATTATTTCTAATTCATTACGACATAAACAAGATAATTGTCACATAAAATAAGTCTGAAAAGCATATATTCATGCTTATTTTACAGATACAAGATATTAGAAACACTTTGATTTGATTTTTAGACTCATTGAAACATTTCAAACTTAAAATTGATGATTTAGAAAGACAACAAAATTTATTGATATTTGTTGCACTCCCTGACACCTGAGTATTTGTTGTTAAAAAACATAAAAAAATAAACTATTGTAAAATACAACTGAATTCATTATCATATAGTAGTAATATGAGTATTATGCTTCATAATTAAGCCAATAAATATATCATTTTGAATAAAATGTGAAAATATTTGAATGATTTGTATTATTTTTCTAATTCATTACGACATAAACAAGATTATAGTCACAGAAAATAAGTCTGAAAAGCATATATTCATGCTTATTTTACAGATACAAGATATTAGAAACATCATATTCACATTTTTGTCAATTTAAAAACATACTATTACTTGTAACTTCTTGTTACATAACTAATAAAACAAATGGATGAGTTGTTGCACTCCTTACATCAACTTTGAATTGAAAATTTTCGCTTCCTTATGTAAGCAACAAACATTTAACAAAAAAATTCTGAACAAGAAATACAACTTAGTGTCAGATATCTATAGTTTCTTTGTAAAGTCAGAAATTTCTGACTTCAGAAACTGTAGTTTAAGACCACGTCTTGGTAGTAGGACTGTTGAGAAAATTTCTCAATAATGTCTGTTTCTGGCTGGATTCCTATGTCTAATTTGTCTGGCAGTGTATAAATACCAGTGTTTGGGTCACCTTCCAAGAACTTCACTTCCAGTTCACCATCAAAACTGTTCAGTACCTGAAAAGAGTGAAACTTCAAAATTTCAAATTGTAAAGTTCTAAGAGATAAATTAATAAATATAGTTAGGTTTCAGGAAAACTTAAAACTGAGTAAATGGATACTGTCACCCCCTTAGACTGCCATTTCTATTTTTGTTGTCTTCACCCTCTATTTTTCTTTTATTATTTTGATTTTGCTGTGTAATTCTAGTTTATATATATGTTTAATATGGTAAATCAATCGAATAATTGTAACACTTGAGCTGCACTCTGGTTTCTTAGATGTAAACCTTAGAATTATAGCAATAACTTAACTTGGCAATATGAAAATATTTTTTATTTCTGTTTCTCACAGATCGAAGCCTCACTGCAACATAGTCACCAATCTTGAAGCTGTAACAGAAAATAAGAAGCAATTATTTTAAAAAATTATTTCTTAAGATATTAAATAAATTTTAAAATATATATGGGTTTTCATCATATAATTGTTTTCAAAATTTAAATTTCGATACAAAAGAAAAAAAATTGTGATATACTGTGCAAACTTTCAGATTAAACTTTTTTTCTTTCCCCAAAACAGCTATTGTATGTATTCAAAGCTTTTTTAGTAGGAAAAACACTTAAGAAATCAGAGATGGTGGTTCAAGTCCATTTCAAAGCACTAACATCAATAGATTTAATGTTCTGCACCTTGATTTTAAATCAAGATTGTACACAATTTACTAACTGCTCCTAACACATTTGACAATTGACATTTCTGACATAAAAAGCTTACCGTTGAGTATATTCCAAACTAACATAATGTTTCAAGTCTGACAAGTATCCAAGAAGTAAACACGGTTCACCATCTCCAATAACAGTTTCATCTCCATTAATATGGATGACCTTTATGCTGCATTTTAGTATCTTCTGAAGTGTAACCAAACAAATGTGGTCGGCATAAGTTCCATCCTTTGCCATCTGTGTAAGGTACTCTTCAAAATCTGCTGTCATAAATTGTGCGACTTCTATCTTCTCTTCCTGAAAAAAAAAGTATTTTTTTGTGTCCTGTTTCTTGATAAATTGGATATTTTCATTGTGTAGTGTGAGTTGTTGTTGCACACACATTCACTCCAAAACATCCCATCTTTAATATTACATTTAAAAGTAACAGAATAACATTGATTTGAAACCACCCACAAAACAAATCTGTATAAAAAAAATATTGTATGTATATCTAAAGTTTTGATAGTTTATGGAAGTAAAAACACTAAAAATTAAGAACTTACATCATCCATTTCTTTCAAATGATTAGCCACCATCCATCTAAGCTGGACATGGGTGAAGGGGCCTACTCCATGAGCATCAAGTTGGTCGCTTAATGCCCAAAAGCAGCAATTCCCATCACCAGGCGTGTTCCCTGGAATCTGTAATTGGTTTTCAAGTATTGTTTTTTTGAAATTGTCAATCAGTGCTTCAATTCTACTGTCATGCATTACATTGGAAACTACACTTTCACACATTGCTACATGTATGACCATTTGAGGGTCAACAGAACTAGAACCATCACCATCAGAAATGTTAGTAAAAGCTGTTAGTTTACATTAAGGAAGAAAGGATATATGTGTATATATGTATGCATGCATAATAGGTATACAAACAAAAAAACAGACATGTTTTGATATATCCACAAATCTGAAAGAAAAAAAAATCAAATAAATTAGTTTCATGTAGGCAAATATGAATTTTAAAAGGATACATGGAGAAGTGTTGTTTTGTGGTACTATAGTATCAGGTTGAACAGCCTTCCCACCCTTGATGTTGAAGTACTGATCAGGGTGTCTATACTGTCCATAGTAGCACAGTCCTTCTTGTCCAGTGATACAAACTTTGCATACACAGCTAAGATCGCTGCATACAAGTATTCCAGATCCAATTTGTAATTGCTTGACCATGTGAAATGTCTGGGTCCCTTTAATAGTCTTCACAGAATCACATTTTTTTGGTGCAGAGTGAAGGATTCTTTTCTTGGGAACATAAATTACATGCTGGTTAATATTTTCATTTCTGTTTTGCCTCAGAGTGAGATATGCCTGGTATGCATTATTTATCACAGTTCCTCCAAGAATTAGCTGCTCAAGCTTCTTTTTTATTGCAGCTCCAATACCGTCGCTGGGCCCTTTCCCGTGACCTGATTCAGTGTAGTGGTATACAATCCTAGTTTCATATTGGGATTCAAGCAGGCATAGATGCCAGAAGGAGTCTTTAGATTTGTATTGTGTTGCACAATTGTCAGAAAATCTATGCACCAATGTGATAGGACAAGGTCCTGGATTGTTCTTTAAATGGATCAGCAACTGCTCCGTAAAAACAAAAACCGCCTTGGAGTCATGAGTTAGATGATCTGATAGTATAATGAGAGATTCCTTGATCATTACAGGTTCATCTTCAGTACTTGTCTTATCATGCCTAACTATGTAAACTGTGTGGAGTGTTGCCTGCTTTTGAGTCCAGTGTGCCGATTCAATTTCATCTTGCGGAAAAAGAGTTATATTCTCTGAAAAATCAACCACGACAAGGCACTGATCCATTGGCAAATTCTTAATCAACTCGGACTGCATTCTATGTTGAAAATCCGCACGAAATTCATGACCGGTATGGTTGATCATGGAAGCTGTGATGTCTTCAACCATATCCTTCACCTCTGATGTATGTTGTACTTGGGCCCATCTGTTGCTAGTTTTTACTTCTCCTTTCTTGTCAGTATATGTTCCTTTAATGGTTTCCCACTGGTGATACTTTACTTTGGTGTTTTTAGCTTTGGTTTGTAGTGGTTCATACCAATCCCCAACTTTGGATGTACTACATGACACACAAGATCTGTCGATGCAACTCCTTGCTGGAGTGGTTTCATATGGACAAAGGGTCATCTGTGACAGTTTTCGAACAGACACCTTAAGGTCTGGAACTGAAAGACTTGTGGCAAGTTTGTTGAGGCTTTCTACCTTCTGTTCCAGATTGTAATGCTTCATGCATACACATACTCTTCTACATGTCAAATCGAGTCGTTTATAATTTTTGGGTATCATCCCTAGGAAGGTGATGAATTTTTTGTTGAATGAGGGGTACTGTTTGATGAATTTCTCATATTTCTGTCTCTTTGAACAAAGTAAATGACGCTTAGCAACCTGCTCACCATCTATAAGAACTGTATCCTTCTTGTTAGGCATAATTCGTGAGTTGTCCTCCAGAAAGCTTTCAAGTTTACCTCTCCATTTTGCTCGAAACAACTTGGGCTTTGACATGGATTTTGACTGAACTTTTTGTCTGTTTTTGAACCTGTTTAGCCTCTTCTCATCTTTCCAAATATTCACTCCTTCATCTGAAAATGCTAGTTTCTTTTTGGCCTGTTGGATGTCCTTTAGGGGTCTGCCAACTTTATTTAGATTGAGGGTCTTTTCAACATTGGATGCCATGTTATCTTCAGAGACTAGTTGTGAGAGGCGGTTTGGAGTTGCTGTAGTTATGATATGTGATATAGTTTTTGCCCATGCTTTTGGGCTATTAGGGATATGTTTCTTTGCTCTCTCAGCCTGTTTTCTCAAATTTTGTGTTGTTTGCTTTTTCTTTTGAGTTGAACTTTTAGAGTCATTTTCTACATTTGTGTTCTTCTCATGAACTTTCTTGGCTTCTGCCAACTTTCTTCTTCTTTATTTTGCCATTCTCTTTGCTTCTGTTTCATTTGATTGTCAATATTAACACTTTCATCTCTCATTTGCTTCAGTTTAGCCTTATATTTCTAATTTTCAAGCTTCTTTCTCTTTTTATATTGTTCTAGCTTTTTCTTCATTTTTGGGTCATTTTTTAGTTTTTCTCTCAGATCTCTGCTCCTTTTTGTGGATTTTGTCTCTGTAGAGCTTCTTTTGCTACTTTCTTCTATTCTCTGTGATTTCCTTGTAATTGGTTACTTCACAATTAGTCTTACCATGATGGCTGTGTGGTCAATGTTTTCATTCAAAACTTATTGCTGAAAAATTACATAAGATGTTAATTTTTTAAGCAATAGTTATATTGTGTCAGGAGTGCAACATTCTAACATGTGTTCAAATGACTGAGATATTCAACAATATAATAACTATTTGATTAAAGAATACATACTCTCAAATCGTACTTTCTTGTTTATTTGACCTGTTGATACTAATTGTAATGCTTTTTTTGTTATTTAATGTTATTCAGGGTTATATCTGGTCTATATACCAGCTTTGATAAGTGTTTGGTACTAATATAAATTTCCACTTCGTACTATGAACATCAAAATTATTTATTTTGTTAAAATATTTCCTTTCGCTATTGTAACTGTATACGTATACCTAACAACAAAATTATTTTATTTACCTGTGTTTAAAGTTATTGCAAATGGCTGATATTTTGTTCGAGCATATTGTTTTTCTTAAATTGTTTAACATTTCATACCGATATAACATGTTACTTTTATTATTCTTCCTTAGTTTATTTATTTTGAATTTACGTTGTATCATAGGTCAAATTTATTTGTTCAGTGTATGTTCAATGGTGTTACTATGTCCTTTGATTGAGTTAAGCTATTTCAGTTGATATTTTATAGTGTGTCTTTCTATGTTGTGATGTTACACTATTGTTTCAGAAAAAGGGTGAAGGTTTGGTACCATTAAAACGTTTAAACCCGCTGCATTTGTTTGCACCTGTCCTAAGTCAGGAATCTAATGTTCAGTAGTTGTCGTTTGTTGATGTGGTTCATAAGTGTTTCTCGTTCTCGTTTTATATAGATTAGACCGTTGGTTTTCCCGTTTGAATGGTTTTACACTAGTAATTTTTGGGGCCCTTTATAGCTTACTGTTCGGTGTGAGCCTAGGCGCCGTGTTGAAGACCGTACTTTGACCTATAATGGTTTACATTTATAAATTTTGACTTGGATGGAGAGTTGTCTCATTGGCACTCATACCACATCTTCTTATATCTATATGAAAATTACATGATAAACAACATTCTTTTACCTTATCACAAAATCAACTCTAAATTAGAGAAGATATTTTTGGTATTATTAGATTTAGCATCAGCAAATATGTAAAATCAATTTAAAAGTCATTTCTTGCTTAAATCTAGCACTGCAACTTATATTTAAGACCTTAAAATTACTTAACTATGCTTCTACACTCATCAAAATATTTCTCAATATGTCACTTTCATAAGTTACTGAAATTTATTTTATCAAAATTGTAGCCAAAAATTGTTGCACTCCAGTCTCCTGACATATAATTAATTGCCCCTTGTTGGAGCCATACATTGATCTTCCAGCCTGAAAAATTGCTGTGGACTGGTCTCTAGGTTGAGTTCTTCTAAAAAATAAAATGACACAAGATATTACTATAAAATCTGCAGAACTGTGAAACTTTAAACATCAAATGTTGCACTCCTGACAATTCACGGTGCCTATATATATGTGGTAACCATTGTATAATCATTACTTCTTGGATTCATTTGGGGTATTTTTTATGAGGTTAATATATTGAAGGTTAGTTTGAGTTAGTATTTGCTGTTAGAAAAAAAAGAAACAATCAGTATAAATTTTTTAATCTGAATCCTTTATTTTTTTTGTTGCACTCCTGACAAGGCACCATTTATATTTCAACTAAAAAATCTACACAAAACCATCATTGCAATACTTAATCATATACATCTAAACAAGGTCAATATATACTAGATATTGACAAAATAACATTTAACAGTGCATCTTATGAATTGAAATTTTGCTGGTCTTTTAAAAATTCATGATTTTTAAAAGTGTCACAAAAAAGCGTTGCACTCCTGACAATTTCAGCATCTATTTTTTTTAATACCTTTTTTATTTTTAGAGATATTCACAAGATGTTTTGCACTATTAAACCTCATACCTTTACACATATTTTGAAACATAAACAATTAAAAAATATTCAACAGGCTTTGATGTAGGGCACTGAAAGTGCAGCCACCCTGCTGGTACCATTTTTTTTGTAACTGCCCATATTTAAATTGTTTATATCTGTTTCTATAGGCTTTAAAAGTTTAATAAAGAGGCATATAACTTTAACTTTATGGAGCATCGAGATATTTGTAAACTTTTAAATTATAGACAAATTTTCATTAAACAATCTAGTGTAGCCGGTTCAATTGAAAACTTTGAAAGTGGATCTTTTTTGTGCATAAGTATTAATTCGGCCGAAAATAAATCCAAAGAAAGATAATAGATTTATCTTTCTTAAACATTAATTTACATCTCTGCTCCCCAAGATAGTTTTTTCGGGGGGATCCTAAAAATGGGCAATAATTGCATCGAAAAGAAAAAAATCAAGTGCCCTTTTAATGTTCTGGCGTGTTTGAGTTGCGATTCTGTCTTGAAACGTATAAATAGAAAATATTTGCTACATCATCTCGCTTCAGATTCTATTATTTTTATATGATTACGCTGCAGGTTGATTTAATAACATTTTAACTTCAAAGTACTCAAAAAAGAAATATTCTGGTCAATTACCGTACTGATGAGTCACAACAAACAGCAGAGTAGGTGTGTTCGAATAACAATTTTTTACTTAAAGTACTTGACGACAGACTTTACAACTGGATCTTAAAAATGCATAACTTCAAAAGAACTTCATTTGTTGTGTGCGTTATCTAGGTAATAGCCACGGTCTGTCAGTCTGTCCAGATTAAGATACATTGTTTGTCTAAGTATCTTCTCCTACGGTTTTGAAGATACAGTCAGCTTTAATATTTTGTAAGATGTTCAAACACAGAAAGGAGGTGTGCATGGCCACAGGATTTTATTTTTTTAACAAATTTTCTGGAAAAGACAGGCAGTTGGACTATTGGTTATTTGTTGTACTACATGAAGCTGCATAAACAGATAATGGTTTGTCCTCCTTCAGCTGCATCATTCAAAGTGTTATATTTTTAATTTATTATGGTCAGGCGGGGGCATCATTTGTGTCTTACAGACCGCGTAACAATTTGAAGTTGTATGCCAACATCACTGTCTTTATATAAATATTTGGAACTATACTCGTGCATATGGCAGAGCAGAAAGTGGGATGGGGGTATTGCCAATATCTAGTTTTCTCTGATTATATGTCCCATTATGCGGAAAAAACAAAGCTTTCACAGCAACTCCAAAAGCATCGAGAAAAAACTGTCAGACAGCCAAAGAGTTAACCAAATAGACAATCTCAACATTGCAACATTACAGACAGGAATTTAAAGAGGATATTATCAAAATCGCCATACACTGTCACAATACAAGAGAGGAGCGAAAGACACCAGAGGGACATTATCCTTCTCCAAAACATGAGAAAGTACAAGGGCACACAAAGCGATCACTATTCATTTCAACCAAATGTTCGTTAACAGTAATATATTCTCCTTCGCCTAAAAAGGGAATACAAAACAAAGACAAAACGTGCACTCTGCAGTCCATCAATATTACAACCACAGACATTAAATGTGATCTTATTATACTGATTCAGAATTAAACCGTGGAACTGATCACTTAAACTCTTACCGTGTACACTGATCATTTATTGACAAAACTAATATTATTGCGTTAAGTTCGCAATAATGTCAAAAATATACATCGACGCTAGTTTATATGAATGAATTAGTAAAATTGGGTAAGTTTCTGTACACGATTGGTGAAAATAAGACACACAAATGGATTTACAGTGATTTTACGGTCATATCGTGTACACCATTCCAAACAATCTTCAGCAGGGTGAAATAGTTTGTGAATGTTCTCTATGAAACCAACAGTGAAATATAACTTTATATGCATCAAAATATTCGCACGAAAAATATGCATATGATGAGGGGGGTCCTATGTGTGAACACGCTGATACGTAAATACTTACGTTTAAAGTTTACATCCAAGCGAACTATAATAATTTGACGGCCGCCATTTTTCTGTGAAACTGATCACGACGAAGTCACGTGTTTCGCGACCGTGACATTGTAGAAAACATAATCTTATCAGGACTGTGTTAAATACCTCTTGATACTTTGTTTAAAAGTATAAGTGTTTTGAGCTTTACGCATTTTGTGTGGTAGTCCATTCCATAACACTGATCCAGAATAAACAAAAGATTTCTTAAATAGCTCAGCTTTTGGCTTCGGAACTATCAGATTACCTTGAGTGATACCTCTCAAGGAGTAAGGATTATTATCTGATTTCAGTTTAAACTTTTGAACTAGGTACATTGGTGCTTCCATACGCATACATTTATATAGAAGTAAATATTTGTAGTATTTGATTCTATTGTCAACTGTCATCCACCCAAGTTCTTTAAATAAGGGGGCTGAGGGGGATGAAGGATCTGCATCTAGAATTATTCTTGCTGCCCTTTTTTGGAGTTTTAAAATTCTTGTTATCCCTTCATTTTTACATTCACCCCAAATAATACAGCAGTAGTCAATTAGGGGTAGAATATACCCATTGTAATATGTTTTCCTTGCATTTATATCTAAAAATTTCTTTATTTTAGAAAGAAGGTATATTCTGGATGATATATTAGCACAAACTTGGTCAATTTGATTTCTCCAGTTAAGTGTGCTGTCAATTTTAACACCTAATCCTAATAATTTTTCACATGAAGAATTTTGTAATACTTTTGAATTTATTATCAAGTTTGGTTGTTAAGTCTGGATTGATAGTTTCTGCTTTGTTCCAGTAACCAAACATTTTGTTTTATTTGCATTAATGAACATGTTATTCATTTTGCACCACTCTTCAACCCTGTATAAATCTTCTTGAACATCATCATGTAAATTTTCTATGTTTTTCCCTGATTTATGAAGAGTGGTGTCATCAGCATATAGGTCTGTTTTACAATTTTCAATGCATAAGGAAAGGTCGTTTATAAATAGCACAAACAATAGAGGACCAAGTATAGGTTAAATACCACAAAAGGAAGGTTGGGATTGATTTTGGGGGTTATGGTACCAACAGTTAAGGAATTAGGGGCCAAAAATAAACATTTTTGTAACTTCCAGACAATAACTTGTGTGTTAGTGTATGGATCTCTCTGACATTGTACCACAACTTGGCACAAGGTTCCATATCACAAAGGGAATGCTGGGATTGATTTTGGGGGTAATTGCCTCAAAATTTTAGGAATTAGGGGCCAAAAAAGGGGCAAAAAACAAGCATTTTTCTAGTTTCATGACAATAACTTGTGTTTAAGTGTATGGATCTTTCTGAAATTGTACTACAAGGTTCCATATCACAAAGGGAAAGCTGGAATTGAGTTTGGGGGTAATTGCCCAAAATGTTTAGGAATAAGGGACCAAAAATAAGCATTTTTCTAGTTTCCAGACAATAACTTGTGTTCAAGTGTATGGATCTCTCTGATATTATACTGCAAGGTACCATACCACAAAGGGAAGGCTGGGATTGATTTTGGGGGTAATTGCCTTAAAATTTTAGGAATTAAGGGCCAAAAAGGGGCAAAAATAAGCATTTTTCTAGTTTCAGGACAATAACTTGTGTGTAAGTGCATGGATCTTTATGAAATTGTACTACAAGGTTCCATATCACAAAGGAAAAGCTGGGTTTGAGTTTGGGGGTAATTGCCCTAAACGTTTAGGAATTTGGGGCCAAAAAGGGGCGAAAGAACAAGCATTTTTCTATTTTCCAGACAATAACTTGTGTTCAAGTGTATGAATCTCTCTGAAATTGTACTGCAAGGTACCATTCCACAAAGGGAAGGCTGGGATTGAGTTTGGGGTTGACGAATCATAAGGGGGTTCAAAAAATTTTGGGGGGGATTTTTTTTCCTTTAAAATTTTCCATTTTAAGTTGGTTATTTCTGATTTATATATAAAAGTTAATAATAGTGATATGGTTTGATTTCATCAAAAATTGATATATTGGGGTTCTTTCATATGCTGAATCTAACTGTGTATTTAGATTCTTAATTTTTGGTCCCGTTTTCAAATTGATCTACATTAAGGTCCAAAGGGTCCAAAATAAAACTTAGTTTGATTTTAATTAAAAATTTTTAAGTTCTTAGACCACATTCATTCTGTGTCAGAAACCTATGCTGTGTCAAATATTTAATCACAATCCAAATTCAGAGCTGTATCAAGCTTGAATATTGTGTCCATACTTGCCTCAACTGTTCAGGGTTCGACGTCTGTGGTCGTATCAAGCTGCGCCCAGCATTTTATTAACATCTGACACCATGTTTATATCCCATACTATATCATTAAGAGAGAACCAAGTTACAGTGAACTAGGTTTAATAACAGCATGGTTATCTACAATGTTTACATGAATAACGCGTGTTACACATAGTGGCGGATCCAGAACTTTTCATAAGGGGGGGCCCGCTGACTGACCTAAGGGGGGCCGCTCAAGTCATGCTTCAGTGATTCCCTATATAATCAACCATATTTTCCCACAAAAGGGGGGGCCAGCCGGACAAAATAAGCTTCTATATGAGACAACTCTCCACAAGAGACCAAATGACACAGAAATTAACAACTATAGGTCACCGTACGGCCTTCAACAATGAGCAAAGCCTATGCCGCATAGTCAGCTATATACAGAAATGAAAAATGTAAAACATGATAAGTTGAAAATGATATATAGGCGTTTTAACCAATTTTTAGTGAAAAATAGCTACCAGTATCAAAAGTTTTTAGCTTAACAAAAAATTAAATGTAATTAAAAGATTTGAAAAACAAAGGTTATATGCATTATGCACAGATAAATTTTCTCTTTCCTCTAGCTCTCCATTGTCAATAAAATTTATGACCCTACTAAGGGAGACAACTAAAAAATGGATCACTAATTACAGGGTCAATTATGGGAATTGGCAAAAAGACTATTAATTACATTTTTTCAAAATTCAAAACTTTAGATATTTCAGCAAATGTTATGACGTTTTTGGCTTTAATCAGATTTTTTCTCCAGTTGGTAGTGAAAAACTTCACAAATGGATATTTTCCAGCCTACAACGTGATGAAGTTACACTTATTATGTCGTTTTGAGGTATTTTTTCTCCTAGAACACCATTTTGAATGATGTGTTCCGTCAAAACGAATTATAAGCATGATAAGAATCTCGTACCATTGCAAACTCGTACCAATGTCAACTTGTATCACTAAAAGAAATCTTGTACCTACATGTAGGTAAATTCATACCATTGCAAACTCGTACCAACTTATTCAAATGCACTCAAACGCGTTACAGTGTTTGATGTATATTTAAATTTAACTGAATAACTCATAAGTCTGTAAAAAGAATATTATTAAAATTTGAAAGTCACAATGACCAATTTGTAGCTGATTGTCCCTTGGCTAATTGGATGAAAAAAACAAAGAGTAAATATAAAAAGAGTAAATGTAAAAAGAAGATGTGGTAAGTTTATTTTGATAGTTTTTTGTGTTCTTGACTAGTAGTCATGATAACGTAACAAAGAATAAGTTGCTTTATTGGCCACAATTTTATCAACATTCATGTATATACATGTATATCAAATCAACAAAACATCAAATGTAAGTTGTAACTATATTTTTTTCTTTAACATACAACTGATTTTTACATTTTGTATTTCACAATTTCATCAACATTACAGACACCCCTCCCCCTTTTCAACCTTTTGTGAAAAACACAAACTATTGCATAATAAATATTGAAATGTTCTCACTATCTAGCTATCACATAGCATTAAAGTGTGAGAAATGTGGCTTTGAGACGACTCATATCCGCTTGTGTTTTGATAATGAGGAATTTTATTTGATAATAGACATTATACAATTAATTCCAAGCTATTAAATTATATAACTCTAATCATAATTTGATAATTGGACTAAACAAGTTGATTAGATAACTACAGACATAATCATACAATTAATAGTAGGGTGCCCAGTCAACGAATTTGATCGATTTGGGTTAACGGAATCACACATGGCTGTTTTTTTTTTATATTGTTGGAAAGAAGAGAACAAGAAGCCTCATCAAAATATTAGTGTCGTAGTTGTCTACAGTGCTCATGATTTTCTTAAATTTGGGTCAAATGTCAAAGCTAAAATTAAAGGAAAAACACAGCCACAAGTAGACAGCTTGCTGCCCTACATATAAGCATTTAGAGCGAAATAAATTTGAATGATTTAAAGGATTATAACTATAGTTTCTATATTTAGGACTAATTTGATATTTCTGTTGCAAAATATGATTCCAGATTGACATTTGTATTTATAGGGTGCACATTTACAATTTTCATTCAGCTCTTAAGTAACAGTAACCTTGACCCATTAAAATTCCCAAATTAGGATTTCTTACATAAGATTCGATACAAGTGATCTCTAGAGAAATTATTCAGATATTAACATTTATAAGTTGCCCTTCCAAAATAATATTTTTTCCGTCTTGATAGAGGTGTTCGTAATAATTTTTTATGGTAAATATCCAATTTTCTTTGGTGAGTATGGAAGCACATACAATATTACTTTGTTCCAAAACTGGTGTTATATACACCTTATCGTTATTTATCCCAATCCGGATAAGTTCTGAAATAACATAACTTTTTCATCCATTTAAAGCTATCTGTTTAAACAATGTATTATGCATAAAACTTTTCAAAGAGACATGTTTAAATCATCGTAAACACTTCAAACAAAGCATTTTTATGATTTTAATTTGTGTTTGAAAATGTGGATCATAATCTATCAAAGTTTCAAAATGTTTGCTTTCTAAACTTTTTCCTCCCTCAGCATGTTACTGATGACCTTTGTTTTTGAGACACTTGACCCAAACAGGAAGTTGTCTAAGTGACTGTTTTTTCTGGATTGGACTAAATAGCGATAAGGTATATTAAAGCATAATGAATTGAATTAGCAGGTTTGAGTATATCTTTGCTCTATAGAAATGAGAAATATTGCAAAAGGTGAAAAAGGGGGAGGGGTGTCTGTCAAAGTTATGAAAACAACTATGACAATTAGATACAGGTTAATCACTCCATCTTACACACTTATATGACTTATTCAGCATAAATTGGCTATACATACAATTGACATGAAGTTTATGGTTTTTATACAACCGCAAAAATTAAAAAAATTTTGTCATATATAGGTATCACGTCATAGTCGTCAGCGTCGTCCGAAGACAGATGGTTTTTGGATAATAACTTTAGTATAAGTAAATAGAAGTCAATAAAATTTTAACACAAGGTTTATAACCACTAAAAGAAGGTTCGGATTGATTTTAGGGGTTATGGTCCTAACTGTTTAGGAATTAGGGGCAAAAAAGGGCCCAAATAAGCATTTTTGTAGTTTCCACTCAATAACTTGTGTTTAAGTGTATGAATCTCTCTGAAATTATACCATAAGTTTTCATACGACAAAGGGATGGTTAGGATTGACTTTGGGGGGGTTTAAAGCTCAAACCATTTAGGAATTGGGGGAAAAAAAGGGGGAAAAACAAGGTTTTTTCTGGTTAAAGGACAATTAAGACAATTTTAAAGCAGTCTAAGGGAGGTAATCCAATCCCATTTAAAAACAACAATGTTTGATTACCTCCCTTATTTGCTTGTAAATTATGTATTAAAAAATGATGATTGTCTTGAGGTGATTAGCTGTCAATTTATTTTTAGAAGTTACTATTAATTAATATTAATTTTAGCCATGACTACATGTATGCATGTCATTTTATATTTTATGACTTTCATGATGTATTTAGATGGGTAATTATGGTTGCAAAATTTATTTGAAATTTGAATTGAGATAATGACTATATCTTGAGGGAAAGAATTTTTTTTGGAATAAGGGAAAGGGGGAGGTGAAAAAAATATTTGATTTTTAATTACAATCCAAATTCAAACCTGTATCAAGCCTGAATATTGTGTCCATTTTGGCACCAACTTTTCAGGGTTGGACATCTGCGGTCGTATCCAGCTGCACTCAGCGAAGCAATTTATTCTTTATTGTTTACAAGTGTTTGTAGAATACATCAATGCTGTACATAACCCTTTTTTATAGATACAGTACAACCTGTGACATACTCTGAAAAATGTTCACCATCTGCTATGTTCAACATCAAATGGTGACCATTTATTGGGGGTCATAAAACCTGGGATGTTGGCCATTTATTGGGGTCATTAACCATGAGCTGGTGGTCAATCTTATTAGGTTACCTTGAGAGATGTACTGATTTTATCTATTGATTAAAAGAGGTGTTTAAATGACATCCTGCATCAAACCTTTACCTGTACAAGTAAATTATTCTTTTCCCTTTTCAATTACCTACATGTGAATAAGTTTTGTTTAAAGATTGAAATAGAATTTTTTTATTTGTTCATTCCAAAAGGTTAGAAATCTTCTACATGTATAGGTAAAAATGAAGTCATTTTTATACGTCCGTTTACGAGACATATTATGGTATACCGTTGACCGTCTCTCCATATGTCCGTCCTGTGTCCGTCCGTCCGTCGTCAACATGTCGGACATTAATTCAAAAACGCTTTAACCAATATGCATGAAATTTTGGTGAATTGTTTATATCTATTGACGTGAGCTCCCTTTCGTTTTTTATAAATTTCAGATTTACCATTTCTGAGTTTTGGGGTTTTATTCATTAAAAAATTCGTAAGGGTTCAACGGAACCCAGTGTCTCGCCTACTTTTGCTGTTAGTCGCAGGCTCAACAAAAATGGGGAAAAAATTATTAAAAATTTTCCTCTAGATACTATCTTTTGATTGTAAGAAGTTCTGTTCAAGTTTGGTAAAAGAAGGTTTATGAATCTAATAAATGTTTTAAAAACTTAAACTTTAACTGCAGACTGTACGTAATGTTAACTGGAATAAAACAAAGTCCATTTATAAATAATATACGGAAAAACAGGAAATAAATTTTTACAAAATTTCCTTCTAGATACTAGCTTTTGATCATAAACAAGCTTCTGTCCAAGTTTGGTACAAGAAAGTTATTAAAATTTTGAAAGCTTTAACCACAGAGTGAATGTAATGTTAACTGGCAGAAAAACTAAGTCCATTTATAAGTGAAATACGGATAAACAGGATTTTTTTTTTAACGAAATTTACTTTTAAATACTATCTTATGATAACAAACAACTTTCTGTCCAAGTTTGGTACAAATCTAGGATAGTTTAAGAAAGTTATTAAAATTTGAAAAACTTTAACCACAGAGTGAATGTAATGTTAACTGGCAGAAAAACTAAGTCCATTTATGAGTTAAATACGGATAAACAGGATTTTTATACGACCACAAAAAATTTTGCGGTCGTATATTGGTATGACGTTGGCGTCGTCTTCGTCGTCTAAAGACACATTGGTTTTCGCATTCTAACTTTAGTTTAAGTGAATGGATCTCTATGAAATTTTACCATAAGGTTCAATACCACAAAAGGAAGGTTGGGATTGATTTTGGGGGTTATGGTACCAACAGTTAAGGAATTAGGGGCCAAAAAGGGGCAAAAAATAAGCATTTTGGTAACTTCCAGACATAACTTGTGTGTTAGTGTATGGATCTCTCTGACATTGTACCACAAGGTTCCATATCACAAAGGGAATACTGGGATTGATTTTGGGGGTAATTGCCTCAAAATTTTAGGAATTAGGGGCCAAAAAAGGGCCAAAAAACAAGCATTTTTCTAGTTTCATGACAATAACTTGTGTGTAAGTGTATGGATCTTTCTGAAATTGTACTACAAGGTTCCATATCACAAATGGAAAGCTGGAATTGAGTTTGGGGGTAATTGCCTAAAACGTTTAGGAATAAGGGTCCAAAAAGGGGCCAAAAATAAGCATTTTTCTAGTTTCCAGACAATTACTTGTGTTCAAGTGTATGGATCTCTCTGAAATTGTATTGCAAGGTACCATACCACAAAGGGAAGGCTGGGATTGATTTTGAGGGTAATTGCCTCAAAATTTTAGGAATGAGGGGCCAAAAAGGGACAAAAAAACAAGCATTTTTCTAGTTTCAGGACAATAACTTGTGTGTAAGTGTATGGATCTTTATGAAATTGTTCCACAAGGTTCCATGTCACAAAGGGAAAGCTGGGTTTGAGTTTGGGGTAATTGCCTAAACGTTTAGGAATTTGGGGCCAAAAGGAGTTTTGATCCAACAGTTTAGGAATTAGGGGCCAAAAGGGTCCAAAATTAAACTTTGTTTGATTTAATCGAAAATTGAACTATAGGGGTTCTTTGATATGCCGAATCTAACCGTGTATTTAGATTCTTAATTTTTGGTCCCGTTTTCAAATTGGTCTACATTAAGGTCCAAAGAGTCCAAAATTAAACTTAGTTTGATTTTAACAAAAATTGAATTCTTGGGGTTCTTTGATATGCTGAATCTAAACATGTACTTAGTTTTTTGATTATGGGCCCAGTTTTCAAGTTGGTCCAAATCAGGGTCCAAAATTAAACTTTTGTTTGATTTCAACAAAAATTGAATATATCAGGTTCTTCGATATGCTGAATCTGACCATGTATTTAGATTTTTGATATTCGGGCCCGGTTATCAAATTGGTCCACATTGAGGTTTAGAGGGTCCAAAATTGAACTTTATTTGATTTCATCAAAAATTGAATTCTTGGGATTCTTTGATATGCTGAATCTAACCATGTATTTAGATTTTGGATATTGGAATACCACAAAGGGATGGTAAGAATAGTCTTTGGGAGTTATGGCTCAAAGTGTTAAGGAATAAGGTGCAAAAAAGGGGGGGGAAGGGTTTGCAGGTTAATGGACAATTACTTAAGTACAAAACATAATTTAAAAGGCAGTGTAAGGTTGGTAATTGAAACTCATTTGAATATCTCACCTAAACTGCTTTTAAATTATTTATATTGAAATTTGCCAAAAACTTTATTATTAATAAATTCCATTGAAATTTGCCAATAACTTTAGTTTAATGAACTTCATTGGAAATTTGCCAATATAAAATATTGCTGATGAAGCTTTTTGTTTATCTCACCCAAACTGCTTTTAAATTATGTATATTGAAATTTGCCAAAACTTTATTATTAAATTTCTGATTTATATATAAAAGCAAATAATAATGATAAGGCAAGAGATACACACCAAACAGGATGTGTAAATTAATATATTAAGTATTGTGCAATAGCAAGAAATTTTCAATTGAACAGTATTGCGCAATAGCAAGAAATCTTCAATTGCACAGTATTGCGCAATAGCAAGAAATATCCAATAGCACAATATTGCGCAATAGCAAGAAATTGTCAATTGTACAGTATTGCGCAATAGCAAGAAATATTCAATTGCACAGTATTGCGCAATTGCAAGAAATATTCAACTGCACAGTATTGTGCAAAAGAAGATACTTTGTATAAATTGCTTATTTCTTGACCAATTTCAATGGGGTTTTATTCTTGGGGTTCTTTAATATGTTGAATCTAACCGTGTATTAAGTTTTTGGATTTTGGTCCCCGTTTTTAAATTGGTCCACATTGAGGTCAAAAGGGTCCAAAATTAAACTTTGTTTGATTTCATCAAAAATTGAATTATTGGAATTCTTTGATATGCCGAATCTAACCCTGTATTTAGATTCTTAATTTTTGGTCCCATTTTCAAATTGGTCTACATTAAGGTCCAAAGGGTCCAAAATTAAACTTAGTTTGATTTTAACAAAAATTGAATTCTAAGGGTTCTTTGATATGCTGAATCTAAACATGTATTTAGATTTTTGATTATGGGCCCAGTTTTCAAGTTGGTCCAAATCAGGGTCCAAAATTAAACTTTGTTTGATTTCAACAAAAATTGAATATATGGGGTTCTTTGATATACTGAATCTAACCGTGTATTTAGATTTTTGATTTTTGGGCCCCGTTATCAACTTTGTCCACATTGAGGTCAAAAGGTTCCAAAATTAAACTTTGTTTGATTTCATCTAAAATTGAACTCTTGGGGTTCTTTGATATGCTGAATCTAACCATGTATTTAGATTTTGGATATTGGACCATTATAGGTGAATGTCCAATTTAAAATTTTTAAGTTCTTAGACCACATTCATTCTGTGTCAGAAACCTATGCTGTGTCAAATATTTAATCACAATCCAAATTCAGAGCTGTATCAAGCTTGAATGTTGTGTTCATACTTGCCCCAACTGTTCAAGGTTCGACCTCTGCGGTCGTATCAAGCTGCGCCCTGCGGAGCATTTTTTTTTTTTTTTACAAAATTGACTTCTAGATACTATCTTATGATCATAAACAAGCTTCTGTCCAAGTTTGGTTGAAATGTAGGATAGTTTAAGAAAGTTATTAAAATTTGAAAAACTTTAACCACAGAGTGAATTTTTGTGGATGCCTCCAACGACGACGCCGACGGTATGTAGGATCGCTATGTCTCGCTTTTGCGACAAAAGTTGCAGGCTCGACAAAAAGGGGGGATTTTCCAGTTTTCGGACAATAACTCAAAAACAATTTCACCAATTTGCATGAAACTTTTGTGAATTGTTCATATCTATTTTTTTTTTTAAGAAGGTTCAATACCACAAAAGAAAGGTTGGGATTGATTTTGGGGATGATGGTCCCAACCATTAAGAATTTAGGGGCCCAAAAGGGGCCCAAAACAAGCATTTTCCTAGTTTTAGGATAATAACTTGTGTATAAGTATTTTAATTGCTCTGAAATTGTACCACAATGTTTAATACCATAAGTAGAAGGTTGGGATTCATTTTAGGGGTTATGGGGCCAACAGTTAAGGAATTATGGGCCAAAAAGGGGCCAAAAACAAGCATTTTTGTAGTTTCCAGACAATAATTTGTGTGTAAGTGTATGGATCTCTCTGACATTGTACCACAAGGTTCCATATCACAAAGGGAAGGCTGGGATTGAGTTTGGGGTTAATTACCCAAACCATGAAGAAATTAGGGGACAAAAAAGGGCCAAAAACAAGCATTTTTCTAGTTGTCAGACAATAACTTGTGTTTAAGTGTATGGATTTCTCTGAAATTGTACTACAAGGTTCAATACTACAAAGACAATGCTTGGATTGAGTTTTGGGGTAATTGCTCCAAGGGGGGGTTTCAAAAAGTTGGGGGAGGGGATTTTTTTTTCTAATTTTTTTAGGGGATTCATATTTTTTTTTCTCAAATTTTTCAAATTTCAAATTATTGAAAAGTTTCAAGAAGAAATCTTCAATTGCACAGTATTGCGCAATAGATTTGTAAGATCTTTGACCACATTTATTTTGTGTCAGAAACCTATATTATGTCAAAAATTTGATCACAATCCAAATTCAGACAGTATCAAGCTTGAATATTGTGTCCAAATTTGCCCCAACTGTTCAGGGTTTGACCTCTGCAGTCGTATCAGGCTCTGTTTCCGAGTTTTGGGGTTTTATTCATTAAAAAAGGGGGGATTTTCCAGTTTTCAGACAATAACTCAAAAAAAATTTCACCAATTTGCATGAAACTTTTGTGAATTGTTCATATCTATTGACGTGAGCTCCCTTTTGTTTTTTATAAATTTCAGATTTACCGTTTCCGAGTTTTGGGGTTTTATTCATTAAAAAAGGGGGGATTTTCCAGTTTTCAGACAATAACTCAAAAAAAATTTCACCAATTTGCATGAAACTTTTGTGAATTGTTCATATCTATTGACGTGAGCTCCCTTTAGATTTTTATAAATTTTAGACTATACGTTTCCGATTTATGGGGTTTTATTCATTACAAAAAGGGGGATTTTCCAGTTTTCGGACAATAACTCAAAAATGCTTTCAGCATTTTTTATGAAACTTTGGTAAATTGTTTATATCTATTTTTGTAAGCTCTCTTTTTTGATTTTTATAAATTTTCGATTTTACGTTTCCGAGTTATAAGATTTTATTTGTTTATAGTCTGACAACAGATTTATTTTATAAGATTTTATTTGTTTATAGTCTGACAACAGATTTACTAAGTATTGCGCAACAGCACAGTGTATTGCACAACAGCAAGAAATCTTTCATATAACCAATTTCAAGTTCTTGACTACATTTATTCAGAAACATATAATACATCAAATATTTAATTACAATCCAAATTCAGACCTGTATCAAGCTTGAATATTGTGTCCATTTTTGCCCCAACTGTACAGGGTTGGACCTCTGCGGGCGTATCCAGCTGCACTCAGCGAAGCAGTTTATTGTACATGTGATACTAATTTTATTATTCTCTATTTTTATGGGATGCAAATTAATTTCCTTTCTCAAGCAGTGTCAAGTATTTATATTGTAGCAAATTCATTTGAATCTTTTTCATAATACTTATGACATAAGCAGTAAGGTGTATTTTTATTACATTTTCCCCAAGGACTAAGTAGGAAACAGGGGCTTTTCTAGGGTATTTGAAAGGGCGCGTAGAATCAAATCTTTTGCCGAGCGGAGAGAGGACCTTTTTTTTGCTAAAAAACATAAAATAATTGTAAAATGCACTAATCAATATAATATTAGCAGATTACCATAGTTTTTTTTTTTAAAGGGAGGTGTACGCCCATTACGCCCTCACCTGGACCTGCCCCTGGGAAAAGCTACAATTCAGTTTATGATATATTTTTTTCTAAAAATGTTAAACAACTTGTATACATGTACACATGTACAAAACTTCTAAAAATATATTAATGATTAAATAATATACATTAAAACTATTTGTCAATATCATATACATGTATATGGCTTATATTTATTTTAATTTTTTTTGACTGACTTCATGGTGTTTAGAAATATAGGTAAACAGACAGAAAGCCACAAAGTAGATGAGACAAAAAGTCAAAGATAAGTTATTGACTATCATTTGAAAACAAAACAGAGAAGCCTTGATATAATATATGTTTTTAACAAAAAAAAGTTATTGTACATCATGTACATTGTAGTCAATTGTTCATTTGCCTTCTTACTAGTAAATGAATTATTATTAACTTCTAAATATGCAAATGGTTTGTTTATAGGCACCATAAAGCCAGTAATTCAACAAGCCTGTTTTCTTTAATAGTAAAATGATCATTATCAATTCTTTTACAATAAATGTTGATTACAAAGTTGTACAATGTATTATTAGGGGACGACCATTTGATATTCTGGGGGGGCCAGGAGGATTTTGAAAATAAATAACTCAGCCTTGATAATCACAAAAATAAATGGTTTGTTCTGTGGTAGTTTGAAAATAAATTACCTGACTTGCAATGTATTGAAAATAAATAACTCAGCAGGTCTAATCGAAAGTATGAGATGGAACCAGATTCTTCATAAATTCATCTTTTTTCCAAAAAAAAAATCTGGAAACACTTCCCATATCTTTTAATAAAAAAAGTATAAATATTATTGAAATATACTCGAAATGTCAGAAAATTGGTTTCATTTAACTTGAGGTTAATTGTCTCAGGAACACTTACCTCACTTTTATTAAATCAGGGCCGTAACTACATTGAGACAAATGCCTCATGTAGGAAATTTCAAAACCAAACACTTGTCTCCATATCAAATTGTGTTCACCGTGAGTGCCTTGCAAGAAGCAAGTTCTGTTCTCCCTCAGACGTAGCCCCTGATTTTTCGGGATCAATGTTTCTTATTGATTTGTCTTTTGTTCATTGATTGCAGTGGCGGATCCAGAGGGGGGGTTCCGGGGGTTGGAACCCCCCCTTTTTTCTTGACGATCAATGCATTTGAATGGGGACATGTAGTTGGAACCCCCCTTTATCCTGGGTTGGGAACCCCCCCTTTTAAAAATGGCTGGATCTGCCCCTGGATTGCCCTTCTGTATTCTGTTAGTGTTGCATTCATTTTGTAATTTAGTAATTTTATTATTAACTTGATCATGAGTTTAGAAAAACACAGCAGCCACAGACTTAACTATGTGAATTACGTTTTTGCTTTATCATGCATATTTGTCTTTTGATGTTGTCCCTAGAAACTTAAGTCTTACACTGAATCTATAACGTGATTTTGCTTTGAGACCAAAATATTGTCAAAAAATTATTAAAACAGAACTTGCATTTTCAGTTTAAGAAAGGGTCTGGGGAACACCCAGAAAGCATGATTTTGCATCATTTGTTCTATAGCTTCTTGTGCCTTCAGCGGTTCAAAAACCCTTCAAAAAAAATTTTGCCTCGCTCCGCTCGACTAAAAATGTTTGCCAATACTTTTAAAGGCGCCTTAGTTACAACCAAACTTTAATACTGTGTATGTATGCAATACATGTATATGCATTGGGGGATATAGAAGATTCATTTCTGCAGAGGATAATAATTAATTCTGATTAAATGGTACATAATGACTTGACTATAGATATAGGAAGATGTGGTGTGAGTGCCAATGAGACAACTCTCCATCCAAATATATGTATTATTTATAATAAACAAATAATTTAAAAATTGTATGTTTTCGAATATTATAAATATAGTTGTGAAAATAAATAATCAGTCCCTTGCTTTAATGAAAATGAAAAATCTTGCTTCAATAGTGCAGAAAATAGATAATCTGTCCTCTTAGTTTACAAAAATAAATAACCGATCCAAAACAAATCCTCCTGGCCCCCCTCAGAATATCAAATGGTCGTCCCCTAATGATAACAATGTTATTAGATCTTGGATATTGAACCATAATAGGTAAATTTCCGATTTCAAATTTTTCTTTGACCACATTCATTTTGTGTCACAAACCTATACTGTGTCAAATATTCAATCACAATCAAAATTCAGAGCTGTTTTAAGCTTAAATGTTGTGTCCATACTTGCTCAACTGTTCAGGGTTTGACCTCTGTAGAAAAATCTGGTTTGCTGTCACTCTGACAGCCTCTTGTCTCTGAATGAACTTATAAATTTAGAAGACATGGGTGTCAGTGTATGTAATGTGCGAATCCTGAAATGTCATTTTTACTGTATCCGTGATGAATTTCTGATGTAGAATGATAAATAAACAGACGACAAATTCACGATTTTTGAATGAAATAACAGATAATATATAATGTGTACTGTTTTTATAAATTCATGATATAGGTATGAGATGCGGACGGGTTTTCACCGCGCCTACAGCCATCCAGGTGCAAAATTGATACACAAATAGATAAATATTAAGAATAGTTCACGAACAGAGCGTGCAAGAGATTTCAAAGTAGCAGTTAAGTTTCATTTGTAGAAAAATGTACCTTTTAACATAATTATTAATGTTGTATAACTTCAAACGGGTTTTGTTTTTCACCTTTTTGATATTGAATCAAATTCCGCTATGCTGTTTTCGATATGCGATTCATGTTTACTGTCAAATAATGATACTAGACTTTCATTTTCACTGTAGGGCGATTCATTTCTATTGTATATGCGATGCATTTTCACAAAAGGAAAGTAATTAATTTTCATTATATAAAGTTTTAATTCAGTCGACTCTCTATATATATAGTCTCTAACAAAATTTATGAAGCCAGAAGGATTGATTATATATACATACTAAGTGAGTGAAAGTCTGAGGTAATATATAAATACATTCCTTTAAAATGGCATTTATTGCTAATATAGTCAATTCTGTTTTCTCTAATAATTTGTCCAGATCCAGATCTTTATGTAGGATAAAATTTATCCTTTCCTATAACACACCATCATTGAATACATGTCATATATCTTGGAAAGTTAAGCCAATCCACGTCACCAAAAAAGCAACGTTTCTGTTTCAGTCTAAATCTATATCGCATACTAATAAATTAAACGTTATTAGAGCTATTTTCCGAATGCTTGTAGTTTAAAGGTGTGGTTGGCTTGCTTGCTTTGTTTGTATAAATGTTTGCTAAAGCATTATAATTAAGATTGAGCAAACATTTATACAAACAAAGCAAGTAAGCCATGAACCAAACCTTTAAACTACAAGCATTAGGAAAATAACTCTAATGGATGCATTTTAGATAACAAAGAGCATTTACAAAACGATCTTCATTGTACAAACAATTGACGCTTTGATGACTGGATAATTGATATTTATTGTGCCATTGTGTATACATCTAATACAGTGAATAAAGTTCGAGCAACAGTCGAGTCACCTTAATTTATGTTTGAATTTCTTATAAGTTGTTGTTACAAATAAGCAAATACGCAGTTGTAAGAATACAAGGAAATATTGAAAACAGTTCATTGTTACATGTTTAAATGGTTCTATACCACATGGTATAACCGCCGTACAGTTGATTTTGGACGTTAATCGCTACATCGTGAAGCGTTCTTATATTTTCACCAAAGACTAATTGACGTAATGTTCAGTTAAGTATTCAATATAATTATGAAAACAAATTTTACTGCTCCTGGCAGCATTGTATATCATTTATATTACATGAAGACCATGTCACTACTTTAAATAGACAGGAGTCGGTTTCACGAAAAAAACTTACGACTAAGATTGGTCGTAAGTCATGGACATGGACATGGGCCCGCTCCAGTCACGCTTCAATGATTCCCTATATAATCAACCAAATTTTTCCCACAAAAGGGGGGGGCCTGGGCCCCCCATGCCCCCCCCTTTCCCTCCCCCCTCCTGGATCCGCCTATGGATATGAACGTGGTTATACCCGTGTATATTCAAGTAAGCATCTACGACCAGCTTGCATTTCAAATTGTAAATACAAATGTATCAATATTTAAGTCATTTAAAAACTATTTTCAGTTGTTGCATGTAGAATACATATAAAAAAACAACAATGAAAATTCATCGCACCTCCAAAAATTGCATATCAGAAATGATTGCACTTACAGTGATAATTCATCGCATCTATAGTTAAAATGAATCGCATTCAGTTATCAATATTATGGATTCTGCTGCTTTAATTACACTTTTTGGGACTTAAATCCTGTTATTATACATTAAAAAGTTATATTCTAATGAAATTGTGTTAAAACATACATTCAAATCAATTATTTTGTATTTTCAAAAAGTAAACAAACGCAGTTTTTCCCATCATCCTTTATTCTACAATAGACATACTCCCATACAACAGTGAAAATAAACTAACTGGATTCGCACTTTATATACTCTGGGTGTGGTATTTCAATGTTTGTGTTTATTGAAATTGAATAAATGAATACAGGTAGATTAAAAACAAAATGTTGTTGTTTTTGAAACAATTCCACAGACGTTTATTAACTAATTTACTATTTACACTTTCTGTAAATTATCTGTTTGAGCAGATTATAGCACTTAAAACCATAATAAATATAGAATTTTTCGTTTCCGTTCTCTAACTTTAGTTTGCCTCAACCAAATGCTATGAAACTTATACACAATGCTTATTACCACAAAATACAGATCATGTTTGAATTTTGGTGGCGTCACTTTAACCGTCCTAGAGTTATGCCCCTTTTCAAATGGAAAAATTGCCGAACTTTTCGTTTTCGTTCTCTAACTTAAGTTTGCCTCAATCAAATTTTATGAATATTACCACAAAACTCAGATCAAGTTCAAATTTGGGTAGGGTCACTTTTACCGTTCTTCAGTAATGTCCGTTTATAATTTTATATGATATACAAGCGGGGGCATCATCTGTGTCCCATTTTCACATTTTAAAAAAATTTTATGTCATTTATTTACAATGAAAGTTCCATATAACTTTAAAAAGAAAGGAAAGGAAATGAAATACTATTAAACATTTGTACAAAAATTGACATTTTTTCCTATCGGATTTGTGATTCTTTTCCTACATTTATCAAATCTGTGACTTTTTTTTCTACCAAATTTGTGACTTTTTTCTTGTTACTTTTTTCCTGTGACTTTTTTTTTTGTTTACCATTGAATGTAGGGCAAAATGTCACAGGACAGAAAGCTGGGACTATTAGCATGATTAGTATAATAGTCCCAACAGAAAGTCACAATTCAGTTTTGAGAGATTAAGAAAAGACTTATCTTTTAAGACAGTTTTTGTTTAAAACATATATATAAAACAAGTTTTTAAAGTTTTTTTATTACATTTGATGAAAACACTTTTCAGAAAACAAGCTGTCATAGTCTTTTGTTAATGAGTGGCTTCATGGTTCCAAGAAATATATCCTTTGTATGATTAATGTTTGATAAATCTTCAATTAACCATGTTCATGAACAATTTCATAAACTGAGTTAACTTGGGAAAATATGTTCAGTAGATGCTGTATTATTTGTCCAATCACAGTGTTCAGATACATTGACCCAAGTAGGATACACAAAAGAGCAACCTAGTTTTTGGAAAGTAATACCACCGTTCCATCTATATAAAGTCACCTACATGTATTAAAAACTGATATCTCGTCCGTTCCCTCCCTTAACACTTTCACACCCTATTTTTATCAAATACAGGTGGTTGAATACACCTTATTGCTTTAAAGTCCAATCTGGAAAAAATAGTCCTTTAGACAACTTCCTATTTGTGTCAAGTGTTGCAAAAATAAAGGTCATTATTGGAACAGGGCTCCAGATAGCTTCAACTGGTTTGGGATATAATGAAAAGTTGTCCGTATTAATTATAAATTGTTAATTATTTTTCATAACTGTTAATAGTTAATTTACAAAGCTAAATTGGCATTATTGTTAAGTGTTTCAAAATCATTATGGGTGTTATAACTAGCTTTAGTGTAAAGTTAAAAACATGTAGTTAGCTTGGTATGATTAAAAACAATGAAGATTTTAATGAAAAACATGAAAGATAATTGTTGTTAACAGCTTGGCCCTTTTGATCTCTAATACAATATCATGATTACATATTTGTTGGTACCTTCAAGCTTCTTTACACTTGGACATAAATGCTGTGTAGGAATTCGAGAATAGCTGAAATACAACACCCAAAAAACATGTGCTTTGTGGCGTGGTTTTTGTGGTATTCCTTGCTGCCGTGGCAGTGTCATTGTGAATTTAATGGCCGTTTGGTATCTTCTGCCTTTCTTTAACAAGTCTTATATGATTCAGTGAACTTGGCCTTTGATCATCATGGCAATATCATTGTTTATTTCATCAAAATACTAGAAATTCACAAAACACAAAAGGAAACCAGTTTATGTTTTTAGAATGTCACTTTATTTTAAAATAATGAAAAAAACCTTATTATCTTTATTTTATAGCAATACAATAACTAAAACACAATTAATTAGAAAGTTATTCAACACAAAACCTTTGAAAAGGGTGCGAACTTGTGGGGTACAAAAGTGAAAGGGAATGAATGTGATTTTTGGCAAACGGACTCAGATTAAAAAAACTCTGCCTTCTTTTTCTGTTGGGGTCCCAACCCATATAGAGCTATAGTTTAACCGTCCGGAGATTATCAAAGACTTTCACAAGATAGATAAGAGGTATGTTTCTGTAGCTGGTACCAGCGGAACACGTATCATTGTCAAGTCAATTTTTTTTATCTTGTACTTCTGTGACTTGGGGGGCACCATGACACCAAAAAAAAAGAGTTGTTTAGATATGTAAATGCTTTGGCAAAAACACAGATTTTATGAGTGTTACTCAGCCTACATTACTTAGGAAATAATTCATACAAGCCATAGATTTGTTGGAAATTTTCACAAGGCCTGGGCCATTCTATTTGAATTTTATTCTCTAGTGTTAGCGAGATATGAAATAAATGGAAATAACAGCCCAGACCATGTGAAAGTGATTGAATTATTTGGATTCTAATATAGGATAAATTCAGTAAGTTAAAAACTGAAGCGAAGATAAGTGTGGCTGTTCTTCTTTACTGCTTGTAACATAAAACTACAAATTTCCAATAAAGTTTAAGCTTGCATGAATTATTTCTTAAATGACCTCTAGAAAAAAATTACAGGAGCTCGGGGAATGGACCCCCGTTTGTAATAAGTTTTCTGCAGGTACAGGCAAACTTCCAAACCAAATCTTTGTATCTCTGAAAGAATTTAGTAAAGGTTCTATGAAATCTTTGACTTAATAATTTACCAGTACTGCATAGATTTTTCTACAAATTTTACCACTATATTTATAGCAAACCTTGCCCAAAGGGTCAGGTGAGCTATATTCTCGTCACTTGTTGTCCATTAACTTTTACAAAAATCTTCTCCTCTGAAACTACTGGGCCAATTGGAACCAAAATTGGCCAAAATCATCATTGGGGTATCTAGTTTGAAAATTATATCTGATGATCCCCCTAACCAACCACTGTCCAACAAAGCTACAAATAGAACATAGGGATTAAATGCATTTTTTTTCTATCTTGAAAAATGCTATAGAAAGAGAAAATCGGCGATGTTAGAAATGTTTAGATCTGCCTACTTACTTTTACACTAAAACTTTCAGATGATGCCTTATAGTAGTTACTGCCCTTTTATAGCTCACCTAGACTAAAAGGCCACTTGTCGTCCGTGTACTGGGCCAATATTAACCAAACTTTGCCACAATGTCGAATCCGATACCGATACCAATAGTTTATCTCACATGTAGTTTCCAGTTGTAGTAAGAAAACCAGGACGGGTTCAAACAGAAAGATTTTGAAAGCAGAGAAAACTGTGCACCTTAAAATCAGCAATTGAATTCATCAGATGACAATACAAATACTATATATTTATAAAAATCCAGGCTAAAAATAAGGCGTAGGTACTTTAATTCAGTCACGGACCCGCGATGTCACCGGTGTGTTCCTAAGTATTTCTTAAATTTTCTGCTGATAAATTAAGAAATTAATAAGAAACTAAGCTGCTGATAGCTTCAGAAATTATTAAGGAACTAAGCTGCTAGATTCATGTCCTTCAGGCAAAGTTCACCAAAGATGGTTTTGGCTAAACAGTAATCTCTTAGGTACATTTTGGCCATATAAACTTTCTTTATGTGCCTGTCCCAAGTCTGTAGCCTGTAGTTCAGTAGTCGTTGTTGGTTCACGTCTGTCATATTTGTTTTTTGTAAATTGTTTGGTTATAAATTAGGCCATTAGTTTTCTCAATTGAATTGTTTCATATTTTTCATGTCGGGGCCTTTTATAGCCGACTATACGGTATTGGTTTTTCTCATTGTTGAAGGCCGTATGGTTGCCCATAACTGCCTACATCCACTTTATTTGAACTTTGGTGGATAGTTGTCTCATTGGCAATCATACCACATCTCCTTATTTTTATATTCTACTCAAAGAAAGTTTTGCAACACTTCAGTTGAAATTGCATACAAAATTATAAGCCTAATATCTTTGATGAGTTTTTACATTGAGGGTCTTTCATTTTAGGCCGGGTTGGACAAAGTTCAAACCCGGCTTATTGTATGGCGATGTTGGGCAGATTGGCTGACAGATATCAAGGAAAAGTGGGTACTTAATTGATCTTAATTTGTTATCAACTCCTCCTACAGTTGTTAAACCAGACTCTTTAAACTTCACTGGAAGACTGCATTTATGTTGAAGTTGTGCATCTACTATTATGAATTGTTTGAGGGTTTTTTCTCATTTTTCCAGACTTGGGAACTTTTTTTTTTTCAGCAAAATTATGTCACAAATATTGTAACCCAGCCATTTGAGACTGACCTACTTTTTTAGGATAATTTAGTGGATAAGGTAAAGTCTGTGTTTTTACTTTATAACTAAAATTTACAGCTACATAAAGTTTGTTAATTTTTCAAATACATATTTTAAACTAGAGATTGGTATTTTGTAGGTGTTGGTATGGCTGCTATTGCAGAACCAAAGTCAATGTCTCGTGCAAAACAGTGGTCAGACGAAGTGGAAGAAGCATATAGATTTCAGTTGGCTGGTTACAGAGATGCCATAGAATATCAGAAAATACAGAAAAAAGATGTATGTGTAATATTTAAGGATGTCAATGAGTACACAAATACTCGAATATCGCTCAGTAGTACAGAGTATTGAAAACCAAAATGATACTCAACTAATAAGTTTCCAGTAAGGACATTGTCTTCTTCTTTACATAAAATTGACTATAATCCCCATTAGACAACTACCACAATCGTAAAATGCATATAATTGTGTTCCAATTTTGTAGATATTTTTCCGAGTGAGGTACTTAATTAATTAAATTATCTCAAGGGTGTCTGTCCTCAACCAATGAAAACATTTGAAAATATACTCAACCTATGCAAATAAAGAAAACAATTATTAAACAATTAACAATTAATAACGGGTAAAATTAAGAAATAATTCATGGGGGCTTGAATTTATTGTGATTTTACCACGAGTTGGCCCTTTATGCTAAATAATTTACCACGAGTGAAAGCGAGGGGAAAAATATAAGCATAAAGGGCCAACCCGTGGTAAAATCAATATAAATTCAAGCCCACATGAATTATTTCTATTCTAATAGGACAAAGACAGCAATTCTTTGGGATTGAAGCGCTCGATGTGAAGGGAAATGTTTGTTGTTCCTGTAATTGAACACACTATTAATATTGACGTAAACGACGAAGAAAATTGAATAAGTGACATTCTTAAAAGTTATACAATAACATACTGAGACAGATTTGAATGAATTTAATTGACTATCTTACTTTCATTTAAGAAGATATGGACATTATACAAATTCTTACCATGGTTTGTTTATGTTTTCATGTTTTGACGACTTTCATTTTCCCATTTGTGCATTTTCCCATAAAATCCTTACATTCTTACGTCATCGTTCAATGACGTCATGTACACCATCTGACGTGAGGTAAATCATTCATAAAAAGCATACGACGTGGGAGTAGGATTGGAACACCCCAAACAAATCATGAAGTTGCCTTTCAACTGACATATGAATATACTCGAATTTTACCACGGGTGTGTACTCAAAGCGTTTGAAGAACGTCATATTAGAATAGTCAGTATTTTTAAGCATTAAAAATGAATCCTTTAGAATTAGATCAAAGATAAAATACTTGCAAAATTATGTTGTAGTTAATATGAAATTTGAAGAAAAAAAATAGGCAAATATGATACACTAGGACACTTGATATTAATATAATTTTGTTGTTCTTAATATGAAAGAGCTGGAAGGTTTTATTTTTAATTTATGATGTTAATGTTTTAGAAATACAATACCCTGTTGAATTTGACAATATTTAGAAAGAATAGTACACACATGCTTCTTTTCATCTAAAAGAAGTGCTCCAGTTGTCCAATATGCAGATAATTTCAATTTGTTAAGGACATATTACAATGTATGAACAGGAATATGTTACGTAAAAATAATTTCTGACTCTGGTAAAGTCTGATATGTACTTCCCAGAATATATGATATTCATAACAAATAATATATCCGTTTATCAGAGTATTTAAGCTGCATATGTACATAGTAGTCTTTATACGCCCATTTACGGGACGTATTATGGTATACCGTTGTCCGTCTGTCCATCCGTCTGTCTGTCCGTCGTCAACATGTCGGACATTAACTCAAAAATGCTTTAACCAATATGCATGAAACTTTGGTGAATTGTTTATATCTATTGACGTGAGCTCCCTTTCGTTTTTTATAAATTTCGGATTTACCGTTTCCGAGTTTTGGGGTTTTATTCATTAAAAAAGGGGGGATTTTCCAGTTTGTGAACAATAACTCAAAAACAATTTCACCAATTTGCAAGAAACTTTGGTGAATTGCTTATTTCTATCGACATGATCTCCCTTTGGATTTTTATAAATTTTAGACCATACGTTTCCAATTTATGGGGTTTTATTCATTACAAAAAGGGGGATTTTCCAGTTTTCGGACAATAATTCAAAAATGCTTTCAGCATTTTTTATGAAACTTTGGTGAATTGTTTATATCTATTCAACATTGATGTAAGCTCCCTTTAGAATTTTATAAATTTTAGATTTTAAATTTCCGAGTTATGGGGTTTTATTCATTAAAATAGGGGGGATTTTCCAGTTTTTGGACAATAACTCAAAAACAATTTCACCAATTTGCAAGAAACTTTGGTGAATTGTTTCTTTCTATAGACATGAGCTCCCTTTTGATTTTTTTAAATTTTAGACTATACGTTTCCGATTTATGGGGTTTTATTCATTACAAAAAGGGGGATTTTCCAGTTTTCGGACAATAACTCAAAAATGCTCTCTGCATTTTTTATGAAACTTTGGTAAATTGTTTATATCTATTGTTGTAAGCTCCCTTTTGATTTTTATAAATTTAAGATTTTATGTTTCCGAGTTATAAGATTTTATTCATAAAAAAAGGGTTGATTTTCAAGTTTTTGGACAATATCCTTAAAGTGCTTAGAGCAGTTTTCATTAAACTTTGATGACTGATTTATATCTATTAAGATAACCTCCCTTTAGTTTTTTATAAATTTCAAATGTAACATTGAGAAGTTATTGTTAGTTTATAGTCTGACAACAGATTTACTAAGTATTGCGCAACAGCAATCCAAATTCAGACCTGTATCAAGCTTGAATATTGTGTCCATTTTTGCCCCAACTGTTCAGGGCTGGACCTCTGCGGGCATATCCAGCTGCGCTCAGCAAAGCAGACTATTAGGTAATATGCAGAATTGCAAAAAAAGGGGGTATTTGTTGTTGGTTGAAGGTAGTACATTGACCTATAAATGATTAAATCCACGTCAATTGGACTCTGTTGAATAGATGTCTTGCTGGCAATCATGCCAGAGCTCCTTGTATTGTAAAATTGTATTTAATTCGCATGTCGGTATTTATAAAATATGTGTTTTATGTATATTAGAAATACATGGAAATACTAACTATAGCACTATTGTAAGAAGAAGTAACACAAATATATTATAAAAACATATTAAAATGATACTGAAATGTGAATTAAATACAACATCTATGTATCATTCTACTTACATTATCATTGAATATTTTCATCACAAATTGTATATGTATATTCACGAGAATGATACTGATACTGAATGGATGACAATTCCATTGTTTTATTATGTTAATTCCTAATACAAAAGAGATCAGAAACATAGATTTACTTACATTTTCACTACAACATGTAACAAATATAGTGTTGAGTACAAGTTAAATTGATAAACCCCTAATTACTTGATGTTTTTGTAACATTTAATCTGTTGTATTTTATTCAACAATTTTTATGCCCCGCCTACGATAGTAGTAGGGGCATTATGTTTTCTGGTCTGTGCGTCCGTCCGTCCATTCGTCCCATGTCAGGTTAAAGTTTTTGGTCGAGGTTGTTTATGATGAAGTTATAGTTGCATCCATTTGTAACTTTGCATACATAGTCATTATGATTTAGAATTTCTAAAAAGTACTTCAAATTTAGGTTTTGGTCCACATTTGATGGTTCATTAAACATGAAAATGAGATTGTGTGAAACACCTTTTTTTCAGGTTAAAGTTTTTGGTCGAGGTAGTTTATGATGAAGTTATAGTTGCATCCATTTGTAACTTTGCATACATAGTCATTATGATTGGGAATTTCTAAAAAGTACTGCAAATTTAGGTTTTGGTCCACATTTGATGGTTCATTGAACATAAGAATGAGATTGTGTGAAACACCTTTTTTTCAGGTTAAAGTTTTTGGTCGAGGTAGTTTATGATGAAGTTATAGTTGCATCCATTTGTAACTTTGCATACATAGTCATTATGATTGGGAATTTCTAAAAAGTATTGCAAATTTAGGTTTTGGTCCACATTTCATGGTTCATTGAACATAAGAATGAGATTGTGTGAAACACCTTTTTTTCAGGTTAAAGTTTTTGTTCGAGGTAGTTTATGATAAAGTTATAGTTGCATCCATTTGTAACTTTGCATACATAGTCATTATGATTGGGAATTTCTAAAAAGTACTGCAAATTTAGGTTTTTGTCCACATTTCATGGTTCATTGAACATGAGAATGAAATATTGTGTGAAACACTTTTTTTTCAGGTTAAAGTTTTTGTTCGAGGTAGTTTATGATAAAGTTATAGTTGCATCCATTTGTAACTTTGCATACATAGTCATTATGATTGGGAATTTCTAAAAAGTACTGCATATTTAGGTTTTGGTCCAAATTTCATGGTTCATTGAACATGAGAATGAGATTGTGTGATTCAACTCTTTTTCAGGTTAAAGTTTTTGGAAACCATAATTGTTAGGAATAAAGCATTAGAATTATTATTGTTCCATTGTATAATGTATCAATTTTATTTAAAAAGATAACAGGTATGCTACACAGGCTCTAGTTTATAGTGCCAACACATAACAGTGGGTCAATTCTTGACCATTTTTACACAAACAATCTAATAGTGAAGCATATGAAAGTTGTTAAAGACATATTACAGTGATCACAGCAGTATTTGTGTTTCTATATGGCATCAGCAGTGAAGATTTCTTGATGCTTTTTCCTATACTTTGGTAAATTATCATAGAATAAAGTATTAAAAGTATTATTCAATAATAATAATCAGGGTTTTTAATGAAAGTAGTTCAGTATGAGCTGTAGTCATCAACTTGAAACTTAATACACAGGTTACATTTATTATTTCCCCCTAAAATGCATTACAAATATTAAAGGATGTTGCCCTCAATTTCATTTGACAAAGAGAATAAAAATGTGAGCGGGGCATGGTGTCTTTTGGACACATACTCTTGTTTCATACAATTTTAAACCTAAAGGTTGTATCAGCTGATTCACATACCACGCCTCCCCTGCGAAAGATGTTGTAGAACATGATTTTAGTTTTTGAACTTTGTAGAACTTTTCTAGAACATCAAGAACTGTTCTTGAATCACTAAGAAAGTTCTTGAACATTATTAGTTCTAGATTTCAGGTTCTAGAACACAATTGTTCTTGATTTCAGGTTCTAGAACACAATTTGTTCTTGATTTCAGGTTCTAAAATTAAGAGTTCTAGAACTGTTCTTCTATCATATAACATGATGTTTTTTATTAACTTAAAAGTATTCACAAATATTAGTTCTTGAACAGTTGTTTATGGAGAAAGAAACATTCCTAAAACTCTGTGGTCATATTAACAAAGGAGGAACTGTACACAAACTGGAAAAAATAAAAATGAAATGTACCCATAAAGTGAAACTCCAATTAAACAAGGAGAATTTTGATATTTTGGAGGAATTATAGGTACATTACAAAAACCCAACTTTGATAAACAAACATTTGAAAAAAAAATTTGAAATCTCAAAAAAATTTCAATTCGAGCCGACAAAAAATCAAAAGCTGATTAAAGTTTGTCTGAAAAAAGTTTCATATCTTTTTTATGCCCCTGCCATATGGTGACAGCCCCTGTCAAAATGCAACCATAGTTGTGATCGCTCATAAATTGATAAATATTGTGGGATGTATTTTTACACCATGGTCATACATCACGCTTGGTTGACCATGCTCAAATCTCATGTGGTTGAACATGCATGGTCAATCTGACAACCATGGTGAATTAAAAAAGTTCTGGTTAACCATAGTCAAATAAAAATACAAAAGAACAATTACTTGAATAAATAATAAAGCAGATTTATCATGTTTATGTCAATAAAAATATATTCTCTTTACATTTGAAAATACATATAAACTCAGTGGTCTGTTCAACCTTAATACTATGGCAGCAGAAGAAAGATTGTGAGAGTCATACGAAATCTGTGACTTTAACAAACTATAACTTACTTTGAGACTTTATTATTCAATTTCTACTCGTTATTTACATTGCCAAATTATCATTTCTTTTTTCCAAAGACGTAATTTCTGACTCTCTATCCAAGTTCAAAAATGTGCCTTTCTTTTTCATAATACGACATATAAAAGAACTTGAAAATATCTAAGATTAATCTTTTGGGGATATACTTAATATTCATAGATATTTTGTTTTGTCTACCTACTGGTTCCCTGATATGATCTCCATGTTTCATCTCAAAGAGACACAACTTGGAAATTTTACCAGTATAAAGACAGTTGGATAGCGATCAAATTGAATTCTAAGGAAGACTCAAAGTAAAATAGGGGTAGTACAGATTTTTAGCATAAGTTTAATCTCTTAGAAGTTTGAGGCATATAAATGTTGAAAATATGCCTCACAACCCTATGTTTTGACCTTTGCACAAAATAGAAGTGCATGTAAACTTTCCATTCTAAGATATAATTTTTTTTATAAAACTTCATATTAACATGATTAAAAGTAGCACAGTTTTAGCCATAAACGAAAGGAGTTCTTATGGTAAAATTGCATTGTCTATATTTACAGAAGTGCAACCTAGAGCATTTAACGATGTGAAACATAACTTATATAGGTCTCCCCCATAGGTTATGTAATACCTTTTAAAGGAGAACAACTGATGTTGATGATAAATGAAGGATGCTCAGATTCAAAACATTGTATACACCAAACCAGGTACTTCATATCTGAGAAACAGCCCTCAATTTTATAATTCATTCATAAATTTTTGTATTATTCAAAATAATCAGTCTATTTGTGTTCTACAAGGATCACCACTCCTCACCTTTCATTTGATGCCTTAATAACTAAAATATATTCTACATTGTTTTATAATTACACCTATGCATTGGTACTACTTTGTTTTAAATATGTACTACTTTCCAGTATGTTCTTTTTTGACCGGGACCGTTTTGGTGGTGATACATATTACGTTAAAGTCTGTCCGAATCATTTTGCAAAGAATTCCTCTCAAACTGTTGCTAGGGGCTGTCTTAAACCAATGCAGTGAGGTGAGAGTTTTTTTTTGCTCTGTGTTGAAGGCTTCACTGTGACTCTGAGATGAAGAACTGCAATAAAAGTGCTGTTCCTTTGCTCTGTGTGTGTTTTTTGCTGTGCATGTACTGATTTTGTGTCATAAATGGATACCCAATATCTTTTGTTTTTCTAGTAGATAATTAGTGTGATATAAAATGTTTTGAACGTGATTTAAATAAATCAAAGAAATACCCTTAGCAGAATTAAATCAGTATCTTGATAAAGAACCTTGTCGCAAAATTGTTGCTTTTGAAGAACAAAAAATAACATTTACATATCACTATGTAAAATTACCTGAACTAAAGTTTTCATCATGTTTAAATATTGACATTTTAGATTTTATATCTTTTATCACAATTTAACTTTATTTAAACAATGTATGGTAACTATTATAAACAAGTCTATTGAAAATATAATTAATAAAAAACATGGAAAAAGTTGAATATATGCTCCCAGAGACATATAATATGTCTCTGATGCTCCATAATATTTATTTACCATGCTTTACATGGAATGTTTTGGTAGTACACTAAAACTCTTTACTTAAACTAATTTAATAAACATCATGAATGAAATTATTATAATTTAGCTATAGATGTATTTATTTATTTATTTTATGTGCTTTTAACGCCACTTTTAAGCACCGCTTTTGGGCTATTTCGTGGCGGCCAGTTTTTATTGGTGGAGGAAGCCGGAGTGCCCGGAGAAAACCACCGACCTTCGAAAGGAAAACTGACAATCCTAGTCAATTAAGATTGGAGTCGAGTGCACCCGCACGAGCGGGGTTCGAACTCACAACCTCAGTGTTGACTGGCTAGTGATTACAGTAGTAACTACTTAGACCACTCGGCCACCGAGGCCCCAGCTATAGATGTATAAAATACATCTATGATTTAGTAACTAACTTATTTGTAAAAATATAAAAATAATTTAAAAAGACAATTTCTCTTCTAAAAATGTAGAAAAACTGATGAAATAAAGAAAAGAATGTACTTTCTTATTAATTTTTTGGATCTCCTGTAGTTGGTGATCGCAATACTGGTATACCAGTATTGTGCACAATATTGGTATAAAAATTTTGTACCAGTATTGTATTCCAGTATTGTACCAGTATTGTGTTTTTTTTTAAATAAACAATACATATAGGTAATTAATCTTTTATTAAAGGTGTCACATGATGCAATAACATATTTGACATGACAATTTCATAAGACATTTGAATGATTGGACATATAGATAGTCAAGCACTAAATGATAATAATAAATATAAGGATAATAAATACTGATATGAAATGTACCTTTTTAGCACTAAATATAAAATGAAAGCATGATATGTAACAAATGATAAAATTACATGTTTAAATGATGGTACACTGCAATTGTCATCAAAGGGAACTATACTGTCCCAGCAATTCAACTAACTCTTTATTTTCTATCTTTTCTTTCAGCGCTTTCTTTCCAAGGCTCATGGTATATTTTAGTGATTTGTTGATTGACATTATAGCTCCTGTATCATCAGCATTGGTATTGTCTATTTCTTCTTCAGATGGCATCTCTGGAACCCTTCTCTTTCTGTATTGGTTTTCAGTCTCTGTCGACTTTCTCTTACGCTTTACAACATGACTAGCTTCTTCAAATGGCACTTGTACGGCTCTCTTACTGTTGTAGGTGTTGGAGTGCTGACGCCATAGGATGGTGGCAACATCTTTTGCTCTTGTAGTACTATAGTGATTGTACCAGTTGATATATCTGCTACATATTGTGTAGCCCATGGTTCTGAATCATCTGCTTCTCCCTTGGCCATACAGAATGCCAATTTCTTGTTCCTTGAGACCTCATTTTTCTCTATATTTTCTTTGTAAATAGATTCTGTGATTGGGGTTAAAGGTCTTGTTGTGAAACATATGTTTGCCTGATCTAATTCTTCAGTTGACCAGTTCTTGTCGTAGTTGCTGTTGTGTCTGATAACTTTTTTGCTAAGGAAAGTCCGGGAATAGAAGAGAAATACCAGCCATATCAAAATCTTAGTTAATGAAGATAGCATGCATTTTATATTCTTATACAATTATTTTATATAATTAACAATTGTTTGAATAATATGAGTTACATATAATTACAATAATATTTTGTTTATTTGTATCTGTTTGATTTTAATTAGGGCTTATGAGTATCATGATTATTTTAACTAGTTGTTGATTTATTAAATAATTCAATTATCTTCTATCATCGTTTTGAGTTCATTTAACACCCCTTTGAACTTCGATATCCAATTTTACTTAAAAATACACAAGATATTGTCTACAATACAACTACAATACTGGTATATCAGTAATGTACCAGTGTTGTTGTTTTTTTAAAAAAAATTACAATACTGGTACAAAATTTGTATACCAGTATTGTGTACACCAACTACAGGAGATCCATTTTTTCCCAAATTCGACGCAGTTCGACGCCTTAATGAAGCATATCAAAGAGAAGGTGCATTTTAGAACTTCAACAACGTGCCAGAGATGTATATATGTCTCTGAACGTGCTATTCCCATTTTCAGGAACTAACAGGAACATATTTTTATAAAATTTAAAGATACAAGCCTTAAAAACATTTTTGAATTTAGTTCCATATTTCCCTTGTAAAATGCGCAATTTCTGACCGATTTCATCCATTTTTTCATCATTTTATTTGTCTGTCCAGTGTGCTAAAAATAGACATACTCTCACAACAGAAGGGTCATAACTCGAGAAGACAATTTTCTGTACAGGTATTTCATTAAGAAAATCTATTCTGCGTACTAACAGATAACACTGTATCATCGCCACCGGAAATTGGGTACTAACGAAGCGGAGAGAAATGGAAAAAAAAGTAAACAAGGTAAGAATTCATTCAATTTAAAGCATTTCTACTGATTTGACGAGGGTACCGCATAAGAAATGATTTTCTGATATATAATTCTTTAAGTTATTAGGCCGATAAGTACAAAATTAAGACAAGATTTTGTGTTATACTCCAGAACTTGCCACTTAGTACCTGAAAATTTTGAGGTCGATCGTCCTCTGTCGCCCCATTGGCAAGATATTCAACTGTTTTTCATTATTTTTCAGACACTTTTAGATTATTATTGTGTCATATTTACTGAAATTTGTTGTCAAAATGATGGTTTTAAAGAATATAGACCATAAAAAATAAAGTCTAGGGTATGGCAACTTGCTCGTGTTGACATATTTACTGTATGGCAACTTGTTTTCAACTGTATGGCAACTTGCTAATTTCAAAATATTTATTTGCCGTCTTTTTCAAGAAAATAAAGTATTAGGTTCAAATATCTAATTATGCATTTGATAAAAATACAATTCGCTTGACACCATTTAAGATGTATACACAATATACGGCTTGAACACAGTCCTATTACATCTTTTACATACCTGATGTATACAATATGAATACAGCATATACAAAAGCTGGCAAATGTTGTAACTTTCGGAAAGGCATGTCACTGTTTTACTGACCTACTGTTATGCCCCTGACGTAGCGTTATATGTTACCAATGTCCGTCCGACCCGTCTGTTCCGTCCGTCCAGAAAGTCCCAAAAGTTGGTTTCCGTTCTCTAACTTTAGTATGCCTTAACCAAATGCTTTAAAACTTACACGAAATGCTTATCACCACAAAACACAGATCAAGTTATGAATTGGGTAGCGTCACTGTTACCGTTCTTGAGTTATGCCCTTTTATAAATGAAAAAAAGCTAAATCTGTCGGTTCTGTTCTCAAACTTTAAATTGCCTCAACCAAATGTTTTAACCATACAACATTAGTCAGCATTTGCATATAAGTGATGAACATTTCGGGGATGGATTTTGGGTGGAGGGAAGGAAGGAGGTAAGGGCAGGATAATTTTTCCGCATTGAATATTTAGAACCATTAAGTGAATGAATTCTCTTTCAACTTTCAGATGAAATGAAATATAAATGAATTATCATTCTCTGCAAAAAAAAATTGTTGTATTGCTACACCACGGCACCATGTTAAGGGAGGTTTGAGTGCTCACAAACATGTTTAACCCGCCTCATTATATATGTGTCTGTCCCTGGTCAGGAACATGTAATATAGCGGCTGTCGTAAGTTGCTGCCTGACATATTTGTTTATGATTTTGTCATAAATCAGGCAATTTTGATACGGTATGGGTTTTGTTCATTGTGAAGTGTATAGTGACCAATAGTTGGTCAAATCTATTTCATTTGGACTTTGTTTGAAAGTCCTTTCAGTGAAAACCATTCCACGTCTCCTTTTCAATTAATGTTATTGTCTTATTTGTAAAAGGCATGTACAGCCAATATACTAGAATAAAGAACATTAATTTTCTAAAAAACTTCATCTCTATATAGTAAGAAATAAACAAGCTCGGTGGCTAACACTGTTTGAATTTAAAACAATATTAACCTTAGATTAATCATTTTTGGAAAGAATGAAAGAAGAATCCGATACAAGGGATACAAATCCGGCTGTGGCTACAGCATAAACTATTTATATAAACTTTCTACTTGAGAATAAAGATGACCTTGTATGAAGTTTTTTTGGTTGTCATCTTAATATTATATACTTATTAATACAATTCACAAAAGCTAGCATCTTTCGACTTGTAAGTTTAAAGAATTATAATGAAATAACATCGAATAAGGACAGGTTGAAATATTTTTGAATCCTGATGGTGCAATCTCATTAATTCTTTAGGAAAATCCACATAAATTTAAGTGTTGATTTGATAGCGTTCATTTATTTATTTGCATTCGTAAACAGAAAAACCTCGCCGTAATTATAAATTATGTAATTCATTGCCCGACATGTAACTTCAATGCATATTTTAGCGATCAGTGTCTTTCAAATTACTTTATTTTTATCAATAGTACCGCTAAAGTCGGCGCTAAGGCCGTCTTGACCTTGTTGTAGGGTATGAATGATTTGTTCATTGTTGAAGACCCTACATCAACTGTCAAGATGAAGAACAGGAATAAAGCCCTGTTCATTGATAATTTTCTATGTTTTCTATGTATTGTGTGCGATTTTGTCCCATGTACATTTACTCCATATCCTTTCATTTTCTATTGTTAAAATACGAAATCGGTAAATTCTTATCGTGAAAGAATAAGTCGGGTACACCTTTTTACCTTCAGGCGTGCTTAAGTTGCACTTTTTCTTCTTATTAAGAAAATGATTTTAATTTTAGCATCTATCTAAAGATTAGATTATTTACACACACACAAAATAGGGCTAACTGTTGATTTTGAAATTCTATGAATTCACATTTATATTCAACCAAACAGATAGGCCGAGATCCATACATTTATAAGTTTCAAAACAGAGAAGGTGTGTTTGAAAAAATAATCACGCACTGCTATATCTTTTAAGGCAAATGCAAGTCTTACTTGTATTAATTATATAATTTTATTGGCACAATATCACATTAAAATTTACTGAGAAATATTATACATAGTAATCATGAAAATGTACTACTGTAACAATGAAAATTCGGACGAATACACTCCTTTTCACTACCCCTCCATCTACTACTTTAAGTTTAGGCCAAACAGCTTTAGCAACAGTCTTTTATTATTTTTCCCCTGTAAATAAAATGATTGATTGAATTTACTTAAACTAAAAAAAAAAAAAAAAATACAATCTTATTTTCAATAAGAAACAAGAAAATTAATTCGAAACACAATTCATGATTTATTTCTCCTAATTTTCAAACAAAGTATTTTCTTCACTTTTCTTTTAACAAATTATTCAATGGGGCGACAGAGGACAATCGACCTCAAAATTTTCAAGTACTAAGTGGCAAGCTTTGGAGTATAACACAAAATATTGTCTTAATTTTGTACTTATCGGCCTAATAATTTAAAGAATTATATATCAGAAAGTCATTTCTTAAGCGGTACCTCGTCAAATCAGTAGAAATGCTTTAAATTGAATGAATTCTTACCTTGTTTACTTTTTTTTCCATTTCTCTCCGCTTCGTTAGTACCCAATTTCCGGTGGCGATGATACACAGTGGATAAGAGATGTAGCTAGAGTTAATTGATTGAGGACAACACACATGAAACATCAAAGACAGTCAATTTGGTCATGGTTCTTTTAATCTTACAATAAAGAGCAGTAGGGAACTTTTGACGAGCTTTATCTATGGGATATAAATCTATGTGATAACGATGTTAAAGACGACGAAAATTTCTATATACAAGTCGTTTACATTTGCTAAATGACAAAATGCGCATGAATATCGTTTGGCGGTAATTTTAAACTAGTAGACAAAAAGTATATGTCAAGGATTTATTACAAATGTTTAGCTGTGATATTATATTTTAATGCATCTTTGTTTACATGTATCGTACCGTACTATCACCTGATCACAGTGTCTTTTAAACGTAGCAGTCATAATTTTTTGTGGCAGTCATAATAACGCTTTCATTCCTTTCTTATTAGGCTATAGATATTATTCTGTTTTATTACATAACTGGCTCTGTCATATAAAGTTGTTATAGTTGGACGACAAATGATTTAATGGCTTCTAAAGTCAAGATTTTGGTCACGTGATAAAAGAGTTTACCGTGTATGCTTGTTTGACTACGATGTAAAAAAAAACTTAACATCGTATCGTCTTATTTTCACTAAAATATTCTACGAATTTTATACGTTAAAAGTTTTATTTTTGTTAATGATGAAAAAATGAATTAATTTTGATTCTTAAATTTTCTCACGTACATCATTCGCGTCAAACAAAACCTGTAAAGGGCCCCTTTACTACTTTGCATATACGGAATTTTACATACTTGTCATTGAAAAAATTTGTGTTTACAGATCGATAACATATTCTATTTTTATAATTTCTTTTGTCATGCTGACAAAAGTAAGCGCCGGTAAACACACATAAAAACAGACCGAACGTTGTTTATAATCTTTATTGAAAGAATTAAAACAATATTATATGAGACAAATATATTTTATTGAATTAAACATATATTTCTCTGATTTAACACTATATAACATATCGATCATATAGCTCTCCATCCTTTTTCGCGGGTTTCCTGTTCTTCGGATCGTGTTTGACCCCGTAATTTTAGATTCCGGATATCAGCTGCATACCGTTTCGCGACCTAAAAATTGGCAATGTAACAAACTGAAATCCACTCTACTGCTGCTAAGAAAGAATGGCTACTCCTCAAAACTTTATGAATAGCCCGCAAGTGAAATTTTTATGCCCCCGCTGCAGCAGAGGGGGCATTAAGTTTTACCCTTGTCCGTCTGTACGTCCATACGTACGTCCAAAAGCTGGTTTACGTTCTCTAACTTTAGTTTGCCTCAACCAAATGTTATGAAACTTATACTCAAAGCTTATTACGGCTATATCCTCATTTTTCCCCCGCATTTAAAATTTGGGGGAAATTTGAAATTCTGTACCTGATGAGGCTGTCGACATACTTTTTGTTTGTTTGGAATAAAAAAAAAGATTTCATTTTGAAGAAAACATAATTTTTCATTATTTCCCCAAAAAAATGTCCTAGCCCCTTTTTTTTTTTTGATACTCCCCCAAAAAAACCCTTTTAGATAGTGAAATGTTAAAGAATTTATTGTTTTTCAGGTCTATTTTATAAATTATCATATACATACTCATTGCAAAACTATAATAACACTGTCTCATGTCCTCAAAAACTATTAAAACACTGTCTTATATACTGATCCTCAAATTTACCCCAAGAATTATTAAAACACTGTCTTATATACTGATCCTCAAATTTACCCCAAGAATTATTAAAACACTGTCTTATATACTGATCCTCAAATTTACCCCAAAAACTATTATTTGGCTTTGAGCGTTCCTGATGAAGGTAAATCCAGAAAAGCGCTTCGGACGCATGAAATTATTAAACGCGTTGTTTTCAATTTTTTATATCACTGGGTCGATACCTCTGCTGGTGGACTATCAGTCCCCGAGGGTATCATCAGCTCAGTAGTCAGTACTTCGGTACTGACATGATTTATAACAAACCTTTCAAAAATTGTCCGTTTATAAATTTTGAAATTATAAAGAAACTAAGGTTTCAACTCCCTCAGGCAAAGTTGACCTTAGATGAATTTGGCTATTTGTTTTAGGTATTTTTGTCTTATAGCTCTTCAACTGTTTTGGTACTAATACATCCTCTGATTTCAAATGTTTGGCTTTGAGCGTTCCTGATGAAGGTAAATCCAGAAAAGCGCTTCGGACGCATGAAATTATTAATCGCGTTGTTTTCAATTTTTTAAAACACTGTCTTATATACTGATCCTCAAATTTACCCCAAAAACTATTAAAACACTGTCTTATATACTGATCCTCAAATTTACCCCAAAAACTATTAAAACACTGTCTTATACACTGATCCTCAAATTTACCCCAAAAACTAATAAAACACTGTCTTGTACACTGATCCTCAAATTTACCCCAAAAACTAATAAAACACTGTCTTGTATACTGATCCTCAAATTTACCCCAAAAACTATTAAAACACTGTCTTATATACTGATCCTCAAATTTACCCCAAAAACTATTAAAACACTGTCTTATATACTAATCCTCAAATTTACCCCAAAAACTATTAAAACACTGTCTAATATACTGATCCTCAAATTTACCCCAAAAACTATTAAAACACTGTCTTATATACTGATCCTCAAATTTACCCCAAAAACTAATAAAAACTGTCTTATATATTGATCCTCAAATTTACCCCAAAAACTAATAAAAACTGTCTTATATATTGATCCTCAAATTTACCCCAAAAACTATTAAAACACTGTCTTATATGCTGATCCTCAAATTTACCCCAAAAACTATTAAAACACTGTCTTTTATACTGATCCTCAAATTTACCCTAAAAACTATTAAAACACTGTCTTATATACTGATCCTCAAATTTACCCCAAATGTCTTATATACTGATACTCAAATTTAACCCAAGAATTATTAAAACATTATCGATCTCATTAAAGTGCTTCTTTAACGGAATAAACTGTATCAATTGATTTTAAACATTGATACCAACATTTAAATGTTTCAATACAGATTGATAATTTTATGCATGCCGTTTATTCCATTAAATATGCGGTTCATTGTATTTGGTAGTGTTTTAATTCAACGGAATAAACTGTATCAATTGATTTTAAACTAGTATTGACGACGATATACTGATCCTCAAATTTCCCCAAATACTATAAAACATCGTCACAGATGGAAAAAAATCAATGAAATCTTTCCTTTATTCATAGATAGATAACCAATGAAAATGCACCGGAAATAATGTGCCCATATCAAATTTCCCCGTTGGGGGAAAAATGAGGATATAGCCCTTATTACCACAAAACACAGATCGAGTTTGAAAATGGGTGGCGTCTTTAATACCGTTCTTGAGTTATGCCCCTTTTTAAACATAAAAATTGCTTAATTTTTCGTTTCCGTTCTCAAACTTTAGTGTGCCTCAACCAAATGTTATGAAACTAATACACAATGCTTATTACAACATAATACAGATCATGTTTGAAATTGGGTGGCGTCACTTTTACCGTTCTTGAGTTATGCCCCTTTATAAATGGAAAAATTGCTGAATTTTTCGTTTCCGTTCTCAAACTTTAGTTTGCCTCAACCAAATGTTATGAAACTTATACACAATGCTTATTACCACAGAAAAAGATCAAGTTTGAAATTGGGTGGTGTCACTTTTACTGTTCTTGAGTTATGCCCCTTTATAAACATAAAAATTGCTAATTTTTTCGTTTCCGTTCTCTAACTTTAGTTTGCCTCAACCAAATATTATGAAACTTATACACAATACTTTTTACCTCAAAACTCAGATCAAGTACAAATTAGGGTAGCGTCACTTTTACCGTTCTTCAGTTATATCCCTTTATAACTTTATTAGATATGCAAGCTGGGGGCATCATCTGTGTCCCATGGACACATTCCCCATTTATTTTCTTCAAAATTTGCCTTGGTCAAAGCTAGAAAAAAAAGTTATCTGTATTTGGGCCAAATAGTTCCACAACTTCAGACAACAGTGTCAGTGGACCTGTTATGTTTTTTTCTGTAGAAAGGAAGAAAGAATATCATACAACAGGGCAATACATCAATTTGGGTTGAAGAAATCAAGACTAGGTTTTCCAAACTGGTGACAAAATATAGCAGCTGGTGATTTTTCTGGGCAGCCCCTGTACACGTACATAAATAAAGCTTAAAGTGTTAAAATCTTGTGTGAATATGCTTCATTATACTTCACATTTATTGCTAAAAAGTGTTGTTAAAGTAAATGAAGTGAAATTTTTTTTGGAAAAATTTGTTGCATACTGCCATAGGTCCACAAAAAATCCCAACTTATTCCTTAAATAGGTATGGTAATGCATAGAAAAGTATATAATATGAAGTTGATCCATTTTTTGTTGTTATTTTATTTTACACAAGGTTCCATACCACAAAAGGAAGGTGGGATTGATTTTTGGGGTTATGGCCCTTACTGTTAAGGAATTAGGGGCCAAAAACAAGCATTTTATAGAACTTTGTATAAATTGCTTATTTCTTGACCAATGTCAATGGGATTCTCCAATATGCTGAATATAACCGTGTTTTTACATTTTTTTTATTTTGGTCCCCGTTTCCATGTACATGTAGGTCCAAATTAGTGTCCAAAATTAAACCTTGTTTGAATTCAATAAATATTGAATTCTTGGGGTTTTTTGTTATGCTAAATCTAACGATGTGTTTAAAGTTGTAGGTCCCATTTTCAAATTGTTTCACATTGAGGTCCAAAGGGTCCAAAATTAAACTTTGTTTATATTTCAACAAAAATTGAATTCTTGCTCTTTTTGATATGCTGATTCTAACTGTACTTTTAAATTTTCGATTTTTGGGCCCCTTTTTCAATTTGGTCCTCATTGAGGTCCAAAGGGTCCAAAATTATACTTTAATTTCAACAAAAGTTGAATTCTTGGTGTTTTTTAACTGCTGATTCTAAACATATATTCAGATTTTTATACGACTGCAAAAAAATTTTGAGGTCGTATATTGGTATGACGTTGGCGTCGTCGTCGTCCGAAGACACATTGGTTTTCGCACTCTAACTTTAGTTTAAGTGAATGGATCTCTATGAAATTTTACCATAAGGTTCAATACCACAAAAGGAAGGTTGGGATTGATTTTGGGGGTTATGGTCCCAACAGTTAAGGAATTAGGGGCCAAAAAGGGGCCAAAAATAAGCATTTTTGTAACTTCCAGACATAACTTGTGTGTTAGTGTATGGATCTCTCTGACATTGTACCACAAGGTTCCATATCACAAAGGGAATGCTGGGATTGATTTTGGGGGTAATTGCCTCAAAATTTTAGGAATTAGGGGCCAAAAAAGGGGCAAAAACAAGCATTTCTCTAGTTTCATGACAATAACTTGTGTGTAAGTGTATGGATCTTTCTGAAATTGTATTACAAGGTTCCATATCACAAAAGGAAGGTTGGGATTGATTTTGGGGGTAATTGCCCAAAACATTTAGGAATAAGGGACCAAAAAGGGGCCAAAAATAAGCATTTTCTAGTTTCCAGACAATAACTTGTGTTCAAGGGTATGGATCTTTATGAAATTGTACTACAAGGTTCCATATCACAAAGGGAAAGCTGGAATTGAGTTTGGGGGTAATTGCCCTAAATGTTTAGGAATTTGGGGCCAAAAAGGGGCCTAAAAACAAGCATTTTTCTAGTTTCCAGACAATAACTTGTGTTCAAGTGTATGGATCTCTCTGAAATTGTACTGCAAGGTACCATACCACAAAGGGAAGGCTGGGATTGAGTTTGGGGGTAATGAATCATAAGGGGGTTCAAAAAATTTGGGGGAGGGATTTTTTTTTCCTTTTTTTTTTCTTTAAAATATTCCATTTTAAATTGGTTATTTCTGATTTATATATAAAAGCAAATAATAATGATATGGTTTGAATAGGTAAATTAAAATTTTTTAAGTTCTTAGACCACATTCATTCTTTGTCAGAAACCTATGCTGTGTCAAATATTTAATCACAATCCAAATTCAGTGCTGTATCAAGCTTGAATGTTGTGTCCATATGGGCCCCAACTGTTCATGGTTCGACCTCTGCGGTCGTATCAAGCTGCGCCCAGCGGAGCATTTTATTGGATTTTGGAGTTGGTCCAAATCGTTGTCTTAAGTTCAAAACTAAAACTTTGTTTGATTTCAACAAAAAAATTAATTCTTGGTATACTTGGTTGGATATGCTGGATCTAACCTTGTATTTAAATTTTGGATATTGGATAATAGGTAAAAGTCCAATTTCAAATTTTTCAGTTCTTTGACCACATTAGTTCTGTGTCAGAAACCTATGATGTGTCAAATATTTAATCACAATGCAAATTCAGAGCTGTACCAAGCTTGAATGTAGTGTCCAAAATTACTTGCCCCAACTGTTCAGGGTTTGACCTCTGCAGTCGTATCAAGCTGTTCCGTGAAGCATTTTATTATAAGCTTTGATAAATAACTAAACCAACACTTCCACAATTTTCATCAATACCTTTGCCTTGGTTTTCTATTAACTGCCCACAGCACTTACTGTGCTTTGATTTTTTTTTGTGTGTGAACACAATAGAAAAAAAAATTGTTTAAAACACCGAACAGCAACTTTTATTTGATGAAAGAATTTTGACAGTATCCAGAGCAAAATTTCAAAAATATTATTTCTGTATTTTACTGATAAATGGACTAAGTGGTTGTTGTTGTTTTTTTTTTTTGTTTCTGCAGTTAACATTTAGATACTGTCTGCTGTTAGTTTTTTTTAGACATGACTAACTTTGTCAAAACTGCATCAAAGTTTGCTGGAAGCTTTTTAATCATCAAGAAATGGCATCTGAAGAAAAAATCTATATTATTTTTTTTCTGTGTTTTACTGACTTAGTTTTTGGCAGTCAACATAACACTTTTACTCTGACAGCAGCAATAGCAGTCAAGACACAGGGTTTTGCAGAACACTTTACTGATTTCTAAGACAAGTATACAAAAATCAAAGGAAGGTTGCAAAAAGCACTTATGAATGACTTTGAATTATGAATAGGACAAAAAATCACAAGACAAAATAGAATTTGTGGCTAAAGTTTCTGGTCTCTAGCTTTTAACAAAGATTTCATTAATGATTTTGTTATTTGCTTGGGGTCAGAAGATTTACTGTGTATTGTCCCCTCAAGCAGAACTTTCCTTCTGTCTATTCTATTTAAAAAAATCCCTCCTTTATTCCTCGTTTGCCATGTCATTGTCAATTTTTCTTGACATGTGGTTTGAATGTCCCTTTCATATCTTCACCTCTTTTTTTCTTAGTTGTGGTTTTAATATGACCGCAAAATTTTTGTGGCCGTATAATGGTAGGGCAATGTCGCAGTCAGCGTCGTTGTTGTCATCATTGTCATTGTCGTCCAAAGACGTTTGGTTTCCAGATATTTACTTGAGTATAAGTGTATGGATCTCTATTAAAACAGTACCACAAGGTTCCATACTACAAAAGGAAGGTTGTTTACGAATTCGGGGCCAAAAACAAGCGTTTTTCCCTTGGCGTCCGTCTTCGTCGTCGTCATCGTCGTCCGTCGTCGTTAGCTTTTTACAAAAATCTTCTCCTCTGAAACCACTGGGCCAAATTTAACCAAACTTGGCCACAATCATCATTAGGGTATCTAGTTTAAAAAATGTGTCCGATGACCCCGCCAACCAACCGAGATGGCTGCCATGGCTAAAAATAGAACATAGGGGTAAAATGTAGATTTTGGCTTATATCTCTGAAACCAAAGCATTTAGAGTAAATCTGACATAGGGTAAAACTGATTATCAGGTCAAGATCTATCTGCCCTGAAATTTTCAGACAAATCTGACAACCTGTTATTGGGTTGCTGCCCCTGAATTGGTAATTTTAAGGAAATTTTGCAGTTTTTGGTTATTATCTTGAATATTATTATAGATAGAGATAAACTGTAAACAGCAATAATGTTCAGCAAAGTAAGATCTACAAATAAGTCATCAGATTTAGATTTATCTGCCCTGAAATTTTCAGACGAATCCGACAACCCGTTGTTGGGTTGCTGCCCCTGAGTTCTAGAGTAATGCCCCTTTATAAATGGAAAAATTGCAAAATTTTTAGTTTCCTTTCTCTAACTTAAGTTTGCCTCAACCAAATGTTATGAGACTTACACACAATGCTTATTACCGCAAAACTCAGATCAAATACAAATAAGGGTAGCGTCACTTTTACCGTTCTTCAGTTATGTCCCTTTATAACTATATGATATGCAAGCGGGGGCATCATCTGTGTCCACATGTGGACACAATCCACATTTATTTGTTTTGTTTCGGGACAATAACTTGTGTATAAGTGTATGGATCTCTATTAAATGGTACCACAAGGTTAAATACCTCATAAGGAAGGAGGAAGGTTGGGATTTATTTTTGGGGTTATGACCTTAACCGTTTCGGAAAAAGGAGCCAAAAACAATACTTTGTATAAATTGCTTATTTCTTGACCAATTTCGAATTATTGGGGTTCATTGATATGCCAAATCTAACCGTGTACTTAGATTTTTAACCAGATTTTCGAAGTAAAAATCGGTTATTAATTTGGGGATGTACGGCGAGCGGGCAGGCGGACAGGCGGCTGCCAAACAATGTCTCTTCAATAACATGAAAACCCTTTGACAAAATTTTTTCAAATTTAGATATGTTGTTTCCTGCGACTAAATGAAGGTCAAGTTCAATTTTCACGATTTTAGCTTTTCTCGTTTGTAAGTTATTGCCCTTTTTAATATCCATAAGTGGTATTTTTTTGTGATTGAGTTATTTTCCTTTGAACAGAAATTGTTAATTATATACATAAAGTTTGATAACACTAAGCCTTTATAGATAATTTTCTACTGTTTATATGTCTTGTTATCAGTTTACTAAACATATGGTTAATGTTTTTCTTGAGTGACAGATTTATTTGAAAATTTTCTGTTTTTTAAGTGTTGATGATTAAAAGCTACATAGGAGTAAATATAGTTAGAAATTTACTGTTCATTATTAGACATTTTGAAGATAATTACAGATAAGTTTTATCGATTTTTAAAAGACATTGTATAAATGATAAATAAAATTTTTGGTTTTTTTCTTCTTTTCTTTGGTAAACTGTAAATTGTTTGTTATTCTGTAAAAACTGATTTTCTGAATGCTATATATATTTTTTTGATTAGGTGAACTCCTTTCAAAACTTAGCTTATATTGTCTATTAATAAACATATATTTAGATTTCTGATTTTGGACCCAGTTTTCAAGTTGGTCCAAATCGGGGTCCAAAATTAAACTGTGTTTGATTTCAACATAAATTGAATATATATAGGGTTCTTTGAAATGCTGAATCTAAACCTGTATTTATTTTCATTATAAGTTAGATAATACCACATCGAGGTACAAAGGGTCCTAAATTAAACTTTTGTTTAATCAACAATTGAATTCTTGGGTTCTTTGATATGCTGATTTTAACAATGTTTGAGTGTTAAATCATATCTAATTTTAGAGAACTTAGTCATCACTGGTTGTTGTTATTATATTATGGATTATAATTTGAAAAATTACATCATATCTAATTTTATAGAACCTAGTCATCACTTCACTGGTTTATTGATTATAATCATATCTATTTATCCAGTTTGAGCTATTTCCCTTTGCACAGAAAATATATAGATAAAATTAAATTGTGTTTCATTTCAATTTAAATTAAATATATATATAGGGTTCTTTCAAATGCTGAATTTAAACCTGTATTTAAATATTAGATTTTTGGGCCCAGTTTTCAAGTTGGTCCAAATCAGGGTCCAAAATTAAACTTTGTTTGATTCACAAAAATTGAATTTATATGGTTTCTTGGAATGCTGAATCTTACCATATATTGAGAGATTTTGGATTGTGAGCTCCTTTATCAAATTGGTCCACATTGTGGTCCAAAGGGTCCTAAATTAAACTTTTGTTTGATTTCATCAAACATTGAATTTTTGGAGTTCTTTGATATGCTGATTCTGAGAATGTACATAGATTTTGGATATTGGACCATAATAGGTAAATGTCCAATTTCAAATATTTCAGTTCTTTGACCACATTTATTTTGTGTCTCAAACCTATGCTATGTCAAATATTCAACCGCAATCCAAATTCAAAGCAGTTTTAAGCTTAAATGTAGTGTCCATACTCGCTCAACTGTTCAAGGTTCGACCTCTGCAGGAAAATCTGGTTTGCTGTCACTCTGACAGCCTCTTGTTAATTTTGGACCCCATTTTCAAATTGGTCCATTGTTGTTCTTTGATATGCTGAATCTAACCGTGTATTTAGATTTTTTAATTTTGGGGCCTGTCTTCAAATTGGTCCACATTAAGGTCTAAAGGGTCCCAAATTAAACTTTGTTTAATTTTGCAAAAAAAAAAAAAAAATGATTCTTGGGGTTCTTTGATATACTGAATCTAAGCGTGTATTAAGATTTGTATACGACCGCAAAAATTAAAAATTTTTTGGTCGTATATTGGTATCACGTCGTCTTCGTCGTCGTTGTCAGCGTCGTCCAAAGTCAGATGGTTCCGGATAATAACTTTAGTATAAGTAAATAGAAATCAATAAAATTTTAACACAAGGTTTATAACCACTAAAGGAAGTTTGGGATTGATTTTGGGGGTTATGGCCCCAACTGTTTAGAAATAAGGGGCCAAAAAAGGGGCCCAAATAAGCATTTTTCTAGTTTCCAGACAATAACTTGTGTGTGTAAGTGTATGGATCTTTCTGAAATTGTACCATAAGGTTCCATACCAAAAAAGGAAGGTTGGTATAGATTTTGGGGGTCATGGCCCTCACTGTTTAGGAATAAGGGGCAAAAAAGGGGCCAAAAACAATACTTTTCTATATTGCTTATTTCTTGACCAATTTCAATGGGGTTTTATTCTTGAATTCTTAGGATTCTTTAGTATGCTGATTCTAACAGTGTACTAAGTTTTTGGATTTTGGGCCCCGTTTTTAAATTGGTCCACATTGAGGTCCAAAATTAAACTTTGTTTGATTTCATCAAAAATTGAATTCTTGGGGTTCTTTGATATGCCGAATCTAACCGTTATTTAGATTTTTAATTTTTGGTCCGTTTTCAAATTGGTCTACATTACGGTCCAAAGGGTCTAAAATTAAACTTAGTTTGATTTTAACAAAAATTGAATTCTTGGGGTTCTTTGATATGCTGAGTCTAAACATGTATTTAGATTTTTGATTATGGGCCCAGTTTTCAAGTTGGTCCAAATCGGGGTCAAAATTAAACTTTGTTTGATTTCAACAAAAATTGAATATATGGGGTTCTTTGATATGCTGAATCTAACCAATTATTAAGTTTTTGGATTTTGGGCTCTGTTTTCAAATTTGTCTACATTAAGGTCCAAAGGGTCCAAAATAAGACTTTGTTTGATTTCAACAAAAATTGAATTCTTGGGGTTCTTTGATATGCTGAATCTGAACATGTATTTAGATTTTTGATTATGGGCCCAGTTTTCAAGTTGGTCCAAATCAGGGTCCAAAATTAAACTTTGTTTGATTTCAACAAAAATTGAATGTATGGGGTTCTTTGATATGCTGAATCTAACCATGTATTTAGATTTTTAAGTCTCCCAAACAAAGTTTGGAGACTTATTGTTTTTGCTCAGTTTTTATTATTTTTTTTTGTTATCCAAAACCGCTTGTCAGATTTTCTTAGGGTTTCATAAAATGTAAGACTAACATGTCTAGGGGAGCCATCAATCTTTCGTTTGTGCATTGGGGTCTATTTAGGGGTATTTTGAGGGTCCTAAAGAAGGGAGGGGTTTACTATAGAACCCTATGGGATTTTATTTTTTTAAATTTTCAAATGACTATAACTTGAAAACAGTAAGTGATAGACACACACGGTCTTCAGTAATGATCACAGGACAATAAAACAAATAAAATAAAATATAGGGAGCCCTGAGCCCTCCACCCCTTCAATTTGGGGTGCTTTATCACCTCCACCCTAAACCATTCAATTTGAGAATGTGCTTTCTCTTGTAAACGGTCGAGATCCCCACCCCTAAACCATATATATTCCTGTATGGGACAATAAAACAAATCAAATGAAATATAGGGGAAGTCCACGGGGGTCACCCCCACCCCCTTCTGTTTGAGAACTTGTAAACGGTCGAGATCCCCACCCTAAACCATATATATTCCTGTATGGGACAATAAAACAAATCAAATGAAAAATAGGGGGAGTCCCTGGTGGTCACCCCCACCCCCTCCTGTATGAGAACTTGTAATTGGTCGATATCCCTTTACCATATATAATCTTGTATGGGACAATAAAACTAATCAAATGAAATATAGGGGAAGTCCGCGGGGGTCACCCCCACCCCCCTCCCCTACAGAAAAAAAAGTTGAGGGCCAGTTGATGGCCATGTGGTGGACAGTTGAGGGCTAGCTGTTTTAAGCAAAATAGTTGAGGGCTAGGTGTTGAGCATCTTAGCTCAACTCAAACCTGGCCAAGCACTGTATGTTTGATAGATGTCGCTCAACTGGCCCTCAACTGAAGCTGGCCATTAAGTTGAGGAAAAGTTGAGCAATTGATCTTTGGTTTTCATATAGTTGAGCAAAAGTTGGGCATTCAGACTTTGAATTTTTTGTAGTTGAGGAAAAGTTGAGCATTCAGACTTTGATTTTTTTTATAGTTGAGCAAAAGTTGAGCAATTAGAAATATGACCTGGTGATAAAATGTTATGTGCCATCTGTTTTCTCTGTGTAGTAGTGCAAATGGACAGGAAGTATTATTTAACTATGTACACAAAGTTTGAGGCAAAATTAAGGGAAGCACATGTTTTTATACATTTTTCTGTATTTTAACTTAACTATAACTTTAACATAAAGATAAAAAACAAACAGTATTTCTTTTATTATAAGATATATCAAATATTCAAGACTGAGGTCATTAACAGTTATTATTAGGGCAAATCTCAAAGGGATCACACTGTCACAATACCCTAAACAACCTCAAACATTTAAAATTTGAACTGGGCTTGAGCATGCACATGGCAAGCAAAGATGTCTTCTAGCTATCAGGAATAAAATACGAATTTTACAATTGATGTAGATAAAAAGTTACTAAAACTGTATTGACATTGAACATGTTGAACAGTGCAGTGTATTCTTGTGATGACATGACTCTTGGATTTAGGAATATTGATGTTTTAACACATATTTCTGGAAACATCTTTTGGTAAGTACATTGGATTAGAATTTCCCACCATTTTGAATAAGTGTATATGCTCTTTTGGTTCAAAATAGTGATATTTAAAGTGTCTTCTTAACTTTTTAGAGTGAAGAAAAAATTGAGACAATATATTTATGCATTAATTTATATATTATCAAAATGTGTAAGACAGGAGACATATTTATTTTATTATTAAGACAATTTGTTTTAGAAAGTATTACTAATAAAATAAGAATATTCTAATATAATGAATTTGGTATAAAACTAGAGATCTATTTTTATTTACTAGATAACTTTTAAAAAGCAAGGATAAAGCATTCATGTAGTCTGTTGTGAGTTGAGATCTTTCAGCAGTATTTTGGCTATAAAAATACACAATTTTAAATTTATTTTTTCTACAATGTGTAGTCATCAGTTTGCAATTACCAGATAACGCTCAACTTTTAAAGCCACCTAGCCCTCAACTTTTAATGACCTGGTCCTCAACTGTTGGCCAGGTAGCCCTCAACTCTAATTGCTCAACTGTTGGACACCTAGCCCTCAACTATGATATTTTCTCAACGTTGCTTAACTAATTTGCATAAAGTTCAGCATTGATAGTTGAGGGCTACCTAATTTGCATGGCAAAAATCCAGGTAGCCCTCAACTGGCCCTCAACTATTTGCTCAACTGATGGCCAGCTAGCCCTTTAACTGGTCCTCAACTGTTAGTTCAACTGGCGGCCAGTTGAGCAATGCAGTTGGCCATCCTATCATTTTTTCTGTATGGGCTTCTTTTTGAAAACTTTTAAACGGTCGAGATCCCCACCCCGAAACCATATATATATATTCTTGTATGGGACAATAAAACAAATCAAATGAAATAAAAGGCCAGTCCCCTTGGGTCACTCCCACCCCCCTCCTGTTTGAGAACTTGTAAACGGTCGAGATCCCGCCCCTAAACCATATATATTCTTGTATAGGACAAAAAAAACAAATCAAATGAAATAAAGGACTTTGCCCAATGTCAGGCGACCATGTGAATGACAAATTATGGGAGCTTTGTTTGGTAGACTTCGTAACAGCATCCTGTTACAATTATTTCTGGTTGATATCTGGGCCCGTTATCAAATTGGTCCACATTGAGGTCAAAAGGGTCCAAAATTAAACTTTTGTTTGATTTCATCAAAAATTTAATTCTTGGGGTTCTTTGAAAAGCTGAATCTAGCTTGTATTTAGATTTGGGATATTTGACCATAATAGGTAAATGTCCAATTTAAAATTTTTAAGTTCTTAGATCACATTCATTCTGTGTCAGAAACCTATGCTGTATCAAATTTTTTTTAATCACAATCCAAATTCAGAGCTGTATCAAGCTTGAATGTTGTGTCCATACTTGCCCAAATTGTTCAGGGTTCGACCTCTGCAGTCATATCAAGCTGCGCCCTGCGGAGCATTTTATTGATTTTGGACACAATATTCAAGTTGGTCAAAATTGGGATCCAAAATTAAACCTGTTTGGTTTCATCAAAAATTGAATTATTATATGCCCAATCTTACAGTGTATTTAGATTTTCGATTTTGGGTCCCGTTATCAAATTGGTCCACATTGAGGTCCAAAGGGTCCAAAATTAATATGTTTGATTTCATCAAAAATTGATTCTTGGGGTTCTTTGATATGCTGAATATACTTGGATTGTGGATATTGGACCATAATAGGTAAATGTCCAATTTTAATTTTTTATTATACGACGGCAAAAATTTTGCGGTCGTATATTGGTATGACATTGGCATCGTCGTCGTCGTCGTCCGAAGACACATTTGTTTTCGCACTATAACTTTAGTTTAAGTGAATGGATCTCTATGAAATTTCACCATAAGGTTCAATACCACAAAAGGAAGGTTTATAACCACTAAAGGAAGTTTGGGATTGATTTTGGGGGTTATGGTCCCAACTGTTTAGAAATAAGGGGCCAAAAAAGGGGCCCAAATAAGCATTTTTCTAGTTTCCAGACAATAACTTGTGTGTAAGTGTATGGATCTCTCTGACATTGTACCACAAGGTTCCATATCACAAAGGGAAGGCTGGAATTGATTTTGGGGGTAATTGCCTCAAAATTTTAGGAATTAGGGGCCAAAAGGGGCAAAAACAAGCATTTTCTAGTTTCATGACAATAACTTGTGTGTAAGTGTTTGGATATTTCTGAAATTGTACTACAAGGTTCCATATCACAAAGGGAAAGCTGGAATTGAGTTTGGGGTAATTGCCCGAAACGTTTAGGAATTGGGGGCCAAAAAGGGGCCAAAAATAAGCATTTTTCTAGTTTCCAGACAATAACTCGTGTTCAAGTGTATGGATCTCTCTGAAATTGTACTGCAAGGTACCATACCACAAAGGGAAGACTGGGATTGATGATGGGGGTAATTGCCTCAATATTTTAGGAATTAGGGGCCAAAAGGGCAAAAACAAGCATTTTCTAGTTTCAGGACAATAACTTGTGTGTAAGTGTATGGATCTTTCTGAAATTGTACTACAAGGTTCCATATCACAAAGGGAAAGCTGGGTTTGAGTTTGGGGTAATTGCCCTAAACGTTTAGGAATTTAGGGGCCAAAAGGGCCAAAAACACATTTTTCTAGTTTCCAGACAATACCTTGTGTTCAAGTGTATGGATCTCTCTGAAATTGTACTGCAAGGTACCATACCACAAAGGGAAGGCTGGGATTGAGTTTGGGGTCGAATCATAAGGGGTTCAAAAATTGGGGGATTTTTTTTTCCTTTTTTTTCTTTTAAAACTTTCCATTTTAAGTTGGTTATTTCTGATTTATATTTAAAAGCAAATAATAATGATATGGTAGGAGATACACACCAAACAGGATGTGTAAATTATTATATAATAAGTATTGTGCAATAGCAAGAAATTTTCAATTGCACAGTATTGCACAATAGCAAGAAATCTTCAATTGCAGTATTGTGCAATAGTCTTCAATTGCACAGTATTGTGCAATAGCAAGAAATATCCAATAGCACAATATTGCGCAATAGCAAGAAATTGTCAGTTGTACAGTATTGCGCAATAGCAAGAAATATTCAATTGCACAGTATTGTGCAAAAGAAGATACTTCGTATAAATTGCTTATTTCTTGACCAATTTCAATGGGGTTTTATTCTTGAATTCTTGGGGTTCTTTAATATGCTGAATCTAACTGTGTATTAAGTTTTTGGATTTTGGGCCCCGTTTTTAAATTGGTCCACATTGAGGTCCAAAGGGTCCAAAATTAAACTTTGTTTGATTTCATCAAAAATTGAATTATTGGAGTTCTTTGATATGCTGAATCTAACCGTGTATTTAGATTCTTAATTTTTGGTTCCGTTTTCAAATTGGTCTACATCAAGGTCCAAAGGGTCCAAAATTAAACTTAGTTTGATTTTAACAAAAATTGAATTCTTTGGGTTCTTTGATATGCTGAATCTAAACATGTATTAAGATTTTTGATTATGGGCCCAGTTTTCAAGTTGGTCCAAATCGGGGTCCAAAATTAAACTTTGTTTGATTTCAACAAAAACTGAATATATGGGGTTCTTTGATATGCTAAATCTAACCATGTATTTAGATTTTTGATTTTTGGGCCCCGTTATCAACTTTGTCCACATTGAGGTCAAAAGGGTCCAAAATTAAACTTTGTTTGATTTCATCAAAAATTGAATTCTTGGGGTTCTTTGATATGCTGAATCTAACCATTTATTTAGATTTTGGATATTGGACCATAATAGGTGAATGTCCAATTTAAAATTTTTAAGTTCTTAGACCACATTCATTCTGTGTCAGAAACCTATGCTGTGTCAAATATTTAATCACAATCCAAATTCATAGCTGTATCAAGCTTGAATGTTGTGTCCATACTTGCCCCAACTGTTCAAGGTTCGACCTCTGCGGTCGTATCAAGCTGCGCCCTGCGGAGCATTTTATTCATCCTGTGATTCATTCTGTGTGTCAAATATTTATTCTAGAGCAATTCGTTTAGAACAAGAATTTTCATTGGACGTTTACAAATATTTTAAAGGGTCATATTCCACGTTCTACCAGTCCTTAACGAAGGAAAGCCACCATTTTGAATTCCGAATTTTTTTGGGTATGTAATTCCAAAAAAAAAAATAAAACATAAAAGTCACATTTTGTGCCTCTTGTTTGTAAATATTTAAACCATTCAGATGCGTAAGAAAAGTGTTTATACGTCAAGTGTTTATGTTTGACATCGGGAGTATACCTATGACGTCACATTATTTACATGCCAAATACCATACAGTTATCTCCTAAATCAGAATCCAAATTCAGAGCTGTATCAAGCTTGAATGTTGTGTCCATACTTGGCCCAACTGACCTCTGTGGTCGTTAAAATCAAGCTGCGCCCTGCTGGGAGCATTTGATTACTTTTTACGAAAATATACACTTATATTACCATTATCAATTGTCATTTCTTTTCCAGATTGACAGATGGCCTCACAATGGATATGTTAAGAAACTTCAGAGAAAAGATGGTTGTTTTTATTACTTTGATAAAACACGAGAATGTCCAGAGAAAGATATAAACAAATGCAAATTATATGTTTATTGATGTGATATTTACATATGAATAAGCAGGATACATCTGTTGTATTTAAAGACTGCCACTATGTTCCTTGGTACTGAGCACTTTTGTTTTGTTTTTACAGTTGTTTAATGTTTAAACTTACATGTGTATGATCTGTTTTATTTATTCTGTTGCACTGATCTATCTACATTTTCCCCATTTATATTATTTTTACAGTCTATCATGCGGAAAATGTTTTAGAAGTGTTCTCTAATATCAATCTCATAATACATGTCAGTTCATTTTTAATGGTGTATAGTTTAAGAAAGTTGTGTCCAACATTTTGTTCAAGATAATGCATCGATGATCATTAACAGTGTGAGAGGGGAATTGTATGGTGTATGGATGTTAAAAGTGATTATAAACAGTTATTTGAGAAGAATATTTTGAATTATTATTAAAAGTTCGATTATCAATATTCTTTTTTATTTAATGGTGTCCATCGTCGTCCCCCTGGAATCCTAATCTCCACGGAAACCACTCAATCAATTTCAACCCAACTTCGATTAGTGGTCTTATGGAATATGTTTACTGGTATCTTGTATGAAGTTTGTGTTTTTTTTGTCCCTGCCAACCAACAGGGCCAAGTTGGCTGGTAATGGAATATAAGGGTCAAACCACGGTTAAAATTGTTGATTTATTACATTGGTTTCATTTCCCAGTATATATAATAAAAACCGATGATTTTCATGTAAAATAAATCAGATAATTTCACTCCTCTGACGTCATACAACAAGGGGTGTTGTCAAGACGGTGCATCAAAACAATTGAAACTGAGTAGAAAAGAAGTCCTTTCATGTTGTACTTTATTTCCCTCAAAAAGTCCCCATGGTCAATGTAATAAAAAGAAAAACTAATCCAAGAATTTAGATATCAAAAAATATTCAACTCTTGACTGAATAGCATTCATAATTAACTCATTCGTGAATATTTTTCTATATTTTAATTCTTGGATTAGTTATTCTATAGATATCTTGAAAACAATAATAGAGAAAATCTGACAGGAAAAATGTAAAAGAGAGGCGAAAGATATCAAAGGGACATTCAAACTCACAAGTAGAAAAAAAACTGACAACGCCATGGCTTAAAAAAAAAGACCAACAGACAAACAACAGTACACAAAACATAGAAAACTAAAGACTGAGCAAACACGAACCCCCACCAAAAACTGGCGGTGATCTCGGGTAATTATGGAAACATGTATTATAACAACTTTGCCAAAACTTAATTGACTGTGTAAGTAATTGATTTTTCATGGAAGATTTGAGTTGAATGCATATTTGAAAATATGTCGTTTTTTTTTCTGAAACTGTTTTTATTGATAAAAGAAAAACAAAATATCAAATTGGCGTATTTTTGCAGGTGAGCTACTAAGGCCTCTTGGTTTTTATGCTGAAGTTTTTCGTGCTGCATAGGTATCGAGTGTGGTAAGCCAATCGAGTTGAAGGTCAAAATTTTGATGAATTTTGAGTAAGAAACACCTTTGATACTCCGTCATGGTCACTCTGATTGTGCTTTTGTCCGCGGTGTAACTTACGATAAGGCAACTAACTGCCTTAAACTTTTGACAAAAAAAAGGAAGAAGGATGCAGAGAAATAGAAATTACGTCTTTCCCATAGTATAGAGTGTAGATGGTTCCAAAATATTAAAATTGTTTTACCCTTATTACACATATTCCTTATCATTAACTACCATTTGATATCCGTAGGGTAGGAGTTTTTTTGCTGATTATTTATCAGTTGCTACGCAGAATTTTATTTTCGCTAAAATTTATTTCACTGCATTTTGTGGTGCAAATATTCATTTTCATCCTGTCTTGTTCAAGTTTTTTTTACTGACTTCTTACCGAGCCAGGTTTTAATTTTTAAAGTCTCCTGGCCCCAAAAATCAAATTATCGTCCCCTTAAAGACAGAGTTCTTTTAGAACTATTTTTCCATTAAAATAGATATACATATTTTGCTGTTTAGTCAAAAAAGCTCAAACATGATGGACGTTTTTTCTCAGCAGACAGTCGACATATTTTTGGGAACGAATTGTTCCCACAAACTTGTTTTTATATTCTAATTATAGAATAACTAATCGAAGAATTCAAATATCGAAAAATATTCAACTCGTGACAGAATAACAATAACTCATGCGCTACTAGAAAAATTTTCAACTAGTGACCGAACAACACATTAATTCACGAATGCGCGTAGTGCATGAGTTAATTATCAGTGTTCTGTCACGAGTTGAATATTTTTCGATATTTGAATTCTTCGATTAGTTATTCTTTTTATTACTTTGACAATGGGCTTTTTAATGGAATTAAAGTAGAAAATGTAAGAAACTATATCTTTTTCTACGCATTCACAATTTGTTTTGATCCGACGTTATCGACGTCTTGACAACGCCTATTGTTGTATGACGTCAGAGAGTGAAATAACCACGTTTATTTTACATGTGAAATTATCGGTTTTTATTTGACTGGGAAATCAATGTAATTCATTGCTACCAATGTAATAATAGTATCTCTCACAATTTGAAGGTGGAAACTGTCTAAAACTTTGTCATTTTATAATTATAGACCAACACAATTTTTTGATTATGAATATGTAGTTAAGGTGGGTTTTTTTTTTTTTATCCTGCATAAAAATTGTGTACATATATAACCCTAAAAGGGATTCCGTTTGGATGTTCGAAATGTATAAATACGCAACGTACAGTCGGAAAAGGACGTTACATTTATTACATTGTGTAGGGAGGAGTGCAAACCTCACGTTTCAAAATCATTGCAACAAATTTACATTTTGAGTAGTCCACAACTGAATAATCAGAATTTTTCATTTTAAAATTCTCCGGGCTTCATAAATCAAATAGTCGTCTAATAAAAATGTATTTCCATTTAAGTGACCAACGCAGATTGATACTTTGTTAAAATAATAAGCCTTGATACAACATTTCTGTCTCCATCTGAAATATTATTCTTTTCTTGTTGCAATTATTCCCCTTCAACCTGTTCGATCCACTGTTGGAATTTTTGAAATTTCAGTTTTTGCCCAGAATATGCATGAACTAATTAAACAATTGAATCTGTAATATTAGACATTTTGGATCACAGTAAATGCGGACGTTACTCTTGCGATGCCAATTTCACCATTTAGACATCTCTTAGTCATTTCGTCTTTGACTAACAACGAAACGTTGACTCCTGCATATTGAATTTTTTGCTTCACGTTACTTATTTCTGTGTTAAGAACAATTGTAGAAAACCAACGAAAATAGATGTGCTAAAATAACATTTAAATAAATTAGTTTCGTTTTTTTTTTTTACCTGAAATTACATCGAGTCGAAACTTTTTTTGCCAGATGACACTAAGCCGTTTTTTTAAGATTATTATTATTATTATTATTACTTATTTCTGTGTTAAGAACAATTGTAGAAAGCCAACGAAAATAGATGTGCTAAAATAACATATAAATAAAAAATGTAACAAGAAGAAATTTATCCATACTTCCGAGACTAATTGGAGAAATGTATTTCCAGACAGGGTATGCGATTTCATACCAAAATTGCAGACAGCAATTATATCATTTTTTATTGTTACAAACAGTGATTTGTTACCCGCAAAATCTACTAATATGACTAGATTTTTTATTAAGGAGAAATAACTTTATACAATTAAATTATGATGCAATATTTAACATTATCACCTATTAATATGCAAAATGCAAAATCTCTCTTTATCCAGCAAAAAAAAAAACCATAACTAATTTGATCAAAATATTGGTTTTTTTTTTGTGTAATAATCTCCATTTTCCCAAATATCCCTTTTGAAAGATATATGTTTGGCTTATATTCCTATTCAAATAAAAAAAAGAAAAGATTCCTAATCTTTTAATGATATGTTCTTTAGCAAAAAGAAAAAGTTCGTTTTTTCCTAAATATTCATTGCAGTATATTAAAATATATTAGAAAATTTCGATATCTTTTTTTTCAAATCTTTTTGTGAAGATTGATTTTACGAATAAAGAAATAAAAGTACTGATTGTAGTTTTTATTTCTTCCGTTCACTCAGAATGTTTCATTTAGTTGCATAAATATGTGCAATTCATTTCAGGTAAGGTGAACATGTAAACATTTTCTTCATCGTAAATTTTGATATGTGTGATGCTCCTTTGGAAGCTGAGATATTTTTATGATCAATTGAGTTTAAATTTTAGTTAGAAACGCCCTTTGGTATTTCATTTTTACACAATATGTTATCTAAAATTCAGCACAATTACTTGTTACAGATTCAAACATTTGCGGAATCATTAACCGGAATTTCAAAGAAATATCGGTTATTAAAATTGGGATGTACGGCGGGCGGCTGCCAAACAGTGTCTCCACAATAACATGAAAACGCTTTAACAATTTATTTTTCAAATTTAAATATGTTGTTTCCTGGGACTTAATGAAGGTCTAGTTCAATTTTCAAGATTTTAGTATTTCTCCTTTTTGAGTTATCGCCATTTTTAATATCCAAAAGTGGAATTTTTAAATATTTTACTCTTGTTATCATCTTATGATTTGTCTTATCTCACAATAAAAATTGGAGTGACAGATTTATTTGAAAATTATAAGCTATATCATTAGACATTTTAAGATTATTACATTATTAATTATTATATGTGTAATGTTAAAGTACTATGTTAAACCATAGTTCTATTCGATTAGATCTGGGAAATATTTTAGCATATGATAATGATTTATTTTCATTATTAATTAGATCTTGGAAATATTTTAGCATATGATAATCATTGGAGTGACACATTTATTTAAAATTTTCTGTTTCAGGATAAGATCTGTAGGACTGTATATATAAAGTTTGAAACTTACTAGATAAATGAAGTTTGACATTTACTGTTCATTATTCATAGACATTTTGTAGATAATTAAGTCTCCCTAAACCATATATATTCTTACCCCTTCCCCCTTCAATTTGAGAATGTGCTTTTATCTTGTAAACGGTCGAGATCCCCACCCCTAAACCATATATATTCTTGCATTGGACAATAAAACAAATCAAATGAAATATTGGAGGAGTCCCCAGGTTCACCCCATCCCCCCTTCTTTTTGAAAACTTGTAAACTGTCAAGATCCCTACCCTGAAACCATTTATATTCTTGTATGGGACAATAAAAAAAAATCAAATGAAATAAAAGGCGAGTCCCCTGAGGTCACCCCCACCCCCTTCCCCCCTTCTGTTTGAGAACTTGTAAACGGTCGAGATCCCCACCCCTAAACTATATATATTCGTGTATGTACAAAAATACATAGTATATGCACTGTGTTTTTATAAGTTCTAGATAAAGCATCATTATCTTTACCTTTAATATGTTTTACAATAACATCATATACTCCACCTAGTCAATCTGTGGTTCTTGTTTCTCATTTATGTATGAAGGTGAGAGGATTATGATCAGTAAAAACAAGAATAGGATGCAGAGTGAGATTTAAATATACATCAAAATGTTGAAGTGCAGACAACAGTGCAAAACACTCTTTTTCAATAGTCGAATAATTTTTTTGATGTTTATCTAATTTCTTCGAAAAATATTATATAGGTTTCTCAACATTATCATCTGTCTCTTGATATAAAACAGCTCCAACTCCTACATCGCTTGCATCAACGGCAAGTTTAAATTGTTTTTCAAAGTCTGGAGTGATCAAAACTGGACCATTAATTAAAAGTGATTTGCTATATTCAAAAGCGTTTTGACAATTTTCACTCCAGATGAATTTAGAATCTTTCCGTAAAAGATGAGTCAATGGTTGAACAACAGTAGAAAAATTTGAACAGAAGTTCCTGTAAAATCCAATCATGCCTAAATATCTCATAAGTTGTTTTTTATTTGTAGGAGGAGAAACTTTGGTAATTGCATCCACTTTAGCCATAATAGGTTTCACTTGACCTTGGCCAACTGTATGCAATAAATAATCAATAATGGCCTGGCAAAATTCACTTTTACTAAGATTAACAGTCAAATTTGATTGTGACAATATATCAAAAGTATCATATAAATGTTTTAAATGCTCTTCCCAGCTATCACTACATACAATAAGATCATCAATATCAGCATAAAAAGTCTAAATCTTTTATAACATTATTAATCATTCTTTGAAATGTAGCTGGAGCACTTTTCATGCCAAACGGCATTACAGTATATTCAAATAAGCCATCTGGTGTGACAAAAACTGATATTTCTCGAGATCTCTGTGTTAATGCCAGTAACCTTTCAATAAATCAAATTTGCTCACAAATTTTGCTTGTCCAATGTAATCAATGCAGTCGTCTATCCTTTGAATCGGATAGGAATCAGATTTTGAAACAGAATTTACTTTTCTAAAATCAGTCACGAAACGAAAGGTTTTATCTGGTTTGGGCACAAGGAGACAAGGAGAGCTCCATTCACTGTTATTCGGCTCAATAATATCATTGTCAAGCATATATTTAATTTCTTGTCTCATAAATTCAAGTTTTAGTGGATTGAGCCAGTAAGGATGTTGCTTAATTGGAGAAGCATCACCAACATCGACATCATGACAAACAGCAGTGGTTTTGTTTCTCACATCTGGAAAAAGATTTTCAAAAGAAAATACCAAAGCTTTTAATTTTTCTCTACGATCAAAAGACAGATGTGCAAGTTTTGAATCTAAATTTGACAAAATTTCTGAATTTTTTAATCTAACTGTCTCTTCCATAGTTTTAGAACTAAAAGATGGTTCAATTAGATCTGGTTTGTCATGATTGTTCTCCAATTTAACCATGGCTAAAGTGGCAACTGGTTTACTCTCACCTTCATTAGTACGCTCAAAATATGGTTTTAACATATTAATGTGACACACTCTATTTTTTTTGCGCCGATCTGGAGTTTTTACAATATAATTTAAATCTCTCTATTGTATAAGGACCACAATATTTTTAGCTTGTAATGGATGTCCAGGGACTGGCAAAAATACAAGTACCTTATCACCAGCCTCGAAAAATCTGTCCCTGGCATCTTTATCATACTATATTTTTCATTTTATTCTGAACAGTTTTTGAATTGTTTTGAGCAATTTGACAAGCAGTATACAATTTGTCTTTAAATCTAGATACATAGTCTAGAAGATTCAAGTCAGTATGTTCAGTAAGCTATTTTTCTTTAATCAATTTTAAAGGTCCCCTTACAGTGTGACCAAATACCAACTCAAAGCGACTAAAACCAAGGGATTCTTGAACAGTCTCTCGGACCGCAAAAAGTAAAAAGTGAACACCATCATCCCAGTCCCTGTCAAATTGAAGACAAAAAGTTCTAATCATGTTCTTCAATGTTTGATGAAAACGTTCTACGGCATCTTAAGATTCTGGATGATAACGGCACTTGATCTATATTAAGCAATCCCTAACTGGAACACGACTTGCTGAAATAAACCTGACATAAAATTTGAACCCTGGTCGGACTGTATAGACTTTGGAAGTCCTACAATCGTGAAAAATTTGATCAGAGCTTTGACAATAGTAGGTGTAGCCTCAGGAAAACAAGTGGTCGTCAATAAATACGCATTTCCGGTCTTGGTCTTCGGTAAAGGTCCAACGCAATCAATGAGCACTCGGCTGAAAGGTTCTTCAAAGGCTGGAATAGTGGTGCTGGTGGTATTTTCTGGTTAGGCTTACCAACAACCTGGCATATATATGGCATGATTTGCAGTATTCTGCGACATCATTTCTAAGTCTTGGCCAGTAGAAATGCTGCAAGATCTTAAGATTTTTCACAAAATCTGGGAACCAAACGTATTTTTTTTGCTGCATCAAAATGTTCTGATTTCGACTGTACATTAGTGTTACTTTCTCCTTTGACCATTTCAATTTTCATTTCTCCATCTCTAACCTTTCTTTCATTTCAAGTTCTGCCTTCCTTTCTTCTTTTTCTTTATCCAATTGTTTTAATTAAATTCATGTGCTAACTCGAGCTGTTTTAATTTGATAGCATCATCATTTTCGACCTTAAATTCAGGAGCCTCTTCACCAAAAATTTCTGCATCAATTAATTTGTCTATTACCAATTTTTTATTATTTGTCTTCTCATAGATACTAATTTCAGATGTTTAGAAAGCAACACTAATTCCTCTTCCTCTTTCTTTAAATTATCAAACCCTTCAGGTCTGGCTTTTCAAAAATTATATCATCAGCTCAGTAGTCAGTACTTCGGTACTGACATGAATATAACAAACTTTTCTAAAATTGTCCGTTTATAAATTTTGAAATTATAAAGAAACTAAGGTTTCAACTCCCTCAGGCAAAATTGACCTTAGATGAATTTGGCTATTTGTTTTAGGTATTTTTGTCATATAGCTCTTCAATTGTTTCGGTACTTATACATCCCTCGGATTTCAAATGTTTGGCATTGAGCGTTCCTGATGAAGGTAAATCCAGAAAAGCGCTTCGGACGCATGGAATTATTTAACGTGTTGTTTTTAATTTTTTACATCACTGGGTCGATACCTCTGCGGGTGGACTATCAGTCCCCGAGGGTATCATCAGCTCAGTAGTCAGTACTTCGGTACTGACATGATTTACAACAAACTTTTCTAAAATTGTCCGTTTATAAATTTTGAAATTATAAAGAAAGTGAGGTTTCAACTCCCTCAAGCAAAGTTGACCTTAGATGAATTTGGCTATTTGTTTTAGGTATTTTTGTCATATAGCTCTTCAACTGTTTCGGTACTTATACATCCCTCGGATTTCAAATGTTTGGCATTGAGCGTTCCTGATGAAGGTAAATCCAGAAAAGCGCTTCGGACGCATGGAATTATTAAACGTGTTGTTTTTAATTTTTTACTGGCATCAAATGCCATTTTGTAGAATTTTGTTGGCTATATGTAATAAAAATACTGAAAGTTTTTTAATAAGATATTAACGTTGTCTCACCCCAATTTCTGTTACGCCAGAAAATTGCATCTTTATTGTAGCCAACAAAAGACAAATTAATACTAAAATTTGAACAAGATTTATTATACACTAGTTTACAAGAAGTATTACACAAACAGAAATGTCAACTTAACTGACAAAATATAAGTCCAATCTTTGTTTTCTTTATCCGGAAATCTTCACGGGAATCCACAGAATATTACGTCAAATAGGACATAATTTAGTATGATGTGGTTAGTAAATAAAAAGGTCAATCCAACTGCTGAGAATGTGGATGGATGTCTATCGGTGTCTAAGTCTTTGTTTAGGGTCTGCATTTAAATACTTGTAAAGGAAAGTTCTTGATAACTGTAGATGTTTAAATTACGCATCTTTTGATATGATCATTCTGGAAACGTTATGTAAGTGAAATAGAAAGTTCTAATCATTCCATGAGTATCAATGATTGTTCCAGTTATTTCTAAACTGCATAGTTGTAACACAATGTGTATAATTTTGTACACAATGTAAAAACATATAATAAGCCACACAAAACAAATAAGGCCAACTAAATAAATATGATAGTTACAATATCATAACAGAAATAACCGGGTTCTCTCTGGGCTATTGAATATGTATCTTTCTGTACTCTCTTCCGTATTCACAGACCTTAACTAAGGAAGAATTAATCTAAATCATGTTATAATGTTTAAGAAAAAGTTAAATATACATGGAAAATTTAATTGAATTATTTTTTTTCACTGGCTCCACGAATCTGTATTGATTTGTTTTACCAATTTAACAATTTTAACTCAACACAGTGTTTGAGCTTTTGACCAACAATCACTGAATGAAATATAATTTATCGTTAATACGTAATATATTTGGAATAAATATAGAAAATATATTAAAAATATGATTTGTGAATAGAGCATCACACACTATAAATACAATGTAGTACATATAATATTGAAGTTGAAGTTGTTATATAGTTATTATTATATAATAGCCCTGGCAAATTCAACATAACAGATATATATACCTCGTAGAAGCTAGCATTACATTTAAGCGAAAATTAAAACTAAAAACCTGGCAGAATGGCACTATATTATTATATATTTACTTTATATATACATTTGTAATAAAAAAAGTTGTAGAAATAAAAAAAACACAAAGTGTGTGAATAATTTCATTATTTGCTATAAATAAATTTATTGATTACAAAATTCAATGTAAGTATGGAAAAAGACGAAATTATTGCTTAAATATATATTGGTAATATTTAAGAATAAGTCAATACAAAGGAGAAATCTTTGGTATGGCCTCTTCCTTCACTAAAATAATTGATTGATGTCTCATTGTTTAGGAATTTTGGTGTCCATGTGGATGTTAAATCCAATTCGTCCTGAAGAAGAGATAGAGAAGATACAAAACGGCCAGAAATCTAAATATACGAAAGACTGCAAAATTCAAGATAGAAAACACAAGTGTAGCAAAAATAGGAGTTCATCGGAATGTTAAACAGATGATTATTGAATTTAAGGTACAAATTCGTTGATCTTTCATTCGTTGATGCCACATTCTTGACTGACATCATTTTTAAGTCAAACAAAATTTAGACTGTATCATATTATATATAGAGTAGTAAAAAAAATTAAAATATTAGGAAATATCTTAATATCAAGTGTATCTTTTGATAAACATACTTTAAGTTTGAAAAATTTTGTTTATTACATTGGTTGCAATGAATTACCGTGATTGCTCAGTGAAATAAAAACAAATCATTTCAAATATGAAATATATCCATAATTTCACTGACGTTAAAATTCCTGACGTTAGCAACAATGATTTTTTGCAAATATTGTCCATGATGTTCGCCAATTTGACAACGTGTCGAAAATGTGGTCGATATAGTCGTCATTGTCCATGTAATAAAAATAAAATAATCAAACACGTTACCGATCATTCCTGATAATTCATTATTAACGCATGCGCCCTACGCATATTCGTGAATTAATTCGGCCACATGTTGAATTATTTTGCTAATTTTGAAGACATATTTGTAAGATCATTTTTAATATCTTGAACATTTAGTTAGTGGACCCTTATTGAAAATAGGTCTAAGAATGTGAAATATATTGCCAGTCGTGGTCTAGAAGTTTTGCAAACAAATAGTTTTTACATGCGTACAATTTTTGCGAACAAATGGTTTTTATATGCAAAGTTCATTTTCCGGTCAAAATTTGTTAACGCTTACGCTATATATTGGTTGCCTCGAAAAAAAAATCAATGGAAATCTATGTTTTCATTTGATTTTCATCTGAAATGAAAATAAATGCTATAAAGAGCATTTAATTTTATTTCTTGAATAACGTTACGTTTTAACAAAAAGAAATATTTCCTATCATTGTTTTAATTTTGTTTTCATTGTGATTTGATTGGTAATAAATCCTAATTGGGGGATAATTTGCATTTTTTTTTAGATTATTTGTTTACACACGTTTTTGTAAATCCATTATTTTTTGGCTTCTTTAACTAGTTTAGTCATTTCTTAAAACTTGATGGATGAAGAAAAATTCGACTTCAAACTTACACCTTAACTTGTAAATCACCTCTTCTAAGTGATACACTAACGAACGATAAACTAATCAAATTCTAAGTTAAAAATTGGAACTTGGCATGAATTGACAAATTTGACAACACCATACTTTGTAAACGTGGTGGTTGGTGTTTCTTTCAAGACATCGATGTTGTTTTGCAGTACCTGTTTATGAATTCAAGTCATGGCCAGTTATCCCTTTGTTGTAGTTCTCTGGCTAAAGGTTTTACTTTTGTTTTTTTTCTTGCCTTGAACATCTAGAATCGGCTGTCATCATTATTATAGTAAAGTAGTTGTCAAAGGTTTCAATTCTATTGCAATCTATAAAGAATCTATTATTTTTAAGTATTTTTGTAACTGCCAACTGATTTATCCACTAAACGATATTGATGCCAAGTGACCAGTATGAATTTGAAGCTGAAATCGATACGTGCAGGAGCGCCGTTTCAAGAATATATGAGAAATTCGACGAAATTCGGGAGAGCGGAACAGAACTTGTTGATTCTGATAAACTTTCGAACACTTTGAAAAGGAAACAAGAGGACATTGAAACAGAAATCGTTGACTCAGATGAGTATTCATTTAATTTAGAAACAAAAGTACGTCAAATAGCCAAATTTATCACAGTACAAACCTACCTCACCTCACCTATCCTCTTCATGCCGGTCGGCATTTAAGGCCCTGATACACTTTTTCCATTGTACACGGTCTTTAGCTGCTGTTCTTGCTGTAGCCCAGCTGTTCCATCCAAGTGATGTTCTTTCAGTCTCTACAGTCCGTCTCCAGGTGGTTTTGGGACGTCCAACATTCCTCTTTCCCTCAGGTTTCCATGTCAGTGCAACTGAGCATATTCTGTTGGTATCCATCCTTAGTACATGGCCAATCCATCTCCATCGCCGTTCTATTATATCATCACTTAGCTTCTTTGTTCCAGCTTTTTGTGGAGGTTTTTGTTGAATATAGTATCGGGCCATCTTATTTTCAGTATCTGTCTTAAACATCTGTTTTGGAAGGTGTTCAATTTCTTTTTGTCTTGTTCGGTTGTTTTCCAGGTTTCACATCCATATAGTAGGACTGATGTGACTAAGCTGTTAAATAACCTGACCTTTGTTTTAAATGACAGTAACGATGATCTCCATATTTTTCTTAGCCTGTTAAATTGGCCTTTAGCTTTCTTCAACCTGTTGTCCATGTCATTATCACAGCCACCTTTCGTTGTTACTATTCCTCCTAGGTAAGTGAAGGTATCAACATCCTCTAGGTTTTTATCATTTAACTTCACAGGGTTGTTATTTGTGGTGTTCATCCGCATTACTTTTGTTTTAAAGGTGTTAATCTTAAGTCCTATTTTGCTGGCATTCTCTTGAAGTTTATCTGTTTTCAGTTGTATGTGTTGGAATTTGGAAGACAGTATTGCTAGGTCGTCAGCAAAATCAAGGTCTTCTAGTTTGGTGGTGAATTTCCATCTGATTCCTGTTTCATGATCTTTAATCGTTTGTTTCATGACATAGTCAATGGCTAACAGAAATAAGAAACCAGACATCACATATCCTTGTTTTACTCCCGTTTTTACTTTAAACCATTCCGATTGTATACCTTCGTCTATGACTGCACACTCAAATGAGTCGTAAAAGAGTTTTATAACTGTGATGAGTTTGTCTGGGATGTGGTAAGCTTTTAAGATGGACCATAAGCTTTCCCTGTGGATGGAATCAAACGCCTTTTCAGAGTCTACAAAGTTGATGTACAAAGGAGCATTCCATTCCGAACATTGTTCTATGATGTTTCTTAATGTGAAAAGTTGTTCGGTAGTGCTTTTACCCCTTCTGAGGCCAGCTTGTTCTTGTCTCAGCTCTTCATCTATTCCTTCTTGTATTCTTTGGATAATGATTTTTGTGAATACTTTACTTGGCACAGAAAGTAGTGTTATGCCTCTGTAGTTATCGCAGCATGTTCGATCTCCTTTCTTTACTATTTTAACTATCAGACCTTTATTCCACTCTTTTGGTATTTCCTCTCCAATCCATATCATATTGTAAAGTTTATGTAAATACTTGGTGGTTGTTATTGTATCTGCTTTTAGTATCTCAGCTGTTATGCCATCTATGCCTCCTGACTTCCCATTTTTTAACCTTTTCAAGGCTTTTGAAATTTCCTCTTTCCTGATTGGACCTGTATCTATCTCTCTTTCCTCGATTTCATAGTTTAAATTGATGTTAAATGGTATTTCAGGTTCAGGTCTGTTCAAGACTTCTTGAAAGTGTTCTTTCCATCTTTTAAGTTTTTCGTCATGGTTAGATAATGGATTTCCAGACTTATCTTTGATGACTTGAGGTGGTTTCTGTTTTTCATTACAAATTGTTCTTGTTACTTCATATACTGTTTTCATCATACCATTGCTTGCTGCTTTTTCTGCTTCTTCTATTAAGTTGTCTGTCCATTGCCTTTTGTCGTTTCTCATACTTTTCTTCACCTCCTTGTCTTTGTCACTGTACTTGGCATGTAAGTTGTTCTTAACTCGTTCTGATCTACTGTTGTTAGTTCTTTCCTTTAGTTTTCTTCTCTCATCTACAAGTTTCCACGACTCATTGGAGATCCAGGGCTTTGCCCACGCTCTTTGAAACCTAGTGTGTTAGTTGCTGTTTCTTTATAGCATTTTGTTATACCTTCCCAGAATGTTTCTATGTCCTCTAGTTCGTCTAAGAGTTGGAACCTGTTCTTTAGCTCGATTGAAAATGCTTTTCTTACTTCTGGACGTTGTAGTTTGGTGGTATCGAATCTCTTTCTTGAAGTATCTGTTACTATTTTGTATTTCTTAAGTTTGATTCTTAATTTGCACTTGAGGAGTTCGTGATCGCTGCCAATGTCTGCTCCTCTCATAGCTCTTGTGTCCAGTATTGATGTTCTGTGTTGTCTAGTAACCAGGATATGGTCTATTTGATTTTCTGTTTTCTTGTTTGGTGATATCCATGTTACTTTGTGTTTGTCTTTGTGTGGAAAGATTGTGCCAGTAATGACTAAGTTGTTCCTTTGACAAATATCAAGGAGGTTTTCTCCATTTTCGTTTCTTCTCCCTATTCCATGCCTTCCCATGATGTTCTCATGACCTTCATTATTCATCCCAACCTTTGCATTAAAGTCTCCCATTACTAAGAGGATGTCATGTTTAGGTGTTCCTGCTATGACTCTATCTAGCTGTTCTATGAAGCTTTCTTTTGTTTCATCTGTAGCATCGTTGGTCGGTGCATATACAGTGATTATACTTATTTTAATGGTTGATGTGTGAAATCTGGCATACATTAATCTCTCAGTGATTGGCTTCCATTCAATCAGTGCCTTTTTTGCTCGGCTTGACAGCATCATTCCAACTCCTGCCTGATGTAGTCCATCATTCCTGCCTGAGTATAATAATACTTTACCATTTTGAAGTGTGAGCTTTCCACTGTCTAGCCATCTGACTTCGTTTAAGGCTAGTATTTCTATATTGTATCTGTCCATTTCCTTCTCCACTTCTGCAGTTTTACCTGTGGCATACATAGTTTTTACATTCCAACTGCCTAGAAGTATATTATCTTTTGGTGTACACAAGGGTGTCAGCTTGTGGACTTCCCGTGGGCTTTCATCCACCAGCGTCATGTCCCTTAAACCATGTTGTACAGCAGAGGTGTTATCCTCATGCTGATTTCTAAATGTATCTTGGGTTTCCGTAATCATCAATTTTTTACTCTGTCTGGTGATTAGCCATACGAGAAACCTATTACCTGTAGGATGGAGTTTTGTTGTCTAGGTTTTCCTACCCATAGATGGTTGCCTGCCATGGCTGACGAGTTCCATCTTCCCGGCTTTTCTTTCTGGGTCTGCTCCCATAGCCTTTTGATCTTCCCAGATCTAACCACAAGGCAGCGGTACTATTTACCCATAGTTGGGACAAGGTTGATGAGTGCAAGGGCGTGTCCACGCGCCGATTGGCCTACACACTGCATCTCTAGGGCCCTTGCTGCTCCGAGATCCTCTACAATAATGCCTAGAATGCTAGATCCTAGTTACCATGTGCTGTCGCGGGGAGGCATTGTAGAAGTCTTGAATAGTGTAGAGGCTATGTACTGGCAGAAAGACTTACGCACTCGGCTTTCTTTTCACCCATAAAGTAGGCTAGCCAGCGGTGATAGAGGGCCTATGGCCCTAACCACACTAGACGCATACACAATCCTGTGGAACAGACCACCAGCACAGTACAAACATCAACGCTAAATACAAATGCCACAAGCTTTACAAACTCTAGAAACGACGTTCCACCGTCATATCCTAGTACTAATAATCCTTCAAGCACAGAAAATCAGCACAATACACATTTCCGTTCAGATTTTCGCTCATATTCCTCAATTGCTAGCGAGTACAATAAGCTCCCTAAACTAAATCTACCAACTTTCGATGGCGAAATTCTACAATGGCAGTCCTTTTGGGACTCGTATGAGGCAGCCGCACATACAAACCCAACACTGAGTAACGTCCAGAGGTTCAATTACTTGAAGTCATTGTTACACGATGAAGCTTTGCAAACCGTAAATGGCTTTGCACTTACAAATTCAAATTACGAGAAGCAGCAAACAAAGGTATGGACAAGTTCACAAAATCACGCAAAAGTACATGAATGCATTACTTGAAATACCGTCACCCAAGAATACCCTACAGAGCTTACGTAACTATTACGACAAAATAGAAACATAAATACGTAGTTTAGAATCCTTGGTCAGACAGAGGATAACTATGGATCATTATTGGTCCCTATCATATTGACGTACGCATAATTTAACAAGACACCATGGTTCAACCAGTTGGCAATTATCTGACCTACGACAAGTGATATTTCACGAACTCAATATTATGGAGGAAGGCGATTCCGCTGATTTTACGGATACTCATACCGCTACTGCAGCATTTCACACCGATGCAAAGGTACGTACAAAACCAGCCAACAGACAAATGCATGTAAAGTCATGCGTATTTTGTGCAGAATCACACGCCCCCCGTTAACTGCACTAAGATAATTGATCACAAAGCAAGAATTTCTATTGTTAAACGGGATCATTTATGTTTTAACTGTCTTGGACATCATAATGTAGCAGATTGCAAATCACATCAAAGTTGCAGGAAATGTAAAAAACGGCATCATACTAGTTTATGCAAAGACGAGGTACAACAAGATGAAAAATAGAGTAACACTGATGTAAATATTAGCACAATTCATGAAACACAACACAACGCGAAGGAAACGGGCACAGTTCTTCACTCACAGGATCAGACCAATGTATTACTTAAAACTGCCGTAGCGCAAGTAAGTTCGGGCATTCAATGTACTAACGCAAACATATTATTTGACGAGGGCGCACAGAGGTCCTTCATCACAGACAAATTAGCTACAGAAATGAATTTAGGCATTACCGGACAGGAGACCGTACACTTGTCAGGATTTGGTAACACAAATGAGAGCAAAAAAGTCCGACATATAAACACTGGTACCATTTACCTACTTACAGATACCGGAAAATTACCCATCAACGTTTTAATTGTACCAGAAATAGCTATACCAATGAAGACCTATGTACATAAGACAACCCATTTAAAGTATTTGTATGGCTTGAAATTAGCCCATCCCGTCTCACATGACCCTTTGTTTGAAGTTTCTCTATTGATTGGAGTCGATTATTACTGGTCGATTGTCGAGGATAGAATAGAGAGAGGAGCAGGACCTACTGCCGTCAAGTCGAAAATTGGGTACCTTCTCTCCGGTCCAATCAATGGACTCCCTGCAAATCCAGATCACACACGTACGTCAATGATGAACATATTAGTAGGTCACAAAGATGAAGAGCTTAATTAAGAGAAATTTTAGAAAGTTGAAGCTGCTGGTATAGAGAGTACTGACAACAAATCTGAAAACGGACAATTCCAAGATGTATATGAAGCAAATTTCACTAATACAATTGTATTAGTTACCATGGAAACAGATATGTTGCCAAGTTACCTTGGAAGGAGGAACACCCTACCTTACTAGACAACAGAAGTATTGCACAACGGAGAACAGAAAATGTCATTAAGCGTCTTAGTCGTGAACCTACATTTTTACAGAAGTACGAACAGATTATATATGAACAAGAAAAACGTGGATTTATCGAGAGAGTTGATGAACGATCAACCAATACAAAGGTTCATTACATACCTCACCATCATGTACGTAAAGAGTCGTCAACCACGCCCATTAGAATTGTATTTGACTGCAGCTGCAAACCTACACCTGTTAGTTCGAGTTTAAATGATTGTTTGATGGATCTTTCGCCAAACTTGAATGACTTAACCGGGATTCTTCTCCGATTTAGAATGCACAAATACGCCGTGGCGACTGATATAGAAAAAGCCTTTCTTAATATTGGTCTTAATGAAGAGGATCGTGATGTTACCAGGTTCTTTTGGCTTAGTAACCCGGATGACCCAAATAGTCAACTTACCATATACAGATTCAAGTCAGTATTATTTGGAGCAACTTGCTCTCCGTTCATCCTAAATGCTGTTATACGTAAACATTTGACTGAAAATCCCACTGACTGGACAGCAATATTAAAAAAAGACATATGTTGACAATATTATATCGAGCTTAATCAACAAAGAGATTTGTTAGAACAAATTTCCATACATCACGTTCAATATTTGAAAAAGCAGGTTTTAACTTACGATCATGGGCTTCAAACTGCAAAGAACTTCATTCGAAAATGTACTAGACGAAGACAAACTTGTCAAGATACTTGGCTTGCGATGGGACACAGAAAACGACACACTCACATTTGCACGCTTTCAGTAGATGAAAGCATTAAAACAAAACGCGATATACTCCGTCAGTCATCACAAGTGTACGATCCGCTCGGAATAATCAGTCCTATTACCGTTAGGAGTAAAATGTTGATGCAACATATATGGGAGTTGAAAGTAGATTAAGACGAACCGTTATCGTCGGACGTCGTTTTACAGTGGAGACAGATACAAAAAGACACGAATGATTGTACCAAACTTGAGATTTCCCGCTGTTTGTTACCTAGACAACACCTTAAACACGAATAACTTCCAGATCCACATTTTTACCGATGCAAGCTGAAAGGCCTACGGATCATGTGCATATGTCGTAGACGAAGCACGCTAGTGATGGCAAAGAGCAAAGTTGCACCACTGAAGAAAATGACAATTCCGAAACTTGAATTAATGGCGTCTGTTATAGGAGCTAGACTGTTGAATCATCTTTTGCAACATATCAATATTGAACAAGCGATACTTTGGATAGTACTGAACTGGCTAAAACAAACAACTACCAGCCTTTATTAGAAATCGAGTCTCGGAAATCAAACAATTTACAAGGACGTTAAAATGGAGGTATTGCCCGACAGACTCAAACCCGGCCGACTTATTTTCTAGAGGGATATCAGCCAATAAATTTAAAAATAGTCAATTATGGATGCATGGTCCACAGTGGATTACTGACAAGTCTAAATAAATGGCCGTCATGGATACCTAATGATCAACACCAAATGCTCTCCGTTTCCACAGACGACGTAGAAACGCCGAAAAAGGACGAGGTCCGTATGATAGCGGGATACAATAGGACTTCATCAAATTATCAACATTGATCAATTTTCTTCTTATCAGAAACTACTTCGTGTAAGTGCTTACGTATTAAGATTCATACAAAACTGCAGAAAAGACAAACATAGTGGAATGTTAACCGTATCGGATATTCAGAATATGTCTATAATGTTAATTCGAAATTCACAACATAGAAACTATGCCGAAATAATGAAGGACTTAAAAGGAGAAACAAACGATAAACAGCCTTGTTAAACAACTCAAACTGTATTTGGATCACTAAAATATAATACGCTGCGGTGGAGGGAGAATTAACAATGCAAATACACTAGAATCAGCTAAGTTTCGCGGTTTATTGCCATCTAAAGACAAGTTAACCGATTTCATCATAAAAGATGCACATACAAGAAATTTCCATTGTGGACTAGGAAGTACTGTTACAGTTTTGCGCCTAAAGTATTAGGACGAGCACTGGTGGACAATGAAACACTCAACACGATAATTACTGAAGTAGAAAGTATACTAGTACTTCCTAGGTCGCCCACTTACATACGTTTCATCGGATCCAACGGACGATGAACCCCTTACTCCGTCACATTTATTATATGGAAGATGGATCAGGACGCTACCGTATAACGTAGTTTACAACCAGGAACCAAAGACATTACGCATGAATCAGTAACTAGACAATCGAAGTTTCTATCATTAATTCTTAAAAACTTCATAAAAAGATGGAAACAGGAATACTTAACTTAGGGAACATTACCGATACACTGGTCGAAACACACAGAACATTAATGTCGGAGATGTAGTTCAGATTCATGACGATGTATCAAAACATAACTTTTGGTATATTTGGCTGTAATTGACAAATTAGTTTACGGCAAAGATGGACTTACACGATCAGCCATAATTCGAACAAAAAATGGTGTGACATCTAGACCAATCAGCAAACTTTATCCGTTAGAACTGAATTCCTTGGAAGTTGAAACTAGAGCAGCTCAGTTTGAGGCAAAGAAGAAAATAAAAACATGGACTAACGCGTGTTAAAAGTCCGTAGTGCTCATTGTCATTTATCTATTGTTTAACTTAAAGAATGGACGTAAAAATGAAACTACAGGTTTTATTTATATTGTTATCTACATTTTGGTTATATATCTTTTAAAAATAAATCTTAATCTTAAAAGAATATAAATTTTGACTATTTGTCATTCAGAAATCGAGAATCAATGAGAAATGAATTTGATTTACCATTTAATCAAATGATCTCTTTGACAAGTTAAAAAAAGGAATTTATTTACAATCAGAAGAAGGAATTTATTTACAATCAGAAGTTTACTTTCTGCATTTAAGAAAAAAAAGCCGAAGCCTTTTACAGGGATGATCCACAGTTAATTTACATTTTATTTTTTAAATAGATATAGCTACAGGAAAAATTTTCATCATGAACACAAAAATCCAGCAATGATAAAAAGTTTAATATTATTTACCTTTAATTTAATGGAAATAGGAAAAAAGATATTATTGAGGAATTTTGCAATAAACTGTAAAAAGTTTAAAAGAAATACTGTAGTCTTTGAAATCGTTCAATAAGAAATTGTAAAAATAAATCATCAGATAAGTTTGCGTGTTTAAATTTCGATGCAGATAAATTTACATAAAGTTATAACCAAATATATATGTACAACGGGTTTGGATACTCTGAATTAAACATAACTTTTGGTATATTCAGTGTGTTCATACGAATTTTTGAATAATAAGCTTTGTCTTATAGTCAAATTTCATGAACAGAAAATTCCCTACTAATATTAATGAATCAGATTATTATTTTTTTTAACTAAATTTTGATGAGGTACTCTTATTAATTTAATGTATTTATCTAAATTTTATACTGTGTAATTATTGTGTTGCATATTGTTAGTATGCGACAAAGGAAGAAAAAAAATATTAAGGTTAGAATACATTCATTAGCTATCGTATAAGTAATAAAATTTTTAACAATTAAATCATTCTTTGAATATAGTAACTAAGTTAATGTTTGGAATAAAATGCGCAAAAAAAATCTTCAATCTCACAATATGATTTGATTTAACAAACAAGTTTCTATAAGATATAGAAATAAATCATTCCAGACTTGGAGATAGAGTATTCATTCCCCTTGATGAATGGAACGGAAAAATTTTGCTCTGCTGAATCTAGGTAAAAATGTATTAAGTTATATATAGCTTTTCAGTTGATTTTTAGAATTGCAGATGCGTGAGTGAACGGCGAATTTTTGACGTGAAATTTAATTTTGCACAATTATTGATTATTTTATTTCCTTAACGGACACAAAGCTATATATACATCACAACCTACACATCGGCCACATTTAATTTTTCATGTTGATTTTTAAACAAAGGAGAGTTTTCATCGAGCTGACAAAGTTGGACTGTGGACTTTATATGTATGATATGCAAATTGAAAATGACGTGTTTGAACTTAATATTTGCTAAATGAAGTAAAATTAAAGTGCTAAAATGTCACTAAAAGAAACGGTAGCACTTCTCGCTGAAAGACGAAAAATAGTCAACCTGTCAAAAGATGACTCGTAGTGCTCTTAAACATGATCCTTCAAGTCGTTACGACCATGGATAATAGAATGCAATAAATAGAGAAAGGTGTAAATAAAATTGATGAGCTTTATTTAACATCTATAGTAGCGAAAGTTAAGAAAAGAAAATGAATATAAAATTAATGAATTCTGAGATGGAAAGTAGTATTGAGGGCAATGTAATTTGACGAAGTTAATAAACATTAATAAAATTGTGAAGGAAAATTGAAAAAACTTCATCTACGAGGAGCTGAAATTGAACATTATATAGAATTTGGCAACATCTAAAGATTCGGGAAAATTGAGTGGAACCAATTGTGGCGCTCTTTTTACAGATGCGACCTCGAATGCGTTTTCCAAAACGCATTTCGCCTTCAGATAAAGCCATTTGGCATAAATGAACAATTCTCAGCAGAAGTTAAAGCTCACTGTAGCAAACTCTAAAGAATGTGAAGTAAGCGGCCGGTTCGTTTTTCGTTATTCGATATTCAATATCCAACCGGCTGCTAGCAGTCGGTTCGATATTCAAATTTCTTAGTTGAAAATAATAAAAATCTAAATATTCCATAACATTTAAAACATGATAGTCATAGATAAAAGGAGAAAGAAAAATATGTAGGAAATCGTTTTATGACCCCTTCAAGTTGTCGCAAATTCCCATTGTCCTCAAATATTAACCCTTATGTAAATCGCACATTTGTCTTTATGAAATATAGATTTTTATCAACAAAATGCAATCAAAGATGTATTTTTATACATGATATTTCTAGAAACAAAAACAAACGATCACTAACATTTCAAAATATAAATATAAAGATAAATAATTCTGGGAACCAAAAAAGGAAAAACAGAAATTGTAACCTTTCAGCTAAAAATCGTCGTCGAAAATTCAGGTAAAAGGGCACAGGGCGATGGCTAGACCCCCCTAATCTCCCAATCTTCATAAAATTATGCAGATAGTTAGTTCATATAAAGATACAAATGACACCAAAAGGAATTTGGGTAAACTTCTTGTCTTCTATGTTTACGGAGGGCTCAAAGTGTCAGTTTGATATTCAAAATATATAGTAAAAACCTACCGGAGACCACTTAAATAACGATGAGACCCTCCTGGTCTTTCAATGTGTAAAATTAAATGATCTTTTAGATTATGTATATATACAGATCGTATCTAAAGGATTTCCCAGAATGATGTCATCTTCGATGTCTACGGAGGACTTCAATCGTCACTTTTCAGCTTTTTCCTGGAAATCCTTTTGATACGATCTATATATATATATATATATATATATATATACATAGTTTAAGAGACTGTTTCATTGACATTGAAAGACCACCATCATAAAAGTGGTCTCTGGTAGGTTTACGCTAAATATTTTGAATATCAAACTGGCACTTTGAGCCCTCCGTAAACATAGAAGAAGTTTTGTCAGAATTCTTTTTGATGTCATTTGTATCTACATATTAACGAACTATATGCATAATATTATTATGACTATTGAGAGATCAGGAAGTGCTAGCCAACGCCCTGGGCCCTTTTAGCTGAATTTCCAACAATTTTTTATTGAAAAGTGACACTTTAAGCCTTCCGTATATATCGAAGATGACATTTTTCCTGGAAATCTTTTTAATACGATCTATATATATCAGAGACATTGTGTATATATGTCTCTGTATATATACATAGTGTAAAAGACTATTTAATTTCATTGACATTGAAAGACCAGGGGTCTCATCGTCATTAAAGCGGTGTCTGGTAGGTTTACATTATATATTTTGAATATCAAATTGGCACCTTGAGCCCTCCGTAAACATAGAAGACAAGAAGTTTGTCTGAATTCCTTTTGTTGTCATTTGTATATTCATATTAACTAATCATATGCATTATATTATGAAGATTGAGAGATCAGGACTTGCTAGCCAACGCCCTGGGCCCTTTTACCTTAATATATTTTGAATATTAGCCAATCGAAAATTTCTGTTTTTCGGCTTTCCATAGTAAACCATTGTTTCTATTTATATTTTCAAATGTTACAATTTTGTCCGTTTGTTTTAGTTTCTTTAAATATCATGTTTTAAAAGGACATTTTTGATTGTATTTCATTTAAAAAATTGATAAAAACCTATATTTAACAAAGAGAAATATGCGATTTACATAAGGATTTATTTTTGAGGACGACGAGAATTTATAATAACTTGAAAGAGTCACGAAACAATTCCCTTCATTTCTTTTTACTCCTTATGACTATCATGCTTTTAATGTTACTGAATAATTATATTTTTTATTACTTTCAGCTAAGAAATTCGAATATCGAACCGACTGCTAGCAGCCGGTTGGATATTCAAATATTGAATAACGAATAACGAACCGGCCGCTAACTTCACATACATCAAACTCTATCCTGTTATAAAACAGGTGAAGCGAGGAGGAAACCAGGTGCTATTGATACGGGATAAATTTTTTAATAACGGAGAACAATTCGCAATCACAGAAAAAAATAATATAGATGATCAGCACAGACAGAGAGCATCCGAATGGAGGGTTCAGATAGCCTGGGATCCTGGCTCACTGCTCGACTATCGACGAAGTATTAGATTGGGTCAGGATGCCAGGCTAGGGTTCAGAGACATTATGATGACCTCATCAAATGCTAACGGTTGACCTTACAAAGATCTGGGTGAAGACCAAGTAGTGAATCAACTCGCCTATATGAATGCTATCAGAGACATATAATACAATATGTCTCTGATGCTATGTAGAGCATATCGAAAATTTGAAATATGTAACTTTTAATCATAATGATGCTTTTAAGACTCTTTATTAAACGATATAATTTATTTAGTTGAATCAAAAAATGACGATATAGACATTATTGATTTACCAGGTTATGAATTTAAAATAAAAATAGAAAGAAAGTGTCGAGAAATAAGTCAGGTGCGTTACTTCAGGATATAAATTAGAACTAGCAAATAAAATTGAAATATTAACAACTGACAGTCAGTTCGTTCTTTGTTTCAAAGTATCGTCAGATTTACTTAATAATGACGATGACATAGATATATTCCTCCGGGATACACGAATTACTCACCTCAAGAAAGATGCTTAAAAGTCAGTTAGAAAATGAATACATTATTTTTTCTAATAATTATAAATATGTGTCATTGACGGATTTCAACGGACGAACTTCAGGCGACGAAGATTTTATTATACAAATGATAAACATACCAATAATCAAACAGGTTTTTTTTATAGAAAATATATATAAGTTTATATGCGTTTTGAATTACATATTTCAAAGAAAAGAAAGTCTTTGAACAGGATGAAAAATGGATACGATTGTTAGTGCAAAGGAAACATTTATTGATTATGAATGGTCGAATGTGAAGTATGGTAAATTAACATGTAAAAATAGCAGTACTGTAGATTATTGTATTACTAGTGCTAAGTTGTTAAAATATTTTACTAATTTTCATGTACTTGATTTTTGCGCATTATATTCTGCTGTTCATTCACAATTAGTGATAACTTTGTCGAGCACTTAACAAGCTGTTGAAAGCAATTTGTTTAAATGCTGGAACATATACATGTAACCGTCCAGAAAATTTTAAAAAGAAATCAAAGCAATCAAAAAATGTCATATTCAGAATTTCTAGAAAAACACTAGTGATTCAGGAGTACTAGTTACAGAAATGAAGGTGACATTACAAATATTGATTGCAAACACAAACACCGTCCTTTCACTTTTTACTTTTCCAACCATTATCTTAAATTTTTGAAATAACGAACAAATTGGATTAAGAGTTGTGTCTATTTTAATATTCATCTTAGAATTAATTTAAAATTAAAGTCATTTTTATTTCCATAAATTCATACAGGGGTACTGCCGAAAATTTCTAGTGTCTAGTAAGGAAAACAACTCGAATGAATTATATGCCATTTATTTTTATTCAATGGAAAAGTTTGACATAATAATATTCATGTTAAGCAAGATTACAATTTAAAAAAAAAAAGAAAGAAGACAGAAATGGGATTCTTTAATGATTTGTTTTAACAAATTTTAACCTGAAATACTTCTGAAAATAATGATAAGACACAGAAATAAGCTAATTTGCAAAATCAATTCAATGTTTTTTTCATATTTAATTGAAAAGAAAATAGTTTAATGCACGTCCCAAATGTCACTAACATTCACAAAGTCAAAATTCAGATGTTGCTGAACCCTACAGAACTATGAAAATATCGTCTAAATGAATAGTAAGTATTGAAAAAATGTTATCATTTTTTTAAAACATTATTACAAAATTCTAAAATTCTAAAATTTTTGTTCAACAATTATTTCACTTTTTATAAAGCCATTCTTCAAACAGAAATTTAACCTTGCCTACTACATATAATAAAATAAAATAAAAGAGTAATTAATTAGTTTGCCCTAATTTGGTCAAATTTATCATAAAATACGCTAAAATTTTTGTTTAGTTATTGCCAATCATTCCAAACCAAAGACCAGTGTCTTTCTTGTTCGACCTTCAATTAAAAAACCCTTACCAGATCAAAAAGTCCTGACAAAATATGAAATAAAAAAAATTCATATTCTAATTCATAATGTTTTTCATTGGTTAAAAGTTGCTATCAAAACCACATGCATGCTACACGTAATCAGATCTACATTTGCGGTTGTAAAATTGCCAATTGAATTTACAATACTTAACAGTACCTGTACCCTTTAATTGAAAACCATTGAACAAAAAAAAAAAACAAATAGTGGAACACATCCTTTAAACTTGCATCAACTCACTGAATATTAATTCTTGAATTACTGTTTTGAATCTATTTTAAAATTGAAAACGGGACCAAAATTAAGAATCTAAATACACGGTTAGATTCAGCATATCAAAGAACCCCATATATTCAATTTTTGTTGAAATCAAACAAAGTTTAATTTTGGACCCCGGTTTGGACCAACTTGAAAACTGGGCCCATAATCAAAAATCTAAATACATGTTTAGATTCAGCATATCAAAGAACCCTAAGAATTCAATTTTTGTTAAAATCAAACTAAGTTTAATTATGGACCCTTTGGACCTTAATGTAGACCAATTTCAAAACAGGACCAAAAATTAAGAATTTAAATACACGGTTAGATTCAGCATATCAAAGAACCCCAAATATTCAATTTTGTTGAAATCAAACAAAGTTTAATTTTGGACCCCGATTTGGACCAACTTGAAAACTGGGCCCATAATAAAAAATCTAATTACATGTTTAGATTCAGCATATCAAAGAACCATAAGAAATCAATTTTGTTAAAATCAAACTAAGTTTAATTTTGGACCCTTTGCACCTTAATGTAGACCAATTTGAAAACGGGACCAAAATTAAGAATCTAAATACACGGTTAGATTCAGCATATCAAAGAACCCCATATATTCAATTTTGTTGAAATCAAACAAAGTTTAATTTTGGACCCCAGTTTGGACCAACTTGAAAACTGGGCCCATAATCAAAATCTAAATACATGTTTAGATTCAGCATATCAAAGAACCCTAAAAATTCAAAATGTGAGTATGGTAAATTAACATGTAAAAATAGCAGTACTGTAGATTATTGTATTACTAGTGCTAAGTTGTTAAAATATTTTACTAATTTTCATGTACTTGATTTTGCGCATTATATTCTGCTGTTCATTCACAATTAGTGATAACTGTCGAGCACTTAACAAGCTGTTGAAAGCAATTTGTTTAAATGCTGGAACATATACATGTAACCGTCCAGAAAATTTTAAAAAGAAATCAAAGCAATCAAAAAATGTCATATTCAGAATTTCTAGAAAAACACTAGTGATTCAGGAGTACTAGTTACAGAAATGAAGGTGACATTACAAATATTGATTGCAAACACAAACACCGTCCTTTCACTTTTTACTTTTCCAACCATTATCTTAAATTTTTGAAATAACGAACAAATTGGATTAAGAGTTGTGTCTATTTTAATATTCATCTTAGAATTAATTTAAAATTAAAGTCATTTTTTATTTCAATAAATTCATACAGGGGTACTGCCGAAAATTTCTAGTGTCTAGTAAGGAAAACAACTCGAATGAATTATATGCCATTTATTTTTATTCAATGGAAAAGTTTGACATAATAATATTCATGTTAAGCAAGATTACAATTTAAAAAAAAGAAAGACAGAAATGGGATTCTTTAATGATTTGTTTAACAAATTTTAACCTGAAATACTTCTGAAAATAATGATAAGACACAGAAATAAGCTAATTTGCAAAATCAATTCAATGTTTTTTCATATTTAATTGAAAAGAAAATAGTTTAATGCACGTCCCAAATGTCACTAACATTCACAAAGTCAAAATTCAGATGTTGCTGAACCCTACAGAACTATGAAAATATCGTCTAAATGAATAGTAAGTATTGAAAAATGTTATCATTTTTAAAACATTATTACAAAATTCTAAAATTCTAAAATTTTGTTCAACAATTATTTCACTTTTTATAAAGCCATTCTTCAAACAGAAATTTAACCTTGCCTACTACATATAATAAAATAAAATAAAGAGTAATTAATTAGTTTGCACTAATTTGGTCAAATTTATCATAAAATACGCTAAAATTTTTGTTTAGTTATTGCCAATCATTCCAAACCAAAGACCAGTGTCTTTCTTGTTCGACCTTCAATTAAAAAACCCTTACCAGATCAAAAAGTCCTGACAAAATATGAAATAAAAAAAATTCATATTCTAATTCATAATGTTTTTCATTGGTTAAAAGTTGCTATCAAAACCACATGCATGCTACGTAATCAGATCTACATTTGCGGTTGTAAAATTGCCAATTGAATTTACAATACTTAACAGTACCTGTACCCTTTAATTGAAAACCATTGAACAAAAAAAAAAACAATAGTGGAACACATCCTTTAAACTTGCATCAACTCACTGAATATTAATTCTTGAATTACTGTTTTGAATCTATTTTAAATAAAATGCTCATGAGCGCAGCTTGATACGACCGCAGAGGTCGAACCCTGAACAGTTGGGGCAAGTATGGACACAACATTCAAGCTTGATACAGCTCTGAATTTGGATTGTGATTAAATATTTGACACAGCATAGGTTTCTGACACAGAATGAATGTAGTCTAAGAACTTAATTTTTTCAGCATAGGTTTCTGACACAGAATGAATGTAGTCTAAGAACTTAATTTTTTTAATTTACCTATTATGGTCCAATATCCAAATTCTAAATACATGGTTAGATTCAGCATATCAAAGAACCCTAAGAATTCAATTTTGTTAAAATCAAACTAAGTTTAATTATGGACCCTTTGGACCTTAATGTAGACCAATTTAAAGCGGGACCAAAATTAAAATTTAAATACACGGTTAGATTCAGCATATCAAAGAACCCCAAATATTCAATTTTGTTGAAATCAAACAAAGTTTAATTTTGGACCCGATTTGGACCAACTTGAAAACTGGGCCCATAATAAAAATCTAATTACATGTTTAGATTCAGCATATCAAAGAACCATAAGAAATCAATTTTTGTTAAAATCAAACTAAGTTTAATTTTGGACCCTTTGCCTTAATGTAGACCAATTTGAAAACGGACCAAAAATTAAGAATCTAAATACACGGTTAGATTCAGCATATCAAAGAACCCCATATATTCAATTTTGTTGAAATCAAACAAAGTTTAATTTTGGACCCGGTTTGGACCAACTTGAAAACTGGGCCCATAATCAAAATCTAAATACATGTTTAGATTCAGCATATCAAGAACCCTAAGAATTCAATTTTGTTAAAATCAAACTAAGTTTAATTATGGACCCTTTGGACCTTAATGTAGACCAATTTCAAAACAGGACCAAAAATTAAGAATTTAAATACAGTTAGATTCAGCATATCAAAGAACCCCAAATATTCAATTTTGTTGAAATCAAACAAAGTTTAATTTTGGACCCCGATTTGGACCAACTTGAAAACTGGGCCCATAATAAAAAATCTAATTACATGTTTAGATTCAGCATATCAAAGAACCATAAGAAATCAATTTTTGTTAAAATCAAACTAAGTTTAATTTTGGACCCTTTGCACCTTAATGTAGACCAATTTGAAAACGGGACCAAAATTAAGAATCTAAATACACGGTTAGATTCAGCATATCAAAGAACCCCATATATTCAATTTTGTTGAAATCAAACAAAGTTTAATTTTGGACCCCAGTTTGGACCAACTTGAAAACTGGGCCCATAATCAAAAATCTAAATACATGTTTAGATTCAGCATATCAAAGAACCCTAAAATTCAATTTTGTTAAAATCAAACTAAGTTTAATTATGGACCCTTTGGACCTTAATGTAGACCAATTTGAAAACGGGACCAAAAATTAAGAATCTACATACAGGTTAGATTCAGCATATCAAAGAACCCCATATAATCAATTTTTGTTGAAATCAAACAAAGTTAAATTTTGGACCCTGATTTGGACCAACTTGAAAACTGGGCCCATAATCAAAAATCTAAATACATGTTTAGATTCAGCATATCAAAGAACCCTAAAATTCAATTTTGTTAAAATCAAACTAAGTTTAATTTTGGACCCTTTGCACCTTAATGTAGACCAATTTGAAAAGCGGGACCAAAAATTAAGAATCTAAGTACACGGTTAGATTCGGCATATCAAAAACCCAATAATTCAATTTTGATGAAATCAAACAAAGTTTAATTTTGGACCCTTTGGACCTCAATGTGGACCAATTTAAAAACGGGCCCAAAATCCAAAAACTTAATACATGGTTAGATTCAGCATATTAAAGAACCCCAAGAATTCAAGAAAAAAAACCCTTTACCCTTTGAAATTGGTCAAGAAATAAGCAATTTATACAGTATCTTCTTTTGCACAATACAATTTATACAATTGAATATTTCTTGCAATTGCGCAATACTGTGCAATTGAATATTTCTTGCTATTGTGCAATACTGTACAATTGACAATTTCTTGCTATTGTGCAATACTGTGCTATTGGATATTTCTTGCTATTGCGCAATACTGTGCAATTGAAGATTTCTTGCTATTACGCAATACTGTGCAATTGAAAATTTCTTGCTATTGCACAATACTTATTATATAATAATTTACACATCCTGTTTGGTGTGTATCTCCTGCCATATCATTATTATTTGCTTTTAAATATAAATCAGAAATAACCAACTTAAAATGGAAAATTTTAAAGAAAAAAAGGAAAAAATGATTTTTGTGAAATGAATTGAAAAATTCTCATCACTCAAAAAAAGAAACAAACTATCTTTAAAACTTTTCGTCATGAATTTTTTAAATTACACAATTTTTGTTTTCTTTATTCATTAACTTAATTTAATTTGTATTTTTCTTAAAAAGTTTAGTGTATGCTCACCAGTATTATTTTTGTTGAAAACTATGAAACATGGTAATTTGTGAATGATAGCACTCAAGCAATAATTGAATAATGATTATCAATATATATCTTTTGACCTGTATCGGGTTTCAAAAAGATATATGCAAAGTCTGTAACTGTTTGAAAAGTGAGTTGATATTAAAAAAAACCTATTAAAATAGACCAAAACTCATCTTACGTTAAGGAATAATAGTACTGTAGTGAAGAGTTGCCGTCGTCAATTTGGCATTTGATGGTCGCAGTTGATAGTACTGTTATTCCGGTTCTAATTCTAATTCTTATTCCGAATTCGTATTTGAATGTTCCAAAATCAATTAACAGTTTATACATTTTTATTGCACTTGCATAAAGTCGATTTCTATCCGACGCAGCTCATTTTTAATGATATTGACCGCAGCTAATATAAGTATTACGTTCTTCGGAAAAGACTTTCTTTATCATTATTCATGTTCATTTAAAGACATGACTTGTATCTTCAAATAAAATTCAATCATAATTCATGGATTGTCAACTATAATGTTTCTCATTGACAATGTTTTTATCCCATCTGATTATGGATTCTTTATTTACTTACACTTAATTAATTCTAATTCTTATTTTTCTTAGCCGAGTACATGGGACATATGTATGGTCACCAACATTTCTTTTGTTGAAAACTATGAAACAGTGGTTATTTGTGAATGAGAGCACTTCAATCATTTTCACAAGGTCAAAAATAATGTTTCTCATTGGACATGTTTTTCATCCAATCAGATTATGATAATTTGTAGTTCGTGGAAGCTGTGTACCATCGATGTCGCCTTGTTTGCCAACCTATTTCCAATAAAGATAGTAAATATTTCCCATTTTAATTCTGCGATTTTTTAAAACTACCTCTGTTTGTGCCATGTTGAACAAATCGGCAGTATGTAAATTCATAACCTTCCACTAATCATTCCCTACAATTTCATTTCGCATACAGGTTTTAAAAAAGATAGAAATGTGACTTTCTAAAATGTGAGTTTTAAATGCCACCAACCATGTTTGCCATCCGATTAATATTTACTGAGGCTTTCTCTAGATGGAACTAAATGAAGATTGTTTGTCGACGACCTTTTGCTTATTTCACAAATTTGCTTACAGTGAAAAATATATGAACATTTGATGTTCAATAAATTTGAGTGGGAACTATTTGCCACAGTATATCACAAAAATCGTTTGTAGAAGGTTTCCAATTGACTGTGAAGTTTATATTTTGTAGTTTAAAGATAAAGTGTTTTTTGACAATGGCCACCTTGATTCAAAGAGTCATGTTTTTTCTTCTAATCACAACCAACCCAACATAGTTCGTTCAATACAATTAAACAATTCCAAGTCCAATTTAGAGAAAAATATGAAAACTTTACTGAAAACGGATGACAGATGCTGATTTCGTAAAAGACATTAATTAACCACTGAACTTATCATAATGTAAAGATGTTCTAAGCATTTAATCTTAAATTTAAAGACAGCTAGCAGGGGACGACCATTTGATTTTTATAAGAGATAGAGAGGATTTTGGGCATGAATATGCCGGTCTAGTAAGGATAAAAATAAATATTCTGCCTTCAAACTAAATGCAGGATACAATTGTGTACAAAATCCAAAACAAAATTTATGACCACAACAAACGATTGGAATACTTGCCTTGATTAAAACTAAGTCTATATTATATCATATTTACTCTTTAATTGTCAATATAAAACCATACATCCTTATAAATAAACAAAATAGATGATTCACACATGAGCTAACAGTTACTTATATTAATGTGTTTTATATATTTTCCCATTTTAAATTTCTATGCACGCGAACTTTATATTCTACCAGTAAAACAGGATTGTGGTTACCTTGTGTAAAATAATAATAATACCAGTTCAATATGCTAAATGTTAATCTTCTATTGGAAATCATGACATTCACTATTTTATAATTTCAATTCCTATAGAAAATTGTCAATCTTAATCAAATTTTCTGTTTTACACTATCTTGGTGATTTGGGAAATGATGATGTTGTTTGAGCCTCAACAACCATATTCATCACTTTATCTAGCAGGCTTAGTGTCAGGTTATATAGTGGATAGTTGGATGGCAGTTTTTTCATTATTGAAGGTGCCTGCACAAAATATCTGAAAAATAAATAAATATAAACATACAGTAATTATTATGTAACAAAACTTTCATCTGGAAAAGTTTTCCTTTTGAGTACTTTTTTAATAGCAATTAAAGAACCTTTGTGTGGACTACGCTTGTGGAAATCTACATATAATGAATGTCGTTATCTACAAAGTCCATGAAATTCTGTTGTGGCTTTCATTCTATGTTCAAAGGGGCATAACTTCCTGAAAAAAAGTGGAATCGTAATTTCTTGTCAATATGCACATCTACATAGAAAGTCCTTATTGTCTACAAAGTTTCATGAGATTCTGAAGTGTGGTTACAGGGGAATTGTGATTACAAGAACAGGACTGACGGACGGGTCAAAAACATTATATCCTTCGTGGGGTATAATTAGAAACAAAGAGAGGCAGAGAGAGATACGGGAGGAGGTGAAATACCACTTAAGCCAGGAGAATAGGGCTTAATGTACAAGATAACGTCCGCAACACATTAGAAAATGGATTTTTATAAAGAAGGAAAAAGGTACGAGAATATATATATAAAAAGGAAACATTTATCCGTTATTGTAGGTAGAACATTATTAGTTACATAGTGTGCTAGTGACCTAATACGATGATATATATGGGGGTCAGTAAATTCAATATGGGGTGAGAGCGAAGCTCAAATCCCCATACGGTATTTACTGACCCCATATATATCGTATTAGGTCACAAGCACACTATGTAACGAATTTATCTTACCGACTATCTTAACATGTGGTATTTAGACTAGTGGCCCATCAAAGTGATCAAGTCTTCAATACCGTTAGTATTAAGAACCTACTTCCATTGGTCTATACAAAAACAAATGCCAACAATAACAACTTGTTAGCCTTAAATGTGTTTTATGAATTTATTTCAATCGTTCATCATCAATTTCTTCGTCTGTTGAAACCTTTAAGATTTTTCCTCAACACCATGTTGTTTTTATAAAGGGACGTAACACCACTACTAACCGTGTATTGAAATAAGCCCTGCCTACTAACCCAATATGGAATATACACGTCTCCACGCGGTTGCTTTTAACCAATCATATTCCTAGAAATGTATAGGAGTAAGATAAATAGTCATACGCCATGATCTATATTTCATACACATTTTATAGTTCTTGGCAAAAACACAAACAAAGAGTGCACATGCCTCGCCTGCTTTACTTATGATTGAATTTGTTGAAATTTCTGTAATATGACGGTTTTACTACAAGTATCACAAAAACTTAACAGGCCTCAGACCACAATTATTCTTCCTATTGGTTTCAACGCATTTTTTGGTAAAAGTTAAATTGAATTAAAATAAAATGCTCCGCAGGGCGCAGCTTGATACGACTGCAGAGGTCGAACACTGAACAGTTGGGGCAAGTATGGACACAGCATTCAAGCTTGATACAGCTCTGAATTTGGATTGTGATTAAATATTTGACACAGCATAGGTTTCTGACACAGAATGAATGTGGTCTAAGAACTTAAAAAATTTAAATTGGACATTCACCTATTATGGTCCAATATCCAAAATCTAAATACATGGTTAGATTCAGCATATCAAAGAACCCCAAGAGTTCAATTTTTGATGAAATCAAATAAAGTTTAATTTTGGACCCTTTTGACCTCAATGTGGACAAAGTTGATAATGAGGCCCAAAATCTAAATACATGGTTAGATTCAGCATATCAAAGAACCCCATATATTCAATTTTTGTTGAAATCAAACAAAAGTTTAATCTTGGACCCCGATTTGGACCAACTTGAAAACTGGGCCCATAATCAAAAATCTAAATACATGTTTAGATTCAGCATATCAAAGAACCCTAAGAATTCAATTTTTGTTAAAATCAAACTAAGTTTAATTTTGGACCCTTTGGACCTTAATGTAGACCAATTTGAAAATGGGACCAAAAATTAAGAATATAAATATACGGTTAGATTCGGCATATCAAAGAACCTCAATAATTCAATTTTTGATGAAATCAAACAAATTTTGGACCCTTTGGACCTCAATGTGGACCAATTTAAAAACAGGGCCCAAAATCCAAAAACTTAATACACGGTTAGATTCAGCATATTAAAGAACCCCAAGAGTTCAAGAATAAAACCCCATTGAAATTGGTCAAGAAATAAGCAATTTATACAAAGTATCTTCTTTTGCACAATACTGTGCAATTGAATATTTCTTGCTATTGCGCAATACATGTACAATTGACAATTTCTTGCTATTGCGCAATATTGTGCTATTGGAAATTTCTTGCTATTGCGCAATACTGTGCAATTGAAGATTTCTTGCTATTGCGCAATACTGTGCAATTGAAAATTTCTTGCTATTGCACAATACTTATTATATAATAATTTACACATCCTGTTTGGTGTATATCTCCTGCCATATCATCATTATTTGCTTTTAAATATAAATCAGAAATAACCAACTTAAAATGGAAAATTTTAAAGAAAAAAAAAAGGAAAAAGGGAAAAAATCCCCCCCCTTTTTTTTTGAACCTCCTTATGATTCATCACCCCCAAACTCAATCCCAGCCTTCCCTTTGAGGTATGGTACCTTGCAGTACAATTTCAGAGAGATCCATACACTTGAACACAAGTTATTGTCTGGAAACTAGAAAAATGCTTATTTTTGGCCCCTTTTTGGGCCCTAATTCCTAAATGTTTCGGGCAATTACCCCCAAACTCAATTCCAGCTTTCCCTTTGTGATATGGAACCTTGTAGTACGATTTCAGAAAGATCCATACACTTACACAAAAGTTATGTTCATGAAACTAGAAAAATGCTTGTTTTTTGCCCCTTTTTTGGCCCCTAATTCCTAAAATTTTGAGGCAATTACCCCCAAAAATCAATTCCAGCATTCCTTTTGTGATATGGAACCTTGTGGTACAATGTCAGAGAGATCCATACACTAACACACAAGTTATGTCTGGAAGTTACAAAAATGCTTATTTTGGCCCCTAATTCCTTAACTGTTGGTACCATAACCCCTAAAACCAATCCCAACCTTCCTTTTGTGATATTGAACCTTATGGTAAAATTTCATAGAGATCCATTCACTTAAACTAAAATTAGAGTGCGAAAACCAATGCGTCTTCGGACGACGACGACGACGCCAACTTCATACCAATATACGACCGCTTTTGCGGTCGTATAAAAATTGCACCACTTCAAACATGAAATAAATTTAACTGCTTATATACCATTATCATTTGAATAAAATATGCTTGTCCCAGGACAATCCATCAGTGCTTTTTCTTTTGAGAGCCATATTAACATGCCAATGGTAGGATTTGAATCTTGAATAAATGACGAAGGCTAATTTCTACCCTACTTTCATTTTGGCCAAATCACTACTTTCACTTTCAACAATAAATTTTTTCCACATGTTTTACTTATTTCAATAAATATACAACTGATAGGACCACTTAAATAGTAAACATTTCAAAGAAAACAGTAGTCAGAATACTTAGGAAGAAATACCCCATATAATAATTGGGAACTATATTCCTAGACCACGAACAAAGGGAATTAATTGTGGTCTGAAACCTATTAGACCTAAACAAATTATAGTATTCTTATGAAACTTTACAAGTACTTAGCATGATATCTTAGTAGTATAAATGCCAAATTTTATTATATTCTGACAATTATTAAAAAAGTTTGGAATGTTTTTATATTAGCATATCTGTCTGCGGAACATGTGTTTTGCAAAGTTTTAAGAATTCAGTCAAAATTTTATTCAGAAAATATTTGTTTAGTAATTTTGATTCAGTAAACATAACTTGTATTTAGTTGTAATGAGACAACTGTTAAAGCAAACTGCCACTTATATGCCAGTTTTTTTCATATTTATATCTCTCTGGTTCTTAAGTCAGAATTGGTCAATATGATAATGGTACAGCCATAAAAAGCATAATTGTGGGTAAATTAACTGAAAAGTTGATTTATTTTCATCTTGCTATCCTCTCTATTGGTTATTTACTTCTATAAACAACTAAAAGTAATTTAAAATTGACACTTTTGAACTTTTAAGAAATTTTACTTTACATATTTTTAAATGTGTTTGTATGTCATGTTATGTCCCAGGATCAAACCAATTTTGGAAAAATTTATTGAAATTGCATTTATAAGGTACCCTCATTAATTCAATGAAGTAATGTGGTGCATTCTCACAATTTTTTTTCTATATAATAATTTTCATTAGAAATCATGTTAACTGTAAAAATGCCAATTCATGCCTTATATTCCCAAATATGGTCAAAATGTCTTATTTTGATAAATTTTGAGTAATTTCTATTTTCTTTCTTGGAAGGTAATCTGACAAAGATCATTTTGTACCTGTAAGACCTTTTATTCACAATAATTGTGTTTTGTCCAAACTCATCTCCTAGGCCTCAGACCACAATTATTGGTTACGATGCATTTTTTGGTAAAAGTTAAATTGAATTAAAAAAATTGCACCACTTCAAACATGAAATATATTTAACTGCTTATATACCATTATTATTTGAATAAAATATGCTTGTCCCAGGACAATCCATCAGTGCTTTTTCTTTTGAGAGCCATATTAACATGCCAATAGTAGGATTTGAATCTTGAATAAATGACGAAGGCTAATTTCTACCCTACTTTCATTTTGGCCAAATCACTACTTTCACTTTCAACAATAAATTTTTTTCCACATGTTTTACTTATTTCAATATATATTCAACTGATAGGACCACTTAAATAGTAAACATTTCAAAGAAAACAGTAGTCAGAATACTAAGGAAGAAATACCCCATATAATAATTGGGAACTATATTCTTAGACCACAAACAAAGGGAATTAATTGTGGTCTGAAGCCAACATTATGAATGATCCATGAAAATGAGATCATGGTCAGATGAACCATGCCAGACAAACATGTACACATTCAAATGATTCCATACACCAAATATAGTTGACCTATTGCTTAAAGTATCTGATAAACTGACAAAATCATGAAAACTTATCATTGACCAATGAAGCATGAAAATGATGTCAAGGTCATATGAACCCTGCCTGACAGACATTTACACCTTACCATGGCATCATTTCTTACACCAAATACAATTGACCTTATTGCTCATAATAGTATCTGATAAACTGACAAAACCACGAAAACTTATCATTGACCAATGAACCATGAAAATGAGGTCAAGGTCATATAAAACCTGCATGACAGACAAGTACACCCACCTTACAATCATTCCATACACCAAATATAGTGGCCATATTGCTTATAGTATCAAAGAAATAGACCAAACCACAAAAACTAAACATTGTCCAATGAACAATGAAATTGATATCAAGGTCAGATGAAAGCTGCCAGTTGGACATGTACACCTTACAATCATTCCAACCTCAAATAGTTGACCTACTGCTTATAGTATCTGAGAGTACGGATTTGACCACGAAAACTTAACCTTGATCACTATTCCATGAAATGAGGTTGAGGTCAGGTTAACCCTATCTGACAGACATGTAGACCTTGCAAAGGTAACCATATACCAAACATAGTTATCCTGTTACTCATAATAAGTGAGTATTTCACATGGCAAAAATGTATTGGGCAAAACCTTTCAAAATTTTGGGTCCTCAATGCTCTTCTACCTTGTACTTGATTTTGCGTTTTTGCTTTTTATTCAAGCGTTACTGATGAGTCTTCTGTAAACGAAACAAGCATCTGGCATTCAAAATATCTTTGACGAGTTTTTTTTTTCAATCACTGGATCGATGCCAATGCATGCTGGTGGAGGTTTTCTCCCTGAGGCTATAATCAGCCCAGTAGTCAGCGCTTCTGTGTTAACATGAAATATCATTGATATAGTCATATTTATAAATTTGTTTTTTACAAAACTTTGAAATAGTAATAGATTACCATAGCTGTCCTTGGCCAAACCTTTTATAATTTTGCGTCCTCAATGCTTTTCAACTTCGTACTTGAATGTGCCTTTTTAATTTCGAGCATCACTGATGCGTCTTTTTTTAAGACCAAACACCCTTCTAGCGTAAAAAATTAAATGCCTGATATCTTTGATGAAGGGGTCATTCAATGGTTTCGGTTAGATAGGCATTTTTGTAGATTTTGTATTGCTGATCATTATTGCCTTACCAGTTTCTACCTATATCTACCCTGGTTTTTGAGTTAATAGGCAAAAGCATGAAAATTAGCAAAAATCATTAAGGAGTTATCTGATGATTTTGGTGCAAACAGGAAGTAGGTGATCTTGATATTCTTAACTTAAGGTAGATACAATGTATACTGCCATCTTGGATTGTAAAATAGCAGTATACATTCGGTCTAGTTCTTTACTTAAATCTGCAAATTTTGAGACAGATTGGCAATTAATGTGTAAGCCTGTTTGTTTGAATAAGGAAAAATAAGTTATAAATTTACTTTCACTGTTTCATCAAATACCAAATTTTTTATCGAATCAATTTTTCAACTTAGCCATTTAACTGTTTAAGGGGTGATAAATCAAATAGTAAAAATTAGGAATGTTAAAGAACTTTTAATTTTTTACATGTATCAAGAAAACAAGATCAATGACACAATTTTTTCTTTTCATTTTTAAAACCATATAATAAAATTCTCATATTTTATTTCTAAATTCCACTGTGTAGTATCACAAGCGGATATAGGTACCCCCGAAGCAAAGAAACAATGATAGCAAAATGTATCTATCCTAATCCCTGTACAGTAAACAACTATTCGCCGTACAGTTTATACCCTTTAATTACATGAATTTCTCTGTGTGAAAAATAGTTTATTTCGAAATACAGTGTTGTTCAAGCTTAAATATGATATACCTTTGTTCTACCAAAATGTCAAATGAATAGCTGAAGGATAAATGTGTTTTTAACATGTTTGAACTCGTCACATACTTCGTTGAACAGGTATACCACCGTATCAGATTGTGACGATTTGAAGTGAGAGAAAGCCAATTAAGGATCATAATCAGCCCTAAATAGTAGCTACATTATTAGGAATCACTATCACAAAACTTTACTAGTCAGCAAATCGTTAGGGCTATTATTGGCCTAATATTCGAAGTACATCTAATGAAAGATTTTTGACATTTTTTAAACTCTTAAGTGTCTACTTCAGTCGATTCAATTAGTTTATGTAAAAGATTTGGACTGATTTGGTCATTAAAGACGCTTAAATTCAAGCCTAAATATGAAAAATCTATCAAATATGCCATAAAACATCACTTTTCAGATGATTTTTGTCTAAAATGTAAGTGGTAGCATTCGTGTTCAGTCTCAACCTTTATATATGTTATATATTATCATCAAATACAACATATATTTAAATATTAAGACTGAACACAAACGCGGCAACTTCCGTTTTAGACACAAGAGTGCACACGCTGAAATGTCTCGCCTTCTTTACTAATCATTGATATTATGTTGATAGTCCTAAATATAAAGCTTTATTATAACTGTCACATAAACTTGACATTAACCAAGAAAACTAAACATTGACCAATGAACCATGAAAATGAGGTCAAGGTCAGATGAACCATGCCTGGCAGGCATGTACAGCTAACAATTCTTCCATACAACAAATATAGTTGACCTATTGCTTATAGTTTAAGAAAAACAGACCAAAACACATAAACTTAACACTGAGCAATGAACTGTGAAAATGAGGTCAAGGTCAAATAAAACCTGCACGACTGACATATAGATCATAAAATATTTCCATACACCAATATAGCTGACATATTGCATATAGTATTTGAAAAAAAGACCAAAACTCAAAATTTTAACTTTGACCACTGAACCATGAAAATGAGGTCAAGGTCAAATGACACCTGCCAGCTAGACATGTACACCTTACAATCATTCCATACACCAAATATAGTAGACCTATTGCATACAGTATAAGAAAAACAGACCAAAACACAAAAACTTAACTATAACCACTGAACCATGAAAATGAGGTCAAGGTCAGATGACACCTGCCATTTTGACATGTACACCTTACAGTCCTTCCATTCACCAAATATACTTGACCTATTGCTTATAGTATCTGAGATATGGACTTGACCACCAAAACTTAACCTTGTTCCCTGATCCATGAAATGAGGTCGAGGTAAAGTGAAAACTGTCTAATGGGCATGAGGACTTTGCAAGGTACGCACATACCAAATATAGTTATCCTACTACTTATAATAAGAGAGAATTTAACATTACAAAAAATGTTAACTTTTTTCCAAGTAGTCACTGAACCATGAAAATGAGGTCAAGGACATTGGACATGTGACTGACAGAAACTTCGTAACATGAGGCATCCATATACAAAGTATGAAGCATCCAGGTCTTCCACCTTCTAAAATATAAAGCTTTAAAGAAGTTAGCTAACGCCGCCGTTGCCGCCGGATCACTATCCCTATGTCGAGCTTTCTGCGACAAAAGTCGCAAGCTCGACAAAAAACCGTCTTAAAATTTGCACAAATGCTAAAATTGTGAAGATTTCAGTTATATTGCATGGATTTATGATGCTATTACCTGATGCATGTGCTTTGTATTGTCAAAAACAGTCCATATTTATGGGACAGATGTATTCTACATTCCAATAAATAGCTAAAAGTTTATAGTTTAACAAATTTGTAAAAATGCTATATTTTGGGGCCAAAAAGGGGTCTTACCAGGCCTACTCCTTTAATGAAACTAGAGGCTCTAAAGAGCCTGTGAAGCTCACCTTGGTCTATGTCCATATTCAACAAAGGACACTCTCCAACACTCACTACAGTAGACCAAAATATAATTCATGATAAAAATCTGTTTTGTAGATTTTGTAATGCTGATCATTTAGTCTGTTTAGTTTCTCTCTATCTTCTTTAGTTTTCGGCCCAAAAACACAGTTATTTCGTAGTGCATTTCTTTTAGACAATAAATGAAAATTAAAAAAATCCCACCTGCGCTTTCTCAATAATATTTTTACAGTGTGGTGTACTACTTTTGGGACACATTATATCAAAATTATAGAAGACTTCATCAGCTCTAACTCAAAATATGGACAATTTTATGTCAAGGGGATCTTGAATTCTTTTGACAGCTTCAGACATTATAATTTTTAACCTTTTTCAGCTGGACCAAATCACTACTTTACTTTAAAATTCATGACCCAAATTTTTTTACAGTGTAATTTCATCCCCCTACTTGCTATTTTTTGGCATAAAACATGAAGAAATAAATTTTGAAGGCCCGGGGGGCGGTATGAAAAAATTTGCAACTAATACACTGTCCACAGTAGGGACTATATTTGTAGACAACGAAAATCAAAGGACGATAACTGTGTTCCCGGACCTTTTGTTCAAAACACAAAATAGGGTAAAAAAAATCCTTATTTAAGGGCAATCACTCCTATAAATTATCTATTATAATGTTTATCATATAAGGCAAAAATTGTCTTTAAAGGGCAATAACTCCAACAAGGAGTCTACTGACGATTTCCACCATGCATACTTATTTGTAGAACTTGTCTTGCTAATCATTTTACCTTATTTAAGTTTCTAATTATCTATTATAATTTTTAAGATATAAGGGCAGAAAGACAAAAAAATGGTAAAAATCATCATCAAAGGACAATAACTCTAAAAAGGAGTCTACTGACGATTTCCACCATGTTATACTTATTTGTAGAACTTGTCTTGCTGATCATTTTTGCTTATTTAAGTTTCTATCTATCTATTATAGTATTTAAGATATAAGGCAAAAACGCAAAAAATTGGTAAAAAATCATCATCAAAGGGCAATAACTCTAATAAGGAGTCGACTGACGATTTCAACCATGTTGACTTATTTGTAGAACTTGTCTTGCTAATCATTTTTGCAATTAAAGTTTCTCTCTATCTATAATAGTTTTCAAGATAATAGGCAAAAATGAAGAAAAAAAAAGGTAAAATTTGTCATTTAAGGGCAATAACTCCTATAAGGAGTCGTCTGACAGTTTTGACGTATATGGACAATTGGTAGAGCTGATCATTCTGCACATTTCTGCTACAATCAGATTTTCTCTATTTACCGTAGAAAGGCTTGTATAGTCCGCGGTTTTATTCTCCAAAATTGGACCTTCCAGACGGGTGCGGACTATAGAGTACAATAAGCAAGAAATAAGAGAAAAATTTCAATTTCGCGGGCGAGATGGTTTGTTTACATTCCGCCATCTTTGTTATTGATATTGTAGAGGGCGCTCTTATCATTTTTTCAAACTAATAATTTTAACTCATCCATATTAATAAGTTATTTCTATTCAATATCAAATTAATACTGATAAATATAAAAACTAAACCTTTCATTACAAATTTCTCGTTTCTTTTCAAAGCATTGGTTGAAATAAACTGGTATCTTATTGATTGAAACGATACAAACATAGTGAAAAAGACAACCGTAAACCAGCTTAGAATTTGTAAACTACAAAACGTAATCGGTTATTGTTCGTTCCGTTTTGGTGTTCCATACTGACTAATATGGTTTGTATTAGCTTAAGACCCTTCAAACATTAATGTGATAGATATATTAAATACTGTTTTACAAAAGGATGGAACTGTTTTACTTTCAAAGTCGTATTATAGTGATATCTGTTATGTACGGATTTCGACTCTCACCGGTTAATTTCTTCTTTACACGTGCTTTTAAACTTCCTGTTTAAACATACACAAGTTTCTAAATTGTTTTTAAGTGAATTCAACTTATTTTAACAATCATGAAGCGTTCTAGAATCATTTACAAGTAGTTTCAGCTTCTGTTTGATGATGGAAAACAGGTTTTCAAGAAAATACCGCAAACGACCGCACAGGTTTTGAAATTACCGAGTTTCATTAGACCTTTTCTAACAGTTACAAAAGTTTTTACCTAAAATTTCGTGTGGAGAAGGGTGCGGACTATGTACCAGTGCGAACTATACAAGCCTTTCTACGGTATAACAGTTTTCAAAATAATAGACAAAACTTGCATTTTACCCCTATGTTCTATTTTTAGCCATGTCATCAGACACATTTTTAAACTAGATACCCCAATAATGATTGTGGCCAAGTTTGGTTAAATTTGGCTCAGTAGTTTCAGAGTAGAAGATTTTTGTTAAAGTTAACGGAAGACGACGGACGACGGACGATGGACAACGGATGCCAAGTGATGAGAAAGCTCACTTGGCCCATTGGGCCAGGTGAGCTAAAAAGGAGACTTTGGCCTTACCTGACTTCACATTTGTTTTTTCCACCTCTTCGGGTGGTGATGCTACACAGTAAATTCTATCTCATAGATTTTTTTTCTCTCACAAAATAGTGTATTTTCATGAATAATCTATGCACCCAATTTTGCATGACTTGTAGCTTGAAAAATAGCACGGTGACCCATACTTTTTATTATCTCTTAGAAAAAAGCTTGGTAAAATCTACATTTTGGCCAAGTATGAGAAAATGCTATCTGAGGAAATATATACTGATGATCCACCTTAATGTCTAGGTTCCAGACAGATTTTCTCTATCTAATATAGTTTTTGAGATACAAGACAATTAATGCATTTTACCCATATGTTCTTTTTTTAGCCATGGAGGCCATGTTTGTTGACTGACTGAAAAATTGTATTTCGCCTGCGATTGCTGCTGTCAGTGTAAAAGTGTAATGTTGACTTAAAAAGTGAGTCCATTTATCACTTAAATACAGAATTAAAAAAAAAAATAAACAGCTGCGCCTTGAGCGCATGATACCCCCGTAGCTTTTTAAAAGAATAAAGTTCTATTGCTCCTCAAAGTCATATCAGAAATTTATAAAAAACTAAAGGGAGGTTATTTTAATAGATATAAACCAAAGTTTCATGAAAACTGCTCAAAGAACTTATGAGTTATTGTCTGAAAACTGGAAAATCCCCCTTTTTTAATGAATAAAACCCCACAACTCAGAAACGTAAAATCTAAAATTTATAAAAATCGAAAGGGAGCTCACATCAATAGATATAAACAATTCACCAAAGTTACATGCAAATTAGTTAAAGCGTTTTTGAGTTATTGTCCGACATGCTGACGACGGACGGACAGACAGATTGACAATGGAATACCATAATACGTCCCGTAAATGGGTTTATAGAAAAATCAAACTTTATCTTTTGATGCTATTTCATGGTCTTGAAAATAAGCTTCTGTCCAAGTTTAATAATAATCCATGAAGGTTTACAAATTTATCATGTCAATAAAGTTTAATCCCAGACTGTTTATAAATGTTAACTGTAAAAAAACTAAGTCCATCTATCAGAAAAATACTGAAAATGAAAAATATATGTTTTCAAAAGTTTGCTTCAGCAATTATCTCTTAATCATAAAAAAAGCTTCTGTTAAAGTTTCCTAAAATTAAACCCCAGACTGTATCTACTTGTTAACTGTAAAAAAAAAACTAAGTCCATATATCAGTTAAATACAGAAAAATGAAAGTAAATATTTTCAAATCTTTAATCTGGATACTGTGTTTTGGTCATAACTTAGCTTCTGTCCAAATTTCATAAATTCCATGAAGGTTTGACAAAGTTATTGATGACTGAAAAACTTTACCCTCAGACTTGTTAACTGTAAAAAAAACTAAGTCCATTTATCAGTTAAATATGGAAAAATGAAAATAAATATTTTCAAAATTTTGCTCTGGATACTGTCTTTTGGTCATAAACAAGCTGCTGTACAAATTTCATAAAATTCCATGAAGGTTTGACAAAGTTATTAATGTCTAAACAAAACTTTAACCACAGACTGAACCTAAATGTTGACGCCGCCGACGTGACGTCGACGCTGGAATCTAGGATCACTATGTCTCGCTTTCGCGACATAAATATTGCATGCTCAACAAAAAAAAAATTTTATATACTAGATACGCTAAAGATCATACACCTAAGGTTTGGCTGAAATTGGTACAGTAGTTTCAGAGAAGAAGATCTTCGAAAAGGTTTACGTCGACGACGTCAGAGGATGACAGAGGACGATAACGGACACCAATTGATGGCCAGGTGAGCTAAAAATGGTGGTACTTAATGGTCAACTACACATGAGGGCAAAAAGTAGTACCAATTTTAAGAGCTCTGTGTCTAAAGGTCTCAGGAGTTGCATTCTTGACACCTTTCTCTAAAAAATAGTCAAAGTCCCATTACTCCTGTACAATTGACCAAATTAAAATGGCAGTACAATATTTTTAACTACACATAATGGCAAACAGTTGTACCAAGTATGAGATTTTCTATAAAACGGACTAGGAGGGTTGCATACAGAAGGTGTCATTGTTACAATACTAAAATAAATGTGGACACTATCCACATGTGGACACAGATGATGCCCCCGCTTGCATATCATAATAGTTATAAAGGGACATAACTGAAGAACGGTAAAAGTGACGCTACCAAAATTTGAACTTGATCTGAGTTTTGTGGTAATAAGCATTGTGTGTAAGTCTCATAACATTTGGTTGAGGCTAACTTAAGTAGAGAACAGAAACTAAAAATTCAGCAATTTTTCTATTTGTAAATACGCATAACTCTAGAACAGTTGTGTATAACTATAAGTTTTATAACATTTGGTTGAGACAAACTAAAGTTAGAGAACGGAAACGAAAAATTCAGCAATTTTTATGTTTATAAAGGGACATAACTCAAGAATGGTAAAAGTGTCGCCACCAAATTTCGTACTTAATCTGTATTATGTAGTAATAAGCATTGTGTGTAAGTTTCATAACATTTGGTTGAGGCAAACTAAAGTTAGAAAACGGAAACAAAAAATTAAACTGAGTTTTGTGGTAAAAAGCATTATATATACATTTCATTACATTAATTGAAGACAACCTCAAGTCAGAGAACGGAAACGAAAAATTCAGCAATTTTTCCATTTGTAAATGGGCATAACTCTAGAACAGTAATCAAAGTGCTTGAAAGCACTGAATGGTAAAGATTGGTATAATTTATCAGTAGGAAGTAAAATTGAATATTGCACTGTATAAAGCATTGGTTGTAGTTGATTCAACTACCATTATGCACAAAGAAAGATAACTCCAATTTTCAAAGAAGACTTTAAAATATTTTTAGAAATGAAAGGTAAAAATTGCTTTAATTTATCAGTGGAAGGTAAAACTAAACATTGCATTGTATAAAGCATTGATTGTAGTTGATTCAACTATAATCATGGACAAAAAAAGATAACTCCATAACTCCAATTTTAAAAATATTTGATATTTAGAAGAAAAAAATGAAAAATTCTTCATTTTTTTTATTTGTAAAGGGCATAACTCTAGAACAGTAAAAGTGACGGCACCAAAATTCAAACTCGATCTGTATATTGTGGTAATAAGCATTGTGTATCAGATTCATAACATTTGGTTGAGGCAAACTTAAGTTAGAGAACGGAAACGAAAAATTTAGCAATTTTTCCATTTGTAAAGGGGCATAACTCTAGAACGGTAAAAGTGACGCCACCAAAATTCAAACTTGATCTGTATTTAGTGGTAATAAACATTGTGTATAAGTTTCATAACATTTGGTTGAGGCAAGCTAAAGTTAGAGAACGGAAACCAACTTTGGGACGACGGACGTACGGACAAGGGTAAAACTTAATGCCCCCTCCGCTACGGCGGGGGCATAAAAATGGTCAAAGTCCCATAACTCCCATTAAAATTGTCAAATCAAACTGACAATATAGCTTTTTTATACGATTTTTGCTAATTTTCATATTTTGCCTTTTAACTTAAAAACTATGTTAGATAGGTAGAAACTGGTAAGGCAAAAATGATTAGAAATACAAGATCTACAAAATGCCTATCTAACCGAAACCTTAAATGACCCCTTAAGGAGTTATTGCCAGTCAAGAGAATATTTTCAACAAATAACCCTACCAATTATGAAAGCTTTTGTAAAAGATCAATGAGTATTGATGTGTTTCGGATGAACAGACGGAGATAATGACCATATCATACCATACAAGAAAAGAAGGAATAAACATCTGAATGAACAAACAATCAAAAGAAATGTTCTGTATGTACCTGCCCCAAGTCAGGACCCTGTAATACAGTGGTTGTTTGTTGTTGTATATATTTGTATTTCGTTTATTGTTTTGTACTTAAATCAGGCCGTTAGTTTTCTTGTTTGAATTGTTTTACATTTTTCATTTCAAGGCCTTTTATAGCTTACTATGAGGTATGGGTTTCCATCATTGCTGAATCCTATAGTTGTCATTTGGTCTCTGGTGGAAAGTTGTCTCATTGGCAATCATATCACATCTTCTTATATTTATATTATATTATATTCATGTGTAACATGTATAAGCCAAACTCTTTGAGCCAAAATACAGATAAAAGTCTAGTTGACTGCATAACAGATATTGGGTAAATGAGATAAACAGATAGATGGGAAAGGGTATTCCAGTATGCTCTCTATATTATGAGTAGGTGTAATAATTATGAATAAACTTACTTAAATTCTTCATGATAATGAGATTTGATATAACTGGCTATTTTGGGACTATATTCAAGTAATGTCTGTAAGACTGAGAATATAGAGTATAGCAATACAGCTTCACTGGGTGACAAAACATCTGTTCTGGGAGGTCTAATCATTTTCATCATTATGTCAATTGTCTTTTCCACAAATAGTTCCTAGAGAGAAATAAGAAAAAAGAATAAAAACCTGAATCAGTATAAAATTATATCAAAGACAAATTACATAACACATATGCAGATTCAAAGAGTATTTGTCAAGTTAAAACTAAAAACGATATAGTGGAAGTAGGATATATTTTTATTAAAAAATAAACTATGTAACTAACATGTGTAATTAATAGCATTCTAAGGCTGTAACCATCAACCAAGTGTCATATTTTCTTGAAATTTTGTTTGTTGATAGCGATTGGTAAACATATAAAAATGGTGACAAACGTTTCAATTATGATGACTGTTGTAACAATTTGTCATTAACAATAACATTTAATTGGTATGCTAAACAATAACAAGAGGATGTAGAGTGACAGCAAACCGGATTTTCCTGCAGAGGTTGAACCCTGAACAGTTGAGCAAGTTAATTAATAATGAAAATGATATTTGCAAATCTGAACCCCAAACAGGATCATGTAAAAATTAAACATTAACACACACAACAAAAATAAAATACCACATAACAACTGTGACATCTACCTTCATAACACACATGACTTAAAAAAAATAGTAATAAAGAAATTTTGATGTTATCATTACTGGTTCATGGAATAAGTTTGAGTTATTTCCCTTTGAACAGAAATATGGTTTAACATAGTACTCTAACATTAGATAGGATTTCACTAAAACAGTTTTCTAAAATTAGATATGATATAACACAATGTGTATCTATTTTCAAATTATAATCAAATATAATTAATAGTTCCAAATATTTTTCTTTCATTTGTCAAACTAATATAGATCTGCAACTTATCTATCAACTTTATCTACACAATGTAATGTAATGAAATATATCCTTTAATAAAAATAGATTATTATCTAATTAAAGGAGATCACTTCATAAAAAAAATTATATAAATATAGCATACAGAAAACTAGTTTATATAGAATAACAAACAAACCTACCACAAAATTCTTCAAACAATTTACCAAAGAAAAGAAAAAAAACCCAAAATGTCATTTATCATTAATACAACGTCTTTTAAAAATCTTTTAAAAAATGAGATATTTCCCTTTGTACAGAAATGGATTAATTCATCAAAAATTGAATTCTTGGGAAAGGGCTATAAATGAACAACGAGAAAAGCTAAAATCGTGAAAATTGAACTTAACCTTCATTTAGTCACAGGAAACAACATATCTAAATTTTAAAAAATTTCTTCAAAGCGTTTTCATGTAAATGAACAGACACTGTTTGGCAGCCGCCCACCCGCCCACCGTACATCCCCAAATCAATAACCGATTTTTACTTGCAAATCCGGTTAAAAACTCTAATAAAAAGAGAACAAGTTGACGACATATAAGGAAATTTTCTATGTATTCAATAAGGCAAATCATAATCATTTTGCAAGGACTTATTACACGCTTTTGCAGCTGCACACATTTATATTGTGGTAATCAAGTTTCACTGTTCACCTATTACAAATAGAGAATTGTAAAAAACAATGCTGGTAAAGAACAGAAAACATGTCAAAATGACTGAAAACGTCAGCCTTTACTTCATAAAGGCTTAAGAGTCCTTGATCTTGAATGATGATTTTATCCATATTTGAGTTTTTTGCAATTTCGAATAGAGAGTAACTGTAAATACTAAAAATGATCAGCTTGACATGATCTACAAACATTTTTGAAATCGTTAGTAAAAAGCCTTAAATAAGTTATTGCCCTTTGAATGACTACATTTGCCAATATTTGACTCCTTATATCGTTATTATTGTCCTTAAATGATGATTTTTACTCATTTTGCAATAGAGTTACAAACAAGCATTTTGTGAGTATTGCATGGCAATACATAGTCCCCTACTGGTTAAAAATTCATTGTAATGGAGCAAACCTACCACTAAATTCTTCAAACAATTTACTAAAGAAAAGGAAAAAAATCCAAAATGTCATTTATCTTAATACAATGTCTTTTACAAATCTTTTAAAAAAAATTAGTTATTTCCCTTTCAACAGAAATCTAGTAATTAATAAGTATTTCATCAAAAATTTAATTCTAGGGAAAGTTAAAAAATGAGTTAATTCCCTTTGAACAGAAATCGAGTAATTAATAAGTATTTCATCAAAAATTTAATTCTAGGGAAAGGGCTTTAACTGAACAAGGAGAAAAGCTAAAATCGTGAAAATCGATCTTGACCTGTAACTTTTCATGATAAAACAATACACCAAATATCAAATCAATATCTTCAAGCAAGAAGAAAAAAAGCTTGGAAAACTGATTTGCCGGACTGTCGGATAGACAGACGGACGGACAGTCAGAGTGCAAACCTAAAGTCCCCTTCGACTTCGTCGGTAAGGGACTAATAAGTTGAATTGTGATGGTCAATTAACTTCTTATAGGTGTAATTGCCCTTCAATAATCGTGTCTACCAATTTCTATGATTCTCCTTTGCCATTGTTGAACTATGAAAACAAATTGATTTTTAATTTTGTATTATTATATATGGTAAAACCTGAGGATTTGTACCAGCTTCAACTCTGTTTTTTAAATAGATAAACACAATCTAATTATCTAATTGGTCAATCTTCTATAGAGAAGCCATGCAAGGAGTTCAAAATACAATGGCAAAGTAAAAATGTTTCAACATCTTTTCTATATAAATTAGAAGATGTAGTACGAGTGCCAATGAGACAACTCTCCATCCAAGTCACAATGTATAAAAAGTTAACAATTATAGGTCAAAGTACGGCCTTCAACACGGAGCCTTGGCTCACACCGAACAGCAAGCTATTATAAAAAGGGCCCCAAAATGACTAGTGTGAAACAATTCAAACAGGAAAACCAACGGTCTAACCTATATAAAAAACGAGAAGCGAGAAACACCTATGAACCACATCAACAAACGACAACCACTGAACAACAGGCTCCTGACTTAGGACAGGTGCATAAAAATGCAGCGGGTTTAAATGTTTAAACAGGCGCCAACCTTCACCCTAACCCGAGACAGTAGTGTAACATTACAGCATAAAAAGACATGTTTTATTCATACTATGTATACATTAAAATATCATCCTGAATATGCGTGTAATATTGGCTGATGAACATTAGTCATCAATTCCAATCATCTAAGATTTCCATCCTTTCAAAAGATAATAGTATAGATTTGGCAATATATATGTAGGACTCACATCCAGGTTCCAGATCTATGGTAAATATGACGTCTTGCTATCCCAAATCTATGGCAGATTTTTTAAATCCAAATCTATGGCAAATTTTCTAGTGACCTAATCTATGGCAGATTTTCTAGTTTCCAAATCTATGGCATGATATGAATGCGGCACCTGTCGCAATGTCCAAAGGCAATGAAAAAGCAAGCAGTAAGTAAAGGTCAGTACTCACAAAACAGATTAGGAGTACAACAACGGGTGCATATTCATAACCATTTGTGAAATGGACCTCCCATTATGGTAAACTAAATCGTGAAGGCGACCATAATGTTTCCTAAGCGAGGAAATGATATACACTGAATCAAACTTTAGAGCAAGATCTGCTAACCCTTCCAGAGCAGGGGCCTCGGTGGCCGAGTGGTCTAAGTAGTTACTGCTGTAATCACTAGCCAGTCAACACTGAGGTTGTGAGTTCGAACCCCGCTCGTGTGGGTGCACTCGACTCCAATCTTAATTGACTAGGATTGTCAGTTTTCCTATCGAAGGTCGGTGGTTTTCTTCGTGCACTCCGGCTTCCTCCACCAATAAAAACTGGCCGCCACGAAATAGCCCAAAAGCAGTGCTTAAAATTGGTGTTAAAACACCAAAAATCAAATCAATCCCTTCCGGAGCACCTGAGATCACCCCCAGTTTTTGGTGGGGTTTGTGTTGCTTAGTCTTTAGTTTTCTATGTTGTGCTTTGTGTACTATTGATTGTCTGTTTGTCTTTTTCTCTTTTAGCCATGGCATTGTCAGTTTATTTTTGATTTATGAGTTTGAATGTCCCTCTGGTATCTTTCGCCCCTCTTTTAGGGGTGAAATATCAGATGTGCCCGGGAGAATAAGCATTTCCTACTCTCTGCATGGTACCTGTTTAACCCAGTCATTTAAAACATCTAGTTAAAATGAAATTCCTTTAACAAACCAAAATGCAGTGTGAATAATTTTTTTGCTGCTTTTTACATAATATTTATTTGGGCATTAATAAATCTTTTTTAATTGACAACGATTTAAGTCAAAGTGGTATCCTATGATTTCATCCCTCACTTGATATACGTGTCAGCCGTAGATGCTATAATATTAACTATAATTCCTTTCCTGAAATGTTCGCTTCTAAAAACAATGGTGCCTTTATTCATCGCGGGATTAGGAGGGTACAGCACATATTGTCCCTTCTCTGGATAAAAGGTCTCATCTTCTTGTAAACCATCACGAGGGAAAGAGGAAAGTGTTTCCCTGTGTATTTGTTTGTAAAACTCTGTGAGTCCTGGGTAATTAATTCTGTAAGACGTTATTATTGTGACGCTATAATTTACTCTTTTCCCCGGACAGTTACGTAATTTCATAATCTGCCATAGATTTGGAAAAAACAAAAAACTGCCATAGATTTATGATTTGTATGGCGTTTGTGACGTCATATTTGCCATAGATTTGAAATCTGCCATATATCTGGAACCCACCATAGATTTGAGTCCTACATATATATATGTTAACAGTTTTGTATATTATATATTATTCAGGTCTCAGACAGGGTATATAAATGTGACATTTCCAGCTGAGGGAAGGAATATAAACCCTCAGCAGGGAATGTCAGCATTTCATTCTATGTAATAATTTCAGCGAAGGGAATATAAACCCTCATCAGGGAATGTCACATTATATACCCTGTCTAAAACCTAAATTACACATATATTATGGATAAACCTTTCCTTTATGTATTTTCAAGTACCTAGTTATAAAAATTTGTTGACCATTCACCATGCAGTGTAGACATTCAGAACATGTTTCTGTATATTTTGTGTCCTTCACTTAAAATGAATTTTTTCATCTTGATAAATAGATTTTTCTTGTGTCGAAAATATATTTGCAATAAAATATTTAGCTTTCATCTGCACTGTTTGTATGTATGCCATTTTATACTTTTCGACCAACAGAATATTGATATTGATATTTTGCTGCATAAGTGAAAGATTTTGTAAATTGCAGTGATAGTAATTTTCTCATGTATGCAATACTTTATAAAAAAAACTTTTAACCATTAATTTAGTATTTGGTGAGAATATAGTGGGATTCTAAATAAAAAACATATATTTGAAGTATTTTGTTTTAAGTTGTCAAAAGCTAAAAAACGAAAAACACTTTTTGTTTTGTTTTTGGTTTTTGAGAAATCTAATATGAAAAAATGAAAACACTTTCGGTTTCTTGTTTTTCCTTTTTGATTTTTCAAAACAAAAAACGAATACCGGTATACACAAATAAACACAGAAAATAATTTACTATTTCAGGATTATATATGTGTACAATCAAGTCAGTGGACTTAAACAATCTGGTAAATGCAATGTTTATTCTTTAAAGGCGTTACTAATTTAAAAAAAAAATACATCTCCGGTATCAATGTTTAAGTTCATTCAACATAATGAAAATTTTAAAGTATCGACAAACAGGAAGTAGTGTCCTACAGGTCCAAAAAGTATCCACAAATTAAACCTCATCATGGCCAAGCTGCTGACCAAATATGTATGTAATACCTGAGGAAAAAGTGACGGAAATATTGGTTACAGGTATCATTATGCTGACCCAGGCGTAGAAGTTGCGTTAAATTGTACCGAAATCCTGATTTGGGGTATGATAATCATTTTTGGATCTTCTCTTAAACTTTTCAATAATGTCCACAAGAATGTACTATGCATGCAGTGCAAGTTTCGAAATAGTTTCTTTTTCCAAGGGCATTACTCTGCACTAATTATCGAACTCTTCGAAGGCCTTTCTGATATAAAGCTTTCATGTAAATTTTATTCTAAAAAAATTGACAGGTCAGCATGGTATCTGCGTACATTTTTGTGCGAGGCACAGAAACAAAAATGAATACTGATGCAAACAAAGCAATTCATATATATAGGATATCAATTTTTTGAAAATTTTGACAGCAGGCGAATTTATAGTGTGTTAACACCCAAGCATGTATTTGGGCCACCATTTCCTAAATGGTGGCAACAAATTTTTTTTAAATAGGGAATCTATTTGGAATAGCATATCAAGTTTCATTGAAATCCTTGAAAACTCAGATTATTTAACAACAAAAGACAGTCAGATACACACTGATTTTCGAACTCATCTTAGATTGATTGATTGTTGGTGTTAAACGCCACTCTCAGCATTCTTGGCTATATCATTGCAGCCAGTGGAGGAAACGGGAATGCTTTGAGAGATTAAATGACCTTCAGCAGGAAAACTGGCAATCCTAGTCAATTCAAATCGGCCTCAAATACATCTGCCACAAGCAGGGTTCGAACTCACAACCTCAGTGTTGACAGGCTAGTGATCCCTATCCTACCTTTACTACTCGGTCACGAGGCCCCAACTCAACTAAGACATTGTTAATATAAATCTTTGGTATTGGTTTCATGAAGATCTAACAAGAAATGTAGACTTGAAAGCGTTTAGAATGCAAATTTGCAGATAACAGGAGGACATATCTCCTGCAAAAATAAGATTTTCATACTCGCCCAAGAAATCGCTGATAAAAAAATCTTCAAATATCTTGGGCTTAAGCATCTGGTGCAATAAAACTGGTACTGTTTATGTTATTACCACTACAGAGTTGATATCTCTGCTTGTAGAATGTTTGTCTCTGAGGATATCACCAGCCAATTAAGTAGCCAGTACTTCAGTATTGGAATGCAAATACTGATATTGTTTTAATGATATTTGCTGTTATACAATTTTGAAATTATTCTAAATCAAGAAATCTTTCTCCCTCATTCATAGCTCTTTTTCCTAATCGAATTTGGATGCACTTTATGTCCTTTTTGTTTAATCAGCTCTTGAATGATTGTTTTAGATTTGGGAATTTCACACATTTTGGACTCGTTTCTCACTGAAGAGGCATAAATTGTCGAAATGGGCATCTGGTGCAGTAAAATTTGTACCATGTATGTTATTATTATAAACTGGGTTGATACCTCTACTGGTGGAATGTTTGTCTCTGAGGGTATCATCAGCCAAGTAGCCAGTACTTCAGTACTGGAATGAAAATAATGATATTTTTTATTATAATGGGTATATTCTGCCTCTCATCGATTACTGCTGTATTGTTTGGGGAGATTGTAAAAATGAAGGGATAGTAAGAATATTAAAACTTCAAAAAAGAGCAGCAAGATTAATTCTTGATGCAGACCCATTATCCCCATCAGCCCCCTTATTTAAAAACTTGGATGGATGACAGTAGAAAACAGAATCAAATACCACAAATATTTATTGCTATTTAAATGTATGCGGAAAGAAGCACCACAGTACCTACTTCAAAAGTTTCAACTTATATCTGTTAATAATCCTTATGCTTTAAGGGTGTTACTCATGGTAATTTGATAGTTCGAAGCCGAAAACTGAACTGTTTAAAAATCTTTTGCTTATTCTGGATCAGTTTTATGGAACGGACTACCATATGAAATGCGTAAAGTGCAAAACACTTATTCTTTTAAACAAATTATAAAACAATACTTGAGACAGTCCCAATATTCATTCTTGAAATGATTGCAACTATTACTCTTTTTAGAATGTATGATTTTGATTTGTATATTATATATATTTACTACATGCAATCTGTAACTGTTTTATATGTTTTAATTATGGTACATGTACATTGAACTATTATGTCTATACGAATTGTGTTAATATGTTGTATGTTTGCTTTTTTCTCTTATATTATTTTTTGTACTTGTATTGTATATGAGGGCCTCAGGAAGATTAGTAATTGTAACTAACTGTGTTTACCCTCTTTAAATAAAGAATTTATTATTATTATTATTATTATTATTATAAATGATATTTGCTGTTATAAAATTTATAAAATTATTCTTAATTAAGGATCTCCATCATCCATAGCTCTTATTTCTAATATTACTTTGGATACACTTCATGTCCTCTTTTGTTTTATCTGCTCTTCAACCTTTATTCTACATTTGGGATTTACAAATATTTTGGACACGAGCATTACTTAAGATACATACATTGTTGAAATGAAAACCTTATGCAGTAAAATTGGTACCATTTATGTTATTCATACTACTGGGTCGATATCTCTGCTGGTGGAATATTTGTCCCTGAGGGTGTAATCAGCCCAGTAGCCAGTACTTCAGTACTGGAATGAAAATAGGCTGTTAAAATTAAAAAAAAATATTCTTAATTAAGGAATATATCTCCATCATGCATAACTATTTTTCCTAATACGAGTTTAGATACACTTTACATGTCCTCTTCAGTTTTATATTACTGAAGAGACATACATTGTCGAAATGCGCATCTGGTGCAGTAAAATTAGTTCCGTTTATGTTATATTTGGTACAGATTTTCAAACTCTTACGAAACCTTGCTGACATGAATCTTTGAAATTAATTTCATAAAAATAAGTCTCAAATGGCCAGGTTGCAATATTTGTGACTTATCGATGTAGAATGTTTACAAGTGGGAGTTTTAGCTAGCTACAAAACCAGGTTCAACCTACCATTATCTTCAGAAAATGCCTCTACCAAGTCAGGAATATGACAGTTAACTGTTTTCCATTTTTCCGTTGGTTGAAAAAGTCTAATGTGTGATTTTTACAGTTTTTATGGACTTATCCTTTTTGAATTTACCTTAGAGTTTGGTATTTTTGTTGATAATTTTCGTTAACATGAAGGTTGTAAATTTTGCTGGAAAATAACTAAGTTCCTAAGTCTGGTAAAATGTAAAAATAATTCTTCGAACAGTTCCAAAATAGCTGGTACACAACTTCAACATGTGTGTAATCTTCCTGTGATGTTTCAGGGATCTTGGTTGAAAACTGTAGAAGTTGATTACACAAAACTTGTACCCTCTTTCATAAATTTTGCCGAAAAATGACTAAGTTCCAAATTTTGGATAAATGAAAAAAAATTCCTCAAAAAATTCAATAATATCAGGTGCACGATTTCAACATATGAACAATCTTTCTTTGAAGTTTCAGGGATGAGGGTGGGAAACTGTAGGTGGAGTTAAATACACAAATTAGGTACCAACTTTTCCCTGTTATCCGCACGACATCACCATACTATAGCCAGTTTTGGAATTTGTCCAACCTGGCCAAAAATGAAACCAATATATTTTCTACATTTTGCTTCACTGATGCATTCTCTTAAATAAATAAATGAAGAATGTGTCAATGGGACACAGATGCCCCCACTTGTAAATATATGCCAAATTCTGCAATTTTTCAATTTACAAAGGGACATAACTCAATAAAATGCTCCACTGGTCGCAGCTTGATACGACCGCAGAGGTCGAACCCTGAACAGTTGGGGCAAGTATGGACACAACATTTATGCTTAAAACAGCAATGAATTTGGATTGTGATTGAATATTTGACACAGCATAGGTTTGTGACACATAATGAATGTGGTCAATGAACTGGAAAATTTGAAATTGGACATTTACCTATTATGGTCCAATATCCAAAATCTAAGTGCATGGTTAGAATCAGCATATCAAAGAAGCCCAAGAATTAAATTTTTGATGAAATCAAACAGAAGTTTAATTTAGGACCCTTTGGACCTCAATGTGGACCAAATTTTATAACTGAGCCCAATCCAAAATATTTTTGTTGAAATCAAACAAAGTTTAATTTTGGACCCTGATTTGGACGAACTTGGAAACTGGGCCCAAAAGTCCAAAATTTAAATACAGGTTTAGAATCAGCATTTCAAAGAACCCTATATATGTTCAATTTATGATGAAATCAAACACACAGTTTAAATTTGGACGCCGATTTGGACCAACATGAAAACTGGGCCCAAAATCAAATATTTAAATACATGTTTATTAATAGACAATATAAGCTTAGTTTTTAAAGGAGTTCGCTTCATCAAAAACAAGTATTCTGTGAGTATTGCATGGCAATACATAGTCCCCTACGGGTTAAAAATTCATTGTACTGGAACAAAATGCTATCTTGATCTTTAACTTGTTATGGTGTAAACTATATAAAAAATATCAAGTCAATATCTTCAAGCATGACACAAAAAAATGAAAAATTGACTATTTGAGTGAATTTTCTAAGTCCAAGGACCATAACTCTGAACAAAATCATCAGACCGGAACAAAATTAAAACTTGATCTGTAACTTGTCATAATAAAACTATATACCAATTATCAAATCAATATCTTCAAGCATGATGAAAATAAAATGCTCCGCTGGGTGCAGCTTGATACGACTGCAGAGGTCGAACCCTGAACAGTTGGGGCCCGTATGGACACAACATTCAAGCTTGATACAGCACTGAATTTAGATTGTGATTACATATTTGACAAAGTATAGGTTTCTGACACAGAATGAATGTGGTCTAAGAACTTAGAAATTTTTAATTTACCTATTCAAACCATATCATTTTTATTTGCTTTTATATATAAATCAGAAATAACCAATTTAAAATGGAAAATTTTAAAGAAAAAAAATGAAAAAAAAAATCCCCCCCTCAAATTTTTTGAACCCCCTTATGATTCATCACCCCCAAACTCAATCCCAGCCTTCCCTTTGTGGCATGGTACCTTGCAGTACAATTTCAGAGAGATCCGTACACTTGAACACAAGTTATTGTCTGAAACTAGAAAATGCTTGTTTTTGGCCCTTTTGGCCCCAAATTCCTAAACGTTTAAGGCAATTACCCCAAACTCAAACCCAGCTTTCCCTTTGTGATATGGAACCTTGTAGTACAATTTCATAAAGATCGATACACTTACACACAAGTTATTGTCCTGATACTAGAAAAATGCTTGTTTTTTTGCCCCTCTTTGGCCCCTAATTCCTAAAATTTTGAGGCAATTACCCTAAAATCAATCCCAGCCTTCCCTTTGTGGTATGGTACCTTGCAGTACAATTTCAGAGAGATCCATACACTTGAACACAAGTTATTGTCTGGAAACTAGAAAAATGCTTATTTTTGGCCCCTTATTCCTAAACGTTTTGGGCAATCACCCCCAATTTCAATTCCAGCTTTCCCTTTGTGATATGGAACCTTGTAGTACAATTTCAGAAAGATCCATACACTTACACACAAGTTATTGTCATGAAACTAGAAAAATGCTTGTTTTTTGCCCCTAATTCCTAAAATTTGGAGGCAATTACCCCCAAAATCAATCCCAGCATTCCCTTTGTGATATGGAACCTTGTGGTACAATGTCAGAGAGATCCATACACTAACACACAAGTTATGTCTGGAAGTTACTTTTTGGCCCCTAATTCCTTAACTGTCGGTACCATAACCCCCAAAATCAATCCCAACCTTCCTTTTGTGGTTTTGAACCTTATGGTAAAATTTCATACTACATAGAGATCCATTCACTTACACTAAAGTTAAGAGTGCGAAAACCAATGTGTCTTCGGATGACGACAACGACGCCGGACTACGACAACGACGACGACAACGTCATACCAATATACGACCACAAAATTTTTTTTGCGGTCGTATAAAAAGTGAGGAAAACTGATTATTTGAGTGAATTTTCTAAGTCCAATGACCATAACTCTGCACAAAATCGTCAGACCAGAACAAAATTCAAACTTGATCTGTAACTTGTCATAATAAAACAATGCCCCAAATATCAAATCAATATCTTCAAGCACAAGGAAAAAAAAGTGTGGAAAACTGATTTGCAGGACTGACATGATGGACAGACAGACAGACAGAGGCAAACCTTAAGTCCCCTTCAACTTCGTCATTAGGGGTGTAAAAAAAATATATATATCACTCAGAATTGGAATTTAATGTATTAAATTGGAGTTTATACATTTTTGTTCATGTCCTCATCATCTTTTACCCTGTCCCATCATGTGTTTAATATTAGCAAGACCTTTGATAAGTTATTTTTGTCTACAGAGATAAGATAAGGATTTGACCAATCACATTATAGATATTGAAGGGATAGGTGGTCATTTTATAAAGCTTGTTGCAGTTACAGCAGCCATATTTTGTTTCTCTGAGATTTAATTTGAATTCTATTCTATTTGCTATTTGGAGTTATATATATATACAGTTAGCCTGGGTTCCTGGCTAATCTTGTCAGTATAGCCAGGCGTGTATCAATATATTGCCTGTCAATGATTGGTTAATCCTAATTTTGTCGCGCAATGCACACTGGGAAAGCTAAATATGACAACTACAAAAGTTTTCCCTTTTCAACAGATTCTATTGTAAATATAAAATAAAGTTCTTGTCAATGAATTAAAAATTAATTAATTTTTGCCCAATTGAATGTTCAGATACAAAGAGAAACAATTCATCAAAACTTTTCAAACATATATGTTATAAATTTTAAGTTATTATGATTATTTTTAGCTTAAATATGAGTCTTTTTAGTTTGTTTTACATCTGCATCCAATTTTTGTTTAACATCAATAAGTAAAAATTAGACTGTATTTATTTTTCTTTATAAATTGATGTACAGTATTACCATATCTAATTATCAGTCTGATTATAATTAGTAAGCAGAAAAGGGTTAAATCTTATCAGCAATCACTTGGTGAGAAAGTTAAAACTTGAAGATTTCACATGGCCAAGGTGTGAATTGGATTTCAATTTTACGACTTAGTTTACATGTACTCATGCACATGTATCTAAAAGGGCCAAAAAGATTGTAGGTAACACATAAGAAAAACCATAAAAAGTCAAGGACAACAAAAATTGCCGTTATATTTTTTTGGGGTTAATACATTGATGTGTGCAGGTGCAAAGATACCTGTACATCTATTTTCATTTATAATTACATTAGACAATTACAATATTTATTAAGTTGTTTTTTTTAATTATTAAAGAGTTGTTTCATTGACTCTTATCCCATATAATCCTTCCTGATAATATATATATTAAATCATTTTAATGTACAACATTTTTCAAAGTATATTAAGTTGTTTTTGATTACACGTACTAGTAGTTATTTATACTGTTTAATTTATATTTATTTTATTAAATTACTGACAATGGGGACTGGTCAACCTTCAAAATTTATTGAATCAGAAGCAATGTTTCTTAAACATTGGTTTGAAATCGCTGGTTTACATCAAACATCAAAATTTATGCATATATTTATTGAGCCTCACTTTAGATTCAGAGTCAACTGGCACTGAATCGATCACATATTTGTTCCCCACCTGGCCCTTGCGACGCGCAGCTAGATTGGGCCGGGATGCCAGGCTAATATACAGTATTCGTATATTTATTTTAAACTGACATTCGTTCACTAAGTATAAGTGTTTCGTTTCCAGTAATTCGGATTTACGTTTTTAAACAATTCAGAATCAGCCACAAAGGTACTTTTTTAAGTTTGTGCTTCATAGTCATGATAGTGCATCGTTTTCTCCAGAGTTTGTAACTTTCAATTTATCATCAAGACGATTCTAAATTGGATTATATTTGTATTCTGCTTTAATTTTAAACCTCTGTGAATCGTCATCTTGGGACCAATTTGTAGATCGGGGACAAGGACACACGTGCATTACGATCCGGAAATGCCTGAAAACTTGACTTTAATCAGATTAAGACAAGAACTAAACGCAAGAGGAATTAGAATTCCTCAAAATTCGAGGAGGATGGCATTGGTCAGGCTTTTACGAGAATCTGGAGAAAATGTTATTTTCGATGCAGGGAAAACAGTGAGGGCCACGCTGACACCATATTGGGAAGTGGGCAATCCCAGAATTCGACTGCCACAGACTCCACCATCAACAACCACATGCATGACACCTTATTAGGAAGTGTGGCATTCCAAGATGCATCTGTAGAGACAAACAATAGAACTTTAATAAACATTGTTTCAAGGCTGTCTAAGACAGTGCAGTCCTTGCAACAAAATGTCACAACACTAACTGGGCAAGTCAACACTCTAATTACTCATAGAACAGTAGAAGCGCGTGATGAGACAACAACAACAACGAGAACCGGAAACACGTGGATTCCTACTTTCGCTTCAACCGAAAGTCAAAGAAGTGAAGAAGTAAACAATGCCAATGGTCTTAATTTCAACCTGGAGACAGCCTACTCTGCTCTGAGAACTAAGGCATTGCCAACAGCTGCAGCAGGCAGCGAAGAACAAGCTCTTAGGAACAATCGCTATGTTCAAAAACCAAGAGGCTATTCAGCGGCATTATAACAGGTATGGAGTCCATACCTGTTATAATGCTTCTCCTTACTTGTGGTGTCACTGTTTCCACAAATGGCAAAGACTCTGCTGAATAGCCTTTTGGTTTCTGAACATAGCGATTGTTCCTAAGAGCTTGTTCTTCGCTGCCTGCTGCAGCTGTTGCATACTATGGACATCAACCTATCCTCTCTTCTTATCCCGTATTATGTGGGAATGGGTACAACAGACGGGGAAGAAAAGAATGAAACTTCCAGTACTACACAAAACTTGACCCACGACTATTGTCTATTGGGGAGTTTATCCTAGCGTTTGGTATCTACAAGAACATAATGTGTTCTGCGTTCCCCCACCGTAGGAGTGAGCCTGACACATATGAGAGAGACATTGTAGACATGGCAATTCGATACCCTGGCAATGGGTTTTATGAATACCACAAGCTATTTTCCCTCGATTCAGCTGCACATTTACGCTACAATAACATGGCAGTTGATTGGTCCATAAGGAACAATACATTATTCTGTAATATATTCACAAATATAAGGCCTAACACCTGTAATGTTTGCGGCAGTAACTTTCACACATCAGGATTTTGTTCTCTCATGCAAAAGTCATCCAGAAATAAGATTGATGATTCCCAGGATACATATGGTAGGGAAAGGGTTTTTCATTCTGGAAGAGAAATTTGTAACAATTTAACTGGATACAGGGGATGTATACTGCCACATTGTGGAAATGCCCATGTGTGTTTGGCTTGTAAAGGGGATCATTCAAAAATTAACTGCCAGCAGACAAAAAATGAGTTCCAGGGGCCTCAAAAGAACGGGCTCCACACACAGAGGAGAAACTAGATACACCTCAAAATTATGACATGTCTGTCTCTACACTTGTAAATATAGATGTTTTGGAAAAAGAGTTATATAGACATCCTGACTCAGCTTTTAAAAATTATTGGATAAATGGGTTAAGATATGGTTTTCACACTGGGTTAAAGACTCTCCCATCAAAGTCTATTATATGTAAAAATTTGAAGTCAGCATCTACAAATCCTATATGCGTGTCAGAATTACTTGAAACTGAAGTGTCGAAAGGATACCTCATTTGACCTTTTAATGATATTCCTTTTAGCAACTATCGCATAAACCCCATTGTTTAGCAGAACATAAATATAGTAAGAAAAAGCGCTTAATTGTTGATCTTTCAGCACCACATGAGGATGAGGACAATCCAAGTCTAAATGAACTGATAGATAAGGAAGAATTTTCTTTGCAGTATGTTTCTATTGATGATCTACTCATATTATTAAGCAGTTAGGTAGAAAAAGTTGGCTTCTAAAAACAGATATTTGCGATGCGTTCAAAATTATCTCACTTAAATCAGAATTATAGCCTTATCATGGTATACAGTGGAACCAAAAGGTTTATTTTTTCAAGAGATTAGTGTTTGGGTGTAGATTAAGTCCCAAAATTTTTGATACACTATCCAGGGCAGTTTGCTGGATAGCTAGAAATAACTATGGTATTGTAAATATTTTACATTTGTTAGATGATTTTTTAATTGTTGTACCAAGAGCAGATAATGCTCATCTAACTATGAGCCATGTGTTAAAAATGTTTTCATCTTTGGGTATTCCTTTGTCAACAAAGAAAACTGAAGGTCCGTGTGTAATTTTAGAATATTTGGTCATTTTTCTTGATACTATAAAGATGGAGGCACGTTTGCCTAAAGAGAAAATTGCAAGAATTCAAGAAACTATTGAATCTTTTTCTAAAACGCAATACATGTACTAAAAGGGAACTTTTGAGTCTGCTAGGCCACTTAAATTTTGCAAGTAGAGTTATTTTACCAGACAGATCATTTGTGTCTCACTTGATTAAGCTTTCAACTACTGTTAAAAAATTGTCACACCATGTACATATTAAGAATTGCAGATCTGATTTGGCAATATGGTCTCAATTTCTTAAAAACTGGAATGGAATATCATTTTTCATTAATGACAACATTATTAAAGCTGCAGAAATTCAACTTTACACAGATGCTCCACCTAAATCGTTCGTGGATTCTATCAGGAAAGTTGGTTTCAAGGCGAATTTACACCACAACTTTTAAATGAACAAACGTCTATGGCTTTCTTTGAACTGTACCCTATAGTGATGGCCTGTGCTCTATGAGGTCACAACTGGAGTAGAAAATGTATATTATTTTACTGTGACAATTTAAGTACCGTAGAGATTATCTCCAAAGGAAGATAAAAAATCCAGAGTATAATGAAACTTATGAGGAAACTAACTTATCTTTCTGCTCTATATAACTTTGTCATTCATGCACAACATATTGCTGATGTCGAAAACACTGTAGCAGACTCTATTTCTCTTTATCAGATGAGGAAGTTTCGCTTACTACAACCACTGGCATATCGAGAACCAACACCTTGCCTGAAGCCATCCCAGTTAATGATGAGTGGATTCAACAAGTTGAGGAATTATGGGAAGCCTGCCTTTGTCAGAGTATAAAGCAGGCATATATGACTGGTGTTAAATGTTTTCAAAACTTTATGGTTATGAATGGAAAAGACTGTTTATGTCGAGCCTTCGACTTTTGTCGAAAAAGCGAGACATAGCGATCCTACACTCCGTCGGCGGCTGCGGCCGCGTCCACAAATATTCAAAGTTTTTGAAATTTTAATAACTTTCTTAAACTATCCTGGATTTCTACCAAACTTGGACAGAAGCTTGTTTATGATCATAAGATAGTATCCAGAAGTAAATTTTGTAAAAAAAAAATTCCTGTTTTTCCATATATTTTACTTATAAATGGACTTAGTTTTTCTGCCAGGAAACATTACATTCACTATGTGGTTAAAGTTTTAAAATTTTAAAAACTTTCTCAAACTATCCTGGATTTCTACCAAACTTGGACAGAAGCTTGTTTATGATCATAAGATAGTATCCAGAAGTAAATTTTGTAAAAAAAAAATTCCTGTTTTTCCGTATTTTACTTATAAATGGACTTAGTTTTTCTGCCTGGAAACATTACATTCACTCTGTGGTTAAAGTTTTAAAAATTTTAATATCTTTCTTAAACTATCCTGTATTTGTACCAAACATGGACTGAAGTTTGTTTATGATCAAAAGCTAGTATCTAGAAGGAAATTTTTATTAAAATTTTGTACTTGTTTATCCATATTTTACTTATAAATGGACTTAGTTTTTCTTCCAGTCAACATTACATACAGTCTGCAGTTAAATTTTTTAAAACATTTATTAGATTCATAAACTATCCTGGATTTTTACCAAACTTGGACAGAAACTTCTTACAATAAAAATATTGTATCGAAAGGAATATTTTTATTAAATTTTTTCCTCATCTCATTTTTGTTGAGCCTGCGATTGTCAGCAAAAATAGGCGAGACCCTGGGTTCCGTGGAACCCTTACAAGTTTTTTAAATGCATTGCCATATATAGATGAAAATTGTTTGATTTTTTTTTAGTTGCCTTTTGTAAAAATTCCTTAAAACTAGCACATTCAACTGTTAAATTGTATTTAGCAGGTATAAGACACTATTTTTAAAAAAAGGGTCATTCAGACCCGCTAGCAAATACTGTTCGTTTGCAGTGCATTCTAAGAGGTTTAAAAAAGTCTCAGTGTATATGTCTTAAACGAATGCCTATTACTTCTTCGATTTTAAAAGAACTATGTAATTTGTTAAGATCTGGGGTATTTTCTCCATTGGTTGATTTAATGCTACAAAGCGCATTTAATTTAGCTTTTTTTGGATTCCTCCGATGTGGAGAATTTACTTGTCGTAGTAAAGACTTTTCTAAGGATACCATTGTTTCAATTCAAGATATTTCTTTAGATGTGTCACTAAAAAATTTAGTTTTCCATTTACATTCTTTTAAGTGTGATCCATTCAGGCAAGGTGTAAATATTACTTTATTTGAAAACTATGTTTTTCACCCTGTAGCTACTTTGAGAAAATATATCAAATTCAGAACTGATTTAGGAGCTAAGCCTCAGTCGCCTTTGTTTGTTAACAATGAATATGACCATACTCACTTATCAAGGGATCGCTTTATTTCTTTGCTGTGAGATTTACTTTTTAGACTTGGGATGATAAATTTTGTGGGCATTCATTTAGAATAGGAGCAGCTACATCTGCAGCTGCTGCAGGAATTGAAGACCACATTATTCAAACTTTAGGTAGAATGTCATCTGATTGTTACATGCGTTATATTAGTTGGTTTGTTTGTTACTTGTTTTATCTTATAAGATATATACAAGGATTTTTTTTTTTTTTTTAAGTTACTATTATTCATAGTTTTTTTATCATATCTGATGTATCTTTTCTTGGGGGCTTTCACTCATTAATTTCGCTCATTTTGGCCAACATAATTTCAGGGAAATTATTTTCCCCCAATTCATTTATACATATTTAAAATTATTAAGTACATTTGTACACCTGCTGGCATCTACCGCAGGATCTATTTTCATTCACATTAACCTGCTGGGATCTACCGCAGAATCTATTTTTATTCACATTCACCTGCTCGATCTACCACAGGTTCTTGAAATTAGTTTTGTCTGCTCGGATCTACCACAGGCACAAGTAATATATATTTTTTGTATGTTTTGTCTGCTCTGATCTACCACATACATAGGTAATATATATTTTGTGTATGTTATTCGTCAGAAACTGTAATGAGTAAGCCCCCTAGAAAGCCAAATGTTACATCAAGGTATTAATATGTAAATGTTTTACTATTTACTATGTTTTTTTTATTATATGAAAATGTTTTAGTCCTTAGTGGGTTTTAGTTTTTTGTTTTAATAAATAGTTTAGTTTTATATCTTATCTTTGTTATATACAGTTATAGTAATTGTAGTTTTGGTATATGTTGGTTTGCCAAGATTATTCAGGACCACAAGCAACAGTACACACACTCTCATACATACTGTAAGCGGAATTAATCTTATTGATGATATATTGTGGTTGTTTTTTATTCAATGATTAAGCTAATAGATATAAGAAGATTTGGTATGAGTGCCAGTGAGACAAATCTTCATACAAGACTAAGTCCATCATAGTACCAAACATACAAACTCTAACAGAGTTCTGTTTAACTGGGGTATTTTCTAATCTGGAGAATTATGTATAAAAATTAGTTTATACAGAATAACAAACAAACCTACCACAAAATTCTTTTAACAATTTACCAAAGAAAAGAAACAAATAATTTCCAAAATATCATTTATCATTAATACAATGTCTTTAAAAAATCTACAAAACTTATCTGTAATTATCTTCAAAATATCTAATAATGAACAGTAAATTTCAAACTATATTTATACTGTCCTACAGAGCTTATCATCAACAACACTTAGGAAACACAAAATTTTCAAATAAATCAGTCACTCCAATTATAATTGTGTTATTGACAATTACCAGATGGTGTGTTATCTTGATAAAAGGTGAAAAATTATTTAAAAACACTTAGTGTAATCAAACTTTATATACATAATTAAGTTCCCAATATTTTTTCTTTCATTTGTCACAAACTAATATCTGCAACTTACATGTATCCATCAATGTCAACAACTTTATCTAACTAATGTATTGTAATAAAATATATCCTTTAATAAAATAGATTATCTAAAAATAACATTTTTTTTATTAAGATATAAATATAACATAATGTATGGCACAATTGTATTTAAAACTTCACTTACCTTTCACTTCAACAGATGGAAAAAGGTCTATTTTAATTTCAAGGAAATTTTCAACCATAAAAAATATTCAAACATGTTAACAATCTTTAAATAAAACACAATGCATATACAATTATCACCACAATTAATATATCTGAATCAGCAAATCTATTTTAAACTATGACTCAGTTTAATATCCCAACCTCCTATTGTGGTATGGAACCTTGTGCTAAAATTTCTTACACATCCATACACTTATACTAAAGTTATTGTCTGTGAACCAATTTATTTTCCATGAACCAGTGATGTAAACCACAAAAATAGTTCTCTAAAATTAGATATGATGTTATATCTATCGTCAGATATGATTTTATATCTATCGTCAACTATGACTCAACTTAAAATTTCTGTTATTGTGCTATAACATCTCTGAATTTAGATTCTGAGCAAATATGTAATAATAGCATAGTTTCTGACACAGAATGAATGTGGTACAAGTTCTTAAATAAATAATTTTAAAATTAGACATTTACCAATATATGGTGCAATATTCAAATTCTAAATACATGGTTGGATTCAGCATATCAAATAACCACATTGTTTCATGTTTTGTTAAAATCAAACTAAGTTTTATTTTGGATACTTTGGACCTTTATGGGGTCCATTTTGAAAAACGGGCCCAAAATTAAAAATCGAAAACACTGTTAGATTGCACACATTAAAGAACACCAATGATTTAATTTTTGAAGAAATCAAACAAAGTTTAATTTTGGACCCAAATTTGGACCAACTTTGAAAACTAAGCACAAAATCAAAAAATTTTAAACACTGTTTGATTGACCATATCAAATAACACAAACAATTTAATTTTGATGAAGTCAAACAATGATCAATTTGGACCCCAATTCGGACCCTCTTGAATACTATGCCCAAAATCAAAATCAAAATACACACTTAGATTTAGCATATCAAAGAACCCCAACCATTCTTTTTTTTTTAAACAAAGTTTAATGTTCGACCCTTTAGACCTTAATGTGGACCGACCATGCCCCTAATCAAAAATCTAAATACATGCTTATTTGTTCAGTGTATGTTCAATGATGTTAATATGTCCTTTGATTGAGTTAAGCTATTTCAGTTAATATTTTATAGTGTGTCTTTCTATGTTGTGATGTTACACTATTGTTTCAGAAAAAGGGTGAAGGTTTGGTACCATTAAAACGTTTAAACCCGCTGCATTTGTTTGCACCTGTCCTAAGTCAGGAATCTGATGTTCAGTAGTTGTCGTTTGTTGATGTGGTTCATAAGTGTTTCTCGTTTCGTTTTTATATAGATTAGACCGTTGGTTTTCCCGTTTGAATGGTTTTACACTAGTAATTTTGGGGCCCTTTATAGCTTACTGTTCGTGTGAGCCAAGGCTCCGTGTTGAAGACTGTACTTTGACCTATAATGGTTAACTTTTATAAATTTTGACTTGGATGGAGAGTTGTCTCATTGGCACTCATACCACATCTTCTTATATCTATTAGATTCAGCATATCAAAGAACCCCAAGAATTCAATTTTTTTAAAAAATAAATTCTTATAAATAATAGGACCCTTTGGACCTAAATGTGGACTGAGGATTGTATGTTCGATTTGTAAAGGGGAAAATCCGAAATATATGTGTATACAGGCAAAAAACGAGAACACTACGGGTCTCAGAGTATCTGATCCGACAACTTAAAGACATTTTAGATCTCCCAAGTCAATTTTGACTTTTCAGTATCCACATTTTATTAGAATATTTGATTGACCATCCGGACTATGGATTTAAGCAGTATTGAATTGATGAATTAATATCAGGCTTTCATACAGGATTGAGTACCTTACCGTCTAGCTCAATTGAAATTAGCTTTATCCAACCCATCATATATATACATATATGTGTATCGAATTATTTTATTACAAGGTTTATAAAGGGGATTTGTTTGGACCTTTTGATTAAGGCTTCGTTTAATTTAAGGGTGATAATTAAGTAAGGCATTTGAACCTGCGGGAATATAACACAGGAATTCTCATTTAAAACACCTGTCTGGGATCTACCACAGGTTCTTATACATGAATGTTTTTTAACGCTCACCTGTCTGGGTTCTTCCACAGGTTTCAAGAATTTTTACCTGTTTGGGTTCTACCACAAGTTTCAAGAGATTTTTACCTGTCGGGGTTTTATCACAGGTTCTTAGAATTGTTTCACCTGTCTGGGTTTTACCAAATGTTAAAGACATGGTACTGCTTTAAGTTTTATATTTCAGCTTGAATTCTATTAATGGTACTCAAGGAATGATAGTAGACGAAATCGGAACTATATACCGGTTAAGGAGTCTTAGACAACTTGTCATTACATGTGAACTTAAAGTTATGGCATTTGGCAGATTTCACTGTGCTGGATTTGACATTCATATATTCAGTGAACATTGTATTACTTTATGTGCATATCAAGGTTTGCAGACCTGATCTAGTTATGTAGTTATGTAGTCTCAATAATTTTTTACCTGTCTGGATTCTACCACAGGTCAGGTTATTACCACAGTTTTCAATATGTTTTACCTGTCTGGGTTCTACCACAGGTTTTTGAATTTTTCACCTGTCTGGGTTCTACCACAGGTTTCAAGATTTTTAATTTTTTTTACCTGTCTGGGTTCTACCACACGTTTCAAGATTATTTTTTTTAACCTGTGGGTTTCAAGATTTTTACCTGTCTGGTGGGTTCTACCACAGGTTATCACATTTTTCACCTGTCATAGTTCTACCACAGGTTATTACATTTTTCATTTGTCAGGGTTCTACCATATATATATATATATATATATATATAAGTCTATAAAAAGGACCAACCAGCAAATTTACTATGTACCGGATCTATATATATATTATTGTTAGAATTTTCTTAAGTTAGCCCTACAATTAAATTGTATTTAGCAGAAATAAGGCATAATTACTTAAGAAGTGGGCATCCGGACCCTTTAACAAATTGTGCACGCTTAGTGTGTATATTAAGAGGTATAAACAAGTCACAGAATAAAGTTAAACATAAGAGAGCTGAAGCCCGCCTTCAGGTGCGGGAATTTCTCGTTGTGTTAAAGACCCATTGGTGGCCTTCTGCTGTTATCTGCTCTTTGGTCGGGCTGTTGTCTCTTTGACATATTCCCCCATTTCCATTTTTAATTTTACCTAAAACATCTCATATTCTGAAAGATTGTGCTTTATGTTAAAGCAGGAGTTTTTTGTTGACTTAATGTTGCAGTTTTCATCTAATCTAGCCTTTTTTTTGGGTTCTTTCAATTTGGTGAATTTGTTTTAGTAGTGAAATTGCTCTGCAGGACACACCTGTAACTCGAGATATCAATTAAAGGTGACCTATTTCAAGAAGTAATTAACATCCAGTTGATGTGATGATAATATATATACTAATTTGAACATAATATGGAGCTTATACAGACTCCTATTTATTTCTTAGTGATGAGTATGAATACATTTCTTTGTCTAAAGATTTGATGGGCAGATAAGGATATTATGATAGTAAAGTTTGTGGTCATTCTTTTCAAATTGGTGCAGCTACATCAGCAAGGTTTGAGGATCACGTCATCCAGACATTAGGTAGATGGTCATCCAGTTGCTATATACATTATAATAGAACTGACCCAGCAACTGTTTGCAAGCACAAATAAGATGTGTTTTTGTAATTTTGAATCAAAGGAGTCAAATATTTTAAGAATTAAATCTTGTAATTTTGTTTTATCATTTCTGTTAATTCATTATTTAATTTTTTGTTTGTTTTCATTTTCATACATGTAATTATATTCAAGTGCATTCATCAATGTTGACAGTTTATTGAATTTTTTGAAACAACAATTATGTATCAATTCTTGGGGCTTTCACTCATGCTACTCTTCAATTTGGCCACCTTAATTTCAGGAAATTATTTTCCCCAATTCATTAATACATCTTATAAATAATTAAGGCTTTGTTTAATTAAACAGTCATATTTAAGTTGGTTATTTGTACCTGCTGAGATCTACCGTAGGAATTCTCATTTAACACACCTGTCTGGGATCTACCACAGGTTCTTATACATGTATGTTTTAATGCTAACCTTTCTGGGTTCTACCACAGGTTATTGCATTTTCACCTGTCTGGGTTCTACCACAGGTTTCAAGAATTTTTACCTGTCTGGGTTCTACCACAGGTTCTTATAAATTTCACCTGTCTGGGCTCTACCACAGGTTCTTATAATTGTTTCACCTGTCTGGGTTCTACAGGTTTTTATGAACAAAAGCACTACCTGTCTGGGATGTACCACAGGTGCGTAAACTTAGCAATTAATGAGCAGTAAGTGTTTTTGAGTTGTGTTATTTTAATTATTTTCATTGTAAGTTTTAATGAGTAGCCCTAGAAAGCCAAATGATACAATTATTGTTATTTCATGTATTTTAGAATTGTTTGTGAATATGATATTTGTATAGTGTTTATTAAATTGTGTCTTAGTATTTAAGTATGTTAATAAAATTAGGAATAGTTATTAAATATTTTGTGTATAATATTATAGTATTAACAATGGCAAGCATATGGGTTCCTCCCAAATAGAACACTTCCATTTCTATTCATAGAATCATATTAGTTATACATAAATGTGGTATGGTACATGAGATTGATTATTGTTTATAGGTAAACATCAACTTGCAGACATCTACTTATCAGTAATATGTATAAATGGAAATTTAATAATTAAATTATAGTTTATACATATTTTTAAATTCCTGTGGTCAGTACTTTTCCTAGTTTTAATCTTTTATTTACTGTTAGATTTAAGATTGGTTTAATTAGAGAACTTGAGATAGGAGTAATAGATCAAAGATTGGAACAGCATGATGACAGCATAGGTGTAACCAGAGAAAAAATATGTATATAATTTTAATAAGGGTGTCAGTGGTTTGTTGGACATTGTACTGTAAGCAGTCCAATTTTTTTGTGGAAAATTAATTCAGCCCACCCACCGTCCCCACCTACACCAAAAATTGTTCTTATTATTTTATAACTCGAATAATTCAAGCCCTTTCCGTGTCCGATTTTCTCCCACACGAGGGCTTGAACTCCTTATGATCATTGGCGGCGTCGCCTGCTCTCTGTGAGAGAGAGCCAATCGGCGGCGATCAGGATAATGAGTCTGCGCAACTGTCTTGTAATTGTCTTACCAAACACGTGTGTTCAATTTGTTTTGCCAATCCCAAACTGTAATGCAAGATCTTTTTGCGTTGGCTTAGGTGTTTTTTTCATATTCCGTAATAAGATTGTACTTTTGTTTTAATGTAAGTTCTTTGCGAGACCTTTTCGGCGAAGGTGTATTAAGAATGTTATCAAAATCTTATTTTCTCTTTTAGGCGTACATAAAGTTTCTGCATTCTTATTTGAATTAACTTATTTTAATTACCACTTAATATTGTTCATAAAACAGTTCACTACAATAAGGTCACGGTTTAATACTCGTAAGGACCCTCTTGTGTAAACAAATTTGTGTTGATTGACGGCGATCAATACTCAATCATGATGTACAGTTAAATAAATTAAACCGATTTTGACAGCATTTGATAATGCAATTATGTGTAATGGGACTTCCTAATGAGATCAGAATTCCAGAATACACAGGGTCCGGTTTATAGAGGGTATTTTGCAAAGGTTATGAAAGGAAAATATTGGGACCGGAATAGACAGGAATCCGGTGTATTCAGGGTCAGGTTTACCCAGGTATGTCTATATACAACTTAGTCCATTTTGTGTTTCGGTCACATGACATTTATAAAGAGAATATTAATTGGACGTAATAACAAGGACGAATTATGTAATTATACAGTGGCAGATCCAGAAATGCTCATAAAGGGGGACATGGACTGTCCTAGAAGGGGCTCCAGTCGTGTCTCAGTGATTCTCATGTAATCAATTTTCCCCACAAATTGGGGGCTCCTGGACCCGCCTATGTTAAACACACCATTTCATAAAAAAGATTATCTTAAGTTACTAAGAAATATGGGGCTACAGACTCTGTAGGGGACGGGGCCGAGTATTGGTCAACGTACACATTACTGAGCTGACTCTGGAACATAGTATTTTAAAAAAGATTAGACCGTTGGTTTTCCCGTTTAAATGGTTTTACACTAGTAATTTTGGGGGCCCTTTATAGCATGCTGTTCGGTGTGAGCCAAGGCTCCGTGTTGAAGGCCTTACCTTGACCTATAATGGTTTACTTTTTATAATTGTTACTTGGATGGAGAGTTGTCTCATTGGCACTCATACCACATCTTCCTATATCTAATTATTCGTTTCCAAGTTTGACTGGGGTATAGAATATGTGGTATGTGTGCCAATCAGACACCTTTTCAAGACATAGGTCTGTTTTATTTATTGATATACGACAAGGTATATATTTTCATAAACAAAATATACGAAAAGGGTTTGGCACTAGATGTTTCCGTCACCCTACCAAGAAAAATGCCCCTCCCCTCGAGAAATACGACCTTAAATACGGAGCCTTGGCTCACACCGAAGAACAAGCTACAAAGAGCTCAAAATGACCAGTGTAAACCATACAAACGGGAAAACCAACGGCCTTATTTATATTCAAAACCACAAAGGTAAACACACCTATAAACTACACCAGGTAAGTAAGTAAGTAAATTTTATTTAGAGTCGGTCATGATATGTACAATACAACAAAGTAAACTAAAGTACGAAACAACAGGCTCATAACTAATGGTCATCCCTTGGACATCTTCGTTTTTGATAGGAATTTCCGAAACCTGTTCCCACGTTGTGTGGCCCTTGTGGCAGGTATAAATATGCAGCAACTTAAAAGTCTTTAAGTCAAAATGACTGTTGCAGAAAGAATGTAATGATCTTTGTGTGGAAGGAACATACCTATACAAATATTTTATATGAAATGTGGTCTTTGCAAATTGAACTCTATACATTCTGTGCACCATATGTATTTACGTATTCTATGTATATACTTATTATTTGGATTTAATAACCGAAAATTAAGAAGAGAGTAAAGAACAAACCTAGTAACCATTTCCGCACCCTACTGCTTTCGTCCATCTGACACCCACTTCCCGATCCCTCATTCTCATGTTCCTGTACCCGTCCACCCCCTCGATAATTAATGCTGGTGGTCCTGCTTATTTTCCAATTTCTTCCTGCCCCCTTTTCAATTCGTGGTAAAAATATGTTAATCATAAACTTCTTACGAAACAATTATCTCCAAGTAAAACAATTAATTTAAAGGTTGTCCCAGTAAAACTCTGATGTTCGTAACATTCTTATACTTTTCAAATTGACAGGCATGTGATTAAATTACTTATATACAACAACAAAATAGCATACATCTATTTGACTCTGACTTTAAAATAAAAAACTAGATATTTTAAAATTAGATCGTAATATTACCAGAAAGGCATTTTATGTATAAATTCTAGTAGGGTCATCATATTATAACAATAATAAATATCACGTGCCTGTTAAGTGTGTTCATACCAAACAATATACATGTACCTGTAATCAAAAACATTTTATTAGTCCCTAATATTTATAATCTGGAACCAGGAACATGATACTGTTCCCAGCTGAAACATACTTATCGATTATAACGGCATCCTTTGTTGTAGAATGAATATAGGCTATTGACAAGTGACAAAAAATAGAAATAAAACTCAGTTAAACACATTTGTCAATTTGAACCTTTAATTTGATTAAACCACTTCCATTCATAAATTTGTAGTTGTGTATTACAAAGTTACCACGTGTATTCATCTTGTCCATTGGTTGTATTTAAATAGATGTGTATTATTGACCAATGAAAAAATTCGATATTTAATTCATCAGGAAAGCCATGCTTAAAAGCGTTTCATGTTTGTATGTCGATCTTTCCCCTAGTTCCGAAGCCTGCAACACTGATAAAAGCTTCCAAGAAAAAATATTTATAACCATCTAACTCATAGATCTATATTATCTGTGTCTGTCTTAATTCACAGGTAACTATTAGTATATTTTCAACAAAAACATCGTTTATACGAAGGGAAATAAGATGGTTAGTTTTAACAAATTCTGTAAACATTGTTTATGTATTCATCTCCTTACAACAATGTTTTTATAACCGTCGCTCACGCATCACTGGTTCTTTTATTGACAACTCAATACACATCAGTTTTGTCGGACGAAAAGGTAATCCCCGTCAAACTAGATAAATCATGTGCATTAATTTAACTGGAACATTTCAATACTATAGCTAACGTTAATTAATACACACGTTATCGTTCAAGCGAGTTATTAAAGGGACATTATTAATATTATCTAAGAGTATGAGAGGATTACGGTAAACGTCTAAAAATACAGCAAACAGCTAAAGTTAAAGACGGACATCTAATTCCCTGTCAAACATCTAATTCTTTGTCAAACATATATATTTAGAGATTACTGGTTATCTTTTAACCATAGTCCATATTTTTAGATAATAAGCAGGCGTATTAACCAAATGGCTTTCCCAGTGTATTCAGGACCACAAGCAACAGTACACACACTCATACATACTGTAAGCGGAATTAATCTTATTGATGATATATTGTGGTTGTTTTTATTCAATGATTAAGCTAATAGATATAAGAAGATTTGGTATGAGTGCCAGTGAGACAAATCTTCATACAAGACTAAGTCCATCATAGTACCAAACATACAAACTCTAACAGAGTTCTGTTTAACTGGGGTATTTTCTAATCTGGAGAATTATGTATAAAAATTAGTTTATACAGAATAACAAACAAACCTACCACAAAAATCTTTTAACAATTTACCAAAGAAAAGAAACAAATAATTTCCAAAATATCATTTATCATTAATACAATGTCTTTAAAAATCTACAAAACTTATCTGTAATTATCTTCAAAATATCTAATAATGAACAGTAAATTTCAAACTATATTTATACTGTCCCACAGAGCTTATCATCAACAACACTTAGGAAACACAAAATTTTCAAATAAATCAGTCACTCCAATTATAATTGTGTTATTGACAATTACCAGATGGTGTGTTATCTTGATAAAAGGTGAAAATTATTTAAAACACTTAGTGTAATCAAACTTTATATACATAATTAAGTTCCCAATATTTTTCTTTCATTTGTCACAAACTAATATCTGCAAATTACATGTATCCATCAATGTCAACAACTTTATCTAACTAATGTATTGTAATAAAATATATCCTTTAATAAAAATAGATTATCTAAAAATAACATTTTTTTTATTAAGATATAAATATAACATAATGTATGGCACAATTGTATTTAAAAACTTCACTTACCTTTCACTTCAACAGATGGAAAAGGTCTATTTTAATTTCCAAGGAAATTTTCAACCATAAAAAATATTCAAACATGTTAACAATCTTTAAATAAAACACAATGCATATACAATTATCACCACAATTAATATATCTGAATCAGCAAATCTATTTTAAACTATGACTCAGTTTAATATCCCAACCTCCTATTGTGGTATGGAACCTTGTGCTAAAATTTCACACATCCATACACTTATACTAAAGTTATTGTCTGTGAACCAATTTATTTTCCATGAACCAGTGATGTAAACCACAAAAATAGTTCTCTAAAATTAGATATGATGTTATATCTATCGTCAGATATGATTTTATATCTATCGTCAACTATGACTCAACTTAAAATTTCTGTTATTGTGCTATAACATCTCTGAATTTAGATTCTGAGCAAATATGTAATAATAGCATAGTTTCTGACACAGAATGAATGTGGTACAAGTTCTTAAATAAATAATTTTAAAATTAGACATTTACCAATATATGGTGCAATATTCAAATTCTAAATACATGGTTGGATTCAGCATATCAAATAACCACATTGTTTCATGTTTGTTAAAATCAAACTAAGTTTTATTTTGGATACTTTGGACCTTTATGGGGTCCAGTTTGAAAAACGGGCCCAAAATTAAAAATTTAAAACACTGTTAGATTGTACACATTAAAGAACACCAATGATTTAATTTTTGAAGAAATCAAACAAAGTTTAATTTTGGACCCAAATTTGGACCAACTTTGAAAACTAAGCACAAAATCAAAAAAATTAAAAACACCGTTGGATTGACCATATCAAATAACACAAACAATTTAATTTTTGATGAAATCAAAAATGTTCAATTTGGACCCCAATTTGGATCATCTTGAATACTATGCCCAAAATCAAAAATCAAAATACACACTTAGATTTAGCATATCAAAGAACCCCAACCATTCTTTTTTTTTTAAACAAAGTTTAATGTTGGACCCTTTAGACCTTAATGTGGACCGACCATGCCCCTAATCAAAAATCTAAATACATGCTTATTTGTTCAGTGTATGTTCAATGATGTTAATATGTCCTTTGATTGAGTTAAGCTATTTCAGTTAATATTTTATAGTGTGTCTTTCTATGTTGTGATGTTACACTATTGTTTCAGAAAAAGGGTGAAGGTTTGGTACCATTAAAACGTTTAAACCCGCTGCATTTGTTTGCACCTGTCCTAAGTCAGGAATCTGATGTTCAGTAGTTGTCGTTTGTTGATGTGGTTCATAAGTGTTTCTCGTTTCTCGTTTTTTATATAGATTAGACCGTTGGTTTTCCCGTTTGAATGGTTTTACACTAGTAATTTTTGGGGCCCTTTATAGCTTACTGTTCGGTGTGAGCCAAGGCTCCGTGTTGAAGACTGTACTTTGACCTATAATGGTTAACTTTTATAAATTTTGACTTGGATGGAGAGTTGTCTCATTGGCACTCATACCACATCTTCTTATATCTATTAGATTCAGCATATCAAAGAACCCCAAGAATTCAATTTTTTTTAAAAATAAATTCTTATAAATAATAGGACCCTTTGGACCTAAATGTGGACTGAGGATTGTGTTCGATTTGTAAAGGGAAAATCCGAAATATATGTGTATACAGGCAAAAACGAGAACACTACGGGTCTCAGAGTATCTGATCCGACAACTTAAAGACATTTTAGATCTCCCAAGTCAATTTTGACTTTTCAGTATCCACATTTTATTAGAATATTTGATTGACCATCCGGACTATGGATTTAAGCAGTATTGAATTGATGAATTAATATCAGGCTTTCATACAGGATTGAGTACCTTACCGTCTAGCTCAATTGAAATTAGCTTTATCCAACCCATCATATATATACATATACCGTAGAAAGGCTTGTATAGTCCGCGGTTTTATTCTCCAAAATTGGACCTTCCAGACGGGGTGCGGACTATAGAGTACAATAAGCAAGAAATAAGAGAAAAATTTCAATTTCGCGGGCGAGGTGGTTTGTTTACGTTCCGCCATCTTTGTTATTTATATTGTAGAGGGCGCTCTTATCATTTTTCAAACTAATAATTTTAACTCATCCATATTAATAAGTTATTTCTATTCAATATCAAATTAATACTGATAAATATAAAAACTAAACCTTTCATTACAAATTTCTCGTTTCTTTTCAATGCATTGGTTGAAATAAACTGGTATCTGCTTGATTGAAACGATACAAACATAGTGAAAAAGACAACCGTAAACCAGCTTAGAATTTGTAAACTACAAAACGTAATCGGTTATTGTTCGTTCCGTTTTGGTGTTTCATACTGACTAATATGGTTTGTATTAGCTTAAGACCCTTCAAACATTCATGTGATAGATATATTAAAGATTGTTTTACAAAGGATGGAACTGTTTTACTTTCAAAGTCGTATTATAGTGATATCTGTTATGTACGGATTTCGACTCTCACCGGTTACTTTCTTCTTTACACGTGCTTTTAAACTTCCTGTTTAAACATACACGTTCCTAAATTGTTTTTTAGTGAATTAAACTTATTTTAACAATCGTGAAGCGTTCTAGAATTATTTACAAGCAGTTTCGGCTTCTGTTTGATGATGGAAAACAGGTTTTCCAAGAAAATACCGCAAACGACCGCACAGGATTTGAAATTACCGGAGTTTCATTAGACCTTTTCTAACAGTTACAAAAGTTTTTTACCTAAAATTTCGTGGGAGAAGGGGTGCGGACTATGTACCAGTGCGAACTATACAAGCCTTTCTACGGTATGTGTATCGTAATTATTTTAATACAAGGTTTATAAAGGATTTATTTGGACCCTTTGGATTAAGGCTTCGTTTTAATTCTAAGGGTGATAATTAAGTAAGGCATTTGAACTCATGGAATATAACACAGGAATTCTCTATTTAAAACACCTGTCTGGGATCTACCACAGGTTCTTATACATGAATGTTTTTAACGATTAATTGTCTGGGGTTCTTCCACAGGCTTCAAGAATTTTTACCTGTTTGGGTTCTACCACAAGTTTGGAGATTTTTACCTGGGGTTTTATCACAGGTTCTTAGAATTGTTTCACCTGTCTGGGTTTTACCAAATGTTAAAGACATGGTACTCTTTTAAGTTTTATATTTCAGCTTGAATTCTATTAATGGTACTCATGGAATGATAGTAGACAAATCGGAACTATATACCGGTTAAGAGTTTAGACAACTTGTCATTACATGTGAACTTAAAGTTATGGCATTTGGCAGATTTCACTGTGCTGGATTTGACATTCATATATTCAGTGAACATTGTATTACTTTATGTGCATATCAAGGTTTGCAGACCTGATCTAGTTATGTAGTTATGTAGTCTCAATAATTTTTTACCTGTCTGGATTCTACCACAGGTCAGGTTATTACCACAGTTTTCAATATGTTTTACCTGTCTGGTTCTACCACAGGTTTTTGAATTTTTCACCTGTCTGGGTTCCACCACAGGTTTCAAGATTTTAATTTTTTTACCTGTCTGGGTTCTACACACGTTTCAAGATTATTTTTTAACCTGTGGGTTTCAAGATTTTTACCTGTCTGGTGGGTTCTACCACAGGTTATCACATTTTTCACCTGTCATAGTTCTACCACAGGTTATTACATTTTCATTTGTCAGGGTTTCTACATATATATATATATATATATATATATATATATAGAAGTCTATAAAGGACCAACCAGCAAATTTACTATACCGGATCTATATATATATTATTGTTAGAATTTTCTTGTTAGCCCTACAATTAAATTGTATTTAGCAGAAATAAGGCATAATTACTTAAGTAGTGGGCATCCGGACCCTTTAACAAATTGTGCACGCTTAGTGTATATATTAAGAGGTATAAACAAGTCACAGAATAAAGTTAAACATAAGAGAGCTGAAGCCCGCCTTCAGGTGCGGAATCTCTCGTTGTGTTAAAGACCCATTGGTGGCCTTCTGCTGTTATCTGCTCTTTGGTCGGGCTGTTGTCTCTTTGACATATTCCCCATTTCCATTTTTAATTTTACCTAAAACATCTCATATTCTGAAAGATTGTGCTTTATGTTAAAGCAGGAGTTTTTGTTGACTTAATGTTGCAGTTTTCATCTAATCTAGCCATTTTTGGGGTTCTTTCAATTTGGTGAATTTGTTTTAGTAGTGAAATTGCTCTGCAGGACACACCTGTAACTCGAGATATCAATTTAAAGGTGACCTATTTCAAGAAGTAATTTACATCCAGTTGATGTGATGATAATATATATACTAATTTGAACATAATATGGAGCTTATACAGACTTTATTTATTTCTTAGTGATGAGTATGAATACATTTCTTTTGTCTAAAGATTTGATGGGCAGATAAGGATATTATGATAGTAAAGTTTGTGGTCATTCTTTTCAAATTGGTGCAGCTACATCAGCAAGGTTTGAGGATCACGTCATCCAGACATTAGGTAGATGGTCATCCAGTTGCTATATACATTATAATAGAACTGACCCAGCAACTGTTTGCAAGCACAAATAAGATGTGTTTTTGTAATTTTGAATCAAAGGAGTCAAATATTTTAAGAATTAAATCTTGTAATTTTTGTTTTATCATTTCTGTTAATTCATTATTTAATTTTTTGTTTGTTTTCATTTTCATACATGTAATTATATTCAAGTGCATTCATCAATGTTGACAGTTTATTGAATTTTTTGAAACAACAATTATGTATCAATTCTTGGGGGCTTTCACTCATGCTACTCTTCAATTTGGCCACCTTAATTTCAGGGAAATTATTTTCCCCCAATTCATTAATACATCTTATAAATAATTAAGGCTTTGTTTAATTAAACAGTCATATTTAAGTTAGTTATTTGTACCTGCTGAGATCTACCGCAGGAATTCTCATTTAACACACCTGTCTGGGATCTACCACAGGTTCTTATACATGTATGTTTTTAATGCTAACCTTTCTGGGTTCTACCACAGGTTATTGCATTTTTCACCTGTCTGGTTTCTACCACAGGTTTCAAGAATTTTTACCTGTCTGAGTTCTACCACAGGTTCTTATAAATTTCACCTGTCTGGGCTCTACCACAGGTTCTTATAATTGTTTCACCTGTCTGGGTTCTACCACAGGTTTTTATGAACAAAAAGCACTACCTGTCTGGGATGTACCACAGGTGCGTAAACTTAGCAATTAATGAGCAGTAAGTGTTTTTGAGTTGTGTTATTTTAATTATTTTCATTGTAAGTTTTAATGAGTAGCCCCTAGAAAGCCAAATGATACAATTATTGTTATTTCATGTATTTTAGAATTGTTTGTGAATATGATATTTGTATAGTGTTTATTAAATTGTGTCTTAGTATTTAAGTATGTTAATAAAATTAGAATAGTTATTAAATATTTTGTGTATAATATTATAGTATTAACAATGGCAAGCATATGGGTTCCTCCCAAATAGAACACTTCCATTTCTATTCATAGAATCATATTAGTTATACATAAATGTGGTATGGTACATGAGATTGATTATTGTTTATAGGTAAACATCAACTTGCAGACATCTATTTATCAGTAATATGTATAAATGGAAATTTAATAATTAAATTAGAGTTTATATATTTTTATAAATTCCTGTGGTCTGTACTTTCCTGGTTTTAATCTGTTTTTCACTGTTAAGTGTCAGCTTGTCAGCTTGGTTTAATTAGAGAACTTGAGATAGGAGTAAGATCATAGATAGGAAACAGCATGATGACAGCATGGGTGTAATCAGAGAAGCATCTGTATTAATAATAAGTCAGGTGTTTTGGGCATTGCACTGTAAGCAGTCAATTTTATTTGTGGAAATTATTAATTCACCCACCGTCCCCACCTACTTAATTTCAGGGAAATTATTTTCCCCAATTCATTAATACATCTTATAAATAATTAAGGCTTTGTTTAATTAAACAGTCATATTTAAGTTAGTTATTTGTACCTGCTGAGATCTACCGCAGGAATTCTCATTTAACACACCTGTCTGGGATCTACCACAGGTTCTTATACATGTATGTTTTAATGCTAACCTTTCTGGGTTCTACCACAGGTTATTGCATTTTTCACCTGTCTGGTTTCTACCACAGGTTTCAAGAATTTTACCTGTCTGAGTTCTACCACAGGTTCTTATAAATTTCACCTGTCTGGGCTCTACCACAGGTTCTTATAATTGTTTCACCTGTCTGGGTTCTACCACAGGTTTTATGAACAAAAGCACTACCTGTCTGGGATGTACCACAGGTGCGTAAACTTAGCAATTAATGAGCAGTAAGTGTTTTGAGTTGTGTTATTTTAATTATTTTCATTGTAAGTTTTAATGAGTAGCCCTAGAAAGCCAAATGATACAATTATTGTTATTTCATGTATTTTAGAATTGTTTGTGAATATGATATTTGTATAGTGTTTATTAAATTGTGTCTTAGTATTTAAGTATGTTAATAAAATTAGGAATAGTTATTAAATATTTTGTGTATAATATTATAGTATTAACAATGGCAAGCATATGGGTTCCTCCCAAATAGAACACTTCATTTCTATTCATAGAATCATATTAGTTATACATAAATGTGGTATGGTACATGAGATTGATTATTGTTTATAGGTAAACATCAACTTGCAGACATCTACTTATCAGTAATATGTATAAATGGAAATTTAATAATTAAATTAGAGTTTATACATATTTTTATAAATTCCTGTGGTCTGTACTTTCCTGGTTTTAATCTGTTTTCACTGTTAAGTGTCAGCTTGTCAGCTTGGTTTAATTAGAGAACTTGAGATAGGAGTAAGATCATAGATAGGAAACAGCATGATGACTTAATTTCAGGGAAATTATTTTCCCCAATTCATTAATACATCTTATAAATAATTAAGGCTTTGTTTAATTAAACAGTCATATTTAAGTTAGTTATTTGTACCTGCTGAGATCTACCGCAGGAATTCTCATTTAACACACCTGTCTGGGATCTACCACAGGTTCTTATACATGTATGTTTTAATGCTAACCTTTCTGGGTTCTACCACAGGTTATTGCATTTTCACCTGTCTGGTTTCTACCACAGGTTTCAAGAATTTTACCTGTCTGAGTTCTACCACAGGTTCTTATAAATTTCACCTGTCTGGGCTCTACCACAGGTTCTTATAATTGTTTCACCTGTCTGGGTTCTACCACAGGTTTTATGAACAAAAGCACTACCTGTCTGGGATGTACCACAGGTGCGTAAACTTAGCAATTAATGAGCAGTAAGTGTTTTTGAGTTGTGTTATTTTAATTATTTTCATTGTAAGTTTTAATGAGTAGCCCTAGAAAGCCAAATGATACAATTATTGTTATTTCATGTATTTTAGAATTGTTTGTGAATATGATATTTGTATAGTGTTTATTAAATTGTGTCTTAGTATTTAAGTATGTTAATAAAATTAGGAATAGTTATTAAATATTTTGTGTATAATATTATAGTATTAACAATGGCAAGCATATGGGTTCCTCCCAAATAGAACACTTCCATTTCTATTCATAGAATCATATTAGTTATACATAAATGTGGTATGGTACATGAGATTGATTATTGTTTATAGGTAAACATCAACTTGCAGACATCTACTTATCAGTAATATGTATAAATGGAAATTTAATAATTAAATTAGAGTTTATACATATTTTTATAAATTCCTGTGGTCTGTACTTTCCCTGGTTTTAATCTGTTTTCACTGTTAAGTGTCAGCTTGTCAGCTTGGTTTAATTAGAGAACTTGAGATAGGAGTAAGATCATAGATAGGAAACAGCATGATGACAGCATGGGTGTAATCAGAGAAGCATCTGTATATAGGGTCAGGTGTTTGTTGGGCATTGCACTGTAAGCAGTCAATTTTTATTTGTGGAAAATTAATTCAGCCCACCCACCGTCCCCACCTACACCAAAAAATTGTTCTTATTATTTTATTTTTATTTATTTTTTTAAATGGGCTACTCATAAAGATATGTTGTGTTTGTTTTGTTTTTATTTGTATTGCCAACTTAATTTCAGGGAAATTATTTTCCCCCAATTCATTAATACATCTTATAAATAATTAAGGCTTTGTTTAATTTAACGGTCATATTTAAGTTAGTTATTTGTACCTGCTGGGATCTACCGCAGGAATTCTCATTTAACACACCTGTCTGGGATCTATCACAGGTTCTTATATAAGTATGTTTTTAATGCTCACCTGTCTGGGTTCTACCACAGGTTATTGCATTTTTCACCTGTCTGGGTTCTACCACAGGTTTCAAGAATTTTTACCTGTCTGGGTTCTACCACAGGTTCTTATAAATTTCACCTGTCCAGGCTCTACCACAGATTCTTACAATTGTTTCACCTGTCTGGGTTCTACCACAGGTTTTTATGAACAAAAACCATCACCTGTTTGGGATCTACCACAGGTGCGTAATTTTGGCAATTAATGAGTAGGTAGTGTTTTTGAGTTGTGTTATTTTGATTATTTTCATTGTAAGTTTTAATGAGTAGCCCCTAGAAAGCCAAATGATACAATTATTGTTATTTCATGTATTTTAGAATGAGACTGATTATTGTTTATAGGTAAACATCAACTTACAGACATCTACTTATCAGTAATATGTATAAAAACATGTTAACAATCTTTAAATAGAACACAATGCATACACAATTATCACCACAATTAATATATCTGAATCAGCAAATCTATTTTAAACTATGACTCAATTTAATATCCCAACCCTCCTATTGTGGTATGGAACCTTGTGCTAAAATTTCTTACACATCCATACACTTATACTTAAGTTATTGTCTGTGAACCCATTTATTTTCCATGAACCAGTGATGTAAACCACAAAAATAGTTCTCTAAAATTAGATATGATGTTATATCTATCGTCAACTATGACTCGACTTAAAATTTCTGTTAATTGTGCCATAACATCTCTGAATTTAGATTCTGAGCAAATATGTAATAATAGCATAGTTTCTGACACAGAATGAATGTGGTATAAGTTCTTAAATAATTTTAAAATTAGACATTTACCAATTATGGTCCAATATTCAAATTCTAAATACATGGTTGGATTCAGCATATCAAATAACCACATTGTTTCATGTTTTGTTAAAATCAAACTAAGTTTTATTTTGGATACTTTGGACCTTTATGGGGTCCAGTTTGAAAAACGGGCCCAAAATAAAAATTTAAAACACTGTTAGATTGCTAGAAATTTGAAAACTTTTATTTTAAACAAATCTTCTTCAAATGTTTTCATTGTTATAAAGTGAACATACCCATATATATGTATAGATAAGTTTCATTCTATTCTAGCCTGTTGTCATTGTCATGATTTTGTTCTAAATGATATAGATCTTACATGTCTTTGGATAAAAGTAATTGAAATGTAATTAATTACATTGGCAATGTAATTGTAATGTAATTAATTACATTTGAAAATCAATGTAATTGTGTTGTAATTAATTACATTTAAAAATCAATGTAATTGAAATGCAATTAATTACTTTGGCATGTAATTGACACCAGGTCTGACCTTAATGTGGACCAATTTGAAGACAGGCCTCAAAATTGAAAAATCTAAATACACAATTAGATTCAGCATATCAAGGAACACCAATAATATAATTTTTAAAGAAGTGAAACAAAGTTTAATTATGGACCCTTTGGACCTTAATATGGATCATTTCAAAAACAGACCCTTAAAATCCAAATTCTAAATACCTAATTAGATTCAGCTTATAATTAAGACTCCCAAGAATTCAAGACTTTTGAATTAAACCCCATTGAAATTGCTAAAGAAATAAGCAATTTATACAAAGTATTGGTTTTGGCCCCTTTTAACTAAACCAATAAGGTCATAACCCTAAAATTAATCCCAGCCTTCCTTTTGTGGTGTGGAACCTTGTGCTAAAATAGACCAAATAAATAACTCTTATACTCAAGTTATTGTCTTAAAACCAGACAAATAATTGTTTTGGCCCTTTCTGGCCGCTAATTACAAAACCGCTATGACAATAACCCCCAAAATCAATCCCAACCCTTCTATTGTGGAATAGAACCTTGTTCTAAAATTTCTTACACATCCATACACTTACACTAAAGTTATTGTCTGCGAACCAATTTTTTCCCATGAACCAGTAAAACTGACCTTTTTTGGCCCCTAATTACAAAACCGCAAGGACAATAGCCCCCAAAAACAATCCCAACCATCCTTTAGTGGTATAGAACCTTGTGCTAAAATTTCATAGAGATCCATGAACTTATACTCAAGTTATTGTCTGCGAACCAAAATGTCTTCAGACGCAGACGCAGACAACACCATAACATAATACTACCACAATTTACTACTACTAATTTTAGGACGTATTGACATACAGATGGACAAGGGTAAAACTTAATGCCCCCTCCACCGAGGCAGGAAAAAAAAAAAGCTTCATGGATGGTAGTTCATGCCAATGTAATGCCTGCAAATAGTCAATGCTTTAATTTGTAGTGCTTTTCTGCTTTATGTGCTAAAACTGCTTATGTGTTTTAAACTGCTTTATATGCTTTTAATAATGATTGATTGCTGTCTGTACTTCAACTATTTCTGCATAGTATAACATAATTAACTTTTTATGTCATTTATATCGTATATGTATGTTTAATGTAATGATCTGCTTTGATTATGTAGTTCTTGTTTGTTTTGTTTGTAATAAGACAATACAAAAACTCAATAGAGCTTATCTTTTCTGTATAATAATATTCATCTATAAATAAAGCTTTTGAACTTAAAAACAAAAACGTTGACAAAGTTAACGCTGTTAAAAAAACTTAAAATTCAGACTGTATCTAAATGTAAACTGCCAAAAAGGTCCATTTATCAGTAAACAATGGAAAAAGAAAATCAAAATTTCCAAATGTTGCTCTTGATGTGTTCTTTTGATCACATTTCGTATATTTCCAAGAAGGTTTGACAAAGTTATTGATATTTAAAAACTTTAACCTTAGTCTGTAAGTTAATTGCCAAAATATTTTAATCCATTACTCAGCAAAAAACAGAAAAAATGACGAAAAATAATTTAGATTTGCTCTGAATACTGAACACTTTTAATCATAGACTGTATCCACATGTTGATGATGAGGACATCAATGCCACCATAGGTTGGATCGCAATGTCTCCCAGACTTTCGTCTCAGGCTCAACAAATAGAATATTGAAATGTCAGATATAAAGTGTTATCCTGCAAAATATATGTGATATTCTATGGTAAAAATGTATCATCTCCTGATATCCTACTTGTATTGTGCATGAACAGTACTATTCAAATTATTGTTGTTTGAAAAGTCAAACATTTTATAGTCATGATAATTCACAGGTTGAAAACAATATACTTTAAATTTAGCAATTTTTCCATTTATAAAGAAACATAACTCAAGAACGGTTAAAGTCACGCCACTCAATTTGGCCAAATACCAATTTCATCTGTACTTGGTGTTCAAAAATATTGTGTAGAAGTTTCATAACCTTTGGTAGAGGCAAAGTAAAGTTAGATTGCGGAAATGGTCAATTTAGCATGTGCTCTATTTATAAAGGGACAAAAATTGAGAATGGCAGTTGATGCCACCCAAATTCAAACCCGAACTATATTTGGTGGTAATAAGCATTTTGTATAAGTTTCATAACATTTGGTTGAGGCAAACTAAAGTTAAGTGTGGAAATGTCAAATTTAGCATATTTTTTCATTTATAAAGGGACATAAATCAAGAACAGTGAAAGTGATGCCACCCAAATTCTAACTCGATCTGTGTTTAATGATGATAAGCATTGTGTATAAGTTTCATTTCATAACATTTGGTTCATCATTAAAGGGCAATTACTCTAGTAAGAGTTAATTGACAAATTCAGTCATGTAAACATATTTGTAGATCTTATCCTGCTGATAATTATTCCTTTTTAAAGTTTCTATTGATATATTGTAGTTTTCAAGATGATAGGCAAAAAATGCAAAAAATGTTAAAAATTATCATTAAGGTTACACGATACCGAATGGCATATCTCCTGATTTCTAAAATTTTTGGCACACTGGTAGTCTGGTACTTTGAATCGAGTTACATCGGAATATGAAATAAAAAATGGGGGTCACCATTTTTGTTTTTTATAATTTTTATAAGAAAGCGACAAATTTATATTGATATATAGGGAAAATGCCTTTTTTTTTTAACTTATTTTTTTAGATTTTTCAATGGATGGCTATGTTCTTATATACTGAGAAAAGACTAAAAACTAACATAATATCCAGGATTGTATACTGAATCCATGCATGCATAGAAACACTTATGTCACCATCCTTGTTTTTTAGATACATTGCTTCAAAGTTGACCGATTTGCTTAGAATTTGACAGAAAACGTGTGACGTTACTGAATACAGAATAACTTTATTTTTATTCAGAGGTATTGAAAAAAATATGTAACGGGATCTGAATGGTGTTTGTTATTTCATTTTCATTTCCCCTGTCGTAAATTTCCTAATAATTCAATATAGCATTCGACTGAGTTAATTTTATTTCGTCCTAACTGGGAGCACTTTTAGCTTTTCAAAACTGAATCTTCCACTTAACCCTTCCAAACTAGACAATGGTGATGTCACCGATGTATCCATGCATGAATAAAATAAAGTGCTTCAAAAATTTGATTTGGTTAACAGTGATGTTGAAGTACAATTTGAATTGATTGATTGATGGTTGCTTAACGTCCAGTGTCAAACATTTCATGCATTTTCTGGACGATACAATACAATTTGAAATAGTTGTGTCTACAAGACACATTTGATGCAGCCGTCAAAAAAGGTTAAACATTCTGTTAGTTGTGAAAATTATAAAGAAAATCAACATCCTGATAAAATACACATTCTAAATATAGTTTACTTTGTATGATGTAAACATGTGGGTTGTGTGCATAGTTAGTTGGACAAACCTTGCAAACTGTATGCACAATTTCACTTAAATAAACAAAGTTCAACACTCTGTCATACGTGGAAAATTATTAACAGTTTCTGTTTTATTGTATATCCCACATTTCCATTTATGCACACAAAGAAATAACAACCCTTTTAATTTACATAAACACTGGTATACCTGTTGTTAAAACTCCTTATAAGACTGCGAATACTCTCAGGCTTTTCCCGACGCCTATGTGAGCAATATGCCCATCCCCCAAAACGCATCATTGCTAATCCTCTGCGAGTCATTTTGTCTCCCCACTTTGTGAAAAGGTGCGTCTTTTATCAGCTGTACCTATAAACCATGCCCAACTCAAAACACCAAAAACACACCCATCCCTGAAGACCAAAGTGCAAATTAATATAAATCTAAAATCAAAATGATTTTAAGATCTCGTTGGATGTTTGTCCCCTGCGCGACACTTTGTGGGGGACATAGAAATACTGGGCGTCCGTCCGTTTGTCTGTCCGGTCTTGCTAGCTCTCTCACGTGTACAATTCTTGCCAGATTTTTATAAAACTTATATATTAGGTTCATATCAGCATTGTCGCTGACAAGTTTGAAAATCAGTGCCGATCAATTATTTTTAAAAGAGTTATGCCCCTTTGAAATATTAATTATATTGGAAATTGCATTGCATTTGCTCTCAAGCCTGCATTTCTCTTTTAACGATATTTATTAAAAAAATAAAAAAAACAAACAAATGTTTTTTAAAGTTATAATGGCCATTGACAGATACAATAGTTACAACGTGAGAGGGGGGAGGGGGGTATTGAAACTCTGTTCTTTTAATAAGTTTGTTTATGCCGTTTTAATAAAAAAGGTTAATGAAAATATCTTTTTATAACTTGTTTGCGTTTGAAGCGCTTTTCTGGATTTACCTTCATCGAAGCATTCGATCATTCATTTATTGTGGGGCCACATGTTTTTTAATGAATCGTCTGATTGTAAATTTCGAGAAAATATTTATTTCAGAATGGAATTGAAAGACAAAAATGTAACGGGATCTGAATAATTTAATCTTATTTCATCCTAATCGAGTGCACATTTAGTGTTGACATCCCATATGTTTAAGCCTTTGTTAACTTTCTCCTTGTTCCGATGTAGCTTTCCTGTTCAGACTGTTCATACCAATATATGACCGCAAAAATTTTGCGGTCATATAAAAATCAGTTGAAAAGGGCTTACCTCTTCAGATTGATACAAAGCAGAAATACATCTAACAAAAACACAGAGTAGACGTGGCAGGGTACTTACACATCCCCATAACAAACAGACACTAAGTACAGATCTGTAAGTACTCGCAGTACTGACAGCTAGTTCAAAGCCAATAACAACTAATAAAAAAAATCATGCATCTAAGACCAAAAAATCAATCATTACACATCCAACATCCAATGGATTTAGCGTAAAGACGTCATTAACAGTCAGAGATAAGCATGACCTTGTGCAATGCCAAGATACAGGTATCGACAGATTGTAGAACCATGAATGTGCATATGTATATAAAAATATCTAGTTTGATTTTAATTTACTGATAACAAAATCAATATTAATACCAATAAAAAACAATATTCAAAGATCTAATTATAGTGTTGAATTGGTAACCTTTGAGAATAAATTTATTTAATGGATCGATAAGTTTACCCGGAACGTATCTAAATTTCCGGGCTTGGTATACAACATCCATATCCGTATAAAAATTAGGATGTGCTATTCTGTTAAAAATAAGTTTTCTACAGATACAATTGAACTTCCAAACCAAATCTTTATATCTATGGAAGAATTTAGGTAAGGTTTTAAGTAATTTGTGGTAACGAAATCCCTGACTTAATAATTTAACAGTAATACATAGATTACGTTCATTGAAATTCAAAACGTTACAGCAGACATGGGCATAGCGAACGAGTTGTGATATATATACACCGTAAGATGGTGCCAAAGGAACATCACCATCCAAAAAATGAAAATTAACAATAGGGAACAAAAAATCTTCCCTTTTGTCGTAAATTTAAGTGTAGAGTTTCCCGTGTAAAACTGAAATATCTAAATCTAGGAAAGGACAGTTATTACCGTTTATATTTGATTTATTTAAAGTAAGTTCCTTTCGGAAAATTTCGGCAGTATATTTAGAAAATTCTTGATTATTTAACAAAAAAATATCATCAAGATAATGATAAGTGTTGTTGAATTTATCAATTAAATGCAATTTAGATGGGTCTTTAATGAGTTTGGCCATAAACTGTGATTCATAACAGAGCACAATTGGTGCCCATAGGAATACCTACAACCTGTCAATAAACTTTATTGCCGAAACGTACATAAATATTATCAAGGAGAAAAATTAACAGCTTCAATCATATCATCACACCTCCAGTAAGTATATCTAGCATATTTTCCTTTCTCATTAGAGAAGGCGGCTTTAAATGAGTTGCAGCAAATATATTTGCATTCAGATTTGCCAAATGACCATTTAATTAAATAGGAAAACATTTGTTTGATAAGATTGTGTGGAAGTGTTGTGTAAAGAGTTGAAAAGTAAAAAAAAGGCCTTAAGCTGTGATAATGATATGATTGTTGATTATATGACTCTCTGTGGAGTGCACAGACTTGAATGTAGAAGAATTCAAAATTTCATTCTTAAAAACGTCTGTGTAGTGTTTACAACATACCACCACCACATTGTTGGCTGCTTTGTCAGCAGGTACAAAGACAAACCGCTTTGCGAGTACTTGCAGTTTGTTTCTTATTCTAGAAATAAGCGTTTTATGTACTCTTTTAGTTATTTCCAAATTATTTTCAAAATGTGATATTCGAATATCCACAACATTCATACATTTATTTGAATTAAGAATCAAGAGATTTTTATTTGATTTTTCCCATTTACACCAATTTTTACAATACGATGAAAGAGCGTCTTTTGTGACCTGTTAGATGAAGGGCGATATTTTGGTCCTTTTTTCAAAAAGTTTTTAACCTCTCGGTCTTGAACGATATTGAGGTCCCCCGTAATAACATGTCCATAGGGATCATATCTAAAATTCGACGATTCACAGTCTCAAGCTAGAGGAGTATTATTTTCTACACTGACGTCTGATGTTACTGACGTATAATTAAAAATTAAACTTCCGCTGGGTTTTTTGTATGTATACGAAATAATAGGTGGTTCTGTGTTTTCAAAATAGAGAGGTATGAAGTTTTGAATGTTAGAGTCATTAGTAGTTTATTTTAAACAAGCTTTTATCGGGAAACAGTGTGCATCAATAATAAGAATGTATTGAAAAAAAAACCAACCCAGAATAAAAAGCTCAGTCTGTTATGCATAAGAACATGTATAGATATATCGTACAAATGCTTACTTATCAATAGAAAAAGAACATTTAAAAAGAATATAATTTTATTTAAATGTAAAGAATGAGAAGAACGTATTTCATCAAATCCCTCAACACTCAGGCTGCATCTATGCAAAGTTACTATACAAATATATCAGGCTTACATGTTTTCACTTGGAATATAAGTCAAAGTTACTAACAAACAGCATTTAGATTTTTGCCATTCGCAAAACTGCCAGTCAAATTTGCTTTACTAAAATAGGTGTCTTATAGGCAGTTTTAAATGTGACCATGTGTCTCTTTTGGACCCCACAATTCATCTTTTGGGTTTATGTGGATAAAAAGAGGGGGCTTTCGTTTAGGTCAAAGAATTTGTTCCCATCTTGATTCAAAACCTTATTCATTTTTAGAACAACCCAAAACATTTTCTATTCAAATTTTAGTGTTAATTTTATAATTTTTATCAAAATAAATATTTGTGATAACTCCTTCCTGAGTGTCTGTTTGAGATCCATTTCATAAGACCAATGATTTCTATAGAAATCATTGATGGAACCCATTATAAATACATTTTTTATTATTCCTGGAGTAGATAATAATTTTCTTTAATATTTGGGAATTATTCAATTTGTTTTTATGTTAAAATAATTAACTTCATAATTTTGATATAAAGGTATTTGCAAAAAATACCTGTTGAGAGCTAAATAAATTTCCAGAGCTGTTAGACGAGGGAAATTTGTTTACCTCAAAACTGGTATTTTTGGCAAATACCCCTTGTAAGCATGATATAATTGTTTAATTCAACCAAATGCTCTTTGTATCCATCTTGACCTCAGAATTTTTATTGCAATTAGGTATCCTATGAAAAGTCTAGAAGTCTTCGTAAGTCTCGTTATTTTCAGACATGGTATTTTCAATCTGCCATGGTATTTGCTAGCAAATACCCCGACATATGGAATTCCCTAATGACAAATACACTGGCAGAGAAAAGAAAATCTCAATATATAGAAAATTGCTGAAAAATACCATTTCTCTCATCCAATCAAAATACAGCATTATTACATAAGGAAGAATTATATTAAAAATGTTTATTGAAAATAAAAGGTTAATTTATTATTTAAACTTCACATAAGTGTGATTTTTTTTGTTTTCTCATTTTTGTTCTTTCATTTGAATCGCATCGATGTAAAGTTTTTGTTTTGTGATTGATTATGATACGTATAGAAAGCGATGCTAAAATGAAGGTATTTTTAATATATAATCATATATATTTGGAAATTTGAAATAAAGAAACATTTATCTTTCAACTATTTTATACCAGACTGAGGCAAATTGTTTGTTTAATTCGTTCTAAGTTATTATAAAACATCAGGTTTTATGTTTGCCGTCAATTTCATGGATGTCGATAACAGCAGGAACGATAACTTGTGGCGTAACGTCATTCAGTATCGTGTAACCTTAAAGGGCAATAACACCAAAAACGAGTCGACTGAAGATTTTGGCCATTATGGCTTATTTGTGGATCTTGTCTTGCTGACCATTTGTGCTATTTAAAGTTTCTATCTATCTATTACAGTTTTCAAGATAATAGGCAAAAATGGGGAAAATCATCATTAAAGGGCAACAACTTCAATAAGAAGTCGACTAGTATTATTTCAGACATGTTGACTTATTTGTAGATCTTGTCTTGCTGATAATTTTTGCTGTTAAGTTTCTATCTATCTAACATAGTTTTAAAGATATGAGGCAAAAACACCAAAAATTGGGAAAAATCGCCATTATAGGGCAATAACTCCAATAAGGAGTCGTCAGACGATTTCCGACATCTTTGACTTATTTGTAGATCAAGTCTTGCTGATCATTTTTCAAAATTAAAGTTTCTCTATATCTATTATAGTCTTCAAAATAATAGGCAAAAATGAAAAAAAATGGTAAAATTTTACATTTAGGGGCAATAACTCCTATAAGAAGTCGCCTGACAGTTTTGAAGTGAATGGACAGCAGGTAGATTTCAACATTCTGAACATTTCTACCTCTGTCAGATTATCTCTTTTCATAGCGGTTTTCATGACAATAGACAAAACTTGCATTTTACCCCATGTTCTATTTTTAGCCATGTTGGTTGGCAGGCGGGGTCATCGGAAATACTTTTCAAACTAGATACCCCAATTATGATTGTGGCCAAGTATGGTTAAATTTGGCCCAGTAGCTTCAGAGGAGATGATTTTTGTAAAAGTTAACAATGACGACGGACGACGATGATGATGGATATAAATATCGTAGGATGTAGGACCAGAAGTGTTAATAACTGAACAGCAAGACATATCTATTTGTTTTAATATATTAAAATCACAATCAATATTGAACATATTGACAATACTGAAAGATCAAACTTCAGCATTAAATTCATAACCTTTAAGAATAAAGGATCAGGATCAATAAGTTTACATGAAACGTATACACATTTCAGGGCTCTTTAAACAACATAACCAAAAGAAAAAGGATGGGTAAATAAAGTTTCTACAGCTACAGCCAAACTTCCAAACTGGAAATTTGTGTATAGCATATGAAAGAATTTAGTAAAGGTTTTTAAAAGCAATTTGTGGTAACGAAATTCCGGACTCGATAACTTATCAGTTATATGGAAATTTAAAAATTAAATTAGAGTTTATACATATTTTGATAAATTCCTAGGGTATGTACTTTCCCTGGTTTTATTTTCATTAATGATAAGGTCAGCTTGTCAGCTTGGCAGATTGGCAGTTTTGTTTTAATTAAGAGATTAATGGATAGGTATTAGATCACAGATAGGAAACAGCATGATGACAGCATGGGTGTTATCAGAGAAACATCTGTATATAATTTTGATAGGATGGTCAGTTGTCGTTTGAGCATTGCACTGTTAGCAGTCATATTGTTACTTGTGGAAAATTAATTCAAATGTACTTTTCGTTCTCTTGAAAGTATAGTTTTATTAATTGTGAATCAAAACTGGATTTATAATATTTTTAGTGGACTAAGAATACGTTTTTTAATTGGACTTGTCATCTGGAAACATATTCATTCTGGAGTTGCGTTCTTACCATGGATATTTATTTTTGTACCCGTTTTTAAGTACGGTTAAATAACGACTTCATTATTAACCTATTTAAGTGATTGCTTTTTTTTTTCCGTTATGGGTCCGGTCAGACGCATTTCAAAGGAAGTGCAATACGACCCGGTATTGAAAGAAAATTGGACTCTATTAAGACTTCGTCAAGAAGTCAGTAGATTAAAACTCAAAGTGCCAAAAAACGGTAAGAGGTTGACTTTAGTGAGAATTCTCAAAAGTGCTGAAGACTCTTCTCGTAGTGACAATATAGCAGAAACAGCGGATAATATTTCAGATATAGCAGATGAAGCGACTGCTATATATGGTGGTGCGCGATCCCATGATGCATCAATTCGCATTCAAGAGGAACACGTGGTTTCAACTTCCACTCCATCAAATGAGGGAAGAACTCTAATAAACTTAGTGTCGAGACTATCGTCGACCGTACAGTCTCTCCAGCAAAGCGTATCTTTTTAAACGGGAAGGTGAACTCCCTATTAGTGGTACAACCAACTACTCGACAGGAAGAGGTAGCTGTTTCTACTTTCACTTCAACCGGAAGTCACCGTGGTGAAGATGTAAACAACTCGGGGAATTCCCATAACCTGGAGTCTGCATACGCATCTTTAAATAGGAATACTATACCAGCAGCGGCAGCTGGAAGCGAAAACCAGGAAGCGAGAAGCGTAAGAACGGCAAGGGGATATTCGGCGGAAACACTGCCATTCATGGAAACTATTTCTCCCCAGCAGAGGAAGAACATCATTTCAGGTTTGGACATTAACCTTGCATCCGTACTTATTCCGTATTATGTGGGGTCTGGGACTAATGAAATGTTTGATGGGGATGATAAGAATTACAAAACTGACCCAAGGCTCACTAGAGCTCTTTCCATTGGAGAGTTCATCCAGGCGTTTAGTATATATAAAAGTGTAATGTGCTCTGCCTTCCCCCACCGGAGAAGTGAACTTGATTCTTACGAGAGGGATATCGTCGATATGGCCAATGCTACCCAGGTAAGGGTTTCTACGAATACCACAGAAGATTTTCTTTAGATGCTGCAGCTCATATGCGTTTTAACAACATAGCAGTCGATTGGTCTATTAGAAATAATACTCTCTTTTGTAACATATTTGCAAATACACGTCCTAACAGCTGCAACCTTTGTGGTAGCACTTTTCACACTTCTGGTTTTTGTAACCAAAACAGTCAGAAAAGCAGAGTAAGGAATGACGAATCTGTGGACTCCTATGGAAGAAACAGATCATTTCATTTAGGTCGGGAAATTTGTAACAATTTCAATGGCATTAAAGGGTGTGCAGCTATAAGATGTCGCAATAATCATATTTGTTTGAACTGTCAAGGGGAGCATCCAAAATCAATGTGTATACATATTTGTATACATATATAATTTGGAGTTTAGTATGACGTCCATTATCACTGAACTAGTATATATATTTGTTTAGGGGCCAGCTTAAGGACGCCTCCGGGTGCGGGAATTTCTCGCTGCATTGAAGACCTATTGGTGACCTTCTGTTGTTGTCTGTTCTGTGGTCGGGTTGTTGTCTTTTTGACACATTCCCCATTTCCATTCTCAATTTTATACAATCAAAAAACGGGAACAATGGGCCTCAGAGGATCAGGTCCAACAACCAAAAGAAATTTTAGATCCCCAAATCAACTTTGACTTTTCAGTATCTACACCTATTAGAGTTAACATTTTATCAGAATATTTGATTGACCATCCAGACTATGAATTTAAGCAGTATTTAATTGAGGGATTACGTTCAGGATTTCATACAGGATTGATGACTCTACCGTCTAGCTCGATTATTTGTAAAAATCTGAAATCAGCTTTATCAAACCCATCATGTGTATCCGAATTATTACATTCTGAGGTATCTAAGGGGTATTTGCTTGGACCTTTTGATAGTATTCCATCCAGAATAAATATGGTATTAAAAACATACTACATCTGCTAGATGATTTTCTGGTCATCGAACATAAAGAAGTAAATGCACAAACAACTATGACCAAATTGTTAAATATGTTCAAAGAATTGGGTATACCATTGTCAGCTAAGAAAACAAGGTCCTTGCGTAGTCTTCGAGTATTTGGGTATAACATTAGACACAAATAAAATGGAAGCTATGTATACCTAGAGAGAAGATTGTTAGAATTAAAGAGATAATTGACAGTTTTAGTAAGCATAACAAATGCACAAAACGAGAACTTTTGAGCCTTTTAGGACATCTGAACTTTGCTTGCAGAGTAATTGTACCTGGGAGGTCTTTCGTATCACATCTGATTAAGTTGTCCACAAGGGTTAAAAAACTATCACATCATGTGCATATCAAGGCTTGCAGACCTGATCTAGTTATGTGGTCCAAGTTCCTGAATAATTGGAATGGAGTTTCATTTTTTCTGAATGACAACATTGTTAAGGCTGCAGACATGCAACTATTTACAGATGCAATATTAACTTCTTTTGGTGGATTTTACCAAAATCATTGGTTTCAAGGCAATTTCCCGGAAGATTTGATATTGACAGAAGAATCCTCTATTGCATTTTTTCTAACTATACCCAATCATTATGGCTTGTGTACTTTGGGGGTATAATTGGCCTAGGAAATGTATACTTTTTTATTGTGATAACTTAAGTGTTGTTGAAATTATTACTAAAGGTCGTTCAAAGATTCCAAGTATAATGAAGTTAATGAGGAAGCTAACTTTTCATTCCGCAATGCATAATTATGTGGTTCATATACGACATATTCCTGGCACACAAAATTCAATAGCAGATTCAATTTCTCATTATCAGATGGAGAAATTTCGAAAGCTGGCACCAAAAGCAGATCAAGAACCCACACCTTGCCTATCACCAGCCCTTTTGATGATGGTCTAACTAAGCAAGTTGAGGAACTGTGGGAGGCATCCTTATGTATAAGTACTAGAAAGACTTATAATTCTGGCTTTCTATGTTTTAAAACATTTATGGCTATGACTAATCAGAATCATATTAATAGTGTGCCTATAATAGATGAAGATTGTTTAATTTATTTTGTAACCTATTGCAAGAATTCTCTTAAGCTAGCCCATGCTACAATTAAATTGTATTTAGCAGGAATTAGGCATAATTACTTAAGAATAGGGCATCCTGACCCTTTGACAAATTGTGCACGCTTAGAGTGTATATTAAGAGGTATTAAAAAGTCTCAGAATAATGTTAAACAAAAGAGATTACCTATAACATCTCAAATTTTGAAACAATTGTGCGGTATGTTAAAGCAAGGAGTTTTTTCTCCATTCGTTGACCTTGTGTTGCAGTGCGCATTTAATCTAGCTTTTTGGATTTCTCCGATGTGGGGAATTTACGTATAGTAGTAAAATTGCAAGGCAGGACACACTTTTAATTCAAAATATTAATTTAGACATAAATTTTCAAAATTTCACATTACATCTGAATTCCTCCAAATGTGACCCATTTAGAGAAGGTATTAACATTACTATTTTTGAAAATGATATTTTCAACCCAGTTGATTTGATGAAAAGATATATACAAATACGAAAAAATTCTGGAGCTAGACCAGATTCCTATTTATTTGTTAGTGATGAGTATAATACCGCTCCTTTGTCTATAGATACATTTATATCTCTGCTTCGAGATTTGCTGTTCAGATTAGGGTATAATGATAGTAAATTTTGTGGTCATTCTTTTCGAATTGGTGCTGCCACATCAGCAGCAGCAGCAGGGGTTGAGGATCACATTATCCAGACTTTAGGTAGATGGTCATCCGATTGTTATATGTTACATTCGAACTGACCCAAAAAATTGTTTGCAAAGCACAAAGCAGAATGTGTTGTTCCTGATTTTTTATACATATTTTGTTCTATATCAAAGAGTTATATGAACTACATTTTTCAATTATTTTAGTATTGTAGTTATTTTATTTTGCTTGTTTTCATTTTCATACATGAAATTATATACAAGTACTTTTTCTTTTTAATGGTATATTGAATTATTTTTTTTAACTTTATATATATGTACATGTATCATTTCTTGGGGGCTTTCACTCATGTTACTCGTTCAATATGGCCTACTTAATTTCAGGGAAATTATTTTCCCCCAATTCATTAATACATCTTATAAATTATTAAGGCTTTGTTTTATTTAATGGTGATAATTAAGTTAGTTTTTGTACCTGTTGGGATCTACCGCAGGAATTCTCATTTTTCAAATTTATACCCGTCTGGGCTCTACCAGTCAGGTTCTAATAGTACCTGTTGGGATCTACCGCAGGAATTCTCATTTTTCAAAATTCCTACTTGTCTGGGCTCTACCACTCAGGTTCTAAAAGTACCTGTTGGGATCTACCGCAGGAATTCTCATTTTTCAAAATTTATACTTGTCTGGGCTCTACCACTCAGGTTCTAAAAGTACACCTGTTGGGATCTACCGCAGGAATTATAAGTTTTCCAAATTCATACTTGTCTGGGCTCTACCACTCAGGTTCTAAAAGTACACCTGTTGGGATCTACCGCAGGAATTATCAGTTTTCCAAATTCATACTTGTCTGGGATCTACCACTCAGGTTCTAAAAGTACCTGTTGGGATCTACCGCAGGTATTCTCATTTTTCAAATTTATACCCGTCTGGGCTCTACCAGTCAGGTTCTAATAGTACCTGTTGGGATCTACCGCAGGAATTCTCATTTTTCAAAATTCCTACTTGTCTGGGCTCTACCACTCAGGTTCTAAAAGTACCTGTTGGGATCTACCGCAGGAATTCTCATTTTCAAAATTTATACTTGTCTGGGCTCTACCACTCAGGTTCTAAAAGTACACCTGTTGGGATCTACCGCAGGAATTATAAGTTTTCCAAATTCATACTTGTCTGGGCTCTACCACTCAGGTTCTAAAAGTACACCTGTTGGGATCTACTGCAGGAATTATCAGTTTTCCAAATTCATACTTGTCTGGGATCTACCACTCAGGTTCTAAAAGTACCTGTTGGGATCTACCGCAGGTATTCTCATTTTTCAAATTTATACCTGTCTGGGCTCTACCAGTCAGGTTCTAAAATAAATTTTTCACCTGTCAGGGCTCTACTGCAGGTTCTTAAAATTGCATAATTTAGGCAATTTATTTTAATTAATTTAAAAATTATGTTGAGTAGGTAGTGTTTTGATTTGGTTATTTTAATTAGTATTATTATAAGTTTTAATGAGTAGCCCCTAGAAAGCCAAATGATACATTTATTATTATTTTCATATGTATTCAGTATAATAGATTTAGAATTGATTGTGAATATGATACTAGTATACTGTGTATACAATGGTGTCTTAGTATATTAGTTTGTTAATAAAACTAGAATAGTTATTATAAAAGTTTTGCGTATGATATCAAGTATCCAGTATGGCAGGATAAGTGTTCCATTCAAGTAGAACATTTCCTTTTCTACTCTTAGTATCTATATTAGTACAGATAAATGTGGTATGATGCATGAGATTAGTTATTATCTATAAGGAGACATCTACTGCTCAATGTGGTATGGTGTATGAGACTAGTTATTGTCTATAAGGACACATCTACTGTTCTTTGTGGTTTGGTATATGAGACTTGTTAGGTTTTATTAGGAGACTTCTACTGTTTCTATGTGGTATGGTATATGAGACTTGTTAGTGTTCTTTAGAAGACATCTACTGTTCTACGTGGTATGGTATATGAGAATTGTTAGCATTTATTAGGAGACATCTACTGTTTCTTGTGGTATGGTATATGAGACTTGTTAGTGTTCTTTAGAAGACATCTACTGTTCTATGTGGTATGGTATATGAGACTTATCAGTGTTCTAAGGAAACATCTACTGTTCTGACAGTAATAGGTATAAACATAGATTACGTTACTTGAAATCTAAAATGTCGTGCATGAGTACTAGCATTGTTGGAAAATATTCCATTTATTGTTCAGGAATATATACTGCTGTATATGATCACCATGTATCACTTACATTGACACTTTAAATGCATGCCTACTTTTATTTTTTTGGCAACAAAAGCAGAAATTCAACTTACCACAGTTCTCATTTCTTCTAATGTTTTTACCATCCAACTAATGTTGAAGAAATTCCCTTCATTAAATCCCCAGTTTGCCTGAAAGATAAAATATCTTTAGTGGAGTACTGTAAAGACAGAAATTATTGCATACATTTATTATTGCGATTTTTGAAGAATGGACAAAAATGCGAGATTTATTATTGCAATTTCAGGAAAATCTGTATACACTTATATGTATCAGATATCAGAACTTATATGTATCAGATATCAGAATGCGAGATTTATTATTGCAATTTCAGGAAAATCTGTATACACTTATATGTATAAGATATCAGAACTTATATGTATCAGATATCAGAATGCGAGTTCTTATTATTGCGATTATCACCAAGTTGTATTATTCACATTAATTAAAAACTCACAATAATTTCTGAATTTACAGTGACTGGAGGTATACTCAATCATTAAAAACTAAATTATTTTGAATTAATAACTGACAATCAAAAGCTGTTTGTCATAATTTGAACAAATTTTAGCAATGATTGCCATAATTAAACCTTCTACAATGTATTGATAATTGCAACAAAGTGAACTCAAAAGCAGCACAAATACACTGCCAAAGATTGGAGGAAATGTTTTCACAACTTTTTATTTGGAGATGCACAATGGCAATAGGTGTGTTAATTTTCTGTGAAGTTTTAAGAATCTGGCTTGAAAACTAAGAGACGATTCTATCAAACTGTAACTGTCTGAAAAAGTTCCTAAGGTTGCAAGTCCTAAGAAACTCAATTGCTCACCTAGCAAAAATACAGCAATTTGATCTACTAATTTCAAATATACACAGCTTTTTGAGAGCATTCAAGTTAAACAAAAATATCTTTTTCTTCAGTGCAAGAATCACACCAACATTTTTTGGTGCATAATCATTCAAGCACACAAAGGTGGGCAACCCCTCCTTAATTCAAATGGCCCTCCACTAAGTAGTCATCACAATATCAAAACACAATGAAACGATTTGTTGAACTACATGTAATTGTTTAACAATTTTACTGATAACTGTATCTTTCTATCCAACACTGCTTTCATTATAATATAAAACTAGAAGCTCCTAAGAGCCTTTATCGCTCACCTGCCAAAAATTGAAATAATAGGCAAAAACTTCAAAGTTAGTAGAAAAATTGTCTTTTATAGGTTGCACTTCTGTAAATAGAGACAATGCAATTCCCCATAGGAACTCCTTTTACAGCTAAAACTGTGCTACTTTAACTATGAAGTTTCGTAAAAAGAATATATCCTAGAATGGAAAATTCGTATGCACTACTATTTTTTTCAAAGGTCAAAACAGGGCTGTGGGGCATATTTTCAACATTTATATGCCCAGACCTTCTAAGAGTTTAAACTTACACTAAAATTCTGTACTACCCCTCCCTTCACTTTGGGTCTTCCTCATAATTCAATTTGGCCGCTATCCATGTGTATTTATACTGGTAACATATCCAAGTTATGTCTCTACGAGATGAAACATAGAGATCATATCTGGGAACCAGTAGGTAAACAAAACAAAATATATATCTCCCCAAAAGAGGGGTGGTTTGTGAAACAGCTGTATTTACAAAGTGCAACCTATAAGGGGTTTCTATCATACAAGCATTCTTATAGATCTTTTATACCGATCATTTTTGTATTTATCTATTAACGTTTCCAAGATATAAGATAATTTATGCATTTTATTCTTATGTTCTATTTTTAGCCATGACAGCCATGTTTGTTGACCGACTTTAAAAAACACAGACTTCATACTAGATACCCTGTGGATCTATTACAAGAGGTTTGGCTGAAATTGGTTCAGAAGTTTCTGAGGAGATCTTTAAATAAACTGCTTCGCTAAGTGCAGCTGGATACGCCCGGAGAGGTCTAACCCTGAACAGTTGGGACAAAAATGGACACAATATTCAAGCTTGATACAGGTCTGAATTTGGATTGTAATTAAATATTTGACATACATGTATTATAGGTTTCTGAATAAATGTAGTCAAAGAACTTGAAGTTGGTTATATGAATTGAATTTATATTCAATTAAAGATTTCTTGCTGTTGTGCAATACACTGTGCTGTTGTGCAATACTTAGTAAATCTGTTGTCAGACTATAAACAAATAAAATTTATAAAATTCTAAAGGGAGTTTACATCAATAGATATAAACAGTTCACCAAAGTTTCATACGAATTGCTGAAAGCATTTGTGAGTTATTGTCTGAAAACTGGAAAATCCCCCCTTTTTTAATGAATAAAACCCTATAACTCGGAAATGTAAAATCTAAAATTTATAAAATTTTAAAGGGAGCTTACATCAATAGATATCAACAATTCATCAAAGTTTCATGAGAACTGCTGAAAGCATTTTTGAGTTATTGTCTGAAAATTGGAAAATCTCCCTTTTTTTTATGAATAAAACCCCATAACTCGGAAACGTAAAATCTAAAATTTATAAAAATCCAAAGGGAGCTCATGTCAATAGATATAAACAATTAACCAAAATTTCTTGCAAGTTGGTGAAAGCATTCTTGAGTTATTGTCCGAAAACTGGAAAATCACCCTTTTTTTACTGAAAAAAATCCCATAACTCGGAAACGTAAAATCTAAAATTTATAAAAAACGAAAGGGAGCTCACGTCAATAGATATAAACAATTCACCAAAGTTTTATGCAAATTGGTTAAAGCGTTTTTGAGTTAATGTCCGACATGTTGACGACGGACGGACGGACGGACAGACGGATGGACAGACGGACAGATGGACGTACAACGGTATACCATAATACGTCCCGTAAACGGGCGTATAAAAAGTTTACAACAACGACTGACAACGACAACGGATGCCAAGTGATGGCAATAACTCACATGGCCCTTTACACCAGATGAGCTAAAATAAAAAACACCAAAAGTTGATAAAAATCATCATTTAAGGGTTATTTCTCCTGAAAGGAGTTATGATAATTGTGTTCCATTCGACTTTTTTTGTACATTTTATATTTCTTATCATTTTTGCCACTTTCAGTTTCTGCTCATCTAGTGTACTTTTTCAGGATAATGAACAACTACACAAAAATTAGCATTGAAGGGTAAAACCTTGTTTAAAGAGGCAGTTGATGGTTTCCATCATAACAAGAGGCTGTCATATTTACAGCAAACCGGATTTTCCTGCATGAAAATGATGTTTACAAAACTGGACTACCAAACAGGATCAAGAAAAAAAAATTAATGAGTTTTTGTAGGGTTTTGAAAGGCCAAAATCAATCTAAGTATCACTTTTCGCTACTTAAAAGTCTACAACTCAACAACGATAAAATCTAAAATCATAAAAATTGAACTTGACCTTCATTTAGTCACAAGAAACAACATATCAATATTTGAAAAGATTTCGTCAAAGCATTTCAAGTTATTGCACTGACAATGCTCTATGTATCACTTTTCACTACTTAAAGGTCTACAATTCAACAACGATAAAAGCTAAAATTGTGAAAATCGAACTTGACCTTCATTAAGTCACAGGAAACAACATATCTAAGTTGTTTGAAAATATTTCTTCAAAGTGTTTTCAAGTTATTGGGCGGACACTGTTTGGCAGCCTGCCCCCCGTACATCACCAAATTAATAACTGATATTTTCCCTTGACAATCCGGTTAAAAAGCAGTTTTGTAGATCTTCCTTTGTTCATCATTTTGGCTGTTAGTGTTTCTGTATTTGTGCCTCTGAATTTGAGTTATTTGTCTGTTACATTTATCAATACATTGAAGAATGTCAACTCAGTCAATAATTGCTGAAATGTGCTCAAATTATGACAAACATTTTATGATTTGAAGAGTTGTTAATTTTATTGTATTTTTCAAGATTATTGACAAAAACATGAAAATTAATAAAAAAAAAAATCGACATTTGAGGGCAATACCTATTATAAGGATGTTTCTGATAATTCTGGTGGAAAGAGAAGTAGGTAGATCTTCCTATTATGAGCATTATTGCCCTGACAGTTTTTCCCCATATCTTTTGGGTTTCTAAATAATAGACAATAATCTTCAATATCAAGATAAAACTAGAGGCTCCAAGGACCCTGTGTCACTTACCTGATATTTTTATTTACAATTGATGCATGATAAATGCAACTGTTGTACTGTCGTTTAGTTTCAGAGATATAAGACTAAAAAGTGTGTTTGAAACCTATGTTTTATTTCAGCCATGTGTGCCATGTTGGCAGGCAGGGTCATCATACACAGTGGTCCCTGGATATCCTAGTGGTGATTTAAACCAAGTTTGGTTTAATTTGACAGTAGTTTCAGGGGAGAATTTTTGTAAAATTTATCTAACGAGAAATGCGAAGTGATGAGAAAGTTTGTTGTGAAGTTTTGTTGTTGCGCAACCCCCCACAAAAAAAAAAACACACAAAAGGTAATAAACAATTATCATTTAAGGGCAATCTTTCCTATTAATGATTTCTGCAAAATTCAGTTGATTGTGCAAGGGTTGTATAGCCAGCTGAGGTCGTTAAAACTCTCATTTGTTGTTGCAAAATTCAAGTGGTTTTGAATTGCTTTGTTGATCTTTTTGTATTCAACTTTAAACAACAAAGTACAACAAATATGATGACTGATACTCATGACACTGAAAATATGGTCTTCATTCTTGTGAAGAAAATTGTAAGGTTTGAAATATTTCTTAAATATTAATTCAATACCAATACTTTAATTTGTATTGGATTTATCCCAGGAAATGAGAACAAGGGACACAATTAAATTCAATTTTTTCCTAAACTTCTGATAAAATATAAAATGAAGAACTATATTTTTTAATGAGAATTTTTTTTAATAGTTAATTGATAATTTGAACAATGTTAATTAAGTTATAGATCTTGCATGGTTGATTAATTTTCTCTCAAAATTTCTGATATTCTATTAAAGTTTTAAATATAATATGAGGCAGGCATTACCTGTGAAAGGGGATGAAGTCTGTATAAATTAGTGTAGGAATTCAAGCATCATTTGCACTTTGGAATCTGTAGAAAATGAAGCCAAAGTACTGAAACATATCTGACATTCGACCTATTGTTCGGGATTATAGTTGTGACATCATTTTCAATGTAAAGAAAGAAACACCATCATCAGGTATTAATGTGTTGTTTTTTTTTTTCATGTTATAGAATTATCAATTATTTTTATTGCCAGTTCATTAGTAGATTGTTTTCTGTATTGATTTTCTACTGCAGTTTCAGAAAAGAAGATTACAAAAGGAAAACATTTTGTAAAACTTACCAAAATTTACCAAATTAATGAAAATTGTTAAAATTGACTATAAAGGGCAATAACTCCTTAAGGGTCAACTGACCATTTTGGTCATGTTGACTTATTTGAAGATCTTACTTTGCTGAACATTATTGCTGTTTACAGTTTATCTCTATCTGTAATAATTTTCAAGATAATAACCAAAACGGCAAAATTTCCTTAAAATTACCAATTCAGGGCAGCAACCCAACAACCAGTTGTCCAATTCATCTGAAAATTTGAGGGCAGATAGATATTTACTTGATAAACAAGTTAATCCCTGTAAGATTTGCTTTAAATGCTTTGGTTTCAGAGTTACAAGCCAAAATCTACATTTTACCCTATGTTCTATTTTTAGCCATGGCAGCCATCTTGGTTGGTTGGCTGGGTCACCGCACACATTTTTAAACTAAATACCCTAATAATGATTGTGGCTAAGTTTGGTTGAATTTGGTCCAGTAGTTTCAGAGGAGAAGATTTTGTAAAGATTACAAAATTTACAAAAATTGGTAAAAATTACTTTAAAGGGCAATAACTCCTTAAGGGGTCAACTGACCATTTTGATCATGTTGACTTATTTGTAGATCTTACTTTGCTGAACATTATTGCTGTTTACAGTTTATCTCTATCTATAATAATTTTCAAGATAATAACCGAAAACGGAAAAAAATCCTTAAAATTACTAATTCAGGGGCAGCAACCCAACAACCCATTGTCCGAATCATCTGAAAATTTCAGGGCAGATAGATCTTGACTTGATCAACAATTTTACCTCATGTCAGATTTGCTCTAAATGCTTTGGTTTCAGAGTTATAAGCCAAAATATACATTTTACCCCTATGTTCTATTTTTAGCCATGGTGGCCATCTTGGTTGGTTTGGCAGGTCATCGGACACAATTTTTAAACTAGATACCCTAATTATGATTGTGGCCAAGTTTGGTTAAATTTGGCCCAGTAGTTTCAGAGGAGAAGATTTTTGTAAAAGTTAACGACGACGGACGACGATGGACGACGACGGACGACGGACGCCAAGTGATGAGAAAAGCTCACTTGGCCCTTCGGGCCAGGTGAGCTAAAAATTATACCTGTTTAGCCATGAGAAACAATTCAAAAACTGCTTGCAATGCAACTTTGGTAAACTCTAATACTTGCTTATCAATCTGAAAATAAAGTAATAAAATAGCATTCAATAATCCATTTTTACGACGTTTTTATCAAATTGTCAAATATAAAAATCTCAGATTATATTACTCATTAAGACAATACATTAATCACTAAAGCAGTTGAAACTTCCAATCTGTATATTAATAATGTTAGTAATATCTCTAGTTTTCTATGTAGTGTTTTATAGGGAAATAAGCACTCTGTCAATGTATTTTTTCAAGGCCACACAATAATCACAAAGCTAATTTCCTGTAAATATCAATGCAATGGTAGCTTTTTGAAAACAGTTAAAGTTGTTTTTCATACAAAATTCTTTGTTTAACTGTGGCTGGCAATGATGCACTGAGTATACTGTGGGAGGAAGCATGTGGTATACGAGAAAAATCAGTTTTGTGTCCAGATTGAAAGAAACAATAGAAATTACACTTAAGAGTTATAGAATTAATGAAAGACAATTTTACATCAAATTTTGCACATATTTCTTCCAATAATGTGTAAAATCATATGCAAAATCAGAATTACCTCCCTTTGACATAGTGTATTTTTTTAAGCAGTGTTTCCCATGTTAAGTTGCAGATCAAGTTGTAAATAAGCACTTTTCAAGTGTTTTAACACTTGAATAATCTGACCATATGCTTTCTGTATAACACTGAAGTCCTGTGCTCTTCTGATTCGTAGGTAATGTTTGTAATAAATATTTTTTGATAGATGGATCAAGACTAGGGTAAAAAAAAAAAAAATGAATGCGTAATGCACTTAATTATTTTTACTACCGGGTTGAAAAGTAATGGGGGTCAGAATAAGAATTTAGTGCGAATCTTACAGTGTTGGTAAACAAGGCCATGTGAATGGTCCAAAAATGCCACATGACCCTATGTTTTTATTGTTGTAAAAGATGGGGCTACCTTTGTACTTTAATGAATGATATATGAAAGCTTCTGATTTCTAAAGGTACACCAGGTATAAACTTGATTCAAGACATAGATTTGCATTAAAGTCAATGGGAGATTATTTACTGAATTTAGCCCTGCAGACTGTTGTTTGTCTTTTCATCTGATTTTGTATTTTGTCATGATTTTGTTGGTTTCTCTTCAAATTATAAATTTTGATTGTCCCTTTGGTATTTCCCGCCTTTATTTTATATGAACAAACTGACACCATTTTATAAGAAGTGGTGGCCATTTTGAATTAAATAACAGTGTTCCATTATCCCCGGGGCCTCAGTGGCAGAGTGGTCTAAGTAGTCGAACTACTGTATCACTAGCCTGTCAACACTGAGATTGTGAGTTAGAATCCGCACATGGAAGGTGCACTAGACTCCAATCTTTATTGACTAGGATTGTCAGTTTTCCTACTGAAGGTCAGTGCTTTTCTTTGGGCAATCCAGCTTCCTCCACCATATAAAACTGACTGCCCTGAAACAGCACAATAGTGCTGTAAGTGGTGTTAAACTCCAATCAATCAAACATTCATCAATTATCCACACCAATGCACATATTTTATCTGTCCAAGAACACTACCAACAAAATTTCAGGTACTGTCGTGCTAGGCATCCCCCTAATGGTTAACCAAAGTATTGGAAAAAAGGAAGTAGGCGACTGACAGATTCGAAAAGCACTCACACCTTAAAACTAGTCACAGCCAAGCTGCAAGATCATTTGTTCAGTAGTACTGGAGAAATGTGACAACATTTTTAAATGCATTCAAGGCATTGAAAATCAGGTAGAATGTGTCCGTCAGACCTGAATAAAATGCTCTGCTGGGCGAAGCTTGATATGCCAGCAGAGGTCGAACCATGAAAACAGTATGGACACTACATTCAAGCTTGATACAGCTCTGAATTTGGATTGTGATTAAATATTTGACACAGCATAGGTTTCTGACACAGAATAAATGTGGTTAAAGAACTGAAAAATTTGATATTGGACTTTCACCTTATTATTATGGTCCAATATCCAAAATCTAAATACACGGTTAGATTCAGCATATCCAAGTACACAAAGAATTTAATTTATTTATCTATTAATGGACAATATTAGCTAAGTTTTTAAAGGGGTTGGCTTCATCAAAAAAAAAATATATATATATATATATATATATATATATATATATATATATATATATATATATATAAGTTCTCCAAAAATTTACAAAATATTAAAAAACAATTTAAAAATATCATTCATCATTAATACAATGTTCTTTTAAAATCTATTAAACTATAATTATTTTTTAAATATCTAATAATGAACAGTAAATTTCAAACTATATTTATACATAATTTCTAAAATTAGAATTTGATGCTATATCTATTTTAACTATTAATCTACTAACAATTTCTATTAATTGTGCAATACAACTCTGAATTTGAATTATGATTTAATATATGACATAGCATAGGTTTCTGACACAGAATGAATGTTGTCTAAAGAACTTAAAAATTTGAAATTGGACATTTACCTATTATGGTCCAATATCCAACTTTGGACCTCAATGTGAACCAATTTGATAAAAGGGTCCAAAATACAAAATCTATATACACAATTAGATTCAGCATATCAAAGAACCCCATAAATTCAATTTTTGTTGAAATCAAACAAAGTTTAATTTTGTACCCCGATTTGGACCAACTTGAAAACTGGGCCCAAAATCAAAAATCTAAATACATGTTTAGATTCAGCATATCAAACAAGAATGTGTCCATAGTACATGGATGCCCCACTCGCACTATCATTTTCTATGTTCAGTGGACCATGAAATTGGGTTAAAAACTCTAATTTTGCATTAAAATTTGAAAGATCATATCATAGGGAACATATGTACTAAGTTTCTAGTTGATTGGACTTCAACTTCATCAAAAACTACCTTGACCAAAAACTTTAACCTGAAGTGGGACAGACGGACGGACGGACAGACGAACGAACTACGCACAGACCGAAAAACATAATGCCCCTCTTCTATCGTAGGTGGGGCATAAAAATCCTTGAATTCAATTTTTGTGAGGTTATTGCTGAAAACATGAAAATCCTAGTTTTTTGGCCCCTAATACCTAAACCGTTAGGATAAGAACCCCAAAATCAATCCCAACCTTTTTTTTGTGGTATGGAACCTTGTGATACAATTTCAAAGAGATCCATACACTTATATTAAGTTATTGTCTGGAAACCAAATGTCTTCAGACGACGAAAAATTTTGTGTCGTATAAAAATGTGACAGAAATATATGTTGGACAAATGGATGAATGGAAAATAGAGATGAATGCAATATAACAAAATTAGGGTTCTTTTAAACTTCTTCATAAATATCTTACAAAATATGGAGGCGTGAGATTGCTTACAGTGCAATATTTACTGTAAAGATAATTTTTAAATTCGTCCAAGACACTGATGATATAAATCTTTGATATAAATATATAAAAATCTGACAAGAGATGTAAGCTTGAGAACGATTACAATGTAATTTTCCATAGGATTTACTTTTCCAAGGGACATAATTACTGTAAACATATTTGATCAATGCTGATTTTTCTCACTCATCTAAGACATTGCTGATATAAACCTTTGATATAAATTTCATTAAAATCCAACAAAAATGTAAGAATACAAGAATATAAACCTTCAATATAATTTTTTTTTAAACTGATAAGAAATGAACCTGCGAGAGTGCGTTCAAGACTGAATACACACCCACATGAACAGAATATGCTCAGTATTTTGATGTCCACTACAAAATTTTAGGTGACCACAATATATTTTGTGTTCTCCCCAGGCCCTTAAAGGACCGCGGGCCCACGATGTATAATTTCTGAGCGTGGTGCTATCGGTCTTACCGCAATGTATAATTTTTGTCCGTGGTGCTAAAATTTTCAGTAAAAAAATCGTAAATAGGTAAAGTTTTAAACGACTTGTTAAATCTTTTCCGTGTGGTATAAAAGTCCAGGTGAAATTTGACCAGTTCAAACCAGTTCAACACAGATTGTTTACACCACGTGATCGATTTACTTTATGAGGTTAACCTTGTTGATTGGATTTAATCAAGTAATTAATAAACTGGACCCCTGTTGTGTTCACTTATCACTACACTAACAACAAGTACAGCCTAAATCTTGTGGTCAGCTTTCTGACTACGGGATTTAATAATTTGACGAGACTAGTGCATCATGTGATGTGTTTATTATGTATTATATTGATAGGAACTCAAATTTAAACAAGTTGCTTTTTAAAAAAAAAAAAGTCAATACGTGAACCTTAGAACTTTTTTTATGCTAATTATTATTTCAACTGAATTGTAAATTATATCTCAATATTTTCATTAACATGTGTGTGGAGGATAATATTTTCTTTTTATTGTAAATCAGGACAATTATGACATGTTCAGAGTGGTGTTAAATATAAAGTAGGGAGATAAGGAATGTTTTTATTTCAATAGTTCATTTCTGGATAGTGTTAGCTTTCATTTTTACTGGTGTGAAATGTCAAACTACTACCAATGGATGACACTTCTAGGGTGTTTATTGGTAGAGGTAATATTTCACCTAGAATCCCTCAGTAATTTTATATATTTTTCTTTTTAAAATACATATTTCAGAGCAAGTAGGATATTTTGTTTCATAAAATGTGGAAGTTTTATTCCTACCAAATAAGACAAAATCTACTTGCTTACCATTTTATTTTGTGCCGTAATATCCTGTTCCACCTTAGAAATGGGTTTGGATCCAGCTAATACATCCAATTTGCTGCTTATACATGTATACTTAATATACCTGTCCAAATCTGGAGTCTGCTTTTTTGTTTGCTTATTATCGTGTCTGTTTTTCGTTTTTTTTTTTTTTTGTATAAAAATATTGCCATTGATTTATATCTTGTACAACACTGGTCAATTTGATGTCATTTAGCTCGCTTTGCTAAGACTCAACATTCAACGCCTGTTGTTTATTGAAAAGTTCTCTCATTGGCAAGCATAGTTTACCAAATATTATATAATCATATCAGTCGCAGGATAATTCGATTATTATGTCAATCAACATACGTAATAAATCTCAAAACTTTACACTGTTTTTTGCTTACTTATGTTTGTTGCCTATAATTCAGAAATTTAACAGTGTTTCGGGATTTTTTGCTTAAAGTTAACTTTTTAAGCATGGGTCCCTTTTCAAAAGTCTCCCAACTACTACCTCATATGTGAACTTAAGTATAAGGGAAATTTTGTTCGCTATGTTAAAGAAATCTTCAACTTGCTCTATTTTGCCTGTGAATTAAGACCATAAAACCGTCATCTCTATATGAACTTATCTAAGATATTTATTAATAGGACAGACAGATGCAGACATGTGCATGATGGTGAAAATATACCACCTATGGAGGGGGCGCTCCTATAACGTGTTTGTATAACTTTCCATTAAACTCAAATTTATTGTTTCTTAGAATTAATTAAACAAATGCAGTTTAATCTTTTTTGTTGAGAATCTTTAAAGGATATTCTTTTGTGTCAATTATTTTTTCTGCATTGATAACTGTTTCTTTTAAATTACCAATGATCATGCATATTTGTGTACATTTACGTTTCATCATAGGCAATAAGAATGCATTCCCTTTTTACCTCGTGTGTTTTATTAATGAAATCTTTTGTATCTTGAACTTTAAAGTTATGCCTCTTCAAAAATGGTTTTATATTAGATCATTTAATCTCTCAATGCGTCTCGTGGGAGAGTTACACTTATTGATGATCAGTCGTAAGGAACATTAATTAATGTCTCCTACTAGTTGACCATTTCGCAATGCCTCATTAATTATTTCAAGATTAATTCAATGAATTTTTGAAAGACTGAGGTACATGTGTCCATGTTTTGAATCATTATTATTCTTTAAGAATTATATGTATGGGAATCTATTTCTTTTTTTTTTCTATATAGATTATCAACTATATCTTTTATTACCATATAGCATATAAGTGAGTTAGCGATCTGTGTAAAGTTCTTAATTGCCAAGTTTTAGATATCTTAAATGCTCTGTATGGAGGTGCTCTTAATTGCAGGAAGCTAATACAGATAAGAATAAATGTTTCGAATGAACAATAATAAAGGTTCCGAATATTCCTCCATAGACTATATTTCTAACTAATTAATATGTGTGAACCCTCAGGGGTTCACGCAATTAACACATTTATATCCCTACTGAGTTCTTAAGGAAATGAAAGATACCGACTCAGTTTGTCAAGAATATGATAACACGCTTGTGGGGAATATTTATCTGCGATGCCACCATGGGGTTAATTAACAGATACTTATTTATTTTGCGGCATCACAGTTTTAACATTTGAGGCCAAGTTCCTGTCAATATAATTGGTCAATTTCGTAGCGAATCGTTCACCAAAATGTAACAAGGGTGCACACCCTGAAATGTCTAATGATCATGATTGAATTTATGTACAAAGTCTTCGAGAAAAAGGTTATACAAGTATTACGAACTAGAGGCTCTAAACAGCTTGTGTCGCTAACCTAGGCGACTTAGGTCTATGTGCATCTTCAACAATGAACACTTTCCAACATTTTAGACAAGAATACATTTCAAGACTAAAATCTCTTTTTTGTTAATCTTGTATTGCTGACTATCTTTTTCTGTTTACAGTTTCTCTCTATCTTCTATAGTATTTGCCCAAAACACAAAAAGGATAAAAGTCGACATTAAGGACAAAAAATCCTTTAAGAAGACAACTGAAAATTTCAAAATTTCATATTTGCTGACCTAATAGCTCACTGATTTGTCTTGCTGATCATTTTTGCTATTTAAAGTTTCTATCTATCTTTTATAGTTTTGAAGATAATAGTCAAAAACAAAAAATCATCATAAAAGGACAATAACTCCAATAAGGAGTCCACTGACATTTTGGCTATGGAGACTTATTTGTAGATCTTTTCTTGCTGATTATTTTTTGCTTTTTAAAGTTTCTTTCTATTATCATTTCAAAGATAATAGGCAAAAAACGAAAAAAATTGGTAATGAAAGGGCAATAACTTCAACAAAGAGTCGACTAACAATTTCGGTCCTGCTGACTTATTTGTAGATCTTGTATTGCTAATCCTTTATGCTCTCCAAAGATTCTGTCTATCTTCTATAGTTTTTAAGATAATAAGCAAAAATGAAAAAAATGGTCAAAATTGTCATGTAAGGGCAAAACTCCTATAAGAAGTCATCTGATTACTTTTGATTTGAATAGACAGTAGATAGATCTCAACATTCTGAAGATTTTTGCCCATGTCAGCTATATCAGTGATCATTGATCCATGAAATGAGGTAGAGGTCAGGTGAATCCTGTCTAATGGATATATGTATACCTTACACGTATACCTTACAAGGATACCATATACAAAATATGGTTACCCTATTACTCCTTATAAGTGATGAATTCAAATAACAAGAGAGCACATGCTGAAACTGACATGATAACAATACCTATCATTAACCAATGAACCATGAAAATGAGGTCAAGGTCAGATAATACCTGCCAGACAGACATGTAGCCCTTACAATTATTCCATATGCCAAATATGGTTGATCTACTGCTTATAGCACTTGAAAAACAGACCAAAACACAAAAAACTTAACATTGACCAATGAACCATGAAAATGGGGTCAAGGTCAGATGAAACCTGCCACACTGACATGTACCCCTTACAATCATTCCATACACCACATATAGTTGACCTACTGCTTATAGTATCTGAGAAACAGACCTAATCACGTAACTTTAACCTTAATCATTGATCAATGAAATGAACTCGAGGTCAGTTGAACCCTGTCAGACTGACATGTGGACTTTGCAAGGAACCCATACACCAAATATAGTTATTCTATTTTTTATAATAAGTGAGAAATTCACATGACAAAAGTTTTACTTAAGACTGAATGTTCACTGTAAAAAAAAAATTAAGTACAGACCTATAATGGTTTACTTTTATAAATTTTGACTTGGATGGAGAGTTGTCTCATTGGCACTCATACCACATCTTCTTATATCTATCTATCAGTAAAATTCAGAATTTATTTTACTCTTGATACTGTAATGGGTATGAGACATTTGGTCATAAAATAGCTTCTGTCAAAATTTCCTAAATTTCCATGAAGGTTTGATCTGATGACTGAAAAACTTTAACCTTAGACTGAATCTAAATGGTGACTGTAAAAAAAGACGACTGTATCTAAATTGAGTGACTGTAAAAATACAGAAAACAGAGGAAAATTTTTTTTCAAAATTTGGCTGTGGATACTGTCTTTGGTAAATAAAAAAAAAAAAGCTTCTGTCAAAATTTAATAAAATTCCATAAAGGTTTGACAAAGTAATTGATATCTAAATAAAATTAAAACCACAGACTGAAACTAGATGTTGATGCAACTGCTGTTGCCTACACCTCCAACAACAACACAATTTAGGATCACTATGTCTCGCTTTTGTGACATAAACAACCAACACCAGTCCCCCCCTAAAAAAAGCTAAACAATAAACAACAACACATGGTCCAACTAGCCAGGCACAACATGTTAAACCGGTTTTACATGCACAAAACCCCCTCTTTTTGCCTATCTAGACTACAAAAGATTATCTTACTTACAATAAATAAACCTATAAAGCTATGGTTTGTAGTGCTCATAAAATGAAGCATATGTATGAAATACAAATATTATTAGTACAGAGTAAAATGAAAACTTTACTGTGTTGAAAATTATACTAGGGTTGATACTTTCAAGATTCTTATGCAAGGTGCAAATATAATTTTATCAACTACATGTAGCTATAAACATACAATGTAAAACATGAACTTAACCAAAAGAAAAAGTTTAATTTTTATTGAGTGGGTGGGCAGCATGTTTTTGATGTTTGTCAACAAAAAAAGACAATTTTTGGTTAAATCTTGCTATATGTTGGCCGACTTTTTGTACTAAATATACGGTCCTAAACAGTGCAAATTATATCACAAGAGTTCGTGCCTTTGTCAATTTCTTTATTCCAGTCATGTTTTTTATACCAATGTGTGCCGTGATTCTTCCGCTTTGGATATCATTCACAGTTCAAATTTCCTGACAAAAAGTCAGTGTTTAAATGAAAAAAAAATTTACAGACATACAAAAATTTGTGTTCTTTGAAACCGCTCATTACTCATAACCCGAATATTTCAGACCCTTCTCGTAATCTATCTAATTTCTCAGAAGATAATGAAGTTATGATACAGCAGGAGAATATATCAACTTTTTTATTTGGTGAAATTTCTCAAAGAAATATAACAAGAGGCTCTCAAGAGCCTGAATCGCTCACCTGGATTTCAGAGGAGAAGATTTTTAAATGTTAGCAAACTTGATGAACAAATTGTGTAAAATTGTCTTTAAAGGGCAATAACTCCTTAAGGGGTCAAATGACAATTATGGTCATAATAACTTTTTTGTAGACCTTACTTTGCTGAACATTATTGCTGCTTACAGTTTATATATATCTATAAAAATATTCAAAATAATAACAAAAAACTGCAAAATTTTGTTAAAACTACAAATTCGGTGGCAGCAACCCAACAATGGGTTGTTCAATTCGTCTGAAAATTTCAGAGCTGATAGATCGTGGCCAATTGAACAATTTTACCCCATGTCAGATTTGCTCTAAAAGCTTTAGTTTTTGAGATATAAGCCAAAAACTGCATTTGACCCCTAAGTTCTATTTTTAGCCATGGCGGCCATGTTTGTCGATGGATCAAAACTTCGGATATAATTTATAAACTAGATACCCTAAGGAACATTTAGTTAAAGTTTGAAGGTATTTGGCCCAGTAGTTTCAGAGGAGAAGATTTTTGAAATAGTTTACGACGACAGACAACGACGACAGACGACGACGGACGCCAAGTGATGGCATAAGCTCACATGGGGCCCTTTCGGGCCCCGCTGAACTAAAAACCAAATTTTGCAACAGAAAGTTTTGTATAAAACTAAATTATCGGCGCAGTTACCGGTAACAGAAATAAACAAAATCCAGAAATTGTAAAGTTTTTTTAATAAAAAAAATCAGGGCTTTCAGAGAGGAGGGCAGGGATGAAAATCTACCTAATGTTACTATTGTAGATACTAAATGTTTTCAGTGAAAGATGTGGGAATACATGTAGATTTTCTGTATTGCTCCTTATATGTGGCAACCTAATGGAGGCTTTCACTTAAGACAGTTATATATAAGTTTATAAAAAATATAAAAATAATAATAAACTGTTAACACAGAGATATGTCTCGCCTTTTTGTAATTTCGATAAAGCAAATGTTGAAATTAAAATAGCAACACTTTAACATGTAAGTTTTGTAAATATTAGAAGTCAATGAACCATGACTGAAGGTACATGGTTAATCAATCTCCATGGAAATGAGATGTGCCAACGCTAATACAACTGCATACCAAATACCATTGACTTATCATAAGTAGTTATCTTTAAACAAACCTAAACACAAACTAATTCCTGTAAACTAAATAAAATTTCAAAGTCAATAGACCATAACTGAGGGGGTGGTGCCAAATAATCTCCATGGAAATGAGATGTGCCAATGCTAATACAACTGCATACCAAATATCATTGACCTACCACTAGTGGTTCCCCATAAACTGACCTAATCACAAACTAATACATGAAAACTAAGCAAAAGTTTCAAAGTCAATAGACCATAAATGAGGGGGCGGGGTCAAATAATCTCCATGGTAATGAGATATGCCAATGCTAATACAAATGCATACAAATATCATTGACCTACCACTAGTGGTTTCCAGACCTAATCACAAAATAATACATGAAAACTACAAAAAGTTTCAAAGTCAATAGACCATGACTGAGGGGCAATATAATCTCCATGGAAATGACCATACAACTAAAATACCAATCATTAACTTACCACTAGTGGTTCCCCATAAACTGACCTAATCACAAACTAATACATTTAAACTAAGCAAAATTTCAAAGTCAATAGACCATAACTGAGGGGGCGGGGCCAAATAATCTCCATGGTAATGAGATGTGCCAATGCTTATACAACTGCATACCACATATCATTGACCTACCACTAGTGGTTCACCATAAACTAGACCTAATCACAAACTAATACATTGTTGATGCCGCAGCCGACGCCGGAAACAGCATACCTATGTCTCGTTTTTTGACTCCGTCAAGGCGAGACAAAAATGCAAAGACACAGCTTTTAATTCTATTTCACCTATGGCGCCATGGAATCATTGTATTTCTTGAACTCCTATGAAACTTCAAATTTAAAAAAAAAGATGAAAATGTTTTCTATACTTGAATGGCTAAGTTTTACTATAAAACATGTGTACTGAACTTTCGTGTGAAAAAAAAAATCCTTTATATTATAAAAATCTTCAAAAAATGTACTGCTATTCTAATTCGCTGATATTTTCCTGTATGCAGTGACCTTAACTACTATACCTCTTGTTAGAACCTCCGCCACTGCACAGGGCAAGTGGGAGGCGAAAACCATGATGAAAGAATGTAAATACACATGCACTGGAAGGTAAATAGTAATAACTGATTCTTAAAGAGCAAACTGAATACACCAAATCATTAAACAACTGTCAAGGAAAAGTTTAATTAACAAATGGGAACGCATTGAAAAGATAAAAAAAAATATTACGACTCTATCAATTCACTTATTTCCCAGATGCTCTGTGTTAATTTTTTATCACTGTTATGATCCGTTAATCTTCAGCAACAAACTGGAAAGTTAATGAGCTTGCGATCAACAATCACTGAATCAAATGTTATTTGTAGATAATACGTTATAAATTTGTAATAAATGTAATAAAATGCTTCGCTGAGCGCCTCCTGATACGACCGCAGAGGTCGAACCCAGAACAGTTGGGGTAAATTTGGACACAATATTCAAGCTTGATACTGTTTGAATTTGGATTGTGATCAAATTTTTGACATAATATATAGGTTTCTGACACAAAATAAATGTTGTCAAAGATCTTACAAATCTATTGTGAAATACTATGCAATTGCAGATTTCTTCTTGAAACTTTTCAAAAATTTGAAATTTGAAAAATTTTGAAAAAAAAATATGAACCCCTTAAAAAAATTGGAAAAAATCCCCTCCCCAAATTTTTTGAATTCCCCCTTGGAGCAATTACCCACAAACTCAATCCCAGCCTTTCCATTGTAGTATGGAAACTTGTAGTATAATTTCAGAGAGATCCATACACTTAAACACAAGTAATTGTCTGGAAACTAGAAAAATGCTTGTTTTTAGCCCTTTTTTGGCCCCTAATTCCTGTATGTTTGGGGCAATTACCCCCGAACTCAATCACAGCCTTCCCTTTGTGATATGAAACCTTGTGGTACAATGTCAGAGAGATCCATACACTTACACACAAGTTTTGGTCCGGAAACTATAAAAGTGCTTGTTTTTGACCCCTTTTTGGCCCTTAATTTCTAAACTGTTGGCACCATAACCCCCAAAATGAATCCCAACCTTCTTCTTGTAGTATTAAACATTGTGGTACAATTTCAGAGCAATCAAGATACTTATACACAAGTTATTATCCTGAAACTAGAAAAATGCTTCTTTTGGGCCCCTAATTCCTAAATGGTTGGGACCATCATCCCCAAAATCAATCCCAACCTTTCTTTTGTGGTATTGAACCTTCTTGAAAAATTTCATAGAGATCCATTCACTTAAACTAAAGTAATTGTCCAGAAACCAAATGTGTCTTCAGATGATGACGACGTAGACGACGACAACATCATACCATTAAACAATCCCAAAAAATTTTTTGGGGTTGTATAAAAATCATGCATACAGGACTTAATTTAGTATATATGCATGCATTGGTTCAATAATTTTTATAACATTATAATTACAGGAAACTTGTTTCATATGACTTTTGATAATGTTTATTTGTTTTGAATAAATAGTGTCTTTTAGACAGAATACAGATTAAAGCTTAACTAGAACACACCCGCGAAATCATGGGCATTAGAGCATAATTGCAAGTATGTAAACTGTTGTAGGATGAATTTTTGTAAAAAGACTTATGACTGGAGAATTTCAGGAAAGGTATCAAAAGTCATCGGTACTTGGGTACAGGACAATTTTTTTTAGCCCTCCCCCTTTTTTTCCAAAGTCCGTTATTTTTTCTTTTCTGTTTTTCTGTATACTATGAACATATATATACTTTAAATAAAGTGTATTTGCTATTTACTCTGAATTCCAAGTTTACTATCCACGGCGGTCACTGATATATTCTATATAATATATCAGTGACTGTCGTGTATAGTAAATAGCAAATACACTTTATTTATAGTATATGTATGATCATAGTATACAGAAAAACGCGAAAATAATTGTCCCCTGTCCCCAAGTACTTTAACCCGAATAATTCAGTCGTTATATTCCACTGATCTATGATGGCTACATTAACGCCTGAAGGCCTAGTCAATAAAAAATCTTCAAAAAACATTCGGAATTAGCTCGGGATTTACCTATCTCGATAACATCTAGCTATTAGCTGATTGGCTCTCTCTCACAGAGAGCACCAATCAAAATCCTGAATTTTGGACGCGTTTTTACCGTATAAAGAGTTCAGGCCCTTGCGAGTGGGAGAGTCGATCACGGGGAGGGACTGAATTATTCGTGTTACAAGTACTTATGAAAATTATGTGTAATTTTAAAACAGGTCTTTTCTATGACTTAAAAGTCTGTCCGATGACAAATGCGACTATGCATGGTACCTATAGGACACAGAGGCATGATGATTAATTTATTAGGAAGGAAGAGAAGCGAGAATAGTATAGATATTGTCAAAACAAAAACAATCATCTAAACGGTATCTTTCTGAAAAATGTCTGAGCCAAAGCTGACCATGATCTGAACTCTTCTGAACAATGTCTAAATTATAGCTGAAAATCTGCTGAACCCTTCCTGAAAAATGTAAGCTTAAGCTGAAAATTGTCTGAACCCTTCCTGAATGATAGTTAAACACCTAACAATGGCTGAGTATAGTATTCAAATTGGCTGAACAGTGGCTGATTCTTTCAAATATTTACTGAACATTTGCTTAAATATACTTCTGTTTGTTGAAAATTTTAGAAAGAAATGCTGAAAAGTTTCTGAATAATTGCTACTGAACAGTCTTGTTGAATTTTTTTCTGAAAATTTGCTGAAAACTTGCTAGAACGTGTCAAATTCAGCCTTTTTTAAGAAAAAGGTCTTTTAAAAAGTAAAACAACAAAAATACCGAACTCCAAGGGAAAATTCAAAACGGAGAGTCCTTTAACAATTAATTGGCAAAATCAAAAGCTCAAACACATCAAACGAATGGAAAACAACTGTCATATTCCTGACTTGGTACAGGCATTTCCTTATGTAGAAAATGGTAAATTAAACCTGGTTTAAAAGCTAGCTAAACCTCTCACTTGTATGACAGTCGCATAAAATTCCATTAAATTGACAACAATGTGTGAACAAAACAAACAGACAAAATAGGTAAAAATGTCAAAAATAGGGGTACAGCAGTCAACATTGTGTTATAATCTCAATCACTATAAAAACAAACAAATATGTCAACAAAGAAAAACAAAATGGCATATGGACAAAGCACACACGCAAAAAAGAAACACAAGAATACAAAAAATTACCACAGTACAACAACACAATGGCGGGATGTACAAGTACAGAGCCAGGCCTAAAGGATATTACCAAAAATGGACCAAACAGTAAACGTTAATAATTTACAAAGACAAATAAAAGAACACTATAACAGGTAATTAAGATGATAAACAACATCAGTACCTAGAATTTATACATCAAGATCATCATGTATTATTTGTGAAGTTGATACGGAATATTTATCAACAAGGTCTTGGTATCTTCCGATGAACTTTTTTAGAAAAAGGACGAGACGTTCTTTGACATAACCCTGGTTCATCAACTTTCTGCTCAGACACTGGTGACGTTTTACAAAGTCTGAGTAGCAGCTGCAAGCTCTTGAATACCGAATGAGTTGGGAAATATATATCCCATATGCAGGTGAAGTTGGGGGAAATTGATAATTTTAAAATTAAAATCGTCTCGTTTGTCATAGATTCTGGTACTGAAATGACCGCTTATGTCAAATTCGAGGTATGAGTCTAAAAATGAGGCGGAGGAAGCCGTGTCTGTTGTTTCTTTAATTTCAAGTTCTGGAGGATATATTAATGGAACCCAATCAGAAAATTTTGGATTGTTTATGGAAAGAACATCATCAATATATCTGAATGTGAAATTAAATGATCTGGCTCCTTTCATCTTCTTGTTTATGACAAGTGTCTGAAGGAACCACGACTCATATGAAAATAAGAAGAGGTCGGCAAGGAGAGGCACACAGTTCATTCCCATAGGAATGCCGACAATTTGTTGAAAAAGTCTACCTCCAAATTCAACAAATATGTTGTCAACAAGCATTCTGATAGTATTGCATGGCAATACATAGTCCCCTACCGGTTAAGAATTCATTGTACTGGAAAAAAATGCTAACTTGATCTTAACTTGTCATGGTGTAAACTATATATCAAATATCAAGTCAATATCTTCAAGCATGATGAAAAAAAGTGTGGAAAACTGATTATTTGAGTGAATTTTCTAAGTCCAAGGACCATAACTCTGCACAATATCATCAGACCAAAACAAAATTCGAACTTGATCTGTAATTTGTCATGATAAAACTATAAATCAATCATTAAATCAATATCTTCAAGCATGACCAAAAAAAAAACATGGAAAACTGATTATTTGAGTGAATTTTCTAAGTCCAAGGACCATACCTCTGCACAAAAGCATCAGACCCGAACATAATTCGAACTTGATCTGTAACTTGTCATGATAAAACAATTTATCTTACCTCCTATACATTTTTAGGAATATGATTGGTTAAAAGCGTCCACGTGGAGACCGTGTATATTCCATATTAGGTTAGTAGGGAGGCGGGGCTTATTTCAATACACAGTTAGTAGTGGAGTTATGACTTTGGCACTATTTGCTTATTTAAATGTATTGAAAGTGATGTTAAATATTGTTATATCAAGGTTGTTGATATTAAATTGTTATTGTTGACATTAAATTTTTGTGCAGACCAATGGAAGTAGGTTCTTAAAATTGAACACTTGAACACTTTGATATAAACATAAGAAGATGTTGTATGATTGCAAATGGGACAACTCTAGTCTAAATTCAACAAATAAAGATAGTCGGAAAGATAAATTCGTTACATATTGTGCTAGTGACCTAATACGATATATATGGGGTCAGTCAATTTCATATGGAGTTCGAGCTTCGCTCTCACCCCATATGGAATTTACTGACCCCGTATATATCGTATTAGGTCACTAACACACTATGTAACTAATAATACCAAATTTCAAATCAATATCTTCAAGCACAAAGAAAAAAAGTTTGGAAAACTGATTTGCCGGACAGACAGACAGACAGACGGAGTGCAAACCTAAAGTCCCCTTCGACTTCGTCAAGGGGATATCTTAAAAAAAATATCTATTTCTAGTAGTTGCGACCTGAAACTTTTAACTATTGATTCCAAAACCAAAAGGCTTCCTCTTCTTCCATATATACTTCATAAGTATTTATATAAAGTATCATTGTAATTAAGCAATTTCATCTAGTAAGCATTTCTTTGGGATGGACAGACAAAGGGATGATTATCATGCTCCTGACTTTTTTCTTAAGGAAGCAGATATATTGCTGTTTTCAAGAGGTGCCAAAAGTCTTGGGTATATTTCAGTTTATTTATTAACCTTAAATAAAACAAAGTATTCTGTATTCTATTATAATATACCTCTCTATCACTATCACTGGGTGCTGCCATTTTTTCAGGAACTTCAGGGGTACATATCAAAACTTTCAAAAGATCGAACACAGGTCTTCCCCTGAAATGAAGAAATATCTTGTGTAGAGTGAGGTCATCGGTGTTCAAATAAAACCATAAATTACAAAAAGTTATTCACAAAATCTTTAAGCCTTTAAAATCTAGACAATTAACTAAAGATCAATGACGTCAAGTGTTGTTTAAATTCACTCTTTAGCTTCATTGTGTATTACCCTAAATTCAAAATTTTTTTTAATGATTTTCTAATCGCGAAAAAAATCATCTAGATAGGACACATTTTTTTAACTAGGTACCCCAAGGATGATTGCGGCCAAGTTTTGTTTTTTAATTGGCCCAGAAGTTTCAGAGACACATGCTCTGTACAATGGTGGAAGTTATTTTTTTTAGCTCGTCTAAAATCTTAAAAATCATCTAAACAGTTTCCCTACTTCGGAGGATGTGTGATATCGAACTTTAATGTAACATATATGGTTACTATGACATTGGATATCTTCAAAATGTGATATTTATGATAGATAATAAACTGATGCAAAATTATCGTATTCAAGTTAGCAGTTTGTATACAGTTAGTAAATACTTGTTATAAAGAGAGTTCTTCTTAGCATGAATTAAGCATTAAACATAAACATAAACAATCATGGTCATCTGACACTTATAAAATTGTAAACATAACAATTCATTGACTAGTTACCATTAGTATCAATGTTTACACCTGGTACTATTAAATATGCAGAGAAAGCAAGCCATCTGATGACCAGAGCAAGAATCTACAAAAAGATTTATTAAGTCATCAAAAACTTCTACAGCTTCTTCAAAATCTCCATCTATTAATGCAGTACACTTTCATAGAGATCCATACACTTATTTATTCAAGTTATTGTCTGGAAACAAAATGTGTCCAGACGACTAGGACGACGACAACATCATACCATTATATTACCGCAAAAATTTTGTGGACATAAAAATATAATAAATCAAAAATGGGTTCTGAAAATTTCACAGTAGATAGACCTATACATGTTTTTACCCCTATGTTCTATTTTTAACAACAGCCCCATGTTTGTTGACGGATCAAACTAAATTCCTAAGGAATATTCTGGTAAAGTTTGGTAACATTAACAAATCTTCTTTGCCAGTTTTCTGACTAAAAGTCACTTAATTTTTACAAAAAAAATACCTTTCTGCCTTTAATGTTTGTATCCTCGCAGGAATTATCTCAGATTCTCTGAACATTAAGCTCATTATTTCTGTTAGCAAGATAGTTAGCCTGTAAAAAAGGGAAGGTTATCATTATTTTGTAACAAAGAACATTTATAATATTGTTAATACTCTTTAAGTTGACAATTAGGTTTACTTAAAAATAATGGAGTATCATTACGTAATGATTTCTGTAAAACAGAGGCAGAAAATACCAAGGAGACATTTAAAACTTATAAGTCGTAGAGAAAATGACAAGGCCATAACAACAATAAAAGAAAGATGATGAAACCATAAACAAATCTACTAAATACTACAAAGAAAACTAAAGACTGAGCAACAAAAACCTGACCAAAAACTAAGATGATCTCAGATGATTCGGACAGCTAGGCAGTTCCTGCTCCACTAGTAGGACCCATTATGTTGCTCATAGGTAAGTTCAAGTTTTAGTGATAAATCTCATTGGGTGATGCCACAACCATAACAGTTAACTTATGATTCCATGTTTTTCACAAACAAACTGGACAGAATTTGGTCTATATCAATGCGATTTATTTATGAGATATTTATAATTTTTTTTTAATTTTCTCTTTGGACCAAAAAGAATGCATTCACTTTTACAAAAGTAGAGGGAAAGGTTGTTATCTATACTACATAACACAATATCACACACCTATAACCCCCACAAAAAAAAAAAATTATCTTCAATTTTGACCCCATTTTAAAGAAAAAACCCTTTTACATCCAAAATAAAATTTTACCAACATTTTTGTGTGATTTTTAACTTCAAAATTAAGAAGAAAAAAACACACTTTGCATTTATACCCCATAAAAAAATAAAACATTTTTTTGTAAAGAGCACACCAAAACCTTAATCCTGGGTTTTTATAAAACTCATTTTTCCCTAAGGGAGTAGTATAGTACTTGAACGACCCCAGTGCCCCCCTCCAAAAAAAAAAATTTGACCCCAAAAATTACCCTCATTTCAAGTAAAAGAGCCCTTAATTTTATAAAAAAAAAAGCAAAAACACCCAAAAACACCAAATTTTCTTACTCCAAAAAAATTTTTTACTTTTTATAAAAACGTTATTAAAACACCCAAAAACAACAAAAAATTCCAAAAAATAAATAAAAACCGGGAGAACTGACAGAGAAAGAATTCTGTGGGATTTAAGAGAAAAAAAAAATCAATTTTACTTTTAAAATGAAACAACCTACAGCTCCTGATTTATATCCAGAATTACCTATAGAAGATGGACAAAATTATAGACTACAAAAATAACAGAAATAGAAAAACATTAATAAATGAGAGAGATAAACGAAAATCACTATACAAAAATATAAACGTGGAGTTAATGTTACTGATGGTGTTGATACAAGTTTAATTTCGACATCTGTTGTTTTAGCTGGTATAGGAATTGCTTTTCCTATCTTTCTTCCCATACAAATTGCAGCTGTTGTATGTGGAAGTTTAGGAGGTCTAGTTAAATTAATTAGAAGAAAGTTGACAACAAAATCAAAAAACATTATGAAATTAAAACAATGGCAGAATGCAAGTTAAACAGCATAAAAGATTTAATATCAAAATCTTTAACTGACGGACAGATAAGTGCAGATGAATTTAAATCAGTTTTGGATGAATTGGAAAATTACAACAAAATGAAAGAAAATATACGTACAAAACAAACACAAACAGTATTGAATGACAGCGAAAGAAAGAAATTGATAGAAGACACAGAAGCTAGAGTAAGAAGTGAATTAAAAAAAAATGGAAAATATCTAATTTTTTAACAAAATTACAATAGTTAATGACCCTCCCCAATGTATGAACTATAAAATTTTTGATGTAAAAATGGCTGAAGGAGGTGTTGAGTTTGGAAATCCTTTATTTGATCGTGATGATTATGATGAAGAAAAGAAACTACTTTTCGAAATGATGAAGAATTTCAAAGTTCTATAGACAAGGAAACTGAGGTATTAAGAGATTTATCAGAAAATGACACTAAAATTCGCGAAAAGAAATTACCGAAAAAATGATAAAAGATTTTATAACAAAATAATGAATTATATTCAAACAAAATTACAAAGATTTTTTACCAAAGAAGATTTTAATGGAAGAACAATGTTGTATGTAAAAGATGAATATGGTAGGAAATTGCATTAACATATTATCAAAAAGGAGTATTAAAATTTTATAAATTTAGCACTCTTCAAAGAGAATACGGTGTTAATTTTGTTAGAGATGTTTTAGGTGTAGATGATTATAAACTTCCTGAAAGAACAATAGAAGGTAGAGCAGAGTTTCAGAGAATGTTAAATGAAGGTCCAATTTGTGAACTCAATAATATAGAAATTCCATTAAAAGAAATATCTACACAACAAGAAGTACAAGAATTATTAGAAACAGCAAGCAATACCGAAACATCTGTGAAAGAAATAGAAACTTTTTTATAGAAGAAGGAGTAACTTACAAAGAAATGGAAACACAAACAGATATGACAAAAGAGATGGATGGTGTAATCAGTGCAATGACATCAGTAAAAGAAGAGATTGCAAATGAATTAACAAAACTGAATGAAACAAATAAAGACTTAACAAAAGAAAATACCAAATTAGAACAAGCTAAAGAAGATAATGATGAATTTCAAATAAATAGAATAAGTAGTCGAATAAGAGAGTTGGAATCTGAGAGAAGTGTGAGACTAGAAGTAATTAATATTAATAAAGAAAAACTACGTAGTCAAGTAAACAGAATTAAAGAGACAATACGTAAAGTATTAAAAGAAGACACAACATTAGGTGAAAGAATAAGAACATTATTCAGAGAACAAGGAATTACAATAGTTAGTATTTTAACTGCTTTTGGAATGATTATTGGTGTTATAGTAGAAACATTTACTGGTGGAACTACTTTTCTCCTTCTCCTCCTCCTCCACCATCAAAAGGTGGTGTACAAGACTGGATAAAAAACAATTAAAAATCTTGGAAAACTATTATCTTTTCTTGCAGGAAAATTAGCAGCTGCATTACCAGGTATTATAGGTTCTATTGTATCTTGGTTATTGTCTGTAACAAAAGACGTAGTAAATTGGTTTGCAAACAACTTATGGGCTTTGCTTGTTTTGGTTGTTGGTTTATTGTATGCTGCTGCTAGGGAATATTTAAAAATAAATTAATAAATTTTATAAATAATAAGTGCTGTAATACCTAATACAATACTTCCAAATATTATTGCTTTTTATTATCTTCGTGTTCGTCATATTCATTTTTTGTGTTGTTTCTATTTGAACTGGTTCTGGTTCTGATTTTTTGGTTCTGATTGAGATTGTTGAATCAATTTTGGTTTATTAGTTTTAAAATCAACAGGATCAAGACCTGTAAAATCAAAATTTTATTATTTAAATCATCATTTAAACCGAGTGTTTGATTTTCTGTTGCAATTACAATTTTGTTGTTATAACCAACAATGGTGTCAATTTGTAATACCATATCACTGGGAGACATATATAAACCAAGTCCATAAGCATAATCAACTTTACTTCTTGCGTATTTTAAAACATTTTCATAATTCGATATCTGGGTGGGTAAATCGATAGGACTATTTATTACATCTTGTACATTTGCTAAGAATTGTTTTGTGCATCAAATCCTGTTCCTACTTTTAAAATTTTTGTTTTGTTTGAGATTGTGCACCTAACAAAGCCCATACATAAATTTTAATACTTTCATTAATACGTTCAATACCTGCTCGTGTAAAACCTTCTGATTTATCTAAAATAAATGTTGTCCAAGCCATACTTATATCTTTTCATGATAAATTGTATCATGAATATTAAAGAATGGACCATCCTTTTATGATTTTGTCTATATTCACCACTTGGTTTATAATATTGCTCAAAACTTCCTAATCCTTGACATGATGATTCTAGTTTTGTCTCCAATCTGTATTTGGAGAAATATTAAATTCATCACATAATTTTTGATATACAGCTTTGTCATATGAGTTCTTATAATAACAGAAAGAAGAATCTGTTGGTAAAGGTGATTTAAGTTCTTTAAAATTCTGGCAATGCAATAATATAAGTGAAATGTATAAAGTGATTTAGTAAGATTTGAAGTGTTTTGTATATGGTTATTGTAGGAAACACCACATCCTGTACTTGCACACCAGACTGCAAAGTTTAACTGACATTGCCACCAATCAAACGAAGAATGAATCCATGTATTCCATGGTTCGTTGGTGTGTAATGATGGGTTTTGATATTTTGAAATAAATCGGGAAAGCTGTTTTAAAGTTTTCTTTTGATTTACAAATATTATTTGATCGACAAGATTTATATCTTTTCAGAATATTTAATACCTGGATTATATGATACATTTGGATTATATTTAAATTCTTTTGTTATCATTTTTTATATTAAAATGTACCACACTATTTCAAATATTGATAAGACAATTAACTTACAACAATACATTGATAACAGAGATGGAAATAAACGTATTGGTTTAAAATCTATAAGATATAGTGTAGGTTGGTATAATGTTTATGATGGAGTTATAAGACAAACAGGAGAAAGACTTCATAGGATTAAAGATGGTTATTATAGTTTCCAACAAATAGCGGATGAATTTAAAAAAGATATTGTATTATCCGTAAATGAAACAAATGGTATTGCGTCATTAAACACTCCTATTGAGTTAAGGATAAATGAAGATTTGAAAATATGTTAGGATTTAATAATGAACGTAAATTGAACCTAATGAATTACATTATGGAAAAAATTTGTAGATTTTGCTATCCATAAATCATTGTATATCCATTTGGAACAAGTTAGCACTTCTCATAATTATCTTGATGGTAAGCCAAGTACATTATTGGCTGTTATTCCAGTCGAGAATAAAGAGTTTGGTGAAGTTATAACAGCGAGATTTGAGCATCCGAATATAAGTGTTTAGTAAATGATGTTATAACAGAATTGAAATTAGAAATAAGAGATGAAAATAATAACAAGATAATTAATCATTTACCAATTAATTGTGTTTTAGAAGTTATATAATTTATTTAATAAAATGAGCATACTTGGTGTCAAAAAAAACGTAGATACATCGGAAATAAAAAGGAAATAATAAATATGAAGAGTGAGCTTCAAACAATGGATACTAAGGATAAAATTTACATCGGAGTGTCGCTGCCCTAAGCATCAGAGTTTTAAATGTTGAAAATATAGTTGGCAATATTAAAATAAACCAGACAGAAAAATAATAAGTATATATGCTGGAATTGATGGTCCAATACATGGAAATAAAAAGTTTAATTTTGGTGATGGTGGTGGTTATTATGTAATGAACTTTCCAGGACAAATATTGGGTATTAGTTTAGTAAGTTTAAGAACAAGCACAGATATTATAGCCATTAAGATGATTGTTAATGATAAGTCAACTAGTTACAAAATGAGTTTGGATAATGGTGTCACACACGGTTTTAATAACTTTTATACACCTTTTGAAGTTAAGGCTGGAGATTTAATAAGTTTTATTAGTATGACTAATAATTATACATGTATCAATACTCTAGTATCAGTGGTAATTGAATTATTTTATAACAAATTTAATCCTTAAAATGTCGGCATACGGAAACAAATTAAATCCTTACAGAAAATAAGAGAACCCGTGGTGTGAAAGGTATTCGCCAAAGTGTATCAATAACAAATAATCCTTCAACTATTGATCAAAATCAACAGCTATTAGTGAGATTCCCCAATCTAAGCAATAATGATGTTATTGTTCCTGGAACAACCAGATTGGCATTTGAAATAGAACTCACATCTACAGACGACAATGCAACTATATATCAAAACATAGGAAGAACAATAGTTAAAAACAACAATTCGTATAAGTGGAAATGAAATTATGTCAATTGATGATAGTGATATTTATCATTGTTATGTTGATTTATGGAAATCTACATCTGAACGTTTAAATATGGCATACCAAGGAATTGGTGAAACAAACATGTTAAAACACAGAGTTGGTGCGGATGATAAATCATCAGACATAGGTGATGAAGCAATTGCAACTGCATATGGTGCAAGATTTTGTATCCCACTTGATTTTGAACTATTAGAAACTCATATGCCTTTTATCAAGCAGGTCTTGGTGATAGACTTGAATATGAACTTACATTTAATAATTATAGCAATGTTATTAAATCAACAGATACATCTGCAAGTTATACAATCAAAAACATTTGTTTAGAATTTGATATGGTTTCCGATGCAGAATTAGCAAGACAGATAAGACAACAAGTTAATGGTAAGATGGTTATTTTGTACGATAGAATACTAAGACATAGAAAATAACCAAAACAAATCTGATACATTGTGGAATATAAATTTAAATGTTCCAGCTAGAAGTATGAAAGGAATTCTAATGTTGTTCGAAGATCCTGAAAGAACAAGTACCGAAACTTATTATAATCCTAACATAACAAAAGTAGAAATGACAATAGAAGGTGTTCCAAATCAACTATACAGTCAAGGAATGAAAGCATATCAACAATGGGATGAAATAAATAAATTCTTTGCTTTAAATTCAAAAAGAAATAAAACAACAGAAGAAGTTTTAAAGGATTTAAATTTATCTCATACAACATTAGAAAAATATCTCACAACTAATTATGCATTATGGTTAGATTTACGTTCAACAGATGATAACTCACTACACGGTTCAGGTAGAAGAATTGAAAATGCCTCTGAAGGTATAACAATCCAAATAACTAAAACAGCAGGAGCAAATAAATCAATAAATGTTTATCTGTTTGTAATCCAGGATGCACAAATTAATTTTGAAGATGGAAGATTTAAAGAAGTTAATTACTAGCGGTTCCCTTAAAAATGGAAACAAACGAGCGGAGCGAGATACACTCGATTCCCTTTATGAATTACCAAAATATCCCCATTGTGCTATTATATGTGGACAAACAGGATGTGGAAAAACAGAGTTTGTTCTTGATTTATTAGAAGGAGAATATAGTGGAGTTTTCAAATATATAGTCATACTTTGTCCAACCATCCAATGGAACAAAGCATACAAAAATCGTGAATGGATTGGTGATGTTAGAAAACCAAAACAAAAATCTAATAATTGTTAATCCTATTGTTGAAGTGAGAGAAGCGAACGGTTCCCTTTATGAAGAAGAGAAGCTACAAGAACTACTAAGAATGTTCTTTAAAAAATATGCTGGTCATCCAACATTATATATCATTGATGACTGCAGTGCAACAAAAGAACTAACAAAGAAAAAAGATATGCTGTCCGAGCTTGCATTTTCAGGAAGACATGCGGAACAATCAGTGTGGGTCATTTCACAGAGATACAACTCTGTTTTAAAAGATTTAAGAGAACAAACAAAATGGTTGTGCATGTTTTACACAAAAGATAGAGATAGTTTTGATAATTGCCTAAGAGAAAATGATGTTATTCCTACTTTGGAAGAAAGACAAAGAATAAAGGAAGAACTTAAAAAAAAGAAACATCGTAAATTAATATTAAAGACAGATCAACCTACTGATTATTGGTTACTTAATTGATTTTTTTAGCAATTCTCAAGTAATGCTTAAGTAATGCTTAAGTAATGCTTAAGTAATTCTTAAGTAATTTAACCAAAATAAGTAATTCTTAAGTAATTTAACCAAAATAAGCAAAATAATGCTTAAGTAATGCTTAAGTAATTCTTAAGTAATTTAACCAAAATAAGTAATTCTTAAGTAATTTAACCAAAATAAGCAATAAAAAAAGCAATGCTGTTGGAAATACTAACAATTGCAACAAACACTGCAGTCTTATCATTGGTTGGATATGTTGTATTTAATTTTTAAAGTTAAAATAAATTATATCCGTTTTTGAAACGTATAAAATGAATGCTGAAGAATTATTAAGCGAGCAAATTGTGGAAAACATAAATATTGATGATGAAGTGAGCGAAGTGAACGGTTCCTTCAAGAAAAAAAGCGAAGATTATCATCCGTTGTTGCTGGTGGAGTAGTAAACAATATCTGGGTAAAGAATTACAACTGTCAGATATTGATAAAATGACAACAGAGCAAATAAACAAACTATACTGTAAATATGAAGCAAGATTGGGAGCTAGTATGACCAAGACATTAGGAAACTCTTTTATAAATTTATATGTCATGGGTGTATCAAAGTTTTTCAAAGTTGTTAATCCACCAATTTTAATACAAGACTTAGAGGAAGATCCTTTTATCAATAATGCTTTAACTAATACATGTTGTGAACTGTACTATAGATATGGAATGTATCTTGCTCCTTTTACTGCAATATTAACAACAGCAAGACATATCGAACCACTCGCTCGCTCGATTTCGAAAAAGATGAAAATAATGACATAAAAATGATGAATGAAAATCCTGAACAAAAGAAAACAAAGAAGAAAAAAAAGTATTTAAAAACCCAAACCAAAAGACCCAAAAGAGTAGCTGCTGGTAAGAAAGGTGCAGAAGTAAGAATAAGAAATGCAGAAATGAGAAAAAGAAGTGGAAAAATTAAAAAGAAAATTCAAAATCAAACAAATAACAAAAGATTCTGATACAGAAACAGATTATGAATCAAACGAACATATCCCTTCTGTCAAGAAACACTCCAGTTCCCTAGTTGATTACAAATTTGTACTTTTTCCTATAAGTATTGTTGGATTGGGATTGTTTTTACAACCAAAGTAAGAAACCAGAAAGAATGATTAAAGAAATAACAAAACCAGAAAAACAAAAGAAAGAAATTGATCCTTTTGAATTTAATTAAATTTAGTACATTAAAATGACAACTCAAAAGACGGAAAACAAATAGCAAATATGTTATATCATGCTGGAGTGGAAACATTGTTAACAGTTGGATATGCAGAAATAGGTAAAAGGTACTAAGGAGACCAGCACCAAAAGTAGATTTTAATATGAATGATGTTGTAATGTTATCCATTGATATATTACTTGCAATGGCAACAAAAGATATGTTGATTAAGCAAGGTATTATACCTGCTGATATCATGAAGTAATAAACTGATTGCTTACTTATTTTTATTTTATTTTGTTTTTAGGAATCGCTTGTCGCTCTAATAAAATGGCAAGTGCTTTAGCAATGATGCTTGGTGGGGCAATAACAAATGCTTTTGCATTTTCGGGAGTAATTATTTATTTTCACATATGGGTAGTAATGCAAATGAAGAGAAAATAAGACATGATAAAGCTATAGAAAAATTAGAAAAGCACAACAAGAATGGAATAAAAGAAGAACACAAAGATTAGATTTCATCAATGAACAATTACAAAAGGAACATCATGCCGAACATACTTTTGAAGATGTTGACCAAGCAATGAAACAATACTATTACATTACAAGTAAACAATTAACTCCATTATCACCCAAACCTAAACTAAGTGATTTTTATACACCATCAGAAGATCAAAAAAATAGAGAAATTGCATTTGTTGTTGGTGGTATGACATTAACTGGTTTTATTGTTTGGAAATTAAAATAAAAAATAAATACAATTTACGTTTGTATGAAAAATTGGAAAAATAAGAAAAAATTGATAAAATTAGAGTCCCTAATTTCTGTACTTTTCCTGGTAAAACAGCAAAATTGCAGAAAAAGTATGTACTATTCCTGTACTTTTCTGTTTTTAGGGTATAGAGAATAATAAAATAAAATAAAAATTCTTAAAAGAAATTTCAGGACATGGTTTTTCAAAACATATTCATAAACTTTATCTGGTCTAATAAAAGCATCCCAACCAGGAGGAAACTTAGATAACTTTTACCATCAAACTTTTCCATTACTTCCATTTGTTTTGGAGTCAAAGGACATTCTCCATCATCTCTTAAACAACATATCTGATAATCTGATAACATTATTCTTCCTAATATAACTTTAGCGTCAGGATCATCTTTCTCAGTATAAGCTTCAATCATTTTTAGTCTTTTATTTTTAAAATAAAAATTTAAATTATATATTTTTAATATCCATAAGGAAAACTTCTAATTAAATTTTCATTTCACAATATACCATTCTTTTATCAAACATATAATCATAAGCTTTAACTTGTTTAACTGTTTTAAGTTGATGATCTTTTCCTATTTTTATATTATTATATTTAACAGTTTCATATTTTCATTTTCATCAGTAACTATTTTTATTTTTTTATCTAATGTAATCTTTTTTTCTACTTCAGCATTTAATCTAAAACCTTTACAACAGCTAACTAGTTTTTCTGTATCTAGTTTCATAGAATAATCTTTTGGACCAGCAGATATAAATTGTTTTATATGATTAGCGTTATGTTTTGAAACAATTTCATCTGTTAAATCTCCTAATTTATTTCCCATCATACTTTCTATCTTTTTACAAGCTTCAGAACCATCATCATTATAAATACAAGAATCTGTATCCATGTATAAAACTCTTTCTTGAAGAATATCCAATAGTTCGTATAATTTTAATCTAGCATGTGCTGTTGTAAACAAAGCTATATAAACATTTACACTTGGATTAGGTTTAGAGTATTCTTCTTTATTTTTATATTCTGTTAAAACAATATCTTCATCTAATATCATAGTACTTATATCTTTATATTTTCATTAAATACTATTTTAGTTATATGTTCTAAAGAAAACAATATTCTTTTTGTGTAAAATTATCTCTCATACCAAAATGTCCCCATAAATTATTTAAACATATTTTAGCTATAAATCTTAATCCTGAATTGTACTTAACTTTGTCAATATCTAGATCATAAGCAGTATTATCTATAATGTATTGTATTTTTGTTTTACATTCTTTATCGTTTTTATAATCATTTTACAATATTTAGGATCACATTTACATCCTGAAGCTTCTTGTTTATATTTCATAAACGTATCTACATAAAGTTTAAATATATCTGTAGATGTTTTTCAAAATGTTCTAGTTCATATATTTTTGTAATTTATAACCTTTTTCTATTGCTTTATCTATTTCTATTGTAGACCAAGTTCCTACTATAACTCTTTCCTCATCAGAATGTATACATTTTTCATTTTAATATTTTTACATTCTTTACATCTTTTTATTTCATGTATTTTATCATGTTTATTTAAAGTAGGATCATCTATGTGTTTACATTTAAAAGATATTTTATTCATACATGTTCTACATAATCCAAAAAGTAATTTATGTGTATTATCACTAGTTAATTGTTTATAAGGTAAAACAGGGTGATACAATCCTTTAGGTGGTAATATTTTACATTTCATTATTCCGAAATAATTATTTTTATATAATCATCTACAGAAATATCTGTATATGTAATAGGATGTCCTATAGGATATTTACAATATTTATTTACTGATGGATACAGAGAACAAAAATCTACATATCTACCTTTTAAATCAGAAAGATTATTGTATAATTGAATTGTTTCTGTTCTTCCTCCATAAAATGCATCTCTTTTATCAATAGGTTTTAAATGTGGATCAACTTCAGGATATTTTTGTTGATCAAACTCACATTCCCATATTGTATGAATTTTTACATTTGGTTTTAGATAATCTTCAATAGTTTTAAGTCTTTCTTTAGTTTGGTCATATAACTCTTTCATAGTTTTTATTTCTATCTTTTTACATATTTCTTCAGGACTATAACATTTTGTACATCCATGCTAATAACATCCATAAAATTCATAAACATTACGCATTTTATTTTCTCTATCATAATAATAACCATCGACTTTATAACATTTATTATTAATGAATAATTTCTTTTCACCTCCTTTTTAGCATGTTGAATCATTATATTATATTCTAAAGAAATATACTCTAACCATTGTATTGATTTTGTGAATGTACTTCTTTAATTGTCATCTTTTGTGAATTCCAATTGTTTCATTTGTCAACATTAATGTTTTAAATATTTTGTACAACATTGAGCAATTGTAATATATTGAAATGGATCGATACAATTATTGGTTATATTTAAAAATAATTTTCTATATAAGGTACAACCTTTGGCAAGAATTAAAACATCCAATAGACAATAATAAAATATTTCTTTATAGAATTTAAATTCTTTTCTTTAACTTTATTATACCATTCATCAAATAATTCTTTATTTTTAATTGTCATAGTATTATAACCAAAATATTCTTTATCAGGATAAATTCCTCATATTTTTGATTCTCTGTTGTATTAAAATAATGTGGAAAATAACCTTTGTTACCCACAAATCCAAATGTTTTGGGAAAGCAGCTAATCCACATAATGTAAAATTTATAGAATCTATGAATCTTAAATTTATTCCTTTAATAAATATAGCTGTTAATTTTAGTCCAGAAGAAATTATGTTATGTTCAATTTTATTTTTAACAATGTATCCTAAAATCGGTTGCATATCATAACCTTTTCCATAATGTGAAATAAAAGTGTAGTCTTTAAATTTGTCTCTTATGAAATATTTACAAAAGTTGTCTATTACAGAATTTCCTATAGGGTTTCATATTTAATTTTTCTACATCACTAAAACAATCATCTATGTCTAATTTTAACAAGTTTAAATTATCAATATTGAAATCACATTTAAATACTTTTACATAGTTATTTTAAAACAATAAATATTTTCTAAATCGTAAGCTATACAAAAATTCATTATATGTATTCCTGTTTCTTGATTTGCTTCAAAATCAAAATATATATATTTATTATTTTTACTTGTTTTGGTACTGATGGTTTCATATAACATAAGTGTTCTTCATTACTTTCCGTGTATTTTTCATAACATATTAAACATATTTTTCACCACATTTGTGATTTTTACCTGTATATGTTTTGTTACATTTATCACAAATATGTTGTTTTCTGATAGTTGTTACTGTATTATCTTTGCATGTATGTTGTTCAGTATAACCAATTAAACATACTTTACAAAACCTACGTTTAGCTAAAAATCCTGTTATATTTGTTATAGTGTCAAAGTGTTCATCATGATAATATAAATATATTTGTTCATTATATTCTTCATTACCATCATATACAATATATTCTGTACTATTTGATGTAAAACAATTATCCTAATATTAAGATAATTTTCAAAAGCTTTTAAATCTTCCAAATCATTTCCTTCTTCTTTTATTTCTACTCCTGATTGTTCATGCAAATCTTCAGCTAATCTTTTTGTAATGGTCTACTTTCATTGATATGTTTTAATTGAGAATCTGTAAAATCTTTTAATAACTTATTTGAAGCTAAAGAAGTTACAATTGCCCTTGATAAACATATTGTATCATCATTTTTATTTTGATAATACTTCTTTATTTATGGCATCTAATATTTTTAAAGCTTTACCTTTTCCTCTTTATTGGGTATAATAGTAACTTCAAAAATAACTTCTTCTAAATTTAATTCTTCAGCACTATTTAATAATCTTTCCATTTGATCCATGAATAACTTTTAACTGTATTATATGTTCTTATAGGCCAGCTTTTATGTTTAGCAATTATGATTTCATGAATAGGTACTATTTTAATTCTTCCATTAGGGTAATCTTTTATAGAATAATCTATCATGTGATCAAAAGCATTTGTAAATGTTTCTGGTTTTCATCCTTTAGACTAATTTTATAATTAAATACATAAATACTTGCTTTATGTTTATATTCTTTTGTTAAAACAAGTTTATATGAATCTCCTCGCTTGGATAAAATTTTATCCTTTTTGTCTCCATTTTTAAGAAAACATTTTAGTTACTTCAAAATGTCTAAAACAAATCTAACAAATAAATTAGCAGATGAACTACATCATAGAGTTGTAAAATCTTTTCCTAAAAGACGTGTTTATGTTCATTCAATAGATCAAACATGGGCAGTTGATTTAATAGATATGCAACCATATTCAAAACAAAATAAACACTATAAATATTTATTAGCAGTTATAGATGTTTTAGTAAATATGGTTGGTTAAGCCCTTTGAAAAATAAAACAGGAGTAGCAGTGAGTGAAGCATTTAAAACATTATTTAAAGAAAGAAAACCAATATATATTTGGTCAGATAAAGGATCCGAATTTTATAATCGACAAGTAAAAGAATTGTTAAAAGATAATAACATAAAGTTATATTCAACTGAGAATGAAGAAAATCCAGTGTAGTGGAACGATGGATAGGAACAATGAAACAACATATGTATAAATACTTTACTGCTAATGAAACTTTAAAATATTATGATATATTAGATAAATTAGTTAAAAATTATAATAATACAGTACATTCTTCAATTAAAATGACACCTGTTCAAGCAAGTAAATTAAAAATGAATTAACAGTGTATAAAATTTATATCCAGAAAAGGAAGAGAAAATTAAAAACCTAAATTGAAGTAGGTACTAGAGTAAGAATAACAAAAAAAGGGTAAATTTGAAAAGGGTTATACTACTCGTTGGACTAAAGAAATATTTGTAATTGAAAAGTTTTAAATACAATTCCTTTTACTTATAAAATAATTGATTTAAAAGGCGAAGAAATAACAGGTTCTTTCTATGAACAAGAATTACAAATGACTAAGTTTTAAATCTTTATTATAACACTCATTTGTAAAAGTATTTGCAAAATTACACATTATCATTCATGTACATATAACAGTCACTCAGGTATGTAGAAATACAAAATCCATTATCAGTTAATTGTTGGTTGTTAATTAGGTTTCTAGTCAACACGGATTCATCAATAGTTCATACATCATGAATCACCTTTTGTTCGGCGGACATGCATGTCCGCTAAGAGATCTAGTAACAGTCTGATCAATATTTCATCAATAGTTCATACATCATGAATCACCTTTTGTTCGCGGACATGCATGTCCGTTGATCAATAACTGTCTTATTGTGATTGAGGCATTTCGTTGGTTGTCGTAGGTAGTGGTTGTTTCCAGTATTCAGCATATGTTGGAATGGAAAGCATTTCTGTAATATCCTTTAATTTACCAGTGGTGAAATAGGAAACTGGCAATCCAACCAAACCGAACAAGGGATAATCTTTAAGAACCCTAGAGATTCCTTAGCCTTCTTGCATGTCTATCTGAATAACATGCATTTGTTTTTAACCAAACAGGCAATGATTCTTGAATTGTATTTTGTTGTATTCATTCTCGTGCCAAGCTTTGACTTGTTCCAAAAGGTACCGAACTTGATATAAAACAAAAGCATTTGTGCCTCACACCTCTGTATTTGTCTTGTTGCACGTTTTAATATATCCAGGAGTTCTTCTTTTGTAGTGTCCCGATTTCACATGTCCTCAACGATAAACTGTTTATTTATCCCACACTGATCCACACATCTAAAACGAAGATAATCATGGAGTTCCTTGGGGTCAAATGTTTTTTCTTTTGCATGTGTAAATAATGAATCAATTTCGACTTTGGCCGTTTTGACAAAGAAGGTTTAGGTGCATCAGGTCCGCTTTCCATAATTTGTTTTACAACTAATGTCATTTGTTCATAATAGTTCGAATGTTCAGTAATAATAACAGACTGTTCCGTTGACCACATCCCTGGAATACACTGATTAGAAGGTAAAATTAAACTTTCTTGCAACATTAATAAAAACACGTCTTCTCTCCTAATAAACGTTCTGTTATATGTTAACATCACCCAGGCAACCTTCAATATTACAACTATAAATTATTAATTCTGTAAAATCGATTGCGTTTCAGTTAAAAGCGTAATCACTGTTGTAGTCGTATTGATCCGTTTTATTACTAGACTATATTGATAAAATTAATTAAAATCAAGGTTGGGGTGCACTGGGAAATTATTTTTCTCTTAAATCCCACAGAATTCTTTCTCTGTCAGTTCTCCCGGTTTTTTATTTATTTTTTTGAATTTTTGTTGTTTTTGGGTGTTTTTAATAACGTTTTTATAAAAAGTAAAAAAATTTTTTGGGAGTAAGAAAATTTGGTGTTTTTGGGTGTTTTTGCTTTTTTTTTTATAAAAATTAATGGCTCTTTTACTTGAAATGAGGGTAATTTTTGGGGTCAAATTTTTTTTTTTGGGGTGGGGTCGTTCAAGTACTATACTACTCCCTTAGGGAAAAATGAGTTTTATAAAAACCCAGGATTAAGGTTTTGGTGTGCTCTTTACAAAAAATGTTTTATTTTTTTATGGGGGTATAAATGCAAAGTGTGTTTTTTTCTTCTTAATTTTGAAGTTAAAAATCACACAAAATGTTGGTAAAATTTTTATTTTGGATGTAAAAGGGTTTTTTTCTTAAAATGGGGTCAAAAATTGAAGATAATTTTTTTTTGTGGGGGGTTATAGGTGTGTGATATTGTGTTACATAATTCAAGTTCTTTACAGAGTTTTTAGAGAAATAATTTCAAGATTTCTATGGGAAAACATTATAGTAGTATCATCTGCATAAAAAAGGGTTTAACGTCCGAGTTAATTCTAATGGACATGTTGTTGACATAACAAAGAAAAAAAGGGTCCTAGAATACTTCCCTGTGGTTCTCCACATTAGATGTGGTATAAATGCAAATGAGACAAAATGACATTGGATTAAAAACTAAACTGCCTGCAGGGTGCAGAGAATGTTTTTAAAACAAGTGAGAATGATCTATTATGATTAGTGTTAACCAGTTAACTGTTGGAAGGACCGAATAACTTAACCGGTTAACCAGACCTTTTTTCAATTTTAATAGATTCAATATAAATGTGTATTGAAATCATTGATAAATTTTGGTGAATTTTAAGATGATCGTCCTGGTAATTAATTTGACAGTTCAATTGTCCAGTATATTGATTGCTATTATTAACCTTGAACACATTCTAATTTTACAAAATTAATTAGCACAAAGACAACTTGTCGAGCTCAGGGCAAGATCTAAAGTAAACAGAATTAGCATACATGTATTTTGAACATTTTACGATTTACTTCATTATTTCATTTCTGATTTATTATAGCGTAGACCTACATGTAAATATGCCACCTCCATCGTCCAGGGTTTTGTCATACTTTAAACGAAATGCCGACTTTAAAATGGTGAAATGCAAATCATGTGAATGGAATTAATCTATATTCGGTGTTACGAGTAAAATGCTTAATCATCTCAAATTGAAACACTCCACATTATTTTCTGAGACACCAGCGGAAATAAAACAATCAACGGTTTCAGACATTGTCAATTCAACGAGATCAAGAAGATTTTCATCTTCTCAATCTGGAGTTACTAGTATTACAACTTCATTTTAGATACAGTAGAATTGTATGATTAAAAGTAAAACTTCACCAGGAATGCTCAAAGCCTAGCCTTATAATGCCCAAGGATAAACTTCAATTTATCGTATCATAAAAGGGCAAAGTCAAAATAAATGGTCCAAATTTAAAAATTTTGACTAAATTTCAACATTGTTTTAGTGCATTTCTTTTGTTGTATCTTGATGCATATACATTTATCATACATCATAAAAAATAGCTCATGATTTCTAGATTTATTGATAATAAATACCTTTCAGATTTAACTTTTTAATTTCATTGAAACACAATAATTTTGAACTATATCATATCTATTATTTATTGTGGATATAAGTTCAAGTCTCATCACATTTCATTACTGATTTTTTTTAAATGGCAGTCTTTGCCGTGTTAGAGAGGGCTGAATTTTGTGGCTTGATGTGTAGAATAATCCTGCAAAATATCTATGGAAAATCTCAAGTATTAAAAAAGTATTTTTTCAAAATGTCAAGAAAAAGTGTTGCACTCCTGACAATTTTGGCATCTTTTTTTAACGTCATATTTTCAATACTTGAGATTTTCCATAGATATTTTGCAGGATTTATTATAACATTTCCATCATAAATGAGTGAAAGTTACCCCATAATTTGTATTTATTGGCCTAAAAAGTTGAAATTTTAAGGAAATTACAGGTATTAATGGACCAAAAGAGACCTTATAATGAAGACAAAGAGGTCCATTAGTGATATTTATCATCCTAAAGTCATCTTTTGTATCATATTAAACTGTTTGTAGGCAGGTGAGATAAATATTTGATCATTTATTGATCCACACTATATTCTATCATGATGCAACTTAATTTGGATTTTTCGAAGAAATTTTGCTCGAATCGCTGTAAAGAAGACTTTTTTGTTGAATAAACTGAATGTGATTTTTTTCCTTTGTAATACTGGTTATTTCAAGCATTACTGTCAAGTTTTGTCATAATCAGTTCAGTAGTTTGAGAAAAATCTAGTATAATGTAAGACGACATCTCGGTTGCATACGAAAAAGGGTCGAAAAAAAATAATCCCTTGAATTTGACAGTTGTAGGAAATTAATACTACATTTCATTGCAGTAAAAAATTTCTTTGTCATAAACATATATCTTGGGTGTTTCAAAGCACCATTATTTTTTTATTTGGTGTTTCTATAGAATAGTTTGGAAACTTGAGGTTACATGGTTACTAATGCTTGTACACAGGTAAAAAAGAGGTGAAAATTTGATTGGTTAACTTCCAGTGATGGTTATTTTCTTATATGCAATGAAATGTTATGTGAAATTTTGTCTATAGTACTGGACAGGATAAAACTTTACTCATGCCAAGTATTTCTTTATTTGAAACAAAGATAAATTCTGCACAATTTTTTGAAAAGTGCAAATTTAACAAAGACTAATAGGGGAAAACCAATGGTGGTATTACACCTAAATGCTGAAAACTAGATCTTTTCAATGTTTGTCCCGTTTTAGCAATGACGCTATCAATTATCAATTCATGAGAAAACACTCTGGTAAATAGTAAAAATAGAAATAAGTTGAAAAAAAACTTCCATTTAATGTTATCATTTCCCTCCTTAAATAGCAAATGATGAGTACAGCAGGCTATAGGAGCTTGATGTAAAATTGGTTTAAAATTGCTATGCGAATAAATTCCTGGAGTGCCAACTTCAATTCATTTTTCTTCTGGCTGTATACCTCTCTGGAACATGCTAATTATCCCTATATATATGCAGCTAGATCAGAGAAGTTCAGGGGAAAAATTCCGAAGGAATCGATTGATATGCAGCAAAGATTAACACTTTTAAAATTAAGTTACTAAGCAAATTCAAACGGACCTTATCCCGATGTAAACATTGAATGTGAATAGATCGAGAAGACCACAAATACATGTACAAAAATCAAGACGACCTTTTCTTAAAATTGTATAAAAAATAGTAAAAAGATATCTACTTTATAAAAATATTTATCTTTAATTTTTTTAACCTGTACAGACAGACTTTAAAATTGTTATATTCACGAAAAGAAAATATTTCTATACTGAATGTTCACGTGACAAGAGCAGACTAGTGTACTCGAAAACTTAGAAATGAAAAATAAGTATATTTTGGCAAATCGTTACATGCTAAGGACTTTGTGGAACACCCTAAAAATTGGTGACCCGAAAGATCTTTAGATTTTGTATGTACATGATTTTTTCCAATTTTTTTTTATCAATATGCAGCAAAGATGAACATTTTTTTAGATTTTAGTTTCACAAGCTTCTAATGCAATTATCTCGATAAATACTGAACATAAAACATTGTGTATTTGCATGTATATTTCTAATAACACAGTTTAACAAATAATTTCTTTAAAATGTACAATTGTTGTTTAGAAATAACTTTTGATCAGTATCGTCACTGGCATTTTTTTATTATTGTGTTTCTTGACTTTTTCATAAGGAGAGTGAATTTTCTATTGTCTTCGTTCACTAGATTTCCAACTGTTTAGAAAATAAGTATGAATTGGTCCAAAAATTTTCGATCATAATTATCACTAAAAATTAATAAGAATAAGCTTTGGACATTTAGTCTTAGATGACTTGTTTCCTCACAAGGTGTCATTATGCTATAATTTGCCACAAAAATGGTCAAAACCATATAAGTAAGAAGTCTTTTGGGCATTCAGTTTCAGAAAATAAGTGATCAAAAAGGTGTCAATATTTTACATTGGACTAAACACAGTCGAAGTTCCAGCACTATATAATGCAACAAAAGTGCACATGCTGAAATGTCTCGCCTGTTTTACTGACCATTGATTTTATGTTGAAAGTCTTAATGATAAATGTTTTACTACAAGTATCACATAAACTTAACAATTTTAAAGACCCATGACAATGAGGTCAAAGTCAGATAAATCCTGTCAGACAGACATGTTCACCTTACATTACTCCATACACCAAACATAGTTGACCTATTGCTTATTGTAATTAAAAAAAAAGGCCAAAACACAAAAACTTAACATTGACCAATGAACCATGAAAATTTGGTCATGGTCAGATTATACCTGCCAAACAGACATGTACACCTTACAATCGTTCCATACACTACATATAGTTGACGACCTACTGCTCATAGTATTTGAAAAACAGACCAAAACACAAAAACTTAACATTGACCATGAAAATGAGGTCAAGGTTGGATGATACCTGCTAGATTGACATGTACACCTTACAATCATTCCTTACACCACATATAGTTGACCTACTGCTTATAGTACCTGAGAAACAGACCTAATCACATAACTGTAACCTTGAGCACTGATCCATTTTATGAGGTCATGGTCAGGTGAACTCTGTTTGATGGACATGTAGACATTGCAAGGAACCCATATACCAAATATAGTCATCCCATTACTATAATTAGTGAGAAATTCTCATGACAAAAAACTATAAAAAAATTTCAAGCAGTCACTGAACCACAAAAATGAGGTCAAGGGCAATGGACATTTGACAGACAGAAAGTTCGTAACATAAGGTATCTGCATACAAGGTATGAAGCATCCAAGTCTTCTACCTTCTGAAATACAAAGCTTTATACAAATAGTTTACACCGCCGGATAGTAATCCCTATGTCTCACAAACTGTGACTTTTGTCACAGGGGATGACTTGTCACAGGGGAGACAAAAATCCAGTTATATGGGATGTATGTAAAAGTCCCCTTCCTGGATAATTTGTCAATACTGTTAAGAAATATTACAAATGTTAATTCTTTCAAATACAAAATAACAGATCATTTATTGAAATCAACCTAGCTGTATAAAAAATATTGAAAACTGATTATGTCATCATGTTTATTTTTCATAACATTTTATCAAGTTGTATTGAACATTATTATCATACTTGTCTTTTTATACTAATGTATGCAATGTATATGTTTGCATTTTGTTTGATTTTTTATGATGAGGGCCTCAGGGAAGATTAGTTATATAGCTAACTGTGTAACCCTCTTTAAATAAAGTATTGTTGTTGTTGTTGTTGTTGTTGTTGTTGCAAAATGATCCCTATTTAAGATTTTTCTGCTTATCTAATTCATCTGAGGTATCCATGAGTGGAAATCTTCATCCACGCTAGAAGAGGATCTGATAACAAAAATATCCTGTTGACAACTTAGTGAAGGACGGACAAACCAATGGGTCAAAATTATACCCTGCACAACTTCATTTCATGGGGTATAATAATGTATGGGAATGTACAGTTAATTCAAACAGACATCAGTGTAAATAAAATAAAAGAAAGCTTTAGGAAACAAGAAAATTTATGGGTGCATACACCTCAAGCATATGGATGTGTTCTGATGTGGGGCAGCCCCCATATTCCGACACCCCAATAGTCCTACACTTTCAGTGGTCCAACACCCTAATAGTCCGACAACCCACTAGTTCCACACCCCATTAGTCCGACATTGGAATATTTAAAAAAAAGAAGTATTTGTTTTTTATATTAGAAAGCCAAATTATAGATATTAAGAGGAGGACCTTGTTCTTCGTGTGATCATGTGATGCAAGTTATCAAGATAGGTACATGTATTTAGTGTTGAAGTAGCAGAATTTCATCACCAGCGTAACTATAAGCACAAAATTCTATGTAGTGTTGTCAAATTACATAGATATCTCTGGATACACTGTCTCTCTGATACAGGTTAAAGGGGACACAGTAAGAAAATAAAGGAATTAATAGAGCTTTGCTGTTTACATGATTATATGTGTGCATATGGCTTGAGTGAATAACACAGGCATGTTTTTCTGGCATAACTCAAGTGAAAAAAACGGTTAACTCAATTAAAACTTCTGATTTAATAGATTTTTTCTAAAATGTAACAGTAATGCCATTATTTGAAGAAAAACACTATGCAGTCTAGTTTGACTATTTGGGCACCAATTCTGTCGTAATTTTGTTCTTTTTTCAAACAGTCAGTAAACTGGTTCAATGATATCATCCTATCCAAGTAATACTCTCCAGTACGAGTTTTACAAAATATGTATTTGTAAATATAGAAATAGGGGGAAAATAACAATACAATAGGGTTATCATATAAACAATTTCATAATTTTCCTCAACATGACAAATGATTATAAAGATCATCAGGTTATTTGAGTTTTGTATAATGTCAGTAATGTTCTTTGCTATGAAAACAATTCAAATCCTTATGGGTCAACCTCTATTTATTTCTTTTATGGCTGTTTTTATCACAGGAATATGCCAATACTCCTCATATGTATGAAGCTGGAACAGAGATTAGTTAAAGAAAGAACTAATATTGATTGATTGCTGTTCGCTTTACATACAGTGGCAAATATTTCAAAAATATTCAGGATGAGAACTAATTAACAATAAATACAATTATTGGTAAGTCCTGAAATAGAGGTCAACCGCAATGAAGGACGGGAAATTTGGAATGCTCCTGGAAAATGATGTTATATTGGGTAAGATAAGAAATTTAGCCTTACAATAGGTCACCTACGGACCCGCCAAAGAGTTGTTGTAATGGTTCTTTCAGTGCAAAGAGTGTGGCACTCTCGTTACATGAGGCATAGGATTGTACGTCCCGACATGGCTGCGAATTCAAACATCCAGCAAATCCAAATAGACTCCCCACTTTGAAAAGGGTCATACTGTCAGTAGGAAGAAGACCAAGAAATGACCTTATTTCTATACCCAGTCACAATTGGAGTCAGAGAGAACTAATAAGAAAATCAAATGATTTCAAGCAAAGGTTAATATAACTTTGGAATTAAGAAACCAAGGTAAATTCAGATAAAAGTTATTTGTATATGAAATTTCAGGCCCGAACAAGCTTGAACTTGCCAAAAACATTAATGATTTTACATAATTTAAAAGTTGATGGCTGTGCAATAGTAATACATGTAATCACAAGCCAAACATTTTTTATGGTGATATGACCTGCATGCCAAAAAACTAAGTCGACATCAAACGTTCCGAAACATACAAAAAAGAAGAGGAAGAATTTAGTGTAAAACAATATTGTTCTTTTTTTTTATTATTATTCTTCCCTGAATAGGAGACATGCATGACTCTGTTTAGGGTTTCTCTGGCTACTGTGTCCTATTTATTTGGATTTTCAGTCAAGACTTCAAGTCAAGGTTATTCCCGTATGCTACTGTATCAGTGGTGTCTTGCTCGTCTCACATAATACAGGAGGACATCAGGTGATATTCGGTCGGTTTAAATATACGACTTCGATATTTACTACTTCTATGCCAAGCAAGAGCAAAGACTGGTAATAATATGCCCATTATTCCTAGCAGGTTAAAAATGCATAAAAAGTATTGTGTATGTTCATTTCTATACACATACAAATGTTAATATCATTCCTGTGTCATTGTCCTAGTGTCTTGTAACAGAATTATTTTTACACATCGTGTTTGCTTATGCTGTTCATGACCGATAAACGATTATTTGTTTAGGTGGAAAGAACAGAACACCAATAAAGTATTATTTTGATTTTAAAAGTTTGATTTTGAATGAATATGCAATAAAAACATATATAAATCACTGCTTTCAGAGTACACTACCAGCCATTCTTACATGATTGATATTTTTTGTTTGCTTAACTTCCAGTTGCAAATGTTTAGTATATACCCCTGCAAAATGCTGTCCTGAAAAAATCTTTTCTTTCAGGATATCCCAGGAAGTCCTGGGATATCCTGAAAAATCCCAGCACTGGTCATTTTGTAAATCCTGATATTTCAAGTGTCCCAGGAAGTCCCAACAAGTCCTGAAATATGTTGTCCTGATATTTCAGGAATTTCCAAGACTTTAAATTTGTATCAGGAATTTTGGGATATTTCAGGACTTACAATATTTGACCAACACAAGTTAATCCTGATTTTTCAAGAACTCTTAGGACTTTAAATTATTAACAGGAATTACTGGGATATTTCAGGACTTCAAATATATGGGTTTCTTTTAAAGACTTAGTCTTTTTTTTGCAATCTTAAATTCCACTGAAGTATATTTACAACTTCCAAGACTAATGCTAGTGCACAGTTAGACTTTAATATGATCATACTAATGAAAAATCTTAGTACACTATTTTATAAAAATGCAAAACTTGCATCACAAATCATGCAAATCATGTCAATATGCCCCAAGCCAAAAATTGAGTAACAACACAACATAATTTTTTGTAATTAAACAAACATTTTCAAAGCCCAATTTTAAAAGATCATGTGATCATACAACTATTCTATCTTGGGGTTTAAAAATAAAAGATAATAGATAACCTATATGACTATTATATAATTTCATGTATCTAAATGAACACACAAATGATGTCCATGCTATAATTCTTATCATCAATTAGACATGTGAGCCTGGTGAGTGAATGAAATGTATAAATGTGCCATCTGGTTTCCATTTATATTAGTGTAGACACTGGACAGGAAGTGTGAGGCCAAATAAAGGGGATTGAATGGCCTTATACATTTTCTGAAATTACTATAACTTTAAACATTTAAGATGGTAAATAAACAATAAATGGATTTTTTTATTTTTTTTATTATAATATATATATATCAAATATTCAAGATAAAGATCATTTATTCAACCAGGACACATTTTAAAGAAAATAGAATTTAAATTCCCTCAAACAACCCCCAACACATTTAGAATTTGAAATTGGACAACAAGCAAAGATGTCTTATATCCTGAACAAAATGGTGCAGATGCATGAAATAGTCCAAAACAGTTCTATATTTTAACATTAGATTAATAGTGCAGATGTTTTCTTCTAGTGACATGACTGTTTGATTTTTAAAGGAGCATTGATGTTTACATGCATTTTGGATAATATCTTCTGGTGAGTAAAAATAAATTAGATTCCACCATTTTGAATATGTGCATATGGCAATAAGAGTAAAGGAAAGACTTATAGAATGTTTACCTAAGATTTACTGTAATCACCATCATAAATAATTTGCAATACAATGGTTATAAATAATGAAAAAATATTTAAATAGTATGTATGCTTTTAATAACTATATATAAACCATTGTTCTTAAAAAAAAACATTTATCAAAAGAAAAATACAAAACAAGAACTGTGAGAAAACCAAAAAAGAAATTTACCCCAAGCAAATTTGCAGAAAAATAATAATATCTCTGCAATAGGTCCCTTAATTCAAGATACATGCTTCTGAAATGCATCTTTTATTCTAAAACTTTCAAATATATGATTGAGTAGAAAAAAATTGCTAAAAATAATTGTCAGGAGATATTTTAAAGTCTATGATATATGAATGGGTCAAATTGTCTTGATCCTAATTGTCAGGGTACATTTATACACAAAATATATACATGTATGTACTCATTTAAATTTTAAAAAAAGCATGTTGACTTGAACAAATCTGACATACTAATGCATGAGATTTGGTATCTTATATTTTTTTATCAAACTTTAGATCTATAACTTTTGTTTTGTTTCAGATTTACTGTTAAAGACATTCAACAGCTCTGATATGCAAATCTATAGAGAGGACCAAAATATGTGATAAGCTTAAACTAGTCAAGAGGGCTTTTGGGAAAATTTGAGAAAATTAAAGACAACTAAACAGTGACTGTTACGTGTACTATAGAAAATGAAAGAACCTTAGTGAGCGCGCTCACATACCCCACGTCCCCACATTGTCATTAGAGAAATAAAATAAGTGTAAGAAAAAAAAAATTGTATCAGAAAAAAAAATTGAATCATAATTTCCTGTCAATATGCACATCTACATAGTATGTCCTTATTATCTACACAGTTTCATGAAATTCTGTTGTGTGGTTTCAGAGGAGTTGCGATGACAAACTGTTGCAGAGGTACATTGAAGCAAATAAGTTCAAAGGGGTGTAACTCCTGGAAAAAAAAATTGAATCGTAATTTCCTGTCGATATGCACATCTACGTAGTATGTCCTTATTATCTGAAAAGGTTTCATGAAATTCTGTTGTGTGGTTTGAGAGGAGTTGCGATGAGAAAAGGTTGCAGTAGTATATTGGGCAAATAAGTTCAAAGGGGCGTAACTCCTGGAAAAAAAATTGAATCGTAATTTCCTGTCGATATGCACATCTACGTAGTATGTCCTTATTATCTGAAAAGGTTTCATGAAATTCTGTTGTGTGGTTTGAGAGGAGTTGCGATGACAAAAGGTTGCAGTATTATATTGGGCAAATAAGTTCAAAGGGGCGTAACTCCTGGAAAAAAAATTGAATCGTAATTTCCTGTCGATATGCACATCTACGTAGTATGTCCTTATTATCTGAAAAGGTTTCATGAAATTCTGTTGTGTGGTTTGAGAGGAGTTGCGATGACAAACTGTTGCAGTAGTACATTAAAGTAAATAAGTTCAAAGGGGCGTAACTCCTAGAAAAAGAATTGAATCGTAATTTCCTGTCAATATGCACAACTACATAGTATGTCCTTATTATCTAAAAAGGTTTTGTGAAATTCTGTTGTGTGGTTTGAGAGGAGTTGCGATGACAAGAAACAGGACTGACGGACGGACGGACGGACTGATGGACGGACGGACGGGTCAAAAACATTATACCCTCCGCAACTCGTTGCGTGGGGTATAATAAATATTTACAAGTGATTTGATTTTGAAAATGCCATCAAATGTGCAGTGTAGAAAAAAATTCAGAAGAATGAATACTGTCTTTTCATAGATTTTGTAAAGGATAAGGGTCCATGTTATCAAGATACAATATCCGATATTCCAGGTTAACAAGTCCTAATAAGGAAGTTTTTAAAACCTGTGACTTCTCAGGACAAACCTGGGATATTTCAGGTTTACTAGTCCTGAAAAGTCCTAAAACCCTGTGACTTCTCAGGACAAACCTGGGATATTTCAGGTTTACTAGTCCTGAAAAGTCCTAAAACCCTGGGACTTCTCAGGACAATCCTGGGATATTTCAGGTTTACTAGTCCTGAAAAGTCCTGAAATGTCCCATTTGGTCCTATGTTTTTAGGATCAGGATTTCCTGGGATATCCCAGGAAATCCTGTTCCAATACTCTCCCTAAAAATCCTGAAAAGTCTTGAAATTTAATTTCAGGAAGTCCTGGGATATCCCAAGAAAATATCTCAGGAAGTCCCAGGAAGGTCTTGGGATATCCTAGGATATCCCAGTAGAATCTTGCAAGGGAATTCACTGTAAGTCCATTCTGACGGCAAATACATCCATTTTAGCTGAGTTTAACAACCTTTAATAAACAGCTGCGCCATGAGGGCATGATACGCCCGTCGTGTTTTCAATGAATAAAGTTCAATAACTTCTCAATGTCATATCAGAAATCCAAAAATTCATCAAAACTGCTGAAAGCACTTTTGAGTTTTTGTCCGAAAACTGGAAAATCTCCCCTTTTTTATGAATAAAATCCCATAACTCGGAAAAGTAAAATCTAAAAATTTATAAAAATCTAAAGGGAGCTTACGTCAATAGATATAAACAATTCACCAAAGATTCATGAAAACTGCTCAAAGCATTTTTCAGTTATTGGCCAAAAACTGGAAAATCCTGGTTTTTTTTAATGAATAAAACCCATAACTTGGAAACGTAAAATCTAAAATTCATAAAAATCGAAAGGGAGCTCACATCAGTAGATATAAACAATTCACCAAAGTTTCTTGCAAATTGGTGAAAGTGTTTTTGAGTTATTGTCCGAAAACTGGAAAATCCCCCTTTTTTATGAATAAAAATAACTCGGAAACATAGAATCTAAAATTTATAAAAATCGAAAGGGAGCTCACGTCAATAAATATAAACAATTCATTAAAGTTTCATGCAAATTGGTTAAAGCGTTTTTCAGTTATTGCCCGACATGTTGACGACGGACGGACAGATGCACGGAGGGATGGACGTATGGACAGACAACGGTATACCATAATATGTCCCGTAAACGGGCATATAAAAAGTGTTCAATATTAAGAATAAAATATTATCGATTGCACAACTTTACTATGGATATTTTGACTTTCATATAATTTTTCGATCTTTGAATTCAATTTCAGCGTAGATAAATGGAAACCAACATGCTTGGATAATATAAGTTTCTTTTCATTGTAAATTAGTTTTGACCGTTTTTGGGAGTATATTGCGGTTTGGACATTTTATTTACTACGAGAGACTGTTCTTCAAATTCTCTTCACCACAAGGGTGACTGGGATTATGCTATAAAAATGTGCTCACTTTTGGTCTTTTTTTCGGCCAACAGTAAAAACCCTTGCAAATGTAGAGCGTCCATTTGGCTTTGCTGAATGTATAAAAAAGCAGCCCCTTCTGGTCAGAATTCTGTCCAATATACCCTCATATTCCAATGGCAGTCTCAATTTTCCACCCTTTAATCCTGGCAATATCCTATTTCAGTATCTACTTATTGCATTAATTGTTAATTTAATTGGACGTATGTAAAGCAAACAGCAATCAATCAATCAAATTCACTCTTTAGCAGATTGTTTTTTTGGTGAAACAGCGAGGTCACACTTTATAGCAGTAATGCAAAATGTTGCAAGGATGTAGATTGTCTTATAATTATAGGATCATGGTATTTCTTACATACCAGACGTGAAGTGCTGTCTTTTCTATTTAATTCTTTATACTCAGAAGGGAGGGTAGACACAAGTTCAAATACCACATCAACCGATTCTATGAACTAGATTTTCAATTATGACCTGCACATGTGTTGGACTATTGGGGTGTCAAACTAATGGGGTGTCGGACAAATGGGGTGTAGGACTTACGGGGTGTCGTACCAATGAGGTGTCGGAATAGCGGGTTGACCCCTCTGATGTATGACAAAGCTTGTCATTACTTGCCTATAAAAATCACCTTAGTGATCATCATGTGTTTAATACTAGCTATAATATATAAGTAGACCACCTTAAGACTTATGGAAAATTCGTCACATCATATATAGAACATCTACTATATTTGTGTATTTTATCTTCTCTGTCACACCTCAGACAGTTACTTACTCTAACTCATCACATCTTTGACTTCTTCCATGCTCAGTGTTTATATTGACTGGTGATTTTGGTAGATAATGTTGCAACTGGTTTACAAGGAACAAAAACATGTCTGTATTCTGAAAAGTAAATATGCTCACAATAAAATTTTATTGAAAGAATTCAAAGAATTCCATTCAAACCGTAGCTAGGGACCGTCTGAAACTTGCAGTGAGGTGAGAGTTTTTTTCTCTGTGTTGAAGGCCTCACTGTGACTTTGAGATGAAGAACAGCAATAAAAGCACTGTTCCTTTGTTTTTTGATGATTTTGCTGAGCATATACTGATTTTGTGTCATGGATGGATACCCCATATCCTTTCTTTTCTATTGACTATATATGCATGTACTGGTAAGCATATTCATGGCTGTTTATTGATAAAAAAAAAATTATATATGGAATTACCGGTAAATACTTGTAAAAGTGGATTTTCTATCTTTCTTCTTCTTCATGATATTCATACCCGATTCAAAATACTAATGTTTTTGAAGAGATTTTCCTGAATAAGTAGGTTATGACTATAAGGAGTTGTAAACACTTATATCACCAAGTGCAAATTTTACCAAGAAGGACATAAGAGCTCTCTCAGTCAATTTTGATATGAACTATATTGATGGTTTAAAGGGATCTTTTTAATAGTATTATTATGTTCTATACTATTACTGCTAAGAAACATTTACATGCACAAAATTTCTGCTACCACTTACGACCAAAAAATTTAAAAAATAAAAATTTGGAACCTTATTGAACTCCTTCCAGAGTAATTTTTGACAGAGCATCTCCTAACCTAAACAAATATGCAAACCAGTAAGCAATTTGAGTCAAGATATGAACTGTACAGCTCCCCTTCCTTCTAAAATATTAGACTTTATACAAATAGTTTTGATTGCTGCAGTCAGAGTAGCAATTCCTGTACGAAACAGTCCTACAGGAATGTACAAGGAATCTAGTAGGAATTTGTTAAGAATTCCTACCAGGAAAGTGTGCATATTCCTGCTTGATTGTAGCAGGAATCCGCCAGGAAAAACAGCCGAAAAATTTAAATTAGCAGGATTTTCGTAGTAGGAATAATGCCATTCCTACCAGGAATATTCAAATTAGCAGGAATAATTTGGTAGGAAAGTAAAATTCCTACCTGGATATTTGTCAAATTTTCCTGCTAATTTGAATATTCCTTGTAGGATTTTTTTCATAAATTCCTACTAGGAAAATTGATTTTCTAGCAGGAATCTAAAAATATACATTACAAACTTAGGTGTATACACATATACACATCTGGGTCATTCATCAAGTTTAAATCTCAGCCACAAAGAACAAAGAAAACACATGTAAAACTTCTTGTTGTAAAATTTGCCTCTTAAATTCATGAAGTAGCTACCACATATGAAAGTTGTGTTATAAACCTGGTTTGTAATCTGTTTTTGAATTTAATTATGATGGAAATAGATGTAACAGTTTTTTTCTTCACTCTCAAAAACATTTTTTTTAGAAGTATTGGTCTATTATCATGATTATTACGTATACAACAAAAATGTAGATCAGATGAACTTATAATATATATAAGACAAAATATAATTGAAGACTGAGATTTCCATTTTAATTAGTTGAATTAATTTGACTATCATGCAAATTGGAAAAAATTAAACTCCTCTAAAACATTTTAAAAGTGTAGCTTAATTAAATTCAAATACCTTCATAAGCAATCCTGCCTTACATTCAAATATTTCCTGAACATTATTCAATCTTTGCAGCATTGTTTATACACAATCTGAATCTTTTACCTCCAACTTTTGAATTTGTTAACTGGAACCTGGTTTCTTATAACACAGCAAAATAAATGTTATTAGCAAACCGAATCCAGTTAAAGATAATTGAATGCAAACCAATAACAGTCAAGATAAAATCCTACTTAGATAAGAAAAATTCCTGGTAGAAAGATTTTCTGGCAGGAAAAAACTATTCCTGTTACCTATACCAGGAATGTTGTTGTAGGAAAATGAAAAATCCTCCCACAAAAACTGAAGTTTTTCCTAGTACGTCTAAAAAGTAACAGGAATTTAAAATTTCCTGCTAATTCCATGTGAATTCCTGCTATAGTCTGGTAGGAATCCTGCTAGATATTTCGTACGGGATTATAAGAGATACATGTGAATGATATTTTGGTATCCATTTTAACATTCTTTTGACAATATCTTAATTCTAATTGACAAGTTGAATTTTTGTCGTTACAACAATAAATCCTTTAAAACCAGCCCCTATTCATATAACCCAGGAAACACCTAATAAATTAGAACATTTATCGAGCAAAACAAAACGGAATTGTCTTAGAACTACAACTTTGACAAAATCATTTGAAAAAGAAATAATATAAAATTTTAGCAAAATTTGCCAGGAGGAACACAGGAAAGAGCATACCTGGGTGATGAAATGCATTCTGAAGTTGCAATAGCCTTTCTTGGTAGTACATATGGGATGAATGTACTAGCACATGAACTTAGGATTAAAAGTTTTAGAAGCATGACAAAAAAAATAAGATTCTCAGTGTTTAGTAGAATTCATATTCATGATTTAAGCAATGCTGTCATTCAAACTGAGATGCAAATGTCAATTATTTATTATCATAAAAATGTGGTCACCTGAGAGGTTCAAGATTTTGAAAATGAATTACTTGGCCTGGTAAGAACTGAAAATAATTAACTATGCACAAGACAGGATAAAAATGGATATTCTGCAGCACATAATGCAGAAAACAAATGTGTACAAAATAAAAATAAATTTTTACGAGGCATTAAGCAGCGCAAAAAAAAAGTAGAGGCTCTAAACAACCTGTGTCACTCACCTAGGTCTATGTGCATAATCAACAATGGACTCTCTCCAACATTTTAGACAAGAATAGAATTCATGAAAAAATTATTTTTTTTGTTGATCTTATATTGCTGATCATTTTATCTGTTTAGTTTCTCTCTATCTTCTTTATTTTTTGCTCAAAACACAAAATAGGGTAAAAAAATCCTCATTTAAGGGCAATCACTCCTATGAAGAGTGACAGTCTACTAACTTTATCGGCAAAATTTGACTTGTTTGTGGATCTTGCCTTGCTGATCATTTTTGTTATTTAAAGTTTCTATTTATCTGTTATAATTTTTATCATATAAGGCAAAACGCAAAAACATACGTAAAAATCGTCATTAAAGGGCAATAACTCCAATAAGGAGTCGTTGTTAAATTTCCTCCATATTGTCTTTAATGTAGATCTTGTCTTGCTGATCATTTTTGCTTATTTAAGTTTCTATCTATCTATTATAACTTTTAAGATATAAGGCAAAAATGCAAAAAATTGGTAAAAATCGTCATCCAAGGGCAATAACTCCTAAAAGAAGTCGCCTGACAGTTTTGACATCAATAAACAATTGATAGAGCGCAACATTCTGAACATTTCTGCCTTGTCATATTTTCTCTATTTAAAACAGTTTTCAAAATAATACACAAAACTTGCATTTTAACCCTATGTTCTATTTTTAGCAATGTCAGTCATCTTGGTTGGAAGTCGGGTTCATCGGACATATTTTTTTAAATAGATACCCCAATGATGATTGTGGCCAAGTTTGGTTGAATTTGGTTCAATAGTTTCAGAGGGGAAGATTTTGATGACGGACAACAACAGATGACGACGATGGATGCCAAGTGATGAGAAAAGCTCACTTGGCCTTTTGGCCACGTGAGCTAAAAAAGCATGCGCAGCAACAGATGATCATAATTAATCAATCCAGAAAAATATCCTCCTGGCCCCCAAGAATTTCAAATGGTTTTTTGTTGAAGTGAGACTCAAATCAAAGTTGTTTATATTAAAATTTGTCATGACATGTGCTGTCCTAAACTTTACAAGAAGGTCTAGGTTATTTTCATACTGTTCACTAAAAGTATGGAGAGCTGTTGGAGCCAAAAAACAGTATCTTGGGTTGAGACCCTAATATGACGGTCCCCGCATGGTAAGGGTTTATTACGTTAATTAGAATACTGTACTGAAAATGATATGAAATACATTTTTTTCATTTATATCTATAAATTTACCGCATGTATACTACTTTACAGTTTTCATCTCGAAACATGATTTTTGTATATACTACTTCTTTAAATAAGGTAGTATAGCAGTTGACTTTTTGTATTGATCAATAGTGTATCATTTAAGTAAAGATAAATGGCACATGATCCTTCAAAATTCAAATACTCTATTTTTTATTTTCTATGGCATCAGTGCCTGATGGTAGAATTAGGGGCAGCAGTGTCTGATCATGGATTATAGGGTCATCCAGTATTTATCTTAAGGAAAATTATAAATGTATATAAAAAGTTTGGTAGCAATCGGTTCTTTTTCTAAGTAACAGTGGTATGTTTACAACTTTGAAAGTGGATGGATCATTAACTTTAATCTAAAAGATGATCATACATGTGTTATTATTGACCAAGTTCAAATAAAAACATAAATTGAGACTAAATGTGAATAAAGATGGTGTTCTGTAGCAGTCAACTGTAAAATTTATGCAGCATGATTTTCTGTATGTATATTCAACCAAGGTGTTAATTTATATACATGTCAAGGAGATTACTTGTACAGAAGACCTTAGAGAGATTAGGAGTTCTACCATATGTGTTCTAATTGGAAAAGGATGCTTTAAAAATTTTGTAAAAAAAGTGAGAGCATTTTATGTAAAACTAAATCACAATAACAGAGAGAATTTTTTATCACATTTTATAATACATTGTATCTTCATGCTACTTCTAGGTACTGTGTTAACACAACGTTTCTTAATTGTCTCATTGAAATTTCAGGATTTTTTCTTCATTGTCTCTTTGAAATTTCTGAATTTTTAACAAGTTTAGTGATTATGAATTCAGTGTACAAACAAGAGTTCACACGCTAAAATATCTCACCTGCTTTACTGATTCATTGATTTTATGTTGAAAGTCTTAAAGATAAAGGTTTTACTACAACTATCACATAAACTTAACATTTCTAAAAATCCATAACATTGAGTTCAAGGTCAGAGAAATACTTTCAGACAGACATGTACACCTTACAATTATTCCATACTCCAAATATAGTTGACCTATTGTTGTTAAGGTATCTTAAAAACAGACCAAAACACAAAAACTTAACATTGACCAATGAACCATGAACATGAGGTCAATGTCAGATGATACCTGCCAGACAAAAATGTACACCTGACAATTATTCCATACACCAAATATAGCTGACCTATTCCATTAGTATTTGAAAAACAGACCAAAACATAAAATTTAACATTGACCAATGAACCAAAAAAATGAGGTCATGGTCAGATGATACCAGCTAGACCAACATGTACATCTTACAATCATTCCATTCACCAAATAAAGTTGACCTATTGCTTATAGTACTTGAGAAACATACCAAAACACCAAACCTTAACATTGACCAATGAACCAAGAAAATAAGGTCAAGGTCAGATGATACCTGTCTGACATGTAGACGTTGCGAAGAAACCCATATCCGGCATATAGTTATTCTATTACTCATAATAAGTGAGAAATTCACATGACAAAAAAACTATAATTTTTTTTCAAACAGTCACTAAACTATAATAATGAGGTAAAGGACAATGGACATAATGACAGACCGAAACTTTGTAACATAAAGTTTTTGCATACAAGGTATGAAGCATCCAGGTCTCCTTAGTAACCTTCTGATATATAAAGCTTTATACCAATAATTTACGTCTCCGCCGCTGGTTTATAATCCCTATGTCTCGCATTCTGCGAATTTCGTCACAGGCGAGACAAAAACCAAATATATTTTGATTAATCATCTCACTATTTTTTCATGTGCTCCATATTATTAAATTCTGTGTTGTTTGTTTATCAATTGGTAACAATCGGTAAACTTTGGCACAAAAACCCGAAAGTGAAGCCAAAGTTTTTGATCAACAATCAAAGAATGAAATATTTTTTGTTAATAATACATTATGGATGAATGGAAAATATATACACAGAGGACTTATTTAAATATATATGCATGCATTGGTTATTAACATTACAATTACAGGAAACTTGTTTCATATGACTTTATGTCTTTTTGATATTTTGTAGTATTTTCATTTTGATTTCGTAAAAGAATATAAATCTTTGTAGCAGTTTACTTCAAGGTAAGTATTTTCTCCTTTTAGTATTTTCTCCTTATCAATAGCTATATTTTTGTTTTCATCATACAATTGATTTATGAGATTAAGTATTTATTATCTGATAATTTTATCATTTTAGACAATGCTATTTAATTTCCGATATCCCTGCCCTTTTATATTTCTGGACATTTTCAGTTTTAATGATACTCTATTATGGTATACTGAATCACAACTGATCTTATATTTTGATTTTTAAATCTTCAGTACCAACAAGGGAGAAGTCAATTCTTGTTGCCTTTGTTTTATTTTTTATACAACAAGTGTATATTTAGCGCTCTCAAACATGTTTTACCCAGCCACATTCTTTATGTGCCTGTCCCAAGTCATGAGCCTGTAGTTCAGTGGTTGTCGTTGGTTCATGTCTGTCATATTTGTTTTTCGCAAATTGTTTTGTTATAAATTAGACTGTTTGTTTTCTCGTTTGAATGGTTTCACATTTATCATGTATTAAGGGCTTTTTATAGCCGACTAAACGGTACAGGGTTTTCTCATTGTTGAAGGCTGTACTGTTGTCTATAATTGCTTACATCCAATTCATTTGGAACTCTGGTGGAAAGTTGTCTCATTGGTAATCATACCACATCTCTTTATTTTTATAATAATAGGTTCATTTATATTCTTTTTCTGCCTTATATCTGTTAATTTGAGAGTTTTGATTAATGATTTTAGTCAGCAAACCGGATTGTCAAATTTTGTTTCACATTTATCATGTAAGTGCCTTTTATAGCTGACTAAACGGTAAAGGGTTTTCTTGTTGTTGAAGGCTGTACTGTTGCCTATAATTGCTTACATCCAATTCATTTTGAACTCTGGTGGATAATTGTCTAATTGGTAATCATACCACATCTCCTTATTTTTATAATAATGGGTTCATTAATATTCTTTTTCTGCCTAATATCTGTTAATTTGAGAGTTATAATTAAGTCAGCAACTTTAGTCAGCAAACCGGATTGTCAAATTTTGTTTTTTGTTTATTTAGTTTCATTTTATTATCTTTTTCAGATAAGGCTCCACTAATCATTGATTGTCCAAGACTATATTTATCAGTAGGATCCTCCTGTCTTTGTCTTTATAGTTATCAGTAAATTTATAATCTACTCTTTATGACGAACCCAGCCATGCCTAATACAAGTATTAGCTTTTCAAAAAGTTTGTCTGACTTAAACATCTTATCAAATGTGAGAAATGCATTACTAGAAGGTGGGGCAAGTTCTGGTATCAGTTAAGGGCTTAGATTGTCTTTTAAGTGGGGGCTGTCTATTGCTAAAACTCAGTACATAATATGGAATCATGGTAAATATTAGTACGGTTCGGACCGTACCATTTTTACATGCAGGTACGGAAAACCGTACCAAAAAAATCAAAATATATAAAAAATATGTTAGAATATTATGCAAACTTCCATACAATAAATCTTTTACAATTACCTCTGCCTGTTTTCTTAAAGAAAAAACGTCTCTCAACGTTAAAAGTATAGAGCAACGTCAACATACGTAACCACAGTACCGTAATCGATTTATTGATTAGCAATTAATTTATTTATTAATTAATCGGAATCGCGCTATTGTTTTGATGCTGTTGCGAATAATGTTTGGTGTTGTCCTGGATCATGCTCTAATCTGACACTGACTGAATGAACTGAAATGTCATGATGGACAATCTGAAGAATGCTATAGCCAGCAACAATCGCCACCTAATTCGGCAAATCTCCACCAATGTTGCTAGTTCTCTAAGTTTAATGCTTCAACTTGGTGAAGAAGCCAGCAGTTTTTCTTTGGATGAGTTATCTCAAATTTTGATTCCAGATGATGTAGTTGTAGATACAAGCCTCATAGCAATCAAAACAACTGGAAATGGTAATTGTTCATACAATGCCACATCCTTAGGTTTAGCAGGTAACTGATTTATGTAATGATTTCACACATTTTTTTATAAAACCAACAAAAGTCAAGTTCAAAATCAGTTGATTGATTGATTGTTGTTGTTGTTTTCTTAACATCCAGTTGCAAATAGTTCATGCAATAATATCAATTGAAATCAGAGCTGAGGGTTTTTTTTATAATGTAAGATACCGTATTGTAAAAGAGGGATATAACCTTTATCGAGACTCTGGGATTGACCATTAAAAAAATGGGATTGGTTTTGTTCAGGACTTCAGCATTTCATGTTTTTTAATTCGTGATTTGGGGATAAGACCCCTTTCTGCAGTGCTTTAAGTGTCCTTCCGTAACATATGCATAAACCCGAGCATAAAATCACCATTATTTCACGTTTAAAAAAATCTATACTTCACCGGGCGGCGGCTTTTGCAAGACCGTCGATTTACTCTTTCCATTTTTCATTACAATAATTTAGAAAAACTGTAGGAATGGTGCAGAATTTTTTGTAGAAAGTGCATTGTATTTATAATTGATTTATCACTATTCTGGTCATTTAAATATTTATTTTATTAATCATGCGATTATCGCGCGAAATACGTGAGACCGTCACTGGTGAAATTTAGTTGTGCCCTTAAAATCAAGCTACGTGTATCTTGATTGTATAATATTTCCTAGATGTCACAATGACCAACTCTGTTCGGGGTATGAAATCATGACATATGTATTGAACAACAGGCCATGGACCCAACGTCTGAAGGCAGGGTTCAGTCATTCCCTTCCGTTGATAAAGTATACATACTAGTTCAGCGATGATTCGGATACTCTTGATTAATAAAATTAGGAATCTATATGTTTTGAATTGTCATTTGCATACCCCTCCTACCGAATTTAGGGGCCTTAAGTGTTCGGGTCCATCCATCTGTCAACAAGTGTAGGGCAGTTACAAGGAATATACAAAGTCGTTCGGGCACATATTCTTATTTATCATAAATAATTCAACCGTAAATCTAATGTCCAAAAAAAAGGTCGATCAGAGTCAATTTCAGAAGCAATAAAGTTAGTATACTATATGCTGGGTCCTTGAAAAAAAACCCACATTGTAATATTCCTTATTTCATTCCATTATAGGGAATGAATCATATGCTGAAAATCTACGTCTTCTGTGTGCAGCTGAAATATTCATAAATGCCCAGGCGTATACCTCACATGAAGCCCTAATAATGGATGACAACTTTGGAATGTGCCTCTCTGCAAATGCCGAACGTGTTTATACTACAAATCAAGACAGGTATATATATTATCCATACCATGCAGATTTATTGTATGAGCGTCCATCAAACGGAGAAAAAACTTGTGATAAATTTTTCCCCGCATATGGTCGTGTTTTCATTCTTTGTCAAGCGAGGTCCATTCATTCAATATGCAATGGATAGTTGTTAGCATATAGAATACTAGATATCAACGGTTTACCAATTAAAAGTTTAATGCATTGACCCTTTCACTGTTGAGTGATTCGCCATATGGGGCCGTCCGGTACTCTTGAGTACTACATTTTAGCTGCATAATAAAATATTCAATAATGTACAATAATCATTGATCAATGTGGGACTGAGACAACTTCCTACTCTTGAAGGATAAGTGTGGTTCTATCATAGTATTCAGATGAATTCTGATATCGATAAGATGACCAATCCAGATGTACGTTATCGGGGTCTGCCATGAAATGGCGCCCTGTCCGCCTGTCTGTCCATCACACTTTCCTATGTCTTACGATAACTAAAGTTTGCTTCGACAAATTGAAATTAAATTCATTCACAGCATTGCTAGAAAAAGCTTCCATTCGATTTTTAAGCGTTTTCAATCTTTCATGTTCGAAAAATAAGACCAAGGCCGACGGGCCCTTCATGATGTATCGTGGTGACTATAGTCGTTTTTCTTGCTTGCTGTAGAGTTTTAAAAAAAGCACTGACATAATTTCGAAAAAGGATATATTTATTATAGTTACTACGGTTATATGGTCAGTAAATCATGTACTCGACTCCAATCTTAATTGACTAGGATTGTCAGTTTTCCTATCGAAGGTCGGTGGTTTTCTCCGGGCACTCCGGCTTCCTCCACCAATAAAAACTGGCCGCCACGAAATAGCCCAAAAGTGGCGTTAAAACACCAAAAAATCAAAATCAAATCGCTACCTGTTCATCAACATGTTTACGTTTTATGATTGAATATCAGTAACGTCGGGTTTTTTCGAGTTTCGTTACAAATGTTGCGATGAGTTCCGAACGAAGTTATACAAAATATAATTATTTTCCTCCTATGAATTCAGGAGCACCGGCCGGGTATATTATAAATGCAAATGTTTGACTGTACCTTAAATGGAATGTTTATATCCTAACTAGATTAATAAAAGCATTAATCCAGAAAACAAATGAATTCCTTAACCACATGTTTCTTTTGAAAAACAACAAGGTCACATGATCTCTTTTGGCGGGAAAATACTGGGGAAAACCTAAATAACAGACAAACATTATCAGGTTATTTATAGACAGTTAGATCAACAACTGGGATAGGAGTTTCATTATCTGAAAACTCATTTAAAGTATGAAAAGAGTTAAACTGGATATATATAATTCCATTACATTATTGTATTGGAAATTCAAAAGAGGGGGTTAATTTAATAAAATTCTACATAACAAATATGATTTTATAAACTGCTAGATAGGCTTAATTTGGTTGAAATGACTTTGAAATTATATGTGAGTAAATGTTATTTTTATTATTAATTTCTTTACCTTTTTTACCATGTGGTTTTCCATAAGACAATTTAAATAAAATTTGTTAGAAAGCTCTTTAAAATAATAGAATTATATATTGCATACATTATCACATGAAAAGCAATATTATAGGATTCCTGCAACCTGTTTAATATGTTCCTACAAGTGTTGACCACTAAGGCTTATAATTAATAATTAATGCACAAGTAATCGATTTACAACGCAACACAAAATCTCTGATTTGATGAACTTTCTCCCCCACCCTTGATTTTCATTCTGTGGTGAACCCTGGATTATCCAGTAGCTGTAGCCAGCTGTAGCACACAAACAGAGGAAACATCTAATCTGGACTTAGTTCAGTTGGAATATGACAAGGCTGTTCGTGTGCTACAGTTGGCTAAGTTTGCTCAAAAGGTGGTAAGTGGAGATGGGATAGTTGATGATTTCTAGTATGATAATGATGATGATGATGATGTTGATGATGAAAATAATTTTGATGTTTGTGATGATTATTAATTATGATAATTAATTGCCCATTGACAGTGTTCTCAAGAAAAATTTAATTGAATCAATAATGGCAAATTTTGCATGAAAATCTAGTTTCACTTGAAGTTGTGTTACATGCTAAATATTTGAAATATTCAGCCATAAACTGCATGCAAAATAAAATGAAATGCATTGCATTATAATAAAAAGGAAGAGAGCTCAGATTTGTAAATTTGGAATGTCAAACCTCAGAATCATTTTCATCACCATATCAAATTTATAACAACATTTTGTTAACTGTTTGTTCTTTTGTTAAATTGCATTAAAGAAATAAAATCTTAATACATCTGGTGTAGTTATAGTGCCTGAAAAACTGCCACAATATAAGTAAAATTAGTAGAAAAAAAAGGGTCTTTATCTTGAAAAATTTCTTTAAATATGAGAAAAAAAGTACAAAAATAAATTAAGTTTTCAAATTATGAAATTAGGTGCCAGGAGAAAGCTAGAATGCAGATTTTAACACCATTTACCCCCAGAGCTTCTGGGGCCCCAGACCCCCGGCCGTATAGGCCACCGCGCTGTGCGAGGGGGGGGAGACTCGCTTTGCGAGTCTAACATTTCTCCTGTAACTTATCTCACTTCTATAACTTCAAAACATATTGACATCCCTGAGTGAAATATAATATATTTTCAGAGTTAAAGCTTTAGAATGTGAAGCCCTCAATACATGTACAATAAGTCCAAGACCAACCTGGAGCAAATCTGATTCATATCATTGTATTACCAAATGTAATACACAGACCGGTTTACTCCTTGTATCCGTCAAATGTAAGTAAAAGTGCCCAGTGACAGTTAAGCAAAGCTATGCTGATTTTATAGTGGTTGTTGGTGCTCAAATTCTGTTGATCTGTATTTATTTGTATTTTCAAACTTATAACATCACTACTCCGAAGAAATTCGCACAATCTCAAAGACCAAAAATATATAAGGCACGTCATAAATATAAGTATTTTATTCGAGTAAGTCAGGAGCCTATAATTCAGTGGTTGTCGTTTGTTTATGTGTTACATATCTGTTTTTGTTCATTTTTTGTACTTAAATTAGGCAGTTAGTTTTCTCGTTGAATTGTTTTACATTGTCATTTCGGGGCCTTTTATAGCTGATTATGCGGTATGGGCTTTGCTCATTGTTGAAGACCGTACGGTGACCTATAGTTATTAATTTCTGTGTCATTTGGTCTCTTGTGGAGAGTTGTCTCATTGGCAATTATACCACATCTTCTTTTTTATATTAACTTTTTAAATATAAACATCTTTGTTTGTAGACAGGATTTCCATATAGACACGTGTTTAACAGACTGTATACACCATTTGAAGAATGTAACTTAGCTAAACCACTCTACATATTATGGTCTGTCGATGGTGCTCTTCCCCATGAGATCTTCACACCAAATCATTTTGTTTTTCTCAAAGAAGGTAAGGAAAATTGTTAGCTCAATTGGCCAAAAGCCGCTGTGAGCTATTTTCGTCACTTTACGTCCGTCATCCGTCGTAAACTTCGTTGTGAGCTATTTTCATCACTTTACGTCCGTCATCCGTCGTAAACTTATCACATTTTCATCTTCTCTGAATCCATTAGTATGTGCATTTTGATGAAACTATGCAGGGATGTTCAGTTGAAGATCCTTCACAAATGATCCTCATTTTGTTCCGATTAAATGAAAAACATGGCCACCACAGCCATGCTTAATTTCTGATTGGTTGATTTTCTAAGATCTTCTCCTGAAACTCTGATGCGATTTTTTTTAGATACTTTATAGGATTTGTCTTTTTGAGGTCCTTAACAAGTAATCCTCGTTTTATTCTTTTCAGACGAAACACTTGGTGTCCTGTGGGGGTCAAAGTTAACATAGAAGCCCTATGGGAAATCATAGTTTCCATCTTTTTTTATTACCACCTGTAACGTCTATGTTATATAGGCACCTGCTTTTTAATATTGTGATTTTATTGTGTCATGAATCTAACTTATTCATTAAGTGTATGTTTACATGTTTTTAAAATTGTCTTTTTGATCGAGTTAAGCTATTTACAATTAACATTTTATAGTGTGTCTTTTTTATGATGTAATGTTACACAATTGTCTCAGGATAGGATGAAGGTTGGCGAGCCTGTTAAAACATTTAAACCCGCTTGCATTTTAAATGCACCTGTCTAAGTCAGGAACTTGTTGTTCAGTGGCTGTCATTTGTTGGTGTGGTTCATACTAGGTGTTTTTTTTTCCCTTTTCTATATAGATTAGACCGTTGGTTTTCCTGTTTGAATTGTTTTACACTGTCATTTTTGGGCTCTTTATAGCTTGCTGTTCGGTGTGAGCCTAGGCTCTGCATTGAAGGCCTTACTTTAGCCTATAATTGTTAACTTTTAAGTACAGCTCTTTGTAAGAACCAGGCAGAGTGCGATATATGAAGGTTTCAGATTTTATCTAAAATGGGCCTAGCAGAAGCAGTAAATGAATATTGCTCAAAAAATAATTTTGAGTGGGAAAATATGAGTGGTTGCCATGGTAACGAACACTCTATTTTTGGTTGTTGCGTAGTAAAATCTTTCAAAATCAGCTAAATCACCACAATTCAGAGTCTGATTATGAATAGAATCGTGCATTTTCATTAATGTTCATATGTAACATTGATACAATTTGGTTTAAGCTTCATTTTAGTGAAGATTGCATGTCAACCAAATTTGTAATGTTTTGAAAAATTTTGCCAAAAATGCATATTTTCAACTTTTCTGAAATTGGGATTTTATGAAATTATCAAATTTTCTCTGGTGTTTTTCAGAAAAGTGCAAATGTGTACAGAATAGTTAGCACTGTAGTTATGAAGTTTGGATACTACTTTACCAAATTAAATAGAAAATGCGTGGGATTTTCTTTAGTTTTATCACCATAGCAACCGATTTTTCCTTGAAAACGGAGTTTTATTTGCAGAATATTGCAGTTTAAGAGCTTAAATGTTCTGAATTGTTTCATAACCGATAAGAAAATAAATAAAAGCTAACGCAAACTTTAAATTACTATCGTTAAGTGTTGTTGACTTCAATTGTTACCATGGAAACACATATTATCCATAGCAACATCCACTCAAAAACTGCATAAATAGAAATTTATGTAAAAAAATACATAAATAGAGGGTGTTTATTTTCCAATTGGAATATGACTTTATTCTTTGCTTCACTCACAATCTTGTATGGTTTTTTTCTTCTTCAGATGGTTCAATAAATGTAATATATGATGTAACATTGGGGTTGAGGGGTTTGGAAAAAAGGGGGGTATGTTGATTTTTTAAAATGTTTCATACAAGTAGATACTTGAAAAAGTAATTGCGTTTGGTCGGACTTTGTTTCGAGTTCATCATCTGATAATCCATTTTTGAAAGTAAACAGATGAAGAACTTCATGGGATTCCAATAGCCGGGCCAACCTGGCTTATGGTAAGGCATGACAATTGTAAGAAAATTCTAAATTTCTTAGGGCACACACCCGTCTGAGATGTTATTCCACCAGCATAAATCACAAAATTGACCTGTAACATATTATTAAGCTTACAAACCAATAATAGAATCATTTGGCCAAAACATTTCTAAACTGAAACTGAAATGTGATGGACGGACGGATAGGCAAATTGAATCAAATTTTAAGTTGGTGGTGACTTAAAAAATAATAATAGTCAATTGGTGATCGCTAATATCAGAAGTGCAGTATAATGGAATCCTCTTAATATATAGCTATTAACATATCATTAATAGCTCCTTTGTTGTACTGCTATCCCGCAATTGGAATTCAGGATCCCCGAGATAGACAAATAGAAGCTGAAGCACACTTCTTATCCTATTTCTGAAATCTCCTTCCTCTCCTTTAAGAAAGTAAACATGTAAAAATGTATCATTTCTTTAGGTTGAATCTTCAAAAAAATCGTTTTGCTATTCCCAACGTTTTTTTTTTTTAACCTTTACATGAATTACGCCCCTATTTTTTGTATCTGTCTCTGTAACCTTTATAAATAAAATGCTCCGCAGGGCGCAGCTTGATACGACCGCAGAGGTCGAACCCTGAACAGTTGGGGCAAGTATGGACACAACATTCAAGCTTGATACAGCTCTGAATTTGGATTGTGATTAAATATTTGACACAGCATAGGTTTCTGACACAGAATGAATGTGGTCTAAGAACTTAAAAATTTTAAATTGGACATTCACCTATAATGGTCCAACATCCAAAATCTAAATACATGGTTAGATTCAGCATATCAAAGACCCCAAGAGTTCAATTTTTGATGAAATCAAACAAAGTTTAATTTTGGACCCTTTTGACCTCAATGTGGATAAAGTTGATAACGGGCCCAAAAATCAAAAATCTAAATACATGGTTAAATTCAGCATATCAAAGAACCCCATATATTCAATTTTGTTGAAATCAAACAAAGTTTAATTTTGGACCCCGATTTGGACCAACTTGAAAACTGGGCCCATAATCAAAAATCTAAATACATGTTTAGATTCAGCATATCAAAGAACCCTAAGAATTCAATTTTGTTAAAATCAAACTAAGTTTAATTTTGGACCCTTTGGACCTTAATGTAGACCAATTTGAAAACGGGACCAAAAATTAAGAATCTAAATACACGGTTAGATTCGCATATCAAAGAACCCCAATAATTCAATTTTGAAGAAATCAAACAAAGTTTAATTTTGGACCCTTTTGACCTCAATGTGGACAAAGTTGATAACAGGGCCCAAAATCAAAAATCTAAATACATGGTTAGATTCAGCATATCAAAGAACCCCATATATTCAATTTTGTTGAAATCAAACAAAAGTTTAATTTTGGACCCGATTCGGACCAACTTGAAAACTGGGCCCATAATAAAAATCTAAATACATGTTTAGATTCAGCATATCAAAGAACCCCATATATTCAATTTTGTTGAAATCAAACAATGTTTAATTTTGGACCCTTTGGACCTCAATGAGGACCAATTTAAAACGGGACCAAAATCCAAAAACTTAATACACAGTTAGATTCAGCATATTAAAGAACCCCAAGAATTCAAGAATAAAACCCCATTGAAATTGGTCAAGAAATAAGCAATTTATACAAAGTATCTTCTTTTGCTCAATACTGTGCAATTGAATATTTCTTGCAATTGCGCAATACTGTGCAATTAAATATTTCTTGCTATTGCGCAATACTGTACAATTGACAATTTCTTGCTATTGCGCAATATTGTGCTATTGGATATTGCGCAATACTGTGCAATTGAATATTTCTTGCTATTGCGCAATACTGTGCAATTGAAAATTTCTTGCTATTGCACAAATACTTAATATATTAATTTACACATCCTGTTTGGTGTGTATCTCTTGCCTTATCATTATTATTTGCTTTTATATATAAATCAGAAATTTAATAATAAAGTTTTTGGCAAATTTCCAATATACATAATTTAAAAACAGTTTAGGTGAGATAAACAAAAAAGCTTCATCAGCAATATTTTATATTGGCAAATTTCCAATGAAGTTCATTAAACTAAAGTTATTGGCAAATTTCCAATGGAATTTATTAATAATAAAGTTTTTGGCAAATTTCCAATATAAATGATTTAAAAGCAGTTTAGTTGAGGTATTCAAATGAGTTTCAATTACCAACCTTACACTGCCTTTTAAATTATGTTTTGTACTTAAGTAATTGTCCATTAACCTGCAAACCCTTTTCCCCCCTTTTTTGCACCTTATTCCTTAACGGTTTGAGCCACAAGTCCCAAAGACAATTCTTACCATCCCTTTGAGGTATTCCAATATCCAAAATCTAAATACATGGTTAGATTCAGCGTATCAAAGAACCCCAAGAATTCAATTTTTGATGAAATCAAATAAAGTTCAATTTTGGACCCTTTAAACCTCAATGTGGACCAATTTGATAACTGGCACGAATATCAAAAATCTAAATACATGGTTAGATTCAGCATATCAAGAACCCCATATATTCAATTTTTGTTGAAATCAAACAAAGTTTAATTTTGGACCCGATTTGGACCAACTTGAAAACTGGGCCCATAATCAAAAACTAAGTACATGTTTAGATTCAGCATATCAAACAACCCCAAGAATTCAATTTTGTTAAAATCAAACTAAGTTTAATTTTGGACCCTTTGGACCTTAATGTAGACCAATTTGAAAACGGACCAAAAATTAAGAATCTAAATATACAGTTAGATTCGCATATCAAAGAACCCCTATAGTTCAATTTTCGATGAAATCAAACAAAGTTTAATTTTGGACCCTTTGGCCCCTAATTCCTAAACTGTTGGGACCAAAACTCCTTTTGGCCCCATATTCCTAAACGTTTAGGGCAATTACCCCAAACTAAAACCCAGCTTTCCTTTGTGGTATGGTACCTTGCAGTACAATTTCAGAGAGATCCATACACTTGAACACAAGTAATTGTCTGGAAACTAGAAAAGACTTATATTTGGCCCTTTTGGCCCCTTATTCCTAAACGTTTTGGGCAATTACCCCAAACTCAATTCCAGCTTTTCCTTTGTGATGTGGAACCTTGTAGTACAATTTCAGAAAGATCCATACACTTACACACAAGTTATTGTCATGAAACTAGAAAATGCTTGTTTTTGCCCCTTTTGGCCCCTAATTCCCAAAATTTTGAGGCTATTACCCCAAAATCAATCCCAGTATTCCTTTGTGATATGGAACCTTGTGGTACAATGTCAGAGAGATCCATACACTAACACACAAGTTATGTCTGGAAGTTACCAAAATGCTTATTTTTGGCCCCTTTTTGGCCCCTAATTCCTTAACTGTTGGTACCATAACCCCCAAAATCAATCCCAACCTTCCTTTTGTGGTATTGAACCTTATGGTAAAATTTCCTAGAGATCCATTCACTTAAACTAAAGTTAGAGTGCGAAAACCAATGTGTCTTCAGACGACGACGACGACGCCAACGTCATACCAATATACGACCACAAAATTTTTTTGCGGTCGTATAAAAACTGTCCCGAGATTTGGAATGAAACCACTAAGCTGAGAATGTCTGCATGATCACAAGATTAATAACAGTAATAATTTGAAGACAAATTCCACACATGGTCTTATTCAATTAACCGCAACACTAGAAACAGCGTAGTACATACCAATCTTATTTTTCTTTGTAATTATCAATGCTTTCTAGTCCAAACAAGTTGTAATCATTAATGAATACAAGACTTTCGTGTCCAATGTGAAATAAAAGAACAATTTTCCAATGTCCCGCGAATTGCACACATTTGATCGATTCAAGGTACAAGGGCAAACACTAAAACACTTTTATGGCCGCACCGCAATTTCGGGGTAGGTTTAACCCATGTCTGTCAGTACATTAGTCGTCACAAAGTTGGTGATTTTCTAATTTTAGTTTGCCTCAACCAAATCTTATGAAACATGTATACACAATGCTTATTACCACAAAACAGAGTTCAAGTTTGAATTTTGTTGGTTCACTGTCAACTGTATAATTTGCCTTAAATGGCATGGTTAACTAAAGAAATTTCTCAAAGTGACCATTTGATCTTATGAGAACCTTTCTGGAGCCCTTTTTTCTGTCATACATACCATATTATATTTTTCAACTTTCATGTAGATTTTTTTTTATCTTTTCTGTGAATTTAAAAAAGAAGATGTGGTATAATTGTTAATGAGACAACTCTCTTCAAGAGACCAACATGACACAGAAATTAACATCTATAGGTGATCATACAGCCTTCAACAATGAGCTTATACCGCAGTCCCACTAGGCCACGATCGCACTACGATCTGTGAAAAAAATACAAATTTAGACGATCGTAGTGCGATCGATCGTGTAGATCGCAGTAAGGTCGTAATACGGTCGTGGTGAGGTCTTCAAGATCGTGATGAGCGTGGTCATCTTTGAACATGTTCAAAACAATCGTGGTGCGGTCGTGGCGAAATCAGGTCGTAGTAGAAGCGTAGTGATAGCGCAGTTAGGTCGTGGTAAGATCGCAAGGTCGCTGTTACATCGTAGCGAGAGCGTAGCGAAGGGGATTCTATTCGGAGAGACTGCGCTACGATCTCACAGCGATGTTATACGACCTCACTACGACCAGCACGTTCTCACCGCGACCCATCTACACTTCCACCACGACTATACCACGTTTACACCAAGCTGTTCAAGACCATAGTACGATTCTAGCACGTCCATGCTGTCCTCATCACGCTCTTCTTACGACCCGACTACGTTCTAACTACGACCATCATGCTAATTGTCATTTTGACATGAAATATATAAAAGCCCTCCAGCTTTTGTTTGTCTGTATGTAATTTGGACCTCTTGTCTTTTTTCTCCAACGGATCAACCCTGCTTGACACATCTCTTTTATCCCTGCTTTCGTTCACTAAAACATCGTCATTTGAGCTTGATGGACTAGCAATAGGTTGTATATAATTTGTCACAAATCGTATGAGTTGGTTTATATGACAATAAAAAAAACTTTAAAAAAAAAAGAAACAAGATTCAGGTTGCATTGGTCGGTGCGACATCTCTGCTAGATCAGGATTCGTTACTATCAGACCTCCCTCTGACTCTACACCTACACCTACCACCACGCCCACGCGTTCTGGTAGATTTTGGTGGCATGACTGTGTTGTTTCCGAGAAATCTAAGTATTCATCAGAAATATAAGGAATGGAACAGTATTTATATGGAACACGATGCTGACGTTATTGCTGAGAACGTAGAAAGATCGCGGTATGAACGTAGTATAATCGTGGTAAGATCGGGCTATAATCGCAGTAGAAGCGTGGTAAGATCGTGTTGCAATCGGATAACTCGTGGTATGGTCGTAGTGAGAATGTGATGAGCGTAGTAAGATCATGATAATCGTAGAGAAGCGTGGTGAAAACGTGGTATAATCGTAGCGGGATCGTTGTGGAAGCGTAATGAGGACGTAGTATCATCGTGAAATCAACGAAAAATAATATTTTCATGCCCCTCATACCGCGACCTCACCACGATCTGAATTTATTTTAGATCGCGGTGAGCGTGGTGCGATCGTGGTCTAGTGGGACTAGGGCTTAAGCCCATGCCACATAGTCAGCTGTAAAAGGTCCAGAAATGACAATGTAAAACAATTCAAACAAGAAAATCTAACGGCCGAACTTTGGTGTTGGGTTTATATATATTAACATAACCTCCCTTTAGTTTTTCATGAATTTGTGATATGACATTGAGAAGTTATTGAAATTTATTCTTTGAAAAGCGACGGGCGTAACATGTGCTCATGGCGCAGCCGCTTATTTTATTTTATGGAATAACACCCTTTCAAAGTCTAGGATCAGCCCCCAAAGGTATGAGTATATTTGAACTGTGCATTAGTTAATGTACACCTTAGCATTGCATTATCCTGAGTAATAACAAAGAGATTTTACCTTTGTTATGTGTAAAGTGTTCTTAAAAGACCATGACTTTATATGTTTTGTTTTGGTCTGTCCGTCCATCTGTCTGTCCTTGTCACTTCAGTTTCAGTTTGGAAATGCTTAAACCAAATGTTTCTATTATTGGTTTGTAAGCTTATATTTATAAGTGAGATTTCAAGTTGAGTCTCTTGCTGTTTGAAATTTGTGAGAATTATTGCACTAGGAAAATTAGAATTTTTCCAAAATTTCTTAATTTCTTCCCATTTGTAAAGGACATATATTGTCAGAGCAATACTTTCAAAAATTATATGGACCTTGACAAAAGCTAGAATGTGCTATTGCAATCCCCATGAACAATGATGAAGTCGATCATCTGTTAGTAACATTTCATGAATAATTATAGATTACCAGATTGAAACCAAATGTTGTAGGAAAAAGTAAAATAACAAATATACGGAACACTGAGGACAATTCTAAACAGAAAGTCTCTAAGCAAATGACAAAATCAAAAGCTCAAACACATCAAACGAATGGATAAAAACTCATATATTACTGACTTGGTACAGGTATTTTCTTATGTAGAAAATGGTAGATGAAACCTGGTTTTATAGCTAAACCTCTCAATTTTCCTTAAGGATTTATGAAAGATTCAAACAAAAACTACCAAACCTCCACTCCTCCCCCAAAATGCCACAGTGTATATATTCAAATTTGTTGAGTCTTCTCAAGGAGCAAAGACAGGACTGAGAGTTAAATAGATTAAAGCATGCAGTTATATTCCCATTTGAAAAATGAAAATTATTAGCATAATTAAATGTATTTGTAAAAATTATATTATATATATTTTGATTGGATGTTGTTATGGGTGATATTTGTTACCATGACAACTGTTGTAATAATACTTAACCGTTGTAGTTTAGATTTAGAGTGTATATATGCTTTTATGTATTTTCATAAAGGTTTGGAAACAATTGAGAACACTGAATTCCTATACTGCAGAATTCAACAAATAAAACTCTATTTCAAGGGACAAATACATTAATATGGTGATCAAATTCAAGAGAGCCCCACGCAATATTCTATTTATTTTGGTCAAGTAGTATTCAAACTTTCTTACTACAATGCTAGCTATGCTTTACTTATTTGCACTTTTCAATAAAAACACATGAGAAAATTTGATAATTTCACAAAACTCCATGATTCAAAAAAAGAAAATATGTGGTTTTTTTTTGTATATTTTAACAAAAATCTAAAAGTTGGGTTGAACTGCAATCTTAAGGAAGTTCGCTTCTCAATTTCAAATTAATTAACTTTTCAAAACACTAGTTAATATCGATAGGAGATCAATAAAGGAATCAAAAGAGTAAAAATAAATATACAGGTCAATGTTCTTGTTTTCGAGATATTATCCATTGAAATTTTGGCGGATAATATTCTCTCTTGACTTTTCATAGCTTTATCATTGACAGGTTTACATTCTCAAAAACTATTAAAGAATAATCGAAATTTTATAAGACTTTTACAAATGGCTTATCATTACACGTGTAAAAGATTTATAAAAAGAAAATGGGGTCAATGGCCATTTTTTAAAGGCATTCAAATGAATAAAACCAGAGGTTTCTGAAAATCTGACAAAAATCCCAAAACATGACAAGCGAACTACCTTAACTAAGCTTTGAAGCTAAAACCAAGTTATATCGATGTTATATATGAAATTTCTGAAAAAAAATTTGATTCTTTATATAATCAGGCTCTCCGACCAAACGTTTTCTTTTCAAGAATCTACATGTATGATATTAAAAAGAAAAATAGACCTACCCCCCCTTTTTTTTCCCCACCTTCCATCCCCAATGTTACATTATATATTACATTTGTTGAACCTTTTGAAAAGAACAGACAAGACTGTGAGTAAGCAAAGCATGCAGTCGTATTCCAATTTTAATATATACACCTTCTATTTATGTATTTTTTTACATAAATTTCTATTTATGCAGTTTTTGAATGGATGTTGCTATGGATAATATGTGTTTCTGTGGTAACTATTGAAGTCAGCAACTCTTAACAATGGTGATTTAGAGTTAGTGTTAGCTTTTATGCATTTTCTTATGGGTTATGAAACAATTCAGGACATTTAAGCTCTTAAACTGCAATATTCTGCAAATAATAAATCCAAGGAAAAATCGGTTGCTATGGTGATAAAACTAAAAAAAAGTCCCACACATTTTTCTATTTAATTTGGTAAAGTAGTATCCAAACTTCATAACTACAGTGCTAACTATTCTGTACACATTTGCACTTTTCTGAAAAACACCAGAGAAAATTTGATAATTTCGCAAAAATCCCAATTTCAGAAAAGTTGAAAATATGTATTTTTTGGCAAAATTTTTCAAAAATTTACAAATTTGGTTGACATGCAATCTTCACTAAAATGAAGCTTAAACCAAGTTGTATCGATGTTACATATGAACATTTATGAAAACTCATGATTCTATTCATAATCAGACTCTGAATTGTGGTGATTTAGCTGATTTTAAAAGATTCTACCACGCTTTACAACCAAAAAATAGAGTGTTCGTTACCATGGCAACCACTCATATTTTCCCACTCAAAATTATTTTTTTAGCAGTATTCACTTACTGCTTCTACTAGGCCAATTATAGATAAAAACTGAATACCCTCATATATCACATGTATATGGCACTCTGCCTGGTTCTTATAAAGAGCTGTACTTAATACACTGTTACTTGGATTGAGAGTTGTCTCACTGGTACTCATACCACATCTTCTTATTTCTATTTCTATGTTTACTTAAATACGAATATATACATCTCACGACAAGCGGATTTCTTCATGTTGCCCTGAACTGTTGGCTTCTTTTTCTATTATTCTGAGTGACATCTCAAATTGTGCTCTTATTTAATTTCTTAGAATGCATATATGTTAAGAACAGCTATATTGAGTTCATTCTTATTAACCAATTCCTGTTATAGGAAGTCAAAACAGTCATACAGAAAGTCAAACAGCATGTACAACAGACCATGAAGAAACACTCACTGCATCTCCTAAGTATGGGGATAGTACACGGAGGATCGCGGTGCAGTACAATTGATGACTTTTTTAGGGTAAGCATACCGATAAAAGTCAAATAAATAATATTTGACATAAAACAAATCTAAGATGTAACTGCATTTTTCAGTTTTAATGTGCAAGATTTTAAAAAAAAATATGCACATGGAATTTTTTTATGAGCATTTGTCTTGGAATTTGTAATTTGTAAAACTGTGAATGATTTGGAAACGTTATCATGAATTCTAGCTAGTGCTTTATTCATTGATGAAGATTGGAAATTTAGAAATTTTCAGACAGTATATCGTAGACTAATTTATTGGGTTAAAAAAATCCTCTATTGTCCGAATAAACTCAATATAAAAAAGAAGATGTGGTATGATTGCCAATGAGACAACTCTCCATAAGAGACCAAAATGACACAGAAATTAACAACTATAGGTAACCACCGGACTTCAACAATGAGCAAAGCCCATACCGCATAACCACAGAGTCAAGTTTATTTATCTTTTTAGCCCAAGAAAAATAAGCCAGTCAGCGAAGATGAGCAAAGACAAGCTGCAGTAGACCTTTCCTCCAACGCTGGTATCATTCAAGACATCCAACAGTCTGATTCTTCTATGATATCCACAAAGTTGTCTTCAACAGATGATCTAAAGGTACCCAAAAGAGATTTAGTATGCCAAAATTTCTGGTTGAGCATATGTATTAAGGATTTGTTTTTTATTGACAAAAAAATTATGAGAAAATCCAAAACATAAAGCAAATTCATAGACAAGATCCTAAATAAAAGCACCTATATTGTAAATGCTAAAGTATTCTGTAGCAGAGCTTAAACGCAATCAAATTTTGGTCATTGGTGTGTCCTTGTCTAATTAAAAAACTTTTAGACTTAAATTGATGACGCAACATAACAATGCTTTTAGAATTTTGTATTCTAACTTTTAATACAAAAGTACATTTTTGCATCCCTTTTGTGGTCTGGACACTATGGTTTTTTGTTTAGTCTGTCCGTGTGTGCATGCCCAAAGGTTCTGTGATCCATGTATTTGTAGTTTCAGTTTGAAAAAAAACATATGCAGCTTGTTTCTGATGCTAGACCGAATCTGAGTTAAATCAAATGTAAGGAAACTTTATCCAAAATGTTACCCAAGTTTGTGTTTAACGTTCAATTTAAATTTAAACAAAAACTGTCAACATAAATGCTAAAAAAAAAACATGTATAAATAAAACCTAATTGACAACACCAGCAAAACGAAATTAATTTTTGGATAGGGAATGTAATTTACATTTTCTCTTTTTTTTTCAGACACCTCTAAAAGGCCAAAAAAAAATATATGTCTGTTTACGGTTACCCGACCGACCCTACTTTTGAGCGCCGACCCTAAGTCATTTTATTTCCGTCGTAAAGTGAAAAATAAACTGAACTTGTGTCAAAAGTGAAGTTAATGTTGCCAATAATATAAATCAATCGCCTGATACATTCCAATGTTCACAATCATGAATATGATAACTGTTTTTGGATACCTAAACTACATAAGTGTCCTTACAAACAACGGTATATTGCTGGGTCTTCCAAGTGCTCCACGAAACCTCTTTCTAAATTATTAACATCTATTTTATCAGCAATCAAAGCCGGGCTCCAAAGTTATTGTGAAACTGCCTATTCTAGAGGTGGCGTGAATCAGATGTGGATACTAAAAAATTCCAAAGATCTTTTAGAGTACATACAATCTAAGACTCTCTCATCTTGCAATAGTATTAAAACATTTGACTTTTCTACACTTTACACAAGTATTCCCATTCCAAACTAAAAGACAAATTGAAAGAGTTGGTATTACTTTGTTTCATTAAAAGAATGGCGAACGAGATACAAGTATCTTGTCTTGGGAGGATAAATCCTACTTTGTAAAGAATCACTCTGATTCAAACAAAAATTCTCTGAAACTGACATTATCAAGATGCTTGATTTCTTGATTGACAACATATTTGTTAAGTTTGGAGGACATGTTTTCAACAGACTGTCGGAATTCCAATGGGAACCAATTGTGCCCTCTTCTTGCCGTTGTTTCTTTATTATTATGAGGCTGACTTTATACAGGAACTTCTTAGGAAGAAAGATAAGAAGTTAGCAATATCCTTTAAGTCTACGTTCCGCTATATAGATGATGTTCTCTCACTAGATAATACAAAATTTGGTGACTATGTTGAACGAATCTATCCCATCGAACTAGAGATAAAGGATACTACAGATACAGTTAAGTCTGCCTCATATCTTGACTTACATCTAGAAATTGACAATGAGGGTCGGTTGAAAACAAAACTTTACGACAAAAGAGATGATTTCAGCTTCCCAATTGTGAACTTTCCATTTCTATGTAGCAACATTCCAGCAGCGCCTGCATACGGAGTATATATCTCCCAATTGATACGATATTCCCGGGCTTGTGTTTCCTATCATGATTTCCTTGATCGAGGATTGCTGCTCACAATGAAGCTATTAAGCCAAGAGTTCCAAATGGTGAAGTTGAAATCATCCTTTCGTAAATTTTACGGACGCCATCACGAGTTGGTTGACCGTTATGGAATAACCGTTTCACAGATGATATCGGATATGTTCCTTATGTCGTAACTACAATACCCTTCCCTTTTCACGAATGTGACTTACCGAATTAGACTATTTACCGGATTTGTAATAACATAAGCAACACGACGGGTGCCACATGTGGAGCAGGATCTGTTTACTTTTCCGGAGCACCTGAGATCACCCCCAGTTTTTGGTGGGGTTCGTGTTGCTTAGTCTTTAGTTTTCTATGTTGTGTCATCTGTACTATTATTTAGATATAAGAAGATGTGGTATGAGTGCCAATGAGACAACTCTCCATCCAAGTCAAAATTTATAAATGTAAACCATTTTAGGTCAAAGTACGGTCTTCAACACGGAGCCTAGGCTCACACCGAACAGTAAGCTATAAAGGGCCCCAAAAATTACTAGTGTAAAACCATTCAAACGGGAAAACCAACGGTTTAATCTATATAAAACGAGAAACGAGAAACACTTATGAACCACATCAACAAACGACAACTACTGAACATCAGATTCCTGACTTAGGACAGGTGCAAACAAATGCAGCGGGTTTAAACATTTTAATGGTACCAAACCTTCACCCTTTTTCTGAAACAATAGTGTAACATCACAACATAGAAAGACACACTATAAAATATCAACTGAAATAGCTTAACTCAATCAAAGGACATATTAACACCATTGAACATACACTGAACAAATAAATTTGACCTATGATACAATGTAAATTCAAAATAAATAAACTAAGGAAGAATAATAAAAGTAACATGTTATATCGGTATGAAATGTTAAACAATTTAAGAAAACAATATGCTCGAACAAAATATCAGCCATTTGCAATAACTTTAAACACAGGTAAATAAAATAATTTTGTTGTTAGGTATACGTATACAGTTACAATAGAGAAAGGAAATATTTTAACAAAATAAATAATTTTGATGTTCATAGTACGAAGTGGAAATTTATATTAGTACCAAACACTTATCAAAGCTGGTATATAGACCAGATATAACCCTGAATAACATTAAATAACAAAAATTAGTATCAACAGGTCAAATAAACAAGAAAGTACGATTTGAGAGTACTCGCAGTTACTGACAGCTAGTTAAAAGCCAAAACAATTAATAATAAAAATCATGCATCAGAGACTATGTCTGTTTGTCTTTTTATTTTTAGCCATGGCGTTGTCAGTTTGTTTTCGATCTATGAGTTTGACTGTCCCTCTGGTATCTTTCGTCCCTCTTTTAAGGAAATTCGCGACTCGTGTGATGAAATAAACACTTTGCCGCCATTTTTTTCCAACCAATAACCAAGGGAAATAATCCAATCATTAAAAATACGGGTAAACTCGGCCCATGATCAACTCGGACCACAACAAGACGAAACCGCATGACCCAAAATCATGTCACAAAAAATAAAATGAAAAAATAAAATATAATGGAAATACTGACCTACCTACCCTATTTTTTTAAAGTATGTAACCTTAAACAGACATATATTTTTTTTTTGCCTTAGTAGCTTTGAAACCCCACATCAACCAAAGGAGTTCAAATTTCCGAAACAGACTTTTGGAAAGGATAAGATACGTTTTCGTCAGTTTCAGCCACAATGGTTTGAGAAATATAGATGGCTTCACTATAGCGAGGAAGATGATAAAGCATATTGCCATCCTTGTGCAGTTGCATATGAAAAAAATATGATAACAACTGGAACTATAGAACAAACGTTCATATAATCATCTGGATTTACAAACTGGAATGATGCTGTGAGAGGATTGAATAAACATGAGCTGTCAAACTGCCATACGGAATCAACACAAAGACTTGAGAAAAGTAATTCAAACATTGATGAAGCATTAGTAACTCAGTCAAGTCAAGAAAAAGAAAAAAATAGATATTCTCTCCTGAAAATTATTTCAAATATTCAGTTTTTAGCAAGACAGGGAAACAGTTTTTAGCAAGACAGGGTCTTCCAATCAGAGGTGCTGATAATGACAAAGATTCTAATTTCTATCAGTTGAACAACCTGAGATGTCAAGAAGATCCAAAGTTTAAAGAATGGCTTCAAGGAAAAACAGATAGGTATACCTCTCCTGAGATTCAAAATGAAATCATTTCGATAATGTCTAATCAGGTTGTTAGAAGTTTAGCTACAGAAATTCGGTAGTCCAACTTTTTTGCCATATTTGCCGACGAAACAACTGACATAAGTAACTGTCAACAGTTAGTTGTTTGTCTACGATGGATTGACAATCATCTACAGGCACACGAAGACTTGATTGGTCTTTATAAAGTAGACAACACACAGGCTGCAACTATAGCAGAATCAATCAAAGATGTGTTAGTAGGACTTAACATTAACATAGGAAATTGTAAAGGCCAAACATATGATTATGCCAGCCCAATGGCAGGACGCAAATCGGGAGTACAACAGAGAATAAAAGAGATTGAACCAAAAGATCTTTACAACCATTGTCACGGTCATTTGCTTAATCTTGCATGTGCAGATAACATCAAAAAGAATGAATCTCTTTCCAGTGCAATGGATTCTGCTTACGAGATAACAAAACTTGTAAAGAAATCGCAAGGATCATCCTTGGCAGAGGTTCTGCTTAGAAATGCACACAATTTAAGCAAGACTCTTCAGTGTTAAGATTTATCAGCTGCTGAAAGTAAATCTATTGCCCAGAAGACAGTTCAAACTCTGAAAAGCTTGAGAGATGATCAGTGCTTTGATTTGTTCTGGGAAAATGTTGTTATGAAATCCAGACGGAAGTCAGTCGAGGAACCAGTTCTCCCAAGGAAAAGAAGAATGCCATCTAGATTTGAAATTGGGACAGCAACTGCAGAGTTTCATTCTACTCCTAAAGATTTTTACCGTCAAAAATATTTTCAAGCTGTTGACCATATTGTTCAAGCTATTACTGATAGATTCGAACAAGAAGACTTCACCATCTATTTGAAGACAGAGCAAGTTCTTCTAAAATGCATCAAGGGTGTGGATTTCAGCGAAGAATTTAAGTTAGTTTGCCAGTTTTATAAAGAAGATTTACACGAAGCAAATCTTCAATGCCAGTTTAGGCTATTTGCAACTATCTTTGAATCAGCAACACCTAGGGAAAATATAGTCCTTGCTGACATCATCACGTTCATAAGAGGAAAGACACAAAGAGAACGAGTGTTGTTGTCAGGGGTAGTCACAGTCTTAAAACTAGTTTTAGTCCTGCCAGCAACAAATGCAACAAGCGAAAGGTTGTTTAGTACACTCCGTCGTATTAAGACATATCTAAGGTCGACCATGAAACAGGATAGACTGAACGATCTCATGGTGCTGCATGTTCATAAAACAAGAACAGATAATTTGGACTTGAAGAGTATAGCAAGCGAATTTGCATTCAAAGAGTACAGGAAAAACATATTTGGAAAATATCAATAAAGTTCTTCATATGTTTCTGAACATGATATGTGTACTGATTACGAGTTTATCATTTTTTACCAACCAATGTGGAAAAGGGAGGGGGCGGCTTCCCATTTCTTGGGGGTATCATCGTTTGTTTTGGATAGAGAAAAAATGTAAACTTATAATAAAAAATAGACAAGGGGGGAAACATTCCTTATTATTCTAACATGAAAAAAAAGTTTTCCTTTTTTGCAAGGGTGATTTTGGCATTTTTCATCGAAGTAAAATCAGAGATGGAGAGCTCCCCCAACCGCTACCGGTAAATATGATTATTCCTTTGAAATCTGAAAAGTGATTTCTTATGTAATAAAATTTTCAACCAGAAAAATACAAAGCCACCAAAATGTTAAAAAGGTGTAATGTAGTAAAAAAAAGAGTCGACAACCAAACCACTATCCAAAAAATAATCGTGATCAATGGACAAAAGACAAACCAGGGAACAAATCAGACGCACAAGGACAAACAACACCATTCAACATTGAAAACTAAAAACAAATAAGAAACACGGACCCCGCAAAAACTGGGGCGACCTCAGGTTATCCAGAAGGGTAAGTGCAAGACATCCAAAAAATCACTGTAATTGTGTCAGGCTCTCGAGTTGCATATGACAAAACCGTACACAATACATTTACACAAGATACAAATAATCAAGAAACACAGTGCTTTATTTCATTTCTCCATCTTGACAGTCGCTGCATGATTTTCAAAAATTCATATCCTACAAGGTCAAGACAACCCCCTAGTGTCTACTTAAGTGGTTGTCTTGAAAGTTCACATTAAAACATGTTAACCCCAACGCAATTTTGCGCCTGTCCCAAGTCAGGAACCTCTGGCCTTTGTTTTTCTTGTATTGTTTTCAGTTTTAGTTCTTTTGTGTGTTATGGAGTGTAGAAGGGAGTGAATTCCTCTGAACCAGTTTACATCGTTGTTTCTTGGCACGATACAGCCTACCCCAGTGTGTGAGGATTCTGGTATTGTTTTGACACATTCCGCATTTCCATTCAGTTTTCTATTCACTATAGCTCAATAGTTGCTAGCCGCACTATTGTTTTAATTTAAAAAAAAAAAATACTAAGATTTTATAACAAACAAACTGACAGAAATCTCTTATAAATCATGAACTTTACGCAATGATTTGTAGTGAAGTGGCAAGGTATAACATGACCGTGTTGTTCTCATTCACTGATCTTGCTATGTAAATTACACAAAAATGGGAAACAATTATTAACTAGAAAAAAAATTGAATCGTAATTTCCTGTCGATATGCACAACTACATCATGTCCTTATTATCTAAAAAGGTTTCATGAAATTCTGTTGTGTGGTTTGAGAGGAGTTGCGATGACAAGAAACAGGATGGACGGAAGGACGGACGCACAGACAGATGGGTCAAAAACATTATACCCTCCGTAACTTTGTTGCGTGGGATATAATAATTAAAGAACCTTAGTGAGCACGCTCACATACCCCACGTCCCTACATTGTCATTGGAGAAATAAAATAGGTGTAAGAAAAAAAAATTGAATCATAATTTCCTGTCAATATGCACATCTACACAGTATGTCCTTATTATCTACAAAGTTTCATGAAATTCTGTTGTGTGGTTTCAGAGGAGTTGCGATGACAAACTGTTGCAAAAGTACATTGAAGCAAATAAGTTCAAAGGGGCATAACTCCTAGAAAAAAAATTGAATCGTAATTTCCTGTCAATATGCACATCTACATAGTATGTCCTTATTATCTAAAAAGGTTTCATGAAATTCTGTTGTGTGGTTTCCGAGGAGTTGCGATGACAAACTGTTGCAGTAGTACATTAAAGCAAATAAGTTCAAAGGGGCATAACTCCTAGAAAAAAAATTGAATAGTAATTTCCTGTCGATATGCACATCTACATAGTATGTCCTTATTATCTACAAAGTTTCATGAAATTCTGTGGTGTGGTTTCAGAGGAGTTGCGATGACAAACTGTTGCAGTAGTACATTGAAGCAAATAAGTTCAAAGGGGTGTAACTCCTAGAAAAAAATTGAATCATAATTTCCTGTCAATATGCACAACTACATAGTATGTCCTTATTATCTAAAAAGGTTTCATGAAATTCTGTTGTGTGGTTTGAGAGGAGTTGCGATGACAAGAAACAGAACTGACGGACTGACAGACTGACAGACGGACGGACAGACAGACAGACAGACGGACGGGTCAAAAACATTATACCCTCTGCAACTTTGTTGGGTGGAGTATAATAAACTACAAACTGGCAAGTGATTGGAACACAGACATTCATATTATTTTTTTTCAAGTTGTCAAGTAAAAAATGCTGCTTTTCAAAAACAAATTTTAGTGCCAGGAAACACCTAGAATGCAGGATTTTTACGCTATTAACCCCAGAGCTTCTGGGGCCCCAGACCCCCTGCCGTAATGCAGCCTCGCTGTGCGAGGCTGGAGGGATACGATGTGTCCCTTATGTCTAATTTCCAAAACCGTACCATTATTTTTGGGCATGCTATGCCTATGAGACAGTCATCAACACCTTACAATTATTCATTACACCAAATAAAGTTGACCTATTATGCTTATGGTAATTGAAAAACAGACAAAACCCTGAAACTTAACATTGACCAATGAAAATGAGGTCAAGGTCAGATTATACCTGACAGACAGATATGCTCACCTTTGCAATCATTCAATACACCAAACATAGTTGACCTACTGCTTATAGTATTTGAAAAACAGACCAAAACACCAAAACTTAACATTGACCAATGACAAAGAAAACAAGGTCAAGGTCAGATGATACCTGCCAGAAAAACATGTACCCCTTACAATATCATACACCACATATAGATGACCTTCTGCTTATAGTATCTGAGAAAGGGACCTAATCCCATTACTTTAACCTTAATCACTGATCTATATAATGAGGTCAAGGTCAGGGAAACTCTGTCAGACAGACATGTAGACGTTGCAACAAACCCATATACCAAATATAGTTATCCTATTACTAATAATAAGTAGGGATGTCAACGAGTACTCGAGTATTCGAGTATCGCTCGGTAGTACCGAGTATCGAATATTAAAACTATACTCAACTAGTTGGTTTTCGGTTAGAATATTGCTGTCTTCTTTATATAAAGTTGATCTTCTTGAGAACCTCTTTTGGAAAATTAAATAGGCATCACTGATTAATCACAGTAGTAAATAAAATACATTTTGTTTCGAATGCTTGTGCTAAAATGTCATTTAAAATGTTTCCGAAAATACGTGGTCTATACCTAGGCTAACACTTTAAACTTAACATGTCTTATCCATTCCGTCACATCGGTACCGTCAGAGCAAATATTTTCGCCTGTACAAAGTTGCAAAACCGACTGTCCCGAATAATAGTTGGCAAGCAAATCTTTCCAAATAAAATAAATTTGTTGCATCCTCTGGTGACCCTCAGTGAATAGTTAAACTTCTAATCCTTACCCCTTTGTAAACATTAAATGTGTTTTCTTAACGATTACCAAATACTATTGTTTGATATATTTTTTCCTTGTTATAATTTTAAATAGGTGCTCATAAAATCATATTGATTAGATTATTGTTTTATACTTAATTAGTACTTGTAGGTAATAAGCTATTAATTAATGTGTGTAATTCCTTGTCCCAGATGCTTATGTATATGGTTTTTCGTCCGTTGAACAACAAACCACAGAATGTAAAATACGTATTTTTGTGTATCCATGTTGTAGAAATATTCCCAAGAGAGTACTTGAGTAGCACTCAATAAAACCAACGAATATTCGATAAGTAATTGTTCAGTGAGTTGACATCCCTAATAATAAGTGAAAATTCTCATGACAAAAAAAAAAAACATGAAAATGAGGTCAAGGAGTATGGACATATGACAGACAGAAACTTCGTAATATAAGGTACCCGCATACAATTTAAGGTATGAAGCATCCTGATCTTCTACCTTCTGAAATATGAAGCTTTATACAAATACTTTAGACCACTGACTCCGTTGCTGGATAGTAATCCTTATGTCTCGCATACTTCGACGAAAGTTGCAGGCAAGATCAAAATCATATTTACTAAATGTACACTTAAGTTTAAAATCAGTCAAATTGAATGCAAATGTTGAAATCAAAATTGCAATACTTTAAAATGCAAGTTTTGCAAAATTTTCATAGTCAATGAACCATAACTGAAGGTACAAGGCCAAACAATCTCCATTGAAAAGAGATGTGCTAATGCTAATACAACTGCATACCAAATACCATCGACTTATCATAAGTCGTTCCCTTTAAACAATCCTAAACACAAACATGAACTTGTCAACAATATGTAAAAGTTTCAAAGTCAATGAACCATGATGAGGGGCTGGGGCTTTATAATCTCCACGGAAATGAGACTTGCAAATGCCAATACATTTGCATACCAAATATCACTGACCTAACATTAGTGGTTCATCTTAAACTGATTTATTCACAAACTTTAACATGTAAACTATGCAAAACATTCAAAGTCAATAGACCATGACTGAAGGGGCAGGGCCAAATAATCTCCATGGAAATGAAATGTGCAATTGCTAATACATCTGCAGGCAAATATCATTGATCTACCACTAGTGGTTCCTCATAAACTGATCTAATCGGAAACTGATACATGTAAACTAAGCAAAAGTTCAAAGTAAATAGACCATGACTGAGGGGTCAAATATTCTCCATGGAAATGAGATGTTCTAATGCGTATACAACTGCATACCAATTATCATTGACCTACCTCTAATGGTTTCCCTTAAAATTGACCTAATCACAAACTAGTACATGTAAACTAAGCAAAAGTTTCAAAGTCAATAGACCATAACTGGTGGGGCGGGCCAAATAATCTCCATGGAAATGAGATGTGCCAATGCTTATACAACTGCATCCCAAATGTCTCACTCATTAACATATTAAAACAATTTGTTTGTTTACATATATATGTTAACTAGTTTAGAACCATTGTATATATATTACTTACTATGTTACCCTGTATGAAATATCAAATCAAATTGTCAATGTAAGTCTTAGTCTTAACATGAACTTAAATCAGAATCAAAATATAAATAAAATGCCCTGCTGGGTGCAGCTTGATAAGACCGCAGATGTTGAACCCTAAACAGTTGGGGCAAGTATGGACACTACATTCAAGCTTGATACAGCTCTCAATTTGGATTGTGATTAACTATTTGATGCAGCAAAGGTTTCTGACACAGAATGAATGTGGTCAAAGCACTGAAAAATTAAAAATTGGACTTTTACCTATTATGGTCCAATATCAAAAATCTAAATATACAGTTAGAATCCGCATATCCAAGATCACCAAGAATTTAATTTATTTATTTATTAATGGACAATATTAGCTAAGTCTTTAAAGGGGTTCGCCTCATAAAAAGAAATATATATATATATAGAATTCTGAAAAATAAATTATACAGAATAAAAAATTCAAATTGTTACAAACAAACCTACCATGAAGTTCTTTTTCCAAAATATAATTCCTAATTAATGCAAAGTCTTGAAAAATATATAAAACTCACCTATAATTATTTTTCAAAATATTTAATAATGAACAGCAAATTTCAAACTATATTTATACATAATTTCTTCTCTAAAATTAGATTTAATGCTGTACCTATGACTCTACTTACGATATCTATTTACTGTTCAATACAGCTCTGAATTTGGAATGTGATCAAATATTTGACATTGCATAATTTCTGACACAGAATGAATGTGGTCGAAGAACTTAAAGTTTTTTAAATTGGACATTTACCTATTATGGTCCAATATCCAAAATCTAAATACATGTACATGGTTAGAATCAGCATATCAAAGAACCCCAATAATTCAATTTTTGATGAAATCAAACAAAGTTTAATTATATGGACACTTTGGACCTCAATGTGAACCAATTTGTTAACGGGGCACAAAATCCAAAATCTAAATACAGGGTTAGATTCAGCATAGCAAAGAACCCTATATATTTAATTTTTGTTGAAATCAAACAAAGTTTTATTTTGGACCCCAATTTAAACCAACCTAAAAACTGGGCCCAAAATCAAAATTCAAAATACATGCTTAGATTGAGCATATCAAAGAACCCCTTGAAATTCAATTTTTGTTAAAATCAAACTAAGTTTAATTTTGGAGCCTTTGGGCCTTAATGAGGACCAATTTGAAAAACAGGCCCAAAATCAAAAATCTAAATACAGTGTTAATTCAGCATATCAAAGAACCCCAAGAATTCATTTTTTTTTTTAAAACAAGAAAAGTTTAATTTAGGACCATTTGAACTTCAATGTGGACCAATTCAAAAACAGGGCCCAAATTCCAAAATCTAAATACATGTACACAGTTTGATTCAGCATATTAAATAACCCCAAGAATTCAAGACTTTGAATTATACCCCCATTGAAATTGGCCAAGAAATAAGCAATTTATACAAAGTATATACAAGGTATTAGAAAAGTATTTGGTCCCTTTTTCCATTAACAGTTAGGGCCATAACCCCCAAAATCAATCCAAACCTTCCTTTTTGGTATGGAACCTTGTGGTACAATTTCATAGAGATCCATTCACTTATTCACAAGTATTTGTCCTGAAACAAGAAAATTCTTGTTTTTGGTCCCTTTTTGGCTTCTAATTCCTAAACAGTTGGGATAATAACCCCCAAAATCAATCCAAACCTTCCTTTTCTGGTATGGAACCTTGTGGTACAATTTCATAGAGATCCATACACTTATTCTCAAGTTATTGTCTGGAAACCAAATGTCTTCAAACGAAGACGACAACGCAATAACATTATACGAGCACAAAAATTTTGCAGCCATATAAAAACTATCTGTTCCTGGAAGATCTGGTCAAGAAAATCAGAAAAAAATAAGTAGTAGAAATGGATGTATGTGTATTACATGCAAAAGGTGAGGTTTAGGAATAGGGATGGTGCAGTTGTTACAGTACTATCTGTTATAAAGGCTAATGCAACTTAACTTTCAATCAAGTTTAACTACATATACTATGCTTCAAAATTATAGCTTTTTCATTTATTAAGTTAATATATTTACTATTTAAAGGTTTACTTGTATAATAATTCCAATGTTAATAGATATAAGAAGATGTGGTATGAGTGCCAATGAGACAACTCTCCATCCAAGTCAAAATTTATAAAAGTAAACCATTATAGGTCAAAGTCTTCAACACGGAGCCTTGGCTCACACCGAACAGTAAGCTATAAAGGTTAACTATGTTTTATTTTGTATAAAAAAAAAAAATTTCTCCTAAACATTTTCTAAAAGGGTCTCTAATGCCATAAAATAATCTACCACACTAAATCCTGCATAATCAAAACATGCTATTTGCCCATGACTACCCCAACCATCCTACCATTAATTTTTTTAGCTACTTAGATAAAAAATTGATCTAACAATTTGTCCACTCTTGTATCAATTTATTTATCACAACAACATCTGTTTTTTGCTAGAAAATGCATCAACCCTATAAGAGATACCATCAATAAGTACTAGAGGGTAATCTTTTATGAAATGAGGATTAAATCCAGGTCTAAACATTGCATTTAGGTTTCCTGCTTATTCAAATGTCCCTCATTTTCAACATTTCTCAATTTATCTTTTTCTATAAGTTCTAATATATTATCATCTGCCCTTAATCAATAGGCAGATGAGGAGTTGCAATGTAAGCTAAACATATGCATATACCATTCTTGAATGGCATGATTTACTCACCTTCCAAAACATTTTCTTTAATGCAAAGTTTCTTTCTGTAGCAACCCTAAGTTCATTAAGTAAATTAAATGAATCTTCCATTGTGTTTTCAGGATTAAGTAACTCTCTTTTTAGCTGGTTGAACAAAGCTTCCATCTTCTCTCTAAAAAATTAACATGAAACTTCAGTGTGTATTTGAGATCGACCTCAGTGAATATTAGTTTTTCAAAAGTCAATAAAACCGCATATTTACCTCATCAAAAGACAGTAATTGTATAATATTCCATATTTGTAAAAACCCGTCATAAAAATATTATAATACACATAATTTTCATCATTTAGATAACAAATTTTACAAATGAATTTCATTCTTTTCTTGAAATTTGCACATTTTCAGTGTGTACTTGAGATCAGCCTCAGTGAATATTAGTTTTTCAAAAGTCAATAAAACCGCATATTTACCTCATCAAAAGACAGTAATTGTATAATATTCCATATTTGTAAAACCCGTCATAAAAATATTATAATACACATAATTTTCATCATTCTTTTCTTGAAATTTGCACATTTCAAGATTTGTACCGATTGTTTTCTGCTTTTTTACAATCCAAGATGGCGTATGAGACACCCATTATCTACCTTAAAATGGAAATAACACTTTTGTATGTGCATCTTTATCACTTTCATGGATTAACCTTCATCAGAGATGCCCAAACTCAAATTTGAGAGCCACGGATGAATTAATTCCTAAACATTATGTGAGGAACTATATGACCAATAGGGACTTAAGAACGGAGGTTAAGTGCCATTTTTTCAAATTGGACTTACATATATTTTGAAATATTTCAATGTTAAGAAAGTATGCACAACCACTTCATTTTAACTCTAGTGGCTAGTTCATAGCACATCTCCTCATATTTATAAAACTTCATACACATCACCATGCTTGTTGTGTAAACATAATCTTGACATTTAAATTATTGTATTCAGTTTTATAAAATTCCTTTCTGACTCTGTGTCAGCAATGACATGACCAGGAATGCTTGCATGCCACCCATTATAATATACAGACATGTAACATGTCAATTAATCTATTTCTCTAATGGTTGTGACCTGTTATCTATTTCCTGCATGAAGAGGTATTTCTGGTATCACACTTAGCAGAGTGTGATATGAATAAGTGATAAGAAAAATGCTTTAAATTGGTTGGCCATTCCTGCAATGTTCTACAAAATTATGACATTTCCATTGGCTATTACGGTAGTTAGGTCACATTCCCCCACTTTGCAACTGAGATTTTGGGATTTTTTCCAATAATGTATTAAACATTCACATATGTTTCACCTGAAAATATTCTTTTTGTCAAATTTGATTCCATCTGAAGTTTACAAAAAGCATGAAAAATCTGATTTTTACAGTAGTCTGCATGAGTTCCTGACAATGCACTGCAATAAGCAGACTTATATAACTATGTCCTATCAATTCCCCCATGTGGAGTGACTCCTGCAACTTCCAACGTAAAACAAGACCCTACATACCGGTGACCTCTGATGGGTGTTTATGTCTGTTTTCAGTGTAAGGGAGCTACCATTTGACTTTTATGGGGGGGGCTAGGATGAAATTTGAAAAAAAAGGCAGGACAGGAGTTTTGAGTAAAAAAAAAAAAGGCAGGATGTTCAACTTGGCAAAAAAAAAAGGCAGGACCTAATAGAGTGAAAAATTTTAATCCTTTGAAACCAATGACTTTGCATGCCTATCTATTAAATCTATTTATTATTTTTTAATTGAATATTTATGAAAAATTTGCCACTGGACATGAAGTAAACATCATTCAATCAATTAATCAAGACATCTCCAGCGTATCACAACTTATGTACTTGTACATCTTAAAACATATAAAAATAAGAAAAGGGTACCAAAATAATAATAAATAAATAGATAAGAAGTTAAAGAAGAAATTGCTCAAAAATAAATAGCAAAGTTTGCTGTGTATTGTTCTTTACAATATGGATATAGATATCATTGTTTGATCAAACTTTTACTCAATTTTATTACAAATATGAATCATTGTCATGATTGTCAAGGTTGTGGCAGTATGATTCTAACGGTTGGAGTTATAAAAAACAATGACATTTCACAACAACTTTTTTACAGTACTTAATATCAATTAAAACAATTAACTAGAGGCTCTAAAGATCCTGAGTCGCTCACCAAAGTCTATCAAAGTCTATTTGCATCTTCAACAATCGGCAAAAACACAAAAAAAAAAAATGGAAAAAATCGTTATTAAAGAGCAATGACTCCAAAAAGGAGTTGACAGACCATTTCTGTCATTAGACTTATCAATCAATATTGTCTTGCTGATCATTTTTGCTAATTAAAGTTCCCTTTCATAGAAGCTGAGAAAACTTGGACAAAATTTTCCCTTTTACAATGAGTGTTGTAAAATTTCAACTATCAGCAAACAGGAAGTGGCTAAACAGCAGATGTAAAAATTGCTTACTGGCTGCAACTCAACATTATCAAGCTGCTGACCAAATATTGAATCATTCCCTTTCAAAGAAGGCGAGAATCCTTTAACATAAGTTTTTTTGGATGTAAGGACAGAAAGAGTCGGGCGGTTACTAGACCTGCATCCACCTTCAGCAACGTAAATAAAAATGAAAAAATTGGAAAAGAATTGTCATTTAAGGACAATTACTCCTATAAGAAGTTGTCTGACAGTTTTCATATATATTTCATAAACAGACAGTAAGTAGATCTGGCCATTCTGAACATTTCTGTTCATGTCAAGAATTTCTATATAATCAAAGGAGTGAAAATATAATAGACAAAACTATTTCTAACCATGGCCCATGATAGCCATTAGACACATTTTTAAAACTATATACCCCAATGATGATTGTGGTCAAGTTTGGTTAAATTTGGTCCAGTAGTTTCAGAAGAGATGATTTTGTAAAAGATAACGGGAAATGACGACAAGGACAGATGCCAAGTGTTGTGAGCCAATAAACAAATTAAGAATTGATCTTCAGATTATCAATTGGGGGTATTAAGAGGATTGATATATACAAGAGTTATAATCATACTTTTATTATTAGACAATATTGTGTTTGGTTTTTTCTTAAGATAAACATGAATTCCTTTATTGCTAATAGTAATAAGACAATCAAAGTGCCGGTAAAGATTGCTTTAATTTATCAGTGGGAAGTAAAATTAAATATTGCATTGTATATATATATATATATATATATAAATCATTGGGTTGTAGTTGATTCAACTACTACAATTCTGGACAAAGGAAGATAACTCCAATTTTTACAGATGACTTTAACAATGACATCATTGATATTTTTAGAACAGATATTAGATTCCTGCACCTTGCAAAAGTTATGTAATTTTCTTGACAAGTGTAACATCATTTTGTAACTTGAATATCTGAGTACATATTTCATTGATAAATTTCTGGAAATGTTCATGGATAGGATGTATAGAATGTTATGATCAATGCACTATATTTTGTGTATCTCAAAAGTAGTGATAAACCTTGGAAGATTTAGATATCAAGTCAGTACCATAGGGTTTTGATTGCATTCTATGCAATCTTTACCCCAAAACATCCTTTTATTTTCTGCATTGAAATTCTACACATATTTACTTTTGGTATTGCACAAGATTGTGATTTTCTGCATTATTTACAACATTAAAATTAATTGCTATTAATATGAAATCTTCTCGAAAAAAAAGCTGTTGAAATTAGAGTGTTACTCAAGGATACAGCATGTTTTCAAATTAGTTAAGTTATAAGTATTTTGAGCTTGCTTTCAAGAAATGTATGCTTTCTGTTATACAGATTTATCTTTTATTGTTTTGCTTTCTAAAAAAATTGTTCTAATACAGGTAAAGCCATGATTTACATATTTTTTTTTAATCAATAATATAAAATCAAACAGAAGTAGGAAAATTAGCAATATACTTTGTGTGTTAACCTCAAATTTTAAATTTACATTTATATCCATATCTACATAGGGGTCACATGTCAATCAGCAATATTCGGGGGTCATGTGGATGGTTAATTGAATGTCCCAAAAATATTCTTGAAATGTTCATACTTGACAACAAATACAGGCATTGAATATTGTTTCCTATGGAACTTTTGTATTTTTCATATATGATTCAGTATGTTAAAAATCAAATTTGAAGAGGCCCTAAAGAGCCTGTGTCGCTCACCTAGGTCTGTGCATCTGAAAATTTTGGCCATGTTGACTTATTTGTAGATCTCTCTTCCTTGTCATTTTTGCTATTTAAATTTCCATCTATTTATTATAGTTTAAAAGCAAATAGGCAAAAATGCAAAAAAGTTTGTATAAAATGTCATTTATATACTCCTATAAAAAGTTGACCAACCATTTCAGCAACTTATTTATAGATCTTGTCTTTCTGATTATTTTTGCTATTCTCTATTATAGTTCGTAGGATATTAGACAAAATCAAAAAAAATAAATTGCTTCCCTGAGCGCAGCTGGATACGACCGCAGATGTCCAACCCTGAAAAGTTGCGGACAAAATGGACACATTATTCGCGCTTGATACAGGTCTGAATTTGGATTGTAATTAAATATTTGACACAGAATAAGTGTAGTCAAAGAACTTAAAATTGGTTATATGAATTGAATTTATATTCAATTTTTGCTTTTGTGCAATACACTATGCTGTTATGCTGTTGCGAATTGCCACCCCCCCAAAAAAATTTCCCCTTTTTTTGCTTTTGTGCAATACACTATGCTGTTGAATATTAACCCCCCCCCAAAAAAAAAAATATTTGAAGAAATTTTCTTTTAATTTCTGAAATCTGATAAGAGAAAATTGTAGCCCCCACAGATTCTTATTTACCCCTCCCCCAATTTTTTCAACTCCCCTTCAAATTTCTAATGGAGTTTGCAACCATAACTACTCATTTAAATACATCATAAAATATTAAAATATAAAATGACATACAGTTATGGTTAAAATTAATATTAATTAATAGTAACTTCTAAATTTACAGCTAATCATCTCAAGACAACCATCATTTCTAAATACATAATTTACAAGCAGTGTAAGGGAGGTTATCAAACATATATACAACAGTATTCTTTAAATGGATTGGATTACCTCCCTTACACTGCTTTTAAATTGTCTAAATTGTCCTTTAACCATAAAAACCCTTGTATTTCCCTCTTTTTTGCCCCTAATTGCTAAATGGTTTGAGCCATAACCCCCATAACCATCCCTTTGTTGTATGGAAACTTGTGGTATACTTTCAGAGATTCATACACTTAAACACAAGTTATTGTTATTTTATTTGGGCCCCTTTTTGGCCCCTAATTCCTAAACCTTTTGGGACCATAACCCCAAAAATCAATCCCAACCTTCCTTTTGTGGTTATAAACCTTGTGTTAAAATTCTATTGATTTCTATTTACTTATACTAAAGTGATTATCCGGAAACCATCTGTCTTCGGACGACGCTGACGACGACGACAAAGTGATACCAATATACGACCAAAAAATTTTTAATTTTTGCGGTCGTATAAAAATTGGTAAAAATCGTCATTAAAGGAACATAACTTCAATAAGAAGTCGACTGACGATTTCAGTTATATCAAAGTATTTATTTGTAAATCTCGACTTGCTGATAATTTTTGCTTTTTAAAAAAGTGTCTTTCTAACTATTATAATTTTCAAGATAACAGGCACAAAAAAAAAATTTGGTAAAATTCATCATATGAGGAAGTCGTCTGATGGTTTTTAAATTAAATGGAAAGAAGGAAGATCACAACATTCTGAACATTTTATACTTCTGTCAGATTTTCTCTTTCTATAGCGGTTTACAAGATAATAGAGAAAACTTGCATTTTACCCTTATGTTCTATTTTAGCCATGTCAGCATGTTGGTTGACAGGCGAGATCATCTGACACTTTTTTTAAACTAGATACCCCGCTGATGATTGTGGCCAAGTTTGGTTCCAATTGGTCAAGCAGTTTCAGAGGAGAAGATTTTTGTAGTTAATGGATGACGACAACAGACAAGGGACACCAAGTGGTGGAAAAAGCTCACACTGGCCCTTTTGGTTAATTGGGTAAATTTTATCATTAATTTCTGATCAATTTTCCCGATTTCAAAATTATTACAGATTCAAATAATTCCTTGTTTTAAGATAAAGGTTTTACTACAAGTATCACATAAAATTAACAATATCAATGATCCATGTAAATGAGGTTAAAGATAAATGATAAACCCTCCTAGACAGACATGTACAACTTACAATCATTCCATACATCAAATATAGTTTACCTATTGCTTTAATATAGTATTTGAGAAACCAACTTAGTCGACAAAGAAGCCAACTATGTGGTGCTGGTATAATGTAAATACTACACAGTTCTAAAGAATGAAACTATAATTTTGTCTACATTCAGGTCTGTGAGCTCCCCAGAGAGTCATATAGTAAACAATCATAAACTTAATGTGGGTGCCCGCAAACATGTTTAACCCTGCCACATTCTGTATGTGCCTGCCACAAGTCAGGAGCCTGTAATTAAGTGGTTGTCATTTGTTGCTGAATATCATATTTGTTTTTCGTTTATTGTTTTGTACATAAATCAGGCTTTCTCATTTGAATTATTATACATTTGTCATTTCAAGGCCTTCTATAGTTTGATACACAGTATGGGCTTTGCTCATTGTTGAATGGCCTATGGTGGCTTATACTCGCTAACATCTACATAATTTGGTTTTTAGTGGAGAGTTGTCTTATTTGCAGTCATACCACATCTTTTTTTTTTCATATTAACCATGAAAACTTAACATTGACCGATGAACCTTGAAAATGAGTTCAAGATCAGATGAAACCTGCCACACAAACTTGAACACCTTACATGAATTTCGTACACAATTTTTTTATCAGTAGTACCTGATATTTAAGTGCTTCCAGACTTCAAGAACAAGTACGCTCTTAAATGCAGTTTAAAGAATGTTTGAAATTTTTAACAGCAAGATTACAGTATTGTTTTGACAGATGAAATGACCGCTACTATGTCTAAACTAATGAACCACCTTGGTGGTCTTGTGTGAGGGAGGTTATGAGTTCTAACCTCAAGTAAGAGCAAAGACTGGTTGGCTCAGAGTCAGAGTAATGTGTACGGGTAGGATGACAAGTCTTCCTGCGGACTGTTACCTTGTGAACTAGCAAGTTAAAAATCTGGCTCAGCATGTCGGTCTAGTACATAGTAGGGTTAATATTCGTATTACATTAACCTGTTCTCATCCTGAATATGCATTTATTCTGCTTAAACAGCCATCCATCATCATCATCATCATCATCATCTTAATGATTTAAACATAACTAATACCCCCCCATAAAAGCTTTTTAGTTCCTGCTGTGAAATTCAGTATTGAGACAGACATTTTGAGATTTTTGGCTTTCAGCTTAGGGGCCAAGAGTCAAGGTCAGAGTAATCTGACTGATATATGACACATCCCAATCTTATGATGCATCAGCAGTTATGTGCAGTACACAAATCAGACAGGGTTATACTATCATAGAGGTCAAAGGTCAAAGTCAAGGTCAAAGTGACCTAACTGTGGTACATGACACATCCCAAGCCCATGATGCAACTGCATGCCAGGTTTGGTTAACCTAAGTTTGACTGTACTGTGACGGATTGTTGGTTCCCTGAAATGAAACTAGGTTCCCCAAAAATTGTGTGATGACGTTGTTTTAATCGTACTAATAAATTACTTTTGTTGTTATATATTTTTAAACATTGTTAACTCTAAAACTTTTATCATTCTTGCCTTTGTTTTACTTTCGAAACACCTCTTAATTGTTAATTTTAATTGAGGTACAATAACGTTTTACCAAACAATTAACAGTTCTGGTTTTGGTAATTTAGGTATTTCCATATATAGTAAATTATGGTAAATGGTAAACCAAATCGGTAAATTGGTCTACCTAAGTATAAATACCGTGGAAAATTCAAATAAGTCTTTCGCTCAATTTTTCCCTTGGCAAGTAACTCTCGCTAATTCCAAGTGTTTTAAATATAAGTATTAGGTACCAGTAACCAGACCAAGTAGTACCAGTTACCAGGCAGATGACAGATTACCATGTCTGAGGAGACTAGGTCCGTATAATTTGGGTTTTGTTAATTCCTTTACAAGTTACACTTAGAAAATAATTTCGTAAGTCATCGACAACATTTTCGATTACAAAACATTGTGATGTAATAATCGATTACTTTTCCATTACATTTCAAATACTTAAGTGAAATAGTTTGATGAAAAATAACCTATCAATGAAAATATGAAAATAACCTATCAATGAAAATAGACAACTGCATTTATGTATAAATATGACTTGAGAGTTCTATCAAATGCCTTATTCAGATATGCTGTCTCATTTAGCTTTATTATGTTCAACCAGATCTAACAAATTCTACTGTATTTCTAGCTTTTGAAACAAATGACTTTCAATTCTTGTCAATATATTAAGACCTTTTATATTAAAAATGAGAAATCAGATTAACAAATATAATAGATAAACATTTGATTCATCAAAATGTAATGAAAATCTTACTGACAATGAACAAATGCATTGAAATTCTTGTTCGGTAATAGATACATGTATCCAATTTTGACACTAAAAATATGTATTGTTTATAATTTTGAATAGAGAATAAAAAATACTCAGCTGCTGTCTTCTCTTTACTAATCAGATGATCAAAGACTTCTAATCAATGAAATGCAGACTTTGTTTTGATTTCAATTATGTCTAATTAAGCGTGAGATTTACATTATATTACCCTAGTTTATAAATTTTACACATAGACAGTTTTATAACTTGTTATTAGGGAGATTATCAAAACAAAATGATAAATTCATGCATTTAATTATAAATTTTAAATTTCCATCTTTAAAATTAACTGAATTAATTGTTCTACTTTTTAAAATCTATTTTTCAGAGGAAACTTCCAACATTGTAATGAATTATATTCAAATAAACTCATTAATAATGAGTTGTAAGGGCCAGAAACCACCTTTAAATTGTAGCCAACAAAAGACACAAATCAATAAAAAAATTTAACAAGATTTATTATACACAAGTTTACAAGAAATATTATACAAATTGAAATGTCAACTTAACTCTTAAAATATAAGTCCGATTCTTTGTCTTTTCTTTATCTGGAATTCTTCTCTTAACTGTAATCGAATATGTCCAATAAGTTCACAATCTAGTATGATGTAGTTAACATAAATAAAAGTGTCAATCCAACAACTCCAGAGAACTTCTAAGAATATAAGTTTATTAATGTCTGATCAGTCTAATGTCGGTGTGTATATATAGTTGTCATGGAAACTTCTAGATCACTGTAGAAGGGAAACTTCTAGAACAATGTTGAAGTTTAAATTACGCATCATCTATTATGATAATTCTGGAATCGTTATGTAAGTCAAACAGAAAGTTCTAATCATTCCATCAGTATCTATGATTTTTCCAGTGATTTCTAAACTGCACAGTTATAACATTATTTTGTAAACAACTATAAGGCCACACAAAACAAATTAGGCCAAGATAAATAAATATAATAATTACAATATCATAACACCTCCCCCTTAAAAAAAGTTTGAGTGTAACAAGACCTTTTCATGAACAATATATACAACTAGAGGCTCTAAGGAGCCTGTGTCGCTCACCTTGGTCTATATTTATATTCAACAAATGACACTCTCCAACATCGTAGGCGAGATAAGAATTCATGACAAAAATCTTTGCTTTGTTGATCTTGTATTGCTGATCATTTAGTGCGTTTAGTTTCTCTCTATCTTCTTTACTCAAAATTCAAAAGATGGTAAAAAAAAATCTTAAATTAAGGGTAATCACTCCTACAAAGAGTGGCAGTCTACTAACTAAAATTTGACTTTTTAGTAGATGTTGTCTTGCTAATCAATTTTGCTTATTGAAGTTTCTACCTATCTATTATAATTTTTATCATATAAGGCACAATGCCAAAAAATTGAAAAAATCGTTATTAAAGGGCAATAACTCCAATAAGGAGTCATCGAACGATTTCCACCATATGGTATTAATTGTAGATCTTGTCATGCTGATCATTTTGCCTATTAGAGTTTCTATCTATCTATTATAATTTTTAAGATATAAGGCAAAACGCAAAAATTTGGTAAAAATTTGTCATCAAAGGGCCATAACTTTCAACCATTAGACTTATTTGTAGAACATGTCTAGCTGATCATTTTTGCATTTTAAAGTTTCTCTCTATCTATTATAGTATTTAAGATAAACGGCAAAAATGAAAACAAATGGTAAAATTTGTCATTCAAGGGTAATAACTCCTGTAAGAAATCATCTGACAGTTTTGGCGTAAATGGACAATAGGTAGAGCTCAACATTCTGAACATTTCTGCCCCGTCAGATTTAGTCTATATATAACGGTTTTCAAAATAATAGACAAAACTTGCATTTTACCCCTATGTTCTATTTTTAGCCATGTCGGCCATCTTGGTTGGCGGGCGGGATCATCGGACACTTTTTTTAAACTAGATATCTTAATGATGATTTTGGACAAGTTTGGTTAAATTTGGCTCATTAGTTTCAGAGAAGATTTTTGTAAAAGTTAACAGACGACGACAGACGACGACCGACGACGGGTGACGGACGACGGACGCCAAGTGATGAGAAAAGCTCACTTGGCCTATTTGGGCCAGGTGAGCTAAAAATACATAGTATGTATAGTGTTTTAAAAAGATCTAGATAAAGCATCTGCTATTACAAGTAACATTATCTTTACCTTTAATATGTTTTACAATAACATCATATTCCTGTAACAATAAACTCCACCTAGTCAACCTCTGGTTCTTGTTTCCATTTCATGTATGAAGGTGAGAGGATTATGATCAGTATAAACAAGAATAGGATGCATAGTGGGATTTAAATTTACATCAAAATGATGAAGTGCAGAAAACAGTGCAAAACACTCTTTTTCAATAGTTTAATAATTTTTCTGATGTTTATCTAATTTCTTAGAAAAATATGATATAGGTTTCTCAACATTATCATTTGTTTCTTGATATAAAATGGCTTCAACTCCTACATCACTTGCATCAACGGCAAGTTCGAATTGCTTTTCAAAGTCTGGAGTGATAAGAACTGGACTGTTAATTAAAAGTGATTTGCTTTTTTCAAAAGCGTTTTGACAATTATCACTCCAGATGAATTTAGAATCTTTCCGTAAAAGATGAGTCAATGGTTGAACAACAGTAGAAAAGTTTGAACAAAATTTTCTGTAAAATCCAATCATGCCTAAATATCTCATAAGTTGTTTTTTATTTGTAGGAGGAGGATATTTGGTAATTGCATCCACTTTAGCCGTAATAGGTTTCACTTGACCTTGGCCAACTGTATGCCCTAAATAATCAACAGTGGCCTGACAAAATTCACTTTTACCAAGATTAACAGTCAAATTTGATTGTGACAATCTATCAAAAGTATTATATAAATGTGTTAAATGCTCTTCCCAGCTATCACTACATATAACAAGATCATCAATATAAGCATAACAACAGTCTAAATCTTTTATAACATTATTAATCATTCTTTGAAATGTAACTGGAGCATCTTTCATACCAAACGGCATGACAGTATACTGAAATAAGCTGTCTGGTGTTACAAAAGCTGATATTTTACGAGCTCTCTGTGTCAAAGGTACCTGCCAGTAACCTTTCAATAAATCAAATTTGCTCACAAATTTTGCTTGCCCATTATTATCGATGCAATCGTCTATCCTTTGAATCGGATAGGAATCAGATTTTGAAACTGAATTTACTTTTCTGAAATCAGTTACGAAACGAAAGGTTTTATCTGGTTTGGGCACAAGGAGACAAGGAGAGCTCCATTCACTGTTACTCGGCTCAATAATATCATTGTCAAGTATATATTTAATTTCTTGTCTCATAATTTCAAGTTTTAGTGGATTGAGCCAGTAAGGATGTTGCTTAATTGGTGAAGCATCACCTACATCGACATCATGACAAACAGCAGTGGTTTTGTTTGGCACATCTGGAAAAAAAATTTTAAAAGAAAATACCAAAGTTTTTAATTTTTCTCTACGATCAAAAGTCAGATGTGCAAGTTTTGAGTCTCAATTTGACAAAATTTCTGAATTTTTCAATGTTACTGTTTGTTCCATAGTCTTAGAATCAAAAGATGGTTCAATTATATCTGGTTTGTCATGATCATTCTCCAAGTTACCCATGGCTAAAGTGGCAACTGGTTTACTCTCACCTTCACTAGTACGCTCAAAATATGGTTTTAACATATTAATATGACACACTTTATTTTGTTTGCGCCGACCTGGAGTTTTTACAATATAATTCAAATCATTGATTTTACTTAACTTAAGTACCTTGTCACCAGGCTCAAAAATTCTGTCCCTGGCATCTTTATCATACCATATTTTCATCTTATTCTGAACAGTTTTAAGTTTTTCTGAGCAATTTGACGAGCAGTATACAATTTTTCTTTAAATCTAGATACATAGTCTAGAAGATTCAAGTCAGTGTGTTCAGTAAGCCATTTTTCCTTAACCATTTCAAAGGTCCCCTTACAGTATGACCAAACACCAAACTCAAAGGGACTAAAATCAAGGGATTCTTGAACAGTCTCTCGGACAGCAAAAAGTAGAAAGTGAAAACAATCTTCCCAGTCCCTGTCAAATTGAAGACAAAAAGTTCTAATCATGTTCTTCAATGTTTGATGAAAACTTTCTTAGGCACCTTGGGATTCTGGATGATAAGCACTTGATCTATACTGAGCAATCCCTAACTGGTAAACGACCTACTGAAATAAACCTGACATGAAATTTGAACCCTGGTCAGACTGTATAGACTTAGGAAGTTGTACTAACGTGAAAAATTTGATAAGAGATTTGACAATAGTTGGTGTCTTGATATTCCTTAAAGGAATAGCCTCAGAAAAGCAAGTGGATGTACACATGATCGTCAATAAATTCGCATTTCCAGTCTTGGTCTTTGGTAAAGGTCCAACGCAATCAATAAGTACTCGACTGAAAGGTTTTTCAAAGGCTGGAATTGGAAGAAGTGGTGCTGGTGGTATTTTTTTGGTTAGGCTTACCAACAACCTGGCATACATGGCATGATTTACAGTATTCTGTGACATCATTTCTAAGTCTGGGCCAGTAGAAATGATGCAAGATTTTAAGGCAAGTCTTCCTTATGCCTAAATGTCCGGCCAAGGGGGTGTCGTGGGCGGGACCAATATTTTCTTGCCTATAGACATAAGGCACCACCACTTGGTATACCACTCTCCATTCCTCCTCTGGGGTAGCATCAGGGTGCCTCCACCTCCTCATTAAAATGCCGTCTTGATGATAGTAACATTCGGCCACTTTGTCTGCTTCCTCCTGTGGTTAAGCCCTTTTGTGGAGCTGAAGAACCTCAGGGTCTTTATTTTGCTCTTCCACAAACTTTATTTTATAATGAATGGCTGTTCACGTCTGGCCATGGCATAATTACATGCTTGTTAGTACTAGTTTGTCTTATTATGGCATTTTCTGAGCCACAGGAACCATCAGTGTCGGCAAGGACAGTGTCAGAAAGCTCCATGTAATCAAACTGGTTTCTTGTAAATCCTCATTTTGTTGTTTTCTTGCCTTCTTCTTAGTAACAACAAAAGCTGGATACAGTTCAGCATCATCTTCAGGTGATTTAACATCCACCACCGGTTCACTGGTAACAATTGGTTCAGCAACCACTTTGTTCCTAGCTAGATCATTTCCTAGCAATAATGAAACAACCTCAACAGGGAGATTAGGACGAACACCCACAACAACTGGTCCAGTAATTAAATCTGACTTCACATAAATACGATGGAGGGGAACATATATAAAACCTAACTCCACACCTTGTGACAAAACGGAAGCACCAACAGAAGTCTCCTTGGACAAAGGCAACACACCTTCTAACAACAAAGTCTGAGAAGCTCCAGTGTCCCGTAAAATCTTAATAGGCTGAGGAGTAGTATTATCAACAATAGAAACAAAGCCATCAGACATATGGGTTTATAATCCTCCATGTAATCACAAAAACTGGACTTAAAAGCCTGACTCGCAGGACATTCCAACTTATTGGTAACAAGGGTGTCGTACAAGCACTCGACTTGGGTTTATTATCTTTTTCATTCTTCTTCTGGAGTCTAAAACAATCAGCCTCAGGTCACCATTTTTCTTACAATAAGCACAAGTCAGTAAGGATCAAATTTTGGACTAGACATATTATTACTAGATTGACTATTAATCTGTGCAACAGGCTTACTATCAGTACGCTCAGTACTTTTGATTTTTGTAATTTCCGTTTGAAGTATTAAAATTTTGACCTTTGAAACTTCTTTTATGTGAAAGGGTATAATTATCGAAGATAACAGCTGCATCTTGCAATGTCTCAACAGTTTTGTCATCTAAATGTGTTTTTAAGTCTAAATGAACACACTGCTTGAACTCTTCTAATGACATCAATTGTCTTATGTTATCAAAATTGTTATCTATTTTCTTTGACTTAAGCCATTTATCAAATAGATCTTCTTTTTCCCTAGCAAATTCAACATAGGTTAGTGAATCAAACTTTTTATAAGACCTAAATTTCTGTCTATATTCTTCTGGCACTAGCTCATAAGCTTTCAAAACTTCCTGTTTTACCGTTTCATAATCAGAACTTTTTTCTGAAGAAAGTGCTGAGTAAATTTCAGCAGCCTTGCCCTCAAAAACACTTTGCAGCATTGTAGTCCAATAAGGCTTTGGCCATTTCATATTTTGAGCAATTTTCTCAAACTGTGGAAAATATTTATCAACTGTTTTTTCACAAAATCTGGGAACCAGAGGTATATTTTTTGCTGCATCAAAATGTTCTGATTTTGACTCATATTTAGTGTTGCTTTCTACTTTGACTTTTTCTATTTTTATTTTCTCCATCTCTAACTTTTCCCTCATTTCAAGTTCTGCCTGTTTTAATTTAAATTCATCTTCTTTTTCTTCTATCTTCTCCATCTCTAACCTTTCCTTCATTTCAAGTTCTACCTGTCTTTCTTCTCTTTCTTTTTCCAATTGTTTTAATTTAAATCCATCTTCCTTTTCTAATTCAAGTTGTTTTAATTTAAGTTCATGTTCTAATTCAAGCTGTTTTATTTTGAAAGCATCAATATTTTCGACCTTGAGTTCAAGAGCTTCTTCACCAAAATTTCTGAGTCAACTAAATTGTCTATTACCAAATTTTTTATAATTTGTTTTCTCATAGATCCTCTAAAATCTATTTGTAGATGTTTAGCAAGCAACACTAATTCTTCTTTCTCTAGTTTATCAAGCACTTTCAGGTCTGGCATTTTTAAAAATTTACCAGCATCAAATGCCATTTTGTTGAATTTTGTTGGCTAATTCTAATGCAATGAAAATACTGAAAAAATTTTAATCTGATATTAACGTTCTCCAGGACGAGCCCCCAATTTCTGTTACGGCCATAAATCACCTTTAAATTGTAGCCAACAAAAGACACAAATCAATAATGAAATTTAACAAGATTTATTATACACAAGTTTACAAGAAATATTATACAAATTGAAATGTCAACTTAACTGTTAAAATATAAGTCTGATCCTTTGTCTTTTCTTTATCCGGAATTCTTCTCTTAACTGTAGAGACAATTCTAGAGAACTTCTAAGAATATAAGTATATTAATGTCTGATCAGTTTAATTTCGGTGTCTGTATATATAGTTGTTACGGAAACTTCTAGAACACTGTAGAAGGGAAACTCCTAGAAAACTGTAGAACGAAACTTCTAGAACAATGTAGAAGTTTATCATGATCATTCTGGAATCGTTATGTAAGTCAAATAGAAAATTCTAATCATTCCATCAGTATCTATGATTGTTCCAGTGATTTCTAAACTGCACAGTTATAACATTATTTTGTAAACAACTATAAGACCGCACAAAACAAATTAGGCCAAGATAAATAAATATGATAATTACAATATCATAACAGAGTAAAAACAAAAAAACAAACTTAAGTCAGTATGACAGCAAAAATTTTCAAAACATAGAGTGAATGACCTAAAATATAAATAAGTGATTGATGCAATGGTCCATGTTACTGCAAGAACTTTATCACCACTCACATTGGTTGAAAACCAAAATTTTAAGAATTTTTAAATATTTCGGATGATGGGTAAGAGTTACCATCTAGAAAACAACTGTCAACATAGCATTAGGAAACTATGCTTTATATGCTGTTTTTGTAAAGTTCTAAATTTCCTTTATAAATACATTGAGCAACATAATTGTGTTTAACTTTTATTATTTTTTTTTATAATTTTGTAGCATGTAATTGACAGTAATCAAAAAGTAACTACTAATGATATAAAGTATCAGAGTAATCAATTACACAGAAATCATTCAATAAATCGATTATTAATTGTTTACATTTGTCAGTAATCGTGCCTATCCCTGTGCCTATTACTAAACTACAATAAGTAAACTTTCCAGGTATATTTTTATGCTATCCATTTTCTTTAATTTACAAAAGAAGGTTAATAAAATGTCTATTTATGGGTTTGAACACTGTTAAGTTATTTAATATATATATTTGTATTGATGATATTTAATGCATCTTAAAGTTAATATAAGTTGATTTTATTAAACAAGTCTGTTATTCATACCAACATAAATACTGAGTATTACCATACAAAACACACACTTTCACAGGCCAAAAACCTATACCCCAATCTACCCCTTTATATCCGAGGTGTTACTTTACCAGAGGAACTAACCATACCAGGGTGTATACAGAATCCAAGAGTACCACGCTACCAAAGAAAAGAGTAACTTGATGTAAACTTTTGTTCCCTATATTTGTATTTTCTTACAAAAACAAATTCTTATAGCAATGCACTAAGGGAAAACATTTTGATAGCATTACACTAAGGCTCAAACGCTCAGTTTTCATTACAGTACAAAAGAAATGAGCTAGACACAAATTGGACAAGGATTTACTTTAAAAGGGGACAAAAGTCAAGGTAAAGTTCAAAGTGACCTTACTTTGGTATACAACACATCCCAAGCCCATGATGCATCTGAATGCCAAGTTTGATCATTCTAAGTTCAATGGTACAAAAGTTATGTGCCGTGCATGAAGAAGGACCAATAGATAGATAGCTAGACAGACAGACAGATGGATGGACAGCCATGGTGATTACTATATACTGCCCCTAAACTTTGTTTGTGGGGACATAAAAATCATTGGGTCCATGAATTATTGGTTATATTCTTAAACTCATTATTTAATGTGTTGTAACATATTCAGGAACATGCAAAAAAGTTACCTTTGAATCTGTTGACCTCTAACAATACTGGATCTAAAGGCTTTTTCATAATCGGGATATAACATCAAGGTACACCTCTGTAAAATTTAAGAACATTAATAGGAAATGAACAAAAATTTTCTTTTGATGCTAAAACATGGTATCATTAATCTGGAATCATTCATAATTTATAATCAATTTAAAATTTCAGGTTATTATATTCATTGTCTATAAGGGTCAAGTTTACATAGTCGATTCCTGTGGAATTTCAAATTTTACGGTCATTAAAAATCATTTAAATTTAATCTGTTGTGTTCCAGAAAACAGATTTTTCTAAATATATTTTAATAGAAAATTATGATACTTAACATTGCAGAATTATAATCTAGTTCGTCCAGTATGGTATGATGTCAGTGACAAAATAATGGCATCGCAAGACAAAAATAAAGGCAGAAACTACCCTTTACACACGAGGTTGCCAAAAGCCTAAATCGCTCAACTTTCAAAAATATGCCAGTTTGACATTACAAAAATTGGCTAAAGTCCACTTTCAAGGCCAATCATTCCTATAAGGTTTCAATTCAATTGACAATTTCCGCCATGTTCTCTCGGACTCTCTCTCTATTATAATTTCAGTAAAAATACAAGCCAGAGGCTGTTTAGAGCTTTAAGTTGCTCACCTGGATCTATGTGCATTTTCAACAATGGCAACTCTCCAACATTAAAGACTAGAATATACATGTAGTTCATGACTCTCTATTTTGTTTATCTAGATTAACTTTATCTATAATAGCTTTTGCTTACGGTTAAGGAACAGTAAATGAACTATTGTCACATACTTTTGCAAAATTTTGCATACAACTTTGGCTAGTTGAACTGTAATCGAAAGTAAAAAATAATGCATTTATCTCTTTTATTTTCTGAAATATTATTGATTGAATTCTTTCAAAATAGGTGAACATTTGGGTTTGTTCACGTTTTTCCAACATTTGATAATTAGACTAAAACAATATTAAGGATTAGGGGTCCTCTTAAGGACTGGCATCTTGATACCTGTAATTCACCTGTATCAGTTCTTAACTAAAATATAGAAAATACGTATCTTATAAGAGCCGAAGTCAATGTTCTTGGCATGCTGTCTTAAGCAGATGGAAGAGTCAGTCGTATACATGGTCACTTATTCCACGAAAAAAGGGAGAATACGAAATGGTTACATTGCCTTGGACAATTAATGCAAGCTGACTAAGAAATTTAAATATACTACATCTTTGATAATAAGCAGCGTTTGATACTTTTATATAAGCTTAATGACTCAAGCCATTATAAATTCTTAAAAGCTCTCAGAATATAAAATGTTTATTTTTATTCAAGATCACAACATTATTGATACATTATTATGGAAAATAGAGAAAAATTTGAAAACAAAGTAAAATTAAAATTTACATCACTGTGCTAGATTATATCGACTTTTAAAATCTTGGGAAGCAATTTTTAAAAAATATGAAAACTAATTATTGTAAAAAATGTTTTGTTAATATTTTACAATAAATCTTTTAAAATACCCTTTTAACAATATTTGAATTAAGAACTGAAACAGGTGTTTCAGCCATGTTGACTTATTTGTAGATCATTTTTCTAACATCTTTGCTATTTACAATTTCTCTCCATCTTTAATGGTGTCTGAAGAAAATGATGAAAATGAATAATTAAATGCTCCACGGGGCGCAGCATGATAAGACCACAGATGTCAAACCATGAACAGTTGGGGCAAGTATGTACAATACATTCAAGCTTGATACAGCTACGAATTTTGATTGTGATTAAATATCTGACACAGCATAGGTTTCTGACACAGAACGATTGTGGTCAAAGAACTGAAAATGGTCCAATATCCAAGTTCTAAATACATGGTTAGATTCAGCATATCCAAGTACACCAAGAATTTTATTTATTTATTTATTAATGGACAATATTAGTTAAGTTTTTAAAGCTTCATAAAAAAAAATATATATATATATATATATATATAGATAGCATTCTGAAAATTAATTTATACAGAATAACAGCATTCTGAAAATTAATTTATACAGAATAACAAACAAACATACCACGAAGTTCTTCAAAACATTTACAAAAAAATGAAGAAAAAAAAACAATTTCCAAAATATCATTCATCCTTAATACAATGTCTTTAAAAAATCTATAAAACTTACCTTTAATTCTTGGCCCATAATACCTAAACAGTTAGGACAATAACCCTCAACATCAATCCCAACCTTCCTTTTGTGGTATGGAACCTTGTGGTACAATTTCATAGAGATCCATACACTTATACTCAAGTTATTGTCTGGAAACCAAATGTCTTCAGACAACAATGATGACTATGACATCATTAATTTTGCGGTCGTATAAAAACCATCTTTCAGGGGGAATATAAGCAGTTTGACAATTTTGGCCAGGTTGACTTATTTGTTGATCTTATTTTCCTGAACACTTTTAATTTCACAGTTTCTCTCTATCTATAATAGTTACAGAAAAAAAACACAAACTAGAAGCTCTAAAGAGCCTATGTCACTCACCTTAGTCTACATGCATATTCAACAAAGGACTCTCTCCAACATTGTAGACGAAAATAGAATTCATGACAAAACTCTTTGTTTTGTTGATCTTGTAATGCTATCATTTAGTCTGTTTAGATTCTCTCTATCTTCTTTAGTTTTTGCTCAAAACACAAAAGAGGGTAAAAAAAAATCCTCATTTAAGGGCAATCACTCCTATAAAAAGTGACAGTCTACTAACTATATCGGCAAAATTTGACTTGTTAGACTAAATGTTAGTAGATCTGGACTTGCTGATAATTTTTTGATTTAACGTGTCTATTTATCTATTATAATTTTTATAAGGCAAAACGCAAAAAAAATTGTGAAAATCATCATTTAAGGGCAATAACTCCAATAAGGATTCATCGGACGATTTCATTCATTTCTCTTAATTGTAGATCTCGTCTTGCTGATCATTTTTGCTTATTTAAGTTTCCATCTATCAATTATAATTTTTAAGATAAAAGGGTAAAAATCGTCATCAAAGGGCAATAACTCTAATAAGGAGTCAACTGACCATTTCGACCATGAAACTTAATTGTAGAACTTGTCTTGCTGATCATTTTTGAAATTTAAAGTTTCTCTCTATCTATTATAGTTTTCAAGATAAAAGGCAATAAAATGCTTCGCTGAACGCAGCCTGATACGACCGCAGAGGTCGAACCATGAACAGTTGGGACAATATTCAAGCTTGATACCATCTGAATTTAGATTGTGATCAAATTTTTGACATAATAGGTTTCTGACACAAAATAAATGTGGTCAAAGATCTTAAAAATTTGAAATGGGACTAAAATGGTCTGATATCCAACATCTAACAACATGGTTATATTCAGCATATAAAAAAACACCAAAAATTTAATTTTAGTTGAAATCAAACAAAGTTTAATTTTGGACCCTTCAAACCTTAATATGGACTATTTGAAAACAGGGCCTAAAATAACAAATCTAAATGCATAATAAGATTCAGCATATCATACAGCCGCAATAATTCAGTTTTGATGACATCAAACAAAGTTTAATTTTGGACCATTTTGACCTCAATGTACATGTAGACCAATTTAAAAATGAGACTCAATATCCAAAATAGTAATACAAGGTTAGAACCCCCAAAAATTAAAGACTTTAAATTAATCCCATTGAAATTGGTTAAAAGATTTGTATTTATGTATTTATTTTCAATTGAAGATTTTTTGCTATTGCGCAATACTGTGCAACTGAAGATCTATTGCTATTGCGCAATACAATACACTTGAAGATTTCTTGCTATTGCGCAATATCACAGCGCAATACTGTGCTATTGCGCAATATCACAGCGCAATACTGTGCTATTGCGCAATACTGTGCTATTGTGCAATATTGTGCTATTGTGCAATACTGTGCTGTTGTGCAATACTGTGCTATTGCGCAATTGAAGATTTCTTGCTATTGCGCAATACTGTGCAATTGAAGATTTCTTGATATTGCGCAATACTGTGCTATTGTGCAATACTGTGCTGTTGTACAATACTGTGCAATTGGAGATTTCTTGCTATTGCACAATACTGTGCAATTGAAGATTTCTTCTTGAAGCTTTTCAAAAAAAAATATAAACCCCCCCAAACTTTTTGAACCCCCCCCCCTTGGAGTAATTACCCCATACTCAATCCCAGCCTTCCCTTTGTGGTATGGAACCTTGTAGTACAATTTTAGAGAGATCCATACACTTAAACACAAGTTATTGTTTGGAAACTAGAAAAATGCTTGTTTTCTGCCCCTTTTTTGCCCCTAATTTCTGAACATTTACGGCAATAACCCCCAAACTCAATCCCAGCCTTTCCTTTGTGATATGGAACCATGTGGTACAATTTCAGAGAGATCCATACCCTTACACACAAGTTATTGTCGGGAAACTACAAAAATGCATGTTTTTGGCCCCTTTTTTTGCCCCTAATTCCAAAACTGTTAGTACCATAACCCCCAAAAATCAATCCCAACCTTCCTTTTGTGGTATTAAACCTTCTGGTAAAATTTCATAGAGATCCATTCACTAAAGTTATTGTCCGGAAACCAAATGTGTCTTCGGACGACGACGTAGCTGACGCCGACGACGACGACATGACAGCATTATACGAACGCAAAAAATTTTTTGAGGTCGTAAAAAAAAATTTTAAAAAGCTAAAATTTATCATTTAAGGGCAATAAATCCTATAAGACATCGTCTGACAGTTTTGACGTGTATAGACAATTGGTAGAGCTCAACATTCAGAACATTTTTGCCTCCGTCAGATTTCCTCTATTGATAACGGTTTTCAAAATAAGAGACAAAACTTGCATGTTCTATTTTTAGCCATGTAGGCCATCTTGGTTGGAAGGCAGGGTCATCGGACACATTTTTTAAACTAGATACCCAAATGATGATTGTGGCCAAGTTTGGTTAACTTTGGTCCAGTAGTTTCAGAGGAGAAGATTTTTGTAAAAGTTAACAGACGACGGACGCCGATGGACGACGGACACCAAGTGATGAGAAAAACTCAACTAAAAAATGGGTTACTAGTCTTTCAAGGGCAATAACTTCTATACAGGGTCCATTGACGATTCGTTCATGTTTACTTATCTGTAGATAACATTTTGTTGAACATTTTTACTGTCCAAAGATTTTCTCAACTTTAGTTTCCTAAAAATGCAAACAGGGTAAAAAATCATCTTTTAAAGGCAATAACTTCTATATGGGGTCATTTGACGATTTTTGCCAAGTTTACTTACTTGTAGATCTTATTGTTACGGTAATTTTTACTGTCTAAAATTTCTCTCAATCTGTTATAGTTTTCAAGAAAATAACCAAAAACTATGAAATTTGCATAAAATTGATATTTCAGGTTAATAACTCCCAAACTGGTTCTACTATTTTCTGAATATTCAGCAGAAGATTGACTTTTATCTGCTGAATAATTCTAACATTGCCAGATTTGCTCTAACTGCTTTAGTTTTTGAGATATAGGCCAAAACCTTTGAAATTTACTTAAACTTGTCCTTTCAGGCGCAATCTCCTTCTCCAAACGCCATCATGGGTTTGTTTGATCCTTCTGAAAATTCCACAGGAGATAGAAATTGACCCATTGATATTTTATGTTACATTTTCTCTATTTGCTTTAGTTTTTAAGATATTCTTTATGCATTTTACCACTATATTCTATTTTTAGCAACAGCAGCCATGTTTGCTGATGGATCAAACCTCGGATACAATTTTTTATACGAGATATCCTAAGGAACATGCAGGTAAAGTTTGGTAATAATTGATCCAGTCGTTCAGTGGAACATTTATTTTAAGTTAAGACAACAGATGAACGAACGGATGACGACGGACACCAATTGATGGCAAAATCTCCAATGGCTAATTAGGCCAGGTGAGATCAAAAGGAATTTTCCCTCTTGGCTGTTTTTATTCTGGGAATAACCCTTATTATTTTATACTAAACTGTTTATAGCACCCTTTACTGTAACTGTTTTAGTTTTTGATATATTAAGCCGAAAACTGTATTTTACCCCTATTTTCTATTTTTAGCAAATGTGGGTAAAAAATGTCATTGAAGGGCAACAATACCGATACCTATAAAGAGTTGACTGATGATTTTGGTCAATTTACTTATTTGTGGATCTTATTCTGCTGATAATTTTCTTGTTTTCAGTTTTTTGAATATCTTCTTTAGTTTACACCAAAATTGTAAAAATAGGTAAAAAAACATTATAAACATGACTTAAGGGGCATTAGCTGCCAGCTTTATGCCAACCAAATTTAATTAACTCTCATATTTGTTTAAATACATACTTAAACATAATCTATAACTATAAAAGTTTCACAGCACAATACCCAATGTCTGGAATTGTTATAAAGTATCAACATTTCATATGTTTTTTTGAATGGACACCATCTATTGAACTATCGACTTGACTCACAAAAACTGTCAATGGGCATGTGACCCCATTATAATTTTAAAATATAAACAGATTGTTAAACGCAAAATACAAATAGACAGGTAAGCAACAGCAACAGTATATTAAGGTCGATTTTTTTACTTCTGTGTTATCTCATTTAATAAATCAATTTATCATAACCAGTGGTCCAAAATGATGTTTGGGCAGGTCAAATCAATCAACAAAATCGGTCTTTAAGCTGCCGCCTTCCATAGTTCCACTTTTTCAGCTCACTTCTGTTACATTCATAGGACATGCTGAGCACATGTGCAACCCATCTCTAACAAAAGCTACATCAAAGGATGCATGAATAGTGGCGAATTCAAATGAGATTGCATTATTGACTTGCAAGACAATTATACATCAGTGATGTTTTGAGTTTTTGACAAAAATGAATCAAACTGACTGCTAACAGAGAAACATTATTTCAATATTCCACATTTATAAAATTTGAAACAAAAAAAATCTTATTTTAACTTTTGACTACGGTAGGTATTGTTTACATTCTCAACATTTTTTGCCCTTGCCACATTTTCTCCTTTTTAGATGGTTTTCAAGATATGACAATTACTTGCATTTTACTCCTATATTCTATTTCAAGCCATAGCTGCAATGTTTTTTTGTATAACTGGCATAATAAACAAGAATGTGTCTATAGTACATGGATGCCCCACACACACTATCATTTTTTTATGTTCAGTGGACTGTGAAATTGTGGTCAAAACTCTAATTTGGCATTAAAATTAGAAAGATCATATCATAGGGAACATGTGTACTAAGTTTCAAGTTGATTGGACTTCAACTTCATCAAAAACTACCTTGACCAAAAACTCTTAACCTGAAGCGGGACAGACGGACGAAATTACGAACGGACAGACGGACGAACGGACGCACAGACTAAAAAACATAATGCCCCTAGGTGGGGCATAAAAAAGTTCTTGAAGGATACACCTGTAAGGATGATTGAAGCCAGGTTTGGTCCTGATTGGTCTGGGTTTCAGTGAAAGACTTTTTTAAGGTTAACTACAACAATGACGACAGATGCCATGTGATGGCAACAGCTCCCAGGGCCCTAAGTGTCCAGGTGACCTAAAAATGAATCTGGCAACCAATACAAATTTAAATCATTTAAAAAATGATCAAAGCAATAACATATCATTTTCAAATAAAATGTTGATACTGAGAAATGTCTTGCCTGTGTGTAATTTTGATAGTAAAATGCGAATGTTGACATTAAAATGGCAGTACTTTAATATGTAAACTATGCAAACCATCCATAGTCTCCATGACTGATGGTTCAGTGCCAAATAATATCTCTGGAAATGAGATATGCCAATGCTAATACAACTGCATACCAAAATACCATTGACTTATCATAAGTGATTCACATTAAACTGACCTAATCACAAACTTCAACATGTAAACTATGCAAAAATTCCCAAGTCAATGAACCATGACAGAAGAGGCAGGGCCATATAATCTCCAAGGAAATTAACCGTTCTTAAATACTAATACAACTACAAATCATTAGTTGTTTTCCTTAAACTGACCTTATCACCAAGCTTAAAAAAATTTATTAACAAAAATACAAAATCCGAGATAAATTCAAAAAGGGAGAAATCCATAAAAATTGACAATATCAACTATATCAATCAATGGAACAAATGGAAAACAAAGGTAATCTTCCTGACTTGATACAGGTTTTTTTCAAAGAAAATGGTGAGTTAAACCTGATTTTATAAGCTAGTTAAACCTCCCACTTGTATGACAGTTGTTTATAGTTCCGTTTAAGGTTTCCCTTAAACTGACCCAATCAGAAACTTTAATCGTTTGTTGCTGTTGACGGAAACAGTTTGCCTATGTCTCACCTTTGCAACTTTGTAAAGGTGAGACAATGAAATTAAAGAGCATATTTCTGATTGTTTTTGTATATTTAAATATTAGTAGTTTCAAAAAAGTGTCCTAGCCATCACTGGCCATATGCTAGATTTGAACCCTGGTAATTCTGGCAACTCAATGCGTGTGTGTATGTGTGTGACATATATGACTTACAATGAGATAATTACTCCAGGCACTTCTTATTAACATGAGCATTGGTGAATGAAGGTTGAGCAAATAAATGTTCAGTACCATCTTGCGTCTCTCTCCAGGATTTTCTGTTCCTAGCAACAAACCATTCACTGAACTCCCTAGGTCTGATGTAGATTGATTAATGCCAAGTAAACTGTAATTTAAATCATCATAAACTTTAAAAAACTAAAATCATATGTATTCAAATATTTGTACTAATGCATGATATCAAAATAATTGTTTTTAATTCAAATTTTGATCAACTAGGAAAATTGCAAAATTTATGAACAGTGAACTGATTTTGTGAGAAAAGTGGATGTTTATTGCATCAACCCTAAGTTATAGATAGATAAACATGCAATAACCTGTTGAAAGCAGAATTTTGATATTTTGAGAAAATTATCAATATAAGACAATAAAGAATTATTGCTCTGTGACTATTGAAATATTTTGGTCTTATTGTAACATGTTTTCAATATGACCATAATCTACCCTTATATTATTCTAATGGACAAATATCAAGTATAAATCAACAGAATAAATAAAATTTATTAAAATATTTTAAAATGAAATGCAGCGACTACTGGGTTAATCAGCTATAAATTTTGAAAGCGGTTGATTGTGCCATTAACAATTGCAACAAACATTTATGGGCAAACTCTTTATTGCTATGAAAATTTGCTGTGCATCTTAGCTATTTTTGATCATTTCTTTGGTTTTCAGCTGTGTAATTGTCTCCCATTAACCCCTTCGCCCCCAATCCCGCCTGTAGTCGTGATGGCGACCAACATTCTTTGATGGCCCGTATGACCCTCCATACTTTTTTGGAACTGTCCCAGCTGAACTGTCTTGACAGCAGGGACTTTACCCATGCAGTTCATGGTTCATAAACTCTTCTCAGATGTCTGTTCATGAAAATATGGCAAGTTTAAGGCCGTTTAAGAGTTCAAAATCAAAAAAACGTAAAAAGTAGCCAAAATCAGGTGGGGGTGGGCATCTTTTGATGGCCACTACGTAACTGGTAGTGGCTGTAGGTATAAACTACTATCATAAATACATGCATAGGTGGTACAGGAACACAAGGAGGTATAGTATGGCCAATAGAAATCTGGTCTGTAAAATCTAGGTAAATGTTTTGTCAGAAATCCTAAAAACGGACATTTAGGCAGACCTGATTTGACAAAAATAATTCCCCAGCAAGACACTGAAGTCACATTTACTTGTAGTCAGTATGGATGGACTGCTGTAACTATAAGGTAATACTTGAACGACAAACAAACACAGTCTGGTCAATGTTCACCTCTCAAGGTCGTATTAAAATCGAAAAATAGACTGAAAATGACCATTTTTCAGTAGGGGTGGATTCAAACCAATCAGAGAATATACCACCTCCCACCCCATCCCCACCCATGCCATCTGCCCCCAAATCTCAATACATAGTTTAATAGATTAGCATCAGTTACAGCATCAAGTCTACTAATTTGCATATAATTTGCATATGTTTGCAAATTTTCGAAAATGCCTGATTTTCCAGAAATCTCTTGGGGTCGAATGAGTTAAAGAAATCTCTTACTTAAAAACGTATAACCAGGAAAAGAACTATGGAAGGAGGGAAAACTTAATTTTGATATTTTTGATATGTTCTTCATGTGATCTCATGTTAATTTGAAATATTTGCCCCTATTAATATTGGTATGAGATTTTGACAGTATCTAATTTAAAAAGGTGTAGTATTCATGACTTTATCTGAATAAATTTACTGAAAATGGCAACAGTGATTGATGAAAAACCATGCTGCAATGCATTATGTCAGAATCGTGCCTTATAACTTCGGATTTCACAGAGAAATTAACAATTTGTATTTGTAATAAAGACATTCAGAAATCTGAAAGGAATAGAAGGGGGTGATAGATGTCATGCAAGACATCTGATTTATGTTTAGCTTTTTTAATTCTTTCTATTTACAGCATCCTATATTTTTGGTTTATTTTAAAATTTGTCAATTTAATCACTTTTTTCATTTCGTCCAACAAGTCAGACAACCAAAGTATTCATATGTAAATGTACATGTATGTTCGTGCTACATGTGGCTGCGCGGAACCATTGGTCCGTAGCTCTTATGGTCCTTGTGATATTTTTTTCACAATTGTCCCCAAATTGTAAAAAAAGTATTGCAAAGACCATAAGTGCTACAGTTCCTAGCTATATTAGAACAAGACTTAGGTTATTAAAACATATATATTATATTTATTCATTTACAAAATCTTACACTCTGATTAGTCTGATACAGTTCAATGATCCAATAGCATAAGAAGTCAAGTATACATATTGATCTCATAAAAGAGAGTTCTAAATACATGTATCAATATTTCTCATTATAATTCAAATCAATTCAAATCAAACTTTTATTGCCATATAAACCAACTTATATGATTTGTGACAAAAACAACATTAACATAATGACAAGAAAAAAGCATATATAATCTTATTAAACAAACTAATGAAAATAGTTCAAAATTCAATTATGAGTCCCCTATCCTCAGTGCCAATGACTTTTTTATAAAGGAACCTATGCTTTCTACCTGTTTTTGTGTTGATGGGCAAAGAGTATTTATCATTTTTTCATTTTCATTGAGGCTAATAAAATTTTCTATACTTTTAGTCTTTGTTAATTTTTGAATAAAAACTGGTCTAATGGAAGCGTTTTTCCTGCAATACAAAAGAAAATGTTTTTCATCCTCAATTGTATTGCAGGACTGACACAACCGGTTTTCCCTAGAGATTTTTAGGTGTCTCCCTTTATCTATTAATAAATTATGATCGCTTAATCTTAATTTAGTGATATTACGTCTATTTTCAAATTTATTAGAATTCAGATATGTTTCTATTGTATTACTTTGTTTTAATGTTTTACATAATAGTTTACTGTTATTGTCTATTTTCTCAAATTTATGTTTATATAATTTTTCATAGTGATTAAGGAGTTTAACTTTTAATTCAGTTTTAAGTTTTTTTATTTGGTTTAGATTCTTACAATCCTCAATATGCTTAAAATCTACATTTGCTTCCTTTTCAATGCTTTTTATATACGTAAACCATGTGTAACATCCTGCTGAGTCTAGATTCTTTGATAGAGTGAAAGTCTCATACAATAAGGGATTTATACAATTATTTAAAAGTGTAAACTTTGGACCTTTATTTTTAATTCTAATGGATAGCGATTTAATTCTTTTCTTACTGCTAAATTTGATGCATTTTTTCGTGTTCCCAAAATATATTTACAAAATGATAAATGAAGTTTTTCAAAACAAGTTTTATCAGTAAAATCAAGAAAGTCAATTTCTTTATGGGATACATTTGCCCTCTGGGCAGCTCTATATAATGTTATATATGTATCCATAAAAGTAACCTCTGAATTATATGTAGCAATTGGTTCCACCATAGTATTAAACAAACTACATGCTACTTTAATAGGGATATTTTTTAAAGAACCAGTATAGGATTTAATAGCAAACATTACCTTTTTCGCCTTTTTTACTAGTTCTTCAGAGCTATGATCAAAATTACCATTACATTTAATAAGAATACCTAAAAATTTATATTCTGAAACATTTATCAAATTTATATCTTAAAATTTAACAAAAGATTGTTCTAATTTAATGTTTTTGTTTTGCAAAATCATAGTTTTAGTTTTGTTAACATTTAGTGTAAGTTGCCAGGTGTCACAATATTTTTCTAAATTATTTAAGCTATTTTGAAATCCTAGTTTATTTTCTGAAAGTATAAGTAGATCATCTGCAAACATAAGACAATTTACCTCAGAAGAAACTAATTTTAAAGGATAATTTTCATTTTTTGAGAGTTCACTTTCAATATCATTTATAAAAAGATTAAACAAAGAGGGGCTTAAAGAATCTCCTTGTTTCACCTCTCTTGATATTTCAAAAAAGTCTGAGTGCTGATTCTGCACTTTGATAGCTGATCGAGTGTTAATATATTGTTGTTTAGGTTGTAAAGTTTATAAAGGAGGGCTTTTCTCCATACTGAGTCAAAGGCCTTTCTTAGATCTACAAAGCATGCATATATTTTCTTTTTATTTTTATGCAAATATTTATTTATTAATGATTTTAATACAAAGATACTGTCAGAGGTCCTATGATTTTTACAAAAAACCAAATTGACTTTTACTGACAGCAGCTCCATTTTTTTTATAAGTCTTTCATTTAAGATAGCATTAAATAATTTTGGTAGACAATCTATTAAGGAGACACCTCTATAATTATTAGGATCGCTTTTATCTCCTGCTTTGTGTAACAAAACTACAAATGAGTTTTGCCATGAAGAAGGATAAATACTAGTATTTAATATCAAATTAAAGAGTTTGACAATACTTTTCAGTGTTACATTTTTACTATATTTTATAACTTCATTTATCATATTATCTGGACCTGATGATTTACCCTTTTTTAATCTATGTATTAAATTTTTAACCTCTTTACATGTTATGGGGGCATCAGTTTCTTCTTTAAATTCTATGTTATTCTCAAACTCCTTTAATTTATTTTCTATTTCCTGGATAAAATTTTCATCAAATGATTTTGGATTGCCTTGTTGTTGAATGTGTTTTTTAATTTTATTTTCATCTTGTAAAATTGGTGGAATTTCCTGGTCAACTTCTTTTTTCTTTTTAAAATTTTTAATTATATCCCAGTAGTCTTTTGGTTTTTATTAAATGTATCTGTAAGATTATCAAAATTTTCTTCTTACATTCTGCTTTCTTTATTTTAGTCATTTTTCTTAGTTTTTTATCATTTCAAAGTATTTGTTTTCAAATGATTACTAGGACATTTTTAATTTTATTTCCAATACTGTTTATTTCTTTTTTGGTTTCATAAATTGAATTATCTGACCAAACTTGTTTAAACTTTTTCTTTTTTCTTTTTATCCCTGTTTTTTTTTTATTTTACATGAAATTTCAGAGATTTTTTCAAATATTTGTGTTAAATTTTCTACTGCTCCATCAACACCTTTTTGACATTCAGAAAAATTTTCTAGTTCAAAATTGATTATATTATTTTTTATTTGTTCTGAAATTAAGGCCCCATATAAAAGATTTTCAGAATCCTCTTTCCAAATGTATCTTTTTACATTTTTCCATCTTTTTTATCCAACTGTATATTAGGATATATTTTTATATCACACTTTAAGGTGATCTGTATCTGTACATGATCAGACATATATGAAAAACAATCTGTTTAAAATATTTTACCAAGGATAGGAGACTCTCACTAACAATACCGTAGTCAACTGTACTTGACCGGTTTACAGACATAAATGTGCAATAACCTTAACTGTCTCCCATATATAATGCATAGCTTTGTTACATGAATGTAGGTGTGAAAAAGGAACATAAAAGTAAAAACAGTCCAGAGGCTTCAATCACATATGCATTTGTATATCATGATCAGGACAATCAGTCCAAAAATTATTTTATTTATAGTAGATTGAGTAGATTCCTTAAAATATTATACCTAAACATTGTGCAGTGCTAAACAGGGAAACTATTTTCCAAGAGATACAAATTTCAACTACATGTACATGTATAACTTAATTATACACAGGTATGATGTGGAAAAACAATGTACACTATGCAATAACTTTATTAATGCAAATTTACATTCTGAAAAAATTTGACATGGAGACTTTCTGTTCATTTTTGGCAAAAACATACATATATATATTATGTGTTTCCAAATATATCTGTGTGTGTGTGTGTGTACTTACAAATGGGTTTAAGATACATGAAAAACAATCTTTATACATACATGTATTTAAAGCTCTTACATTTTTCCATGATCAAAATCCATATGCACATAATGTACAAAATGTATATTAAACTAAACAATTTTTATTTTCATTATTTCTTCATATGTTTACAGCTATTTGCAGAATATATATATGCCTGCAGACTTGAACAAATCAGTGCAAGTATATTTAACAGTGATCAACAAGACAGAGATTCAGAACATGGCAAAGAAATTTTAAGTGAAGTATGTAAATTGTAAATCTAGCAGTAAATAGCAACTATATACAAATGTACATTGCATATATCCATTATCACGGTGTAGAATGGTAACGGACTTATCAGGTTTTTTCGGCGTTTCGGCACTAATCGGGTTCGGCAACGGACTTATCGCGTTTTCAGATGACAACATTTGGCGTAAGTGGTTATTTCTTTCAACCTGTATTAAAGCAGAATTAATATTTCCAAATAAGCTTGATGTCACGGAATGGGGAAATTATTTATTTTGCTGGCTAGCTAATCATATATTCATGGGAAGCTACGATTTATTTCAAATTGTTTCCACCAACGTGGTACCCGAACTTGAAAACAAACATTTTTCATGGAAAGATGTCTAATTGAAGCGTGTTTTAAGCATGCTGTTTCTTTTCCAAGTAAATTTTTGGTAACTATTCATTAAATGTAGACATTTTCCCTTTCGGAACTGTTTCATGCACTATTAAGGTCTTAAATGATGGTTAATTTGAAAAATTAGTGGCACCGGACTTTTTGTGCACAAATGAATATGGAGACTCCTATCTTCTCAGTCAGTCTTTGTGTTTACTCCGCCTGGGTTAATCACCTCTTACTTTATACATTAATCACACATAACGCAATGATATATTTTATTAATCCACAAACAAATGTGTGGGATTCTATCAGTATCTCGTCCTCATAGCAGGAATTTAAGGTTTTTAGTCCATATAATTATGACGTCTGGGAAGGCAATTCTAAATTTTTGCCTTGACGCCCTTCTGCGACAATGTAAGGCGTCAAAGAAAGAAAAAAATATAATAAATAGCCTTTCAAAACGTCATAATTATAGTACGGCCTTCAACAATGAGCATAGTCAGCTATAAAAGGCCCCGAAATGACAATGTAAAACAATTCAAACGAGAAAACTAACGGCCTTATTTGTATAAAAAAAATGAACGAAAATCAAATATGTAACACATAAACAAACGACAACCACTGAATTACAGGCTCCTGACTTGGGGCAGGCACATACATACATAATGTAGCGGGGTTAAACATTACGGTTAGTGGGATCCCAATCCTCCCCCTAACCTGGGACAGTGGTAGAACAGTCCAACATAAGAACGAACTATAAAAATCAGTTGAAAAAGGCTTAACTCATCAGATGGACAAAATACAAGTGGACGTGGCGGGTACTTGTACATTCCAACAACAAAAGACACTAGGAACAGATCTGCGAGTACTCGCAGTTAACTGACAACTAGTTCAAAGCCACTAACAACTAATAAAACAATCATGCATCTAAGACTAAATGGGTTCATAATTTAGGTTGTCGCAGTTATTCACCAGCTTCATCAACAATTGTTTTTCATGACTGAAACATAAAGCTTCACTCATACATGCATCATTATGAATACGTCGAAAGAAGACTTGGTATGAATATATATATTTAGATATATATAAATCATATAACGCAAAATAGGCTAAAATTGAATTGAATGTTGCTGATTGTTTTTTAACATCCTTGCCCTTGGCCTTGCATTTAAACGAGAGACATTAATATTAACCTGTCTTTTCTATTACGCCGGAATGAATGTGTCTTTTCGAAACATCCATCAATAGACCTGGTGCACATGTTAATATTGGGAAAGAGCAGAAATAAAAGCCTTATTCCTTGACCATTTGTGTTTTGTTTGGCATTGCATATGATATTACCCCATACCGGTGTACTTTTACTCAATGTCCCTTTATTTTCTATCATAATGAAAAATCAAGATTGAAAAAACACTTGTCTGTGATAAGTTCCAGACTTGTATATTCTAGCACAAGATGTCAAATGGGGTTTTAAAATCTTTTATTTTCATTTCCCAAACAAACAAAAATACGAAAACATCACTTTTACCCTGTTAAAACAATAAAACACAAAAGTCCTTTGCTCAATAAACCCCAACAGTTCGGTGCCAAAAACACGTCATTTTAGGGAAACCCGATTAGTCCGCTGCCAAGCAATTTTGAAAAAGCTTTAATATATGATATTTTTGCTTTTGAATGCACACAAGTGGTTCTAATATGTATTTTGCATGAAATAAAGGAGCACAAAAGTCCACATTCTAATATACTGTGTATTTGAACGGAAACCACACCATTAGTAGCTGTGTTCGGCGGTTGTCCTGTTTAGTGTGGAGCTCTTTGAAAAAGCCAAGAGTGTTACCGAAGCAAAATGAAAAATTTTGCAAACTTAGATCATCGGTGCCTTCCGTGATCGTATAAACATAAACACTAACAACTTCTTTTCTACTATTTGGCTCATTTTGTGTCACACTGTCTGGAAACAAAACGCGATAAGTCCGTTGCCGAACCCAATTAGTGCGGAAACGCTGACAAAAACCCGATAAGTCCGTTACCATTCTACACCGTGATTATACAGTCATGACATTACAACTTTTTCATGTCGCAATGCATGCTGGATAATTTGTTTACAATACATTTTTGTAAACCTGATGATAATAACAATAAATTATCAGCATACAGTAGGCAATTAATTGACTTTGAGTTTAAGGTAACTGTTTCACATGTACAAATTTGGTAGATCATTTTAGCAGTCCTACAACTAAGCCCAAGAAATCACATCAAAATGATGTTGGGTTGAAAATCAGCTTATCAGATACACCACTTAGAAAACACAAAATTTTCAAACAAATTTGTCACTTCAATTATAAGTTTGTTTGTTGATGGATACCACATGTTTGGCTTTCTTGACAATAGGTGGTAATTGTTGCATGAAGGAATTAATAGTAAATACACAACACTTATCAATATTTATAAACGAAAATATTTAGTTAATTACAAACATAAACATGTAATACAAATTAGAAATTATAGGAAGACAAATTAAAAAATTTCAATTTTTTTTTTTAATGTGTAGGGAAATATAACATCACTATAAAAATGTTAAAAATAAACAAAATTTCAATTAATTTCATTGTTCCTGTCCTAAGAGTGGTAAAACCAGAAACTGGACACATTGTGTATTATCATCTCTACTTTTTTTGTTTTAAAAATCTGTTTGTTAAGTAATATTATCTGTCCCTTTAGCAGCATGAGACGGCAGATTTACAACTCTAGTTAACCATTTTATAATTGAGAGAAGATCTGAAATTTTCACTCTAAAGGGCTTAGATGCAAGACTGTTATTATAAATTAAATAAATTTTGGCTGAAAATATTTCCTTGAGCTCGTCAACTGTTTTGGTTCTCATGCATCCTTGGCTTTGAAATTCGTCATTGAACGTTCCTAATGCAGGTAAATCAAGAAAAGCAGAAAGTGTTGTTTTCATTTTTTTTGTGAATATATACGGAAATATAAAAAGCAAAAATCAGAAAAAGGCTTTAAACAACTCCATTGGAAGTTACATGTATACAAATTAAATAGGATTGTCAAGTTTGTATGAAGTTTCAAAAACCACATTAAGTACAATCTTTTGAAAAATTTTCTGCAAAATAAATACTGTTAATTCAGAAATGACTGCGAGGTTTTTAATAATGCGATTAATGCAACTGGGTGAGTATCGCAATAATAAGAACTCGCATTTTGATATGTTATACATATGGCTGTGTGCAGACTTTCCTAAAATCGCAATAATTAATCTCGCATTTTTGCCCATTCTTCAAAAATCGCAATAATAAATGCACGCAATAATTTCTGAATTTACAGTAAGTTGACAAGTGTGGAAAATGGGGAAAAAAATCCCCAAACAATTTCCTAATAGCTGGTTCACAACTTCAATACTGCGATATATCTGTGTGATTTTAGGGATCTGGGTTAAAACTGTAGGAGTCTTTTACACAAAATAGGTACACATTTTTCCCCACCCATCCACCTGTTGACCCAACTTCATCATAACATAAGCCCCTTTTGGATTTCGTCCAATCCAGGCAAAAGTGAGAATTCTTTTGTCAAACAGTCTCAAAGGAGTTGTGCTCGCAAAGCAGATGTCAAACCCTGAATAGTTGGGGCCAGTATGGACACAACATTCAAGCTTGATACAGCTCTGAATTTGGATTATGATTAAATATTTGACACAGCATAGGTTTCTGACACAGAATAAATGTTGTCTATGAACTTAAAAATTTAAAATTGGACACCTATTATGGTCCATATCCAAAATATAAATTCAGGGTTAGATTCAGCATATCAAAGAACCCCAAGAATACAATTTTTGATGAAATCAAACAAGTTTAATTTAGAACCCTTTGGACCAAATTGTGGACCAATTTGAAAACCAGGCCCAAAATCAAAAATCTAAATACACAATTAGATTCAGCTTATCAAAGAACCCCAAATGGCCCAAGACCACAATTAATGACCCCTATTTTCGTTGTTCACGACTATAGTTCCCTTTAATAAAAGTGTATTTTTTCTTTATTTTTTTCTTTCCCTTTCTCATTCATTTCTTAGTTTTTATGGGGAGGAAATGAAAGAAGAGAGCCAAAATAAATTTTTGGATGTTGTATTTTAACTGATTCTGATATGGAAAGAGTGATTAGGCCAGGTGCAAACAGGTAATAATTACAGTTTTCAGAACATCTCTTGACTTGTCCATAGGGGTATGGATGTGTATTGGCTAAATTTGTAAGATGTGAAAAAGCCATTTTTCTGAATATTGGATATATTTTTGGACTTGTACTGTATATAACACACAAAAGATTTGACAAAAAAAAATGGTGCAATTTTTTTAATGAGACAAAACTTTATAAAGAACTAATAGACAAATTAATTATGGTCTGTGGCCATATATTCAATTTTTGTTGAAATCAAACAAAGTTTCATTTTTGACCCTTTGGACCTCAATGTGAACCAATTTGAAAACTGGGCCCAAAATCCAAAATCATAATATAAGGTTAGATTCAGCATATCAAAGAACCCCAAGAATTGAATTTTTTCTGAAATCAAACAGAATTTAGTTTTGGACCCTTTAAACCACAATGTGGACCAATTTAAAATCTGGGCAAAAAATCGTACATCTAAATACAGTTAGATTCAGCATATCAAAGAAACCCAAGAATTGAATTTTTGTTGAAATTAAACAAAGTTTAATTTTGGACCCTTTGGACCTTTAATTTAAAAACGGGGTCCAAAATAAAAAATTTCAATACATTGTTATATTCGGCATATCAAAGAACCCCAGGAATTCAATTTTTGTTAAAATCAAACTAAGTTTCATTTTTGACCCTTCGGACCTTTAATGTGGACCAATTTGAAAATGGGGCCTAAAAATTAAAATTTAAATACATGGTTACAATCAGCATATCAAAGAATCCCAATAATTCAATTTTTGACCTTTAGGACCTCAATGTGGACCAATTTAAAAAGGGGGCGCAAAATCCAAAATCTTAATACACGGTTAGATTCAGCATATTCAAGAACTCCCAAGTATCATAGAATTTGAATTATAAGCCCTATTGAATTTGGTCAAGAAATAAGCAATTAACTGTAAATTCAGATATAAATGCGATGTTTTTATTAATGCGAAAAATGCGACAGTATCAAGTTTGCAATAATTAAAACTCGCATTCAGAATTTCACCACTGATTTTCCTTCACGCATTTCTTGCAATCACATTTATTAAATCTTGCATTTTTACTAGTAACCAGTGATTCGCAATATAAATATGCACGCATTAATTTCGATATTTACAGTATACAAAGTATTAGAAAAGTTTGTTTTTTTTCACAATATAAATATGCACGCATTAATCAGGGTTCACCACAGAATGAAAATCAAGGGTGGGGGAGAAAGTTCATCAAATCGGAGATTTTGTGTTGCGTTGTTGAATCGATTCCTTGTGCATAAATTATTAATTATATGCCTTACATGTATTTGTCATATATATAGCTAATTTGGAAAGGGGGTCTCACACAGATTTTGTAGTTGGTCTTATTAGTGGTCACTACACTTGTAGGAACATATTAAACAGGGAGAGTAAACACCTGATGTGGCTTTCCAGATTGAAGGAATATTCTGAAAATTTTTATCTTAATTGTCTTATGGAAAACCACATGGTAAAAAGGTCTAAAAAGATACAGAAATTAATAATAAAAAAAATATTCAGTCACAGAATTTCAGTCATTTCAACCAAATTAAGCCTATCTAGCAGTTTATAAAATCATATGTGTTATGTTAATTTAATTTCGATAATTACAGTATACAAAGTATTGAAAAAGTTTGGTTTTTTTGCCCCTTTTTCTTAAACGGTTAAGGCCATAACCCCCAAAATCAATCCCAACCTTCCTTTTTTGGTATGGAAACTTGTGGCGCTAATTTCATAGAGATCCATACACTTTCACTTAAGTTAATGTCCAGAAACCAGAAAATCCTAGTTTTTTGGCCCCTTATTGGCCCCTAATTCCTAAACAGTTAGTAAAATAACCCCCAAATTAATCCCAACCTTCCTTTTGAGGTATGAAACCTTCTGGTACAATTTCATAGAGATCCATACACTTATATACAAGTTATTGTCCTGAAACAAGAAAAATGCTCGTTTTTGGCACCTAATTCCTAAACAGTAAGGACAATTATAACCCCCAAAATCAATCCCAGCCTTCCTTTAGTGGTATGAAACCTTATGGTACAATTTCATGGGGATCCATACATGTATACTCAAGTTATTGTCTGCAATCCAAATGTCTTCGGACGACGATGACAACGTCACACCATTAAACAGCTGGAAAAATTTTCCATTCGTATAAAGAGTCAAGTACAATAATCAAAGTGATCTACAATCACAAATGGAAAGATTGGAAGAATTGTGTGAATAATTTCAATCATCTTGTACTCCTTCATTGCAGAGATGGTGGACAAGAACAACTTAATATAGCACTATTGCATATTTGTTAGCTATATTACTGCAGATCTCTAGAAATATAAGCAATTTTTCAGTGAATAAAATAGCGTAATAGAGTTATGTCAGTGGGTCACTAAATTTGCATAATAACTTCTTTTAAATTGCAACTTAATATTTATATTTTTTTGAAACAGAAGAAACAAGCATTCTAAGATACTAAGAGTATTGCATGGCAATACATAGTCCCCTACCGGTTAAAAATTCATTGTATAGGAACAAAATGCTGACTTGATCTATAACTTGTCATGGTGTAACTATATAACAAATATCAAGTCAATATCTTCAAGCATGACGAAAAAAAGTGTTGAAAACTGATTATTTAAGTGAACTTTCTAAGTCCAAGGACCATAACTCTGCACATAATCATCAGACCAGAACAAAATTCGAACTTGATCTGTAACTTGTCATGATAAAACTATATACCAATTATCAAATCAATATCTTCAAGCATGACGAAAAAAAGAGCAGAAAACTGATTATTTGAGTGAATATAATTCAATTTTTGATGAAATCAAACAAAGTTGAATTTTGGACCCTTTGGATCTCAATGTGGATCAATTTAAAAACAGAGTCCAAAATCCAAAAACTTCATAATTGGTTAGATTCAGCATATCAAAGAACCCCATATATTCAATTTTTGTTGAAATCAAACTAAGTTCAATTTTAGACCCTTTGGACCATAATGTAGACCAATTTGAAAACGGGACCAAAAATTAAAAATCTAAATACACGGTTAGATTCGGCATATCAAAGAACCCCAAGAATTCAATTTTTGGTGAAATCAAAAAAAGTTTAATTTTTGACCCTTTGGACCTCAATGTGGACCAATTTAAAAACGGGGCCCAAAATCCAAAAACTTAATACACTGTTAGATTCAGCATATAAAGGAATCCTAAGAATTCAAGAATAAAACCCCATCGAAATTGGTCAAGAAATAAGCAATACAGAAAAGTATTGTTTTTGGCCCCTAATTCCTAAACAGTGAGGGCCATGACCCCAAAATCTATCCCAACCTTCCTTTTTTGGTATGGAACCTTATGGTACAATTTCAGAAAGATCCGTACACTTACACACAAGTTATTGTCTGGAAACTAGAAAAATGCTTATTTAGGCCTCTTTTTAGGCCCCTTGTTCCTAAACAGTTGGGACCATAACCCCAAAAATCAATCCAAAAAAATTTTATTGATTTCTATTTACTTATACTAAAGTTATTATCCGGAAGCCATCTGTCTTCGGACGAGGCTGACGACGACGACGACGACAACGACGTGATACCAATATACGACCAAAAAATTTTTGCGGTCGTATAAAAATGCCTTCCCTGATAAATGTAATTAACCTATTAAAATTATGGATTAGTTACAGATAATTGTTGCACAGATTTTGCAAGAAAAATAGACACCACTTGGATTTTTAACTCATTCAGATTTTCTTTTTGGTCTTCGTTTTCTTTAAAAAATACTTTAAAAAATACATTACAAAATTAATCCTTTCCCAATCATCTTTCAAACAAAATTTACAGATCTTTTGTCTAATGCAGTGTAAATCAAAAGTTATATATAGGTTAAGGATTAAATCTATCATCTGTATATAATTTTAATAAAGAAATGCCCATTTAATATTTATGTTAATTTCAATTAAACATGAAGTCAGAGACTGACCTGTATAGATCAAATTATATCTGATACTAATGAGGTCAAAGTTTGTGTATTGAGTGGTCTGCCATGTTATGTATAATCTCAAGTTATTTCATTTGGTCAATTATTATGAGCATTAAGGAGGAGGAGTCTATTTAGAATTCCAATTATTGTTCCATCCTTTGTGTATAATTGTACCTTGATAATGACAGTTGTCAATCATACTGGTAATGTATCAATACTCTTACTTTTAAAAGTAAAAAAACAAAACTAGCCAGTAAATTGAAAAAAGTAATGACTATTATTTTTGAAAAAATACTCTAAATTAAGATGTAACCAAATTTTTTTACAGTTAATTTGTGCATATCATATGTACACAGACATGAGAACTATTGGGAACTTTATGTCAGTGTGTATAGATTTAGTTACTGATCTAGTAGCTAATCTGTCCACTTTCGGTTTGGGAGGCCGGTTAAGATCAGTGTTAAATGTACCTGCCATGTGCAGGTTTGAAGCCACAAACTCAGTGTTTACAGGTTGGTGATACAGTAAAATATCAAACCAAACTGTTCAACTGGTCAGAAATGTTAACAAACTGCTGTAGAAAAACACAGTCAAGTGATGAAAGTGCAAGGTGATAAAATAAAACATATTTACAATCCTATAAGACTTTACTTCCACTTCATTGATATTAAGAAAAATAAATCAAACAATTTCTATACAAACTTTATTGTAATTGTCATGCTAAAGGTGATATAGGCAGTAATTTTTCAATTGCTATAAAAATGTCCAAACATAACTTTCATACAATTTTCTTTCGAAAAGTCTTCTATATTCATAAGAATCAGACATCATTTGAATTAAAACATCTTATATTCAGTAAAATATATGTGAAATTACAATACTTGTTAATAAGTTTCCCTGGGAGATAATCTATAATCATTGATCTTTTGAAATATTGATCTTACCTTCCTTAAAAACTTCAAGAGAATATATTTAAGCTTCAAGTATACATGGTATATTTCACCAGGTATTTTAGAGATTAATTCATAGAAAGCTTTGTAGCATGCATAGAAAAACACCATTTTATTAGAAATAATTCAAAAACTTAAATTTGGACATTTTTAGCAATTCAAAAATTACTACCTATCAACTTTTGCATGACAATTACAATAAAATTTGTATAGAAATTGTTAGACAGATTTTTCATAATATCAATGATGTGGAATATCTTATAGGATTGTAAGTATGCTTTATTTATTCACCTTGCACTTTCACCACTGATTGTGTTTTTCTCCAGCAGTTTATTAAAATTTCTGACCAGTTGAACAGATTGGTTTGATAAAACAAATTGCAATTTGGTCAAAATTTTGAATAACCTGCAATAGATGGAGAGTAACACTTACAGTCAAGTCACAGTAAAACATTTTAAGTTTGCTTGTTAACTTCAGTCACAAGCTACAGCACTATGACTGTATGTCAATAAAAGTTTAGGCTGTCCCAAGATTTTAATAGTATTGTGTTTTAATTATTCTATATAAAGGGTCCACAAACTCTATGCACCATGTGCAATTGTAGTGATATCTTCAATAACACATAATCAACAGATGCTTTTACATGCAAAAACATGAATCATTTCATTCATTATTTTTGCATGTTCTCTACAATCAACATTTTAGCTTTACAAAATTTGTGTTAAATGTGATACAATTAAAACACAAGAGTGCACACGCTGTAATTTCTCCCCTGCTTTTCTGACCATTGATTTTATGTTGAAGTCTTAAAGATAAAGATTTAACTACAAGTATCACATAAGCTTGAAATTTTTAAAGATTCATGACAATGAGGTCATGGTCGGATAAATTCTGTCAGACAGACATGTACACCTTTCAATTTTTCATACACCAATTATAGCTGACCTTTTGCTTATGGTAATTGAAAAACAGACCAAAACACAAAAACTTAACATTGACCAATGAACCATGAAAATGAGGTCAAGGTCAGATGATACTTGCCAGACAGACATGTACACCTTACAATTATTCCATACACCAAATATACATTGTAGCTAACCTATTGCTATCAGTATTTGAAAAACAGACCAAAACACAAAAACTTAACAATCACCAATAATCCATGAAAATTAGGTCAAGGTCAGATGAAACCTGACAGACTGACATGTACCCCTTACAATCATTCCATACACAACATATAGTTGTCCTACTGCTTAAAGTATCTGAGAAACGGACCTAATCAGGTAACTAACCTTAATCACTGATCCATGAAATGAGGTCGAGGTCAGGTGAACCCTGTCCGACAGACATGTAGACGAACCCATATATACCAAATATAGTTATTTTATTACTCATATAAGTGAGAAATTCACATGACAAAAAAACTATAATTTTTTTTTAGCAGTCGCTGAACCATGAAAATGAGGTCAAGGACAATGGACATATGACAGACAGAAACTTCGTAACATAAGGTATCTGCATACAAGGTATGAAGCATATAGGTCTTCTAACTTCTGAAATATAAAGCTTTATACAAATAGTTTATGCCGCTGCTGCCAGATAGTAATACTTAAGTCTCACATACTGCGAACTGCGATTTTTGTCACTGGCGAGACAAAAAACATACAGTGCAATGTTGCTAGGGAAAAGTGCATATAAAGAAGAGCAGTGAATCCTATTTGTTTAGTGATTTGATCCACACAATAGCTGTCAATTACTGCTTCAATGCAATTATTTTTTATCAACTAAAACTTTATTACAATAAACTGTTGACATGTCTCGGCTACATGTGATTTATACAAAATAAATGGATAATGTGTCCATGGGACACAGATGATGCCCATATAACGTTATAAATGGACATCATAACTCAAGAACAGTAAAAGTGAAGCCACCCAAATTGGAACTAGATCTGAGTTTTATGGTAATAAGCATTGTGTAAAAGTTTCATAACATTTGGTTGAGGCAAACTTGTTAGAGAGTGGAAACGAAAAATTCAGCAATTTTTCCATTTGCAAAGGGGCATAACTCTTGAATGGTAAAAGTGACGTCACCCAAATTCAAACTTGATCTATGTTTTGTGGTAAAAGCATTGTGTATAAGTCTCATAACAATTGGTTGAGGCAAACTAATGTTAGAGAACGGAAACAAATTTCCAGATGGACGTACAGACTGACAAGGATAACATTTAATGCCCCTCCATTGCGGCGGCAGCATAAAAATGTATATATCATAATTTACAAATGTAAATGGCAACACTTAAACATGAAAACTGTACCAAACAGCATTTATATATTGACTAACATGTACAAATAGAATATCTTCTTAAACTGGTCAAGTTTGATTTTCAAAGTCAACTGATCATGACTAGGCAGACCACTAAATGATCTCATTGAAATTGAAATGTGCCAATACTAATACAACTGCCTACAAAATGTCTTTGACATACCATCCGTGGCTCCTCTTTAACTGACCTATTTACAAATTAAACATGTAAACTATGGAAAGGTTTCAAAGTCAATGGACCATGACTGAGAGTGCAAGGCTAAATGATCTCTATGGAAGTGAGATATGCCTATAGTTAGCTATATTAGTGCTTCTGATTAAAGTGATTAAAGAGACCTTATCACAAACTAAAGAACAAATGAATACACCCATTTTGCCCTCACCAGCACTCTAATGTCTTGTCTCAGCAACTTTGTCTAGGCAAGACAAAAGCATAAAAGTACTCTTAAATTTAAAATATGTTTGTAAAATTTATTTATGTGATGTACATGTATATCTGTAAAGCAAATTTGAAATTCATTTTTTTTTTTTTATTTCTAATTGGTTTTTGACAAGCTTTAGTACGGAGTTTTTTTATACTGACAGTGACTGTAAATGTTAAAGTCTGTAGCAACTTAAAAGATATACTGTTAATATTTTTGAAGTATCAGTGAATATCAGACATCAACACCAAATGCAAATCAACATACCTCATACTTCGAGTTGCTTCCCCTTCTAAGGCAGGTGTTCCTGCTCTGGAATTACCTCCCTTGAGAGTAGTGATTGAAGACCGTCGAGACTGAACAGTTTCCTGTACAGATAAAACAGACCCCCTCATCCCCTTAGCAATATCTGAAGTAATGTCTATATTTATATCTGGTGGTTGGCCATCCTTGATGGGATATTCAGCACTTATTATAGGCACTTTTCTTTCCATGCTTTCTATGGGCTTTTTTTCATAATAATCATCAGTTGTATCATCTCCATGCCCACATGATGGAATTATTTTGTTTTTACCATGGAAACAACAACACAGGCTTGCTTTATTAGGATTTTCTATTTCATTATTTGGTACTAATTCAGATTTCTCAGTTATACCAGATTTTTGGTCTGCCTGAGATGTATCAAAAGCATTTTTCTTTTGTAAATTAGGTAATGGTCTTACTGACCCCTGTCTGCTTGAGATGGTTTCATTGGATTTCACAGACTCCCCTGAAGGTTTCCGAAGTCTTTTGTTCTTTCCAGATTCTCGCTTTGGTAATGGCTTCTGTAGATAAGAGTTAGTTGAAAGATTTAATTCATTGTTCTCCTCAATATCCAACAAATGGTCTTCCCTCTCTTCTTTCAAAGATTTTAGAATAAAACTATCTTCTAGGCTTTCACTAAGTCTTTTTTTCTTCTTACTGCCCCCTTTTGTCTCCCTGACTGACCCAATTGAACCTCTACTATCTGGCCTACCACTGACTTGTAAACTTGACATACTCTGTGTGATATATCCATAATCTTCAGATAGGTTCCCATAGTCTTGTGAAGAAGCAAACCCAAGTGGAGTTGAAGCATTTGATCTGTAAATAAAATGTAATAAGGAGTTAATGAGGAGTTGCAGATATAAAATGGCCACAAGTGTTTTACCAAGCTTTTCCAAATGATGGGTGAATTTTATCAATTTCTATTATTCACTATACTACATCTATACTATTAAATGAGAAGACCTCATTTTGTGTGTCGCTTCTCTTCCTTCCACAATAAATTAATCATCATGCCTCTGTGTCCTATAGGTACCATGCATAGTCACATTTGTCATCCTCGCTTATGATTAGGGAGCTACCATTTGATTTTTATGGGGGGGCTAGGATGAAAAATTTTGTCCTGCATTTTTTTTTTAGTTGTAATCTCTGTCCTGCCTTTTTATTTTTCATTCTATTCGGTCCTGCCTTTTTTTATTAGTTTATCTTGACTTTTTTTACATAAATTGTCATCCTGCCTTTTTTTTTGCCAAGCTGCTCATCCTGCCTTTTTTTTTTACTCAAAACTCCTGTCCTGCCTTTTTTTTTCAAATTTCATCCTAGCCCCCCACTCCCTGAGCTACAGGAAACAGTATCAAACATTCCTTCGGTCCCTGGAAGCGATAAAAATCCGATTTCTTGGGACCCCTGGAACCGGTATATAATCATGTTTTATTTAAGAAATAATTCATGCAAGCCATAGATTTGTTGTAAATTTTCACATGGCCTGGGTCATTATATTGGAATTTTATCCCGAGTGTCAAGCATTGTTTTTACTTTCTTCTGGATAAAAACTAGTTTAAAAGATCAATTTAAAAAAAATAAATCTTTGACATCATGATCATAACAACAGACGATCTACGGATATAACACGAAAAGGCAAATTGTCAGCTTTGAGAAATATTGAAATTGAAATCCTGACTGACCGAATTTAATGAGAATAATTATTACAATGGTCAATTATGAAGTTTAATTAACAGATTAATGACCCATCCGATGTCGAGAAGCGGATTATCTGTAATCACAACTTATTACAGCTGCTGTAAATGTTAATTAGCTGAGCATGCTGAGGGTCATAAACTTGTCATAAATATGAAGAAAGGTAAAATAAATGTATTTTCATCAAAATATTACGGCAATAAAGGCATGGACTTACGAAAACGGGCAGGGTGTCTTAAAAAGGGCACAGGGCGGCACTCGGGAAAGGGCAGGTGGACCGCCCTGTGAAAATGACCTAGCTGGAATACTGCCTTATTAAGTCTGACGCCATTTCCAGATTTCAGTAAAATATGACAGTTTTGTGCACAAATCGCATTGTTTATTGAGTATGGCTCAAATCATAATTCCAATCTTATTTGCAAATATCACATAATAATCTGATTTCATTAGTGGAATCCGTTTCGAGTGACTGAAATTGAGAAGGTTAACGATATATATTGATTATTCTGTCTTCTGCACAACAAAACAAAAAGCATGGTGACAAAGCAACTCACCTCCTAAAAATTGTGCATTCATGTTACTACAAATAGTTGACCTTTGTGTTGACATTCTTTAGATTTACATCCAATATTTGGAACTGGTGAAAAATTCAAAATGTTATATTGACATCAGTTCATGTTTAAGATACTTTTGATAGCTTTCCTGAAATTCTCCTGTCATAAAATCTTTTACAAAAATTCATCCTACAACAGTTTATATACTTTCAACCATGCTCTAAATGCCCGCAATTTCGCAGGTGTGTTCTAATATATATCTATATAAAAATAAAGTTTGTGGTGGACCATTTTGGTTGGAAAATACCTCTCGATTTCTCAAGAGTAAGGAAAGAAATACAAATCATGTGAACACACAGAACCCTGATCCAATCCATCATTTGCTTAAATGTTAAAATTTTAATTGTTTTTCCCTTTCTAAAATTAAAGCGTCTCATTTTTGTATAATTTCCATTTAAAGGAAGAAATCCTCATCTTTTAATACATTGGGCCAACATTAAAAATATCTTTGTTTCCCCTCCCCCGACTGAGGTTGTCAGGGTATGGGTAGGTAGGTAGGCAAATTATTTTATTTTATTTCTTGATATGGTTTTTCTATATTGAATTTGTACAAAATTCAACAGGTAAGGCTCAAGTCAAGAAAAGAGGGGTATTCCCTGTATTCAGTGTACACCCCAGTTATCTGGTGTTAAAAACAGTATACAGGGACCTCCTTTTTTCCTATTCATTTTATGGTATGAAATCTACAAAAGCGCACATTCTACATGTGATAACAATGTTTAATGATAGCAGGTGTTTTATTAGTTAAAAATCAAGCTTATTTCAAGTCTAATTTGATGCATAACTCACAACAAAACAATTCCTTTGTTCACCAATTCATACCTTGATCATCAATTATGGGATGACAAAAAGATATGTTAATCACTTGGGAATTAAAATTCAATGAATAAAAATTTTCAATAGAAGTGAACATAATTCAGTTATGTTCAGTTACACCTGGATCATGCAGCTTGGTCAATTGATTCCTAAACAAAAGATTTGTATGTTTTTTTCGAGTTCTAGAAAAAACAAGGCTTTACTTATTCATGTTTTGTTGTTCCTAGAATACTTTAAGTATTTACAAACTCAACTGATGCAGTTATAACGTTAAAACGTGCCCTTTTGTAAATTTCATGCTATAAATTGAAAAATGAAATCACATTTAAACTGTTTTTTTACACCAGAAATCAGGGACGTTCCCTCGGAAAGCAGAGTACATGTATCCCACATTTCCTGACTTGTGCCCAAACTGTTCGAAGACAAAGTAGATAGATTTCAAAGCACGATTCAGACCATTTTCACTCAAAGATTTTATCCTTTAAACAGGAACAGAGGTTTAATAAAGACAAAGCAAATCAAGGTGCACTCAGTGGGTTGAAAGATGCTTCAGATTTTTTATTTTCAAAGATCACCCTTGCACACAAAACAAATCGTGTGGCAAGGCATTATGTTTGTTTTCCTTGATTCCGAATCAAGACGCTTCAATCTAAAAATGCCTTGATTTAAAACGCTTGTTGACTACACCATCGGAAAGGTATCACAAAAAACTAACGCTCGTTGACTACAGCATCGGAAAGATATCACTAAAAACGAACATAGCAAAAAATAATTTTGGACAAGAATGGCCAATAAAATTTTTCGAGTCGCAGTGATTTTACCGGGTCGGTCGTGGGAGGGGAAACAAACAATATTTTATTTTTGGCCTTGTTGTAAAATTAAAAGCCCAATGATTGGACATAATTTTACTCTTCGGAAATCATTAAATGGTGTCAGCGGTCTTCAGAATATCCTCAACTGACAGAAACATCTAGAAAGAAGTATATAGGCCATCGCTTCACAAGTAAATCTAACCAACTTAAACACTAATGTATTGGTGAGAACATATTTTTCTTTAAATTCTGAAGGGGGTTACAAAAATATATTTATATCTAGGCTGCAGTGTTGATTTAATCTTGAGGTAATACAGAAAATCTAGTGTGTCAACAATTACCCTCCTTAAATATTACACGTAAGTAAAGTACACTGATAAGGTGATACAACACAATCTAGTATGTTTATATTTTTTTCACCATACTATGAAGCTGAACGGGTCACTGTCGTCCTGGGTACTATAAGAGCGTACATTTGTACGCTGGGTATGTAAGGAAAAGTACCAATGTTGAAATAAAAGCTGTTACAGGTACCCAGGTTAAATTTATCCCGATCTTAAAAGCATACCCAGGTTGCTGTTTTCAGAATCTTTTGGTAATAAACATATTAAGTTGATGATGCTGAACCTGCACTCGCATCATGGCACTAAAGACATGTTATAATTATATGTCAGTGATGGCAGTCATAACAAAAGTAAACGAAAAATGATTTCAAGTCAAAGCATTACTTGGAATCAATAAAAACTTTTTAATATAACAAAATTCTCAATGATCTCGGTACTTTTCTTCCTTCAAAGTTACACTGGGTATTATTACACAAAGACAAAAACAAATAAATCTGGGTACCATTAGATCATGTCACAATCATTTTCATTCGGATTTACGATTTACTGGTATTATGACATGTTATCATGTTTTAAACATATTTTTACATGTCAGTTTCTTTTTTATTGATATTTGATATCGTATGCAACAATTTTTTTTAAAAGCAGAACCAACAGGACACGTGTCGGAACTTGCCAAATCATGTGAAGTTCATCTTAATAATGCGAAAATCAGAAAATAACCTTTTCTCCTTTTTTTGTTGGAACTTCAGAATAAAGGAATATGGACAAGAAAATAGAGATAACATCCAATAGTTTCCCCTCTGACTATATCAAAATTGAAAACTTATAAATCATTAATGTGACAGTTGGAACCATGAACTGGTTGTAGATGTGCCATAATAATATGTAGGATTCAAATCATACTATCTGACGTCATATTAGATTATGGAATAAGGTACCAAATCTTCTTCTTTAAAAGAGAGGCGAAAGATCTAGATATCAAAGGGATGTTCCAACATACAATCTGACAATGCCATGGCAAAAAACAATAAAATGCTTTGCTGAGCGCAGCCTGATACTACCCCAGAGGTCGAACCCTGAACAGTTGGGGCAAGTTTTGACACAATATTCAAGCTTGATACTGTCTGAATTTGGATTGTGATCAAATTTTTGACATAATATAGGTTTCTGACACAAAGTAAATGTGGTCAAAGATCTTAAAAATTTGAAATGGGACATTTAATTTACCTAGAATGGTCTGATATCCAAAATCTAACAACATGGTTAGATTCAGCATATAAAAAAACCACCAAAAATTTAATTTTAGTTGAAATCAAACAAAGTTTCATTTTGGACCCTTCAAACCTTAATATGGACTAATTTGAAAATTGGGCCCAAAATAAAAAATCTAAATGCACTATAAGATTCAGCATATCATACAGCCGCATTAATTCAGTTTTTGATGAAATCAAACAAAGTTTAATTTTGGACCCTTTTGCCCTCAATGTAGACCAATTTAAAAATGGGGCCCAATATCCAAAATAGTAATACCAAGGATTTGTATAGTTCTAACTATACAAATCCTTGGTAATACAAGGTTAGAACCCCCAAAAATTAAAGACTTTAAATTAATCCCATTGAAATTGGTTAAAAGATTTGTATTTATTTTCAATTAAAGATTTCTTGCTATTGCACAATACTGTGCTGTTGCGCAATACTGTGCTATTGCGCAATACTGTGCAATTGAAGATTTCTTGCTATAAGCCTATTGCGCAATATCACAGCGCAATACTGTGCTATTGTGCAATACTGTGCTATTGCGCAATTCTGTGATGTTGCACAATACTGTGCTGTTGCGCAATACTGTGCTTTTGCGCAATACTGTGCAACTAAAGATTTACTCTTGAAGCTTTTCCAAAAATTTGAAATTTCAAAAATTTTGAAGAAAAAAATATAAGCCACCCAAAAAAAATTGGAAAAAAAAATCCCCTGCAAACTGTTTGAACTCTCCTCCCCTTGGAATTATTACCCCCAAACTCAATCCCAACCTTCCCTTTGTGGTATGGAACCTAATAGTACAATTAGAGAGATCCATACACTTAAACACAAGTTATTGTCTGGAAACTAGAAAAATTCGTAAGGGTTCCGCGGAACCCAGTGTCTCGCCTACTTTTGCTGTTAATCGCAGGCTCAACAAAAATGAGGAAAAAAATCAATAATTCTAGAAACTATCTTTTGATCATAAACAAGCTTCTGTCCAAGTTTGGAATAAATCCAGGATAGTTTAAGAAAGTTATTAAAATTTTAAAAACTTTAACCACAGAGTGAATGTATTGTTTCCTGGCAGAAAAACTAAGTCCATTTATAAGTAAAATACGGAAAAAATGAAATTTTTTTTTAACAAATTTACTTCTGGATACTATCTTTTGATCATAAACAAGCTTCTGTCCAAGTTTGGTACAAATCCAGGATAGTTTAAGAAAGTTATTAAAATTTTTAAAACTTTAACCACAGAGTGAATGTAATGTTTCCTGGCAGAAAAACTAAGTCCATTTACAAGTAAAATACGGAAAAACAGGGATTTTATTTTTACAAAATTTACTTCTGGATACTATCTTATGATCATAAACAAGCTTCTGTCCAAATTTGGTACAAATCCAGGATAGTTTAAGAAAGTTATTAAAATTTTAAAAACTTTAACCACAGAGTGAATGTTATGTTTCCTGGCAGAAAAACTAAGTCCATTTACAAGTAAAATACGGAAAAACAGGAATTTTATTTTTACAAAATTTACTTCTGGATACTATCTTATGATCATAAACTAGCTTCTGTCCAAGTTTGTTACAAATCCAGGATAGTTTTAGAAAGTTATTAAAATTTCAAAAAAAATATTTGTGGACGCTGCCGACGACGACGCCGACGGAATGTAGGATCGCTATGTCTCGCTTTTTTCGACTAAAGTCGAAGGCTCGACAAAAATGCTTGTTTTTGGCCCCTTTTTTGCCCTAATTCCTGAATGTTTCGGGCAATTACCCCCAAACTCAATCCCAGCTTTCCCTTTGTGATATGGAACCTTGTGGTACAATTTCAGAGAGATCCATACTCTTACACACAAGTTATTATCTGGAAACTATAAAAATGCTTGTTTTTGGCCCCTAATTCCTAAACTGTTGGTACCATAACCCCCAAAATCAATCCCAACCTTCCTTTTGTGGTATTGAACCTTCTGGTAAAATTTCATAGAGATCCATTCACTTAAACTTAAGTCATTGTCCGGAAACCAAATGTGTTTTCGGACGACGACGACAGCATTATATGAACGCAAAAAATTTTTTGCGGTCGTATTAAAAATGACAAACAACAATACACAAATGACAACACAGAAAACTAAAGACTGAGCAACATGAACCCCGGGGGTGATCTCAGATTTACTAGCTATAGAGTTAATCAATAAAGTAAAAGAAAGCTAATTATATGCGCCTCTAATTGAAGTTTTTTGTTTCGTTCTCAAATCTATGTCCATTGTTGAAGACCCTACATCAACTGTCAAGATGAAGAACAGGAATAAAAGCCCTGTTCATCGATAATTTTCTATGTATTGTGTGCGATTTTGTCTCATGTATATTTACGAGGGGCTGGACAGGGGGGTAAGTTTCTCCCTGCTCCTGCCCCTCTTCTCCCTTCTCCCTCCCTTTTCTTTCTCCCTTACCTTATCCGACATACATTTCATTAAAATCCATAAAACATTCAGGAAGAGTTTCGCTTGGAAGATTAGTAATGCCATATATTAAAGTAACGAGTATCTCCCCTTTAACATTTAGAACTTTCTCGTGTAAATATTTCATCAATATCCATCCAGTTGTTCAGGAGGAGATGCGCTTAAAAGAGATACATTGATAGACAGATAGGGTGATTCTTATATGTACTTAGTTTCTAAAGAAAAGAGTTCTGTCAACCGGTCATTGAATCAGAAACAACAAGGATTTATGTTTGAAGTGATTGCATATACTGAACATGAAAGGACATCCAGACACTCACTAAATATAGACCCCACAGTATACTTGTCGTATTTGGTTCTTATTGACTAGTGCTTATAGTGACGAATTGTACTGACGGATGACAATAGACATATAGGATCATATATTGATACACAACAATGATGAATACACACATGATCACACATGGGTGCACATACCATTTATAACACCAAATATGAATTGAACTGCATTGTAATCTCATATTGACTACAAACATATTTACAGAGAAGACATTACATCATATTTATATACATATTTTGCATGTGAACTAAATACAAATGATAAATATAATAAAAACATTTACTTTTTTGGTAAATCTACAGAGTTTTTCTATATTGAAATATTTAGGGGGAAAGTTGGGTATCAAAATTGGCGACCGTGACGCCTTTTGAACAGTTTTCTTGGTGTCCATGAAAAGTAATAACTGTCAGGCAAGTATAGTTCAAGTTTTTGTTATTAACCCTACATCAGTTTTGAAAACACAAGAAAAAACGTGTCAAATTTGAATGGGGCAAAAATGGTTACCTTACGAGCCTTATATTAGTACTCAGGCATTTTTTTTTCTTTCCCCTTTTAACACATTCTTAAATGTATGTGTACCGATAGCGTAAGGTCCAAAGAGTTCATTGGTATGCAGAATTTTATTACAATTCGAAAAAAAAATGTCTACTGTTGCTGCTGAAAAAAAAAAACAATTTCAAACGAAGGTGGTCCTTAACTTTTTGAGGGGAGTAAAGTTACACATTCCAGACATATACTTTAATAATGATCAATAATAGTCCCAAAGATACTTAGGAGTTCCAATTCTTCTTCCACTATGTGTCTTTGTATTATCACAGACAACAAGCTCTGCTTCAAAGACGTTTTCGATTTCATTTAATTCTTCTTCGACAGAAACATGTTCTGTGTGTCTATGAATGTTCAGTTCATTGAACTTATCATCATCCATAATGTATACGGCACCAATATCTTGACCAGAAATATTTAAACTTTTGGAAATAAAAGCACACGGAACCGATGAAGGGGAAGGTTCACAATGAAACTCAAGTGGCTGGTCTCGTTCTTTGTATAACAACACTTTGCATGTTTCAGACGCATCTTTTACACTTTCGACAATTTTGCCAATACAGAATACGTCATTTATTGTGCAGGCCAAGACCTCTCCCACATGATGAATGATGATAATATCATCTGTTGAAGTAATGTTACCGCTATCATGATGATTTAAATTAATTGGTGAACATAGTGGGGGTACATTGTTTTTATATAAAACCAAAGGAAGTGTTCCAGCATTGACTTTAGTGTTGTCGGATCTAACGCTCCTTTGTCTAACCCCTTTGCCAAATTTCTTCCTAAATTCAAGCAGTAGGCGCACATCTTCTTTTGGCAAAGCATGAACCCTTTCACCCTTCGTCCTAACTAAGCGTTCATCAAAAGGAAAAAAATGTTTTTTAACTTCTTCGTAAGTTGATCTGTTCTTGCTGGTGAAGTAATGAAAACCGCACCAGCTTAATCTCTTCAGAAGCTCTAACACACCTCTCATAAAATCTCTCGCGCAATCGAGTACTGAAGGCGTTTCGACCCGTAATCGTAAATTTCGAGTATTGGCTAGTTTTTGCCAATATTGTTAACATAAGATATTTTTTCTTATGAGTGTTTATCTTTTTATATGTTCTGATCTGTTCTATACGTTATAAATGGAGTTTTCCATGGATGCTTCCTACTATCCCGTCTCCATCCTCCCGCCCTACTCTCCCTCCTCCTGCCCCCTCTCTCCCTTCTCCCTTCCCTCTCTCCCTTCTCCCGCCCCCTCTCTCCCATGCTCCCAATACCCTGTCCAGGCCCTCATTTACTCCATATCCTTTCATTTTCTACCAGTTCTTGGATAACAAAAATTTTATAATTTAAGTAAATTTATCAGATCATCAGATTAGATCCAAACAAATAATGATACCAATTTCAATTGAAATACTACTATAGTATTGATCCTTTGCCATGACAATATCTCTATAATCATTGAAGTTGTATACATGAAGTCTTGGGGTTTCTGTTATTTTTCTCAGTTAACTATGTCCATGTCCTATTTAATTAGGAGTTGTCGTATGTCATATCTAAATATTTTCTGTTTGGTCATTTTCAATAAATTAGCTCTACTTCTATATTCATTACTGTAAATTCAGAAATTATTGCCAATTTTTATAGAATGGACTAGAATGTGAGATTAATTATTGGGATTTTAGGAAAATCTGCATACAGTTATATGTATCAGATATAAGAATGCAAGTTCTTATTACTGCGATACTCATTCAGTCGCACTATTCGCATTAATAAAAGCCTTGCAATAATTTCTGAATTTACAGTACTTTCAATTAAGAATTGACACATTATATAAACAGCTGTCTATTATTCAAGTCTGTTGCCCTCTATAGATATCTTTTGGTTATCTTAGTTGATTGGTTGCTGTTGCATTGGTGTATATACCCACATCTCCTTTTATTCATATGAATTTATATTCATATAATGGATAAAAGGAGATGTGGGTATATACATAAAAGTAATAAGGCAACGAAGATAGATCGAGTGGATCAACATCTTCCACACTAAATATTAATGTCAATATAAATTGTTGTCTGGGTTTTCATTTATGCATGCACATTATATTACTATGTTTTAGTTGATTCTTTGGGACAAAATGTTGTTCCTTTTTATAAGTCAACTAAATCATTATGATTTGTTACATGTACAATTAAATATATACTACATGTATATAAAAATATTGTTCTTGGTGAGCCAAATTGTTCAGAAAATACCGATTTCTTTTGAGAGTAGGGAGAGATGGTTAAATGATATTGATACATGGAACCCAAATCCAATCCATCTTTGGCTTATAAAATGTACCTTTTTTCACTGTTTGTTCTTTTCTTAAAGCGACCCATTTTTGTATAATTTCCTTTTTAGCATGTGAAATCCCCATCCAAAATATATTATTTCTACAACCATGACAATTATAATTCTGCTGATTGGTTGAATTACTGAAATGATTCCAAAAAATGAGCAACCCCACAATTTTATTTCCTCTACTTAAAATTAATCCTTTCGTAAATTACACCAACTAGGTGAAAATTAATAACGCTTAACCAGCTTTACAAATATATATATATATTATTTATGCTATGATTATGTTTGTTTGTATTTTTTCCCCTGAAATATGGTTAATTTATGTTCTTCCACAATTTTGTTTTTGTAAAGGAATGGTGTGAAGTAAGTCATTCTAGCTGCCAAACACTACAAACCAGTAAAAGTCTGAAATGGCCTATATCTGTACTCAACTATACTGATTTTTACTTGACCAGTCTGAATTAGTCTGAATTTTACTAGACATTACTCGACCCCAGTCTTAACCATACTTGACCGTACTGATTTGTACTTGACCCTTATCTTTGCCATTGAAAATAGTCTGATATATTACTCGACCAGTCTGAAACAGTCTTAACCCATTCTCGACCTGTACTTGACCTATTTTTTCAGTCTAAACCATACTCGACCACAGGTCTGAACAATACTCGACCAGTCTGAACCATACTTGACAAAATAACCTCTACTTTTTTTAATTTTAGCTGTTTAAATTAATTTCTTTTTTTCTGACATGATAACAGCCACAATAAAATAAAGATATATATAAAAACATATTTTTACATCCTTACATGATTCTCAGATTTATCAAATAGAGATAGTTAAAGCAAATTATCTTATATAATAATTTAATTATATTAATTTAAAGTTTTAGAGTTTTGTTAAAAAAGATTCTTTACCTAAAACCACACCTTTACTGAGGGTAATAAAACCTTGTTAAGGTGCTTCTTGGTTGGCATGTGTTTTTGTTTTTTTAAACTTAATTTTCCTAAATTCCTAAAGAAAACTACATAGGTTTTATGGTTACATACAATAGTTATATAATTATCTTTTAATGAGTTAACAACAGCCAAAAATCACTGAAATTGTTTAACCTTATATTAGAAATATATCTATTCTTATTATAATTTGGGATATATTATATATAATATAAATCAAAAGGGATAAAAAGTTAAAGAAATAGATAAAAAAAAATTTCTGAATAGTGGTAAAGTATAAAGTAATACCTCCTGCTTGGGGCAAACTCATTAAAAAGATCACACCTGGTCAGAAAGAATTAATTTCTAATTAACATTCAGTAAAAATTGCAACATCCTGTAAAACTTAAATCGCAAGGCCTTTTGAATTCACTAGATAAGTAATACACGAGTTTAAGAAAAATAGGGCTTTCTTTTTACCTGTAAAACACACATGTACTGAGGTTATTAAACCTTATTAAAGTTCTTCTTGTATGCCATGTCTTTAATTTTGACAGAGACATATAATACAAGAGATTGGCAACTCTAGAAGAGTCTATATAACAGCCAATGAAATGACGTGGCCACTGGAAAGCCGATTATTCTGATGGATTTATGGGTAAAAACTGTATTGTTGTAAAAAAGGTTCTACGCCTCACAATTTTTCTAATGGATAATGCTGATACCTTTCACAGCTAAAGCATGCAAGTATATTTAAAAGTTACAAAAAACTAATTCTAATAATTTGTTATTGATAAAATGTGTTCTAATGATGAGATTAATCAAATACAAACAAAGTTAAAACTCGGCCCATTTTACTTCACCTCCTATTGCCGTAGAAACCATTTGATCTCCCAATTTTTTTCTATTAAAACTTGGAAATATGCTAATAAATATATAATTTTATGGGGCAATAATATTCCCAAATGTTGTTTCGTGAAAATAAGACTATTTCGTAAAATTTGATCCAATAGTGTTTTTTTTCAAAATTATCAACAAATGTGGCGATTTTTTTTATTGATACCCGAAGCCAGCTGTGCTGGTACTATCATTTTATCTCGTAAAACTTGGAAATGTGCGAATAAATATTCAATTGTATGGGGCTATATTACTCTCGGATGTTATGTCGTGAAAATAAGACCAGTTTCGTAAAATTTGATCCAACAGTTATTTCTAAAAATGTCAACAAAGTTGACTATTATTTTGTTATTTATACACAAAGCCAGCTATGCTAATTTTATCAATCTGTTTCGTCAAAACTAGAAATTTACAAATAAATATGTCATATTATTGGGATATATACTACTCCCAATTTTTTTTTTTTTTTTTTTTTTTTTTTTATTAAACTGGCTAAATATTGAAATTGTTCATGGACAAATTTCCTTAAATCAGTCCTTCATTTTTGTGCACTATGAAATTTATAGCCTGCATTTTGTAAGGCAATTTATTCATTTTTCATTCTGTTTATGGCAAAGTTGCTTATTTTCTCCTATTCTGAAGTCATTGTTTTTTTCTTCTTTTTAGGGTGCCAAAGATGAACGAATGCAGTAAATATACAAAAGAAGTAAAATTTTCCTGGAAAAGGAAACCTTCTGCTGGTCGTAACATTATGAATGAGCTTCATGCATCTGTTGTCATTTCAGACTAAGCTTCTCATTCAAAACATGAACCTAATTCATTTTTAAATTAAAATCGTATTGAGGACATTTCAATGGTGACTGCAAAAGATATTCATATATATATATATATATATATATTTGATAAAAGATTTTATTTACACCTAGGATTTGTATATGTATACACATAAACAATCTTACTTTTAAACTGCCATCTCTGTACCCCAGAATAAAAAGACAAACTACTACAAATGATTAAAAGACAAAAACCACTACAAAAGATTGTCTTGTGGAAATAAGGTTATAAAATACTTTTTAAATAGTGTCTTCCATGTTGCTTTGATGTATGACCTCGGCTCCCATTTCAATGTTGTGTTTTTTTATAGATTTTTTGTTGCTTCGAGGACACACATATCTATCTATGTATGCAGTATTGTCAATTGTTTTTGCTGGTGGGTCTCTCGCTTATGTCTTCGTCACTTTCACTATCAACAAAGAGTTCGTTATCAGTTTATTCAACTAGGAGTAAATCTAAGTCGTAACTATTAAGATTGTCATCCCATGAAATAAAATCGGAATTTTCCATATTGCGTGCACATGAATGAAGCTTTATTCAAATGAGAAATGAATTGTAATTTTCTTAAATATTAATTCTCAATACACACTTCGAACATGAAGAAACCATAAATTTACCGACAGTCATGTAAAAAACAATTCAATGCAAGCCTATGATGAAACTGTCAAACAACACTTAGAAATCAAGCATTTACCGACAATCCTACAGAAAAACTCAATGCAAGCCCAATTAATGATGAATATAAAAATAAATAAAATTTTAATAATTTATAAATATCAAGAATAAAAAACAAAGCCTATCATTATTAACAATTAATTAACAAATAAATTCAGTTCTTTTCCACATTAATTAATTTTACATTTTGTGAATTGTATTTTTGGAAAGAGTGAGGACACCTGTGGTGTAACAACTTCTTGTTTACAAGGTGTCAATTAAAACTCATTATTTATAACATGTTCGTGATTTACCTGGTCATCGAATAATTCAAACCTAATATACATGTCACACTGTGAAATTATGTCTCCGAGACAGGTGTATATTCAATAGAAACCCATTATGAAACTATCAAATAAAATGAACTCTGACACAATTTATCAAGTGTTAATTATTTAATATCAGTTTTTTTTTTAAATACATTAGGTCTCTTTTCAATAATACAAATCTAAAATCAAAATTACATTAAAATAAATAATTATATATGAACTCAAATTATTTAATTAATTATGATAAATTTAACACTGAAACAGTTTATGTTATGCTTAAACCTTCTTCCTTACTTCGAGTACTTTTAATACTTTTATTAATGACTTTATTACCCAAGGAGATCTCGCGAGGTTTAACTAGTGGCCGCGTGCTTTTACGGGATTTCGCTGAGTTGCCAATCTCTTGTATTATATGTCTCTGATTTTGACAAAAGTTATTTAAATTTAATTGAAATAAATTTTTTCTGCAACTTTGGAACACATTTCCTTTTTTAAATGGTTATCAAGGATTGCTATGGAAGTTGTATTATCATGATTATATTAAATTCTTGGTTTTACAAAACAAAAGGGTGATCTTTTAAATTTATTAAGTTGCTTTATATACTATTCTAAATATATTTTAATAAAAAAAAATGTTCACCATAAATCTATACAAGGCTTAAGTAAAATGGTGAAAATTGTCCAGTAACCATAAAATATATCTGAAACATTCAAAAAATTTTGAATAACATTGAAATATTAGTCACAATTCAGTTTTGAGATTATTGGATCAGCTTGTTTTATTTTTATTTTAAAGGTGATATATATATGTAAGTGTTGATGAATATGGTGTTGAATTTATATTATGTTTATTGTGAAATTTTGGTTTCAATGCCATATTGAATACATTTTAAATTTCAAATTGTTGTTCAAATTTCTAGCCAGGGGAAATAGCTGTTAAAAACAGTTCCTAAATTGATGAAATACAATAGATAGATACAAAAAATATGTCTAGGTTGGTTAAGACTTAGTCAAGTATGGTTCAGACTAGGTCGAGTATGGTTCAGACTAGGTCGAGTATGGTTCAGACTAGGTCGAGCATTGTTCAGGCTAGGTCGAGCATGGCTCAGACGCAAATAAAATAGTTAAGTACTGGTCGAGTGTGGTCGAGTACAAGTTCAGACTGTTAAGTATGGTTCAGACTACAGTCGAGTATAATCAAGTAAATTTCAGACCAATTCAGACTGGTCGAGTAAAAATCAGTACAGTCGAGTACAAATATAGGCCATTTCAGACTTTCAATGGTTTGTAGTGAAATAAATCTTGACCATAATTTATATTTAGACAATTGATATGTTTTTCAATAATTTCTGTAAGCATTATCTCTTACTAAATTTTATTTTGATTCCATCTTGCTATTTGCCAGCAAGTAAATACTGTATTACTTAAAACAGAAATGAGCATGTGAACCGAAAAAATTTTGGCCACCACTATTTTCATTCGGATTTACTAATCAGATGCGGATTCATGATTTTGAAGAAGGGGCCCCAAATTGAGTTTGACATGTTAAAAGTCTATACATCTACCATATATATATGTAGCTCCATAAAGGGGGGCACCCTGCACCAACAACAACCCCCCCCCCCCCTTCCCCTTAAATCCGCCTCTGCTCTTTATCATGAAATTTTATGTGTAACTGTGTATCTTTTAAATGTCATGATCTTTCTGATTGATATCATATGTTAAACAAGTGGCTATATCAGCATATGATGAATTTTGCAAAGACAAATTCATATTTAATATAGTTCATCAAATGATCGTTTGACATTATTTTTGTGAACAAACCAACAAGACGTGTGTAGAACTTCTCAAATCATGTGCAATCCATTTTGTTGTTTTATGCTATTTGATAATAGTGCAAAAGACAAGAATAACTGATTTAATATGATTTCAACCAGGCCTTGGGAGTCTAGGCAGAAAACATTTCCAGACACACAATAAAAGTATAGTTCCGACACCTATTAGCTCATCAAGCGTGAGCCCTAAAGGGTCATGTGAGATATTGCCATTTCTTTTCAATAATCCTCTGAAAATGTTTCACATTTTAATCTTCTGCAAAATCTTTCTTGCCAACTTAAACCAGAATTGGCAGGAATTTTTATATTTGAAGGTACTTCACCAAATTATATTTTTTGCTGTGGATCTGAAATCTATAATGGTTGCAAGGGTCAAAAATGTATTCTGATTACCTGCAATTGTATATATCTATGGAATTTCTTTGCATATTTTTTTTAAATATTGTAAAAAATGATCCATAGATAGCTTTTAACCAATTTTGGGTTTGTGTTGCCAATCCAAATTCAAGATGGCCACCACTACTGAACACAATTTAACATAGAACTATGAGAAATACATAATTTATACAAAGCTTCTCAGAAGCTGTCTCACATATATATATTCAAACACTGTGTTACAAGGGTGATCCTATATTTGAGTAGTTGCGATTTTGTATCCATCCCGAAATAAGATATGACTATTACAGTGGAACATCATGAAGCAATACAAGAAATATGCAGTCAAACCATGAGTTAATATTGCTTTTAGGTCAAGTCCAATACTGAAAAAGCCGTATTAGCCCATAGCTCCACTCTTTGAGTCTCGGTGCCAATACAGAAACAGCCAGTTAATAACAATATATGACAAAGTTTCATGGCTATATGATATGATTTAAAGATAATAATGCAAATATGCCATTTAATGATTCTTATATTTGAATTTTGGGTGTTCAATTTTGACGCTTTAGTAGAACAATTTCAACTATCAAGATTTGGGCCTAAAGAATTTAATTGATGCTAAAATATGCCTTTTTAATGTCATTAAGTATAAAATATCATCTAATGGAAGTAATAGAATAATCATTTGATGTATCATATTTATAAAAATTAGCCAAAAATCAAAGGAGTAGGCCTGGTAAGACCCCTTATTGGCCCCAAATTATAGCCTTTTTACAAATTTGTTAAAAATGTAAACTTTTAGCTATTTATTGGAAAGTAGAATACTTTTGTTACATAAATATGGACTTTTTTGACAATACAATGCACATGCATCAGGTAATAGCATCATTAATTCATGCAAAATTACTGAAATCTTCACAATTTTAGCATTTGTGCTCATTTTTAGACGTTTTTTTGTCTAAAATGGAGGTGGCGGCACTTGTGTTCAGTCTTAATATCTTAATATATGTTGTATTTGATGATATTACATAACATATATAAAGGTTGAGACTGAACACGAATGCGGCCACTTACATTTTGGACAAAAACCATCTGAAAAGTGAAGTTTTATTGCATATTTGATAGATTTATCATCAGATGTACTTCAAATTTTAGGCCAAAATTAGCCCTTACCGGACCTCCTCCTTTATATGAGCCTGTGCAAAAACTGTTACACAGGGTTCTCACTAAGGCAAGTCCATGAGTCCTGGACTCATGAAAATCTGTCTGGACTCATCATTTTCAAAACTGGTGAGTCCAAATTAAACATGTTAAAGATGCATCAAGATTGTAAAATGTTGTATCAACTGAGCACATATATCATCATTATTTTCCTTGCTCTATTTGTCAAGGAGACTGAAATAATAAATTATATAGCAATACAGATTTTATCTTCTCACCCATTGACTCGCAATGTCCAAAAATAATGAGTCACTTGACTCGCCTTTAAAAAGGCTTTAAGAATTATATTGAGAACCCTGAAACTTACAGGTTTTCACAGATGCCTTCTACATGTATGAAAATGTAATATTTTCCACTAACAAAAATTTTCTGAAGTTTTTGAGTTATAAATAATCATTCCACATACAGTGTACATGTGTATTTAAAGTACTTAAAATGGAATTGAAAGTTACAAATAGCATAACTTGAGAATGAAATGGTCTAATGCAATGTCATGCTGAAAAAATTAGATGTCAGTTAATAGGCCGTTTCATGTATTTACATAGAAAAACACATGTACTAGTACTTGATATGGAAAATGGAAATTTGCTTCTTTTTGGTAATTCTTTTGCTTGGATGTTATGATACAAGGAATCTGACTATTTCATTCAACAATTTTGGCAGACAGTATCGTCGATGCAAAATTTTAAAACTTCACAAATGAAACCTTCCATGTAATGTAGCCTCAATAGGCATACATTTTAACCACTAACTCCTATAAAAGAAAATTAAGGTGGCACACAGCTCCTCACATTTAACTTGCTGCAAACAGGAATGTACATCCAGATCATTAACACAAAACATTTTCCCTATCTTTTCTGTCTTAATCTACTTTGCTGTAGGTTCGGAGTTCACAAATGAGTAATACAACTAGGTAAAAACCTAAACACACAAATAAATAAAATGCTCCGCTGGGCTCAGCTTGATACGACCACAGAGGTCGAACCCTGAACAGTTGGGGCAAGTATGGACACAACATTCAAGCTTGATACAGCTCTGAATTTGGATTGTGATTAAATATTTGACACAGCATAGGTTTCTGACACAGAATGAATGTGGTCTAAGAACTTAAAAATTTTTAATTTACCTATTATGGTCCAATATCCAAAATCTAAATACATGGTTAGATTCAGCATATCAAAGAATCCAAAAGAATTCAATTTTTGATGAAATCAAACAAAGTTTAATTTTGGACCCTTTTGACCTCAATGTGGACCAATTTGATAACGGGGCCCAAAAATCAAAAATCTAAATACATGGTTAGATTCAGCATATCAAAGAACCCCATATATTCAGTTTTTGTTGAAATCAAACAAAGTTTAATTTTGGACCCCAATTTGGACCAACTTGAAAACTGGGCCCATAATCAAAAATCTAAACACATGTTTAGATTCAGCATATCAAAGAACTCCAAGAATTCAATTTTTGTTAAAATGAAACTAAGTTTAATTTTGGACCCTTTGGACCTTAATGTAGACCAATTTAAATAAACAGCTGCGCCATGAGCGCATGATACGCCTGTCGTCTTGTGTGTGAATTTTTATGCAATAAGCATAAATAGTTTCTGACATACGGCGTGACATGCGAAAACCCCCTTTTTTTTTACAAAAAACTCAATATCTCTAAAATAAAATTTTGAATCAAAACCAAAAAGTATACAGATCTTTAGATTAATATAACTAAGAAGTGTGTAAAATTTTAAGCAATAATCATAAATTGTTTTTGAGATACAGCGCAACATGTGAAAACCCCCCTTTTTAAAAAAAAAAATCAATATCTCAAAAATAAAATTTTGAATCAAAACCAAAAAGTATACAGATCTTTAGATTAATATAACTAAGAAGTGTGTAAAATTTTAAGCAATAATCTTAAATCGTTTTTGAGATACGGCGCGACATGTGAAAACCCTCCCCTTTTTTACAAAATACTCAATAACTCAAAAATAAAATTTTGAATCATTAATATAACTAAGAAGTGTGTAAAGTTTTAAGCAATAATCATAAATTGTTTTTGAGATACGGTGCGACATGTGAAAAAAAACACACACCTGTTTTAGTTACTAAGTCCCGTAACTCAAAAAGTTTTAATCTTATTTTCACCAAAAAGTATACAGATCGTTTGACCATTATAAGAAACAACTATGTTAAGTTTCATGAAATTTGGATAAGTCATTCTCAAGTTACGTTGCGACATGTTTACGCCGGACAGACAGACGGACAGACGGACGGACACCGGACATTTGTATACCATAATACGTCCCGTCAAAAAAATTGACGGGCGTATAAAAACGGGACACAAAATTAAAAATCTAAATACACTAGGGCAATTACCCTCAAACTCTAACCCAGCTTTCCCTTTGTGATATGGAACCTTGTAGTACAATTTCATAAAGATCCATACACTTACACACAAGTTATTGTCCTGAAACTAGAAAAATGCTAGTTTTTTTTACCCTTTTTGACCCCTAATTCCTAAAATTTTGAGGCAATTACCCCCAAAATCAATCCCAGCCTTCCCTTTGTGGTATGGTACCTTGCAGTACAATTTCAGAGAGATCCATACACTTGAACACAAGCTATTGTCTGGAAACTAGAAAAATGCTTATTTTTGGCCCCTTATTCCTAAACGTTTTGGGCAATTACCCCCAAACTCAATTCCAGCTTTCCCTTTGTGATATGGAACCTTGTAGTACAATTTCAGAAAGATCCATACACTTGCACACAAGTTATTGTCATGAAACTAGAAAAATGCTTGTTTTTTGCCCCTTTTTTGTGTACATTATTTAACTTGAATTTATTTAATAAAAAATGTTAACACTAAATGATTCAAGGAAGTTGCCAAAGTACAGATTTTTTGGCTGACGTGGCGGTGTTTTGAGAACCAGAAAGTTAATTTGACATGGCCTAAATTGAAACAACTTTATGGTGTCTAAGGAATAAATATTATTGCAGAACTAATACAAACCTATCCCCTTCGGTAGCTGCAGATCCAGGTCGTGGAGATCTCTTAGAGCGTCGTATTGATCGTCTTTTAGAATCACTTGTCCAGTAAGTGACAACCAAATGTTGTGTATTTTCTCTTTCTTCGCCTGACAGGAAGTCAGGATAGTCATTTACCTGCAAAAAATAAATATTCTTCATAAAGATTCATTTTTTGCTTTTATAACAAACTGTTCTATAAATTTTTAAAGTTATAAATAAAAGTTTTTTACTTTCATGTTAATCCATAAAAAGCCTGTGAACAGTAATCAACCATAAACAATGATAAATGAATAAATGTCTTTCTGTGCTAATACACAATGTATGCATTGCATCCTTTTTTCATTTAAAGATATAATCACTGGTGATCATACTTTAAGTTACCATCATTTAAAGTTGGATAATTAAAACAAAATCTAGGACTATTTTTTCATTGCACTAAGTATTCCAAGACTTTAGCTTAATGTAATTAAAGAGGACCACCAGACCTGGTGTTCAATTTCAATTTTGTTTCAATTTGAAGTGGAAGTATGAAACATTAAATTGTTGAACATTAAACAAGTGTTCAAATATTGTTTCAACTTTTCAAATTTTTATTTCATTATACCATTCAAATATCAATAGATATATGTTACAATGGTTTCTGTTATTAAAGTTTGTCTCAGATCATATTTATTGAATTTCATTACTTTCTTAAAATGTATTGTTTTTTCTTCATTAGTATATATATACATGTATTTTCCTATGTTTTCTCTGGAAATTAAAATAAAACAGTATTTTACATTAGGATGAGGACCTGTTCAAAGAGTACATGTTGTAGTTATGAAACATAAATCTAATATATTCCATATGAAACATAAATCAAATATATTCCATTTATAATTACCCAAGGACAGAGCAACACTGAGGGCATTTTACAGCAGTAAGTTGATTAGGAAAATTGAGAAAGTGTATGTTTTCTATCCATAATCCATACTGGATTCTTCTATCCAACAGTAACAAGCTCCTTAATGATCAGGAAAGGTGTCATTGTTAAAAAAAAAACTAAGTACATTGTAGATGAAAAGTCAACTTCAAAATGAATCATATTCTGATAAAATACACAGATCAACAAAAAATATATATCCTTGTCTCATGGGTTTTCGTGCTATTAAGAATGCATTGTGACTTCACAATTTCCATTGAAAAAGCATGCATAGTACGAATTCATATGACGTATGAAAACATATAATCTGACCATATTATGTCTGAACAACAGAACAAGTCAATAGTTTAGGCATGTATATAAATTTCACTTTTTATATAGTGCAAAACCATAATATAATAAAACAGGACAGAACATAGTTTAAAACATTTTTGTAGGTCTATGTGCATCTTCAACAAAGGACGCTCTCAAACATTGTGGACTAGAATAGAATAGAATTCATGACAAAATTCTCCTTTTTATTGATCTTGTATTGCTGATAATTTATTCTGTTTACAGTTTCACTCTATCTTCTCTAGTTTTTGCCTAAAACACAATAAAGGGTTAAAAAAAATTCGCCATTTAAGGGCAATCACTCTGATAGTCTACTAATGATTTCATCAAAAATTGACTTACTTGTAGATCTTGTGTCTATAGTTCATAGTTTTCAAGATAAAACTGACGATTTCAGCCTTGTTGACTTATTTAAAGATCTTGTCTTGCTGATCATTTTTGCTAGTTCAAGTGTCTATCTATCTATCATAGTTTTCAAGATAATAGACAAAAACACTAAAAATGGATAAAAATCATCATTAAAGAGCAATTAATCCGTTAAGGAGTCAACTCACGATTTCTGCTATCTGACTTATGTGTAGATCATTTACGCTTATTTCATTATCTATCGATTATAACTTTTAAGATATAAGCTGAAACGCAAAATAATTTATAAAAATCATTATTAAAGGGCAATAACTCCAATAAAGAGTCGTCAGACAATTTCCTCCATCCTAACATAATTAGTAAATCTTTTCTTGCTGATCATTTTTGCTTATTTAAGTTACTAACTACATGTATCTATTACAATTTTTAAGATATACAATGAACATTGTAAGTCAATGATGCAAAAAATGGGTTAAATCATCATTAAAGGGCAAAAACTCTAATAAGGAGTAGTCAGATGATTTCCTCCATATGACTTAATTGTAGATATTGTCTTACTGATCATTTTTGCTTATTTAAGATTCTACCTATCTATTATAATTTCTAAGATATAAGGCAAAACTGCATAAAATTGATAAAAATCGTCATTATCACTGTCTTTACCGGATAATTAATATGGAGTCATCTGATGATTTCAAAAGTTTGTCTTAATAGTCAGGAACCTGATGTTCAGTGGTTGTCGTTCGCTGATGTGGTTCATAAGTGTTTCTCGTTTCTCATTTTTTATATAGATTAGACCGTTGGTTTTCCTGTTTGAATGGTTTTACACTAATCATTTTTGGGGCCCTTTATAGCTTGCTGTTTGGTGTGAGCCAAGGCTCTGTGTTGAAGGCCGTACTTTGACCTATAATGGTTTACTTTTACAAATTGTGACTTGGATGGAGAGTTGTCTCATATATCTAATAATAGTAGACCTTGTCTTGCTGATCATTTTTGCTATTTGAAGTATCACTCTATCTATTATAGTTTTTGGTAAAAATCGTCATTTAATGACAATACCTCCTGTAAGAAGTCGTCTTATAGTTTTGATTTAAATAGACAATAGGTAGATCTCAACATTTTATAATATATATGTCTGCCTGTCAGATTTTCTCTTTCTACAGTGGTTTTCAAGATAATAGACAAAACTTGCATTTTACCCCTTATATGTTCTATTTCTAGCCATGTTGGCCATATTGATTAGCAGACCGGGTCATCAGATATATTTTTCAAACTACATTGTAGATACCCCAATGATGATTGTGGCCGAGTAGTTTCAGGGGAAGAGTTTTGTAAAAGTTAACAGACGCCAACAGAAACAACGGATGCCAAGTGATGGGCCAGGTGAGCTAAAAAAAAAAGGGGAAAATATGTAGCTCTATTATCAAAAGAAATGCTGAAAATGTCGATAAAAAATCTCAAGCTATGAGGCCCAAACTCCAGACTACTCTGTCACATGTATGAAATAGGCATAACAGATCTTGGACTCCTACACTTGGAGATCACAATACTTGTATTAGTGGTATACAATATTGGAATAAAATTGTGTTCTAGTATTGTAAAAAAAAACTAAAGACTGCAATACAGCTGGTATTCCAGTATTGTTTACAATCCTGATATGGTATTTTCCAAGGCTTGGCAATGCTCCCAGAAAATAATTTAAGCAATATACTAAAAATTTGATTTTTTAAGCATTTTAATACATGTACACACCATATATATATTAAAGATATATTGTAGTTTCATAGTATTATTGTAAAATATATACATTTTATTGAGGGATTATAAATACATGTAATTCCATTTCTTCTTTTTCTCCGATATTTATATATATATTTCTATATACACATGTAGGCAAAATACCAGTTTGCAAATTTTGGGTTTCTCTGAGTATTTTCCCACTTTGAATTTATCAATCCATACGTTGAAGACCTATTGGTGGCCTTCGGCTGTTGTCTGCTCTTTGGTCGGGTTGTTGTCTCTTTGACATACATGTATTCCCCATTTCCATTCTCAATTTTATTTAAAAAGTAAAAATTTGAATTTAGTGTAATGTTCATGTATGAGTAAATTGCTTTCTAATCATATTTGCTCAATAAACATCCTAAGGGTACATGTTACACGAATCCCAGGGTCTGTTCGCCCAAAATCATATTGGCACCTATTCATGCTCGGCCCCTTTCATGTTCACATCCTATACGTTGGCACCCTGTTTATCAAGTAACAGTTATCATAAATAATATTTAATAGATAATCATCTAATCACAAAAACAAAAAAATCTTTTAATACATCTTAAAAACATCTAATAATTAATTCAACCTGTGTCGAAATAAAAATAGGGTACAAACGTATAGGGTGTAAACATGTAGGGTGCAAATGTTTTATGGGAGCAAGTGGACCTGTTATCATGTTACACACATGTACACTTGTAGAGATAAAAAGGCTAATTATATTGTAATATTAAACAAATCTGTGTTACAATCTGAATAATTATTTTATTAATCAGTGGTGTACATATACAAATGTAAGTATGCATAAATTTTAAATTCTTACATGTACATGTAACTATATGGTATTTTTTAAACCACAATATTCAATACTTAAGGGTTCTCACTAAGTCATTTTTAAGGCGGATCCAGGGACTCGTAATTTTTCATCATGGCGAGTCCAGCAGTGAGAAGATGAAAATTTATTGCTATATCATTACTTATTTCAGTCCCCATGACATAATAGAGTTAGAAAATGTCAGACATCAAGTTTAGATTATTTAAAAAAAAAATCATAAAATGATGACATTTGTGCTCAGTTGATACAACATTATACAATCTTGAAGTTGATGCATTTTTGGACTCACCAATTTTGAAAATGATGAGTCCAGAGAGATTTTCATGAGTCCAGGACTCATGGACTCCTCTTAGTGAGAACCCTGATACTGGTACAAAATTTTATTCAAGTATAGACGTATTTACACTTGTATGCAAATTTGTCCGCCATTACGTAAAATCACACGTTCCCGTAAACTTTGAAATCATAATTCAAAACATTTGATGTCACAATTAAAAAGTGATTGTTGCCTGACGTCAAAAGGTGATTCGGAGTAGATCTAAGGTCATTCGGAGGCAAAATATAGCTAAATACCAAAAGTGTAAATACGTTTATTGTCCACAATGCTATTATACCAGTACTATGATCGCAAAGTACAGGAGATATTATCCAGCATTACTCAACTTGCTATTTTAAAAATCTAACTGTAAGGATGTGCCAAACAGATATATTGGATCATGATTCTGATCCATATAGCATATATATATATACGTGAAAATTGACAAAACTTGTCTCCCTGTACTATTTTTTTCATCTTATGGTACAGTAACACCGTTGCAGAGACATATATACACATATATGTGTATATGTCTCTGACTGTTGCTCATGGTAATTTCTCGTGCTACTATGGAAAAATTATGCACCTACTAAATGCTTGATTGAACATGAAATTTACTTACATGATCTACAGAAATTATATCTTTTAAAGAAACCTCTTCTACTACATTTTTAGGTGGGTTTTCAGTAAGATATATCCATTCGTCACCTAAAATAGCATATTTCAACGCTTTATTCTCCTTCTCCGAAACAATAATGCAAGATTCATAGGCACGCACTCTCTCATATGTTTCATCGTTCAGGGATTTTTTTAAAAAGCTTTCTAATTTACTGTTTTTCTTGAACAAAGTTTCCACTGTGCTTCGCGCCATACATGCTTTTCTGTGCACTTTCCCTGACTGTTTTACATTGTGAAAACAAAGATCGAGGAGGTGATATTCCAATCAGAAATATTATTAGTTTTGGAGTCGTTACCACATTGCTAGGCACGCACAGACATTGTTATGCCGGAAATAATAAATTATGTGTAAAACATGTTCGTTGGTCCCGAATCCAAGTAATCTTCAGTATAATATGAGGCAGGTGTTACCTGTGAAAGGGGACGAATTCAGAAAACCTTTCGAATACTTTATGATATCCCGTTAACAGTAGATTTATATGTATAAACGTTTATTGCAATTCCCAGCATAATTTCTGGTGAGAAAGTAACTGAATTTAATTAAAAACATGATTTAAACATAAAAACAGAAACATATAATACATATTACCAAGGATTTGTATAGTAATACAAATCCTTGATATTATTAGAAGTATTATACGTCTCAGCTGGGACTATTTATACTAATAGTATAATAGTCCCAGGTCTCAGCAAGGATTTAGCTCGTTAGATACAGCATCCGGGCATCACTGTAGGTGAAGCTTTTCCTTAGATACGCTGATCGTCTATAACCGAGGTTATCGTATAATTATAGAACCTGGTAATTCACATTTCACATGGTGTGAAAAAGATAAAAAAAAAAAACCTTTAAAAAACGTCCAATTACACTATTTTCACTTTATTAACAATTGTTATACTGCATATGTAAATTGATATCTTTTTCGAAAATTTAGATAATCTGATGATTTTGGTGAAATTGACATTCTATTAAAATGTTAAAATCAAAATATATACCTTTTATTTATGCAGAAGTATATGTCATCATACATTTGTTGATACCTTTCAAATTCTTTGGAAGTCTTGGTAAAAGCTAGCCATTTACAAAATTACAAAGTATATGATGCATTTACAGTGAACCTTTAAAAAGATATAATATATATTTTCAATTATAGAGGTATTATATTTTGACCGATAGATTGATTTAATACAGAAACCGTAAACAAAAATAAACAAAAAAACAAAAACTGAAAGGGTTACACGTAGGTCTTGTTACGTCATAATTACTGACTAAACCACGCACCTGCACACATTGATACTGAACCACTGGAAAAGAACTGCTTGTAACACACGACAAAAGAATGATACCTGTTTTACGACATGTATCTAGCTCCTCTGCAAATTACCGTGCATCAGTTCCCTTATATACACAACAATTATAAGTTTTGCTATGTGCACAAACACTTGCAAAGTCAACCTGTAGGGTAAATTCTCAAACTGCATGGTGACATCTGAGATTCCTATAACCACTGATTTAATCATCTCAGGTTACATGGAACATGTGGAAGGTGATATGCGGTACTATTGAATCTGGATGCCGGACATGTTAGACACTCTACCACCAATACAATAGACAATAACATTATTGAAGACTTTTTATAGTCTGCATGTGTCACACTCTGCTCCGGCAGTCAGTCAAAGTTAACAACTATAGGTCACCATACGCCTTCAACAATGAGCAAATTCAAAACCGCATAGGAAGCTATAAAGCGCCCAGAAATGACAAATGTAAAACAATTTAAACGAGAAAAACTAAAGGCCTGATTTATGTACAAAAAAACGAAAAACAAATATGATATACAGCAGCAAACAACAACCACTGAATAAAGGCTCCTGATTTGGGACAGGCACATACAGAACGTGGCGGGGTTAAACATGTTAGCTGAAAAAAACAACTATAAAAGTCAGTTGAAAAGGCAGTGGCGGATCCAGAGGGGGGGTTCCGGGGGTTGGAACCCCCCTTTTTTTGGACGATCAATGCATTTGAATGGGGACATATAGTTGGAACCCCCCCCCCTTAATCCTGGGTTGGGAACCCCCCTTTTTAAAATGGCTGGATCCGCCCCTGAAAGGGCTTAACTTATTGATACATAGCACAAAGTAAAATTAAAGTATAGTTTTCTTGACTTTGAAAACACTTGACAAGCAGGTACATTTAGTAGGTTCGATAGCAGGCAAGTGGATGAGAAAGTCAAGTTCTGTACTAATTAAATCTGTTAGTCTCCAGAAAATGTCATGAAGAGTTCAAGTAAGAATTCCACTTTGTTGATTTCTGCCTAGTACTCGAAAGGCAACCATTCAATGTCACGAATAGCTGATAACAGTTATCTTCTGAAAACGTACAGAAAAAAGTTAAATTAACTGACGACTGCCCAAAAAAAAAACAAAAAAACAAACAAACAAACAAACATGTCGGGGCCTTTTATAGCCGAATATACGGTATGTGTTTTTCTCATTGTTAAAGGCCGTACGGTTGCCTATAATTGTTTATATCCACTTCATTTGAACTTTGGTGGATAGTTGTCTCATTGGCAATCATACCACATCTCCTTAATTTTATTAACATCTGAAAAACGTCCCACTCTAAAACAGTATAGAACATGATTGGCATAAGTGTTTCTGCTTCTATATACATAAAGCAGAAAAAAATCTAACAGTGGTCATGAAAGTGTCTTATTTTCTTGCTTCGGACGTTAAGCTCTGATCGAAGGTTGTATAATTCATTATACATCATATATCCTTCGGATGCATGTCCATTGAGAAATGGGTTTGCAAGTGGCTGCAGTGCAGGGCCGTAAATTACATAGAGGCATGTAGGCAGTTGCCTCCTATTGCGGACTGACAAAAAAAAAAGGAAAAAATGAAGAAAAAAATACTGAAAAGAAAAAAATGTTAAAATCAAGCATTATTTTAATAGCACTGGTTGTTACTTTCACGTCTATTAATGAGATTGGGTCAAAATGTACAATAGAGCAAGCAATCAAACACACGCACTTCTACCCAAATATAAAACAAATACTTTTGCTTCTGTTAGCCTTGCCAGTTGGGTCCTGCAGTTGTGTGAGATCGTTTTCTGCGCTACGGCGCCTTAAAACATGGAACAGGTCAACAATGACGGAAAGCAGATTACGTGGTCTGGCTGTGCTACACATAGAAGTGACAATGTTGGCAATATTGAATGCATAGAAGTGCTAAAGAGATGGGATTCGTCCGGGCACAGAAAAATCCCCTTAGCAATTGACAAAGCCTAACCGAATAAAATTGTCAGTGTAAACAAAAAGCAGGATGAAGCGTAAAAAATCTTACTTTACCGGCACACGTAATCTAACTCTGGTTTATAAGTTAACTCTTTTCAATCATAGTATATTCCAGGCGCTTATTTATTGAAATATAACAAAAATTTAACAAGTGGTGAATTCTGAGGAGGTACATTGCATACAGGGAAAAGACCCGAAAAAATATTATTTTCTGCTTAAAATGGGTCAAAAAATTTTTCGCCTCGCTCCGGTCGGCGAAACTCAACTGCCTCCCCTTACAAGACAGGCAATTTACGGCCCTGGCAGTGAATGTAGCAGGTGATAACATAAAACCATTCGTTTAAATTTATGTGACGAGGGAAACGTTGCTAGACATCAACATCAACCTTAATTATCTTCGTTATAAAATTTGTATGCACCTTATTATAACCGCTGAATACCAAAAATGTACTATGACCAAGTTAATTCACCTTTCTAAATGTTTCTTTGATGTCAACATTTTCATTACCGTGATTAATTTGCACGTAGACTCGATTAAGGAAAATCAAACAAGATCATTTATGGTTTTGTTTTCCCTGCATGGATTTGTCAAACAGTCATATAAACAAAAACTAAATCAATTACATCCCATTGATATTCTATTTCTTATGGTGAATTTTTATTCTGCATTTTGTATTACAAATCTAAGAGGATCTTGATGGCGGGTCCCTCATTTCTGTATTCTTTAATTTGTAAGGTCATGTTTCTGTAATCTTTATATTTTTGCCATTATTCTCTATTTTTTATATTTAAGTACCCCATTATTTTCTATCTTTTATATTTGAGTGCCCCATTATTCTCTATTCTTTACTTTTTTGCCATATTTTCCCCTATTCTTAATTTTTTTTTTTTTGCCATTTATTCTGCACATTTTGTCCATTAATCACGATTCTTTAAACCCCACCCAGACCCTCCTTTATGAGTGGACTCCGTATCCAAGTTTTAAAAACACATTGAATGAAATGATAAGAGCGAATTTAAGGATGTAGTCAGGTCAGGTTAAGATATTTGAGTCAGATGTTCGGACTCCTTGGTTTTTTTCCTTCAATACAGGGTAAAATATTTTGCCCCATAACACCCATTGTTCTTTTCATATAAGACTTCAATAGCTCATAAAAGGTCATTTACCAAAATTTAAGCAGATTCTAGATTTCTTTTCTTTCGATTTGAGACCCAAATAATACCAATGCAAATATAAGGTAAAAGTTCGAGTCAGACTTTTCCCACCATTTCTTAAAAATCAAATATCTCGAAAGGGAGCTCCATAACCTATCAATATTTTTAGCTTATTTTGTTCCTCAACTAATGCTCTTCCGACTTATAGTATCAATCTTAAATTCTAGATTTTTTAAATTTCACCTAAGTACATCCTTAAGTTAATTTCCCTGAAGATTATACACAAGAAAGTGAGATCACTGGTTTTAAAAAAAGCCTGTATGTTCGGATAGCAGAACATACAAAGTCGTCTTATTACGGATCTTTGTACAGATACAAAAATCTGCCTGATTGATCTGCGGTGAGTTTCCCCAAAACTCAAGGAATATTTTAAGGATGTTCGCTACTCTGTTTCAAAATAACAAACTTTTTAAAAGACTGTTATGAATTGATAGTATATAAATAAAGGAACTAAAAAAGTATAAAAAAGTTAAGGGTGCTTGTTTTCGAGATATAAGCCATTGAAAATTAGGCGGGAAATTATTCTCTCTAGATTTTTCTTACATTTAACATTGGCACATTTTTCTTTCAAAAACCATGAAAAAATAACAAGGATTTTATAACATATTCAAATATGGCATTTAAACTAAATTATGGAAAAGAAAAGTAGGGGTTAGTGGGCAAAATTTTTAATGGCACTACATGGATAAAACCAGAGGATTCCGAATATCTGGCAAAAATTCTAAAACAAGAGGAGCGAACATCCTTCAACTTCAGAATCTGTTGAAAAAGAAACGGAAATACGGAAGCGTTTCCGATGTTGGTCCTATTGTTAGGGAATTAAGTTGTGACGTCATTTGCAATGTAAACAAACAAACGTTATCATCAGGAAACATTTTTTATCATATATCAAAATCTGAATTAAGAAAAAATGTACATTTAAATGGTATAAAAGACAGAAAACTGTGTTATTTTAATGTAAACAAGAAGACGTGTTGCTATGAAGCATAAGCTGGTTCTCGGCTAACTGATCCTGACTACTACACTTTGTTTGAGTGTAGCGTAATACAAGCGGATTCCAGTTTATATGAAGGAGCAGATCTGTATCATAACCGAACAATAGTTAAAATGATCATCAATCATGGCGATGACCAATAGACAAATGTTATATGACTTCATACAACTTTGAATCTTCGTATCTTTTTGTTAAATGTCAAACAAAAAACAAAATAACATTAAAGCAAAGTCTACCATAAATTAAAAAAGGACATCAAAAGCATACACATTTTATTGTTATTGTGTGCCACAGTGGTTGTCCATATTCTTTTCGGTAATCATATATATAATTTTTTGGGAAATAGTATGACTTACAGGACCGGAACAGGGCACTACAACTGTTGGAAAGAGTTAGAAAAAACATTTACGATTATGATTTTATTAGTATATTGATTTTTTATATTAATTTTAAGTCGTTTTATTGATTTGCTTACTTTTATGAAATACGTCCTCATAACATTTCACTCGAATCCCGAGCCTATAACGATAGCGGAAAAGATTTCTGCGCAGATGCGGGAAAATAAAAAAAAGTCTGAATAAAAAACGTTAACGATTTTGAGTTCATTAGTACATTCGATTTTTTTTTTTTTTTTTTTTTTTTTTTTTATTGATTTTTCTACCGTATTTGGGGACTTCGTCCCCATAAAATCAACTTCCAAGCAAGGACCGAAGCTCATAAACTCGGCAATCAATCCTTGCCGTCGCCGGTTTTTGGTATTTTCTGCGTCACTGATCGTTTTTGCGGACTTGCTATTTTGTACTGTGACGTCACGATATAGAAACTGTCAGTTTCTATTGTAATCGACAAGCTTTCAAAGGGACACTACTCTTTGTGGTCGGGACTACTTTTTTGTGGTTTACTAAACGCAGGATTTCGGGAAAGTCCGGAGAGCCGACAACCTTGCTTCGGAAGTTGCCATAATATGAGGCAGGTGTTACCTATAGAAAGGGGACGAAGTCTGTAGACTGTATAAATTTTTTTTTTTAATTCAAGCATATTTTAACTTCAGAATCTGTTAAAAAAGAAACGGAAATACGGAAACGTTTCCGACCTTGGTACTGTTGTTAGGGATTTTAGCTGTGACGTCATTTTCAATGTAAACAAAGAAACGCTATCATCAAGTAACGTTTTTTTTTGTTTTTTTTTTCATATCAAAGAATTATCAAAAACAACGAATTTAGTGTAATGTAATAAAAAAGTCTGAAAAAAAGTTAACAATTTTGAGTTTATTAGTAGATTGTTTTTTTTTATTGGTTTTTCTACCGTTATTGGGATTTCGTCCCCATATTATAGTCTCAACAAGGATTTAGCTCGTTAGATACAGCATCCGGGCATCACTGTAGGTGAAGCTTTTCCTTAGATACGTTGGTCACTCTATAACTGAGGTTAACTTATAATTATAGAACCTGGCAATACACATTTCACATGGTGTGAAAAAGAAAAGAAACAAAAACTTTGTAAAACGTCTTTTTAAACTATTTTCGCTTTATTAATAATTGTTACACTGCATACGTAAATTGATATCTTTATCGAAAATTTAGATAATCTGATGATTTTGGTGAAATTGAAATTCTATTAGACTGTTAAAATTAAAATATATGCCTTTTATTTATACAGAAGAATATGTCATCATACATTTGTTAATACCTTTCAAATTCTTTGGAAGTCTTGGTAAAAGCTAGCCATTTACAAAATTACAAAGTATATGATGCATTTACAGTGAACTTTTAAAAAGATATAATATGGGGACGAAGTCCCCAATTACAGTAGAAAAATCAATAAAAAAAAAAAAAAAAAAAAAAAAAAAAATCTTCTAATGAAGTCAAAATCGTTAAGGGCATACGATACAGTTTTGATCCCATAATGAAATTTTGATGAAAATTTGCATATAGGCTATTTTTTACCTGATTTAATCAAATATGTAATAAAAATTAACCTTCATGTGCTATTTTTTTAGTAAATTGAGGTCGAAATTTCAGATATTTGCTCAAAATTCGGATTTGTGGACGTATTTTTCCTTTCGACAGAAATACTTTTTTGTTTTAAAAGATAAACACAAGCTGTTTTTTGTTAAATTATTTGTAAATTCTGTTTGATATAAATGTCCTATAAATTTATGCATTACATTTTACAAATAACCCATATTTATCAAATGTTCATGAATGTAGAAAAAAAACGTCATTTTTTGCTGTATATTTATAAAATTTTTAAAAATTGCATTATTGACTTTTTCATGAAAATTGGTACACATAATCTTCATACGTTATCAAACCAAATGTCATTTTAAAAAAGAGGGGTCCATGAACTCGTTTTCAAGATAAATCAGTTTGAATGATAACAAACAGTCGAAAACTATGGCAAGCCAAAGCAGACAAAAAGAGCTATTTACTAATATTAAAAAATCATTTTCTAATATTAGAAAATCATTTTCTAATATTTGAAAATCATTTTCTAATATTAGAAAATCATTTTCTAATATTAAAAAATCATTTTCTAATATTAAAAAATCTTTTTCTAATATTAGAAATACATTTTCTAATATTAGAAATCATTATTTTCTAATATTAAAAATATGATACTTCTTAATATAAGAAAATTATTTTCAATATTAGAAATACATTTTCTAATATTAGAAATACATTTTCTATATTAGAAATACATTTTCTAATATTAGAAATACATTTTCTAATATTAGAAATACATTTTCTTATATTAGAAATACATTTTCTAATATTAGAAATACATTTTCTAATATTAGAAAATCATATAGCTGTTAACTTTTATCTCATTACGTCATTTGGTCTCTGCTGGAGAGTTGTCTCATTGTCATACACATTTTATTTGAATGTTCTATTTCTTTGAAGACTAAAAAAGATTGACTGCCGGACTGTATAAAAAGCACAGAACTGTTCAAGTGTTAATTAGTTGCAGCCCTCAAGCTTCAATAATGTTATTGTCTATTGTATTGGTGGTAGAGTGTCTGACATTTTTTTCTCATTGTTAAAGGCCGTACGATTGCCTATAATTGTTTACATCCACTTCATTTGAAATTTGGTGGATAGTTGTTTCATTGGCAATCATACCACATCTCCTTATTTTTATAAACATCTGAGAAACGTCCCACTCTAAAACAGTATAGAAATTGGCATAAGTGTTTTGCTTCTATATATACATAGAGCAGAAAAACCTAACAGTGGTCATGAAAGTATCTTATTTTCTTGCTTCAGACGGTAAGCTCTGATCAAAGGTTGTATAATTCATTATACATCATATATCCTTCGGATGCATGTCCATTGAGAAATGGGTTTGCAAGTGGCTGCAGTGAATGTAGCAGGTGATAACATAAAACCATTCGTTTAAATTTATGTGACAAGGGAAACGTTGCTAGACATGACATGTTTTTTTTTCTTTGTTTCTTCACCATGTTCACTACATCGTGGTACAACACTTTTTACTAATAGATCTGGTGATGTGAAGTTGATTTCTCTTTTTACACATGGCCTGGGCCGTGATATTCGAATTTTATCCTGAGCGATAGCGAGGGATAAAATTAACGAATATCACGGCCAAGGCCATATGTAAATGTTTAACAAATCTATGGCTTCCATGAATTATTTAAATTCTAATAGGACAAATACAGTAATTTAAAAACTGAAGCGAAGGTAGGATTGCCGTGTGTATGGCTGTTCTATTTTACCCCCTGTAAGATAAAAGCTACAAATTTCAAATAAATCTAAGTTTTACATGAATTATTTCTTAATTAAGCACTAGAAAAATGTGTTCAATTCTCATAATTCTTAACCAAAACATTTTTTCCCGTTGGTACTATTTACTGTCAAATCCAGAGTTGACATGTCGTAACTAAGGAGTGAGCCGCCATGTTGACTTGCTGAAATCCACAAATGTGCGAATAATACAATAGAATAGAAAATGAAACAACACCTACCTCAGAACTCCATTTTAATGCAATATTATCCGAACTTAGGGCGTATACGTAACGGAAAACGTTCAGCTTGAGAGTTTTCATTCGTATGACGTCATGTTATGACATGACGTTAATGCGCCAAGATCATTCATGAAATTTCGCGGAATTTTATTTTATTTTGATTTTATACATTTTTTAAGCTCTTGTGCATTAATTCTTTTTGATATGCATTATAATAGGAATAACGGTTCTGTAGTTTCTTTTTCAATTTCAATTTGAACACAACGAAATCGACATAGTGTTTGCACATAGGTTACGATACATGTGGATTTACGTGGGAGGTAAATAGTAACAGCCACCAATATGCACATCTCTGAGTCTGCGCTAAGTATAGATTATCGAGAATTTTATCACGGTGTTGTTTACAAAGCGAAAGAAGCACGTCATATTAGAATAAAATACCACTATCATGACAAAAACTTATTGATCAAAATAATCTTCAATATACATAGTTTTAACTCGTCAAAACTTACACATCAACTCAAAGTCCTTTATTCTTCATTTTAACTTCAAACTTGAAGTTTGTGTGAAAATTGTCACGTCTCCTGATCGAAAAATCGAAATATTTTCGGGGAAACTAAAAATGATGGGCTGAATTTAGATTTAATAAAACATCTCATTAAGACAAACACTCGATATGAATTTCTAGGCAATAGAGTTTTGGATACGCAAACGTCAAGTTATTTTCAACACTAAGCGGTGCTTTTTTTTTTTTTTTGCCGATCTGTGCAAATGGTTATCTCCCCTTGATATCATCAGTTAAAAATAAAAACCCAGCAAAATCATGAATAAAAAGGAGTTTACTTTACAAAAATCAAGAAGAAAATAAATGAAATTCGATTTACAACTATGTCATTATAATATGAAGAAGAGATACTTCCCTACTTTTCAGAGAAGGATTAGAGGTAAAAATTAAAAGACAAAAAATTGGTATAAGTTAAGAAATGTCACCTAAAAACCTATCTGAATTGATATAAATTAGTTCTGGCTGATGAAATTTACTTTGTAAATTTAATAATGGGATATGGGATCACTCTAAGTAGAATTTTTTTTTAAATATTTCTAACAATGTTTAATGCAATAAAACACATTTTATACAATTTAAATAATCTTTCTGAAATAAAATAATAAATAGTACTGATCATTTATATTTTATATTCTAAAAATGGGAACAAGAGTCACAATAAGTTTCTTCAAAGTAAAAAAGCCTTTTAACTTAAGCCTATGTTTCTTAGTTGAACACTAAACAGTACAGTACTGCCTAGAAAATATCCTACAGAAAAAGGATAAGCTCACCAAAAATATTAACAGAAATTCTATGAAAAATAATAAAATTATAAGTGACATAATTTTGAATTTTAAAATCATTATTATTGTAAAATTAAATCATTAGATTAGCTAGCACAGCTAGTAGTCCTTGCCAAATGTCTCATGGTATTCTTATAGATTATGAAAGTAAAAAACAAAATTGGGCTTCTACTCTTCAGGTTGCTGTATTAGCTGGTATACATATTTATAAACAAAGTATTGTATATTTTACCTTAATAATTGGATATTGATATCACAAATGAAAGTTGGTGGGACAAATCTTGTGCCTTTTACTTAATGATCAATGGATTGTTAAATTTGACAAGAAATTGCCATTTGAATAAATTCAATTTTGTAAGAAAACATCTGATTCTCTATGAATTAAATTTCTTGTTTGACTTGATAAGCTAGTTTTTGCTCTTATTACTGTAGCTTACTTAGTAAAGAGATAACAAGAGGGTTAATTGGTGCACGCACAAAATTTTAGGGCCGGAAGTATGGAGGTTTTTGGTGTAAAAAAGTGCAAAATGCTTATATAAACAATCTGTATATTGAGTTGACTTGAATCCTCAATTACCAGAACTGTTCCAATCCAATTAGTTATGATAATGCTATAGAATATTACTAAATTGTGCAGTTGATGAAATCGAATATCATTTAAGTGCAGTTGATGGGATGGAATATCATTTAATTGATTTTCAAGTCTTGATTTTGAAACTCGTGACTACCAAAGTTGCATCTTCTGACAAAATACTTTTATTCCTCATCTCAGATATGGACTTTTACGCAGCCTTTCACCTCATTTACTCATCATCGATTTTTATGTAAAGATGACTTATTTTTTAGGACCCTCCTAACTATTGAAGACGCATCTACTGACAAAATATTATTTCTCCACGAGATGGACTCTAAGGCAAACTTTAATCAGTCACTCATATATGAAATGTAGGTCAAGATGACCTTATTTTTATCAGGGCCCCTTGGTTATTCTTGACCCATCTATGAACAAAATCTCATGAACTATGACTTATATTCCACAGACAGATGGACTTTTACTTTGTGACGGACAGTTGAAACACTATATCCCTTCCCCAACTTCGTTTGACAAAAGATATAAAAATCTTAAACCAAACATATGTCAAATCAGCCTCTCAGTAACGGTTGAGAAATCCTCGACATAATTTTTTCATTTCTATTCGGTTTTGGTGAAATTTTAAAGTATCAACATTACAAACAGATATAAAATATTGATGGAGTTTTGGATGATATTTAACAATGAAATCTGCTCAAACCGATGCGAGGGGTCAACTTGAACTTATTACCAGTTATGAGGAATATTGCTCATTGTTGAATGCCTCATGTTAACTTGAAGATAAAGGACAACAATAAAAACGTTCCATTTTTGGGTTTTACCATGTATTGATATTAATATCGTCTCATTTACATTTACTCCATATCCCTTCATATAATCATTGGGTATACGACAGACTAAAAAAACTGCTTACATACTAGGTCTACAACTATATAAAAAATCAGAAAGTTTCAGACAGTATAGGAAATTACTCTCTTCGTAACAGCTGAGAAATCCTTGACAAAATGTTTTCATTTCTGTTGGGTTGCAGTAAAATTGCAAAGTATTAACAAACACCAAGTGGATATTTGAGAGGCTTGCAAATCACTTTAAGTTACTGATACATGTTACCTATTAAAACTCCTGAGATCGTTTACGTTGAAAGTAAAGATATCTTAATTATGATTATTTTTCTAAATGAGGAAAACTGTATAAATAATAATCAAAATAGAATATAAAGTAACTATTTTGAGAAAAAAAAAAACGCAAACTATAAATCATTTCCCATGTTCCGACGAGTTGTTGTAAGACCATGGTACCTTGTTTACATTTCTAAAAATAACCTGGTTTGGGAACTTCCGCAAATTTGAGTCACGCATTCTGTGCATAAAAAAACAATGAACAGTCATTGTAATAAATATATTTAAGTTTTTTTGGCATCTTCTTCTTTTATAAAAATTAATAAAAATGTATTTATTTCAACTGATTACCTAAAGTCTTTAATTTTGCATATACAGAAAAGAATATAGATCCGCAGATAATCATGTAACAATCTCAAACCCATATCATACGATGGACCGGCTTTGTGCCGGCCCATAATCAAATAAGCAAGGGTTTTAACTTATAAATATAATTAACTGACCTTCATTTCCCTTTTCATATGTTTTTCCTCCAGAAATTTTCTTTATAAGGCATTTTCTATTGCTATTTTTTGTGCTTTTGTCAATCCATATAGGCTTTTATTAATTTGTCAGATTTGTTTCCAGTATGAATGAAATTTTCTAAGACGTACAGTTTCAAACGCAATAAAGATGATCTTTTTTCACTTTTCCAATGTGTAAATTTTCACTATGCACATGACCCTGACACATATTTTGTCAACGTTATATGACGTATGATACGGTGCTTTTTGTCCGCAATTTGCTTTTTGTCCGCTTTTGCTTTTTGTCCGATAATTTTGCCTTTTGTCCGACACTTTTGCTTTTTGTCCGTTGCTTTTTGTCCGTTTTGCTTTTTGTCCGATAATTTTGCTTTTTGTCCGACACTTTTGCTTTTTGTCCGTTGCTTTTTGTCCGTTTTGTTTTTTGTCCGATAATTTTGCTTTTTGTCCGACACTTTTGCTTTTTGTCCGTTGCTTTTTGTCCGTTTTGGTTTTTTAGCTCACCTGGCCAAGAGGGCTAAGTGAGCTTTTCTCATCACTTGGCATCCGTCGTCGTCGTTGATTTTATCAAAAAAAATTCTCCTCTGAAACTACTGGCAAAATTCAAGCAAATATGACCAAAATCATCCTTAGGGTATCTTGTTTCAAAAAGGTATCCGATGAACCCCCCAATAATCAAGATGACGCCATGTCTAAAAATAGAACATTGGGGGTAAAATGTAGATTTTGGCTTATATATCTGAAACTAAAGCATTTAGAGCCAATCTGACAGGGGTAAAAATGTTCATCAGTTCAAGATCTATCTGCCCGAAATTTTTCAGACACATTAGACAACGCGTTTTGGGGTTGCTGCCCCTGAATTGGTAATTTTAAGGAAAATTAGCAGTTTTTGGTTTTATTTTCAAGTCTTTATAACGACTAAGCTTACTTGTTATAACGACTTAGCTTACTTGTTATAACGACTTAGCTAACAACTTAGCTAACTTGTTTTAACGACTTAAGTAACTCGTTTAAACAACTTAACTAACTTGTTTACTTAAAAGCTACTTATTGTAAATACACAATTTTTTAACATACTTATGTTTGATTATAATATTTTTTTTTAATTCATTGATATTTTTCACTTGTATCACATATTGATTTGTAAAATTCAACCTTCTGGGTAACCGAGACTAGTTCCAGATTTGATTTTATTTCTCTTTTAAGGAGTAATAACCCGGGATACAGTCATATTTCTTTGGTTGGTACATACATACTCTACTGATAAGAAATATACCGAAAACTTAATCACATGTACGGATTAATATTAAAAGTATCGCATTTCAGTGAGGAGAAAAAAAAATAACAATAACTTCTACTTTTGCCGCCCTACAGACTTGACCAATTTTAAAATAAATACTGTTGATGTATTTATTTCAAATGTTTCAATTAAAAAAGTGTTTTATATTTAAAAATGCACTATCTGTATCTAAAATATTGTGTACATCTATTTCGTTATAAAAATTAAGTAAATGCTAAGTAGCCTTTTAATTACTTTCCCCCCTCTTTTCGAGTTTGTCAAACAACGATTAACTACTTGGCTGACAATGCTATTGTGTTAACCAAAGTTTCCTTATTACTTGAATAGCCTCGAACGTCTTAACGGTACGCCATTTGGAAATAGTTGCTAGACAATTCCGAAATTTAAAGATTAATACAGTTTATCTCAATAAATATGTCTTCCTTAAACTTTGCGATAGTGTTCCAAAAGTTAAAGCATTGTTTGTTATATTTGTAATGTTTGTAATGTTTAAAAAAAAAACAAAGTTGTTGGAAATATGACGAAATTATTACCAGACTTAAAAGAAATTTTTAAACTAAAATGTTGCAAAATATTTTGGAGCGACGGACAGACGGCCGTTCGTATATCAGTGCAAATGGTGACTATATATCACTAGCGGAAAGAAGAAACTGTGCGTATAAGCTATAAAATGTCGTAAATGTATGCACTTCCACATGCAGCAAACGCCGACACCATTTACCATAATGGTAAAACAATTCAAACGAGAAAAACCAACGGCTTGATTGATTTACAAAACTGTATACGACAAACAAATATGATATACAGAAACAAACAACAACTACTAAATTACAGGTTGAACCCCCGTTCCTGACTTATTTGTACGATTTTCATATATAATATTTAGCTCGGTTAAACATATTTAGAATTTCAATAACGAAACCATCGCACATGGATTATTTGAATTGATCAATTTCTAAACTATTATATAGTTTCGATTCGAACATATTCGTCTAAATCTTTGAATATCCCATGTATTCTACAAACTAGAGAAGGTACACCATTGCTAACACGTTTGAGGATGACAGACTAACTTACGACCAGAATGAATAAGCGTTTGTCTATATAACACGATCTAAAATATTCCTTGTGTCATATTTTGTACAAGACTTCAGTGTGCCAGGTCCACTAATATTATGTTTAAAAAAGACATATGTTTAACTGAACTTTCGAACCCGTTGTCTTGGATGATCTTTAATCCAAGGGGGTCCTAAATAGTTGCTTTTTTATGACCCTACAAGGAGTTATAATTTAATTCCTTGCGAACACATTCATAAGGACCGACAATTCCCATCTGCATCTTTTAAAGATTCCGAATATTGTATAAATTGAATGGGATACCCCATTTCAAACCCAGCGTCTCGGAAAATCTCATCTAAGGGCACTAGATAATGATTAAATTTGTAGCTATTAAATAATTATACATGGATTTCTGGCGAAAACATTTATAACGGCAGATAGAAGAAATTTCACAATAAAAACTGAAACGCAAAAACGCACAAACGCATACAGATGTTTATTCAGGACAATAACTTATATACAAAAAAACAGCAGAAATATATATGAACTACCACCAATGAAGGTTGTAAAATACTATAGGTGATACTTAATGCTTTACGTAATGTTCTTTTTATCTTTTTTTGTTGTCGTTAAGAGCAAAAATTGCACAAAAATAAAGGAATCATCCTTTAACGAAAACAACTCTTGAAAAGTCATCGGCTATTCGTTGATGGCTAAAGGCTATTTATTTCTGAAATCTAAATTTTGTTTCGCTGTTCTGAGTGTTCAAGATGTTACATGCAGCTAAAATATTGGTAAAAACAATTGAAAAAATACTGGTCTGTATAAAATGTACAAAAAGTAAACGAATGAAAGCCGCTGGAATGCAGTCCAGGACTCGGATAAGCACATTTAAAAAATGACAGCTTACATGAACTGAGTGCCAATAAAAGTCCAACACTTGCTTTTTCAAAAATAAAATCTATATTCAAAATGATAATCTTTAAAAAAAAATTGAATATGAAAATTTACAATTCAAACAATAGATCGATATCAAACAAAAATGTTTCATTATCATTTTTTCGGCTACAAGGGGTATATGAGACATCCAATGTCGAATTATCAACATATAGTCCCAATAAAGAATGTTTCTGTCATGTTGTGCAACGAAATCTCTACAGCACATGGTAGTGACAACACTAAATGTTTAATAGGATCCCGCGAAAAGCCAGACTTTGGTCGACGAAGGTAGCAAATTGTCTGTGTGACCATCGCTGACGGCTTTTGGTACACATAAGATGGTTGTTGGTTAACAGATATTTTTTTACGCCGGACGGCCATTAAAATATCACCAACCGGGAAAGGTCGCCGTGCTCTTTATTAATTTCCACGCAAACTGATATAGCTCCAAAGGTTTTACCATGAACACCAATGGATACTCGTGTCATTTAGAAAGCCACGCGGAATCAATATCAGAGATGTTTAAGACAAATGCATCGGTCCTGCTGGGCGTTTGTTGCTTTATTTCTCCCTGGACATGGCCTATCATTAAAAGATTCCTTTTGCGCAATTCAATTATGTAATTAAAATGTAACTTTCAGAGATAAAAGGGGTCAAAATTTCGGTTTTTTGGACATTTCTATCCTTTTGATAGACACACCTAACTTTTTTATTTCAACAGATAAACACAAGCGGATTTTTGTACAAAAATTATGAAAATCTTTACTCATCTCGTAGTATGTTCAAAAATTCTTTGAAAATAGTTAATGTTTAACAAAGTTTCGGAATCTTAGGAAAAACGGCATTTTTGCGGTATATTTATCAAATTTAAAAAAAAATCAATGTTGACTTTTTCATTCAAATTGGTACCAATAAACTTTATACGTAATCAAACATAATGCAATTTTAAAAAAGAGGGGTCCAAGTACTCGTTTTCAAGTAAAATCAGTTTAACCCCCAAAAAAAAAAAAAAAAAAACAGTCATTTCCCGATATGTCACAGTTTGACCTCGCGAAAATTACATTTTACGTTAGCAACGCCATTACCTCTTCTGTAATTGTATTGTATGCCCTTAATGACAGAGGGTAGTCGTGAAAGTATGGATTACTTTTACAATTCATTCAAACGTTTATAAAATTTAAAACAATAAGAGGGATTTGTATGTTTAAGAACACATATTAATGTCATATAATTTTCACAATTCTGTTCTTACCAATTTGACTATACGTTTTGACTTTTAAGGAAAGATACCTCTGAAAGTGGTACAAAAGACACTTTTCTAAATGTATTTACCGTGTTTTTACACATCAGGAAGATGTATTTTTCTTTCATTAAAACTTTTTTATCAGAATGTTTTATTTCTTATGTTTTGTTTTTTAATCTTATACAGTCATGCAAATACCGTATAGCGGAAAGTTTGACTTCTTATTGACTAAAAAATCAGAAGACATCAGAAATTTCATGCCAATCCAATGGTATCCTGGAATGATCGATGTTTAACGCTAATGGCATTTTCTGAATTTGCAACCACGAGTTCGAGTTCGTTAGTTTATGCATGCAAATCGTAACAATACTTGTATCTACATATTTTCAAAGTTTCTTTTTTCAATAACTAAGGCAACAAATCACTAGTCTGAAACGAATTCAAAAATAAATTAAACAACTCAAATTAATTAATAATAATTATGCCTCGATACAAAAAAAGATGTAAAATTGACATTTCAAAGCAATTATTTATTTCAAGTCCTTCAACTTTGGCAAACATTTCTTAATCTGAACGAAATTGAAGGATGCTATACATTTTCTGAGGATAAGATCATACATAATGTTTCAAGCTTACAGATAGATAAGGAAAATGGAAAATCTAAGGTTTCAAGCAGAAATCAGTGTTCCACCTAAAGAGGGAGGCGAAGGATACCAAGGGGGCATTGAAACTCAGAAGTCGAAAATGAACTGACAACGCCATGGCTAAAAAAGAAAAAAGACAAACACACAAACACACAAACAATTATAGTACAAAAACATAACATACTGAGCAAAACTGGGGGTGATCTCAGGTGCTCAGGAAGGGTAACATGTATAACCCCGCCACATTCTGTATGTATGTTTTCTGTCCCAAGTCAGGGGCCTGTAATTCAGTGGTTGGTGTTTGTTGCTGTTGTTTTTCGTTAATTTTTTTGTACAATAATTAGGCCGTTAGTTTTTCGTTTGAATTGTTTTACATTTGTGATTTCGGGGCCTTTTATAGCTGACTATCCGGTATGGGCTTTGTTCATTGTTGAAGGCCGTACGATGACCTATAGCTGTTAATTTCTGTGTCATTTGGTCTCTTGTGGAGAGTTGTCTCATTGGCAATCATACCACATCTTCTTTTTTAAAAGCAGTTCCTGCTACACACGTAGCACTCATCGTGTTGCTCATGTTAGTACAAACCCGGTAACAAGTCTAATTCGGTAGGCCACATTCAGGGAAAAGGGGACGGGATTGTAGTTAAGGGCATATGATACAGTAGAGATCGCTCGTTGATTTTTTCTTGAAATTTTGACAGAAAGTCAATTTCGATGTGTACTTTTTAAATATGCAAAGAAAAATATACCTTCATGGCTTACTTTTTGAGATTTTTTGGTTCGAAATTTGCATATTTCAATGGAAAACCCAGAAATTTCATATTGAAGGACTTTTAAGGAAAGTAGCAATACTTTTTAACGAAAAGTCATAATTTAACTGGGTTTTTTGTAAAATGTTCCCTTGATCCATGGCATTAAAATACTGTAACAAGTTTAAGGTTAAACTGATTAATATTATCCTGAAAATATATTGCTATTAGTGAAATAAAGAAGTTGAAAATATTTTTGCGTCTATATAGAAGTGTAGAAAAAATTCTATCGTTGATTTTTCCTTAAAATTTTGGCGGAGTGTTCTTGAAACAGTACTTGATTGATTGCAAAAGAAAAAAATAGGGGTCCATGTGCTTATTTTTTCAATAAAAGCCATACACTATGATTTTTAGGACGTTTGTCAGTATGGCGCAAAATTACGTTGTATTAAGTTTTAATCGCAACAACGTCGTGTAATCATTCCCGCCGTACACGACTACGCTGTCAAGTTTAGTGGTATATGCAGGTTTTTTCCCAAAGAGACGATACTAATCATAAAAATTTATAAGCTGGTAACTCGTAAAATGGTAAAACATTTGTGCCAAACATTTTACGAAACGAAACTTGGACAGAAACCTTTTCATAATCAAGAAAAAGTATCTGAAAAAGGATTCTAGCAGATTACTTTGTCAGATAGACGGCAAAAAGATAAATCTGATAAAAGTATAAACTTTTATCTCTGTCTGACATTAGTTCTGAATTGCTTCATGTACTGAAAGAGGATAGACAACATTATTTCAAAGGCCCCGACATGACAAAATGTGAAACAATTATAAATTAAGTGGGGTAATACCAATAAATGGACAACCGTACAACCTTCAACAATGACAAATCCGATACCGTATAGTTAGCTATAAAAGCCCCGACATGAACAATTTGAATCAAGTCAAACGAGAAAACTAATTGTCTAATTTAAATCTTTTTTATATTTCAGTGAACTTCTTTGTACGTTGATTTTTTCTTCTTTTTACATTCAAAAGACAATCATTTTGAAACTTTAATTACAAGGAAAGAAAGATATAAATCAACTGAAATGTTCATCTTTGGAAACTTGGTAGTGTAGATTGATTTAGTTGCTTGAATTGAGGTTAAAATGAATACGTGTAAACACTTGATCTCGCGGTCTTGACAAATTATAGTTGTTAATTTCTGTGTCATTTAGTCTTGTGGAGAGTTGTCTCATTGGCAATCATACCATATCTTCTTATTTTTATAGTAAGAGCTGTTTCGTGCAATTTCATGTCATAACTGCCTTAATCGAAAATGAAGTGGTAGTATAACATTTCATAGTAAGTACAGCAGCCGGTATTAGAGAATAATATTGCACTATTTCTTTATCAATAGATAAGTTACATTACCTTGTCTTCAGTGTAATCTTTTTTATGGCATATATGTATGGTTATTGGCTTACTTGTTTGTCTAGGAGTAGAGCTATATTGCAAACACCTTGTTTGTCCATCTGTTCGATCGTCCAACAAATATTTTTGTTACTTTTCTCAGAAACAACCTTACTGAATGATTTCTTTTTTGCTCAGCAGCTTGGCAGCGATGAGTTTTAACTTGTGTACACTTTTCTGATCTGTTTTTTGGGTGTGCTGATACTTCGATTTTTATCTCTCAATATGTTTAAGTACAATAGGGGTATGCTTATACAAATAAGAAGACGTGGAATGATTATCAATGAGGCAAATCTCAACCAGAGACCAAATGACATAGAAGTTAACGACTATAGGATTATCGCACGGCCTTCAACAATGAGTAAAACCCATACCGCATAGCCAGCTTTAAAAGGCCCCTACATGACAAATGCAAAACAATTCAAACGAGAAACCTTACGGCCTGAGTTAAGAACAAAACAATGAACTATTATAAATATTATTATTGTTTTATTGTTCCCTTATTTTAAATGGAAACAAACTATTTCGCTTCTCTTCTGAAATAGATAAAATCTCTTTCAAGAAATTTAGAATCAAACATTTACAAAGATCGGTACGCTAGCCCTGTTTAATTGACTCTAGAGGTGTATATTAGTATATGAGCTGCTTCCCACGAAACCTTTTATATTGCGGGTTACTGCATGTCTAGTGGTGGTGCTTTTGTGGAAGCATGTTTGCCTCTAGTGAGGGAGGTCGTTGGTTCGAACCCCGGCCGGGTCAAAACCAAAGACTTTAAAATTGATTTTTGCATGCTGCTTCCCTGCTAAGCACGCGGTATTAAGGATTAAGAGCAAAAGCTGGTCGGCTTGGAATCAGAATAATGTGTCCGGGTAAGGTGACCTGTCTTCCTTCGGAATGTTACCTTGTGAACTAGCATCGGTTCAGGATGTCGGTCTATTACAAAGCAGGGTTAATATTCGTATCACATTAGCATGTTCTTGTACGAATATGCATATCAATTTGCCGCTGGACGTCAAGAATCCATCCATAATAATCTATAGTTGAAGCTGTGAAATATATGCACAAAAACATAATAAAAAATGCACGCAAATGTAATGCATCGAGTTCAGGTTCATTCCATATCTCCTTTAATCCATTTCGGATGAAAGGGATGGGCGCTCGGTGGTCGAGTGGTGTAAGTAGTCGAACTACTGTATCACTAGCCTGTCAACACTTAGGACTAAGGTGTGCGAGTTCGAATCCCGCACGTGGCAGGTAAGCTCGACTCTAGTCTTAATTGACCAGAATTGTCAGTTTTCCAAACGAAGGTCGGGGGGTCTCTCCGGGCACTTCGGCTTCCTTCACCAATATAAACTCACCGTCACGAAATAGCATGATAGTGTTGAAAGTGGCGTTAAATAACAGTCAATCAACAAATTAATCAATCAATCATCCATACCGGTATACTTATGGCCTCTAAATCTATATGTTTATTCTCACAAAGTCAATGTATGGCATCAGTATACAGAGATAACAATAATAACTATTAACAATATATACAAAACAAGAAAGAGAGGTTTCAAAAGTACTTAGCCAGGAGGACAAACGCACGTGTTTATATTTTTTATAAATGAACAGATTTTCTTCAGGACTGGTTTTCAGTACTCGACATAAGTTCAGAGAATTCAACTGTAGTGTATCATGTCGTTGTATAAAATTGGAGGATAAATACTCTTTACGTTTGTGGTCGAAAGTAATACACATACATTCAAATATATAGTGATATTCGTCTCCAATTTGTCGATTGTTGCATTGATGGCAAACATGGTTTTATCTTAATACATTTTGCCACCTTCCTGTTCTATCGGCAATTTGTTATTAGTCATTAGAAATCGACAGAAAACAACGTCATGTTTAAAGTTCAAAATATTAAAATATTCCTCAAATTCCAGGTTTTCTTTTAAAAATGTAGCTTTTGACGAATTTTGGATTAGCGAATTACATTTCTGAAACATAAAACTGGTCTGACAATCTTTGCTTTTAAACAGTTTTTATTCATCATATAATTTGGTGTTGAGGATTTCAGATTTAAAAGTAATTTACAGAATTTTGTATGCCTCGCATTCTGCAACTTGCTTCAAATGCGATTTAAAAAACTAACTGAAATTAGCTCGTAAGCTAAACCTGGTCGGTGGGCTTTCAACTTAACAGTCGACAATGAAACGTAATAGCTACTGCTAGCTTAGGCAATTTTTCTATGTTGTTTCAATCTGATTACAATTCTGAACTATATTAACTCGCGTGCTCGTATACATAAACTCATATGAGGATAACGAAATCAGATCTATATTTTAATTAGATTGATATTGTTACAACCCTGTTTTTGTAGATAATCTTTAACTTCCTGTCATGTGTAGGCCAATTTATGCTCAATAAGGCATGTAAATTTGTAAGATTGATATAGATTGATTAACCTGTTTGTAATTGTCACTTTGTTTTCATAACTTTGACGGACAATCCTCCCCCTTTTTCACCATTTGCAGTCTTTCTTATTTCTATAAAGCATAGATATACTCAGACCTGCTAATTCAATTCATTATACGTTAATATTACACCAGTTTTGGAACTAAGTACAATTTTATGTGCTTCCACACTCACCAAAAGAAAACTGGATATTTTCCCAGAAAATCATTACGAACACCTTCTATCAAAAGACGGAAAAATAACATTTTGGAAGGACAACTTATACATGTTAATATCTAAAAACATCTCAAGAGATCACTTGTATTGAATCTTATGAAAAAATTCCGAATTTGGGAATTTTAATAGGTCAAGGTCACTGTTGTTTAACAGCTGAATGAATATTGTAAATGTGCACCCTATAAGTACAAATTTCAATCTCGAACCATATTTAGCAACATAAATATCAAATTAGTCCTAAATATAGAAACTATAGTTATGATCCTTTGAATTATTCGAATTTATTTTGCTACAAACGCATATATGTAGGGGCGACCAGCTGTCTAAACGTGACTCTGTGTTTTCCTTGAAATTTTAGCTTTGACCTTTGATCCAAATTTAAGAAAATCGTGACCACTGTAGACAACGACGACATCTGTATTTCGATGAGGCTTGTTTTCCTCTTTCCAATGATATCAAATACAGCAGTGTGTTATTCCGTTAACCCAAATCGATAAAATTCGTTGACTGGGCACCCTACTAATAGTGCAATAACTAAAAACCTATTCAGTTAATGCACTCCTCTAGAAATAAATAAATAGACGTTAACTCACTCAAAGATCAAATGAAAAATTATCAAATATATACAAATAGTGTTACCGTTCTGTGTAAAAGTATATATAGGGATTGCATTAACGAGACAAAAACCCAACATCACAAAAAAGAAAAGATATCTAGAGATCTGAAAAGCGGTCTTCAACAACAACAAAAAATGTCTATGTAGTTACATTCATTATGCCTCCGTTTACATATTCATTTACCTTGTTTTCTCAATCTCCTCTCGAATGGCATTGACACATGATGTTTTTGCAATCTCCGACAGCGGCTTTTGAATTTCCCGTTCCCGGTTTTTTAGAGTCTTGGCAGTAGCTCCTAGAATTCCAAGCGCTGTAACAAACTTGTTAAGTTGTCTCGGACCAATGCCAGCCTCAATCATACCTGCGAATAATTAATTAATGGTGTTTTTTTTAGTTTGCATTAATGAGACAAAAACCCGACAACACCTATTAATATGTAAAGTGTATATTACTGTCAAGAATATATGGAAACAACACATTAATAGTGTTAATGCGTAAAGAGAAGAAGATTATGTGTTTTATTTGTGGGTGTGTGTATGTTTGTTTGTCTTCTATTTACCGCAGGAAGCATCCTGAAGGTTTGGGATCTCAAAACCACGAATAATTTCTAGAACTCTTGAATAAGCATGAGAATATTATTATTAACAAAGCCAAAATTTAGGTAATGAAATTTGTAAATATGTATGACACGATGTCAATCAATTCGAAAACTATAAAACCATCCACCACAATACATCTGATTCTTAAACCACGAATCAAAAGAAAAGTTGGAGAAGCAAAGGAGAAGGGAAGGTATGGGCTAAATTTGGCCTTAAATTCAAGTACAATACGATGGGGGATTTTTAAGTGTCCATTCAATCGATTCAATAAGTTTTTGTAAAATAATTGGACTGATTTGGTCATTAAATACGCTCAAATCTAACCATAAGTGTGAAAAATCTATCAAATATGCCTTAAACCGTCACTTTTCACACATTTTTTCCTCTAAAATGTAAGTGACCGTGGTCATATTCAGTCTTAACCTTTATATATGTTATGTACTATCATCAAATACAATATGTAGTTTAAAAATATTTTAAGACGAAACACAAGTGTAGTCACTACCATTTAGACAAAACCCGTCTTAAAATGCAAATATTGGATATTTCAGGTTTTTTTGCATGAATAAATGATGCTAGTACCTGATGCGTGCCCATTGTATTGTCAAAAACAGCGCATATTTACATCACAGAAGTAATCTTATTTCTAATAAATAGCAAAAGGTTTACTTTTTAACAATTTCTAAAAATGCAATATTCTGGGGCCAGAAAAGGGTCTACTTGTTTAGCATGTTGTCTTACTTCATCGTTTCTTTGTCCGTTGCGGACATTTTTTTCAGTACCATTTACATGTACTCTTACACTAATCTTCTTTTTTATATGGTGGATATTTGTTCATGGGTTTTCTAACTATAATTATTCGTAACTCGGCTTCTTCAGACTAATTTGTTTGTTGTCTCATTAAAATAACATGTTTATGTCATAAATATGCATTAAATATTTGCCGCTGGACGTTAAGCAGCTATCAATAGTCATAATTACCTATTGCAGCTTTTGTGTTGATGTCAAAAATAGCAGATCCTTTTGTTCCGTAATGAGTACTCATAATTACCTATTGCAGCTTTTGTGTTGATGTCAAAAATAGCAGATCCTTTTGTTCCGTAATGAGTCTTTTTGTTAAAATGTTATTTAGCATGTTACAGTTTAAGCAACGAATAGCAAGATAGCTCCCAAATCCTTGCATTTTTTCTTTCTCTACGTTGAGCAGATTCAGCTGGGCCGTGCAGTTTTGACAATTATTCAATGCTTTTGCCAGACTGAAAAGCTCCACGATTCTTCTTCCGTCTTTCCATGTTATAGTGTCAGTACTCTCTTCTGTGTCTATTACCATTTCTTCAATTTCGTCAGGCAAAGTTGTATTTAATTTATTTTTATTCATCTCAAGTATTTCCTTTGATCTTCCTGCTCTTCGGCGGATTTCTCCGTCTTTTAGAAACGGCATGGCCGCTTTTTTTTAGCAGGTACTTTTTTTAAATTCGCGCAACCGGATTTATGACGTCAGTGAATATTCCGCGAAAATGTGACTTCATTTAAAGCGACGTCGCGAAATGTTAACGTTCTTGTTAGAAATAACGCGAAATTACAACGCTCTGATTAACAACATCGCGAAAACAACACGAAAAGTTTTGAAAACGTTATTATCTGCCCCTGCTACTGTATCGTATGCCCTTAAGACATTTGAAACCTATCCGCTATCATCTGTAAAACAGATATTCCATAGCGGTCAACCAACTGTTGATGGCGTCCGTAAAACTTACGAGGGGGTGATTTCAACTTCACCCACTTGGAACTCTTGGTTTAACAGCTTCTTTGTGAGCAGCAACCCTCTATCAAAGAAATCATGATTGGAAAATTGGTATTATTGTCGGCAAAATAGTTTTGAAGAAAATGGGTCAACAAAATAAGTCAAGTTGACCGATTAGTAAAAGTATCTGAAAATCTTAACTTGATCAAGGTCAAACAGACGTCTGATGTTCAGTCGTTTGTTGATGTGGTTCATATGGCCCGAGAACACAGTTATTTCGTAGTGCATTTCTTTTAGACAATAAAGTCAAATTAAAAAAATCGCATCTGCTCTATCTCAAAAAGATTTTTACAGTGTAGTGTACTACTATTAAGACAAATAATATCAAAATTATAGAAAAGTCTACCAGCTCTATATTGACAATTCTATGTAAAGGGGGTCTAAAATTCAGTTTGACAGCTTCAGGCATACTAGTTTTGACCTAAGATTCAGCACCCAAATTTTTTTAACATTTTAACATGTAATTTCATCCCTTTACTTAATATTTCATGCATAAAATATAAAGAAATGAATTTGGAAAGTGTATGTAAGTTATCCACTGTCCACACTAGGGACTATATTTGTAGACAACGAAAATCTAAGGACGATAACTGTGTCCTCGGACCATATGTCTCATTAGCACTCATACCACATCTTCTTATATCTATTCTAACGCTTTCTTTTCGGTTTTTAGGTTTATGCATTATAAATGATGCCGATGATTTTAACGTTTTTGATTGCCTATGAGGTGAAGATTTCTGCTCCGCGTTGAGTGTCGTACGGTGTCATGTAGTCTCTATCATCAAAGACATTTGGTCTCTTGTAGAGAGTGGGTTCATTGGCAATCTTACCAATTATTCTAAGTTCCATATTTTTTTTTAATCGACCGTCACTGATGAATCCTTTGTAGGGAAACGCGAGTTTGGAGAATACAGTTATACATCTGCATAGTATCTTTCACGAATGTTTTAATTATTATCCGAGATACAGACCTATAACCACCAATACTTAAAATTGACCAATGAACTTTGAAACTGAGGTCAAGGTCAGATTGCCACTTCTTGTCGGATATGTAAATCATACATAAATTAAATCTAGCCTATGTCGAGAACTCATGATTGATCGATGAATGACGAAAGTAAGGGCAGTGTCAGTTTACATGCAATTAGACATCTATATATTGCAATCATCCAATACAACCAATATTGTCCACCTATTGTATTTATTACCTAAGATACCACACTCATTAAGACAAACAAATAAACCATATAAATGTATTAAATTTCAGACATACTATTTGCGAATAGTATGTTCACATTACAATCATTTCAGAAAATATACTTGGTCTACTATGAGATTATTAAAAAAAAAACCACCAAAATCTCATGAAAAATAAGCATCTACCAATAGCACATGAAAATAAGGTCAATGTTGGATGAACCCCGTTCAATATTTTAGTAAAAATAACAAGTCCTGCATACGCTAATTGTAATTGACACATTGCTTAAAAAGCATCAGAAAAAAAAAAACCGAACCATAAAAATAGAACATTGACAAAAAGTTAGTTGAAACCTACCATTCGGATCTTCTTCACATCTGAAATAAAAGAAATACATGTATATACCAAAAGATAATGACGTCGGACTTGCATACCTATATTTTGCATTATGTTACGCTCTTCTCAGGCGAAACTAAATGTATGTCAAAATTATAAATGCTCATAATAACGATCATCTAAAACTTTTCCAATGAATCATTTTAAACGTAAGTGAGCGGTAAATTCAGAACATATTGATCATACTAGATGGAGAGTTGTTTCATTGGCAATCATACCACATCTTCTTATATCTAGTGAAAGAAACGAATATTTCATGTACAAATCATTTATAAAGTGAGTATGGTCTGTATTTAACTCCAAAAAGGGCATGGTGTTTCGAAGATCAAAGTGAAACCTGCAAAAAATATACACATTTTTATATCGGACATAAAGTAAAATCAGCGGACAAAAAGCAAAACGGACCAAAAGCAACGGACAAAAAGCAAAAGTGTCGGACAAAAAGCAAAATTATCGGACAAAAAGCAAAACGGACAAAAAGCAACGGACAAAAAGCAAAAGTGTCGGACAAAAAGCAAAATTATCGGACTGAAAGCAAAACGGACAAAAAGCAACGGACAAAAAGCAAAAGTGTCGGACAAAAAGCAAAATAATCGGACAAAAAGCAAAAGCGGACAAAAAGCAAGTTGCGGACAAAAAGCACCGTATCAGACGTATGTTGAAATAAGAAAACAATGTCACCGTCAATTTGTGTAGGGGATCACGAAGGATTACAATGGTACAATGAAAAGAGGTTGAACATTCACTGTTTTAAACTAGAAACGCAGCCAAAACCAGCTGCAAATTGACATGACTGGTGGTCACTAAAATTGATGTATTACAGTAAAAAAATGATGGCTTCATAATTGTGTAGAAATTTGAAATAGGTTACCCGGTTTCATTTAAGATTTTTACCTTTCTTCTTCGTATTTGGATACGCAAACGTCAAGCTATTTAAAGGCGTATTTGTTACAGAAAAACTGGTTTTAGTTTTAGGTTTTGGTTTAAAACTGGTTTGGTTTGGTTTGGTTTTGGGTTAGGTTTCAAAACTGGTTAAGGTTTAGATATTTTTCAACAAATGTAAAGTTTATTTAAAACTTGTAATATTATGGTTCTAAATATATCTTGTTACCTGCGTTTTATGTATCATATTTATTGTTATTGTTTCATATTTACCGTATCAAGAACTGTAATAGGCTATCAGAGCCAGTTTACAGATACTTGCCTCGAATTTATACCACCAATTATGTGCAATTTACAGTAGGGTATATGTTTGATAGTGGAAAATGCGGGACAAGTGTGTGTGGTCAACGCTTCATTTAAAAATAACACATATTTTTCAATAACACTTAAATAAAACACAAAGAGTGGAATCTAGTCACTGTCTGTGAATGCTAGTTCGACCTTTCTGTGCCACTAAGATCCCATTGTCTGACTACTTTAAAAAAAAAGTTACGCTTGGAATTGTATCTACATGTATGATTTAATGTATTTTACTAATATTATTTTATAAATGCATAACACCCGAATCAATAATGAAACAAATTATATGCTCTCTAGTCACCTTTACCATGGTTAATTGTACGACCGTTTTTTTTTTTCGCCAGCCCGAAGTACTCCCACAATACTCTGTGGAAATTATAAGTATCAAGCAGTCAAATTGTTAGTTTGTCAAGGTCTTCTCCTGTCTAATTAACATTCGAAAGGAATGATCACAAAACCTGCCCTCTATTATATAGCTGAAAGACAGCCAACTTACTGTTAAACCAAACAAATAGCAGCCAGGTTTGTAGCAAAACATTTGAAAATGCCTCAAATCTTCCTTTCATTTGAAAGAGAACTACACACAAAGTGTGGGATGCTTTGGTATTCATGTGTGATCTGTGAATGCTTCTTTAATAGTATTGACCTAGAAAGTTGAAGAATTCAAACCATTTAAATTCTTATTTACTTTGCGCACTGATAATGTGGGAAATATCCATTATTAATATTTCATTTTCGCGATATTTAATAATTGCAGAACCAAATGTTGGTTTACTGGCAATGGTAATCAGATACAGAGAGTTTGATACCTTACGTTGAAATAAAAGTACAGAAGCTGCACGTCAACATAAGTTACTATTCGAAGTATGCATTACTTTTAATTCTTGATGTAAAAATGCAAAGATGTGTTCTACCCTCTGCATGCCGAACTTTCTTCATATTTTTTTTTCTTTATTGAAATTATTATTTTTTTTGCCAGAAATTCAGACGAGGCTCATAGGTAGTTACAGCCCGGTTTAAAGATTTAGGTGTAATTGACGGGACACACATTCCTATTAGCACACATAGAGAGTTCCACGGGAACTACGTTAATCGCAAATCTTTCCATTCAATAAATCTACAGGGTATACGTGATAGCAATAAGCATTTCTTGTATATTTTTTTATGTATTTTGTGGATGGCCTGACTCCGTTTGTTTCTCTCCAGTATTCAACAACGCAAAGAGGTGTTCCCAGGTAATACACATTTACTTGACGGTGATTCCGTTATACTACATGTGCTTTTGATTTTTGTATGTACATTGTATCATAGATCAAATTTATTCGTTCAGTGTATGTTCACTAGTGTTAATATGTCTTTTGATTGAGTTCAGCCATTTCAATTGAAAATTTATAGTGTGTCTTTCTATGTTGTGATGTTACACTATTGTTTCAGATTAGGGTGAAAGTTGATGCCTATTAAAAGTAGCTTTGAGCTGTTGCTTACTACACGAGTTATGCCTCATACAAAATGTACATGAATGAGTACATTGAAGAGGGGGTTAGGGAGATTGAAGAAACATGAGAAATAAATAATTTTTGTGATGTACATAGTCCGTCTGACACTGCAGAGTCGAAGATGTGATTTTTTACTTAAAATTTAGACATAAAATTAAACTTAACCAGTCTCTGAATTCATTATTGGTAAGATACTGACAGACGCACCAAGTCAAATTATAAAAATCTCTGTTAAAATGAGATGTGCAAACTGCATACCAATATCAATGAATTATCAATGGTGGTTTCCCATCAACATACCTAATCATAAACTCTTACATGTTACCTGTCAAATGTTTCAGTGTTCATAGACCAATTGGAGAATTGGAGCCTTTTTTTTAAATTTAACATGACAATGAGTTATGCTCAATTTAATGCAACAACATATAGACCAGATATCACGGACCTAGAAATGTAGACCTAATCACAAATTTTAACAATTCTAACAATTTCATTTGCTCTTGTTTTCATAGGCTATTTCCATTTACTTCACAGTTTTGAATTATAGCATGTATAGAAAGGTTTACATGTTTTTGTTTTGTTTTATCGGATTGTTATCTCATAAACATTTATTCGTCATCTCAATATTTTCCACAATTTAAAACGTGTTTTTTTTTTAATTGCCAATTCATACAAAAAGACAACTAGATCTAACTGTCAGACTAGAAAAAATAGCAATAACAGAAACAAATGAATAGTGTTTATAATGAACATTAATTATCTATATAAAACGATGTGTAGCTAAAAAAACACCATACACAAAAAGGTTATACATATAAGTATTGAAAATCCATTAGAAAAATCAATTTGATCATAGAATCTGCATAAATTTTTTCGCGACTACTACACTGCATCAACATTGCCTCCATTTAAATCCTAAACCGAAACCACAAACCACCCATGAAAGTAGTTTGAATAGTTTCTTGAACCCAGTTTCAGTTTGAGGATAACAAACGGCAAACCAGTTTCAGTTCGAAACCAGTTTAAAACCGGTTCTCATTAACAAATGGAAAGTTTATCAAACTAAAACTGGTTTTGCACTAACAAATACGCCTTTAATTCGATGTTTTTGGCGAACAAAAAAGATGGCTGATAATTTTTTGAACGGACAGGATAAAGAAATAGCAAATAAAAGTTATTTTGGACAATGTTTCTATGTCGTATTGAAGCTATATTGCCCACAAAACCCACAAACTTTAAAAATCAATTATATTAAAAGCATGACAAGTTGAAAAAAATAGCTTAGGGACCGGTCATTATTTATCTCCAGGGGGGCAAAAAGTAGGGGGTCATGACAAAAATTGAATCTGATAAGAGGGGGGGGGTCATTCTTTTTCAGGTTGATCTAGTAGGGGGGTCATGATTTTATTGGCCATAGATTCATTGATCGCAGTGGCGGATCCAGAGGGGGGATTCCGTGAGTTGGAACCCCCTTTTTTTTGACGATCAATGCATTTGAATGGGGACATATAGTTGGAACCCCCCCTTTATCCTGGGTTGGGAACCCCCCTTTTAAAAATTGCTGGATCCGCCCCTGGATCGCCATATACAATGTACCATGACCATAGACTATACATGTATAGTCAGAGCTAGCTTGTCTCCTAGTTTGACTCTTTCATAAATATCAAACTGTCACTATCAGTGATCTACCTAGAGCTAGTCACTTTACTCTTTGACTAATTTTATTGTCAAGCATACTTGCCAACCTCTGACAATGAGAAATCATGTCATGACATGACATGACATGTCAAAAGCGTGTGAAAATGCGTGACGTAGATGCGGACTTTTTAATATGAACAATGTTCATAATTTCACATTATATGCAAATTTGTTAATATAAAAAACAATATTCTACTGTAAACTTTTATTGTATTCAACAGTGGTCTGTGTTGCTGCTTTTAAAGCAACACCACTAGGCACATACATTGACATAGTCAAAACAACTGCTGGTTTGGTTACATTTACTTGATAACAAGGCACACAATATATCATTGTCGAGTTCTGATCAGAATTCAGTGTAATTTTCTTTACAATTGAAAATGATCTCTCACAGTCAGAATTGATATTTGGCTGAACTAAAATAGCTTCATGAAGCTTTGAAAGAGTGTCATAATGTTTTCTTGCCATCTAAAATGTCATCTATGATCTCTGCCATTGCTCCCAACAAACTATACAATATATGTTGCTATTGCCTGGTCAAAACTGGGTAGTTCATCAGAAGACAGCTAATACTATGAGAACTGATCCAACAGTTCCGTGATATTTCCATCCCTTATGGCCTGTGGAAATCTGTTGGCTACATTTAAAACTGAAAAAAGAAAAATATTTTATAATTGTTAAATGCTTAATCAAATAGCTACGTATTTTAGTTCTCCTCTCATATGTATTGTTATGATTGTAACACAGAGTGCACAATGTGTTACTCATCCCTAGATCATTTAAACTCGAACTCCCAAATTTAATTTATAAATCTTGGTACGTACACATCGTTTTCGCTTAGAAATCGGCTCTTTAGACGACGGTACAGGTCCTGAAAGCTACCTCTTTCTGTGGACATTTCCCCTAAGTGAATTTGAAAGAAAGAAAGTCCCAAAATCGTAAAAACTAAACACAAACTACTTACCTTAAGAGCTTTTGCTGTTCGTCCATATAAATAAACAACAATTACTTCGAAATTTTCTGTATTTATCGTGTAATAATGAAAAACCGAGAATCGCAATATCACTAACGACCAAAAATCAAAACAACGAAAAGCGTGTAATTGCGTGTAAAGTAGTGAAAAGCGTGTACACGCCATGTGATAAAATCCTCGCGTGTAAAACGTTGAAAAGCGTGTATTACACGCGAATATCATGTCAGTTGGCAACTATGTTGTCAAGTGACTAATGAATATTACCAAAAATGTGCAAAATAAGTCACTTTTCTTATGTTTTCTTAGCCATGATGTTATAGAACTAAGAAACTAGGAATAGAGACAATAAAATTGGTTTCATAATCCTGGCTTCACCACAGCAAAAGTAGACTTTGCTTTTTGAAGGTGACACCATTTTTATTTTTCAAGATGAACTCATATATTTTACAAACTGTTGTTTTATGTGTACAAAAAAATATTCTATAAAGACATTTCAAAGCATTTTATTTTTATTTTTATTCCATATCTTAAATATACCTCATATAGATTTCCACTATAAATAAATATATGAATGATATTTTTTACATGTATAGTGGATTGGCCAGAACTTATTTTATAGGAAAAATTTTGCTATCAATTTTATCGGTATGTAGGAAATTTCTTTTGCAGGCACACAAAACATAAAAGACATGGTCTCAACAAACTGGTAGCTTGGTTAATTTCTGTCAATTTTAAGGATTTAATTAAAGAATACAAAAGCTAGAATTTTCTATTGCGGACTAATTTCAGATAGTCACTTTTAAAAGTTTATATAAATTTTCAAAACCACTTGGATTTTCATATCAATTGTATTTTGATCTTATAGAATACAAGGTTGTTTGATAGTTTGGTGTATTGCTGTCAAATTTATGGATTTTATTAATAAGTAAGAAAAAAAATCTAAAATTTTCAGTTTAGGCTAAATTCAGATAGTCACCTTTAAAAATTTTTATAACTTTTTCAATTCATCTTGGATTTTCATAAAACTCTACACCTATCTCATTCATATATTGATCTTACAGAATGCTAGGTTGTTTAGGAGTTTAGTGTATTGCTGTCATTTTTATGGATTTAATAAATAGGTTAAAAAAAAGCTTAAATTTTCAGTTTAGGTTAATACCAGATAGTCATCTTTAAAAAATTTTATAACATTTTCAAATCAACTTGGATTTTCATATAACTCTACAGCTATCTCATTAACATATTGATCTTACAGAATGCCAGGTTGTTTGGTACTTTGGTTCATTGCTGTCATTTTATGGATTTAGTTAATAGGTTAAAAAAAACTACAATTTTCAGTTTAGGCTAAATTCAGATAGTCACCTTTAAATTTTTTTTAACTTTTTCAAATCAACTTAGATTTTCATATAACTCTACAGCTATCTCATTTATATGTTAATCTTACAGAATGCCAGGTTGTTTGGTAGTTTTGGTGTATTGCTGTCAATTTTATGTATTTAAAAAATAGGTTAAAAAAAGCTTAAATGTTCAATTTAGACTAAATTCAGATAGTCATCTTTAAAAATTAGTATAAAGTTTCAAATCAACTTGGATTTTTATATAGCTCTACAACTATCTCATTAACATATTGATCTTACAGAATACCAGGTTGTTTGGTACTTTGGTTTATTGTTGTCATTTTTATGGATTTAGTTAATAGGTAAAAGAAGCTACAATTTTCAGTTTAGGCTAAATTCAGATAGTCATCTTTAAAAATTGGTGTATCATTTCCAAATCAACTTTGATTTTCATAAAACTCTACAGCCATCTCATTTAAATATTGATCTTACAGAATGCCAGGTTGTTTGGTAGTTTGGTGTACATGTATTGCTGACAAATTTAGGGATTCAGTGGCGGTTCCAGAAATTTTCATATGAGGGGGCCTACTGACTGCCTAAGAGGGGGCCCGCTCCAGTCATGCTTCAGTGATTTCCTATATAAGCAATTAAATTTTTCCCACAAAAAGGGGGGCCTGGCCCCTGCCCCCAATCCGCCTTTGGGATTTAATTAATAGGTAAAATAAGCTGCATCAAAGTCAAAAACATGTCTGCCTAGATTGCTTTAAAAAGACCATAATTTCTTTCTTGAAAAGTAGAATAGATAAAGGGACATTGTAAATTTGAAATATAAGAATGCTCTATTATTAAGACAATAATTGGTAATTCAGCATATGGTAATATGTTTACTAGTCTTAAGAGTTATTGTCCCTTAATTTAAATTATTCCCTTTATTTTAAATTAATATGATATTTTGAAAATTGTATACAAATTGGATAGTTAGTTAATATTTTTTGTTTGTTAACAATAGTTTGAATAAATCTTTATGTCCTATGGTCACAAAGGGGAAAAAGTGGTGACCCTCAATTATTTAATAGAACAAAGACGTATAAAGAAGAGATACATTAAACTGTTTCAAATTTAAGATGACCTCAGATTTCAGAAAAATATAAACTAAGTACATTTAATAGTATGGTTAATATTTCTTCATATGTTTTATGACTTGCATGGATATTGTTAGCACTTCTTAAGCCTCTATGAAAGGCTGGCTGATATAGTATGCTATTACTTATGTCTTGAGATTTAATTGTGATATTGTATATATCTGAGGCTGCACATATAAAATCAAATCTATACATGTATATTCATACTGGTTTTAAAATTAATAAAATGTATGTTTCTGATACACACATAAATATTTATATATGTGGAATTAACTAGCACATTTTGAATTTTGTATTTATACACCAAAGTCTATTCTTTGATTTCCAGACATAGGAATCTGATTACAGTAGTTGTCGTCTGTTTATGTAGTTCATACGTGTTTCTCGTTTCTCGTTTTTATATAGATTAGACCGTTGGTTTTTCCGTTTGAATGGTTTTACTCTAGTAATTTTTTGGGGCCCTTTATAGCTTGCTGTTCGGTGTGAGCCAATGCTCCGTGTTGAAGGTCGTACCTTGACCTATAATGGTTTACTTTTATAAATTGTAACTTGGATGGAGAGTTGTCTCATTGGCACTCATACAACATCTTCCTATATCTATAAACATGCAAATATTAAAATAGAAAAAGAACCTAAATCATTTTTGATTGTCTTTAAGTTTTAGAGGGGCAAGGACTCTTTTTATAGTTTTTTTTAGATGGGCAAGGACTTTTTTGCAGAATTTAAAAGGATGGGCATTAACTTTTTTAATGAAATAATATTAAGAATGCACCGGCCCATCCATCTGGTAAATATTGAACCGTCCCTTACATCAGTGTATTCTTCTATCAGATGTCGTCCTCAATGCATTCTCTGTGTATGTGTATTAAAATACCTAACTAGGAATATTAGCTAAATATAATAATTGAATCATTTGAAACCTTTCAATTATAATCAGAAAAGAGAGGGGGGGTCAAAAGTTTTTATGTAGTTGAAAGAGGGGGGGGGGTTAAATTTTTTAACACTTTTTGAAAAGGGGGGTCAATCATTTTTTATCATTTCAAATTTACATTTTGCCGCCCCCCCCTCCCTGGAGATAAATAATGACCGGTCCCTTAAACGTCGATTTTTTAGCCGATTGATTTGGCGAACTTTTTGACGTCACCGACGACTGTAGCGCCACCTAATTAATTCCCCCATGCTATTGTTGCTGATAGAGCTTGACGACAACGGACGATTCCAACGACTTGCTTTCCAACAGGTAACGTTTTTTTTTCATATCAAAGAATTATCAAAAACAACATATTTACGGAAAACAATATGATGCTCCTTCCAATATTTTACAAGTCTTGTGACAAACGAGACCGGAAGAAGGAAAGAGATTTCTGCGCAAATGCGAGAAAATAAAAAAGTTAGAAAATAGAAAGTTAACAAGTTTGAGCTTTCTAAAAAGCTGTTGACTGCTACGCTCTATCCTAATTTAAGGTAATATGTGTGCATGTGGTTCTTGATTTAGTATTGGAAATGTGGTATTTTCAGATATTTAATGCTTCGCTTCGCGGATTATTCAATGTGAAGAGTCAAAAATTGATTTTATAAATTCAAAATAAATAATAGCCATTCATTATAAATAAATTTCTATCAAAAAATAAGGCTCAAAGAACTTTTTATATTAACAATAACAACGTAAACACATGTTGGCGTATGAATACACAATGTCAGAGTGGGCGTGTCCCCATAAAAATTGACAACATTGAAAATAAAACTAATACTTTCAACCAATCAGAAGACAGTAAATACACCAAATTTATTTATTGATTGATATAAAATGGATGTCTTAGACTTGGAATATCAATTTTCGTATATATATATTATGATGAACTTTTCTGAAATTTTAAACTGGCTGTTCAGTGTTTAGAGGCGTTATACACCCATGGTTTTAAAATTTTGTTCACTTTACTTGAAAATTAAAACATTTACAAATAGACACGACTCTGGAGGTGTGCCTAGATTGGCAGAAGTTATACAGATAATGCATTTTTGTAAACATTGTTTAGGAACATTGTTTAGCAGAACAAATCGTGCATATTGCAGATTAACAAAGCAAATAAACACGTACTAATAATTGATATATTTCAAGATTGAACTTCAGTGTGCAATATATGCATAATAAAACGAACATGAATTAATGACAGTTGATCGGAACTGAAATACACTAGTGATATTGTTGTCTTTTTTCAAAACTACCTCTACAGTTTTGTTTTTTTTTGGGGAATGCATAATTTTTATTGAAATTGGGAAGTTTGTTTATTTTTTTTAACACATCTCCGATGTTTTGCTGACCTTTGCTGTCTTTTTTGCACAGTTTTTCATATATATTTTGGTTCTCAGACATTTCAACCTGTAAGGAACTTTTTGGGGAGGGGAAAGAAACGGAAACAATGATGGTACTTAATACATTGAAAACCACGTGTGTTACAAACGCCGTGATGATTCTGATCAGAAACCAGATCTCAAAAGCGCTTACATTATATCAAAATAATACATGAATTCGAAATTTACATACATTACTACCCATGCCATCACTGTTTGGGAAAAATGTAAAACATATTAGGAGGAATTTTATGCCATTTTGTTTAGTAATTGGGAATTTTCTCTAGGGGAAAAATTCGAATTTCGGATGTAATTTGAGGCAAACAATATCACTGTACACATAGTTAATTTTCCGGCATTTGATATCTTATCCTGACACGGGAAAAGTCTGTAATTCTTTATCTCATTTAAGCCAATAGCTGTTGCTGTATCTCAGCTGCATCATAAAGCAATCAATCAGAATCTATATGTGATAAGTAATTATTTCAAGATGGCGTGTATATCGACTGAAACTAATAGCTCCGCACCGTGATGCGAAGCAACAATTTTGAGTTCATTATTTTGATTTTTGATTTTATTATTGATTTTTCTACTGTAATTGGGGACTTCGTCCCCATAATATGAGGCAGGTGTTACCTGTGAAAGGGACGAAGTCAGAAAAATTTAAGAATACTTTACGATATCCCGTTAACAGCAAATTTATATATATAAACATTTACTGCAATTCCCAGCATAATTTCTGGTGAGAAAGTAACTGAATTTAATTAAAAACATGATTTATACAATCAAAGAGAAACATATAATACACATTATTAGAAGTATGAGGCTAGGTTGGATTAGAATTAATTACGAACGCAACAATAATATCTATGTCTACGATTACGTTGTGTTATTGTTACGAGTATGTCCCATATGTATGTAATATGTTAAAATACAACTTGAAAACATTTATTCGCAAACAACAAAATCATACAATATTGCATACAGATTATATATTTTATTTACAATGACAGCTTCTGCACATTCACTATGTGCTTTTTTGGTGGATCTTTTAATCCGACGCATTTTTGGTAGCCATCACAAAAATGTACACGTAGGTTTTGTACACTAAACAGCCCCACTCTGCTTTCAGTTATTCCAGATTTCAATACCACCCAAGCTTCAGGTCAGTGAAAAGTATTTTTTGATTCTTGAAATAAATCTATTTTCGTCCAGAAATTTTGTTGGAAACATATGATGTTGTGTAATTTTGTCTTTTAATATTATTTCATTTCCGTCTATAACTGATGCTATGTTCAACTCGCCGCTTTTAATATCCAACTTAGCATGGCTGAAATGGAAAAAAAATATAACATAATTACAAATACGAGTCGAGAACTGTTAGTTAATGCAATTGATTTTGACATTTGCCGACAGGTGTCAACAGTATTTAGCTGAAGATGAACCGATTTTCATTTTTTAATCGTCCACATGTTTTATTTGCGTAATTTCGTTCTTATTGGCGACAATTAAGTATCAAGAACCTAGTCATACTGTTTCAACAGCTTTACAGGTTGGCTACACTAAATCAGTAATTAATAGTGTCATCAGAAAAATTATTATTTCGGGAGAAAAAGCAGGGAACTTGAAGTATGTGTCACTTTAAACTTCAATTTTACCACATGAATTTAATTATTTTAAATTCGTATTGATATAATGACCCATTGATATTTAGAAAAGTGATATTGCACGGTTTTTTTTAGGATATCTGACACAATCGAAACAAACAATCAAATGAATTGGTGCTCTACTTCTGGCTTATTGACAATAATAATATAACAATTGTAGCCTTTGTATGAGGTCGATACAAGGATATATCGACCTATTAAAAGAAGTTTATCGACCTCGGACTTCGTCCTCAGTCAATATACTTCTTTCAGGTCATATTGTGTCGAGCAGCTGATATTTTACAATATCAATATGCAGACAAACTGATAATCGATTTATTGGATTGTATTTGTGTATTTGCATGATAGAAACAAGTGTTTTTCTTTGTTTCACAAGCAAACCGGAAATATTATTATTACGTTCGTTATTAATCGGTTCCTATCCCAACATAGCATTCTTGCAATTAGTGTCAAACGTAATCGTAGCCATTGCCTTTCTTTTTAATTAAAAAGTGGTCCCGTTGATTCTCCTACTAGAGCCTGTGATTCAGTTGCAGCGTTTATTATCACATAGACTAACAGTGGCGGATCCAGAGGGCGTAGAGGACGCCAACAAAAATTGTATATATATAATGGTTTTACGATTTATATACATATAATACAAAAGACGTGCAGAAAACGCGACGGACACTTCCAGATGTTTGAGCTTGATGGCTGCAAAAAATAAGCTCCTGGGGAAAATGAAAAAAATTGCAATCTATCGGAAGTTTCCGGTTCGAAAAAAATTAAAATGTCTCAACAGGACGATGTCGATCATTTTTCTGCACAATTACACGATGTATTGTATTGCCAGCACTTTTCCCGATTACTCGCAAACTAAAGACCGCATCAACTTGACCCATTGTGTGTGGGAAAACAACCAAGAAAACGGCTTTAATTCTTCATGTGGAGAGTCCACCATCGACGATTTTTCGGTTAATACCGATCGGCTTGTTACCATACATATGGCTTCATCTGATAAATAAAATTTATAAAGCACTTTTTGCAGTTTCTTTTTCAAATAAAAACTACTATGAGTTATGGTCGATAGTATATGTCCGTTTTTTCTCTCTGTTACATTAACGTTATAGGTGTGCATCAAAAGCAGGAAAAATAACAAGGAAAAAATTCAGTCAAAAAGTCAAATTAGGCATTCGCTAAGGATACGCTTTTAATTATACAAAATTTTACCCCCCAAAAAATTGTTTCTGATTTTTTTTTTTTTACCTTTATACTTTAATTTTGGCCGCATTACGTTTGCGCGCATTTGGGGATTAAATTTTATTTACGTTTGCGCGCAGCTTTTGGTTACATTGCGCGCATTTATTTTACAGGTAAACTCAGGTAAAAATAAAGGTGATATAATAAACTATAAAGGTAATATAATAAACTATAAATAATATATAATAATTTATAAACATACAATTACTCTCTAATCATAGAAAAGATTTGATATAGAAAATATCACAAATTTTGTATAATATATATATATATAATAATCTATAATTCTAGTGCAAAGCTTAAAATTGTGAGTGGAACCGAAGGATCTTTTATTTGTTTTATTATTATTTTTTAAATAATTTACATTTTGCCCCTGTCATCATTTATTATCATTTTATAGTTTAAAAGAACCCCAAAAACTTAATGTAAAAATGCCAAATAAAACCAGTATAAACACTTCAATTAAAACGTGTTTCTGGAAGACTTGGGAACTTAAGTCAAAAAGCTGTGACAAAACATCTGACCATATTTTTCTAAAAGAAATAGAAACGTATGACCTTGTTTTCCTAGCAGAAATTCATGTAGGATACAACTCGGGTATCCATACCAGTGGATCTTTTCATTACCATGGGATATGCCGATCTGCATCCAACAAAAATAACCGTCATTTTTGTGGACTAGCAATTTTAAGAAAAAATACCATCAAACCGTATGTTAACATCCTCAATAACACCAACACAGATTACCAATGGATAAAATTGGAAAAAGATTTTTTCGGTTTCACAAATAACTAGTATATATGTTTAGTATATTATCCTCCTGGTGGCTCAGCATATACCCAAGCACTTGACAGTGATATTTTAGACTGTATTGAAAGAGATATAAGTATATATCAGAATTTTAAGGTAGCTGACTTTATTCCCGCACTTTCTGACATAAATTGCAAGCTGGAATGGACTATGTCCGCTAAATTTATCTCCAAAGTATGGAATGACAATTTAGGCGTTCATTCTTCACCTCCTAATTTTGTTTGGTCTGAAGATTCATCCCACAAATTCCAGCTGGCAATGTGTTCAACAGAAAAATAGAAAAAAGAATTCTACGAAAGCCGAGAAGGATCATTTATAATTCAGAATTCAAAATTCAAAAATTCAAAATTCAGAACTCACAAATCAAGAAAGATAATCCTGTTTTATTGCAGTTGAATTTCAAACACAACAAATATTATCTTATTCTTATCACTTGATCTTATATATACCGTAGATTAATCATTTGATTGTGCACAGACAAACAATGAAACTTTTGAAAGGATATGTGCCGATATTATGTCAGACAAGTGAACAGTTTCTTGTTATCACTTATTTTCCAGAAGAGGGGTAGATCGATCGTCACTTCCATCATTTTTCGAATGTGACTGTCATGTTTTTCCTCAGTTCATAACTTGAGAATCATTCACAATGTTTACATTTTCGCCGTAGAATACAATTAGTCACTTAGTAAATGAAAATGTGTGAATTAAATTTTTCATTGCCAATAATTTTGTCAAGTATGCTAGGTGTGAAAATTTAATTACTAAAACAACAGCCTCCAATAAATGTTTACATAAGAGGGGGATGAGTAATAAAATTGTTATTTGAAAACTCCATAGAGCAATTAAATATTTCCTGTCTATTCAACTGCGAGACAAAAATCTTCCAAAAGCAGAAAATAGAAAGTCTAAGTGTGATGTAAGGTTTCCAATCAAAAACTATATATTGAGGCATTCATTTTGATGATAATTCGATCATACCCACAGGCACCTGTCTTTGAATTTTTTACCTTATACTTTAAAATTAACGGTGCGTTACATTTGCGCGCATTACCATTATGTTTGCGCGCAAAAATCGTTACGTTTGCGCGCAGCTTTTGATTACATTTGCGCGTATTTATTTGACAGGTAAACTAAGGTAAACTCAGGTAAATACAGGTAATAATACTTATCTATTTTTTAATTTATTCAATTATTTACAAGCACAAGTACGCCTTCCGTTAGTCTGAAGTAGGATTTCGAGCAGGATAAGTCCGTTTTATTATGCACAAGCGATAAATCCTAAAAAAATATATACAGATAAAAATGTTAGCCAAGTGCTTTCAGACAAACGGAACTCCATGTTTGTGTATTGACGCAACTTTACAAACGAACTTAAATCATTTACTGATTTAAAAGCGAACACTATTCGGTGAAACACTATTCACTCTGAAATATTCGCAATGAAGTTACATGTTTGCCTTAAGCTTTAACGGGATTTATCATGATCACTTTATATTTTGTTTTAGAATTCAATATGAAAAATATATAACTTGAATTAACAAATATTTTCAAAATTAATAATTTATAGTCATATTTATTATGAAAATTAACAAATTATAGTCATAACATTTATTTATGCAAAAAAGTCATTTGTGTGTTTCTCCAAATGAACATGTTATTGCAAATGGTTGATATTTTGTTCAAGCATATTGTTTTTCTTAAATTGTTTAACATTTCACAGCGGTATAACATGTTACTTTAAATATTCTTCCCTTAGTTTATTTTTATTTTTTTTGTATTTACATTGTATCATAGATCAAATTTATTTATTCAGTGTATGTTCACTGGTGTTAATATGTCTTTTGATTGAGTTAATCCATTTCAATTGATATTTTATAGTGTGTCTTTCTATGTTGTGATGTTACACTATTGTTTCAGATAAGGGTGAAGGTTTGGTACCATTAAAACGTTTAAACCCGCTGCAATTGTTTGCACTTGTCCTAAGTCAGGAATCTGATGTTCAGTAGTTGTCGTTTGTTGATGTGGTTTATAAGTGTTTCTCGTTTCTCGTTTTTTATATAGATTAGACCGTTGGCTTTCCCGTTTGAATGGTTTTACGCTAGTAATTTTTGGGGCCCTTTATAGCTTGCTGTTCGTTGTGAGCCAAGGCTCCGTGTTGAAGACCGTACATTGACCTATAATGGTTTACTTTTATAAATTTTGACTTGGCTGGAGAGTTGTCTCATTGGCACGCATACCACATCTTCTTATATCTATATATGAACTCGATTTATGATGATGCCTCGTGGTGTAATTGGGTAAAAGCCAATAAGACTGTGTTAGGCTAAATATACAGAACTCGTGTATAAATATTATTGGACTTCTGAATGAAGCAGCCCGATTGTATAACAATATTTTAATAACAGGGGACTTTAATATGCGTGATATTGATTGGAACTCTTAGACTACTACACCTCACTCTGAGGACTATTATGAGCATACTTTTATTGAAGCTTTACGTGACAATTTTCTATATCTACATATAGATAAACCTACAAGATTTAGGGAAAACCAGACGTGTAGAACTCTAGATTTAGTTATTACGAAAGATGAAAGCAATATTGACAATATTAATATTGATGCTCCACTTGGACTTAGTGATCATGCTACTATTTCATTTGACTTTTTGTACTCTTTCAATAAATATAAATATTCCAAATGTGACTTAAAAAGATTTTCTGAAGACTTCAGCAATATTGATTGGGATAGTTCTTTTGACGATAAAGACATAAGCGATATGTGGAAAATATTTTCTGATAAATATAAAAAATATGTAGAAGTGTATGTACCAAAAATTAATCCTAAACCCGGTTGCCAACCTAAACCATTATGGCTAACATTTGAGTATCTGAGCACAATAAAACGCAAACAAAAGGCATGGTCAAGATACTTGGCTACTAGACGAGCAGTAGATTTCGATTTTAATAAAGTTGCTAGAAACGAGGCAAATGAGAACGTTCGAAAAGCAAAAAAGGAATATGAGAAGTTAGTGGCATCAAAAGCTAAAACTGAGCCGAAACATTTGGTCATACGTCAAAAGTAAAGTGAAATCCAAATCATCAGTATCAAACCTCATGAAACCAAGCGGGAACTTAACTACTTCCGACAAAGAAAAGGCGACAGTATTGAATGACTTTTTTACGAGTGTGTATTTACTGCTGAAAACCCAAATAATATACCTAACATTGAAGAGATAAATTTTGAATCACCTTTAGAACATTTTGTTATCAATCAAGATACAGTTGAAAAATATCTGCTTTTATTAAATGGAAGCAAGTCTATGGGTCCAGATAATATTCATCCTTTAATAAATAAAGAGTATGGCAAAAATATTTTCAAAACCTTTGACTTTGATATTTCAAAAGTCGATTCACACTGGAAAAATTCCCAAAGAATGGAAAGATGCTAGAGTTACCCCACTTTTTAAGAATAAAGGTAGTAAACTGGATGCGGGAAATTACAGACCGGTCAGTCTAACTTCAATTGTATGCCAAACTTTGAAAAAGGTTATCCGTAAGGAAATTATTTATCACTTAGTTACCAATAATTTGTTATCAGATTTACAGTTTGGTTTTCGCTCTGGTAGATCATGTATATTACAATTACTTGACGTCATGGAAGACTGGTCATTATTTATGGATGATAATATATCGTGGGACACATTACACCTTGATTTCGCAAAAACTTTTGAGAAAGTGCTCATAAGAGATTATTAAATAAACTGTATTCATACGGCATTCGTTGATCCATATTAGGATGGATAACTGACTTTTTAACTGAACGTCGACAACAACTTGCCGTGAAAGGGGAAAAATCTGAATGGCAAAATGTCATAAGTGGAGTGTCCCAAGGCAGTGTACTAGGACCTTTTCTTTTTATTGTATACATAAACGATTTACCAGATGTTATAGAGTCTATAGTAAAAATTTTCGCAGACGATACCAAAATTTATGCACCAACTTCTAAATCTGATGTCATACAAAATGATCTAGACGCACTCTACAATTGGTCCAAGTTATGGGATATCTATACTACTAAAGGAAGAGACCGATTTCATTGAGCCGCAACTCCTCTGAAACCATACAAAGTCGGAAATATTTGTGATATGACGTATAAATGTAGTGTTTTGTACTTCCTAAATTTGTCTTTGAAACAATCTTTTTTCCACAGAAAACGCCAATTTTTGAGAAAATATTCAAATTCGGAGACCGTTATCGATCCGTGTCTTATACGCTTTCGCGCATGCTCAGTCGACGTACTGCCCAACAACTCGGCCCACGGCCAACTCGCACCACTCAAACACTCTCACTAATTATTTACAACTTGCATCACTTTATCAAACTCGCACCACTCAAAAAAAAAAAAAAAAAAAGAAATATAACAAACTCGAAGGAATGTGTTTAATCTTTCGATTGTTTTCTTCTTCTCTTAGTAAATTCCTCTTTTCTCGGAGCACCCGTGTCACACAGAGACGGAACTCGCACCACTCGAAAAAAATGCTACAAACTCTCACCACTGTTGTTTTAAATCATCAGAGAGTTCTAGATTGTCTTCTTCTTCTTCTCTGAGTTATTTCCTCCGTTCTTGGAGCACCCGTATCACACAGAGACAGAACTTGACTCGCACCTTTCGAAAAAAAAAAAAGAAATACTACAAACTAGCACCACTGAGAAATGTTTTAATAATCAGTGTTCTAGGTTGTCTTCTTCTTCTCCGAGTTATTTCCTCCGTTCTAGGAGCACCTGTGTAACACCGAGACAGAAGCTACTAACTGGACATTCAAACTCCTATGGAAGAGCTATCACCATAAACATTTCAAGTAGTCTTCAAGCCGGGTTTTTTCTAGTGAAATTTAATGTGAACAAATGTAAGCGAATCCACTATGGAAGAAACAATCCTGAAAATGTGTATACCATGAACAATATTGAGATCACTAAAGATGAACAAGAAAAGGATCTTGGAATTATTTTTCAAAAGGATCTTAAATTTTCACAACACATTTCAAGTAAAATAAATAAAGCCAATAGTATATTTGGTTTAATTAACCGGACTTTTAGCTTTAAAGATCAATCTACATTTTTAAGACTATACGTTGCGTTGGTACGGCCGCAAGTGGAATATGGAAACACAATATGGTATCCGCATTTGAGGAAAGATATTAATGCAGTAGAAAAAGTGCAGATGAGAGCAACTAAATCAATTCCAGATATAAGACATTTGGGTTATGAAGAAAGATTAAAAGTACTTAAACTTCCTTCTCTTACTCACAGAAGGCGAAGAGGTGATATGATACAAGCTTTTAAAATTATAAAAGGAATCGAAGATATATCTTATGAAAGAATTTTTACTGTTATCAGGACAAATACCCGTGGACATAATTGGAAATTAGCGAACCCTAGATGTAACACTTCTTTTCGTTTATGACATTTTTCACAACGTATTATAAATGATTGGAATAACTTACCAGTTGAAGTTATTTCTTCAAAAAACTATGGAAGCTTTTCAAATTAGTATAGACCGTCATTGGGAGTTCGTAATGTATCAGTTCAGTAATTGCTGAGGACACAAATAGTTTTTCTATAACTTTTAATTGTGTGAAATATTGCACCAAACCATGCAGGATTGATGTTTGTATCAGTTATGAAAGTGTACCAAAATAAGGTGGGCTAAAAAGGATAGGATCCTTCCATATTAGCCCCACAACGATGTTACTGGTATCTATTGTGCCACTTCCACTCTTTTAATATCTACGACCTCGTCCACAACCTCTCTGAGAACGATTTGGTGACTTGCTTCTGGTGCGGCGCGATGGCAACGGTATGTCCAGTGCAATATGAATGGCTCTTTTTAAGTTCCCTGCCAGAAGTGAAATGCCTTTATCATTGAGATGAATTCCATCCTGTTGTAAGATTTCCTTATTAGGATTCACATTCACTGACACATTTGAGTGCTCTGCAAAAATGATGTTATCTAATCCTTGAAACTTTTGTTTCAGTAAAACATTGATAATTTATGTTGTAGAATTGTTCATTGTATCAAATCTGGGAGTTGTAAAGGAGATTACAATCTTAATCAGCGGTCATTTTGTACAAATGTCGCTTCCAAGTTCAAATATGTCATCAATACACTGTTGAGTTTGTTTTCTTTTCTTCAAGTCATTGGTAAGTGAGTGAAGTACAAGTACTGTTGGTGGGATTGACATAGTTTGCAGGTAAATACTTGTATCTTTCAAAGTATATTGAATTTATTTGTGTACATCAGCCACATTGGTTAGTATTTCAGGTAAAATACCTTCAACATTTGATGTTCCTACTGGTAATACTGATGGTCTTTCTTTTTGAGTGTCAGTGTGTGGGTTTGTTGACACATTGGGTTGTACATTGGATTGTACATGTATCGTAGAAGCCATGTTTGTTTTCAGTTGAACTATTTTATCTTTTGAAATATTAAGCTTTATTGTTAAATCTTGAGTGTTATTTGATAACGCTTCGTTTTCAATAATATTTTCTTGTAACTGGGTATGTAGATATTCATGGTCTTCATTCTTTTCTTTAATGCATTTTCTTTGTTGTTCTTGTGCTTCAGACAAAGTTTTCTCTCATTTGTTAATGTTTGTGTATGAAGTTCTTCGCGAAGAAGTGAATTAGTCTTCATAAGTTTTAACTGTTGTTCTACAGATTTATTCTCTTCCTTCAGATTTCGTAATTTGGACTCGAGTGATGATATTGTGTCAGCTGTAGTGTGGTGGTTTTCAGCTTTTGAGATGAGTTTTCACTAGACATAGATAGATATAGGAAGATGTGGTGTGAGTGCCAATGAGACAACTCTCCATCCAAATAACAATTTATAAAAGTAAACCATTATAGGTCAATGTACGGCCTTCAACACGGAGCCTTGGCTCACACCGAACAACAAGCTATAAAGGGCCCCAAAAGTACTAGTGTAAAACCATTCAAACGGTAAAACCAACGGTCTAGTCTATATAAAAAACGAGAAACGAGAAACACGTATAAATTACATAAACAAACGACAACTACTGTACATCAGATTCCTGACTTAGGACAGGTGCAAACATTTGCAGCGGGATTAAACGTTTTAATGGTACCAAACCTTCTCCCTTTTTCTGAAACAATAGTATAACATCACAACATAGAAAAACACACGATAAAACATCAATTGGAAGGCTTAATTCAATCAAAAACGTAAATTGACACACTATGAACGAATAAATTCGATCTGTGATACCTGAAAGTAAATACATAGTTAATAAAATATTAGGGACAAACATTCAAGGCCAAAAAGCAAACAAACAAGTCCAAATAAAGCCATGGCAATACACCACCACGAAATATTAAACCCTTAGAAAATAATCACTTTTGAAAAAACCGGTTTTCATAATATATACAGGTAAATGAAAAATAACTTTGTCGTTTTAGGTATACTTTTTCTGTCTATATAAAATCTTCCAATAATTAGGAATACCAAGAAAGGTCTGTCATATAAATACCTAATTTAACACTAGATACATAAGGGTAAATATCAACAATAAAACTTCCTGTACAGATTAGAGAATAATCTTGATGTTCATACAAATGTAGTATGAAGAAGTGAAAATTAGTAGATATTCCAAATAATCAAAGCTGGTATACAGACAAGATCCATATTAATATAAAATAACAAAAAGTATTAAAAATAGTATCAACAGGTCGAATTAAAAGAAAGTACGATTTGAGAGTACTCGCAGTTACTGACAGCTAGTTAAAAGCCAAAACAATTAATGATAAAAATCATGCATCAGAGACTAAAATCAACTAAAACACATCCCAGGGATTTAGTATTTTAACGTCATGAACAGTCAGAGAAGACATGACTTGTGCAATGCCAAAAATAAATGTATCGACAGGTAGTAGGATAGTGAGGAGCTACTTCTTAAGAGATAAAAATAACGTGTGTGTGTCTCTAAACATCCCGCCTCAAAAGAAGATACAACTTAGTTATGTTTTAATTTGCTAATGACAAAATCGATATTAGTGCCAATGTAAACTATATTCAGAGATCTAATTACAATATTGGTACGATAACCCTTACTTATAAGTTTGTTTAAAGGTTCGATGAGTTTACACGGATCACATAGTGATTTCCTCGCTTTAAGTACAATATTACCGTAAAATTTAGGATGTGAAATACCATTTTAATAAGTTTTCTACAGGTACAGCCAAATTTACTAATCAAATCTTTGTATCTATGAAGGAATTTAGTAAAAGTTTTAAGTAATTTATGGTATCGAAATCCCTGACACAATAATTTCCCAGTGATGCATTGATTACGTTCGTTAAAATCTATGACATCAGAACACACACGGGCATACCGAACGAGTTGGGATATATAAACACCGTATGATGGAGCCAAAGGCACATCGCCGTCTAAAAATGGAAAATTAACAATAGGAAATGAAAAATCGTCTCTTTTGTCGAGTTTATATGACCAATAACTTCATCTGTGTTATTTGTTACAGCCTGTGCAATTTTGAAGAGGGCAATTACGAATGCTTTTTCCGGTCGATCAATGTCAGATCTGTCAACTAAATCACTTTGAACTGGCATATCAGAGTTTTTCTTTGAAATTGCTTTAGCAACGACAGGCTCCATTGTCTTTTCTTTGTTTGTGGTTACAGTTTTATTTTTAGTTTTATTAGGATCATGTACCTCATCAGGGGCGGATCAAGCCATTTTAAAAAGGGGGTTCCCAACCCAGGATAAAGGGGGGTTCTAACTATATGTCCCCATTCAAATGCATTGATCGTCGAAAAAAGGGGGGTTCCAACCCCCGGAACCCCCCTCTGCATCCGCCACTGCTCATTGACTGGTAATTTTAAGTGAGTTTCATCTGATTGTGCAATAGGTATGCAAAAAGTAAAATAACAAAAATACCGAACTCCATGGAAAATTCTATGTTTGAATTTCAGTGTTATCTTTGATTTCATTTTTATGACGAGATTCATTGTCAGAGGAAACCGAGACAGATGGAGATCCTTCAATGACCATGGGGCCTGACAAGTAATGTACAATTGACAGTAGAACAGGGAAATCTTAGTTTGTAAAGTCAGTGTGACGGTTGCCCTGTGCCTGAATAAGGCATGTTCTTACAAAGAATGTTATTTTGTATAATCTCTCACCATTGTCACTTTTAACATCAATAGTTATTGATTTCAACTTTTGGGCTGGTGATTATGTTTGGGGACTATCGACCCATGATACAATTTTGTCATTTTGTTTTTCAGTGATTTTATCCAGGAAATTATTCTATTAGAAATGGTACGAAAAGCGGCCATTCTTGCTTCTTCTTTATATAGAATATAGGGTTAATTTGCTCATACAATCGATTAGCATTGTCAGTGCTTGGATCAACGAGTTTTGTCGGCATACAGTCTTACGAGTAGTGTTGATCAATGGCATTATTTTGTAGGATAGATTGAATTTCTGGGTTGTCTAAGTTGATTAACATCGTGTTGAAGAATTGTTCAACACAGGAGTGCTAAATTACTTCGTTTTTCTGGTCAATACAGTGTGAAAAAAACAATGTTCTCAATCTCAATTTTCAAAACATGTACTCATTCCGGAACCCAAGAAACAACAAGAACTCTCCAGTTGTACCAATGTAGGTGTATTATACACGGTCATTTTGGTCATCGATTTATTACCAGGAGCTTGTGGTATTAATATAGCTGATAACATTAGACCAGAGAACACAGTTATTTTGTAGTGCATTTTTTAGACAGTGTAGTGCACTACCTTTGGGACAAATTATTTCAAAATTATAGAAAAGTCTATCAGCTCCAACTCAAAATATGGAAAATTCTATGTTAAGGGGGTCTATTATTCAGTTTGACAGCTTCAGACATACTAATCTTTGACCTATTTTTAAGAGCCTGTGCCTGAAAATGGATATTTTAGAATGAAGGGAGCTTATAAAACTGACAAATATAAAAGAAATATAAAATTTATTACAAAAATAAAATTATATAGTATTGCCCTTGGGAAATCATCTCAGCTAATTTTGAAAATATTTTTGCTAATTATGAAAATATTTTCCCGTCGAATTCCCTGAATCCTGAGCTGTTGTAAAGCGTAGTTTGCGCGAACTATTGATGCTTGCGAAACAGGACATCAACTGTAGTATAACTAATGAAATGTGAGTTATAAGTTGATAGAACTTGTTGGATAAAAAATTGTTATTTAAAAGACTGACCAGTGATAAAAAATGCAATGAATGGCAGTGCAGAGGTATTGCTACGTAGCTGAGATCTCCCCGTCACATGCGGAATGAAGGCTGGCTGTCACGGGACAGGTTGGAGGGAATATTTTTGGTAAGACAAGAACTGCTAACGAAACTGATCAAAACAAGAAGACAGCGTTATCTATCAAAATAATTTCAATAATAATTATTTAACGGCTATGGTCTGACCGCTATCTGACTGCTAAGCTATAATATTCTCGACGAGACACAGAAACAAAAACAAACACCCGAAAGTCGTTATGGATCATTAAGAGAAGAACTTCTCAAACGAGCAATAAAATGCAGCTGTCGAAACAATTATAAACCAAATTATATGCTATATATTCAAATAATTTAACATTTATAACCACAAAGTTTCTCCTATACCTATACTGTAAATTAACTACGTTGTGAAATAGTTAAAGACTCACTGATTATCGTCTGAAGGTTACAACTGTTATACACTTGTAATTGACCTTAATGACCTGTACCAAGTTAAGTAATGTAGTCTGTAATTAAGTGGCTGGTGGTGCTATAACAGAGACAAAATGCCTGACTGAAAACGAATACATTTCAACAGAGAAAACTGACAAATATAAAAGAAATATAAAATTTATTACAAAAAATAAAATTATATAGTATTGCCCGTGGGAAATCATCTCAGCTAATTTTGAAAATATTTTTGCTTATTATGAAAATATTTTCCCGTCGAATTCCCTGTACATAACCCTCTCCTTGATTATATTCTTTGAATACTTGTAAACATTATAGCTAATTGTTGATCATTTAGTCATCTGTATATGAAGGATGGGGTGTTTAACCTTTTTCTAACAGGCGTTTTGTTTTCATAACTTCAACCCTCTTTTTTTATCTCTGTTTGCAGTAAATTTTTTCTTCTTTAAAGCAAATCTATACACAGAGCTTTATATTCAACCAAGTTCGACGTTAATGTTACACAAATTTCGAAACAAATCAATAATATATGCGCCTACACACTCAATATCAGAAATTTGATATTTACCTAGAAATTGACGAACACCTTACTATCAAACTGGTTACTATCAACAGATGTGAAAAACACATTTTGCTTTGGGCAAATTATTAAAGTTAAGATCTAAAAAACATCTTTAGATCTTACTTGTAACGAATTGAATATAAAAAAATCCAAATTTTGAAATTAAAATGGGTCAAGGTCACTGATATTTAACAGCTGTTTGAAGATTTAAAATTTGCACCCTATAGGTAAAAGTGTCAAATTAAAGTCATTTTTTACGATAAAAATATAAAATAAGTTCTAAATGAGAAACAAAAGATATTTTTCTATAAATTAGTTGTATTTATTTCGCTCCAAACGCATAAATGTAGAAACAACAAGCTATCTAAATGTGACTTTGCATTTTCCTGGAATTTTTTCTTTGATCTTTGACCCTGATTAAAAACAAAGTGACCACTGTAGGCAACGACGACAACAGTATTTCGATGAGACTTGTTCTCCTCTTTCCAATGATATAAAATATAGCCGTTAACCCAAATCGATCAAATTTAAGAAATAATTCACGGAAGCCATAATTTGTTGGCCTGGGCCGTGATATTAGAATTTTCCTGAGCGTTAGCGAGGGATAAAATTAACGAATATCACGGCCCAGGCCATGTGTAAATGTCTAACAAATCTATGTCTTCCATGAATTATTTCGATTCTTATAGGACAAATACGGTAATTTAAAAACTGAAAGCGAAGGTAGGATTGCCGTGTTCCATTTTATCCCCTGTAAGATAAAAGCTACAAATTTCAAATAAATCTAAGTCTTACATGAATTATTTCTTAAATAAGCACTAGAAAAATGTGTTCAATTCTCAAAATTCTTAACCCAAATATTTTGTTTCCCGTTGGTTACTATTTACTGTCAAATCCTGAGTTGTTATGTCGTAACTAAGGAGTGAGCCGCAATGTTGACTTGCTGAAATCCACAAATGTGAGAATAATGCAATAGAATAGAAAATGAAACAACACCTACCTCAACTCCATTAAAATGCAATTTTATCCGAACTTAGGGCGTATACGTGACGGAAAACGTTCAGCTTGAGAGTTTTCATTCGTATGATGTCATGTTATGTGACATGACGTTAATGCGCCAAGATCATTCATCAAATTTCGCGGAATTTTATTTTATTTTGAATTTATACATTTTTTAAGCATTAATTCTTTTTGTTATGCATTATAATAGGAATAACGGTTCAGTAGTTTTCATTTCAATTTCAATTTGAACACAACGAAATCGATAGTGTTTGCACATAGGTTACGATACATGTGGATTTACGTGGGAGGTATATAGTAACAGCCACCAATATGCACATCTCTGAGTCTGCGCTAAGTATAAATATATCAAGAATTTTATCACGGTGTTGTTTACAAAGCGAAAGAAGCATATAAGAATCGTTGATTGGGCACCCTACTACTAAATACATGTACAAATGGAAATTTCGGCTGGATCAACCTCGATCTGATTAGTTTGTGCGTAATATAGGTATTAAAAGTCTTATTTGACCTTAATTATGAAATCTATATAGGCTTCAAAACTACTAGAATTCAAAAAAACATTTAATGTTCTTCAGAAGGAATTGAAAAATAATGCCGTGTTTACACCACAAATTTTACTCTGAGTACATCTGGAAATGTTAATCTATGGCAGGAAATAGGAAAGTAAAAATGGAATGCATTTTATGTTTCAAATTCAGAATATTAATAAACCACTTACCTGAATTTGAGATTCTTTTTTTAAGCCTGCAGAAGGTGGTAAAATAAATAAAACAATACCTGAAGATTCATTTTATATGGTCCACTCATTTACACCGTTTAAATCACCATTTCTTGTGTAGATATCAATTGTCCAGTTAATCAATATTATTCACTACAATTATTTACATAGGGGGAACATCTCAAACATTTTTCCAAACTTAGTTTATTTTGGCACCTTCTGTGGGAACGGAATTTCAAAATTGTTTACCAATGTGTTGTTAGAGTTGAAATCAACTCACGTGCATTTATCTGTTAAATTACATACCTGCTATTTTCACTTCAAGATTGATTTTCACACGGTAAACACTTAGTTCTTTTTTATACTATGTTTATGTTTTCGAGTTGAAGCGTCGATCAACAATTTCGATAGATTTAAGATAAAATGTTAGATTTGAATTTATGGAGTTAGACTTGATGCGTCGATCAACGATTTCGATAGAATTAAGGAAATTTTAGATTTGAACTTTTGTAGTTAGAGTTGAAGCGTCGATCAACAATTTCAATAATTTTGAATATAAATTTGTAATTTTTCAATTGATTTTTTTGATTAGCTGTCTAGATTTTCAAGTTCCGTGAAGTGATTAAAAATATATCAACATTTTTGATACAACGGATACTTTTGTTCAGTTATCATTTCAGCAAAGTATGGACAACAACGATCTGTTGTTTTTATCATCTACACAAGAAGAACAAGAAGACTTTGGTGATGAGTGGTCGTTGTCCTGGTGCTGTTGGTCCTGCTCAGTCTTCTGATAGAGCTTGAGGGGGAATTAGAGTTAAAGGTGCAGTTGTTAGAGAAAATGAGAGATGCTTTAAGAAAACACCAACTCAGAGAGCACATAAGGCAGCTAGAAAGAAGTACAGGTGCTGTCGGGGTCTTTTTCCGGGGAGCAGTAACAATTAATAAACAGAAACGGAACTAGAAGTTAGAGACCTGAGCAAGGTGTATGTGCACATTTAATTATAGCGAACATTTTAGTTATCTTGTGACAGTTTAATTTAATGTTAGAAATTATGAGTTTTAATTCTTCTTACAGAGGTCGGATGGGAAATATAGTAGTATAGTTTTATTATTTATTAAATTTACCTAGAACAGCAGATTTTTTAAATTCTGAAAGCTTAGTGCATAACGTTAATTAACAGTTTGTGTTGTTTCACCCCACCCATTTCGAGTTATTTAAATCGTACTCTTTAGAACAAGTTTGAGAGGTAACTATTTACGAGAAAAGCTTTGTTAGATTCTGACCTCTTTTGTTAGCAGGGGGAGAGTTTTGTAGCAGATTTCTCTTTTGGTTTTTCAGAGGGCTGACTTTAGCAGATCCCTAATTATATCATTTATGGATGCTAGGGATGATTGTTAGCTGACTCTGTTTATATAGACCAATTATAGTATACCTTATCAGTTCTAATTTGTCAATTCCTTTTTTTTTTTGGCTGACCTTCGGTTTGGCGGGTTAATTTTATGCAATTACAGTTTTAGAATTTCTACCTTGATAATTCTTAAAATTGTTTATTGATTTGAACCATTGTGTTGTGTGATACCGTATCATTAACCTAAAAAAATGTTTTTATGATATATGTATTTTCATGATTTCGAAAGTAATTTGGTGTAAATACGACCAAAAGGTTATGGTGAACCTTAAGACCCATTATACCTATAAAACATGAAATCTGAAGTGTCTACATTGAACAGACAGACAAAAACAGCGAATATATATTCATTGAAGTCAGAATTTTGTTCAAACTATATATGATGTAGTATATGATCTTAATATAAGAACGTTTATGGTCAGAGGCGGATTTAGGGGGGGCAGGGGGCCCAGCCCCCCCCCCTTCTCTGGGAAAAATTGGTTGTTTATGTAGAGAATCACTGAAACATGACCGGAGCGGGCCCCCTCTTCGGCAGTCAGTGGGCCCCCACTTATGAAAATTTCTGGATCCGCCACTGATGGCCATATCCACATTTACTCCAAATCTGGTTTTATTTATATTTTATGAAATCAAAACATTACTCAAACTTGTACACTCACCAGCTTCTGATCAAAAAGATCCTGTCCTGGAGACTTCATGCCTTTCAGTGAATGTCATTTCTTCAAAGCTGTAGGTAACACCGTTTGAAAACAAAAACATTCAATTTTATTCTATTCAAACAGACTGATGAACGCGGACCTCGACGAAGACACCTTATAATTTAAATACACATCACTACTATCACTATCACATGACATGTAATTTCACACTTCACAGTAGACTAATTATGTTAAGGTTTAAATCGAATTATCAAAACGCATTAAAATATAAACTTAAATACAATTTCATTAGCCAATGCCTACGTGGCTAATGGCTTAAAATCAAGGTAAGCGCTAGTCATTGAAAAAATCCGACGGTTCGCAAATTGATTGAAGAGTCTTAGAAGAGCATTTTCTGCTTTAGTAATTACGATATTAATAATAAATAAAAATCCATAGGACACAAGTACCTATATCAACCATAGAAACGATTTTTTATTCTACTTTCAAATGCAGGTCTCCAAAATGGCCAGATCCCCATATTAGCCCGGTGACCAAAGTCGGAATTTTCAAACTCAGAGGCGGATTTAGAGGGTTTTTCAGGGGGCCCGGGCCCCCCTTTTGGGAAAAAAATTTGGTTGATTATAGGGAATCACTGAAGCATAACTTGGAGCGGGCCTCCTCCTAGGCAGTCAGTGGGCCCCCACTTATGAAAATTTCTGGATCCGCCACTGAAACTTGTAATCGTCAAAACTACTACACGGCTATATCATATATCATTCGATTCGAAAATATGTGTACTTTAAAATCGATTTGGTCGTCAAAAGAAAATATGGTGCAGTTTTTCAGAAATCAAGATCAAAGGTCACTAACCATTTTCATGAGAAAAAACAGTTAATAATTATTTCCAATTGAAATGCCCTTTTTGCAGCAGAATGGCAAGCTTATGTATATTATTTTTCCTTATTCAAATTTTCATCAAACAAGTGGAAAACCATCACTTAATGAGTTTTCCGATTAAACGTATGCGATTTTACAAAAAGGGTGGGGGGGGGGGGGGATTTTCATTTTAAAAAAGATTTTTTTTCTTCAAATAATTAAAACAACGGCTGTCAAAACTATACAAAATGTATAGACAAATATGAAAAAATTTGTATTTGTTAATATCTATCTATTATACATAACTCAGTGAAAGAGGAAAATTTGATTTTGGGCAAATAGGTTGAATTCAGTACATGCCAAACTGACAACAAAGGTTTTTTATTTGAGTTAAAACAAATTGTTGTGACTTTTTTAAAAATAAAATGTATCAATAATAACATAAGTCATTATAGAAAAGACGTACAGTTTTAAAAAGGCATTTTGATGACTAGAACCGCCTTTTAACCGTTTAGAAATTGTGAAAGTTTCGGTTGTTCAATCACAAATTAACTTAGTTACACAAGACAAGAAAATCTCTTCTAAGGAGGATAATTTAACATCGCACTAGATATTCTAAAAACTTTACTTCAATAAGTCATTCAGACCTGAAATGACTTCTGTATTGTTGAAACGTTATTTTAAAGTTCTGACCCTTGGCTGAACATGAAATTAAGCTAAATAAATCACCAATATCAACGTTGGTCTAAAGTTTCAATGTAGTGGTTACGGTCAAGACAAAATTCTTATAAGTTTCGGACATTTGACATGTTCTGCAATGGAATAGGGTGCTTTTCGAGTGTACAACATGTAGCGTGCTTTTTGTCCAGCATCACATTTCAAAACATTTCTAAATTGCAGAATACACTTTGGGCATATCAATATAAAATTATAGGAATATAAAACAACTGAAACAGCGGGGTGCTTCTAGACCAAATGACAAATGAACCCTGTTCAGAAAGGAATAGTTTGTCCTGCTTGCCTCTCATCCCTCAACAAAAGTCAAGAAAAAACCCATCTCTGATCGACAGTATACGCTTGCCATGTTTAACATGATTGTAGTTTGTCTAAAATTTCCGTTGTCGTGATTGTTCTGTCCCACAGTCTGACCTGTAAAAATTGATTTGATATCTGAACTATGGTTAGCATTGATATCGCACTGCTTGTGGTAAAACGCTTGTTCTGTAAAGTTGTATTTCAAATTAATGAATAAAGTTTGAATCCCCGTAAAGGTTTAAAGAGGTGGTAAAGCAAGTTACCTTTTTTTTTTACCTGAATATATTTTTTAGAGTCCGTAATCCCTTGTCTTGCTTGAATGTAGCTTTTTTTATTACAATATATGCAAGCATATGAAAAATATATAATTGATTTACACTTTGTTATGCGTGTGTTTCAAACAAAAACTGAGGGAATCCCATGAACTTCAAAAATAGTTGGGTTCGGATGCGTCAACAGCATACCCGTCTTTTGCTATGCATGCATCACACGCCATGAAGAAAACAAAGAAATAAGGTAAATAATATGAAAAAAAGTGCCCGAGAAAATTTTGAAAAAAATTTGGATAATTTTTTACTGGATAATTCCAGTCCTAAAAATTACTGGAAAATAATGAAGATGTTAATAAAATCTAATAAGGGGAATAACGCAATTCCACCAATTCAAAATATAAATAATGAGCCAAATTTTGACCATATTGTATATGACGATACTGATAAATGTGAACTAATGAATAAATATTTCGCGTCAATATCAAAACTTGAAGAACAAAATGTTGAGATGCCCCCATTTGAGAATAGAACGGAAAGTATTATTAGTGATATTCAAATAACCGAGAGTGAAATAGTCGATATACTTCTTACTCTTGATCCTAAAAAAGCATCTGGGCCAGACAGAATCAGTCACAGGATGCTTAAAATATCCCCCCAAAAAATTGCAAAACCCCTTAAAATTATATTTAATAAATCCCTGTCCCAAGGTAAATACCCTACTTCATGGAAAATAGCCAATGTAATTGCCATATTTAAGAAAGCAGATGCATCCCTACCATCGAATTATCGACCGATATCCCTGATTAGCTGTGTAGGAAAAGTAATGGAGAGGGTAGTCTACAAACATATTTATAACCATCTACATAGGAACAAACTTATTTATATGTATCAGTCAGGATTTTTACCTAAACATTCAGCTGTACATCAACTTATTGAACTCTATAATACTATATTAAATTCTCTTGAAAAAAAAGAATTCAGTTGCTTCGTATTCTGTGATTTTTCAAAAGCATTTGATAAAGTATGGCATAATGGACTTATACATAAAATGAATTCTTATGGAATAAAGGAAATTTACTTGCATGGACTAAAATTATCTTTTCAAAGAAAACAAAAGTAGTTATCAGAGATTCGTCTTCGTCATTGTCCATTGTTTCTGCGGGGTACCCCAAGGCTCTGTTCTCGGTCCCCTTTATTTTTGCTGTATATAAATGATATTGGCGAAAATCTAATTTCACTGACTAGGCTTTTGCTGATGATACGTCGCTGGGATATTCCACCGCAAGCATTACAGACTTAGAGGTAGTAGTTAATCATGATTTAAACAAACTCAATGATTGGTCCAAAATTGGTTAATGTCCTTTAACCCAGATAAAACGGAAATAATGATTTGCTCAAATACTAAGATTCCAAGTAATTTAAGTTTTTCTTTCAATGGAAGATCAATATCTAACACATCAAGTCATAAACACTTAGGTGTAACTCTCTCCCAGGACGCAAAGTGGAATGAGCACGTAGAAAATATTTCCAAAAATATAACAAAGCATTTAGGAGTCTTAAGAAAATTAAAATTTAAGATGAAAAGACAAAACTTAGAAAAAATGTATCTGGTATATATTCGTCCTATATTTGAGTATGCTTGCGAAGTGTGGGACAATTGTGGTATTTGCTATTCAAACAAATTAGAAAAACTTCAACTGCAAGCTGCGAGGATTGTAACAGGACTGCCAATCTTTCTAAAACCGAATATTTATATTTAGAGACTGGCTGGGAACCCCTACACAGTAGGAGGCACAGAAGAAAACTGCAATTATTTTATAAGATGTACAATGGTCTCGCTCCACAATATTTATGTGATTTAATTCCCCCAACTATACAAAGTACATCTGTTTATCCACTGCGTAATGGCAACGACTTAATAGCCCCCTTTTGTCGACTCTCCTTAACAAATTCTGCATTTATTCCCTCGTCCATCAGAGAATGGAACAAACTTGATAATTCTATCCGTACACTTGATACCCTATCTAAGTTCAAACGCTCTTTGTTGAATAATACATACGAAGCAAAGACTGTACCTAAGCATTTTATGTATGGTCCGCGGAAATTGAGTGTAATTTTAACACAGCTGCGATGTTCAGCCTCATTTCTAAATAACGACCTATTTGAATCAAATATAATACAAAGTCCATATTGTGCTTGTGGCGCTCCGCGTGAAGATTCATTTCATTTTTTCTTTAATTGCAATAAATACACCGATATAAGGAACGATCTATTAACCAACACTCATCGTTTTCAAGTGACAATAAATCTACAGCTGCTCACTGAGGGTAGCCAAACTTTAACATATGAGGAAAACTGTGAAATCTTTAAAGAAGTCTTTAAATATATAAAAAAATCAAAACGATTCCTTGTAGTATAATCAAATAAGATATGAATAAACAAAAACACCGTGTCCACAGAATTTCATTTACTTATTTATTATTATTTTTTTTTTTTTCATATTTGTATTATTTCTTTTTTTTCTTTTCTCTCTATTTTTTTTCTTTTTCTTTCTTTTTCTCAACTCTCTATCCTTTTCCTTGTTAATTGTGTTAGGCTTTTTTATTTTTTATTTTCTTCTCAGACTGTGCAAATGTCTCATTTTACTATTACCTTTAATATATATCTACTGAACTGTGCATGCTCTGTATAATTGTTATTGTAATATTATGTAAAGGAGAAGACTTCATAAGTTGGTTAAACTTGTGTCCGATCCTTTTTGTATCTTTGAGCAAATAAAATTGTTATAAACTAAACACGCCATGCGAATCACAATCAGTCAAAATGTCAAAATCAGGAAAAAAAAAACAAATATTAAATTTAGTTTCTACTTAGTATTTAAATATCTTAAACCGCGAAAAGATGTTACTACTGAGTTGAGACACGCTAAAGCTTAAAGGTAACGCAATTCGTGACGGTGACTTTAAAACTTACTCATACAGTAAGTATAATCGGCTATAAAAGGCCCCGACATGAAAAATATGAAACAATTCAAATGAGAAAACTAACGGCCTAATTTATAACAAAACAATTTACGAAAACAATATGATTTGTGTTCATTTCAGTCGCCGGCTCTTACTCATAATTCTGTATATTTAACCGAATTCGTATTTTCACGAGCAAAACACACAGGTCCGACATGTGGAGCAGAATATGCTAACCGTTCCGTGACACGTAAGATAACCCCAAGATTTTAGTTAGGTTCGTGTTGATCAGTCTTTAGTTTTCTATATAGGTTTTTCTTTTTATTATATTTGTCTTTACGTAGTTCTTCTACTTTTGCCATGGCGGTGTGAGATTGTCTCCGACTATTAAGTTTGAATATCTCTTTGATATCTGCCTCCTCTTTTTCAAGAAGTTTTGTGTCAGAAGAACACCCCTGTGTATGAATTCGATACCGTATCAAAAAGAGAGGGAAAGATACCGGAGGGACATTCAAACTCATCAGTCGAAAATAAACTGACAACGCCATTGCTAAAAAAGAAAAAGACCAACAGACAGATAATAGTACACAAAACACAACATAGAAAACTAAAGACTGAGCAACACGAACTCAACATGCACGATCTTAAGGTATCAATATCAATTGGGATTTATACTGCACTCGTTCTATTTGAGCAGTCAAAATGCGTTGACTATATATTTCTATGTCACTGACCCGATATCACTTTTCCTCATGAATATTCAAATAGTAGAGTCGGAACTATATTTAAATATTCATGACGACCGCTTCAACTTGTAGTGTGGAACGACTCAAACTAAATAAGTTTTTTTACAATTGTTGGAAAAATATATTTCACTTGTTAATAATTTTTTTTTAAATCTATAACATGTATAAATCATTATGTTCCATGCTTGTTGTTGATATTTTATTCCATACTCATACGAATTCAATTTCCATTGATTGGTTTCAACATGTAATGTACATTTCATTGTGTTGTATATTTCTCCGCCAGATGTGAGCCTTTTTAAAGGGGGGGATTTTCCCCAATATTTTAATCAAATAAATGACAATAGCACAATAAACAACATTTGAAAATGTTTTTTTTTTCTAGATTGCAGTATAAAGACAATAATAGTGTACTGACTTGACATATCAACGATATAAGAATTCGGCCCGAAACGGGGAAAAAGCTCGGCAGAGCCTCGCATTTCGCCGTTTCTAAGCCTCATCCTTATATCGTTGATATGTCAAGTCAGTACACTATTATTGTCTATATGTAAACGCAATACGATGGAGGAGAGGGTATGCTACTATTGAGAACCTGGAGCATTGGAAATTTAAACTCATCATGTGACTTTTTTTTTTTTGAAGATTTTTGTTTGAAGTCCTCAATCTGTGTCAATATCAAAGAGAAGATCAAGATATTAAGCAGCCATTCTAGATTTGGAAGTATCCTTTATCTCAAGCTCACTGTGATGTATGGAATGTAAGCACTGACTGAAATGTGGGTTATAAAGTGACAGGACATATTGATATATCTAACCTGTAAATTAAAGAACTAGGCAAAATGGTTTTCCTTTTAGTCTTTGAGAAGGTTCTGTATTTCCAATTGCAATTAGGACTGTAAACACCGTTATGTTATGTTGACTTATGCATCATTCGTATTAACTTTTATAATAAACAATTTCCAAACTTTCCTTCGGTAAATCATCATTGAATGAACCAAAGTCACAATCTTCGATTTCGAGTTAATTTCATTTTTACACATATCAACTGTGTCAAATACCCCCATTAACTGTTAGGGAAAAAAAACAACTGACCCACTTTTGCTTTTGAGAAAATAACACTATTCAAAGGATTAAACTTAATGTATGCTTCTTTGAAATGTTAAAGCCAAGTTTCAACGGACTTCCCAGTGTTGTCATCTTTTGGGAATTTGTCGGATCCATGCAATTTCTTAGCTATACAATTGAAAAACTTATTTTGCCTATTATATAAATAAATCTATATCAACACAACCTCAGAAAGAATTACGAACACCAAAAAAATCAAAGAAACAATAAAACATCAATAAATACAATAAATAGCAAGTCCTTACTCTATGAGAAAAACTGAGCACTCCTCCCAATCAGGGACCGGAAACAACTTTCCGGATATTATTTTAAGTTTTAATGATTTGATAGTAGTTATTTGAAAGTTTAAAAAAAAAAGCGTTTCCATAAAAACTTTTGTATATGAAAAGAGAAATTGCAGTTTTATTGATTTATAGTAGCTACGATACAATTTATACATTAAAGCTTTATTGTGTGATATTGGAATCCGGGTGAAACACAAAATGTCCCCGTTTACAGTACTTTGTACCTTCATAATTTGTCATCAAAAGGCTTTTATGGTTAGCTCTTTCGATTAAAGATTAAAGCATTATCATAATGTTTGAATAAAATAAAAAAAGAAATATAAATAAGTGCAGCTTTTGAAAAACAAGTCAAACTGCATCCCACTCATGATCTGCATTTTATCAAATTTGCTAGCTAAACGATTAAATCTAAAAAAAAAAACTGCACCATACAACTTTTTGACTACCAATTCAAGTAAAATCCTTTTTCTAGGACTGTGCAAATTTTTAGCCGTGTAATATGAAGTGAAATTAAACTCTTTTAATAATCGACGTTTTCCTATTCCGCATTAAGGGAGCTACCATTTGATTTTTATGGGGGCTAGGATGAAATTTGAAAAAAGGCAGGACAGGAGGTTTTGAGTAAAAAAAAAGGCAGGATGAGACACTTTGCAAAAAAAAAAAAAAGGCAGGATGACAATTTATGTAAAAAGTGAGGATAATCTAATAAAAAAAAAGGCAGGACCGAATAGAGTGAAAAATAAAAAGGCAGGACAGAGATTACAACGATAAAAGATGCAGGACAAAATTTTCCATCCTAGCACCTCCCCCCATAAAAATCAAATGGTAGCTCCCTTATATACATACAATATTTTAACACATGGCCGAGCTTTTAACCGACCCAAGGCATAACAAACATCTGACCACTTGGGTTGATAATAACCACCTGCAAGGTCTTAAATCCACAAAATAAAATTCCCAAGTATTTCTCACAAAATTTTGTCACCACGGCAAATGTAAAAAGTTATAAAAATGACCATCTAGGTCTATTAAGAAGCCACCAAGGCCAATATAAATGACCACCAAGGTCTTAAAGCCACCAATGCTAGTATTTTTCACTTAATGTTGCCACTAAGGCAAATGCAAGTAAAAATTATAGAATATAATTACTTTGCCGACAACACGTGGAGCACGACTGTCCCACAGCTTGGATGTTGAAAGAATGAGGATGTATCACATGTACTTCCACCAAAGATATCAGTCAGTGAGGCTATGTTGTGGATTGTTATACATTGTATATAGCTATTAGTCACGGTTGTCCTGCGAGAGAATGTTGTGTGCTTGGTGATTTGGTCGTGGTCGGTGCTGGTGGGTTTTGATTGTTCCTGGAGTACCAACTTCAATTTATTTTTTCTACTGGCTGTATACCTCTCTGGAACATGTCAATTATCCATTATGCAGCTAGATCAGAAAAGTACAGGGAAAAAAATTCGAAAGGAATCGATTGATATGCAGCAAAGATTAATATAACCCTATTGAAATTAAGTTACTACACAAATTAAAACGGACCGTATCCCGATGTAAACATTGAATGTGAATAGATCTAGAAGACCGCAAATACATGTACAGAAATCGAGACGACCTTTTCATAAAATTGTATAAAAGAAAATAGTTAACATCTGTAACGTATAACCTACGTTATGAAAATATTTATCTTTAATTTTTGAACTTGCAAAGTTACGAGTATTCACGAAATATCGAAAGTTCACGTAACAAGCACAGACCGGTGTACTCGAAAACTGAAATGTAAGAATAGGTATATTTAAGGAAATTTAACATGCTAGGGACTATGTGGAAAACTCCGAAAACAGGTGACCTGAGAGATCTTTAGACTTTGTATGTACATGTTTTTTTTCCAATTTGTTTTTATAAATATGCAACAAAGATTAACACTTTTCATGGGGGGCAGTCTAGAACTTTTCAGAGGTTGAAAACTAACTACTTTAGATAACACACACACAAAATGAGATTTGTTTTAAATTATGCATTTTTCAGGACCAACAAGTAAAGTCTGTCAAGGGCTTTAGGTAAAGAATTAAGGGGATGTTAGTGAACGATGTGTCCAACTTTCTTTTATTAAAATATTTTTTATGAATAAAATAATCAATATTTCTAAATTTTAAACGAACAAAAAGGTGAAAAATCAGTAAACGAAAATTACACAAGGAAGCTATTAAACCAAGAGTTCCAAATGGTGGAGTTGAAATCATCCCTTCGTAAATTTTACGGACGCCATCACGAGTTGGTTGACCCTTATGGAATATCTGTTTCACAGATGACGACGGATATGTTCCAATTGTCGTAACTACAATCTCGTCCCCTTCCCCCGAATGTGAACAACCGAATTAGACATATCACTGGGTTTGTACTTACATGAGCAACATGACGAGTGCCACATGTGGAGCAGGATCTGCTTACCCTTCCGGAGTACCTGAGATCACCCCCGTTTTTGGTGGGGTTCGTGTTGCTCAGTCTTTGGGTTTCTATGATTTGTGTACTGTTGTTTGTTTGCATGTCTTTTTCTTTTTTAGCCATGGCGTTGTCAGTTTATATACGACTAATGAGTTTGAATGTTCTTTTGGTATCCTTCGCCTCACTTTAAAAAAAACCAGCAAGAAATACACTATAAGTTAAACATTTGCACGAAGCTTTTATTTTTTGTGGCATTTCTTTTGACCCATACATTTCATTTTTTGATACTGTAAATTCTCAATGTTATCATACTAACATTAGCTTTAATTTAGATATAAAAAATCATCGAATCTGAAGCGAGATATATCAAATATTTTGTTTTATATGTTTTCAGAACTAAACAATCGTCTCAAACACGCCTGAATGTAAAAGGTGTACTTTACTTTCTATTTGCGAGAAGAAAATTGCCCATTTTACAATGTTTTCCCAAAATACTGTTGCCGGGGGCAGAGATGTAAATTAACGCATTTAAAATATCAATATTTTATCTTTTCGAGGATTTTTCTCCAGTGGAATAAATGTTTATGCATCATAAATATCCAGAAGTTTACGCCTACCGCAATCGGTTGATTTGTGAAAATTTGTCTTTAATTTAAAGGTTTACAAAAATTTCTTAGTTTCATACTATAATTTGAGAATAAACAAGATTATGAGATGCAAAAAAAAATAAAAAAATATATACACCTGTATTAAACATTTGAAGACAATAGAAATAGATAGAACAATCCAAATATACAACCTTGATCATTTTTACCTTCCATTTCTTTTGTTTAGTTTCAACTCGATGTCAGCCTGTATCGCTCTTATCTCATCTGGATCGAAAGGCCATGTGAGCTATTGATTGTCGTCCGTAATTCAAAATATCTTCTCTGAAACTACCAGACAAAATGTTACCTATGAATTTTCATTAGGAAATCTAGGAAAATCAATATTCGAGGACTTGTCAATCAACAAACATGACCACTGTTTGTTAAAACAGATGTAGAACTGCAGTTTTTGGTTTAGATCGCAAAAGTTCAAGCAGTTAGATTTCACAAGGTAAAATATTGCACTTTTCAGAAAATTGAGATCCCTTATTTTGAACTTATTGCCACTGAGCTGTCTACTTTGGGCAAATTTAGCAGTTTTCGTTATAATTTTGAGTACTTTTATAGACAGAGAGAAAATTAAAAGTAAAAACTCTACAAATAAGTTTAAGTTTTCTCAATTGAATTGTTTTACATTTTCATGTCATGGCCTCTTATAGCCGACTTCATTGTTATGGGTTTTTCTCATTGTTGAAGGCCGGTTGCCTATAATTGCTTACATCCTCTTCATTTGAAATTTGATGAATAGTTGCCTCATTGGCAATCAAATATTTTTATAACATGACCGAAATTGACAGTAGGCTTCTTATTGGAGTAGCTACCCGTGAATGGTGATTTTTTTGTACCCTTTTTATATTATTTCTTCGAAAACTGTAATAGCAGAGAGAAATTATAAAAAGCAGAATGGCCAGCAAATTATGATCCACAAATAAAATGGCGGAATCGTCAGTTGGCTCTTTATAGGAGTTATTGCCCTTGAAAATAAAAAATGATATGAAGTATTATTGCCAATGGGACAACAGTTACTATTCAACGACTATTTGTGTTTTTGCTATAATCTTGAAAAAAAATATGATAGATAAATAAATACTTTGAACTTGCAGGAACAATTATCAGCCAGACAATATCTACAAATTAATCAATTTAGTCAAAAGTATCAGTCTACTCCTCATAGGCGTCACTTTTCTTGGTTTTGTAGCAGAAACTATAGTAGATAGTAACAACAGAACTGTAAATAACAAAATGGTCAACTTAGTAAGTAAAACACACATTTTTACGGTGTCACTTACCTACTTTTGTTAGAACGGTTGAAATTTTATCAAAAATAGCCTCCCTCCAAATGTTAGAATAAATTACATTTCTAAACTCTTTATTATATCTAAATATGACAATGGTTTTGTTTGGATTTAGTTCTAAACAAATGTATATAAACAAACGAATGCGGGTTTTTTTGGGATAAGATTGTATTAAAGTGGATTGTTTTTACACCTGTCATAGTATAAACACGGCTGTCATTTGGTATATCAAGAAAAATGATCGTGAAAGAATAAGTAACGGTGGTCAAGTATTGCGATGGAATGATCATGAAAAGAATCGTGAAGGAAATCTTATCGAAAGGACACATACAACGTCAGTAAATAATCTAATTTAATTGATTATAATGACAAATATTGGAAAAGTAAAACTGTCTGTCAAAATGGTTTAACATTATGATCAGTATCCGAGAAAAATCAAGGTTCACCGTTTTTACAAAACTACAAAAGGCAGACTGCTCCTCGAAATTTTAAAGAAATAAAAATGTAAACAAACATGATTTTTTTCAAATTTTTAATGCATGAACTACTAGTTTCTCTTAAAAATATCGTTCAATATTATTACTGTTTGAAATAGTTGTTTAAAGTTATTTTGATTAAGTATAATCAGAAACTTTGCAAAAATGGTAATATTTGTAAACAATTGATATTTCGGATCGTGAAAGATCGGGTACTGCATTTTGAAGTTCGTGAAAAGGACCGTGAAAGATCTGTTGCAGCTTATTCGTTAATACAAATAATCCACGAAAACGATCAAATCTTACCTCAAGCAAATGATAATTTATATTTGTAATTGGTATAACAAAAGATTGGATTTGAATGACTTATTCCGCTTCATATTTGTTTGTGAATAGGGCTATGCTGGTTCAATGCCATTGGATCTCTTTATTTAATAATACCACACCAACTAGTTTTCTTATAACAATATAAGTCCGTTTGTCCGTCCTGCGTAAGTTTTATGTCGTTTGAAAAGCTAAGATTGTCTCATCTGATTTCCATTTATTATTATGCACAGTCATCTATACTATTAAATGAGAAGACCTCATTTTGTGTGTCAGTGACCGCCGTAAATAGTAAACTTGGAATTGATAGGAAATAGTAAACACACTTAATTTATAGTCATAGTATACAGAAAAACGCGAAACTAATTGAAATTAACAGAAAACAAAAAATAACGGACTTTGGAAAAGGGGAGGGCTAAAAAAATTGTCCTGTCCCCAAGTATCTATGACTTTTAACCTGTCCTGACCAGTCATATAATCTTTTAGAAAAATTCACAACAGTTAACATACTTTCAACCACGCTCTATGCCCGTGATTTCACGGGTGTGTTCTAGTATATCTATAAAACTAGGATCCTTGTTGATTTTTTTAAAGATCGAAAAAAAAATTGTTTCAAATAACCGCAGGAAAACAACTGTCATATTTTTGACTTGGCACAGGCATTTTCATAAGAAAATGGTGGGTTAAATCTGATTTTCTAGCTAGCTAATACGACCACTTGTATGACAGTTGTTTAGTGTTCCGTAGTATTGCCAAATTGGGTGAGCAACAGACATAAGAATTCCGCTCAAACAGGTCCTAGGGGCCGTCTTAAGTTTGCAGGGAGGTGACAGTTTATTTTTTTGCTCCGTGTTGAAGGCCTCACTGTGACTTTGAGATGAAAAAACCGCAATAAAAGCGCTGTTCCTTTGCTTTTTGTGTATTTTTGCTGATTTTGGATGGATATATCCCACATCCTTTGTTTCTCTATCATAATTGGTTAACGTTGCCATATCTTGGATCCTGCAACCAAAACTGTGTAAACATATATCATAGACATACAACACAACTGAATTTAATGTTCAAACACACTTACAATTAAATCAAACAAAGACGCCAACAAAAAAAAATGTTGTGTAGTTGATAATATAGCACGGTCAGTATAGTAAAGCATAATTACGGAGCCCCTTAAGTGTCATGTAATATAAATATTTTCGTTTGCCGGAGATTTAATTTGGTGCGCAACAGTTTGAAAATTGTGAACACGACTTTGAAACCTGTGCGCATGACTTTCAAACTGGCGCGGACGACTTTTAAAATGGTGCGCACGACTTTCAAAAATGGTGCGTACGTCCTTACAAAATAGAGCTAATGAATTTCAAACTCGTGTGCACCAGTTTGAAAGTCGTGCGCACCAGTTTAAAAGTCGTGCACACCATTTTTCAAACTAGTGCGCACCATATTAAATCTCCAGCAAACGAAAATATTTATATTAACACGGCAAGGGGCTCTTATATAATGATATAGACACTTTCCCGATAAAATACAAAATAAGTAAAATATAAATACATGGGTATACACTATAAAAACCGCATGCGTCCGAATCGCATCTCTGGACCAACCCGCATAAGGAACGTCAAAAGCCAAAAACCCGAAAGCTGAATGCAGATATACTGAACCATAATAGTACAAAGACAAATTAAGGTAAAACTGTAAAGTAGATAAAATGCTACACGGAGTCAGCACCTAGAATCTATAACTCAAGACCATCCTGTATTATTTGTTAAGTAGGCAATGAATATTTATCTATAAGGTCTTGGTACTTTCCAAAGAACTTTTTGAGAAAAAGGACTAGACGTTCTTTCACAAAATCTTGGCTCATTAATTTTTTGCTCAGACACTGATAACGTTTTACAAAATCTGAGTAGCAGCTGCAAGCTCCTGAAATATATACTCCATATGCGGGTGAAGTTGGTAAATCGCTGCTAAGGTGACGAACTTTTATAATTACAAAATTGAAATCATCTCGTTTGTCATAGACTCTGGTATTGAGATGGCCGCTGTAGTCAAATTTCGTGTATCTATACTACTAAAATAACGAGGTCCAGTTTGTTAGCCGGCATAACGTAAATACGAGGAATCAAAGAATTCAACATTATATGTAACTAAGTCTAGGTTAGTCTATGAAAAGGTATATACCATGAAATTTAGAGCGAGGGACTTGCCCCAAGCACTTAATTTCACCTTTTCATAGACTATCCAATTTAGCACATATTTACAACTCGAGTAATCTTTTAATTGGTCCTATTGATGTTTTATTTTGGCTGACTACTTGTATCACAGGTGTTTGTAAATCGGAGCTCATTAACGAAGTTTTGTAAATCTACTCACTAGTATCATTGTAAATATGTGATTTCAAAAGACCCTTGACTCTAGAATGAAAAGATGGTAGCTACTGGTGTAAGTATTTATATTGATATAAAGCAGTGTTTTACTATACATGTACTTCTTTACATGGTAAGATGACAAAATAAATTGACCAAAAGCAGGCAATCATTAAATTGCAGTTGAAGCTTTACATGTTTTTGAAAACCTTTTTCAATTTCACAGTAAAACTAAAGCTATAATAAATTTGAAACATAAAGATAGTATGTGTCCCCATAAATAGTCTAGCTGATAGTCATGAAAAAGCAACTACCAATAGATCAAAGTCTATAGGTTTTGTGGTTTTTTTTCCAATTTTAAAGTAAAAACTAATTATCAGAATATGTATATATCACTGAACACAGTGCAGGAGGTGTTGTCACGATATCCCAATTGCATGAGTTCGAATCCCTGCGAGGGAAGAACAAAAGTTTGCTTCCGCAAATTTGCAGATTTAACATTGTTGTGCTGATATTTAGAGTAATTATATATATATATATATATATATAACCAAGTCTAAATTGAAAACAACGTTCAAACCTATGCTTGCGTTGGATAAAAACCGCAATTTTTATGTGTACATGCAAAACAAATTTCTTGATAGAGGGGTCTAAATACAGCACAAACAATATTTATATATATATATATATATATATATATAGATAGAGGGTCTAAATACAGCACAAACATCCGGCGTGTGCATATATATATATATATATATATATATATATATAAAAATATATAAATTGTCTAGAATATATAAAATATTAATTTTGTTAAACACTCAAATTTTGTGTAGTTCTCAAAAATTTTTTGTCAGACATTATAACGGTTTTTCAATTCAAGACATCATCCTGAACATGCATGAAATATTTGCAACTGGACAGAAAAGTTTGTATTGTTAATGGAAAGAACATCTTCAGTACACCTGTATATAAAATTAAATGATATAGCTTCTTTGAAATAATCCTTACCAAAACAAAAACGTACACCATTAAGATATTTCCAGGAGAACACCACCAGTCTGAGACCCCCTCTCGCTTCACTCATTCGTGGATGCATTTAGCATTATATATTCAAAGGTATTTACTTTTCGACAATTTACTCCTGGAGGTTTTATTATCTTGGATGCCTAGTTACATGTATCATTGGCCTCTTAAATGAAAACAGGTCTAAATATGGGTCTAAATATATCGCCAAAAAGAATGAAAGCATTAATTTACGTTCTTAGTAAGTAATTATACACTTCAACCAATTCATGTATATAAATTGGTAAAATAAATGTTGTTTTCTGATCATTAAGTCTGGTCACGCCTTGTCTTTAACGATCAAAATAATGCGTTGAATGATCTTTCACGATAAATTTTGATTACAAATCAGCAAAATTATACTTTTTCAAAAATAATATGAACTTGTTAAGGTAATACTAAGTCTTTTATTTTACTAGACTATATAACACAATAAATATTAAGTTTCAAATAAATCATGATATATTGGAATGTGAACATTATAGATCCAATACGTGATTTTTTTCTTCATGATTGGGTGTCGCCTTTTGTATTTTCTTAAAAAGTACTGCATCTTTTCTTTTACTTAGTGCACAGTATCATTTAGGAAGTTGAATCATTTTGACAAACATATTTTTGTACATACAGTAGATTTTTCACAGATTTTGAAGTTGAAATTACACTTAATTACATTCACGATCCGATCGCAATGCTTGACCACCGTTAGTTATTCTTTCATGATCATTTTTCTAGATATACCGAATGACACCCGTGATAAACCTTCTACAACTTCCTCACCGGTTTGAAAAGTACCACCCCAGACATCACAACGTTCATGTTCTAGAACAAAAGGTTTTCGGGATACTTTCATAACATAAGATTCATAGTCTGGGTCATCTGCTAGAACAGCTACAACTGAACCGACATGAATAAGGTGTGCTACCTCAACAAAGTTTTCTTCGCAATCAGTTGGTTCAATAGCATGAAAATTTATTTCTTTCATTCTAATTAATTTAAAATCTCCGACAAATCTCCGGTTAAAACAGTTTTGGATATTTCCTTCCACCTTTCACACAGTCTTCACATTCATAAAAGGAAAGATGATTTGTGATCAGGTCTCCTGGTGATGTGTCATGTGATACAAATTGATGAATTTTTCTATAATTGTAATAGTTTTATAATCAGCAATATCATCGCGCGGAATATACTCTGTATATCTATTTCAATACACGGTTAGTAGTGGTGTTACGTCCCACAGTGTTGAGGAAAAATCTGAAAGGTTCCAACAGACGAAGAAATTGATCGATAAAACACATTAAAAGCTTACAAGTTGTTATTGTTGGCATTTGTTTTTGTATAGACCAATGTTAGTAGGTTCTTAATATTGAAGATTTGATCACTATAGGCCAATAATCTAAATACCCCATATTAAGATAGTCGACAAGATAAATTCGTAACACAGTGTTTTACCTAATACGATGTATATGGGGTCAGTAAATTCCATATGGGATTTCGAGCTTCGCTCTCACCCCATGTAGATTTTCGCTTGAGAACAGCGATATCTGCCCGAAGTTTCGAAAAATTACATACAAGTGTTTTGTAACCTAGAATATTGTTACTGACATCTTCCATGCAAAATCTACTTTTGTATTGGGCTAAACAACCATCGGTCCATTCGTGCATGCAAGACACACTCGCCGAAATGGATTTCAGATAGTCAGATATTTGTTTTTGACAGTTTATTGTGTGAAACGTCGATCGTGTTGCAGATCTGAACTGATTACAAAAAACTGTTCACAAATTATGTTCGGATTCACAGAAGAACTGTCTATTCCATCTTTTTCAAGTACTGCATGTCGGTATAAAATTGTCACGTGGATGCTTACTTCAGTTTTTTGAAAATAACTAGATTAATTTCGCGGTGGTCTGAACATCTGTAATTTTCTGTGTAGTCGTGGACACATACTGCATGATTAATAGGTAAATTATCTAAAAGACTTTTCAATTGTGTACTCTGCCAGTTCCCTCGATGTTGGTGAGAAGGAAAATCAGTGAGTCATTTTTGAAAATACTAAAACATTATTTTCCTGGTTTTGTTTCCTTTGAAACAAACTGTAATTTTCTACAAATTTTCTATCCTTTCCAGAAATGTTGACATATTCGTACCATTCCCACTTTACATTTACGGATTCTAAAGACACATCTTATTCTTCAGGTAAGTATTTAAATTTAGAAACCCTGCACTTGTAACACTCTCTTTTCAAACACTGCAATTCATTAAAATCATCATTTGCATTTTTCGGACACCGAGTCTGACTAACTACAATGACAATTTTAACCAATATTGGCGTTTTTACCTTATACCTTGAAAGCTATAATAAATAGAACGAAATAGACTGTAACCTGAAAAGCAAAACTGATTAGCAACAGAAGATCTATAATAACGTAGTCTGGATGAAGTTGTTAATTTGATCCTAAATCACAATGTTAAACCTTTTTATTTTTACTTTCAAAATATAATGGATATACCGAAACTTAATCCAAGAACATTTATCAGCAATGCAATTAGTTGTTATTGGCTTTGAACTAGCTGTCAGTAACTGCGAGTACTCTCAGATCTACACTTAGTGTCTTTTTGTTGTATAAGTACCCTGCCACGTCCACTCATTTGTTTTTGTTAAATGTATTTCTGCTTTGTATCTATCTGATGAGTTAAGCCCTTTTCAATTTATAGTTTGTTCTTATGTTGTACTGTTACACCACTGTCCCAGGTTAGGTGGAGGGTTGGCGCCTTCAAACGAGTTTAACCCCGCCACATTCTGTATGTGCCTGTCCCAAGTCTGTTATTCAGTGGTTGTCGTTTGTTGCTGTATGTCATATTTCTTTTCGTTCATTATTTTGTACATAAATCAGGACTTTGGTTATTCGTTTGAATTGTTTTACATTTGTCATTTCGGGGCCTTGTATAGCTGATTATGCGGTATAGGTTTTACTCATTATTGAAGGCCGTACGGTGACCTATAGTTGTTAATTTCTGTGTCATTTGGTCTCTTGTGGAGAGTTGTCCCATTGGCAATCATACCACATCTTTTTATTTTTAATGTTTTGACCGACACAGTTTTTCCAAATAAACACAAATATTCTTGTTGCAATGAATGATTTTAAATGCAAAAATGGCAGTTGCAGCCTTTAGTTTTTTTTAATTTTATATCTGTTATATGAAGGGTAGTATGATGTGAAACACATGAAATCTAGAATAAACGTTATACATAGAAATAGACAAATATTTGCAACCTCAAGATGACATTAGCTGGGGGAGATAAGTTTTGGCTCTTATAAAAGCCAAACTTGTTTGGCCTTTGTAGCAAGATCTAGACTATGCCTCAGGTTACCATGCTTTACTTATGATTGAATTTATGTTGGAAGTCCGTAATATAAAGGTTTTACTACAAGTATCACTTTAAAACTTAACATAATCAATGATCCATGAAAACGAAGTCAAGATCAGATGTCATGTATACCTTACAATCATTCCATATACCTATTGCTTATAGTATCTGAGAAATAGACCAAACCGCAAAAATAACATTGTCCAGTGAACCGTGAAATTGAGGTTAAGGTCAGATGAAACCTGCCAATCTGACATGTACACCTTACAATCATTCTATTCACCAAATATAGTTGACCTACTGCATATAGTTTCTGAGTATGGACTTGACCACGTAACTTTAGCTTTGACCACTGATCTATGGATTGAGGTCGAGGTCAGGTGAAACCTACTTGACGGACATGTAGACATTGCAAGGAACCCATATATCAAATATAGTTATCCTCTTACTCATAATAAGTGAGTATTTCACTTTAAAAAAAACTATATTTATTTTTCAAACAGTCACTGAACCATAAAAATGAGGCCAAGGACATGTGACAGACGGAAAGTTCGTAATATAAGGTATCTGCATACAAGATTTGAAGCATCCAGGTCTTCTAGCTTCTGAAACAAGCTTTAAACAAATAGCCGCCGCCGCCTGATTCTAATCCCTATGTCTCGTATTCTGCGACTTTCGTCGCAGGCGAGACAAAAATCAGTTAAAAAGGGCTTAACTCATCAGACCGATAAAAAGCAGAAAAACATCTAACAATAACACAGACCGAACGTGGCAGGGTATTTATACATCCCTAACAACAAAGAAGACACAAAGTACAGATCCGAGAGTACTCGAAGTTACTGACAGCTAGTTCAAAGCCAATAAAACTAATAAAAGAATCTAAGACTAAAATGTATGTTTCATGTAAAGCTTTACATAGCATTACTTCCTACTATATAAATGAACTTTTCTTTCTTATAGAATTTCAGTCAATATACAAAATCTTTTGATTACTATAAAAAAAAATAAGGAGGAAAAAACTCATCAGACAGGAACAGTTTGGAACTTTTTACGCTGCGGATATAGGCAGTTGTAATTTTTTAGTGTAAGGTGTCATTTCCCAAATACATAAAATAAGATTTGTTCTGGGTGTCTGTCCATTATATATGTATAATTTTGTTTGAATAAAGTATTTTACATTCACATAGAAAATAAACAAAGCTTAACTAGTCGATACCATGTATATATGTGAGTCTGTTACTTAATAGTAAAATATTTAAACGAAAAACGACTGCTGTTTAAAAAAATGATATTATTAAAAAAAAATACCTCATTTAATTTGTTCTGAGTATATCAATCTCATTCTTTTTAGCCTTTTAACTGTTAATATCTTAAATTTGTATATTATATAAACTTTTATGACAGACAAAGTGTAGTTGTTAACTTCCTCGTCCCATGTTTTGAATACGCTTGGTTAAGTTAAATCTATTAAACTCATGATTAAATTTATTTGATTTTATGATTGTGAAATTCATTTTCGTATGCATTTCTGCGTGTATTATAAATAAGTTGCTTTGGCTTCTATAAAATGTATTAAGGGTAATTGACTGTGACTGTAGTGTGCCTCTGGGTGTGGACGGACTAAATAAATAATCTACATCTTGACTTAGTCCAAATAACTATGCGCGTCTTGGATGATCATTTTAATTTTGGCTTTCACGACTTGGCTTTCACGACTTTCTGTGTAAATGAGGGATCAATACAAATCACGAACTGTACCATTAGCAGACGTCATGACTATCTGAATAAAATGGTAATGTTAAAAGATATGATTAATTTATCACAAACAGACAAAATCACAAACTTAAACTTGCAAAGATTCCAAGGTCAATTTATGGAACTTATCTTACCAATTAATGCAATAAAAAATTCATTGACATATACGTTGTTCGTATTGTGACTGGCGTTATCATTTATATATAAGTAGTTGATTGTCTAAATATCTTGCATGTTACTAGATCCCCTCCATTCTCAAACAAACATTTCCATGACAGACAAAGTGTAGTTGTTAACTTCCTCGTCCCATTGTTTGAATACGCTTGGTTATATCAAACCTATTAAACTCATGATTAAGTTTATTTGATTTTATGATTGTGAAATTCATTTTCGTATGCATTTCTGCGTGTATTATAAATTAGTTGCTGTTGCTTCTATAAAATGCAAGACTTCATGTAAAATTAAAAACTGTGTGCCTCTGGATGTGGACGGACCAAAACAATTAATTGTTACAAAACATATGAATACTTCAATCTTCAATCTTAAATTATCTGGTAAACTGATAGCAATCTTAATGTCCTAAAAGTATAGCTTTTGAGATTAGATAATGATTTACAAAAAGAGTAGTATTTAGTTCTGGAAATAAACAATGTAGACATCTTATGGTTTATTCATTAATATCCTCTTCTTCTCTGTTGCCTTCCTCTAATGGTGCCACTTTCGTTTTCATTTTCCTACAATATAATGTAAACACATAATTTTTTCACATAAAGGATTTACACGTTATGCTTTAAAAAAAGAGCTCAAACAAAAATTTCAAATCTTTATAGAAATGTGTTGCAAACACGGTGACCCATCGTTGTTTACCGCTACGTCATTTGGTCTCTGGAATCGATGACGTACTCACTAGGTTGGTACTTTTGTCTTATCGTTCCCCGAGAGCAAATCACCAGTAGCATAGAACTCTAGTACTGGTATGATTCAAAGAATATCTTTAGATGGAAATTTTGAGTATTTGAAACAAACTTGCCGTATAGAAGAATATTTTCCTAAATTGAACAAATGAGTAACCATCCATTCATTTTTACATATAAATGGCTGTGGCGTGGCTTCCATTTAGGCAATGAGGCAATGAGGCAACTGCATGCATCACCAATTTTTTTTTTACAAGTAAAAAAAGACAATATAAAGAGAGATACAATATATAGCGTGTTTTCACAGTATAGAGTATAAAGTGTAAATGGTTCAAAACATTGGACTTACTACCCTTTGCACACGCGTTCCTCAATCAAAATTAAAAACAAATTAGCTCAACTTTGTTTCATAAAAATTACCTCTGTAGACACATTTTTTTTTTATTGGAACGAACAAATTATACTTTACAAATTTTAAAGAAATCCTGATTCAGACAAGAAGTCAGAGCTGTGAAATTGACATGTTGCTTGATTTTTTTTAAAGTTTGAAATACGTGGTTTTCGATAGACACTTGACATTCCTAAGCGAACCAACTGTGCTTCTCTTTCAACCGACATGTACCTATCATATGATCCAGACGCCATAGCTCAATCAGTTGTGATACATATATGCATCTGGGCTAGTTATAAAAAGTTACAAAACATAGTTGATCTTAAAACTTTAATATCACCAAATCTGTACAAAAGCATGTAAGAGGTGATCATGATTCTGTCAGTTATTTTTGTTTTGATCAGGACTTGTCTTAATTTGACTGATACCGAAAATAACATTTTTACCAGCAGTTTTATTCAAATGAAATGATTTAAAGCGCATTGGAAAATACTATTAGTTCATGATAAAAAAATCCATAAATATGGATTGTTCATAGACAAGAACTTTGCGCCAGGTTGTAGCGACCCCCTTTTCCCTAAAAAAAGAGAGAGAAATAACACAGCACTTATGACTTAAAGATGGAAATCATGATTCAAATTATAATTACAATATAATAGAAATTTATGTACAGATATGAAAAATCCTCTGTTTCAAATAATTATTTCAATTTTAAAAGACTGCAAAATGCATTTTTTATTGTTCAATTAAATGCATTAATTCATCGACGACAGAAAAGGGTGTCAAATCGATCATATATTAAAACTTTAATGATCTTTGCGCCTGTCCGAAGTAAGAAACCTTAAAGGAATAACAAATTTTCAAGTAACTGATTATTGAAATGTTGCAGTTAAAATATCCTACCTTACTTTAATTCTCTGCTGATTAGAAATTATTAAGAGACTAAGGTCTCAACTCCCTAAAACAAAGTTGACCTCAGATGGATTTTTTTTATCCTATTGGTAATAAAGCTCCGCATGTATTCAAGTAGTAATACATCATTTTGCTTTCATATTTTTGGATTTGAGCGTTCTCGATGAAGGAAAATTAAGAAAAACTGGCGTACGAAACTGAAAAAAGATTAATCTAATGTAAAGAATTCTAGCAATTCGCAATAATTCTAGTTATAGCTAAACTTATTTAATTGTAAAAATATAAGTAGTATAACGACAAAAATTACTGTACACCATCAATCCAATTATTTACTTGATTTTTGGCATATAAATATCGATCCCCAAGATATATTTTTCTTTTAGAGCATTTTTCTAATATTTGGAGGATTTTTAAAAATTGCACATCTTACCTCTGCTGTGGTTAGTAAACTTGGAATTGATAGTAAATAGCAAATACAAGTAATTTCTTGTATATTTATGTTCATATTATACAGAAAAACGCGAAAATAATTGAAATGTATAGAAAAAAAATAAATAACGGATTTTGGAAAAAGGAAGGGGCAAAAAAAAAAGTTGTCCTGTCCCCAGGTACCTATGCAGATAATAAGCGTTCCGATGATATATAATACACCCGTTTGTTAGGTGTGTGTATTAAGGTAGATCATAGGTATATATTTCTTGAGATAGAATTTTCTTATACTTTGCCAAAATGAAGATTTTACTATGCTTTTTCAAAATATAATAAAAGTATGGGTCACCGTGCTATTTTCCAAGCTATGAGTTGTTGAAAATTGCCTAAATTTAGTTAGATTGTTCATGAAAAACACATTTGTGTGCATAAAAAAAATCTATGAGATAGAATTTTGAAATAAATTGTGAGAAAATAGGTTTTATAATATGTTTAAGAAAATAAAAGAAAAATGGTGTCACCGAACTTGTTTTCTTGCTACAAGTAAAATTAAAATTTCCTATCAGTCCAGTATATATTTTTACTAAAGAGTTATCTTCCTGAAATGGCTTTTGAAAAATTGATTCTAAAACACAAAATTTGATATTTGTTTAAATATTTTGAGTTATACAATAAATCACCAATTTTATTTACATAAATAAACAGTCTAACCAATAAATTGTAAATCTGTCTCCAAATTTGCAGATTTAGGCAAATAACTAGACCGATTTTATACTGGGATTGTACAATTCAAGATGGCGGTATACCATGAATCTACCTTAAGGACCTTAAGCTGGCGTCACACATTCACGATTTTACTGCCGTCCTTGATAGAACCATTCCCGATTAAGATTTGTAAAAGATCTGATCAAGATCCTGTGAATCGTGGTTGGAAATTTAAACTTTAATTACAATTTGAAAAACTTGTGACTTTTTTTTAATCACGACAACAATCAGATATTGTTCAGAAAGCGTCCAGATTCAGCCGTTTCCAGCCGAATTTGAGCCGATTATCCCGTTCTCAATCCGATTCTCATCCGATTTGTATCTTTCGCATTTTAAGAAAAGACAGAATCTGTCCCGACGTCGTCCCGATTCTGCCAAATGCGATCCGACAGAGATCAGACAGTGACCAAACAGTGAACCGACGCTGACGGAAGAAATCCGATAGAAAACCGTTTCACATGATAATCCCGTCCTATAGAAAAATCGTTATATTCGGGATGATCCGGGTTCTGTCAAAACGCAATCCCATCACAGTCTGCTGTATCGTATTACAAACGGCTTTGTCTGGACTCAGTCGTATCGTGTTCTGTAAATCATGGGACTCTTGACGTTGGTATTATTGCCGAATTTCGTATCAATAACGGGACTGTTCCTGAACAAAGACGGTTCGCATTCAGCAAATTCTGAATGCAATCTGGACCCAATCGCCAAAAAACAGCAATAACATTTTTCTCCAGATCATGCCCGTTCCACAGGAAACCGTCCAGAAAACACAGAACATTGTTACGATTTTAATCTGATACAGCAGAATCTGTCACGACATAGTCACGATTGTAATCCGACTAGACAAAATCGGCTTAGTTTCCCCGAATGTTACGGGACGCAGTTAACTGTCGGGGTGCTTGGCCGACCTCTCCGATCCGTAGGAATCTATTACGAACGTATACGCCTGCGTTCAGACAATGACAGGACATTCCAGATCGTTGAGGAAAGTGACGTGATTAGAAAATCGTTTGTTTGGCGTAATTAAAATAGTTGATTATAAAATGGTGCTTCTTTCGTTTGTGTGTTTCGTTTTTGGTAAATCCATTCCATCACAGATAAATAACAGTGTTTTACAATCCAACAAACTAAGTCCAATTTCAGATTACAAAGGTTCCATAACGGGTAGTTGTTGTATATCAATAAAGGAGACTGGATACATGAACGTTCACATACTTTATTTTTCCATCCAACATATTTACAGTCAGATTATAAAACATATATACAAAACATTAATCATGGCAACATACATTAACCCGCTGCTACTCGCAGATCGAGAGCGGGGCGAACCGATGCGTCACATGGTTCTCTCTCTTTCTCTGCCCTTTTTTTTCAAAATTAACCCTTACAAAACATATGATCATAGAAACGTTTTGACCAATGAAAATGGAAAAAGGTACTTATAAACAAATAGTTTCCAAACAATGAAATATATCAAAAGCAGATTAAATTAAGTGTTAATTGACGTTATTCAATCTATATACAATTTGTATGTTGACAAGTAAATTAAATTGATGACCATTGTTGTCAAAAAGTATTCTCACGACACAATCTTAATCTTTATCCATAAACATTTCCTAGTAACGCTAACACGATTAATAAATGTCTCTTATAAAATTATTTGAAAAATAGTTCAAAATCTTGTTTCCCGAACAAAATGCACTTTTAGTTTAATAAAAATATTGAAACTTAACTACTCATAAGAAATAATGACTTTTGATACCAAACACGACATAAAAAGTAGCAAATGCTAAAACTTACAATTTCAAGCATTTTTACAACATGACAATAGTAATCCGACTTTTTCACTTCTCGTGTCTTAGCACTGTCTGATGTCAAACGGGAGTTGTAATCGGCACTGTGTAAACGCCGCATTAACAAAGAGACTTAAAGAAAAATGTCACTCGCCTCTATAGATCGCTTGGGGCATTTTTGTTACCTTTTGTCGGTGCTTTGCTTTTGCCCAAATTTGGCATTTCATTTGCGACAAAAAAAAAGCTTTCATTTGCGCCACAAACATTATTTCATTTGCGCCAACAATACAGTTAAATAGTAATATATTTTTTACTTTCGAGTTAAATTTCGTCCGTTCAATCATTATATGTTACCCCCAATTCACAATTGGGAAAAGTAGGAGGATATCGAGCAGGATAAGTTTCGAGAAAAATAACAATAAAGTTAAAACACAATATCTACACCCTTTGCTTGCATTTATCAACTATATTTCATTAGCGCGAAAATGAAATATTTAATATGCGCCAATAATACAGGTAATTACTTTAAATAATAGTAATATATTTTTACTATTAAGTTTATATTAATAATCTCTTCCGTTCTTCCATCATTATAGTAACCCATGTCACCATTGGGAGGATGAAGTAGGATACCGAGCACGATAAGTTCCGAGTAAAATAACAATAAAGTTAAAACACAATTTCTACAGGTTTTGTTTGCATCATAAAACTACGTGTGTCCCTATTTGTTGCCATAGTGAATCTCTGCATCTAGATAATATGAAATATTAAGATGTGGTATGATTTCCAATCAGACAGAGACCAACTGATGTAGTTGTAAGCAACTATAGATCACCGCGTGGCCTTCAACAATGATCAAATTTAATATAAACCCAGACCATAAAGTAAGTTATAACACGGACCGACATGAAAAAATGTAAAATATTCTAAAAAACCAACGGCCTGATTTTTGTTCAAACTCGTCTCAATTCTTCTATAATACACTGCATAAATAATCTGAACATGTATTGCACCATGATTTTTTACTTTATTTTACATTAGAACACTGCATTTGTTTACCTTTATCTATTATTGATATTGTATGTTTCTCCGTAAATTGTACTTGAATTTAAGAGAATAAAGTATCTGTCTATCTGTCATACGTACGAAGTATTTGCTCTGTTTTTCTCAGATAAATTATCTCCATGTGGCCTCAAATAGGTCAACAATTAAAATTTCATAACCAGGTGACTTTCAGTAATGTATACCAGCCTTGTATTTTGGATATAACTTATGTTGGAATTTTAATCTTTATCTATGTAACCTGAAAATGGCGCAAAATAAGTATCTACTTTTTGGCGCAAAAGAAATATATAACCATGTGGTGGAAACGTAAAACTGCATTTTTCAAAAATTGGCGCAAATGCAACGCGCCCCTCTTGTTCTTTTATATTAAATTATTTTATAAAATTTTATAAGTTATATTGATTATAGTTATATTATTACCTGTAATTATCTGATACACACTTACACAAAAAAATATCTATCAAAACAATTCCCGATTGCCTAACATTTAAAGTTCCCAGATGTCCAACAAAATATTCCCGATTTTCATTACTTTTTTCCTGTAATTTTAAAAAGTTGGACAATCGAAAAGACACATAATATCATTTATTTAATCGAATATTTTTAAGGATTTGTGATTCGTTATAACTTGATCGCATGTACATTAATTTTGTATTTACACAGTTTGCATGCCAATACTGTTGTGTTTAGCTTTTCGTATGTCAAAAACAGCATATTGCACAGGGCATACAGCATGTTACTAAAAATACATTCTAGAAATCCCCAATTTTACATTGTTCATGCAATAGTTGTTGATTAATAATATAACAATTGTAACCTTTGGTTGAGGTTAATGTTATATCGACCTAGAGAAGCATATCGACCTCGAACTTCAACGTGTGGTTCGTTTGATCTCAGTTCTTCATTGGTCAAAATTTGATTATGACGTCAAACTTTCTTGCTTTCCTTTGAATTTCCTATTGTGACGTCATGAAAAAAGGCGACCTTGCCTGATGACGTCACATAGAGAGCACACATCTTTTTGCAGATCATTCGATATGTACGATTAAAATTGTCTGTATATCGTCTATAAATCATTAGAGAAATAGATTCTACCACCAAATCTCGTGCAATACGATATTTATCCACTCTCGACAGTTAAATTTTAAATATTTAAAACGCTCGGCGAGCCTCGCCTTTTGAATTTGAAAATTAAACTGTCTCGAGTGGATATATATCGTATCACACTTGATGCAGTGGTAGAATCTATCTATATATTATATATAAAGTGCCTAGAAAATCGACCTAACAATGTTAGAGTAGATCTGATTCTTTACTTCCTCCCCCAGCGGGGCTGGAACCGGTACTTTTCACTTTTCACTTCTCACTTCTACGACAACACCGCCTAGCATTGCGCAGACTCCTTATCCCCTCCTGTAACTATAGCTGATAAAAATCAGCTTTCGTTTCGGGAGTGTTACCTTCTCGTAGGTATTAAACAAGGACATCTAATACAATACACGAAGTATATTTTAGTGTACAGGAATGCTCATCTACTCATCTGTTCAGTATAATAACAGGATGCTATTCTATTTTTTAAAGAAGCATACAATCACTACGAATTAATAATGAGATATGCCTGCCTATGTGTAGTGACAACTGTTAATTATACCTTGTCCATCAGATTTCTTATGATTAAGAAATACCAGGCCTTAGAATATTTATAAAGTGCCTAGAAAATCGACCTAACAATGTTAGAGTAGATCTGATTCTTAATTTCCTCCCCGAGCTGGGCTGGAACCTGTTATTTTCACTTCTCACTTCACAAGTGTACAGGAATGATCATCTACTCATCTGTTCAGTACAATTACAGGATGCTATTCTATTTTGTTTATAGAAGCATACAATCACTATGAATTTATAATGAGATATGTCTGCCTATGTGTAGTTACAACTATATATATATATATATTTTCGTTTGGGCTTGTATTATATTTACCTTCGGGTTTATATGATCCGTTCATCCTATTTTGGCTCCTCAAAATTAAAGAGTCTATCCTAAATTGAGGTAAATTGTATGGCTTTCCAAATACCGTTTCGATTCCTAACATCACTGAAGAGACATTAATTGTCGAAATCCGGATATGGTGTACAAAAACCTTTGCACCTTTTGTTTGCGGTATATCATCTTTTCCGCAAGTTTATTGTTCTCTGTTTAGTATCAAATTTTTAATTAAGATCCATTTATTACATTGGTGATCCGTTTATTTGGCAATCGCCAATGGCAGTCAGCAGGGTTTAAGAACATTTGTTGTTTTGGTCTTTTGGAAAATGTTGTTTGTGCTGTATTTAGACCCCTCTAACAAGAAATTTGTTTTGCATGCACACGTATAAAAATTGCGGTTTTTATCCAACGCAATCATAGGTTTGAACGTTGTTTTCAATTTAGACTTGTTTATATATATATATATAAAAGTCTAAAGATTTGCGCAACGGTACTAATAAAAGTCTAAAGATTTGCGCAACGGTACTAATATAAGATGGTAATATACGAAAATGTCAGTGATGTTATAATAGTTATCAAAGGTACCAGGCTTATAATTTGATACGCCAGACGCGCGTTTCGTCTACATAAGACTCATCGGTGACGCTCAGATCAAAATAGTTCGAAAGCCAAACAAGTACAAAGTTGAAGAGCATTGTGGACCCAAAATTCCAAAAAGTTGTGCCAAATACGGCTTAAGTAATCTATGCATGGGATAAGAAAATCCTTAGTATTTCGAATAATTCCCACTTTTGCAAACAGTAAATTTATAAAAATGACCATATAATTGATATTCATGTCAACACCGAAGTGCTGTTTACTGGGCTGGTGATACCCTCGGGGACGAAACATCTACCAGCAGTGGCATCGACCCAGTGGTGTAAATAGTTATCAAAGGTACCTGGCTTATAATTTGATATGCCAGACGCGCGTTTCGTCTACATAAGACTCATCAGTGACGCTCAGATCAAAATAGTTAGAAAGCCAAACAAGTACAAAGTTGAAGAGCATATAAAATCGTGTTGACAAATAATTCGGCTGAACAAATAGCCTTCGCCAGTGTCAATAATTTTAACAATACTAGTTGTTTGCGTAAAATATCACAGAACACTAGAACTAAAAAAGCAGAAAAAATGCAAGGTCCGTGTTCTTGTTTTTAAATATAAGTCATTGCAAATTTGACGGGAAATGATTCTCTCCGGATTTTTCATACAATATTAACATCAGCACCTTTTTTCTTTCAAAATCTATGAAAAAATATCAAGGATTTTAAGATTTTCAAAAATTGCTTTTAAACTATGTGTAATAAAATTTTCAAAAGAAAACTAGGGGTTAGAGGGGAAAATGTCCAATGGCACCACATGGATAAAACCAGAAAATTCCGAATTAGTAGGGTGTCGGAAAATACGCGAAGTACTAACATTTAACCATGATAACGTTGTTGCCATAACGCTGTTATGTATGACGCTATTGTATAGGTTTCATAACTACTACCGTGGCCGATTAACCCTTTCACTGCCACACCAATTCAATACTTTGCCAAGGCAGGTTTGGGTATTCAAAAAACAACTGTACCGCTTATGACGTCCACAATGAGAGAACGTCACGAAGATGGCACAGATGGAGGTATGCATGCATTTACAGAACAACAACTATCTCGGATTTTTTAACGTTATGATCCGAAGTGCAGCAGAAGAAATGCAAGTCCTACGTATTTGAGGGATTCCGAAGTAATTTTAAGATATATTTTTGGAATTGTTTTCAAATTTAACCTAATAAAAAAAAGTATATCAGTTAAAACTGAATATTGAAAATCGAACATTTAGGCCTACATTGATCGAGTATGTCTTATTGAAATCCAAACTATTTTAAAATGAATAAGTTTTATTTACATGTATATACTGAACATTTGTAGAAGTTGATTTTGAACATGCATGTGATATCATAAAAAACATTTTTTTTATAAGTATATTTGGGATTTCGGAAATGACATGAAGAGTTTCTATTGTGTTGTAATTGGTTTTGAACTAGCTTTCAGTGTGCGAATACAACTTCCGAAGCAAGGTTTGTCGGCTCTCCGGACTTTCCCGAAGTCCTGCGTTTTTTAGAAAACCCTTGCCATCAGCCGTACTCACAATTACAAGATCTTGTAATACGTAGTCATCCGAAGCGCACGCATACATTTTTTCATTAATTGCATAAAACGCTGTTTAAAACGAGCTGTTGTATTAACTTTAACGATTCAATTTTAATCTAACGACACTTTGTAGCCATTTGACTAAACTGCTTAAAGTGCGTACATGCGAACCACTTTGTGACGTTTTCCAAGTTGACGACCACCAGCGTACAAACCATACAGGTATGATTATTACTTACTTTAAACGAAATAACTGTTTTAAATCATTGCATATGACAGAATTCAATTGCATAGATGTTAGGTCTGATTGCCAGTGGATTATTATACAAAATTCCCGTTTCTCGATATCAAAATGTACCAGAAATTTAAAAAAGGGGGAGGGGCATTTCAAACAAGTATCATACTTTATTCTAGCTACGGTACCATAAATAACTTTATTCATGGACAGAGAATAGAGTTTGCTGGACATTATAAATTGTACCCCTTCAAACCCGCCCCCTCTAAAAAAACAAATAAAACACTGCATTAGGAAACAATTGAGAAAGCAATCAAAGGTTACCTATGGAATATTATAGTGTCAATATTCATTTGTACATGTATGTCACAGTAAAATCTGACCTTGGGAACACAGGTACTACCAAGATAACTCCTGGTTTTCTGGAAATCTTAAATTAGTATACTATGGCGCGCATTAATCCTGAATTTTTAATGCAAACTCATAGACAAGTAAATTTTGGCTCAAAATGGTCTAAATATATTTCTCTTTCACCAAAAGTTTCATTTCTGCAAACTTGTTGGTTAGTTTAAGTAAACAAGGATATCAAAAGCACTTTTTTTGTGTCAGAGTAAGGCTACTTTAACATATGTTCTAAATTGGAGGGAGTAATTGGTGGTCTGACACCTGTACATGTAGGAAGTTCATAAGAAAAAGCACAGATATCATAATGAATGAATTTATTTGTAATTTTCATATTTGCATACATACAATTCAATTTATATGCATGAATTTTTCATTTATCTGTTGAATCATCCACTATGGCTTATTTACAGAAAACCAGGCATATAAAATACTGTTATATAGCAATAAGCATATTTTCCGGATAAAATTGAGCCTAGTTTGAACTCCACATAAGTTATTAAGCAAATGAATGTACTAATCTAATGATATTTAAAAAATATTTAATACCAATCATGCACAGTGTTCTACATGTAGATAATTTAAGCATAGGACTTAAGAGAGGCACAGTTTAAGGATGAATGACACCTAAGACTGATATTTTGTCTGAAAGGGAACATGTTTATATATATTAAAAATAAATATTGAAACAAATGAATAAATTATTGTGTTTTTCCTGAATCTATGCTATTTAGGTCTCACCGTCTGTAAAAAACTTTGTCCAATGGTTAAAATATTTTTTTCCCTTTGATACATGCAGTATACATGTAGGCTGAAGTTAGACACAGAAAAGTGCAGAGGGGAACTGCACCCCTCTTTTGTTGGCTAGCTGTATATAGAGCCGATTCTGATGATAGATAATTATCTTTTTAGGTTTCGTGTTACTGATTATCATGACACTGTCATAACATGAGGTGCCAGGAGATTGGAAGTTAGCAGTTAAATTTCTAACAGAAAGGATATGTTAATTTCAATAGTATTTTACCTTTAAGTGAGTTTAGTCATTAAATTTTGATCAAATGCCTTGCAGATAATTATATAATGTATATATTGTTAAATTCAATGTTGTAATTTATTCCAATGAATAAGGCCGCAATGGCCGAAACGTATGGAAAATATATATATAGAACATCAGTTTTTTATTTCAAAATTAACCTGAATATCGACTCTCCCACTCGCGACTTCACGAATGTTAATTTATGATTATTTGATTAATTATTGACAAGTGTCGTAGAGCAGTGGAATAATGAATTATTCATTATTCAAAATAAGACTTGAAAATTTATAGTGTATAATTATGAAAAAAAGGTCATATCTTAAAAGTTAAGAAACTGCATACTTTGAAACATGTCCAGTTAATATCTTTATAGGACCAGCTTTAACCCATGTCAAAATTCCCATAATTTAGCCCATGAGGGCCATGATCTATGTCTGGGTCCTTATAAACATGTAATATATTTATACTCAAAACAGTACTGCTGTTAAATGCTGGTCTTGACCCTTCAAGAATTCTCCAAGAAACCATAAAGGGGGCTATTAAAATGAAAAAGCAATTCAAATTTTGTATTTAGAAATAAATGAGAAAGTAATTGAAATTTTCATGTCTTATATAGGCAATAAAAAATCTGCCCCCAGTTACCGCCACCGGTTTGATAAAATTGCTTTGAAGTAATGGGGGAAAGAATTGATTTGGTCCACGTTCCTGTCAAGGATAAGGTACACCTAAAAAAATTGAGCAACAAAAAACTTCAAGTTGTGGTTTGATTGATAGACTTGACAAAATATTGGAGAATTATAAAGACTTTTTTATAAGTATCATATTGGTGTCATGTTACAGCTGGCTATTATGTAATTATATTTCAGAAATACATGTACATGATTTTCCTTTAATAGTATGAGCAGATATTTAGTTTAAACTTCATAATATTGACTGCAAAGATGTTTCATATGTCAGACAGCAATATACTGGCAGCTTTATTCCATTTTTTTCATTAAAAGTACAGTTGACCTTCATTTATTATCATTTTAACTGTACAAAGTGTACGTAATTTGATACTGAAAAAACAAAATGATGCAAAAAAGCTATTTTGGCCCTTGAAATATAGTCATCAATAAAACTGATTATTTCTGTACTAAGCTAGATATATAGGTAAGGTCAAAGTTTTGTACTTGAAAGTCAGTTTGATTGTAATGTGCAATATTATATGAGACTGTCAATGAGAAATCAGCTAATTTTGATATTTTTTGTCAAAATAGTCAATATTTAGAGAGTGTGTTCCATATTCTAAATATGAAAATAAGCTTTTTTTTGCAAGACTTGCTGATCTGACTCTTTCATTCATAATATATTCAATTTTGGCAAAAATTGGCAAACTATAGCATATTTATTGTTTCTATAGCAATGCACCAAAATTTTATCATATTGTGAAATAGTCCAATACACTGTTTCATAAGGTTTTCATGTAAATATTGAATTCTGTCACTGATCATGTGTATGCATTTTACTAGTTCATTTGTATTCTTCACATATCTATTTGTGATCTTCTTTTTCTTGAGTTGAAGTTGAAGAGAAATGGAGATTTGAGCCACTGTAAACATACATCAAAAATATCTGCACATCTCTGAAGCTGAAATTAAGTTGTTGGTGCCTATAATACATAGAAAATGCTTTTATATATATAACATTTCCTTTATCAAAAAGTTATTTTAGAGCTGAACAATTGAATGGGTTGAGGACAAATTATTTTGAGATTTCATTTGTCAAAATTAAATATTGGCTAAAAATATGCTCTTTTTGGCGGCCTCCTGTTTCTGGCTATAAAATGCACATAACAAAGACTTAGACAGACACATGTTTGTTTCAATGAACATATATTAAATCTCAGATATGGTTTTTTGAATTTGTATGTGTATCCCTATTGTACATGTAATTGTCATGCGAAAGGTGATAGGTACCATTTCTTGAATAGCTAACAAAATTTCCAAATTTAAGTTTTTGAATTATTTCTTCTAAAATGGTGTTTTTCTATGCATGCTAAATTTTTCTTTGAATGAATCTCTAAAATACTTTGTGAAATATACTTTAAGCTTTTAAAATATATTCTCTTGAAGTTGTAAAAGGAGATAAGATCAATATGTAATAGCTTCAAAGATTTAAGATATGCAAAAATATATGTTATATTTTACTAGATTGTTGCACATGATCTCCTGATATGTTCTGAATTTGATCATAGGTATTTTAATTATTCATGTACCATAAGTGTTTTTTCCTACTTTTGGATGAACTATTATCATTCATATAGTCAAATAGTAAAAACCAAACTTTAATTTTAAATGACATGCAATGCAGTATAATAAATTTATTAATTAATTTTTTTTTTTCTAGAATGGACATATTATATGGAACTGTAACACAGAGAAGCTGACTTAAAAGAAATATACTTTGTATGTTGTGTGCTGATAGAGACTGCCAGAGTCAAGGACTTTTATACATGTTAAATTCAAACAGTTATCATAGACACAGGAAATAAAAATACATATCTTTTATTGTTTTTTAAGTCAATTTTAAAAGTCAATCTATGGACAAGGGTCCTAGTCAAAATCCAGTCTGCACCAAAAACTTTTCCAACTACTAGTCCGAAGTCCAATATTCCACCATTTTTCTTATGTGTCTAAACAAAATTTTGCAAATACTCGCTAATCCGATTAAAATTTTACAGGGGGCCTGGTAGCCTGGTACCTTTAACAGAGCTACATTTATGTTTAATTCAGACTTTTCACCTGTTCCACTCCAAATTTTGTCTTATTTTGGGGCCCGCTATCCCACAATTTTTCAAATTCCTGGATCGGCATCTGGTCAAGGTCAGTCTGATTACAAATATGAAAATAAGGAGAAGTGGTATGATTGCCAATGAGCCAATTATCCACCAAAATACAAATGAAGTGGATGTAAGCAATCATAGACGACCGTATGACCTTCAACTATGAGAAATAATCCCACACCAAATTGTCTGCTATAAAAGGCCTAAAATGAAAAATATGAAACAATGCAATTTAGAGTTCAGTTCAAATCCTAGCCTATGTTATTGAACTAGAATATATTTCAAAAATACATGGAAATCTCTACGGAGTTTTAGGTGTTTAGGTCAAATGTAAACTGAATGTGAAATGGCATGGCCAATCTTCTTTTAATAATGTGCCATTAATTTATTATTACACTAATAAAGAGTAGACTCAGTTTGTCAGATACTATAGGCAACTGGCTAACTATATTTGGAGTATTGTATGGTATGATTGTTAGGTGTACATGTCTGTCTGGCAGGGTGTATCTGACCTTGACTTTATGTATATGTATATTTGATATTGTTAGGTTTATGTGATACTTGTAGTACAACCTTCATTTTACAGACTTCTAACAAAAGTCCAATCATGATAAGTAAAGTAGACAAACATTTTAGCACGTGCGCTCTTCTTTTTTATATTTATCATTTAATGATATAATGGTTGGGCATCACTCGAAATAAAAAAAACATATGGTGTGTATACTGTAAAGGCCTTGTCATAGAATATTAGAATAGTTGGGATATGAACAGTTGACAATATATTTATTAATGATTTACAATACAGAGGATGGACAAACACCTATGGTGCTCTAGAAAGAAAGGTCTTATCATTGCAATTGAGAACATACTTGTATGGTTTCGATGTCGGAATTCGAACCATTTTAAAGATATCTAACAATTTATAATGTGAGGGGACAGTGCATGAACCTTCTACCCGGGATCAAACTCCTATGACTGCATTTGCATACAAAAAAAACATGGCTTTGGGATGAACAATGAAAAGTTCATAAAATCAATCATATTAAGACAAAATGAGCAAAACATTTCAGTGAATAATAATGAAATTGGTCAAATGTTTCACACATTTTTGTAACACAATTCTTTTTGACTAGCTTGTTGGAACCCAAACACATCAGCATTGACCACCACCAATATCTAATACATAACAAAAAAGTCTGAACATTGGGATGTTAAAAAGCTAAATTTCATCTTCCTTGTGACAAGTCCGCAATAATCGGTAAATAGATTCATTACAAAAATAATCAGATATGGTATAAGTGCCAACTTGACATTTATCCACCATGTAGAGACCAAATTGGGATGCGAACAACTCAAATGCGGATCCAGGATTTTGAAGAATGGGGGGACCCACGAGACCCAAACGAGACAAAATTTGTAGTTGAACCAGTAAAAAGTCTGGATTAACCATAAATAAAGTTCCATAAGGGGCGGGCACCCCGTCCCCCCACCCTTAATCCGCCCCTCCAACTGCATTTAAGGTCATTACATAGTGTAAGATGGTAACTGTATTAAATTTTAATTATACCAGATTCATAATTTGATTTACCTGGATTTACAGTAGAAACAAGTAAAATATGCATACCGGAAAATGATCCCTTTTCATATATCATTACAAGATAAACCCCAACATACATTAAAATAGAAATGTGTGTAATTTATTTACGCATCCAGTGGTCATATTGCCGGCTCTTGTTTAACCCCGCCACGTTCTGTATGTGTCTGTCCCGAGTCAGGAACCTGTAATTCAGTGGTTGTCGTTTGTTGCTGTATATCATATTTGTTTTTCGTTCATTATTTTGTACATAAATCAGGCCGTTTTCGGCTGGTTTGAATAGTTTTACATTTGTCATTTCGGAGCCTTTAATAGCTGATTTTGCGGTATGGGTTTTGCTCATTGGTGAAGGCCGTACGGTGACCAATAGTTGTTTATTTCTGCGTCATTTTGTCTCTTATGGAGAGTTGTCTAACTGGCAATCATATCACATCTTCATAAGCAATATTGCCGTTAGATATGGACAAGCTTTTTTGCCATATATACATGTATCACTTCAAACTAAAAATTTTCCCATATAGATATTTAGTAATGCATGCATGCAGATTATCTATACATTCACCATATGAAGACACTAATTTCATGATAATGGAAAACCGCATCGGTGGTCTCTTGGTAGCGTGTTCACCTCGGGGTCGTGTGTTCAAATCCCGTGTGGGCCAAACCAAAGACTTTAACATTGGTATTTACTGCTTCTCCGCTAAGCACGCGGCATTAAGGGGTAAGAGCAAAGACCAGTCTGCTCGGAGTCAGAATAATGTGTCCGGGTAAGGTGACATATCTTCCTGAGGACTATTGCTTTGTGTACTAGCACGTTAAAAATCTGGCTCAGTGTGTCGGTCTAGTACAAAGCAAGGTAAATTGGTTTCCGGTAGATAGTTGTCTCAATGGCATTCATACCACATCTTTTTTTTATATTAAGGATGATCACATGTTAATTCCATATGAAAATACTTGACTCATAAGATGTATATATGAAAAACAGCACTGTCTAAATACAATAAACTTTTTGGACTATCGAACCTATTCTTTATTCCTAAATCATAAATAGTTAGACTGCTGAGATATTGTCAAACAGTTAACTGTACATAAGACAGTATAGTTAGACAGTACTGACGCATTCCTCCTACCGCAAAGCATATCCCAAGTTAGGGTATTTTAGTAGTGGTTATAGTAAGTAAATAAGTAAATCTACTGACGTTTTTAGCCTGTGCATTGTCAACATAAAAGAATTAAATTATTATAATCATAAATATAGTCAAATAAGATAACAGTAACACTATTTGAGAAACATATAATCGTTTTAAAAAAAAATATCAGTCAAAGTAAGCATCCAATTCTAGCAAGAAGTTATATCAAAACATGTAGTTGAAACTACTTCTAAAATCAATCACAGTCTAATGCTACATGTATGCATAAGAGTAAAATCTCAGATTTTTTAACTGTATGGTGTAAAAAAACAACAGTTACAAATCTCATTGTATACAAATTTGATAAAGCATTATACAGCCTAACTTGGCAAAATCAATCACATAGCTTTAAAATAAAAAAAAAAAAAATGTTTAAAATGAATTTCAGTACCTTTGAAATAATAGGCAGTTCTCTGAATTGCATATCTGAAAACAAGTTATATTTTTTCTGGTAAATTTTGATAACAAATTATAATGTTTATTTTCCAAAATCTTAACTAGGGGGAAATCCATTAAAAATAAAGAATTTGAAGTTTGGAAAAGTCTTATACTAGTAGATTTTTTCGGGTCTTTTCGTTTCCACTTGCAGATTTGACTTTTGACATAAAGAAAATGTTTTTTTCTTTTCATTTTAATAACACATTTAACTCTACATTTGATAAAATACAAACTTGATGAAAATATATTGAAAAGTAAAAAAAGTTAATTGAAATTTGAATAAATCGAATCGTATATTTTCAGCGTCAATTCGTTTCTTTTTCCCTTTTGGGTCTTTGCTGTAAACCCCAAAAAGCAGTTCCGACCACAAAGAGTAGTGTCCCTTTGAAAGCCTGTCGATTACAATAGAAACTGACAGTTTCTATATCGTGACGTCACAGTACAAAATAGCAAGTCCGCATAAACGATCAGTGACGCAGAAAATACAAAAACCCGGTGACGGCAAAGATTGATTGCCGAGTTTATGAGCTTCAGTCCTTGCTTGGAAGTTGTGTGCGAATACTGTTAGATCTGTACTTTGTGTTTTTGTTGGTTGTTTTTATTTCGCTCTTTTCAAGTAATACGGGAGACAGATTTATAAAAGTTTTTCCAAACTTGTTTCCGAATCCCGTATTTGAATTTCATGTAAAATTGTATTACTAGATTGTTATAATTTTCCAATAATAGATACTGTTCAAACAATGTGCTTTTTATAATTTGTTCTTATTGTGTGCCGTTACACCACTGTCCTATGATGGGGAAGGGCACCCACAAACGTGTTTATATTCATTCTATATGTGTCTGTCACAATTCAAGAGCCTGTAATTGAGTGGTTGCATGGCGTTTGTTGATGTTTATAATATTTGTTTTCGTTTATTGTTTTGTACATAAATCAGGCCGCAAATTTCTCGTTTGAATTGTTTGCATTTGCCATTTCAGGGCCTTTTTAGCTTGCTTTGCTGTATGGGTTTTGCTCATTGTTGAATGCCATACGATGATTTATAGTTGCTTACTTCTACGCCATTTGGTTTCTGGTAGAGAGTGGTCTCATTAGCAATCATACCACATCTTCTAATTTTTATATCATGTGTACACTCAGAATGAACGATTATTTCATGCAAATCTACGATCTCTTAAAAGTTCGATAGAGTTTCAACAGTTGGTCATCGGATTCATAGTATGAACTTTTTGCAAGTTATATTGACCCGGCAGAAAGTAAAAGAAATTATTTCGAATACACGATATGTACCACATTTAGTTAAACCATAGATAATACAGTTAACATGCATGTATCACCATGATTAAACAGGACTTTCAGGATTTCTCTCCTCCTGTCAATAAATAACTCGCCAAATATTTAAAGAAACATTTAAAAAATTCTTTGAATTAAAAATACGGGTATTAATGTGTTTGGAGGGTGTTCAATTAGAAAATATAAAATTTAAGGTAGATCGGATTTCTTCTACCAGCTCGGATTTGTAAAATACTAGAAAACAATCGATCTACATCTTTAATGAAATATGCATTTTAAATGAGGAATGCAATTCATTTGTAAGACTTTTCATTTGAATGAAGATAATTATATGTTTTATTGTATTATTCCCATAGTTTTAAAACAATTGCAAAACCTGCAGCTTGAAAAAAATCTCCGTGACTTCGTTTTTATCACAGTTTTGAAAACAACATGAGTCTTCATTTAAAGCGTGAACAAATTCTAACTTTTTTTCTTTTAACTTAAACCCTCCTCTACTTTACTTGAATAATTATATGTGTTTAAAAAAAAGACTGTATAGTTGTCCTGCTTGCTTCTTTTACATTTTTCTTGAGACGGCCATTATTTTACGATGCTGTCTACAGTCATGACGTCATATTTCAGCATTACGTCAAAGTCATATGACGGCAGCAATGGCAAGTTTGACCCGGGGCCTGCAATAACAGTTGGAAAGCAGGTCACGGTTTGACCCCAAGTCTATCAGCAACAATAGAGTCACGTGACCGTGAAAATTCTGTAAAACAACGACTGAGACAAACCTCATTTTTACTCAATAAAATGCCATTGTCATGATAAAAACTTTTTGATCTAAATAATCTTGAATATACATAGTTTTCACTCGTCAAAACTTACAGGTCAACTAAAAGTCCTTCTTTCTTAATTTTACCTTCAAACTTGAAATTTGCGTGAAAATTGTCAAGTCTCTTAATCGAAAAATCTAAATATTTTCGAGGAAACTAAAAATGATGGGCTGAATTGATAAAGCATCTCATTAAGACAAACACTCGATATGAATATCTAAGCAATAGAGTTTTGGATACGCAAACGTCAAGTTATTTTCGACACGAAGCGGTGGTTTTTTTTCCCGATTTGTGCAAGTGGTTATCTCCCCTTGATATCACCAGTCAAAAATAAAAACCCAGCAAAAAAATAAAAAGGAGTTTACTTTACAAAAATCAAGAAGAAAATAAATGAAATTCGATTTACAAGTATGTTATTATAATATTAAGAAGAGATACTTCCCTACTTTTCAGAGAAGGATTAGTGGAAAAAATTAGAAGACAAAAAATAGGTAAAAATTTAGAAACGTCACCCAGAAACCTAGCTGAATTGATATAAATTAGCTCTGGCTGATGACATTTACTTTGTGATTTTTATAATGGGATATGGGATCACTCCTAGTAGAAATTTTTTAAATACTTCTAATTAGGTTTAATGCAATAAAACATACTTTATTAAAGGCGTATTTGTTAGTGCAAAACCAGTTTTAGTTTGATAAACTTTCCATTTGTTAATGAGAATTGGTTTTAAACTGGTTTCGAACTGAAACTGGTTTGCCGTTTGTTATACTCAAACCGAAACTGGTTCAAGAAACTATTCAAACTACGTTCATGGGTGGTTTGTGGTTTCGGTTTAGGATTTAAATGGAGGCAATGTTGATGCAGTGTAGTAGTCGCGAAAAAATTTATGCAGATTCTATGATCAAATTGATTTTTCTAATGGATTTTCAATACTTATATGTATAACCTTTTTGTGTTTGGTGTTTTTTTAGCTACACATCGTTTTATATAGATAATTAATGTTCATCATAAACACTATTCATTTGTTTCTGTTATTGCTATTTTTCTAGTCTGACAGTTAGATCTAGTTGTCTTTTTGTATGAATTGGCAATTAAAAAAAAAACACGTTTTAAATTGTGGAAAATACTGAGATGACGAATAAATGTTTATGAGATAACAATCCGATAAAACAAAACAAAAATATGTAAACCTTTCTATACATGCTATAATTCAAAACTGTGAAGTAAATGGAAATGTTAGAATTGTTAAAATTTGTGATTAGGTCTACATTTCTAGGTCCGTGATATCTGGTCTATATGTTGTTGCATTAAATTGAGCATAACTCATTGTCATGTTAAATTAAAAAAGGCTCCATTCTCCAATTGGTCTATGAACACTGAAACATTTGACAGGTAACATGTAAGAGTTTATGATTAGGTATGTTGATGGAAACCCCATTGATAATTCATTGATATTGGTATGCAGTTTGCATATCTCAATTTAACAGAGATTTTATGATTTGACTTGGTGCGTCTGTCAGTATCTTACCAATAATGAATTCAGAGACTGGTTAAGTTTAATTTTATGTCTAAATTTTAAGTAAAAATCACATCTTCGACTCTGCAGTGTTAGACGGACTATGTACATCACAAAATTATTTATTTCTCATGTTTCTTCAATCTCCCTAACCCCCTCTTCAATGTACTCATTCATGTACATTTTGTATGAGGCATAACTCGTGTAGTAAGCAACAGCTCAAAGCTACTTTTAATAGGCATCAACTTTCACCCTAATCTGAAACAATAGTGTAACATCACAACATAGAAAGACACACTATAAATTTTCAATTGAAATGGCTGAACTCAATCAAAAGACATATTAACACTAGTGAACATACACTGAACGAATAAATTTGATCTATGATACAATGTACATACAAAAATCAAAAGCACATGTAGTATAACGGAATCACCGTCAAGTAAATGTGTATTACCTGGGAACACCTCTTTGCGTTGTTGAATACTGGAGAGAAACAAACGGAGTCAGGCCATCCACAAAATCCATAAAAAAATATACAAGAAATGCTTATTGCTATTACGTATACCCTGTAGATTTATTGAATGGAAAGATTTGCGATTAACGTAGTTCCCGTGGAACTCTCTAGGTGCGCTAATAGGAATGTGTGTCCCGTCAATTACACCTAAATCTTTAAACCGGGCTGTAACTACCTATGAGCCTCGTCTGAATTTCTGGCAAAAAAAAAAATAATAATTTCAATAAAGAAAAAAAAAAATATGAAGAAAGTTAGGCATGCAGAGGGTAGAACACATCTTTGCATTTTTACATCAAGAATTAAGTAATGCATACTTCGAATAGTAACTTATGTTGACGTGCAGCTTCTGTACTTTTATTTCAACGTAAGGTATCAAACTCTCTGTATCTGATTACCATTGCCAGTAAACCAACATTTGGTTCTGCAATTATTAAATATCGCGAAAATGAAATATTAATAATGGATATTTCCCACATTATCAGTGCGCAAAGTAAATAAAAATTTAAATGGTTTGAATTCTTCAACTTGCTAGGTCAGTACTATTAAAGAAGCATTCACAGATCACACATGAATACCAAAGCATCCCACACTTTGTGTGTAGTTCTCTTTCAAATGAAAGGAAGATTTGAGGCATTTTCAAATGTTTTGCTACAAACCTGGCTGCTATTTGTTTGGTTTAACAGTAAGTTGGCTGTCTTTCAGCTATATAATAGAGGGCAGGTTTTGTGATCATTCCTTTCGAATGTTAATTAGACAGGAGAAGACCTTGACAAACTAACAATTTGACTGCTTGATACTTATAATTTCCACAGAGTATTGTGGGAGTACTTCGGGCTGGCGAAAAAAAAAACGGTCGTACAATTAACCATGGTAAAGGTGACTAGAGAGCATATAATTTGTTTCATTATTGATTCGGGTGTTATGCATTTATAAAATAATATTAGTAAAATACATTAAATCATAGATACAATTCCAAGCGTAACTTTTTTTTAAAGTAGTCAGACAATGGGATCTTAGTGGCACAGAAAGGTCGAACTAGCATTCACAGACAGTGACTAGATTCCACTCTTTGTGTTTTATTTAAGTGTTATTGAAAAATATGTGTTATTTTTAAATGAAGCGTTGACCACACACACTTGTCTCGCATTTTCCACTATCAAACATATACCTTACTGTAAATTGTACATAATTGGTGGTATAAATTCGAGGCAAGTATCTGTAAACTGGCTCTGATAGCCTATTACAGTTCTTGATACGGTAAATATGAAACAATAACAATAAATATGATACAAAAAACGCAGGTAACAAGATATATTTAGAACCATAATATTACAAGTTTTAAATAAACTTGACATTTGTTGAAAAATATCTAAACCTTAACCAGTTTTGAAACCTAACCCAAAACCAAACCAAACCAGTTTTAAACCAAAACCTAAAACTAAAACCAGTTTTTCTGTAACAAATACACCTATAATTTAAATAATCTTTTGAAATAAAAATAATAAATAATACTGATCATTTAAATGTTATATTCTAAAAGTGGGACCATGAGTCACAATAGTTTCTTCTAAGTAAAAAACCTTTAGGTCAATCCTATGTTTCTTAGTTGAACAGTACAGTACTGCCTAGAAAATATCCTACAGAAAAAGGATCTATTTACCAAAAATTTTGAAAGAATTTGAGTCTGTAAAAAATAATACTCAAAATTATAAGTGACATAATTTTGAATTTTAAAATCATTATTATTGTAAAATTCAATTATTAGATTAGCAAGCACAGCTAGTAGCCTTTGCCAAATTTCTGAGGGTATTTTAAAGATTAAGATAGTAAACTTAAAAAAAAAATGGGGCTTCTACTCTTTAGGTTGCTGTATCAGCTGGTATACATATTTTAAAACAAAGTATCGCATATTTTTTATCTAATTAATAATTGGAAATTTATATCACAAATGATAGTTGGTAAAACAAATCTTGTGCCTTTTACTTAATGATTTGAAAAATAAGAATTTGCCATTTGAATAAATTCAATTTTGTAAGAAAACATCTCTATGAATTAAATTTCTTGTTTGACTTGATATGCTAGTTTTTGCACTTATTACTGTAGCTTATTTAATAAAGTCAGAGATAATCAAATAAGCAAGGTTTTTAACTTATAAGTATAATTAACTGACCTTCATTTCCTTTTTCATATGTTTTTTTCCTCCAGAAATTTTGCAAGGCATCTTCTCTTGCTATTTTTTGTGTTTCTGTCCATTCATTGATTTGTCAGATTTGTTTCCAGTATGAAAGAAATTTTCTAAGACGTACAGTTTCAAACACAATAAAAATGATCTTTGTTTCACTTTTCCAATGTATGAATGTGTAAATTTTCACTATGCACATGACCCTGACACATATGTTGTTAACGTTATATGACGTATGTTGAAAAAAGAAAACAATGTCACCGTCAATTTGTGTAGGGGATCAAGAACGGTTTTAGTCACTTTGAAATGGAGGTATCGTATGGAATTGTGAAAAACAACAATTCTTAATTACAATTTCATTTATATCTCTAATAAAATCAGTATTTTAGAGTACTTTGGAAACAGGTACAATGAAAAGAAGCTGAACATTCACTGTTTTGAACTAGAAAATTAGCCAAAACCAGCTACAAATTGATATGACTGGTGGTCACTAAAATAGTTGTATTAGAGTAAAAAATGATGGCTTCATAATTGTGTAGAAATTTGAAATAGGTTACCCGGTTTCATTTAAGATTTTTAATGTTCTATTCCGTATTTGGATACGCAAACGTCAAGTTATATAAATTCAATGTTTTTGGCGAACAAAAAAGTTGGCTGATAATTTTTAGAACGGACAGGATGAACTAATAGCAAATAAAAGTTATTTTCGACAATGTTTCAATGGCGTATTGAAACTATATTGTTCACAAAATCTACAAACTTTAAAAATCAATTATAATAAAAGCATGACAAGTTGAAAAAAATAGTTTAAACGTCGATTTTTTTGCCGATTTATTTCGCGGACTTTTTGACGTTACCGACGACTGTAGCGCCACCTAATTAATTCCCCCTGCTATTGTTGCTGATAGAGCTTGACGACAACGGACGTTTCCAAGGACTTGCTTTCCAACTGATAAACCGAAGTCTTCCTGCATTAAATCCCGTGTCGAGCCTCCATGTTTTGTCTCTATCCATCTGTGACGTGACGTGCATTGTTACAGAACAGACGAAATTGGCAACCGTTGCCAAGCCTAAAAAAAACTTGTTGGCATTTGAAAGGAGTGCATAAAGCCTAAATAAAGGCTCTGCGGCATAGTAAAGGTTAAACATATTTTGTAATCATAACGTACTTAACTGAGATTCCACAACATTTAATGGATATGGATTCAAAGCTGAAGTCAGTTCGTGCTGGACACAAAGGAGACGTCACGAAGTTACTGTTAAAATTCGGCGAGTTTATATCTAACACCAAACAGAAACAGTTATGTTTTAACTGTGTAGGGTCACACCGAGTGGCCATGTGTAAATCTAAAAAACGATGTAAAAAGTGTAGCGGAATGTAAAGGAAAAGAGGTCATTACACACATGAGTCGAAAATACAACAGACAGCTGTCAACGTGATTAAACAACAGACGATACACCTCATCGCTATTTGTCCGCCATTACTGGACATCATAAAGGTTCCCGTAAAATTTTGACGTCATAATAGAAAATGTCTGACGACACAAACGAAAAGTGATTGTTGTATGACGTCAATAGTTCAAGAGTCGCAGATTCTCGGGTCAAGTGTCGCAAATTCCCAAATAGATAAGGTATATACTAGTGTAATGTATTTTATCACAAAAAGTCACTAAACAGCTATTTCGTCAACCAGGTAGTAGAATATAACATCTTGTTTGACGAGGGAGCACAGCATTCTTTCATAACTAACAAAAGCGGACAAATTGGAGATAAAACCGACACGAAAAGTCAGCATTCCTCTTTCTGCGTTCGGAGATTTATCACAGAATTTTCGAAACTTAGACACTACTACAACACAACTACAGACAGACTCAGAAGTAAAGGTACGTATCAACACAATCATTGTTCCCTAGATTGCCGTCCCGATCCAGAAACAAGATTTCGCATACTACAAATTAAGGAGCTCGCCACACTTGATAGAACTTAAACTTGCACATTCTATCCAAAGTGGAGAACGTTTTGAAATCGACTTACTAATAAGCGCTGACTACTACTGGGAAATTATCGAGGACCAACTTTTAAAAGGACCCACTGCTGTCCAGTCGAAGATCGGATATTTGTTATCAGGAACAATAAGTAGAAACATTAGCCAGCGTTCAACATCGATAATTCTTTTAATCTTAATTACAACACATTATTTTGAGAAGGAGATTGAAAAGTTTCTGGACACCTGAATCAATAGGAATCAAAACACGTGAACACAAGCAGAACACCAACTATTTACAGACATACCAGAACACAGCTTTTGACAACGAGAACGGAAAGTACACGGCAAAGCTGCCATAGAAACGTGACCATCCTGATCTGCCTTAAAATATGGCCGTTGCTAAAAGTAGGACAGAGAAAATAAGACGCCTGAACCGGGAGCTACATTTGCTATATAAATACAGCGAAATAATAAATAAAAAGAGAGGATTTATAGAGATGGTCCCAGAGAAGGAATATGATGATAACAAACGTATGATTTACTAAATTCCTCACCATCCTGTGAAGAATGATTCTGAGACTACCCCTATTCGTATTGTGTACGATTGCAGTTGTAAATCACAGCAAGATTTACCCAACTTAAATGATTGCTTAATGCCAACGCCATTCAATCTAAATGACTTAACCAAAATACTAATGTGATTCAGAATAGGGAAATATGGTGGTATCAGTAGAGAAATTGAAAAAGGCTTTTTTACAGATAGGACTTGATAAGATCGTGACGATATACGTTTCTTTTGGCAGGCTGACCCCACCGACCCAGATTGCAATCTCACAACTTACAGGTTTAAATCGATATTGTCTGACGCAACATGTTTCACCATTTATTTTAAACACCACTCTGCTTAAGCACATTGATGGACATACAAATAGTATAACAGAAACGGTGAAAAGGGACTTATATATGTAAACAACATTTTGTCAAGTGTTGAAACTAATGACGAAGCCATGACGTACTTTTAGGATGTCAGAGATGTCATATCAAAGGAAGGATTCGATTTGCGATCGTGGAGCTCAAACTGTAGTGATCTAACAGAAATTTCTAAACGGGAAAATTATGCCGAAAAGAACAGAACGGTGACAAACCTGGGAATGATATGGAACACTGAAAAAGATACAGTTTCTTTTCATAAGGTATACGTAACAGATATAAAGCCCTGAACCAAACATTACGAAAAGTGAGATACTCAAGCAATAATCTCGAATCTACGATCACTTGGGAATACTTTTGTCATTGTCTTGTTAGTATCTGTTTGGGCTAAGGTAGCAATACACAGTTAGGAAAAAAACTTAAAATTGACACTCATAATTTTTAGACACCCTCTTTCCCTTCCTTCTGACAAATAAGGCTTACTATTTGTGTTATGCATGTGTATATTTATGGAAAGAGAATCTTCCATAGATTTGATTTCCAATAGTTAAAATGGTGAAATATAATCTCTTTTTGGTGTAACCATGGCAACAATCTGCATTTATTTGATACAAAATATTGCAAAAAGGGGGGTGAAAATGTCACAAAAGTCTTCAAAATTTGGTCCAAAGGAAAATTTCAATCAAATAGAGTGCTACCTTTCCTGAAACCATAGACATTTATCTATCAAGAGGTCAAAAAAATCATATGCATTTCTGCTCGTTTTTCCATAAAATTGTATTGAAAAGATCGAGCGTCAAATCTTTGTTGAAAAACATTACAATAATTTCTGGACCTATGGGCGGTACGGATAGGAAAATACGGACTGTCAAACAGAAAAATGGCCTATAAATCATGCTAAAAACAATCTAAATGTTCATATAAACACACTTAGAAGGCTATATTATTCTTCAACTATCTAAAAATCAATTTTATTGTACAAAAACTTTGATATTTAAAATATTCACCATGGCCATAATGCGAAACTAAACTTCTAACTGTGTATTGCTACCTAAAATTTTAATGCAGGACCTCTGGGAAAACAAATTTGAGTAGGATGAGCCACTCCCATTAAATGTACAACAGTGGATGGAATTAGCTAGAGAACTTGAACTTTCAACAAACACTGAGTTACCGTGACAGTTTTGAACTGAGTGTACAAATGAACAAAAAGAGTTACTTGCTTTCGTTCATGCTAGCCAAAGAACCTATGGATCAGCTGTTTATATGACAAACGGATAGCAGTCAACTAAGAGTCGTGCAGCACCTTTAAAAACATTGACATTACCACAACTTGAATTAATGGCGGCTGTGATAGAAGCTAGGATTGAAGCACCCGTAAAATCAGCTTTATCAATAGACAAAGTCACTTACTGGTCGGACAGTCAAATAGTGCTACAGTGGTTAAAACACCTGAAAATTTCCTTCACAATTCAACGGCAGAAATTAAATCATCAACACAGAATCCAGAATGGAGATATTGTCCGACAAATGACAACCCTGTAGATCTACTGACAAGAGTTATTAGCGCTTCACAACTAGCAAATTCTAAACTGTGGTAGTATGGACTGGAATGGTTCAATTGCTCAACTTCTTGGCCACAATGGAAACCCAATACATGCATTCTTTTAACGAATACAGACCAAGAATAGAGCATTAAAATACAATCGAAGTAAACAATACACACGGAATTCATCGCATACTGGATATTATGAGATACAGTACGTTGACAAAGTTATTACGCATTTGTCGATTCATAGCGAATTGCCGTTAATCACGTTAAAAAGTATACAGAGCAAATTCATCACATGCGAGAAACCGAAGACGCAACAGAAAGATAATTAATCGGTGCTCAGAGGATATCATTTGATAAAGAGTTTATGACCTTGAAATCGCAATCGAACACACCCAACACCCTTATTCGACAATTACGACTATAGATAGATGCCAAAAAAATCATTCGTTTTCGGAATTGCTAATATCGGAAGATTACAATGATTTGAAATATTCAGGAGTATTAGCCACATTCACCGAGATTCACTAAAATTATTGGATACTGAGAATACGTCAACAAGTGAAAAAAGTTTTTCGTAAATGTGTTACATGCCGTAAAGTAACCGGAAGGCCATACAGAGTGCCAGATGCTCCACGTCGTTTAACTTTAAAGACTAGATTAATGAAAGCACCACCGTTTATCGTAACAGGTGTTGATTTTACCGGAGCGTTGTATGTAACAGACAATAACGGACAAGGTTTCAAATTATTCATTTGCTTGTTTACATGAGCGTCAACGAGTGCATTGCATTTAGAATTCGTTCAAGATCTAACAAAGAGATCTTTTCTACAAGCTTTCAGGAGATTTACGAGCCGAAAGTCTTTGCCGAGGGTGATGATTTCCGATAATAAGTCGTCATACATGGCCGCATCAGAGGCTTTAGAGAAACTAACAAAATCTTTAATGATGCGTTACGGTGATTGGTGGGAGTGCTTAATAGGACTCACAAAAATGTGCTTTCGAAAAGTACTTTGAAGATCGTACATAACATTAGAGGATTTACAACAAAATAGTCACCGAAATTGAATCCATTTTGAACGATCTACCTTTAACGTATGTGTCTACCGACATCGAGGATCAGGAACCTTTAACGCCATCGCATCTGCTATATGGGAGGAGGATTACCACTTCACCTTATCAACGGCAGAAATAGACGAACATACAATTCTCATAGATAAAAACGACATCTCCAAACGCGCAGAATGACAAACTTTCATAATTGACCAATTTTGGTCGCGATGGAAATCAGAATATCTAACATCGCTACGTGAATATCACAATCGAACAGGAGATAACAAACAGAAAATTAAAGTGAGAGACGTCGTACAAATTCATGAGGATAAGTATCCAAGAAACAAATGGACTGTTTGAGTCGTTGATTCTGTGATAACTAGAAATGATGGGCTTACTAGAGCAGCCGAAGTGAGAACAAAATCATGATGCTCTTCTCGACCGATCGTTAAATTAAATTCCCTGGAGATGTGTGACAATATTCACCCAAGAGACACACGTGATACTCAACAACCAGGAACTAGTAATATGCAAAGAAGATAACAGTTTCGTGAAGCTGCCGTGTGTGCCCGAAGAAATAGTCGTAAATGGACTAAGAGATAAACTTTAATATTGATCATTTACGGTTATTATTAAAGTTATTAAAAGTTTTTATTATTTGAGATGGACATTAATTTCAATCTCTTTTATCTATATTGTGAACTTATTTTTTTATTTTTTAATGATGACATATTTTACTTTTGTCGGCCCCCAGAACATCGGAAATACGCGAAGTACTAACGTATAACTATGGTAACGTTGTAACCATAACGCTGTTATGTATGACGTTATTGGAAATGTTTCATAACTACTGCGACGATTAAGGTAACATGGACTTAAATGGAGGATCTAGCTGAATTTTATGAAATTTTGCATGCAACTAGAGCATGGGGAACTGCACATGAACATCGAAAAAATTAGAATATAATTTTTATACTTTCTGAGATATAGCAAATAAAACATCTTGAAAAAGTAGTACAAATGTATAGAATACAAGTAAATATCGTAAAACAAGTTCAGCTTAACTTTTCTTGAAATCCTATCCTATGAATTTTCTTTAAAAATGATATGTTATGCTACTGAAATTTTCGTTTGATTGGTATAAAATTTATAGGGGTCATCGATTTCGATTTTGAGTATGAACAGCGTGAAAATGTGCCGAAAAGGCAAAAATAATCGTAACGTCGTGGCTAGAAATCTTATATTTCGACGTTTTTTGATGTTACAGAGACACTCGATTGATTTATACAGCAAAAACGAATCCGATGACACACTGTAACTTTCGTATCAATAAAAAGGAATTTTAAGTGGCAAAAACATATCAATTTAAAGAAAATACGTAAAACATATTTTTGAGAACAGGCAATTTAAAGTAAAAATTTTCAATATTGTTTCGAAATTTACGTGCATCCTTTACATTTATATTTCTTTCTACAAAATATTCAATTTACTCTATACCAGAAAGTATAAAAGTTACTTGTATATTTTTTTCAACATTCATATGTAGTTCCACATGCTCAAATTGCTTGCAAAATTTCATAAAAATCCGTGAGATTGCCGATTTACGTACCAGTTATCTAAAACGTATTTTGTAATCATGACGTAATTTACAGAGATTCCACAACATTTAATGTGGTATCAGTACAGATACTAATAGTCCTTTTCAATATCTGTACACATACGATATGTCCCTATTCTGAATCACATACGTATTTTGGTTAAGTCATTTAGATTGGGTGGCGTTGACATTAAGCAATCATTTAAGCGGGGTAAATCTTGCTGTGGTTTACAACTGCAATCGTACGCAATACGAATGAGGGTATATAGTCTCGGAATCTTTTGTCACAGGATGGTGAAGAATGTAGTAAATCATACGTTTGTTATCATTATCTGGTGCCCAGTCAACGAATTTGATCGATTTGGTGTTAATGGAATAACACACGGCTGTAGTTTATATCCTTGGAAAGAGGAGAACAAGCCGCATCGTTAACTACAGTGGTCACGTTTTTCTTAAATTTGGATTCAAGGTCATAGCTTAAATTTTAGGAAAAAACGCAGAGTCACATTTATACAGCTTGCAGCCCTACAAAAAAGCGATAAGAGCGAAATAAATTCGAATAATTTAAAGGATTATAACTTACAATATTTTCATTCAGCTGTTAAATAAAAGTGACCTTAATCCATTACAATTTAAAAATTTGGAATTTTTATATAATAAGATTCGATACAAGTGAACTCTGGAGATGTGTTTTATATATTAACATTTATAAGTTGTCCCCCACAAACAATGTTCTTTCCTTTTCCCGTCTCTTGATTTAAGGTGTAGGTCATTTTCTTGGTAAATATTTAGTTTTCTTTTAGTGAGTGTGGAAGCACATACAATTGTACTTGTTGCAAAACTTGTTTTATATTAACACATAATGGATTGAATTATCAGTTCTGAGTATATCTATGCTTTATAGAAATGAGAAGTACTGCAAACGGCGAAAAAGGGTGAGAGGTGTGTGTAACACAATTTTGGACAATTTGTAACAGTATTTCATTACATACAGACAAATGTGTATTTCATTAATTAGATATAAGAAGATGTGGTATGAGTGCCAATGAGACAACTCTCAATCCAAGTCACAATTTGTAAAAGTAAACCATTATAGGTCAAAGTACGGCCTTCAACACGGAACCTTGGCTCACACCGAACAGCAATCTATAAAGGGCCCCAAAAATGACTAGTGTAAAACCATTCAAACAGGAAAACCAACAGTCTAATCTATATAAAAAAAAACGAGAAACGAGAAACACTTATGAACCACATCAACAAACGACAACCACTGAACATTAGGTTCCTGACTTAGGACAGGTGCAAACAATTTGATGCGGATTTACACGTTTTAATAGGCGCCAACCTTTACCCTACCTGAAACAATAGTGTAACATCACAACATAGAAGAAGACACACTATAAAATATCAATTGAAATGGCTTAACTCAATCAAAAGACATATTAACAAAAACAAGTGAACATACACTGAACGAATAAATTTGATCTATGTAAATACAAAATTAATATAATGATGTTAAAGTTAGATGTAAAACAATATCAAAAAGACAACTTTGGACAAAATGCCGCCAAATAAAATAACGTATAAGGTAAATAAAAATAATTTTGTTGTAAGGTATACATGGAGTACGGAAATAATGTTTACAAAATAAATAATTTTGTTCCTAGTACGAGAACAAAAGTGAAAATATATCGTCATACTAAAAACACTTATCAAAGGTGGTATATATTAAAAATAGTGAGACTAGATATAACATTGAATGCACCAAAGACTAAAATCAACTAAAACACATCCCAGGGATTTAGTGTTTTAACGTCATGGACAGTCAAAGAAGACATGACTTGTGCAATGCCAAAATAAAAGTATCGACAGGCAGTAGGCTAGTTAGGAGTTAACCTGTTAATAAATATGTATAATGTAATATATAGATAGAGTAATAATATATAGAGTAATCTCTATATAGAAAATGAACGAGGATGTGTATTTATACATCCCAAAAAAACGTTTGAAAAGAATACAAATTTAGTAATGTTTTAATTTGCTGATGACAAAATCGATATTTGTGCCAATGTAAACTATATTCAAAGATCTAATTACAACATTGGTAAGATAACCTTTACTAATAGTATGTGTAAAGGTTCGATGAGTTTACACGGATCACATAGTGATTTCCGCGCTTTTATTACAATATTACCGTAAAATTTAGGATGTGAAATACCGTTTTTAATAAGTTTTCTACAGGTACAGCCAAATTTACTAATCAAATCTTTGTATCTATGAAAGAATTTAGTAAAAGTTTTAAGCAATTTATGGTAACGAAATCCCTGACTTAATAATTTACCAGTGATGCATTGATTACGTTCGTTGAAATCTATGACATCACTACACACAGGCATAACGAACGAGTTGGGATATATATAAACACCGTATGATGGAGCCGTCTAAAAACGGAAAATTAACAATCGTCTCTTTTGTAAATTTTAGTATGGAGTTCCCTTTAAAAATTGAAATGTCTAAATCTAGAAAAGGACAACTACTACTGTTTATGTTAGATTTATTTAAAGTAAGTTCCTTTGGGTAAATTTCGGTAGTATATTTAGAGTATTCTGGATTATTTAACGAAAAAATATCATCAAGATAACGGTAGGTATTGTTGAATGTATCAACCAAATGTAACAATGACGTGTCTTTACTGAGTTTGGTCATAAACTGAGATTCATAGCAATACAGGAATAAATCTGTTATTAAAGGGGCGCAGTTAGTGCCCATAGGAATACCTACTACCTGTCGATACATTTTATCGCCGAAACGTACATATATGTTGTCCAGGAGAAAATTTAAAGCTTCAATCATATCTTCACATTTCCAGTAAGTGTATCTAGCATACTTTCCTTTTTCGTTACAGAAAAAGGCTTTAAACGAGTTACAGCAAATAAATTTGCAATGAGATTTTTCAAAAGACCATTTAATTAAATATGAAAACTTTTTCTTGATAAGATTGTGTGGAATTGTAGTGTAGAGAGTAGAAAAATCATAACTGTCAACAGAATTAAAAGGACCATCAAAAGCACGTATTTTATTTAAAACCTCTAACGAATCTTTAACACTCCCAAAAATAATTAATACCGTTATTTTCATAAGCTTTATTACAAAAGTTAATAACAAGTTCTTTGATAGTAGTAAGGGAGGTAGTAAGAAGCACTGACAGATTAACGGAATTTAAATGGTTGCTTGTGTAATTTAGGTAACCAGTACATAGTCGGGACTTTGAAATGTTAGGAAAGAGCCTTTAAGCTGGGTAGTGGCAGTGATATGCTTGTTTACAATTTGACTCTCTGTGGAGCGTACGGACCTGAATGTAGACGAATTGACAATTTCGTTTTGAAGAACTTCTGTGTAGTATATGCGTCACACCACCACTACATTATTGACTGCTTTGTCTGCCAGTACGAACACAAACCGCTTTGCGAGTACTTGGAGTTTATTTTTTTTATTCTAGAAATGGGTATATCATGGACCCTTTTATTCATTTCAGAATTGTTATCAAAATGAGATATACGAATATCAACAGTATTCATAATTTTATTCAAATAACTGTCTAGAGATTTTTTATCAGATTTTTCACGTTTACACCATTTTTACAGTTGGCAGACAAAGCGTCTTTAATGACCTGACGACACTGTTTCCAATCTATTATAGATGGAGGACGATATTTAGGTCCTTTCTTAAGAAAAGTTTTGACCTCACGGTCTTCGACGATGCTGAGGTCTCCTGTAATGACATGACCATATCTAAATCTAGATGTTTCACAGTCTCAAGTGGAAGGAGCATTATTTTCTATATTGACGTCTGTTGTAACTGACGTATAATTAAAAATCAAACTTCTGCTGTTTTTTTTTTTTTTTTATAAGAATACGAATTAGATGGTTCTGTATTATCAAAATATGAAGGTACTTGATTTTGGATGGTAGAGTCATTGAATATACTAGACAAGTTAATAAAATCAATACCTCTATTTATATATTTTAATTTAAGAAAATGCCTTTATGATTTTCAGGTTTATCGATACTAGGAAACAGCCTGTGATGACAAAAGGCTGTAATAATACGGGTGTATTCATACAACGGGTTAAAAAATGAAATTTTATCACACTCCTGAAAAATAGCATATAATTTACTTATTGGTATATCACCCAGTTTACATAATACTTGGTGTCTACCATTATTTTTTAATATAGATAACAGATCAGCAAGTGTATAAATTAATACGATGTTTAATACGTTGATTACGGTTTTTGCGTTTACCATGAGACCTATTATTTCTTAATCGTTTATCGACAATATTAATGACATCGATAGAAGTTTTAGATATGTTCCCCTGTCCCAATATTTTGTCATTGAGACCGAGAGGATACGCTGTTTGAAGTCTTTTATCCAAAATAATTCGCGAACTTCACGGGATTTTTCAAATTGCTTGTGTGATTGTCCTGGTTGTTTCTGAACGGTTTCCAGTGGTTGGAATTTTATAAATTTTAGATTATGATTATGCTTATCTAAACGTTGGTATATTAAACTTTTGAATTTTTTAGGCCTTCGAAAGCGGTAAAGGTGCTCTCGGTTTCTTCTGTAATATTCTCGTCGCGTCTGTCCCACATATTGAATACCACACTAAGGCTGGGTTCAAGTTACCACATATATAAGGTTTTGAGTTTTTCAGGTAATGTCACAGGAAAAGGAGAGTGAAGAAGCTCTCTCAATCACTGTTGACCTAACAGTATTTTGTGAAGTTAATCTAAAACAGGCAAGTCATTTTTTGGCATTGCACGGGAAAATTTGTGGATATCCACGTGCATTTTTGTTTAACAATCTGGCTGCAGAGGCATTACAAATACGTTTGTTTAAGCACGTGGATATCCTAGAAGTAGGGTTGTTATTTAATTGCTTTCTATTACGTAAAATCATGATAATTTAAATAGGGGTATAGGCAAAATAAAAAAGACCGTAGGTTGTAACATAGAATAAGGATCACACTTACGGAATAAGAAATAATAGGCAAAGCAGTAAAAGAACTCTTACAAAAACTGTGATAAAAAGCCCGACGTAAAGACTAAAGGAATATAAAACAGACATATAACAAACACAGGGCAAAAACAGAGATTGTAAGAAACCTAAGTAAAACCATAGCAGGGGGCAATAATAAAAATAGCAAGCGTGGATGAGTATCTATACATCCAAACACCATAATATTTAATTAACAATAAAGAACAAAGATATACTAAACACGTAAAAGCTTTCTCACAGGCAAACAACCCATAATTGTAAAATGTAAGGGCATACACAACAAGCACGGGGACACATTCTACTGCATCCACACGGCATGAGCAACAAACCCTGCAGTAAATAGATATAAGAAGATGTGGTATGAGTGCCAATGAGGCAACTCTCCATCCAAGTCACAATTTGTAAAAGTAAACCATTTTAGGTCAAAGTACGGCCTTCAACACGGAGCCTTAGCTCACACCGAACAGCAAGCTATAATTAACTATACATTATGTTATAAAATCCGTTTTGACTTCAATTACGGTGATACATGTATCCTGCAGCAAATTAATAACCTTGCATAGTCTGACAAGGAAGATTGATAGTATATAAAAACTAGGGAAAAAATAGAAATGACAGATTCCATCAGGTCACCCCCTCGTGGATAGGCTGGAATTCATTCACGACCCGAATTCATTTTAGTCAGGACCAAAATTATACATAATATGATTTACGTACCGTGTGACGTTTGTGAACTTTCGAACATTTGAACTTTTGAAGCATTCTCACTTTGTAAAACTTTTGAACATTTTAACTTTAGAAAACTTTGTAATTACATAATAAATTTTATTTACTTACGACTTCGTTATGTGTCGTAAATTTGATGCCGTTTGACCACGATCGACATTGATTCAAGCTAAAACAACGCGAAGGAATATAAAACGTAAGAAGCTTCATTTTTTTTTATGGACAATCAAGATATTTCTATGTCAGCGCAAGAAGTAGAAATGGCTTTTCAAAGGGGTGTTACACGAATTGAAAGGGTTAAGGGACGTTGTAAATTTAAAAGGCTTAAAATCAGCCGTTGGGTCACAAGATGTGGTTCACACGAAGTTTTTATTCGTTTTTTTAAGGTATAGGTCATTTTTTTTTTAGAATTAAAGGTTATTTTTGTTGTTATTTTTATATATTGTTATATGATAGATAGACTAAGTTATGATACAAGGTTAGATAATTATATTCAAAAATAAAATCATTCGTTAAGTGTTGAAGTAGCTAGTGTTTCTTTTAAGAGTAAATATGGTAAAAACTAAAATATCAGATAATATAACATTTTTCACCCCAATAACGGTGGTTTTAGTTCATATTTTGAGTTGTTTTATACATTCAATAATTCTAAAACATAAAAATCTTATGTAAAATAAGTTAAAGCACCGGTATATATGAAGGTTGAATTAGAACCTTTTGTAATTGAAGTTAAGAGTACATTGTGTTTACATATGTTTGCGATGTTATAGCCATTGTTGATTATGGTTTACGCAGTTGGTTAGTGTTTAACACATTTGTTTAGAGAAAACAAATAGTCTATATTTTTAGAATCCAACCCCTTCTTCTGATGATTAACATAAGTGATGTTAAGTAAAGACAATGGTGCAGGTTGTTGTATGGTGTTAAATTACACCTTTTTTACATAATGTTAAATGAATAAGAGAGAAGTATCTTCAGAAATTAGCACATACATGATAAAAATTGAAATGTTTTGCCCTAAAGAATTTTATGTATTTTTGTGGTAGATTGATATTTGTAACAAATGAGAGACATATTTGAACTTCATGTATAATAACAAAGTATAAGTGAAATGGATAATTGATATAAAATGAAAACAAGTATCAAAATAAAATTGAAATATTGTCATAAACGTGTGTGTATTTTATCAACAGAGATTAAAATAATAAGAAGAAAATAATTAATTTAGGAGTTAGGAAATGAGTCTTAACAACTATTAAGTTTTAAACGAAAAGAATAAATAAAATTTCGACATATACATATTGGAATGTATAAAAGAAAGGCAATAGGTTGCTTAAGATTTAAGGCTAATAAAATATATAGAAAAGGAAGGAATATTCTGATAAGGAAGACAATATAGCATTAATAGAAATAATTTAAAAGATTAAGGGAATTTTTTTGATGAGAAATACGATTTACAATTAATAGAAATGATTTAAAAGATAAACGGAAAGATATTTTTTGTTCGCAACAATATGTTGTTGCCAAATGTGAAATATAGTCATAAACAAATTATGAGATATCGTATTTAAATTTCAATTAATGAAATCTGAAGTTTTGATAATATTTTGATAATAGTGTTAAGATTAAGTAAATAGAAACGAAAAGTTTAAGAAGTACACGTATCACAATTGGTAACAAAGTAACACATATAAATTTTAGTATTTTTTTAGGTATCATGTAGGTGCAGGGTTACATTAAAATGTTTGAATTATCTTTTTCAATTGTAAATTTATAAAAAAATGTATATCTTAAGTCTTGTATAAATACACATATCTTGTTTTTATTATATATGATTCTCAAAATTGTAGAAGTTGTATACGACATTTTTTTCCCTTTTTGTTCTAACCAGATAATACCAGACTCAAGCTAGCGAACAATAAGCCAGCGAACAATAAGGTGTATCAAGCTAGCGAACAATAAGAAATACGCGCCAAACTGATCTTGCCTAAAAACCGAAGACTTGCATTACCATGAAACGTTCTTTGAAATCTGATGACAATCATTTCCAGTTGGAAGACGAAATGCAATACATTTTCACAAAGACTATTAATTGAAAACTGTTTATTTATTTATTATTTTATTTATTTATATATTCAAGACAACATAATTGTTCTTGACCACAGGGCATCTCTTGTAGGATTTTCGAAATTCCTTTTAGGTTCTCCTCTCCCTTTTTTGATTACCTTTGAGTAGAAACGGTTTGTCTTTATGATCATGATAATAGTGAATAAATAATACAATTAGACCATACTTAACTAGTGTAAAGATAAAATTAAATCCACATGCTTATATTCTTTTTAAAAGAAAACAATATACCGATTTTGGAACGTAAAGTACAGAATTTTGTAGTCAGAATTATAAGTTGAAATAAAAGCTAAAAAATATCCACAGTTTTCGTTAGGAATGATTGAAAACTGGCAATTTATGTATTATATTTCAATAGGAAATGTTTTTATGTGACAATGACACACGTGACACGATATATGAATGGATATAAAGATTTTAGCTACTTTAACAGACAAAATTTTCAAATCAAAGCTTTTCAAGTAGGCATATTTAAAAAAAACTCGGGAAACAGACGGAAAAACCGAAATCAGAAGAACAATTTCATTACACTGATTTAAATTAACAAGAAGAGGATGCAATCACAACAATACAAACTATTTCATTTTAACATTGGAATTATAATCGGGGAAACGGTCCAAAGTTGGGGTAGGGTGACCCAAACCCCCCTTCTTTAATTCATAAAAAAGTCCCTACGGCAAAGCTTTTGACCACACTAGGTACAAATGATAGGCAATTGCCTAAGGTTGCCTGGACCCAAAGACCCAGGTGGGTAAAGTTACGGAACTTTTTTAATTGAGGTCCAAAGTTGGGGTAGGGTGACCCAACCCCCTCCCTTCTTTAATTCATAAAAAAGTCCCTACGGCAAAGCTTTTGACCACACTAGCTACAAATGATAGGCAATTGCCTAAGGTTGCCTGGACCCAAAGACCCAGGTGGGTAAAGTTACGGAACTTTTTAAATTGAGGTCCAAAGTTGGGGTAGGGTGACCCAACCCCCTCCCTTCTTTAATTCATAAAAAAGTCCCTACGGCAAAGCTTTTGACCACATTAGGTACAAATGATAGGCAATTGCCTAAGGTTGCCTGGACCCAAAGACCCAGGTGGGTAAAGTTACGGAACTTTTTAATTGAGGTCCAAAGTTGGGGTAGGGTGACCCAACCCTCCTTCTTTAATTCATAAAAAGTCCCTACGGCAAAGCTTTTGACCACACTAGATACAAATGATAGGCAATTGCCTAAGGTTGCCTGGACCCAAATACCCAGGTGGGTAAAGTTACGGAACTTTTTAAACTTTTCCCTTCTTTAATTCATAAAATGAGGTCCAAAGTTGGGCAATTGCCTAGGGTGACCCAACCCCAACCCACCCTTCTTTAATTCTTTAATTCATAAAAATGATAGGCAATTGCCTAAGGTTGCCTGGACCCAAAGACCCAGGTGGGTAAAGTTACACCCAAAGACCCAGGTGGGTAAAGTTACGGAACTTTTTTAATTGAGGTCCAAAGTTGGGGTAGGGTGACCCAACCCCCTCCCTTCTTTAATTCATAAAAAAGTCCCTACGGCAAAGCTTTTGACCACACTAGATACAAATGATAGGCAATTGCCTAAGGTTGCCTGGCAAAGCTTTTGACCACACTAGGTACAAATGATAGGCAATTGCCTAAGGTTGCCTGGACCCAAAGACCCAGGTGGGTAAAGTTACGGAACCTTTTTAATTGAGGTCCAAAGTTGGGGTAGGGTGACCCTACCACCACCCAATTTTAATTCATGAAAAAGTCCCTACGGCAAAGGTTTTGTCCACACTAGGTACAAATGATAGGCAATTGCCTAAGGTTGCCTGGACCCAAAGACCCAGGTAGGTAAAAATATGGAATTTCTACAACTGAGGTCCAAAGTTGGAGTATGGTGACCGCCCCAATTTCAATTCATAAAAAAGCCCGTATGGCAAAGCTTTTGTCCACACTAGGTACAAATGATAGGCAATTGTCTAAGGTTGCCTAGACCCAAAGACCCAGGTGGGTAAAGTTACGGAACTTTTTTAATTGAGGTCCAAAGTTGGGGTAGGGTGACCCTACCACCATCCAATTTTAATTCATAAAAAAGTCTCTACGGCAAAACCTTTTGTCCACACTAGGTACAAATGATAGGCAATTGCCTAAGGTTGCCTGGACCTAAAGACCCAGGTGGGTAAAGTTAAGGAACTTTTTAAATTGAGGTCCAAAGTTGGGGTAGGGTGACCCTACCACCATCCAATTTTAATTCATAAAAAAGTCCCTACGGCAAACTTTTGTCCACACTAGGTACAAATGATAGGCAATTGTCTAAGGTTGCCTAGACCCAAAGACCCAGGTGGGTAAAGTCACGGAACTTTTTTAATTGAGGTCCAAAGTTGGGGTAGGGTGACCCTACCACCACCAAACTTTAATTCATAAAAAAGTCCCTACGGCAAAGCTTTTGTCCACACTAGGTACAAATGATAGGCAATTGCCTAAAGTTGCCTAGACCCAAAGACCCAGGTGGGTATAGTTACGGAACTTTTTTAATTGAGGTCCAAAGTTGGTGTAGGGTGACCCTACTACCACCCAATTTTAATTCATAAAAAAGTCCCTACGGCAAAGCTTTTGTCCACACTAGGTACAAATGATAAGCAATTGACTAAGGTTGCATAGATCCAAAGACATAGATGGGTAAAGTTACGTAACTTTTATAATTGAGGTCCAAAGTTGGGATATGGTGACCCAACCCACTTCTTTCTTTAATTCATACAAAGGTCCCTCCGGCAAATCTTTTGCCCACACTATGTACAAATGATAGGCAATTGCCTAAGGTTGCCTGGACCCAAAGACCCAGGTGGGTAAAGTTACGGAACCTTTTTAATTGAGGTCCAAAGTTGGGGTAGGGTGACCCTACAACCACCCAATTTTAATTCATGAAAAAGTCCCTACGGCAAAGGTTTTGTCCACACTAAGTACAAATGATAGGCAATTGCCTAAGGTTGCCTGGACCCAAAGACCCAGGTGGGTAAAGTTATGGAATTTTTAATTGAGGTCCAAAGTTGGAGTATGGTGACCCCAAAATTTCAATTCATGAAAAGGTCGTATGGCAAAGCTTTTGCCCACACTAGGTACAAATGATAGGCAATTGTCTAAGGTTGCCTAGACCCAAAGACCCAGGTGGGTAAAGTTACGGAACCTTTTTAATTGAGGTCCAAAGTTGGGGTAGGGTGACCCTACCACCACCCAATTTTAATTCATGAAAAAGTCCCTACGGCAAAGGTTTTGTCCACACTAGGTACAAATGATAGGCAATTGCCTAAGGTTGCCTGGACCCAAAGACCCAGGTGGGTAAAGTTACGGAACTTTTTAATTGAGGTCCAAAGTTGGTGTATGGTGACCCTCCTATTTCAATTCATAAAAAGCCCGTATGGCAAAGCTTTTGTCCACACTAGGTACAAATGATAGGCAATTGTCTAAGGTTGCCTAGACCCAAAGTCCCAGGTAGGTAAAGTTACGGAACTTTTTAATTGAGGTCCAAAGTTGGGGTAGGGTGACCCAACCACCATCCTTCTTTTAATTCATAAAAAGTCTCTACGGCAAAACCTTTGTCCACACTAGGTACAAATGATAGGCAATTGTCTAAGGTTGCCTGGACCCAAAGACCCAGGTGGGTAAAGTTAAGGAACTTTTTTAATTGAGGTCCAAAGTTGGGGTAGGGTGACCCTACCACCACCAAATTTTAATTCATAAAAAAATCCCTACGGCAAAGCTTTTGTCCACACTAGGTACAAATGATAGGCAATTGCCAAAAGTTGCCTAGACCCAAAGACCCAGGTGGGTAAAGTTACGGAACTTTTTTAATTGAGGTCCAAAGTTGGTGTAGGGTGACCCTACTACCACCCAATTTTAATTCATAAAAAAGTCCCTACGGCAAAGCTTTTGTCCACACTAGGTACAAATGATAAGCAATTGACTAAGGTTGCATGGATCCAAAGACATAGATGGGTAAAGTTACGTAACTTTTATAATTGAGGTCCAAAGTTGGGATATGGTGACCCAACCCACTTCTTTCTTTAATTCATAAAAGTCCCTCCGGCAAATCTTTTGCCCACACTATGTACAAATGATAGGCAATTGCCTAAGGTTGCCTGGACCCAAAGACCCAGGTGGGTAAAGTTACGGAACCTTTTTAATTGAGGTCCAAAGTTGGGGTAGGGTGACCCTACAACCACCCAATTTTAATTCATGAAAAAGTCCCTTCGGCAGGTGGGTAAAGTTATGGAATTTCTACAACTGAGGTCCAAAGTTGGAGTATGGTGACCCCCCAATTTCAATTCATAAAAAAGGCCGTATGGCAAAGCTTTTGCCCACAGTAGGTACAAATGATAGGCAATTGTCTAAGGTTGCCTAGACCCAAAGACCCAGGTGGGTAAAGTTATGGAACCTTTTTAATTGAGGTCCAAAGTTGGGGTAGGGTGACCCTACCACCACCCAATTTTAATTCATGAAAAAGTCCCTACGGCAAAGGTTTTGTCCACACTAAGTACAAATGATAGGCAATTGCCTAAGGTTGCCTGGACCCAAAGTCCCAGGTGGGTAAAGTTACGGAACTTTTTTAATTGAGGTTCAAAGTTGGTGTATGGTGACCCCTCCAATTTCAATTCATAAAAAAGTCCGTATGGCTAAGTTTTGCCCACACTAGGTACAAATGATAGGCAGTTGTCTAAGGTTGCCTAGACCCAAAGACCCAGGTGGGTAAAGTTACGGAACTTTTTTAATTGAGGTCCAAAGTTGGGGTAGGGTGACCCAACCCCCTCCCTTCTTTAATTCATAAAAAAGTCCCTACAGCAAAGCTTTTGACCACACTAGGTACAAATGATAGGCAATTGCCTAAGGTTGCCTGGACCCAAAGACCCAGGTGGGTAAAGTTACGGAACTTTTTTAATTGAGGTCCAAAGTTGGGGTAGGGTGACCCAACCCCCTCCCTTCTTTAATTCATAAAAAAGTCCCTACGGCAAAGGTTTTGACCACACTAGCTACAAATGATAGGCAATTGCCTAAGGTTGCCTGGATCCAAAGACCCAGGTGGGTAAAGTTACGGAACTTTTTTAATTGAGGTCCAAAGTTGGGGTGGGGTGACCCAACCCCTCCTTCTTTAATTCATAAAAAAGTCCCTACGGGAAAGCTTTTGACCACACTAGCTACAAATGATAGGCGATTGCCTAAGGTTGCCTGGACCCAAAGACCCAGGTGGGTAAAGTTACGGAACTTTTTTAATTGAGGTCCAAAGTTGGGGTAGGGTGACCCTACCACCACCCAATTTTAATTCATAAAAAAGTCCCTACGGGAAAGCTTTTGTCCACACTAGGTACAAATGATAAGCAATTGACTAAGGTTGCCTGCATCGAAAGACATAGATGGGTAAAGTTACGTAACTTTTTTAATTGAGGTCCAAAGTTGGGATATGGTGACGCAACCCACTCCCTTCTTTAATTCATAAAAAGTCCCTACGGCAAATCTTTTGCCCACACTATGTACAAATGATAGGCAATTGCCTAAGGTTGCCTGGACCCAAAGACCCAGGTGGGTAAAGTTGCGGAACTTTTTTAATTGAGGTTCAAAGTTGGGGTAGGGTGACCCAACCCCCTCCCTTCTTTAATTCATAAAAAAGTCCCTACGGTAAAGCTTTTGACCACACTAGGTACAAATGATAGGCAATTGCCTAAGGTTGCCTGGACCCAAAGGCCCAGGTGGGTAAAGTTAGCGAACTGTTTTAATTGAGGTCCAAAGTTGGGGTAGGGTGACCCAACCCCCTCCCTTCTTTAATTCATAAAAAAGTCCCTACGGCAAAGCTTTTGACCACACTAGGTACAAATGATAGGCAATTGCCTAAGGTTGTCTGGACCCAAAGACCCAGGTGGGTAAAGTTATGGAATTTCTATAACTGAGGGCCAAAGTTGGAGTATGGTGACCCTCCCCCAACTTCAATTCATAAAAAAGTCCGGATGGCAAAACTTTTGTCCACACAAGTAACAAATGATAGGCAACTGCCTAAGGTTGCCTGGACCCAAAGACCCAGGTGGGTAAAGTTACGGAACTCTTTTAATTGAGGTCCGAAGTTGGGGTAGGGTGACCCAACCCACTCCCTTCTTTAATTCATAAAAAAGTCCCTACGGCAAAGCTTTTGTCCACACAAGGTACAAATGATAGGCAATTGCGTAAGGTTGCCTGAACCCAAATACCAAGGTGGGTAAAATTACGGAACTCCTACAACTTAGGTCCAAAGTTTGTAGACCGTATCTCCCCACTTGAATTCTTAAAAAATTTCTCACGGCAAAGCATTTGTCCACTCTAGTAACAAATGATATTAATTGCCTAAGGATGCCTGGACTCAAAGAACCTGCAGGTGGGTAAAGTTCCAGAACTTTTACAACTGATTTCACATTTGGGGTTTGCACACCCTATCACATTCCAAGTTTAATTTTGTCAAAAAAATCATTCCGGCTAAGCATTTTCTACACTAGGTACAAATGATAGGCAATTTCCTACGTGTTACCTGGAACAGATGGGACGGGCGGATAAATTCTTGGAACGTTCGCAACTGAAGTCCAAAGTTGGGAAATGGAGACCTTTTCCCCTCAAAACTTTAATTCGTCAAACCAATTCTCTACGCGGCAAAGCTTTGACCACACAAGGTACAGATGAAATTCAATGGCATAAAGTTGGCCGGATTAGATGAACCTGGTGAGTTATAACGGAACTACTGCAACTGAGGTTCAAAGTTGGGATAAGTAGATAATTCCGTTTAAACTTTAATTGTTATAAAATTTCCTACGATAGGTAGGGCCTTGAAGTTGCCCGGACCAGATAGCGGAGGTGGGTAAATTCACTGAATTTCTTCAAATGATATTCAAAATTAGGGTATGGAGACCCCTCCCCTCCTAATTTTAACCCTTAACAGATTCCTATGGCAAAGCTTTTGTCTTTTGCCCAGACCAGATGGCCAATGTCATCAGATGAATAATCTTATGAGTAGTATTGTCTGTGGTTCTTTAACCATCCACCAAAATCCGTGGTGCTGTGGTTGTCCCATATGTGGTCATGCCCCGCCCCTTAATGCCAAATATGAGCATGTCCCACCCCTAATATTATATATGGGCATATACCGCCCCCTTTCCCCCAACCTAATGACGTCACCGGAAGTAAGTATATATATATATATATATCATTTTATTCTGGTATCACCTATGTTGAACAGAGGTAAGGAAGATGAATCACGACGGATGCATGTTGACCATATTTGGATATGAATATAACAGTATGACTCACGTAGAACCATGCCAAAACCATGAGTCATATCGAATGCACGCCCGCAATATTTGGTCATGATGCGATGCGACCATTTTGATACAACGAGTCATCAGGATGCAAGATCAGGGCATGACGCACCACATGACACAATACCATGAGTCACACCAGATGTACGTTGACCGTATTTGGTCTTGTTGTGTAGGTCTGACGAGTCAGACATCCGTATGAGTAACAAAGTCGACATTGTTGGTACGTTCATTATACAAGGGCATGTCTCCCTTATTCGAAAATTTGAATTATATAAAATTTAAAAATGCAAAAATCCACAAAATTCAAAATTTTATAAAAATTCTTAAAAATTTTGAAATGCAAAAATATTTTTCAAAAAATTCAAATTCAAAATTTGAAAAATAGAAAAAAAAAAAAAAAATGAAATAAAAAAAAAAAAGTCATAATTTTTTTAAATAGATAAAAAAAAAATCAAATAAAAAAAATCAAAATATTTTGAAAATCGAAAAAAAAAATCACTGCATACATTGATCAACCTATCTATAAGAATGCCTGAAGCAAAACGATGGATGAATTTTACCTTTACGTATCGAGCGGATTTCTTTTATGCTTTTTGAAAATAATAACGGTGGCGCATTTACGATTCAACTTCACAAAAGCTACATATTTAAAATATAAAATTTTGAATTTTTTGGATTTTTGAATTTTTGAATTTTTGAATTTTCTATAATTTAAATTTTCCAATAAGGGAGACATGCCCTTGTATAATGAACGTACCAACCATGTCGACTTTGTTACTTATACGGATGTCTGACTCGTCAGAGCTACACAGCAAGACCAAATACGGTCAACGTACATGTGGTGTGACTCATGGTATTGTCATGTGGTGCGTGGTGCCCTGATCTTGCATCCAGATGACTCATGATATCGAAATGGTCGGATCGCATAATGACCAAAAATGGCTGGCGTGCATGCATTCGGTATGACTCATGGATTTGGCATGGTTCTACGTGAGTCCTACTGTTATATTCATATCCAAATATGGTCAACATGCATCCGTCGTGATTCGTCTTCCTTACCTCTGTTCAACATAGCTGATACCAGAATAAAATGAAAATGATATATATATATATACTTACTTCCGGTGACGTCATTAGGTTGGGGGAAAGCAGCGGTATATATACATATCCAAATATGGTCAACATGCATCCGTCGTGATTCATCTTTCTTACTTCCGGTGACGTCATTAGGTCGGGGGGGGGGGGCGTATATGCCCAAATATCATATAATATAAGGGGGCGGGACATGCCCATATTTGGCATTAAGGGGCGGGACATACCCATATTTGGGACAACCACAGCACCACGGGTTGTGGTGGGGGTTAACAAATCACAGACAATACTACAGGTTCACCTTTTCCCACGCAATCAAAGAAAAAAATATATCAAATCAATCTACAGTTCCATATTGGGAAAAAGACCAAATTATTATTATCAGCTTCTTTAACAACATGTTTTTCAGTAACTAGAATACTCAGTCAATCCAAGATGCGGGGTTATTAGTCCAGCTTAATGGAAAGTTCTAGTTAACCTGGTCTAAAGGTTCAGTGTGAGCTTTTTACAATATTTGGCGTCTGTCGTTTGTAGTCCCTGGTCGTCCGCCGTCATCATCCATTTACTTTTACAAAAGATTTTCCACAAAAATGATCCGCTAATTATGATCTACTTATTAGTTATTGTCGTCAGTTGACTGTTTATATTTTACTGGTTTTTGCAGATAAATTTCTATATTTTGTTGAATAATCTAATTTAGCATTCCCTGTTATTTTATCAACTTTTCAACTATATATTATGTGTTGTGTGAAATGGCTTTCCGTAGTTTCGGCATCCTGTCAAATAGTTCCTAAAATAACATTTTTTGTAGAATAAACGTATAGACAATGTAAAAACTATGTAAATGATTACCTTTCAAGACAAAAGTGTTTAAGTAAATTGATTTTTTCTTGAAAAAGCGGATTTCGTTTTTCTTTTCGTTAAAGGCTTGAGAACTATATTATGTATCAATGTATGGTGCGCAACTTTTTTTATGAATTAAAGTAAAAAGGTGACATACCCCCAACTTTGGACCTCAATTAAAAAAGTTCCGTAACTTTACCCACCTGGGTCTTTGGGTCCAGGCAACCTTAGGCAATTGCCTATCATTTGTACCAAGTGTTGACAAAAGCTTTGCCATAGGGACTTTTTTATGAATTAAAGAAGGGAGTGGGTTGGGTCACCCTACCGGGTCACCCTACCCCAACTTTGGACCTCAATTAAAAAAGTTCCGTAACTTTACACACCTTGGTCTTTGGGTCCAGGCAACCTTAGGCAATTGCCTATCATTTGTACCTAGTGTGGACAAAAGCTTTGCCGTAGGGACTTTTTTATGAATTAAAGAAGGGAGTGGGTTGGGTCACCCTACCCCAACTTTGGACCTCAATTAAAAAAGTTCCATAACTTTACCCACCTGGGTCTTTGGGTCCAGGCAACCTTAGGCAATTGCCTATCATTTGTACCTAGTGTGGACAAAAGCTTTGCCGTAGGGACTTTTTTATGAATTAAAGAAGGAGTGGGTTGGGTCACCCCCCCCAACTTTGGACCTCAATTAAAAAAGTTCCATAACTTTACCCACCTGGGTCTTTGGGTCCAGGCAACCTTAGGCAATTGCCTATCATTTGTACCTAGTGTGGACAAAAGCTTTGCCGTAGGGACTTTTTTATGAATTAAAGAAGGGAGTGGGTTGGGTCACCCTACCCCAACTTTGGACCTCAATTAAAAAAGTTCCATAACTTTACCCACCTGGGTCTTTGAGTCCAGGCAACCTTAGGCAATTGCCTATCATTTGTACCTAGTGTGGACAAAAGCTTTGCCGTAGGGACTTTTTTATGAATTAAAGAAGGGAGTGGGTTGGGTCACCCTACCCCAACTTTGGACCTCAATTAAAAAAGTTCCGTAACTTTACCCACCTTGGTCTTTGGGTCCAGGCAACCTTAGGCAATTGCCTATCATTTGTACCTAGTGTGGACAAAAGCTTTGCCGTAGGGACTTTTTTATGAATTAAAGAAGGAGTGGGTTGGGTCACCCTACCCCAACTTTGGACCTCAATTAAAAAAGTTCCGTAACTTTACCCACCTTGGTCTTTGGGTCCAGGCAACCTTAGGCAATTGCCTATCATTTGTACCTAGTGTGGACAAAAGCTTTGCCGTAGGGACTTTTTTATGAATTAAAGAAGGAGTGGGTTGGGTCACCCTTCCCTAACTTTGGACCTCAATTAAAAAAGTTCCGTAACTTTACCCACCTGGGTCTTTTGGTCCAGGCAACCTTAGGCAATTGCCTATCATTTGTACCTAGTGTGGACAAAAGCTTTGCCGTAGGGACTTTTTATGAATTAAAGAAGGGAGTGGGTTGGGTCACCCTTCCCTAACTTTGGACCTCAATTAAAAAAGTTCCGTAACTTTACCCACCTGGGTCTTTGGGTCCAGGCAACCTTAGGCAATTGCCTATCATTTGTACCTAGTGTGGACAAAAGCTTTGCCGTAGGGACTTTTTTATGAATTAAAGAAGGGAGTGGGTTGGGTCACCCTACCGGGTCACCCTACCCCAACTTTGGACCTCAATTAAAAAAGTTCCATAACTTTACCCACCTTGGTCTTTGGGTCCAGGCAACCTTAGGCAATTGCCTATCATTTGTACCTAGTGTGGACAAAAGTTTTGCCGTAGGGACTTTTTTATGAATTAAAGAAGGAGTGGGTTGGGTCACCCTTCCCCAACTTTGGACCTCAATTAAAAAGTTCCGTAACTTTACCCACCTGGGTCTTTGGGTCCAGTCAACCTTAGGCAATTGCCTATCATTTGTACCTAGTGTGGACAAAAGCTTTGCCGTAGGGACTTTTTATGAATTAAAGAAGGAGTGGGTTGGGTCACCCTACCGGGTCACCCTACCCCAACTTTGGACCTCAATTAAAAAAGTTCCATAACTTTACCCACCTTGGTCTTTGGGTCCAGGCAACCTTAGGCAATTGCCTATCATTTGTACCTAGTGTGGACAAAAGCTTTGCCGTAGGGACTTTTTTATGAATTAAAGAAGGGAGTGGGTTGGGTCACCCTACCGGGTCACCCTACCCCAACTTTGGACCTCAATTAAAAAAGTTCCGTAACTTTACCCACCTTGGTCTTTGGGTCCAGGCAACCTTAGGCAATTGCCTATCATTTGCACCTAGTGTGGACAAAAGCTTTGCCGTAGGGACTTTTTATGAATTAAAGAAGGAGTGGGTTGGGTCACCCTACCTCACCCTACCCCAACTTTGGACCTCAATTAAAAAGTTCCGTGACTTTACCCACCTTGGTCTTTGAATCCAGGCAACCTTAGGCAATTGCCTATCATTTGTACCTAGTGTGGATAAAAGCTTTGCCGTAGGGACTTTTTATGAATTAAAGAAGGAGTGGGTTGGGTCACCCTACCGGATCACCCTACCCCAACTTTGGACCTCAATTAAAAAAGTTCCGTAACTTTACCCACCTGGGTCTTTGGGTCCAGGCAACCTTAGGCAATTGCCTATCATTTGTACCTAGTGTGGACAAAAGCTTTGCCGTAGGGACTTTTTTATGAATTAAAGAAGGGAGTGGGTTGGGTCACCCTACCGGGTCACCCTACCCCAACTTTGGACCTCAATTAAAAAAGTTCCGTGACTTTACCCACCTTGGTCTTTGAATCCAGGCAACCTTAGGCAATTGCCTATCATTTGTACCTAGTGTAGACAAAAGCTTTGCCGTAGGGACTTTTTTATGAATTAAAGAAGGGAGTGGGTTGGGTCACCCTACCGGATCACCCTACCCCAACTTTGGACCTCAATTAAAAAAGTTCCGTAACTTTACCGACCTGGGCCTTTGGGTCCAGGCAACCTTAGGCAATTGCCTATCATTTGTACTTAGTGTGGACAAAAGCTTTGCCGTAGGGACTTTTTTATGAATTAAAGAAGGGAGTGGGTTGGGTCACCCTACCGGGTCACCCTACCCCAACTTTGGACCTCAATTAAAAAAGTTCCATAACTTTACCCACCTGGGTCTTTGGGTCCAGGCAACCTTAGGCAATTGCCTATCATTTGCACCTAGTGTGGACAAAAGCTTTGCCGTAGGGACTTTTTTATGAATTAAAGAAGGGAGGGGTTTGGTCACCATTCCTAAACTTTGGACCTCAATGATAAAAGTTCCGTAACTTTACCCACCTGGGTCTTTGGGTCCAGTTAACCTTAGGCAATTGCCTATCATTTGTACCTAGTGTGGACAAAAGCTTTGCCGTAGGGACTTTTTTATGAATTAAAGAAGGGAGTGGGTTGGGTCACCCTACCGGGTCACCCTACCCCAACTTTGGACCTCAATTAAAAAAGTTCCGTAACTTTACCCACCTTGGTCTTTGGGTCCAGGCAACCTTAGGCAATTGCCTATCATTTGTACCTAGTGTGGACAAAAGCTTTGCCGTAGGGACTTTTTTATGAATTAAAGAAGGGAGTGGGTTGGGTCACCCTACCGGGTCACCCTACCCCAACTTTGGACCTCAATTAAAAAAGTTCCGTAACTTTACCCACCTTGGTCTTTGGGTCCAGGCAACCTTAGGTAATTGCCTATCATTTGTACCTAGTGTGGACAAAAGCTTTGCCGTAGGGACTTTTTATGAATTAAAGAAGGGTGGGTTGGGTCACCCTACCGGGTCACCCTACCCAAACTTTGGACCTCAATTAAAAAAGTTCCGTAACTTTACCCACCTGGGTCTTTGGGTCCAGGCAACCTTAGGCAATTGCCTATCATTTGTACCTAGTGTGGACAAAAGCTTTGCCGTAGGGACTTTTTTATGAATTAAAGAAGGGAGTGGGTTGGGTCACCCGGATCCCCCCCAACTTTGGACCTCAATTAAAAAGTTCCGTAACTTTACCCACCTGGGTCTTTGGGTCCAGGCAACCTTAGGCAATTGCCTATCATTTGTACCTAGTGGGGACAAAAGCTTTGCCGTAGGGATTAAAGAAGGGAGTGGGTTGGGTCACCCTACCGGATCACCCTACCCCAACTTTGGACCTCAATTAAAAAAGTTCCGTAACTTTACCGACCTGGGTCTTTGGGTCCAGGCAACCTTAGGCAATTGCCTATCATTTGTACCTAGTGTGGACAAAAGCTTTGCCGTAGGGACTTTTTTATGAATTAAAGAAGGGAGGGGGTTGGGTCACCATACCCCCATCTTTGAACCTCAATTATAAAAGTTCCATAACTTTACCCACCTGGGTCTTTTGGTCCAGGCAACCTTAGGCAATTGCCTATCATTTGTACCTAGTGTGGACAAAAGCTTTGCCGTAGGGACTTTTTTATGAATTAAAGAAGGGAGTGGGTTGGGTCACCCTACCGGATCACCCTACCCCAACTTTGGACCTCAATTAAAAAAGTTCCGTAACTTTACCGACCTGGGTCTTTTGGTCCAGGCAACCTTAGGCAATTGCCTATCATTTGTACCTAGTGTGGACAAAAGCTTTGCCGTAGGGACTTTTCTATGAATTAAAGAAGGGAGTTGGTTGGGTCACCCTACCCCAACTTTTGACCGTTTCCCCGATTATAATTCCATTGTTAAAATGAAATAGTTTGTATTGTTGTGATTGCATCCTTTTCTTGTTAATTTAAATTAGTGTAAATAAATTATTTTTCTGATTTTGGTTTTTCCGTCTGTTTCCCGAGTTTTTTTTAAATATGCCTCCTTGAAAAGCTTTGATTTGAAAATTTTGTCTGTTAAAGTACCTAAAATCTTTATATCCATTCATATATCGTGTCACGTGTGTCATTGTCACATAAAACACATTTCCTATTGAAATGTAATAAATAAATTGCCAGTTTTCAATCATTCCTAACGAAAACTGTGGATATTTATTAGCTTTTATTTCAACTTATAATTCTGACTGCAAAATTCTGTACTTTACGTTCCAAAATCGGTATATTGTTTTCTTTTAAAAAGAATATAAGCATGTGGATTTAATTTTATCTTTACACTTGTTAAGTATGGTCTAATTTTATTATTTATTCACTATTATCATGATTATAAAGACAAACCGTTTCTACTCAAAGGTAATCAAAAAAGGGAGAGGAGAACCTAAAAGGAATTTTGAAAATCCTACAAGAGATGCCCTGTGGTCAAGAACAATTATGTCTTGAATATATAAATAAATAAACAGTTTTCAGTTAATAGTCTTTGTGAAAATGTATTGCATTTCGTCTTCCTACGGGAAATTGTTGTCATCAGATTTCAAAGAACGTTTCATGTTAATGCAAATCTTCGGTTTTTAGGCAAGATCAGTTTGGCGCGTATTTCTTATTGTTCGCTGGCTTATTGTTCGCTAGCTTGATACACCTTATTGTTCGCTGGCTTATTGTTCGCTAGCTTGAGTCTGGTCCAGATAATTCGATATTTAAGAGAGCATATTGATTCATACATAGAAATTGTTTTACTAAATTTTGCTAGACTTGAATAACCCAGTGAACTAAAGGCGATTAATCAAACCATCGATACTTTAATTGATAAATTAAAGAAAAATTAAGGGCATCGAAAAAGTGAATGAGTTTCCAAATTGGGGAATAGGCATAGCAATTGGGTTACGTGCGATCTTCACTGAAACAGCCATTTTTTGTAGTGTTATTTTATTAAAAAAAAAATCTTGGTTAGCCAGAAAGAAGGGTGCAAGTTTTTGTTCTAATGCCACAAACGATGGGTACCCAATGGTGTCAACTCCAATGGTTGGGACAGATGTGACTGATTCCAGAGAGATGTTTTTCCTCTGCATCATTGATCAAGGACGAAGAAGACATAAGACGAATACTACGAATCTATTGAGAAACATATAACCAGAGCTAGATGCATCGAAAACTTAGCAGTAGGACTATATTGTTGGACCATCACAACGTTGCACACCGAACTAACTTGCGGAAGAACAGCTTGAAATAAACTGTGTATATAAAATTGAATTGCGAACCTTTAGAAATATATGAACTGTTATGATGGTGGCGGAAGAATTTTGACAAGAAACTACAGATAAAAAATTAGTACTTATAACTGTATATATGGAGGAAGATGGAAATGTGATGAACAATAAATCCAAAACCGGAGTTTCGTTCTTGTTACAAAAGGAGGAATAATTGTAACACAATTTGGACAAGTTGTAACAATAATTCATTACATACAGACAAATGTGTATTTCATTAATCGACTATACATTACGTTATACAATTCTTTTTGAATTCAATTACGCTGATACATGTATCCTGCAGAAAATTAATAACCTTGCACAGTGTGACCAGGAAGATTGATCGTATATAAAAACTAGAGGCCCTAAAGAGCCTGTGTCGCTCACCTTGGTCTATGTGCATATTCAACAAAGGACACTCTCCAACATTGTAGACGAGAATAGAATTCATGACAAAAATCTCTGTTTTGTTGATCTTGTATTGCTGATCATTTAGGCTGTTTAGTTTCTCTCTATGTTCTTAAGTTATTGCTCCAAACACAAAAGAGAGTAAAAAAATCCTCATTTAAGGGCAATCACTCCTGTAAAGAGTGACAGTCTACTAACTGTATCGGCAACATTTGAATTGTTAGTAGATCCGTCTTGCTGATCATTTTTGTGATTTAAAGTGTCTACTTATCTATTATGATTTTTATCATATACGGCAAAACGCAAAAAAATGGTAAAAAACGTCATTAAAGGGCAAAACTCCAATTAGGAGTCATGGGACGATATCCTCCATAATTGTCTTAATTGTAGATCTTGTCTTGCTGATCATTTTTGCTTATTTAAGTTTCTATCTATCTATTATAATTTTTAAGATAAAAGGCAAAAACGCAAAAGATTGGTAAAATCATCATCAAAGGGCAATAACTCTAATATGGAGTCGACTGACGATTTTTACCGTGTTGAATTATTTGTAGAACTTGTCTTGCTGGTCATTTTTGTAATTCAAAGTTTCTCTCTAACTATTATAGCTTTCAAGTTAATAGGCAAAAATGAAGAAAAAAAAATGGCAAAATTTGGCATTTAAGGGCAACAACTCCTATAAGACGTCGTCTGACAGTTTTGACGTATGTAGACAATTTGTAGAGCTCAACATTTTGAACATTTCTGCTTTGTCAAATTTTCTCTTTTTATAACGGTTTTCAAAATAATAGACAAAGTTTGCATTTTACCCCTGTGTTCTATTTTTAGCCGTGTCGGCCATCTTGGTTGGCAAGCGGGGTCATCGGACACATCTTCTAAACTAGATACCCTAATGATGATTGTTGCCAAGTTTGGTAAAATTTGGCTAAGTAGTTCCAGAGGAGAAGATTTTTGTTAAAGTTAAAAGACGACGACGGACGACGGACGCCAAGTGATTTGAAAAGCTCACTTGGCCCTTTGGGCCAGGTGAGCTAAACTAGGGAAAAATAGAAAGGACAGATTCCATCAGTTCTCCCCCTTCGTGGGTAGGCAGGAATTCACTTAGTCAGGGCCGAAAAATTATATGTAGCTATACGATTTACGTGTCCGTGTGACAATTTATGAACTTTCGAACAATTGAACATTTGAACTTTTGAAATATTCTTAAAATTGTATTAATATAATAAATTATTATCTTATTCTTAAAATGACTTCGTTATAGTGTGTCAAATTATAAAAACAAAATCAACCCATCCTACACATTTAAATGAGTTACTACATGAAATTGGCTATAAAATTGACATGAAGTTACAGAATATCATTAGGAAAAAAGTATAACAAAAATACCGAACTCCGAGGTAAACTGAAAAAGGGGAAACTGACAAAATCAAACGTTAGACTTTATCAACATAAGCCACGAACGGAAAAGAACTGACTTGGTACAGGCATTTTCCGAAGAAGATGGTGGGTAAAGCCTGGTTTTATAGCTAGCTAGAACCTCGCACTTGTTGGAAGAGTTTTTCTGTAAAACAATGTATTTTACAAACACTTGCATAAAACATAGAAAATTGACCGAAGCTAGTAGTAGCTATTACGTTTCACTGTCTACTGTAAGTTTGAAAGCCTAACAGCCCGGTCTAGGTCAGAGACCACATTGCAGATTTTCTGTCTCGCCTGCGACGTAAGTAAGTCGCAGGATGAGAACCACAGAGTATACAATCCGATGGAGCGGCGGCAACGGCGTGAACTATTTGGATAGCTTTATTTTTAGAGGGTAGAGGACCTGGATGTTTCATAACTTGTATTTAGATGCTTTCCGAAGTTTCCGTCTGTCTTATGATCTTGTCCTTGACCTCATTTTCATGTTTCAGCGACTGCTAAAAAACTCTATATATTTTTTCGTCATGTGAATGCCTCACTTATCATGAGTTATAGGATACCTATATTTTATTACTAGTATATGTTATCCTTGCAAAATACATGTCCGTCAGCTGAGTTCGACCTCATTTCATGGATCAGTGAACAAGGTTTATTTTTCGTGGTCAAGTCCGTATCTCAGATACTATAAGCAGTGGGTCAAATATATTTGGTGTATGGAATGATAGCAAAGTGTATGTCTTTGTTGCAGAGTTCATCTGACCATCACTAGATATTCAACAAATTGTTTGCCAAAAAGTTTTAAACATATTACATAGATATTGTTGGCAAGTCGGAAAACACTATAGAATATTAGTATGGACTGCAGCTAACTTTCAATTCAAATGCCACCAATAATTTATAATGAACTTACAGACAAATAAAATCTTATCCGTCATCTTCATCATCGTCAGTGTTTCTTACTGCAACCAGATGTTATTCACAAATTTTGACATATACCATTAGTCTAACATTTTTTTAATTGCTTTAAATTGATGATAAGTTATGGTCCTAAATACTGTCGATATTATGTACTTATATTTTGACATTGCAGAAGGTCATTCTTTCCACAGACGGTTGACGTTTTTTCACTAGTTTTCAGTAATTGCGATTACTTTTAGATCGGTACTTTGTGTCTTTTGTCTTTATGCAAGTGGATTTTGTGCTTTATGTAGATTTGATGAGTCAAACCATTTCCAACTGTTTTTGACAGTTTATTCTTGTGTTGTTTTGTTACATCATTGTCACAGGTAGAGGAGGGTTGGACGCTCACAAACATGTTAACCCCAGCAGATTCTGTATGTGCTTGTCTAAAATCGGGAGCCTGTAATTCAGTGGTTGTCGTTGGTTGCTGTCTGTTATATCTGGGTTTTGTTTTTTTTGTTCTGTCATAATTCAGACTGTTTTTTAGTTTGAATTGTTTAACAATTTTTCTTGTCAGGGCCCTTTTATATCTGACTATATATTCTGAAGCTTCCGATCTTTTTTAATATGTAATATTTTCACAGAAAAACAACAAACATCACAATTTGAAACATGGCAGATACATTGAACATTGATTGGGCTATATAGTTTATCGACTGCAGTGGTTTGCTCGAACAAACCTATTGCCAATTCAGCTTTGAATTAACTGCAGTTATGAATGCTGGTTTAATAAATTTATACACGAACGGTGGTTCATTTTTATAAATCGAATTAATCATGCAAGACCCTAGCATAGACTTGATCTTTTCATGCCTCCAGTCTAGATAATGCTATTTTTTCTGATGCCTCTCATATTTATTACGATTGTGCTATTTATATTCTGGGTCTGAAACGAGATTGATCGATTTGATTCTTATAATACAATTATAATAAAAATCGATTCAATAAAAAGTTTAAAATTTTGAAAATTCGACACAAAACATATTCCTCAGAACAAAACAACCATCAAGAAACTTAACTGACCATTTTAAATAAATCAACCTTACAACAGGCAAAAAAAAAAAAAAGAAATGTATTGAGTGACAACTGTCTTAATTAATGACATAATAGTGTAGGCAACTAAATGATTAACGGCACGAGATAATTCGTGTTGAATCAATGCAATAATGTTGACTTAATTTGTTTTTAGTTGCTGATTTCTTCACGACGACTTATGTTACACGCATGAAATTTATCACACACGTGAACCGTGTCTAATTGGTTTAATCAGAATAAAAAATATTGTGATGATACACCTAATAATTTTGATTTCGATGAAAATGTTGAACATATCTAGTAAAATTTCAGTCTTACTTTAGTAAAACACTTTAGTGCCGAAATACTTCTACTAATATTATTTAAATATTTTCCGCTTTCGTTATATGATATATTTAATATAGAAACTATATTCTGAGTACTATTTCAACCACCAACGAAGAGCGCAGTAATTTTATTTTTCATGTTAAAGATTCCCTGTACAATATCATATCTAGGGGTACCCTGTAAAAACACGAAATTTAGAAAATCGTGACCAAGGGAACTAACGACTAAAATCATGATTGTAAAATATAACGATGTTCCTATAATTTGCAAATAAATTTAGCCTTGTATTATTCCGTTAACTGAAACTCGTTAACTAACTTTTTACACTGGGGACCCTACTAAATATCTGACAAATAATCAAAAACAAGATAAGCGACCATCCTTAAGCCAGATTGTTTAGTCGAACAAAGTCGCCGTAATATATCTTATCTATTTCTTTCGAAAATTCAGCAAAATACAATGATGTTATTGTTACATTTATGCCTGACAGACAAAAAGGAAGAAGAAATTGAACAGTCCCAGAAAATGATTTTAATTTATTTTTTAAAAAGATCGCCAGTATGAGGAATACCAATCTAAACAAAAGTAATTGATTTGTTACAACGTTGTCCTACTGTTATTTTGCGCTTATGAATACAGCATTTGTCATGTATACAAACAACGAAGTTGTATCAACATAAGGATCACTTCTGTTGCCGAGTAGTCCGTGTCACACTATAAAACTGATGAACGAAATTCCAACAAATTTGAAAAGCATCTTCTACAGCACATGAAGTTGTGCACTTGCTATTTTAACTTTATCATATGGAGTTTTATGGATCATCATACAGAACCAAATGCATGGACTGTTCCAGGTCTGCTTAAAAAATGAGATGGCAGACGAAACACATCTTCCTTAAAAGACTAACACATTTTGTTCAGAATGCACAGCACAGTCATATTTAATTTAATTCATTAGACAATTGCTAATTTATTCTTGCAAATCATATACCGGTGGTCGGGGAATTTTTATCCAACTTCCAAACATATTTTCTCACATTGACCAGAAGGTTTTATTTAATATAAGGTCAACGCCTCTGAAAGCTATTATAGTAATCCAAAAGTGTCCTGTTAGGAAAAACGCAAGTTTACAGTTAAATATAACGGTGAAAAGGTGCACATCCCCAACTCCATTTCCCTCATTTCCTTTAGGCGTGTGTTACGGCGTTGTTTTTTTTTAATTTCTATATATTTGCATTTATCATGATGCATTGAAAAATACACATAATGGAATAAAATATTCATGTGCATGATTCCTATCGATGATTTGACATCTTTCAACAATGTAACTAGCTAGACCCCTTATTAATCGTTTATTAACTGCATATGAATATTTTAGGATATCCAGTATTACCATAGTCCATAGTCCTTAGTTATACGTAGGGCTTTTATATGATAATCAACTCCAATTGATCCCTTTCAAAAATTATTGACATTTAACTTCTTACTTTTCCCTGATAGAAAGTTTTCTAAATGGCAACAAATTGCAATATAGACTTCAGCTGCTGTGTTAGACGCTTTAGTAGCAAATTTAGACATGAGTTATTACTTACAGTCTGAATATGAGAGCTAAACCTAGGACAATAAGTATTAAACTAAGTAAAGCTCCAACTACTGCCACTCCTATCACCCAAGGCTCTGTGTCATTGCTCTTTACAATTCCCTAAAATGTAAAACAAATTATCAAACTAAGAAATGCTTGCACGACTTGTCACCAAATTCGGTATATGTACAACACTCTAAAATGTAACATGGAAGTTAAAACCAAACACATGTAATGACCTCACTCCTCTACGTAGAAATTATGGTAGCATTCCCTAGTTTGAAATTAAGATTTTAAATTTACAGAAGAAGAGTTTTGACGTTTACAGGAGAAGACAAAAGCTGTGATATACTTTCGAAACTTGGGTGATAGGAATAGCAGATTCCTATAGATTTCTATCACCCAAGTTTCGAAGAGCATAGAATATCACAGCTTTTGCCTTCTCCTGTAAATGTAAAATCTTGATTTCAAACTAGGGAATGCTACCATAGTTTCTGCTTTAATCAACCAATGACACACACATCTGCTCCTAAGAGTTTAAATCTAGTTCATATTGCTTTTTTTCAAATGAAAATGGAATCGCTTTTTTAATCAGCTTAATGCCTCCTCTGAACGTTTGAAGGTCCCTATTGTGTATTGGCTACCCGAAATTCACATCAAATATCGTTGCATTTTACCACTAGCCAAGTGTACTTTAAACTAGTTGCCTGAGTGGTATTAAAGATAATTGTTATTAAGTATATGACAATAATGGAATTAATTAGTTTTGCAATGTAAATAACTCCGAATGTTTTGGATACATTACATGCTATAAATGTTTCTTTTGATTCGGTTGAAAGTGATGACTTTCCTATTCTTCCACAAAACCTTATCGAACAGAAGATTTCTTATTTAGCCAAATGGTTTTTAAAAAAAATTAATTGCAAAGTATTTGCTGTCACTCATATAAAGCTTTATTTTGTAATGAAACGTATAATACTAAAAATCTGTTATTTATGGACAGCATCTTTGTAAGTTTCCGAAATTAAGCTTTTTGATAGCTTGTTGGTATATTACTATGGGCATAAATTGCGCTACGTCAATAGCAAACTTGTTACTGTATTGTAATGAATCAAAGTTAATGGTCAAACTCAGTTAAGATCTATCTATATTCCATTCGACAGAAAAATCTAATTATACTTATGATAGTTTTGCTTTAAGTAATCACGAAGGCTTAACTATAACTGCGGAAACGAACTCCAAGAAGATTACTTTTCAATAAATTTAACATTAACAGCAACAATTGTTTCTGTTTAATACTCGATATTATATACCAACATATACCACAATATAAACGGCTATTAGTTCCCTATTCGTTATTTTAAAAAATTTTTGGACAGTGAGGATTCCTTGGTCGCTTCTTACGATGTGTATATTTCCCAACTCGTTCGCTCGGTTCTTGTCTGAAGTGAAATTTTAGATTTCAATGAATGTTATGCATAGCTGATATATAATTAAGTCAGGGATTTCTTTACCACAAATTACTTAAACACTTTACTAAATTCTTTCATATGATTCGGTTTGGATGTTTGGCTGTATCTGTGAAATCTATAACAAATGGGATACCACATCCTAATTTTTACAATCATGCAGTTTAAAGAGCATGGAATTAAAATACAGTCAATATAAACGAATTGTTTCTTTGAAAGAAAAATCTTAAAGGTTATTAATTTACCATTGTAGTAGTATCTTGGAGTATTGGTACTAACATTGATATTATTTTGCATACATAACTGAACATTAAAATTGCTATCCACGTACCATTACTTATAGCCCTACACCCTGTTCATACTTATTTTGGCATTGCACAAGGTAATGTTTTTTTCTGACGTCTTTACATTTAATCCGTTGGAGGTGAATTTTAGTCTGAGAAAACATTGTTTATCAATCAATTGTAATTGAGCTTTGCACATGGTTTGTTTATCAATTGTAATTGAGTTTTGAACTAGCTTGCAGTTACTGTAAGTAGTCTTATTATCGGAATTTTAGTCTTTTGTATTTTTTATTATTTGATTTTTTGTTCTTACTACCGACCTTTCAAGCTGATTTTTAAATTGAAACAATATTAATTAAGATATTTTTGCCTGATGCAAAATAAATATCGTTTATAATGACAGTATAACCTAACCCCTGACAAACTGCTGTATATATACTAAACGAAGTCCTTTATGTACGATGTTTTACATTGATTACGAATCCATAACTTAAACCAATATTTCGTTTAGTGAAAACTTTGCGTGCTAATTAACTTTCGGGTTTTATTGCCGATGTTCACAGATGGTGACCTTAATAACAATCAACACAGAATCACGGAGCAAATAAAAACTAAGCGAGGTAATAGACATGCAATAAATCGATGTTTAGTAGGGTTTTTTTTTATTTTCGATGCATTTCCATTTCTTAATCAATCTTTGTCATAACAGTTGTGAAATGATTTGGTGTATTAATTTATTTTCTCCTTACTTTTAACATTTTGCTTATCAGGGTTTTTTCTCGCACTTCCGCTGTGTGGTTGCCAAAGTAATAACGAGAGGTCGCGTGATTAAGGTCACTGCACACGGACAAGATATCGGCGAATTGGAGTACGGGAAGACAATAATTTAATGGTAGTAGCAATCCCCGAAGATTTTGATTAAGATAAAGGATTTTCTTTTAATAGAAAGTTCATATACACGTATTTTATAATTAAAGTATATAAAACATATTCAACTTTTTTTTTTTAATTTGAAGTATCATATGACTTAAAGAAAAACTAAATAAATATGCTTTTGCAGTGATGAACTAAAGCAGTGGTTCATATTCCCTATGTCAGATATGCACATGTGCTGGTCACTGACATTTAAACTTGTCATTAGGAATTACAAAGAACATTTTATGAACTACACGCTTCAGATGTCTTATTTGAGTCAACTTCAACTTCGTCTTGGTCTTGCTTTTAACTTTTTTTTTTATTCGAGCGTCACTGATGAGTCTTGTGTAGACGAAACGTGTGTCTGGTTTGAAAAATAATAAGCCTGGTATCCATGATGATTTTTTAAAGGAAATCACACACAAGTTGCATCAGTCTGTAGTCACTACATCGCAAAATATTTGACACATGGACACTATGAGTTATTTAGGTAAAACGAATTTCACAAGACGGTTCATGGTCGTTAAATAAATACCTGAGTTGAGGAAGGAGCTGTAGTAGTCGTTGTGACAAGCGTTACTGCTGAGACTGTAATATTTAGGCTTACACCTAACAGTGTATCAATTGTGTTCACTAAAGTCTGTGTTAGAGTAGCTTGTCTGGAAACAATATACATAAAAAGATATCATTTAACATTAGATAAGACACATACATCTTTAATTTTTTTCATACATCCCTGTCTTCAAAATTTAATTTGCAGATAACAAAACTATAAAATTCCCCTATTTGACCCTAAAACAGTTAAATGATATTGCCGTAATTTGGAAGACACTAATCATTGCGCCGTAAAAAGGGTTCACAATTGAATTACAGGAGAGAGAACAATGAACGAATGAAAATTGTATGGATTACATTTCTTATGTATTGTTGTTATCAAATTTCATCGGCCCGCATATAAAAATGAACCATCAATGTTTGCAAAAATTGAAAATTGCCTCAAATCCACAACGTACAATCGACGAAAAATATTTCATTCAGAGACTGATGATTGGGAAAGTTAAGCTAATAATTAACTTTCAAGTTTTGTTGCAGAAGTTTACCGAATCGTGACCTTAATAAACAATCAACACAGATACATGGAGCACGTGAGAAATAAGTGAGACGATGGGGCGATGTTTAGTTGGTTTTTTTGGGATATATTTTCCATATGTTCCCATTTGTTTATTTAACTTTGTCATAACAGTTGTTAATCTATCAGGTGTATTTTAAAAATTTCTTTCTGATTCGGTTAATACTAAACTTCTTCCGCGATTGTTTACTTTTTATTCGGCGAATTTTCCCTTCGCACTTGCGCTGTGATAGTCTGATTTCTTATGAAATGTGTCATGGACAAGGTCACTGCATACAGAAAAGCTGCCGGCGAATTAGAGAACGGAAAGACAATAATTCAAGAGCAGCAAATTTTTGAAGATTTTGATAAAATAAAGGATCTTCTTTTAAAAGATTTTCTTTGTACACGTGTTCTATAGTAGAACTTAGCCATTGAAGTTTCTAAAACATATTCATTATTTGAAGTATCATATGACTTTAATCAGAAGTAAAAAAATATGACTTCTTAGAAAAACACGCATGAGGATACTCTTCGGCCTAGAGGTATGGTGTCAATCATGACTGTTAAAGTCCCATATATCTCTGTAATGACAAACCATTTTCAAAAGAGTACATTCACCAATCCCATCCAATCCTAAAAAAAAGTAAAATAACAAAAAAACCGAACACCAAGGAAAATTCAAAACAGAAAGTCCCTTATCAAATGGCAAAATCAAAAGCTCAAACACATCAAACGAATGGAAAACAACTGTCATATTCCTGACTTGGTACAGGCATTTCCTTATGTAGAAAATGGTTGATTGAACAACAGTGTTAAGTTTTTAGTAATTTGATCCAAGCATACTACAGCTTCTACATGACATTTTAAAAATGCCTTTTATTTATCTGACGGTCAGATGGTCAATGATGCTGAAAGTTACTATGTTCCCAAGATAAGAAAAATGGAGAAAAAATTCTCAAACAATTCCATAATAGCAGGTGAACAACTTCAGTATGATCGCTAGCTCTCTCAGTGTAATTGCTCGCTTATTAAAATAAAAAGTGTTTGTATTTATATTTACTTGATTTTTACTTTGTCGAGAAAGTGTATACTATACATAAGGTATGTACTATCAACAACAAAAACTTTTGCTGTTGACGCCATTGTCAAATACACCTTTTTTGTAGGCGTCTTTTTTAGATTAATGTGTTTGTTTGTTTAAATTTTTAAGTCAGTTGTAATGTATGTCTGTGATGTATGTCTACAAAGTTTTGGCAGATGGATCCCAATTATAGTCACATTAACCTTGTATGTCTGTTTGGGTTGCTCACCCAATTTCGTCAATATAACGGAACTATAAACATCTGGCATAGAATTGGAGGGTTGAGCTAGCTATAAAATCACGTTTAAACCCACCATTTTCTTCGGAAAATGCCTGTACCAAGTTAGGAAAATGGCAGTTGTTTTTCAATTGTTCCGTTGATTGATAGCTTTCGATTTTGTTAGCTTTTATAGACTTCCCATTCTTAAGTTTGCCTTAAAGTTAGGTATTTTTGTTATACTTTTTTGGGGTCTTATTTGATATTATGATTTTTGTCTCGCCTTGACGGTATGCTGTTTCCGGCGTCGGCGGCGTCGGCGACGGCAACAATGTATTAGTTTGTGATTAGGTCAGTTTATGGGGAACCACTAGTGGTATGTCATTGATATTTGGTATGCAGTTGTATTGGCACTGGCACATCTCATTTCCATGGAGATTATTTGACCCCACCCCCTTAGTCATGGTCTATTGACTTTGAAACTTTTGCTTAGTTTACATGTATTAGTTTGTGACTAGGTCAGTTGATGGGGAGCCACTAATGGTAGGTCAATGATATTTGATATGCATATGTATTAACATTGGCACATCTCATTTCCATGGAGATTATTTGACCCCGCCCCCTTAGTCATGGTCTATTGACTTTGAAACTTTTGCTTAGTTTACATGTATTAGTTTGTGATTAGGTCAGTTTATGGGGAAACACTAGTGGTAGGTCAATGATATTTGGTATGCAGTTGTATTAGCACTGGCACATCTCTTTCCTTGGAGATTATTTGACCCCATCCCCTCAGTCATGGTCTATTGACTTTGAAACTTTTGCTTAGTTTACATGCATTAGTTTGTGACTAGGTCAGTTGATGGGGAGCCACTAATGGTAGGTCAATGATATTTAGTATGCATATGTATTAGTATTGGCACATCTCATTTCCATGGAGATTGAGACATATCTCTGTGTCAACAGTTTTTTAGTTATACCTCCTAATTGTTCGCTACAGTAATTGTTCACTAGCTTGAGTCAAGCCTCGTGACCGAATATCTCTGATGATTAACTACGCGTATATTTTTTATTTGATGTGTTGTAAATTCGATCGCTATAATATTTTCGACATTCGACATCTTGAATAAGTTATTCTTTAATCATTATTTCTTATGTTAAGATTCACGAAACTGGTAATCTTGCGTAAAACAATGTGTGTGATTAAATTGATGTCTAATCGACGCGCATGTTTACCTGGCGTTGTCTCCATTCACACCCGTTATATATGGCATACCACATAAAGTTTTCGTAAATGTTGCTACATTTTGTATACATGTATGACTACTTTTTTACATTGCAGGAAATAGTTTCGAAAACACTCAATTAATGTTTACTGCTTTAATTCTATTTCTTTAACTTTCAAAAATCCGAAATAAAGCATCATTTACGAAAACTTTATGGAATGAAATATCAAAATTGATCCTAAAAATTCAACTTAAATTCAAAATAATTAATAGTAATTGATTTGTCTCATCTTTGAAATGTGTCTAATTAATTCTCGTAAAGCTGTAAGTGCAAGCAGACGATGTCGGGAGTTATTAAAAAAATCTAATACCAGGCTGGAGTTGTTAGTACATTTACATTTGGGCATTAAGATCCGAAATCGCTCGTAATTTTGAGATTTTTGTATCATTATTTATGTTATTTATCAAATCTTGATTGTTTAACCCTTTGGTCGCGACGTATTTAGAATGAACGTCGTGTCCTACGCGGAATTTATCTTTTATGTTGTGCAAAGGATTTTATTAAACCTCTTCAAACTGGTTTTTGGTTGGGTTATTGTTGCTCAGTTTTCTATGTTGTGTTTTGTGTATAGTTGTCAGTTTATTTTCGACTTATGAGTTTAAATGTCCCTTTGGTATCTTTCGCCTCTCTTTTTCGGAGGTGTCAATTCTATCATCATCACGTTATACTTTTATTCCCTCGAATTTCAAGCATCCTAGAATATATTTTATCACCAATTTTTAAGTAGAGAAGTTATTATTCTTTAATTTGGTTGGAAATCTTTTTTTTTTGCCCTTCTCCATAATAGGACGTACAAGTCCCTAGCGCGGTCTGCCGACAAGGGACATGGTCACATGGTTTATAAAAATCAGAGAAACAAATCATTTTTCAAATGAATTCTCAAGACTGTTTTCAATGTATGATTGAAAAGGAAAAGGAATGATCTTGGACCAAATAAGTCCTTAATCCTTATTTGCAACATTACAAAACTTATGTTTCTCAAACTAACAGCACTTACTCGTGGTCTAAATTTTCCCCGCGTGAATTTCTCTTTTAAAATCAGTAAAAGGTAGGTAATATTTAAGAAATATACCATGTTTATATAGATTATTTGTCTAAGATTGTCTGGAGGGATGTTTTCAATACAACATTATTTAAAAATACAAATCAAATATATTTCAATCTATTCCTGATTTTCAGAATCAAATTTGAATCTATTTACTTTCATTAAACATTGCAGTTTCGGTTTATATATACCACTGATATGGGTTTACCATCATAAAATGACAGTTAATTTAGTAAAATAACTTAATTACGCAGTATCTTTATTATGTCAATTTTGGAAAGTACATGGTAAGAAATAGAATATATATAGCTCAATCGTCGCCAATTGTCACACCAAAAAGATATTTACACAGCAATTGTAGTTTGTGTTTATTCATTCACTGGCAAACAGCTATTTTTGGCGACGCTCCTTCTTTATGTGAATATAACCAATTTTACAAAAATCTGAAAAATCGTGTTTATAACGCCACTTCGAAGACTTAAAAAAAATTGCGTCATCATTCACTTTTTCCTAGAGCCTTTCTACAGCTGCTTAAAACTTGAGATTAATTTAGTAATTGTCTCAAAAATGTTTATATTCGATGAATTAACAGGGTCTAATTAGCCCGAAATGTCTCTTCTCCCTTCAAAACAAGCACGCAATCAACTTGTGGACTATCAGTCAGCTCAGTAGTAAGTACTTCCATACTGAAATGATTTATAACAAACCATTCTTAAATTATCCGTTTATAAATTTAGAAATTGTTACTCAAGTTTCAACTCCCTCAAGCAAAGTTGACCTTAGATGGATTTGGCTATAATTTTTAGGTCCTACTTGATAATATAGCTATTCATTTGTTTCGGTTATTAGACCTCCTTGCCTTTCAAATATTCAGCTCAAAGCGTTCCTGATGAAGGTAAATCCAGAAAAGCCCTTCGGACGCATGAAATTGTTGATTTCATTTTTTTCAGGCAATTAATTAGAAACCAATTCGTCAATCTAACATTCCCAAGTCTAACTAGTTTAACCCTACCACATAATCGTGAGCATCTTCTTAGCCGTGACCCTCATTAATGGATGTCTGCTGCTACATATTAATGACTTTGACTTTTAAGGTTTTGATTAATTATGTCTGCTATTTGATAGTTAAATTTATTCGCACAAGATTAGGCGAGTAAGTCCTTGACAAATTGTATATTAAACTGTCTATTGTTTAAGGCCGAAGTTTGACCGCTGGATGATTTCTGTTTTGAGTCGATGTGATTTTGTCTTATTAACGAATACCCCATATTTACTTTTATTCATTCTCAATTATATCTGTGCAACAACTTTTTCTAGTAAAGCGATTTTGCAAATTGAATATTTCAATACAAAATTCTAACTTTTTTTTGTTGTTAAAATACACAAGATTCCATTATCACGAAATTATGTGAGCATATTTATTTACTAGGAACACAGGGACATCTAATTACATCAGGACCTTGTTAATTGCGTACTAAAATATTTCCAACGTTACATTGTACAATGTAATAGTGCATCAATATCAATTTTATTTCCTACAATGTAAAGGCATCGATAATATACTTACAAGTCTGGGTTTGCGATGATTTGTTCAAATATATCTTGAGGTAGTGCTAGCTCTAGCTCACTAAGTATAACAGATCTTCTTCTTCGTCCAACAGAAGCTAACGCTGCTGTGCACAAGGCATTGCTAGATTCGTATTTAATAACTATCATCACTGCAAGAAGATTATTGATCTCCAGTGGAGTTCCACTACCGAATACTATGTTATTGCTGGTAGTAAATGTCAAAGGATTACTTGGATTAGACCTAAATGGAAGGAAAGTGAAATAAAAATAAACAAACGAACAAAATATCAATTAAGCTTGTTTATGTATTTTCAATACGTTTATAATCAATATCATGGTGGTATGAATACATTATGTGACAATGCAGTCCCATTGGCATTAATAGTTATCAAAGGTACGAGGATTATGATTTGATACGCCAGACGCGCGTTTCGTCTACATAAGACTCATCAGTGACGCTCAGATCAAAATAGTTATAAAGCCAAACAAGTACAAAGTTGAAGAGCATTGAGGACCAAAAATTCCAAAAAGTTGTGCCAAATACGGCTAAGGTAATCTATTCCTGGGATAAGAAAATCCTTAGTTTTCCGAAAAATTCAAAGTTTTGTGACAGGAAATTTATAAAAATTACCATATAATTGATATTCATGTCAACACCGAAGTGCTGACTACTGGGCTGGTGATACCCTCGGGGACGGAACGTCCACCAGCAGCGGCATCGACCCAGTGGTGTAAATAGTTATCAAAGGTACGAGGATTATAATTTAATACGCCAGACGCGCGTTTCGTCTACATAAGACTCATCAGTGACGCTCAGATCAACTTAGTTATAAAGCCAAACAAGTACAAAGTTGAAGAGCATTGAGGACCAAAAATTCCAAAAAGTTGTGCCAAATACGGCTAAGGTAATCTATTCCTGGGATAAGAAAATCCTTAGTTTTCCGAAAAATTCAAAGTTTTGTGACAGGAAATTTATAAAAATTACCATATAATTGATATTCATGTCAACACCGAAGTGCTTTGTAACAGGAAATTTATAAAAATTACCATATAATTGATATTCATGTCAACACCGAAGTGCATTAAAGTGATCCCGCAAGATCGTAATTTAAAGGCAATAACTCATAAAAAGAGTCAACTTATACATTCGGAAGTGTTGACACATTTGAAGATCTTGTCCTATTGATTATTTTTGCTACAAAAAGTTTCTCTTTATCTATTATATTTTTCAAAATAAAAAGCCAAAATCACAACAAAAAAATGTAAACATCGCAATTTAAGGACAATAACTCTTATAAAGAGTCGTCTGACAGTGTAAAAGGACAGTAATTAGATCTCAACATTCTGAACTTTTATCCCCAGTCAGATTGTCTCCATCTGTGGCGGTTTATTAAATAAAAGACAAAACTTGCAGTTACCTCTATGCTCTTTTTTTCGCCATGTTGGCCTAGTTATTTGGTAACTTCAGAATCATCGGACATATTTTAAAACTACAACCCTAACCAGTTTACCTATTCTAAAAGGTACGGAGTGCTTCGCAGTAACATCAATGACATCAACATGAAGCAATAAGCGTTGATCGGGTCTTGAATACCCACAATGTCCGGGAATATTCCCGATTTCATTAGCTTGTTCACACTATGAAACCTGAACCGGGTCGAACATGAGATAGTTAACGCGTATTAATAACTCCGGTTCGCGCATGTTTAAAATCAACCCGCTCTGAGATTTTCCCTCTCAACAAAAACTAGACACGTCTGCGCCAGAATTGATACTCGCTTCTGTCCAATGTAGTTGTTTATATTTTTCACTACAATTTCATTATTTCAAAGTCAAAAATTCTTTTACGAAATCCTGAACGGTTTGGAAGAAACCCGCACCATCTAAAACCTTCCTTTTTGAGAATACTTGGATTTTCTATGTGGAGGAGTAAAACTCCTGCTGTATCTAGCTGTCTTCTAATAAAGCTATATTCTTATCTCCTCCTCGTTCATGTGTAAGACTGCATTGTGTGGCTTACAACTGATTATTGCGTTCCGCCTACGATCTGGCTTCTATTTTTTCGAATGACGTAGCAAATGTCATATGTCACCATAGCAGCAAGCTAGCTCACTTTAACATCACCTTTCGTTCACATACAGAATGAGGCAATCTCCGGCACAAGATCATATCCGTTCCATTCCATACTACGTACGTAACACATCACTCAATATCAGGTAGCAATATACAGTTAGGAAAAAAAAATAAAAAATTACCATAATAAATTTTACCATCCCCTTTTCCCGCTTGCTTTCTTACAAATTAAGCCTACTGTTTGTGTCATATATGTGCATATGTATGTAATCAGTATCTTCCAAAAATTTGATTTCCAGTAGTTAAAATAACTAAATAAAATTTCTTTTTGGTGTATCCATGGCAACAGTCTGCATTTAATTGTTATAAAATATTGCAAAAAGGGGGGTAAAGCTGTCACATATTTCCCCCAAATTTGGCCCAAAGTAGAATTTCAATCCCTTGGAGTGATACCTTTTCTGAAACTGTTTACATATATCTATCAAGAGATCAAATAAAAATCATATGTCTTTCGTCTCATTTTTTTGTAAAATTCCGTCAAAAAGTTCGTGTGAAAAAAAAAGTGTTTGTAAACATTACAATAATTTCTGGACCTATGGCCGGTCTGGCTATGAAAATACGGACAGTCAAACAAAAAATAGCCCATAAAACATGTAAAAAAATAATCTTGATGTTCTTATAAACCCACTTTGAAGGCGAAATTAGTCATCAGCTGTCTAAAAATGAATTTTATTGAACAATAACTTTCATATTTGAAAAATCCACCATGGCCAAAATGCGAAACTACACTCCTGTGTATAATTAGCTACCTTTATAGTAAATATTTTTTTTATATTCCCCCTTTTGATTAATTTTCTGTGTTCTGCTAGCTTAAACGAGTAAATTGGCCTTTTATTTTTGAAAACTGGTTGAGTAATAAATATTTTATGAAGGTTAACAGTTAACACTGAAAGGCGACAAAAATGATTTGAAGAAAAGTGCCAAGTCAAAGTGTAAAATCTCATTTCTGCCTCAATTTTTGGTTAAATTTTAAGAAGTACACCTCTTGAATTTGTTTTTTAATGTTGCAAATCATAATAAGATCTCTGAAGATGCAAAATTGTACAAAATTAACCAATTTTAAGCACAAAATGTTAATTTTTCTATGTATTGCATACCAAAGCCTTGATTATGAAACTTGCTAATAGGGACTCAATTTCTAACAGTAAAACCAACTATACATTTAATTTAGCCAAAATGTAACATGAAACCTTGCTAAAAATAATAATTTGATATATTCGCATGAAAAAATACAAAGCGTTCAATACTTTGGCTATTACATACAGCGCAATCCTTCGGTTGCAAGGGTTAAGCCAATAGAGTACAGATATAAGCTTTGAGTCAAAATATCTATTTTTGGTTGCTAAGGAAAATAAACAATAAAAATGACATGTATTGTCATCTAAAACACTTTATTCCCTCAGAAATTGATTTAGAAGCTTTACTTTAATAGATTTGTGGTATGAATAGTCTTAAATTATGCTATTCTGAGCTTTCCAAGTATGCCATAAGGCAGCAATATACAGTTAGGAAAAAAAAAATACATAATAAATTTTACCATCCCCTTTTCCTGAGGGTAGTAATGCCCTTTACCTTCAGGCGTGAAACGGTCATTTTCAGCTACCGTTAACGTCAAATTGATTAACATTTTACCGTGATTCGTCAAAATATCCTTATCGTGATTCGTCAGAGGTCTCATATAATTATCATTACCGTTATTGTTGGAAAAAATTAACGTGATTCGTCAAAATCATTCAATATTTTTATCGTCTAAAAGAAAGTGCATATTTAATCGTCATGCACCAAAAATTACTATTAACGTCAATTGTCAAGAATTTTTACTGTTATTCGTCATGAAGGTACCCCCATTACCACCCTCTTTCCTTGCTTTCTTACAAATTAAGCCTACTGTTTGTGTCATATATGTGCATATGTATGTAATCAGTATCTTCCAAAGATTTGATTTCCAGTAGTTTAAATGACTAAATAAAATTTCTTTTTGGTGTATCCATGGCAACAGTCTGCATTTAATTGCTATAAATATTGCAAAAAGGGGGATATAAAGATGTCACATATCTCCAAAATTTGGCCCAAAGTAGAATTTCAATCCCCTGTAGTGATACCATTTCTGAAACTGTTTATATATATCTATCAAGAGATCAAATAAAACTCATATGTCTTTCGTCTCATTTTTTTGTAAAATTCCGTCAAAAAGTTCGTGTGAAAATAAAGTGTTTGTAAACAGTACAATAATTTCTGGACCTATGGCCGGTCTGGCTATGAAAATACGGACAGTCAAACAGAAAATAGCCCATAAAACATGTAAAAAATAATCTTGATGTTCTTATAAACCAACTTTGAAGGCGAAATTAGTCATCAGCTGTCTAAAAATGAATTTTATTGCACAATAACTTTCATATTTGAAAAATCCGCCATGGCCAAAAAGCGAAACTACACTCCTAACTGTGTTTTGCTACCTCAAGTGAAGTATTGCGAAGCACGTATGGAACGGATATGAACTCTGTGCCGTAGATTTAGAATAAGAGGCATCAATCCGGATTTGTGGAGTAATAGTTTCATGATAGCTTGAATATCGAATGAAACTATCTAATAAGTAATGATGATTGTGACCAAGTTTGGTTCCAATTCTACCAGTAGTTTCAGTGGAGAAGAGTGTTGTAAAAGTTAAAATAAATTTGTGGCTGCTTTACGCCGCCTCAGCACAAAAAGGCTTGTCGCGGCGACCAAGTTATGATAATATCTCACTAGACCCTTTGGTAAGTAGTAAAATTTAATACGCATATTTCAGATACACTTTATTAATTTGAAAACCAGGAAGTATATACCAACTCGCACTCTGTAGCTACTGTTTAAACAAAGAAGCTGACGTTATCAAAGGGTCTTTCAATACTCATGAGTCAAGAAAAATAGACAAAGCAATGGCAAAGAAAAAAAAAATATCAAAACAAGCAAGTCAACAAAAAACTACAAGAAAAACCAAGACTGAACCCTACCAAATGAACTGTTGACACAGAGATATGTCTCGCCTATCGGCATAAAATTCAGAAAAAGATAATCTGATGGACAGCAACATTGCTTATTAATTCAGTCACTGGACCATGATCTAGGGAGCAGGGCCTGAAAATGGTTGACAAACTGAGATGTCCAGACAGTAATATTACTTTATAGAAAATATCGTTGTTTATTGTAAGTAGTTCCTATCAATATAACTGAAGCAGAAAAACTTAACATTTAAAATTGCTAATTAATTAAAAATCACTGGACCATGTCCTAGGAGGCAGGGCCTCAAAATAGTGGTCAAACTGACATGTACTGATAGTAATGCAACTTCATACAAAATATCATTGATCTATCACAAGTAGATCCTATCAAACTAATTTTAGCAGAAAACTTAACATTGAAAATTGCTAATTATTTCAAAGTCCCTGGACCGTGTCCTAGGGACAGGGCTTCAAAATAGTGGTCAAACTGATATGTACTGATAGTAATGCAACTTCATACAAAATATCATTGATCTATCACAAGTAGATCCTATCAAACTAACTTAAGCAGAAAACTTAACATTGAAAATTGCCAATTAATTAAAAGTCACTAGACCATGTCCTAGGGGGCAAGGCCTCAAAATAGTGGTCAAACTCATATGTACGGGTACTAATGTAACTTTATTCTAAATATCAATGATCTGTTACAAGTAGTTCCCATCAAACTAACTTAAGCAGAAAACTTAACAACTGTTGAATTGTTTCATATTTCATGTCGGGGCCTTTTAATGCCGACTATACGGTATGGGTTTTTCTCATTGTTAAAGGCCGTACGGTTGCCTATAATTGCTTACATCCACTTCATTTCAACTTTGGTGGATAGTTGTCTGATTGGCAATCATACCACATCTCCTTATTTTTATTATTTAACAATTAAAAGAAATGGGAATATTTCCTCAATAACATACTAGTGACAGTGAATTCGCCAAAAAAAAAATAATAAGAAAATAGCAAGAGACAACCTAAAACATAATTTGAAGAAAAGATGGAGAACACCATCCTAAATAAAAAAAAAATGCAAAATAGACAATGTCAACAAAACACTACATAGAAAGCAAAACAAAAACCACGTGATGGTGGTGGTCTATTAGTTTATGTTAAAGATTCTATTACAGTTAAAAATCGACACAATTTATCGGTAAATACTTTAGAAACTTTCTGGTTAGAGGTAGAATTACCAAAATTAAAACCTTTCTTAATTTGTTGTTGATAGACCACCAAATCCCCTCAGTCATGGATAGATCTTTTTGAGGAGGAATTTGATACAGCTCTTTCAGAATATAAAGAAATTATTTTAATGTGAGACTTAAATATCGATTTGATAAAAATTGAAAATAAAAGATGGACGAATTTCATGAACCATTTTAATCTGCAACAAATAATTAACACTGCAACACGTATTTGTGAAAGATCATAGACTCTTATTGATCATACATGTATGTACATTACTAATCCCGAGAATATTACGCCTTGTCATGTTCCCTCGTATGCTTTAACTGAAAACTATTCTGTATCCTTAAATAGAAAAGTCAATATAAAGGTAAAGAAGGGAAATCATATCGAAATAAAATACAGGTGTTTCAAACATTTTAATGAAGATGCCTTTTGTGCAGACTTACTTCAAATCCCATTTCATATAGTTAAAATGGAAGATGATATTGGTCTTGCTGTCGACAAATGGTATGAACTTTTGAAAAAGTTATTGACAAGCACCAATGAAAATTAAAAGAGTCAAATCATTTAAACAAGCAGAATGATTCAATGAAGAAATTAAAAATTCCATTCAATACATAGATATGTATCATTAAAAAGACTGGGTAAACTCTGAGACTACTATAACACAGAGATTGGTCACTATCGATTTGTTGGATTATCTGAGTCTCCGGTATAGTTAGCTACGTTATTTTAACGTAGTTTCGTATTTAACCATAGTTTCGTATTCGACCGTAGCAGACGACATAAATCATCACCTAATCACTGAGACTGCTATAAAAGTATCGGATATTATTATTTTCTTTTAAAAATAAATTAAAACAAAATTGAATTAATCAAAAAAGGAAAATAGTTTTATCTTTTAAATGTAGTTATCTCTATTAATGTTTAAATTTTGTTTTAATCATTAATAATTTGTTAATAGTTTCATGTTGTTATTATGCGGCCACTCTTGAAAATGTGAATGTGATTAATCTTATCAATCTTACAGATACATTGTTTTGCTACACGTCCGTTAACTGTATCTAATATACAAATATTTTACCTGTAAAGACAGGTAGTCTCAAAAGCATAGGAGATGAATTTTGTTTCACAGCTGGGTGCCCAAGATACACGAGGCTCCGTTTATTGCAGTAAACTTTAAGTTTTATTCTATACTTGTAAAGGTATGTTTCACTGCTGAGTGCCCAATATGCATGTTTATTGTAGTAAACCTTGTTAAATATCGTCGGTGCACTTGTGGTAGGATTCAGGAGGGTGTGGATGGGGTTTTATAGAATAGAGAATAAGGGGAAAAAGTATAGAATGGAGTAAAATGGACCGACAAATAAAGAATAGAGAAGAGAAAATACAGGTCACATTAAAACTAAAGTGCCAAAAATAAAAATAAGGAGATATGGTATAAATTCAAATGAGAAGACTCTCCCAGAGACCAAATAATACAGAAGTTAACTAAAGAACATCGTACGGCCTTTAACAATGACCAAAACCTATATCACATAGTGAGCTATATTAACATGGTCAAGATAGTACATTGTTGTGTCCAAATCTTGTGTTAAACGACAACATTTACCACGAAATGCTTAAACAGGAGTTATTGTCTAGAACCAAAGCAACAATTTTGAATTAAAATCCTTTTCAATTTGATCAATGAAAAGACTGGTGGTTAAGAACTGTCAAGTTTTCAATTTCTAAGCTACATGAGAGCGTCAGTGGCAAAAATTTCTCGAAATGGGGTTCATTGCGTTTTACAGAATCTTTATGACGTACACTATTCTCTGTATCCTAGTGATTGAAGCTATACTAAGTATCTCAAAACTCAATTTAATTTGTAATATTAGTTGCCAATTTCCAAATATAGCAACGCTTCAATTGAAGTTCCTTTTTGGTGAAGTGTATTTCTGGGTGTACTAAATGTTGTTATATATAATTAAATATATAGTGTGGCTCCAGGTTTAATGACGAATCATAAGATATTCTAAATGAAGAAAACTTCCAAATTGCATGACTAAATAACCAAAATATCTAACAAATTATCTCTTTGTTCACATAAATAGAACAGCATTTGTGTAAATTACGATAACATTTTTTCAACACCAGAAATATTGACCTCTTTCGTAAACCCAAACAAGGAATTTTGTGTTTCAATATAGAACCAGAAAGTTTTTAAAATTTGATTGATTGTTGGTTTCTTAACGTCCAGTGCTTTGAAAATTTGAATATTGTCTATTGTTAAAAGTGTCGTATGTTTTAGTTATAACACTAGGCTCTTCGTATATTTTTGTAACCCAAATAATCGAGCCACTTAGATGAAGAGTTGAGAACTGCTTTAACCACAGCAAATATAAATGTGCTTGTTGCCAGCATGATGCTTTATAGGTTCCTATAACATTTTTCGTTTGGGTATCTGCTGACAGTTTTCCATGTGAAAATTCTGAGAAGCCAAAAATTGCGGAATGTGTAAATAAATACGTAGCAATGTCAGATCTAAACAAGAATGTTAAATATGATAGCACATGACGATGTCACCCTTTCTGTAAATTCAACTTCGATTTACAACTGCTTGTCAATGGCGAATATTTCATGTACATGTACAGTCAGTCTGATTAGACCGAAATGAACACTTTACAACTTCTGTTTAAAGTTTGTTCTTATGTTGTGTCGTTACACCAATGTCCCATGCTAGTGTTTTTTTTTTTTTATGTGCCTGTCTCAAGTCAGGAGCCTGTATTTCAGTGGTTGCCGTTGGTTGATGTCGGTCATATTTGATTTTTGTAAATTGCTTTGTTAATGTAGAATCTTCGTTTTCTCTACTGAATTGTTTTATATTTTTCATGTCGGGAATTTTGAAGCACAGTATAAGTTTTCTCATTGTTGAAGGTAATTACATGTACGGTGGATTCTAATAGCTACATCCACATCATTGAACTTAATTTAACTTAAGTAGTTGTCTGATTGGCTATCATTATTAAAATCAAAATCTCCTTATTTTTATTAGTATTGCTACAAGTGGCTATTCCTTTATTATATCAAATTTCATGCTTCTGTTCCCTTTTATTATAATGGTACTTCGCCATTCTTCCAATGCGTGATTTCTTTCTGGGAGGCATTCTTAATCCTACAATAAAGAATATATTATGAATAAAAAAATAACTTTTATCAAGTTTATAGCATAGGCAAATCAGTATTTGTTAAGACAGTAATCTGAGATAAGGCTCAGCAGTAATTGAACAATCATGTCAGTATTTATCAAAACATTTAAACTGATAAAGAAAGCAGACCAAGGTGCATGTACTTAGAATATCATGTTTGGGTCTTGTATTTAAAATATATATATATATATATGTCTATAACTCTTTATGTAGACATGGCTACAAACTTTCATTGCATACATTTATTATTGTCACATGTATAGACTGAATATATATATTATCAACGGAACAAAATATAAGTCTGAATTTCTTAAATTAACAATACAAATTGACCTATCACTCAGTATCAGACCTCATGTTGTGTGTATGCACCTTGTCACGTGTGATTCTCAGTTCTGCATCGGAATTGTAACACTGATACAGAAAAATGATATTTCATATAATTACAAATTTTACATCATTACACAGGTTTATTATTAAGGCTTGCAAATGAAATATCCGGAAAACAGATTGTTCATCTGAATGTGTTATGGGTGAGTTGCTCATTGACCCGATCCCACGGACTGGTAATAACTCGAGGTACCTTCCGGTTTGGACAGTAAATTCAAGTCCATAACTGCACTTATTTTATTTAAAGTGCTTATAAACAAACATTTAGGATTATTTCAAATCTTTAATTCACACTTACCGAAACATAAAACTCTTTATACATCCACATTTGCTAATTATTAAATCCTCTTCCACTGTCAAAGATGGCGGATCGTGTCCTTCTTGTCAAACACTTCGGGTCACGTGCCGAGTCACGTGATCGACGACTTAGAATTAATTACTATTTGACTGGTCAGTACGGGAAGTGACCAATCTCTGTGTTATAGTAGTCTCAGGTAAACTTAAACTTTAAAAGTGGAGAAATAAAACGTCGTTAATATTATATGCAAAAAGGAATATTATCAAAACGCTGTATCTAGTTCAAAAAATAGTAAAGAACTTTGGAATCATATTAAAGAGTTAACTCCAAAAATGGATAATATTTTTCCATCTAAAATGCAGTATGAAAATAAAACTTTTTATAACCCCAAGATATTGTTAATACATTAAATGTAAATTTTTCTTCGGTTGCTGAAAAACTTATTTGAAATAATACTTCGGATATGGATTTTTCTTTGTTACAAAACTTTACTTGTAAAAAATTGAAGGAACCAGAAATGTTTGAATTAAACCTCATTTCTGTTGGAGAGGTGTGTACACAACTGAAACACCTTACTTAATATTAATGAATCAACAAGTTTAGATGGAATTGATCCCAAATTTTTAAAGCTTAGTGCAGAGATAACATCTCCATCACTAACTTTTTTAATAAATTAAAGTATAACATTTGATCGTTTTCCGGAAAAAATGAAACATGCTAGAGTAACTGCTTTACATAAAGGAGGACCAGCAGATGATCCCTCCAATCATCGTCCAACTTCTAACGTGAGGGTACCCAAATTGCACCTATTTTGACAGTTTTTTCACCTACGTTTGTTTACGATCCATTCAAAAGTTTCCATTACGTGTTTATTTTGTAGATGTATCCTTATTCACTATATAGTTCCACCAATTTAATTTTGAATCCATATTGAATCATAGAAAAATGGGTTTGAACCGACCTCCAAACGATCCATGATGCTGTAATGAGGAGTATCCAAATTGCACTCATGCTTAAATTCACATCCTTAAAAATCGAATAACAGATGTTTTGTTATATTTCTTCAAATACTTAGAACAATTTGACATTAGTCCATGCTTACTATTCATTTTTTAAGAAATGGATGCTCGTAACATATTTTATTTGCTCATTTTTAAAAGATGACTTTTTGTGGACGTCGCATGGCGACGTTTCCGTAGATTTTACTTTTTCTAGTGAATACTTCATCTGTTGATATATACTGTGAACGTTTTGTGAATATTTAAATATATTTACCTATTTGAAGGACGAGCATAATGTCAAATAATAAGAAAATACAAATTGTTTAGTCCCTAAGAAAACTTGTAAGATTTTCGCTACTATTTTTGCTAAATAGGTGCAATTTGGGTACTCGGTGCAATTTGGGTACTGTGACGTTAATTTCAATACCATATCTAAGAATTTTGAAAGACATGTATGTACATAGTTATATGAATTCTTGTATAATAATTTTTTCTTACATATAGCTCAGTCAGGTTTCAGACGAGGTCATTGATGTCAAACCGTCCTTACTAAACTAATTGATGAACGATTAAAATATTTAGATAATGGAGAAATAGTTGGTACTGTGTTTTTGGATTTCAGTAAGGCTTTTGATCTTATTAACCAAGCCATACTTTTAGAAAAGATGAAATTTTATCATATTGGTGAACATATGATAAATTGAATAAAATCATATTTGTCTGAACGACAACAAAATCAATATGCAAATATTAAATCTGATAACACGTTTGTAAAAAATGGAGTGCCTCGAGGTTCTATTTTAGGTCCTCTATTATTTTTAATTTATATCAATGATTTACCACTTCATGTTAAACAATCCAACATGATTTATATGCCGATGATTCAACATTGCATTTTCATGGTAAAAAAATTGAAAAAATTAACAGCAAATTGCAAAATGATTTAAATGCTGTACAATCTTGGTGTAACAATAACAGTATGACAATTAATGCACAAAAAACAAAGTGTATGATATTAGGTTAAAAACAAAAACCTTACCCAACTATCAGAATAATGTATTACCATCAACGAAACCTGTATTGAGAATGTCCATTCATTCAAATAACTTGGAATTGACATTAATGAAAATTTAAGCTGGGAAGAACATGTTGATCGTATATGTAAGATTTTCTCATCTAAAATATCCTTTTCTATAAACTTAAAGAATATTTGCCTATACACAAAAGGCAACTATTTTATTATGCACATATTCTACCATACATAGACTATTGAAGTTCAGTTTGAGGAAATTTATTACAAAAAGATTCAGATAGAATCATAAAACTACAGAAAAGAGTAGCAAGAATTATACTTGAATGTGATATTTCTGTTCCATCAAATTTGATGTTTTCTTCCTTAAAATGGTTATCTTTTGAAGAAAGAGTAAAATACCAACAATCAATTCTAATGTATAAAATTGTAAATGGACAAACACCTGATTACTTATCAATGCTAATTGATAATGATGCTCAACACTACAACTTACGATCTGTCTCTAATAACGATCTATTTGAACCAAGACCAAATACTAATTTTTTATAAAAAAAATCTTTTCCGTATTCTGCAACCAAGGTATGGAATGACTTACCATTCACAATAAAAAAAATGTCGTATGGAATTATAAAATATTATGTAATATATATTATTTAAGAAACATGGTTACTAGTCCGGTCACCAGAGTGATTTTTTGAAAAATTTAATCGTCAAAAATGGTACACGGCTGTAACATATATCATTCGATTCGAAAATATGTGTACTTTAAAATTAATTAGGTCGTCAAAACTAAATATGGTGCAGTTTTTCAAAAATCAAGATCAAAGGTCAACCACCATTTTCCATACACAATTGCAATGGATATAAGATAACAACTAAAATACCTAATCGCAATTTTTTTTTTTGGCAAAACGGCATGGATTCTGTTTTCTCATTCAATTTTTCATCCAAAAAATAAAAAATCATCCCAAAATAAATTGTATCGATGAAGTGAAACATTTTTTAAAAAAGGGGGGTGATTTTAATCTTAAAATGATGTACTTTTTCGTAATAATTTTTATTACGAGCATCAAAACCATAAAAAAATGAAAAGAAAATACGATAAAAAATGCTTGCTTTAAGATGAATATCTTTAACTGCCCAATATAAGTTTAACAATGAAGTTTTGAACACTTAGGGTAGGGTTGGTACACGCCAAAATGACAATAAACTCTCTAAACACAGACTGATACTTGGCCTTAAAAAAATGTATGTTATAACATGCATTACAAGGAACATAAGTCAGTGCAGTGAAACTTTTAGATTTTTAATAAGGGTCTTAGTGATACAATATCAGAAATGCACATTCAATTTGCAAATCGCATCAAAAGCCTTACTGACAAATAAAATTTAGTTCTCAAACCTCTTCTGTAAGGGCGTGCGTATGAACGTTCTTGCAGGATTCTGATCCTTGGCAGGAACATAAGTCGGTACATGCAAGGTTTTGGGCGACACAAACACACGACTTTTTACATTGTGATTTTCCCTTACACGAACACACGAGATCATGTAGAAAATCTGCTGACATGTTTCCTTCAAAGAAGACAGGATGCAAGGAATCTTTGAATGATTTCCATCCGTATTCTAATGGTGAAGGAAGGGGTGGTTTTGCAAGACAGGAAGCATGCCAAATTTTGGTCTGAAATGAGGCACGAAGGATATGCTGTCGAAGCGCCGCTTCAGAGGGAGGCAATCTGACAAGACTTGAATCCTTGCTTGTAGCAAGCTTAACTCGCAGTTTGTTAATGTCCTGATGGCAGGATGCATAGTTCTTCTTTTGGTCGTAAAGCCTTGCCACAAACCGTCTAGAGCATGATATGGCAGACTCTGTGTCGGAATCTCCTAAATTGTACAAATCACTGAAATCAAGTGCTGCATCTTTCAACACTTTATACACTGACTTTTTACCAATTCCAAATAGGGAAGATGTAGTGTCACACCCAGAGAGAGCATGTACGGCAGGAAGAACTCTACAAATGATTTCAGTCATAGAAGAACATAGTTGGTGAATTGGCAAAAACCTTCGATTATCTTTTATAGTACCAATATTTCCCATTTGGACCCAAAATTCTCTCGTGTTGGTCATCTGCTTGAAAAAATGAATACAGAGAACAATGACGTCTGTATCAGATGATTTTATAATGATCCTGCGATTTTTCCTAATTCCTTCAGTCTTTTGTCTGCATGTAAAGCCTGGAGGATCATGCGGGTGTCTGCCTCTTCCTGAGTACTGAACAATTCAGGACATTCAACGACTTCCTGGTCAGAAATGACTTTAGCAATTTCAGGATCTTCCAAGGAACCGTCATATAATAAGTATGTCCAGGGAGCACCAATAGAGGATTGCTTTTAATGAACTTGACCATGAAGTCACCAAAAAATCTAATGAGAGCCTGCTTGTTATCTTTAACAGAAAGAAATGTCTTCCAGTCGGGGACATTTCTTCCTTCAATTACTTGAAACACCTTTGCATGAGCAGTGACTTTGGTACGACGTTCTCTTTCAGCTGACTTAGTGGAGTGTTTTACATCATATCGATCAAAAACATCGGCTACTGTGTGTGCTTTTGTAAAACAACTTGCTAAATAATTGCAATAGGCAAGAGCAAGATCTTCAAAGGTTTTATGTTTCTTTGCATCCATGCACTGAACTATAGCCATACCATCTCTAATGTAAGTTGTCAACGAAGGATCAAAATCTGGCAAAGAAAGAACTGGCGAGACTTCATTTTCAAACTGTTTTACTAAATCTGATTTACAAGATTTTCTCATTGTTCCATCTTCATGGAACAAAGAAACTGGGATAGGCCCAAGTGGAAGTGAGAGAATACTGTCAAAAGTAACATCATCTCTGCTGTTAGCCAAAACCAGAGCACGCCTGAAAACAATTTCTGGATTGATATGGCCGGTTATAATTTCGCCAGATTTACACATGAGGGTTGTCTTAGTGTTCATATGTTCAAATGTTTTCAATTTGGACTTGGTAATAGGGCTATAGAAGCTTCCGATTTGGTCTACAGAAAGCGCACTGTTAACAAATTTTCTGTACATATTTTCTCCTTCATTGACAACAGAAAGCAAAGAATCCTGAACTTCTCTAGTAGCATGCATGCCTGTAGAGATATTGATGAGACAAGGAGGGTGGGCATCTATATCAAAGGGATCAGTCATAGTTTGGTTCAAATGGGTAACTATTGCTTGTACTTGTTCTTCGTCTCGCTTCAAAGCTGTTTGTTTGATTTCCTCATGCGAATTGTCACTTTTGCATGTAATACCTGCTCTGTCATTCATTGCATTACTAAAGGACGCTAATAAATGACGAGTCAGAGTCCATCTTATCAGAGCAGATTTCTGACTGATTTGTAATTCCAACGATACCACCTGAACCCTTTGAATCATTTATGATGGTTTTTTCAGTACCCATATCACTTCAAATACCATTGAATGTGCCTATATTTTGTCTGATAGAAAATTCTCCTAGTTTAAAAGCTGATTCGATCTCTGCTGGTAGTTCGAGCATATCAAGAATATATACAGGCATCCATCTAGAGTAATTTGTACGGTTGGTAATGAAAAAATAGGGCAGCATTTTGGATGAAGACATCAAATGTGCCGACCAATTACCTTCTCGTTCTGTTCGTACATTTGACAACATAATTTGGACGGCAACCAGGAACATGTCCCAATATTTGAAAGTAGGTGATGTATCGTGTCCCAATTCTTTAAACATACCGATAAGAGGCTGTACATGGTCTTCAAACAATTTTTCCAGTCTAGTTTTAATGTCTGAGGCTTGGTCCGTTTGATCACATATACTTGTATGGAACTATAACAACACATTCCAGAACTCAGATGGTATCTGATCGAAGTAATCAAAGGTCCTACACCAGTGTATAAATGCTGAGATAAAAAGAACTTGTAGGGCTTCAAACACAAGCGTGAACCCTCTGACAGCCCTGTTAAATTCTTTACCATTCAACATAAGTTCAGCTGTATTTCCAGCATACACACCAGAATCCACCAACAAATCGCGAAGACCGCCATCGGCCCAAAGTTTTCCGATAGAGGCTAAGAAACACGACAAGCTGTGGAAACCACCAAGTCTGAGAATATGGCGATTAAAAATGTCCGGCTTCGACCATTTGACTTGTTGTGCAATTGCATAGAGTTGCTGGTCAAATGTTTGAATAGCGAAATCCAGTCCAGCTTCATTAGACGTGTCAAGACATTTCTTCATGGCAGTATACACTGTGGCCATGTCATTCGGTTTAGAATCTATAATTGGAGGATATGCTACAACTGTAACATCGACGCCCTTTTTAGACAAAAGACAATTGTACCCTGTCCAAAAAGGAATCTTTTGTTCATTCGGTTTTATTTCTATTGGGAACTCTATGACATCCTTCGACAAAAGTCTGAAGAACACCCATATCTGGTCAACATCATTACTCTTATTATGATCACATAATTGAAATTTATCGAAAGCATCCGATCGTCGTGGTGGTTCTGATCTACATTTTGGTTTAAGGTAAGGAATAGCATCGGTCAATGATGCTGTTGTATCATCTTTAGCCAAAGATCTCTCAATTCTTCGCTCGATTCGTTCTGAACCATAGTCATAAACGCCAACTGATTTAGTTTGAAATACAGCCCTAGCAAGAGAATGGAAGGTGTTTTTTCCATCTATTGTCTCGGCGTTTAGACTCCAATCTTAATTGATTAGGATTGTCAGTTTTCCTATCGAAGGTCGGTAGTTTTCTCCGGGCACTCCGGCTTCCTCCACCAATAAAAACTGGCCACCACGAAATAGCCCAAAAGCGGTGCTTAAAAGTGGTGTTAAAACACTAAAAATAAAAAAAAAAAATCCTTATGTATGGTAGGAACACCCCCCTCCCCCCCCAAAAAAAATAAAGTGGGATTAAAAGTTATTAAAATAAGAGGCATGCACAGCTACATTTGTACATCAATTGGAAGTTGGGACGATAAATGCCATATGTTTGGAAAAAAAGTATTGCTGCAAGTAAATATACCCATTGAACAATTTTATTTAAGGTTCTCAAGCTGTCTGTATGCCCATTGGCATTGCAGTCTCTGCCAGAAATTTCAACATTTTTCCTTCATACATGTAAGACCCTAAAAATAATTTCACTAAATTTTAATCAATTTTTACCAGACTAGGATATTGGGCTAGTGGCTTACGGCACAGACTTTTGCCAGGCAAAATATGTACCCCTTTCGAACATGTAAACATTTTCCTGTGCCAGTTAAATTTCTGGCCTTTTTATTTTTGTAAAACAACAGAAGATGTGGTATGATTGCCAATGAGACGAATCTCCACAAAAAAACCAAATGACACAGAAATAAAAAACTATAGGTTATTGTACATTCTTCAACAATGAGCAAAACCCATACATGCCTAACTATAAGATTAATTGGAAATTTGTTTACTGAATATTTATGTAACACTTGCCACTGGATATATCACAGTAATCATGTCAAATGAAGGATACATTATAATATGAATCTTATATTCCAATTATTATTAAAGGGGATATACAGAAATAGACCTCAAAGTGCAGAATATGAATTAAAACATATAAAATATCATACCTTTTGTTGTAAAATTGACGCGAGTCTTTTCATTTATGGAGAATTTGCACAATATTAATCACTTTAACTAGTTTGATCGGGTTCTCTTTAACTGACATAATAAACGAAATAAAGTGGAACTTAGGTGTATTCTTGAAACTTACTTTAAAGGGATATTTATCACTCAATTTACATAGTTTCATGTTCGTGTTGAAAATTCCGCCAATCTACATCTTGAACTCTTGCGCTTGAGTTATCGTTCTTTGGAAACATTAATCTCTTGACTTTTTATTATTAGAATGTATGTGCTTATTGTAAAGTTGTATATAACTATTTCTGAATTGCATGATAAGGTAATATTCTATGATAAAACTTAAAGACCTTATTATTGCTTTACTTTGTTTTCACGGCTATTAATTCCGCTAAACAATTTGCATAGCGGGAAACGGGGCGTGATTTATGTTGTCAATCAACGGAGGAAAAACAAAACGGTAAACAAAGTTTAGATTGCCCAGAGCTCGGACGTGAAACTTTGAGCTCCTCACCTTTTTAGAAATTTGGGTTAAATATTGGATAAAGAATTAATATAAGGTTAATAGTTTTAGTAAATAATTATTGCCTATATTCTTATATATTTTTAAGTCATAAAGCGATGAAGTTCGCGACTTGGAAATAACGGAATCTAGGTGTTTTTACATTGAAAGTTATTTTAGAGTCCGGTGATTTGTCCTTAGCTAAAATTGTTGTTTCTGTTATTTATATGTAATTAATATTTAATACCGGGTTGGGCAAAATTCACTGACACACAGGTTAATTGTTTTATTTTGTCAGCTGTACTGATTTATTTCTTAAATTTTCGTATTATATCCATTTGAATAAATTATATTAATTTTGTACTTTGATTTCGTGAATAATTTGCCATCAGATTCTTTTCTTAAAGTATTCAAACCGCTCGGAGGCTAAATTTCATGACAGTGGTGGCAACGGTGCTTACTTAGCCGTTTTTGATTTTTGATTTTTGAAGTTAATGCTTATTTTTCAAAAAGTAATGTAAAAGAAATTTTTGTTCGTAAGTTTAAAGTAAAATTTTTGAATAAATAAACAGCTGACTATTTTTTTTTTTGTGTTTACGGTTGAAACCTACTATGTAGTGAAGTCTACAGGTTTCGTTGTAAAATATATAAAGAGTAATAAAACCTACTAAGTAGTGAAGTCTACAGGTTTTTCTGGTATTCACATATTTATAGCCTTTTACGGTTATAGAAAATTTTGAAAAAAAACCTACAAAGCAGTGACGTCTGCAGGTTACATATTTAGTAATACGTTATTTATATATTGTACTTGAAACGGAGCAGTAAAATCGCTCAGTTATAATGGCCAATGAAAATCGCCCTGGTCCAATAACTCGTTCAATGGGGGAAAATGTTATGAGGTTTTCAGAGGTAGGTTCGCATCAAGCGCAATTTCATGGTACGTTTGATTCAATGGACGATGATAATTTCGATTGTCGTTCAGTGCATTCTGATATGGGTCGTATTGAGTACAATAAAATAAAGGGTAAGGAAAATACAACAAAGGTATTGACACAAAGTAGATGTCAAAGTGAAAGTGTTTTACATACAGGTACGGTAAGAAATGATGATTTACGAAGGTCGGATAATGAACTTGAGGCCCTTAAGTCAGAAAACAGGTCACTAGCGCTTGATATTTATCATTTAAGGAAGCAGGTAGATTCAAGTACTCATGAACTTGATTTAAGCAAACATGAGCTTGAAACAGTTAAACGAACACTTGGTATGACAAAGGGTAATTTGTATTCAATTAATAAGGAGCTTGCCGATAATAAATATGAGCTATCTAAATTAAGCGACTTACAAGAATACCAACAGGTAAATTATCAGTATCAAAGGGAAATAGAAGAACTCCGAAAAGATCTGGCAAAACAGAAGGAGATAAATGATAATAATGAGAGATCAAAAACAGGTTTGTATGTACCAAATAAAAGCACTTTTAATACGTACGAATACAATCATGGACAGAGTACAAGTAATAGCTACTCAGAACATCGTGTTAATAATGTTTCTGACAGAAATTACAACATACAGTATGAACATCCAGTCACAAGTATTACAGGTATTAGTAGCTCTGCTAGTCATCCAGATGAGCCTAAATTTAGACTACCGTATTACAACGGAAAAGCGATTTTCAGAGTTTTGGAGTGTCTTTGAAATTGGAGTTAGGAAGTTCAATTGGGACAACAGTAAACAGGTAGAACAACTTATGTGTTGTTTGAAAGATGATGCTTTGGCTTATGTCAGTAAGCTTCCATCTGAGGTAAGGAGGAGTATAAAGCAGACTTATGAGTTATTAGAAAGGAGATACGGAGATCATTTACTCCTGAACAATATAGAGAAAACTAAATCAGGTGAGAAAAGAGTACAAGGAGTCATTAACTGAATATGCTGCTCGAGTAGGCGATTTAGTTTATAAGGCATTTCCTGGACTTAACCCTCCGGAGTTACTTACCACATTAACCATTGAGAATTTACTTAGGGTTTACCTGATCAATCTTTAGCATATGAGGTATGTACTAAGAGTCCACATTCAGTTGATGAAGCTATAAAACTAATCACGTGGCATGAATGTTGTAAAACAGTGGTAAGAAGACCTCTAGTGTTAGGCAGTTACAAATGGAGGAAACTGAGGAATACACAGATCTAGAAGTAAGGAAGGTAAATGGAGGTAGACCAAGGTTTGTTACAGAGGAACGATTAGAAAGCAGATTAGGGGTGTTTGATAAAGAAATTCAACATGAGATTAAAGATGGTCACACACAATTAAGAAATGACTTTACTGATGAAATTGATAAGCTTTCTTCAGCAATAAAGAGAAATTTTCCAAATTAAAATGTTGTAAACAGAAAACAAAATGACAGTCCAAAATTTCTCTTTGAAATATACCACATGTTATACTTGTCAGAGAAAAGGTCACATCAGTAAGTTCTGTAATTTTAATAAAGGGAGACAAGAAAGCCAAAACCGTGATAATATACAGTATAAGGGAACAGATAGAGCAAATAGTAACCTGGTTCCTTCTGGATCACAGGAGTTAAACTAGAAAGGGTTAAGCCTAATAGCCAAGACTTAACCCAGACATTTAAAATTGAAGAGAGATGCATTAACACTTCAGCTGAAATGTTGAATGTTAAAATTTTGAATTGTAATAACAAAGGGGGGAATGAAGATTTTAATACAAATACAGTTATAGATGAATGTACAATGTATTGACAATAGTTTTGAAATATTTGACACTGATCTTGACACAGCAATGGTGGATGTTATAATTGATAGGGTCAGGTCCGTAACTCTGAGGGCTCCTCTTAGTATTGAAGGTCAAAAGGTCAAGGCTGTAGTTAATACAGGTGCAGAAGTAACTGTGATGAGTGAATCTTTATTTTTTAAAATACCGGAAGCTAAGCGTCCATCATTACAAGAGGCTAAACGTAATTTGGTGGTTGCTGAAGCGGTTAAAAGGATGAAAACTTTAGGTGTAGCAGAAGTTTCTGTTGAAATAGGACCATTAAATTTTTTGTGGTCAATTTATGTGGCTCCCATAGGTGATGATTTGTTATTAGGCTGTGATGTTATTGATGAAAAAGACATTACTATTAATACAAAAAGGGGATTAGAAATTCAAGGGGTCTGGATTGATTGTGATGTACAGAGAAGATCAGACAATGTAGCTAGAATTTTATTAAAAGAGACTGTAACTATCCCTCCCAATTCAGAAGTAATTTTAGAAGGTCATGGGGTAAATTGTGAGACTATAGATACTAGGTATGGTAGTATTGAGCCAGTGATAGAGGATGAGAGAAAAATTTTAGTAGCCAGATGTCTTGTGGATCCTTTTCAGGATAATATTCCTGTTAGATTGGTAAATTTAGACAGTTCTCCTGTGAAGATTCGTAAAAATTATTTGCTAGGAGAAATTCATCCTGTCATTAAGTATGACAATTTTGTATATGAAGATAGAAATAGTTATAATATTTTCAGTTCAACTGATGGTTTAAATAATTGGGTTGAAATAGGTAAAGGTATTAGTCAGGGTGATGTGATTGAACCCCCTAATATTCCTAATGATTTAAATTGTTTTAAGGTTTCTAGTTTAGACACTATTAACAATGGAGTTCAGGCCAACACTCCAAAGTTACCAGACCATTTGAAGGATTTATATGAAAAGAGTTGTGTTAAATTGAGTAATTCTAAAGATAAACTTAAATTGGCTGAGGTTTTGATTAAAAATCAGAATGCTTTTTCTAAATATAAAACTGATCTAGGTACTTGCTCATTAATTGAACATAAAATTGAAACAGCAGGGGCAGCTCCAATAAGGCAATCGTTAAGGCGCACACCACAGAATTTTGAAGGGGAAGAAGGAAAATATTTGAAGGACCAACTTGACCAAGGTGTAATCAGACCTTCAAAATCAGCTTGGGCATCAGGGGTGGTTCTCGTTAGGAAGAAAGACGGCTCAGTTCGCTGGTGTGTTGATTACCGAAAATTAAACCAGTTTAGTGTACGGGATGCGTACCCACTTCCAAAAATATCTATTTGCCTTGATTGTCTAGCAAACGCAAGTTTATTTTCAGTGTGTGATCTTCAGTCAGGTTATTGGCAACTTCGTATGGCAGAGGAAGACAGTCATAAAACTGCTTTTATAACAAAGTACGGGTTGTATGAATATATTAAAATGCCATTTGGTCTTTGCAATGCTCCTAGTACATTTCAAAGGTGTATGGAGTTGATTTTTCGAGGGCTTCAGTGGAAAACATTGCTCATTTATCTAGATGACATTATAATCTATAGTTCAAACGTAGAAGAGCATTTTCAGCGACTTGATGAAGTTCTGTCAAGATTAGAAAACTCAGGGTTAAAATTGAAACCATCTAAATGTGATTTTTTGAAAAATGAGGTTCTTTACTTAGGACATGTTGTGTCCAAGAATGGGGTCCATCCTAATCCCAAAATTGTAGAATCAGTTAAGAAGTGGAAGACCCCAAGCAATATAAAGGAGGTTCAGCAGTTTATTGGCCTCTGTAATTACTACAGACAATTCATTTTAAAATTTAGTGAGGTTGCATCTCCATTAAGCAGGCTCACTAGAAAAGATATTCCTTTTGTATGGAATCCAGAATGTCAGACTGCTTTTGAAAATCTGAAAAATGCTTTGTGTAAAGCTCCAGTATTGTCATACCCTTTACGAATATTCCATTTATTCTGGATACGGATGCTTCTAATGTTGGAATTGGGGCTGTATTGTCCCAAGTTCATAATGAAAAGGAAATGGTTATTGCATCTGGTTCCAAGAAACTTGATAAACATCAACAAAGGTATAGCGTAACACGTCGGGAACTTCTAGCTGTAATTACTTTCATACATCAGTACCGTCATTATTTGTCTGGTCAGAAATTTCTGTTACGCACTGATCATGGCTCTCTTAAATGGTTATTTGGATTTAAAGATCCACAAGGTCAAGTTGCACGATGGTTGGAGTTTCTTTCGCAGTTTAATTTTGAAATACAGCACAGACCAGGAGTAAAACATCAGAACGCTGATGCCTTATCTCGTAAAGATGGTGAACATCCTTTATGTACACATCAGAAAGATGGTCAATATAAAGAAGATTATAGTACATGTCAATCTGTTGTAAAAGATTGGTCTGAATTTAATTGTACGGTGGATAATGTTGGAAATCTTAAATACAAAATCAAAATACATTTTCTTGTGGAGTAAGAGTAGTGACTCGGAGTCAAAATAAGAAACTGATGCAATCAAATTGGTTAGATGGTTATACAACCAAAGAAATTGAAACATTTCAAAGACAGGATAATGATTTGAAATTTATACATCAGTGGACTGATAATATTTTACCTAAAAGGGATGAAGTAATGGCAAAAAGTCCATCAGTTAGGAAGTACTGGTTAAATTTTAATCTTTTACATAAAGAAAATGGAGTTTTATATCAAAAAAGGTTATTGCCAAATGATGGGATTTCTTATCAGTTACTAGTACCTAAGATTTTGAGGAAAGAAGTTGTTAGTAGTTGTCATAATACTTTATATGCAGGTCATTTTGGAGTTAATAAAACTCTTGAGAAGGTTAAATCTAATTTTCATTGGTATAAGATGAATGAAGACATCAAAATACATATAAAAGGTTGTTCAGTTTGTAACAGGAACAAAGCTTTAGGCAAAAGGCAAAAAGCAGCTCTGCAAACATACATAGCTGGCTATCCTATGGATCGGGTTGCTTTAGATGTAATTGGTCCTTTACCAAAGACAAAACGTGGTAACAGATTTATTTTAGTAATTGGGGATCATTTTACACGTTGGATGGAAGCGTTCCCACTTCCAGACCAACAAGCAGAACAAATTGCTGAGAAATTGGTACACGAGTTCATTTCCAGATTTGGTACACCCCTAGAAATACATACAGGTCAAGGCAGAAACTTTGAAAGCATAATTTTCAAGGAAATTTGTAAATTATTTGAAATTAAAAAGACAAGGTCAACTTCTTACAGACCCTGTTCTAATGGTGTCATTGAAAAATTCAATGCTACACTTGAGAAAATGATTCAGAATTTTGTTAACAAAAATGTAAATGACTGGGATGTTTACATCGGTATATTGATGTCAGCTTACAGAAGTATGATACATCCCGCTACTGGATTTACTCCAAATATGATGATGTTAGCTAGAGAAGTAATACTTCCTAATCATATAATTTTCCTATTCTCTGAACAAAGTATGTTTACAAATAATAATTATGTTGAAAAGTTGCAATCACAGCTTGAAGAGATATATCATCTTGCACGTGAGAATCTTAGAGCCAGTGCTCAAAGACAAAAGAAAGACTATGATACACGAGTTTCCCAGAATCAGTATAACAAAGGGTCCTTAGTTTATAGATTAAACCAATTTTGTAAGAAATTAACAGATAAATGGTTAGGTCCATTTGTAATTACAGAAATTGTAAGTTCTGTTTTATATAAAATTAGAGGTCGTGTAAAATCAGAAATTATACATCATGATAAGTTGAAACGTTATTTTTCTGAAGATGTTCCAGCTTGGATTGTAAATATCAAGAAGAACCTGTAGACTTATAATGAATCTTGGGGGAAGGTCCAGTGACCTGTGTTGTCAGTGAAGTGATAACACAACTAATTTTATAGATAGATATATATATATATATTTACAGTTTATGATAGATATAGGAAGATGTGGTGTGAGTGCCAATGAGACAACTCTCCATCCAAATAACAATTTATAAAAGTAAACCATTATAGGTCAATGTACGGCCTTCAACACGGAGCCTTGGCTCACACCGAACAACAAGCTATAAAGGGCCCCAAAAGTACTAGTGTAAAACCATTCAAACGGTAAAACCAACGGTCTAGTCTATATAAAAAACGAGAAACGAGAAACACGTATAAATTACATAAACAAACGACAACTACTGTACATCAGATTCCTGACTTAGGACAGGTGCAAACATTTGCAGCGGGATTAAACGTTTTAATGGTACAAAACCTTCTCCCTTTTTCTGAAACAATAGTATAACATCACAACATAGAAAAACACACGATAAAACATCAATTGGAAGGCTTAACTCAATCAAAAACGTAAATTAACACACTATGAACGAATAAATTTGATCTGTGATACCTAAAAGTAAATACATAGTTAATAAAATATTAGGGACAAACATTCAAGGCCAAAAAGCAAAGAAACAAGTCCAAATAAAGCCATGGCAAGACACCATCGCGAAATATTAAACCCTTAGAAAATAATAACTTTTGAAAAAACCGGTTTTCATAATATATACAGGTAAATGAAAAATAACTTTGTCGTTTTAGGTATACTTTTTCTGTCTATATAAAATCTTCCAATAATTAGGAATACCAAGAAAGGTCTGTCATATAAATACCTAATTTAACACTAGATACATAAGGGTAAATATCAACAATAAAACTTCCTGTACAGATTAAAGGAGAATAATCTTGATGTTCATACAAATGTAGTATGAAGAAGTGAAAATTAGTAGATATTCCAAATAATCAAAGCTGGTATACAGACAAGATCCATATTAATATAAAATAACAAAAAAGTATTAAAAATAGTATCAACAGGTCGAATTAACAAGAAAGTACGATTTGAGAGTACTCGCAGTTACTGACAGCTAGTTAAAAGCCAAAAACAATTAATGATAAAAAATCATGCATCAGAGACTAAAATCAACTAAAACACATCCCAGGGATTTAGTATTTTAACGTCATGAACAGTCAGAGAAGACATGACTTATGATGTCCGATTATATTTGCAATTGGGATCATTGTAAATTTGAAGGTACCAAGAATCTGGCCATTCGACACGTAATTATAACTCATGCTCCACCAGAGAAGGTGCCCTATTTCTGCACTTTATGTTCATTCAGAGCAACCAATTTGAAAGCATTTGAAAGACATCTTACCACCTTTAGACAACACATACTGTTAGAAAAAGAAAACTCACAGACCAAAGAATATTTACAAATATCAACAGAATCCTATAATGTTACATGGGGAAACCGAAACTGTGACTTGACATTAAAAAATGAAAAGTATTTATATCCCGAACCAAATATTGTTCCAGTTTTATTGGAAATCAACGAAGATTATACAGTTTACAATGAAACTATTATAGAATCTACAGCATCCCAGACAGAGGAGAACAATGAGAACATTGAAAAATTAAAGACAAAGCATAAGAGAGAGATGAACAATTTAGCGGAATACATCATTAGACTAGAGAAGAAATTATCTGCTAGGGACCAGGAAATTTTTGAATTAAAAAGAGAACTGAGATGTAACGAACCTTTTATCCAAGGGTTCAATGAAATGTGGGAGGACCAGGTTCGGGACAAAAAGGAACAACGAGATAGAAAGAGAGAGGATTGGAGAAGGGGAAAAGTAGCCAAAGAAAATATGGAACCGTTAGGAGAGACTTTCAGTTCACCACCATCCAAGAAGATGAAGAGCTTGGTGAAAAAACTATTTTGAAATTTTAAAATAATATTGTAATATGACATTGCTGTTGTTGTTTTTATTGTGATTATTTTTCAGGTATTTCAGGTGTTTTGAGTTGTAAATTAAGTTCATATAACTTTTCTTTTTAAGAATGAAAAACATTTGTTTTGTGATGTTGAATATTTTAATAATTTGTCTGAAATTTTAGATAACTCCTTTAAAGCTTTGTGTACACCAATAAGAGGTGAAGTCCTCGGTTGTTCATAAAACTATTTTTCTTAAATTTGTTGAGAAATTTTCTAAATAAACATAGACTCAAAGATTTTGGCAATTGAAACTAGTTTCAATGTAGTTTAATTGAAATGATTTTTTTTGGAAAAACTAAAAGTTCAATTTTGTATTTAAAGTGTAGTACCTATATTTAAAGTGGAGTTAAATGGTGAAGTCCATTCCACTGTTTTAAATATTACAGTTGGGCTACTAAGAGGTGAAGTCCTCAGTCCAATATGTTATATGACATAAAAGGGTATATATATATATGTATATTTAAACATTTGTCTAAATTGTAAATGAGCACATAAATAGCCAAATAGTTATTTTGGGGACAAAGTAGATTCTCAGAGGGGGGGGCAGTGTTGTAAAATTGACGCGAGTCTTTTCATTTATGGGGAATTTGCACAATATTAATCACTTTAACTAGTTTGATCTGGTTCTCTTTAACTGACATAATAAACGAAATAAAGTGGAACTTAGGTGTATTCTTGAAACTTACTTTAAATGGATATTTATCACTCAATTTACATAGTTTCATGTTCGTGTTGAAAATTCCGCCAATCTACATCTTGAACTCTTGCGCTTGAGTTATCGTTCTTTGGAAACATTAATCTCTTGACTTTTTATTATTAGAATGTATGTGCTCATTGTAAAGTTGTATATAACTATTTCTGAATTGCATGATAAGGTAATATTCTATGATGAAACTTAAAGACCTTATTATTGCTTTACTTTGTTTTCACGGCTATTAATTCCGCTAAACAATTTGCATAGCGGGAAACGGGGCGTGATTTATGTTGTCAATCAACGGAGGAAAAACAAAACGGTAAGTAAAGTTTAGATTGCCCAGAGCTCGGACGTGAAACTTTGAGCTCCTCACCTTTTTAGAAATTTGGGTTAAATATTGGATAAAGAATTAATATAAGGTTAATAGTTTTAGTAAATAATTATTGCCTATATTCTTATATATTTTTAAGTCATAAAGCGATGAAGTTCGCGACTTGGAAATAACGGAATCTAGGTGTTTTTACATTGAAAGTTATTTTAGAGTCCGGGGATTTGTCCTTAGCTAAAATTGTTGTTTCTGTTATTTATATGTAATTAATATTTAATACCGGGTTGGCCAAAATTCACTGACACACAGGTTAATTGTTTTATTTTGTCAGCTGTACTGATTTATTTCTTAAATTTTCGTATTATATCCATGTGAATAAATTATATTAATTTTGTACTTTGATTTCGTGAATAATTTGCCATCAGATTCTTTTCTTAAAGTATTCAAACCGCTCGGAGGCTAAATTTCACGACACCTTTAAAGCTGTCAAAATTATATAAAACAAACACTGAAACAGTTGTCAGAAAAATTGTCTGTTAACATGCATGACATGTAGATATGTCATCAAAATTTGCACATTGGAGATCAGTAATAGTGTTTTCAAAAAGATATATATTACAAAGTCAGATTTCAAGGTCAGTTTGGGCTGTCCTAATCCTACTCCTTTATTAGTCCCCTACCGACGAAGTCGAAGGGGACTTTAGGTTTGCACTCCGTCCGTCTGTCCATCCGTTATTCCTGCAAATCAGTTTTCCACACTTTTTTTCTTCGTTCTTGAAGATATTGATTTGATGTTTGGTATATAGTTTTATCATGTTAAGTTATAGATCAAGTTCAAATTTTGGTCCGGTCTGATGATTTAGTCCAGAGTTATGGTCCATATCCAATGTTAGAGTACTATGTTAAACCATATTTCTATATAAAGGGAGGTAACTTATTTTTTTAAAAGACATTCTTTGGTAAATTGAAGAATTTTGTGTGGGTTTGTTCTGAATGCTATATATATAATTTTTTTATGAAGTGAAATCCTTTAATTAAATAATGATCTATTTTTATTTAGGTATCTATTTCATAACATAACATTGAATTTGTGAAGATAAAAGTTGTTGACATTTTATAGATAAGTTACAAATCTGTATTAGTTTGTGGCAAATGAAAGAAAAATATTTGAACTATTAATTATATTTGATTATAATTTGGAAATAGATATGCATTGTATTACATGTACATCATATCTAATTTTAGAGAACTATTAATCATATCTACTGTTAGTGTTTTCCACACCATTTATTTTTTTTCATCATGCTTGAAGAATAAGTATAATGAATTTTTATCCGGTAGGGGACTATCATGACTCTCTATTGCCATGCAATACTCTCAGAATGCTTATTAATTTTCATTTTGAAATGTCGAATAAAATTTGTATTAAATTTTTAAATTTCATAAATAATTATCAAATAATTTCCCTGAAGGGACATGTACAATGTGGAAATGAGCATAAATTTACATACTTGTACATGTATGTTTCAGTAAAATTCATACCTGCCAACTTTTCAAAATCTCCTCAGTGGATTTCAAGTGAAAGATCTATGACCTAATGACCAATGCTCCTCTGACATTGTATATTGTCATAAGTGTTTTTAATGTACATTACTATATTGTTTGAATGAGTATGTTTGTGCTTAAATATCATTTTAAATAACTCATTTGATATATAATAGATTATCAAAATTCAGGTCAACAAATCTCATGAGGGAAATCCCCGATGAATTTGAATGTTAGCAGGTTTAAAAATTGTTACTGTAAGTCTGTTAATATTCCATCTATTTAACTTCCTTAGATCTAAAATTTGTTTGGATTAATGGACTATTTAGTGACCTCACTTTGAATTAGTGTTATCTGAATTTTTGAAATCAAAGTTTATGGTTGAATATTCTTTCAGAAATGATCTACCAGTATTTGACGTGAGAGGGCCAAGGTTCCTCACTAGAACAGTCGGACCGGTTTTCTTTTGTCTGACAGATTGCCCTATTAAAAAGATCGGACATTCCAGCTAGATATATACCTGATATGAGAGAAAACACCAGAAACTATTTCCTGAGGTAATTTTAAATAAAACTAAATGGGATTTTATATATATGTGTTTACACTAAATTTGATGGTAATTTACAAAATTTATGTACATGTATATTTGTATCTTAGTTTATTGGATTTTATTTTTAAATTTTATATTTTGACAACAGCTAATGGGTCATTAACATGATTTGTTTAATCATAAAAAATTGCAACATTGTTACTTTAAAGTCTATAATATATATACAGTCATGGGAATTATTGAAATAGGTGATTTATAAATCACTCATTTAAGTAGCAAATTAGAAATTCTTTCATTTTTGATTTTGTAGTTTTACCAAAATTTTAAACATACAGGTTTAGATTATATCTAATTAGTAAAATTGAAAAAAATGAACCTTTTGCTTGTTTTATGTAGCAAGGTTTATGCCTTTGATGCAATCATTCAGCTGTAAATTCTATATTTGTTGAAAAATGTTATAATGAAGGCTTAACATAATGAACTATTAAATTCTTAACATATTTTTCCCAGTACTAGTGGGAGTATTTTTCCTGTAAAATTCAAGGTTTTATCTTACTGATTATAATTGAAATAAAATTTTACTGTTCTAAATAAAAATTTACTGTTCGGGGGGTGTTGAAATTAGTTGGGGACAGGGTAATCGAAATGATAATACTGAAAGAAGTTATTTTTTGGAAGAAAATAGTCTAGAGATATCCACTTAAATAAGTGATTTTCATGTCATTATCCCAGATTCAGTACAGGGTCATCACCTGACATAAATAATAACCGGTCATCTTATATATGAACACAGATGTTGGTTCTGATAATTTTAGCAACATAATTAGTCCCTGGATCATAAGTATTATATATTTAAAGCTACAATAAAATTAAATCACTTAGTCTAGTGATTTATTTATACTACTTTTAAAATAGGTGATTATTAAAGAAAGACAACTCTTACTTCCAACATTTCTGGACAAAATGTTACTTGAATCACTGATTTAAGATCATTCATTTAAGTAATTCCCCTGACTTATATACAAGTCTAAATTGAAAACAACGTTCAAACCTACGATTGCGTTGGATAAAAACCGCAATTTTTATACGTGTGCATGCAAAACAAATTTCTTGTTAGAGGGGTCTAAATACAGCACAAACAACATTTTCCAAAAGACCAAAAAAGTGAAAAAGTATATTTTAACAAAACGCATTTGACTAACAGGTCGAACAACAAATGTTCTTAAACCCTGCTGACTGTCATTGGCGATTGCCAAATAAACGGATCACAAGTATATATATATATATAGATCATGTATATATACATGGATATAAAGTAAATATTTCATTATAGATTTATTGTCTCGACATAGGTATGCTGTTTCTGGCGGGGCGGCGGTGTCAACAATGTATTAGTTTGTGATTAGGTCTAGTTTAAGGTGAACCACTAGTGGTTGGTCAATGATATTTGGTATGCAGTTGTATTAGCACTGGCACATCTCATTTCCATGGAGATTATTTGACCCTGCCCCCTCAGTCATGGTCTATTGACTTTGAAACTTTTGCTTAGTTTACATGTATTAGTTTGTGATAAGGTCAGTTTATGGGGAACAACTAGTGTTAAGTCATTGATATGTGGTATGCAGTTGTATTAGCATTGGCATATCTCATTTCCATGGAGATTATGTGGCTCCCCCCTCAGTCATGGTCTACTGACTTTAAAACTTTTGCTTAGTTTACATGTATTAGTTTGTGATTAGGTCAGTTCAAGGGGAACCACTAGTGTTAAGTCAATGATATGTGGTATGCAGCTGTATAAGCATTGGCATATCTCATTTCCATGGAGAATATTTGGTCCCGCCCCCGCAGTCATCTGTACTCAGTACTCGGAGTACAAAATTTGTGCTCGAAACACCAAATCCAGGATTTTGATTGGTTGATTTCTGAGTCTGAGTACAAAAATCGTGCTCGAAAGTTTTATGACCGCAAGGCCTGGTCTATTGGCTTTGAAATTTTTGCTTAGTTTGCATGTATTAGTTTGTGATTAGATCCGTTTAAGATGAACCGCTAATGTTAAGTCAATGATATTTGGTATGCAAATTTATTGGTATTTGCAAGTCTCCTTTCCATGGAGATTATATAGCCCCTCCCCCTCATCATAGTTCATTGACTTTGAAAATTTTACATAGTTTACAAGTCAATGTTTGTGTTTAGGTTTGTTGAAAGGGAACGACTTATGATAAGTCTATGGTATTTGGTAGTCAGTTGTATTAGCATTGGCACATCTCATTTCCATGGAGATTGTTTTGCCATGTACCTTCAGTCATGGTTCATTGACTTTGAATATTTGCATAACTTACATGTTAAAGTATTGCTATTTTAATTTCAACATTTGCATTATCAAAAGTACAAAAAGGGGAGACATATCTCTGTGTTAACAGTTTATTATATTTATAAACAGAAATACAAGTAACATTTATTATATCATGTATATATATAAACAGAAATACATGTATGTTAAAATTACATGTCATCATGTTTGAAAATTTAAGTTCAGTTACACTTACTACATGTAATATAAATTTTTATGCCCCCGCCATAGCGGAGGGGCACTAAGTTTCACCCTTGTCCGTACGTACGTCCCAAAATTGGTTTCCGTTCTCTAACTTTAGTTTGCCATAACCAGATGTTATGAAACTTATACATAATGCTTATTACCTCAAAACACAGATCAAGTTTGAATTTTGGTGGCGTCACTTTTACCGTTTTAGAGTTGTGCCCTTTACAAATGGAAAAATTGCTAAATTTTTCGTTTCCTTTCTAACTTTAGTTTTTCCTCAATCAAATGTTATGAAACTTATACACAATGCTTATTACCACAAAACTCAGATCAAGTTTGAATTTTGATGGTGTCACTTTTACCGTTCTAGAGTTATGCCCCTTTACAAATGGTTTCTGTTTTCTAACTTTAGTTTGCCTCAACCAAATGTTATGAAACTTATACACAATGCTTATTACGTACCACAAAACACAGATCAAGTTTGAATTTTGGTGGCGTCACCTATACCATTCTACAGTTATGCCCATTTATAAATGGAGAAATTGCTGGATTTTTCGTTTCCGTTCTCTAACTTAAGTTTGCCTCAACTAAATGTTATGAAACGTATACACAATGCTTGTATAACAAAACTCAGATCAAGTACAAATTTGGGTAGCATCACTTTTACAGTTCCTGAGTTTATGTCCCTTTACAACTTTATATGCAAGCGGGGGCATAATCTGTGTCCCATGGACACATTCTCCATTTATTTTTATATGTATCAATAGTATGAATAAAAAGAGATGTGGGTATATGTCAATGAGACAGCAACCCAATGACAAAAATCTTCAACAGACATCCATAGGGTATGGTACATGTGTAGTATCCAAAAGATGGACAGGTGTTTTTACAGTTTGCCAAGCTCTATAAAAGTTGTAAATAAATTTTATTTGTGCCCACTATAAAATAAAAAATGTCAGTGTGATCCTTAAATCTTAAAAACACTTTTCAATTTCTAATGAGTTTGTAAGAATGAATACTTTTTAACATTTTGGAATAAAGTTTTATATTGAATTATTTTAGATTAAGCTCTGCCAAGTGGATAAAACTTGCATATCCACAAGTCAGAAAATACTATGAAATATGAAATTTTAGTTTTGCCAAATGATGAATTTTGCATCATGATTCACAGGTCAGCATTAAGAGATTTTTTTGGAGATTGTTGCATTAAAAATATTAGAAAATACTATGAAATATAACAACAAGAGATGTACAAAATGTATAAAAACTGGAATTGGAATTTTCATGCATGCCACATTAATGTATGAATAATAAGGGCCCCGCCGAATGGCGGACGCCCTATAGTGATCAGTCTGCCCGTCCGTCTGTAACAAATTGTGTCTGCTCTATATCTAGAGAACCGTTATGATTTCAAAGTTTATACTTGACATGTATATTAACCAACACCAGAGGGTGTGTCATAATGTATGTACAACTTCCTAGGTCAAAGGTCAAGGTCAAAAACTTTGGTTTTAGTTGACAACCCCATGTCCATTAATAAAGATACACATTTTTACCACACATTATTCACAGCGGGGCCCACAGAGATGGCTCCCATGTCAATGATATCTACTTTTTTTTACATACATCAATGTTTACTTTTACATTAATATATATGTGCTTTTTTCTTTCAGGAACAAGTATCAACTAGTGAATTGATGGTTCAAAACTACCAAGATGTAATGAGAGATGTTAAGTAATGAACAAAAGAGTAACATAAAGTTAGACAATACAACTTGTGGTGTCAGAATTTGTGCAATTGTTATTTGCAGATATATAGATGGATTTTGTCAAAATGTGAACTGTAACACTTACATCAAATATGTTATTTTTTGTAGAAAAGATCCAGTTGTGTTCCATTAATTTATTTCTAAAAAATTATGAATTTAAGAATTAAATTTTCATATTTATTTACTGAGTTTATTGCTGCCAAAAAGAGGTTATTGCCTCTACTTTACAACTTATTTAGTCATAAATTGATTGTATATCTTTTTGTGACATTAAATGTTGATTATTAGGGCCCTGTAGGTGACACGAGCCCGATAAAGTAGTCTCTCTGTGTGTTTGGAATATATTCTGTGGGTAGATGACTTTGATTCTTCATACCTTATACACAAATACTTTATGTTACGAAGTTTCTTTCTTTCATGTGTCTATTGTCCTTGACCTCATTTTCATGGTTCAAAGACTGCTTGAATTTTTTTAGTTTTTATACAACTGTTAATTATGTTGTTGTCGTCGTCGTCCCTCGGCCAAAAGCAAGCATTTTTCTTTTTTCAGGACAATAGATCTCTATGAAATTGCACCACAAGGTTCCATACCTCAAAAGGAAGGTTGGGATTGATTTTGGGGATTATGGTCCAAACCGTTCTAAAGGAAAAACAGGCAAAAACAATACCTTTTGTATAAATTGCTTATTTCTTAACCAATTTCAATGGGGTTTAATTCCAAGTCTTGAATTTGTTGGGTTCATTAATATGCTGATTTCAACTGTATATTGCTATTTCAGATTTTTTGGGCCCCGTTTTTAAATTGGTCCACATTGAGGTCCAAAGGGTACAAAATTAAACTTTGTTTGATTTCAACAAAAATTGAATTCTTTGGTTTCTTTGATATGCTGAATCTAACTGTGTATTTAGAATTTTGATTTTGGGTCTGGTTTTCAAATTGCTCCAAAGGGTCCAAAATTAAATTTATAAGTTTGAGTTTAACCAAAATTAAATTCTATGGAATCTTTGATATGCTGAGTCTAACCATGCTAACCAAGCATTTAGATTTTGAATATTGGACCATAATTCAAATGCAGGTAAATGTCCAATTTCAAATTTTTTAAAGTTCATAGACCACATTCATTCTGTTTCAGAAACCTTTACTGTGTCAAATTTTAATCACAATCCAATCCAAATATAGAGCTGTATTAAGCTTGAATGTTCTGTCCATACAGGGTTCAACATCTGTGGTCGTATCAAGATGTGATGTCTGGAGCATTTTATTTTTTGTTGTGTGAATTTCTATGGTTCTGAGGAGTAGGATAACTGTATTTGGTATATTGGTTGCTTGTAAGGTCTACATGTCTGTGAGACAGGGTTTACCTGACTTCAACTTCATTTCATGGATCAATGATCAAGGTTTAGTTTTTTCTTGGTCCATAACTTAGATACTGTAGGCAATAGGTCAACTATATTTGGTGTATGAAATGATTGTAAGGCAGACATTACTGGTTGGCAGGTTTCATTTGAACTTGACAATTTTTTTCCTGGTTCATTGAACAATTTTTATACGACCGCAAAAAAATTTTGCGGTCGTATATTGGTATGACGTTGGCTTCGTTGTCCGGCGTTGTCGTAGTCGTCCGAAGACACATTGGTTTTCGCACTCTAACTTTAGTTTAAGTGAATGGATCTCTATGAAATTTTACCATAAGGTTCAATACCACAAAAGGAAGGTTGGGATTGATTTTGGGGGTTATGGTACCAACAGTTAAGGAATTAAGGGCCAAAAAGGGGCCAAAAATAAGCATTTTTGTAACTTCTAGACATAACTTGTGTGTTAGTGTATGGATCTCTCTGACATTGTACCACAAGGTTCCATATCACAAAGGGAATGCTGGGATTGATTTTGGGGGTAATTGCCTCAAAATTTGAGTAATTAGGGGCCAAAAAAAGGGGCAAAAAACAAGCATTTTTCTAGTTTCATGACAATAACTTGTGTGTAAGTGTATGGATCTTTGTGAAATTGTACTATAAGGTTCCATATCACAAAGGGAAAGCTGGAATTGAGTTCGGGGGTAATTGCCCAAAACATTTAGGAATAAGGGGCCAAAAATAAGCATTTTTCTAGTTTCCAGACAATAACTTGTGTTCAAGTGTATGGATCTCTCTGAAATTGTATTGCAAGGTACCATACCACAAAGGGAAGGCTGGGATTGATTTTGGGGGTAATTGCCTCAAAATTGTAGGACTTAGGGGCTAAAACGGGGCAAAAAACAAGCATTTTTCTAGTTTCAGGACAATAACTTGTGTGTAAGTGTATGGATCTTTACGAAATTGTACTACAAGGTTCCATATCACAAAGGGAAAGCTGGGTTTGAGTTTGGGGGTAATTGCCCATAACGTTTAGCAATTTGGGGCCAAAAAGGGACCTAAAACAAGCATTTTTTTTCTAGTTTCCAGACAATAACTTGTGTTCAAGTGTATGGATCTCTCTGAAATTGTACTGCAAGGTACAATACCACAAAGGGAAGGCTGGGATTGAGTTTGGGGGTAATGAATCATAAGGGGGTTCAAAAAATTTGGGGAGGGATTTTTTGTTTCCTTTTTTTCCTTTTTTTTCTTTAAAATATTCCATTTTAAATTGGTTATTTCTGATTTATATATAAAAGCAAATAATAATGATATGGTTTGAATAAAAAAAAATTAAGTTCTTAGATCACATTCATTCTGTGTCAGAAACCTATGCTGTGTCAAATATTTAATCACAATCCAAATTCAGTGCTGTATCAAGCTTGAATGTTGTATCCATACTTGCCCCAACTGTTCAGGGTTCGACCTCTGTGGTCGTGTCAAGCTGCGCCCAGCTGAGCGTTTTATTAATTTTGTTTTCTGGTCTATATTTCAGATACTTTGAGTAAAAATGGCCATTGTAGTTGGTGTATTGAATGATTGTTAGGAGTACATGTTTGTCTGGCAGGTTTCATATGACATTGAACACATGTTCACTATTCATTGGTCAATGTTTAGTTTTCATGGTTTTGTCAGTTTATAAGATACTATAATCAACATGTAAACACTATTTGCTGTATGCAATGGTTGTACATAAGGTATCTGTTTGGTATAATTCATCTGACCTCATTTTCATGGATGATTGATAATGTTAAGTGTATGTGATACATATAGTAAAAACTTCATATTACAGACTTCAGTGTCTGCACTCTTGTGTTAAAAGATCAGAAATTTTGAAAAGCATCTTTTTTCAACAAAAATATATAAAGATGTATACTATGACTATTAATTAGTACACAATTTTATTTAGGGGCCAGCTGAGGACCACCTCTGGGTGCGAGATTTTCTCGCTGCGTTGAAGACCCATTGGTGGCCTTGGCTGTTGTCTGCTCTTTGGTCTGGTTGTTGTCTCTTTGACATATTCCCCATTTCCATTCTCAATTTTATGCTATCCAAAAGTGTCACATTCTCAATTGATTATTATAAAAATTGGGAAAAGACTGGAGTAAAAATATACTTTTGTTAATAATTTTACAGATTTGAAAAAACAACTTTTTGCTTCATTTACAACCAAACTCAAGATCCGTATGTAAAATGTATAATATGCTTTTCCGTGTAATCTTGGTGCAAGCATTTAACAAAACAGACATATAGACACAATGTAGTAAGGTCATCCTTAATTGTTCCCAGGGGTCAAAAGTGTGGTAAAACCTTATTTTATGTGAAAAGATGGTAAATTTTAGGAAGCACCTGTTTTCATAGGATTTTAATTTCAACAACATATACCAGACTTAAAAACAAAATATGATACAGTACAAATAATGACAAACAACTTAAGGTCCAGAAAGCCTGACTTGGTTATAGACTCAAACTAAGGTGGGGTTTAACCGGTTAGTTTTATGTTCACACACACACACACCTCCTCTTTTGCAGATCTGCACCATGTGTCATGATACTAGAACAAACCCAATAAAAACATGCACAGTACATGTGCAGCTACCAATGGGATGACCACTAAATAGAACAAGGAAAAACAATTTTTTGATGATTTATTTACAGGTGAAATTATTAATGATGTATCAGAAAGGTGATTAAAAGAGGAATGAGGTGAAAACCGCCATTATTTGCTAATCTTTGGCAATGAGACAATATTGCACCCGTGATGAAAGGGCCATTGGACCCAAGTCATTTTCAACTTAATAACTAGTTGTAGTTGATTTCCTTTTCATAAATTCTTGTCTGCTTTTAATAAATGCAAATAACTTCAATAACAATTATTGTTAATGCCAAGAGTATCAGGACAAAATTTGGGTGTAATAGCTACAAAGGTAGCTGTTAGCTAAAAACCCAGTCCCCAATCATGTAAATTAAATAATTGATATTGGTTAATGTGCAGTAAAAGTAAAAATCGAATGTAACACTTGGTACTCATTAAGAATTTTATAGGCAAATCAATGGACTCAATATTGTTGGTCATAGTGAGTAGGGGCATCCCAATTTTGCCATACAGCGGGAAGAAAATAAATAGCAATGCCTTAATTGATTATTTTCTGATAATTTTGGCCATTGATGCAAACTTTAGAAACAGTATGTGACAAACGACCCTATATTAAGAAAATGATGATCTAGCTTCACCTTTATATCTTTTCATCTTAAGATGGTGAAAGAAAAGACAGAAGGGATCAAGATAATTTTTGATAAGCGTACATAAAATCGAATAATAAAAAATAATGCACTGTAATAATGTTTGAAAGTTGAAAGAATTACATGTACTTTATAATTGTCTAGGTCAGATGCTTCAAAACATGAATAGGCTTCATAATTTTATATTTTTGGGACCAAAAAAGCTACAATACACTAGAGATTTTTTTTAATTATTTCAACACTAGGAACTGACTATTTTGACGCTTCCCTTCTGTAAAATTATAAATAAAAAATTGTAATCTCCCTTAAAAACAAACAAACAACACCATTTAAATATTCAAATCACAAAAGAAGAACGGTCAGTGCATAATTATGGCATTTTTTTTTTTGGTATGCGGGATAGGGGTAAATAAAAAATGGGGATGTGGGATAATTTTTTTTGTGGGGGGCGTGGAATGTGTCATCTAAGAAATATGGAGAGAGTTTCAAAATAACAGCGACTTAGGAAACGAGCCACCCACTCATATAATATCAAACAACAGCCAAATGTTGTACCCATAAGCCCTATTGCCAGTATTGTCCTATAAATATCGTCGCCTTATCTATGTCATCTATGTCTATGATAAGCCCGCACATATCATGGTTCATGGATATGCATTATGGAGTGAGGAAAACCGTCGACAATCTATTTTTCTTTGTTGTTTATAAGCATGTTTCCCCCTATTATTAAATCAAGAATCAATTAGTTTGGTATATATATGTTTCCATCAAGAACAGACTTCAGTCTGACGTTTAACGCCATTTTCAACTGGTTCCGTATGTGGACGTTCGACAAACCGGGAACCGAAACGTTAAAGTTCAAGGCCATCATTAGCTCATACCGACCGTTAATATTTGTATATTCCGAAGGCATACTGAATATTTTACGGAGGGAACCAACCTAGTATGAAACAAACTTCTCAATTAAGGAGGCTCGCGGGTAAAAAAATTTCAGCAAAATTTTAAACATTTTTTTTTATTACAAATTTTATTTATTACACTATAAGTTGTTACTGTATGATATGGTACAAAAATCAACCAAAAAAATCGATTCGTTTTGGCCCCAGGTGACTTTTAAAATGATTATATCATTGAAATGCTCCAAATTATCTCCCTTTGGTGAAAAAATGCCATTTTTTTTGCATTAAAATTGAAATATCTTTTTAACTCATCGGTGACATATATTTTTTATTATTTTTTTCAAATATGCTGTACTTAAACTAAACTATTGTAAAATTTTAGCGATTTCTGTAATTTAGTTCTTTTTTATTTCGATATTACCTTTTTTTCTACTAATAGTTCAACAGAAAAAAACGTACCTTAACAAAAATTCATGCTTCTTTCGAAGGCAGGTTGTGAGCTTAAATGAACGGTGACCCAATATTTTTATTTTATTTTTCCATTAAGTATAGGATAAAGTTTATTTATAGAAAAAAATAGCGAAATCCTATATTTAAAAAAAAATTGATTTATACCCGCGAGCCCCCTTAAAGAGGATAATAGGAATGCTTTTTTATTTTTTAATAAATCATCATTTGTGCTAGAGATTAATTTGGAAAAAGCAGCTGTATTTGTGGATTCACATTCTGAAGTTGAGTCACCAATGACCTCAATATCTTTATTTGAATACTTTAGATATTTTACTATGCTCTGGTTATGGTAAAAAGCTTGTTGTTTAAAATTGTCTTGATTAATTTTATGTAGCAAGTTTGAATCACCGTTATGGTTTGCAGCGTTTGTAATGCGAGTAACCCTGTCATCTGATTCAATTTTAAAAAGTTTTTTGTCTTGCTTGTAGCTTTTCTTATTGCAAAATATACAAGCACTCCAATTGGTAGGAGAAGACATAGATCGAGTTAAGATACTCGTGACTGTCCTGTCCTGTATTGAACAGTCCGCTAATTCATCATATTGTCTCTTAGTAAACACCGCAATGTTATGTTCACTTGTATAAGATTTGTAGCAACTTTTATGATAAACCATTTCCAGACTTTCATTCGGTATATCACTGAATGAATCATATTCACTTATCAATTTCATGTAAATATGACCCGAAAATTGTTCGTTCAAAGTTCACTTTTAGGATTTTGTATATTTTATAATTCATGCTTTTATTATCATTCCGAGTCCTCATTGCGTTTTAATAATTCAATAGTTCATTGTATGTTACACTATTCAAAAGTTACTTGTATTTAACACTTAACTATAATCCTTTCATTTGAATTAATTATTAAAGATTTATATCCGTCTCTATGATTAAAGATTGTGTAACAAAGAATAAAGATAAATTGACACTAAGTGATAACTGCCGAAAGCCATTCTTCACAAACTTATACGTAAAATGTTTTAATCCGTAATCCCGCTTTCGGCAAAACGCGATTTATAATATTTGCTAACAAGATTTTTAGTTGGTTCCTTTTCCGCATGTCAATCAGTCTTTTGAAATTGTAATTTATATTTGTTTTATGTTGTTATTCAGTTATGTTTTAATGTTTGAAATAGATGGATGCGAAATAAAATGAAAACTTTCCAGCGACTTGGACTTTATCTAAGATACCGCTAGTTTCCCCGAAACTAATTAATATGACAGAGGTGACCAATAACCCGGTCATATGTGGTGGATTTCGACCCGTGATCTCAGAAGAGTACCTCAAAAGCCAAGCGAGTGACAAAATGTACTTTTAATATTAACAGTATTTCGTTGCTAGTGCTATAGGACAAAATTAAAGTGAGGAAATGAAACGACGAAAGAAGAGAAAAAGTTATTCGTTTACATTGGACATATTCTTATCATAACTATGTGGAACTTTTAATATAAATATAGATCTGTACAATAAATTTCAAAATGGACCCTACTAAAATATTAGCTAAATTCAAAGGTGACTTTACAGAAAACCCTAGTCGTTGGTGGAAATTATTTGAAAATTTCGTGAATTTATATTGGGATGAATCTAAATTTTGTAATGCATTTCCCCTATTTCTTGAAGAAAATGCCCAAATATGGTTTAATGGATTACCGGAAGATGTAACAGACACTCGTGAAAATTTAAAATGCGAATTTCTGAAAAAGTATCAAATTTCACACGGACAGAACTTTCAAAAACTTTCGGACTTTATAGACTTAAAACAACAAGAAACAGAATCTGTTGCAGAATATATCAACCGAGTTAACGCTTTGTCTGAAGACCAAGATGTGGGACAATTCAAATTGACGAAACTGCAATATAAATGCAAACCAGAACTTGTTAGACTAATGTCCCTAGGTAAATGGCCGGAGACAGTTGAAGAAGCAGAAGTGCGCTTGCGGTCAGTTGAAGCAAACTTTCACTATTTAGAAAAATGCGAGAAGAAGGAAACTGAAGACAAAATTATTTCAGAACTGAAACCTAAAATAGATATGATGTTTCAACAAATTAGTGCCGTAAACAGCAAATCGCTCCAGCAACCTATTGCAAGTCCGACAATGGTGGAACCACTTCTTGATGATCGCAAGGCCAAAGTTCAACATCGAACCAGAACGCCAAGACGACAACGCAGACGTAACCCATGCTACAGATGCGGTGAGTGTGACCATATACCATCTCAATGTCGCTTTATTAGAATAAAATGTAATAAATGCAAATCCATAGGCCACAAAGCAAAAATGTGTAGATCAAAACAAAAACATTTTTCGGCGCAACCAACAAAATTCATTTCGGCAACAGGTTTAAATAATACAAAAGCATCAAATTTAATTAAAATTCGGGTTGCAAATCATCCTGGTATGGCTATGGTTGATTCGGGAGCTACTATAAGCGCTATTTCGGCAGATTTTTATTATGCAAATTTGCAAAAGACAGTACCACTTGAAAAGGCATATCTACTTGCAACAGGCGCAAGTGGAGCATCTTTAAGAGCAGTAGGACAAATTCATGTTACTATAGAAATAGGTCGTTTATCTATGGAACAAACATTTCAAGTTTTTGAAAATTTCACACATTCAATTATTCTTGGTTTAGATTTCTTAGATCAACAAAAAGCTAGGCTGAATTTTGATGACAAAACCCTTGTTTTACAGTCCGGTATAACTGAAGTTCCCCTTACTAATGGTGAAAATAATGACAATAGTATTTGTTTTATTTCTTTAATTAATGATGAAGTAATTCCCAGTAGGTCAAAGTCATTATCCCCGTTCAAACTGTTGACAAAAGTATAAAATCTAAAATAGGTATTATTGAACCGAACCCAGCCTTGGTTGGTAAACAAAATATTGTAGGTGCCACATGTCTTGTACAAATAAGAAACAATAAATCATTTTACAAGTTCTTAATCCTACAAATGCTAAAGTACGGTTATCGAAACATACAAAATAGGCAAGTTCAGTGAAATTATAGAGAACTCGATTTCAAGTGAAATAACCGAAAACACAATAGAAATAAATGCGATAGATAAGGGTACACAAAATAAAAATAATGAAGCAAAGTACATCGAAATAGCTAAAAGTTTAAATTTCGATTTTTCTAATTCTGATTTAACACCAGAACAAAAACAAAAACTGATGGTAATGTTAGGAACAAATAGGGACGTTTTTGCTATAAATTTATCCGAACTTGGTTGTACAGATCTTCATCCCCACCATATTGATACTGGCGATGCAGCACCCGTAAGACAAAGGTTCTACAGGCAGTCACCAGCCATGAAAACAGAATCAAGCAAACATATCAAAGAAATGCTAGACAACAACATAATCGAACCGTCCCAAAGTGAATGGGCGAGTCCTGTTTGTCTAGTAAGAAAAAAAGGTTCCACATCTTCGTCCTCAGCATCCAATCAACCACAATATAGATTTTGCATTGATTTTCGACAATTGAATTTGCTTTGTGTTAAACGCGTTTACCCAATTGTTCAGATGGATGATATAGTAGATATGTTAGGCGAGGCGAAGGCGAAATTCTACAGCACTGTCGATATGTTCAATGGATATCATCAAATAAAGTTAGATCCGGAGACTAAACATAAAACAGCTTTCACCTGTCACGAGGAGTCTTCGAGTTTAACAGATTACCGTTTGGCCTGTCAAATAGTCCTTATACTTTTCAACTAGTAATGTCCGAAGCCTTACGTGGTATAAACTGGAAAAGCGCACTGGTATATATGGATGATGTACTAATATTTTCAAAACTTTCGAAGAACATTTACATCACTTAACAATTTTATTTCAAAACTACGGAAGTCAACCTTAAATTGAAACCAACAAAATGCACTTTCGCCGCAAAAGAAGTTAAATTTTTGGGACATGTCCTGTCAAAAGATGGCATAGCAGTCGACACAACAAAGATAGATGCTGTAAAACATTTCCAGTTCCGCAAAATATAACAGACGTACGAGCATTTTAGGACTCGCAAACTATTACAGAAAATTCGTGAAAGGTTTTTCCAAAATGGCCAGCCCATTACACAGACTACTTGTGAAAGGTGCCAAATTTATATGGGACAATAATTGTCAAAACTCATTTGATGAAATAAAGACACTTTTAATCTCAGCTCCAATACTCGCGTTTCCAGACTTTTCAAAAGATTTTATCCTCTATACGGACGCTTCACAGATCGCTATTGGTTACATACTTGGACAAAAGATCACAAAGGCAGAGAACAAGTCATTGCTTATGGTGGACGATCATTACGAGGAGCCGAAAAGAACTACTGTATCAGGGATCTTGAATATTTAGCTTTGGTTGAAGGAGTTAAGCAATATCATGTTTATTTGGCTAGCCGAAAATTCAGAATATATACAGATCATGAAGCACTTCTACACATCCAGAAGCTTACGAAAGAGAAAGCACAGGCCGAATTGCAAGATGGGCTATGTTCCTACAAAGCTATGATTATGAAATAATTCACAAAAGGAACGGCTAATGGTAACGCTGACGCGTTAAGTAGAAGACCATATGGTACCGAAATAGTTACTATTACAACAGCTACAGTCGAATCGTCAACACAGACAGAAGCCACTTTCATCGAGTTAGACCCATATGCGTCCATTTGCGAAATAACCACAAGTCCAAAAGAAAAGTCGTAAATGATCAACGAACAGATGAAAATTTCAAAGATGTCATTAAATACATATTAGATAAAGAACTACCCGACAAGACCAGACAAGCGAGAAAAACTGTGATCGAATCACAAGATTACATTTTGGACGACGATGTATTATTTCATTTATACTACCCAAAAGGAAAAGGTCACAGGGTGGATAGAATAGTAAAACGGTTAGCAGTACCTCTTACTCTACGAGACGATATCCTGAAGTCATACCATGACAGTTTACTTGGTGGACACGGTGGCATTGAACGAACTTACCATACCATAAGATATAAATACTATTGGCCTGGTATGTACAGTGACATTCAACAATACGTACAGACGTGTATACAGTGTCAAAGAGCTAAGCCGGATGCGCACAAACGCCCGACACCTTTACAGCCACTTCCAATCCTAGACGTATTCAGAAGGGTTCATATGGACATTTTGGGACCATTTAGAAAGAGTCCAGATGGATATTCACATGTCTTACTTGTCGTAGACTCGTTCTCGAAATATGTAGAAATCTTACCGACGAAGAATACAGGTGCAAAAGACGTAGCTAACATATTTTACAACCAATGGATATGCCGTTATTCCGCGCCAGATGTAATTCTTACAGATAAAGGACAAAATTTCATGTCTAATATATTAAAAGAGGTTTGCAATATATTCGAGATCCAAAAGATAAATACAAGTAGTTACAGACCCCAAACAAACAGTACATGCGAACGGAGTAACAAGACAATTGCTGAAAAACTTCGCACATGCATTGATGCAAACCAATTAAATTGGCCGGAAAAATTACCAAGTATTGCTCATGCTATGAACACGTCGGTATGCACCGAATCAACACAGTACACTCCGTATTTCCTCGTATTTGGAAGAGAATGCAGAACTCCTATTGACACAGTTTTAACAGAACCCTCCAAAGTCGGACCAGTCGCTAAGCAGTATATAGAGCAGGTACATGAACACCTAGTTTTAGCTAGAGCAATAGCGCGGGAAAATGCACTGGAAGCGCAAAAGAAGTACAAAGCACAGCACGATAAAAGAGCAAGAGAAATTTCTTACAACATTCGTGATAAAGTATGGCTGGATACTAAGAAAACGGAAGTTGGGTTATCCCGAAAACTTTGTAATAAATGGCAAGGACCGTATTACATAACCGAAGTTAAAGGTAGAAGCACGTATAGACTCCGGCGCTGTTCTGACGATGTACCAATTAAAGGACTTATCAACGTCAACAGGCTAAAAAAGTTTTATGACCCACAAGACAGGCCTACAAACAATGTAGATGTTCCAACTGACGACGAAATGTCAGACGATGAAGATAATGAAGAGAAAATGCTGAAGATGCCGATGAAATTGTTCAAACTGATACACAGCCAGACTCCAATGACCCTATACGAAACAATACTCAGGTACAACGGCACACAAATGATGACCGAAATAACGATGATTCAGATCTGTATCTAGTAGAACGGATAGTAAAAGCAAAACGTATAAACAATAAAATGCATTATTACATAAAATGGTTAGGTTTTGGTAACAGAAGCAATTCATGGGAACCGGAAGAAAATATTCCTCCAGAATTAAGACACGAATTTAAAGTTCGCATGGATCAGACTAAACGTATAAAAGCACGTAAAACAAAGAGATAGAAATAGTCCCCCCTTTATTCTTCTGTAGAGTTGCACATCATAATTACACATCACTTTTCAAGTTAAATAGCAAAACTTACATACAAGCCGGTTTTTTCTCTCGCATTTTGATAGATATTAACATAATCAAGTACTCCATATATACAAAACAAGTCATATTTTTTTTCTCAAACGGTAATGTCAGTATAACAACATTCAAATTCATATTGGATTGTCATAGTATCTTTGTCGTAAGTTTGGACCTAGTGTTTATACACAAGTTAATGGTCGTATTATCAGACAAACATTAGTGACAATTCATACATCAAGTAACAGCAATAACAAAATTGGTGTTATCTTCACGTTCTAACAGTGGTATAACGGGTACAGTCGTACCAAACGTTTGGCATTTCTTTCGACCCCTTTCGATCATGACTTGGACTCGTCACCCAATTCGTGTTCAAAGGAGTTTCAATATAGGAGTGACGATCCTATGCTGAAACGATCAAACCTTGAAAATCATTTTAACTGCATTTTGTCTTTAAAGAAACCATTGTTAAACATTTATTTTATTTCAAAACATGCATTAAAACATTTTTTTTAACAACACGGCACAATTTCATTAGCACATAATTATTATTGTATAAGTCAGTTGTAAACATTCTATTTAGACAAATCAGTGTCTTATCTTTTTTATTAGAACTTGGTTTTTTTCAAATACACAGCACGTTTACAATCAGAAAGATTTTACACTTGAATTTTATACGTATTTCGTTCTTATGTCTTATTTTCTTATTTTCTCAATTTGAAGTCAACAGTTCCCCCACCCATTTTTTTACCAGCATTTTATATCCGTAGCCAAGTTATCATAATATTTTTAGATGAATATGTTGAGATTTTATTTACTTGCAAATATATATTTTAAATTTACAATCAATATTATCGACAATGTTCCATACAATGCTTTTCAAGTATCGAAATGATCTACACATTGCGTTTTTCTTGAAATAGATATCGAGTATATTAGCGACATTTTGAAAATGGTCACATTCAAATAGATGTATTCAAAGTTTAGTACAAAGATGTGTAGATAGATATTTATATAGAGATAGTTCGGACAAATGTTCCTGAAACTAAAATATGTAGTAACAGAGTTCAAATTGAAGAGAATCGCCGTGATATTCTTGATATTCATTCCAGGTGGAAAAAGAGTTGGTGATGAAAACCGATTTATTTGACAGAACAATGATTTTATGCTATGACAATGTTTTAATGATTTTTTTATATTCCTATGTTGATTCGAATATCACATTTCTGTGAGAAAGACACAGTGTTCAGTCGTTATTTGCTTGGTAGCAAATATTACATACATAAAATAGACAAATCGTTCGTTTTATACATATTGCTTCATGAAATAGTTGTCTTGGTATTTAGACACACTTGGTTCAATTACATGTACTTTTAAGAAATTTCAAGAGAGAGAATAATTAGACGACAAATGTTCGTAATAGCGCGCTTGTAAATAAGATGTACATATAATTGTTCGTTTATATTTTTCCTTTATGCATTTTGAAATATTATTTTTAATAATTTACATGCTGATACTGGAGTATCAGATAGGGAGCGACGGGGTAATATGACCCGAAAATTGTTCGTTCAAAGTTCACTTTTAGGATTTTGTATATTTTTATAATTCATGCTTTTATTATCATTCCGAGTCCTCATTGCGTTTTAATAATTCAATAGTTCATTGTATGTTACACTATTCAAAAGTTACTTGTATTTAACACTTAACTATAATCCTTTCATTTGAATTAATTATTAAAGATTTATATCCGTCTCTATGATTAAAGATTGTGTAACAAAGAATATAGATAAATTGACACTAAGTGATAACTGCCGAAAGCCATTCTTCACAAACTTATACGTAAAATGTTTTTAATCCGTAATCCCCGCTTTCGGCAAAACGCGATTTATAATATTTGCTAACAAGATTTTTTAGTTGGTTCCTTTTCCGCATGTCAATCAGTCTTTTGAAATTGTAATTTATATTTGTTTTATGTTGTTATTCAGTTATGTTTTAATGTTTGAAATAGATGGATGCGAAATAAAATGAAAACTTTCCAGCGACTTGGACTTTATCTAAGATACCGCTAGTTTCCCCGAAACTAATTAATATGACAGAGGTGACCAATAACCCGGTCATATAAATATCATCTTTACGCTTACCAACTGTGAATATTTTGGATGCTATTTTAAGTCTCTTTGAGAAATTTGATATGATCAAAAATTATGTCACTGAAAAGAGTATTTGCTGAATTTTCACGTTGTATAAGTTAGTTCATAATTTAAAGATTAGTGCGTTCTTGCAAAGTATTGAAATCCGGTGAATCGACAAAATGTCCAAAGTTTTAGAGCTTTGTATGTTCATATTTTTTTTACAAAAGACTTATGATGTTAGTTTTATTGCTTAATAAATAACATATTATATGTAATATTTAAATCTTATAAGAAATACATATATATGGCAACGATTTAAAAAAAAAACGGCCAAAATTACATGCCTCGTAGAGTTCATATTTTATGTCATTTTTGCTAACAAAACGACAAATTGACAAAAACTGCACCATACGACTTTTTGACGACCAGTCTAAAATTAAAGTAAAATAATTTTTCTAGATATATACCAATGTTTAGCCGTATACCATAAAGTGAAATTAAACTCTGTTAATAATCGACTTTTTACTATTCCGTCACCGCACTATACAATCATTTCCTTGAAAATTCTATGCAAGTTAAATTTTTTTTTATGTTAAGAATATGAATATATAAACTGTATGCATGTATTTTGTTTGAGGGCTTCAATGAAAATTAGACTAGTTCTAATTGAGTATAATAAATACCCTCTTTAAAAAAATAATTTATTATTATTATTATTATTATTATTATTATTATTATTAAACTTAAAGGGAACTTAGATGCTCCTGAAACAGTTTTTCTCCACTAACAGCGCCCGTCACTTTGCCAATGAATGGTTACAATCCGGTTATAAGTCGAGTTTAATGTTCACATAATGATCCTACATTCTGTTGATACTGTTAAGGAAGGGCATACGATACAGTTACAGGGGAGGTAATGATGTTGATAACGTAAAATGTTATTTTTCGCGACGTCAAACTGCGACATATCGGGAAAAGATGCATTTTTCGAGCGATTTTAATCATTAGCTTGAAAACGAGTACATGAACCCCTCTTTTTTAAAATGACACTTGACTTGATACTGTATGAAGATTATTTGTTCCAATTTTATGAAGAAATCACCGATGTATCTCAGACTATTGACGGAGTCTTTCCACTAAATCCATTGGATGTGTACTGATTGATACTTTTGTCTGGGAGAAATTATTAGTTGTAGTTGGCTTTGGACTAGCTTTCAGCAACTGCGAGTACTCTTACATCGATGCTTTATGTTTATTGTTTTTGTGTTAGTTGATTTTGTGCTTCGTATCGATCCCTTGAGTTTACCTCTTTTTACAGTTTGTTCTTGTGTTGTGCTGTTACACCACTGTCCTAGATTAGGGGAGGGTTGATCACGAACATGTAAAACCCTTCACATTCTTTACGTGTCTGTCTCAAGCCAGAAGCTTGTTATTCAGTGGTTGTCATTGGTTCATCTCTTTCATATTTATTTTTGGAAATTGAATTGTTATAAATTCAGCAGTTTATTTTGCTCTTTTAAATTGTTAACATTAAACATTTTGCATGTCCGTGCCTTTTACAGCTAACTATACGGTATATGTTCCCCCCCTCATTATTGAAGGCCGTACGGTAACCTATATTTGCTTATATCCAATTCATTTGAACTCTGGTGGATAGTTGTATCATTAGCAATCACACCACGTCTAGTTATTTTTATATAAAATAGAAATAAGGACAGGATTGTAACATATCTGTAGTCAACTTGGACACAAGTCTCCCGTAACTGTGAACACTTGGTTCAATAATTGTGTTGCAAGTGTCAAAACCTGTATCAGGTAAATTCTTAAGTACGCAAGTCCTAGAATATTGAATTAACTGATATATTGTCAATGTGTAGATGCTGCTAGGTTGCTGCTACGTAAAAATCGAACGTTTTCCTTTGGAAAAGTACAGTCGTCTCTTTTGTCTTTAAGTTTAGTTCTCAACTGATCTATTAAGTCGATTTTGAAATGTAAGTCAAGATATGTAGCATACCTAACAGTATTTATAGAATCGTGTTTACAAGTTAAATGAGATGTTATTATTTAGTGAAAAGAAATCGTTTATAGATCGGACCTTAAAATTTAAAGATATATTAATATAGTTTCTCATCGATCTTCTTGAAGGTTGACTCAAAAGAACACTGTTTTGATTCGAACGCCACTGATGAGTATGTTAACCTATGTACGAAAATGCTCGCCTGGTCTACTTAATCTTAAGACTTGAAACTTTGATAACTTCTTTAAAAAAAATAAAGGAAAAAACAAGTCGGTAGGACGTGCACTGCTGGTTCATATACAAATACCGATTATTGGTTGAAATTGAACATTTTAATGAAATCATTTTCATTAAACTATTTGTGATTTATATACAAAATGAATTTATAAAGCAAGATTCTAGGGTCTAAATGACCATCGTTTTTAGAAAACAAGGGTTGGGTTATTTTTTCTTCTTTAGGTTTATGCTGATTGTTTTATCTCTAAAAGAGTTTTGTCACAAAGTATAATTATTATTCATGGAGCTTATTTCCAAATATGAAGATGGTGAAACAAGTGGTTTATGTAAACATGTCGCCATAGAATTTATCATATAATACAGTATTACATTTGTTGGTGTCTTCCAGCTATTCCCACTTTTAAAAATCACTATTCCTTCTATTTCCACATGTAAATAACAATAGATGTTTTTATAAATAATTTGTTTTATAACATTCAAGGTTAATTAAAAGTCACCTGAAGTGGAAGGAGACTCAACGATACTACTAGCCAATTTTGACGACTTGAAACAAGGACAGATAACAAAACAAGACAATGAAGCTTTCTATAAAGATGTCAAGAGAAGACACGACCATTGGTTGAATATCAGAGATAATAAGAACTTTCTCTACTCAGAACAACGAGTTAAAGACATAGAAAAGATAGATAGAAAGAACAATTTAAAGATGAATTTATGTAAGTAATGGGCGAGATAAGCCCAGGCCTTAAAAACCCTAATTTTATTATACATTTTCCTTGTTAAGGGACCGAGTTTAGCCTACCAATAACAAAAACCCAAAACTACAAGTAAAGTTCGTTACAAACAGACTTGGGAACCAAAACCTTGTCCACAATGGGTTTAATTTCCAGGCTTAGAACAAACCCAATAGAATATAACACACCCAAAAGAATATAACACACTTAGCAGCTGCAAATATTATATATGGTGATGGTACATTTACTCCTGTCCAAGCTTTTTCTATCAACTATACAGATTTCATGCAATGGTTGACGGCGCAATGTATCCGCTAGTATACAGTTTCCTTCCAGCCAAGAGCCAACCCGTATACACAATGTTCCTGACTTTAATCAAAGATGTATGCCACCAATACCAACACCAACTACAACTACAGCCTACCAATATCTTCCTGGACTATGAAGTCGCCATCAGAAATGCAGCATATTCCGTATTTCCTGGTATCAACGCAAAAGGCTGTTTTCCACTTCACCCAAAGCATGTGGAGAAAAGCACAAAAACCGATCTGCAGGTTCCATACAAGGAAGATAACCACATTCATCAAATAGTACGCCGTGCCGCTGTCCTTCCACTGATACCTACTGCTGAGGTCGAAGATGTATGGTTGAATGCCCTTACAAACATAGATCAGGTCGATACAAACAATAACTACACTTCCTTTACAGACTATGTAACAACATACTGGGTAGAACAGAACAGACACTTATGGAACCACTACAAAACACAGGGACCGAGGACTACTACTTATCTAGATGGATGGCACAGCAAGCTGAAGAAACTTGTCCATTACCCACATCCAAACAACTTTAAACTCATCAAACTACTTAAACACGAGGAAGCTTTCAACGACCTGACCATGATCCAGTACACAGCCGGTGGGAAGAGAGTGGCCCAAAAGAGAAAGTACGTTGAAATCAACAACGGATTAGAAGATCTTAAGGTTAGACATCGTAACCAGGAAATAACGACCCTACAGTTCGGTGATGCAGCATCCCACCTTCATGTCGAATAGATTTAGGAACTTTAATAGACTTAAGTACAGTGAATTTGTAATTTATTTGCTACAATATGTGATTTTGTTTTAGTGCTTATGTATTGTATGTTTCATATATATGCTTGCTTGAGTTTACTGATAAATTAGTGTTATAAAAGAAATAAAATAATTTACTTTCATTTGTTTTTATTGCTTTCATATATTTAGTAAAAATCAGAATTTATACATACAAAAATAACCAATTTACCTGTTCTCAATCAACACTTATCAATTAATTAATTAAACAATGTTTATACAGTATAATCCTTTGCTTGTACAAGTTTCCCACCTATTCCCATCAGTGCATTACATTTGCGCGCAAAAATCATTACGTATGCGCGCAGCTTTGATTACATTTGCGCGCATTCATTTAACAGGTAAACACAGGTAAATTACACTTATTTATTTATTTAACTATTTACAAGTACCCCTTCCGTTAGTCTTGATACCCTGATCACCAACGACAAGAAAGAAAAGGGGTTTCGAGTAGGATAAGTCCGTTTTATTATCCACAAGCACTAAGTCCTGGAAATATATACAGATCAAAATGTAAAAACATAGCAAATCTGAAGACTTAAAATACCGATTTTACCGTTAGGTACGTGATGAATATTTGAATCCCAATGGTTTAAGAAAGTGAATTCAGTCAAGTTCTCTATTCTGGTATTTTCATAATTGCTCCATCAGATACTCAGTTCTCTCTTTCTCACTTCTACGTACAACTGTATTTGGTGATGCAAATATGTATTTTTTCTAATATTTAGTTTAATACATGTGGTGGTGTTGAAAGTCAAGAAACACAAAAATATAATGGATGATCACTTAATTTCATTTTTGTTTTAATATGAAAAAATATATAATTTAAAATTATACATAATTATGTTCAAAACTAATAACTATCGGCATGTGAATTATAAATTATCTTTATATTTACCTGTGTACCTGTAAAATGAATGTGCGCAAATGTAAAAAAAAAAGCTGAGCGTAAACGTTAAAAAAATTAATCCCCAGATGCGCGCAATTGTAATGCGCCCATTCCAACCTGAAATTTTAACTTTTCTTACCCGAGTTTTAAAAGTGGGAATAGGTGGAATGAACCCATTTTTAAACGTGAAATATGAAATGTAGAGTTAATGTGTTGTCCACTGAACTAGAATCTTTCTATTTTCAAAGATATGTGTATATAATTCGTCTCAAATTTAGCCCAACAATGTTAGATCTTCAAATTTGCGTTAGCAAATTTTTGTTCTTCCGTCAGTGGGAATCGAACCCTTGCTTCTGTGACATCGTGACAACACCGCCTGCACCGTGTCCAGCGCCCTAGACCACTCCACCACCTAGGCTACATAAAAATATAGCTTTCGGTGGTCGATGTAATACCTTTCCTTGTCGGCTTTATCTAGGGTTGTAACACAGAACATGATGTATAGTGGCAAGTAGATGGTATACCTTTCAGATCAGCTATTTTGTCTGTCGTTAAGGATGATAATGTTAATTACCATGCAGCCACATCAAATTTTATTTTATTATACACGTCTAGACATGTGACAACTTTATGGCAGACATTCTCCATCGGATAACACGTGGTTATAATTTACAGGGCTAACACCATAATATATATATAATTCGTCTCAAATTTAGCCCAGCAAATTTTTGTTCTTCCCTCAGCGGGAATCGAACCCTTGCTTCTGTGACATAGTGGCAACACCGTCTGCTTCGTGTCCAGCGCCCTACACCACTCGACCACCTAGGCTTCATAAAAAGATAGCTTTTGGTGGTTTATTTATATATATAAATGAAAATAAAAAAGAAGAAATGCATATATATCGTTGTATTAAAAATCGTTTACATTTTTACCTATTGTGTCTGTTTGTTTTGTTCACGCATCGTTGTCAATATAATGGAATTTGATGCGACTGTCATACAAGTGAGAGGTTTAGCTAGCTATAAAACCAGGTTCAATCCACCATTTTCTACATAAGAAAATGCCTGTACCAAGTCAGGAATATAACAGTTGTTATCCATTCGTTTGATGTGTTTTGTTTTTTTTTTTTTTGATTTTGCCATTTGATTGGGGACTTTCCTTTTTGAATTTTCCTCGGAGTTCAGTATTTTTGTGATTTTTACATTATTCCTACCGGTTTCACTCCTCACGGAAGATATTCATTATAGTAAACATTCATAGAATATATCGATGTCACAGAGGTTCCAATCCCGTTGAGGGAAGAACACATGTTTGTTAACGCAAATCTGCAAATCTAACATTGTTGGGCTAAATCAAAACGAATTATATATATTTTGTGGTGTTAGCCCGGTATAACCATAAGTTATCCGATAGAGAACGTTTATGAATTATATAAAGCCCTAATAGTTTAACCAAACAATGTCATAGTAATTTCTACCTCCAAAGTCGTCTGTACACACAGATTTGATTTTTGAAGTGATCTCACGAGAGACGAACTAACAACCATTTTTGCTCATCTGGCCAAAAGGGCCACCAAGTGCGCCTTTCTCATCATTTGGCGTCAGTCGTCCGTCGTCGTCTGTTTACTTTTACAAAAATATTCTTCTCTGAAACTTCTGGGCCAAATTTAACCAAACTTGGTCACAACATCATTGGTGTATCTAGTTTAAAAAAATGTGTCCAATTACCCCGCCTACTAACCAAGATGGCCGACATGGCTAAAAATAGAACATAGGGGGTAAAATGCAAGTTTTGTCTATTATTTTGAAAATCGCTATAAATAGAGAAAATCGGAAAGGGCAAAAATGTTCACAATGTTGAGCTCTACCTATTATCCATTAAGTTAAATCTGTCAGACGACTTCTTATAGAAGTCATTGCCCTCATATGACGAATTTTATCATTTACCAACGGCGGAAGGGAGTCGAAAAAGAGAGATGAAAGATACCGAAGGGACATTCAAACTCATAAGTCGAAAATAAACTCATAACGCCATGGCTAAAAAAAGAAAAAGACAAACAGACAAACAAAACTACACAAAACACAACATAGAAAACTAAAGACTGAGCAACACGAACCCCACCAAAAACGGGGGGTGATCTCAGGTGCTCAAGAAGGGTAAGCAGATCCTGCTCCACATGTGGCACCCGTCGTGTTGCTCATGTTAGTACAAACCCCGTAATCAGTTTAATTCGGTAGGTCACATTCGGGGAAAAGAGGACGGGATTGTAGTTCTGGACATTTGGAACATATCCACTATCATTTGTTGAAACGGATATTCCATAACGGTCAACCAACTCGTGATGGCGTCCGTAAAATTTACGAAGGGATGATTTCAACTTCACCACTTGGAACTCTTGGTTTAATAGCTTCCTTGTGAGCAGCAACCCTCTATCAAGGAAATCATGATAGAAAAATACAAGCCCTGGAATATCGTATCAACTGGGAGATATATACTCCGTATGCAGGCGTATTCATCAAATTTTGAATTATTTAGTGAGAGAACATCATCTTTATAGCGGAAAGTAAAGTTAAAGGATACTGCTAACTTCTTTTCTTTCTTCCTAAGAAGTTCTTGTATGAAGTAAGCCTCATATGAACAAAGGAACAAGTCGACAAGAAGAGGGGCACAGTTGGTTCCCATGGGAATGCCGATTGTTTGTTGAAAAACACATCCTCCAAACGTAGCAAATATGTTGTCAATAAAAAAATCAAGCATCTTGATAATGTCAGTTTCAGAGAATTTTTTGTTTGAATCAGAGTGAATATTTACAAAGTAGGATTTATCCCTCCTTAAGACAAGATACTTGTATCTACGTTGGCCATTCTTTTTTATGAAACAAAGCAGGACCAATTCTTTCAATTTGTCTTTTAGTTTGGAATGGGGATACTTGTGTAAAGTGTATAAAACTCAAATTTTTTAACACTATTGCAAGATGAAAGAGTCTTAGATTGTATGTACTCTAAAAGATCTTTGGATTTATTTTGTATCCACATCTTATTTACGCCACCTCTAGAATAGGTAATTTTACAATAACTTTGAAGCCCGACTAGATTGCTGATTAAATTGATGTTAATAATTTAGAAAGAGGTTTCGTGGAGCACTTGGAAGACCCAGCAATATAACGTTGTTTGTAAGGACACTTATGTAGTTTAGGTATCCAATACAGTGATGGAAGATCCAGTTCTTCATCTTTGGTCGAAATTCCAAAGGAACATAGAACAGACCTATGATTATCTATGATCTCCTCTTTGGTCAGTGTCGTGGGGATATATGTTGAGTTTCCCAAGTGAATTGTCAATACCTAAATCATTTATCAAGCAGTTTATGTAATGTGATTTACACGATGTTGTTTGGGGCTTTATCTGCAGGGACAACAACATATTTGTCATGGAGGTAGGACAAGTGTTTTGCAACATTTGGGTCTTTTAAGAATGATGTAGCATGGGTATTCATAGACCCATTCACTTTCTTAATTCTGATTTGTATCAACGACCTCACAGCCTTAATCCATTCGGAAAGAGTATCTACGTCTATATTTTTTCGATGATGCGAACTTGCATAGAAATGATTGAATGATCAGGCTGGTTAAAATACCGGTAAACAATGTCGCTTGCATTGTTGTTGATGTCTGATCAATGGCCGCACATACGTTTATTTGGCCTTTCTTCGTTTCACTGACATATATTAATCCGCAAAAATTACACTTTAATCCGTAGACGACATTTGTTGATTTACAATTCAGATCATCGTAGCTTCTGGTAAAATAAGACTGTTTAGTTAAATTGCTAGTGAATTGAGCATCTGTTATTAAAATTTTACAGGTTTTGCAGTTTTTGGTTTTAAATTTCGAAATGAGACAGTGTTGTTCAGAGTCATTAAAATCCAAAATGTCTTGTAGAAGAACTGAACACGTAGATTGTTGCTGTTGTCATTAGTATGATTATCTTAATGTGTCATGTTAGGGATATTTGTCATGTCTGGTGATGAGGGGACACCTGCCATATCAGATGACACCGTGTCCATGGTAACGTCGGTTTCGGACCTTTTTATACAGGGCGACGTACGAGCCAGTATTCTGTTTGATCTTCGTAAATTCATGCATATTATGCTATTGGGCGGATGATATCCTCGGGGAGAAAATGTCCACCAGCAGAGACATCGACCCAGTGGTTGTAAAAGAGAGGCGAAAGATCGTCCAACTGATATGTACTGATAGTAATGCAACTTTATAGAAAATATCATTGATCTACCACGCGTAGTTCCTATCAAACTGACTTAAGCAGAAACATTGATCTACCATAAGAAATTCCAATCAAACTGACTTAAGCAGAAAACTTAACATTGAAAATTGCTTATTAATTCAAAGTCACTGGACCATGACCTAGGGACAGGGCATCAAAATATTCGTCAAACTTATATTTACTGATAGTAATGCAACTTTATAGAAAATAAAATTGATCTATCACAAGTAGTTCTTATCAAACTAACTTAAGCAGAAAACTTAACATTGAAAATTGCTTATTAATTAAAAGTCGCTGGACCTAGAAATAGCCATCAAACTGATATGTACTGATAGTAATGCAACTTTATAGAAAATATCATTGATCTATTACAAGTAGTTCCTATTAAACTAACTTAAGCAGAAAACTTAACATTGAAAATTGCTTATTAATTAAAAGTCGCTGGACCTCGAAATAGCCATCAAACTGATATGAACTGATAGTAATGCAACTTTATAGAAAATATCATTGATCTATCACAAGTAGTTTCTATCAAACTAACTTAAACAGAAAACTTAATAATTGTTGACGCCGACTTGACTGTTAAATACAAGGTGATGATTTCAATCCGATGCAGACATATCATGGAAATATGTAATTCATATATAGATACCATTACAATTTTAAATTGTTTTGATAGATTATCTGCCTATGATAGTGTCTTTACACCAATAGGTCGTTAAATGAAATTAGATACCCTGCATTTATCATGCTTTTCAATAATACATGATCAAATCGCTGAAAGACCCCCTGCTAAATTATTGAAAACTATCATTCTGCATTGACATTAATATCTTGGTGTAAATTAGATACACCCATTCGGGATAATGCCCTCAAGTTGTAAATTAAGATGTTTTGTAGTTGTGGATTTGGAATGAAATTTTAATTGCGTCTATCTTTCTGTTATCAAATTGATACCATATCAGTGCTTTCGTATGGCAATATGAATCTCTGTATTATCTTGTCTTTTCTGGTTTAATTGCCAAAATGTTTAATTTTTTGCTGATGAATGATTACCCTTCTATGATATGTAAGTAAAGTTAAAAACAGGCCAATATCAGCCAAATCATGTTTGCACGCATTACTCAGTGCACACGCGTACAATAAAATCTTCAAGGTACTATGGTGTATACCAATAAAAACATTAACTGAAAGATTAACATGAACTATAACTTTGAAATATAAAACTTGTAAAGTTTACAGCTTTTTCGTTATTGACATGTATAACATAAAATTCGTATAAATTTCCATCTAAAATGAAAATAACAATTTATAAGTTTGGAGCATCCATAGCTCTTTTCCGGATTTACCTTTAATCAATTGACATATAGAAAAGCGCCTCGGACGCATGTAATTTATGAAAAAAAAGTGTTGTTTACATTTTTGTAAGGAATTTCATTTTTTTTCGAAATTATTGTCGTTTTTCGTTTTATAGTATCGATGCAGTGTGCTACTTCATCTTCTTGCTTTCGACCAGCTGATTTATTGAAATTGTTTTGCAGTCCATCCGAACTTTTTAACTTATTTATATTTCCGGCGTAGTTATCTAATATACATCTTGATGTGCCCCCTGATTGTTTAAAAATTGTTTTTGTATTTAAAAGTGAGCTTGTCGGGTAGTTAATGACAGGATATAGATATTAGATTTCTACAAAATATAATTAAGGTCTTTCCTCTACGTGAGGAAAGACCTCACTGTATTGCTAATGTTTTTTTTTTCTTCCAACATTTTTTTGACATGTCCTCCCCCCGTTTCTATTGAAGTTATCATAACCAAATTTGGACCATCGATAGACCTCATCATGAAGTATTACCAGACGAGGCTGTGTAGGATTTCATCATCCCGTTTAGAAGTTATCTCCCTTTTATTGTTTTTTTTTTTCGACATGCCACCCTTATATGAGTTATTTCCCTTGAAATATTATACATTATTTTTGAAAAATTGTAATACGAGAACCGGAAGTCGTGGAGACTTGGGACCTAAACTGGACCCCTGTTGTGTTCACATATCGCTACACTAAAAACAGGTACGGCCTAAATCTCGTGGTCAGCTTTCTGACTACGGGATTTAATAATTTGACGAGACTAGTGCATTTTTCATTAAATTTCTTTGTGTTTTTTTAATTTTACTTTTGAACTTTTTTGGGTTGTTATTGCCCTAACAAAATTTGTTTGTCACTTAAAATTCTTTTCCAACCAATTATTGTTTTTTTTAATTTTATTTTTTTTGGCTTTATTATATTTTTGGGTTTTATCTTATCCAATTACCCAAATTAAGTCATTAAATTGGAATTTGGTTTCAAATCCTTTGTTAACAATCACTGGAAAATTAATTGTTGGTATAGACTTTCAATTTTTTGGGTTTTCTGTTTAGTTTAAATTTTTTAATAAGAATATTATATTTTATGTATGTTTAATTTGCAATGCAATTGCGGTTAGACTTTTTTCAACTTTAAGTTTTCAAATGGTTTGTTAAAATGTGTTTTTTATTTCTTTCATTTTTGAATTGTAAATTGTCGTTTTATCTGTAAAATTTGAGCTTTTACGTAATTTCGTTTGCTATACGATATAATTTAATTGTTCCTTTTATTAACGGTTAATCTTTGATTAATATTAGCTTGTAATAGATTTGTTACACTTTAATTTTGTATATATTTTCAAAATTTTGATTTATATTAGTTTGAGTTGTATTAACTCTACAAAATTTGTTTTTGCATCTCATACATCAGCAGATACTGGTTTAACATTTCATATTATAACTTTGTATCAATTAACTATTTGAATTGTTTGCCGTTATAACGTTAAATTTTTTGCTTTGATAAATTTTTTACCATATCATGGGATTGTTATTTAAACTGCTAATCAGTTCAATGCTTCTGAAGAACTTATCAGTTTGTTCGAAATTGATCATTTACGTTAAAATTTATGTCTTTATTGGGTTATATTTAACACACGTATGATTTTGTGTATATCCAATTAAATAAATCTTTCATACTGTTAAATCCGTATATCGCAATCGAGTAGTTGCTTTAGACTTTTGTATATATCAAGATTTTTTAAATAATTATTTGTTTGAATCACAGATTATACTCGAAGACATGTGTTCAACTTATTGGGTTGTCAAGCTTTTAAAAATATTTTTTAACTTGGTCTTTAAAATTTATTTTCTTAATTTAATCAAATTATTTTTTTCCGAATATAAATATAGTGTTTTATAGAAATGTAATTTTATTACTGTATTATTCCTTGTTATGATAATTTGTATCTAATTCAATTCTAAATGCAATTGTATCATACATCATATAGATGTATAATTAGTTTGAATTTGTATTTATCCAACTGCAATATTTTACTATTATCACTTCATCACAGTTAATCTTTTAGAGTAATCATGTGTTAATAATAATTATATTTATCTAACTCAATCAAGAGTACAGTTTAAACATTATGGTGTTTATAAAATAGTTGTAATTATTTTCTTAGAATTTAAAATTGTCTTTGCATTTGTTTCGATTAAATCAAGATGTTTGTATTATAAAATTGTTATCGAATATTGAACTATATCTTTATGTAATTTCATAACTGTATTGATGGTTATCATGTTTAAAGTCATCTGAATATGATCAATTTCTTCTATTAAATTGTAATCAAATTGAGGTTTATATTATTGAATGTATGTTCGAAATACTGATGAGCTTATTGTAAAGGAATGTTATCACATAACTTCAATTTTGGTTAGTATCGCAATTATGTTTCCTGTTGATATTTGTTATAATCTTTATTTCATCTAATCATATTCAAGATGATAGTCCAGTTAAGATTCTTTATTGATCCCGTTTGAGTCTTGTAAAACTTTTGATTCGCTTTGTAATGGTTTTGTTATCTGTTTACAAGATCGTTTTGCAGTTTGCAACTCTACAATATGTTTGATGAACGTATAATTGTTTGAATTGTATTTATGTTTTATGCTTGAATTGTTATCGTGCTATTAAATTTTCGTTATATGGCTGTCATCTATTTGCTTGAAATTCAAAGTTCAGATGTTCGATTTTGCTACAACCATTGAGTCTCATATGATAAACATATTGTCATGAAGCGCTGGAAATTAGATATAACCCGACATAAGCAATGAATTATAATTATTTTCCCGATCCTTATATTACATAATTATATATATCAAAATAAAGCGTAAGAAATAAAGAATACTATTGTTGCATTGTTTTTATAATATTTTAAGGTTTGTTGTGCATTTCATTGCATTTAATTGTCTTCTGCAATAAAAAAAACGTCCTGTCAGATGTAACATTTTTCGTCAAATTTGTCAAAATTTCGGAAAAAGCGAATAAACGAGTAACACAAAAGCACAAAAGCACTCCAAGTAAATTCACGTCATAATATGGATCAACGTCATATAGTACTAAAAGCTTTCCGTTGAAGTTTCAATGTTTTCTATCCAATTCTAAAGATCCAGCAAATATGTCAGATATTTAACAGAATTATAAAAAGTCAAAGAAAGTTGTTAAAAACTAAAGGTAAGTTGTTTTCTATATATGATTACAAAGTTCTATGTTTAACAAAACCGGTAAACAAATTTCATAGAGAAATTTTGAAAATTAAAGAAACGGGCATGAAGATGCCAGGTCTGAATGAAATGTCCACTCCTTACTTTTGTTCGACAAAAAACGTTCTGGGTATCATTAAAGCGCACACAAAAAAGCACACATAGACATCTTTGCGCTTATATATAGCTGATATATAGTTAGTTCTCATCAAGCGGAAAAATCTAACACCCAAACTTTCATATCTTATTCTAAAACCGAACCCAACATGAAATAAATACAAAGTCTGAATAGAATGTCCATGTATAAGTTTTGACGTCAAATACATTTTTCACTAAATTTTGACGCAATGAACGTCAATTTTTTTTTTTTTTGTGATCAGCATCTTTTTAAATATTTCAATACGAAAACTGAAAAAAGAAAAATGAAACAAAACAAAACAAAACATAACAACACATACTATTTATACAGACACATTTTGGAGGCCAGACAAACTTAATTATTAGTTCTTTCGATTGTGAAAAGACGAATCCCGACAGATTTCGGCGGTCTTTATAGTAAATAAAAAAGGGATCAATGAAAGTTTATCATTTCTTACCTTATAATATTTATCATATTTTATACATAAATGTAACAATAAATGCGAAGTCACGTGGGACGCGGCAGTTCGTTTATGTTTAAACACGAAAATATTTTTTGTTATCAATATGCTTGATTTACCGTGTTTAAATGATGTTTAAGTTTTGAATCATCTTTTATATATATTAAGCAATACCATACATATATTTCATGTATTTTTTAGGATGACCCTTATTTCGAAAATGAACAATTTTGAAAAAGCTGCATACTACAAGGAACTGAAAAAAAGAAAGAAACCAGAAAATAATAACAAGTACTACGTTAACAATTCGGAAAATTTAAAACAAAAAAAAGTTATTGAATACAGTCAAACCACAGATGCAATTATATATACTTGAAATACAATCACAATTTTATCAAACCTTAATTTTTCATTCGGATAAATAAAGAAATTTAGATATGAACCAAGGCCAAGACAAAAAGATAAGTTACCCTCATCAACATTTTGGTATACGACATCATGTAACACAACATCGTTTGGGTACATATAAGGCCTGAGTTGACATCTAAAAAAGTAATGACAAGTTTTGTCTTCATATAAAACTCATCAGTGGCGTTCGAATTAAAACAGTTGGAAGGCTAAATCAAATACGAAGTCAGTATCTGATCTTCGCTGTAGATCCTTGAAAAATAATCTGATTTTTTCTGGACTAATATTTGAAGAGGAAAACAAATTTGATGAAAGCTCCGGACTTTTTTGTTTATCGAAATTGGACTAAAACCAAAAGTAGGAAATGCACATAAATTTGGAAAACCAGGACTTTGGAGGAGTTAGACCAATTGTTGCACAATTCTTATTTATGTAAAATGTTGGATGATCTTTGAATAGAAACTCTAAAGAGCCTTTGTCGTTCCCTTAGATCTAGATCCACTCCCCTACATTGTAGACTGGTATATATTTCATAACTAAAAGCTCTTTTTATTTTGTTAATCTCGTATTGCTAATTTTTTTTCTGTTTAGTTTCTCTCGATGTTTTTGCTTAACACACAAAAAGGGTGAAAATCATCATTCAATGGCAGCAATTCCTATAAGACGTGGCCTTACTATCTTGGCTTTCTCGACTTTTTAGTTTATCACGTCGTGCTGATCATTTTTACTGCTTCTAATGTCTCTCTATCGTCTATAGTGTTTTGCCTATAACGCAATACGATAAAATCGTGATTTCTGGGCAATAACTCAAATGAGGATTACACTGACAATTTTTACTATTATTCCTATATGTAGATCTTGTCTTGCTGAAAATTTTTCGTATTGAAAGGTTTCTCTATTATAGTTTTCAAGACAATAGGCAAAAATGCAAAGAAATGGTGAAGAAAAATCATCATTTATGAGCGATTTGACCATTCGAACATGTTGCCTTATTTGGAGATCTTGTCTTGCTCATCCTTTGTGCATTTTAAAGAAACATTCATAAAAATCGTCATTTAAGGGCAATAACTCCTATGAGAAGCCGTCTGACGATTTCTTTCATTGCTTACTTATTTCTAAATCATGTCTTGTAGATCATGTTTGTTATTTTAAGTTTCTCTCTTCCTATTATAGTTTTTAAATAATAGACAAAATACAAAATAAATGGCAAAATTCAGCATTTAAGGGCAATAACTCCGATAAGAAGTCGTCTGATAGTATTGATGCAAATGGACAGTAGGTAGATTTCAAGATTTTAAACATTTCAACCCCGTCAGATTTTCTTTTTCTATAGTGGTTTTCAGGATAACAAACAAAACTTGCAATTTACCCCTATGTTCTATTATCAACAATGTCGGTCATGTTGGTTGAAAGGTAGGAAAATCATATTATGTATTTTTATATAAATATATTTATGGGCAATGGGTGGCGCCAGGAAAAAAACCAACAAAAAACAGCCATGAATAGTCAAATTATTGAAAAAAATTATTTCCACTCCATGTTTCGGTTTGTACACACACACTATCAATTGTTTATTTTCATTATTGCAAAATTGATTTATTAAAAATTGAAATGCAAAATTTTAAGTCTTGTTATTAATTTTGAAAACCTCAAAAATAGGGCCTTTTCCATTACCTGGAGTTTCTAGCTTTACTCCGTTGTATGTATCAAATACATTTGATGTTGATATCTTAACAACATCTTAGTATAATGCAACCCCCCACACTTTTTTATCCTGGTTCAAATGTAAAAATACTGCAATTTCAGACGTATGGATACTCGACGGTAATGGGCATACACAAATAAAATTTATTTTTCATTCTTATCATTTTAGTTTGATATCTAAATTCTTTACCACAAGATATCAGTAAAACATATAGCATTTGGATACAAAATATCGGATCATGGGTTTTATGGTTTTAACTATTTTTTTGACAGTTTTAGGTTTTTGTATTTACAAGTCATACTATGTTTCAGAAAAAAAAAATATGAAATTTTTAAATGATCTGTTTATAAAAGAACTACGAAAGGTTATGAATGAGATCAAAAAGGTAACTCAAAATATATTTTTCATAAATTTAAAAATATTGATATAATAGTAAAAAAAATCATAGTTAATTATGTTCTGAGTATTTACCTAGATACTCAGAAAGCATTTCACAGGGATACTTCGCTGGAGCTTGGACAGTGAAGTATAATTGTAACAGGCAATCTGAAGAATAAAGAACATATATTTGTTGTAAAAAAATTCTTTACAACAAACATAATGGCGTCACCAGACAGAGGATTCTGACTCATCTAAAATATCTGAATAATTTTGGATATTTGGTGCCAATTTATTAAATCCAACTAATAAGTTATAGCTTTTTTAAAAGACACATTATGTTTTATGGAACTAGGATCTAGTGAATAGCATGGATCAATTGTCAGTACCTGATCTTTTGTTAAACCTTCAAGGTAAACAGTTACACCATAAGTCCTTTCATCAGATGTTGCTGAAAGATATAAATATGGAAAATTAAATAAATGATTAGGACAAGGGTTGCTTAAATTTTGTCCTGATTTTAAAAACTATATCATGCCCAATCCAAAAACAAAAATTGCATCCTAAAATGTTGTTCGTAGTTTCATTTACACTCGATTTGATCTCTTTGGTTGGAAAACACTGAGTTTCGCCTATTCTATACGATGCGATTCCTATTAAATTTGCTGGATGGTCGTATTTATAGACTTGTTTACACACACATATATATATATATATATATATATATATATATATGTGTGTGTAAAAATGTGCAACCTGCTAACATCGATCGAACTTCAGATCTCGTTCAGGATCACAATCAAGAATCACTCAAAGAAAAGGGTATCAATTCGCAGATTTATTGAAATGTGGAAATGTAACACCATGGAAAAGAAATGTTAGAAGAGCTAAAAGAAACGGTAGAAACTGTACGCGCAACATTTGACACGCAAGAAACTACTGACCGAAAAAGTTTGTCCGAAAGAAATCATGACATGTAAACTTCCCTTCTTGGATTTTCTCATCATCAAGGAAAATGAAACTATCATAACGGATCTATAAACAACTCAAAACTCAAATGCATTCTAAATCTAGTTCTTTTATTAGAGATACCCAACAAAATCCTGGTCCTCAACACCGAAATATCACCATCAATCTTTGCGGCTTGTGTGACAGACCTGTAACATGGTCATGCGAAGGTGTATGATGTGATGACTGTAATGTTTGGCATCGCAGATCATGTATTGAACACTGTTGTAAGGACACTGAATTACTTCATAGATCAAACGTGCAGTGGATGTGCTGCAAATCCATAAATCTGGACTCGTTTACCTACCACAGTTTTGAACTTTATACAACCAACATATGCTCTCACCACTCTCAAGAACCAACTTTTAAATAGATAGTGATCTCAATTCATCAGTTTCCAGTCCATTGCACACTAGTAGCCCGAAATCCATTGAAATGAGTAGATACAGTAGAAACAGCAAAAAGAGCAGCAACCTTACAAAAAGTACAACAAACTCCACTAATTCAAATGCATTTAAATTACCACCCAAAGGCAACCTACGTATAATGATGGTAAACTGTCGAAGTATCGTATACAAAAAAGCTGAACCATCTGCCTCCACCTACTATATCAAACCAGACATCATAGTTGGTACCGAATCTTATCTAAAAGGAATTAAACCAGGGAAGCGAATAAAAAAAACGCCATAAAATCATCTGAAGTTTTCCCAGAAAAATATAAAATCTACAGAAACGACACAGGCACTCTTGGGGGGCGGAGTATTTTTAGGAATACACGAGTATGTTATTTCAACTGAATTCATAGAACCCGTCACAGACGGCAAAATAGAATGGTCCAAAATCAAGTCGAAAACAGCAAAGACCTTTAAATTGCATCATACTACATGCCTCATAGAAATATAAAAGACATAATGAACCTGAAACTCTCTCTAGAAAAGCTAATAACAGGAAAACCTAAACACATCAATATCGATGGCGATTTCAACCGCCCAGACATTGACTGAATCAACATGGAACTAAAACAGGAGTATCAGACAAAGAAATACAACAGGCACTAATGAACCTATCTATAGTATACGGCCTTGTCCAAATCCACAACAAACCAACAAGAAAGGGAAACCTGCTGGTTTTGGTATTCACAAACAACCCGTCCCTTATTAAATCAACTGGCAATGCAGCAGGAATTTCAGACCATGACATCGTCATTACAGATTCCCTGATAAAACCATACTACTGTAAGCAACACACACACAAACGATACATCTTTGGAAAAGCAAACTGGGATCAGATAAAAACCGACATAAATATGATTACAAAGGATATCTGTAATCATATAAATGAAATGCCAATAGACAAAACCTGGCAAACCTTAAAGAATGAAGTACAAGCATCAATCGACCTCGTTGTGTCATCTAAAGTTATCAGGAAAAGCATGCAGTTCCATGGTTAAACAGACATCTACGTAAAATGCTCAAAAGAAAAGCAAGACTACACAAACATGCAAAGCAAACTGAAATCTACAAAGAATATAAACAGTTACAAAAGACTGCAAACGCCAATTCAGAAAAGCAGAATGGAATAACATAAATGACTTCATAAATGCAGGATTTGAAAAAATAGTTCTAAATCATTCTGGAACTACATGAAAGCAAAGAAACAAGACAACATTGGTATATCACCACTCAAGTCAAATGGAGGCCTTAAAATCGCCATCAAAGAAAAAGCAGAAATTTTAACAACAAGTTCAAATCCGTATTCGCAAAATTAGACCCAAATTCACAATTACCAGAGCTGAAAAAAAGAACAACTTCAAATATTTTAAAATTGGACATAACTTAAAAATAAAAAAACATAAATCCATCAAAAACCACGGGGCCAGACGGAATTCCTAACACCGTTCTAAAAAAATTTGGAGAAGAACTGGAACCGCCATCTTTCATCATTCAATAAATAGCAGCATCCTACCTGAAGATTGGTTAAGTGCAAACATAGCTCCAGTGTTTAAAAAGGGAGATGTCAACACAGCAGAAAATCAAAGGCCAGTCTCACTGACCAGCGTATCCTGCAAGCTGTTGGAACACATAATCTGCAAACCCATTCTAAAACACCTGGAAAAGCACAAAATACTGACAAATTTTAATCATGGTTTCAGATCAGGTTACTCCTGCACAGCTCTTAGTCACAACAGAAGACTACTAAAAGAGAGGCGAAAGATAGCAGAGATACTAAAATAGTTTTGACAACAGCATCAAACTTGATATGGCCATACTCGACTTTTCAAAGGCGTTTGATACCGTGCCACACGATAAACTCCTGGCAAAACTAAACAGCTATGGAATAGATGGAAATCTGAATGCATGGTTAGCGTTATTCCTACAAAAACGATCTATGCGGGTTGTTTTTGAAAGTGAGCACTCAGGATATGCCCACGTAGACTCTGGCATTCCACAAGGCACAGTAATAGGACTGCTGCTCTTAGCCACATAAACAACCTACAAGAATGTAAAATCCCAAGTTTGTCTATTTGCGGACGACTGCCTACTTTATCGAGAAATTAAATCCTCGAAGGACCATCATATTCTCCAAGAAGATCTAAAGGTTCTGGAAGTCATCAAAATAGGGAATGATATTTAACGCCATAAAATGTAACATAATGAGCTTCAAACAAAAATCAACTCAATGCTATCAACTAGACAACCACGTTTTAGAGCAAGTTCAAAGAAACCCGTACCTAGGTCTAAATATATCTCATGGCCTAAAGTCGACCAACCATATAGGGAAAATTACAACCAAGGCAATACCCCCAAGAGTGCAAAAAACTAGCTTACCTAGCCATGGTGAGATCGATACTTGAACATAGTGCTGACATTTGGGACCCATTTACCATCAGGGAAATAGAGAAGATTGAATGCATACAGAAAAGAGGAGCACGTTTCATCATACACGATTACGAATCCAGAAAAACAGGATGTGTAACAAATATGCTTTCCAAGCTGGAACTACTACCACCTCTCCAGGAACGGAGAAATCATCAGAGGATGATCTGTTTCTACAAAATGGTTGAGGGATTGGTGCCGGCTATTGAACCGACAAATTACCGGGTTTCTTAAAGAAATTAAAAATTAACGCCAAGGTAAGGCCAAAATCTTTAATGATTACCAATACTGGAACATTGAAGATACTAGTAGACAAGAAACCAGAAATAGTAGATCTTTTAAATTGATAGATTGTAAAACAGATATCCGTCCGTAAGAACTCTTTTTTTCCCGAAAACAATGGTAAAGTGGAACCATCTGGAATAGAACACCGCATGCTCAAAGACAGTTGAGGGTTTCACGGCTGCCCTTCAACAGTTGGAATAACCAACTCACTCTCCTTCCAGTGCACATATATCCGCGATCGTATCCTGCACTGTGTAACATACAGATACAGATCTTTTACTAAAATTGCAAAACGGGAGCTGAAATCGTACCACGTGACCTCAAACGTTTTCACATGACACCTAGGCTGTCGTCCCTCCTCTTCAAGCACTTCGTGGTGTGAACATCACCTGGACATTCGAAATTTGTTGAAGGACGTTAAAAACATAAGCAGTATAAGTAATGATTATACAATATATACACATGTACACATGATAAACGAATTTGGTAATTGTCATTATTTGCCGGGAATATACATTGTTATCCCATTTTTTTAACTGCTAATTCCTTGGGTTTTATTTCATACGACATGGACATTTTTAGAATTTTCAGCTTTTATTGAAGGCAACAAATTGATTAATACAAACTTATAAATATTGTATTCTTTCTTCATTGGTCAGTACAAAAATAACAAGAAAACGCAATGGAGATCATTTGAGAACGAAGCCGTCGAAAACACAAATAATACACAATTAAAATATAAAAAACTGTTTTACATTGGTTTTCTGGTGAAAATTTTTCATTTTATCTTGAATATAGTTAAAATACACAAAATAGTGGTTTTTGTGACTAATGTTTACGTATTTACTCACAGATTTGACGAATAAATTTTGACATCTTATTTGAAAATTGTCGGTTTTTTAGTGTCTTACTATGCAACAGAAGGATACCTTTTATGTTTAGGCTGTATGAACAATATTCTTTAATTTTTATAAATTTCAATGTTTTTTACTTCCGAACAAACGAAATATTACCAAAAAATTGTGCCTGGTATTTTTACAGACATCGAATAAAAAATTCCCGTCATTACGGAACATAATCTTTATAGATACAATTTCCCAAAAAAAAGTAAAAAATAAATTAATATTTTTTATGGTTAAGTGATTTTCAATCATCAGTCAATCTTTGTAAGTGAAAACTTGCTATATTTTCCATGAATGCAATAGAGTACATTTGATATCAAATTATGAAAAAATCGCTCTTTTACAATATTTAAAATTCCCAAACGGAAGCGGAAATCTTACCACGTGACCTAATAAGTTTTGCACACAGCACCTAGGCTGTCGTCCCTCCTCTAGTTTATTTCCACTTCTTATTCTTGTGAAGTTGATAGGCATTTTTGTCTGTCCACTACCTGATATAACCAAACATTTAATTACTTCTTTGTAAAATCCAGGGATGTATTTGATATATCTAGAATTTTCGTCCCATCAAAATTTATCTTAAAAATTAACCAATTTATACAAACCACACTCAAATATTTTAAAGGAATCAAATTCCAATTCGAAATGCCATTACTAATGAGTTTACTTACCAAAGATGTTTAAAGAGACATAACATAACTTTGTTTATTATTCACTTGTAATTCCCCTCTTCATACGACTTAATCATAGTATTTCTTTTAACCTTAACTGGTGTACCATCGCAGATGTATTTATAGCATTTACTTTCTATATCTTTTCTTTATTTCTCAGGAACTGTACGTGCACTTGCCAAAAATGTAAACATTGCTAAAACTTATGTATTTTCCCAAATAAAGTTAAATTACGTTACCCCCACAATTAAAAATAAAAATTATCCATTTTCTCAATTTTCTTCTCTAAGTTCAATTTTATACATTCTTCTCAGTTATGACCAAAATATATTCTAAATGCTTTACCTGGTTTGTTTGTACAATAAATCCCGGTAACCTTATCTTTACTGTTTTCAGTTTTTCCTATCCACTTACCCTCTGTTTTTGTTTTTTCAAAATGCACCTAGAAAATGATCCGAACATTTCTTTTTCGTTCATTGTGGCTTTTAGTTTTTTTTTCTTATTACTGAGAAATAAAGTCGTATCGTCAGCTAATTGAGAAATTTTAATGCTATGATTTTTTCCCATCTAATTTAACTATCAACCTCTTAATATCTCTGCAACTCTGTTATTTCGAAGTCTTAAATCCACGATTTCCACAGATGATACAAAAAAGAAAGCCGATAAGGGACACCGTATTCCTCTCGAGTTTTGAAAATTTTTAAAATCAATTCATTATTGATAACACAAGTTTATAACCCAGTATATACTGTTTTTACTCAGTTTATAAATGATGTGTTAAATCCAAAATGTTTCAAAATGATTAACCTAAAATCCTATTCCAATAAATCAAAATCTTTGGTAAAATCTACAAAAACTATTTCCCCCTCAATCTTTTATGTTTCGGCATAATCAATAATGTCTTGAATCTGTCTCAAATATGTTTTTGTTGATGTTAGCGAATGGATGCATATTTAAAAATTAAAACCTTGGAGTTAAGCAACGTATTGTTTCATGTCTCATTATTTAAAAGAGAATAAGCAAATAATATATAGATGGAATCTTTTACAATTCATATCACCAACAAAAAAAACAAAAAAACCACTTATTATTCAAACAGAAACAGATGCACGACGGTCTTGTATATGTATGTAACGAAGAAGAATACTATAACCACTTTTATTTTATTTCTTGTCGATATTTAGAAAAAATTTAGGAAAAGTATTTATGAGATAATGAGAAAATTAAATTTAACTATATACGTATCCATTTGCTTAAACAATTGAGGGTTCAGTTTTTATCTTTACAAACCGATTTGTAAAATAGGTTAGGTGATAAATTTCAGAGGAGGGACGACATTCTGCAAACGACACGCAGATTTATGTATCTTATATTATCGATCGGTTGCAGTGATGATGTGTCATTTATTACAAGCTCTTCATAGTCTAATCAAACAGGTTATATTAAACACACACACACACACACACACACATATATATATATATATATATATATATATATATATATGTGAACAACAACTTGTCTTTTTTAATGACAAAACACTATCTACAGATAGACGGCACTAGTATGGGCACAAAAATGGCCCCGTCATATGCCAACATATTTATGAGCCAACTTGAAAAACGCCTCATGGCTAGTGCTCCATGACGATATTAATTTTATATGGACAGATTCACAAGACCATCTGAATAATTTCTAGAACACTGTAACTCTTTCCACCATTTAATTAAATTTACACACGAAACATCAATGGAGAAAATAAACTTCCTTGATACTACGAGTTACATCCACAACGGAACCATTATAACGGATCGCCATACGAAGAAAACAGACAAACATCAATTTCTCTCTACAAAAAGTTGCCATCCTAAACACTACTCCCGTGGTATCCCTTTTAGTCAAGCATTGCGAATCAAGAGAATATGCTCAACTGAAAATATGCAAAATGCTAGACTTGGACAACTACGTAAACATCTAATTGTTCGAGGATACAATAACAACAGCGTTGATACAGCTTTCGAAAAAGCAAACAGAACTAGCCGCCAAGAACTTCTGGAGTACAAAGATAAGAATAAAGGAGTCAACAGAGTATCTCTTGTACTCACTTACCATCCTGATTTTAAAAATCATCTATTGTTCGAAAGCATTGGAAAATTATAGAGAATGACTCCAATTTGAAAAAAGTATTTTCTTAACCACCAGTCATGGCCTTCAGAAGACCTAAAAACATCCGTGACAAATTAGTGACAGCTGTACTAACAAAGCAACCTACTCCACCTCCCGGTTGCTACAAACCATGTGGGAGAAGTAATTGCTTATGTTATAAAGCTCCCAATACTAGCAGTTGTTTCATCAGCTCCTTTACAAAACAAAGTTATACCATCTACACAAATTCCAACTGTAAAACGGAGAACTCAATTTATGTATTAAGATGTAACACCTGTGGCATTCAGTACGTGGGAGAAACAATGGACAAATTTAATATTCGGCTAAATAACCATCGATCATGGTACAAAACCAACAAAAACTGTCCCCTCACAAGACATATTCGCTCAAAGAAACATCCTTTTGATAATGTTACTTTCCAAATCATAGAAGTGAACACTGAGTGGGACACCACGGCGAGAAGGAGAAGAGAAAACTTTGGATCCACCAGCTCCATACTTTAGAACCTGATGGGCTTAATGAAAAAGATGAGAAAAGATATAGGAAAGATAAAGAATAATTAATTATACAGCATCGTCTTTATATTTCTGTAATATCGGCCAGTGGACGTTGCAAACTTCAACCACAAATTTCGTAATTAAATAAATAATCTTGAACTTCATCCAAACTTTGAATTATTTACAAGGCAGCAAAATTCATGTACAATGAGCTGCTAAAGTTTCTTATCTTTATCCGATTTCACCTGGATAGATGCACGCTCGATGAAGCTAGTTTGTCTAGCGAAATATTGCGTTTATTTATTATCGCATTGTAAATATTTTTAACATTTTAATGTTTGCATACTATATAGTGTGTTAAAATGACATTGTTATGCAATTTATAATTTCATTTGTGTAATTGTATTAATCTTTGTTCTGATTAATCCACACTCAAATAGATTTGTATGTTATGTGTTGCTATTTATAGGCACTTACACATATATTTTCAGATTAAACATTGTTGTGTTGATATTTAGAGTAATTATGTATATATATATAATCGCCAATGGCAGTCAGCAGGGTTTAAGAACATTTGTTGTTCGACCTGTTAGTCAAATGCGTTTTGTTAAAATATACTTTTTCACTTTTTTGGTCTTTTGGAAAATGTTGTTTGTGCTGTATTTAGACCCCTCTAATAAGAAATTTGTTTTGCATGCACACGTGCAAAAATTGCGGTTTTTATCCAACGCAATCATAGGTTTGAACGTTGTTTTCAATTTAGACTTGTTTATATTTTTTTGTTTGGGCTTGTATTATATTTGCCTTCGGGTTTATATGATCCGTTCATCCTATTTTGACTCCTCAAAATTCAAGAGTCTATCCTCAATTGAGGTAAATTGTATGGCTTTCCAAATACCGTTTCGATTCCTAACATCACTGAAGAGACATGAATTGTCGAAATCCGGATATGGTGTACAAAAACCTTTGCAACTTTTGTTTGCGGTATATCATCTTTTCCGCAAGTTTATTGTTTTCTGTTTAGTATTAAATTTTTAATTAAGATCCATTTATTACATCGGTGATCCGTTTATTTAGCAATCGCCAATGGCAGTCAGCAGGGTTTAAGAACATTTGTTGTTCGACCTGTTAGTCAAATGCGTTTTGTTAAAATATACTTTTTCACTTTTTTGGTCTTTTGGAAAATGTTGTTTGTGCTGTATTTAGACCCTCTAAGAAGAAATTTGTTTTGCATGCATACGTATAAAATTGCGGTTTTATCCAACGCAATCATAGGTTTGAACGTTGTTTTCAATTTAGACTTGTTTATATTTTTTTGTTTGGGCTTGTATTATATTTGCCTTCGGGTTTATATGATGCGTTCATCCTATTTTGACTCCTCAAAATTCAAGAGTCTATCCTAAATTGTTGTAAATTGTATGGCTTTCCAAATACCATTTCGATTCCTAACATCACTGAAGAAACATTAATTGTCGAAATCCGGATATGGTGTACGAAAACCTTTGCAACTTTTGTTTGCGGTATATCATCTTTTCCGCAAGTTTATTGTTTTCTGTTTAGTATTAAATTTTTAATTAAGATCCATTTATTACATATTTGATCCGTTTATTTGGCAATCGCCAATGGCAGTCAGCAGGGTTTAAGAACATTTGTTGTTCGACCTGTGAGTCAAATGCGTTTTGTTAAAATATACTTTTTCACTTTTTTGGTCTTTTGGAAAATGTTGTTTGTGCTGTATTTAGACCCCTCTAACAAGAAATTTTTTTGCATGCATACGTATAAAAATTGCGGTTTTATCCAACGCAATCATAGGTTTGAACGTTGTTTTCAATTTAGACTTGTTTATATTTTTCGTTTGGGCTTGTATTATATTTGCCTTCGGGTTTATATGATCCGTTCATCCTATTTTGACTCCTCAAAATTCAAGAGTCTATCCTAAATTGAGGTAAATTGTATGGCTTTCCAAATACCGTTTCGATTCCTAACATCACTGAAGAGACATTAATTGTCGAAATCCGGATATAGTGTACAAAACCTTTGCACCCTTTGTTTGCGGTATATCATCTTTTCCGCAAGTTTATTGTTTTCTGTTTAGTATTAAATTTTAATTAAGATCCATTTATTACATCGGTGATCCGTTTATTTGGCAATCGCCAATGGCAGTCAGCAGGGTTTAAGAACATTTGTTGTTCGACCTGTTAGTCAAATGCGTTTTGTTAAAATATACTTTTCACTTTTTGGTCTTTTGGAAAATGTTGTTTGTGCTGTATTTAGACCCTCTAACAAGAAATTTGTTTTGCATGCATACGTATAAAATTGCGGTTTTATCCAACGCAATCATAGGTTTGAACGTTGTTTTCAATTTAGACTTGTTTATATTTTTCGTTTGGGCTTGTATTATATTTGCCTTCGGGTTTATATGATCCGTTCATCCTATTTTGACTCCTCAAAATTCAAGAGTCTATCCTAAATTGAGGTAAATTGTATGGCTTTCCAAATACCGTTTCGATTCCTAACATCACTGAAGAGACATTTATTGTCGAAATCCGGATATATTGTACAAAAACCTTTGCAACTTTTGTTTGCGGTATATCATCTTTTCCGCAAGTTTATTGTTTTCTGTTTAGTATTAAATTTTTAATTAAGATCCATTTATTACATCGGTGATCCGTTTATTTGGCAATCGCCAATGGCAGTCAGCAGGGTTTAAGAACATTTGTTGTTCGACCTGTTAGTCAAATGCGTTTTGTTAAAATATACTTTTCACTTTTTGGTCTTTTGGAAAATGTTGTTTGTGCTGTATTTAGACCCCTCTAACAAGAAATTTGTTTTGCATGCACACGTATAAAAATTGCGGTTTTTATCCAACGCAATCATAGGTTTGAACGTTGTTTTCAATTTAGACTTGTATATATATATATATATATATATATATATATATATATATATATATATAAGTACGTCTGAGCCAGTGACAACTCTACAACAGATTGATCCATCGGATCACCAGCAGTGATGGTGATACATGGCTGTGTACATTATGTATATACAACTCGTCTAAACATCAACCCAACAATGTTAGATCTGTAAATTTGCTTTCGCAAATTTTTTGTTCTTCCCTCGCCGAGATTAGAATATATATAGTCTAAAAATAGCAACAATCAACATTCAATCTATCTAGGTGTGGATCAGTTTGTAAATAAACTGATGCAGTTACTACATTAAATTATATAAGTGCCTAAGAATGTAACTTTAACACACTAATGAGTGTTATAAAATTAGTTGTTATATTTTATATTATTCATGCAATATTTCGCTAAACAAATTAGCTTCATCATGCGTGTACATCTCTCAAGGTGAAATCGGATGCATGACAAAAAAATATTTTTGTAGCTTGAACTACACAAAATTTGAGTAAAAGTTTAACAAAATTTATTGAGGTTCTATAAAAAATATATGTTTGTAAATTGTCTAGAATATATAAAAATATTTTTGCCGCTTATTGTACAAAGCAATTCTTAAATCAAAACAAATAGTTGTTTTAGTTAAATAGAATGAAATTCAGGATTTATTCCTTTGGTTTTGGGTAGAACTGTTTTTCATCTGTCTCATTAAGTCCATCAGGTTCAAGAGTACGTAGCTGATGCATCCAGAACCTTTCTCTCTGTTTTCTCCTTTGGGAGTCCCAATTTTGGTTTACCTCAATTATTTGAAAGGTGATATTTTCAAAAGTATGCCCTGTTCTTAAGAGGTGTCTCGTAATTGGACAGTTTCTTCCTTTTGTATAAAAAGACCGGTGATTGTTAAGTCTGATGTTGAATTTCGTTTCTGTTTCACCAACATACTGCAGCTTGCAAGTTCCACAAGTAAGAATATAAATACTATTTTCCGTTTTGCAATTAGATGTAACATATATGTTGTATCGCTGCTTTGTTACTGCGCTGCTGAAAGAGTGGTCAGTGTTGGCGACTTTGCAGCACTTACAATTGGTTCTTCCGCATTGTTTGTAACACCCAATTTTAGAAGTCTCTTGTTTCTTTACTTTAGATGTGACAAGTATGTCTTTAAGATTTTTGGGTCTGCGATAGGCAATAACAGGAGGTGATGGAAAAATTTCTTTTAAGGAAGAGTCATTTTCGATAAGACGCCAGTGCTTGCGGATAGTAGATGAAATATTTGTCAAATCGGGATGGAAGGTGACAACAAACGGAATTCTATCTGCGCGGGTCGTCTTATCTTTGTATTCCATGAGGATATCTCGATCTTTTCTTGGGCTTTATCAAAAGCGTCTGTGATGTTTTGCTTTTGTATCCTCTTGATTTTAGTTGTTTTTTAGTTGTCCCAAACGATAGTTGAGTTTGGATTCCGAGGAGCAAATTCGCTTTAGTCTGATGGCTTGACTGTAAGGTATGCTCCTGGAGCAGTGTTTCAGGTGACAACTTTTGGAGAAAGGAACTGGTGTTTATTAGTTTTCTTTGTGTGGAGATCAGTTGTAATGACCCCGTTTTTACAAATGTGGTGGTGTCGAGAAAATCAATTTTCTCGCTTGAAAATTCAGATGTAAATTTAATTGAATGATGGAACTGATTACAATGATCTAAGAAATCTTGTAAATGTTCTGCAGTATCGTTCCATTTCATGTCAATATCATCAATAAAACGGAGCCATGACAAGGGTTTGTATGGCACACTCAAAAGGATGCGTTCTTCAAGATCCCCATAAAATGTTGGCGAAAGAAGGTGCCATTTTGTTCCAATACTAGTTCCGTCAATCTGCAAAAAGTGCTTGTCGTTGAAAATAAAGTTGTTATTTTCAAGCACTAGCTTTAGCAATTGAACTAGACAGTCAGTTTGTGGATGTTTATCCTTTCGAGTGTTCCATACTTTTTCACACGCGGCTATTCCTTCATCTTTTGGAATATTTCTGTATAAAGAACACACATCCATCGAAACCAAAATTGTGTCATTAGGTAAAGGACTTATGGAATTCATGTTTTTCAAATAGTCAGTTGTATCTTGAATATGAGATGGCAGTTGTCTAACATGTGGTCTAAGGTGGTAATCAACAAATTCTGAAATTTTTTCGGTGGGATGGCCATTAGCTGATACTATAGGTCTCCCTGGAATCCCTTCTTTATGGAGTTTTGGAAGTAAGTAAAATCGACCGGCTGTGCAAGTTTCGTCTGGGCGTAGATAATCGTACGTATCGTCATCAATTTGTTTATCTTTATTCATTTCTGAGAGGACGTCATTAATGTTTTTGTTGATTTCTTTGGTTGGATCACATGTTAATTCTTTATAAAATTTAGTGTTGGAGAGCTGACGATTCCCTTCTTCGATGTAGTCTGCCTTGTTCATCACAACAACGGCACTTCCTGTGTCCGCTTGTTTGATAACAATGTCATCACGGTCTTTTAAGTTTATCATGGCTTGGCTTTCTGACTTTGAAATATTTCGCACTTGTTTACCACTGATTGAAGATCTGACTTCAGCTTTGACTGATGTAATAAATGATTCCAGATTATCGTTTTTACTCAAATTTTGTGTAGTTCAAGCTACAAAAATATTTTTTTGTCATGCATCCGATTTCACCTTGAGAGATGTACACGCCTGATGAAGCTAATTTGTTTAGCGAAATATGATTTCACCTGGATAGATGCACACGCCTGATGAAGGTAGTTTGTCTAGTGAAATATTGCAAAAATTTGGTCTAGGGCGCTGGACACGGTGCAGGCAGTGTTGCCATGATGTCACAGACGCAAGGATTCGAATCCCGCTGAGGGAGGAACAAACATTTCCTAACGCAAATTTGATGATCTAACATTGTTGGGCTAAATTTGAGACGAATTATATATATATGGTGTTAGCCCTGTATAACCACGTGTTATCCGATGGAGAATGTCTGTCATAAAGCTGTCACATGTTTAGACGTGTATAATAAAATTAAAATTTGATGTGGCGGCATGTTAATTAACATTATCATCCTTTACCGCAGACAAAATAGCTTATCTGAAAAGTACACCATCTACTTGCCACTATACATCATGTACTGTGTTACAACCCTAGATAAAGCCGCCGAGGAAAGGCATAACATCGACCACCGAAAGCTATATTTTTATGTAGCCTAGGTGGTCGAGTGGTCTAGGGCGCTGGACACGGTGCAGGCGGTGTTGCCACGATGTCACAGACGCAAGGGTTCGAATCCCGTTGAGGGAAGAACAAAAATTTGCTAACGCAAATTTGATGATCTAACATTGTTGGGCTAAATTTGAGACGAATTATATATTATATGGTGTTAGCCCTGTATAACCACGTGTTATCCGATGGAGAATGTCTGTAATAAAGTTGTCACATGTTTAGACGTATATATATATATATATATATATATATATATATATATTTGTGTGTGTGTGTGTTCCAAGTGGTGAAGGAGAAATCATTCCTTCGTAAATTTTACGGACGCCATACGAGTTGGTTGACCGTTATATATCCGTTTCACAGATGATAGCGAATATGTTCTTAATGTCGTAACTACAATCCCGTCCCCTTTTCCCGAATGTGACCTACCAAATTAGACTTATTACCGGGTTTGTACTAACATGAGCAACACGACGGGTGCCACATGTGGAGCAGGATCTGCTTACCCTTCCGGAGCACCTGATATCACACCCAGTTTTTGGTGGGGTTCGAGTTGCTCTATCTTTAGTTTACTATGTTGTGTTTTGTGTACTATTGTTTGTCTGTTTGTCTTTTTCTTTTTTCTTTTTTAGCCATGGCGTGATCAGTTTATTTTCGACTTATGAGTTTAAATGTCCCTTTGGTATCTTTCGCCTCTCCTTCATAAAGTGCCTAGAAAATCAACCTAACAATGTCTGATTCTTTACTTCCTCCCCGAGCGGGACTGGAACCTGTACTTTTCACTTCTAACTTCTACGACAACACCGCCTAGCATTTATCTAACTATAGCTGATAAAAATCAGTTTTCGTTTCGGGAGGTGTTGCCTTCTCGTAGGTATTAAACAAGGACATCTAGACACAATACATTTTGCGTGTTTCTTGTGTTGTCGTATAAGTAAGAATTGAAAAGTACAGGTTCCATCCACGCTCGGGGAGGAAGTAAAGAATCATATCTACTCTTACATTGTGAGATTGATTTTCTATGCACTTTATGAATATTCTAACGCCTGGTATTTCTTAATCATAAGAAATCCGATGGAAAAGGTATAATTTACAGTTGTCGCTACACATAGGCAAACATATCTCATTATAAATTCATAGTGATTGTATGATTCGAAAAATAGAATAGCATCCTGTAATTATACTGAACAGATGAGTAGATGAACATTTCTGTACACTTTAATATACTTCGTGTATTGTGTCTAGATGTCCTTGTTTAATACCTACGAGAAGGTAACACCTCCCGAAACGAAAGCTGATTTTTATCAGCTATAGTTAGAGGAGGGGATAAGGCGTCTTTGCCATGCAAGGCGGTGTTGTCGTATAAGTTAGAAGTGAAAAGTACAGGTTCCGGCCCCGCTCGGGGATGAAGTAAAGAATCAGATCTACTCTACCATTGTAAGGTTGACAATGCCTCTATATCTGAATTAGGAAGATTCCCCCTTTATTGTTTTCTTGCCACAAAGTCACTTTTATATGAAGACCGACTTTTGAGTGAAAACTAATCTGATTTACTTAAGGAGTGTTATTCTGTTTCAAAGTTACTTCGTGATCAAGGTATAAACTCATGCATGGTACTCATATGTAAATCATATAAGGTCTGAAAATAATATTAGCTAACCTAAAGATGAATCTAAAAACAAATAAAGAGCCTGTAAGAATTTTAGTAAAAAATGAACTTGAGCAAAGATATAAAGAAATATATGACACTTAGATATCATCTCTTGATCAAAATAGTAAACTCCTTTTGTTTAAACATATAGAAATTGAATATAAACAAGAATTTTATTTGACATACCCTTATTTCGTTACAAGAAAACTTATATGCAAATTTAGAATAAGTGATTATTTCCTCGCTATTGAAACTGGGAGACATAAAACTAGTCTTCGCCCTCAAAGATTTTGTAATAAGTGCAAAGTTCTAGATGATGAATCCCATTTCTTTTTTTATGTAAAATAAATAATGATTTAAGACTTGTCCTTTTTAACGATTTAAAAACCCAATACAAAGATATTTTTTTGATAATAATATGAAATACATTCTAAATCCAAATACTAGCCAGCAGGTGAAATATATAGGCTCCTTTATTAAACAGTCTATGGAACTGAGGGAAAGGGCACTTGAGGACATTTATTGTATTGTGTGTTCAATATTTTATTTTATTTTTATGTAAATGTCATGATTATATTGTTGTTACAAGTAACTGTAATTGCTATTATGTAATTTGTGTTTTGTATTATATATTATTATATTGATACAAAGAGCTTTTCTCACGCGATAGGCTAACACAAAGAAAATAAAAAGAAACGGACGGGTACAAGTAAATAACAGAATAATCCGAATTAAGGTCAACGCTGATGGACAAAAATATAATTTTATCAAATAATAATTATATGGCTTAAGATTTGGTGGCTGCTATAGTTTAGATATTTTTTTTTTTAAATAGTAAAGTGTCCAATGCCGTGTAGTCACCACTATGTCCTCGGCACACACGCATTTCGACCTTAATTTCATCATTATCAACAAAAACAGTAGTCAGCATGGGTTTACTGAAAAAAAATGACAATCTAATGTTTGTTTCGATATGCATTTGCTAGTTAGTGTCTTATATAGATAAGATCCACGTAGCACCTTAAGCTGATCCTACGTATAACATAACATGCTAACAACTAACCTGGACATAGAACATTATTGCACGTCTGCGTCCCTGAACCATCTCCTAAACAATTTTCACCAGATCCTGCTTGTGATGGGTTACTACAAGCACGTGTTCTTGTTTGCAATCCTGCTCCACAAGTGAGTGTACATGCAGACCATGATTCCCAGTCAGACCATTTGCCATCGCGATCTGAAATTACACTAGCGAATAATGCAAAAGTCTCACCTTAAACGATTATGCTGAATGATGTATTGGAAGTCATTGATACCTACAAAAGTACATTTCCAATTCATGTTTGACTGACATACATCAACTGCAAATCAGGTCTTACCAATCATGTTAGCTAATGTTGATCAACAATTTCATGAAATAAGGTCAAGGTCAATTAAATTAAAGTTTTGAAGCCTTTAATGTAGATCGGGTGTCTTCCGCCATATTGGATTGTTAAATAGCAGAATACAATCGGTCCAGATCTTTAATAAAATGTGCAAGTTTTGAGAGAAAACTGTAATACATTTGTAATAATGTTCATCTAAATGAAGAAAACTGTGTGTTTACTCTTATTTTGATAACTGTTTTTTACAAATACAGAATCTTTTTGTTTGATTTGATATTTTTTTTCAAACTTTGCCATATAAGGGGAGGTAACTCAGATAATGTAACTTGTATAAAGGAATTTGTTAGGAATTTACCTGATTTGTTTTGTAGCAAGAAAACGAGGCCCGTGACCCCTATTTTAATTATTATAATCAGAAAGCACATTATATGAGCTATCTTTCCATATTTTATCTTAAAATTCTATCGTTTAGTTTTTTCTATCACACAAAATTCGGTTTTTCATGCATAATCAATACAAAATCTGACAATTTTGCACAATCTGTAGCTTGAAAAAAAAAGCCCCGTGACCCATACTTTTTATTATGTTTTTGAAAAAAAATGATATGAACTTCATTTTGGCACACTATTAAAACATTCTACGGATTTTGATTTAGAACCCCCCACCCCCTTTTCCATCTACCTGAAGCTGAACATGTGCTTTTCGATGAAATTGTACACCATTTAACGGGTGACACTTCAATTATAATATTCGATAACTTGACCTTTGCCTTAATTTAACACTGATTAAATTATAATTGTGAAAATATGACCAAGGCCAGAAAAACCAAATAAGGCAAAATATAAATGACTGCGAACGCCGAAGCAAAAAATCAATATTATGCCAATGGTTCTTAAGATCAAAATCTTTCAACTATTAATTATAGTTTCTGATGATGTCTCTGTATAGACGGACATACGAATCATACAAATGATACTGATGAGCTATTACTAATAGTGACTTATAATCACCTTACATAAAAGTACTTGAAAGACGAATAAATAAATAAATGCGACAGTAATTAACCGATGTCCAATTCTCGTAAATCCTTTTAGAAGAGACAAATCCAGGTAACAAGCAAAAACTGAATGAATCGGTTATAAATCCAAAATAAAAACAAGAAAAAGTTCAGGACATTATACATTTCCAAATAAGGTATGAATTATCAAAGACTAAACTCTCCTGCTGCCTGAAAAAAACTAGAACAAATAGTCTGTGAATGTTCCTTTAAATTCACTGATACATTTAGAACATACTTGCAAAGATATGTAAAATGTGATTGCTCTTTGAAACCCCCAAAACGATAAGCATTAATACATCAGGTGGTGAGCACTGTAATGAGTTAGTATGGTAAAAAGTTTCATCGAAAGCCATCGGTTTAGCCAGAATTCGGAAGGATACGTAACGAACAAACATATGTCGTGGCGATCACATTAGTGGAGCAGCGAATGTTGAAAAAGACGCTTAGTTCACGAGTCTAAACTACCAAATACCTCATGGAGTACTATTGTCTTAAAATGTCTATCGATTACTCATCTTCAAAAAAATATGTGTAGTAAATGTCAAATGTGGTGCCAATTACGTTAAAAAAGACCTAAACTGACGTTACCCGACTGTCATCGAAGACCCACCTGGTGTTTCGATAGAATAATCTCATAATTAGCCCTTTTCTAAAAATGATTTGTGAACTAAATTGGTTAATATGGTTACTCTTGAACTTCATAGATTCTAAGGGCATTTTAAATAAGTGCTATATTTAAAGTGCAGAGCATCTGAAAATTGTGGATAAACCACAAACAAATCACTATTTTCACCTAGCATTATTTGCACGTGCAATAAATGTGTATTTTAAAGGTACAACCGTAAAGCCGTCGTATAATACTTCAATCGACCTGATTTACGTTTTGAAGAAAATTAGAAATAAGCAATATAATTGGTTAAACATCTGCATTTTATCAGAATTTCAATTCCGGATATGTGTCACACATGAACCGACACTGATCTGGTTTATAGTTATAAGCCCACATTAGGCAATTTTGCGACGGTCATTTGTACTTTTTATCACTCGTATTTCTTGTTTACTTCAGAATTTCTGAAGCTTTGCGAGATATTTATGTTGTAGTTGGGTATTATTGTTTAGTCGTCTTTGTTGAATTTAACCGTGAACGTGACACTTATTGATGGTGCGTTTGGTTTTCAGGTGTGTTCGATCTGTTGTATATTTAAGTAAAGGACAATATTACATTACTAGTTCGTTAAAACTGGCTCCGTCCGATGCAAAGAAAAGATGCTCTGGAGTTGGAGTTGACAAGTAAATAATCTGCAATTTTGTATTTGCTGAAATTTTAAGAAAAGCAACAGAATCTAGAAAAAAGTATGCTAAATGCTGCAGCAGTGAGACGTGACGATTTATTTATTCATTTCAATGAACTATCAATATAATGATACGTAAACCGATTCAGCCATATTTAGGTATCACTAAGACAATAATCACAGGTATTGTTTTAAAAGCTACACAAGTAAACAGATCTTAAATCAGTAGCACGGCTTAAAAGGAAGCACCAGATATGAAGCCAGATTTATACAATTCTTTGTTGATTGAAAGTAATGTTGACCCGGCTTCTCGATACATTAAAGTGTATAATTTGCAACAAAATGTCTCATAGAAAGTGAAAACATGACATACCATGCTGGAAGATTAGCAAAAATAAATGATGATGCTGTTAGAGCAAGCGACCTCATATACCGAATAAAGCCTGATAATTTGCTAAATAACGCAGTTTATCATGCTGCACGTTTGACCACATGCTTGGCATAAAGACCAAATTACACACAGAGTAGTTAAAATTATAGACAAAGACAAAAAGACTCTTGTTATTTTATCAATGTTGATCATGTACCAGTTAGGAGATAACTGTATTGTATTTTAAGCTCCGATGGCATCAATAGGTGATTTGAGGATCGCAAATTAAGTTTACTGGCGACGCGTTAGCGGAGTCAGTAGACGGGTATTTGCGACCATCAAATCACCAATTGATGCCGTCGGACCTTAAAATACAATATTGTTATTTCTATTCTAATGAAACCAACGTCAAATCATACATTTAAAATCTGTCAAATGTCGTCTGCGCTTGTGCGTACGTTTTCATAACATCAATTGTGACATTATTTTATCAATATTGATCATGTACCAGTTAGGAGATAACTGTATTGTATTTTAAGCTCCGATGGCATCAATTGGTGATTTGAGGGTCGCAAATTAAGTTTAGTGGCGACACGTTAGCGGAGCCGGTAGACGGGTATTTGCGACCATCAAATAACCAATTGATGCCGTCGGACCTTAAAATACAATATTGTTATCTCTATTCTTATATAATTTAATTTTGGATGTAACGCGTCTTCTGATTGGCTGACGTTGTTTTGTTTATCAGCTCATAGACATAATCTTGTCATGTGACCGTGACGTCATCAACGTTTTTTCATGGTTTACTCCAGTTTAAAATGGAATTTAGAATTAAATTATAAGAAATGACTGTAATATTATTTTCTGTCTATTCGAAATAACATAAAAAATGTGGTGCACACTTTAAAATAACCCGCTACGCGGGTTATTCAGTGTGCACCACATTTTTGATGTTATTTCGAATAGACAGAAAAAATATTACAGTCATTCCTTAAGAAACTGACAGAAACTAACGCCAAATCGTACATTTAAAATCTGTCATACGTCGTCTGTGCTTGTGCGTACGTTTTCATAACATCAATTGTGAATTGATGCCATAAAAAATGATCCAATCAAAATGAACGTTAGAAACGATGTTGCATTATAACTTTTCTTACCAAATAACATTAGTAAGACCTACTGCAGTTACTCTAAACTCAACGCTTAAATTAAGAAGCACTATTCGGATGCCATAGTGTTCTTTTCTAAACAAGGACATGGTAAATCGAACATTTAATTTGCAAGAGTCAGTTCTATTGGCGACGCCTTTAAAGCCGCAAATAACATCAAAGCAAAATCGAAAATTGTTTAAAAGCCGACAGACAGTAATGGTATCAGCTGCCCGACTTCACGTTATAACCATGAAGAGTCAGATACCACAATGGTTTCCTTGCTTCTCATGCTGATGCTATGTTTGGAGGAAAAGACGGTAAGGATAGAATTGTTATCAAATCAGGTGATACTGGTTTTCTTGTTCTGGCTGTCCATTTCTACCTGATGCTTAAAATTACAAAATTAAGAAGTATGTGCTCAGACTGGTTCAATTGACAGCTTAGATAACAGACGATTTATCCCAGTTCACGCCACTGTTTCGTCTTTTGACCCAGGTGTCACCGAATATATGCCGATCATTCATGCCTTGAGTGGATTTTATTCCACTTCAAGTTTTTGTAAATTCGGTATAAAGTCGGTATGCAATCTCCTTAGGACGAAAGCAAGCCACTTCAGTAATCTTGTAGCATCAGCACACGGGGATATTGAAGTGCTCTAGATGATGATAAGGTGTTTGTTACTGCGTTATACGACTTAAAAAACAAGTTCAATAAATCACACCATAATCTAAATTTGCTAAGACAACAGTTGGCTATATATAAAGATAAAAAGTAATAAAGCTTGCGCCATGTGAGTAAGTTTTTACGCAATACGTATTACATTTATCCGTGCACTATGACCAAGCAAAGTTTTGGTGTAGGCAATTGTTGCCAACCCAAATAATAACACGCCATGTGAGTTTGGTTGGAAAATTTAGCAAAATGACAAGTAAGAGCCAGTTTTCTTTGAAGGATAAATGACATCAGACTCTATACAAGACCGTGTTTGTTCGTGTAAGGGGAAAGCATGTGTAGGCAGCATGCGTTAACAAGGAGCAGCGACTCATTTCTTAAACAATATTACGAGAAAAAATACTCGTAAGTCATGAACATTTCAGTATAACTTACGATTAATTTTAGTTGTAAGATTTCTTGGTAAAAGAGTCTTGTCCCTATCCAATATACCCTCATATTCCAGTGGCAGTCCAAATTTCCCAGACAGGACCGACCTATTGTATTTATTGTTAAAGTGTTCTCGTCCTGAACATGCGTGAAATATTTGCCACTGGACGTTAAGCAACCAACAATCAATCTTTCTTGTACGAATTTGTGTTTTGTCAAAATGTAGGTAATTGCAACAATGTCCAGACCGTATCAGCCGATATAGTTGATGACACAGATGACATATCATGAACATTATTTATTGAAAATATTTTCTAACAAAATTGGGGTGTTTCTCGTTCATGTATGTGAATTTTAACTTTCTATAATTTTTTCTACGTTTCATTTTGTATATGAAAACGGTCATGTCTTACTTTTTGAATTTGTCATAAAACCCACTTGCATTCATAACAGTACCGTCGAATGAAAGTTAATCGTAGTTGGCACTTCAATAACTCATGCTTCTTGTATCATCGGAAAAAGTATCGTGTATTGAGACTAACAGTGGGAATTGTTTTCAAGAAAACTCAGTGACATGTCGAATCCTGGAAAAATGAGACGAAATCTAACCTGCAAATGTTGTTGGATTTTATCAACAATGTATTTCGGATACTCTATTAGTACCTATTATTCTCAAATGTATGTATATCTTGTCCAGAAATGCTATTTATTGAGGTCGAAAATCAAGGTCATTCTGTTGCAGTTATTTATTAGGCTTTGAAATTTCCTTCAACGTGTTACCTTCGAAAAAGTTAAATAATACGTTATTCTGACGTAATGTGGAAATATTAAACACATCCAAGTCGGAACTTAAGCATTGATACATAATACTAATTGTATAATTTATTGAGTGGTTATTGATTTTGAAAAAAACCTGCAGTTTGTTTCTCTAGATGAAAATAGGATTTTTTTAGTGATGACCTTTGAGCTTGATTTAAGGCATGATGCTATGGCACCAGCTTTCATATATATGACACATATTTTCAAAAAGTACACGATTCCAGCTTTCCATGCAATGAGCTTTTATAATGCCTTAAGGTATGTAGGTAATTTAAATTTCTAAAATTGTCATCTCCACCGCTTCATTATATATGTAAAGCAAAGAAGTGACAGCTGATAAAAGGAAATAGGTAATTAGCGTATTCCGATGCTTTCAGAACGTTTATTAGGGGTTATATTCATAATATTCGAGGATTACCCTTTTCAATATGTCATCCCATTTCAAATTTCAAACATTAACACTTCGATTATTAATTTACTACCGTTAATGTCGCTATTTCAATGAGAGATTGCACTTGTGCAATACCTAATTGATCAAGTTAGATGCTTGCAACATAACCATTGGAAGGTAGTAAGATCCACAGTGAGATATTGTTAAACAAGAAGCTCCCAAGAACTTGAATCGCTCACCTGGTAAAAAATATGTCATTTTGATAATTTTTTTCTTCATTGCGATCAGTTATATGGGTCATTTTCAAAAAATGTCGAATTTTCAGTACACCCATGCTAAAATTTTTATTTTTAATGGAAAATGCAGTTGTAAGTGTTTAAATGAAAGTTTGTAGGATTTATGAGTCAGAACATTAATAATAAACACGATTTAGATCCATTTTGATAAGATTAAAATATATTTAAGCCCGATTTTTGCGTAATTTATGTGCCTACAGTGTCCGAGCAACACATTTCAAATGATTTTTTTTCCTATTTTCTGATCGCCTTGATATCTGCAAAAGGGACTTTTTTAAAACGTAAATAATAACTCTAACGAAAAATCGTAGCTTCTTTATTATTATATGTAACATTTTTTCTACAAGCTAAATTCAATCAGCGTACATGAAGTTCATGTCTATCCTGTTACCGCTACTTAAATCAGCCGTTAAATTTTTCTCCCTATGAATATTGAACTAGTCAGTGTTGATTTCAAAAGCGCAAAGTAACTTTAACATTTAACACAGCACGTTTCTTGTATAACAGTGCAGAGAAAAGAAATTTCAAGACATTTAGTGAAAAAAATAGTGGGTACTTTTTTGTCATGTCTATGCTGTTACCAACATATTCATTATATTATACTTGAAAAACATTATCACTTCATCAAAGGGAATAGTTATTTCACAACAGCATTCAAAAATGAAGAAATTTGTCTATCCTGTTATGTCTATCCTGTTACTATGGTTGCTATGGTTACAGTAACAGGATAGACAATAGTAGACAGAAACGTCTTTAAAAAGTTTATAATAACATATAGTTGCACACATAATGAAATAAAATTGAGAATGGAAATGGGGAATGTGTCAAAGAGACAACAACCCGACCACAGAACAGACAACAACAGAAGGTCACCAATAGGTCTTCAATACAGCGAGAAATTCCCGCACGAGGCGTCCTTAAGCTGGCCCTAAACAAATATATATACTAGTTCAGTGATAATGGACGTCATACTAAACTCAAATTATACACAAGAAACTAAAAGTAAAAATAATACAAGACTAACAAAGGCCAGAGGCTCCTGACTTGGGACAGGCGCAAAATGCGGCGGGGTTAAACATGTTTATGAGATCTCAACCTCCCCTATACCTCTAGCCAATGTAGAAAAGTAAACGCATAACAATACGCACATTAAAAGTCAGTTAAAGAAAGTCCGAGTCCGATGTCAGAAGATGTAACAAAAGAAAATAAACAAAATGACAATAATACATAAATAACAACAGACTACTAGCAGTTAACTGACATGCCAGCTCAGACCTCAATTAAACTGATTGAAAGATTATGTCTTCATCATATGAATATCAGGCACAATCCCTCCCGTTAGGGTTTAGTATCATACCATCATAAAATATATGAGAAGAGCATAACCCGTGTCATGCCAACAACTGGTTTTAAATAAATGTGTTTAGTTCCGATGCAAAGACCCTATAAGTGAATCAATATTAAAGCCAAAATATGCAATCTTTAATGACCTGACAACAGTATCGTAACTATATCCCTTCTTAATAAGTCTATTTAAAGGTTTTGTTAGCTTCTGAGGTGAATACTGACATTTTAGTGCTTTATAAAGAATATTACCATAAAAGATTGGATGTGAAATACCTGAACGTATAAGAAGTCTGCATGTTGAGCTATATTTACGAATGATGTCCTTATACCGATGATAAAATTTAGTAAATGTTTTGACTAGTTTGTGATGTTTCGTTGTTTGAACTCATCTAAAGGTTATAACGTCTTAATCTTCGCTATTCAGCATTTACAGGTGCAATACTGCTATCGGTAACAGGATAGACAAAAAGGTAACAGGATAGAACTTAATATAGTGATATATCATTAACGTACGTTACTGTTACCAATAAAATAAAGACAAAAGTAAACCAACGTGCGAGGGATTTACTTGATGTTGGGTTTATTTGAAAGAGAGAAAAAATGCTGAATATTATGAATTGCTGTCTTAGACTTGCATTACTGGTGGTTATTTTTATAACCTTTGAAAACCAATTTTTAGAGGCATTTTTCAGTACAACATGGAAAATTGGCAAATAATCTATTATTTCACAGAATGAATATATATAGAAGTTTTTACTCTTGAAAACCATCTTATTGGCTACGAAAAACAAGCTTAAAATTTTATCGAAACCTTTTCTAAATAACCCGAAATATCTTTTGAACATGGTAACAGGAGAGACAAAATAGTGCACCACCTATCAAAAATGTTTCAATATATTCTTGTATGACATTACCAAGATTGCATCTTTTTATATGTTGTTCTATAAGTACTGTTTGTTTTGATTTGCTTATGACGAGGGTTGTTTGAATAAGTAACTTTAAATCAATTTTGCAATTTCAAAATTCGCGACATTTTGTGAAAGTGACCCATATAATGATAAGTTAAACCAACTTTCAAGGGCAATTCTCTGATTAGCGGTCAATTGACAATTTCAATCAAGTGGATTTGTAGATCTTATTTTGCGGAACACTTTTGCTCATTACAGTTTCTCTCTGTCTATTATAGTTTTTGCAAACACATAAAATATAGTAAAATATGTCTTTCATGGGCAATAACTCCTGTAAGAAGTCAACTGACGATTCGTCTATGTTGACTTACTAGTAGATCATATAATGTTGAAGATTTTTACCTGGAAAGATTCTTTTTATTAACTATAATAGTTTCCTAAAAAAATGTAAAAAGGCTAAAATCATCATTAAAAAGAAATATATCTATAAGGGGTCATTTGAAGATTTCAGCCAAGTTGACTTATTTGTAGATCTTATTGTTCCGGACATTTTTACTGCTTAAAATTTCTGTCTTTCTGTTATAGGTTTTAAGATAATAACCAAAAAACTGCGAAATGAAAAATAAAAAAAAGACCTTTCAGGGGTTGTCCGATTTTCTGAAAATTCCAGAGAAGATAGACCTTGACCTGCTGATTAATTCTACCAATGTCAGATTTGCTCCAACTGCATTAGTTTGAGATATAAGTCAAAAACTTTTATATTTACTAAAGAGTGATATTTCAGGGACAATAACTCCAGAATAGATTGTCCGTTTTTTTTGAAAATTTTGGAAAGCGAGAAACTTTGACCAGCTGATTATTTTAATTTAAATTATTTGTATATATAGCATATAATTTGGTTTATAATTGTTTCGACAGCTGCATTTTATTGCTCGGTTGAAATGTCGATCTATAACGGCTTTCGGGTGTTGGTTTTTGTTTCTGTGTCTCGTCAGGAATTTATAGCTTAGAGGTCAGATCATAGCCGTAAAAATAATTACTATTTGAAATTTAATTTGATAGATAACGCTCAGTCTTCTTGTGTCATTCATTTTGTTAGAAGTCTTGTCTAACCAAAAATATTCGATTTCATATAACACTTTTTATATATAGCTAAAGTTTAGTATTTCACATTTGATTTTTTTTTACGGATTACTATACACTTCTATCCTATTTTTCTCGGAGAAAAAGGAAGTCATCAAGTCGATTTGCAGCAACAGACAAGAAAGTGACTATTCGTCTTGGTCAGTAAAACATTCAAGGAAGAACATACAAATATTGGAATTAATATTACTTCAAAATTAAGTAAAACAGTGTACGTGTTAAATCAAATTTATTTGGATAATCTCAAATCAGTTTCCGAATCTGACGAATTGTCGAATGAAGACCAGGAAGGCTCGCCAAATTTACAAAATATGACCAGCCATTTGCCTAATGAACTTCCACATATAGGAAATTGAACAGAAATTGTGATGGAACCAAGGAATTATATGAATTCTAACAACACTAACAGGGACAATTCTAATACTCCTTTATCAGCGGTGTTTTCTGGGAATCTACAAGATACGCGAAGAAACAGGTTTCCTCAAGTGCACACAGCAGATGATCATGTGTTTACATTATACAAATGGTACGGTGTTTCTGCTAATGAAAGCGATTGTGGGATAACTCCCACCCTTAACACCTCTACAGCTACAAGTGCCGTCATTGTCTGTGCCTTTCTTGGATATCATTTCACCAGCGCTGAAAAAAAGCAAATCAATGAAGGCAGGGACGTTAATTTAGCTGCTTGTTTATGAAAGATTACGATTCCGTTTAGGCAGCTAGTACGTAACTTACTAGAAGTGGTCTAGAAATTAATTTCCCAGACTTCATAGATCGCTGACTATTAAAGAGTTCGTATGCGTCAAAGCTGCAACTGCACTTCGGGTTTTTAAAGTTAAATTTGACTGGGGAGTTAATTGCTCATTGTGTAAACAGCTTTTCAAGCATCTTCTCAAAACATATCTTTTTGGTTATTTTTTTTCAACATAATGTAGAAATACCATTACAACAATGACATACTTAAAATGTTTATACACGTTTATGTATCCGTAATTTCAACAAGAAGGTATGCAGATATACAGAGTCACAATCAATGTCTCATTTTTTTTTATGGAATTTGATTATAATTATACTACTTTAGATTATGTTGAAACTGGTACAGATGTGATAGATTACTATTTTGTTGTAACATTTACTCACAGCTGTACATGTAGAATTGTACTTAACTTAGTACTTAGGAAAAGGATAACTGATCAAATAGTTCATGTGCTATATCAGATGCTTTGCAATTATTTAGTCATTTACAATGTAGAAATAGATGCTTAATTTCATACAGCCGAAGAACTTTGTATATAGTATGCACATGAAACGTACATCATAATTTCCATTGTTTGTTATTTGCGCTTGAGCTTTGATCTCAGTCGATTTTTTGTTTTTCTACTCGTGGTACTTGTGGAGTGAATAATGGTTTGCAGATATGATTGAACTGGTTATACCAATAGATTGGAAGTGTCTTGTGAATTTTGTCTACATTTATCTTCCAGACAGGTCATATAATTGTATTTAAAATTATTTTCTACACGAATCTCACTGGTGTGAAAATTGTTGTATAATATTAGATAATTTCGCATACCCTGGTTAATAATCGATTTCATATCATATCCATACAAGTGAACAGCTTATAAGTTTACAGTTTATTCATAAACAAATCCAAAATTACTACACATTTATTTTCACTCTATACATTATCATTCATCTGAATTGCGGAACATGATTTATTGCTTCCTAATTGATGTCTACTACGGAAGCGTATTAGCGCCACACAACTTTTTTTTTTATATTTCTTCCTATGTTTGCGTTATGACGATAACGCAAACCTTTGCGAAAAAACACAAAACCTTTGCGAAATAACGCAAACCTTTGCGTTAAAACGCAAACATTTGCGAAATAACGTAAACCTTTGCGTTTAACGCAAACATTTGCGAAATAACGGAAACCTTTGCGTTACAACGCAAACATCTTGATTTCAATTAATTATTCATTAAGTTTTGTATATATGTCCGTCTGTCATTAATTTCGATTGTGATTTACTTAGTCTTTAGTTTTCTATGTTGTGTCTTCTGTACTATTATTTGTCTGTTTGTCTTTTTATTTTTAGCCATGGCGTTGTCAGTCTATTTTCAATCTATGAGTTTGACTGTCCCTCTGGTATCTTTCGTCCCTCTTTTACTAGTAGATAAGAAAAGAAACATAAATACAAGGCCAAATCATTATTATAAATATGCATAGGAATAAGGGAATACTTGAAGTGCAATGAAATTAAGAATGATTTGTGCATCAGAAAGTATATAATTTAACAAGAAAATAGATATGGTATAGGCATATTTTAATTGAAAGAGCAAAAATAATGTCAGAATATGATAAAGATTCTTTGATAGAAAGTCCAGGAATTTTCATTTCAGTCTAGTGAAGTAACTTTAAGATGCTTGGTACGTGTCAGCTAAAGTATTTTTCATGTGAGTTTACTTGGAGTTGACAGCTTAAGATGTTGAAATTGCATTTCCTGATGAATGTCAGATCGAGATATTCTTTGTCATGAAAGTTTTTGAGATGCATGGATAACTATTTTAGAATATTTGACCTGATTCCTATGAAAGTGTATGAACTGAAATTCTTGCAGTTGATGATCAGCTGTATAGCTAATGATACGAGATTCGGAATGTTTAGTTAACTAACATTTATAATGCAAATGCTGTCTAAGTGTCAATTAACTGTATTTAATCGATGTACAAGATAGTGTGAGTACACTGTCTATTAGCGCAAATCATTCTACGACATTTATGATAGCAATAGGCGTGAGGCTATGACAGAACTTATACATTACCAGGAATATCTGAAGACACTTTTCATGCAGAGTCTAGCATGATCGGTGACGAAAGATGTCGAATGATAATCACACTGTGAGCGACGAAATGTCGAATTAATTAGCATGTTTGCGGTAAAATACGTATTATGAATGTACTAGCATAATTGCTGTTAACCGTGTATGAGATAAATTGATAACGCAATTTGAGCATATGTTTGACATTATATATATGTAGTATTAACCGTATTAGGATGTGATAGTTGTAGGATAATATCCGTTCTAAGTGTTCAAGTATTAATGTGGTAACTATACCGTTTGAGAAAATAGCTAATTGAGCGTTAATTACAGTCGTCTTTACTGGCTATACAAATTGTTATTGGGCTAGATTGTTACGTCGGTACATGAAGCTGTCATATTTCCATGTTACCAGTTTAGTTACTTACTACTTATGTTATATAATTGTCGGTTGTCTCAAGTTAGCATCGTCTATTTCGATTACGACCTGATACCAGTGTCGAGGTTTTTCTTACTTTTAGCTAGGTCGACAACTGTCTTGTCTACTTATCGGTACATGGATCTTTTACTTTCCACCTCGATAACACTTACCAACTTGGAATTTTCTGTTTGCTAACTAAAATTCAAAGACAGGAGTCTACATTCATCTCGGAGCAATTGAACATTTTTTGTTGTCGAAGTTATTATATAGCATAGTATAACGTCGTGTGGATTGATTTCTTCTCTTATACATATTACTGGTATATTATTTTCGACATCGTTTAAGTAAATTCAATATCTATTCATATATCTATAAATCAAATGATACATTGTAGTTTGCTCAATAGAGTAATGAATTCTCTGTACATTTAATATACTTCTATGTATTTCTAATAGATAGCATTGTAAATCCATCGACAGTGATGCTGAAGTATGTTTAAGCTATATACATAGGTATTGCGTAGTTGATCGTGTTTCTGAATGAAGTGATAACAGTTCGATCTTATTAGTGCTTTTAATGAGGTAATCCTATAGGTGCTTAGAACGAATGATACTATTGACACGCTGATGATAACAGATTTTAGCTACATTGTATTCAAGCTTAGGTATTGTTTAAGTATAGAATTGCTGAAATGTATTTACATAGTATAAGTAATAACTACGTCTATAATTGAATATGCTAACTTGAATTAAAAGTTAATTTTAAAATGACTTGAAAGATCAGTATATATAACTATGATTTATCACTTAAAATATAACTTCTTGTTTAAAATAGATTATCTATTTAACTAAAGTCTATCGAAATAAACATATAATTAGTATATTTTATGATGAAATAAAAGTATTGCCTCTAAATGATAACATTTCGACTATAATTTAGTAAATAATAGAATTCTGATGATAAAACAATATAATTCTTTTTGAAATAGTTAAATCTTTACGTTTAACATTACTAGACATTAAATATTATATAAACTAATTCTAGCATTGAATATTACTTACAAGTTATCTTGTTATAATCTTATATGATAAGTTCAGAATGTATGATTCAGCATTATGGTAATATAAATATGATAGTTCATATCACTCATTGATTAAAATAAGAGGTAAATTATAATATGATATGTACTGAATGTATTAAATAATGATTGATCTTATATAATTATATAGAATAGAAATTTTTTAACATAGTAAACGATCATAAATCAGAAACTAGACTTAATTCTTTAATAACATAATGAATGAGATAGATGATTACTGATATGGCAATATTAATTTTATCTATAAATGTAGATTTGTTGTTAGTAATTGATTTTTTAATAGTATTAATGATCATCACATTCACTTTCTACGTATAACATAAACAAAGAACGGACCTGAACATATACAAGTACACAGTTATAATAATCAAGTGATGGATAATAGACTTCTATGCATAAGCTGTACAGTAATATAAGCTTAAATTCTAGTCACATATGAAGCATATGTTAAATGGATGAGAAGCTTAGTTAGCAATCTCATTGACTTCATTTAAACATTTCAGATTCAGTATGCTTAGTACTGAAACATGTACGTTGCAATTTGTCATTCATATTCAATTATATAAAATTAGATGCAGCTTTAACTGAATCATGTTACATATGAATGAAGTACAAGTAACTAGATAAATGAATATGCGTTGAAGTCTGACCTTCAATAAATTTACAATAAACTTTCATGTGACTTAATACATGTCTTACATACGAATCTGTTCATATCAATTTCACAATGCGATGTACCATCATAACAGCATGACTAATTAAAGATTATAGTCAATCATTTGTAATGATCATGAGATAACTAACAGTGACATTTAATGATACTGATAATTAATAATAGTTAAAACCTTTAAATGTTAAATCTTAAAAACATATATTATATATAATAAAAGATTCATTAGCTTAAATTTAAATTTCGGTCTTCTTATTTTAAAATGTGTGAAGCCAAATTTTGCAAAATGTCCAATAAAAATTTTTGAAAAATTAACATTTTAAATGAATTAAATGAAAAAGTGTTTAATTTGTAATTTTTATTTTGTTTTTATATCAAATCTTTGTTGATGATTTTAACTTCGGTAGGATCTGTTAATATTCAAGACCATTTTATTAAACACTTGGTCGGTGGACATCGGACAGTTATTGCGGTTATATTCAGATTTCCAAGGACACGATTCGGAAAGCACAAAAGTCTTCGACATTGTCTAGTAATATCTGAGTCATTATAGATATGTGGACATAATCGAACTTGAATGTATGTTCTTTTTCCAAACAACAAATGTACTTTAACTGTGAACTTGTGACCATAATTGAACTTTTATATTAATAAACTTTACTTGTTATGAAGTATTCAGCCTTCGAAGAGTTGCTGTTTTTTCGCGATACACTTGGACATATCCCAGTGGGCACTCGACGTTGTAACAACGTTGAAATTTGGTTGAAATTTGGTCGTGACGTTGATCAACCCAAATTAAACGTTGATCTAACGTCATGGTATTCAACGTTGACTTTACAACGTTGTTTCAACGTCGAATTTACGTCGTTAAAATCGACGTTTAAACAATGTTGATTCAACGTTGGTTAACGTCAGTCAATTGCGACAGAAAATCTCATTGTCAAAATTGAAGGGTACAGATATATTTGATGAGCGGATCGGACAAGGAGCAGTGCTGCAGTATTATAAACGATTGGATAATAAGTGGCTAATCCAGAACTTTTATAATACTTATAAGGGGTCCACTGAATGCCATAAGCGTGAGGGGCTTCCTCCTGTCATGCTTCCATGATCCTATATAATCAATCCTTTTTCCTACAAAAGGGTAGACCGGATTGCATTGTTTATGCATGGAAAGGAGTTTTGGGCAAGAACAAGTGGTCAGGAGACATCACAAATAACTAATCGGCTTTTTCCAATTAATTTTTTGTGTTTATTTTTAAGTTTATTGAAAAACCAATTCTAACCGATTATTAAGTAATTTGGGTTTGATGATTCTCTATGTTGGGAGATCTCAAAACCTGTTCATGCTATTTTAATTATATGTATGATCTGTATAAATATATGATATATTCTTAGTTTACATTTTAAATAAAATCGATTTTTTTAGTTGCTTTCTTTCATTTAAATAAATAAGAGAAATTTTTCAGTATATTTATTCTAATTATTTTTACCGATTGATATTTAATATATAAACTTAAAATATCATCGATGTACAATGTAATCATAATAATTGAGAAGTTTTTAAATTTTCGCGGTTTTTTCAAGTTGAGTTCCGAATATTTTCTTTCGGATGCGCACGCAAGCACGCGCACCTCTTTTCAACATCCGTTTAGAAAAATTTGAAAATCATCCTCGAGAAATTATCGCACCAGACTGATGAACAAATAGTGAACAACTGCGCCAAAGGAATATAAAGACGAGAGAAGACTTTTCTGTATAAACCTCTTGAAATTAGCGTAAGTATATTTTACAGTTAAATTAACTTAGAATCATAATACATACAAACACATTCAAATGTATGGCGCGGAATCAGGGTCAAAAATACTTATTTACGTATATACATAATTCGATTTACGTATATACAAAATAATTACATATATACGTAAATCGAATTACGTATATATAGAAATAATTCTGTATACACAGAAATCGAATTACGTATATACAGAAATAATTCCGTATATACATATATCGAATTACGTATATACAGAAATAATTACGTATATACAGAATTATTTATATACACAGAAAGATTTTTGCACATACGTTATTTAAATTATGTATTTGCTTATTCCAGAGTATCAGCCAATCAAATCGTGTGTAACAGACGTTGCCACGGTTATTTTTCTTTTATATATTTTGGGGTGTTTTTTTTTTTTTTTGTGTGGAGATGGAGTAATATAATTAAAAGAATAACGTCATTGTGTGTAAATTGTAAAACACATTTTTTGGTATAAATAAATGATACGTTCTCATTTGAAACCTGACACCTGTCCCGACAACATAGAACATCTATTGTTCCTGTAACCTTTTAACATGTCAAATCGAAACCCCATTCATAAATTTTATTCAGTATGCTTGCTAAAAACTGTCTCTACATTCTACAAAAATTTCTTGACACATGGCATTTGTCGCTAGTCAAGACGAGAGTAAAAATTTTCCAAATGTAAAGTATAATTTTGTAAACTCGGTCGCACTGCCTGAATCTTGTCATTGTCACGATTTTTTATGCGTTGAGAACTCGTTGAACTGCATCTGAATATAGAAAATTGGTATATGTAGCATTAATATTTAGATTCTAGAGATATATTTTTTTTTTAAAACAGAACCTAAAAACGTATATAATGTTCATGTAGGTAAAAAGCAACAAAACAAAATGCATTTTATACACTTAAAACTTTGTTATATGATATGTTATCGCTGTGCAAATTTCTGTTTTAATGGTATGAAATTATTAGGGATTATCAGATTTTGCAGTTTTAATAATTATAGTTTGAGTGATGTATGAAAAAATGAAAATTACGATATCAATTTACAGTGCGACTCCTTCCTGACATTACACTTATTTTGTTATTCGAACTTTTTTCTGTGGACGTAATTTCAAGAAATTGAAATTGAATAAAAGAATTTTATCGATGCTTTTATCTTTATTATATTATAGTTTATTTGCATAAATTTTTATTGAATGTATCTCTGAAAATATTACTTGTACATATTTTACTTTTAAGATGTTCAGATGCAGTTCAACGAGTTCCAAATTGCGTTAAAAATTTCATAAAATCCAAAATTCCTGACTATTAAATGTACACTTCGCCTTAATTTTGAAATAATAGTTGCCGCAGTCGTACCCCAGTTCCTTTTAGATATGATCGTTGTCCTTAGAACGTCGGTCTGAAAACTGTTATCTTGTGGAAACTCATGTCCAAACTAGAACACTGGCCACATCTTTCTCGAGACCATCGTGACGAGAAAATGACGAAGAAGCACTAATAGAGCTAGTAGTGCTATCGCAAATAAAACAACATTACGACTTTGACAAATCATAATGATTAACTAAGAATTTCCTACGTCTTCGCCAAACTTGAAAAACCGAATATTAAAATATGAATTTGATAATAGTAAAAAATGTCAGTTATGTAAAGAGTGCACATGTTTCTTTGAAACCAAGGTAAAATATATGGGGGAAAAGACAAATTTTTTTTTTGGCATTTGTGTTGTACAATTTTGTCTTGTATACCGATTGTTTGCTTTCGAATACTGGTTCTCTTATGGGTACTCAAGACTACATTTGTCTCTTAGAAATTATGTATGCTATAACCCTTGTCTTATTATGACGTTTGACAAAACATATGATCGTTCAATTGGGTAATAAAAGGATTTGCTCAAAACACAAGATTACAAATGTAAGCATCATGTTTAACATAATAATAATTCAATCAGCCGTTTTCCACTATCCGTTCCAATATCGTTTACAAATTCAAGAGCACAAAATCGACGTAGAAACAAGGATTTTAAATCTTTAAATACATATCCGTTTATGAAGGACTTTACATGTCTCATTAAAATTGAGCGTGTCGTTTTATCATCTCACAATTTTGTGATTCTAGAAATTTTAAGTCACATAAAGATACATATAACAATTTGAAAAGAAAAGCAAAACATATTTTTTCTGATTGACAATTAATGGGGACAGTGAAATATAAGTACAGTGATTGATATGGTTAAAATGGTTAAAATAACTTGAATAAACTCAAAACTATAGACGAAGCTCTTTGAAGAAAATCGGGTTAAAGTTCATAGGCGAATCTAGGGAAGCCCAAGGACCCGGCCTTATCTTGACAAATTTCAAAATTTATGTAGATTTCTGGCCAAATTTTGGTCCGGGACCCCTTATTGAGCTAAAAATGTAGCCCCTTTCGAAAAGTCTGGACCCGCTTCTGAAGTTTGCACAATACAGCTCTTATTTCAATTCCAAACAATGATTAATATACATGTAATACATTTTATTTTGTCAGTATACTAGCCCTTTCCCTACACAATTTATGGAAAGTAACAACCAACAGTAGATACCTCTGTCATCGTTTTTGTGTGTCGATCTCTATCGAGCTTTTAATATAAAGCTTCAGTAAAGATTTGATGGAAATTCAGAGGTATGACACCAATAGGAATTGTGCACCTGGCTTTTTTTTTGGTCCATTTCTACTGACATTTACAAGGTGTATAATTCCTATGACATTATGGATATGCACATTCAGTATAAATTTGATTCATGGAGAAATGACACCAGTAGAGCGCTTTCAACAGTTGTTTGTATTTTACGTTTACAAGAGACATACTACCTATAATCGGCTTTGAAAGTTCTGGTTTTCGAAGTCGACCAAGCTATTGTTTATATAAAGCTTCAGTATAATTTGGAAAGAATCCATGGCGAAATGACACTAGTAGAGCGCTTACAGGATATTCAGATGGACACCTGAACCTTAAAAAATTGAAATTTTATAACGAACCCAAAATAAAGTGCAACCACCATCTAGAGCCTCAAAATTGCGCCTGTGACCTGCACATTTCTGAATGAACGATTGCAAAATGGGTGCAAAAATCTTCAAAATGCATGGATATTAAAAGTTCTGTTAAATCTAGAAGTTATATCAAATTGAAATAACTCACCCGTCAAGTTTGTATATCTCGAAAAACAGTTGTTAACTTCATGCATATTAACTGAAAATTGATAGTGTATTAACTATTGATTGCCACCGTTCTCCTGACATATTATACCGAAGGAAAATGAAGAGCTTCTGACAAACGTATATAGTTATGTTCACGTCAAGGTTGTTAAATGAAACGAAAAAACCCCAAAACTTAAGATTTTGCTAATATCAAACGATATCGAATTCACATAACTATCACCTGAAATAAAATAAACGAAGAAAATCTACAATTAATCCAAACAGAAGATGGCTACCAGTTCGTGCAAAGACAAAAGTATCAAGCAAGCATATACAAGTATACAAAGGAAATGGGATCCCTAGCCCTACCATTCCGAAAGAAAGGGGAACGGAGCATTACAAAATCAACCCAAAGCCCCCACCCATGGGACCCATCCTAAGTACATGTATGGTACTGGGGTTGGGGCTATTTTTGTCCATAGCTTTCTTTGGACTTCATTTCTTTCCTCTCGGGACAAACGGGATATACTTTCAACTTTGATTCTAGTCAAGATAAGTTTGCACATCAAACTTTTTAATACTAATCAAGAAATAGTTTGTAATAATATTTCATTGAACAGGATTATCATCGTGTTCTGTCTTCTCTGAAGCATGGAATACAGGTCAAGGTAACCTACATTTGGAAGCAAGCCGCACCCAAGTTACATGATTGTAGGTAAACCTTTATCTGAGAACTAAGATTGGACGTTGACATGGACGCCGAGGGTACTCAAATAGTTCACCTTACTTTCTAAACATACTCATCTCATATTCAGTTTTCTGTTTTGTCAGTTAAAATAATTGTATAGTACACTCTTAAAACGGCGTTTAGAAACAGTTCTGGAAGAGGTTGGAAGAGTTTCAACAAATGCGTCTGTTTTCTGAACTTTCCGTTTCTATACAGCAACATATTTTTCCACATGGAGTCCACATTTCAACTGATACTTTACACAGGGCGTGTGTGCAGTACAAAGGATTCATAGATAGAGGATATCTTTATCAAATAAGATATTTAAACAGAGTTACAGAAAACAAACTTTAATATCCTCACTTAAAAATCTTATGGTCGCCATCACTATTTGGTTGAGCATTATGGAATGTCCATTTCACAAAGGAGGGACGAAAGATACCAGAGGGACAGTCAAACTCATAAATTGAAAATAAACTGACAATGCCATGGCTAAAAATAAAAAGACAAACAGACATATGATAGTACAGAAGACACAACATAGAAAACTAAAGACTAAGCAACACGAACCCCACCAAAAACTGGGGGTGATCTCAGGTGCTCTGGAAGGTAAGCAGATCCTGCTCCACATGTTGCAACTGTCGTGTTGCTTATATTATTAAACATCCGGTAAATAGTCTAATTCGGTAAATCACATTCGTGAAAAGGGAAGGGTATTGTAGTTACGACATAAGGAACATATCCGATATCATCTGTGAAACGGTTATTTCATAACGGTCAACCAACTCGTGATGGCGTCCGTAAAATTTACGAAGGGATGATTTCAACTTCACCATTTGGAACTCTTGGTTTAATAGCTTCCTTGTGAGCAGCAATCCTCTATCAAGGAAATCATGATAGGAAATACAAGCCAGGAATATCGTATCAATTGGGAGATATATACTCCGTATGCAGGCGCTGCTGGAATGTTGCTACACATAAATGGAAAGTTCACAATTGGGAATTAGCTGAAATCATCTCTTTTGCCGTAAAGTTTTGTTTTCAACCGACCCTCATTGTCAATTTCTAGATGTAAGTCAAGATATGAGACAGACTTATCTGTATCTGTAGTATCCTTTATCTCTAGTTCGATGGGATAGATTCGTTCAACATAGTCACCAAATTTTGTATAATTTAGTGAGAGAACATCATCTATATAGCGGAACGTAAAATTAAAGGATATTGCTAACTTCTTATCTTTCTTCCTAAGAAGTTCCTGTATGAAGTCAGCCTCATAATAATAAAGAAACAAGTCGGCAAGAAGAGGGGCACAATTGGTTCCCATTGGAATTCCGTCAGTCTGTTGAAAAACACGTCCTCCAAACAAAACAAATATGTTGTCAATCAAGAAATCAAGCATCTTGATAATGTCAGTTTCAGAGAATTTTTTGTTTGAATCAGAGTGATTCATTACAAAGTAGGATTTATCCCTCCCCAAGACAAGATACTTGTATCTACGTTTGCCATTCTTTTTAATGAAACAAAGTAATACCTACTCTTTCAATTTGTCTTTTAGTTTGGAATAGGGAATACTTTTGTAAAGTGTAAAAAAGTCAAATGTATTAATACTATTGCAAGATGAGAGAGTATTAGATTGTATGTACTCTAAAAGATCTTTGGAATTTTTTAGTATCCACAGCTGATTAACGCCACCTCTAGAATAGGCAGTTTAACAATAACTTTGGAGCCCGGCTTTGATTGCTGATAAAATAGATGTTAATAATTTAGAAAGAGGTTTCGTGGAGCACTTGGAAGACCCAGCAATATACCGCTGTTTGTAAGGACACTTATGTAATTTAGGTATCCAATACAGTTCTTCATCTTCGGTTGAAATTTCAAAGGAACATAGAACAGACCTATGATTATCCAGGATTTCTCTTTGGTTAGTGTCGTGAGGGTATATGTTGAGTTTCCAAGTGAATTGTCAATACCTAATTCATTTATCAAGCAGTTTATGCAATGATATTTACACACAAAAACGATGTTGTTTTGGGCTTTATCTGCGGGGACAACAACATATTTGTCACAAATGGTTATGGATGTTCCCGTTGTCGTACTCTAGTCCTTCATTCTTATAGTGACCATGACTTACTATCGGCTTTTACATTACATTTGGACAATGAGCAGGAAAAGTATAACCTTCCTGAGCACCTGATTTCACTCGGTTTGTTTGAGAGTTCGCATTGTCCATGCTTTGGTTTTAGTGTTTTCGGTGTTTGTGTTTCGTGTTTATTCCCACACCTTGTTATTTTGTCCGCGTCCATTTTCCTGGAGGTGCCTTGTCCCTTGATCATATTGATTATACGAGATTTTATTGTGACTTTGGTATGCTTCCTGCTTTTTACGCCAATTAAACTGAATCAATACATTGCTAAATATTAAACTGGAAGTTCTAGAGAAGGTCAATTTATTTACTTTAAAGTGCCACTTATTGTTATATCAAACTACAAATGTAATAAAACGTGTCTGTTGTCAAAATGAAGTAATTTTAAACAAACAAGCAAGCAAAAAATATGCACCAACAAAAATTGAAAAAAAACAACAAAATACGTGAAAAATAATGTACTCAGATATAATATTTTGCTGGTAAAATATGCTTATTTATTTTTTTTATCTGGAATATATAAAAGTGAGTACAATTGAAGCTGTTATGATAGTCTGTTGGTAGTCGCGCTAAATTCATTAAAAATCTTTCGAAATCGAATATTCCTCTCAAGGTTTTATTTGACAATATACATCTCTGATGTGTATTTTGTTAAACAAATGAGTTAATTTGGCTATTTTATGCTTTAGTTTTATTGTTGCTGTTTTAACCTCCCACCCCCAAAAAACGAGAGTTAGATCCGGAACAGAAAACCGGAATCCGAACCCACGTAATAATGGAAGAAAATGACCTTCTCGGTTCTCATTGGTCATAGATAAAGAAAAATCATTGTTATAACGATGAATTTCATTAGCAGGTTGTATTAATGTCTAGTATACAAAATATTAACGATATACACAAAGAATTCCGTATATACGAAAATCGAATTCTGTATATACGTTAATTGAATTTCGTATATACGTAAATCAATTTCGTATATACAAAATTATTTCTGTATATACGTAATTATTTACGTATATACATAATTATTTCTGTATATACGAATTCGATTTACGTATATGCTAATTATTCTGTATATACAGAATTCGATTTACGTATAATCAAATTCGTATATACAGAAATAATTATGTATATACGTAAATAAGTATTTTTGACCCTGATTCCGCGCCATACAAATGATCAAATTATTTACCTGCATGTTTACGTTCACAGAAATTATGACAAGGTCTTATCTTTCTGAATCTGATTCAGTTTCTTGTCAGAACAGTTTAATGATTTGGTTGTATATATCCTCTAATTAGCGAACTAACATAAAACATATCTAGCCATGTACAGAATCAGTAATATCAGAAAAAGGGGGTCATCGAATACTAGCCAATTCGTTCCAAATACAACTCGATAAGGTGTGTCTGACACATAGAAATGGTCTGCTCTTAAACACTGTTTTGATCTTTTAGATTTTTCGTATCACTCATCTTTGATAGTTTCATCTGTATATGAACATTATGGTTATTGCAAAACACAGATCTGGTTAGAATTCATGCATTGTCTTGTTATTGGTGCAAGCTGGGACAATTGTTTCAAATGAACATGTTGTGTTCTATGATTTAAAATAATTGTTTTATAATTGGTAGAATTTGATAACATTTCCGGCTTTAAAAGTACACAACTTTTATTATGTAATTCAAATTTATGTTATTTCTCTTTCATGCTTTCAGATGCAGTATGCCACAAAGAGACACCAGAATCCAAAATACCTGAGCAGTGTGCAAGACATTTGAAGTGTGCCCGCAGAGAGCAGAAGGAGTTGCTAGGCCAAAGATATATCTTTAAAATAAAAATAATTTTTCATTTTAAAAACCTCTTTTTTGTTAATTTCTATAGTTAATTTAGTGCCAGTAAACAAAAGGCACTGACATTTATCAATACATTATTTGGTGTTACCGGTATGCATCTTTTGTTCGGTTTACTCAGTTGTATCGTATAGATAATGATTGAATGAGTAAACAGCTTGACGATGGTATGGTTTGTTCCAAATACCTTCAAGATAAATGTAAAAAAAAAACACATACGGTATACCCACAAAAAGTCAAATTTCAGATCAACAAGATATCAATAAAAATGAAAAAAAGACAACAAAAAAAAAAAAGAACTAAATATTGGATACTAGTAACAAAAACTAAAATTGAGATCAGGGTTTTTAAATGGTCCTGCTATGTATTCACATAAAACAAAGGAGGCATTTGTGTCACTGTGTCAAATTTGCTGCATTTACATGATTTTGTATAAGTTGGAAAACTTGATCAACCAGAATCAAACCAGTGTGCTGTAGTGAAATTTTACATACGTTCCTTTACTTTGAGAAATTGATGTGCTAGAAAAGACAACTTTGTTAATATTGAGATATTTGGTTTCAAATAAAATCTTCATATTGTAACTGTCTCTCCTCTTTGGTTTTGATTGTTATTGTCTACTATTCTCTTTTGGAGTTGTCTCTTGTTGAGAAAGAAACTGTTGATGGACATTCTAACTTGAAAGTGGCTTTTTTATTTCATAATTCAGGTATCTTATTATTGTATTTGGACACATGCCAATAAGGATTAATTTACACTCGAAACCATCACTTCACCCAACCTACAATTGACCTGACTACAACCTAACTCGACCTGATTTCAACCTAAACCCGACCTGATTTCAACCTAACTAAGACCTGATTTCAACCTCACTGGACCCGATTTCAACATGTTATCAACGTCAATACAACGTTGAAACTGCAACGTTGATTCAACGTCAGAATTTCAACGTCATTACAACTTTCAAAACTAACCCAAGTTTCAACGTTGTAACAACGTTGAAGACTGACATTGGATCAACGTTGATACAACGTTTTGTGCCTGCTGGGATATCTTTATACAATATCGTTTAGCAGAAGAAACAATGTATTTTAACTTTAGCCTAATCTATAGTGACAATTATCTGATTCGGATTAACCTCTTTCTAAGAATATTCAGCTGTGTGAAGTGTTGCTATAATTACTATAATTTACTGAATTCGTATCATTCGATTTTTGCTGAGAAATGTGTATTTCAATCTAGATCCTGCAGCAAACGTGAAAATTAACAGATGTGAACTTTATAGTTTTTCTAATATTCAGTCCATGTGACGAGTTTCTGTTTTTCTAGATACATAACAAAAAAAGCAACGAACTACTGAATTGTCTATCTAAAATTCAACACAAAAGTTTAAAAAACACACAAACATTTTAATTAAAACCCCTTACAAACTTACACAATAAAAAAAACAACTACAAGAGCAAAAAAATTAATTAATAACAATATGGCAAATGAAAAAGAAAATGAATTTTTAATTATTTAAATAACATTTGCAAAAATGTAATTTTTCAAAAAAAGACTAAATTAAACAATTTAAATACATGAAAAATTTAATACGCTATTTTAAATAATGTAAAAATAATGAAACTAACTATTCATAGACTTATAATTATTAAACTAAAAATTAGATAAATTGACTGTTTGATTGTATAATTAAATCAGTGCTTAATGAAATTGAAAAATTATTTCAAATTAATTAAATACCTGTTTAACATATTTAAACTAAAATACTAGCAATGTATTAAAAATGTCTAATAGTACTAATCTTAAAAATTAATGTTGATCAATTACTATTTAATCTTTGTAACATAAAATCAATGCATAAAATTTTTGACTAAATTTTCCGAATCACTTTTAATTCACGAGACCTTACATTAATACAGTGATAGTATAAACTATTCTTCATTAATATAAATAAAATGTAATGCAGATTAACAAATACGATTCTATAATAATTATAATTTCTTACTAATATTTCTGATTTAACTTAATACATATCTTATTACGAAATTTATAGTCAATTCTACCGTAATAGAGTTTATGATATAATATAACTTGTGAAAATGATGGTACTTATTTACTTTAAAGATCTAAATTTAAATATCGATGTAACTACATGAATAATTTAAGATTATCTAACCAGTTACTATAACCTTTTACCGTTTAATGTTAAAATTCAACGTTATGTAAATTTATCGGAATTACTTTCATAGAAATTATAGTACAAATTGTAATTATGTTGTCATTGATGTATAATTAACTCATTAATGAGATTTATAATCGCTTGCTGTTAAAGAATTAAGACTATAATGTCTGTATTGATGTTAAATTATCTACATGCGATGATTAGACTATGCTTGAACACTAATTAGTTCTTAATGACTAACTATGTCAAATTGTATCCATTGCACTAATAGCTATGCAGATCCATTAGACCGTATGGATCGATATGTCAAGCTCGTATAGTAACTGTCTACATTCCACTAATAATTCTATTTCATGCATCAGGGTCCTTATCTGTTGCGTTTAATATGTTGACACAATGTATACAACATATTAATTGATCACATCTCCCGTTAAATAACTTAGAATAATGATGCTTAACTGTTATTATCGATTAACTAATGATTATATTGTATTATCGTACCTATTCATAGTTCTATATCTTTCACTATGATTAATGTAATGTAATTTATAGTTTAATACTGACAAACTATTAATGATCACGCTTAAATTAAGTACATTGAATGTATATTTTACTAGTAAAATTCTTTATTATTAATGTATTTCTTTTCTAATATTGTAAATAAATACATTATAAATTTGATCATAGTGATGTAACAATCAAGTTTAATGTTTAGTTATGTAAATTAGTATGATATTGTTTCATGATTAAATCGTAACTTATAATGTATATTAATACTGTTATCTGTTATCTATGAATTATCTATGTATATAATTGTAACATCATTCAGTAATACAATTCAATTCATTAAATAATTTATAATTCATGTATCGATTAATTGATACATTCATTTTAATATCAAATGAATTTGAAATTAATTAAACAATTTCAATTATTATGCGTATATGATTGTATTTACTCGAATCTAATATAATTCTTAATAAATTAGAATATTCAGTTGAATTCGTAATTATATATAAACAATGTTCTGTATCATATACAAAATATGTTCAAATTTTATAAATTGCAATTTTACCCCTATGTTCTATTTTTAGCCATGTCGGCCATGTTGGTTGGTATATATAGGCGGGGTCACCGGACACATTTTTAAAACTAGATACCCTAATGATGATTGTGGTCAAGTTTGGTTTTATTTGGCCCAGTAGTTTCAGAGGAGAAGATTTTTGTAAAAGATTACAAATATTTACAAAAATTGTGAAAAATTGACTTTAAAGGGCAATAACTCTTTCTGGGGTCAATTGACAATTTTGGGCATGTTTGATTTATTTGTAGATCTTACTTTGCTGAACAATTTTGCTGTTTACAGTTTATCTCAATATTTTATAATATTCAAGATAATAACCGAAAACTGCAAAATTTCCTTAAAATTACCGATTCAGGAGCAGCAGCCCAACAACGGGTTGTCTGATGCGTCTGCAAATTTCAGGGCAGATATTTCTTGACCTGATGAACATTTTTACCCCGTCAGATTTGCTATAGTCTGGCTCAAGGGGTCCTGTCCGGCTAAAAAACAATGCAACTTTTTTACCCCTATGTTTTAAATGATTTGACCAACAAATTACATTCGATAACTGTCTGTCCATTCAATTAAGCTTTATTTATTTACTAACCGGTCCATTGATCATCATGTACCGCCCACTTTCCGATCCTTACGGAGGTTTAACATTGTTATGCCGGCCATTTTCCGTCTCCTGGTAACAACAGGGAGTCGTTATTGTTTTTTTCACTTCGACTATTTCCGATATTTCCGTGACATTCCGTCAACCAATCAGCGAAACCGTTAACTCCCATCTTCTTTGCGCGGTTTCTAAAGCAGACACGCCCATCACAAATCAGAAACAGTATGCATGTTCACATAAAGTTGTCATTCTCTCTCTCTCGTGATGTTTGTGTAGACAAAAAATCGCTAAATTAATGTAAATCGTCAGACATTAAACTCCCTCTTATGTAACTTTTAGGATTTAAATTTAGTTGCATGAAAAACAATAAGTATATCTAAATTTATTCTCATCACTTTTGCGGATGACCTTAATGTTTACCTATCAAATGAATTTTAAAAAAAATTATATATTGTATAAATCGTTCTATATAACGTGAGGGTACCCAAATTGCACCTATTTTGACAGTTTTTTAACCTACGTTTATTTATGCTTCAGACAAAAGTTTTCATTATGTGTTTATTTTGTAGATGTATCATTATTTCCTATATGGTTTCACCAATTTAATTTTGAATCCATATGGAATTATAGAAAAATTGGTCTGAACTGACCTCCAAACCATCAATGATTCTGTAATGAGGAGTACCCAATATTGCATCCATGCTTAAATTCGCATCGTCAAAAGTCTAATAACAGAGCTTTTGTTCAATTTTTTCAAATATTTTGAACAATTGGATATTAGTCCATGCTTACTCTTCATTTTTAAGAAATGGATACTTGTAACATATTGTATTTGCTAATTTTAAAAAGATGACGTTTTGATGACGTCGCATGGCGACGTTTCCGTACATTTTGCTTTTTCAGTAAACACTTCATCTGTTGATAAATACTGTGACCGTTTTGTGTATATCTAAATATTTTTACCTATGTTGAAAGACGTGCATAGTATCAAATCATAAAAATACTAATTGCTTAGTCTCTAGGAAATCTTGTAAGATTCTTGTAAGATTTCCGCTGCTATTTTTGCTAAATAGGTGCAATTTGGGTACTCGGTGCAATTTGGGTACCGTGACGTTATAGACATTTTAACCCTCTCAGTCCCAAATAATTATCAAAACCCTATTTTTTCGTGGTAAAATGCATATTTTCCGCATATTCTTAATACACATTCCTGACCTAATATGCCTTTAGTGATGTCTTTTACTTTGTAAACATTAAGTTTACATAGTTGACATTATAAAAACATTGTTATTTTATTTTCAAACTGTACCGTTAAAGCATATGACGTCATTAAAAAGAGTGTTAATTGTGACGTTTATGTGTAAGACGTCGAAATAAAGTAACTTGCAGGTACTTGAAAATACCCTTTATAGTGTTGTACAGTCAAAGGCTTGCAAAACGGTATTGTTTATCGATTTAAATAGTTTATAAAGTGTTATTGATTGCTAAAGTTCTTATGCCATCCTATCAGAGTTTCATTTTTTGAAAAGAAGGTTTCATTTTGGAAACAATATACATGATACATGTAATAAAAAAATATTTACACTTGTGTTGTAAAAACTCGGAAGTCAGATAGTGTCGAAGTCTTGAAGACTACCTTATAAAAAGTGCCGAAGTCAACAATATCTCTTGGAACATCGTATCAAAATCATTACATACGCAACTGAACAATATGCCGTGAATTAATAAATCGGCCGCACAATAATTCATTTCTATATATGATTATTTTATCATTTTTGTCGTGTATTATATAATGTGTTCACGTTTCATTTATGCCATCAATCCCATTGGGGTATTCATTTTTTTCAATAAAAATCAATCATTTTTACTTTGCTATTACTTGAGATTTGTCAGTTGACAGCGTGGAGAACATTTTCAGGCCGCAGGTCGGAAAAAATAAACCGATCAATAAAATAATGAAAACTAATACAAAAAGAAAGAAATTAGCCAAATAGCAGATGGGGACGAGAATCTCGGATTTTCTTGTTACAGCCTCAACGTGGAATAACATTTTGCCAACTTAAAACGAGTTCTTTTCAGTTATTATGAAATAGACACTGTAATTTAGACAAAGTTGGGATGTAAAAGATATAAGAAGATGTGGTATGAGTGCCAATGACTGAGACAACTCTCCATCCAAGTCATAATTTATAAAAGTAAACCATTATAGATCAAAGTACGGTCTTCAACACGGAGACTTGGCTCACACCGAGCAGCAAGCTATAAAGGTCCCCAAAATTGACTAGTGTAAAAACATTCAAACGGGAAAACCAACGGTCTAATCTATATATGATGCATGTTTTCCAATTACTTTTAACATTTACTTAAAAACGAGCACATGTACCCCTTTTTTAAATCGACAATTGGCTTGAAGATTATTTGTCCTAACTTTTAATGAAGAAAATCACCGACGGTTTTTTTTTTAAACCAGATACATATGCATTTTTTTCGGTCTTTTTTTTTTTTAAATGAATTTTCCCTTTATTAAAAATTTGTAGAAATTCATGATAGTTTAAGAAAGTTATTAAGATTTTTAAAACTTTAACCACAGAGTGAATGTAAAGTTAACTGACAGAAAAACTAAGTTATTTATTAGTAAAATACGGCTAAAAAGACATTTGTTTACAAAATTTACTTCTGGATACTATGTAATGATCATAAACAAGCTTCTGTCCAAGCTTGGTAGAAATCCATGATAGTTTAAGAAAGTTATTAAAATTTTAAAAACTTTAACCACCGAGTGAATATTTGTGGACGCCACCGCCGCCGACGCCGACGACGGAATGTAGGATCGCTATGTCTCGCTTTTTCGACAAAAGTCGAAGGCTCGACAAAAATGAATTATTAATAAAGAATTGTTACACAAATGCAAAGTCTAATGTTGTAACGAAGATATTCCAAATCTCTTCACCGAAATTCGCATATGTTTATCTTTCGAACAATGCACAAAAAAATAAGGAGATGTGGTATGAATGCCAATTACACAACTGTTCAAGAAAGTTCAAATTAAGAAGATGTAAGCGGTTATATATAGGCAATTGCACGACCTTCAATAATGAAAAATACAGCAACCGTAAAGTCGGTTATAAAAGGCCCCGCCCCGACATGAAAAATATGAAACAATTCAATTGAGAAAACTAACGGCATAATTAATAACAAAGCAATTTACAAAAGAAAACAAATGTTTACAAGGGTTAAAAAATTTCACTAGCCCGACGCCCGGGACTAGAGCATTTACGCCTCGGGCAATCAAAATTTTTAACCCAATATGCCCGACGGACTAGTAACAAAATATTCTTGGCGTTTCCAAAACAGAAAGTGGAAAATCCCTTCATCACTATTCTATCTAAGACGATCAGATTCAATTACGTCATCCGGGATTCCAAGAATTTGAACTGGTTTGTACAGGTCCTGTTGTACATATTTTAAAAAGAGAACAAATAACTCTGGATGACCCGGTATCATGTATTGATCGCAATTCTCGTACTTTTAATATCGATTTCTCAGTACGGGGGTATGATGTATTGATCGGAATTGACCTGTCTTGTCAGGACAGCTGTTGAGCACGAAACCAATCCATGCAACCAAATATTTCGCACCTCAGGAACTGCGTAAGTTTTAAAACGAAAAACTGTAGATGAAGGGGGTAATGAGACTGACAATTCATCCCCTAAAAATGCCAAATACGACCGGGAAAAGCGGAAAGGAAAATTTATAGTGTCCCGGAAAGAGAGATCCCACTGGCCAAGGTCGGCCGTGTTGCTGATGAAAAAAAAAAGCAGAGAATATTGCCGCTATTTTCCCGAGCACGCCAAAAAAAGTCTGCTTTGTATGTGGGAACAACTCAGTTAGAATAACTTAAGCACCACTGTTTGTTTACCAACAGAATAAAAAGCAGGCCAACAAAAATTATTAAGGGAGCTACCATTTGATTTTTAGGGGGGGGGCTAGGATGAAAAATTTTGTCCTGCATTTTTTTTTAGTTGTAATCTCTGCCATGCCTTTTTATTTTACACTCTATTCGGTCCTGCCTTTTTTTAATAGTTTATCCTGACTTTTTTTTCATAAATTGTCATCCTGCCTTTTTTTGCCAAGTTGCTCATCCTGCCTTTTTTTTTACTCAAAACTCCTGTCCTGCCTTTTTTTCAAATTTCACCATAAAATCAAATGGTAGCTCCCTAAATACAGTGTATAATGCCGCCTTCAAAACAAGGGACACCCACTTTGTAATTATGCAGCAAACTCTGATTCGTAAGGCATTCTCGGGCTAGCAGGTCAGTTTTGATGGGCTAGCAGTTCTTCCAACAGGGGTAGTTAAATCCTGCTGCAAATAAGTCCTGGGCTAGTTACTTGTAACAAAATTTGTTAAGCCCTGATGAAATAGACTTTAAGTAACAACAACCACTGAACTACATGCTCCGGACTTTGGACAGGCACATAAAGAATGTGGCGAATGTGTAGTTCCTTTATTGGTCATATAGCTCTTCACGCCTATCCTTTTTTATATGCTCTTTGGCTTTAAAATATCTATCTTTGAGAGTTCCTGGTGAAAGTTAATCCAGAAAAGCTTTACGAATGCATTGAATATGTAAAGTGTTGAGTTTTTTTTTTTTCTTTTTGTGTTTCTTTTTATGTGTGCAATAATTTCGGCCTTCTAACTATAGTGTAAATCTGCAGTTTTTTGCATGTAGTTGATCAAGGAGATTATATGGCCTTTGTCAGTCTTGTATGTTTTTAAATTTTAGTTCATTTATATGTTTTGGAGTTTAGAGTGACGTCCATTTTCACTGAACTAGTACACAATTTTATTTAGGGGCCAGCTGAGGACCCCCTCCGGGTGTGGGATTTTCTCGCTGCGTTGAAGACCCATTGGTGGCCTTCGGCTGTTGTTTGCTCTTTGGTCTGGTTGTTGTCTCTTTGACATATTCCCCATTTCCATTCTCAATTTTATTTCATCATTTAACAAATTAAATGTAAAGTGTTCCGAATTCACTCCATACTTCCGAATTTATCCTCATTTATTCAAGAAGAAAGAATCACCAAGTGCTTAGGCTTACCGTTTTGAGCTATAAAGCCTAAGCGATCCTTATAGGTAAGGATACACACAAGACATACCATTTCACCTTTTATTATGTTGAACCAATTTGAGAGACAAAAGTAACGTACTACATGTATATTTGATTGATTTATCATATATTCTGTATTATTCCGCAGCAATTAATACTTGGATGTAACGGAATTGGAATGATTTAAAAACCAAAATCATAAATGTACATAAACAGGCAAAAAATGAACTCCATCCCATTCATTGGTGATAAGGTTGCATAACATTTAGTTTGGCCATTTTCGGTTTGAATTTACAAATTATACACAGTTTTTGCAGCCAGCAAACCATATTTAATCTTATTCATAGGATGATCTGTATTTTCAGGTAGACAGCATGTTTTGCAATTCACACTGACATTGTGCGCTTCACCAGACAAAATTGCTGTACGGGATTTTTTTTTTATCTTGATATAGATGCATACAAAACTTCAATAAATTATTTGTATTTATCAAAATAATTATTATATCCGATTAAAATATCAAAAAAATCTATCGGATAAAAACTACCGTTTTATTCAACAAAATATATCCTATTGGAGTCGCATTTCTCCTATGGATTCGCAAAGGAAAAAAACATCCTCAGTGGCGGAACAAGAAATACCCCCATGTTAAAAAAAAATCCGTCATTTTTTAATAATCCTGGAGGGTAAACAAAGTTCTATTGTAAATTACTTTTTCGGAATTAATCTTTTAGACATGCATAAAACGGTGTGGCGGATTTGCAATTATGAACGTAATGAAAAGTGCAAGTTAATCCGAGAAAGTGATAAATATTGTTTTTTAGATAAAATAAAATAAAGAATTGTTATGATAATCTTCGAGGGGGGGGGGGCACTTCATATATACAAGGTGATAGAACGTGCCGCTGGAATAGGTCACATTTTCAAGGTTGGAAAATATTTGAATCGGTCGGGAAAACTATCAGAAATATATGATAAGGTCAATAAAGTTCCGATAATTTCTTCTTTCGTCATCTTTCTTGGTGTTCCCAGTTGTGTTTTTTTTTCAACCAATTTTCTCTCATTTTAAACTTTAGTATCTGTATTACACTGTTACAGTACACACCACATGAAACGCAAAAAATATGGGAAAAGGTAACATTTTTACCTACGGAATGTATGAAAAGGTATACGTTTTTAAAATCTAAATTAAATGAAAAGGGTAGGGTAACAGAACCCCAATGGCACACTTGTTTATTTACAGAATTCCTTTACATACATCTGATGTTTATTTTTATTTTAATTGCCACAACACGTAGTTTATAGCTGGTTGCAAGTCAGTCAGCGTTTTACATAGGAGTTATTTCCCTTTGATTACTATGCGTAACGTCGCGTGAACTTTGATGACGTAAATATATTCTCCCAAACAAAACATCCGGAAAAACATAGGCGACCATTGCAATGTTAATTTCCATAGAAATTTAAAATGCTACGTACACGCATTTAGACAGTTTCTGGATGACACGAGGTACGTGAAACGTGTTGTAATTTTATTTTCTTTAAGAAAATCGCTGTTTGAAACAAATGTTTGCACAAATAAAAAAATAATCGCAATTTTTTGATGGACAGCAAAGCTTGAGCCAGACTAGTTCAGTTTCTGAGATATAAGCCAAAAACTGCATTTTACCCCATGTTCTATTTTTAGCAATGGCGGCCATCTTGGTTGATGGGCGGGGTCATCGGATACAATTTTTAACTAGATACCCTAAGGATGATTTATGCCAAGTTTGGTTTTATTTGGCCCAGTAGTTTCAGAAGAGAAGATTTTTGTAAAAGTTAACGGTTGACGGACGCCAAGTGATGAGAAAAGCTCACTTGGCCCTTTTGGGCCAGGTGACCTAAAAATGGTAAAATTCATCATTTAAGGGCAATAACTCCTTTAAGAAGTCGTCTGACAGTTTTGACTTAAATGATCAACATTCTGAACATTTTTGTCCTTGTCAGATTTTCTCTATTTATACCGATTTTCAAAATAATGGGCAAAACTTGCATTTTATCCCTATGTTCTATTTTTAGCTATGTCAGCCATCTTGGTTGGCAGGCGGGGTCATCGGACATATTTTTTAAAGTAGATACCCCAATGATGATTATGGCTAAGTTTGGTTAAATATGGTGGGCTAAAAACCAGATTTCAAGATCGATCTCTACGGTTAGCCCATATACTAATGTTACTGAATTAGGGGTATCATTGAGTGTGATGAAGTTTTTCTGATATGTGTAACACAGAAAAAAAGTTTGCAAAAATAAATAAAGGCGCGATCGCTTATTTTTATATATATTTATGAAAACTTTAAAAATAGAAATAATGCCTGGAAATTTAAGGACGAAACGAATCAAAACTATATGGGATGACAAGATAGCATAATGACAAAAACACACATTAAGATTTGCCAAAAGAGCACCGGGACATGACGGGCTTAAATTTTATTTTAACTCAACCCTGCCCTGTTTTAGTCTCGATCTCGACTACCAAAGGAGTGAAGATAACATCATTATCATACAAGTGAGAGGTTTAGCTAGCTTTAAAACCAGATTTGATCCACCATTTTCTACATAAGGATATGCATGTACCAAGTCAGAAATATGACAGTTGTTTTCTATTCGTTTGATGTGTTTGAGCTTTTGATTTTGCCATTTGATAAAGGACTTTCCGTCTTGAATTTTCCTTGGAGTTCGGTTTTTTTTTGCTATTTTACTTTTTTTCAGTACTCGAAAAGCATTCCCGACAAACTGATTACCTTAGTTGTATGTGACAAAACCTTCCTTCCTCAATGCTCTTCAATTTCCTACTTTATTTGGTTTTAAATTTTTTTGATTCGAGCGTCACTAAGGAGTCTTTTATAGACATTACGCGCGTCTGGCGTATAAACTTTAAATCCTTGTATCTATGATAATTTTATTTAAACGATAACAAAACATCACAATAAACAAAACAATAACAATATTCCTATGTCGTATCACAATGTCCCCAGTCGTAATATGACAAGGTTTGGAAATATGCTTTTAGAAGAGTAGGGTCAAAAGATGTGACAACACTGAAACCAGCATAGGAAAGTGAACGTCAATAATGATAGCATCAATTGTCAATTTCAAGAGACGATATTAAGTATGACAACTACATATATCGACCGTGTGAGACAATTATTGTAAGTCAATGACATTAAACATCCCGGTAGTAGTAACTACATGATATCTAATCCTATAAAGTCTGAAAATTTTCTGGCAGATGGTCTCAGAATAGATGCGTTCGTGTAAAACTGTAAAAAATTTAAACGTCCAATAACTCTATATTAAAATGACACATACTAACTCTCATAACACATTCTACAAAATGTGAAAGTATTCCTCCAAACAGTCTCAGATGAGTAGTGTTCAAAAGTTGCCATTGTGTTTCAATAGTCAAAAATTGGTAAAGTCCCATAACTCACACAAGAATTATTTAAAAATGACGCTATAATATGGTCCACTACATATGAATTACAATCATAGCTACCAAAATGTGGTTTGATTGCCAATGAGACAACTATCCACTAGAGATCAATGACTTAGAAGTTAAGACCAAGTATAAAAGCTTTCGGGCAAATAATCTCAAGGCAGTTAGTTACCTTCACAGGGATTCATTGTGGTATACTGTAAAAAAAAATGGTCAAGGTCTACACAGTTTTGACTGCTGGATTCCAATTATTGTCACATTAATCGATTCTGTCAGTTTTGGTTGTTCACTTAATTTTGTCAATATAACGGAACTATAAATAACTGCCATACAAGAGGGAAGTTTGGCTAGCTATAAAACCAGGTTTAACCCACCATTTTCTTCGGAAAATGCCTGCACCAAGTCAGAAATATGACAGTTGTTTTCCATTCGTTCCGTTAGTTGATATAGTGTAACGATTGATTTTGTTAGTTTTTTTGGGGACTCCGACCTTTTTGTCACACGCGCGACGCATTACGTTAAACATAGAAATACCGGGCGTCAGGTATTGTAAGCGGTCTGTAGTGTACAATTCTTGCCAGATTTTTATGAAATTGATATCAAAGGTTTATATCAGCAATATTTCCAACCAGTTCAAAAAACAGTGCCGATCAACTATTTTTATAAGAGTTATGCCCTTGAAAATACTAATTGTTAGAAAAATTGCATTGTAAGCGATCTGAAGTGTACCAATTTTGCCAGATTATTATGAAATTGATATAGTTTCTTTATTTAGGACTAATTTTATATTTCTGTCGCCAAATATTATTCGATATTGACATTTGTACTGATAGGTGCACATTTACAATTTTCATTCAGCTGTTAAATAACAGTGACCTAGACCAATTACGATTTCAAAATTTGGAAATTTTATATTAGATTCGATACAAATGAACTCTATAGATGTTTTTTTTTTAGATATTAACATTTGTAAGTTGCCTCTAAAAATGTTGACGTTTCCGTCTTTTGATAGGTGTTCGTCAATTTCTGGGTAAAAATCTAATTTTCTTTTGGTGAGCGTGGAAGCACATATATTTGTACTTTGTTCTAAAATTTGTGTAATATGAACGCAGAATGTATTGAAATAGAAGATCTGCGTATATCTTTGCTTCTTAGAAATGAGAAGTACTGCGAACGGTGAACAAGGGGAGGCGGAGGGTCAAAGTTATGAAAGCAAATTGTCAATAAGAAACAAGTTAATCACTCCATCCTTCACAATTATATGATTTACTGAGCAAAATTGGTTTTAAAATTGACATGTAGTTAATGAATATCTACAAGAAGAGGGTTATGTACAGTAGCAATGTATTTTACAAACACTTCCAGACAACATAGAAAAATGGTCGAAGCTAGTAGCAGTAGTAGTAGGTGTCTACTGTTAGTTTGAAAGCCAGCAAACCACATCTAGGTCAGAGACCACATGGCAGGTTTTCTGTCGCGACTGTCACGCAAGTCGCAGAATGCGAGAAATAGAGAACATAATCTGACGGTGGCTGCGGCAACGGCTTAACTACTTAGTATTTGTATAGCTTTATATTTCAGGGGTAGAGGACCAGGATGCTTCAAAACTTGTATATAGATGCGTTGTGTTACGAAGTTTCCGTCTCTCATATGATCATTGTCCTTGACCTCATTTTCATAGTTCAGTGACTGTTATAAAACTGTTAAAGAAAATTTCGTAATGTGAATGTCTCACTTTTAATGAGTTATGGAATAACTATATTTGGTGATTAGTATATGGTATCCTTGCAAGGTCTACATGTCCTTCAAACGGGGTTCACCTAACCTAGACCTCATTTCATGGATCAGTAAACAAGGTTAAGTTTTCGTGGTTAAGTCAGTACCTCGGATACTATAAACAGTGGGTCAACTGTCTTTGGTGAATGATAGTAAGGTGAACATGTCTGTGGCAGAGTTCATCTGACCATGACCTCATATACATGGATCATTGATAATTATAATTTTACATTATACATGTTGTATAACATTTTTCTCTAAGACTTATAACATAATTTCTATCATGATCATTAAAGCAGGCCAGACATTTCAGCGAATGCACTCTTATTTTCCCCCTTTTAAAACCTACATCTATTACCACTAGATTGAGAAAAAAAAAACATGTTTGCCCACAATTTCTATACACTATAGAATATTATGATGGACTGCTACCTTTCCATTTGGTCGCTACCAATAATTCATAAGGAACTAACAAACAAATAAATGCTAATTGATCGTCATCTTCATCATCGTCAGTGTTTCTTACTGCAACCCAACCAGATGGGTATTGACAAATTTAAACATATATCATTTTCCTTACATGGACATAATGTTTCTTTGGTCCTTTCCTACAGTGTATATTATCTCAACTTGTTTGATATGCCCATGTCTGTAGTGACGTTTCAGATTTCAATGAACGTAATCTATGTATAACTGATAAATTATTGAGTCATGGATTTCGTTACCATAAATTACTTCAATCTTTTACTATATTCATTCATAGACACAAAGGTTTGGTTTGGAAGTTCGACTGCACCTGTATAATTGTTATACAAAAACAGGATACCACATCCTATTTGTTACGGTAACAGGGGCGGATCCAGCCATTTTTAAAAGGGGGGGTTCCCAACCCAGGATAAGGGGGTTCCAACTATATGTCCCCATTCAAATGCATTGATCGTCCAAAAAAAGGGGGTTCCAACCCCAGAACCCCCTCTGGATCCGCCACTGGGTAATGTTGTTTATAAAGCACGTACATTTAAATACGACCTATGTAAACGTATAGATCATTTGAATAAAACTAATTCTTAAAGGATATCAGTTTAACACCGTAGAAGAATATTTGAATATCATGTTATTGGCACTAACATTGATTTTGTTTTTTATTAATTAAAACGTAACTAAATATGTATTGAGTTTACATTTATGATAACTTATGGTCCTAAACCATGTCGATATCATGTTCTTATATTTTGGCATTGCACAAGTTCATGATGATTTTTACTGCGTGTTCTTATGTTGTGTTGTTAAATCATTATTTCAGGTAAGGGGAGGATTGAGCGCTCACAAACTTTAACCCCGCCACATTATATATGTGCCTGTCTAAAATCAGAAGCACGCAAAATCAGACCGTTAGTTTTTTTGGTTTCAATTTTTTATCAATTTGTCAAGGTAGGGCCTTTCATAGCTGACTATATGGTATGGGTTTTGCTCATTGTTGAAGGCCATATGGTGACCTTTAATTGCTTGATAAATATCTTTTCTCAGCAAATATTTTATCATGCAACTTGGATTTAGACACCATTGTTAATACATATATTCTTTTAACAGAAATTTCCAAATTTTAGCCTTAGTGGATAGATGGAACATGCATGCTTGGCACATGTATTTCAGTGGCTGCAGTGGTTTGCTCGGGCATACCCATACCAATACAGCTTTGAAATAATTGCAGTTGTGCGTGCTGGTGTATAATTTTTAGCACGAATGTGGTACATTATTTTGTAATCATCACTACGAAGGCGATTTAGATCAAAAACATCATGCAAGACCCTAACGTAGACGATCTTTCCGGGCTTCCATAGAATCGATGTCTAATTTTGCTGATGCCTCTCATATGCCATATTCCGGGTCTGGATAATATAGGCAACAGTAGTATGCCGCTGTTCAATAGTCACAATTCAATTAAGCGAAAACAAATCCGGGTAACAAACTAAATCCGAGGGAAACACATCAACTATAAGAGGAAAACAACGGAACAACAGAAACACTGAACTGCAACAAAATGCAACGAGACTGACTGATTTGATTCTTATACTAAAATTACAACACAAAAAAGTTTAAAGTGATGAAAAACCGACACTAAACTTATTCTTCCGAATAAAACCACCATCTACAAACTTAACTAACCATATAAAACAAATAAATCAACCTTACAGCAGGCAAAAATGAGAAATGTATAGAGTTGCAACTGTCCTATAGTTTATGACATAATAGTGTGAGCAAGAAAAAGAATAATGGCACGAGATAATCCGTGTTCAATCAAAGCAAAAATTTTGACCTAATTTGTGTTTTAAACTGATAATTTCTTCACAACGACTAACATTACACACACGAAATTTAGCACACACATGAGCTGTGTCTTATTGCTTGAATCAGTATAAAAGTCGTGTGATATTAACTCGAAATAATTTTGCTTTGGATGAAAATGGTAAATTTTGGGTAAAATTTTTGTCTTAAGAATTGAATGCTTCCTTTTGTAAATTTATTGAGGTGTAAAAGCGTTGACCGAAGTACATTTTGTATGAAGCGCGGAAGCGCTTCATTCTAAAAATGTGCGTACGGTCAACGCTTTTACAACCCTATAAAATTACTAAAAGAAGCATTCAATACTTATAATTACATTTTTTTGCTAGAATCATGAAAACACGATTTCTATCAAGTTTTTCTTTTATTTACCTGTGCACTTTTTTGTGGAAGCTCGTGTCATCATGGATGTTATATTTCAATTTTAAATGAAGGTTAATTTCAGAATGACGCGAGATTGCTGTTAGCCAATCAAAATAACGTATTATAATGAAACATACATGTAATGTAATTATTTACTAAAATTCTGAAATAGTTATACTAAAATTACTTAAATATTTTTCGGTTTCGTTAAATCATATATCTTATATGTAAACTACATTTAAAGTACCATTTCTACAATAAAAAAAGAGCGTAATAATTTTATTTTCATGTTACAGATTCCCCGTACAATACGGTATCTGGAGGTACCCTGTAAAAAATTACTATTAGTTAAAGACTTTAATGCACCCGCATAACACACGGCTGTATCATATATAGTGTTGTCAAATTGAACATAATTGCCTAACCGGTTACTCGGATAATCTTTCAACCGGTTTATGTTCAAAGAAAATGTGACCTAAGGGTTACTGGGGTAAAGATATATGGTCACTTTTGGTCTTCTTCCGACCTACAGTAAAATTTATAACATTTGCAAAAGTGGGGTGCCTTTTGTCTGTGTGGGATGTATGAATTAGCAGTCACGTCTGGTCAGAATGGAGACATTAAATCCGATGCCTCGTGTAAAGAAAATGTCGCGCTCTTCGCACGTTAATAACCCTTGTAGCAACTATTTGAGGGGTCCTTGAATGGCCTATTGCAAGGCTTAATTTATGTTTCTATCAAATATACCCTCATTCAAATGTCCTACCCTCCATGCCGGTCGACCTCTATTGCAGGACCTGCCTACTGAACATGGATGAACTATTTTCCACTAGACGTTAAGTTTATCGTCCCACTTTTTCCTTAAAAATTCGGTATAGTTCTTATCTTCGTGGTACTGGGAAAACCAGTATACACTAAGTTTGCATTTCACAATTTTTGAATCAGCAATTCGTTTGAAATATGATGAAACATTGGATGTGGATGATATGCACTTTTACTTTTACGTTCAATCGAAATTAAGTTAAAATGAAATGAACAACTAAATCGTAAAATTTGATCCGCTTACAACTATTCAGTGTAGTTTTTCTATTTTTACACATCTTTACAAATTATGTTTATTTATGATTTTGTTCATAGCTGATACTAAACAATGTAATGTGTCATCGTGCTGATGAATTAAGGCAACATTGGAATGTATTCATTGGTAATTAAGTCACACATGTACTGGATAATTGATCTCAGTACGACTATCATGTTAAAATATAAGTATTGTTATTTTATGATTTCATTAATATACATTAATATCATAACAATCAAAGTTGCACAAAAGGTCAGATTAACCGGTTTATGATTTTGGTATTCGATATTCTGTCCTTCCGAAAACTCTAATTATAAATCATTTGAAAGATTATTATCTGTACTTTCTGTTTTGTTATGTCGTAAAATAATCGTAAGATGCAATTTCCGTTAAATCAAGGTCAAGAATACAAATTTCAAATTCGCTATTATTAAACAAATTGTTTTCTGGTTGTTGTATGATAAAATTTTCCAAAATATCATATGAACCTTAGGGAGCAGGATACAATAATTCCAAAAACCAACCCAAAATTAAGAGGTAAGTTGTGCAATGTTTACTGAAAATTGCAATTCTTATAAAATGCTCTAAAAGCAAAACATATCATGGTGGATCGATATTTATATCAAATAAATGAATGGTTTTTAGATCAAGGAAATTGGTTTTCATAATTTTAGAATGCAATTAATTTATGTTGTTCTGCTAACAGCATTGTATTGAGGTTTTTGCAGTTGCCCAAAATACTATCATCTGCAAATAACCGTCATTTGGCATTTCTATGTTTAGATAGCACATCGATTATTGTCGACATCACAAAAGACAATAATTTTCCATAATTATAGAAGGGGTATTTAAAGTTACAATAGAAATATATCAGCTAATTACAGTTAAATATGTATTTTTCGAAGTCGAACTTATTCACCTTTTGAAGTCATGTTGAAATGCAAACATGACTTTGCTCCTAAATCTGTGGCAATATTGAAATAAGTTAAGAGCGCTTGGAATCACATTGCTGTCTTTTGCCTAATATCAACGAACTAGAAATACTGTAGCTGTTTTTTTTTTTTAAATTGTAAGACATGTTGAATGTGTTCAGAAGTTTAATCTTGCTCTAAATATTTGAATACATAGATTCAATATTCGAATGAATGCTGTTTTCACCATAAGCTTTTAAAACACAAGTGCATGTAGTTGTGTATGTAACGACATTATTAGTAGTTGTGTTATTAGATATATTAAAGATATGCACTTTCTTTCTGACTGACCACATAAGATCAGTCCCGGTTTTAGGTAGTGTTCGTTTTTACATTTCGGTGTTTGTTTTATGGACCTCGTCTGTCTTTTTGACTTTTTAATTTTGGTCATGGTGTTATCTTAGTTTCTTCGATTCATGGTTTGAGACTGTCCCCTTAATGTCGTTTTACTTTAAAGACACTAACTGCAGTAATGAGACCTTGAGAACAAATTATAGCATGTAAAGCATTATAATATAAAAAATAGCGATTTTACTCATGCTGTGGATAAAGTTTTATGGGATTTCTTTTTAACCTTATTGTTTTAGAAGAAAATACTATAAAAATACTAGTTTTGGCATATGATTTATGTATGCAACTTTGATTAGTAGAAATATAAAGCGAAAACAATAAACTCCGGCCTTCACTTGAAAGAAAACAAAGGAAGCAAATTCGCCAAAGAATCGCTGCAAAGTAAACTTAAGACGACTTAACGCAATAAAAAAAAATATCCGCGAAAATAAGTTAATTTGATTACGGTGATATATAACCGAAATAATTCGAAATCATGATGAATTCAACCACAATTTTAAAAACGTTTATTACTAACACAACACTCTGTTTTTCGAATAACTTTGATGAGAGTATAAATTAGCACATCTACCATAGAATTTTAATGCAAAACCACTTCCAAGTAATTAGCTCAAAGTCGTCCAAATATATCTTTGTCTTTCAGTAAAAAAAAATATTCATGCTTATTTTTTTGTTACATGCAGTTTGAGTAATTAACAACATTAATCGTAATATGTTTTATCGTAGTACAATCAGCTTCAAGAAAATTTTGTAAAAGGAGACCTTTTACAAAATTTTCTTGAAGCTGATTGATTGGATTGCATGATGGTTTACAGGAATTTACGTCCTTATACTACTTATATTTTTGCTATTTAGGAAGTTTAATTATTACAAGAATTATTGGGAATTGCGAGAATTTTTTACGTAAAATAATCTTTTTTCAATTTGGTGTGTTCGAAGCGTTTTCTTGATTTTCCTACATTTCTAAAATAATCAGCAGAGAATTGAAGACAGGTAAGATAAAGAATGAAGGTCAATTTAACTGCAACAGTTACTTGTATATTACGTATTCCTATGAGGTTTCTTACTTCGGACAGGTACAAAGATCATTACAATTTCTACTATATTATAGTTTGAACACCCTTTTTGTCGTTGATGAATTAATGCATTTAACCAAACAATGAACAATGCATAATGCAGCTGAAGCAGCCAAGAAGACACGTCTTCTAAATTGTATAAGTGAATTCTTTGAAATTTCACTTTTCATTAATTGCTTTTTTTATTGATTTGTGTATATATTTTTGATTTCTCTTCATGTAAAAATAAGGAGATGTGGTATGATTGCCAATGAGACAACTATCCACCAAAGTTTAAATGAAGTGGATGTAAACTTAAATTTAAAGAAAAAAAAAACAAATAAAATAATAAAAACTAACAGTAGACAGCTCTTTCAAAAGCATAAAACCCATAACTGTAAAATATGATTGACTTTATAAAAAATAAAACGTTGTTTATATCAATGATTATTATGAAATTTCAAATCAAATAATAGGAAAAGTTGAAAGATTTTTTATTTCAGGATGTCAGTTACAATCCATATTGAAACATAAAATGTTCGCCCCAAAAATTACCACAAAAAAGCATGATGCCCTCGTGTATTATTTCCTTTAAATGTTTTGACATTCTTAAGAGCTGTTTTTCTTCAACCTTATAGTGACAACATACAATGTTTTAACGGAAGAAGTGCTAAAAGCTGTGTGTTCGCAGATGGCTGTATTTTGGACAACTGCATGAGTTATTGTGATCTGCTGTATGATTAGAAGTAAGCATTATCATAGGAAATTGATGATATCAAAAACTTCTTTAGCACTTATTCAAGGATTTTATTTGGATTTAGGTGATTAGCAGTTGATTCAAAAACAAATACTTAGGTTTTTCTGGAATTTCAGGAAAAAGGAGCTGTCTATTAAAACTCTCTTTAAATATTCAAATGTGTGATTGATAAGTAACCGTCAATCTCTCTTCTAAAATATTTCCTTGTTTGCATACATATTTTGATTATAGAGAAGACAGAATATGCAATAATACTGACAGCTTGGAAAACATGAATTTTTCCGTCCTTGACCTTTGATCTTGATTTGACGGCAATTGCACCGTACGAATATTTTTACAACCGTGCAAAACAGAAAGTACAGTGGATGAGCTTTCGAATGATATATAATACAGCCGTGTGTCAAATGGGTGCATTAAAAATTTATTTGTATGGTTAATGTCACTACACTTATATCAGCAATATGTCGTACAAAATTCAGTGCAGTGCCGATCAAACTATGTTTACCCTTTGAAATATTAATTATATAGAATTTCATTGTAAACATTCTCACACCTACATATTTTGTAAGATTCTTATGAAATTTATATCAAAGGTTTTTAATCTATATCAATTTTTTGTCAGCAATATCCAATAAGTCTGAAAATGAACGCTGTCTGATATTTATAAAAGTTATGTCAAAGATGTATATGACCTTTGATCAATGTGTTAATTGTATATCCTGAATGGTCTTTGCACTTGAAATTGAAAGGTATGTATAGTTAATATTTTGACTTTTACATTTATTGTTTATACGTCTGTTATTTCATATGCATGCATCTTGTTTTGATTAGTGTAATCTTCATATATCTTTATCGGTGCAGATAGAACTGATTAATTATCAAATACTAAATCAAAATTATGCAATTATGCAGCTATGATTAAAATGGTCAAAATAGTAAAAAGCAAATGAAGATCAGGAAATATATGCTATATAGAGACAGAAGAATTTGGTCTACTTTACCGCCTCCACCATTAGGTTGATCGGTATGGAACGCATATGCAGTGGAACCTGTCTAATGCGACACCTGAGTATTCCAGAATCCTTTAAACTGGTAATCTGACACTTTTTGTCGGTCCTTAAAATAATACTTTCATTGTTTTTAACCTGTGTATTTCATTTAACTCTCTTAGGGAGCTACCATTTGATTTTTATGGGGGCTAGGATGAAATTTGAAAAAAATAGGCAGGACAGGAGTTTTGAGTAAAAAAAAAGGCAGGATGAGATTATTTGCAAAAAAAAAAGGCAGGATGACAATTTAGGTAAAAAAAAAGTCAGGATAAACTAAAAATAAAAAGGCAGGACCGAATAGAGTGAAAAATAAAAAGGCAGGACCGAATAGAGGGAAAAATAAAAAGGCAGGACAAAATTTTTCATCCTAGCCCCCCCATAAAAATCAAATGGTAGCTCCCTTATCTGGCATATTTATTTTGTTCAAATATACTATATAGGTTAAATTGTATCTGGTAATTTCCAACAAATTACCGATCTCTTCCAATAACTTAGTTTTATCATTGCCTCCAATTAGATTTGACACTTTCACAAGAGATTTTTAATCCTAAAAATCGCATCTGATCTCTATGTAGATTTAGAGGTATACCAATTCGGTCATTTGGATTATTAATATTGTGGGTTTTTTACTTTTTTGTATTTGTCTCTGAATGTTTCTGTTCGTCCTTGCTCACTCTTCTGTTTGTTTGCTGAGTATCTAGTTTAACGTTTGGTATAAAAAAAAAATAAAAATAAGAAGATGTGGTATGATTGCTAATGAGACAACTTTCCATCAAAGACCAAATGTCGTTTACGTAAGCAATTATAGGTTACAGTACGGCCTTCAACGTGGAGCCTTGGCTTACACACCGCATAACAAGCTATAAAAGACCCCAAAATGACCAGTGTAAAACATTTCAGACGGAAAAAAAACCAACGGCTTGAATTATATACAAAACAATTATAGAAAAACAAATATCAAATACAGCAACAAGCGACAACCACTAAACTACAGGCTCCTGACATTGGACAGGTACTTATAGTATATAAGCACAGGTGTTAAACGTATTTGCTGGATACAACCCCAAAAAAAAAAAACCCCAACCCAACCCTAACCTGTGACTGTGGTGTAAGAGCACGACATAAGAACAAACAAAAATCAGTTGAAAAAGGCTCAACTCATCAGATCGATACTATGCAAAATAAACAGTTAACAATTAACAAATAAACTTGTTCGATGACACAATAAAAACATAAACGGTACCAATTTAACTGCACCAAATGCACACTAAGACAACACATATCTCTTCATTGATGCTCGATAGTATACTAGTAATTAGCAACAGTTTGATACTGTGCTTGCTGTATTTCCGATTATGACTCCTTTCTGTTTTATTTCTGTGTTAGGGGGAAAGGAGGGGGTTGGGGGCACAAAATACAGGGGAAATTGACCCCAGTCCTTACTTTTTACGGTACAAATAGTTTTAAACATTACAGAAGTTCAAATACAAATGTATACTTTATGATTAGTTGAGCACATAGACACACATGCATATTGTTGGTACATTGTATATTTTAAGCTAGATCATAGTGGCGAATGAGAAGAGAAATAGCCGAGAGAAGTTTAGATGGGTTTAAAGGACAGAATAAAAGTATGGCGGATGGACAAATATAGGAATATTATTCCCTCGACTTGTAGAATAATGTGGCACCCTGTCGAACTATCGGACTATAACACTATCGGGCTTCCGAACTGTCGGATTATCGAACCGTCGGATTATCGAACTGTCAGACTATTAAACCGTGGGACTAAAAGGGCGTCAGAATGTTGGGCGGACCGTCTCCGCTAAGAGTTCGTTGATTTAAAAAAAAAGAGGTTCAAGGGTCTAATTTGACTGTCACTTCGCAGGTTAAAAACTCAAAGTTGAAAATGAATACCACTGGAAATATAAGGGTAACAAAGTGCAACATACACTTAATTCTGAAGGTATAGACGACCTTAATCAAGAAGGTTGGGCTATTGAACATTGTAGATCAGACTACGCACGTGAGACTGTTGTTGAAATTATTGACAAACTTAAAAAAACCGCAACAAACTAATCAAAATTGCTGATAGCAGTGAAGGTGGCTGGCATATTGTTGGGCAGTTTGAGACTAACACGGTTGCAAGTGATACCGAGGATTAAAACAAAATCATGGAAGCCTAGAACAGATTTATTAAAAGGCGCACGTTCAAGGCGTCAAAAAAGGTTAAGTCTTCATCTACCTTTGTTAATAATTCTCCTCAGAATGTACCTAATATTCCAGTAAAATTCAAACAGCAGCCCTTTCGGGAACCTCAGCCCGGGTGGTATGCCGGTTTCTCGTTATATTCCAACACGCCAAGCACGGAAGTCAGCCTAAATTTCAACAAGGCGCCTGTTATGGTTTTGAATCTATGCAACGCTGGAGGAATAGATGCCCATTCAACGCAAAAGCAGTCGGCAAGCCAAAAAAAAAAAAAAAAAGAATGATTTCATAAAAGATGAATTTTGATATTTCTATTGATAGTTAATAGAGTGCACACGACTATTTTAAGAGACATATTGATTTTTGGAAATAAGCACTGTGTATAAGTTTCATAACATTTGGTTTAGGCAAACTAAAGTTAGAGAACGGAAACCCATTTCGGGACGTACGTACGGAGGGACGGACTGACGAACGGACGTACGGACGGACAAAGGTAAAGCTTATCACCATATAGACATATACTAGCCGCATACTAATTACCTAGGGTTTTCCAGGTTTTTCCTGGACATGTGGTGAAAGTACAAATTATTTTAAATTTTTCGTTCTCCCTTTTGGATTAAGTTCTACCTTTACATATTTACTAAAGTTACCAGGCCACTGATTAAAAAATGGAAGGGCAAAGGTAAACAAATTCTTACGCATTTAGATGACAGATTTGGTACCCATTCTGATATTAACGCGTGTACTGATATTACAGCACAAGTTAAACTAGATTTCGCGGTAGTGTTTTGCCATGGCTTTATTTGGACTTGTTTGTTTGATTTTGGCCTTGAATGTTTGTCCCTAATATTTTATTAACTATGTATTTACTTTCAGGTATCACAGATCGAATTTATTCGTTCATAGTGTGTTAATTTACGTTTTTGATTGAGTTAAGCCTTCCAATTGATGTTTTATCGTGTGTTTTTCTATGTTGTGATGTTATACTATTGTTTCAGAAAAAGGGAGAAGGTTTGGTACCATTAAAACGTTTAATCCCGCTGCAAATGTTTGCACCTGTCCTAAGTCAGGAATCTGATGTACAGTAGTTGTCGTTTGTTTATGTAATTTATACGTGTTTCTCGTTTCTCGTTTTTTATATATACTAGACCGTTGGTTTTACCGTTTGAATGGTTTTACACTAGTACTTTTGGGGCCCTTTATAGCTTGTTGTTCGGTGTGAGCCAAGGCTCCGTGTTGAAGGCCGTACATTGACCTATAATGGTTTACTTTTATAAATTGTTATTTGGATGGAGAGTTGTCTCATTGGCACTCACACCACATCTTCCTATATCTACTTATTGACAATGGTTTTGTACATAAGGTTGAAAAATCCATGTGGACTTATTGTAAAACATTGAAATACTTGGGTTATTTTATTGATACAGACGAAGCTTTCTTGAGAATTCCATGTGTTTGACACCATAATATATGTTGAACTGTCTTTAGACAATTTATGTAAAGTTTATGTGAGAACTGTAGCTTCCGTTATTGGTCAGATTATATCTATGTCTTATAGTATAGGTAATGTGGCTTATACTAAATACCTTAGTATTGACGCTATGTCAGCTTTTCCTTGTAAATAAGATATTGAACTGTCGGTTCAAAGTAAAGAGCAGCTTATTTTCTGGGGAAAAAAATCTGAAACGCGTTAATGTTAAACTTGCAAAGGTACCACATTTTTATTTAAAATGTTGTTATCAAATATGTTTTTCCATGTGTTAAGTGACGATATCGCAGAGTTACCAAATGATTTTGACAGTTATTATGCCCTTATTCCTAAATATCATAGTATAACAGTAGGCGCACTTGATTATTGGTGCATATTCTCCAACCAATTCTCAATTAATGAAATGTATTCTTGAAGGTGCTAAAAGAAAATTAGGCTCACAAATCAGGAAAAAAGAGCATATTACTCCAGAAATACTACAGGATATGTATAGCAAGTTATTTTGTGTAAATAATCTTTTTTCAAAACGTACCATTTGTAAAAAAACAACTGCAATATTCCTGACTTGGTACAGGCAATTTTCGATGAAAATGGTGGATTAAACCTGGTTTTATAGCTAGCCAAACCTCCCACTTGTATGACAGTTGTTTATAGAGTGGCATTTAATCTAATTCAAATTTGTATTTATTCAGGAATTTGTCGCAGGTGAAAGGAAAATTCGCTTTTAAGCTATACTAAGATGAGGGAAATTTCCATTGATGCCTTTTCTCCATTTGTTTCTGACATAAAATCGTAAGGATTACATAGTCTACGATCTGGTGGTGCAGCACTCGCAGCGAGGTTTGGTGTTTCAGACAGATGTTTTTAAACGTCATGGACGTTGGAAGTCGGTCACTTCAAATGCTTGCTACGTGAAAGACCTGAAAAGCAGAACGTATGATCGTTTCTGAAACTGGGGAATTTAATGAAATCTTCTGTGTTTTAATTTACATTTTGAACCTTTAAAGGGGCACTAGCTGTCAAATTCATGTTCATCGATTTGACTCAAATTCTCAAATTTGATTTATAACAATGTAAAACATTTATCCAAATTATAAAAAGTCTAAAATAAACAATATACCGGGCATGGGCTCGATAATATGTAGCTTCGTTTCGTGTGTATTTTAGTCTAGACGCCATCTAATTAACTGTCGAGTTGACCCCCCAAGACCTCCGATTGCCATATAAGCGATATAAACATAAATATAGATATAAATAGATATCAGACTCGTGCGTTTTGATTTTTCTATGTCTGTTTAATTTCATATTGTAGATTAAAAATATATGTTAATCATCGTTTTTACCTGTGTAAGAATGATTTACCTTTGTTTCACTTTTAATGTTGACATTCTTTTCCTTTAAATAATTGAACACGCACAATGCATGCAGTATCCATCTCTAGCTAAGGGGTTAAATTGAAGTTTTACATGAACACGGATTCAATGAGGTCGAATTATTCACTTGCAAGTGAATAATTCATCATCAATGTTTCTTAGCTTATTTTGACAAAATTGAACCATACTGGCTGCTTAAAGCGATATATTATTTTACTATTTCACTTTCATTAATGATTGAACAAACAAAAATCATATTTTATATTTTTCAGATATCTCGTAGCTAGTGCCCCTTTAAGTTTTTCATATATATAGATATAAATAGCTTCCCGTTCTTTGTGTTTCAGCATCAGCGTTTCGTGCGATTGAAATGGAATGGAAAAAAATATTTGTGGCCATTAACTTAGGTTAGATCAAGTAAACATTCGTCCTGATCCGTTACACCCACTAAAATAAGTGGGTGTAACGGATCAGGACGAAGTTTGCTTGATCTATCCTAAGTGAATGGCCACAAATAAGCTGTTTCGGATTCGATAACATATTATTTTAATATAAATGAAGTATCTTCCCTATTTTCTATCCGTCTCAAGATAAAACTCTATCATGTTTTATGGACTTGCCCTTTTTGAATTTGCTTTGGAGTTCGGTATTTTTGTTGCATTTTTTTTTTTTTTTTTCTAAAACTAGAAAATAATGTATAAACAAAACCATTTCATATCATGTGTTTGGCATATACTTCTCTACGCCTAAAACAAAGTATTCGATACTCGATCATTCTTTACTGACGTGTTATTAAAGTTTTCACATACAAACTATTTATGATTATGCACGTTATTTCAACATAAAAATCAAAATGAAATGACTTTTGACAATTACTTTTTTCCAACATTTAAGCGATTTTACAATTTTTGTCTTTTTATTTGTATGCTTTTAAAATATTTAACAATCCTTATATCTAACGATATGCCGACATAATGTAATTTTTATTTTTTCACTATTATTATTATTGAATATGTGGTGACAAGTTTTGCGTGTTTTAGTTGGCGGAAAATGAGCAGAACACCAGAACAGTAAAGACGATGAAATGAGATTATCTGGTTATTTTGTTTTTGAATCTTGCTTACATAAGGAATACAAAAGAATACCATAGTACATATATAGATTTAATGTACATCGCATTACTAGTAATAAAAATGATGTACACATGTTTGTTAGTCTTGTATGATTTTTTAATTATGGTTCATTTATAAGTTTCGAAGTTTAGTGTGACGTCCATTTTCACTGAACTAGTACACATTTTTGTTTAGGGACCAGCTGAAGCCCGCCTCAGGGTGCGGGATTTTCTCGCTGTGTTGAAGACCGTTTGGTGTCCTGCTCTTTGGTCGGGTCGTTGTCTCTTTGACACATTCCCCGTTTCCATTCTCAATTTTATAGTGAATACAAAAAGTGTTAAAAAAATCCGCAAGGATTCATGTTAGCATACTTATCAATAAATATACGAAGATTGACCTGCTTTTGACGATCAAAGTCCATTAACTTTGGAACAACCAATCTGGAAATTATTTAAATCCAAAATTAGCTTCTTTTTTTTTTTTAAACCTGGCATTCTGTTAAATTTTCCAGAGGAGTCGTTTAACTATATACGAGTTATTTTCAGACATACGTAAAATCTTAAAAAACATTTGCAAATAATGTCCAATAACTTCACCAAACTTAAGAATAGAAAGGGGGCTTCCTTTCATAATTTCTGACATAATACAAATATTTCATTTTATTCTGTGAAATATGATTTGTGAAGGCAACGACTTTTCACCATACAATTTATTTTATTTGACTTATATAGAGACACGTGGTCTGACAGATGCACGGAAGGACAGATAGCCGTCGACCAGTATACGCCCATTCATGAAAGAGAAGGTAGTATGAACATGAAATAGAAAGACATTGTCTATTGAATGAGCAATTAAAATAGAAGAAAACAATAATCCTAGCTGTTCTATCTGAGTTCAGGTATTATACAAAATTAACAAGAGCTGTCCGCATACCGGGAGTTATACACCCGAAAATGCATTTGATTTTGATATATGATAAATCCCCATCCAATGATGCATCAGCATACAACATTTGGTCGATCAAAGTTCTACGGTACACAAATATTGCACAGCACACAAATCAGACAAGGTTTTACTAGCATAGCGTTCAATTTTCAAAGTCAAAGTCAGTGTGACCTGACTAGGGTATATTGCACACCCCTTACCGATCATGCAACTGCACACCAAGTTTGGTTAACCTATATTATTTTCGGTACAGAAGTTATGAGCAGGACACGAATTGGACAAGGTTTTGCTTCCATAAGGGGTCAAATGATTAAGTCAAGGTCAGAGTGACATGAATTTGGCATAGGACCCACACCCAGGCCATGATGTATCTACATATCAAGTGTAATCAAACAAAGTTCAATGGTACGAAAGTTATGCGCGGACAAAATGCGGAACAGACGGACATGGTGATTCCTATATATCCCCCAAACTTTGTTTCCGGGGGGTATACATATGCCGGGTAGGAAAAGTAAAAAAATACGAAGATACCAAGAAAGCAATTTAATCGTTTATAGCAACATCAACCCCCAAACGAAGATGACATTCAGTGCTCACGAGAGGTGAGAAATGCCTACTCCAACAAGCTAGTAGCAATTATTAAAGTTATATCCAGTTACAAGTCACCGTTTGTTTCAGGCATACAGTAGTTATGATAACTTCAGTAAATTTTTCTTGGAGAGGACTTAAACTTTACAATTCAGAATCATTATGTTCAGTATCCCGATAAGCCATAACCTTTTACCAATGACATCCGCACCGGTAAAACATAAAATATATAAGCCCTAAACATACCTGTGCATGTATTTCCAGGACCGAGCACAAAACCATCAGAACAGGAGCATATATAAGATCCTAATGTGTTATTACATACTCCGTATATGACATCACAAGTAGAATTATCCGCTGAACATTCATCTTTATCTGAAATACAAAATATTTGCATATTTAGATCCTTTATCTAAATATATCATAAATTCCGATCACCGTAAACGGAAGTAAAGAATATATTTTTGAGCAGACGGAAGTATCCACAATTTTCCCTCAGCTCAAAATATAATCTGTAAGTAAAGAACACTGATTGGGTTTGAATGTTATCAAATTTTACATATGTGTTTATCACTTCAGAATTGTAAGAAAAATATGCTCACCAAGACATTAGTGTTTAAGTTGTTGTAATTTACTTTCCCAGCAAGCATTAAAGTATGTCACTTCTAACTGCAACGAGCCATTTAATATTCTTTTAGTAAAAAAGGTATAATAATAGTATATTTTCTATATTGGCTTAGCATGAAAATGTATACATGTAACACACGTAACACATATAAAAATACATAAACAAGATATATGACACAATTTGATTGACTCTAAAGAACTCGATTTTTATTTTGAATGTTTTCATTCCTCATTGTAATGATGCAGATCCTGCCTGCAGAGGCGAATCTATGATTTTGGAAAAAAGGAGAGGGGGTAATTCCAGAGAAAATTTTTTTGACGATTTTATGCTTAAAACAAAAAATTGTGAGGATATACATGTAAATATACACATATATATACAAATTCTATCAAAAAGACTTCACAGAAGGCCTGGGGGCTCAAAGTGCCAGTTTGATATTCATTATATTTCGATTGAGAGATCAAGAAGATCTAGCCAACGCACTGATCTGGGGCTCAAAGTGCCAGTTTGATATTCATTATATTTCGATACAACGCACTGAACTGGGGGCTCAAAGTGTCAGTTTGATATTCGTTATATTTCGATTGAGAGATCAGGAAGATCTAGCCAAAGCACTGCGCCCTTTTACCTGAATTTTTCACGATTTTTAATTGCAAAGTGACACTTTAAGCCCTCCGTACATATCGAGGATGTCATTTTTCTGTGAAATGCTTGTAATATGATCTGTATATATACATATATACATTGTCACAAAGATTATCAAATTTTATGGACATTGAAAGAACAGAGAGAGAGGGGGGGGGGGGGGTCTCACGGTCATCGCAGCGGTAGACTTTCACTATATATTTTAAATATCAAACTGGCACTTTGAGCCCTCCGTACACAGAAGACAGGAAGTTTGCCCAAATTCCTCTTAATGTCATTTGTATTTATATATCAACTAACTATATGCACAATGTTATGAAGATTGGGAGTCTAACCAACGCCCTGGACCCTTTTACCTTCGGCTTTCCATAGTTGTTTATATTTTAATTTTCAAATGTGAGAGTGTCCTTTTGTATTTGTTTCTTGAAATATCATGTTTTAAAAGTACATTTTGATTGCATTTTATTGATAAAAATCTATATTTTGTAAAGAGAAATATGCAATTGACATTTATCATATACTTGTATAAAATATTACTAAAATTTTACAGTTCAATAACATTTAAAAATATTAACAGGCTATGAAAGGATTACTAGGTTTATTGATCAGATTCCTAGAATTTCCTCAGCGGCCTGATAAAGGAACCTTTATTGACTGCTTCCGGAATGTTATCACATGCCTTTCCGTTAATTTCCGTGACGTTTATCACATGCAACTTCGTGCATTTCCGGAAATTTGTTCGAAAACGACAACACAGTGCGGAAAATAACCCGAATAATTCAGTCGTTATATTCCGCTGATCTACGATTACTTCATTAACGCCTGAATGCATAGACAATGAAAAATCTTCAAACAATCATTCGGAATTAGCTCGGGATTTACCTATCTCGATAAAATTGAGATGATTGCTGATTGGTCACCTCTTCTACAGGGCACCAATCATAATCAAGGATTCGTGAAGAGTTTTTATCGTGTTAGGAATTCAGGCCCTCGCAAGTAGGAGAGATCGATTACGGGGAGGGACTGAATTATTCGGGTTATGCGGAAAACCGCAAATGATTTAAGACTTTTCACAAAATGGTTGAGGAGCAAATTTCAAACTAAGAACATGATAATTGTTGTGACAAGATAAATAAAATGCTTGTAATATCAATAAAAACAATTAAAGTTAAGAAATTTGTATTTGGTTGTCTGTAAATTATTATTTAAAAATTAATGGAGACAAAATTTTAATTAATAGCCTGCGGCTCTTTGGCTGATATCATGACCTAGGGCCGATAAAGGGTCTGATATGAAAAATGCCATGTAATAATCTATACTTATCATATATTTAGTAGTAAATACAGTAGTTTTGAATATTTGATAAATAGCCTGCTGTTTAATCCGTATCGCTCAACTTTGATGCTTTATCACACCCCTTTATCGCATGAATACCCTTTATCACACCCCTACTCGGATTTCTCATTTATGACAGTAGTGATTCCGACTACATTTACATGAAGTCCATGTTTTTATTTATGCAAGCTTCTCATCCTTTCTGTATCTCTTTCAAATAAAATCCCGAAGATTAAATAGTAAAATATTTTTCTTCAATGGGTCCCAAATGAAACGGCCACAGTTTGAAAGCAAGTCCTTGGAAACGTCCGTTGTCGTCAAGCTCTATCAACAACAATAGCAGGGGGAATTAATTAGGTGGCGCTACAGTCGTCCGTGACGTCGAAAAGTCCGCCAAATCAATTGGCTAAACAATTGACGTTTTTTAAAAAGTATTTTTTTGAACTTGTCATGCTTTTATTATAATTGATTTTTTTAATTTGTAGGTTTTGCGACCAATATAGTTTCAATACGACATACATACATTTCCAAAAGTAGCTTGTATTTGCTATTTCTTTGTCCTGTCCGTTCTAAAAATTATCAGCCATCTTTTTTGTTCGCCAAAAACATCAAATTTTGATAACTTGACGTTTGCGTATCCAAATACGGAAAAGAACCGTAATAATCTTAATTGAAACCGGGTAACCTATTTCAAATTTCTACACAATCATTTTTTAGTGTAATACATCAATTTTAGTGACCACCAGTCATGTCAATTTGTACCTGGTTTTGGCTGCGTTTCTACTTCAAAACAGTAAAGTTCAACTTCTTTTCATTCTTCCTGTTTCCAAAGTACTCTAAAATACTGATTTTATTAAAGATATGAATGAAATTGTGATTAAAAATTGTTGTTTTTCACAATTCAATACGATACCTCCATTTCAAAGTAATTAAACCCCTTTTTGACCCACTACACAAATTGACGGTGACATTGTTTTATTTTTTCAACATACGTCATATAACGTTAACAAAATATGTGCCAGGGTCATGTGCATAGTGAAAATTTACACATTAGAAAAGTGAAACAACAAACAAAGATCTTCTTTATTGCGTTTGAAACTATACGTCTTAGAAAATTTCATTCATACTTGAAACAAATCTGACAAATTAATGATAGCCTATGGAAGGACAAAAGCACAAAAAATAGCAATAGAAAATGCACCATTGTAAAGAAAATTTCTGGAGGAAAAAACATGAAAAAAGGAAATGAAGGTCAGTTAATATTATATTTATATTTTATAAGTTAAAAACCTTGTTTATTTAATTATCTCTTTACTAAGTAAGCTACATTAATAAGAGCAAAAACTAGCTTATCAAGTCAAACAAGAAGTTAATTCATAGAGATGTGTTCTTACAAAATTGAATTTATGCAAATGCCAAATTCTTTCAAATTTAATAATCCATTGATCATTAAGTAAAATGCACAAGATTTGTTCCACCAACTTTCTTTTATGATATAAATATCCAATTATTCGGGTAAAATATACAATACTTTGTTTATAAATATGTAAAGCAGCTGATACAGCAACCTGAAAAGAAGAAGCCCCATTTTTTCTCTCAAAAAGTTTACTTTCATAATCTATATAATACCCTGAGAAATAAGACATGGGCTACTGTGCTAGCTAATCTATTAGTTGAATTTTACAATTATAATAATTTTAAAATTCAAAATTATATCACATTCACTTAAGATTTTAACCATGATTTTTTTACAGAATTTCTGTCAATATTTTTGTTAAACATATCTTTTTCTGTGGGATATTTTCTAGACAGTACTTTACTGTTTAACAAAGAAACATAGGCTCTTTTACTCTGAAGAAACTAATTGTGACTCTTGGTCCCACTTTATAGAATATAAGATATAAATATTATTTTCATTTTCAGAAAGATTATTCAAATTGTATAAAATATGTTTTATTGCACATTATTAGAAGTGTTTAAATTTTTTCTAATACACGTAGGAGTGATCACATAAGGCATATATCATTATTTATAAAATTTACAGTTGAACGGCAAACGCCTGAATCTGACAGATAAAGGTCAATCTGTCGACACAAAAAGTACCCGTATGTAAAATGTTTACGCCCACAAACAGCGCCACCTATAATTTTTTCTTCGGCGACTTTGAGAACGATGCTCCGTTCTGTAGGAAATTAAAACATTAAATTAACTCAAACATTGAAAAGTAATTACAGAAAACAAATTAAAAGATATATTTTCACATGACTGGTTATGCATGATACGCTGGCAATGTGCGCAATCTCCTTTAATCCAAGATTGAAAAATAGTTTTGTTCCTTACTCAACAGAACAACACCATTGATTGCCCTCCTGTTACATTGGCGGAATCAATACTGTTTGAAGAAGTTAACATCAGATCTGGAAATATGACTGAAAACTCAAATCCATCAGTCAACTCCGATAATCAAGCCCTGAGTAGTAGTATAGAACCGGCAATAAATAACCTGTCAAACTCAACGTCCAAAGCCATTGATACTGTAGCAGTAGAACAACTGCCTGTAAAACAAACCAAAACAGTTGAAGCTAGACCAAATCTAAAAGAAAAAGAGCTAAGACAAAAGGAGCTCCGATTAAAGAAATGGGAAGAAGAGCTCAAACAACAAAATGCCACAAACTCACAAAATTCGACCGAAAATGCTAAACTTCAAGCATACATCATGAAATTAGAAGGTAAAATTAAAGAACTAGAGAATAGCAATAGAATTCTTAGAATTAAAGTAGCGGGTAGTGTAGATAGTACACCAACTAATGCTGTAAATAAAGATATTACAAGCCCAGACCTGCTCCAACACCATACAGAGCATATCACAGGAGGTTTTCCAATGCACCTAGAAACTCAACACTTGCAATCTAAAATACAAAGTATGGAAAACATCTACAGCCTTAATAGAAGGGTTTCTGACCTAGAGTACAACTCCCTAAAGCAAAGACTAGATGCACTCGAATTGTCAAAACAACATTGGCTATCTCCTCAAGGTAATCATCTATACCATGGGTACCAGAATCATATATCAGGTCCACATGTAAATGGGCATCAGAACCATATGCCAAATCCACATGTAAATGGGTACCAGAACCATATAATAGGTCCTCAGGTAAATGGGCACCAGAATCATATACCAGATCCAATTGGAAATGGGTACCAGAATCATATACCAGGTCCACACGGAAATGGGTACCAGAACCATACACCAAGTTATAATGTAAATAGCTACTATAACAAAATACCTAATCCACAAGTAAATGGGTACCAAAATCTTAAACCTGATACGCACATGAGAAATATACAGCCAATGCCAAATGTACCATTCAATGAGTCGCATCCACCAGGACATTTGCCTCTGAAGATGAACATGCCACATATGCACAACCCCAATAGTCACACCTATCCATGGAATTAACCACCACCTTGTTACATGAAAATGCAACCAAAGTCTGGCACACAGTCTGATATCGAAACAAGGTCTGACCAGAAACCACCGACGATGAAATGTAATACAATTTCAATGAAAAATCTTGTGACAGGCCTCCCTCTTCATCTAAACTCCACCCTGCCTAACAAGCCTCTAACTGATCCACAACTTTCAAATGATGCTGGATGTTCTAATCCTGTAATACAAGAATTGGATTTTGCAACGGTAGTAAATAAGGAAAAAGACATACATCATGAGCAAATTGCTTCAACAGATCCAGAAACCGAGTGCAGCCATGAATTCAAATCAAGATCTAACCTACCTTTATTAAGCACTCCTACCGTAACTGCTGCTGCTAACATAGAGCCGTCGGAACAAGACTTGACAGCCATAGGAAATAATAATCAGGAAGAACATTTTTTAGGAGTAACAAAGCCTCAGAAGGACCTTGGATAGACCAACAGCCAATACAAGCACTGGATATCGTTTCTTTCAATTGTAAAAATGTACGTAATAATATGGACTGTATAAAAGATATTTTATTTAAGGAAAATGCTGACATTGTTTGTTTACAAGAACACTGGCTTTTTAATTTTGAGAAAAATAGCTTTGAGGAATTGTTTCCGGAGTGTGATTGGACAGCAAAATCAGTTGACGAGCTCAACCCAATTGGACCAACACAGCGTCCACGTGGTTACGGTGGAGTTGCCATACTCTGGAGAGAAAATATCAAACATTTAATAGAGAAACTGGAGGAGGGCAATGAGAGAATCATCTGTGTGAAAGTGGATGTGTCTCCAAAATCCTTCATCCTGATATGTGTATATATGCCTTGCAGAGGTTCCAAGTACGTTAACAATGAGTTCAATGATATATTGGACCAATTAACTGAATTGCTTAGAATATTAAGATTTCGCTAAAACGTAAAGTACAAGACTATGTTAAATACTGTAATTGATACATTGAAGTTGAATGGTATTATAACTTACATTTAAGTACTTATTAATGTACATTACATTCAATATAGTACATTATAAATATACATATATGAAATATTCTACACTTTATTAATATCATTGTAAATTTATTGAACTTAATCTATATTGAATAGTCTAATAAATTTAAGTTATGCATGATTATATGATTACTTTATAATTATAGCTATTTATTTAAATTATAATTGACTTTATCGATTTATAAAGTTGAATTTATAATCTTTGATAATTTATAGATATATATTATTTGAATGATGTTAATATATGCTTTATCAAAGATGTAATATATTTGCATGTATTATTGATGATATGAATTAAGGTACTGTCATGAATTTCATGAACTAATTTAATTGTATAATACTAGTAATCTATCATTTGAGTAAATTCTAATTCTTAGTGCAAATATATTACAGGATACATTTATATAAACATAGTATGCAAAATTAGGATTAGTAAAATCTGATAATATAGAATCGTAATAAAATTACGTTAGCAGTTATTATCACAAAGTATGAACATCTAGATGAATTTAGTATTAATACTTATGTCATTAATGTAAATCATAAGTTGGATCATTGATAAATGCAATTGTTTATAATTGTACATATCATAGACTCATATAAATGAGTAATATGAATAGGATAGTAAATTAAAAAAAGCAGCTAGATTATAAAATATGTGCAATGATATCAGATATAACAAATTAGCATGATTGGAAATTATATGTAATATAAAAATACAGGAAGTATGATCTGATATTACAAATGAGATAAAAAGAAGCTTAGATGCTAGATTCATACAACATTTCAATAACTATTACATCTCAATTATCAATATAACAAGTCATAGTTAAAATATATTCAATGATTTAAAGTGTTTTCAATTTATTGTATTTCCATATTAGTGCTTCTATGATTTGATCAATTAGTTTATTTGTCTAATACATTTTAGTATTGATTATATTTGAAATTTGCTAAAGATTAGGTAAATTGTATATTTAATATGACCTAATTATTGAGTAACATGTATCAAGAATAGTTCATATGACGAAATATCAATATAAAACCAATGTGTATATATACATAATTCAAGTGAATAGATGAATTGATAAACATCAATAAGACACCAAAATACAGTTAAAGTTCAGCTGTAATAATAATCAAGAATTATTAAACTAACGATACAATGAACATAATAACCAACTAACATAGATATATGTGCGTGACTATAAAAACTAAAACAGTTAACAGGTACAACTCATAAAACATCAATAGACTTAGTGAAACTTAAGCAAACATAAACAAAAATAGACAGTACAATTTACTAAAATGACAACATCTAAGAATCAATATTACATACATTAGAAATAATACATAAACGTACTATGTAGACCAGACTTCTGCAAAAGACATCCAGCGTCTCCCCATCAAACTTAGACTCCTTACTGGTACATACATTCTCCAATGTAATAGGGCAGCTTTCAACCAAGTTGACATCAACCCAACATGTCTCTTATGCGAGGAGGACGCTGAAACATTAGACCATTTCATTCATTCATGTCCTACTTTAGCTTCTGTTAGAAACTATCACCTGCTTGAACTTTCAAATATTGTCAATAAAAGAGAGCTCTGTCTGAAATGTAGAACGTTAGAAAAACTAGAAATTAATACACAACTAATATTGGATGCTAGTGCCTTGCTCTGTAACTGTCAATGTAAATGTGGATATACAGATTTTCTTCATCTTGTAGAATATATAAGTAGAAAACTTTGCTTTGCTTTGCACATTAGACGTAATACAATATTATTAACATTGCCGGTGAATAAAAAGAAAGGATTGCTTGCAACTACTCAGTCAAAGGCGTGAATATTTAAAATCTAAATTATCTTTTGTTTTAGATTTTAATAGTGTAATAAACATTTAGTGGGTGTTAAATACACCATATCCTACTCTGTAATTAGAGGTGTGCCTTTGAAAGGCAGGATCTTCACACAAGACAAGACAATGGCGGATTCCAATGTTTACATTTTTTCATCACAACAAGAGCTGACACAAAAGCGTGGCCGGGCATAAATTTGCATATTATTTATTGTGTAGGGTAGCTTATCCAATGGCATTTACTGTTATATAAATGGCTATACGTTACCATCCATTGTAACAAAAGTGGGGTGTGTTTTCTGTGCACACCTCAGGAATGCTGTGTATTCATTTTTGTACGGTAAAAATCAATGTTATCTTCATTATATTTCCATGCATACACAAGTCATAACAACAAATACATTTTTATAAAACTTATAATGTAAAGTGACATGTTTAATTGTCTGCTGTAGCAAAAATTCGTGTAAATAAAGCTGATCCGTTTAAATTCAAGCACAGCAGACAAACACGTGGTCGTTCATTGATGTTTGTTTACTTAAGGGAGCTACCATTTGATTTTTATGGGGGCTAGGATGAAATTTGAAAAAAATAGGCAGGATAGGATTTTTGAGTAAAAAAAAAGGCAGGATGAGACACTTGCCAAAAAAAAAGTCAGGATGACAATTTAGGTAAAAAAATGTCAGGATCAACTTTAAAAAAAAAGGTAGGACCGAATAGAGTGAAAAATAAAAAGGCAGGACAGAGATTACAACTAAAAAAAATGCAGGACAAAATTTTTCATCCTAGCCCCCCCATAAAAATCAAATGGTAGCTCCCTAAATTGCACGTTGTTTTTACTGAACATACTTATTGTGTTATTATAGTTTAAGAGTAGATATAATTAATCTTACAATTGCATTTTAAAACTTTCAAGAGTTATATAATACACCTTGCTTAAGAAATATGTCTGGTTAGGTCCAGGGACTTCAACAATGAATAAACTAGGTCCTTACAAAAAATGAGACTGTAATCATGATGTTAATTACCATATTTACTTTGCATTTGATATTTTTCATATGCATGTACATGTATGTACATAGAGGAAAATAGAGTATATGGACATACTTGGGTTTAATTCCACCATAGGCAGTAATTTTAATAGGTTGGAGCAAATAGGGCAGATTGACCAAAATGCTACAAAATGTAGTGTCTCACACATTTTTTAGGTGAGTATACAGCAGCTCCTCTAAGGATTAGTAAGGAGCACTTTATATACAGTCCAGTGGCTAAGTCCTCTCTATTTTCCTTATTTATATTATTATATTTCTTATATTCTCTTGTAGTAAGCCAAAAGCTATAATTCCTCTTTTTCCAATCTGTCTATAAATAATGAAAGTTTGTATTCATTGTTGATGTTTGTAAAGTGAATTATAACTGCTAACAGACACATTTATTTGGACTCTGGTGGATAGTTTTAGATTGTTATCTCATTTGCAATCATACCACATCTCTTTATTTTAGAACAGGTTCAGTATTTGAAGTAAATAACTAACAAACATTAAATCATTTGAAAAAATAGTTCTGCAATGATTATGCATGAAAAATAAAATTGTATTAATGGTGTCACTATGTTTAAAATGACCACTGTAATTGTGAACTGCCATGACTGTCTTGTGCAAAAATTTCATTTTAATAAGTTCCCTAATGAATAGTATGTAGATGTATAAAAAACACATGTATGTACTGATTCCAGGCTATCAATTCAAAAATAATTGATGTTTTTAATTAATTGAATAATAACTTATTGAAATTATCATGATCATGATGGTAATACAAACTAGCATTCTGAAATGTAATACATATTATACAACTTTATGCAGTTTTTCTTAAATAGTAATAATCCAGTTATTTCATAAAAAGAAATTTTTGGTAAAGTTAGCAAAATTGTCAAATTTCAACCACATTTAGGCCTAGGAAACTTATTTTTAAGCATAGAGGTTGATAAGCTAAGTACTGTAAATTCAGAAATTATCATGAGGTTTTAATTAAAGTAAATAAAGTGATTAAATTGATTATCGCAATAATAAGAACTTGCATTCTGATTTGAAGATTTTTTCTAATATCAGAATAATAATTATCTTATTTTTGTCCATTATACAAAAATTCTGAATATACTGTATTTAAGTCAGCTTTGTTTTGTTTTGTATTTCAACTGCCAATGCATTTTAGAGCAGTTAAATGTGAATTTGGTTTAAATTTGAAGTTGATTCAGTATACTTTGACATATAAATATCATTTATTTAAAAAAATTAAAGCATTTTCATACTTTATTTACTGATCAGCTTAACTAATCATTCATTATTCAATCAATAATTTAATTAAAGGACTCAACAGTTATTTTAGGACTTTTGAATTCAAATTTAAGAAAAAATCCAAAACTTGTAATAATAGAAATAATATGAACTGCATGATATCATATTCCATTACAGCTTTTGTTCAGTTTTCTTTGTGTTGTTTAATTTATAATGTTTTAAATCCCTTTCTGGCCTTTTGTTTTTAAATTTTTTCTCTTGATTTAGAGTGAGAAACAGAACTTGTACATCTTATATAGTTTCTTATATAAAAGCAGGTATAATAAGAAAAAGATAATTCTGTCCACTACAAATTATCTTTTTTTCATTCAATATTCACAAATTTGAATTATGTATTGTCTACATTTTCTTTTTATCCATATTGTATTTTAATGTAATGCAAATTTATATTGTACTGCTGATGAACCCCTCTTGTATATAACATTTTGACATGAAATCAAAATATATATTTTTCTGTTATAGGGAATAATCCCTACTCTTTTATAAAAGCTGGATCTGCTGAAAGGTTCTTGCTTTTCTCACAATTTGCCATATGCATTGTTACATCAGGAAAAAAGGCTACCAATAATTAGCCTAATAATCAATGATGTCACACAGCAAGAACCCATCTCTTTGCAGATCATAGTAGAAAAAAAAGATAGTTGGTAACATAAATTAACTGTTTAAAAATATCAAGAGAAACATTCCCATACAACATATCTGTCAGAAAGTTATTTCGCCACTCTTAACAGAGATATGTATATTGATAAGCAACTGAAGACTTGCATCTTGAAAACTAAAATGTCTAGAGGAGAGAACTATTGTTTCTCAATTGATGCTGTGTTAGAATGTATAATATCACTCTTTTTTCTCCATATGATCAGCATACAAAGTGACAAAGAACCTATAGATAAGTTCTTCAGGCTATATAACTTTGTTTAATCTCATTTCTGGTGCAACATTTTCAATGCACCAGAGTAAAAACTTTCTATTTTAGATACTTTATTTATATATATAAACTGAATTAATTAAAGTCTAATTCTAAAAGGAAATTATTATTAAAACTGTTCTACTATTATATATTAACATTCTACATGCACAAACACTGAGTTTATTTTCATAAGCTTTCTAAGAATATTGATACAAAGAAAGTAGAACAAATACTATTATTCCATCTATCAAAAGAGTGTTTGAGAATATACTATGTATAGCAATTTATAAGTCCAAGTTTCAGAGAAAAGTTACTTATCTATAATTTTGTACTTTGGAAGTTTCAAAACCTGAAATTACTTGAAAAATGTCATATTCAACTATAACAGAACTATTTTGCTGTTACATGAGTAAAGGAACATGCAATATGGAATAGTTATACAAGAAAGTGTCGAAATATAACTTCAATCATTAATTTTACTCGAATTTACTGTTTTGAACTTGCAATTTCCTACGATGCATGTACGGAGTTATCTCCCTTTGATCTCCGCTTCGCCAAGAATAAGCTAACACAAATTCGTTGCCAGGGAATTTGGGATCAATAATGAATAAAATAAGAACCAGAAAATGATTTTACTTCATATTTTATACCCCTCCATACGTTACCAAACCCATTTGAGGAATAATTAGGGATTTTCCGTAGACCTACGCAAATTTTCTAAAAAAAATTTCCACTTCCATCGTCGTTTTAGAATACTTTTACAACACCTTTCTTAAATAAGTATACAGAATAATGAAGCTTATTTACTCAAGATTTGGACACTACAAGTTTTATTTATGTACGAGTTACAATAAGACGATACGAGGTAAAACCACGAGTGTACACGTTCAAAAAAAAGGTAAACTCTGACCTTTATCACGTGACCAATGTCTTGACCTTAGACGCCATTAAGGGCATATCCAACAGTTTCAGGGGAGGTAATAACAAACGTAAACGTCGTCTATTGTTTCCCGTAATTTAACGTTATTTCAACGACGTCATAACGGAATCACCATTGGAATTGCTATGGCCGTCTGGAAAGGGCGGTTTCTTGCGTAATGATTTATTATTGCATTAGAATGCAACACAAATTGTGATTAATTCTTTACCAAACTTTTCCGAAATTTTTGTCATTCAAGATAGAAAACTCAAAGTTTGGTTTTACTTGAGAAAGATAAAAAAAAGTTGGTTTCTTGAGAAAAATAAAATACGGTGTAAACTAACATTTATCATGCATCTAGCATCTAGCATCTAGCTTTGCGTTGAAGTGCTAATATACAGTAACTCTTTAAATGAATACGACCTTTAACTGATATACAATGTAAAACAAAAGATGACACCGTAAAAAAAAAGGTCGATCCACTTTCGCCTCGTCGTGAATATGCGTGATATATTTGCCACTGGAGCACGGGAGCAATCAATTTATCAGTTTCATTTAGTGATGCATAATCATTAGTTCTCAACTGATAATTGTCTAAAACAGATTCAGTTTTGGGGTATTTTATTTTTATTTATATTTAATTTTTAAACGAAAATTTTAGAATTTCTTTCCACATCTTTCTCTTTGAATTTATTTGTTTAAATAATAAATAATAAAGTGAGTCTACATCAGTGGTTACATTGTATGCAGCCAAACTAGGAGGAGGGCAGTAGACAGAAAACAATCTCCATTTTGTACATGCAATAACTCATATATTGAAGCGTAAAACAACGGCAGTCAGGCTCGTTTAGGTGGAAAAATTACTGTGTCAATTTTATATACTTATATGGTAAATATGTCATAAAAACAAAACACACGAAAAAATTAGCCACATTTTATAATAACATTGAACTTATTTTGGCCGTTTCGTTTATTCTAAAATTATTGTCTTACTGATCTGTTTTGTTAATTAAGGTTTTTTTCATCTACAAATGTCCTTGCAAAAGGCGCAAAAGATGTGTTAAAATCAACCATGTGACTTATTTGAAGATTCAGGTGACCTTTTTGTTGTTAGAGATTTTATTCGAAGTTCGTATATCCTTCGACCATTTATTTAGATGGTTCTTTAACGTATAGATAGCGCAAAACTCTAACTACACTATTGCATAGATACGACTTTTTATTTCGACTAGATGAGGCTGCATATTTATACATCCGAGCAGCTAAACGGCCGCACCCAATTTTAGTAAAGATATACTGTCGGACGGGAGAAGTCCAGAGATGTGAATTTTTATACTCAATCAATCCTTTTGTTTTGAAAAAGATTTTAAAGGTATACATAAATATGACAGCAACCAAACGACACATATAAATCAAAACATTAACAGTCAACATACAGATTTTTGTTATAGCTAGAAGCCTATGAAGAATAAAAGCCCAAAACCGCAACATGAATAAATAATACGGAGTCAGTGAGTTTTCAGAAAAGTGTTTGGTTGCAAAATTTCACGTGCTCTTTATTAATTTCGATAGATGAAAATTATAGAAGGTGTGATATAAATCAGTATAAGAAAAACACTTCATTGTAAAGTAACGGAAAAATAAATAATGATTATGGATGACGGACGTCAAGTGGCATATTCAATGAATATTCAGGACAAAAACATCAAATGGAAATATAATATAAAATTTAACCCTGCTTTGTACTATAGACCGACACACAGAAACGGATTTTAACGTGTAATACTTTTGTTTTAAAAGAGGACGAAATATACCAAAGGGACTATTTTGAAAGTTTGTAATTCCACGGTTTGCATGTTTCACACCCGGGATTCACAATTTTGACGAACACAATAGTAAAACTAACTGAATTGTTATCTCTTCCTGATACTGGTTCATTATAAATAAGAAGATGAGATATGAGTGCTATCGAGACAACTATCCAACCAAGTCACAGAGTATATATATACATTTGTCTGCGACGCCGTCGCACTGCCTTTGAAAAATTAGCGCGGAAATATAACGTTATTTCCCGAAACGTCTTAATTTTTGGCGCAATTTGTGAGGCTTACGGAAGGGATTGAGTAAACAATATTATATTACTCGATTTTCTCAAAAACGAGTATACTGACAAATATTTTCAAAACGTCATGACGTTCCATTTTTTTAAGAATAACATATCTTACTTTGGCCAAATCGACACCGTTGGAAATATTTAAAAATCAAAATGTGCATTTCAAATGTTCATTTCTTGCCGTTTTGAAACCATAACGTTTTGGCTTTATTTGAGTAAATTAATACTTTAAATGGTAAAGTTAGATTTTTCTAACCATCTTCAATTGTTTTGCTTCAATTTGAGCCCCATTATATAAGTATATGTTGATTAAAAATCATATTTAAATTTTTAAATAAAAACGTTTTTACTCCAAAATTGCAGAAATGTTCAATTTTCAGCAGTATTTTTGCAAAACGAAATCGACGACAACTATTTTTTGGCAAAATTTGATTCTCTGTAAATTGAAGAATGAAATATCTTAAAGGGAAAAATTCTCACCGTCAGAAATAAACTGTTGGATATGCCCTTAAATCGTTTGCCGTTCAACTGTTACAAGTAAATTTCATCAGCCAGAGCTAATTTATATCAATAAAGCTAGATTACTACATGACATTTCTTAATTTTTACTAATGTTTTTGTCTTTTGATTTTTACAACTAATCCTTCTCTGAAAAGTAGAGAAGTATCTCTTCTCATTATTATAATAACATAGTTGTACATCGAATTTCGTTTATCTTCTTCCTGATTTTTGTAAATTAAACTCCTTTTTATATTTTTTGCTGGGGTTTTATTTTTGACTGGTGATATCAAGGGGAGATAACCACTTGCACAAGTTGCAATCTGCAAAAAACCACCGCTTCGTGTTGAAAATAACTTGACGTTTGCGTATCCAAAATTCTCTTGCCTAGATATTCATATCGAGTGTTTGTATTAATGAGATGTTTTATTAAATTTAAATTAAGCCCATCATTTTCAGTTTCCTCGAAAATATTTAGATTTATCGATCAGGAGACTTGACAATTTCACACAAACATCAAGTTTGAAGATAAAATAAAGAATAAAGGACTTTGAGTTGGTGTGTAAGTTTTGACAAGGTAAAACTTTGAATATTCAGAATTATCCACAATAAGTTTTCATCATGACATTGGTATTTTAGTGAGTAAAAATGAGGTTTGTCTCATCTGTAGCTTTACTGAATTTTCACGGTTACGTGACCTCCATTGTTGCTGATAGACTTGGGGTCAAACCGTGACAAGCTTTCAAACTGCATTAGAGCGTGACGTCATTTATCGAATGACGTCATTGTTTGGCATGTGACGTCACAGACGTCGAGCTTTCATATTTTCTTGCACACGAAATGCAACCAAAAAAAAAAAACTAACGACAGCAAGAGGATTAAACTTTAAATTTTGATATTTCAAAAGTGCACAATTTACTCACCAGACAGTCGCTTTTAAAACAAGGCAAAAATAAATCTGAAGGTAACCCAGGTGCTTTGGATCAGTAAGCAGTTCCTATATACTCTCCTGTTTAAATATATGATAAAGCGTATAAAACATGGCAAAATCCGTATCACATGCCGTATCACCGTCGACCAATATCATCCCTCGGGTCTAAAGGCCCTTGGGCTGATATTGGTATCTCGGGATGATACGGCATGTGATACGGATTTTGCCATGTTTTATACGCTTTATCATATATTATATAGGCTAAGGGATTATATTTGAGGGTTTATATTTAGTAACTTGAAGGGGTCACCAAATAATTTCATACACATCTCTTATTAATCATTTTAACTATGGCTATAATGCTTTTAATGTTATCGAATTTAAAATTTGTATTTCTTTCAACAAAAATAATTTGAATATCGAACCGACTGTTAGCAGCTGGTTGGATATTGAATATCGAATAACGAATAACGAACAGGCCGCTACATGTAACTTCACATGCATCTTTTATTAGGGGACGACCATTTGATATTCTGGAAGGGGGCAGGAGGATTTTGAAAATAAATAACTCAGCCTTGATAATAATAAAAATGAATGGTTTGTTCTGTGGTAGTTTGAAAATAAATAACCTGACTTACAATGTATTGAAAATAACTTGGCAAGTCTTTTAAGCCATTTTATAAATGCTATTTTGAAGTATGAGATGGCACCAGATTCTTCCAAAATTCGTCATTTTTTATATTTTTTTCGGGAAAAACTTCCCAAATCTTTTAATAATATAGATATTAATGTATTTGAAATGTTTGAAAATGGGTTTCATTTCTTTTGAGGTATATTGTCTCGTGAACATTTACCTCACTTTTATTACAGGGCCGTAACTACATTGAGGCAAATGCGTCATGTTGGAAATTTCAAAACAAAAGCTTGTCTTCACATGATTCATATCAAATTGTTTTCACGGCAAGTGTCTTGCAAGAAGCAAGTTCTGTTCACCCTCTGACGTAGCCCCTGCATGTTTTTTGAGATCCATGCTTTTCCTTTATTTTTATTTTTCAGTGTTGATTGTCTATAATGTTTGTCGTTTTGTGTTTTATTTGTTCCCGGGGTTGTCTTTTGTTCATTGATTGCCCTTCTTTATGACTATTCTAAATGATAATCACATGTACTATATAGAGATAAGATATCCCTAGTACCCCGTCAGTTCGCTCACAGGCAGTGGTCAGCAATCATCGAATTAATCTATACAAATTAATAGTCACCACAGGCTAATCATCTTATTAACCAAGATGTTATTAGAGAGGGATTTAAAGTTTAATTCTCAGATGCTGTTAGACCTAATAATGAGGTTTCATCAAAATGAACATTATGACCAGTTACATAGTTTTAAAGAAAACGAGGATGTAAGAACTTTAGATATAGATACATTAAAACTAAGATAAGAGAAGAGTCTAGGTATTAAAATAGATGAACTATTGAAAATGCTAAATCGGGATTTAGATAGGTCAGACTTTGTCAAAATTGCTCACATTGGAATTCAAATCGCAAACGAAGACGGTTCTGATGAAATGGAACCTCCAAGGAAGAAGAAAAAGAAGCGAAGTGAAAAACCAAATGCACCTTCGGCAAGCTTGTTAATATAGTTTCGTCAATACGTTGTCACCATCGCCAGTTTGTCTTAAAGTTGTGTATTGAGTATTTTGTCAGAAGCGCGAGTCGCTTATATTGTGTTTTTGGCATCAGGTAGAACCTGACCAGGTGTATCTGTGAATCTTTAGATTCAAAAATGCAGAGAGCCTTGTAAATTAAATAAATGAGTTACAAAAATTTTTGGTTAAAATCCACAGTGGGCATGCTTATAGAACAGGAACTGTGGTATTTATGTGCTTTTGTTCATTTTTGAACAAATGGTCAAAATTGCCAAAAAAAAACAACAAAAAAAACAAAAAAAAAACAATGGCGTAAAATTCCATAGACTTGATGGTAGCATTTCGGTTAGAAATGTATAGTGATTTGTGAGTGTTGTTTATAAGAAAGGTCACAGTTGGTAGCAACTGTGTGTTTTAGACACTTTTGTTCTATGGACAAATGGTCAAAATTTATAAAATTGCTGACGACTGGGTCGTTGTTTCAAGTCTATAAATACGGAATTATACAGTGGTAGTTACTGTGGTTTAGGCACTTTTGTTCAAGTTGAACAAATGGTCAAAAATGTTTAATATGGTGACAACGTTTTGAGTGTTTGTTTAGTAAGTTATTTGTGAAGAATTGTGATGTTGATCGAAATTAAAGGTTCTGTTTACTATTTTAAAATAGTAATTTAATGCACTATAAAGAGTGTTATGAGGAAAATGCAAGTTTCGGCATTGATTACAAAGGATAAATGATTAAGTCCGGTATGATAATTTTGAAAGAATCAATTATGGCATTTAAAGGACACAAACTATATATAATAAATGTGTATCAAGTCAAAGAATAAATTATATAAATTAATTTAAGGGAGAATAAATTTGTGAACATTGTACATTTTCCGAATTTTATCTGTACATATTCCTAATTTCTATATATTATATTTTACCCCCGTTTAACCCATTTTTTATAAAGAATTGGTGAAAAGAAAAAAGAAAAAGTGTTTTAAATCAAGCTGAAAAACAAATACACTTGAGGAATTTCGGACACATGAGTATTTGATTTATTATAACAATCTTTTTGGGAAATTTATTTATCGGTAGATATCAATTTTGTTTAGAAGTTTATGATGGCGTGTTGCTTAATTACGGAATAAAAAAAAAAAAAAAATTGTCGCCTAAGCCCTTAGGGAGGTCAAAGAGTACGCGGCCCGTTCTTCAGAGATTAACGTTGATACCATGCAACTTAAGCTCATGCATTTGGACGAAGTAGTACCCTCCCATTTGGATGGGAAATTTCAGCTTTCATATACCATACATTAAATCAAGGAATTGTATATTTAAATTTATAGGGCATTTCATTCCTTCGAAGCAAGTCTATTTCATGTTTATTATACATTGATGACCGATTAATTGAAGAGTTTCATGGTAATCTTGCTAATGATCTAGATAACCCCATAATGAGGTCACATGTTGCATTAAGATATGCTGTTAGACTTATTATAAGTTTAAGGTATTTTTTGAATATTGATAAATCTAGTTTCCTGCCGAAGTAGTCCATAACATTTTTAGGCATGATTATTGATACTGTTTGTACGTCATTTTTCATCACAGAGCAGAGGAAACATACATTTGCAGAGTTGATGGAGAACATGTTAAGCTGTAATTACAAAAGGCTTTGAAAAAGCTCAAATCTGGAAAGAGTCCTGGATTGGACAACATAAGTAATGAAATGCTGAAAGTGTCACAATCCCACATGGTCCCATGTTTTCTAAAGCTATTCAATGCAATATTTGGATGTGGTCACTATCCGAAGTCTTGGTCTCAAAGTTTTATATGCCCTTTGTACAAATCTGAAGATCCCAATAAACCTGAAAACTATAGAGGCATAGCAATTAATTATAGTATTGGCAAACTATTTAATATTATTTTAAACACCAGACTTGATAATTTTTGTCTGAAAACGGGATTATACATCAAACTCAAATTGGGTTCTCTAAGAAATCCAGGACTTCGGATCATGTCTTCGTTCTAAAATGCATTATTGATAAATATTTAAACTGTGGTAGCAAAAAACTATATACATGTTTGTGGACTTTCGTAAAGCCTTCGATAAAGTGCTTCACGTTTGTATCATGTTGAAATTGTTAGAGGGAAATATTGATGGTTTTTTCTATAGAATTCTAAATAGTATGTATAACAATGACAGACTCTGTGTGAGGGTAGATAATAAAATAACTGATTTTTTAGTTCAAAAGTTGGAGTCCGTCAAGGGATGTTTTAAGTCCTAACCTGTTTAAATTTTTCATAAACGATTTGCCCAAAGCTTTAGAGGACAACTGTGACTGTTTACTATTAAATAATAAATGTGTACCTTGCCTTCTCTATGCGGATGACCTGGTGTTATTTTCAGATAATAAAAGGGTTACAAATCCAACTTAATATTTTATACCAATATTGTAATAACTGGTGTCTTGAAATAAACACAAAGAAAACACAAATTATAATCTTTAATAAAATGGGAGACTACTGTCAGATGAATTTAATATAGGTGCAAACAGAATAGAGTGTGTGAAATTCTATAAATACTTAGGATTAGTTCTTACTAATACTGGAAAATTTAATGCAGCTAGAAAAACCTATATGATAAAGGACTAAAGGCTTCCTTTAAATTTTACAAAACATTAAGTCATGTTCTCCATCTATTAAGACTTTACTTCATATATTTGATCACACCATCAAACCAATAGCTTTATATGGCTGTGAAATATGGGGTATGTTAAATTTGACTCCAAAAAGAAGAGCCATGCATCTTTTTGAAATCTTCAAAGATTGGGAACCTGATAAATTAAATCTTAAATTTTGCAAGTATGTTCTTGGTGTCTCCAAAAATTGCACAAATATTGGAGTTATATCAGAGCTAGGTAGATTTCCTTTATATATTAACATAGTAATTCAAATGTTTATGTATTGGCACCGCCTTGAAAACTCGCCCACTGATCTCTTAAGTGATGCTTATATTGAAAGCTCCTCTGATAAAGCTGAGCTAATCAATCGTGGTATGCAAACATAAAGTTTTTTAGTGAAAAACTTGGTTTAAATTTAGCACTTTGTAAAAAACTCAGTAAAAATAAATTCAAAATTTTACTTAGAAAATGTATCAAAACTGATTTTTTAACATATTGGAACCATCAAAAAGACTTAATAAAAAAAGATGATCACAGTAAATTGAGCAACTACTTTAAATTTAAACATAATTTCACTTTTGAAGATTACTTCAATATTAAGAACAGAGATAAGAGAGTTATACTAACTAGATTTAGAATAAGCAATCATTGTCTCCGCATAGAGAGAGGCCGTTACGAACGAAAAATTGATGAACATGGAAAAAATATTACACTGCCAAGATCAGAGAGAACATGCCAGTTTTGTTCAATGAACTCGGTTGAAGACGAGGAACATTTTTTGTTTAAATGTACCCTTTATAATAAGGAAAGAAAAACCTTTCTGGATGAACTTTTTACAAAATACCCATATTTATCCGAAATATCCGATAGTAATCTGCTTATTTGGTTCATGTCAAACGATAGCCTTGATTTTAACTCTAAGTTATGTGAATTGCTATCCTCATTTTACACATTGAGAAACTAAATATTTGCTTAACAGAAACTTATAAAACTTATTTATAGTCTTCACCAGTTCATTGTCACATTATACTTGAATTGTTTTTTGTTTTTTGTTTTTTTTTCTGGGCAGTAAGAGTTATCCTTCGTTCCATATATACTATGTAGGCAACTGACTCTCCTCATAAAAAAACAAAAATACATTTGTGTCTGTATTTTTATCTGTATTTTATTTTTCATTTACATGTTGTACTGTTAAATCAATCATCCTTAATCAGAACGATAGTTGTATGTGTGAGTGTATGCGAGTGCGAGAGAAAGGTTTTTTATTTTTACTTTATGTGATTACATGCTTGTTATGAGCCCTATGATTAGGAAATAAAAAAAATATCTTTATGTAATTCATGTCCAGTTGCATTGATTCAAAAATTTACTGGAATGTGTATATCGATGTCTTTGGCAATCCCAGGGGTAAGACTTTACACTTCGGTATGTAATAGGGCTATTTCAAAAGCTGTAAAGAACTCAACGACAATTAAAATTGATTCAATTCTTAGGGAAGAAGTTAGCCATTGGAAGTTTTTAGATAACTGGATAGAACTACTCCCTTGGATAGCAGAAAGACATCATGTTTTGTCTATTTTTTCTGATGCATCTGATTTTTAATGGGGGTATCATTGTTTAGCAATGGCCAGTCCCAAACATTTTCAGATTACTGGAGTGATGAAATAAAGGGTTCGCACATTATGATAAAGGAAGCACTGGCCTTGAAGAACGCTATTATATCTTTAGGTGAAAAGTTAAAAAAAATCAAGAATAGATGCAAGAGTAGATAACAAAGCCCTAGTTTTTTGCTTGGAATAATCAGCATGGTAAAAACGAAAAGCTGAACAAAATTTTGAAAGATATTTTTCAACTGACCTTTAATTCTAACATTAACCTATCTGTGTCTATGTTCATACATCTGAAAATCCGGCTGATGAACCCTCTTGAAATTTATCTAAATCAGATGCATCAATTACTAAGCGAACTTGGTGGTACTTGCAATATTTATTTGGCCCACACACACTTGATATGTGTTCAATTGATAGTAACACAATGTTAGATGAAGATGGTAAATCATTACCTCATTTTACACCTTTTCCTACACCTCTTTCATTTCGCCCAGATATACAAAGAAAGATATTACGCACTTCCCCCTTTTTGTTTGATTCCCACTGTAGTAAATTTTATTTTACAAGAAAGACTTAGCTGTACTTTGATTTTCAAGATTTTAAACCAGTTCAACCTGGGTTTCCTGTAGTTTTAGCACAAGCGAGCCAGGTAGTTCCTATTGGTTTTTAAAGGGGATACTGGAGTTTTGCTTTATCCCTCCAAAAAGGGTTTTCTTTCTGACAAGAAGGGCTTGCAATGGAATATGCTTGCTGCAAGTTTTTTCTTTGATAGAGTTCATGAAAAAATTAAAAATAATTTATTACCTCCTAAAAACTTTGTTCCAGTTTTAATTATAGGTGATTCGATGATTAAATTTTTGAGCAATACAAATAAAAATGTTAACGTTATTTCCATAAGTGGAGGTAAATTGTTAAATTGTTACTTTTCTTTGGTAGAATTTAAAAAAAAACATTAAGGAAGTTTTATAGTGGTTTTCCATTGTGGAACGAATAATGTAAACAAATCTGCAAAACCGGAAACAGCTCAACTTCCAAATGCTGTAAGAGAGATAAATAACATTTTTCACCTAATATCTGAGTTGCAGAAGGTTAAACAGTTTGCATTTACTTTTTCTGGTTGTGTGTATACAAAAAATGAAGTTATCAATTTGAGAATTAATAAATTGAATAATATTTTGAAAGAACTCTGTAAGAAGGGTCAACATTTGTATATAGATCAATCAAATATTTCATCATCAGATTTGAGAGATGTTGTACATTTCAATGAGTCAGGGCAATTACTTTTCGTTAGAAATCGTAGTGGATTTTTGTAACTTTACTTATTTTTGTATTGTTGAAGAGCATGTGTAGGTCAGTATGATTTTATAAGAAGTTTTCAAGTTTGTTTTCGTTTCAGATACATTAGTTTAGTAGTTTGTTTTTGTCTGGATTATTACATATGAAACTTTGTTTTGATATGTTTTAATTGATAGAATAAATATATATGAGAAGTGCCGTTATGTTTATTTTCACACTAGACACGTGTATCAGATGAATAACAGAAAAATGGTCTGTTATTATAATTAGTCAGTATCTTTTGACAGGACACATCAATGTCATGTGGCTTTAATTGCATTTGGTATGGTACTAAACTTTAGACATAGGAATAATTATGAGATTAGTAGTCTTGGATAAAGTAATAAATGTTTTAGTTGGACACATTAGTTTATTTTGGTTCCTGATGAACATTCAGTGTATTCTATAATTCTTAATATATCAATATATCTATCCACAAACCTAAAGATTCTGTTACAGTAGTTTCCTATTTATTCTTTGAAAGGCAAAGAATCAAAGTAATTTTCCAACCATTTTATAAACCCAGTTTTATGTAAATAATATTTGGTATTCACTATCGTCCTATTAACTATGACATTAGACATTACACTCTTTTAAATTAATGTTTCAAGATTTAACGCTGTAGGAAAAAAAAAAACTAAGTCATAGTCCCATTGCGTTCTATTTTAAATTCTGCAATTTCAAGCATCCATAGCTATTTTGTCTTACGTTCAAATAAAGAGACAGTCTTTTCATGTCAAACCTATACCTTATCTTGACTTGTGCTTGTGCTGGTTCCCGGAATATTGGTAGTTAAAAACATGTACTTCTGATCTGAACAACAGAGCAAATACGCCCTCCTGGTTTAATTAGGTCTTTCCACTTTTCTGTGAAAAGACCTATTGTATTTGTTCTGATTATTATTAATATTCTTATTTTTTTTTCTTCTTCCGCCAAACCCTTTTCTTGCTGTATAAAGTTGTTTCGCAAGATGTCGCTTAGATATTTTGGATATTGTATCGAACAATTATTGCACTTTTAAAACTCATCTTGTTAAGGCAAAGACTTTTTATTGTACGAGTTATCTCCCCAAACACTGTCTTTCTTGTTAGTGTATCTCCTCCGTAACATAAAAAGATAACGACAAAATTCTTTTTCATATTTGTTCGTTACATCCTAAGGAGTTTTGGCTGATTTGGTTCGAAGCGATCCGGTGAAATTTTATAGGAGTTATCTACCTTTATCAAATAAATTTGTCGTAAAGTTTTTGTAACTTATAAACCGTAAGCCGAATAAAATTTTAGTCTTTTTATTTGAGGTCCTTGGGTCCTAACTTAGAAAATGAGGTCAAAGTCAAAGGTCAAGGTCATGTTCTGAATTTTGTCTTTTGCTTGTTTTTGCATTTTCTCCGATATTTTTATCATTATATATAAAAGAACTATGCAAAATGTTTGTTATATTGTGATGAAGATATGATACATTCGGTCTGAATCAATCCAGTGACATCTTATAGGAGTTATTGACCCTAAAATGTTTTATTTTAACGTAAATTGATTATTTCTTCAGATTGGTACATGATAAAGTCATAAGATCTTTTGCAAAATGTTGAGTGACATATGACCTTGAAAAATGTCAACCGGAAGTGACCTTGAGTGAACCGGAAGTAGTAATTTTTGCATTTATTTCATGGAAAAGTACCTAGAAACCATACATTTTTTGAATGGTCATACATAAACCTATCAATTGAGACCGGAAGTGACATTCTATAAACCGGAAGTATTAAATTATCTCACTTTTTATAGGCAAAATTATATATAAACCATATATTTTTGGAATCAGTGTAAATAAAGCTATCATATGAGACCGGAAGTGACATTTTCTAAACCTGGAAGTAGCCAATTATTCCCTTTTTACAGGCAAAGGTATATATAAACAATATATTTTTAGAATCAGTGTAAATACAGCTATCATATGAGACCGGGAGTGACATTTTCTGAACCGGAAGTTGGCAATTATCTCCCTCATTTTTGGCAAAAGTATGCAAAAATCATATATTTATTGAATCAGTATGAAGAAATTTATGATTGAACGCCAAAAGTAACTTAATGTAAACCGGAAGTAGCTTCTTATCACTTATTTAGAAAATTGATGTGGAATGACCTTCAGTTGTTCTCTGAACAATCGGTTTTTAATTATTGTATTTATTTTGATTATTATTTTTTCTTCCGCCAAATTTTGTTCTCGCGTAAAATTTTTGTTTCGCAATATGTCGATAAGATATTTCTTATATAGTATCATACAGTTTATGTGCTTTTTATTTTCACCCATTCTAAGCTAAACAATTTTCTTTGTAAGAGTTATCTCCCTATTCACTGTTTATTAAGTGTGTGCATCTCCTTCGTAACAAAAAAAGATATCGACAAAATTATTTTTCTAAATTGTTCGTTACATCCTCAGGAATTTTTGGCTAATTTGGATCGAAGTGATTCGATGAAATTTTATAGGAGTTATCTACCTTTACCAAATAAATTTGTTTGTATGTTTTTTTAACTCAGTAACTGTTAACCGTATAACCCTAGAATTTTTTTATTTGAGGCCCCTAGGTCCTAACTTAGAAAACGAGGTCAAGGTCAAAGGTCAAGTTCTCAATTTTGACTTTTCCTTGTTTTTGCATTTTCTCCAACACTTTTATAGATATATATTAAAGAACAAGTGCAAAATGTTTGCTTTCTTGTAATGAAGATATGTTACATTTGGTCTGAAACAATCTAATGGCATCTTATAAGAGTTAGTGCCCTTGAAATGTCTAATTATAAGGTTAATTGATTATTACTTCAACCTGGTTCATTATAAAGCCATATGACCTTTAACAAAAGGTTGGGTGACATATGACCTTGAAAAATGACAACCGGAAGTGACCTTTACAAAACCGGAAGTAGCCATTTTTGCACTTTTTTCATGGAAAAGTACTCAGAATCCATTAACCTGAATAATCCAGTCGTTATATTACGCTCCCTATCGATCACTACATTAACGCTTGAATGCATACCCAATCAGAACGCGTCAACCGGAAGTTCAAATTAACGAACTGCATTGTGGTTTATCGTCTATAGAAATTAGCGCAAAAGGTAGGAGGAGTTGAAGTAAATGTTTGTAAACATGAGCGATGGACCAAAACACTTGTCTTCACTGTTCACACGTGTTCAGTTCATCTAAAGACGTGAGGAGAAATGTTGATAAACTTCAGGGAGATGTTGATATTGTTAAAACTCTGTCGTTTACATACGGGATTGCAGAAAAAAACACTTCGTAGTTATGTTGACAGTGCAGAAAGTTGTTATGTGTGCAGCAAGTACTTTGCTACATTACAGGGGATATGTAGGAGTCAGAAATGTTACAACAATCTCACAGAAAATTTGAAGAAAGCAGCTTCCCTGAATTTTGTGAACTTCAAAACAGAATGTACATCACTGTCAGTTCACCATGCTAAGTCTGTGGAAATATTGAACTCATCAATTAAAAAGAGACCAAGAAGTTGCCTTACTCCAATGAAATCTGGGTGTACACCAAAAGGAAAGAAGTTAGTTACCCCATCAACACCAAAAGCAAACAGAAGGAGATTGAATTTCTCAAATTCACCAAGGAAGACCCCAAATTCAACCAGGAAAAAAATATCTGCAAGCCCTTGGCCAAGAGTTAAGGTATGCTTATAATTATGATCTGTAATTGTAGAGGAGAAAAACAACTCTGAAAAGTGTAACTTGTGTACATTTATTGTTTTATTTGGCTTGTACTTGTGAGCCTTCCAAATAATTAGACTCAGTCTTATTCAATACTGAAACTTCACTATCATGACTATACAAAATTAGGTCTGCATGCATGAATTCATCATACTCAATTATAAAAATATAAAAAGAAGGACTTGTAAGCACCTGTGCATGTAAATATTTCTCTATTTTTTTTAACTTGATGAAGAGTGCAAGACTTTACTTGTATCTTTAATAAATCAAAATGTACATGTACAATGTACACATGAAAAATACATTATAATTATTAACAACATTTTTGGTATAAAGATCAACATCAATGTACATTTACATGTACTTCTAATATCTAAATACATTTTCATGAATACTATATAAATAGCATATTATCATAGTATCATTGTTTGTTCACTTTGAATTATGTATGACAATATTTGTAAGTAGAATCATCTGTATTTCCTTAATGTTAACCCAATGTTTGGATTTTAGATCAATACATTTATTTTCATTCCAGGTGCAACTTGGATTTAGAGGCAGTACAAGGAATACTGTACTTAAAGGCCACAGCAAACTAGCATGCCGAGCACTAGTATTAAAACAGTACAAAGCAGCTCTGAATCATCTTCTTCAAATTGAAGAACTGAAGAAAGACCTCAACCAAGTCATTAAAAAGAAGATAAGTCAAGAGATTCAGCAAATATGCAAATACAAAGATTGTGTCTTATGGACAAAAAACATAAAACAATTTTCATGGAAGACTGCCTGCAAACAGCTGGAAAGTGTATGCCCTCTGACAATGGATTTCCTTCATACAGTTGCTGGTCCTAGTAAATTGAAGCAGCTACCTCGTGTTGTTTCAAGTGTGGCAATACTGTTATTTAACAGAAACATGCATATGGGAGCATTACAAGTGATAAATAGCATTTTGATGTTCAGAGGTCATGTTCGAACATAGGTATTTACAAAATTGATTAATCTAAGGACATGCACAAATCTTAAATGTTTCACAGTACATGTACATGTACATATTTATATATAATATATATATATGTGGTATAAATCTGAATGAGACAACTGTTATCTAAGACCAAATGCTGTAGATGTACAATGTAAGCAGTTATTTATTATTGAAGGCTACATAACAGCCTTTAACATTGAGCCTTGAATAACACCGCATTCAGATAAATACATGTCCATGAAAAAATTAGCAAATATAGGAAGAAAAAAACTGAATAGACAGACACGAATATATTATATATTTACATTGATTTAGGGCTCTACTATATACATTTTGTCCATGTACATGTTTTTATTTACAATTTTATTATATTTTTTTTCAATATAATAAACATTAACCTATTACATTTTGGTACATTTACATCTTACAAAATGTATATGTATTTTAGTGTACGCACATTGCACATGTATTTCACAGATACTTTTCTATTATTAAGGTGTACACTTCCTTCAACAGAGCTGGTATGAGCAGTTCATACAAATCTACAGGTAGACATGTTGATGTTATATGTGAGGACTTTGACCTGCCAGTAAAAATGTGGTCTCAAAAGTTAGCTATTTCGGCAAAGGATAAAGACAAAGATATGACGGCATTAGGTATGTTATATTTTTCATTATGTATGTTGATCAGGCTAAACACCAAGCATTGGACAAATTGCACATATAAAAATAAGATGTGGTATTATTACCAGTGAGACAATCTTCATCTTTATTTAAAAGTATCCATTTAATCACATGTAAATCTGATTATAATTTGATGCCTACAATAATTGATTTATGAGTGAAAAATGAGTCCATGGGCGTGATTGGGGATGCTTCAACCTTGAAATATATTCATTTTGATATAATGTTTTAAAGTACATTAATACAAGACCATTTCTCTTGGTTATTAACATTATTTAAAGAAAATATTTTATGTTTGTATAAATTTATGTTCAGGTATACATGGAAAATAATTATATGCTCATTTGTCAACCACATTTCTACATGTACATGTATTCCATATGAGCAATTAACTATTTTTATTATTATTATACATTATTTCAGATGATCATAATAATGCCTTGTCCACTTTTTTGGAAGATGATTCTGCAGTACATGTATCAATGGAATCCCCAGCAATAACATTGTCTTCTGTACAGACACCAGCAAAGCCAGTGCATAACGAACCAGGTATTACAATTGCCCATTATTATCAGCACATTTGTAGGGGAAACTGATTTCACTATAATTCTTGAGCAATTATATACAGTACTTTTTAAAGAAGAGTGTTGAAAATTTTTAACCTTTATTTCCATATTAATTTATTAATAATAATTTTTTATTTTTTTCATAATTTCAACCAAGAGTTTTGGTTAACATGTATGTAATGCATATCCAGTTGAACGTTTGAATTGAATGCAAGTTTTTCGTTTAGAAAGTTGTCAGTTTTAAAGTACACAGATTACAATTATCATGCTTACTATTTCCATGTAATAACTGTGCACATTTAATTATTTGTGACTGTGTTAATGTTGGATTGACTTTCTTTTCTTTTTTTTTGTGACCGAAAGAATGCAAAAAACTCATATTCCTGTCATGCATTTCAGGATTACATCAGGGTTCAACATTTAACGAGGCAAACATAATAAGTGAGTGCTCTATGAATGAAGAATCACCATGGCAAATGTACATAGCTGAACCTTACCCAGTGACAACACCCAGTTATAAAGAATCAGTTAAAGGTACATATATACCAGCTTCATTTCTTTAATAAGTTATTTAAACACAATCATATTGTTTATAATAAAAAAATATATATATTACGTGGTACAAAATGTATTATGATTGCCAATGAGATGAATGTCCATCCAAGTAAAACCAAATGTAGTTACAGTTTATGTATTTTAAAACCAATTATAGATTACTGTCATCATATATTATTATATTGGGATATCTAGATTCTGGTAAAATCTTTTGACAACAAATAAAATAACATATTTATTCTGTTAGCATACTTATGGTACATATTTATATTATGAAAAGTAGTTCAGCATGAGAAACAAATGTTAACCAAGCTAATATTGAAATAATTTTTAATTTTACACAGCTACATGTGTATATGCAAATGTGGTCAAAAAGATGTGTGTTAAAAATGTTAAATATTTTGTACATTTTGTAAAATGGACATTTTCTTAATAAATTGTATTACATGTATTACAGATGCAGTCTTGTTTACACCACTTCCAGCTGACACATCCCAGCATGAAGAACCTATCACTGAACTAACAGCATCTAACTCTCCTTTTACAACAGTAAATTCCAAGGATATTGACTCAACAACTGAACCTTCTTTTCAAATTTTTATGGACAACCTCAATATGAATACAAAAGTACGACATAAAACAATGGACACATCAAACAAAGTCTTCAACTTAGTCCATTCTGTTGCAGTGAAAGACCGAGCACCATCAGAGGATTTAGACTCTGTTCACCCACAAGCAGCCATACTGTCTGTTCCAAATGAAGCTTTTGTTCCAAATGCAGAAGACTACAAGGCACTATACCAAGACTGTAATATACTTATTCAAAGGGCATTAGTCGACCATATTTCAATCTTGAAGGACTGTAAAGAATTTGTTACCTACCACATTCCCCATCAGTATACAGAGGAGTCGAAGAAAAAAAGTGTTATTGTAAGTATCCACAGTATACAATGTAGCTAATTAATGAAAATAGTAAATACGTTTGTACATCTGTCGTGAAATAAAAGTAAACATCAAAATTAAACAATTGATATATATATATATGAGTGAATATCTACTTTATACAATTTTGTAGACTTTTTTTTTTTAGAAATTTTAGTATTTGTGCTCAGGGGAGATGCTCTTAGTGTAGAAAGAGGTGACGCGGCACAAAAGGCAAGAGCTGATGGAGTTAATCTAGAGGACCGTCTTGAAGGATTTATTTGAAAGAGTAGAGTGAAGACTGGCATGGTCATGTCAGAACTTTACAGGTATGTTTCTTATGTAATTGAATATGAAAAAATATATGTTTTATGTATGTAAAATGATAATATAAAAACAAGGAGATGTGGTATGATTGCAACTGAGACTAATATCCACCAATGTTCAAATGAAGTGGGCGTAAGCAACTGTAGGCAAAAGTACAGCCTTCAACAATGAGAAAAATCCATAACGTAGAGTTTGCTTTAAATATATGAAACAATTCAATTTAGAAAACTAACAGCCTAAGTAATAACAGAAAAATTTAGGCATGACAAAAATTACAAGCAGGAACCAACGTCAACCACTGAATAACAGGCTCCTGACTTGGGACAGACACTTAAAGAATGTTTGTGAACACTAATGTTATTTTTTCGGTCATAACTGGGTTTTGATGTTTTTTTTAAAATAATTTGTACATCTTTATTTGTTTATTTTTCAGGAAATTTATGATCTACATTTTAAAGGGACATAAATTATACACTTGGTAATCTCCTATCTATATTTAAAAACAATGGTAGGCATCAATTATTATGTAAACTGGGTCAAATACCCATTAGTAAATTACACGATATTTTCAAAGAGTGTGACACCATCTCTTTCTTTAGCCCACTGTATGAATATTCGCGTATAATTACAGCTTTTTGCCACCATAGGCTGTTCCCGCGTATCGACAAACCTGAAGATCATAAACGTCATTTTCTGAAAATTAAATATATTAGCAGAGGTATTGATTTTATCAACTTATCTAGTATATTTAATGACTCTACCGTTCAAAACTTTATACCTCCCTATTTTGATAACATAGAACCACCTATAATTTCATACACATACAAAAACCCAGCAGAAGTCTAATTTTAATTATACGTCGGTAACATCAGACGTGAATGTAGATAATAATACTCCTTAACTTGAAACTGTGAATCGTCGAAGTTTAGATATGTTCCCTATGGCCATGTTATTACAGGGGACCTCAATATCGTCCAGGACAGAGAGGTTAAAAACGTTTTGAAAAAAGGACCAAAATATCGTCCTTTAACTAAAATAGATTGGAAAGAGTGTCGTCAAGTCACCAAAGATGCTCTTTCCTCGTTTTGTAAAAGTGGTGTAAACGGGAAAATCTGATAAAAATCTCTTGATTCTTATTTAAATAAATGTATGAATGTGGTAAATAAGAGAATATCACATTTTGAAAATAATTTAGAAGTAAATAATAGAGTACAAAATACACCTATTTCCAGAATAAGAAGTAAACTTCAAGAACTTTCAAAGCGGTTTGTGTTTGTACCGGCCGACAAAGCAGCCAACAATGTAGTGGTGGTATGCCGTAAATACTACACGGACGTTCTTAAGAATGAAATTTTAAATTCATCTACATTCAAGTCCATCCGCTCCACAGAGAGTCATATAGTAAACAAACATATCACAACCACATCAAAGCTTAAGGCTTCTTCTGAACATTTGTAGGTCCCTACTATGTATTGGCTACCTAAACTACACAAAAAACCATTTAAATATCGTTTCATCTCGGCCTCTAGTAAGTGTTCTACAACTAATCTTTCAGTGCTTTTAACAAGTTCATTAACTACTATTAAAGAGCTTATCATAAACTATTGTAATAAAATATATGAACATAGTGGTATAAACTATTTTTGGAGTGTAAAAAATTCTTTGGATGTTTTAGATAAATTACATGCTTTTGATGGTCCTTTTGATTCTGTTGACAGTTTTGATTTTTCTACTCTTTACACTACACTCCCACACTATCTTATCAAACAAAAGTTTTCCTATTTAATTAAATGGTCGTTTGTAAAGCTGAATGCAAATATATTTGCTGCAACTCATTTAAAGCCTTCTTCTCTAATGAGAAAGGTAAATATGCTAGATATACTTACTGGAGGTGTGATGAGATGATTGAAGCTGTTAATTTTCTCCTTGATAATATTTATGTTCGTTTCGGCAACAAAGTTTATCGACAGGTTGTAGGTATCCCTATGGGCACTAATTGTCCCCCTTTAATAGCAGACTTGTTTTTGTACTGTTACGAATCACAGTTTATGACTAAACTCAGTAAAGACCCGTCGAAATTGCATTTAATTGATAAATTCAACAACACTTACCGTTATCTTGATGATATTTTCGTTAAATAATCAAGAATTTTCTCAATATACTGCTGAAATTTACCCCAAGTAACTTACTTTAAATAAATCAAATTTAAACGGTAATAACTGTCCTTTCCTAGATTTAGATATTTCGGTTTTAAACGGAAACTCCACACTAAAATTTACGACAAAGGGACGATTTTTCGTTCCCTATTGTTAATTTTCCATTTTTAGATGGTGATGTTCCTTTGGCACCATCTTACGGTGTTTATATTTCACAGCTCGTTCGCTATTCCCGTGTCTGTTATGACGTTTTTGATTTTAACGAACGTAATCTATGTATTACTGGTAAATTATTAAACCAGGGATATCGTTACCATAAATTACTTAAAACCTTTACTAAATTTTTCCATAGATATAAAGATTTGGTTTTGAACTTTGGTTGTACCTGTAGAAAACTTATTTCAAACGGGATAGCACATCCTCATTTTTACGGAAATGTTGTTAACCGTGCCCGGAAATTTAGAAATGATCCTTGTAAACTTATCGCTCCTTTAAATAAACTTATAAAAAGGTTACAAATTCAACACTGTAATAAGATCATTGAATATTGTTTTTATTGGTATAAATATTGATTTTGTTATCAGTAAATTAAAAGCAAACTAAATATTACTAGTATGTTTTATACATATACACATTCATGGATCTACAATCTGTCGATACCTGTATCTTGGCATTGCACAAGGTCATGTTTTTCTCTGACTGTTTATGACGTATTTACACTAAATCCATTGGATGTTGGATGTGTACGGATTGATAATTTAGTCTTAGATGCATGATTTTTTATTAGTTGTTAGTGGCTTTGAACTAGCTGTCAGATAACTGCGAGTACTCTCAGATCTGTTCCTAGTGTCTTTTGTTGTTTGGATGTACAAGTACCCTGCCACGTCCACTTGTATTTTTGTCCATCTGATGATTTAAGCCTTTTTAACTGATTTTTATAGTTCGTTCTTATGTTGTACTGTTATATCACTGTCCCAGGTTAGGGGGAGGGTTGGGATCCCGCTAACATGTTTAACCCCGCCACATTATGTATGTATGTGCCTGTCCCAAGTCAGGAGCCTGTAGTTCAGTGGTTGTCGTTTGTTTATGTGTTACATATTTGTTTTCGTTCATTTTTGTACATAAATAAGGCCGTTAGTTTTCTCGTTTGAATTGTTTTACATTGTCATTTCGGGGCCTTTTATAGCTGACTATGCGGTATGGGCTTTGCTCATTGTTGAAGGCCGTACGGTGACCTATAGTTGTTAATTTCTGTGTCATTTTGGTCTCTTGTGGACAGTTGTCTCATTGGCAATCATACCACATCTTCTTTTTTATATCATCGGCCGAAAAAGGAACCCTATTTCAGCTTAGGAACAAATTTGATCACCGAGGTGTTAAATCAGTTGTAAGTACATTTAATTATAAACACAGCTTTTAAGATGAAATGATAAAACTTTCTACATGTATTGCTTTTCTTCAGCCAGTCTATTAAATTCATTAAATGAAGTTGCTTTTCACCATAATTTTTGTTCATATGCTATTGAAGGAGATAATTGTAATTGTAAATGATGAGAAACATATTAATATGTTTGATTCATAAAATTATAAAGCTTTGCTATATTGTCTGACATAATAAACTCGTGTTTCTGTTACTCTGAATACTAACAAACTATTTGATTTATAGATCTGCCTAAAATTTATTGTTGCATTAAAGAAAACACATGAATAAATAATTATAATTGACACTATTCTATATTTGAAATAATGTTCTAAAATTATAAACTTTATATTCTAGGTAAAGGATATGCTGTCAATGACTGCAGAGATTTTGTTCGTTTTGTGACAAAGGGCTATATTGTCCTAGGAGCCTTACAAATACTGAATCTGACAGATGTTGGTGATATAAACAAAATAACTGACAATATGAACAAAGAGGAAAAGAAAGAATTTCTATTAAAGTAGTCATCAGATATAGTGGAAAAATACATTGTAGTCAAACCATTTGAACTTAACAGAATGGTCATGACACAGCAGACAATAACAGAGTACCTTGTGGATATCCAGGCTGCCAAAAGACATTTGCCATAAATGGAAAATGTAAGGAAAAACACAGGAATATATGTTTGTATAAAGATTTGCAACATTTACAGTTACCAGAAACTAACAAAAAGCAGAAAGTAACTAACAAGCTTGATTCCGATAAAGCAGAAACAGAAGATCACAAGTTTAATTATTCATGTAGTTTGTTGAGAGATGGTCTGTACGACTTGATAAGAGAGGATGCATCTAAAGAAAATGACGGTGATCGTCTAGTACGTATGTGGAGGTTAGACATTCTGAAATATACTTTACATAATCATACGAAATACCGTTTTCTGTCATTCCGGTTACAAGCTCAGCTGTTAGCACTCCTACCACCAAAGCTAGCACACCAGTTGCGTCACAACAGGGGTGTGAACATTCACGGTGGGGCAGGAAAAAATGTACCAGGTGATTTGGCACTGGAATTTTTAAACATGCGGGCAAAAGATTCATTGAATTCGTTAAGTGGAAATTTGTCGTCATCTTCGATACAAAGATGTGGTAGAAGTTTGCAGGGCTGCAATGACCTAATTGACAGTTACACGGAAGGTTTACAGCAATTTGTTGGTCGATCTTCAAACTCTAAGCCATCAATACAAAAGGACATTAACTCTTTAGTTGAAGAGCTATCAAAAGAGAATTTATTTGATAAAATTCCAGGACGATGTCACCATTCCTTTCAAAACATTGTAAATGACGATACAAGTAAAGTAAATGGACAAAAACTGAGCCAATGGATAACATCAAAAAAAGAAACATTTGCGAAATACCAGCACAGCCGTTCGTATCAAATGTTTTGAACTGTAGAAATTTGCTTAGAATATGTGTACACCTGAAGTTACAAATTGTGATCATGAAAGTTCAGTGCAATTTTGTTTGTTATCCTTTTTACATGATTTTTTTTAATGAGTTACAGTTTGTATTCAAATAGTGTTACCTTGTCTGATTTTTTTTAATATGATCATGTAATAACATTCATTTTGTATGCAATGAAGATTTGTTTTACTAGTCTTATATGCAATTGTTCACAGTCTTTTGAAGTGTGATATTTTATTGCTTTGTTGGAATTTTGCTGCCTTTGGTTAAATCAAGACATGATGTGCTTGGTAATTTGTGATCCCAAATACTCAGTTGTTTTTGTTTTATAATTAACTGTGATCATTGTAAATAAATAGTGCTGTAAATATTTTTGTCTTTTTGACTGATTGTGATGGAAAAATTATGCGGTCTCTGGTTAAATCAATACAAGTAGGTTGTTATCGTAAATATTCAATCAGTTGTTATTTTTTTAATTAATTGTGATTGTAGTGTTGTTTAGTGCTGTAAATATTCATGTTTTGACCAATTGTGTCCATACATCTTTATTTAGTGCCAGTATAGAAATATTTTCAACAAGAGATACTTTTGGAATAATATAATATTTTATCTAATGAAACAGAATTCATTGTAGAAATTAAAGGAATGGTGCTTTATGATGTATATGAATCTTCCAAGATGTATTGTTCCATTTTATAATTAAACAGATTAGTGCTGACCAAGCTAAACAGTATATATATGATTCAATAATCGTGCATACAGGTCTTTAAAAAATCAACCAATGAATATTTATCATTTTATGTAATTCCAGTCTTTTGGTTCGGATTTTAATTTGTTGATCATGAACCACAGAATTTTTTTTACCTTTGCATTGAATGCATGTATTTTTCTTTTTGAAGAACCTATCTGATTTTTTTAAAGTGATACCTATACTTTTACTGCTGGTTTCCCATCGGTAATGTTTATTTGTATCATTCTGGCATTACCATGTATAATTCTCATATGATTGTATATATTTGCTGCTATTTTAAAATGAAGTTGATTGTGTTAATAAAATGTCTTTCAACACCAATTTTTTGTTCTTGTACTAAAGTTATGTAGTTGGATACTGATAACTGAGGCATGTTATCATGGTTATCTAGAGTTTTGTCAACAAGTAGTAAGTTAACAGTGACACTTAATGACAATATAAACATAAGAAGATGTGGTATGATTGCCAATGAGACAACTTTTCATTCAAATCTTTTAGTAGTAAATACATGAACTTTGAGTATTTATCGGTCACAATATGGCCTTCAACATGGAACCTTGACTCACACATCAAAATAAGCTATATAGAACCTAAAATTACTTTGCTGGATCCCAACTCTCACTGTAACCTTGGACAGTGGTGTTACAGTACCTTGTCAGAACAAACATTTATATCCACTTCATTTGAACTTGGTTGGATACGTTCTCATTGGCAATCATATCACATCTCCTTATTTTTTTGTCAACTGATTAGACTGTTTCCATGCATATGTCAAATATAAAGGGTTGAGAGATTTCTTTGGTAGTTTTTGTCTGAGATGTATTAGATTAGTTGATTGGTTTGTTCTGCATTTTGTCACGTTGGGTTTTATAGTGTAACTGACGACACATCTACTGAAGTTATGGAATTTCCTCATTGTTAAAGGTCATACAGTGGCTTTTAGATACTAATTAAATATTAGATCATATGCTCACTGGCAAGGTCAATGATATATGACATACATTGTTATCTAGTTCTAATATTTTGATTTTCTTTAAAAAGGAAGATACAGCATGTTGTCAAATATTTAATACAAAATATAAAAGTACATGTACTTAAACATGTTAAATAAATCATAATAATGCACAATTTAACATTCATCAAAACTCCATATCAACTTCCTCAATTAATTCTTTACAGAATATGAAAGAAACATTCTCTACTAAACAGTCAATTAATTTGCTGTCAAACGACAACTGACGGTTGCGGCCTTCTTCACATAAGTAATCATTAAAGTCAATGAAATTGTCCTTCATTATTTTTAATTTCTGGTTATCGAATTGCCTGGCAATTTGATCTGATTCAAAATTGTTTTCAGCTGATATGTGTATATTAAAGAATTCAAAGTCTACACAACAACCACACGTGCAATTTAACCGGCAATTACTTCAACACTGACACAAAGGTTTTGTGCTGTTCACATGGTCACCTTGTTCAAGAAGCTCATCATTGTCTAGAAACAAAATATCTGTTTAATTCAAGTCTAATACATTCCTTTGTTTGGCACAAATTTCTCACCCACCCCTTCATTGCAACGTCCTGTAAGCGGTATCAAAGCTTGAGAAATATATACAAGATTGTGAAGGCTTGCCATTCCTGCTTGCTCGACCACTTTCTTGTGAAAATTGTTCAAGTCCTCGAGGTACTCCCCAATGAATTACTCTTTCAATGTCAGGTATATCAACTCCCATGCCAAATGCAACTGTTGCAAACACAATTCGAATGGAACTATCTTCATTTGGGAACTTATTCAACACATGATTCTTATTTGTTTCTGCTGTAGACCTATGATACATTGCTACAAGCCTATTGTCCAAAATATCTATTGTGTTCAATACCACTTACAAAGTACTCAAACAAATCTGCACATGAAAGAATACTCCTACAGTATATGACAGTCTTCTTCATTTTTACAGAGTTAGTTTTCAAGTCTTTTAATAGCCACTCTAATTCATGGACACTTTTGCTCGAATTTTTCAAAGAATATGTTATGTTTATGCGTTCTGGTAATTTTGAAATAGTCTTAGTCCCATTTGGATTCATCTGCATTTTTTTCAAAATTTCTGAATGCATGGATTTTGTTGAAGTAGCTGTAAGGGCAACAAAAGGAGTTTTTTCTGGCACAACTGATCGTAATTCTGCAAGCCTGTCATAGTGTCTTCTAAATTCTCCACCCCTGCCAAAGAAAAAATAATAATAGATTCTATATAAGCATGAAAAGTTTAGTCAATAATGATTGATTGATTGTTAGTCGTTAACACAGCATTAGCACAAAAAGGCTATATCGCAGCTTGAATTCAGTGAATAATGGCAAAAGAAATATATACAATGCAATTGTTTTTTTTTTACTTAATCTGTTAATAGTGGTACATAGCATATAAAATTTATGGACCCAGCATTTCAGTAGCTGTTGTTGGTTCATGTCTGTTATATTGTTTTCATTGTTACAAATGTATAATCTAGGCTGTAAGAAATTTTTCTTTAATAGCCGACAATATAATATGTTTTTTCTCATTGTTGAAAGCCATAAGACAGACCATTATTGCTTACATTCACACCATTTGAACTATAGTGGATACTTCATACATTTGCATTTTTTTTTAAACATTTGGCAATCATACCACTGCACATCATCAGGGCACATCTCCTCATTATCATAAAAGACAGTATCAATGTTATAAAAAATAATATCTTACCACTGTGTGATGCAATGGGCTTCATCTATTACAACTGCTTTGATATGACTATGAAATTGTCCTTTGGTCAAACTAGTGCGCCACAACCCTGGTGTAAGGGCTGCCTCCGGCGAGGAAAAGACTATGGAATATTTCCCTGCAGAAATGTTCTCAACAACGCCTTTATCTGGTTGACATTCACCTACTACAGTTGCACTTATGTTTAATTGTTCTAATTTAGATATCTGATCATTCATTAAAGCTTGAAGTGGTGAGATAACTAGCATTGTTGATTTTTCACCTGACAGTTTTTCAAATAGCTCCGGTAAAAGGAAGTAAATTCGTGATTTACCATAGCCTGTTGGTAAAATAACAACTGTATCATTCATCTGTAGTATATTTTCAATAGATTCTCTTTGTTTATCTTTGAATTCAAACATATATTTATCCTCTATTTCACATAGGTAGCTATCGATCTCCATGTTTGTAAACAAACGTGAGATTGCCGGAAATCGCGACTGCGCATAATCTTAAGTTCGTTGTCCGCGATTGGACAATACAATTTGTATTGGACTGACGCGTCCAATGATCACTTTGTCTTCAAGCCCTCTGGAGGACAATGACCGTAAGGGGCGCTGTAATTATTCGAGTTAAGAATCCATATATTTTGTAATTTTAATACATTAACTTATCACTAAAGACTAGAAGTGACTTTGGATAAACCGGAAGTGGCCAGTTATCTCCTGGTTTACAGGCAAAAGTATATAGAAACTATATATTTTTGGAATCAGTGTGAGAAAAGCTATCATATGATCATATGAGACCGGAAGTGACATTTACTTCACCGGAAGTAGCACATTATCTCCCTCATTTCACTCAAAAGTATATAGAAACCACTTGTTAATCGCATCAGTATGAAGAAACTGATGATTAGATGCCAATTTTAACTTTGAGTAAACAAGAACTAGTTTCTTTTCAATAAATTTGAAAATTGATGTGGAAAGACCTTCAATTGTTCTGTGAACAATTGGTTTTTAATTTTTTTTTTTTTTTTTTTTTTCTTCTTCTTCCGCTAAATCCTTTTCTTGCGGTATAAAGTTGTTTCGCAAGATGTCGCTTAGATATTTTGGATATTATATCGGACAGTTATTGCGCTTTTAAAACTCATCTTTTTTAGCCGAAAACTTTTTTTATTGTAAGAGTAATCTCCCCAAACATTGTTTTTCTTGTGAGTGTATCTCCTCCATAACCAAAAAAAATAACGACAACATTCTTTTTCCTATTTGTTCGTTACATCTTCAGGAATTTTTGGCTGATTTGTATGGAAGCGATTCGGTGAAATCTTATAAGGGTTATCTACCTTTACCAAATAAATTTGTCGTTATGTTTTTGTAACTCATAAACCGTTAGCCGTATAAACTTAGAGTCTTTTTATTTGAGGTCCTTGGACCCTAACTAAAAAATGAGGTCAAGGTCAAAGGTCAAGGTCATGTTCTCAATTTTGACATTTACTTGTTTTTGCATTTTCTCTGACACTTTTTAAGATATATATGAAAAAACTAGTGCAAAATGTTTGCTTTATTGTGATGAAGATATGATACATTAGGTCTGAAACAATCCAATGACATCTTATAGGAGTTATTGCCCCTAAAATGTTTTATTTTAGGGTAAATTGGTTATTACTTCAAATTGGTACATGATAAAGCCATAAGATCTTTTGCAAAATGTTGAATGACATATGACCTTGAAAAATGTCAATAATTTTCATGGAAAAGTACCTAGAAACCATATATTTTTTGAATGGGCAAACATTAACCTAACATTTTATTAACCGGAAGTAGCAAAGTATCTCCCTTATTAAAGGCGTAAGTATATACAAACTATATATTTTAGGAATCAGTGTGAAAAAAGCTATCATATGAGACCGGAAGTGACATTTTCACAACCAAAAGAAGCCAATTATCTCCCTTTTTACAGGCAAAAGTATATATAAACCATATATTTTTGGAATCAGTGTAAATAAAGCTATATAAGACCGGAAGTGACATTTTCTAAACCGGAAGTTGGCAATTATCTCCCTTATTTCAGGCAAAAGTATATAGAAACCATATATGTATTGAATCAGTATGAAGAAAACTATGATTGGACGCCAATAGTAACTTTGAGTAAACCAGAAGTAGCTTCTTATCAATTATTTAGAAAATTGATGTTGAAAGACCTTCAATTGTTCTTTGAACAATTGGGTTTTAATTTTATATATGTTTCTTTTCATTAAAAAAAACTTTCACCAAGTCCTTAAGCTTGCATATCATACCGTAATTGCTCAAATATTTTACCTATTGACAAAGTTACAGCAGCTAAGAACTATTTTTTTTCGAATATGTACAAATGTCTTGAAGTTTCATTCAGACAGGGGCCAAATTCGTGTTTTATACCATGCTATATTGACTTCTGCTTTACTTTATTTCATTCTTTGATTTATTTCTAGCAAAGAAAAACACATAACGCATTCGCCTAAACACTATTTCAATGAATTCAAGGTCAAAAGGGACTGGAAGTATCATATGTGTTATACAAAGAAAACTGCATTTAGATAATAAAAGTAACCAATATGAGACACTTTCCATTATAACCAGTTCTAATTTGTTAATATCTACTCAAATAACAATGTTCTTACCTAAACGTCTTAATTTTATCAGAGATTATTCATTAAATATAAATATAGTAATCCAAACATAAATATAATTGAGCATTTTGGCCCCCCTTTTTTCTGAACGTTTGAAAAAGGGTGTTCTTGGTAAACAAACATACCTATATGTAATAACATGGATCAAAAAGTGTAATTTATCTCTTAGCTAGACAACTTGCTAAACTGGTTGAAAATTCCATTTTAAATGAGATTTTGGAATTCTACATAAATAAATATCAATTTCATAAGTAAAAATTAGTTAACCTATTCCTGAGGTAGAAAGTCCTTAGTATTTCGAAATATTCAAAGTTTTGGTAACAGTTGATTTATAATTATGGTCATATCAATTATACATGTTAGGCGTAGGCATAATTTTGTTTAAGATATGTACGACTTTCTTGTATGTTTTCTGAGACCGGGCCCGAATAAGAGGTTCTATATACCTGCATGAATAATATACAATAAAAATACTTTAGTCTTTAAAGGTTAATAATGTAAGACACAACATTTCAAAATAACTTTACAAAACTGTATTTCGCTATTCTTTTTAGATTCTTTTTTTTATTCATACAGCTTCTGACATTTCTAAAATGTACGTGTTTAAGGAAGTTTGCTGCTCAGTTTCAAAATAAATAACTTTCCATAAAACTAGTATATATTGATAGGGGATTAATTGAGGAACCAAATAAGCAAAAAAAATATAGGGGTCAATTGTGCTTGTTTTCGAAATATTAGCCATTGGAATTTTGGAGGGAAAATGTTCTCTCTTGATTTTTCTTAGCTTTATCATTGACCAGTTAAAGTTCTCAAAAACTATTAAAAAATAAATAAGATTTTATAAGACTTTTACAAATGGCTTATAATTATATATGTAAAAGATTTATAAAAAGAAAAATGGGGGTCCATGGGCAAAATTTTTTAAGGCATTCAAATGGATAAAACCAGAGGATTTCGAAAATCTGACAAAAATTCCAAAACTTGACAAGCAAACATCCTTAATGAACCATTGCTTTCAATTGTTTGGGTTTCACCATTCCTGATTAAGGTAAAGCCAGAAAAGCACTTCAAACGCACGAAATTTAAAAGTGTTAATTTTCATTTTAAGATGTATGTATATATACCAGTTACATTAGTTTCTGAGTGTTACTAAATGATAACCTAATGCAACTTTATGTAGAATCGAAATACTACCTGCATATTCGAAATAAAAAAAAAAAAAAAAAAACACCATGAAAATGAATCAATAAATGGATGCGACCTCTATTTTGCTCTATTTTTGAAATATTTCAATGAGGTATTTGTCATTTATAGTGACATCTACGTGATCTAAATGCCAACACTAGTCATTCTTCTCATTCACCCTGATCCAATTTGTGGTTCACAGATATCAGTGTACCAAAATGGACGGACTTTACTTAATTATGATAAAAGCTTCGTATATTTTTTTCATTTTTTTCATCTAAAACATCTTCATTGCACTTTTCTTTGCTGTTATGACAAATTTACAGCAGTTGGCCGAGAATCCCTGTGAATTAGTCACTGAATAAACAGGGAAATAACCCAGCTTTGTGTATTTTCATGGGATAATGTGGAATAAGAAATGAGATTCTTAAAAATACAAACTTATATCCAGGGTTTATAAACAATTTCTCAACATAGTCATACCAGTTATGTGAATGTGTATAACAATACAATTTTATTTTATACAAATTTCATGTTTATTTAGTTGTATTTAGTCAAGTTTCCGCTATCTGATATATTGGACTTTTGAGTTAATAGAAGGGTATCTACCACACAGTTCATTCACATACAGTCGGCTGTCAAATACAATGAACACTATAACGAATTCTTGTAATGAATACCAGATAGAAATTCATAACAATGATGACATAATATAAAACCCCAATAAAAGACTCGTCTGCTCCTAAACGGAGTGCATGTGCTCACAATTTCATATCCAAGTGGAGTCTGAAATAATAATTTTAATTTCTTCAAATACCCAAAAGAACATGTGATCATTGATCATAAAGTAATACAATTTCGTAATAAATTACCAATACATGAGAATTTAGACATCTTTACTAAGATCCGGACCCGAAATCGAAACTTAACCCGATTATTCATTTTTATCCTGCAATTAGCCAACTATTGTACAAATAACAGATGTATGTGAAGTTAGCAGCCGGTTCGTTATTCGTTATTCGATATTCAATATCCAACCGGCTGCTGGCAGTCGGTTCGATATTCAAATTTTCTAAGTTGAATATAATAAAAACTTAAACATTCGATAACATTCAAAGCATGAGAGTTATTAGTTAATAGTTGTAAAAATTAAGAGATATAGGAAATCTTTTTTGTGACCAATTCAAGTTATCGTAAATTCTCGTTGTCCTCAAATATAAGAGGGGGTGGACAGGGGGGTATTCAATTCTCGCTTCCCTCCCCCTTGACTCCCGCTTCCCTCCCCCTCGACTCCCGCTTCCCTCCCCTCGACTCCCGCTTCCCTCCTTTAAATTATCATTTCGTTCAGATATGCCTCTTTTCCCCCTTCACACAAGAAAATCTCGAACTGTGAACATACCTACGTTTCTCCAACCAGTCCTTGCTGGTGATGGGGTTGATCTCAATGATCGTCAATGGACATGAATATCGTCACATGCACACGAGTATCTAGCATACCATACCGGAGGAGTGACAATGACAAGATGCACAGGGAAATAAAAAAAATCTAAGTTTAAGGGTTATAACTTTGGAAAAACTCGATGGACCGGTCATTCTATCGAAAAAATCTACTAATTTTCATGTGTATTCAAAATACCCTGTCAATGGAGTTGCGATGTCAAGATAAATCAAGGGGCATACTGGATAAGCTCAAAATTATTGTCCAAATGGGTATAACTCGGGGAAAACTCAATGAAACAGAATATTCTACCTCCCGGCACATCACGAAGTTCAAACTACTGGATTTTATGTGTATCCAGAAAGCCATGTCAGAGGAGTTGCGATCACAAGGTGCATACTTGATAGGGTCAAACTTTCTAAGTTCAAATGTCCATAACTATGGGAAAACTAATTGAACCAGAACAGCTTATCTATACTGAAGTTTGCATGTCATGATCAGCAGAAACATATAATTCAAGATATTGGAAAGTCCACTATACGGCTTGTTTTTTCACAATAAACAAGGTACAATCCCCTCCTTACCTTTGAAACTTCTTTTTATTCATTTAACATATTTCTTAACCAATAAGTGAATCATTTTCTTAACTATTTCCTGATATAGTTTAAAAAATTTGAAAAAAAAATGAAAAACAAGAAAGATATTAGGGGAAAAGTGGAGACTTGACATGAAAATATTGGAAGTTTAAAACTACGAACTTGTTTGCTTTTGAAACTCCTATTTTATGTCTGTGAGCACAACTTTCTGGTTTTAAAAACTTAAAAATCTGATAATTTGTTGATAGGGTTGGGAATATTTAATTTTGATTATTTCTTACGTTTTTCTAGATATTAGCGATTTAATATAGAAAATAAAATTTTCTAAACGCTCGGTTTACGGATGACATAACAGAATACACAAATACACCCTTATGTGAATCGAATATTTCTCTTTATGGCCTATAGATTTTTATCAATAGAATATAATCAAGAATGAACATTTCAAAGATGATATTTCAAGAAACAAAAAGAAAAGACTCCTCTATCAAGATTTAAAAATATAAATAGAAACAACTGGAAAGCCCCCAAAAAATTAGTTTCGAATGACTAAATATTCAGCTATATCCAGGAACGAGGGCCAAGGTCGGTTGACTAGATCTTCCTGATCTCTCAATCTTCATAATATAATGCATATTGTTAGTTAATATATAGATATACATGACATCAAAAGGAATTTGGGTAAACTTTTCGTCTTCTAAGTTTATAGAGGGCACAAAGTGCAAGTTTGATATTCAAAATTTATAGTGAAAACCTATCGGAGACCGCTGAAAAAACAGTGAGACCTCCCTGGTCTTTCAATATCCACAAAATTGAATACTATTGTAGACTTTGTATATATACAGATGCTATTAAAAGGATTTCCCAAAAAATGTCATCTTCGATATGTACGGAGGGCTTAAAGTGTCACTTTTCAAATAAAAATCGTCAAAAATTCAGGTGAAAAGGCACAGGGCGTTTGCTAGATCTTTTTAATCTCTCAATCTTCATAATATTATGCATATAGTTAGTTAATATATAGATATAAATGACATCAAAAGAATTTGGGTAAACTTTTCGTCTTCTAAGGTTTTAGAGGGCTCAAAGTGCCAGTTTGATATTCAAAATTTATAGTGAAAACCTATCGGAGACCGCTGAAAAAAAAACAGTGAGACCCCCTGGTCTTTTAATATCCACAAGATTAATTACTATTGTAGACTTTGTATATATACAGATGCTATTAAAAGGATTTCCCAGAAAAATGTCATCTGCGATATGTACGGAGGGCTTAAAGTGTCACTTTTCAAATAAAAATCGTCAAAAATTCAGGTGAAAGGGCAGAGGGCGTTGGCTAGATCTTCCTGATCTCTCAATCTTCATAATATTATGCATATAGTTAGTTAATATATAGATATAAATGACATCAAAAGGAATTTGGGTAAACTTGTCGTCTTCTAAGTTTATGGAGGGCTCGAAGTGCCAGTTTGATATTCAAAATTTAGAGTGAAAACCTACTGGAGACACCTGAAAAAAAAAACAGTGAGACCCCCCTGGTCTATTAATATCCACAAAATTGGTTACTATTGTAGACATTGTATGTATACAGATGTTATTAAAAGGATTTCTCAGAAAATTGTCATCTTCGATATGTACGGAGGGCTTAAAGTGTCACTTTTCAAATATAAATCGTCAAAAATTCAGGTAAAAGGGCACAGGGCGTTGGCTAGATCTTCCTGATCTCTCAATCTTCATAATATTAAGCATATAGTTATTTAATATATAGATATAAATGACATCAAATGGAATTTGGGTAAACTTGTCGTCTTCTAAGTTTATGGAGGGCTCGAAGTGCCAGTTTGATATTCAAAATATATAGTGAAAACCTACCGGAGACCGCTGAAAAAAAAATGAGACCCCCCTGGTTTTTCAATATAAAATTGGTTACTATTGTAGAATTTGTATATAAACAGATGCTATTAAAAGGATTTCCCAAAAAATGTCATCTTCGATATGTACGGAGGGCTTAAAGTGTCACTTTTCAAATAAAAATCGTCAAAAATTCAGGTGAAAGGGCATAGTGCGTTTCCTAGATCTTCTTGATCTCTCAATCTTCATAATATTATGCACATAGTTAGTTAATATATAGATATAAATGACATCAAAAGGAATTTGGGTAAACTTTTCGTCTTCTAAGTTTAGAGAGGGCTCAAAGTGCCAGTTTGATATTCAAAAATTGTAGTGAAAACCTATCGGAGACCGCTGAAGAAAAACAGTGAGACCCCCCTGGTCTTTCCATATCCACAAAATTGAATACTTTTGTAGACATTGTATATACATGTATACAGATGCTATTAAAAGGATTTCCCAGAAAAATGTCATCTTCGATATGTACATGTAGCAAAGAATGTGAGGAGCTTAAACTAGTGCTCTAACTTCCATCTCAGAAGTTGTTAATGCGCTGTATGGCTCCGCCACCTTGGACTACTAAATAATGAAAGAATGAAACAAAATATAATAAAAATTACCGTAAATTTCCTACTGTCATTTTGGGTGTATACCTGTGTCGGAATTATTTTTCAAAAAATACATGTCACTGGATTTTTAGTCATTTTCTCCTTTCTACAAAGGTCTATCTCCGTAAATTTAGCATACTTCAAATATTTGTTCCTGGACCTTACGTAATCAATTTATTAACCGATCTTTTTCCAGTTGTTGGAAATGCAAGAATAGTTTATTCAAAAGTGGTTTTAAAAAATGTTTCCTTCTTATCACAACGTTTAACTCCATTGAAACAACACGTCATATTCGGGGTTTGAATGAAGATAAACTTTGAATAAAATTTTGCATCAATCCCCCCCCCCCCTCCCCAAGAATTTTGGGGAGAAAAAAACTATTCAATAACACAGAAATGTCTGTCGGGTCTGTAAACTTCTATGTAAATTCCAGGGTAACACTTCATTTACATGTACCTGTATCTGAAACACAAATCCTACTGATATAACCTACTGCATGGTTTAATTTTCTGAAAATGAGACATAGTTAACGTTATTACAATAAATATGTACGGTACTATTTTATTCATGAAAAGTACAGTATTTATTGCCGGGCAGCATTTAACCTTTGATAAGTGTCATCGCCCATTTATACATGTATTACACATCATATATAGCCACGTCTTACTCATTAACATATTTAATCAACTCAAAGCTACGCTTCGGACGCATGAAATTTATAACGTTTTGTTTTCATTTTTTTCGTGAATTAAAAACGTTAATTCCTAAAAGGCATGCTATATATAATGTTTTGCCCTGGGATTTCGAAACATGTTACTATTTAATTGTAATAATAATCATTACTACACAGTATTAGAATCTTTAATACAATCATTAACTATGATTTTACCTCAGTTTTACACTATTCTCTGCTTATAATTGAATATACACAGTAAGTCTACTGCATTTGTAAAACTATTAAAATCAGAAGCTACCATAAGCGTGTATGACAATGTTTCAATCACTTAGCACGGAGAATTAGGTTTATTTACGACATATTGCTCCTGTTACGTCACGATGAAGAAATAATGGGTTGTATTTGGATAAAAGTGACCAAACTTATAATTGAGTACACCTGTTTGTTATCGTAGTCTCAGAACGAAAATCATATAATAGATAACCAATTTTGATTCCAGCCAGGACGTTCGACAATTGACTCTGTATTTACTCTGCATGGAATTATTTCACATTTTTCAGCATAAATAAAAATTATACTGTGGTTTCGTAGACTTCCGAAGGGCGTTTCTTTGATAAGGTTGACAAAATAATTTTGTTATATAAAATTCTCAAATCTGGAGTAAGCAGTAAATTCGTATCAATGGTAAATTCTGTTTATTCATCTGTACGTACTTGTGCAGTCTGGTGGAATACTATCATATGTTTCTGATAACCATCTTTGTGTAAAACAAGGCGAACCCTCATCTCTGTTACTTTTCTCACTTTTTATAAATGATATAATTCAAGATATTTCCACTGATGTAGGCGAAGATGTATCTTTGAATGGACTTCTTATTTATCTAATTCTTTTTGCTGACGATACCGTTTTATTTGGAAAAACACAAACTGTTCTTCAACACTTATTTGATAAACGTTTTCTTTACTGCAATTAATGGAATATCGAAGTAAATAAACCAAAGTAGTGGTATTTAAAAATGAATTTAGACCAGTAGACAATCGTTCTTTTCAACAGAATGGTTGGATCCGTCTTAGGATATTCATCAGAAATATGGGGTTTCCATCAGTTCCTGATGCAGGTTAATACAGAAAAAGCGCTTCGTAGGCCCCCAAGTTTCATATTAAATAGTTCGTGAGAGTATATATTTTTTCAAAATTGGTGGCATTACAGATCATTTTGTCTTAATAGTTTCTAACATCGTTATCAATCAGGAAATTGTATGCGAAAGAATTTTCTAAAAAGGTCTTTTATAGATCAATTTCCATATATGAACAAAATACCAAGTTCTTACTTAGACCGAACATAGCAAGTACCTATATCTACATTCTGAACAATTTTCTCAAACGGGTATCTCTACTTACCTATACAGTAGACCCCTTCGTTCGTATAACCATTTTGACAGACACATGTGAAGGTACCATCCGTCTTTAAAAGACATGTATGGGCCACACCATCGGAAACACAAGGTGGATTTTCCGTATTGTCACAAGGGTTTTCTGCATCTGAAAACGTAGTACAATCTTTAAACTTAAAAAAGTTTATTATTACTAGTTTACCATCATAACCAGGTTTTTTCTTTTATGATTTCCCTTTGATGTTTACATTTTTCTTACTTTTTTGGATGGGGGGAGGAGGGATCAACAGTAGACAAGTTTTAATATGCTACTTTGTATTTATGTTTCATTTAACATGCAACATGTTGGCATTAGAACATCACTCTCTATAATAGTGTACTATTTCTAAATTGAAAGTACTAGTGGCAATGAGCACACCCGCGTGCTTAAAAATAAATCAAAATTTGATACGACCTTTTCTTTAAAACCGTTATATTCACGCTACGTCAATATTTTTATATTGAAAGTTCTCGTGGCATGGCCTGACCCGCATGCTTGAAAAAAATAGTTCGCGAAAATAGATACAGTTTAGGAAATTGTCCTTGCTAAGAACTATTTGGAACACTCCAAAAAAAGGTGTCTGGAAAGAGCTTTTGATTGTGTATGTGTACATGATTTTTTGTTTTTTAAAAGTATGCAGCAAAATTTTCTTTTATTTTTTTGTAGCAAGCTTCTAATGCGATTATCTCGATAAATAATGAAAATCAGAAATTATGTATTTTCATGCACTACTAGTATATTTCAACTAACATATTTAACAGATAATTTCTTAAAAACGAACGATTATGGTTAACTTTTAATTAGTATGGCTACCGGCGACTATCTTTTGATTTTGTCGCCTTTTTTACACGACTTAAAGAAGTCACTTTTCTATTGTTCTCGCGTCATCGGTGTTGTCCGTTTTATATTTTCTGTTTGTTTGAAAATAGCAAAAAGAAATACATTAATAACATTACTTTTGTTAATTTTTTTTCTTGCAATCTTTGAATGTCACCAAATGCGATGCTACGTTGTGCTAATCCGGCGGCAGTAGCGACGGCGTAAACTACCTGTTTATTTCAGAAGAAAGAAGACCTGCATACTTCATATCTATAGTATACAAATGCCTTTTGTTCTGAAGTTTTAGTCTGGCATTTGTCCCTTATGTTACCTCTTTACATATTTTAGTTACAGTAACTGCTTAAAAATAATATTTTATATTCAGAATCAATACAATGTATACATTTCCGTCAAACAGTGTTTGTTTTACCTCATTTCAACGTTTCCTGGCCACAGACCACAATTAATTCCTCTATTAGTTCTTTACAAGAGAGTTAATTGGTGCACGCACCAAATTTTTGGGCCGGAAATATGGAGGTTTTTCGTGTAAAAAAAGTGCAAAATATTAAATAAACAATCTGTATGTTGAGTTGACTTTTATCCTCAATTGCCAGAACTGGTCCAATCCAATTAGTTATGATAATGCTATAAAATATAACTTAATTGTGCAGTTGATGAAATGGAATATCATCTAATTCATTTTCAAGACTTGATTTTGAAACTCGTGACTATCAAAATTGCATCTACTGACAAAATATTTGTATTCCTCATCTCAGATATGGATTTAAACGCAGCCTTTCACCTCATTTACTCATCCATGAATTTTATGTCAAGATGACATATTTTTAGGACCCTCGATTCTGACTATTACAGACGCATCTAATTACAAAATATTATTTCTCCACGAGTTGTATCTCAGATATGGACTCTAACGCAAACTTTAATCAGTCACTCATATGTGAAACGTAGGTCAAGATAACCTTATTTTTATCAGGACCCCTTGGTTATTCAAGACGCTTCTATGAACAAAATCTCATGAACTATGACTTAGACTTCAACAGATAGATGGAGAGCCGTGGTGTAGTGGTTAGTGCATCGGACTACTAACACAAAGACAAAGGTTCCTGGTTCGATCTCCGTTCAGGGGAGAACATTTCAGGGACTGAATTTTCGGCTCTCCGTTGACACCATTTGCGAGTGTGGTCTTGAGAAACGATGATAGTCCGTCGGAAGGGGACGATAAATGGCTGACCCTGACCCTTGTTAAGAGAGAGCCATTTCTCTTGCACGTAAAAGACACCCTTGTAGATTTCGAAAAAGAGAAGGCTAATGCCGCTACAAGGCAGCACTCGCACCCGAAAAGTGGAAAGGGATTAATATAAGTTGCTATAACTTGTTTCCCAATCCCCTATAAATAAATATGTTTAAAGTAGATAGATGGACTTTAACTTTGTGATGGACAGACGAAACACTATATCCCTTCCCCAACTTCGTTTGACAAAAGATATAAAAATCTTAAAGCAAACAAATATCAACTTATTCCTCTCAGTAAAGGATTGAGAAATCCTAGCCATAATGTTTTCATTTCTATTCGGTTTTGGTGAAATTTAAAAGTATCAACAAACAGTCATAAAAATAGGAATGTAGCTTTGTATAATATTTAACCATGAATTCTGCTCAAACCGATGCGAAGGTTCAATTTGAACTTACTACCAGTTACGAGAAATATTGATCATTGTTGAATGCCTCATGGTGACTTTTTAAATTCTTTATTACCTTGAACTTTACAGTTCATCGGTGTCAATACAAATTTTCAAAGTACACAAGTAAACAGACAGAGAATGTTCATGTAATATTGTCTCTGATTTTAAATGCAGTAAAAATGTATTTTCCTAAATTGGTTAACTGTTTGATGTTCTTTAAACTTAAAAGTTCAATAAATTTAAACACACTTGGTCTAGACCAGTAATATTTCTTAATGAATATTACTCTAAGTTCCTTATATTTCGGACACACTAAGATGAAATGGAATTCGTCTTCAATACACTGACGGCAAATTGTACATATACGACGCGACAACTCAATACTTTGGTGGCGTCCAGTTTCAACTGCTAATGAATGCGAAGAAAGTCTTATTTTTGAAAGAGCTCTTCGGTACACCACCGGAATATATTTTGTCAAATAAAATTGTAAATCAAAACTGTTTATAATGTATTTATAGATACGGCACTTGATACTGCTATCAAGTAACGAATACATCTCCTGTTTTTTAATATCTAAAAGTCGTTGTTTAATTAGAGGGAAATCAATCTCAAATACGACTTGAAGATGAAGGACAACAATAAAAACGTTCCATATTTGGGTTTTACCATGTATTGATATTAATATTGTCTCATGTACATTTACTCCATATCCCTTCATATTTTCATTGGGTATACGACAGAATAAATAAACTGCTTCGCTGAGCGCAGCTGGATACGCCCGCAGAGGTCTAACCCTGAACAGTTGGTGCAAAATGGACACAATATTCAAGCTTGATACAGGTCTGAATTTGGATTGTAATTAAATATTTGACATATTATCGGTTTCTGAATAAATGTAGTCAAAGAACTTGAAATTGGTTATATGAATTGAATTTATATTCAATTAAAGATTGTTTGCTGTTATGTAATACACTGTGCTGTTGCGCAATACTTAGTAAATCTGTTGTCAGACTATAAACAAATAAAGGGAGGTTATCCTAACAGATATAAACCAGGCACGAAAGTTTAATGAAAACTACTCAAAGCACTTTAAAGGTATTGTAAAAAACTGGAAAATCCCCCTTTTTTTAATGAATAAAACCCCATAACTCAGAAACATAAAATCTAAAATTTATAAAAATCAAAAGGCAGCTTACATCGATAGATATAAACAATTCACCAAAGTTTCATGAGAACTGATGAAAGCATTTTTTAGTTATTGTCCGAAAACTAGAAAATCCCCCTTTTTTAATGAATAAAACCCCATAACTCGGAAACGAAAAATCTAAAATTTATAAAAATCAAAAGGGAGCTTACATCAATAGATATAAACAATTCACCAAGGTTTCATGAGAACTGCTGAAAGCATTTTTGAGTTATTGTCCGAAAACTGGAAAATCCCTTTTTAATGAATAAAACCCCATAACTCGAAAACGTAAAATCTAAAATTTATAAAAATCGAAAGGGAGCTTATGTAAATAGATAAAAACAATTGACCAAAGTTTCTTGCAAATTGGAGAAAGTATTTTTTTAGTTATTGTCCGAAAACTGGACCCTCCCTTTTATAAGGAATAAAACCCCATTTCTCTGAAACGTAAAATCTAAAATTTATGAAAAACGAAAGGGAGCTTTTGTCAATAGATATATACAATTCACCAAAGTTTTATGCAAATTGGGTAAAGCGTTTTTGAGTTAATGTCCGACATGTTGACGACGGACGGACGGACAGACGGACGGACAGACGGTCAACGATATACCATAATACGTCCCGTAAACGGGCGTATAAAAACTGCTTCATACTACAACTAAAAATCAGAAAGCTTTAGACAGTATAGCAAATTATTCTTTTCGTAACAACTGACAAATCCTTGACAAAAATTTTTTATTTCAATCTGTTTGGTTGCAGTAAAATTGCAAAGTATTAACAAACACCAAGTGGATATTTGAGAGGTTTGAAAATCACTTTCAGTTACTGCAACATGTTACCTATAAAAACTCCCGAGATCGTTTACGTTGAAAGTCAAGATATCTTTATTATGATTTATTTTTCTAAATGATGAAAACTGTTTATATAATAATCAAAATAGAATATAAAATAACTATTTTGAGAAAATAACGCAAACTATAAATCATTTCCCATGTTCCGACGACGAGTTGTTGCAAGAACATGGTACCTTGTTTACATTTCTAAAAATAACCTGGTTTGGGAAATCCCCAAATACGGGTCAGGCATTCTGTGCATAATAAAACAATGAACATTCATTGTTATAGATATATTTGGCATCTTCTTCTTATACAAATATCAATTAAAAAATGTATTTATTTCAATTACCTAAAATCTTTAATTTTCATATACCGCAGAAAATAATAATGTAGATCCGCAGAAACTCATGTAACAATCTCCAACCCTTATCATATAATGGACCGGCTTAGTGCCGGCCCATAATAACGTTTTGTCGCATTAAAAAAAATTCACCTGCTCTTTTTTGTCAAATCTTTTGTGTCTGTAATGTACAGTACAAGTCCAAAAAAATATCCAACTTTCAAAACAATTGCATGTACACATCTTAAAAATTTAGCCAATACACATCCATACCCCTATGGACAAGTTAAGGGATGTTCCGATAACTGTAAATATTACCTTTTTGCACCTGGCCTTATCACTCTTTCCATATCAAAATCAGTTGAAATAAAACATCCAAAAATTTATTTCAGCTCTCTTCTTTCATTTCCATCCAATAAAAACTAAGAAATGTATGAGGAAGGGAAAGAAAAAAAATAAAGAAAAAATACACTTTAATTAAAGGGAACTATATTCGTGGACAACAAAAAGCGGGATCATTAATTGTGGTCTGGGGTCTGTTAGGGGTCAAAAACTTGATCAATTCCAATAAAACTTGGCATGAATTAAGCTTAGTGTATAATGAGAAAGTTTACCCTGTTTGAAAGAAATATGATATCAATTATAGAAAATGTGGCCTTTTTTTTATATCTGAACTGAATTGTGACGTTAAAATAGAACAATTTCAACTATCAAATTTTTGCTTCAGAAAACAAAAAAAAACTAAAATGTGCACTTTTTAATGTCTCTATGTATAAGATATTATCTATTTTAAGTAATAGATAGCATACTGAATGTATTAGACTTATAAAAAACTGGCCAAAACTATTAATTTTATATGAGCCTGTGCCAAAAAATAGAGGTTTTCAAATGAAGCGAGGCCTTATATGAAATGTAATATTTTCCACTTACAACAATTTTTTTGAAGTTGTTAAGTTAAAAAAAAACCTTCTATACATTATAAATGTACTTTTCATGGAAATATAAGTTTCAAATAGCATAACTCATGAGGATGACATGGTCTTAAGCAATGTCAAGCTTAAAAAAACAAGTTGTCAATTTAGGCCGTTCCCCATATTTCCATATTAAAAAGAATATAAATGATATGGAAGATGGAAATATGCTTCTTTTTGCTCAAATCTTTGCTTAGATTTGATGAAACATGAAGCCTGGATGTAACAAGACTGTTGCTTTCAACTTTATATGTAGACAGTATGGTCTGATGCAAAGTTTATTCACATTACTGTTAAAAACCGCCATGAAATTTCAGCCTCAAAAGGCCAATATTTGAACTACTAGCTATCCAACAGAAGAAAATAAAGGTAGTCTGTCAAACAGACAAGGTAAAACAACCAGTAATAAGTGCTTTTGATACAGATTCAGTGAAATCTGTTTAAAGGAATTCAACTTTTATGTGCATAGAACCTCACATTTCACTTGCTTCGTACTGACTGTTAGACTTAGACAATTTAAACAGCATATTTTGCACACTTTTCATGTTTTATCTAATTTTCTTTGTGTCCAGAGTTCACAAATGAGTAAAACATCTAAATTAAATACCACAAACACAAATAGAAAATCAGAAAAACCTGTCAGAGAGAAAGTAAGCATGCTACTTTTGTAAAAATATTGAAACAAGTGAAAAAGCTAAATTTAAGCATATAAGCTGAAATGTGACTTTTTTACAAAATTTCTATCAAATAAAAGTGAAAATCATTTATTCTCATGTAGTTTGACAAATCAATACCAATAGATCATTCAGAGAAATTGTCAAAGTACAAATTCAAAATTTGTTGAAATGCACCTCTAAGGCCACTGACCACAATTAATTCCTCTATTAGTTCTTTATAGCGTTTTGTCGCATTAAAAAAAATCACCTGCTTTTTTTGTCAAATCTTTTGTGTGTGTAATGTATAGTACAAGTCCAAAAATATATCCAACTTTCAAAAAAAATGCATGTATACATTTTAAAGTTTTAGCCAATACACATGCATGTATACATTTTAAAGTTTTAGCCAATACAAATCCTATGGACAAGTCAAGAGATGTTCCGAAAACTGTAAATATTACTTTTTTGCACCTGGCCTTATCACTCTTTCCATATCAAAATCAGATGAAATAAAACATCCAAAAATTTATTTCAGCTCTCTTCTTTCATTTCCACTTAATAAAAACTAAGAAATGTATGAGGAAGGGAAAGAAAAAAAAAATAAGGAAAAAATACACTTTAATTAAAGGGAACTATATTCGTGGACAACAAAAAGCGGGATCATTCATTGTGGTCTGCGACCTCCTGGTTAGGTCCGTGTTTGAGATATCATAAGTAATAGGTTAACTGTATTATGTGTATGACATGGTTGTGTTGTATAATTCTGTGCTTTGAAATGATTTGAGTCCAGCCAGTTTGTATGGTTTGTCCTTATGTTGTGCTGTTACATCACTGTCCCAGGGTAGGTAGAGGGTTGGGCCCCCGCAACCATGTTTAACCCCGCCACATTATGTATATGCCTATCAAAAAAGGAGCTGTTTTTCATTGTTGTCGTTTGTTGCTGAATATCATACTTGTTTTTCGGTTATTGTTTTGTATGTAACTCAGGCTGTTAGTTTGCTCGTTTGAATTGTTTTACATTTGTCATGTGGAGCCTTTTAAAGCTAGCGTTGCGATATGAGTTTTTCTCATTGTTCAAGGCCTTACCGTGACCTATAGTTGCAAAATTCTACGACATTTGGTCTCTTGTGGAAAGTTGTCTCATTTGCAATCATACCACATATTCGTATTTTTATAGATCCGTCTCGCAGGGTTCATCAAACCGTGACTCATTTTTATGGTTCATTGGTCAACTCTTAGTCTTTGTAATTAGGTTCGTTTCTCAGAATACTATATTAGACAGACTAATACAACCGCTCAGACAGTCCCGGAACATGCACGCACTCTCATACCAAATTCCATCCTACAGAACACAAATACGCCAACAATCATTTTTTTCCACGAACAATTAAAAACTGGAACAGCCTTCCTCTGAGTATTGTTATGAGCGACTCTATAGAGTCGTTCAAAACAGCCATCTCAACCTACACCTACAGTCAGTAAATTCATCATGTGTAAATAGTTTTATTTTAATATTAAAAATGAATAAAATAAAAATATGCACTACCACTATGTAAAAATGTTACTATCAATTTTTGTTTTTAATTATAAAAAATGTTAAATTTTTCACTGTATATACGTCTCCACAAAGCAACGCGCAGTACAAATGACATAAACTTCAACGTGTTGAAGGTGGTCACTACAGAGTAGAAGAAGTAGAAGAAAATATGCAATATGCTAATTGTATTTGGTGCATGGAATGGTTGTAGGTTGTACTTGTCGTTTTGGAATGTCACAGTCTTCCAAACTCTTGCCCTCATTTTCATGCTTCATTGGCCAACGTTTCGTTTTCGTGATTCGGTCCTTTTTCCTGATACTAAACGCAATAGGTCAACTTTATTTGATTTATGGGATCTTTACTATGCATTGAATGGTAGGGGTGAGCTGCCGGAATAGGTCACTATTTCAACCTTTATAATATATGAGAAGGACGATAAATTTAGAATAAATAAACGACAAGGTTGCTGATCATATCATAATTATCTGAAACTTCTGAATTATATGTCAGTAGTTTTATTAAAACCAGTCGTAATAACAATAATAAAATCTATGCTAACTCTCCATGAAATAGAGTCATATATAGCCATAAGTCTACTTTTTACACAAAACAAATAAATGACAGGTGTACTTTGACCTATAATGGTTTACATTTATAAATTTTGACTTGGATGGAGAGTTGTCTCATTGGCACTCATACCACATCTTCTTATATCTATTTTATATTCAAAATATATGAAAGGATGGTGTACTAGAAGACTCAGATGCTCACTCCTTCCACAAAAGGATTAAAGTACCCCCTTTATGATCCGTATGGAAGGTTCATCTGACCTTGATATCCGTTCTCATTTTCATAAATGGTTGGTCAACGTTAGGTTCTTGAAAAGATCAGTGTCTCATGTACTATAAGCAATAAGTAAAGTATACTAGTAATATTAGGTATATGGAATGGATGGCCGGTGTACTTGTATACTTTCCCTAAAAGGTCAACTGTATTTTGTGTATGCTTCTATGATAAGGTCTGTTCACAGGCACTTAATTGTTTCTATCCATTGGAAGGTCGACTATCCATATATAATAGAAGAAGGTGGCTAACGAATGTCACGACCGTCTCCGCTTCGGACGTTTTTTGTTACCATTAACTTAATGAAAAAAAATCCCTACCGTTAAGAATCGATTCATTGAATATTTTACCGTGGGGTAAACTTGACCTACTTACTTCTCACTTTAATCACTTCCAGATGGCGTGTTTCTTCTTAAAAAGCAAATGATGTTGTAAAATTACTGTGTTATTATTTCCATTATTTATATATTTATAAAGAATGAATATCGCCAATATAAATACGTTTTTTCTTGGTAATTAAATAAATCAGAAAGTCAGAAGCCTTGTTTGATGGAATTGGATAATACTAGAGAATTCCGAAAGTATATGGTAACTCTAAAGACATTCCTCAATCTTCTATTTTTTTAGGTGAAAAGGTGGCAGGTACCAGTTTTGGTGTACCAGAACATGTGTCCCACGCAGAAATTTTGTTATAGTTAAGCAATGAGGTATATAATTGCATCTTGTGGACTGAAAAAATAAATGAATGTAAATTCTAGGCTATTATACTACATAAGTAAGTAGTTGCATACACAGGTTGGGGATTTCCTTCACATATGGGTCCAATCAGAAAATTCAGTTTTATGTAAACAAAAAGATCTTGAGATGTTGATGGTAAGGATAGGTGCGGACATGGCTCTAATTCATTGAATATTATTTATCTCTTGAATTTTGCCTAAAATTTTGTCTGCAATTAGCAGGATTCTGAAGGTGAGGATTAGATTTGTATCAGAGCATCACATTTTTTGCCTTATTTGCAATGCATTTATAAATTTTAAAATCTTCATGCTGGACAGACACCCAAATTAAAAGGTTTTCTATATATTAACACAAACACGCACACATCTTGGTTACTCGAAACCATACATTTTATTTGTACATAACCTTGAATGATTTTTCAAGAAAATTAAATCATAAATCCATGAAATTCTAAAGATTTATTGTAAAATAACTGGTTTCTGCCACCAAAACACATAGAGATTCGAAAGAATTAGGGGAGGGAAATTCAATTATTGGTAACAAAATTATTATTACTGCGACGCCAACCGGATTGAATACAGTGAGAAGTTAGTAGGTCAAGTTTACACCACGGTTTAGTGAATAATAGTAAGATTACCATGAAGAGGAACACTAAAGGGGATATAAGATATGTATAGTGTTAAAGGAAAGTATTAAATTAATCGATTCATATTAGATAGTGACATTCGTTAGCCACCTTCTTTTATATATGGAAAGTCGACCTGCTCACGGATAGAAACAAGTGCCTGTGGGTCTATTCCTCAGATACTATAAGCAAAAGGGAAACTATACTTGGTGTTTGGAATGATTGCTATGTTAAATTTATATAATATCTTTCGTGAAACCTATCTTTAAGACTTTCAACATAAAATTCATTCATAATCAGTGAAGCAGGTGCGATATTTCATCGTGTGCACGCTTGATAATGGAAAGAATAAAATATATACTCACATGTTCCACACTTGGATGAGTTACACTGACAAACGAAATCAGTACTGGAAAGAGAGATACAAATCCCATCATCATCACATGGACCGCTGTGGCAAGGATCCGCCTTTTGTGTTGTCGGTGAGTACAGAAATTCTGTTGTAACATCATGACTATAAGTTGTTGTCTCTGCTTGATACTGGATTGTTGTCTCACCATGTAAAGGATTTTTCTGTATTTCAGTTATCATATTTTTTTGTGATTGAGTTATTGTTTGGGAAGTATTTTGTCCATTAGACAGTGTCGCTGATGTCATATTTTCAGTTGTTGGATTTTCAGTCGTATTTTCAGCATATTTGGTATCTGATACTTTATTTTCAGTATTAAAAACTGTGGTAATATCCAATTCTGGTTGAGATTTTGTTCTACTACTTGTCTGGAACACTGTTGTAACAGCATTAAATGGTATATCCGGTGTCCTATTTTCCGTTGTTGTTCCTTCAAATTGCGAGGTCAATGATGGTGTACTATAATTTGAAGTTCCTATTGTTGTTGTATCATCTCTCTTATTACCATGAGTGTTACTCTGGGATTGTGATAATGATATAAAATTTTCAATCGTATGATCTGTTGCCGTTATACTTTCAGACTGTGCAGTATTGTCAGCTGAGCGAAAGATCGTTGTAGACTTGCCATATTGTATTCTAGATGATACAGATCCATTTGACTGAGGTACTGGTGTAGTATCAACTGTATGTGTGCCAGACGTTCTACCGTCAGTTGTTTGTTGTACCGATATAGTACTACCATATATAGTCTCCATTGTCGAAACCGCCTTTACAGTTACATAAGACTGTGTTGCTTGTTTTGTAGTGTCAGTTAATATAGATGTGCCCATGTATTGTGTCCTTGCTGTCGTACTATCAGCTGTATAAGATACTTCTGTTGACGGGGTACTATTAGTTGTTTGAGTTTCCAATGTTAAACCTGTAGACGTAACCTCGGTTGGAGTACCCCCACTAATTTGAAGTAGAGTTGTAGTTCCTTCTGTTTGATTAATCGTTGATTTACTGTCATAGTGTGCTTGTGGTAATGTACTGTCACTTATTTTACTTATAGTTATAGCGTTTGAGGATTGAGATTTCTGTGAACCACTATCAGTTGTTTGAGTGTCCAATGTTGAACCTGGAGATTGAACCTTGGGTGAAGTTCCCCCACTAATTTGAAGTAGAATTGTGGTTCCTTCTGTTTGAATCATTGTTGATTTACCGTCATATATTGTCTGTGATAATGTACTGTCACTTATTTTACCTATAGTTATAACATTGGAAGATTGAGATTTCGGTGAACTATTATCAGAATAATCAGTTGTTTGAGTTTCTTTTGTAGAAACTGGAGACTGAACCTCAGGTGGAGTATTCCCACTTATTTGAAATAGAGCTGTAGTACCTTCTATTTGAATCATCGTTGATTTGATGTCATATTTTGTCTGTGATAATGTACTGTCACTTGTTTTACCTAGAGTTATAGCATTGGAAGATTGAGATCTCGTTGAACTATTATCAGAATGATTAGTTGTTTGAGTTTCCTTTTTAGAAACTGGAGACCGAACCTCGGGTGGAGTACTCCCACTTACTTGAAGTTGATTTGTAGTACCTTCTGTTTGAATCATTGTTGATTTACTGTCATATTGTGTCTGTGATAATGTTCTGTCACTTGTTTCAATCATCGATGGAGCACTGTCATTTTCTGCTGAAGATGACGTTCCAACACTCATCTGCCCTATAGTTGTACTACTACCAGATTGTGTCAAGGTTTTCATAGTATCACCGGCTTCATTTATAGTTTTAGTAGTATCTAATTGTAACTGGGATGTTATACCAAAACTTGCTTGACGAAAACTTTGCGTACTATGTGACTGTGACTCGGATGTCGAACTGTCACTTGTTGGATCCATGGTTGTAAAACTGTCTGACTGTGACTTGAATATTGTAGTTACACGTGTTTTACTAAAATGTGAACTACTGTCAAGCTGTAACGATGATGTACCATCACTTATTTGGTCAATTGATGCAGTACTGTATGCTAGTGTGTCCGATGTATTATTGTCATTTGTGTGACGAACAGTTTCAGAACTAATTGATTGTTTCTCAGATGTCGTACTGTCAGATTTTACGTTGGTACTTATAGTTGTCTGAAATAACGATGTACTAATTGATTGCCTCTCCGATGTTGAAGTTTGATTTAAAAACGAACGACCATACTGTTCATCTGATGTCGTACCTATAGTCGTTTGAATCAGAGTTGAAGTTATATCTGACTTGGCTTTAGATAAAATGGTCATGGTATTTGTTTGTTCAGCAGTTATGGTGCTTTCTTGGTTTGTTTCTGGTGCACTTGTGGTTTTGGTTTGTGTGGTAGTGTCTTGTTCTGTTGATAATATGGTTTTGGAAGTTGTGCTTTCTGTCGAAATTAAAATAGTTTTTTCTGTCTCAGTTAAAGGGGAGTTATGTGATTGTGTATGAGTTTTTGCAGAATGACCTACAGAGGAAGAGGCATCTTCTGTTGTTGACATAAGCGATGATATACTCTGTAATTCGTTTTTTGTTCTTTCTGTTGAAGCACTTTCTAGTTGATAGTCTGCTGTTGGAGAATATGTTGAAACTAAAATTACAAAAGAATAACCTTATTGATTTACTGATCGATCGGTTGATTGATTAATTTATTGATTGATTGAATAACTTATTGATTGATTGATTGATTGATGGTTTATTGATCTAATTAAAAAGTGATTATTCATTTACTGTTAACATATAGAAAGTATATAACCATGTTATTAAGTCGCCAAAACGGAGTTTTGGGGACTTATTGTTTTTGTCCCGTTTCTTATTATTAAGTCGCCAAAACGGAGTTTTGGAGACTTTATGTTTTTGTCCCGTTTCTTATTATTATTATTATTCTTATTATTCTTATTCTTCTTTTTCTAAACCCTTAAACTGTCCTACCATTTTCTTGGAAGCTATAGAAGATGGAAACTTTATATTTTTTCTGGGTATGGGTCTGCATCATGGGGGTTGCAGAACCCAATGTTCATGATACCAGGGTGTCATCTTGGCATAATTAGGGGGGCTCAAAGATGGGTGGGGTCAAGTTTATTTTACATTTCTTAAATTTGCTACTGTATGTAGAGTAGATGGAATTATGATTACTTTTATAAATATTAAGAGACACATGTCTGCTTCAACATGGAACTTTTTATTTCAGTAGGGGTCTCCTTGGCATAATTTGAGGGGGTGAATTTTCATGGAACATTCTAGAACATCAGTGTTGCATTAATTCTAGAGACATAAAATGTTATATGATGGTATATTATAATGGGTAGCACCATATGTAACAGCAGTTTGACTTTGCAATTTCCAAAATGGCTGCCGTTACCATGGAAACAATGCAAAAAGGTCAAAATGCTTCAAAACCTTAAAGTAGCCTTTACTCTCTTAAAATTGTAGGTCAAATCCATTGAAACTTTGATGGTATGTTCCCTCCCATGTACCAATGTGGCATCTGTCATTACATTTTGGGAATGGTCTTTGTAACCATGGAAACCAGCCAAAATTTCCAAAATTTCAGAAATTTTTAAATGCCCTAAACTTGATCAAAGTTCACTGAAATGTCAACTGAGATGTGCAGAGTTGCTATTTGTCTTTTGAATTTTCAAAATGGCCGCCGTTGCCATGGAAACAACAAAAAATACAAACATAAACTGACTATGCAGTATGGGCTTTGCTCATTGTTGAAGGCCGTACATTGACCTATAGTTGTTAATTTCTGTGTCATTTGGTCTCTTGCGGAGAGTTGTCTCATTGGCAATCATACCACATCTTCTTTTTTATATATAAAACACCTCGTAAATTTGAGGCAAAATTCCATTATCAAGAGTATGTGCATACGATCAAATACAAATCTGTACTGCAAAACATCTTCTAGAATATGCTAGAAGAAAAAATATATAATTTAACGTGCTTCTATTCTATACAAAATCGTGCTGTGAAGAGAAAATCGCCACCGACAGAGAGAGAAACACTAAGAGTACATATTAGTGACATTTCTGTACTTGCATTACAGTACACATCCGTGAATTACACACCTGCTAAAATATACACATTAGCTGAAATCAATCGATGAACGTGTAATTTAATTGTACAAAATAAGATACAAGTATCGTGTGATACGCGAGCTATTAAAGAACAAAATGAACAGTTAGTATGGCGCTCCGTCAATATATACACATGTTGTCTGTCCAAGGTCCCTCTAAAAGAATATAAATATGCTAAGTCCACGATAATATACTTGCACATCACGTGACGCCACATTCTTCCTCGCGCGTGGGTCTTATTTTAGATTCTAAAGAATTCCCAAACTATGTATAGAACTCAAACCTATTCTACGGGATAAGAAGAAAAAGGGGATCAAAGACATGCCAATTCCAGCATGTATAATAGATGTGCCATTTGACTTTGGTACACTTTAAGTGGTTGCTGCTACTGTGACAATGTCCAGTACAGGGTTGTCCTGTTTTTATTAAGTCGCCAAAACGGAGTTTTGGAGACTTATTGTTTTTGTCCCGTTTCTTATTAAGTACAGCTCTTTATAAGAACCAGGCAGAGTGCCATATACATGTGATATATGAGGGTATTCAGATTTTATCTATAATTGGCCTAGTAGAAGTAGTAAGTGAATACTGCTAAAAAAATAATTTTGAGTGGGAAAATATGAGTGGTTGCCATGGTAACGAACACTCTATTTTTTGGTTGTTACGCGTGGTAAAATCTTTTAAACATCAGCTAAATCACCACAATTCAGAGCCTGATTATGAATAGAATCATGAGTTTTCGTAAATGTTCATATGTAACATCGATACAACTTGGTTTAAGCTTCATTTAAGTGAAGATTGCATGTCAACCAAATTTGTAAATTTTTGAAAATTTTGCCAAAAATGCATATTTTCAACTTTTCTGAAATTGGGATTTTATGAAATTATCAAATTTTCTCTGGTGTTTTTCAGAAAAGTGCAAATGTGTACAGAATATTTAGCACTGTAGTTATAAAGTTTGGATACTACTTTACCAAATTAAATAGAAAATGCGTGGGATTTTCTTTAGTTTTATCACCATAGCAACCGATTTTTCCTTGAAACGGATTTATTATTTGCAGAATATTGCAGTTTAAGAGCTTAAATGTCCTGAATTGTTTCATAACCGATAAGAAAATGCATAAAAGCCAACGCTAACTCAAAATCACCATTGTTAAGAGTTGTTGACTTCAATTGTTACCATGGAAGCACATATTATCCATAGCAACATCCATTCAAAACTGCATAAATAGAAATTTATGTAAAAATACATAAATAGAATGTGTATATATTAAAATTGGGATACGACTGCATGCTTTGCTTACTCACAGTCTTGTCTGTTCTTTTCATAAGGTTCAACAAATGTAATATATAATGTAACATTGGGGTTGGAAGGTGGGGGAAAAAAGGGGGGGTAGGTCTATTTTTTTTAAAATATCATACATGTAGATTCTTGAAAAGAAAACGTTTGGTCGGAGAGCCTGATTATATAAAGAATCAATTTTTTTTTCAGAAATTTCATATATAACATCGATATAACTTGGTTTTAGCTTCAGAGCTTAGTTAAGGTAGTTCGCTTGTTATGTTTTGGGATTTTTGTCAGATTTTCGGAAACCTCTGGTTTTATTCATTTAAATGCCTTTAAAAATGGCCATTGACCCCATTTTCTTTTTATAAATCTTTACATGTGTAATGATAGGCCATCTGTAAAAGTCTTATAAAATTTCGATTATTCTTTAATAGTTTTGAGAATGTAAACTTGTCAATGATCAAACTATGAAAAGTCAAGAGAGAATATTTTCCCGCCAAAATTTCAATGGGTAATATCTCGAAAACAAGCACATTGACCTGTATATTTTTTTACTCTTTTGATTCCTTTATTGATCCCTATCGATATTAACTAGTGTTTTGAAAAGCTAATTAATTTGAAACTGAGAAGCGAACTTCCTTAAGATTGCAGTTCAACCCGACTTTTAGTTTTTTTGTTAAAATATACAAAAAAAAAAAAAAACACATATTTTCTTTTTTTCTGAATCATGGAGTTTTGTGAAATTATCAAATTTTCTCATGTGTTTTTTTTATTGAAAAGTGCAAATAAATAAAGCATAGCTAGCATTGTAGTAACAAAGTTTGAATACTACTTGACCAAAATAAATAGAATATTGCGTGGGGCTCTCTTGAATTTGATCACCATATTAATGTATTTGTCCCTTGGAAATATAGTTTTTATTTGTCGAATTCTGAAGTATAGGGAATTCAATGTTCTCAATTGTTTCCAAACCTTTATGAAAATACATAAAAGCATATATACACTCTAAATCTAAGCTACAACGGTTAAGTATTATTACAACAGTTGTCATGGTAACAAATATCACCCATAACAACATCCAATCAAAATATATATAATATAATTTTTACAAATACATATAATTATGCTAATAATTTTCATTTTTCTAATGGGAATATAACTGCATGCTTTAATCTATTTAACTCTCAGTCGTGTCTTTGCTCCTTGAGAAGACTCAACAAATTTGAATATATACACTGTGGCATTTTGGGGAGGAGGAGGTTTGGTAGTTTTGTTTGAATCTTTCATAAATCCTTTTAAGGAAAATTGAGAGGTTTAGCTATAAAACCAGGTTTCATCTACCATTTTTACATAAGAAAATTCCTGTACCAAGTCAGTAATATATGACAGTTTTTATCCATTCGTTTGATGTGTTTGAGCTTTTGATTTTGTCATTTGCTTAGAGACTTTCTGTTTAGAATTGTCCTCAGTGTTCCGTATATTTGTTATTTTACTTTTTCCTACAACATTTGGTTTCAATCTGGTAATCTATAATTATTCATGAAATGTTACTAACAGATGATCGACTTCATGGGGATTGCAATAGCACATTCTAGCTTTTGTCAAGGTCCATATAATTTTTGAAAGTATTGCTCTGACAATATATGTCCTTTACAAATGGGAAGAAATTAAGAAATTTTGAACAAATTCTTATTTTCCTAGCGCAATACTTCTCACAAATTTCAAACAGCAAGAGACTCAACTTAAAATCTCACTTATAAATATAAGCTTACAAACCAATAATAGAAACATTTGGTTTAAGCATTTCCAAACTGAAACTGAAGTGACAAGGACAGACAGATGGACGGACAGACCAAAACAAAACATATAAAGTCATGGTCTTTTAAGAACACTTTACACATAACAAAGGTAAAATCTCTTTGTTATTACTCAGGATAATGCAATGCTAAGGTGTACATTAACTACTGCACAGTTCAAATGTACTCATACCTTTGGGGCTGATCCTAGACTTTGAAAGGGTGTTATTCCATAAAATAAAATAAACAGCTGCGCCATGAGCACATGTTACGCCCGTCGCTTTTTCAAAGAATAAATTTCAATAACTTCTCAATGTCATATTACAAATTCATGAAAACTAAAGGAGGTTATGTTAATATATATAAACCCAACACCAAAGTTCGGCCGTTAGATTTTCTTGTTTGAATTGTTTTACATTGTCATTTCTAGACCTTTACAGCTGACTATGTGGCATGGGCTTAAGCCCCAGTCCCACTAGACTACGATCGCACCACGCTCACCGCAATCTAAAATAAATTCAGATCGTGGTGAGGTCGCGGTATGAGCAGCATGAAAATATTATTTTTCGTTGATTTCACGATGATACTACGTCCTCATTACGCTTCCACAACGATCCCGCTACGATTATACCACGTTCTCACCACGCTTTCTACGATTATCATGATCTTACTACGCTCATCACGTTCTCACTACGACCATACCACGAGTTATCCGATTGCAACACGATCTTACCACGCTTCTACTGCGATTATAGCCCGTTCTTACCACGATTATACTACGTTCATACCGCGATCTTACTACGTTCTCAGCAATAACGTCAACATCATGTTCCATATAAATACTGTTCCATTCCTTATATTTCTGATTAATACTTAGATTTCTCGGAAACAACAGTCATGCCACCAAAATCCAAAACGCGTGGGCGTGGTGGTAGGTGTAGGTGTAGAGGCAGAGGGAGGTCTGATAGTAACGAATACTGATCTAGCAGAGATGTCGCACCGACCAATGCAACCTGAATCTTTTTTCTTTTTTTTTCAAGTTTTTTTTATTGTCATATAAACCAACTCATACGATTTGTGACAAATTATATACAACCTATTGCTAGTCCATCAAGCTCAAATGATGATGTTTTAGTGAACGAAAGCAGGGATGACAGAGATGTGTCAAGCAGGGTTGAGCCGTTGGAGAAAAAAGACAAGAGGTCCAAATTACATACAGACAAACAAAAGCTGGAGGGCTTTATATATTTCATGTCAAAATGACAATTAGCATGATGGTCGTAGTAAGAACGTAGTCGGGTCGTAAGAAGAGCGTGATGAGGACAGCATGGACGTGCTAGAATCGTACTATGGTCTTGAACAGCTTGGTGTAAACGTGGTATAGTCGTAGTGGAAGCGTAGATGGGTCGCGGTGAGAACGTGCTGGTCGTAGTGAGGTCGTAGTAACGTCGCTGTGAGATCGTAGCGCAGTCTCTCTGAATAGAATCCCTTTCACTACGCTCTCGCTACGATGTAACTGCGATCTTACCACGACCTAACTGTGCTCTCATTACGCTTCTACTACGACCTGATTTCGCCACGACCGCACCACGATTGTTTTGAACATATTCAAAGATGACGACGCTCATCACGATCTTGAAGACCTCACCACGACCGTATTACGACCTTACTGCGATCTACACGATCGCACTACGATCGTCTAAATTTGTATTTTTTTCACAGATCGTAGTGCGATCGTGGCCTAGTGGGACTGCGGTATAAGCTCATTGTTGAAGGCCGTATGATCACCTATAGTTGTTAATTTCTGTGTCATGTTGGTCTCTTGAAGAGAGTTGTCTCATTAACAATTATACCACATCTTCTTTTTTAAATTCACAGAAAAGATAAAAAAAAATCTACATGAAAGTCGAAAAATATAATATGGTATGTATGACAGAAAAAACTGCTCCAGAAAGGTTCTCATAAGATCAAATGGTCACTTTGAGAAATTTCTTTAGTTAACCATGCCATTTAAGGAAAATATACAGTTGACAGTGACACCAACAAAATTCAAACTTGAACTGTTTTGTGGTAATAAGCATTGTGTATACATGTTTCATAAGATTTGGTTGAGGCAAACTAAAATTAGAAAATGGAAACCAACTTTGTGACGACTAATGTACTGACAGACATGGGTTAAACCTACTCCCCCCCTCCCAATTGCGGTGCAGCCATAAAAGTGTTTATTTTAGTTTTTGCCTTTGTACCTTGAATCGATCAAATGTGTGCAATTCGCGGGATATTGGAAATTTGTTCTTTTATTTCACATTGGACACTAAAGTCTTGTATTCATTAATGATTACAACTTGTTGTTTGGACTAGAAAGCATTGATAATTACAAAGAAAAATAAGATTGGTATGTACTGCGCTGTTTCTAGGGTTGCGGTTAATTGAATAAGACCATGTGTGGAATTTGTCTTCAAATTATTACTGTTATTAATCTTGTGATCATGCAGACATTCTCAGCTTAGTGGTTTCATTCCAAATCTCGGGACAGTCTTTTATAAAGGTTACAGAGACAGATACAGAAAATAGGGCGTAATTCATGTAAAGGTTAAAAAAACGTTGAGAATAGCAAAACGATTTTTTTGAAGATTCAACCTAAAGAAATGGTACATTTTTACATGTTTACTTTCTTAAAGGAGAGGAAGGAGATTTCAGAAGAAGGATAAGAAGTGTGCTTCAGCTGACCCCCCAAACAACAACAACAACAACAAACACACACACAAAAACAAGATATAATGTTGTCGGAATTATGAACTTATGAGATATATGTAGAACGATGCATAGTAAGGAATGATTCATAATTAATACAATTATTTTGCACAATAATTTTGATTTGATAATTTTGCCGGTAATAGCATAATTATTTTACCGGGATTAGCACAATTCCAAGTTAGCAGATGTATCTATTTGTCCATCTCGGGGATCCTGAATTCCAATTTGGGGATAGCAGCACAACAAAGGAGCTATTAATGATATGTTAATAGCTATATATTAAGAGGATTCCATTATACTGCACTTCTGATATTAGCGATCACCAATTGACTATTATTATTTTTTAAGTCACCACCAACTTAAAATTTGATTCAATTTGCCTGTCCGTCTATCCGTCCGTCCATCACACTTCAGTTTCAGTTTAGAAATGTTTTGGCCAAATGATTCTATTATTGGTTTGTAAGCTTAATATTATGTTACAGGTCAATTTTGTGATTTATGCTGGTGGAATAACATCTCAGACGGTGTGTGCCCTAAGAAATTCAGAATTTTCTTACAATTGTTAAGGGCCATATCTATCATGCCTTACCATAAGCCAGGTTGGCCCGGCTATTGCAATCCCATGAAGTTCATCATCTGTTTACTTTCAAAATGGATTATCAGATGATGAACTCGAAACAAAGTCCGACCAAACGCACTTATCTTTTCAAGTATCTACTTGTATCAAAACCCCCAACCCCAATGTTACATCATATATTACATTTATTGAACCATCTGAAGAAGAAAAAACCAGACAAGACTGTGAGTGAAGCAAAGAATAAAGTCATATTCCAATTTGAAAATAAACACCCTCTATTTATGTATTTTTTACATAAATTTCTATTTATGCAGTTTTGAATGGATGTTGCTATGGATAATATGTGCTTCCATGGTAACAATTGAAGTCAACAACACTTAACGATAGTAATTTAAAGTTTGCGTTAGCTTTTATTTATTTTCTTATCGGTTATGAAACAATTCAGGACATTTAAGCTCTTAAACTGCAATATTCTGCAAATAATAAATCCGTTTCAAGGAAAAAATCGGTTGCTATGGTGATAAAACTAAAGAAAATCCCACGCATTTTCTATTTAATTTGGTAAAGTAGTATCCAAACTTCATAACTACAGTGCTAACTATTCTGTACACATTTGCACTTTTCTGAAAAACACCAGAGAAAATTTGATAATTTCATAAAATCCCAATTTCAGAAAAGTTGAAAATATGCATTTTTGGCAAAATTTTCAAAAAATTACAAATTTGGTTGACATGCAATCTTCACTAAAATGAAGCTTAAACCAAGTTGTATCAATGTTACATATGAACATTAATGAAAATGCACGATTCTAATTATAATCAGACTCTGAATTGTGGTGATTTAGCTGATTTTGAAAGATTTTACTACGCTTAACAACCAAAAATAGAGTGTTCGTTATCATGGCAACCACTCATATTTTCCCACTCAAAATTATTTTTGAGCAGTATTCATTTACTGCTTCTACTAGGCCCATTTTAGATAAAATCTGAAACCTTCATGTATCGCACTCTGCCTGGTTCTTACAAAGAGCTGTATTTAAGTCGCCAAAACGGAGTTTTGGAGACTTATTGTTTTGTCCTGTTTCTTATTAAGTCGCCAAAACGGAGTTTTGGAGACTTATTGTTTTGTCCCGTTTCTTATTATTATTATTATTATTATTATTATTCTTCTTTTCTAAACCCTTAAACTGTCCTACCATTTTCTTGGAAGCTATAGAGGATGGAAACTTTATATTTTTCTGGGTATGGGTCTGCATCATGGGGTTGCAGAACCCAATGTTCATGATACCAGGGTGTCATCTTGGCATAATTAGGGGCTCAAAGATGGGTGGGGTCAAATTTATTTTACATTTCTTAAATTTGCTACTGTATGTAGAGTAGATGGAATTATGATTACTTTTATGAATATTAAGAGACACATGTCTGCTTCAACATGGAACTTTTTATTTCAGTAGGGGTCTCCTTGGCATAATTTGAGGGGTTAATTTTCATGGAACATTCTAGAACATCAGTGTTGCATTAATTCTATGGACATAAAATGTTATATGATGGTATATTATAATGGTAGCACCATATGCAACAGCAGTTTGACTTTGCAATATCCAAAATGGCTGCCGTTACCATGGAAACAATGCAAAAAGGTCAAAATGCTTCAAAACCTTAAAGTAGCCTTTACTCTCTTAAAATGGTAGGTCAAATCCATTGAAACTTTGATGGTATGTTCCTCCCATGTACCAATGTGGCATCTGTCATTACATTTTGGGAATGGTCTTTGTAACCATGGAAACCAGCCAAAATTTCAAAAATTTCAGAAATTTCAAAATGCCCCAAACTTGATAAAACTTCACTGAAATGTCAACTGAGATGTGCAGAGTTGCTATTTGTCTTTGAATTTCAAAATGGCCGCCGTTGCCATGGAAACAACAAAAATACAAACATAAACTGACTATCCAGTATGGGCTTTTCTCATTGTTGAAGGCCGTACATTGACCTATAGTTGTTAATTTCTGTGTCATTTGGTCTCTTGCGGAGAGTTGTCTCATTGGCAATCATACCACATCTTCTTTTTTATATATAAAACACCTCGTAAATTTGAGGCAAAATTCCGTTATCAAGAGTATGTGCATACGATCAAATACAAATCTGTACTGCAAAACATCTTCTAGAATATGCTAGAAGAAAAAAATATATAATTTGACGTGCTTCTATTCTATATAAAAGTCGTGCTGTGAAGAGAAAATCGCCACCGACAGAGAGAGAAACACTAAGACTACATATTAGTGACATTTCTGTACTTGCATTACAGTACACATCCGTGAATTACACATCTGCTAAAATATACACATTAGCTGAAATCAATCGATGAACGTGTAATTTAATTGTACAAAATAAGATACAAGTATCGTGTGATACGCGAGCTATTAAAGAACAAAATGAACAGTTAGTATGGCGCTCCGTCAATATATACACATGTTGTCTGTCCAAGGTCCCTCTAAAAGAATATAAATATGCTAAGTCCACGATAATATACTTGCACATCACGTGACGCCACGTTCTTCCTCGCGCGTGGGTCTAATTTTAGATTCTAAAGATTTCCCAAACTATGTATAGATCTCAAACCTATTCTACGGGATGAGAAAAAAAGGGGGGGATCAAAGACATGCCAATTCCAGCATGTATAATAGATGTGCCATTTGACTTTGGTACACTTTAAGTGGTTGCTGCTACTGTGACAATGTCCAGTACAGGGTGACATCCTCCGCTATTGCTTGCAAAAGCAAATCTAGTTAAGTCGCCAAAACGGAGTTTTGGAGACTTATTGTTTTTGTCCCGTTTCTTATTATTATTATTCTTATTCTTCTTTTTCTAAACCCTTAAACTGTCCTACCATTTTCTTGGAAGCTATAGAGGATGGAAACTTTATATTTTTTCTGGGTATGGGTCTGCATCATGGGGGTTGCAGAACCCAATGTTCATGATACCAGGGTGTCATCTTGGCATAATTAGGGGGGCTCAAAGATGGGTGGGGTCAAATTTATTTTACATTTCTTAAATTTGCTACTGTATGTAGAGTAGATGGAATTATGATTACTTTTATAAATATTAAGAGGCACATGTCTGCTTCAACATGGAACTTTTTTTATTTCAGTAGGGGGTCTCCTTGGCATAATTTGAGGGGGGTGAATTTTCATGGAACATTCCAGAACATCAATGTTAAATTTATTCTTGAGACATTTAATGCTATATGATGGTATATAATTATGGAGAGAACAAATTGAAGCAGCAGTTTGACTTTGGAATTTTTAAAATGGCCGCCGTTGCCATGGAAACAGCAAAAATATGAAAACTTCAAAATGCTTAAAATTTAATGAAACTTATAACAAATGTTGCTTAGCTTATGTAGACTTGACTTTTGAGTTTGAATTTCCAAAATGGCCGCCGTTACCATGGAAACTGCTAAAATGTTAAACATTTCAAAATGCTTCAAATGTAATGAAACTTTTAACAAATGATGGCTAGCTTATGTAGACTTGACTTTTGAGTTTGGAATCTCCAAAATGGCCGCCGTAAACATGGAAACTGCAAAAATGTGAAAATGCAAAATGCTTTAAATATAATGAAATCATGGATACCGCGGAACAATGATTTGGGGTCCGTTTTATGACTTTTGTGTTAGCATCCTAACACAGGATTACTAGTTATTATTATTATTATTATTAACCCTAATTTGTCCGACCATTTTCTTCCAAGCCTTAAATGATGGAAACTTTATATTTGGTATGATGATGGGGTAGTATCCCTAGGGTGCATTCACTATTTTTATTTCAAATGGGGTCAACTTGGCACTTTTGGGGGCCGGAACATGGGTGGGGTCATTTTCGACTATTGATTCGTTACTGGTAGAACCTTTAAGTTTTGTGTAATACAAGAGACCGATGTCCAGGTGTCCATTCCACATTTTTATTTCAGCCCGGGGTCATCTTGGCATTATTTTAGGGGTCAATTTTCATGGAACATTCTAGAACAATAGTCATGTGATTAGTCATGTGATAGTGTTGAATTATTCCTATGTACTTTTTATGTTATATAATGATAGATTATTACAGGTAGCACCATATGTAGCTGTAATTCGACTTTGGAATTTTAAAATGGCCGCCGTTACCATGGAAACTGCAAAATGTGAAATTTTTAAAATGCTTCAAATTTAATGAAATTTTACAGAGATGTTAACGAGTGTATGTAGATTTGGAATTTGACTTTGGAATTTCTAAAATGACCGCCGTTGCCATGGAAACAACAAAAATGCGAAAAATCTAGATTTGGTCCAATCTTTATAAAACTTGACAGTAATGTGACCTGTCATGTGTAGATGTGCCATCCGACTTTGGAATTTTCAAAATGGCTGCCGTTACCATGGAAACTGCAAAAATGTCAAAAAATTCAAAATGCTTCAAACTTAAAGAAACTTTACACAAATGTTGACTGTCTTATGTAGATGTGGCATTTGACTTTGGAATTTCCAAAATGGCCACCGTAACCAAGGAAACACGAATGCCTAAATTTGAAAATTGGTCCAATTATTATGAAACTTGTAAGTAATGTGACGTGTCACGTGTAGATGTGATATCCGACTTTGAAATTTCAAAATGGCTGCCGTTACCATTGAAACAACAGAACAATGGTTGGGGGCCGTTTTGGCGACTTTTGTGTTAGCATCCTAACACAGGATTACTTGTTAATTTTACCTTTATCTTATGAAATGATCATCTAACGCGAAAATCTTTGGTAAAAAATAATTGTTTACGTCATTTCGTGTTTAACTTTTTTTTAATAATTTGATAGAAATGATCACACGACATACTGTAAGAATTTTATAAGTCTTCTTTATAGTCCCATGACCTGAAGTAGCAGAAATATTTTTCTATAAAAAAACTGGCTTCAATGACGGTGCATCAAACAACAGAAGACATTCACAAATCATAAGTTTGGCAGACATCTGTAAATAGATTTTGAGCTCTGATTTGCATATTGACTTCTTCTTCTTTCTTTATTTAAAAAAAAAAAACATCAACATCTGTAATTATTATCAAAACTGTGAAACCAGGTATGCGCCAAAAGGTAATCATCAACCAGATGATTACTTTCTGGCGCATACCTCGTTTCACAGTTTTGTTAATTATTACCGATTTATTTTCCTTTTTTTAAAATAATTTTTAACTTTTCTTATATTTATGTGTATGTGTAGATCTACGTACAATTTTTCAATTTTTGTTTCTATTTCTTTTACTTTGATATAAAAGTATTCTGGCCCCAGACAACAATTAATGACCCATATTTTCGTTATGTTCCCTTTAATTATAGTGGGTTTTTTTTCTAAAGAAAAATCTTTCCCTTTCTCATTCATCTCTACGTTATTATTTGATGGAAATGAAAGAAGAGAGTTGAAATGATTTTTGGAGGTTTTATTAGGTCTTTCCACTTTTCCCTGGAAAGACCTTTTGGTTTTGTTCTGATTATTATCATTATTAATCTTTCTTCTTCCGCCACTTTTATTTCTTGTAAGAAGAATTTGTCTCGCAAGATGTCGCTTAGATATTTGGTATATGATATCGAACAGTTTCTACTCTTTAGAATATACGTTTGAAACTGACACCGTTTAACCGAACACTTTTCTTTGTAAGAGTTATTTCTCTGAACACTGTTTTCCTTGTGAATGCTACTCCTTAGCAAACAGAAAAGAAACTGACCAAATTATTTGACTAAATTTCTCGTTACATCCTCAGGATGTTGAAAAGAAATTTGACCGAGGCGATCCGGTGACTCCATATAACAGGTATTTCCCCTTATGTATTTGATATAAGTGATTTGTATTTGTAACTGGTGAACCATAGGTGATAGAAACCTAGAATTTTTTGATTTGAGGTCAAGGGTCAATTAAAAAAATGAGGTCAAAGGTCAAGGAGATGTCCTGAATTTTGATTTTGGCTTATTATAGCTTCTCTGCAGAGAGCGTATAATATTCTGTATCGACAAAATATATTTATTAGATTGTGTTAGATGCGACTTGTCGTAACACATACATTTTGGTTGAAAGGGTACATTGACATTTAATGTGAGTTTTCTCTCCTCTTAAATTTAGAATTTTAGCTGTATGGTGACATAACTCATTCACCATATACAGTAGAGACCTAGGGTCTTTTGATTTGAGGTCCTTGCTTTATGACCTTAAAATTGAGGTCAAAGTCAAAGTTTTATTTGACGTTCTAGATTTTGACCTTTGCTGTAATTTCTTTATAGGACATGATAAAGTCATAGGGTCTTTTACATTTGGTTCCTGACATATGACCTTAAAGAAGGTCAACCCGAAATCACCTTTAGTTAACCGGAAGTAGCCATTTTTGCACTTTTTTTACGGATAAGTACCCATATACCATATATTTTGTTAATCGGCATACAAAAACCTATCATTTCAGATCGGAAGTAGCTTTTTATCTCCCTTATTTCAGACAAATGTATAAAGAAACCATATATTTTTGGAATCAGTGTGAATTAAGCTAACATTAGAGACCGGAAGTGACATTTTCTAAATCGGAAGTTGCATATTATCTCCCATATTTCATGCAAAAGTATATAGAAACCATATATTTTTGGAATACGTGTGAATAAAGCTATCATATAAGACCGGAAGTGACATTTTCTGAACCGGAAAAAGCAGATTATTTTCATTATTTTAGACAAAAGTATAGATGTATATATTTTTTGAATCAGTATGAAGAAACCTAAGATTGGACGCCAATAGTAACTTTGAGGAAACCGAAAGTAGCTTCTTATGAATTAATGAAATATAATGTGGAAAGACCTTCAATGAGAACAATTCGCTTTTAATTTTAACTGATTTGTATATGGAGCGAGTGATTCGGCCAGGTGCAAGATATTACTTACTGTTTTCGGAACATCTCTTTACTTGTCCGTAGGGGAGTGGATGTGTATTGGCAAAATTTGTGAGCTGTAAAGGTTCAATTTTTCTGAATGTTGGATATATGACCCCGTTCACACTTGGACATTTAGATCGATTTAAACTATATCGGTTCACTTTAAATCGATTAAAGGTCCAACGTGAACGCTTTGAATCGATCTTTAATCGGTCTAAACTAAAACACCAAAAGAGGTATTTTAGTTTGAATCGATCTCAAGTGAACCGATCAAACTTTAAATGTGAACGCAGAGATCGATCTAAACTTGTACGATTGAATCGAAAATAATTTGTGCGCATGTATGGCGGCCAAACTACATATGCAATTTAATACAAAAAGGATGACCAACACAAAAGGGTTGATACATGGACACACGAGATGACTGAAAAGCTGTGTCTTCTTTTCTTCTGTTATTTTTGTCTTTTCATGAACCACAGCCTTTCACGATGTTGTAACTTCCTTGCTTAAGTTTTTTGTATGAAAATTAACAAAAACTGTAAGAACAGCAGTATCGACATTTGAACTTGCAATTCAAGTGAAACAATAACTTCGTACATTATTTTTTGGCAAACTTGTGTATCAACACATTAATTTGATTTAATATTTCTATTTATACACAGTGTTTACAGTTTCACGGGTACTTGGGTCAGATCGATTGCATGTTTACTTGTAGTGTGAACGCAGTGGTTCAGATTAGACCGATAGAGACCCTTAGGATAAAAAATAATGTGAACACTAACTGATTTTATTTAGATCGATTCAAAAAATGCTAGTGTGAACGTGGTCTATGTTTCGACTTGTCCTGTACATTACACACACAAAAGATTAAACGACACGGTACGGTGCGATTTTTTTTAAAGGGAAAAAACGTTATAAAGAAGAATGCGATTCTTCATAAATCTGAACATTTAGATTATGTTTTTATTAGTCAATGGAAAGGTTTAAATTATGGACAATTAGAGCCTGCGGAAAACCTGATTGTTATATATATATATAAATATTCACAAAATGTGACAAATTAGAACATACTCACGTCTTCTCGTCAATTATTTTTAAAGGCTTTCCATGCGCTATAAAATACTTTATATGAAAATGAGTTTTAATTGTAGATTAATTATCATAGTGAACTCTAAATAACTGCACTAAAGTGAAGTAATTTTTGTAGGACAATAACCAATTTTTGTCAAATAATAACCATGGAAACAAGTGTCGAGAATTATATCTCGTTTAAATGATAGTTTAGAATAATGCATTTGTAATACTTTGGTACACATAAGGGAAAACACAATAAAAAGGGGAACTAGGGGCATGCAAAATAAATCTTAATTTAAATTCAGGAGTTCCATAAGACGAAAAAAAACCAAGTTTATCTCATGGGAAGCCATATAGAACTCTTTCTGTCATTTTAATAAGTATTGATTCAGTTTTATCATTATTGGAAAAATATGTAATTTTCAAAAACTTGATTTATCAGTGTTTTTTAAAACGAAGGAATTCAAGAAATATTAGCATTCAAACTTACCAGAAGGAGCCACACGAATAATCCATTTTAAATTAATTTATTCTTTTTGCCCCACAAACACTATATCACTGCTCTCTTATTTCTTTTTGATAAAATGGCCAACAATGATCATGATAATTCAATTTTTTACACTTTAGAGTGAACTCTTATTAAGGTTTTTTAATTGATTGATTGAAGGTTGTTTAACATCTACTGTTCATGAATGTTCAGGACGTGATTAATTTACAATAAATACAATAGGTAGGGCGGGTAATACAGGCCGTCCGGGATGAAGTTTGGGGTAATTTGACTGCCACTGGAAAATGAAGGTTAATTGGATAGGGACAGACATTTTCTCTCTCTCTCTCTCTCTCTCTCTCTCTCTCTCTCTCTCTCTCTCTCTCTCTCTCTCTCTCTCTCTCTACGCGAGCATGCATCGGATTTATTCAGGTTTGTTTATTTACAATGGGATAGGATCACTAGAAGGTGTGAATATATTCTAAATTGTTTATTTATTTTTTGGTATTGCACATGGACATGCGTTTCTGAAACTATTTTTGACGTTTTTACACTAAATCCGTTGGATGTGTAATGATTAATTGACATTGATACTTTAGCCTGGGAGAACATGATTTATTTATAAGTTGTAATCGGCTTTGAACTATCTTTCAGTATCTGCGAGTACTGTAATTTCGGTGCTTTGTGTCTATTGTTTTCGACATGTTAGTTGTTTTTGTACCGATCTTTTAAGTTAATCCAATTGCAACTGATTTTTCACATTTTGTTCTTATGTTGTGACGTAACAGGTAATGGGAGGGTTGAGCGTTCACAACCATGTTTAACCCAGCCGCATTCTTGATGTGCCTGTCCCAATTCAGGAGCCTGTAGTTCAGTGGTTGTCGTTGGTTCATGTGTGTTATATTTGTTTTTCGTAAATTGTTTTGTTATAAATCAGGCCGTTAGTTTTCTCAATTGAATTGTTTCACATTTTTCATGTCAGAGTCTTTTATAGCCGGCTATGCGGTTTTGGTTTGTCTCATTGTTGCAGGCTGCACGGTTGCCGATAAATGCTTACATCAACTTCATTTGAACTTTGGTTGATAGTTGTCTCATTGGCAATCATACCACATTTTCTTTATTTTTATATTGGTTATATTTCATGAATATTAAAAATAAAAAAAAGTGCTTTCGAACAATGAAATTGCAGAATTTGATGAACTGTGAAGACGGTATTGTTTACTTACAGCTTAAAACAAGAATTTACATAAATGTGTTACAAATGCCACTAATCACATTTATAAGGATCTGTGAGTAAAATCGATTAACAAACAAAAAATATGAATAAGTTGGAGTTTAAGTTAATATTTAAAAATGCAAAACTCCGGTTATTTCAAAATTTATCAATTAATATAAAAAAGAAGAAAAATCTAATGAATAAAATATAGCCTTTTTTAGCCGACTATGCGGCTACTCGTAGTTACTGAAAGCTAGTTCAAAGCCGATTACAACTAATAAATAAATCATGTTCTCCTAGGCTAAAGTATCAATGTCAAGTAATCATTACACATCCAACGGGGTTTTGCTCATTGTTGAGGGCCGTACGGTGACCTATAGTTGTTAATTTCTGTGTCATTTGGTCTCTTGTAGAGAGTTGTCTCATTGGTAATTATACCACATCTTCTTATTTTTATATTAACATTTAGCTCATACGCTAAAGATATTCTAAAACAAAAAAAGAAGCATTAGCTGTCAAATTCATGTTCAACGATTTGACACAAACTGTCATATTTTATTTGTAACATACTAAAACGGATATTCAAATTACAAAAATTCCAAAAGAAACAATTACCAATGCATAGGCTCGCTACAATATATCAGCATTACGTATGTATAATAGACTAGACGCCATCTAATTATCCATCGAGTGACCTACGAAGATTTCCGACGGTCATTTATCAGAATATGTATATAGATATATATATAGGTGGCACATTCTCTACAGATATTATCACGGTTTTTCAATTCAACATGCATGAAATATTTGCCACTGAACATTACGCAACCAATAATCAATCAATCAATCAATTCATGACGAAATAGATCAATTTCTTTAAGGTGGTATGGGTGTCTTTCGCCATCTTGGATTGTAAAAAACAGAGAATCTAAGGTCCAGATTTTCAATCATATTAGCAAAATTTGATGCAGGAATGCAGATAACTAATTTGAATTTGCATTTAAAAGAAAGAATTTGTAAGATTATATCTTATGAGTATTATATTTGTTACAAGTGTAGATTATTTTTGCTTGATTTTTAATGTTTTTAAATTGGCATTTTAAGGGGAGGTAACTCTGAAATAATGCATTTTCTGAAGGAATATACATGGAATTTTGCCATTTTGTATTTTAGCCGGAAAAAACGCACGTTGACCCTATCTTTTCTTTTGATATTCTCAAAGCATGTTCTAAAAGCTATCTTCTCGTATTTTTTTTCACATTTCTATCATTTAGTTTAGCTTCTAATCACATAATGCTGATTTTTCCTGTATAATCCATACAAAATGTGTCATTTTGTCACAACCTGTAGCTTGAGAAAATGCGCGGTGACCTATCATTTTTATTATATTTTTAAACATATATCAATATATACTACGTTTTGGCAAAGTATGAACAAATTCTATCATTTTTAATTTAGACTCCCATACCACCTTAAGGGGGCTCGAGGGTATAAATTCTTTTTTTTTAAATATAGGATTTCGCTTATTTTTCTATAAATGAACTTTATCATACACTTAATAGAAAAATAAAATAAAAAAATGAGGTCACCGTTCATTTAAGCTCACAATCTGCCTTCGTAGGAAGCATGCATTTTTGTTAAGGTACTTTTTTTCTGTTGAACTAATAGGAAAATAGAGGTAATATTGAAATAAAGAAAGAGCAAAATTACAGAAATCGCGAAAATTTTACAATTGTTTAGTTTAAGTACAGCTTATTTGAAAAAAAAAAAAAAAATATAGGTCACCGATGAGTTAAAAAAGATTTTTCAATTTTAATGCGAAATAATGGCATTTTTGCACCAAAGGGAGATAATTTGGAGCTTTTCAATGATATAAACATTTTAAAAGTCATCTGGGGCCAAAACGAATTGTTTTTTTTGGTTGATTTTGTACCATATCATAAAGGAACAACTAATAGTGTAATAAATAAAATTTGTAATGAAAAACAAATGTTTAAATTTTTGCTGAAATTTTTGTACCCTCGAGCCTACTAAAGAAAGTTTAAAAAAATCATCATCAAGTTGCCTTAATTTCCCTCCACAAGGTTTCATAGTACACACTTTTTTGTGTACAAAGTAATTGCATGGATGATAAATGATCACAATTTTAAGATAGAGTTGTACTCTAATCAAGGTATAAAGAACCATATTTGTTACTCTTTATTTAAATGAAAGAAACTTGCAATCGTCAAAAACATTTATTTAGATCCAATGATTTTAATAGCAGGATATTAAAATCGATGTAAAAATTAATTACAAACTATTTAATTTAATTTGGAACACAGCATTTTATTTCAAAATAGCCAGTGGCAATTTTTGTTTTAATATCTTGATTACTTTACAATGAAGTCTTACCCTTGTGGTCATTCATGAGTAGTTACTTAGTACACGGAAAAAGTATGTACTATGAAAATTAGAAGGCAAATTCAAGCAATTTGATTAGACGAGAAGTTGTAAGTATGTGCTAAAGGAATTATAATTAATTCTCTTACAATACTTAAAACCATCGGCTCTACCTTTGGGCTATAAATGTTCATAGGATGGGAATGGGACAATGGCGGACTATTCGGACGTGAGTTGTGGGCTCCGAAATTTTCTATGTGTTTATAGTGTTTTTGGAATTTACATGGCTATATATTAGTGTAGAACTGACTTATATTGAATACGGATTGTAATGTTATTCTTGGATTAATGATACACTAAAGGTAGTTGAAGTTATTTATATTTAATCGGACTCTTTTTTGTTTTCTTTGTCCAAAATGGCTGCACAATTTAGTAAACAATAACACAAAGGACGTCAACTGTAATACACCCATTGGAAACTCGATAGAGAGTGCCCGGAGAGTTTAATATGACAATACACAATATAATGTACCATATAATACTCTAGCAGTAAACCAAATACCGATTTCACAACGTCTGATATTCTCGGATCAACCCTCCCCCCAAAATGTCAACACAAACAGTCTACCATTAGAAGCAGTTCTTAGTGACATATATACGAAATTAAATAAAATCGATTCTATCCCTGCTCTTTTGGGTAATCTTGAAGCCTTACCGTCTATAGACAGAAGACTCGGTGCAATAGAAAACAGATTTTCAAATATTGAGACTGAAATCCTGCAAGTAAAACATGACATAAAACAATTAGAAAACAGGGTATCTGGATCAGAAATAAACACTACAAATATAACACAAAGGCTTAATATGGTCGAGCGGGAACGAGATCAAATGAAATTTGAAAATGATGAGTTGAGGGAAAGACTTGTTGATATTCAATCTCGTTCAATGAGGGAAAATCTTTTGTTTGGGGTTGTCGAGGAGCACGAGAGTGAAAGGAATGATCCAGACAATATCAACACTGAAACAGTATTATAAACATTTATTAGGGAAAAGCTGGGTATTGAAGATGAAATCAGGTTTCATGTTGTACATAGGCTCAGACCAAGACGTGATCGTAAGCCTCGTACCATTGTCGCAAAATTCGAAAGGCGCTAGGATAGGGACCGGGTTTTGAAAGCAGCCCCTGGTAAACTTAAAACTCTCCATACAGTGTTTACGAGCAATTTCCCAACGAAATTATGGAGAGACGGAATATCCTTTGGCCAGTATTTAAAAGGGAACAAAGAATGGGAAAAAACGTTAAATTTAAGGAAGATAAACTTTATGTAAATAGACAGAGAATTTATCCCGAGGGTGTGCAGCAAATGCGAACACAAGGACATCAGTACAATAGGGGTACATATAACGGTAGACGTGTGAACAATCAAAACATGCAAGTTCCGATGGACCACTTTCCAACACATCCGCAAGACAGAGATGCTCAAAACGGTTCCACATAGGACAGGTCAACAAGGAGACAGTTTGTTTTTGCTCAATCTTTTGACAATCTTAAAATTTCATGTCTCAATGTCTGTGGTATTAAGAACAAATTGTTGACCAAAGAATTTAATGAAATTATAATAAATTATGACATTTTTATATGTACTGAATCAAAAATAGATAATTTTGATGTGTTGAATGTACCAGAAGGGTATAGTAGTTTTTCAAAGTGTAGAAAACAATTTGCTAAAAAATCAGGTGGTATCACTGTTATTTTCAAAAATGAGTTAAAAGATATACTGAATTTTCAAAATACTGATTGTGAATTTGTGTTATGGGTTAAAATTGAAAATATTATTGAACAAAAACATTTACTTTTGGGGTGTATTTATATTCCCCCAGAAAACTCTAAATACTCTTCACAAGAGTCTTTTGATCAAATAGAAGGAGAACTTTTGTCATTTAAAACTGAAATTACTGTTACAGCACTGATTGGTGATTTTAACGCCAGATCTAGTACACTGACTGATTATGTTGTACCTGATGATAATTGATGAGATTTTTGAATATTGATGAAATAAATGATGTGCATAACTATTTGTATGAATTTCAAAAATTGCAATAAAAAAATATACCTGTAGAAAGAAGTAGTGAAGACAGAGGTCGATGTAATAATTATGGTTATAAAATGCTACATTTTTCCAAAAATAACAGTATTTTTATTGCAAACGGAAGAATTTGTGATGATGCAGGTATAGGTAAAGTTACATGTAGTGAAATTAGCATAGTTGATTATCTTATTGTCTCGCCAGAGTTATTTCCCTTTATAACAGAATTTCAAGTCGTAGATTTTGATCCATTGATCTCTGACGGTCATTGTCGATTACATGTCAAATTTTCTACCTGGGCAACAAATGATTTGCATAACAATAATCCAGTAGAGGGTGATAGTAAACCTGTCCGTTGGATCAGTGACAAGAAAAACCAATTTGTTGACAAAGTCGAAAATAGCTTATTATTAGATGTAGATGAACTAACTAATCGAATAGACGAATTTGATGTTAACAGTATTTCGTTTCAGACCAACTTAGATACTTTTGTAGAAGCTTTGAATAAAGGAGGATTTACAAATTTGTCTTAAAGTTTTTGAAGATTATTGTTCTCAATGGAAATTGTCGGTTAATACTGACAAATCAAAAGTATTGATATTCTCGAAAAGGAAAAGGAAAAATAGAAATGCTGTTAATTTTGAATTATATGGTTCAAATTTAGAAATAGTCAATTCTTATTCATATCTTGGTGTACTTATTAATTATAATGGCAGATTTACATTAGCAAAAAAGAAACTAGTTGAACAAGCACAAAAAGTTATTTTTGCTCTTTACAGAAAAATTAGAAACATTTCGATACCTATTGATCTGCAACTTAAATTATTTGATTCATTAATTACACCGATATTATTATATTCATGTGAGATTTGGGGTTTTGAAAATATAGATATTTTGGAAAAAGTTCAACGTGGTTTTCTTAAAAGAATATTGTCTGTCAGATCGAGTACACCCAACTTTATGACATACGGTGAAACAGGTAGATTCCCTTTAGAAATTTTTATTAAGTTACGAATGTTGAATTTTGGTCAAGACTACTGACAAATGAAACAAAATTATCAAGTATTATGTACCAATTGTTGTATAATATGCACCAAACAGACATGTGTACCTCAAAATGGATCAGTTATCTAAAGTCAGTATTAGATGATACAGGTTTAAGCTATGTATGGAATAGTCAATGTGTACTGAGTAGTTTTGATGTTAAAATATGTGTAAAACAAATATTATGTGATCAGTTTATCCAGAGGTGCCATAGTGACATTAACAATTCATCTAGAGGGCAATTTTATGCATTATATAAAAGTGATTTTGTCTGGAAAAATATTTGTTAAAATTGAACAAAAACAGAAGAATTTTTATAAGTAAAATAAGATGTTCAAATGTCAAATTTCCAAGCGAGACTGGTCGTTGGAATGGTATTCCAAAAGAAAATCGTTTGTGTCATCTGTGTGAAAATGAATCAATTGGAAATGAATTTCATTATCTTTTTGCTTGTCCTCATGTAGAAATTAAACAGTTAAGAATAAAATACATACCTAATTACTTTACAACAAATCCAAGTTATGAAAAAATGAAAGGTATGCTTTCACTTTGTAATGTTAGAGTTTTGAATAATTTGGCTATTTTCATACGAAAAATTATTACATATTTATAAGTTATTTAAATGAAAAAAAGTTTATTGTGTACCTACATGTATATATGTTTATTTATTATATGTTTCTTTGTATGTTCGCCATTGTATTGTGCATTTATTATACATGTATGCCTCTTGTTACAGTGTAATCTGTCTAGAGTGAAATAAAAACTTGAAACTTGAAAACTTAAAATATATAACCATGTTTTTTCTAACCATGGAAGTATTATTTTGAAATTAAATCGATATTACATCCATGGTCTAGCTTAGTATTAGAATATAACAAAGTGCTCTCGAATATTGAAATTGTAGGATTTGATATGTCTTAATTGTGAAGAATAAAGTAAATCATGTTCTTAGTAAGAAATTGTCCTATTGTTTGTGCCTACTTACAGTTCAAAACAAAGAATTTTTCAAAATGAGTTAAAACTGCCCGAAGCATGAAAGGACTTAATTTTATGATTGGAATTGATTAAAAATTGAATTGTTAAACAAACAAACAAAAATTAAAAGAAGTTGAAATTTTCTGGTATAGTAAAAAAAATGGTACCATAAAAGTTATAGTTTGAGTATTAATTACTTCAAAATTACAAACAAACAAAAAACATCATCAAAGCAATGCTAAAGGAAAGGAAAAAACCTTAAAATTAAATTTAAATCAAATCTGTAGCTACTATATGCTTACAAAATTTCAGATTACTGAATCCGCTGGTGGTAAGAATAGTATTTTCATTAAAACAGGAGATTTAATTAACCTTTGAATTTCAAAAGGCATTTTATTTGAACTTTTAAATTTTAGTTAGTTTCCTTACTAAATAAAATCGTATTTGATGTATACGCTAACACTCGTACTTAATCATGAAGATAGGGATATCATTCTCTTCCATATACTTATCTGGCCAATTTAGAACTTATTCACACCTTTGAGTAAAATGACAAATTGGTCTTATACCGTAGGTATCAATCAAATGTTAAAGTTCATCATAACCTTTTGGCAAATATGGCCGTATTAACACCACAAATTTCACTCCGAGTACAGACAAACCTGTACAGCTGGAAAAGTTTTAAAGCATGACTGGACCTTGATAAATAAAATCTAAATGCATTTTAAGTTTCAAATTATTAAAATCTTAACTGGATTTTGCTATTCATTTTTTTTTTTCATTCCTGCAGAAGGTGCCAAAATAAACCAAGTTGGGAAAGAGGTATGAGAAGGTCCCCTCATATAATAAATGTTGTGAAATGTATTAAAGTACATGGACAATAGAGGAACAATAGATATCTGGACAACAATAAACAGTCAGGATTTTACTTCGTCAAAAGTATCTCCCCATTACGCCACCTAATTTTTTCAATCGTAAAAACGGAAGCCATTGAAGGGATGACGCTTTCAATTTAGCTCTTAAAACCGATAAATGTATCCATAAAGCATCATTACGATCCTTATATGACAGTTGTATTCTAAAAGACAAATATATCTACTAGCTATTAAGCATCATTTAATGTACTTTAGGCCTTCAGTCAACTTAAAACTATTGTCTAATCGGTTGTCAGGGAGAATTTTCGAAAGTTCAAAAACACTAAAAAAAATTCGAATTAAATATTTCGTGGAAGGGCAGACTAAAAGTTTCAGTGGTTGAAGACTAATAACACACACAAAACCTTTTTTTTTTTTAGGTTATGCATAAAAAAGATCCACAAGTAAAGTCTTTCATCAAATACTTTTAGTAAAAATTCAAACACACCTGAAAATAAAAAGGTGTAATCGACTTTCTCTTTTCGATGAAATTATTGCCCATATTTAGGAATGTTTTCAAAAAAAAAAAACTGTCGCCGGGGGCAGAGATGCAAATTAATGCATTAAAAAGATCAATCTTTTATCTTTATGTGAATTTGTTTTCGGTGGAATTTATGCTTATGCACAAAAAAAACCCACATGTATTCGCACCTATCACAATTAACTGTTTTGTGAAAATTTGTCTTGTTTTTAATTTAAAAGCTTGCAAATATCTCGAAGCTCCAGACTATACTTTAGATAAAATAAAAACATATATAAGATGCATAAAAACTTAAATAATGCACCTACATTAAACTTTTAAGGACCACGGAAACAAATGTAAACAATTCAGATATACATTTGGCCTTTTTTACCTTCTCTAATAAAAAGTTCCATTTCTGTGGTTTAATTTCAACTGGATATCAGCTGTATATAGGTGATTTAAACTGAATAACTGAGTGGACCTTATCAAATGAAACTTACTAATAGGTGTTTGTTTATTTAGCTATCTTCTGCAGACTGGAAAAAATGCACATCAAAATCCAGGTAAGTTTTTAATTTTCTGAAACATAAAATGCATATAACTTTTATATATCTCGATCCAGCCATGCCTTAAAACTTTCCTGTATGCATCAGTGTGTCTATACTCAGAGTAGTTTTGTGGTTTAACACGGCCATATGTGTCTATTCCTATTGATGAACTTTACAGGCGAGTGACATTTTTAGAAAAGCCTCTTAGTTAGCGACTTTAATGCACCCATCTAACATACGGCTATTCGAAAGCTTATTATCTGTACCGTCTGTTTTGTCCGGTCGTCAATAATTCGTACGGTTCAATTTCCGTTAAATCCCAGTCAAAGGTCAAAAATGAACATTCCTAAATTTTGCAAACATTAAGCAAAATTATCATTTTTGGTCGCTGAATAATAAGTTTGTCCTAAATAGTATGAATCTAATAGAATTAAATACAATAATTATAAAGCAAAAGCAAATTGAAAGATCAATTGCGCAATATTTACAGAAAATTGAAATTCATAAAAATCCTCCAAAAATAATAAAATTGTTTTATTATCTAAATATTTTTTGTGGAGAGAAGATATGTATATGCCCCAAATACAGCGAATTTATAGTTTATAGGTGAAGGAACCTTTATTCATAAATTTAATCTGCAATTAATGTATAAAAAAATTTTTGGAAACATCCTTCTATTGTAGCTTTTACCGTTTCCCAAAGTACCGCCATCGGCAAATAAGCATCATTATGCTTTTCTATGTTCAGTTAAACACATCAATGTTGTCAATATCAGGACGAAATGAATTTGGCATAATTTTAAAAGGAGTAATAAGAGCATGCACAGAAATATGCTAGTTATATGAAGTAAGATGTGATTTTCGAAGTCTGACTTATTTACGTTTTGGAATCTTGTTGAAATGCAAACATGACCTTGCTTTAAATCGATGGCAAAATTGGCGTTTGGAAGTACTTGATCATTCTTGCCATTATATCAAAGAACCAAAAATAATTCTACTGCTGTGTTGGTTTAAAAAATGTTTAACATGTAGAGAAGTTTAATCTTGTTCAATGTAGACCGATATTATTTGCCTTTTTTCAACCAAGGAACGGATAATCAGTTTGTTTTAAGTTCAGTAATTTGCGGAAAGTAGACACTATCTTGTCCCTTCGTCTATCTACAGCGATGCCACTGCACTTCTTTCCGATTGTCTCAATATTTTTGAATACCTTTTTAAACTTTTTTTATGGTCAATTCATATAAGACACTTATTGCAGTTATAAAATATCAAAAGCAAACTTTATAGGATGCAATGCAATATTGTGTTGAACTGTTTATTTTACTTATGTTTTGGATAAAGTTTTAGAGGGATTCCTGATCTGATTTTGGGAAAAAATGTTTTGCAAGAAAATGATTTTTCTCGACTTTTGTGAGTAGAAAAATAACACGAATATAATAAAGTTCTCTAATTGCTACGAAATAAAATTAAAAGGGCTAAACCCTAAAATAAATATATTCGCGAAAGAATTGGTTAAGACGACATTCAACCAATTCAAAAACATGAAACATTCCATCGGAATTTTCTTTTTTCACAGCTGTCTGAGTTTACATTCACTGTAACCATTTATATCCTGATTGCACATGTACAAAAAATGTATAACCATTCAATATGCAAATGTTCAATCAATGTGTAACAGATGACGTTCCGTAAGGCATCTACTTAACTGCCTAGCAATCTGAATACCTTAGAAGTTAGAACATATACCATAAGATTTTTTAAAATATAGACTGAATGTCACTGTAACTGCTACATGCCAGTTATCTGTTTCTAGAAAATTACGTTTCTTTCTCCGAACAGACACAAATAACATTAAAGTGTATATTTTTTGATAGTTTTTACTTCCTTCGTCGATAAATTTTTGCAATATAAAATGCACAATTCAATTGAGAAAATTCATCAAATTTATCTTTTCATTCAATTTATTATTAGATTATTTATCAAACTTTTTTCTTTTTTTTTCTTTTTTGCCTAACTATATGAACAAAAAGCCCTTTATTTCTTATATTGTTAATACTGAAATTATAAATCAAATAAGAAGAAAAACTGGAAAATTAATTGTTCATGTTGTCGGTTAGGCAATTTTCCATTTTAAAGTTTTGGTTTGACCTTGCATGAGATCAAACCCACGACCCCCAGAATTCGATGATAGCACGCTACTACGAATCCACCGAGGCTATTCAATACATATTGAAATATAAAAGTATCGACCCCTGTATTCCCACTCAAAGTGTGCATCCTTCTTGTAATATTTCCTTTACTCTTGTTCACAAATTTCTTCAACCTTACAGTGACTGCATTTAATTTTCTAACTTAGAACAGCTCAAAAAGCTGTATTTTTGCAGATGGCGGAGTTTTGGGCAACTGTATGAATTGTTCTGATTGGCATTTTAAGAAGCAATAAGCTTGATTAAGGTCATTTGATGAGATCAAAAACTTCCTTAGCACTAAATTACGGGATCTTATTTGGTTTTAGGTGATTAACAGTTGAATCACATACAAGTATTTTGGTTTTCAAATTTTTTTTATCATTTTCCCTAGAATTTGTATGAAAAGGGCGCTTTTATTGAAAATACGTCATCAATATTTTAAAGTGCGTTTGATAAGTGACAGTAAAATATTGATCCATTTTCTAAAAGTTTTCTTGTTTTAATACATTGCTTTAGTATTCAGAAGACATTATATGCAAAAATGCTGACTTCTTCAGAAATAAGATATTGTGTCTCCTTGACATTTGATCCTGATTTGACGGCAATTGCACCGTACGAATTTTTGACGACCGGGTAAAAACGAAAGTACATATAATATACTTTCGAATGGTATATGACTTAGTCGTATGTTAGGTGGGTGCATTTTAATTGAACTTTTATGGTTAATGTCACTCGCCTTTTAAGGTTCATCTTGACCTTTGTGCTAAAACAGCCCTGTTTGCACCCCCAAATTCTCTCTGAGTGCAGACAAACATCAGCATCGGAATTTTTTTTTATGTATAACATGACCTAGATATTTAAAATTTTAACATATTTTATGTTTCAAAAATTTAAAAAACTTATCTGCATTTTGCCGTGCACTTTTTTTCGTTCCTACAGAAGGTTCCAAAGCAAACAAAGTACCCGTCCACTATGGAACGCCACACCTGTCCTATGTGGTACTCTTACATTACATGATGTGGTTTTATTATTACTTGATGATATTTTGTCTTTGCATAATATGGTTTTGACAGTAATTAATGATGTTTTGATATTACTCAATATGATGTAGTCAAAACTTAATGATATTTCGATATTACATGCTAGGGTTTCGTATTGACTTGATATGGTTTTTCATTACTTAATATGGTTTCGTTATTACTTAATATGATTCCAATATTTTTTAATGGGGTTGTGTCATTGTTGTTTTAACATTACTTGATGTGGTGGGGTAACGTAATGTAGTTCAAGTGCTTCATTGTATGATGTGGTTTTGTTATTTCGTAATGATGATTTGTCAATTCTTTATATGGCTTTTACATTATAATGATGTTTCAAAATTTTACGATTTTACCCTACATGATGTGGTCATGTCAGTATTTGATGTGGTTCTGTCATTCTCTGATGTGGATATCACATGACTTGATGAGGTAAAACCACGTGACCATATCGGAAAGATAAGTTCTATTTTTAATCTGATTTTCATGTCGTTTGTTTATGTGCTTCGGAGTTATTTGGTATGAAAAAGTGATTGAGGGGCAAGCGTACATTAAGGGAAATCTGCAGACAAAAATAAGAAAAAAGTACTAGAAATACAACAATATTTCGAGCATACGGGGCATATCCCCTCACCACTTGGTCCGCCAGTTTTTTTTCAATAGCTCTCAAATGGAAGCAGTTTTATAGCAAGAAAAATCGTAAAGGGTTCCACGAAATCCTATGTCTCGTCTGCGATTGCTGCTGTCAGTGTAAAACTGTAATCTTGACTGTCAAAAATGTATTTATCATTAAAAAAACCTAAGTTTAAAAAATCCAATTTTTTCTTTAGATGCTTTTCTTAATTTTGAAGATTAGCTTCTGTCCAACATGTCCAAGTTTTATAACAAACCATGAAGGTTTACAAATATATCATGTCAAAAAGTTTAATTTTGTAAAAGTTAATGCCAAAAAATATAAAAAAATAAGAAGTTGTGGTATGATTATCAATAAGTCACTATCCACCAGATACCAAATGACGCAGAAGTTAACAACTATAGGTCACCGTACGGCCTTCGACAACGGGCAAAACCCACATCTCATAGTAAGCTATAAAAGGTCCTGACATGACAAATTCAAACGAGAAAACTAACTGCTGACGTATCTTCCAAAAAAATAACGGAAAACAAAATATGATGTACAGAAACAAACGACAACCACTGAACTATAGGCTCCTGACTTTGGACTAAGTCCATCTATCAGTTAAATACCAAAAAATGAAGAAATTTTGTTTTTCTTAATTTTGCTGCAGACATTATCTCTTTATCATTAAAAAGCTTCTGCCAAAGTTTCATAAAAAGTTTGACAGAGTAATTGATGTGTAGCCAACTTCACCACGGATTGTATTTACTTGTTGACTGCAAAACTAAGTCCTTTTATCAGTTTAATACGGAAAAATAAAAGTAAATGTTCTGTTATTACTGTTATTGAATTTCAAGTTCAAAGTAATTAACTATGACGTCTTGTACATACTAATTATCCGTATTTAATAAAGCACACATTTGATCAGGCGTCTCCGTGAAGGGTAATAGAGTATTTGTCATGGGATAAAGTAAATTAACTCCCTCGTATTAACCAATCAAAATCTGGCATTTTGACATGAAGTATAATAAATACGAATGTCAATCATTTATTTGGATAAATCGCCTTCTCTGATATACCACGCACTATTTTGAAAAATCTACAATTTGTAATATCTGTTTTACAGATGACGACGGATATTTTCCAATTGTCGTAACCACAATCCCGTCCTGTTTTCCTCGAATGTGACCTATCAAATTATTCTTACCACCGGATGTGTACTTTCATGAACATCACGATTGATGCCACACGTGGAGCAGGTTATGCTTAACATTCCGGAGCACCCCCGGTTTTTTGGTGGGGTTTGTATTGCTCAGTCGTACATATATTTTGAGTTAAGCCAATTGAAACTGATATTTATAGTTTATTCTTATGTTGTGTTGTTACACCACTGTCCCAGCTTAGGGGAGGGTTGTACGCTCACAAACATGTTTAACCCCGCCACATTCTGTATATGCCTTTCCCAATTCAGGACCATGTAGTTCAGGGGTTGTCGTTGTTTCATATTTCGCATATTATTTTTTTTAAAATGTGTTGTTATAAATTTGAGAGTTAGTTTTCTCGTTTGAATTGTTTCATATTATTCGTGTCGGGGCAACGATATGGTATGCTGAAGGCCGTACGATTGCCTATAATTGCTTACATCCACTTTTGAATTCTGGTGAAAAGTTTTCTCATTGGCAGTCAAACCACATCTCCTAATTTTTATTTAGATTTCTATGTTGTGTTTTGTTTACTGTAACATGGTTGGTCTTTTGGTCGTTTTTTGTTTTTCGCATGACATTGACAGATCATTTTCGACTTGTGAGTTTGCAATCTTTCGCCTCTCTTTTGTAACACTGGAAGAAATTTATCTTAACTATTTGTATGCAAATAATTTAGAAAAAATAGCGAATAGAAACATTGATAGGAAAACTTTCACTTTACGTTCGAAAATTTGTGTTTTGTGTATTATTTTTGACTGCCGGTCGGTCCACTTTTCGAAAGCCCTGGATCAGCAAAAACAGTTTGGAATGGTACGAGTTAGCAATGGTACGAGTTCGCAGTTATACGAGATAATATTAGTACGAGTTGAATTTTATTAGTACGAGTTCATGAAAATCAGTTTAAAAGTAGAAATAATTTTTTCCAAATGGTCACGTGGTTTTACCTCATCAAGTAATGTGATAACCACATCAAAGAACGACAGAACCACATCAAATATGGATCGACTGCAACATGTAGTGTTAAATCGTCAAATTTTGAAACATCAATATTTAAAGTTACAGCCATATAAAGAATTGCAAATCACCATTACGAAATAACAAAACCACATCATGTAATGAAACAACTACATTACGTTAACCCATATACACATCAAGTAATGTTAAAACCACATTGCCTAATGACACAACCACATTAAATAATATTGGAATCATATTAAGTAATGACAAACCATATTAAGTCATGAAAACCCATATTAAGTATTGACAAAACCACTATGTATATAAAGTGAGAATCCAGTTAGTTCATTTTCATTGTATACGAGTATGTCTATTGTAGAATAAAGGATGATGGGGAAAACTGCGTTTGTTTACTTTTTGAAAATACAAAATAATAGATTTGAATGTATGTTTTAACAGAATTTCATTAGAATATAACTTTTTAATGTATAATAACAGGATTAAAGTCCAAAAAAGTGTTATTTAAGCAGCAAAATCCATAATATTGATTACTGAATGCGATTCATTTTAACTATAGATGCGATGAATTATCACTGTAAGTGCAATCATTTGTGATGTGGAATTTTTGGAAGTGCGATGAATTTTCATTGTCGTTTTATATGATTATTCGACATACAACAACTGAAAATAGTTTTTAAATGACTTTAACATTGATGATATTTACAATTTGAAATGCAAGCTAGTCGTAGATGCTTACTTGAATATACACGGGTTTAACCACGTTCATATCTTGAATATTCAAATATTTTTGGTGAGTTTGCTATTAGCTTGTCATGGATTCGAAAATTTACTGGAGCAGAACATCCATAAATATAACGTTTTTCTACGACGAATTTTCTTTGAAAAGTTTTATAACTTGCTTAAAAAAGCTTTGAACATTTGTCATACCGTGTCATACATATTTCTATCGTATTGATCGGCTTTTGGACAACGAACAGTACAAGAATGTACAACGAACGGTACTAAAGAAAGAAAACAAACTACAAAGAGAATGAATCGTACAGTGTCAAAATTTTGAGGTCAGTTTTTCAAATAAATGTCTTCAAATAAAATTAAAACAACGGGTTTCTCATTCGTATTATGTATTTTAACAACAACAAGGCACAAAATACACGGTCGCATTTAGTGAAAGAGCCAACCAAATATGCTCTATTTGTAGCTTAATCAAGTTTGAGTTACACATAGCGTTTGTTTCGCGATGTTTACAAGTAATTCACAGACCTGTCTGTTTAAAATAGTCACATGGTGTTCATGTAATATAATGATATACAATGCTGCCAGGAGCAGTAAACTTTGTTTTCATAAACATTGAATACTTAACTGAACAGTTAGTGAATTAGTCTTTGGTGTAAATATAACAACGGTATATCTACCAACATTGCTTCGCGATGTAGCGATTAACGTCCGGAATCAACTGTACGGCGGTTATACTCCGTGGTATAGAACCATTTAAACATGTAACAATAAATTGTTTTTAATATTTCTTTGTATTCTCACAATTGCGTATTGGATTATTTGTAACACCGACTTATAAGAAATTCAAGCATATTTAAGGTGACTCGACTGTTGCTCGAACTTTCTTTACTGTATAAGATTTACACACAATGGCATGATAAATAATATCAATTATCCAGTCATCCAAGCGTCAATTGTTTGTGCAAGACGAAAACGTTTCCACTCATTCAATCGTGAAATGATGATAGTTTTATGAATTTTGTGAAAGCTCTTTGTTATCTTAAATGCATCCATTAGAGCTATTTTCCTAACGCTTGTACTTCAAAGGTTTGGTTGGCTTGCTTGCTTTGTTTGAATAAACGTTAAACTTTGCTCAATCTTAATTACAATGCTTAGGCAACATTTACACAATCAAGGCCAACCACACCTTTTAACTACAAGCATTAGGAAATTAGCTCTAATGACGTTTAATTAATTAGTATGCGATGTACAAAATGTAGATTTAGACCGAAACAAAAACTTTGCTTTTCCGGTGACGTGGATTGGCTTAACTGTCCAAGATATATGTATTTAATGATGACGTGTCATATGAAAGAATAAATTTTATCCTACATATAGATCAGGACAAATTATTTGAGAAAATAGAACTGGCTATATAAGCAATAAATACCATGTTTAAGGAATTTATTGATATATTACCTCAGACTTTCGCTCACTAAGTATGCATATATAATCAATCCTTCTGACTTCATAAATTTTGTTAGAGAGTCGGCTGAATTAAGACTTTATATAATGAAAATTAATTAATTTCCTGCTGTGAAAATGCATCGCATATACAATAGAAATGAATCGCCCTACAGTGAAAATGAAAGTCTAGTATCATTATTCAACAGTAAACATGAATCGCATAACGAAAACAGCATAGTGGAATTTGATTCAATATCAACAAGCTGAATAACAAAACCTGCTTTAAGTTAAACAACATTAATAACTATGTTAAAAGTTACATTTTTCTGCAAATGAAACTTAACTGCTACTTTTAAATCTCTTACACGCTCTGTTCGTGAACTATTTTTAATATTTATTTATTTGTGTATCAATTTTGCACCTGGATGGCTGTAGGCGCGATGAAAACCCGTCCGCATCTCATACCTATGTCATGAATTTATAAAAACAGTACACATTATATATTATTTCTTATTTTATTCAAAAATCTTGAATTTGTCGTCTGTTTATTTATTATTCTACATCAGAAATTCATTACGGATACAGTAAAAATGACATTTTAGGATTCGAACATTACATGCACTGAAACCATATCAAGTCAATACGAAACCCTATCATGTAATATCGAAACGTACAACAGAAAAATAATGTCTGATCTTGGATTAATTGTTTGTAAAACAGAGAGACTGAAGATGTGGAGACTGCAGCGTAAGTTGATTATAAGTATGTTTAAATAGGAAACCATTTTTTTTTATATGGGATAAAGGCCCACAGTGTTTACTTCTGATATTAAATATACCTATAGCAGCCTTGTAATCCTGAACGCTGTTATCCATTACATGAATAAGCAGTAACAGGAATTAAGAGAGGACTGCTGTAGGAAAACATTATCAAACTGACACACGTATCATCGCCATCATCATCACAGGAAAATACATCAAAGTGAAAACAATGACTAAATGCCAAACAAAAAAAGTTGAAAAATATAAAAGACAAAAAATAAGCCTCACATATATGGAAGTCATGATAAGAGAATGAAAGTGAGATTCTGTATTATTGAAGAAGTTATTTATTATATTTAAATGAAACTTAAAACTAAATAAAAACTAATTGGAACTGTATTTGATAATGAAGTAAGAAAATAAAGTATGATTTCAAATGAGACAACTTTCAACCAGTGATCAATAGACATGGATGTAAGCAGGTTTGGTAACTTAAAGTTTTATATCCAGGTCGCACAGAATCTAATAAGAGAGATCATTATTGTTTTTGTTGTGATTATTATTTTGTGTTATAAATATTATCACAAACTTCAAGAGATGCTATTAGCTTAACAAATAAAATAGATATTAAAACAGCACATTAAATTACATATTATTATATCATACACAAACGAAAGACTAATAAATGACGTATTGCATTACCCCTCTTCTCGACGTATTTGACTTTAGGATTCTTGTTTTTCTAAATACTTACATACAATGTAACATATTTATTTATACTTGTTTAATAATTTATATTTTTTATATAAAGATATTGTCTTGGTAAGGCAATTATCAAATTATCAAAATTTTCACGTTCTATACACCACATCCGGATTTCGTAAGTTAATTGTATGGAGTTCAGTTATTTTTTTTCGAGTGAACTAAAATCGTGGATCTCGAGACAATGTATAACGGTTTTCAAACTAGCAAATTACTCGACTGTAGTACTATTAGACATTTGCGGAAACGAGGTCTATACAGTCAGGATTCTACTTCGTCAAAATTATCTCTTCATTACGCCACCTAATTTTCACAATCGTAAAAATGGAAGCCATTGTAGAGATGACGAACTGTCAATTTAGCTCTGGAAAATCGATAAATTTATATCAAAGCATCATTACAATCCTTATATACCAGTTGTTTTTTAAAAAGACAAATGCATCTACTAGCTATTGGGCATAATTTAATATACTTTCCAACTTAAAACTATTGTTTGACCTTATAACCCTAGATAACACATACAAAAAATGAAGTTTTTATGAAGTTATGCATTTTTAAGATCCATTCCTTTTAATGGCTGATCACGACTAATATATGCGTAATCAATCTCTAGCTAATGGGTTGAAATGAAGGTCACATGAATATGGATTAAATGAGGTCGAATTATTCACTTGCAAGTGAATAATTCATCAGCGATGTTTCTTAGCTTATTTTGACAAAATTGAACTAAACTGGATGCTAAAAGCGAATTATTATTTCACTTTTTCACTTTCATTAAAGATTGAATAATAAAAAAAATCATATTTTAATTTTTTTATATATCGAAGCTAATGCCCCTTTAAGTCTGTCGTCAAGTACTTTTAGTCAAAATTTGTTATTCAAACACACCTATTCTGTTGTTATGACTCATTATAAAGGTATTTGACTTGACCCATATATTTTATTTTTCAGTACTGTAAATTTTTAATGTTATTATATCAACATGTAGCCTAGATATCTAAAAATAATAGAATTTGAAGCGAGATGATGTATCATTTTTTTTTTTTTTTTTTGCTTTATACGTTTTCTCGACAAAAGAGTCAACTCAAACACGCCTAAATATATCTTTTTGTGGAAATTTTTTCGGCTGAATTTTAACTTATGCACAAAATAGATCCACATGTATTTGAACCTACCACAATCGATTGTTTTGTGAAAATTTGTCTTAAATTTAAAATTTTACAAATAACTCAAAGCTCCATACTATAATTTTAGTAAAAACAGGTATATATGATGCATCAAAACCTAAATTATGCACATTAATTAAACTTGTAAAGCCCATAGAAACAGATGTAAACAATTCAAATATACCAACTTGGCCTTAAAAAGAATGAACTATCACTTTTTGGACAACTGTACATTGTATATGTTTCATAAATTATGATAAAACTAACCCAATAAACATTAAAATTACGAGTCGTTCCAACATCAGATGCTTACTTTTTAATTATATCAATATTTATATTTTTCATCTCAATTTTCCTTTACTAAATATATTTCAACAGTAATTAGAAATATTAAAACACTGACTCAGGTCTGTTACAATAATTAAATTAAGTATCATTCATGTATAGCATTTTATAGTGCACTAAAATAGTCCTATAAAATTCTATTCTTATGCCAGACCTGATTTTTTTCCGCTTTCCGCTCGGCTCCTTTCCGATTTTCGGCTTTGAATTCCGTTTTTTTTTCATTCACGGCAAAATCTGATTTTTTTCCGCTCTTCTCCGATTCCGGTAAAAATAAAAACTTCCAAAAGCGGAAACAAGCACTTATTTGATTGGCTAAAGCTATGTTTATTTAAAAGAACGAAAGTTATTGGTCGAGAACAAGATGTAAACATGGTTTCACGTGTTGGAGGTTGACAAAGATGTGAAAAATTGTTGGAAGTGGGATAGGGTAGAGCGTTCGGTGTAGGGCAACCCAGTTAGCCAGTTTATCAGGAAAATTGATGCAAAAAGAGTTGCCAGATATGAGTTGTGTCAAAAGGACATTAATTGCGATGGCAGAGTTGGGAAAAGTTTGTAGCAACACATAACCAAAAAACCTGGACAATTTGAAAAGAAGAAAGACACACAACAGCCTTTTTGGTACGTTTAAATATCTTTTATTTATTTGTCTAAATGATGTGTATCTATCTTTTTAACAAAGAGGTATGTTCTTTTAGGATAAGGAGAACTGTCCTATCCTCTTTGCCTTTCTTTCTTTGTCCAAACTTAAAGGCCTGGGAGATAGGGATGGGGGTAGTAATTGTTTATTTCTAGGGGCCACTACGCCCAATTTTTTTGTAGGTCTGGACTTATTTTTTTTTTCTGCTAATGTTATTTAAGTTATAAACACCAACAAAAGCAACCGTTGCCTCTGAATCTATGATGAAAAATATATTTAATGTTGTAGACAGAGCAAAGTTTCTACCTAAATGTGTTGAACAGAATGATCTTTGAACACAGAAGCATGATAAAAAAAAAACATGGACAACAAACAGATTGAACTAAATTAACTGCATGCCTGTACCACTGGCATTAAACATGATGTGAAATTTTGCAAAATGCATTTTTAATTTTTTTTAACTAGTTGTTATATTAATCTATTTTATTTTTAGGTACATTTGGATCAAAAACTGAAAGAACCTGCACCTGCTACACATGGCCTCAGCTTCTAAGAAGAAAAAGGACAACAGTGACTCAGCATCAATAAATTATTGAAATGATCATGCCATTAAAATGAATTACACCATAAATAGTTACCTTTATTAAACTTTTCCTTTTCATATTAGCTATTATCAGATGTCAGCAATTGAGAAAGTATGTGTTTTGCTTTGCTTCTTTTTCTCAAAATCAAAAAGTAAAAGAAGTACGTAATATTGAACAACTTTTTTTAAAAATGGGGAAAAATCTTGCATAAAAGTACTGTTTTTTAAAAGTGAAATTAGGTGCCAGGAGAAGCCCAGATTGCATAATTTTGCACCATTTATCCCAAAATTTTCTGGCGGCCATAAGCGGCCCCCATAACCGCGGTCGTAAGGCCACCTCGCTACGCGAGGTGGTTTGGGACGCTGTGCGTCCCAGTATTATAAATTTCAGCTTTTTTCTTTTTATTAAATTAAAATCAGGTCTGTTATGCACGGACTGCTCCAGTTTACACACGTGGTCATATAAATTTCGTTGCAATTAAAAAGTCAGTTAAAGGTCAGATAAGGTCAGTTGTATTATTAATTTGTTGTACATTACAAAAACAAATGTATGCATTTGTATAATTCTACGCTCTGTCTCCACTACAAACCAGCAAAAGTCTGAAATGGGCAGTATTTGTTCTCGACTGTACTGATTTTTACTCTACCATTCTGAATTAGTCTGAATTTTACTTGATATTACTTCACTCTAGTCTGCACTATACGAAGCAGTCCGAACTTGTTCTTGATCACTTCTTAACTATTTTTAAAAGTCTGAATCTTACTTGACCCAAGTTTGAGTCATACTAAACCCAAGTCTGAACCATACTTGACGAAGTCTGAACCATACTAGACCAAGTCTGAACCATACTCGACTAAGCCTTAACAATCGTCGACCTAGTAATGTCTCTTCTTAATCTATTTAGAGTCTATTTTTTACAATATTTGTTTCCCTTGGCTAGAAATTTTACCAAGAGGTACTATATAAGAAAGTGATTTGTCAGATAAGAAAAATCAATGTACAATAAGTGGTTTATTGTTGAATAATTAATAGTTATACATTCAAGATTGATAAAGTACAGGTTTATTGGTCAAGTAAGGTTCAGACTTTGTTCAAGTGTGGTCCAGACCTTGGTCGAGTATGGCTCAGACTTTCAAGTCCCTTGGTCGAGAATTGTTAATACAGTTTAAACAGTTCGAGAACTGGTTAAGTACAGGTCAAGTACAGGTTGAGAATGGGTTAATACTGTTTAAGCTTATTCGAGTATGAATAATTTTTAGTATGTCAAGATTAGGATTGAGCACAAGCTCAGACTGATTAGTATGTTTCAGACTACAGCCGAGTGATATAGGTACAATTGAGATCAATTCAGGATGGTCAAGTAAAAATCAGTAGTGTCGAGTTAAAAATGTTCCCATTTCAGACTTTTACTGGTTTGTAGTGCTCGTCCACCATTGTAATACATGTAATACATGTAGTATGAGTGTTTGTCTCTTGTTGCAGTTTCTGCTGTCTGAAAGCAAATAAAATCTTCTTCATTCAATATCTAATCAAACATATATTCAGAACCCGAGTAATCTAATAATTGATTTTCGTTGAGTTAACATGAGCCTGTAAAAAGGAACAAATGAAAATAAGTGTTATCAGATTTTAATAACAAGCTGAGGGTTTAGGTTACGTAAAGTTTACCTAGCCGTCATATTAATAAAAAAATTTGTAAGGGTTCCGCGGAACCCAGTGTCTCGCCTACTTTTTCTGTTAATCGCAGGCTCAACAAAAATGAGGAAGTAAATCAATAAAAATATTCCTCTTGATACTATCTTTTGATTGTAGGAAGCTTCTGTCCAAGTTTGGTAAAAATCCAGGATAGTTTATGAATCTAATAAATGTTTAAAAACTTTAACTGCAGACTGAATGTAATGTTAACTGCATTTGATCATAAACAAGCTTCTGTCTAAGTTTGGTACAAATCCAAAATAGTAAAAGAAACTTATTAAAATTTTAAAAACTTTTACCACAGAGTGAATGTGTTGTTTCCTGGCAGAAAATCTAAGTCCATTTAAAAGTAAAATACGGAAAAAATGGATTTATATTTTTACAAAATTTCCTTCTGGATACAAGCTTTTGATCATAAACAAGCTTCTGTCCAAGTTTGGTACAAATCCAAAATAGTATAAGAAAGTTATTAAAATTTTAAAAACTTTAACCACAGAGTGAATGTGTTGTTTCCTGGCAGAAAATCTAAGTCCATTTAAAAGTAAAATAAGGAAAAAATGGATTTATTTTTTTACAAAATTTACTTCTGGATACTATCTTATGATCATAAACAAGCTTCTGTCTAAGTTTGGTACAAACCCAGGATAGTTTAAGAAAGTTATTAAAATTTTAAAAACTTTAACCACAGAGTGAATGTAATATTTCCCAGCAGAAAAACTAAGTCCATTTATAAGTAAAATATGGAAAAAATGGAATTTTATTTTTACAAAATTTACTTCTGGATACTCTCTTATGATCATAAACAAGCTTCTGTCCAAGTTTGGTAGAAATCTAGGATAGTTTAAGAAAGTTATTAAAATTTCAAAAAAGAGTGAATATTTGTGGACGCCGCCGCCGCCGCCGACGACGACGACGACGACGACGACGCCGACGGAATGTAGGATTGCTATGTCTCGCTTTTTCGACTAAAGTCGAAGGCTCGACAAAAAAGAGGCGGAAGATACCAATTGGAAATTCAAGATTCATAAGTTGAGACGCACTGACAATGCCATGGTAAAATCCGAAACACGACGAAAAGATATGACAAAGTTATTTTACCAAGGGGACATTCAAAACTCATAACTTCAAAATCTGTGAAAAAAATCCGCTGTATTATAAAAAGGCGAAACAAATTAGAAAAACTAATACGATATATATGGAGTCAGTAAGTTCCATATGGAATTTACTGACCCCATATATATTATATTAAGTCACAAGTACACTGTGTAACGAATTTATCTTACCGACTATCTTCTGTGGAATTCAGACTAATGGCCTATTAAAGTGATCAAGACTGCAATATTAGGAACCTTCTTTCATTGGTCTATACAAAAGCAAATACCAACAATAACAATTTGTCAGCCCTTAATGTGTTTTATGCATTTATTTTCCATCGTTTATCATCAATTTTTGTGTCTGTTGTCTGGGCGAAACGTTTCAGATTTTTCTTCAACGTCATGTTGCTTTGATAAAGGGACGTAACACTTTTACTAACCGTGTATTAAAATAAAATATACAGGGTATCCACGTGTTCGCGTTTAACCAATTATATTCCTTAAAATGTATAGGTCACATTCATACGTAGTATATGTCTCTGATAATACTGTTCAAGATGGTAACAAAACACACGATACTTTTAAGGAAAACGCAAAAGGCCACACATAATAACCCTATGCAAAGTTACAAATTCAAAAAGAAAATACACGTTTTAGAATAAATTATATTTTTTACTAAATCGTTTAGTGTCGGATATTACAGTACAAAGATACTGGTTTGATTGAAAAAGTTCAGATTATTTAAACAAAAGAATTTTGTAATTTTTAAGCAAAATCTATTGTGAAAGATTATGCAACGTATTATTTTAATCAAGATAGACAAGTTAGTGACTAGACTTAATCATTTAGGAAATACAATTTCTTTAGCCAATTAATACACTTGTAATTGTTTTAAACGTGTGATAAAAAAAGAATAAAAATGACTGTTTTCGGGTTTTTATTACCATGTCACATCCTTAGTTTTACTGGGTCAAAAACGCTATGGCGGATCAACACACGAAAGGTCCACATTATAGTTTCAAAATTGTGGATTGACATGACTGTCAGAAGTGTAGATTTAAGTAATTTCATCGCGGATCTAAATTTGATGACTTCAAAATTCATCTTTCGTATAATATAAATCAAACGAAATCCGCTTTTACAGAAAGATGGTAATCCCTTTTTTTAACACTGAAAAATGAAATAACTTTCTAGATTAACATTTTTTATTTGTTACTTATTATTAACTATTTTACAGGTTGCTGAGCGTGCGGTAAGATTATTTTTTGTTCGATAAATAATAATGAGTGTTGTCCAGATTTTAGTACTTTTTAACAAAATTATAAAAAAAATGTCTAATTCTTACTTCTCGTATGAATTTGGCTGAAAGAGTTAAAATATTTTTTTCAAAACGTAAGGCAACCCACCCCACTTTTCATTCTTGGTTAGTGAATTTACCAAAGATTCATAAAGGAACGTACATCAAAAATCAGTTTAGAAAAAAGTATATATATTTCTCTGATCATATCTGACTATATTTGACTAAATAATTAACCACCAACTAGAAGGACTGATAAAAAAAACTGAAGTAAATTGATATAAGAAGATGTGCTATGAGTGCCAATGAGACAACTCTCCATCCAAGTCACAATTTGTAAAAGTAAACCATTAAATTGTTCACGTTCTCGGAGTTTCCGTTTGGCTATTTTGAGATTGAACGTTCCCAGCATCTGTAGCGGGAACACTAATTAAGTGACTCTTTTCTTTGAACGAATCGCATTAATTGTGCAACAAAGAGCGTAACAGTTTGATAGTTATATTCTTAGATATAATAAGGATTCTACTAGACAACGCTGAGAAAACAAGCACGATTGTTCCTACTTGTATTGATATTATGTGTTATTTTACCATAAACCACTTTCATTCAAGATTGCATTAAAGTAATTTAGCAAGACATGATAATGTTTGCGATTTATTTGTCAAAGAGCAAATAAGGTGTTCGAATGTGTATTGCCTCAATTTTATTGAGCAGAATATTAGTTCGGCATTGCATTCGACATATTGTTAATGTTAAAATCTCTTTAAAATTTTCACAATTCAAGGAGAAAGGCTGGAAAAAGCTGAAATTAAGACATACTTCACCCTAAGCATGCTAAGAGTGGCGTTACCTTGTAAGTGTATAAATTTAATAAAGGCTAGATATAATTTTGAGTTTTTATAAGAAGGAGGTATAATTACCTACGACTGTGAATAAAAAATAAAAACTCGTTATTTATGATTCACAAGTAGTAACCACCAACTTATTAAAATGTAGCATATCCGCTTTGAGTTTTATACAATTGACAGGAAATTACAAATGTAGAGAGGCAAGCTCAAAATTGCCCTGAAGTAGTAAATGAATGAATAACAGGGTATTCGCCAATTAAACCTCAACCCAACGGCATAGAAACTGAACTTAAAGTATCAATTATAGACGATTCTATATATGAGTTCGAATCCCGGCCAGGGAAGAACAAAAAATTTCCTTCCGCAAATTTACAGATCTAACATTGTTGGGCTGTTATTTAGACGAATTATATATACAGAATGTGCTTTCAGTCTTGTATCACCATCACTGGTGATCCGATGGATAAAATCTGTCGTAGAGTTGTCACTGGTTCAGACGTATTTACAATATATATATATATATATATATATATATATTTGGTGTCACGATATCTCAGTAGCATAAGTTCGAATCCCGGCGAGGGAAGAACAAAAAATTTGCGAAAGCAAATTTACAGATCTAACATTGTTGGGCTGATGTTTAGACGAGTTGTACATACAGAATGTACACAGCCATGTATCACCATCACTGCTGGTGATCCGATGGATAAATCTGTTGTAGAGTTGTCACTGGTTCAGACGTATTTATAAATATAATTATTTCTGTGACTGTATCTTGCATTAATTTGTAGGATCCTTTACAATAGATATTTCAGCTGATCTGTAACAATTCCATCTCCCATGCCTTATATATCATGTACTGTATTACGACGCTAGATTAAAACTGACAAGGAAAGGTAACACCCGGCCACCGAAAGCTTTATTTTGTGAAGCCTAGGTGGTCGTGTGGTCTAGCGTGTCGGATACAGTGCAGGCGATTTGGTGTCACGATATCTCAGTAGCATGAGTTCGAATCCCGGCGAGGGAAGAACAAAAAATTTGCGAAAGCAAATTTACAGATCTAACAATGTTGGGCTGATGTTTAGACGAGTTATATATATATATATATATATATATATATATATATATATATAAGTTAAGTCTAAAAATTTGCACAACGATACTAATATAAGATGGTATTATACGAAGGTGTTGTTATTAAATCGTGTTGACATATATTTCGGCTTAACAAATAGCCTTCGTCGGTGTCAATAATTTTAACAATACTGATTGTAGGTTAAAAATAGATCAGTAATACAGGTAAGTTTTGTTCTATTGATTTTAATCCATAATCTTGAACATCATAATATAAACAAAACTCGATACTCTAATATACGTGACTGTGTATATTTAAATTCCAAAATGAGTGAAAAACAAAACTTAGTATTTCTTATTGATGTCGTTTGGATGATGTACATTTAGTTCCTTTATCCAAAAGCTTTCCCGAACCTGTCGCTGGGCATCACTCCAGTGAATGTTCTGTTCAATCACTAGGATTTTCATGCGATTAAAGTCATCAAGTTTGTGACCTGATTGTCTGAAATGCTGAGAAACTGGGAGAAGTGGCTTCTTAGAGATATCACTCCTATGGCCATTGAGGCGTTTGTGGAAAGGCTGCTTTGACTCACCAACATATTGGAGGCCACAAACCGAACATTCCAGTATGTAAATAACGTTCATACTTTTGCAAGTAACATTGCAAAATATCTTATAGTTATTTTCGGTTGCCTTACTGTGAAACGTTGATGAATGCTGCATCTGTAGGCAGCATTTGCAGCGTTTTTCCTCACACGAACGACATTATCCAGAAGTACTTCTATTATCAGACACTTCAGCCCGCACTAGCAGGTTCCGCAGACTGTTGGGTTGCCTAAAAGCTATCATAGGAGGCTCAGGAAAAATCTTGGATAGTTTGGAATTCTTTTCAACTGTTTTCCAATGTTCACGAATGACACCAAAGCTGTTTTTGAGGGATGGGTGGTAAGTGAGAACACATGGAGTCCTTTTATTTTTCTTTTTATCTTTGTATTCTAAAAGTTTACTCCTAGGAATTGATTCCGCTTTCTGAAAACTTTTTTTGATATTTCTGTGTTTGTATCCCCTTCTCTTCAAGCGGGTTTCAAGTTGACGTAGTTGTTTTTTGGTTGTTTCTGTGTTGGAACATATTCGCTTGACTCTTAGTGCCTGACTGTACGGGATGCTCTTAGTCAGATGCGGAGGATGGCAACTTTTAGGGGACAGATATTGATGAGTGTCAGTAGGTTTAGAATGTAGATCTGTGGATATGATGCCATCTGTGAGCGAGCTGGAAGTATCGAGGAAGACGATTTTGGATTTAGATTTCTCATGAGTAAATTTGATACTTGGATGTATGTTGTTGGCATGAGTGATGAAAGTATCTAAATCCTCGTCACTTTTATTCCATTTCATATCCACATCATCTATAAATCTAAACCAGGAAAGCGGTTTTTCGATGGAAGATTCAATGAGTTGTTTTTCTAATTTGCCCATGAATATGATGGAGCCATTTTGATGCCCATAGCAGTTCCATTAACTTGCAAATAATGATCTCCATCAAAAGTGAAGTTGTTTTTCTTTAGTACCAGCGTGAGCATTTTGATTTTGACCAGGCATTCAGTAGGTGGATGTTTCACTGGTCTGGAATTCCAAACTTCTTTACATGCATCAATGCCATCTGCATGTGGAATATTTGTGTAGAGGGAGGTGACATCCATAGAAACAAGTGTCGTGTCGGAGGGAAGTGGATTTAAGGCCTGCATTTTTCTAAGATAATCGGTTGTATCTTTAATGTGAGATGGTAAGTCTTCAACATGTTGATGAAGATGGAAGTCAACGAATTCCGATATTTTTTCCGTCGGATGACCGTTCGCTGAAACTATAGGTCTTCCTTGGTTATTGGCCTTGTGAATTTTAGGTAAAAGATAAAATCTGCCCGGTTTTGGATTTTCTGGTTTCAAATATTCAAGAGTTTTGTCATCCATGAAACCATCGTTGTGCATTTCTACCAAGCTGTCAGTTATTTCTCTGCTAAAAGATGTTGTAGGATCAGAGTCTAGTTTTTGGTAGAACCTTGCATCGCCAAGTTGTCGTTCAGCCTCTTGAATATAGGCAGATTTATCCACAACAACCACTGCACTGCCTTTGTTTGCAGGTTTAATTACGATATTGTTGTTAGATCGTAAGTTTTTCAGTGCAGTCCGTTCTTCATTTGTAAGATTGTCAAAAGGTTTATTGTTATTTCTGGTATTTCTAATAATGTCCGACTTAAAGCTGTCAATAAATGATTCCAAGGTTGCATTTTTGCTCGGTTTAGGGATCCAAGAACTCTTTTTTATAAATTTGTAGTTGTTCTCGTCTTCTGAAATTTCTGAGTCACTATCCGAGCTTTTGTTGTTATTCTCCTTCGACGCGAAATATTCCTTAATGCGTAGACTTCTGGCAAAATTGTCAAGGTCTTCCGACAATTTAGTTTCATTGACAGGGGCAGGTAGAGGACAGAAATTAAGACCTCTCGAGAGAAGAGATGTTTCCGATTCCGTCAACTGGTGTTTGGAAAGATTGACCACAATGTTGGAGGGTGAATCAGTCCTTTGTGGTCTACGTTTAAAGCGTCTTATTCGTTTTCTCTTTTCCTCAGACGGTAAAGAAGGATAGATATATTCGATGCCATCACTGCGGAATTTTCGTTTTTGTCTTTCACTCAAATTTTTGGATTATATAGTTGTTATGTCTTTAAGGCGAGTATTGATAGCATCACAATTGTCAGATGTTAGATCTCTTTTGCAGCTATTCAAAATGGTATTAAATTCGCCAGTAAGAGTTTTGAGATGTTCTTCGCAGTGTTGTTTGAGGAGGACCATTAACCGCTTGGAACAATGGTAGAGGGTTTGATCCCATCTGCGAAGTAATGTGTTGGATAAATTGCCAGGTGTTTGTGGCACGAGCTTGATTTGTAGTCCGTTAGGAATACTTTCATTATACACATAATGGATTAAATTAGATAAATGGTGTTCAGTTCTAATTTGTTTTTGTTTAATAGCTTTTAGTTGTTTAAAATAATCATTGGTGTTCATGTTATAGGAGCTAGAAACTTAAATTCACTGGGATTATGTGAGTAACATAATACAGGTCATTCACAGGAAAAATAATAAAGACGTCTATAAAAAGGACCAACCAGCAAATTTACTATGTACCGGATCGTCTAGAATAGACGATACTGTGCAGATAAGGAAAAATTATATAAGTCTAAATTTTTGCACAACGATACTAATATAAGATGGTATTATACGAAGATGTTGTTATTAAATCGTGTTGACAAATATTTCGGCTTAACAAATAGCCTTCGTCGGTGTCAATAATTTTAACAATACTTATTGTAGGTTAAAAATAGATCAGTAATACAGGTAAGTTTTGGTCTATTGATTTTAATCCATAATCTTGAACATCATAATATAAACAAAACTCGATACTCTAATATACGTGACTGTGTATATTTACATTCCAAAATGAGTGAAAAACAATTTCCTCAGCGGGATTCGAACCATTGCTTCTGTCCCACCTATTTGTTTTCAATCGTGAAAAGGAAAACCATTGTAGGGATGCCGCGCTGCAAATTAAGTTCTTGAAAACAGATAAATATATTAACATGTCATCATTACGATCCTTACTTGAAAGTTGTATTTGAAGACAAATGTATTTACCAGCTTTTAAACATCATTTACTGTACTTTTAGGCCTTTTGTCAACTTTAAATTTTTGTCTGATTGGTTGTCAGGGGTAATTTTCAAAAGTTCAATGAAACACTAAAAACAATATTTAAATATTTTTTTGGGAAGGAACACTAATAGTTTTAGAAGCTGCAGACTAATTACCCTAGATAACACAATCACAAATATTTTCTTTTTAAGTCAAGCATTTTTAAGATCCAAAAATTAAGTTTGTCGTCAAGGGATTATGGTAAAAACTCAAGGGGATGTTTGTGAACGGTGTGTCAGACTTTCACGAATAAAACAAATAATATGCCTAAATTTTGATTGAAAAATGAGCAAAAGAAAAAAAAAAAACGTTTCATTTGTAGAGGAATGATGCGTTTGCATTTGTTATTCAAAGGTATGCTGTTATGACTCATAACAAAGGTATTTCACTTCACCAAATTAAGGCAATATATTCATATTTCGGTAATGTAATTTTTAATGTTATTATATCAACCTATAGCCTTAATATATAGAAAAAATTGAATCTGAAGCGAGATGATATATCAAATATTTGTGTTTATACTTTTCCAGGACAAAACAGTCAACTCAAACACGCCTGAACTTAAAAGCGGGTACGCGACTTTCAGTTTGCGATATAAGTATTTGCCTTTTTAAGTTTTTTTCCCAAAGTACTATTGCTTTAGGCAGAGATGCACATTAATTCAAGGTCAACGCTAAAACTTCAAGGAATATGCAAAATCACGTTTAGACAGCTTGCCCCTATCAATGCATTAACAGCAAAATAATTTAAAGGATTGTAAATATAGTATATAAATTTAGGACTAATTTGAAATTTCTGTTGCCAAATATGATTCGATATTCACAATTGTACTTATAGGATGCTCATTTACAATTTGCATTCAGCTGTTGAATAACAGTGACCTTGACCCGTTAAAATTTTACGTATTAGATTTGATACAAGTGAACTCTAAAGACTTTTTTTTAGATATAAACATTTATACATTGTCCCCAAAAATGTTTTTTTTTCCCGTCTTTTATTAGCAGGCGTTCGTCAATTTCTGGGTAGATATCTAATTTTCTGTTGGTGAGTGTTGAAGAACATACAATTGTATTTTGTTCCAAAACTTGTGTAATATTAACACAGAATGGATTGAATTATCAGTTTTGAACATATTTTTGCTTTACAGAAATGGGAAGTGCCGCAAACGGTGAAAAAAGGAGAGGATAAAAGGGGGTCTGAGCAAAAGTTATGAGAACAAAATGTCAGTTGGGAATTAGGAACAGATTAATCGGTCCATCCTAACCGCGTCGGTGGTCTCGTGGTAGCATGTTCGCCTCGAATGCGGGAGGTCGTAAGTTCGAACCCCGGTCGGGTCAAACTAAAGACTTTAAAGGCAACCCACCCCAGATAATTTAGCTGGCCATCGTTTCACAAAAACTCGTACGACAATCTTAGATCTTACGTCGGTCGTACGTCAAATCGTCAGTTTTTTACCGTTTCATAAACAATCGTAAGTAGAATTTTATCGTAAGTTTGATCGTAAACTTACGAGTGTTAACATGCAGTCGTAATTTAAGTCAAATCGTAGTGATTTAACCTAAATCAACAACAATACTTTATTTTACAGAAAATTAAGTTCCATTGGATGATCAGAATACATGTGTTCATGTTATTTTGTCACAATAATAAGTAACTGAAATTTTAAATTCCTGTAATAATCGTGGATTTACCATTTCTACGTTTGAGTTTATTTTAATTTCACTAAAACGAGCACCTTACTTCCAAAAGTCCAAATATTAGACCATATAAACTTAGAAGTGATTGAGCTAGCAGTGCACTTGAACTTAAAGGGACATCTGCTTTTAATTCACGAAAAGGGGGGGGTCGCGGTTTAAACGCTTATTTACTAGTTCTTAAATCTGTCATACCCAGCATTTATAACTCTCGTTTTACACGGACTTTATGAAGTTAACAATAAATATTTACGTCAAGCTAACATTGTAATCATCCCCTATAAATGCGTGTCCTGCGGTTACACACTAATCACTATGTACAGGCTACAGCGGGGGACGATGCTCTTTACTAATAGACATTTTTGTATTTTGTATTTTGTAAAACAATAATTTATATACATGGATGTATGAATCCATAGTTTCAATGTAATTACACCAGTTGCCATGCGCTCTATCAGGTTCGCGTTTTTTAAAGGTATAAAATGTATGCTTCAACCCCGTACTCAATACCTACTTGGCAAGTTCTTTCTGATTTAAAACATTTCTATAATTCTAGGTTAATTTGAAAACTATGATAATTCACTTTGCCATGATGTGATTGTTTATGTTCAGAATTATAAAATTTCATTTTAAAGTTTAGAATGGTGTAGGCATAAAAATCCTAAATTTTCGAATTATAAATATATTTTCTTCATTTTCGATTTTTTGTTAAGGTGACAAGATTCTTATATCTAAGCATTCAAGTGGATGGAAGGAAACATTGGAATTTCTCTATATTTTCAAGTTTCCTACTAGATGAAAGAAAAAAAATCAAGACCCCACTTTCAAAGGCATAAAATTTCACTACTCCCCGGCCCCTCATCATTTCTAACGACAAAAACACCGGCAGAGAAAAGAAAATCTCAATAAATAGAAATTAGTGAAAAAAACCTTCATGATGTCTCTCATCCAATCAAAATACAGCATTATTACATAAGGTGGAATTACAACAAATAATCCCGTAAATTGCATCAAAATATTTATATACTAGTTATATTAAATGTACTAGGTACAATGGCAATATGTAATGCAATCGGGAAAAAATGTCAATTCTGCAAGGTATGTCGGCAAGCATAATTGCATTTTTTTTTAATATGGCATATTGGATAGGACAAAAATTTTGCCTTGCAATCGACCAATAACAGACCCAAAATTATGTTATAATAAGGAATCTTAACCGTGCAGAGAGTGTGGAATTCGTATACACAGAGTTCTTTTCCATATCAAGCGGACATGGCTGCGTATTTAAACATCCAGCACATTTGAACTGACGACCACTTCAACAAGGGTTTTACTTCGCGAAGAGAGAGGACCAGACAGTACAATTTTTATTTATGCCAGTCATTTCAATGGGGGTTGAAAAACATAACGTATAGTTGTTCATATACGACAATTGTTACGACATAAATGTAAAAGTACAAAAGTATACTCCTCATGTTTGAAAAAAAACTTTTTACGGACTCCACCTATAGCACGAGACAAAATGTGTGAATATCATTTAAAGAATTTATGAGATTATGAAACAAATATAATGATGAACTATTTCTCCATAAAACAAAGGATATATCTCGTATTCTACAAAAGATTCTTGATGTTCGTTACGTTATTTTTAGATTGACTTATTGCTGATGTTTAACGCCACTTTTATTAATTCAGGTCAATTAAGGTCAGAATACTGCCACGAGAAGTTAAAAGGCTAGTCATCCTAGGCCCCTATTGCGTTACAAAATTCTCTTGAATACTAGTTATTTCTCAATAGTTTTGTTTGCTGATAATATTGAGATTTTTGTATATCTTTGACATTTTTCTTCGAGTTTAGTATATTTACCACATTTATCTGCTAGCATTCGTATAATTCGAAAATTTTCGAAAATTCTCACAATTAGAATTAGAATTAGAAATGCACTTTAAGTTTGTGTAATAGTTAAAAGCATATTGATGTATAAATGTCCTATTCACCTTTATTCCCCCTTCATACATATTGCTACGAAAAGAATACCATTTCCATTCTCAATTTTATATAAAATAATTTAAATACAAAAAGTGTCACGATTTCCCAACAGTTACAACACGAAAAATTAAATGAAAATGGCGACGGGTTAAAAAAAGAAAAACGACCCTTATCGCCACTTATGGTTTTGACCAAGATTTCAATGGTAATTTTTTTAATGAAATGTCAATTAAAGCGTGTGTGAGGATAATTTTTTTGTTTAAGTTACTTTGAGATCACATCAAAATGAAACTTGGTGCGCATGTTCATTATGCAGAGAACTGTTTAACAAATATGCAAAATTAACATTGATACGTAATAGTGCGAGCGGGGATTGGTGTCCTATGGACACATATTCATGCACCGATTCGTTTTAATGCATGATCGATCATTTACTTATTTAACAAATCATGTATAGCAACAAATTGCTGACTGGTTCTGTAAAGTAAAAAAAAATATATACGAGATCGAGTCTGAATGGAGTTTAGATAATAGAGAATATAAGGGGCTAACAGTACAGAAAGTGGATTAAAAATTGAAGACTGTGAGATAAATAGGCCAAAATAAAAAGGATAAAGATTAATGTGCAGAATAAAGAATAATGTGCAAAATGTATAAAGAATATAGAAATTTGATTAAAAAAATTAAAGAAATACAGATTAGAAGGACTCATTGAGAACCCGGCAAGATATTCTTGATATCTCTTTTTATAGTTACATACTGAATTCACGACCATAGCGCATTCGTAAATAAATTGAGGCAAAGGAGTGCATGCGAATCAGCGGGATTTAAGATTCGCCCTTTATAGATACACAAAAAAAAATCAAATGGATTTTCGTCATTAACATGACTCAAATGAATAAGAAATTTGGAAAAACTACAACCCAAGATACCCCCAAAAAAAAAATAAAAAATACGTAGACATTTATGCTCCCGATGACCAGTATCATTTTGGATGACACAGTAGCAAATACATAGAATAGCATTATAAAATATGAAATGAAAATATTCATATACTTTTTACATGTCCAAGTCTTAATGTTGTCTTGCCATGCTCTTAAAAAAAGAAACCCGCCTAGACACGCGTCAGAAACTATCACAATGCTTAACGAATTTTTTACCAGTTCATAATTAACATTTAAAGATACGTATAATTTCATGTAATCAAATTAAGAAATTCATTTTGATTTGGATTCAAGAAATGTCGAAGTCCCAATGAATTTGTCTTTTTTTTATGACTTCATCATTCTTCAACAACACTAACAAAACAGACTGCGCTTGAAAAAAAAAACCCACCACCAGCCAATTTTTCTAATAAAACCAAAGCAAAAAATATCTTAAAACTAGACGGGACACTTACCATGCTTACCTCACAAAACCTATATATTTATCATACAAACAAAAAACAACTGATAACCATTTCAAACTACGAGGATATCATATCGGAATTTTCTTCCTGGTTTTGAAAGAAAATTCTTTTTTTAGACATGAACGCGGCTGGCAAAGAAAGCACCCATTTTTCTTTATAATCGTAAGTTTACCTTACGTTTACGTTACGTTTGCGATCACCTTTGTGAAACACTCGTAGGTTAAATATTACGCCCAACGTAAGTTTAATCGTAAACGTAAATCGTACGATTTTTTGTGAAACGCTAGCCTGATCTGTAATATTCCATCTTCAAGCCTTATATATCATGTACTGTGTTAACGACGCTAGATAAAAAACTGACGAGGAAAGGTAACACCCGGCCACCAAACACTTATCAAAGCTGGTATATAGACCAGATATAACCCAAAATAACATTAAATAAAAAAAAGCATTACAATTAGTATCAACAGGTCAAATAAACAAGAAAGTACGATTTGAGAGTACTCGCAGTTACTGACAGCTAGTTAAAAGCCAAAACAATTAATAATAAAAAATCATGCATCAGAGACTAAAATCAACTAAAACACATCCCAGGGATTTAGTATTTTAACGGCATGGACAGTCAAAGAAGACATGACTTGTGCAATGCCAAAAATAAATGTATCGACAGACAGTAGGATTGTTAGGAGTTTAACCTCTTTATAGATCAAAATGAACGTGGGTGTGTCTTTAAACATCCCGTTTTAAAAGAAGAATACAAATTTAGTTATGTTTTAATTTGCTGATGACAAAATCGATATTAGTGCCAATGTAAACTATATTCAAAGATCTAAGTACAACATTGGTAAGATAACCTTTACTAATAAGTTTATTTAAAGGTTCGATGAGTTTACACGGATCACATAGTGATTTCCGCGCTTTAAGTACAATATTACCGTAAAATTTAGGATGTGAAATACCGTTTTTAATCAGTTTTCTACAGGTACAGCCAAATTTACTAATCAAATCTTTGTATCTATGAAAGAACTTAGCAAAAGTTTTACTTAATTTATGGTAACGAAATCCCTGACTTAATATTTTACCAGTGGTGCATTGATTACGTTCGTTAAAATTTATGACATCACTACACACACGGGCATAACGAACGAGTTGGGATATATAAACATCGTATGATGGAGCCAAAGGAACATCGCCGTCTAAAAAAGGAAAATTAACAATAGGGAATGAAAAATCGTCTCTTTTCTCGTAAATTTTCGAATGGAGTTTTCGTTTAGAGATTGAAATGTCCAAATCCAGAAAAGGACAACTACTGCTATTTATGTTAGATTTAGTTAAAGTAAGTTCTATTGGGTAAATTTCGGTAGTATATTTAGAGAACTCTGGATTATTTAACGAAAAAATATCATCTAGATAACGGAAGGTATTGTTGAATGTATCAACCAAATGTAACAATGACGAGTCTTTACTGAGTTTGGTTATAAAAAAACTGAGATTCATAGCAATACAGGAATAAATCTGCTATTAAAGGGACGCAGTTAGTGCCCATATGAATACCTACTACTTGTCGATACACTTTATCGCCGAAACGTACATATATATTGTCCAGGAGAAAATTTAAAGCTTCAATCATATCTTCACATTTCCAGTAAGTGTATCTAGCATACTTTCCTTTTTCGTTACAGAAAAAGACTTGAAACGAGTTACAGCAAATAAATTTGTAATGAGATTTTTGAAAAGACCATTTAATTAAATATGAAAACTTTTTCTTGATAAGATTGTGTGGAAGTGTAGTATAGAGAGTAGAAAAATCATAACTGTCAACAGAATTAAAAGGACCATCAAAAGCATGTATTTTATCTAAAACCTCTAAAGAATTTTTAACACTCCAAAAATAATTAATACCATTATTTTTGTAAGCTTTATTACAAAAGTTAATAACAAGTTCTTTGATAGTAGTAAGGGAGGTAGTTAGAAGCACTGATAGATTGGTAGTAGAACACTTACTAGATGCGGAGATGAAACGGAATTTAAATGGTTTTTTGTACAATTTAGGTAACCAGTACATAGTAGGGACTTTCAAATGTTCGGAAGAAGCTTTAAGCTGGGTAGTGGCAGTGATATGGCCCGAGAACACAGTTATTTCGTAGTGCATTTCTTTTAGACAATAAATTCAAATAAAAAAAAAAAACCTGCTCTATCTCAAATCAAATGGATGAGGTGCACAGATCATTGTCAAGTGCTTTTTTTACAGATTTAGTGAAATATTAATAATGGACTACAAATTTTATGTAAAAAGCTCTTCACATTTCACATACATCAAACAGGCCGTTCGACCAAGGCCTAAATACAACACATTTTGCACATTTTTTTCTGTGATAATCTACTTTTCTCTATATTCAGAGTTCATAAATGGTTAATAGAATTTGGATTAATCATAGAAACACAATTATCAAATCATGAAAAGCTATCAGATAGAAAGTCAGCATGCCTCTTAGGCTTTAAATTGGAAACTGCTTTAAAATGCTTATTTTAGCCGGATAATGCCAAAAGGACATTTTAACAGAATTTCTTTCAAATAAAGATTTAAATCCTTTACTTTTATTGAGTTTGACAAATTGAAACCAGTAAACCATTCTGGGAAGTTGCCAATATACAGAATCTGCATTTCCTGAATTCATCTCTTAGGCATGAGAACAGTTATTTCGTAGTGCATTTCTTTTAGACAATAAATTCAAATTAAAAAAATCGCACCAGCTCTATCTCAAAAAGATTTTTACAGTGTAGTGTACTACTATTGGGACAAATAATATCAAAATTATAGAAAAGTCTACCAGCTCTAACTCAAAATATTGACAATTCTATGTTAAGGGGGTCTAAAATTCAGTTTGACAGCTTCAGACATACTAGTTTTTGACCTTTTTGAACTGGACCATATCACTACTTAACATAAAGATTCAGCACCCAAACTTTTTTAACATGTAATTTTATCCCTTTACTTAATGTTTCATGCATAAAATATAAAGAAATAAATTTGGAAAGTGCATGAAAAAAATTTGCAAGGTATACACTGTCCACACTAGGGACTATATTTGTAGACAACGAAAATCTAAGGACGATAACTGTCTCCTCGGACCTAATAGTAAAGAAAGACTAGTCCAATTCTAATAAAACTTTGCATGAACTAAGCTTAGGGAATTATAAGATAGTTGGCTAAGTTTCATGGCCATAGGATATATATCATAGAAACTATGGCTATTTTAATATTGAAATTTGGATGTTTAATTTTGACGTTTAAATCAAATAATTTCAACTATCAAGATTTGGGCTTGAAAAATTTAAATATTGCAAAAATTTGCTTTTTAAATGCTCTTAAATATAATATATTAAGTATTAAAAGCAACTGAACACTCATTTGATTTATCAGATTTATTATAATTATTCAAAAGTCAAATTTATATGAGCCTGTGCCTGAAAATTGAGATTTTCAAATTAAGGGGAGCCTTACATAAACATGCATTTTTTCAACCAATTTGAAGTTTTTGAAGTTGTTTTACCATAAATTATTCTTCCATATATATTAAATGTACTTTAAATGGAAAGAAAAGTTACAAAAAGCATACCACATGAGTATAAAATGGTCTTAGGCCATGTAAGACTGAACATTATTTAGAGTCAATTTAGGCCGTAGAACATATTTACATATAAAATTGCATACAGAAGCTATAAGAAATGGAAATTTGTTACTTTTTGCTCATTTCTATGCTAAGATGTCATGATACAAGAAGTCTAATTGCAAAAGGACTCTTGCATTCAACTTTTTTTGCAGACAGTATGGTCTGATGCACAGTTTTTCACTTTTCAATGGAAAACTTGCATGTAGTTTTAGTCTCAACTGGCATATATTTGAACCACATGCTATCCTACAGAAGAAAATAAAGGTAGTATATGAAATGGATGAGGTGCACAGATCATTGTCAAGTGCTTTTTTTACAGATTTAGTGAAATATTAATAATGGACTACAAATTTTATGTAAAAAGCTCTTCACATTTCACATACATCAAACAGGCCGTTCGACCAAGGCCTAAATACAACACATTTTGCACATTTGTTTCTGTGATAATCTACTTTTCTCTATATTCAGAGTTCATAAATGGTTAATAGAATTTGGATTAATCATAGAAACACAATTATCATATCATGAAAAGCTATCAGATAGAAAGTCAGCATGCCTCTTAGGCTTAAAATTGGAAACTGCTTTAAAATGCTTATTTTAGCCGGATAATGCCAAAAGGACATTTTAACAGAATTTCTTTCAAATAAAGATTTAAATCCTTTACTTTTATTGAGTTTGACAAATTGAAACCAGTAAACCATTCTGGGAAGTTGCCAATATACAGAATCTGCATTTCCTGAATTCATCTCTTAGGCATGAGAACAGTTATTTCGTAGTGCATTTCTTTTAGACAATAAATTCAAATTAAAAAAATCGCACCAGCTCTATCTCAAAAAGATTTTTACAGTGTAGTGTACTACTATTGGGACAAATAATATCAAAATTATAGAAAAGTCTACCAGCTCTAACTCAAAATATTGACAATTCTATGTTAAGGGGGTCTAAAATTCAGTTTGACAGCTTCAGACATACTAGTTTTTGACCTTTTTGAACTGGACCAAATCACTACTTAACATAAAGATTCAGCACCCAAACTTTCTTAACATGTAATTTTATCCCTTTACTTAATATTTCATGCATAAAATATAAAGAAATAAATTTGGAAAGTGCATGAAAAAAATTTGCAAGTTATACACTGTCCACACTAGGGACTATATTTGTAGACAACGAAAATCTAAGGACGATAACTGAGTCCTCGGACCATATGCTTGTTTACAATTTGACTCTCTGTGGAGCGTACGGACCTGAATGTAGATGAATTTGTGATTTCGTTTTGGAGAACTTCCGTGTAGTATATGCGTCACACCACCACTGTATTATTTGCTGCTTTGTCTGCCGGTACGAACACAAACCGCTTTGCGAGTACTTGGAGTTTATTTTTATTCTGGAAATGGGAATATCATGGACCCTATTACTAATTTCAGAATTGTTCAGTATTCATAATTTTATTCAAATAACTGTCTAGAGATTTTTTATCAGATTTTTCACGTTTACACCAATTTTTACAGTAGACAGACAGAGCATCTTTAATGACCTGACGACACTGTTTCCAATCTATTTTAGATGGAGGACGATATTTCGGTCCTTTCTTAAGAAAAGTTATGACCTCACGGTCTTCGACGATGTTGAGGTCTCCTGTAAGGACATGACCATAGGGAACATATTTAAAACTAGATGTTTTACAATCTCAAGTGGAAGGAATATTATTTTCTATATTGACGTCTGATGTAACTGACGTATAATTAAAAATCAAACTTCTGCTGGTTTTTTTTTATAAGAATACGAAATAATAGGTGGTTCTATATATCAAAATATGGAGGTATTTGGCTTTGGATGGTAGAGTCATTGAATATACTAGATAAGTTAATAAAATCAATACCTCTATTTATATATTTTAATTTAAGAAAATGCCGTTTATGATTTTCAGGTTTATCGATACTAGGAAATAGCCTATGATGACAAAAGGCTGTAATAATACGGGTGTATTCATACATTGGGCTAAAAAAGAAATTGTATCACACTCCAGAAAAATAGCATATAATTTACTTATTGGTATCTGACCCAGTTTGCATAATACTTGATGTCTGCCATTATTTTTTATTATAGATAACAGATCAGCAAGTGTATAATTCATACGATGTTTAATACGTTGATTACGGTTTTTGCGTTTGCCATGAGACCTTTTATTTCTAAGTCGTTTATCGACAATATTAATGACATCGATTGAAGTTTTAGTTATGTTCCCCTGTCCTAATATTTTGTCATTAAGACCGAGAGGATAAGCTGTTTGAAGTCTTTTTATCCAAAATAATTCGCGAATTTCACGTGATTTTTCAAATTGCTTGTGTTATTCTCCTGGTTGTTTCTGAACGGTTTTAAGTGGTTGGAATTTAATAAATTTTAGATTGTGATTATGCTTATCTAAATGTTGATATATCAAACTTTTGAATTTTTTAGGTCTACGAAAGCGGTAAAGGTGTTCTTGATTTCTTTTGTAATACGCTCGTCCCGTCTGTCCCACATATTGAATACCACACTTAGGTTAGGTTCAAGTTACCACATATATAAGGTTTTGAGTTTTTCAGGTAATGTCACAGGAAAAGGAGAGCGAAAAAGCTCTCCCGTTCACTGTTGATCGTACAGTATTTTGTGAAGTTAATCTAAAACAGGTTAGTCACTTTTTGGCATTGTACGGGAAAATTTGTGGATATCCACGCGCATTTTTGTTAAACAATTTGTCTGTAGAGGCATTACAAATACGTTTGTTTAAGCACGTGGATATCCTAGAAGTTGTGTTGTTAATAATTTTCTTTCCATTACGTAAAATCATGATAATTAAATAGGGGTATAGGAAAAATTAAAAAGACCGGAGGTTGTAACAATGAATAAGGATCACAATTACGGAATAGGAAATAATAGGCAAAGCAGTAAAAGAACTCTTACAAAAACTGTTATAAAAGGCCCGACGTAAAGACTTAAGTATTACAATATTGATATATAACAAACGCAGTGCAAACACAATGATTGTAAGAAATCTTAGTAAAACCATAGCAGGGGGCAATAATAAAAATAGCAGGCGTGGATGAGTATTTATACATCCAAACACCATACTAGTAATATATAATTGACAATTAAGAACAAAGATATAATAAACATGTGAAAGCTCTCTCATATATTCTAAAAATTTGCACAACGATACTAACATAAGATGGTATTATACGAAGATGTTGTTATTAAATCGTGTTGACAAATATTTCGGCTTAACAAATAGCCTTCTTCGGTGTCAACGATTTTAACAATACTGATTGTAGGTTAAAAATAGATCAATAATACAGGTAAGTTTTAGTCTATTGATTTTAATCCATAATCTCGAACATCATAATATAAACAAAACTCGATACTCTAATATACATGACTGTGTATATTTACATTCCAAAATGAATGAAAAACAAAACTTAGTATTTCTTATTGATGCCGTTTGGATGATGTACATTTAGTTCCTTTATCCAAAAGCTTTCCCGAACCTGTCGCTGGGCATCACTCCAGTGAAAGTTCTGTTCAATCACTAGGATTTTCATGCGATTAAAGTCATCAAGTTTGTGACCTGATTGTCTGAAATGCTGAGAAACTGGGAGAAGTGGCTTCTTAGAGATATCACTCCTATGGCCATTGAGGCGTTTGTGGAAAGGCTGCTTTGACTCACCAACATATTGGAGGCCACAAACCGAACATTCCAGTATGTAAATAACGTTCATACTTTTGCAAGTAACATTGCAAAATATCTTATAGTTATTTTCGGTTGCCTTACTGTGAAATGTTGATGAATGCTGCATCTGTAGGCAGCATTTGCAGCGTTTTTCCTCACACGAACGACATTCTCCAGAAGAACTTCTATTATCAGACACTTCAGCCCGCACCAAGTTTTGTTTTTCACTCATTTTGGAATGTAAATATACACAGTCACGTATATTACAGTATCGAGTTTTGTTTATATTATGATGTTCGAGATTATGGATTAAAATCAATAGACTAAAACTTACCTGTATTATTGATCTATTTTTAACCTACGATCAGTATTGTTAAAATCATTGACACCGAAGAAGGCTATTTGTTAAGCCGAAATATTTGTCAACACGATTTAATAACAACATCTTCGTATAATACCATCTTATATTAGTATCGTTGTGCAAATTTTTAGACTTATATAATTTTTTCCTTATCTGCACAGTATCGTCTATTTGACTTTGGACAGGCACATACATTTGTGGCATGGCTAAACAATTTATTTAGCACTCAAGTTCCCCGTTTTGTTTCATTTTCCATCATTGGGTTCATAAGACAAAGATAGAAGTACTTACATTAAAATTCAGTTAATAAAAATCACTTTTTAAAAAAACCACTATAATAGCTATGTAATATTCAATAAAACCACACGTACAAATAAAACAATACTAAATCCTAGCGTATCAACGAATGCTCGCAGTGACAGAACGCAAACTACGGAACCTTATCATATAGAAATTCGGCTGTCCTTCACTCCGATATCGGCTGATGTACTTATTTGTTCATCGTACATAGCAATGTCATCACCAATAGCATGTTCGCCTCGAATGCGGGGGAGGTCGTAAGTTCGAACCCCGGCCGGGTCAAACTAAAGACTTTAAAATTGGCATTCGCTGCTTCTCCGCTAAGCACGCGACATTAAAGAGTAAGAGCAAAGACTGGTCGGCTCGAAGTAAAAATAATGTGTCCGGGTAAGGTGACATGTCTTCCTGCAGATTGTTACCATGTAAAATAGCACGAGTTTTTTTTTGTCTCGCTTACGACGCAAGTCGCAGAATGCGATCGAGACATAGCTAATACAATCCGACGGTGGCGGCGGCGATGGCGTTAACGATTTGTATAGCTTTATTTTTCAGGTGGCAGTTGACTTGAATGCTTCATACTTTGTATACAGAATCTTTGTGTTACAATGTTTCCGTCTGCTATATGATCATTGTCAGTGTCCTCATTTCATGGTTCAGATACTGCTAAAAAACCTGTATAGTTTTTTCGATACAGTTTTTTTTTCTTCACGTGAATGTTTCACTTATGATTTACAGGATAAATATATTTGGTAACTAGTATATGGTATCCTTGCAAGGTCGACATATCCGTCAGACAGGGTTTACCTGGCCTCGACCTCATTTCATGGAACAAGGTTATGATTTCGTGGTCAAGTCTTTATCTCAGATACTGTAAGCAGTGGGTCAACTTTATTTTGTGTATAAAATTATTAACAAGGTGTACATGTCTTTGTAGTAGAGGATCATCGATAATGGTAATTTTATGTAATACGTGTTGTTTAACCCTATTCTCTAAGACTTTCAACATAAATGTAATCATGATCAGTAAAGCAGGCTAGACAATTCAGCGTGCGCACTCTTTTTTCCCCTTTAAGAAAACATCTATCAACATTAGATAGAAAAATGTTTGCCCACAATGCTAACTTTCCTTTCAACCGCAAACAATACTTTATAAGGATATAACAGACCAATAAAAGCTTAAACGTCGACATCTTCATCATTGGCAGTATTTTTTACTGCAATCAGATGGGTATTGAATAAACTGTGACATACAATTGTACTAGAAATTCATTTGCCTAACATAGGCATGAAATTCCTTTTATCCTTTCTTACGGTGTGTATATTTCCAAACTATTTATGCTCGTGTCTGAAGTGACGTTTTAGATTTCAAATAACGTAATTTATGTATAACTGGTAAATCTATAAGTTATGGATTTCGTTATCATAAATTACTTAAAACTTTTACTATATTCTTTCATATATAAAAAGATTTGGTTTTGAATTCGGCTGTATATTTGAAATTCTTATAAAAAACGGGATATTACATCCTAATTTTACAGTAATGTTGTCTATAAAGCATGAACATTTAAATACGATCTATATTAACGTATAGATCCTTTCAATAAACTTATTCCTAAAGGATATCATTCTTTAAGGACCATAGTAAGATATTTGAATATGATTTGTATATGTACTAGCATTGATTTTGTTTTTGTTAAATTAAAACATAACTAAATATAAATTGCTTTACATTGATTATACACTTTTGAACCTAAACCCTGTTGATATTATGATCTTATATTATGGCATTGCACAACGTCATGTTTTTCTCAGACTGTTGATTACGTCTTTATGCTAGCTTGCAGTAACTGCCAGTACTTTCAGCCATTTCAAACTGATTTTTACAGTTTGTTGTTACAACACTGTCCAAGGTAAGGGAAGGGTTAAGCGCTCACATGCATGTTTAGTCCCACTATATTTTGTATATGATATGCCTGTCCAAAATAGGAGCCTTTAATTCCCTCCTTGTCGTTAGTTGCTGTCTGTTATATCTGGGTTTTATTTTAGCTTATTGTTTTGTCATAAATAAGACCGTTAGTTTTTCCGTTTTAATTGTTTTTACAATTGGTCATGTCGGGGCCTTTCATGGCTGACTTTATGGTATATAACTGTATGAGTTTTGTTCGTTGTTGAAGGCCGCATGGCGACCTATACTTGCTTGAATCGACGTCATTTGAACTCTGTTGGACAGGTGTATCTTTGCAATCCTATCATATCTCCTAATTTTATATTAATTTGTGTTTCTTTTATTATGCAACCTGAATGATAGACTGCATTGTCAATAAATGCTTTGTCATCAATTATTCGGAGCAGCCGTTAATCATTCTATTTGAAAGCTGGTTTCCTGAAATTATGCTTTAAGTCAGTTGATATCCTTTTTTGAAGCTACCGCCAATACCGATCTTTTTTACAAGTTTTTTTTTCACAGAAAAAAAGCCCGAACATTCCAATTTGAAACTTGGCAGATAGATGGATCACACATGCTTGATACATATATTTCAGTGGCTCATCAGCTTTACTGTGGTTTGCTCGGGCATACTTATTGCCAACTCTAGCTCTGAAATAACTGCAGTTGTACCTGCTGGCGTATAATCTATAGCAGGAACGGTGGTACATTATTTGGTAATCATGATTCTGGAAGTGATTTAGGTCTAAAACATCATTCAAGATTGATAATATTGATTAGTGATTTCTTAACGCCGCATCAGCACAATAAGGCTATATTGCGGCGATAGCAAATTAAAATATTTTAACAAAAGACAGTTTTTAAAACTCAGATAAAAGGTCTTTCAATTTACTGAAACTTTATAGCGAAATTATTTATGTACATATAAAATTCACAAATAAGACAAAGTAATGAAACTTTAAAATCATTTTACACTTATACAATATATTTATAGTTCGGAATATATTCCAATTTTCTTTAAAAATGAAACAATTATTTCAACAGGAATATTATTAAATAAATCATTTATTAACATTAAAATCTTTTTCCGGATATCAGAGAATATATTTGGTTTAATTTCATGCAATTTATTGTCGTTTCTTTTACTCCAAGCATTTTTCCATATATTTAAAACATATTCTCTTATATTAGATTTAAAATCAGTATATGGTATTTCACATTTTAGATATTGGGTCGTTCAGGGCATTATTTGCTTCCTGATCTTCAACTGTGTTTCCGTGGATGCCGGTATGACTTGGCACCTATAGAAATATAATTTCTTTTTTGGGAATTTTCAAATTTCTCATTACGTAAAGGATTTTTAGAATTAACGGGTTTTTAATTTTGACATGATAGCGAATCAGAACATATGATAAACTTTGATTTGTCAGAAGTAGCAATAAACTGAAAAGCAAGAATTATTGCCTTTCCTTCTGCAGTAAAGATGGATGAAGCAGGAGGTAAGTGGAGAGTTGTAGCTCTATCACCAAAGACAGCAGCAGACAACACCCTGTCTCCATCCTTCGATCCATTAGTATAATCAGTTAAAAAATCAGATTTTATTTCAGCATTATTTTGCTGAATCAAAAGAGAATTTTTTCAGCCTTATTGTATTTACGGAGATCAAATATCTTTTTTAGTTTGGGAAGTTCCCATAGGGAGTATTTTCAAGTTTGAACTGGAGCAACAGATTTGAAATCAAAGGTATTTAAATGTGGTTTTAAACGAATTCCTAATGGAGGAATTTTATTTTCATGCTTTTCAAAAATGTCTTCACAAATGGGATTGAAAACACAGTTGTAGGCAGGGTTATCTGGAAATGCCTTTAGCTTGACAGCATACTGAAGACCAAGCTTCAAGCGTCTATGATATAGCGAAGGCTTGTCGGCCTCTACATATAAACTCTCAACTGGTGAGGTTTTAAAGGCACCAAGACACAGACGAAGACCTTGGTTATGCACAGCATCGAGCATTTGTATGTATGACTTGCTTGCGGAGCCATACACTATGGATCCATTATTTAGCTTAGACCAAACGAGTGATCTATATAAATTTAATAAAATGTTGCGATTAGCACCCAAGTTAGTACTAGCAGCAACTGTTAAAATATTTAATCTTTTAGAAACTTTGATTTTAACATTTTGATATGGGGACGAAAAGTTAACTTTCTATCAAAAGTTAGACAAAGAAATTTGGTTTCATCAACCATTTTATTCTGGTTTCCGTATAAGTAAAGCTCAGGATCATGATGCAATTTCCGTTTGTTGCAGAAATGCATCCCGATAATTTTTGAACCAGAAAATTTAAAACCATTTTCAGAAGCCCATTTTTCAATTCTACAAAAACATAATTGTAATTGACGTTCTATATCACTCATATGTTGGCCTCTGTAACAGATTAAAAAAATCATCAACGTTCAAAGAACCTTCCATGTTGCTTTTTAAAACCTCAACAAGGCTATTAATTTTTTTTCAATGTAACTGACAAAATACTCCCCCGAGGGACACCCATTTCCTGAAGATCATAAAGATCAGATATGTTTGAGTTAACTCTAACATTAAATTGCCTGTTAGAGAGAAAATTCGAAATGAAATTTGGCATATTGTCTTTCAACCCCATATCAAAAAGATCTTTTAAAATACATACTTCCAAGTAGTGTCATACGCCTTTTCAAGGTTGAAAAAGATTGACACCACATGTTCATTTTTCGCAAAACCATTACGGATGAAAGATTCAATTCGAACAAATTGATCAAGAGTACTACGCCCCTGTCGGAATCCGCACTGCAGATTGGCTAAAAGCCCATTAGATTCTAGGAACCAAACAAGGCGATCATTGACCATCTGTTCAAGCGTTTTGCAGACACAACTGGCAAGAGTAATTGATCGATAATTTATAGGATCCGTATGATCTTTATTTGGTTTTGGAATAGGCACGACAGTTGCAAGCTTCAAGATAGATGGTAAATCACCAGATTCTCAAATTTTATTCGTGAGCCCTTGAAGAGCTTCAAGCGAGGAATCTGGTAACTGCTTTAAAAGTTGATAGTGGATATTATCAGGACCACAAGCGGTATCATGGGGTGTAAGATAAAGAGTTTATTGTAATTTTCTCTATTTTAGATTTTCTTTTTTAGATTTCTTAAAATCTTCTTTGTAATTGTTAGAAGAAGACGATTTCGAAAAAGTTTCATCTAGCTTGTTGGTAATATCTATCTCCGATGCTAATAAAGTCTTGCCTTCCTTCAAATGTTTGACCGTTGATTTTGAATTTTATCTTTGATCTTTTGAATCATGTTCTTTACTTTTGTTATCGGAGTGCGAGATAAAATTTTGCCAAAAAGAACGGCGAGCTTGTTTGCATGTCCGTCGTGGTTGCACGAAAAATACGAAAATTGCTTAGGCTGTTTATTAAACCGTCTTTCAGATTTTTTACGGTTGCTTGATCACAATCGTCATCAAATCATTGTTTGCTGGGATGTTTTGGATTTGCCGAGGTCTTAGGAATCGTTCTGTCAGCAATTGACGTTAAAACTGTATTAAAAGTTAAAATTGGATCTTCAACAGCTTCAAACATCTCTCAACACAGAGTCTCAAACAAAGGTCAGTCAGCTTGTCCAGTTTCCAACGAGGGACTCTCTGTTGAGCAGAAGTAAAGAGATGCTCAAATATTATTTGAAAGTGATCACTTCCACAAAGATCGTGTTTTTGGTGTGCCATAGGAAATGAGAAAGTTTCACCATTCTTGTCATCCACCCACCTCAGAGTGCCTACAAGGGCGATGCTGTGTTTCCGTGGCGATCCGGGGTCAAGTATTATGTAGCTCGTCCCAAAAAAAGCACCACTACGGAAAGCACCAGATGTTCCAAGAATAGTATACTCAAGCAGAGCGTATCCTTCACGCGAAATAGAAAACGTACCAGTTGATTGACCCATGAGCCATCGCCTTCTTTAGTTATCCTAAGTATAAATAGCTTCATTTAAATACATGTGCATTCATTGAACATTGTTAAAAGAAAGCTTATTGTTGGGGATTAACTGAAGGGCTCCACATGACCAGCCGGTTGATCGGACGGGGTCCATCCGACCTCCCGTTTAGATGACACTGGAGCCAAAGCAGCTTATTGAAACTGTAGTCTTGTCCGTCCTGGTATTGATCTGATCGTACGGAGTCTGGCTACAGCCCTCATCCACAAGAATCTCGTCAACCACCGACATGGATAACAACCCACAGCCTACGGGATGGAATGCATATTCTATTTAAAACATCGGGCAACTCGTACGATGTTCGGATCACTTTAGTCTGGCCTCTACACTTCGACCTTTCCAGCGTGGGTGACCCTTACAGGAGACTATGCTTCAGCTGGCATAGTTCTTGGGGTCGCTCAGACACACAAACCCTCCGACTACGGCAAGGATAGCGATCCACCGGGTGCATCATCATGCAAGACCCTAAAAACATAAACGGTACTTATTTTATTGCACCAGATGCGCTTTTCAATAATTAATGTATCCTCAGTGATGCTCAATATATTTGAAAGCCAAAACACTAATACAAGCTTTTAAGAGCAAATTAAATCAAAATGGACCTAAAGTATAGCCAAATCCGAACAAGGAATCAGAGCTTTGCACGCGGGAGATATATTTCTAAATTTTAAATAATTTCGAAAATTTGATAACAGAAAATTACAATTTAACAATATCCATATTTTCCTGGGCTGCCAATTCTAGCTTTGAAATAACTCCAGTTGTGTCTGCTGTTGTATACTTTATAACACGAACGGTAGTACATTATTTGGTAGTCATCACTCCGAAAGTGATTTAGGTCGAAAACATCATGCAATACCCTAACATAGACATAACCTTTCCAAGCTTCCAGAGCCTCGATAAGGCTGTTTTTTTATGCCTCTCATATTTATTAAGATTAAACCAAAGTCCGGGTCTGAAACGAGACCAACCGATTATTATTCTACAATTTAACCCAAAAATCAATTCAATAAAAGTTTTAAATAATGACAAACCGACACAAAACATATTCCTCCAAACAAAATAAACATGTTCAAATTAACTGTTCAGTTAATTAAACAAGTAAGACAAGTAACCATAAATTCAAAAAGCAAAAATTAATAATGTATTGAGTGACAACTGTCCTAGTTAATGACCTAATAGTATGAAAACAAAACGATAAACGGCATGAGATTATCCGTGTTGAATCGGCGAAAAATGTTGACTAAAAAAGTATAACAACAATACCGAACTCCAAGGTAAATTCAAAAAGGGGAAGTCCATAAAAACTGACAAAATCAAACGTTATCAACCAACGGAACTAGTCGAAAAATTGGTGTTTCAAATTGCTAATGTCTTCACAAAGACTTACATTATACACACGAAGTTTGGCACACAGATGAACTGTGTCTTATTGCTTTAATTAGAATAAAATCTCTTTATAGTAACATAATAAGGCTTTCGATAAAAATAGGGCAAATTTCGGGTAAAATTTTAGTCTTACTAAAATGCTGAAATACATATACTAAATTTCCTTAAATATTTTCCGCTTTCGTTATATGATATATTATATATATAACTATATTCTAGGTACTATTTTAACCAACAACAAAGAGTACATTCTCAGGTTGAACATTCATGACGCAAGGTGCAGTGTTCATAAGATTGGTTGAGCTGATTTTAGTGATCATTTTCAATGTGATTTCTTAAACTTATCATACCATCATATGTTTTTGTTGTTATAAAAAGTTATAGGCGAATCAAATGATAACGTGACATCTACTTTGGTAGCCGTAGGATACCCTTGTAATGTGCTTTGCTCTGACGATTTCGCTTTGAACGTTATTGTTGAATTAGGTTTCGTCTTGTCCGTGGTGGTTTGTTCTCCATCTGATTTGGCGGTTGTCTTTGCTTCAGCTTCGAAAATAGATTGTTTCATAGTTGAGGTAATAATTTCACTTGAGGATACAGTCCTGTTTGCCATCGATCTGTATTCAACACTACTGTTATCAGTTGATAAAACCTTATATGTTGTAGGTTCAAAAGGTGCTACAGTATCCATTGTTGTGGAAGTCTGAGATGCACTTTGCTCTGCTGTTGTAGTTTTATTTGCTATGGTCTTGTTTGCATCAATGGAAGAAATAGTTTGCTTTGTACCTTGCTTTGAAGTGGACTTTTTTTAATCATCTGGAGTTTCCATTTTTGTCGTTACAACATCATGTGTAGTGCTAGTAGTTTTCTCTGCTTTGGTTGTTACTAAACCAGAACTCGTGGTCTGCGTTGTAGTTAGTTTTGTGGTGGTTGCTATTATACCATTTGAAGTAATAGTGGCATGAGATGTATTTTGCTTTGCTGCGATTTTTGATGCATCCGATGTGGTTGTAACTGCTTCAGTTGTGTTAGAGGCATTTGTTGCTGTTTGTTCTGCAGGGGATATCACCTGGAGAATTGTAGTGAAAAACTGTTGTTCTTTTGCTGATACGGTATTGTTTGAGTTTGCCGCTTGTGTGGTAATCTGCTCAACTATGGCTGATCTTGCACTGGTATAATTCGCTCCTTCTATTTTAGTTTGCTCTTTCCGGGTTGTTTTTTTTTTCGTGTTTGCGACTATCATTGTATTTGGAACTAGTGGGCTTGTTACAGGATTGGTTGTTGCGGTATTATGCATGGTAGTTTGCTCTGTACTGGTTAATACAGAATTAGTTGTAGCAGCGGTCTGTGTTGTAGTTAGCCGTTTTGTAGTTTTTGCTATATTAGTTTTAGTGGCAGTATGTGCTGTAGTTTGCTCTGATGTCTGGTTTACTATGTCAATCATGAATGCAACCTGTGTTGTAATTTCCGCTGGTGCGGTTGATAAAACATGAGTTATAACATTTGATGTTGCTTTGTTGTATTTGATTGTTCATCAGTTTTAGAGGCATCCCGTGTAGTTATCATTACAAGATCAGTCGAAAATGGGGTCTGAGTTGTACTTTTCTCTGCAGTAGTTGATAAAAATTTAGTTGTGATTGATGCTTTTGTTGTTGATTGTTCTGTTGTTGATTTTGTTGTTGCAGCCTGTGTTGTAGTTTGAACTGCTTTAGATGTTTTTGGATCAGATACAGTTGCGGCATGTGCTGTTGTATCCACAAATGTGACTGACATGTCATTAACTGTACTCACGAGTTGCGGTGTAGCTTGTTTTGTTTCTGAATTAGTTATATAGACAATTTCAGTGGTCGCTTGCTTGTCTATTTTTTTGTCTGTGTCAGTTGTATTACCGATCTGTCTTATACTTTGAGTTGTTTTATTGTCTTGTGCTGTCTGTGTTTTTGCTTTATTCGCTGTGGTTTTAAATGCATTAATAGGAGTATCGGTTTGTGGTTGACACCAATGTCCATTGATATGGTGGTTTGGGGAGTTATTTTTTGTAATATGATTGTTACAGAATCAGTTGTCGCTGCAGAAAGTGTAGAATTTTTCTCTGGTGTTACTATTTCCGTTTTTGTAGTTGACAAATCATAATCAAGAACATTGGTATTGTCACCGATAAATACCGGAGTATCATCGGTTTGTTCTACTGTCGATGTAACTATTTGCTTGGATGTAGTGCTAATATGAGTATCGAGATTCGTTGAAGCTTTTGTGTTGATATGTACAGCATCTGTGATTATTTCTTTTGTAGAACTAGTCTTCGAACTTCTGACAGATGAAGTATCAGTAAAAACTTCAGCTGAAGTTATAGTTCCAAATTCTGTATATGCATCATTCACCGAATTTGTTTTTAAAATTTTTCCATCAATTTTCACCTTATATCTGTAACAGCATCTGATAACAGTGTGTTTGTAGATGAACTATCACGTACATGTAGTAAGTCCATTAATTTTGTAGAAATAGATGTTGTTGTATCACTTTTATATAATGTATCGTTTAGATTTTTTTGTTGTGTTGATAGTAAATCTATCGTTGTATATTCTTCATTTTCAATCACCTCGGTTTTTTTTTTTTTTTAGGATAAATATGTATGAGAGGTAGGAACAGTTTTCAAAGTTGTACTGGAATTAGAGGAGAAGGATGCAGGAGGATCGGAGATCAAGGTTGTTGGATCTGTTGAGAGGATGTGAGAATCTAGGGAAAAGGAAACAACAGCAAACCTAAGAAACATTTTTCTAAACCATGTGTTTACTTCATTAAAGATTGTATTTCTTTTATTGTTCAGAATACACCAAATCAAATGTGTATGGGTGTTTTTACATAATTTGTTTTCCGACATTCTAAATTTCTGTTACAAAAATAACAAAATGAACTATTTTAGTTAAAAAGTTGAAATGTAACAAAAATGCTAAACTTAAACGGGTCTAAACTTGTTTGTTTGCTTTTTGGCCTTGAATGTTTGTCCCTAATATTTTATTAACTATGTATTTACATTCAGGTATCACAGATCAAATTTATTCGTTCATAGTGTGTTAATTTACGTTTTTTGATTGAGTTAAGCCTTCCAATTGATATTTTATCGTATGTTTTTTATGTTGTGATGTTATACTATTGTTTCAGAAAAAGGGAGAAGGTTTGGTACCATTAAAACGTTTAATCCCGCTGCAAATGTTTGCACCTGTCCTAAGTCAGGAATCTGATGAACAGTCGTTTGTTTATGTAATTTATACGTGTTTCTCTTTCTCGTTTTTATATAGACTAGACCGTTGGTTTTCCCGTTTGAATGGTTTTACACTAGTAATTTTGGGGCCCTTTATAGCTTGTTGTTCGGTGTGAGCCAAGGCTCCGTGTTGAAGGCCGTACATTGACCTATAATGGTTTACTTTTATAAATTGTTATTTCGATGGAGAGTTGTCTCATTGGCACTCACACCACATCTTCCTATATCTAAACTAATACTTGACCTCACATACAATTATATGACAAGTGATGTTTGCATAGCAGTTTCTCTGCTTTACCTGCAGTTTGAGTGACTTTATTATTTTTTAATTTATTAACTATATTTTAATTTTGTCATTCCAATGGTTCTGATTATTCTATTATCTTAATTCTTTAAATGTTTATGTTATTCTTTATGCATATTTTTTTGTTTGTATTTTATGTATGTTTTATAACAGTCATTTTCATTATTTGTTTGACCGTAGCAAATTAGGTATACTTTAAAGTAATACTTCGTGTGTACATTGTGTTTTATCAATGTTTTAATTAATGCTTCGAACGTTTAGAATTATCACTTACTAACTGCCCAACAACTTAAAGAAATGGTGCCTGGATATATAAAGTCATAAATGCGATAGTTCTAATTATAATGATTTCCCTCGTGGTAATGTAAAGATTTGCGAGAGGTTTCAAATAACATAACCTTTTAATTTGTTATCCTTGATATTTCATTCTCTGTTATTTTCGTGTTTTATGTACACAAACGCCACGCTACCTATGAAATTCTACAGGTGGTTTATTTAGCATTTTTCTCATTGAAGAATTAAATTTAAAGTTAATACATGCAGTTATGTCAAACACATGTTATATCTGGAGTATCTTAACATAATTATTGCTTGTGTCTAGGGTTTTTTAAATTATATATCAATTATATTGTTTGTCTCTTTTTTAAATATCTTAAAGTTTTTTATTTTGAATCGATAAATACACAGTGAGGAATTTATTTCAAAATACATCTGGTAATATACTCTACCTGTTGTTTCTTGAGTTGAATCAGTCGTTGATGCCGTGGTAGATATTTTTCCTGTAAAACAAATCAGGAATTTATATACACTGGAAAGAGTCAACAAACGATTTTAAGCAGGAATTAACACGACCCAGAAGATAATTTGAAGACCAACTAGCAAAATAAGTATATTTATATTTTCAGACAGTATATATATATATACTAGAAATGACAAAATAAATACCGAATGGTCAATAGTAATATTTTACAAAATCTGAAAACTTTTATCAAGGGATGCTTGTTCTAATCAGTTACAATTGTAGATATTCACCTAAAAGTTGGTCCGTATTTTATGGTTGTTAAAACAAAAACGACGTCAAATGCTTGATTACAGAAAACTTTTAAGTTATCAAATGCCAAAAATTATCTTTGATTCTTAAATCTATTTCAGAGCATAGCTTGAGTGGCACAAGCAGCCATGCTATACCAGAACCTCAGAATTCGTGCTCTGTTAACAGTATAAATGACTAGATCGAGTATAACAGCTGTTTTATTTGACCCAAACACCAAATTGTTTACATGAAAACAAAGAAAGGCCATTGTCGTGTGATTGGATTATATGGGATGCACAGAGATATATATAAAAAATAAAGTGTGAAATGCACTAGAATTCCTTCAATCAACTACATTTCTTTCCAACCGGTTTCAAAACTTTGTGATGATCATGGATGATAATGTAAATGAAGTCAATGGTAACGTAATGTCACGATAGTCCTTATAGTCTAGTCTGTCTACAGATTCAATCTAAACAAATTGCAACAGAAATGATTTTTTAAATATCATATGAGATTATCATATCACTTTAACATTGAAAAAGTCTAACAAAATCGTACGGTCGGAAATCGGTGAAAATTAAAAATAAAAATAACGGTGATGGTCGTATCGATTTATGTCCGAAATGGTCCGCCATATTGACAAGGGGAGAAGAATCTTACATGTGTGAATTTAAAGAAACTTACTGAGTAGATGATATCACTACAAGAATCGCTAACATAAATTTATGTTATCATACAAATATGCTGGTAAGTGTTTTTCCAACACACACTAATGTTTTACGTGTATTTAGATAATCTGAAATGCGTCTAGAAATGATTTAGACATACAAAAATTCTTGACGCAAGACAAACGATATAGATCGCTTTATTTCGGTTTATTTCAAAGAAAACAAAACAATCAACTACTTTTATGTAAAATCAACTAAATTTAAACTTTAAAAGTCCAAAATATAGTAATAAAAATAATATAAAGTAACGAAGTGAGACTCGTTCCTAACAAAAACAAAAAGTATGGAACGCCAAATAAACAAAAATGGATAGTCATTCATTACGATTTCGTCGATTTTGCACTCATCACTATAGCCAATGCATTTACTCTTAACTACTATTGCATTTTCTTCATATACCAATTGCAAATAATTATTTTTCCTCTTTTAATGAATTATTGACGAAAATAAACTATTTTGTAATTTTATTTCAGCTATTACTCGAAGTTCCATGTGTTCGATGCGGCGTCATTTTTTATTGGAGCTCACCACAGTGCTTATTGTCTAGCGCAAGGATAATATCTATATCAGGTACTTTATCATATTATTATGAATTTCTTATTTCCATGAAAATAATTTGTCATAATGGTGTCAAAAATATTTGACTGCGTATCTTGCACTATCAAAAAGTCAATTCAAACCAAATTCAAAATGAATGGAAGTTTACAAAACAAATGTACGAAGTATGCTACAGTAAAACACAATTGAATGATTCCAAGGGAAAATATCGAACATAGTATCATTTTTAATGCTTTATAGTAAAAAAAAGTGTGCATAGTTCGAGCTGCTCGTTTCTGTGTGTACTTTTTATTTTTTGTCTTGTTTGTCTTTGTGTCCCTTTTCGTTTTCTCGGACGCGATTTAAGCCGATTGATTCCACTTCTTCTATCACCCTTTTTGACACTACGGTATTCTCGCTTTTCAAATAATTCATTATCTTCAGTAGTGCTAGAAGTCCGAAAAATTGAGAAATGGACAAATAAATTACACATTGTATAAACACACACACAAAAAAAAAAACACCACACGGACAAGTAAAAATCTTTCATTTAGAATTGACGTTGTTTATTCTTGTTGTTCCGAATAATATCATTTTGTGTATTTGATATGTTGAATGACATATGATAATTCAAATAAACATAGCCAAATAATTTTTGTACTAATTCTTTTCAGCGACAACTATACCATGGAGAAATGCATTGTGTGCCTAAAGATGACAACACAACAACGCTGATCAAATTGCGACAAAAGGTTGTCTTGGAATCATCAGAGCTAGCCAGGAAAGAGGAGACTGTTTGTCCGCATTAAAGGGTAATTTAGTCCATCAACTGTGCAGGAAAACATATACCAATCCAAAGGATATAAAGAAATAGAAAATAGAAAAACTTGTTCTACGAGAAACAAATACAAACACTCCAAAATTACGATCAAAGTCCCATTTTGATTTTAAACATCACTGTTTATTCTGTGGAAATGAAGCAACAAACTCCAAGAAAAAAGACAAAAATGTATTTCCAGTTCGTACTGATGATTTCGAGAGTCGTATACAAGATGCTTGTGATCTTCGAAATGATGATTAGGCAGCCGAGGTTCGCGGAAGACTTGAGAGCGTGAGCGACCTCCATGCAGCGGATGCTGTTTATCACCAGGCATGTAGTGTTAACCTCCGCACGTGCAAAAATATTCCTGTATTCCGTTCTCCCATATCACCGGACTCAAAGCCCGAAAACAAAAGAGGAAGGCCAGCTTTGCAAGAAGAGGGCTTCTACAAAATAGTCGACTACCTTAAACATCATGATGACGAACAAATTTCGATATCAGATCTTGTGGAAAAAATGGACGAGATGTGTAAAGGGAATGCTTATAGCCAAATGTATTTGAAGAAAAGATTGAAGCAACATTTTGGAGACGAAATCATTATTAACGATATATGGGGCAAAAAAAGTGTTGTAATTCTACGAGAAACAGTGACTTGTATTCTTCAGGGCTATAACCAGAGGCCAAATAATTTAAACCCAGATGACAAAAAGAGAGCTTTGAGCAAAGCAGCTGCCAAACTTATAAAAAGCGACATCCGATCTGTAGATGCCACAAAGTCTATTTATCCAACACCAGCCAACATTGCATCAGTAGATACAAATTTATCATACTTACCCGAAAGCCTGCTGTTATTCCTTTCTACTTTATTTTCTGAAAAGGACCCATCAGTGAAAATAGCTTCCATAGGACAAGCGGTAATGCAAGCTTCACGACCTCGAGCACTTATTACACCTCTTCAACTCGGTCTAGGAGTACAAGTGCTTCACAACTTCGCTTCTCGATTTCTGATGTCCACATTGAACAGCTTAGGATTTTGTTCCTCATACTATGAAGTCCAGAAGTTTGAATCAAGTGCTGCAGCTGTACAAGGAACTGACCTTCCAGGCGATGTAAGCAACAGCTTTGTACAATTTGTAGTAGATAACGTTGATCACAACACCAAAACGATAGATGGCCTCAACACTTTTCATGGTATGGGCATAATAGCTGGAATAACGCCTGGTACAAAGAGAACACAACCCATTCCTAGAATAGCTTTTTCTAGTGATGAAATCAAGGCATTAGCAAAGGTAGAGATCAAATATTAAAAACCTCAAACAGATCTTATGTCTAAATTAAGTTATGCTGAGTTGAAAAACTTAAACACACTGGATAAGACTTTCCGTCTTGATCTGCTGTCGGTTATTGTTTGGCCTTTTAAGTATCCAATACCAATGTGGTCTGGCTTCATGCAGATGGTTCAGACAGGAGACTACCCAGGCAAATCATCGGTTTCATTCCTGCCTATGATAGATTTGAATGCCTCGGACATGACCTGTATTTATTCCACATTGAACTTCGTCTCCAACCAAGCAAAGCGTTATGACATAACAGCAATCTGACTTTTGATCAACCTCTGTATTGGAAAGCCTTCTCAATTATTGAAAACGAAAATCCAGGAAGCCCCTTGAAGTCTGTGGTGTTACGATTAGGACCATTCCACACAGAGATGAGCTTCCTCGGCTCAATTGGGAATCTTATGAGTAATACTGGTTTGAAAGAGATGCTACAACTCATATACGCTCCGAATGCCGTCACGCATATCCTTAGTGGAAAAGCTGTAGCTAGAGCCTTTAGAGGTCATATGTTGGTGGATGCAGCACTATATTGCTTGTTGATTGCAGAGATATTCAATTGATTGATTGATTGTTGGTGTTTTAACGCCACTTTTAAGCACCACTTTTGGGCTATTTCGTGGCGGCCAGTTTTTATTGGTGGAGGAAGCCGGAGTGCCCGGAGAAAACCACCGACCTTCGATAGGAAAACTGACAATCCTAGTCAATTAAGATTGGAGTCGAGTGCACCCGCACGAGCGGGGTTCGAACTCACAACCTCAGTGTTGACTGGCTAGTGATTACAGTAGTAGAACTACTTAGACCACTTGGCCACCGAGGCCCCTAGAGATATTCAATATTGACGTATCTAAACTTTTAGAAGAACCCCATTCAACCCTTGATTCAACTGAAATGAGGGAGATTGATGAATAATATTCTCAACTAACTTCGGGAGAGCTGTCAGCTTCAGAAGCGTGTGAATCGGACGTCTTAAAAAACCTAGAAGCAACTGTCCGGAGAAAAACTGAAATATTAAAGGAGAGTCGTACAGCAAAGTTATGGCTGCAATATTCAGAAATTGTTCAGGTTTTAAGACAATTTATTAAAGCAAAGAGAACCGGTAACTGGCCTCTTCATTTGCAAAGCATCCAAGCAATGTTGCCTTTTTTGGCTGCATCTGGACATAATCTGTACACGAAAACAGCCTACATTTACTTAATGACAATGCAATCTTTAGACGAAGACCATCCTGATGGGTATGCGAGTTTCATCAATGGCAATCATGTCATAAGACGCAGCAATAGATACTGGGCTGAAATATCTTCAGATTTATTCATTGAACAAGTCCTAATGAGTGTAAAAACAGCGGGTGGATTGACGAGAGGTCGAGGAATGACTAAAAGCCAGCGTTCCCTTTGGCTTATGTCCATGCCAGCATGTGCTGAGATCAATCAAGCTATGCAGGATTTGTCCGGAGTAGGATATTTTTCAAGTGAACAACACAAAGACGAAACACGTGCAAGACAAAAGAAGGACACTGACGACATTCAGACCCTTCTCACATTCTTGAAAGGTCGGAATTCCTTCATTGAGCCAGAGGTAGACCGTTCACTACGAAACATTGAGACAGAAGTAGTAGCTGATAAAATTGTGAATGTGGATGATGCGAAAAAGGTTGGGACTTGCATTATACAAGAACTAGTAGGAAAGAATATAGCTGATCACACGTTTAGGAGAAAGAAGCAAGCCATTACTCTTGAAAACAAAGTTCATGCGAAACTCTTAGAATAGATTCACAGCTCCTTTTTCAGAGATTCACCACTGCTGCGCATGGTACTTTTGACGATATTTCAGAGATATTTCAATATGAATTGTGCGGAGTTCCTTCATCAATATTTGAAACCACGGGCCTTCCAAGAGAGCCCCAAAAATTTACTATTGCCGAATATATGTGGAATTCGATTGAACTTAAACCAAAAGCACCAACAGAAACATAATTTGTACTTGATGGTGGTTCTCTTATACACCGTTTACCATGGACAAAAGGAGCTACGGTTGATACCATATGTATGACTTGCGTCAGTTATGTTAACAATCACTATAAAGATGCAACTGTTGTGTTTGACGGATATCTATCTGTTCCAACTACAAAAGATGTAACTCATATCAGACGTACAAAAGGAATCATATCTCCAAAAGTCAACTGCAACAATGACACACCAATTAAAACAAAAAAAGATGAATTTCTTTCAAATTCGGAAAATAAACAGCACTTTATCAATACCCTTGGAGAGAAACTTAAGGATGAACATGTTCAAGTTATCCATGCAGAAGACGATGCTGATCTAAAGATTGTGCTTACAGCAATCGAAAAGTCGGAACAACATACAACTACCGTCATAGGAGAAGACACTGACCTACTCATACTGCTCTGTTATCATTCACAAGATAATATCAACAAAATTTACTTCAAATCAGAACCCAAGTAAAACACTCACAAAAAAAGATTTGGGATATAACCGAGACAAGGAGAAAACTTGGACCACTTCACGCTTTTAGCGGATGTGACACAACATCTCAAATTTTTGGTCAAGACAAGGGCACGATTTTCAAGAAAATTAGCACAAACATTAAATTACAAGATCATGCAGAAGTCTTTTGCCAGGAGTCTAGTGTCGAAAGCATTCATAAAGCAGGGGAACAAATCTTTGTTGCATTATATGGAGGGTTACAAGATGTTGAAACATTAGATATGCTGCGCTACAGAATATTCGCCTCCAAAGTTTGCGTTGGAAATATATATGTACAAATGCACACTCTTCCACCAACAGCTGACGCTGCTAAGCTACATAGCATGAGAGTTTATCATCAAACCCAAGTTTGGATTGGGAAAGGTGATAAATAAGATCCAAAGGATTGGGGTTGGCATGTTGAGGACAATAAATTGCTTCGAATTAGAGCAAAACTACCACCGGCTCCCGAAAAGCTTCTTGGGATAATCAGATGTAATTGCAAATTAAACTGTGACACAAAACGATGCTCCTGTCGTAAACACGGAATAGACTGTTCCCCAGCATGTTGGGAATGTCGGGGAATGAATTGTTCAAATACAAATTACAGAAGCCGATTAACTTGACGATATGTGAAGGCATCAATATGCATGTACATTGCAGAGACATTTAACTATACATTAAGAAGACTTGTATCAAAATTGTCTGTTTAACTTAAATTAAAACAAAATCAAATATTTTCAAAGATAAATTTTTCAGAAATTATATTTACCTTCATAATATTTTTAGATGATTACGAAAACAACCAAGCTTAAAAATACAAAGTAATCAATTATTGAACAGTTTAGGCCATGTACAATTCAATGAATGTTATACCGAAATCTAAAATATTAGTATATTTTATATTTAAATTTATTCAATTTTTGGGGGGTAATTTTTGGCTAATTTCGTTTAAAGATAAATAAATTTTCAATAAAACAACTATATTTGTTTTTCTGTTTTCACTTTGTAAATAATTGTAAATAATTGTGTTAAATGTTGTACTTTAGAGCAGCCTTCAAAATAAAACGTTTGAAAACAGTCAGATATGAATTTCAAATATATGGGTTTTTTGCAATTTTTTGTGATTTTTTCATTAAAAGGGATAATTTTACCAATAAATCCTAACTCTGGATTGTAAATTTACCATCGGAAATGTTCTTTGTAGTCGTATTAGTAACTTGAATTCGTTTTTGACATTTGATTGGCTAACATACTGCCATAATTTAGATTTTCAAATTTTTTTTCACAATTTCCATCGATTTTTGGTTAAAATCAAGGTTTTTAGCCCAAAATGGTGATTTCCGATCGTACGATTTTTCTAGACTTTTTATATATGATTGTTCCATGCTTTGGTATTATAAAACCGTTGAAACCATTTCTGTTGCAATTTGTTTAGATTTATACAATATTTGGCGTAGACAGAAATATATAAAAAGGAACGTAGCCCTTATATAACAGTTGGAAAGCAAGTCCCTGGAAACGTCCGTTGTCGTCGAGTTCTATCAGCAACAATAGCAGGGGACATATTTAGATGGCGCCACTTAAGTCAGCGACGACAAAAAGTCCGCGAAATCAATCGGCTAAAAATCGACGTTTTAACAATTTTTTTTTAACTTGTCATGCTTTTATTATAATTGATTTTTTAAGTTTTTATGTCTTGTGAATAATATAATTTCATTACGACATAGAAACATTGTCGAAAATATGCTTTTGCTATTACTTTATCCTGTCCGTTCTTAAAATTATCAGCCATCTTTTTTGTTCGCCAAAAACCTCGGATTTAAATAACCTGAATTTTGCCTAACCAAATACGAAAAAGAACGAAACCGGGAACCTATTTTTAATTTCTACATGATTATGAAGCCATCGTTTCTAACTCTTATACACTAATTTCAGTGACCACCAGGCATGTCATTTTGTAGCTGGTTTTGGCAGCGTTTCTAGTTTAAAACAGTGAAGGGTCAGCTTCTTTACATTGTAATTGTTTCCAAAGTACTCTAAAATACTGATCTTATTACAAAATATTAATGATAAAATAATAAATGATTAAAAATATTGTTTTTCTTGATTGCAAAGTAACTAAAACCCTTCTCGATCCCCTACGCAAATAGACGGTGACATTGTTTTCTTTTGTCAACACACGTCATATATTATGTGTCAGGGTCATATAGTGCAGTTGAACGGCAAACGCCCGAATCTGACAGATAAAGGTCAATCTGTCGACACAAAAAGTACCCGTATGTAAAATGTTTACGCCCACAAACAGCGCCACCTATAATTTTTTCTTCGGCGACTTTGAGAACGATGCTCCGTTCTGTAGGAAATTAAAACATTAAATTAACTCAAACATTGAAAAGTAATTACAGAAAACAAATTAAAAGATATATTTTCACATGACTGGTTATGTATGATACGCTGGCAATGTGCGCAATCTCCTTAATCCAAGATTGAAAAATAGTTTTGTTCCTAACTCAAAATGGCGGATTCAATGTTTACATTTTCCATCACAACAAGAGCTGACACAAAAGCGTGGCCGGGGATAAATTTGCATATTATTTATTGTGTAGGGTAGCTTATCCAATGGCATTTACTGTTATATAAATGGCTATACGTTACCATCCATTGTAACAAAAGTGGGTGTGTTTTGTGTGCACACCTCAGGAATGCTGTGTATTCATTTTTGTACGGTAAAAATCAATGTTATCTTCATTATATTTCCATGCATACACAAGTCATAACAACAAATACATTTTTTTATAAAACTTATAATGTAAAGTGACATGTTTAATTGTCTGCTGTAGCAAAAATTCGTGTAAATAAAGCTGATCCGTTTAAATTCAAGCACAGCAGACAAACACGTGGTCGTTCATTTGATGTTTGTTTACTTAAATTACTGTCTTAAATTGCACGTTGTTGTTACTGAACATACTTATTGTGTTATTATAGTTTAAGAGCAGATATAATTAATCTTACAATTGCATTTTAAAACTTTCAAGAGTTACATAATACACCTTGCTTAAGAAATATGTCTGGCTAGGTCCAGGGACTTCCTAAACTAGGTCCTTACAAAAAATGAGACTGTAATCATGATGTTAATTACCATATTTACTTTGCATTTGATATTTTTCATATGCATGTACATGTATGTACATAGAGGAAAATAGAGTATATGGACATACTTGGGTTTAATTCCTACCATAGGCAGTAATTTTAATAGGTTGGAGCAAATAGGGCAGATTGACCAAAATGCTACAAAATGTAGTGTCTCACACATCTTTTTTCTAAGTAAACAGCAGCTCCTCTAAGGATTAGTAAGGGAGCATTTTATATACAGTCCAGTGGCTAAGTCCTCTCTATTTTCCTTATTTATATTATTATATTTCTTATATTCTCTTGTAGTAAGCCAAAAAGCTATAATTCCTCTTTTCCTAATCTGTCTATAAATAATGAAAGTTTGTATTCATTGTTGATGTTTGTAAAGTGACTTATAACTGCTAACAGACACATTTATTTGGACTCTGGTGGATAGTTTTATAGTTTTAGATTGTTATCTTATTTGCAATCATACCACATCTCTTTATTTTAGAACAGGTTCAGTATTTGAAGTAAATAACTAACAAACATTAAATCATTTGAAAAAATAGTTCTGCAATGATTATGCATGAAAAATAAAATTGTATTAATGGTGTCACTATGTTTAAAATGACCACTGTAATTGTGAACTGCTATGACTGTCTTGTGCAAAAATTTCATTTTAATAAGTTCCCTAATGAATAGTCTATAGATGTATAAAAAACACATGTATGTACTGATTCCAGGCTATCAATTCAAAAGTAATTGAGGTTTTTAATTAATTGAATAATAACTTATTGCAATTATCATGATCATGATGATAGTACAAACTAGCATTCTGAAATGTAATACATATTATACAACTTTATGCAGTTTTTCTTAAATAGTAATAATCCAGTTATGTCATAAAAAGAATTTTTTGGTAAAGTTAGCAAAATTGTCAGAATTTCAACCACATTTAGGCCTAGGAAACTTATTTTTTAAGCATAGAGGTTGATAAGCTAAGTACTGTAAATTCAGAAATTATCATGAGGTTTTAATTAAAGTAAATAAAGTGATTGAATTGATTATCGCAATAATAAGAACTTGCATTCTGATTTGAAGATTTTTTCTAATATCAGAATAATAATTATCTTATTTTGTCCATTATTCAAAAAATTCTGAATATACTGTATTTAAGTCAGCTTTGTTTTTGTTTTGTATTTCAACTGCCAATGCATTTTAGAGCAGTTAAATGTGAATTTGGTTTAAATTTGAAGTTGATTCAGTATACTTTGACATATAAATAACACTCATTTATTTAAAAAAATTAAAGCATTTTCATACTTTATTTACTGATCAGCTTAACTAATCATTCATTATTCAATCAATAATTTAATTAAAGGACTCAACAGTTATTTTAGGACTTTTGAATTCAAATTTAAGAAAAAAATCCAAAAACTTGTAATAATAGAAATAATATGAACTGCATGATATCATATTCCATTACAGCTTTTTGTTCAGTTTTCTTTGTGTTGTTTAATTTATAATGTTTTAAATCCCTTTCTGGCCTTTTGTTTTTATTTTTTTTCTCTTGATTTAGAGCGAGAAACAGAACTTGTACATCTTATATAGTTTCTTATATAAAAGCAGGTATAATAAGAAAAAAAGATAATTCTGTCCACTGCAAATTATCTTTTTTTTTCATTCAATATTCACAAATTTGAAGTATGTATTGTCTACATTTTCTTTTTATCCATATTGTATTTTAATGTAATGCAAATTTATATTGTACTGCTGATGAACCCCTCTTGTATATAACTTTTTGGCATGAAATCAAAATATATATTTTTGCTGTTATAGGGAATAATCCCTACTCTTTTATAAAAAAGCTGGATCTGCTGAAAGGTTCTTGCTTTTCTCAGAATTAGCCATATGCATTGTTACATCAGGAAAAAAGGCTACCAATAATTAGCCTAATAATCAATGATGTCACACAGAAAGAACCCATCTCTTTGCAGATCATAGTAGAAAAAAAAGATAGTTGGTAACATAAATTAACTGTTTAAAAATATCAAGAGAAACATTCCCATACAACATATCTGTCAGAAAGTTATTTCGCCACTCTTAACAGAGAAATCTTAAATATGTATATTGATAAGCAACTGAAGACTTGCATCTTGAAAACTAAAATGTCTAGAGGAGAGAACTATTGTTTCTCAATTGATGCTGTGTTAGAATGTATAATATCACTCTTTTTTCTTCATATGATCAGCATACAAAGTGACAAAGAACCTATAGATAAGTTCTTCAGGCTAAATAACTTTGTTTAATCTCATTTCTGGTGCAACATTTTCAATGCACCAGAGTAAAACTTTCTATTTTAGATACTTTATTTATATATATAAATTGAATTAATTAAAGTCTAATTTTAAAAGGAAATTATTATTAAAACTGTTCTGCTATTATATATTAACATTCTACATGAACAAACACTGAGTTTATTTTCATAAGCTTTCTAAGAATATTGATACAAAGAAAGTAGAACAAATACTATTATTCGATATATCAAAAGAGTGTTTGAGAATATACTATGTATAGCAATTTATAAGTCCAAGTTTCAGAGAAAAGTTACTTATCTATAATTTTGTACTTTGGAAGTTTCAAAACCTGAAATTACTTGAAAAATGTCATATTCAACTATAACAGAACTATTTTGCTGTTACATGAGTAAAGGAACATGCAATATGGAATAATTATACAAGAAAGTGTCGAAATATAACTTCAATCATTAATTTTACTCGAATTTACTGTTTTGAACTTGCAATTTCCTACGATGCATGTACGGAGTTATCTCCCTTTGATCTCCGCTTCGCCACGAATAAGCTGACACAAATTCGTTGCCGGGGAATTTGGGATCAATAATGAATAAAATAAGAACCAGAAAATGATTTTACTTCATATTTTATACCCCTCCATACGTTACCAAACCCATTTAAGGAATAATTTGGGATTTTCCGTAGACCTACGCAAATTTTCTTAAAAAAATTTCCACTTCCATCGTCGTTTTAGAATACTTTTACAACATCTTTCTTAAATAAGTATACAGAATAATGAAGCTTATTTACTCAAGATTTGGACACTACAAGTTTTATTTGTGTACGAGTTACAATAAGACGATACGAGGTAAAAAAACCACGAGGTGTACACGTTCACAAAAAAAAGGTAAACTCTGACCTTTTATCACGCGACCAATGTCTTGACCTTAGACGCCATTAAATCGTTTGCCGTTCAACTGGTGCGTAGTGAAAATTTAAAATGGGAAAAGTAAAAACAAGCTTAAGTTTGAAACTGTACGTTTTAGAAATTTCATTTGTACTGGCAACGAATCTGGCAAATTAATGATAGGCTATGGATGGACACAAACACAAAAAGATGGCGAGACAAATAATCAATGCCTTGCAATGCAAATTCTGAAGGAAAAAACATATTAAAGAAGTATAAATGAAGGTCAGTAAAATATACTTATAAGTGAAGAACATGCTAATTGGATATCTCTTTACTAAATAGATAACAGTAATAAGTGAAAAAAAACTAGCTTATTATGTCAAACAAGATATTTAATTCATAAATATGTCAGTTTTCTTACAAAATTGAATTTATTCACATGGCAATTCTTGTTAAATTCTACAATTATTAACTAACAAAATAAAATAATAAAATGCAAGATATGATAAGGGGCGTTTTGGCCCCCTCTCTAAAATAAGTTTATATCTATATCATTGATGGTTTTAGTATCGTAACTTAAAAAACAATGAATTTACTGTGCTCCTGTGAAAGGAAGGTTGCCTAGCAACGGTTTATATTAAATATCAAAATTATCACATACAAATTGCTTTATCAGTACAAATTAGAACAATTCCAAATAATATTGTTTATTTAAGAGGACCTTGAAATTACAAATGAAAAGTCCCTTTGTTTTAGTTTACTATAGATGCTTAAAAACAACCTAGCAACAGAAATTTTGCATAGCAACGGTTGAAAAATTTCCCCTCTGAAGTATGAATTTAGCTACTGTTCGAAGATTTTGCATATGGGGTTGCATTCCTATATACTATATCTTAGTCATAATTATTATTTTAACAAATTTTGTATTGAGCATAAAAAACATAGATGTTGCTTAGCAACAGTCAGAAAGTGTTTGAATTAAAGACAACTACAAATCAACTAGTAATGTTATTGTACAAATTAAATTAAATGTAATGCAGTTTGTCTGTTTAAGGGTAACTAGTAGTTAAAATGAAACTTCAGTTAAATTGTAATTCATTCAATAATCAACAACTTAACTAAATAACATGTGCTTAGCAACGGTTCAAAAATGGGTTCTTTATGTTATCCGAAGTATATTAATTTAGTAATTTTTCAAGAATCTACTTTCCCATATTGTGTTACACTATGATATGAACATCTAGATTATCATCGAGTATAGCAACACACATGTTGCTTAGCAACAGCAAACTTTTTTTTAAGTTAAAGACAACTGCAAAACCTATGGTTCAATGTGAAGGTCTTGTCATGAAACAAGAATATAAAGGATTAACTAATATGGGGTGGGGTCTGAACAGTTTTAATGATATTTAATATTTGATGAAATGAAAGAGATGTGGTTTGTACCGCAAACAGACTTAACTGGAGTATAAAGTCTGACCAAGGCAATTAAGAACTTGTATGATGTAGGGTTGGTGAAAAGAATAGATCCCCTGGGGGAAAAACCTATGGTGAACTAGAAATGTCTAATCAAGGCAATAGGTGGAAATATAAACTATTCTGGAGATAATTAATGATTTATTATATAAGGGAGAATGACCCCAAGGGACAAATGGCAAACATGTTCATCAAAGTAAGACCTACATATAAGTAAAATGACCAAAATTGTCAAGTGATCCCTAACAGGAGTTATTGCCCTTGAAAGATAATGTTTACCATTTTTTTTTAGTTTTCCGCAGAAACTATGACAGAGAGAAACTTCAACAGCAAAATTATTCAACACAGTGAGAGCTACAAATACAACATGACCAAAATTGTCAATTGATCCCTTTTAGGAGTTATTGCCTTTGAAAAATATTTTTAGCATTTATTTAGCTTTTCGCAGAAACTATGATAGATAGACAGAAACTTCAAAAAGAAAATATGTTCAGCAAAGTAAGACCTACAAATAAGTCAACATGTTCGAAAATGTAAATTGATTCCTTGCAGGCGTTATTGTCCTTGAAAGATGATTTTTACCATTTTTTTTTTTTTTATTTGTGCAGAAACTATGATAGATAAAATCTTTTAAAGGCACGTTTAAACACGCATCAATATCACTGTATATCATCGCCACCGGAAATTGGGTACTAACGAAGCGGAGAGAAATGGAAAAAAAGTAAACAAGGTAAGAATTCATTCAATTTAAAGCATTTCTACTGATTTGACGAGGGTACCGCTTAAGAAATGACTTTCTGATATATAATTCTTTAAATTATTAGGCCGATAAGTACAAAATTAAGACAATATTTTGTGTTATACTCCAAAGCTTGCCACTTAGTACTTGAAAATTTTGAGGTCGATTGTCCTCTGTCGCCCCATTGGTAAGATATTCAACTGTTTTTCATTATTTTTCCAGACACGTTTTTAGATTATGATAGTGTGGCATCATATTGACTGAAATTTGTTGTCATAAAGATGTTTTTAAAGAATATGGACCAAAACATTGTTTGTTTATTGTACGGCGAATTGCAAAATAACAACTTTTGTCTGTACGGCGTCTTGCAATATATTGTAATTTAAAGATGAAATTAATCACTGTTTAGATAATATCAAGTGACGATATTTTGGCTGTATCACAGCTTTACCGGCTTACAAATATACAAAATAAACTACTTATCAAATATTATAAAAAATATGCCGTTAATTTCGTTCAGAAGTTTTCGTTGCGTACCTCTATTTGACTTTGTGTTTTTAAAGACATAAAGTTTTTTTTCAACCATATTATCCTAAATACATTCATACATCGTTATAATACTATCGACTGTTGTCTTATTTGTTGTTAGGGTGAAATTTTGTAAGTTCAATAAAAAACCCGACCATTCATCTTTTATTGGTGCTGTTTTTTTTTTTTTTAAATATAAACAGTGGAGATGTTATATGATTGCAAATAAGACAAATATCCACCAGGGTCAAATAAAGTGTATGTAAGCAATTATATGCTATCGTTTGGCCTTCAACAACGAAAAAATCGTACCTTATAGTCGGCTATAAAAAGCCCCGACATGAAAATTGTGGAAGGATTCAACAAGAAAACTAACGGCCTAACTCATAACAAAACAATTTACGAAAAACAACAAATATGATAGAGATGAACCAACGACAACCACCGAACTACAGGCTCGTGACTTCGGACAGACAAAATAAAGAATGTGCTGGGTAAAATAGATATAGGAAGATGTGGTATGAGTGCCAATGAGACAAATCTCCATCCAAGTCACAATTTATAAAAGTAAACCATTATAGGTCAAGGTACGGTCTTCAACATTGCTTATTTTTTTAATTTCTGAAATGAATAATTTGTTAAAAGAAAAGTGAAGAAAATACTTTGTTTTCATTGAAAATTAGGAGAAATAAATCATGAATTGTGTTTCGAATTAATTTTCTTGTTTCTTATTGAAAATAAGATTGTATTTTTTTTTTTTTTAGTTTAAGTAAATTCAATCAATCTTTTTATTTACACGGGAAAAATAATAAAAGACTGTTGCTAAAGCTGTTTGGCCTAAACTTAAAGTAGTAGATGGAGGGGTAGTGGAAAGGAGTGTATTCGTCCGAATTTTCATTGTTACAGTAGTACATTTTCATGATTACTATGTATAATATTTCTCAGTAAATCTTAATGTGATATTGTGCCAATTAAAATTATATAATTAATACAAGTAAGACTTGCATTTGCCTTAAAAGATATAGCAGTGCGTGATTATTTGTTTTCAAACACACCTTCTCTGTTTTGAAACTTATAAATGTATGGATCTCGGCCTATCTGTTTGGTTGAATATAAATGTGAATTCATAGAATTTCAAAATCAACAGTTAGCCCTATTTTTGTGTGTGTGTAAATAATCTAATCTTTAGATAGATGCTAAAATTAAAATCATTTTTCTTAATAAGAAGAAAAAAGTGCAACTTAAGCACGCCTGAATGTAAAAAGGTGTACCCGACTTATTCTTTCACGATAAGAATTTACCGATTTCGGTATTTTAACAAAACTGTTTACGAGGGCAAATAAATAAATGAACGCTATCAAATCAACACTTAAATTTACGTGGATTTTTCCTAAAGAATTAATGAGATTGCACCATCAGGATTCAAAAATATTTCAACCTGTCCTTATTCGATGTTATTTCATTATAATTCTTTAAACTTACAAGTCGAAAGATGCTAGCTTTTGTGAATTGTATTAATAAGTATATAATATTAAGATGACAACCAAAAAAACTTCATACAAGGTCATCTTTATTCTCAAGTAGAAAGTTTATATAAATAGTTTATGCTGTAGCCACAGCCGGATTTGTATCCCTTGTATCGGATTCTTCTTTCATTCTTTCCAAAAATTATTAATCTAAGGTTAATATTGTTTTAAATTCAAACAGTGTTAGCCACCGAGCTTGTTCATTTCTTACTATATAGAGATGAAGTTTTTTTTTAGAAAATTAATGTTCTTTATTCTAGTATATTGGCTGTACCTGCCTTTTACAAATAAGACAATAACATTAATTGAAAAAGGAGACGTGGAATGGTTTTCACTGAGAGGACTTTCAAACAAAGTCCAAATGAAATAGATTTGACCAACTATTGGTCACTATACACTTCACAATGAACAAAACCCATACCGTATCAAAATTGCCTGATTTATGACAAAATCATAAACAAATATGTCAGGCAGCAACTTACGACAGCCGCTATATTACATGTTCCTGACCAGGGACAGACACATATATAATGAGGCGGGGTTAAACATGTTTGTGAGCACTCAAACCTCCCTTAACATGGTGCCGTGGTGTAGCAATACAACATTTTTTTTTGCAGAGAATGATAATTCATTTATATTTCATTTTATCTGAAAGTTGAAAGAGAATTCATTCACTTAATGGTTCTAAATATTCAATGCGGAAAAATTATCCTGCCCTTGCCTCCTTCCTTCCCTCCACCCAAAATCCATCCCCGAAATGTTCATCACTTATATGCAAATGCTGACTAATGTTGTATGGTTAAAACATTTGGTTGAGGCAATTTAAAGTTTGAGAACAGAACCGACAGATTTAGCTTTTTTTCATTTATAAAAGGGCATAACTCAAGAACGGTAACAGTGACGCTACCCAATTTATAACTTGATCTGTGTTTTGTGGTGATAAGCATTTCGTGTAAGTTTTAAAGCATTTGGTTAAGGCATACTAAAGTTAGAGAACGGAAACCAATTTTTGGGACTTTCTGGACGGACGGAACAGACGGGTCGGACGGACATTGGTAACATTTAACGCTACGTCAGGGGCATAACAGCAGGTCAGTAAAACAGTGACATGCCTTTCCGAAAGTTACAACATTTGCCGGCTTTTGTATATGCCGTATTCATATTGTATACATCAGGTATGTAAAAGATGTAATAGGACTGTGTTCAAGCCTTATATTGTGTATACATCTTAAATGGTGTCAAGCGAATTGTATTTTTATCAAATGCATAATTAGATATTTGAACCTAATACTTTATTTTCTTGAAAAAGACGGCAAATAAATATTTTGAAATTAGCAAGTTGCCATACAGTTGAAAACAAGTTGCGATACAGTAAATATGTCAACACGAGCAAGTTGCCGTACCCTAGACTTTATTTTTATGGTCTATATTCTTTAAAACCATCATTTTGACAACAAATTTCAGTAAATATGATGCCACACTATAATAATCTAAAAGTGTCTGGAAAAATAATGAAAACAGTTGAATATCTTGCCAATGGGGCGACAGAGGACGATCGACCTCAAAATTTTCAGGTACTAAGTGGCAAGTTCTGGAGTATAACACAAAATCTTGTCTTAATTTTGTACTTATCGGCCTAATAACTTAAAGAATTATATATCAGAAAATCATTTCTTATGCGGTACCCTCGTCAAATCAGTAGAAATGCTTTAAATTGAATGAATTCTTACCTTGTTTACTTTTTTTTCCATTTCTCTTCGCTTCGTTAGTACCCAATTTCCGGTGGCGATGATACACAGTGAATATACATATTACAACAAAATAATCATTGATAAATTATCTACACAAACAAATCACGTGACTCTATTGTTGCCGATTGACTTGGGGTCAAACATTGACCTGCTTTCCAACTGATAAGATGCTTATGTCTTATATAATTAATATACAAATAAGGAGATGTGGCATGATTGCCAATGAGACAACTATCCACCAAAGTTCAAATGAAGTGGATGTAAGCAATTATAGGCAACCGTACGGCCTTCAACAATGAGAAAAACCCATACCGTATGGTCGGCTATTAAAGGCCCCGACATGAAAAATATGAAACAATTCAATTGAGAAAACTAACGGCCTAATTTATAACAAAACAATTTACGAAAAACAAATATGACAGACATGAACCAACGACAACCACTGAACTACAGGCTCCTGACTTGTGACAGGCACATAAAGAATGTGACGGGGTTAAACAAGTTTGCGAGCGCTCAACCCTCCCCCTAACCTGGGACAGTAGTGTAACAGTATAACTTAAGAACAAACTACAAAAATCAGTTAAAAAAAGCTTAACTTATCAGATGGATACAAATAGAGTGTAAAGACGTCATTAACAGTCAGAGAAAAACATGATCTTGTGCAATGCCAAACTATAGGTATCGACAGATTTTAGTACCATGAAAGTACATATGTGTAATATTTTTTACTTGTTCAGGATGTTCGCTCCTCTTGTTTTCGAATTTTTGTCAGATATTCGGAATTCTCTGGTTTTATCCATATAGTGCCATAAAAAATTTGGGCCGCTCACCCCTACTCTTCTTTTCATAATTTTATAACATATAGTTTAAAAAGCCATATTTAAAAATCCTATAAAATCCTTGTTATTTTTTCACAATTTTTGAAAGAAAAAGGTGCCAATGTTTAATGTTTAAAAAAATATAAAGAGAATCATATCCCGCCAATTTTTCAATGGCTTATATCTCGAAAACAAGGACACAGACCCTTCATTTTTTTCTGCTTTTTTTAGTTCTGTTATTTTTTTATATACTATCAATTTATAACAGTCTTTTAAAAAGCTTGTTATTTTGAAACAGTGTAGCGAACATTCTTAATGAATATGTTTTCTTTATTTATTCACACTTCTTCAGGAAGTTGGTCGTCACATTGGAATAATGAGAAAATAAAGTATTTCGGTACTTTATTGACTGCACATAAATCTAGGTGTTCACTGACGTTACTCATCCTAGTTTCTGGGTGTCGGATATATTGACAGCAGTAAATCTTTTGCGAAATGTTTTTCCTGTTTGGCCAATATAATCTTTACTGCAATCGCAACATTTATTGCATAAATTGAATCCCCAATACACATGTAAAAGAGTTCTTGATATTAAATAACTGTCCCGATTTAAATTCATATGATGCAATGTATATATAATATATGATTGTTTTTTTTTTATTATTAAAAACTACATTTTCCATATTGTTTAAAATGAATTAACAATAAATTTCTTTTGTTAGGTTGCAGTAAAGGAAGATAGCTGTTCTAATAAATGAATCAAAATATATAAAGATTAATAATATAATTGTATTTAACGTTTAACTGACGCAAGTGCGTTTGGTGTACAATTTGAGGTTTTTCCTTTGTCGCTATAATAAGAAGCATTCTTTATGTTAAATGTTGTATCAGGAACTATCAGTTCAAGTTGTACAAGTTTTGTAAATATATCATGTATATGTTGAGGCTGCATGAGGTGATAATTTTAAAATTTTGTTATTTTCACTTTTATATCGGTTTTAGTTCTCGAAGACTATCGTCCTGGATATGCATTGAACACTTGCCACTTAAGGAATAACAGTACTGTAGTTGAAGAGTTGCCACCGTCAATTGTCGATTTGACGGTCGCAAATGCAGTTTTACTGGCGACGCGTAGCGGAGACAGTAAAACGGAGATTTGCGACCGTCAAATCAAAATTGACGGTGGCAACTCTTCAACTACAGTACTGTTATTCCGATTCTAATGCATTAGAAAAAGAAATAATACGATAAAGCTTGAAAAAATGTATAAATTTGACATACAAAAAAAAATCCGCGAAACTTCATGAATGATTTTGGCGCAAAGACGTCATGGCTAAACGTGACGTCATACAAATGAAAACTTACAAACTGGAGGTTATTACGTTACCTCTACGATTCAAATTCGGATAAAATTACATTAAAACGGCGAATTCGAGGTAGTTGTTGTTTTATTTTTGATAATATTGTAGTAATTGAACATTTGTTGATTTAATCAATTCAAAATGGCGGGTCCCTCCTTAGTTACGCCTGGTCAACTGTGGATTTGACGGTAACTTTTAGGCAATGAAAAACATTGTTACATAAAAATTGCATTAGAATGAACGTTAAGCATACAACATTCAACCAATCTTAAAAACGCTGTGTGTCGGCAAAAGCGCTATAACTCATACCAACATAGATAAATCTACTATGGTTATTGCGCTCTTTAATACAGGTAACCCATTAAAACAAATTAAACAAAATGAAATAAGTGGAAGACTTGATTAATTCAAAATATCCGTAAAGAAAGAAAATTAAACGGTTTGAATAGTCATTTCGTATTTTCTAATACGAATTTTTTTTTATTACCACCATATTGCTATTCATTTTCGATTTAAAAAAATCTATTTGGAATGTCTAAATTATGTTTCATACAAGCCTTTCTTCCTTTAGGGTGGGTGATCTTAGGTTGGACTATTTAGCTTTTGTTTTTGCAACCTAGAACATATTTCAGTAAAGCAATAAGTAATCAGACCATCCAAATATTTCCTAACATAGGACATATCTAAGGATACTTTCATTGACATGGTCCCAACTTTCAGGGATCGACTCCAATACTTATTTATCAATCACCAATAATCGTAAATACATTAACCATGTTAGTGTGCACTCACCTGAGCATATTATCTGTAGAATAAATACTGCTGTGACTGAACTGTAATACTTGATGGGCATTATCTGTAAGATAAAACAGCTAGTACTATGTACTATGTAAACTATTTCTATATTGACTTATTATTTCAATGTTATTATATATCTGTTCTGCTAAAGCAAAGTTTAAAGCAGATAAGACCACACATATAATAAAACTGAAATATCGGGCAATAAAATTATTGAGTGATTGATTGTTGTTGTTTAACGCCATTTTCAGCACAATTGGTATTATCGTGGCGGTCAGTTTTTATTGGTAGAGGAAGCTGGAGAGAACCCCTTGCCTTCGGCATAAAAACTGAAAATCCTAGTCAATTAAGATTGGAGTCGAACGCACCTGCCATGTGCGGGATTCGAACTTACATCTTCAGTATTGACAGCCTAGTGATCTACAATGATTTTTTTTTCTGTTTGTTTGAAATAAGGAAATATTTTTTTGGGACAGGAATGATAAAAAAAAAAACGATAAGCTCTTGTTAACAGCTTAGTGAAAGCATATCAAAGATAACTAGAATAATGAATATATATTTATTTAAGTAACTGTTAAGGATACCAATAATAGCTGCAGTCCTTTTGCGCCAAAAGGATCTACTGGTATGTTAACCTGATAGTTATCTTAGTCTTTACCAAATACTTTATGGCAAACATTGGAGTATAATTGCATACAGATAAGTGGATATTTATAAGGTGGTGTTGTATAACAAAAGACTATACTGCAAACGTATATACCGATGATCAGTGCATTACTGCTTTGATTGAAAGAAAGCTGTTTCTAGTTCAGACAAAATAACTAAAAACAAGAATGTGTCCATAGTACACGGATGCCCCACTCGCACTATCATTTTCTATGTTCAGTGGACCGTGAAATTGGGGTCAAAACCCCGTATTTGGCATTAGAACTAGAAAGATCATATCATATATAGGGAACATGTGTACTAAGTTTCAAGTTGACTGGACTTCAACTTCATCAAAAACTACCTGGACCAAAAACTTTAGCCTGAAGCGGGACAGACGGACGAACGGACAAATGGACGGACGAACGGACGGACGCACAGACCGAAAAACATAATCCCCCTAGGTGGGGCATAAAAATCAGAAAATGCAACAAATTTTGGTATTGACAACTTTGTTTTATTTAATGATATTAAAAGTATTATTAGAATTGATGATTTTGAGATTCTTTGAAACTTTTCTATTGGGATGCTTAAGATGTATTTGCTGATGGTACATTAAAATGGTGTAGTCACTTGCTTTCATTTCGATTTTGGTATATTTTTCTAAAAAAAACAGCTTTCAAGTGTATAGAGTAAAATTAAAATAAACTTTAATCTACGAATTGACGTAATCGTATTCCGAATATTTGGCGCAAATGATACTAGGTATTTTAAAACCTAGTGGCACAAACATATTAGTGGCACAAATAAGTTGTGGCACAACATGATGCATTTTTATTATCAGGGAGATTTATCAGTTTAGAATTATTTAAACCTTTGAAGTCATTTGTTGTAGTTTAATAAAACATAAGTGGGGTGTTTTGTCATTAGGGACGTTAATTATACAGTTATTTATGAACGTGTGCCGACCGAACTACAACAGAAGCACACTGTTTTTTTAATAAACAACCGGTCACAGCATTTATAATAACCAAGTTATTTATCTAATATTTATGACAATTTAATAAAGCATATGTTTAAATTTTGTGCTTGTGATTGTTCTACTGAAATGAATTGCATACTGTATCAGTTTTAAGGATTCGCCACATCAACCCAGGTTTATAAAACTATTATGAGGCCTATAGGAATTTCTTCAACAGGCCAATTAAATACACGTATTTACAAAAGAGAGGCGAAAGATATCAAAAGAACATTCAAACGCATAAGTCGAAAACAAACTGACAATGCTATGGCAAAAACCAAAAACGACCAAAAGACAAACAACAGTACAACAATCACAACATAGAAAACCAAAGACTGAGCAACACGAACTCCACCAAAAACCGGGGTCGATCTAAGGTGCTCCGAAAGAGTAAGCAGATCCTGTTCCAAATGCCGTACTGGTCGTATGTTCATGTAAGTACAAACCTGGTGATCAGTCTAATTCGGTAGAATACATTCGAGGAAAAGAGGACGGGATTGTGGTTACAACAATTGGCACATATCTGTCGTCATATATATTCCATAACGGTCAACCAACTCGTGATGGCGTTAGTAAAATTTTCGAAGGGATTATTTCCACTTCAATACTTGGAACTCTTAGTTTAATAGCTTCCTTGTAAACAGCAACCCTCTATCAAGGAAATCATGATAGGAAATGCTAGCTCTGGAATATCATATCAACTAGGAGATATATACTCCACAGCAAGTGCTGTTGGAATATTGCTATTTAGAAATGGAATTTCACAATTGGGAAGCTGAAATTATCTCTTTGGTCGTAATGTTTTGTTCTCTACCGACCCTCATTGTCAATTTCTCGATGTAAGGCAAGATACGAGGCAGACTTAACTGTATCTGTTGCATCCTTTATTTCAAGTTCGATGGGATAGATGCGTTCAACATAGTCACCAAACTTTGAATTATTTAATGAGAGGACATCATATATATAGCGGAAAGTGAAGTTAAAGGATAATGATAGCTTCTTTTCATTCTCTCTAAGAAGCTTATGTATGAAGTCAGCCTCATATGAATGAAGGAACAAGTCGGCAAGAAGAGGAGCACAGTTGGTTCCCATGTGAATGCCGATTGTATGTTGAAAAACACGTCCTCTAAGCGTAACAAATATGTTGTCAATAAAGAAATCAAGCATCTGGATAATTTCAGTTTCAGAAAAAAAATTGTTTGAATCACAGCCTGCGTATGAAGAATATATCTCCCAGTTGATACGATACTCCAGGGCTTGCGTTTCCTATCATGATTTTCTTGATAGACGGTTGCGGCTTATATGGAAGCTATCAAATCAAGAGTTCCAAGTGGTGAAGTTGAAGTCATCCCTTCGAAAATTTTACTAAAAGTACTCCTTTTCCCCGAATGTGACCCACCGAATTAGACTTATCAGCGTGTTTGTACTGACATTAGCAACAGGACGGATGCCACACGTGGAGCAGGATCTGCTTACCCTTCCGGAACACCTGAGATCACCCCAGATTGTGGTATGGTTGGTATTGCTCAGTCTTTAGTTTTTCTATGTTGTGATTTGTATGCTGTTTGTCTTTTGGTCTTTTTTTTTTTTTTTGCCATGGCGTTGTCAGTCTATTTTCGATTTATGAGTTTGAATGTCCCTTTGGTATCTTTTGCCTATCTTTTCCAGAAGTGAAAACATATTTAAATCTGATGGGGGCATCTGTCAATTGTAAATACATAAATAATTTTCAATTTTTTAGTTAACAAATTTACTTTATTCCAAGTTTGAAAACTAAAGTTTGTTTTTGTCATTGGTGAATGTATTTGGCACACAGCTGGGTAACGAACCTCCATTTTATGGCGGTTGACAGTGTAACCTATGTCTGGTTATAATATGATTAAGTATGTTATATTCAATATCTCCAATTGTATATCCTATTACAATATATTTAAGACAAAAAACATGTTGAACAATATTAGAATACACAAATATTTTATGTAAAAATGTCCAATAGTTTTTAACCCATAAGCATTCATAGAAAAAATGGTTATAGTTATCGCATTTGAAACATAGCTAAAAGTTTGCACTATTTACTACTTTCCAACGATAAAAATCATTGTAGATTGCTAAAATATTATGCAATAGTTTCCATCTAAAAACATTCAATCTCTTATCTTTTAAAAAATGGAAGGTAAAGGACAAATTTTTCTTTATAAAAGACGTAACCTTTTCACATTTGAATTGATTTTTTCCATGAGCAAAAACCTACTGGAAGCTCTTAATTAGACCTAATTATAACATTATACAATCTCTTTGAACTTAAGTTTGTCCAGATTGTAATACAATCCATGACATAACATTTTAAATTCTTGTGGAATGTTAATTTTAGTATGTATTTATATATTATTCTTTAATTTTTTTGTTCTAACATTTGGGTAAGGCTTTTCGAAGAGTACATGGTTCAGCGATCCAGTTTTGTTTCTTTTTCAATTTATCTAATACTTTATGAGAAATTTCTCCTTTATCATCAATTACATCATTAACAAACACGATATTTCTTTTACCCAATGACTAAAATATAAACTTTTGCCATGAATCTTCATATATTGATTTCCCTATATAACTTGTTTCCTTATATCTCTATAATTATCAGGTTCTAATGTCTTTCCCCTTCCATTTTTAATCAAACATTTCAAGATTTCAAAGTAACAAATAGGCATTTTTTTAGGTTTCTTATGATTTATGAGAACAGCAGTGACTGGCCTTGTATTTACCTTTTGAGTCATACAACTTAGATACAAGTTTTCTTGCAATGGAGGTGTTAATATCTGAGTTGCGTAGTTGTGATAGACCCATCAGTTCTGCAGATGACGACTTCAAAAGCTTAAAAACAGACTTTTCCCTAATGCCAAAAGAGAGCTGGTGTGGTGTCTAAACCAGTTAGAGCATAAGCTGCTGGTAGAATTTCACATGTAATGTATGTAATATATTTACACAACTCATGAACTAGGATGTATCTTTATTGGCCTTGATGTTATTCCATTTTTCGTCCTCAACACGACTGACCTTATTAGTCCATCTTGTCCAATAACGAGTTCTTTAATAATAGCTAGTTGCCAATTAATCCTAGGAGTTTCATCGTATATTTGAATAATGTCACCAATTTTGATATCCTGTTGATTATTACCATTGATGCGATGAAATTCACGTAAAGCGGTTAAATATTCCTTCTTCCATCTACACCAGAAATGCTTAATTATCTGGCATTGTACTGTATAAAGTTTGTTGGTGGCAGAATGCGTAAAGTCTTGTATAAGGTTCTCATCGACATGTAGGTTGCTAGGATACGGTAATGATACGATTTTCCTTCCATATAATAAATGAGATGGAGTGAGTGGGTCCTCGTCTATCGGATCTGTAGATATGTATGTCAACGGACGGTCATTTAGGATTGCCTCTTCTTCTATTATTGTAGTATTAAGTACATCTAAACTCACATAAGATCGTCCTTAAACTTTTTTGATACAATTTTTGTTAGTCCAATGAGTCTTTCCAAAAAACCACCATACCAAGGCGCTCGCTTGGGTATGAATTTCCACTCTGTCCCTTGACTATTTAATGTTGCTTGACGTGTTGGTGATGAAGTTAGCTTTTCAATTTCTTTCGCTGATGCTACGTATGTTGTCGCATTGTCGGATACCATGATTTTTGGTAGTGATTTCCTACTTGAGAATCTACGGAAAGCTAAACTGTTCTTCTGTTAAATCTGTAACTATTTCCAAGTGTACAGCTCTGGTGCTTGCACACGTAAAAAGACATATGTATGCCTTACCGTCTTTTCCATTCTTATTCCTAACTTTTAACGCTCCAGTAAAATCTACACCAGTGAAAGGAGGCGCTTCGCGCAGTCTGTCTTTTGGTAAGGGTGGTGCTTCTGGAGTACGATAATGTTGTCCTGTAACTTTTTTTACATGTGATACATTTACGCAAAATGGTTTTCACGTTTTGACGGATTTGCGATATCCAGTAAGATTGTCTCAATGAGGTAACTGTGCTACTTACTCCTGAATGTAAGTTTCGTTTATGTGCATCTTGTATAATCAAATTTGTGAGTTGGTCATGTGCCGGTAAAAGTATCGGATATTTCGCCATATCGCTAATCGGTGCATTGTGTATTCTTCCTGCACAACGAACTAAGTTGTCCTCGTCCAAATATAACTTAAGTTGTTTGAACAGAGAATGTTTTGACTTTCCAATTCTTTGTAAATCGTCGTAAATATCCGGGTATTTGTTTTGTTGAATGTCTTTTATCCACATTAATGCTGATCTGTCTATTTCATTTACGGTCAACGGACTAGTAGTCCTTTGTCTTGTCCTACAGTTTTGAATAAATCTAATGACGTAGGCAGTTACATGTAATAATTTCTTGTAAGTGTCAAACCTTGAAATGTCTACAATTCCAGAAATATGTTCAATGTTAATAGTATTCCTCTCTGTTTTATCCTCGGTAGTTTGTGTCTCTTCTGTGTCTTCTAAATTTGTAAGAATTAGTGTTTCATTGCCATTCCATGGGGGCACAAGTTTTCATCATTAATCCACGTTGGTCCCTTAAAGACCAAACAGCCTATTGTTGATGCGCACCAACTAACGCAACTTGGTAGTGACATGAAAGTTCTATGACGTTGTTTCTATATAGCCATGAAAAAAAGTCAAATTATAACGTCCTATTTCGCGTTTTTCACGGATTCCAACATGGTGTACGCTTAAAACTACGTCTTCCAAGAAAAGTGGAATTAAGCGTCGCGCTGGTACCTAGTGGAAATTAAACACAAATTGACACAAAAGATACTACACTATCTGTAACCTCCGTTTTAATAAAAACAATGATAAAAATATAAATTTTGAACTTGGCTTTTTGCATTTGCGCCGATCTGCATTTCACTTTTTTTTCTTTCACTTGCGCCTATTTTGTCTTTTATTTGCGCCGATTGTGTACAGGTAAATTATAGGTGAAAGTTATTTTTTTATTTATCATATAAACCTCTTCTTCCGTTAGCCAGTTGTACATATGTTATGAATTTTCAATTATAACATGTAAATAACTGCTGTCCCCTGCTCACAAAGGGGAGGTGGAAGTAGAATTTCGAGCAGGATAAGTCAATTTAAAAGATATTTGTGCACTCTGTTTACATCCATTAAAATCACGGAGTAAAATTCTATTTACAGCATTTCAAAGCACCACAATAAAATCCATAAAAACGTAATACTAGTACAATGAATTGTTATCTTGCCGAGAATTTATATGCCACACATCTGATATATTCCTTTCTTGTCATTTCATCTTTTCTATACTTGTTGTACTTGCCAACAACGAAGTCCATCTTTTCTTTCTCGTGTCAACACGAAGTTCTCGAACAGTATGACCAAAATTATCTTAAACATAAGGGAACACTGTTTATATCCATATATTACCATGCAATATACATTCTAGGTTTACTACATGTACATGTATTTACTCGTATATCAAATATAGTAGCGGGGCTAGTGATAAAAAAATAAAATAGGCGCTAATGAAAGAATCAAATGGGCGCAAATTAAAGACCGAATTTTCTTTTAAATTGCGCGCGGCGCAAATCTCGTACGCCCATGTAACTTTACACTGATAAATTTAAATGATTTACGCTTAGAATTTTAACTTAATATGTGATTTTCAAAATTGAGTTTTCAGAAGGTTAGGCCGATAAACAATACTTTCTAGAAGTTTCGATATACTGGCAACGTATGCATGTTGGGATTAACTTATTTCTTTAAGATTTTCGTAAAATACTGGTGATCTTGCAATGAAGTTAAATTTTATCTATACTGCTTAATTGACAAAATCTTATAGTAAAAATAAAAATGATAAAGGTTCATTGTCTTTTGTCCTTTGTTTCATTTCAAATTGTCTCAAGGAGAAATGATAGAGATTTCGCCTGATCTCACTGAAGCTTAAGGCAAAAAATATAAGAAATTAATATACTCAGTGAATGTGAATTAAAATCAAAATTTACGGTTTTAAAAACTTAACTTGTTGTAAATTAAACTTATGACAAAAACAATTGCTTCAAGAATAAGATCCAACATAAAATTTCTCACTTTCAAAAAGCTACAATGATCGGAGAGATTGAAAACAAATTTCGATTTTTAATGCCGGCAATCTATAAATACAACCTTGTCTTTGTTTTAATTTCCAAAATGAGCTATTTAGATTCATAACATTTCATCCTGTTTTGAGAAATACTTTATAGTTTTCAACGGAAAATTATTTCTTAGATTCTAAATCAATAGTTGAATTAAAACTTATTTGTATTTTACATTTACTGTCTCGTTTATTCAAGACACGTGAGGTAGTAATAACGGGAATCGTACTTTATGATAGATTAAATGGATGTAAAACGTTTTAGAATCAAAAACTTTAATTCATATATTATACCTATAATTTTAATTTTCTTATATTTTAAATATTCAGAAATAATGAATCCACAAACTAGATGGAATAATTTGTATACGCTCGTCTTAGTCTGGACACATAGTGGTATAAAGAAGTCTCCGTTAGTTTCTTGATCTCTTGTACTCTGTTTCTTGTGAAGACGTTAAGCGGTTTTCTTGTGTTCATCCACTGCAAGAAAATTTGACTGTCAGTCCATAAAAAAGCGAAAGAAAAATGTATATTTTTTCCTATATAGTGCAATAACCTTGCACCAATAACTGCTCCCATTAACTCTAGTTTTGGTATTGTTATCTTTTTCAACGGAGCAACTCTGTTTTTTGCCATAACAAGTGAACTTTGTTTTTCTGTTACAATATACGCGCATGCTCCGTAAGCTTTAGCACTTGCATCTGTAAATATATGTAGGGTTGAGTTCGAAATATTTCCCTCTCCTTGTAGCTTCATATGGGGTATTTCCAATTCTAGCGCTTTTTCTGTATTTTGAGTTATTTCTGTCCATTGTTTTGTAAATTCTGACGATAACGACTGGTCCCAATCTAGTCCATTCTTCCATAACTCCTGTAAAAACATTTTATTTCTCACTGTAATTGGGGTTAAAAGTCCCAACGGGTCGTATATTCTAGATGTTTGTTTTAGTACATCTCGTTTTGTAACAGCTCTGTTTTTATTACCAAGTGCATCCTTTTTAGAAAATGTAATTGTGTCTTTCTCAGCGTTCCATTTCAATCCAAGTACCATAATAATTTTGTCATTGTCCACAACACTGTCTTTTCTGGCAAATTCCTGCAACATCTCGCTGTTTGAAGTCCATGATCGAAGATTAAATCCTGCGTTGGCAAATGATGGTCGAGTCTGGTTGTAGTAACTTACTAAATCGTTTTCTTTCGAAAAACTTGAAATAATGTTGTCGACGTACAAGTCTTTTGTTAGCCTCTCTGTCCAGGTGCACACGTTGTCTTTCAAATGTTTCAGCAAAACAGCATTCAAAATAAAAGGGGATCATTTTGCACCGAAAAGAACGGATTTAAAACGGTAAGTTACGAACTGTCATGTTGGGTCTGTTGGGTTGCTGTACCAATAAAATCTTGTAACATCTCTGTCCTTTTCTTCTAGTCCCACATTTAGAAACGCTTTCTCAATGTCTGTTGTTACTGCATATTTATTTAGACGAAATCTGAGAAGTATTGCAGCTATGTCGTTCAGATTTGGTGGAATGTTTAATAAACAATCATTCAGAGAAGGGATATCAGGTGTTTCACGGCAACTGCAGTCGTAGACTATTCTTACTGGGGTAGTAGCTGAATCCTTTTTCACCGGGTGGTGTGGAATATAATGCACTTTTCTGTCAGTCGGAATTTTGTCGTCAACTTTTTCTATGAAGCCCTTCTCTTGTTCTGCGATGATTTCTCCATATTTTGTTAACATGTTTTGATCTTTGCTTAGTCTATTAACAACGTTTACTGTTCGTCGATATGCAATATTTCTATTCAATGGTAGTGTTGGGTGGTCCCCTTTCCAAGGAATTTTTACAAAGTAGCGGTTGTCATGGTAACGGATCGACGATTTTTCATACACATCCTGGAATTCCTGGTTAAACTTAGAATCGGCATCCAAATTTTCGGTCCCAGTTGTTTCGATCTTCCAGAACCTCTCTAGATCAAACTCTTCTTGTTTGGTTGAAACGATCACATTCATCATTGATGCGTTTGTATTTACTGAGTGGGTTCCTTTGAATCCTTTGAATGGTCCTGAGAGTAGGTATCCTAGTTTGGACCTTACTGCTGTTGGTCCCTCGCCTCTGATGATCTCATCCTCCGCTATATTCCAGTATTGGTCAGCTCCAACAAGTAGTCCTATTTCAAATAATGCATCTTTAGTTACGGCGTGAGCTAATCTTAAGTTTTGCAAATACGGCATTTTTTTGGCAGTATGAATGTAAGTCTTCAATGGTGCGGCTATTTTTGGTACAATTAAAACATCGATTGAAATGTGTTCGCCATAAATAGTTTGTAACTTAACTGTTGCTGTGTCTAATTGTTGTACTGTGTTGTTCTTGTCCGTGTCTCCAAATCCCGAGAATGCTATTGCTTCACTTCCTGTTCGTCTTAAATCCAATTTCTCTGCTAAATGCCTAGTTATAAAAGACCTTTGGGTGCCTTCGTCAAAAAGGATATCTGTGTCAATTGATTGTCCTCTGTAGCTTAGTGGTGCAATTGCGGTCTTTAACAAAACATTTGGACGATCACGGTTTAGAGATGAATATAAAACAGATGTCTCAGCTTCCTCCGCGTTGTGTGTTTGTACTGTACATGTACTACTTGTACTGGTAGTTTCCTTATTATGGTCATTGCAGCATAGGCTTGTGTGATGACGTCTTTTACATTTCTTGCAGTTTGATTTAGATTTGCAATCTGCTACACTGTGTCGCCCTAGGCAATTAAAGCATAATCTATCCTTTTTAACAATTTTCATGCGGTCGTTATGATCTGTATATTTCGTACACTCCGACGAAAAGTGGGGTTCCTTGCAGTATGCGCAGCTTATTGAATGAGATTTCTGTGTTGAATTGGTTTTTGGCCAGATTTTACGCGATTTTGTGTTAGTGTAGAACGTAAGCTGGAGCGCTCGGACTTTCAACTGTTTCTGTACTTCTACCAGACTCTAAAATGGCCAGTCCTTGAAAATAGATCTCCTAAGATCACCAAGAAACCAATCTGTTGAACCGTGTTCACGTGTCAAGTTTTTGCGTATTTCACTTGGCATTTTGTTGAGTATGACTGGTACCAATAACGAGCCGTACGAGTCTTGAGCTTGTCCGAGAGATTCTAATCCTCTTATGTATGTTTCAATCCTGTCGTAGTAGCTTCTGAGGTGTGTTAGCGTATTTTTCGGTGCGGGTATGTCTAGTAGTGCCTGCATGTACGATTGAATGATCTAATACTTTTGTCCGAATCTTTCATGTATAAGTTCAATAGCTTTGTTGTAGTTTGTGTGCGTAAGAGCAAAACCTGCAATGGTGTGTGACGCTTCTCCTTCTAGTAAAGACTTTAAGGTGGCTCACCCCAATAAGGACCCCCGGTAGAATTTTTTTATTTTCACATATTTTGTAGATCTTTTTATGCTGAATCCAAAAATGCAAAGAAAAAAGGGGGTCACCAGGCTCGTTTTCCCCTCAAATGGATGCGAAATGTGCGATTTTGACCCTATTTCCAAACATTTCCACCCTTTCAACAATAACGGCTACATCAAATTCAAAGACTTTTAGAACCATGTCAATATGATTATTATGTGAAAAACATTAAAATTTGAAATGTAAACGTTTCTCTTGGTTGTTTTAGACCCAAAAGTCCTTTTATTTCAAAGATTTATGTCTAAATTTAGCATTTTCTAATTTCAGTTTAAGGCTAAAATATTGGTTAAATCAATTTTTCGTAAAATTTCCCAGTAGATTTTTTTTAAAACGGATATGTCAAAGCTATGAACTTTTCGAGCATTTTAAGGTAAAATAAAATGGGGTCACCAGGCTTTTAAAAAAGTTACGGACTTTTGTTTAACCCCTCTACCCCATGAGGTCTGATTTCAATGCACTCCAATAATTACTTTGTTGTGAATTCTTTATTGATGGCTTTATTAAAATAATGTTTGCAATTATATCAATGGACGATAGCTGACATACACAAGAATGAAGGACATTTTATCTGAACGGCCTTATCAGTACACATGCTGTGTCATCGATAAATCTTACAAATTGTTACCATTGATGTAAACGGGAAAAACTTATACACTGTTATTATTTTTAACATATTATTTTTACCTAAAATGTGATAAAAATTTTCCATAGCAAGTGAAATTCTAGAAGGATTTCCAAATATGATTCTTTAAAAAAAATAACTTTAACTCAATGTTTACTGTTGTCAATGGCCTTTTGAAAATAGCGTTCATATTTTTTTCTTTTCCCCTTATGTTTCAGTTGTGATAGTGTGTTTTGGTCTATGGGTTGATTCTTTAAAAAAATCATAAAAACTTCAATTTTCGTCTCATTTAATTTTTCCATAGCAGATAAGCTTCAGAAATGATAAAACAATCTAATTATCAAAGAAAAAATATTTTAAATAAATGTTTACTATTGTCAATTGCATTTTGAAAGGGAAACTCCAAACCTCCGTTCGATCGATGTTGTATACAATATATTGACGGATTCGACATAATATAGAAACATAATAGAAAGGTTGACTTTATAATTGTTTCTGTTCTGTCCAATTTTATTATTTAAAAAAAAATATAGTAATTAATCATGAGACTTTAATTATTGAAAATTCTATCAAAGTTTAAAGTTCAAAGAACTTTGATACAGAGAAATATATGAAAATGACGTCTTTTGTTAATGAATTTAACCATGTCATATTTCGTTATTTTCGAATAAAAAAAAATACCCAAAACAACACACATATATATGCATTCAAAATTGAGGTTATGTCAATTTATCAAAATTAAAAAGACTTACTTTCAATTATACACATACGATAATGGAATTATATCTCGGTGAGCAATTTAAAACTATCAGAGTTTTTCTCAAAATTTCCTTTTTGATAAGATTACAACAAAAAAATCTTTATTTGGATAACGAATAATGAAAACTGGAAAATAATACGAAATTCATAAACAATAAGTTCCCTAATTCGTGGTATCCGAACCATAATTGGAAATAAACACATTGTTTATTCCTATACTTTCGTTTTTGAAATGATAAAATTTCATATTTTAGAATGCAATATTGAAAAAAATATTTAATAATAAAATAAATGATAATATTTAGAATACTAAATAATTTGTAATCACTGATATGTGAAAATGTTTCCAAAATAATACGATATTTTTAATCTCTAGATTAGATTGATTAAATGTTTGCATTTGCCGATTTATCACACAGGGGGTATCTTCTAACCAAAGTTTGTTGGAAATATTATATTGTTACAAATAAGTGCTAACACATCGTTGTAACTCATATGTGAACAACTTTATTTGATTAGTGATAAACCCCAGGGTGCTAAATCTTAACATTGGTTATATTACTTTAGTGAGAAGTTTTGAAATTGGTATCTTCTTGTCATGCTACCCCCCTTTTTTCCCTTATTGGTGTTAAAATTTCTTTAATATTAAAACCTATTTACACTTATTTAATGCGTATTTTTTATTATCAATAGGATATTAAAAATAGCAGTTGTTTTTATATGCTGCCCCTTTACTCCTATTCAGTGACAATATGTATACTGGGACAGCTAGCATATAATTATAAACTATTATTATTGTAATATCATATGGATCGAAGAGCAAGAACACATTAAAAATTGAAAATAAGTAAAACAAAATAAAAAAAACGACAAAAAGGGAGAGGGTCTATGCACCATGCGTATGTGAGACTACGTTGTTTCACAGTTTTCATGTCGGGGCCTTTTATAGATGACAATACGGTATATGTTTCATACATTTCCGAAAGAAAACAAATCAATCAGTCTACAATAAAGTTCGGTTATACAAAGAAGGTATAACAAGATGGAGGTGTAAAACTATCACCAAAGTCTCATGAAAACCGGGCAAGCACTCTTGAGTTAATGTCCGAAAACGGTAAAATCCCCCTTTTTATGAATAAAACGCAAAATCTAAAACTTATAAAAATCGAAAAGGAGCTTACATCAATAGATATAAACAATTCAGCAAAGTTTCAAGAAAACGACTCTATTTTGCTTTGGATGGAGAGTTGTCTCATTGGCACTCATACCACATCTTCTTATATCTAATAAGCATTTTTGAGGTACTGTACGAAAACTGGAAAATCCCCCTTACTGAAATACATATAAACGAAACTCAACGGTTTATTGACATACAACTTTATGATAATCGTTTCCTGTTATTAAGTGTGACCAGAAGCCACAGCCATAGACAAACACACTTGCCACTGATGACTATTCTAATAAACAGCAATGGTTTTAGACCATGGACATAATATAAATGAAATGTTAGTCCCATACAATGTGGATTATTTTTTTTTATTGAAAATAAAAGCTAGCCACTGGGTCGATCGAAAACCAACACTCAGTATAGTCCTCATTATGTTTATGATTTATTCTTTCCGTAAACCTGTCAACTTAGTTTGGACGACTATTTAGCAAAATTTTCTCAAATTTAAAAGGAAACTGAAATATCATGTGTCAATATCAATTGTTGATGTTGTCATACAATAGCTGAATAACATAACGCAATGCAGAACATTATATTTAACAATAACTTTTTCACAGAAGAATTTTGTTTTTCCTAATTATGAATTACCAATCCTTCTAAATATTGATATAAAAACGTTTATACTCAATTATGAAAATTAGTAACGATCATAAAGTTAATTCGGACATTCTTTCTTTGTTACAATTATCTCTTCTTTATAAGATAATGGCAACACTGGTCTCTTTTTTTACTTTCCTTCCACTATCATAATCACCCTGATTCATCAATTTGTAATCTTTTCGCTTTTTCTTTTTTAATACCATGTCACTTGTCATTGTTTGTCGAGTTTATTAACGAATAAGTGAGATTTGTAAAATTACCGCTGATTTTTGTTATGGGGTGATGCCTAACGGGCAAATACGACGAGTAATCGTTCCTTATCTACTGATCACCTAATTAATACCATGTATTCGAAAACCAGTTCAAAAACAACTTGGGTTATCTCGCTTGGAAATGTCCAATATTCTTGAACATGAATATAAATGTGATTAACATATAACTGTTTGTTATAAAAAAGCGAAATTTTGATTATTTTGGGGATATACGGTAAATTTGTCTGGCGCGAGTTGTTTCCTTCTAAATTGGCGCCATAATCTGGACAACAGAAATTTCAGGGTCGCCATTGTGGATCAGCATACACCACCGATGAATACGACCATGTACATGAATAACAGACAAAGTGGCGAATAGACAACGATGCAGGTAGAGTCATTACATAAGAAAACATAGATTTTAATAGTTTAGGCAGCCAAATGTTATCAGTATCACGAAAAATACAAAGTGGGGGGTTGTCTCAAAATACTCGCTACTGTAGAAAATCTCTGCGCCTGAAACCTTGCATGGCTAAATTTCTGTTCTATGTATAATCGTTATGGCTAGTATCTTATTTATGTGTTTATTTTATCCTTAACAGGCAAGTTGTGAACATGTATAGCCTGTTGGGAAAACGAGGGATGGACAGGGTAGGAATGCCCTTTACTGCCAAGCATCACAAATGTCCTTTTGCGCTACCGTAAGGCTCAAATGAATCTTGATTTTTAATCGTCATTTGTAAAATCTAATTTCGTAGCTACGTTAGGGTCAAATCGAGTAAAATATTTATCGTTAACGTCTAATGTGGGGTACCTTTATAAAGATCTGCCCTCGGACAGGGGTCCATGATTATTCCACCCCTATCCCCAACTCCCATTTCCTTCTCTTTAATCTAAAATATCCCCCCTACTCCCACTTCCATCCCCTTGCTCCCAGACAAAAATTGACCAAATATATTTCCCAGAGTATTCATCCCCTCTTTTCGAATTCTGATCCTTTCACCCAAAATCATGATAGCTCGCATTCACGTTCACCCCTTTACATTCGCAAGTTCACACCCTGGGTCTGTTTACACCCTTCCTTTTTTATTCGTGCTTTAGTTAGTATAGTTCTATAACATGATAAAATAAAGATATTAAGTTTATTTTATTGTTTAAAAATAAAGTGACACACACAAGATCAAAGGGCACAGGCTGTTAAAACAATTATCTGGTCTTTTCTATTTATAATCTTCATAAGATTTACTTCTACCCTCAGCTTTTACCAAACTAGTTACTTTTATTTTCACTTGAGACCAAGCTAACAGACCCAATACCCCTTTTCCCACCCCCTAACACCCTCTTCCTGATCCTTCATTCCAATGTTTGTTCCCTTACCCCCCTGTCCACCCCCTCAAGAGTTTGATTGTTTTATTTGTTTTCTTGGGAATATAAATGGCCTAATTTGTAAATTTTTACCCCTACAGTACGAGGCAATACATTTTATTGATGGATTTGTCTTGATCATAATTTGTTTACAATTACCCCACACCCCCCTTTTTCTCTCTTTGGTATAAAAAAATTTCTTACGGTGAAGTATCAGGTTTAAACATACATTGTAGGGCTTATTTAGTTTACCAAATAACACATACATTTGAGTTGAAAAGTTCATCATTGTTTTGTGCTTAGTATTTTCTGTATTCAACATACAAAAACAAAATCATTATTTATACTTGCTGTGCATGTAATTTTATTTTGTTTGCTCATTATTGATCGCCACAAATTCTTCATTTTTTAGCTCACCTGGCCCAATGAATTCTAACCAAACTTGGCCACAATCACACAATATCACACACCTATACCCCCAAAAAAAAAAAAATTATCTTCAATTTTGACCCCATTTTAAAGAAAAAACCCTTTTACATCCAAAATAAAAATTTTACCAACATTTTTGTGTGATTTTAACTTCAAAATTAAGAAGAAAAAAACACACTTTTCATTTATACCCCATAAAAAAAAAAAAACATTTTTTGTAAAGAGCACACCAAACCTTAATCCTGGGTTTTTATAAAACTCATTTTTCCCCTAAGGGAGTAGTATAGTACTTGTACTTTTTTATAAAAAAAAAAAAAAAAAACGTTATTAAAAACACCCAAAAAAAAAACAACAAAAAAAAATTTTCAAAAAAACAAAAATAAAAAAAGGTCGGGAGAACACACCGCGAAAAAATTCTGTTGGATTTTGGAAAAAAATTTTTTTAGAACCCCGAGAAATGGTAAAGATAGTAAAAAAGCTATTTTTGAGTTCCCATAATCCTAGGTAGCATTTTTGTAAAATTTCATCCAATTCTGAGCTGACTTTTCAATGCTATATTTAGAAACGGTTATGCATAACCGGGTAGTTTCTAATATGATTATTATTGTTTTTCTAGGTCTTACTTTTTGTAAAAAGTCACTTTGCATCGTCTTTGTCATCAGTTTTTGTTTGACGTCTGTAGCGTCGTTTTTAAAACTTAGTCATTTGTAATTCTTGTTCATAGAAAGAACCTGTTATTTCTTCGCCTTTTAAATCAATTATTTTATAAGTAAAAGGAATTGTATTTAAAACTTTTCAATTACAAATATTTCTTTAGTCCAACGAGTAGTATAACCCTTTTCAAATTTACCCTTTTTTTGTTATTCTTACTCTATCTCCGACTTCGAATTTAGGTTTTTAATTTTCTCTTCCTTTTCTGGATATAAATTTTATACACTGTTAATTCATTTTTAATTTACTTGCTTGAACAGGTGTCATTTTAATTGAAGAATGTACTGTATTATTATAATTTTAACTAATTTATCTAATATATCATAATATTTTAAAGTTTCATTAGCAGTAAAGTATTTATACATATGTTGTTTCATTGTACCTATCCAGCGTTCCACTACACTGGATTTTTCTTCATTCTCAGTTGAATATAACTTTATGTTATTATCTTTTAACAATTCTTTTACTTGTCGATTATAAAATTCGGATCCTTTATCTGACCAAATATATATTGGTTTTCTTTCTTTAAATAATGTTTTAAATGCTTCACTCACTGCTACTCCTGTTTTATTTTTCAAAGGGCTTAACCAACCATATTTACTAAAACATCTATAACTGCTAATAAATATTTATAGTGTTTATTTTGTTTTGAATATGGTTGCATATCTATTAAATCAACTGCCCATGTTTGATCTATTGAATGAACATAAACACGTCTTTTAGGAAAAGATTTTACAACTCTATGATGTAGTTCATCTGCTAATTTATTTGTTAGATTTGTTTTAGACATTTTGAAGTAACTAAAATGTTTTCTTAAAAATGGAGGCAAAAGGATAAAATTTTATCCAAGCAAGGAGATTCATATAAACTTGTTTTGACAAAAGAATATAAACATAAAGCAAGTATTTATGTATTTAATTATAAAATTAGTCTAAAGGATGAAAACAAGAAACATTTACAAATGCTTTTGATCACATGATAGATTATTCTATAAAAGATTACCCTAATGGAAGAATTAAAATAGTACCTATTCATGAAATCATAATTGCTAAACATAAAAGCTGGCCTATAAGAACATATAATACAGTTAAAAAGTTATTCATGGATCAAATGGAAAGATTATTAAATAGTGCTGAAGAATTAAATTTAGAAGAAGTTATTTTTGAAGTTACTATTATACCCAATAAAAGAGGAAAAGGTAAAGCTTTAAAATATTAGATGTCATAAATAAAAGAAGTATTATCAAAATAAAAATGATGATACAATATGTTTATCAAGGGCAATTGTAACTTCTTTAGCTTCAAATAAGTTATTAAAAGATTTTACAGATTCTCAATTAAAACATATCAATGAAAGTAGACCATTACAAAAAGATTAGCTGAAGATTTGCATGAACAATCAGGAGTAGAAATAAAAGAAAAGGAAATGATTTGGAAGATTTAAAATTTTTGAAAATTATCTTAATATGAGAATAATTATTTTTACATCAAATAGTACAGAACATATTTTATATAATGGTAATGAAGAATACAACGAACAAATATATTTATATTATCATGATGAACATTTTGATACAATAACAAACATAACAGGATTTTTAGCAAAACGTAGATTTTGTAAATTATGTTTAATTGGTTATACTGAACAACATACATGTAAAGATAATACAGTAACAACTATTAGAAAACAACTTGTTTGTGAAAATGTAATAAAACATATACAGGTAAAACCATAAATGTGGTGAAAAATATGTTTAATATGTTACGAAAATACACGGAAAGTAATGAAGAACACTTATGTTATATGAAACCATCAGTACCAAAACAAGTAAAAATAATAAATATATATATTTTGATTTTGAAGCAAATCAAGAAACAGGAATACATATAATGAATTTTGTATAGCTTACGATTTAGAAAATATTTACTGTTTTAAAATAACTATGTAAAAGTATTTAAATGTGATTTCAATATTGATGATTTAAACTTGTTAGAATTAGACATAGATGATTGTTTTAGTGATGTAGAAAAATTAAATATGAAACCCTATAGGAAATTCTGTAATAGACAACTTTTGTAAATATTTCATAAGAGACAAATTTAAAGACTACACTTTTATTTCACATTATGGAAAAGGTTATGATATGCAACCGATTTTAGGATACATTGTAAAAATAAAATTGAACATAACATAATTTCTTCTGGACTAAAATTAACAGCTATGTTTATTAAAGGAATAAATTTAAGATTTATAGATTCAATAAATTTTACATTGTGTGGATTAGCTGCTTTCCCAAAAACATTTGGATTTGAAGGTAACAAAGGATACTTTCCACATTATTTTAATACAACAGAAAACCAAAATACAAAGGTAAATATCCTGATAAAAATATTATGGTTTTGATACTATGACTACCAAAAATAAAAAAGAATTTGACAAATGGTATGAAACAAAAAAGATAAAAATTTAAATTCTATAAAGAAATATTTTATTATTGTTTTTGGATGTTTTAATTTTGTCAAAAGGTTGTACATTGTATAAAAATTATTTTTAAATATAACCAATAATTGTATTGATCCATTTCAATATATTACAATTGCTCAATGTTGTACAAAAATATTTAAAACATTAATGTTAACAAATGAAACAATTGGAATTCACAAAAGATGACAATTAAAGAAGTACATTCACAAAAATCAATACAATGGTTAGAGTATATTTCTTTAGAATATAATATAATGATTCAACATGCTAAAAAGGAGGTGAAAAGAAATTATTCATTAATAATAAATGTTATAAAGTCGATGGTTATTATTATGATAGAGAAAATAAAATGCGTAATGTTTATGAATTTTATGGATGTTATTGGCATGGATGTACAAAATGTTATAGTCCTGAAGAAATATGTAAAAAGATAGAAATAAAAACTATGAAAGAGTTATATGACCAAACTAAAGAAAGACTTAAAACTATTGAAGATTATCTAAAACCAAATGTAAAATTCATACAATATGGGAATGTGAGTTTGATCAACAAAAATATCCTGAAGTTGATCCACATTTAAAACCTATTGATAAAAGAGATGCATTTTATGGAGGAAGAACAGAAACTATTCAATTATACAATAATCTTTCTGATTTAAAAGGTAGATATGTAGATTTTTGTTCTCTGTATCCATCAGTAAATAAATATTGTAAATATCCTATAGGACATCCTATTACATATACAGATATTTCTGTAGATGATTATATAAAAATAATTATTTTGGAATAATGAAATGTAAAATATTACCACCTAAAGGATTGTATCACCCTGTTTTACCTTATAAACAATTAACTAGTGATAATACACATAAATTACTTTTTGGATTATGTAGAACATGTATGAATAAAATATCTTTTAAATGTAAACACATAGATGATCCTACTTTAAATAAACATGATAAAATACATGAAATAAAAAGATGTAAAGAATGTAAAATATTAAAATGAAAATGTATACATTCTAATGAGGAAAGAGTTATAGTAGGAACTTGGTCTACAATAGAAATAGATAAAGCAATAGAAAAGGTTATAAATTACAAAAATATATGAACTAGAACATTTTGAAAAACATCTACAGATATATTTAAACTTTATGTAGATACGTTTATGAAATATAAACAAGAAGCTTCAGGATGTAAATGTGATCCTAAATATTGTAAACCTGATTGTGAGAACGATAAAGAATGTAAAACCAAAATACAATATATCATAGATAATGCTGCTTATAATCTAGATATTGACAAAGTTAAACACAATTCGGGATTAAGATTTATAGCTAAAATATGTTTAAATAATTTATGGGGACATTTTGGTATGAGAGATAATTTTACACAAAAAGAATATTGTTTTACTTTAGAACATATAACTAAAATAGTATTTAATGAAAAATATAAAGATATAAGTACCATGATATTAGATGAAAATATTGTATTAACTGAATATAAAGAAAAGAAGAATATTCTAAACCTAATCCAAGTGTAAATGTTTATATAGCTTTATTTACAACAGCACATGCTAGATTAAAATTATACGAATTATTAGATATTCTACAAGAAAGAGTTTTATACATGGATACAGATTCTTGTATTTACAATGATGATGGTTCTGAAGCATGTAAAAAGTAGAAAATATGATGGGAAGTAAATTAGGTGATTTAACAGACGAAATTGTTTCAAAACACAATGCTAATCACATAAAACAATTTATATCTGCTGGTCCAAAAGATTATTCAATGAAACTAGATACAGAAAAACTAGTTAGCTGTTGTAAAGGTTTTAGATTAAATGCTGAAGTTGAAGAAAAGATTACATTAGATAAAAAATAAAAATAGTTACTGATGAAAATGAAAATATGAAACTGTTAAATATGACAACATAAAATAGGAAAAGATCATCAACTTAAAACAGTTAAACAAGTTAAAGCTTATGATTATATGTTTGATAAAAGAATGGTATGTTATGAAAATGAAAATCTAATTAGAAGTTTTCCTTATGGATATTAAAAATATATAATTTAAATTTTTATTTTAAAATGATTGAAGCTTATACCGAGAAAGATGATCCTTATGCTAGAGTTATATTAGGAAAATAAAATTATCAAATTATCAGATATGTTGTTTAAGAGATGATGGAGAATGTCCTTTGACATCAAAACAAATGGAAGTAATGGAAAAGTTTAAAGGTAAAAAGTTATCTAAGTTTCCTCCTGGTTGGGATGCTTTCATTAGACCTGACAAAATTTATGAATATGTTTTTGAAAAACCATGTCCTGAAATTTAATTTATTTTGTTATTTCTTTATAACCCTCTTTAAAAACTTTAATCAAAGGAATAATATTTTTAGATTTAATGTATCATCGCTTCGCTCGCTTATTTTAACTTCCAAACAATAAAACCTGTTAAAACCATACCACCAACAACAAATGCAATTTCTCTATTTTTTGATCTTCTGATGGTGTATAAAATCACTTAGTTTAGGTTTGGGTGATAATGGAGTTAATTGTTTACTTGTAATGTAATAGTATTGTTTCATTGCTTGGTCAACATCTTCAAAAGTCTGAACCGCATGATGTTCCTTTTGTAATTGTTCATTGATAAAATCTAATCTTTGTATTCTTCTTTTATTCCAATCTGCTTGTGCTTTTCTAATTTTTCTATAGCTTTATCATGTCTTATTTTCTCTTCATTTGCATTACTACCCATATGTGAAAATAAATAATTACTCCCCGAAAATGCAAAAGCATTTGTTATTGCCCCACCAAGCATCATTGCTAAAGCACTTGCCATTTTATTAGAGCGACAAGCGATTCCCTAAAAAACAAAATAAAATAAAAATAAGTAAGCAATCAGTTTATTACTTCATGATATCAGCAGGTATAATACCTTGCTTAATCAACATATCTTTTGTTGCCATTGCAAACAATATATCAATGGATAACATAAAAATATCATTCATGTTAAAATCTACTTTTGGTGCTGACCTTCTAAATACCTTTTTACCTATTTCTGCATATCCAACTGTTAACAATGTTTCTACTCCAGCATGATATAACATATTTGCTATTTGTTTTCCGTCTTTTGTGTTGACATTTTAATGTACTAAATTTTAAATTCTCACTTTGCTCTTAATTAAATTCAAAAGGATCAATTTCTTTCTTTTGTTTTTCTGGTTTTGTTATTTCTTTAATCATTCTTTCTGGTTTCTTACTTTGGTTGTAAAAACAATCCCAATCCAACAATACTTATAGGTAAAAGTACAAATTTGTAATCAACTAGGAACTGGAGTGTTTCTTGACAGAAGGGATATGTTCGTTTAATTCATAATTTGTTTCTGTATCAGAATCTTTTGTTATTTGTTTGATTTTGAATTTTCTTTTTAATTTTTCCACTTCTTTTTCTCAATTCTGCATTTCTTATTCTTACTTCTGCACCTTTCTTACCAGCAGCTACTCTTTTGGGTCTTTTGGTTTGGGTTTTTAAAGGGGACCGTTCGCTTCGCTCGCTAAATACTTCTTTTGTTCAGGATTTTCATTCATCATTTTTATGTCATTATTTTCATCTTTTTCGGAAATCGAGCGAAGCGAGTGGTTCGATATGTCTTGCTGTTGTTAATATTGCAGTAAAAGGAGCAAGATACATTCCATATCTATAGTACAGTTCACAACATGTATTAGTTAAAGCATTATTGATAAAAGGATCTTCCTCTAAGTCTTGTATTAAAATTGGTGGATTAACAACTTTGAAAAACTTTGATACACCCATAACATATAAATTTATAAAAGAGTTTCCTAATGTCTTAGTCATACTAGCTCCCAATCTTGCTTCATATTTACAGTATAGTTTGTTTATTTGCTCTGTTGTCATTTTATCAATATCTGACAGTTGTAATTCTTTACCCAGATATTGTTTACTATTCCCACCAGCAACAACAGCTGATAATCTTTCGCGTTTTTTTCTTGAAGGAACCGTTCACTTCGCTCGCTTCATCATCAATATTTATGTTTTCCACAATTTGTTCGCTTAATAGTTCTTCAGCATTCATTTTATACGTTTCAAAAACGGATATAATTTATTTTAACTTTAAAAATTAAATACAACATATCCAACCAATGATAAGACTGCAGTGTTTGTTGCAATTGTTAGTATTTCCAACAGCATTGCTTTTTTATTACTTATTTTGGTTAAATTACTTAAGAATTACTTAAGCATTACTTAAGCATTATTTTGCTTATTTTGGTTAAATTACTTAAGAATTACTTATTTTGGTTAAATTACTTAAGAATTACTTAAGAATTACTTAAGCATTACTTAAGCATTACTTAAGCATTACTTGAGAATTGCTAATCAATCAACCAATAATCAGTAGGTTGATCTGTCTTTAATATTAATTTACGATGTTTCTTTTTTAAGTTCTTCCTTTATTCTTTGTCTTTCTTCCAAAGTAGGAATAACATCATTTTCTCTTAGGCAATTATCAAAACTATCTCTATCTTTTGTGTAGAACATGCATAACCATTTTGTTTGTTCTCTTAAATCTTTAAAACAGAGTTGTATCTCTGTGAAATGACCCACACTGATTGTTCCGCATGTCTTCCTGAAAATGCAAGCTCGGACAGCATATCTTTTTCTTTGTTAGTTCTTTTGTTGCACTGCAGTCATCAATGATATATAATGTTGGATGACCAGCATATTTTTAAAGAACATTCTTAGTAGTTCTTGTAGCTTCTCTTCTTCATAAAGGGAACCGTTCGCTTCTCTCACTTCAACAATAGGATTAACAATTATTAGATTTTTGTTTTTGGTTTTAACATCACCAATCCATTCACGATTTTTGTATGCTTTGTTCCATTGGATGGTTGGACAAAGTATGACTATATATTTGAAAACTCCACTATATTCTCCTTCTAATAAATCAAGAACAAACTCTGTTTTTCCACATCCTGTTTGTCCACATATAATAGCACAATGGGGATATTTTGGTAATTCATAAAGGAATCGAGGTATCTCGCTCCGCTCGTTTGTTTCCATTTTTAAGGGGAACCGCTAGTAATTAACTTCTTTAAATCTTCCATCTTCAAAATTAATTTGTGCATCTTGTATAACAAACAGATAAACATTTATTAATTTATTTGCTCCTGCTGTTTTAGTTATTTGGATAGTAATACCTTCAGAAGCATTTTCAATTCTTCTACCTGAACCGTGTAATGAGTTGTCATCTGTTGAACGTAAATCTAACCATAATGCATAATTAGTTGTAAGATATTTTTCTAATGTTGTATAGGATAAATTTAAATCTTTAAAACTTCTTCTGTTGTTTTATTTCTTTTGAATTTAAAGCAAAGAATTTATTTATTTCATCCCACTGTTGATATGCTTTCATTCCTTGACTGTATAGCTGATTTGGAACACCTTCTATTGTCATTTCTACTTTTGTTATATTAGGATTATAATAAGTTTCAGTGCTTGTTCTTTCAGGATCTTCGAACAACATTAGAATTCCTTTCATACTTCTAGCTGGAACATTTAAATTTATATTCCACAATGTATCAGATTTGTTTTGGTTATTTTTCTATGTCTTAGTATTCTATCGTACAAAATAACCATCTTACCATTAACTTGTTGTCTTATCTGTCTTGCTAATTCTGCATCGGAAACCATATCAAATTCTAAACAAATGTTTTGATTGTATAACTTGCAGATGTATCTGTTGATTTAATAACATTGCTATAATTATTAAATGTAAGTTCATATTCAAGTCTATCACCAAGACCTGCTTGATAAAAAGGCATATGAGTTTCTAATAGTTCAAAATCAAGTGGGATACAAAATCTTGCACCATATGCAGTTGCAATTGCTTCATCACCTATGTTTGATGCTTTATCATCCGCACCAACTCTGTGTTTTAACATGTTTGCTTCACCAATTCCTTGGTATGCCATATTTAAACGTTCAGATGTAGATTTCCATAAATCAACATAACAATGATAAATATCACTATCATCAATTGACATAATTTCATTTCCACTTATACGAATTGTTGTTTTTTTAACTATTGTTCTTCCTATGTTTTGATATATAGTTGCATTGTCGTCTGTAGATGTGAGTTCTATTTCAAATGCCAATCTGGTTGTTCCAGGAACAATAACATCATTATTGCTTAGATTGGGGAATCTCACTAATAGCTGTTGATTTTGATCAATAGTTGAAGGATTATTTGTTATTGATACACTTTGACGAATACCTTTCACACCACGGGGTTCTCTTATTTTTCTGTAAGGATTTAATTTGTTTCCGTATGCTGACATTTTTAAGGATTAAATTTGTTATAAAATAATTCAATTACCACTGATACTAGAGTATTGATACATAAAGGATTATTAGTCATACTAATAAAACTTATTATATCTCCAGCCTTAACTTCAAAAGGTGTATAAAAGTTATTAAAACCGTGTGTAACACCCTTATCCAAACTCATTTTGTAACTAGTTGACTTATCATTAATCATCATCTTAATGGTTATAATATCTGTGCTTGTTCTTAAACTTACTAAACTAATACCCAATATTTGTCCTGGAAAGTTCATTAAATAATAACCACCACCATCACCAAAATTAAACTTTTTATTTCCATGTATTGGACCATCAATTCCAGCATATATACTTATTATTTTTCTGTCTGGTTTATTTTTAATATTATCAACTATATTTTCAACATTTAAAACTCTGATGCTTAGGGCAGCGACACTCCGATGTAAATTTTTATCCTTAGTATCCATTGTTTGAAGCTCACTCTTCATATTTAATATTTCCTTTTTTATTTCCGATGTATCTACGTTTTTTTTTTTGACACCAAGTATGCTCATTTTATTAAATAAATTATATAACTTCTAAAACACAATTAATTGGTAAATGATTAATTATCTTGTTATTATTTTTGTCTCTAATTTCTAATTTCAATTCTGTTATAACATCATTTACTAAACACTTATATTCTGGATGCTCAAATCTCGCTGTTATAACTTCACCAAACTCTTTATTCTCAACTGGAATAACAGCCAATAATGTACTTGGCTTACCATCAAGATAATTATGAGAAGTGCTAACTTGTTCCAAATGGATATATAATGATTTATGGATAGCAAAATCCACAAATTTGTTTCCATAATGTAATTCATTAGGTTCGAATTTACGTTTATTATTAAATCCTAACATATTTTTCAAATCTTCATTTATCTTTAACTCAATAGGAGTGTTTAATGACGCAATACCATTTGTTTCATTTACGGATAATACAATATCTTTTTTTTTAAATTCATCCGCTATTTGTTGGAAACTATAATAACCATCTTTAATCCTATGAACTCTTTCTCCTGTTGGTCTTATAACTCCATCATAAACATTATACCAACCTACACTATATCTTATAGATTTTAAACCAATACGTTTATTTCCATCTCTGTTATCAATGTATTGTTCTAAGTTTATTATATTATCAATATTTGAAATAGTGTGGTACATTTTAATATAAAAAATGATAACAAAAGAATTTAAATATAATCCAAATGTATCATATAATCCAAGTGTTAAGTATTCTAAAAAAGATATAAATCTTGTCGATCAAATAATATTTGTAAATCAAAAAGAAAACTTTAAAACAGCTTTTCCCGATATATTTCAAAAATATCAAAACCCATCATTACACACCAACGAACCATGGAATACATGGATTCATTCTTCGTTTGATTGGTGGCAATGTCAGTTAAACTTTGCAGTCTGGTGTGCAAGTACAGGATGTGGTGTTTCTTATAATGATCATATACAAAACACTTCAAATCTTACTAAATCACTTTATACATTTCATTTATATTATTGCATTGCCAGAATTTTAAAAGAACTTAAATCACCTTTACCAACAGATTCTTCTTTCTGTTATTACAAAAACCCATATGACAAAGCTGCATATCAAAAATTATGCAATGAATTTGATGTTTCTCCAAATACAGATTGGAGACAAAAAGTAGAATCATCATCTAAAGGATTAGGAACTTTTTCTGAATATTATAAACCAAGTGGTGAATACAGATATCATCATTCAGGGGATGGTCCCTTCTTTAATATTCATGATACAATTCGTCATACAAAAGATATAAGTATGGCTTGGACAACATTTATATTAGATAAATCAGAGGGTTTTACAAAAGCAGGTATTGAACGTATCAATGAAAGTATTAGAATGTTTGTATGGGCATTATTAGGGCACAATCTCAAACAAGGGTAGAAATATTAAAAGTAGGAACAGGATTTGATGCACAAAACAATTCTTAGCAAATGTACAAGATGTAATAAATAGTCCTATCGATTTACCCACCCAGATATCGAATTATGAAAATGTTTTAAAATACGCAAGAAGTAAAGTTGATTATGCTTATGGACTTGGTTTATATATGTCTCCCAGTGATATGGTATTACAAATTGGAAGTATTGTTGGTTATAATAATAAAATTATAATTGCAACAGAAAATCAAACACTTGGGTTAAATGATGATTTAAATAATAAAAATTTTAATTTTACCGGTCTCGATCCTATCGATTTCCAACCAAATAAACCAAAACCGATTCAACAATCTCAATCAGAACCAAAAAATCAGAACCAGTTCAAATAGAACCAACACAAAAATGAATATGACGAACACGAAGATAATAAAAAGCAATAATATTTGGAAGTATTGTATTAGGTATTACAGCACTTATTATTTATAAAATTTATTAATTTATTTTTTAAATATTCCCTAGCAGCAGCATACAATAAACCAACAACCAAAACAAGAAAAGCCCATAAGTTGTTTGCAAACCAATTTACTACGTCTTTTGTTACAGACAATAACCAAGATACAATAGAACCTATAATACCTGGTAATGCAGCTGCTAATTTTCCTGCAAGAAAAGATAATAGTTTTCCAAGATTTTTTAATTGTTTTTTTATCCAGTCTTGTACACCACCTTTTGATGGTGGAGGAGGAGGAGGAGGAGGAGAAGGAGAAGGAGAAAAAGTAGTTCCACCAGTAAATGTTTCTACTATAACACCAATAATCATTCCAAAAGCAGTTAAAATACTAACTATTGTAATTCCTTGTTCTCTGAATAATGTTCTTATTCTTTCACCTAATGTTGTGTCTTCTTTTAATACTTTACGTATTGTCTCTTTAATTCTGTTTACTTGACTACGTAGTTTTTCTTTATTAATATTAATTACTTCTAGTCCCACACTTCTCTCAGATTCCAACTCTCTTATTCGATTACTTATTCTATTTGTTTGAAATTCATCATTATCTTCTTTAGCTTGTTCTAATTTAATTCTTTCTCTTTTTATATCATTATCTATTCTACTCAGTTTTGCGTTTGTATTTGCAATCTCTTCTTTTACTGATGTCATTGCACTGATTACACCATCCATCTCTCTTTTTGTCATATCTGTTTGTGTTTCCATTTCTTTGTAAGTTGCCCCTTCTTCTATAAAAAAAGTTTCCATTTCTTTTACATATGTTTCTGAATTACTTGCTGTTTCTAATAATTCTTGTACTTCTTGTTGTGTAGATATTTCTTGTAATGGAATTTCTATATTATCGAGTTCACAAGTTGTTGCTTCATTTAACATTCTCTGAAACTCTTCTCTACTTTCTATTATTCTATCAGATATTTTATAATCGTCTACACCTAAAACATATCTAATAAAATTAACACCGTATTCTCTTTGAAGAGTGCTAAATTTATAAAATTTTAATACTCCTTTTGATAATATGTTAATTCAATTTCCCTACCATATTCATCTTTTACACATAAGATTTGTCTTTTATTAGTATTGTATAATAAGATATCCGTCTTATTAAAATCTTCTTCTTTGGTAAAAAATCTTTGTAATTTTGTTTGAATATAATTCATTATTTTGTTATAAAATCTTTTATCATTTTTCGGTAATTTCTTTTTCGCGAATTTTAGTGTCCTTTTCTGATAAATATCTTAATTTTTCAAATTCCTTATTTATATTATTTTGAAACTCTTCATCATCTTGAAAAGACGTTTCTTCTTCTTCTTCTTCATCATAATCATTATTTTTAAACTCAGGATTATCAAACTCATAACCTCCTTCGGCCATTTTATTCATCTAAAATATTAGATAATAAACAATAAAAAGAACCTGTTAAAACAACTTAAGATAAAAATAATTAAATTTTTATTTAACATTATTTTTACATTTTTACTAATTTTTCTTTTGTTTCTTCATCCATTTATTTAATTAAAAATTGATTCATAGTTTGGTGGATTTCCGTTATCAACTAAAATTCGTATAACGATTTTATTAAAGAAAATCAAAGATTTTCCATTTTTTTTTAATTCGTTTTTACTCTATTTTCTGTTTCCTCAATTAGTTTTTTTCTTTCATCATCTGGTAAACTTTTAAAATTACTTTTTTTATTTTTTTCATCTCATTAAATTTTTCTAATTCATCTAAAATAAGTTTAAATTCATCTGCACTTATCTGTCCGTCAGTTAAAGATTTTGATATTAAATCTTTTATGCTGTTTAACTTGCATTCTGCCATTGTTTTAATTTCATAATGTTTTTTGATTTTGTTGTCAACTTTCTTCTAATTAATTTAACTAGACCTCCTAAACTTCCACATACAACAGCTGCAATTTGTATGGGAAGAAAGATAGGAAAAGCAATTCCTATACCAGCTAAAACAACAGATGTCGAAATTAAACTTGTATCAACACCATCAGTAACATTAACTCCGCGTTTATATTTTTTGTATAGTGATTTTCGTTTATCTCTCTCATTTATTAATGTTTTTTCTATTTCTGTTATTTTTTGTAGTCTATAATTTTGTCCATCTTCTGTAGGTAATTCTGGATATAATGGTTTATCCATTGATAAATCGGGAGCTGTAGGTTGTTTCATTTTTTAAAGTAAAAATTGATTTTTTTTTTTTCTCCAAAATCCAACAGAATTTTTTCGCGGTGTGTTCTCCCGACCTTTTTTTTATTTTTGTTTTTTTTGAAATTTTTTTGTTGTTTTTTTGGGTGTTTTTAATAACGTTTTTTTTTTATAAAAAGTACAAGTACTATACTACTCCCTTAGGGAAAAATGAGTTTTATAAAAACCCAGGATTAAGGTTTTGTGTGCTCTTTACAAAAAATGTTTTTTTTTTTTATGGGGGTATAAATGAAAAGTGTGTTTTTTTTTCTTAATTTTGAAGTTAAAATCACACAAAATGTTGGTAAAATTTTTATTTTGGATGTAAAAGGGTTTTTCTTTAAAATGGGGTCAAAATTGAAGATAATTTTTTTTTTTTTGGGGGTATAGGTGTGTGATATTGTGTACAATCATCATAAAGGTATCTAGTTTAAAAATGCGTCTGATGACCCTGCCTGCCATTCAACATGACAGACATAGCTAGAAATAGAACATACATGTGTAGGGGTAAAATACATTTTCTGGCTTATATCAATGAAACTAAACATTTAGAGCAAATCTAACATAGGATAAAAATGTTCATTAGGTTAAGATCTATCTGCCCCAAAATTTTAGATGAAACAGACAACGCGCTGTTGGGTTGCTACCCTGAGTTGGTAATGTAAGGAAATTATGCAGTTTTATACGACCGCAAAATTAAAAATTTTTGGTCGTATATTGGTATCACGTTGTCGTCGTCCGAAGACAGATGGTTTCGGATAATAACTTTAGTATAAGTAAATAGAAATCAATAAAATTTTAACACAAGGTTTATAACCACAAAAGGAAGGTTGGGATTGATTTTGGGGGTTATGGTCCCAAAGGTTTAGGAATTAGTGGCCAAAAAAAGGGGCCCAATTAAGCATTTTTGCAGTTTCCAGACAATAACTTGTGTTTAAGTGTATGAATCTCTCTGAAATTATACCACAAGTTTCCATACAACAAAGGGATGGTTATGGGGGGTTATGGCTCAAACCATTTAGCACTATTAGGGCCAAAAAAAGGGGGAAAAACAAGGGTTTTATGGTTAAACATTTAAAAGCAGTGTAAGGAGGTAATCCAATTCATTTAAAGAATACTGTTGTATATATGTTTGATTACCTCCCTTACACTGCTTGTAAATTATGTATTAAGAAATGATGATTGTCTTGAGATGATTAGCTGTAAATTTATTTTTAGAAGTTACTATTAATTAATATTAATTTTAACCATGACTGTATGTCATTTTATATTTTAATATTTTATGATGTATTTAAATGAGTAGTTATGGTTGCAAACTCCATTAGAAATTTGAATTGAGATTATTTTTGGAATAAGGAAAGGGGAGTTGAAAAAATTGGGGGCTACAATTTTTCTCATTTCAGATTTCAGAAATTAAAAAGAAAATTTCTTCAAATATTTTTTTTTGGGGGTATTGGGTTAATATTCAACATAGTGTATTGCACAAAAGCAAAAAATTGAATATAAATTAAAATCATATAACCAATTTTAAGTTCTTTGACTACACTTATTCTGTGTCAGAAACCTTATATGTGTCAAACATTTAATTACAATCCAAATTCAGACCTGTATCAAGCGCGAATAATGTGTCCATTTTGGCCGCAACTTTTCAGGGTTGGACATCTGCGGTCGTATCCAGCTGTGCTCAGCGAAGCAATTTATTGGTTATTATCTTGAATATTATTATAGATAGCGATAAACTGTAAACAGCAATAATGTTCAGCAAAGTAAGATCTACAAATAAGTCAACATGACCAAAATTGTCAAAAACTACTGAGACAAATTTAACTTAACTTGGCCATAATCATCATTAGGGTATCTAGTTTAAAAAAATGTGTTTGATGACCCTGCTTGCCAACCAACATGGCTGACATGGCTAAAAATAGAACATAGTGGTAAAATGCAGTTTTGGCTTATATCTCTGAAAGTAAAGAAAAGTATAATGGTTGCATTATTTCATGCATCAATTGTGAACAAAAATATGAGGTGAGCGACACAGGCTCCTTGGAGCCTCTAGTTTTAAAATATGAACTACATTATGCATTTAAATGTCAATCATGATGATTTTCTTACAGAATTACTCTCACATTTAATTTCAGGCTTCAAGTACATGTAAGAGGAAGTAGTGATTTGTTGTAAAAGATCCTGGAATGTTCAACTTTACTTGGAAACTATTGGCAAAGTACCGACATAATTTACATGAGAAGTCAGGATCATCTTGTCTTGCAATTGGGAACTATGTATGTAAAGTGCTTAAACTTAACAACAACATTAGAAGCCAAGATCAACAATACTCAGAACTACATGTATAATCAAAGTACTGTCAGAATCCATATGAGAACCCAAGATCATCTACACTTGGTGTCTATATGCAATGTGTTCAGAATCCACTTAAGAAGCCAAGATAAACTATAATTTGGAACTATATGCTAAGTGCTGTCAAAATCCATAAAAAAATCCAAGATGATTAGATCAAAGGACCTACTGTACATGTACCTACATGTCCCAATGATGAATAGATTATTGAGTCATATAAAAAGCACTGAAGAGAAGAATATTGATATAAAATTATGAAAATATGGACATGATGGAGCTGATCAATTAATGATTGTGCATGTACATGATGTATACATGTCAACAATTACTAGTATATTGAAAATAACAATGTTAATAAATGTTTTATAAATTTTATCTCAGACATTTGAGGAATAAAATTCAAAAATGTTTCAAAAATGAACTTTAATAGAGCTGTTTTAATTTATTTTGCTGCTTGAGTGAAATTTGCTGCAAACATGATTCAAGATACATTGAGATATGCAAACTGCAATATATGCAGTTGTCTTTATTACAAAATGTAGCTAATGAGATTTGTAGATTTTGGAAATCATAATACCAAGTGACCGTTGTGGTAAATGCACATGCCTTTCAATCATCCTGTAACTCACCAACCCCTGACCCAAATGGTCACTTGAATTATTTTACATCATTTGGCATTTTTTGTCCATCCATATGCTTTTCATTTTATATTTCAAAAGTTATATTTTTGGGATAAAAGGAGAAATGAAATATATAGTTTTGTTCAATGAGACAGCAACCAAACAAAACAATCAAACGAATTATATATTGTCTGGAAAAACTTGTGTCTCACCAACTGACAACCTCATTACCTACATTTTTGTATCACAATGATCAAGATTACTGAAATCAGATAAATATGATTTTGTAAAATTAGATATGCACTCAAATTGATAGAGATTGCAACAAAGATTTCAACCTCATTTCATGGATCAGTGATCAAGGTTAAAGTTACCTGATTAGATATAAGAAGATGTGGTATGAGTGCCAATGAGACAACTCTCCATCCAAGTCAAAATTTATAAAAATAACCATTATAGGTTGTTTATCAGATACTGTTAGCAATAGGTCATTTGTCAATGTCAAGTTTTTGTGTTTTTGTCTGTTTTCTAATACTAAAAGAAGTAGATAAACTATTATATTTGATGTATGCAATGATTCACAAATGTAAGGAGTACATGTCTGTCTGGCAGTTGTCATTGACCACATTTTCATGGTTCATTGGTCAATGGTAAGTCCTCTTTTAATATGCTACATTGTGTACTATATTTGGTGTATGGAATGATTATTAAATAAATGTATTGAAATATTAAATAAGAAGATGTGGTATGATTGTAAATGAGACAACTCTCCACAAGAGACCAAATGACACAAACATAAACAACTAAAGGTCACCATATGGGCCATCAACAATGGGTAAAACCTATACTGCATAGTCCGATATAAAAGGCCTCGAAATGACAAATGTAATACAATTCTAATGAGAAAACTAACAGCCTGATATATGTACAAAATAATGAATGGAAAACAAATATGCCTGTCTTGCAGGTTTTATCTGAACTTAGCCTCATTTTCATGGTTTTGTCTGTTTCTTGCATACTATATGTTTCAAAATATTGGTTTAAGAAATGATTGTAACAGAGGTGGATTTAGGGGAGGCCCATGGTGCCCCCCTTTGTGGGAAAAATTTGGTTGCTTATAAAGGAAATCACTGAAACATGACTGAGCGGGCCCTCTTAGGCAGTCAGTGCCCCTCTTTATGAAAATTTCTGGATCTGCCACTGTGTAAGGCTGGCTTGCATTGGTTTAACTGACCTTGGCCTCATTTTCATGATTATTGATAATTGATAATATTAATTTTTCTTATACTTGTACTAAAACTTTATCTTAAGAATATCAACATAAAATCAATCAACAATGATGATTAGTAAAGCAGGTGAGACATTTCAGCTTGTGCACTCTTGTTAACACAAAAATGTGTTGAAAGGTGTGACTGCCATACATGCAGATGTATCTAAGAATATGTCTTAACAACTTGAAAAATATGTGATCTATCCTAATACTTCTTGTTTGTATTGGAACAAGTCCTAACAGTTCACACCTTTTCCTTGGAAGCATTGTTTTTTAAGAAAACTTATTTCCATATTTTGTGTTCACAGCTATCGTGGTTGAAAGCAATATCGTTGTAATCCCAACAAATCTGTCTACTCACCATTTTCAAATTTGGTACATAAAGTTTACGTTGGTCTTTCATATATATTACAACTGCGATATTCAAGGTCTAAGGTGACCCTCAAATAAACTTTTCACAATGAAATATAAAAAAGGAAGATGTGGTATAATTTGCAATGATGCAACTCTCCACCAGAGACCAAATTACATAGAAGATAACAACTATAGGTCACCGTATGGCCTTCAGCAATGACCAAGACCCATACCGTTACTGTTAAATCAGTAATTATTTTATTTTATGTTGACAGTGCACATAATTTTTCATAGTACTTTCAAAAGTAAATAAAATATTAAATTTCACTCTTTACAAAGAACCTACAAAATAACAAATTCACTTTTTTGCTGGTGCCGGTAAAATAGCCATTTCTATATAAATAGGCTATTTTGCCGGTTTGAATAAGGATATTCTAATCAGAGCCGGCAAAATAGCAAATTTCCTATTTTGCCGGTGCCGGCAAAATAGCCACTGCCTTTCTTATTATCATCATAGACCGATAATTACTTTTCTTTGCAGCAGGTGGGTCAAACACATGTCCACACATCATTAAGAAAATTGTCATTCATGTTGTTTGCCGCAATGACACACTCCACTTTCACATTTTTTAAATCAAGAACATTCCTTATTCATGTTATTAGCTTCCTTTAAAAAACGCATGTCAAAAATTAAGACAGAAGTTAAAGTTTGCCAATATCACCGACTAATATAGCGTCCCTGTGTACTGGGTCGAGTTTTAAAATTACAATCCCAACTTTTCCTGAACCTAGTAAGTAGTATAGCTTTTGTTTATATATAAAGCCTTTAGCTGGAAGTGTTTGGAACTGCCCGGTAGACTTTGGGTGTAATACGCTAAATCCCGACTTGGTCAGACCAAATACATTGCGCTTCTCCGCTCCGCAAAGCATGCGGCATTGAGGGATAATAGCATAGACCGATATACAATGTAGGTCGGAATTCTAGGTCCAGGTTACTATTGACCAATTTTCATCTACATGATCAAAGGTGGAAAACAGCAAATAATTGAAGTGTCGGTTTTTTCTGCGTAAAACAAATAATCAATTTAGTGAAATGTTTTGCTCGAGTTCCGGTAGTCTATTATAATAACACATTCTTATTCAATTATTTAAATTTTACGCTGATGTTTCCTCTTTTTTAATGCGAACTCGGTTGGCATATTGATAGATAAAACACAAAATAGACAATTAACAAAATAGCAAAATAAGTAAAAGGAAAAAATCATAAATAGAAAACATTGACCCCGAGGTCTTATGTTAAAGGACTAGAGTTCCGGAATTCATAGAATTATGATACGAGAAAATTTGTTAGATATTTTTGTGCCCATGAGTTGATAAAGTATATAAATCTTTAAATAAAAATGTTAGGTGTGACTGTCATGTATTTAGTCTTTACTTGAAAATTGTCATAGTTCAAAACTATTATCAAAATTTTGCAGTGAGAAAATATTTCACATACTCCGGAATAAAATCCTACCAATACTTGGAAATGAAGATATTTCAAGTAAAAAAAGAGATTTATGGCAGTAACAAAATTTTATAATACGCCAAACGGATAGCGTGCAGATGAACCCCCGATGCCTTTATACTACAGCATACTATATGGGTTTTACTTGTTTTTTTAAAGCCGTACGGTGACATGCAGTTATTTACATCGCTATCCTTTGTTTACGGTTAAACATTGCGTCATTGACAAAATATTTTCATATATACATCTAAAGACATCTTTTAATTCAATCGGTATTTAAATGAAAATATTGTTCGAACGGACCCAAGGATCGAACGTGTAGTGTGAGAATGTGTTTTCGGAGCGAACGCACTGGTCAGATACCGTCGTACATGTCAATATTTATAATTTCTGTTTTAATGTTATGCTCATATCATGTATATTTATGTCCTTTAATGTGAAAATGAACAAACCACTCTATATTTCTGACCGTATTTCCTTTTTTGAAGAAAGTTTTGCATCGTTTGTTGACATCGGGAAAGGATGCTCTCAGACACGTCCGCGTTCCAATGTCGTCAACACTACTTTTGAGAAGACCCCTCAAAGCGATCGTTGTCAAGGCGCTCGTCGTTAGAAACATGCGTTAAAAACTGCGCACTGTTAAAGGGCCGAGCCACCTTAAGTAATTGAACTTTTGAACGTCGCTTAGTGTGTTGTTGTTGTGAATTGCAGAATCAAAAAAATCCCAAAAGGATTGCCATTCAAGTATGTTTCCATCAAATGTGGGTAAGTTCAATTTCGGAAGTTTGTGAAAGTTGCTGCTATTGACGCTTGAATTTGAACGAAAAGACGTGAAATTGAGGCCTGTATGTTGTGACTCATCTGTAAAGTTATATGCGGGGCCAACATTTTGTATGGGTTGCAGTGTTTCATTATATGGCGAAAAACTTCTAGCGGCTGCATTTAAATTAGATGTTTGTACGTGAATAAATTTACGAATCTTGCGTATTTTTGTCTCTAAATTAAATTTTTACTCATCCGAGTCAAGTATTTCTTGCTCTATATCCTCCTCCTGTACACTTTCTAAAATGTTCTTATCTAAATCCTTCAGAATAGCTTGTTTTTCCTTTAAGGTATCAAGAAATGTTTCCAACTCGTCCTTTTCCGGTGTTTCTTCTGATTCACTCCGCTCGTCAAATCTTTTTAAAATCCTAGAAACTGCGCTTCTGTGTCCCGCTCGAATAGATCTCAGCTTTGAAGTCATCTTCTTCTGGTCAAAATCTTAATATCGTAAAGTGGTTTTACTAAAACTGCATGTATAATAATAAAGACGTCTAAACTGTATGAATTTGTATTGATGACTGAAGTACAAGATAACGTCATAAGTAAACGACGTTAGATATACAATAATACCGCGTTACGGTCACGTATTCTTCTATACGTTATTTCCAACACCTACCATCCTTACCACTAGTAACAGAACCCATGAAGAGCCAAAGATTATCTGTGTTTAGCATCCGAGAGAATTAATGAATAGAGAGAGCAAAAACATCAGTGTCTGGACCTTTGACAATCGTTCTTTCTCTAGCATTACACTTCTTAAATTGTTCGTCTGCATGGAGAGAAAATAGAACGGGTCTCGTGTCGGATTCCTCTTGGATGCTGAACAAGCTCGCACAGTCAGTTTTTTTTATCGTTAGTTATCTTTTTCACGATTTCTGGATTTTGGAAAGTCCCTGCTAGATGTAATGTTTGTCCAACAGACAAGGAACGAACTTGATTACGTTTGATCCTCATAACATTCACAGCTTCATTGGTAGGAGACAGACTGAACGTGAAACACCGCCCTGGCCATTGAGTGGAACGTATCCTTACCATCTGTTGTTTCCGTATTAATGTCAACATTATCTGCTCCTTCTTGAATGAGGTTTACTTCCCCAGGAGATGAGCAAATACCTTGCGGGAGACATGTTCCATTCTCATTCTTGTCAATTCCATGATCGGCTAAGCTAGTAAGAAATCGTCTCATCTCGTTGTAAGATGCACAGAACCCATGAATATGCAAAGTTTTGACCAGACTTTTAGAACCATATACATGATGCATTTGTAATCCTAAACCAAGATTGAAAGGCGTGAACGAATTTCTATTTATTGACACTATTGTTTCTGCTTAGGCCAGGCATTTTCGCATTTTTTCCGTAGTAGTTCATTGTCTTTATTTACAGTTTTAAAGTTATCATCATCTAGAAGCCAGCATAAGAATATTTTCAAAACGGGGGGCTTAATTTTTAGAGACTGACTTGATGAAGTATATGCAGGTGACGGATATGAATCCCTTTGTATGACAACATCGCCAATATGCTTACGTAAAATACCGACAGCTTTGTCTAGTATGAGATCTTCGTCACAATCCAGTGTTGAAACAGTGCTCATATTGCATGCAGAGGTTTTATATAGGCTTTAAGACGGTTAGTCGTATTGATGGCGTCAGAGAGAAATTGAGCTGCTGTAAACAATATTAGACATTCCTTGTCCTTGTTGGCACTGTTTGACAATAGTATTTCCAAAGTGTTTTCGCAACTTTTGTTGAAGCTGGTTGTATAACTTTCCCGTACATGTTTGGGGAGGAAAGGTGTAAATAGTTCTAGCAAATTGTTCAGCTAAAATACCTTCTTATGTATACACAAGCAAGTCTTCCTGAATTGTCGAAACAAATTGAGCAATGGCACTTTCCTGCTCCGACTTTGGAGATTCTTCGATTTCAAATTTAACCGGATATTCTCAGAAAATATTTTGAGTGATATTAAGCATTTTCTGCCAAACTCTCTGATGTAATTTTAAACACCATTTCACTATCTGATATATGTTTGCAATACGCATAATACATTGGACTCTTTGAGCCGATGATGCTTTGCAATGTTCTATCTTGCCTCAAAGCTTTGTATTTACAAAATATGCAAACCATTCAATCTATCTCGGGCACTCTAGATCGTGTCAATATGGTGAAACTAATATCATCATTGCACAAGGGTTTTATTGTACACAAAGATGCAGATTGTCGGGAAATGTGGTCAAGTTTTGTTTACTCGTAAAAGCTTTATAACAGCTTTTATGATATCCTATCAAGTGGTGCTTCCTCGATCGTTTTATATTCATCAACAAGCCTTCCATTAACTTCATCATTCCGTTGATTCACGACAGAAAGAAACGTTGCTTTTCCCTTGGCAGCTGGAAAACATAACCGCTCTGACGTAAATACTTGACAAATGATGCATCTTTGCCAGTCGATAGAGAGTTTACACTTTTTAGCAGCAGGGGAGGGGGGATAGTTTGACAGGACTTCACGTTCAGTTAGACATTGTCCAGAAAAATACTTAAGTTCTTCCCGAAAAGATTTGTCTATTAATGGATCACATTAATTTGGCAAACAAATACTTATGAAATACATGTACCACTATAAAATATTGTATTTTTTTTTAATTTAGTGAATACAGTAAGTCAAAATCACTGTTCCAAACAATTTAAGCGAACGTATATTTCAATTGTGTATGTGAATCTTGTCAAATTAACTTGCACATTCACGAAAATCTTTAACCTTATAATATAAAGTTAAAGAAATGATTACGGAGAAAATGAATTCCTCAATTGGGGTGGAATATTGATGAGTGCAAAAAATCCAGAATAATTCAGTTATAACTATATGTATTAAATGCGTTATGAACTTGGAATAATTACTAGATATGATTCTTGTTTTAAAAAAATATCAAATACGAAAAAACATTTGAAAGAAATTGAAAAGAAGGAGTTGTTTTTAAATAATGACAAAATTTTTACAAAATTACTTTTTCTCCGAAAAACACAATATTATTTATTACAATTATTTGGTTATACTTAAATATGTAATACGCACAAATATAACACATTTTATTGCATAGCAATATAATATTTCCCACAGAAAGTAACCAAAAGTTAGCGTGCAATAAATTCTAATATTGCACCAGTGCAATAAATCTTCAAAATTTATGACGTCATCAACGACAAAATCTTAGTTTAAACCAATTTTACTTTCAAATATTATATTGCTATACAATAAAGGGTTATTGCATGAATATTAGAATATTGTCCTCGTAGAACATATATTGCACTCGCAAGCTTGTGCAATATAAAATTCTACTCGGGACAATATTCCCCAATATTCATGCAATAACCCTATATTATTAAAAGATTTTTTTACAACCGGGCAAAAAGTTAGGTTGAGATATTCAACTATCACTTGTAAAAAATCAGCTGTGTGTTAGGTGGGTGCATTAAAGTCAAAAACTAAGCGTCTTTTCGGAAAATGTCACTCGCCAAATTGTTTTATATCTGTAGCTATCCACTATATTAAACATGCTACACAATTCTTTATATAACAAAATAATATTGTTATACAGTACTACATTTTGGTTATTTTGTATCGATAGGTTGATCTATACAATTAAAATCTCCTTACATAATATCTCTGTGCGATTCTACATTCACACTTGCACAATATTCTATCATTTCTCTGTAAAAATCTCCCTGCTGTCCTGTGAATTTTGTAGGACTACAAGTTTTCAATAGATTTTGCAGTTTGTCATCAACTTTAAAGCTCGTATGTACCAATGTACCTTTTAAAATATGGTTGTTAAAGTTATGGTTTGTACATTCAATAGCTTATTTAACTTGTGATTGTGCTTTTCATTTTCTTTTTTTTTAGCACTCAGACTTTTTTTGAAGAAAATAGGTTTGGAGATAAATTTAAAAAAAAAAAATTTTAACATTAACATCACAATAAGATTGAAGTTACTAGTAAAAACGTAACAAAACTAGGAATTTATAAGTATAAAACATTAATAATTAAGATTGTTATAGAGTGTCATACAAAATGCACAGAAAGTAACAAGGGTGCTAGGTTTAAACTATCAAAATCATATGGAATTAACTCAAAGTTAGCATAAGCTATTTTTCTTACCAAATAATTAGAATTAATGTAATTAGAATAATATTAGAATGAGGGCCTCAACCTTCCTTCTCCCGTTGGTAGAAGGGGCATATGTGGCCAAATAATGTCATCATTGTGCTCTGAACATTAAAAATATTTTATTGGATAAAAAATATACTGTGACATAATAAACATAACTTATAATAAACAAGTAGCATATTTTACTGAATTATATTATTTTTATCTAAATAGATATTTATCTCTATTTCTATGAAATGTAGTTTTTAGAGTCTGAACTAAACCACTGGAATTAATATTATTACTAAGTTGACACACTGAATAAAAACATGCAAAGATAGTTGGGCGAAGTTCCCATGGTATCTTGAATAACAAACATTTTATTTCATTTAAAACGAAATTTTGATCATTTATTTCTATTCTAATGTAATCATTGGTATATTTTCTAAATAATCTTAATTTGTTACAATGTACCGGTAAATGTTTAAAGGTTTCATTTTCAGAGTTGCAAATATAGCATTTAGGAAAATGTTATTATAATTTCTTCTTATTAGATTATTTTTAGTAGGAAGAGCATTATGAACCCATCTATATACAAAATCTTGCTGATAATTGCTTTTAATATTGTTAATGTTAGACCAGATATCTGTGAAATAGACATACCTGTACTTGATTTCGATTTAATGTTTATGATTATCTATTTCAAGAATTTTCTTATAAATATTTTTGGGGTTATAACTCTGTAAGTCAATTTTATTCATATAATTCGGTAATAGAACATATATTATAAAATTCCAATCAGATTTGTTTCCTTGTAAGAAAACTGTTATTCTTTGAAGAAGCATGGCATCTATTTTGAGACTTATATTTTGTATTTGTTGTCCACCCCTATCATACATTTTTGATAATGACTTTCAATTTATAAATTCTGAATTACATCCTCCCCAAAAGAAAGTGTATATACATAGATTCTATTACTGTATCGAGTGTGATACGATATTTATCCACTCGAGACAGTTAAATTTTTAAATTTAAAACGCGAGGCTCGGCAAGCGTTTTAAATATTTAAAATTTAACTGTCGAGAGTGGATAAATATCGTATTGTACAAGATTTGGGGTGGAATCTGTTTCTCTAATGATTTTAAAACGATATGCAGACAAATTCAATCCTTCCTTTCGAATGATCTGCAAAAAGATATGTTCTTTCTATGTGACGTCATCATGCATGATCGCCTTTTTTCATGACGTCACAATAGAAGATTCAGAGGAAAGCAAGAAAATTTGACGTCATAATCGAATTTTGACCAATGAAGAACTGAGATCAAACGAACCACACGTTGATTAAATAAAAATAATCAACAGGTCAGGAAAAGGATAAATCGTGTAAGAATTAGAGAAATATATATATATATATATATAGATCTGTTTATTTGTGTGAGATATTCTGGTAAAGGGGACATCACTCTACATTTGTAGCAACAAATAAAAGTTTACTAATGATATAGGTATTTATAACAAGAAATATATGCTTAAAATTTAGTTTTCTATTTTCCCATTTATTTACTATATCTTTTATACTTTAAATAATTGGTAGCTAACATTTATTCTGACCTTCTTTTCCAATCCAAATTCCTAATGGTTATTTTAAAGCAAGTGTCTTCATCTGGTGCATTACAAATATTTAGTATTTCAGTTTTACTTTTATTTATTTTCATATCCAGAAATCAACGCCACTTTGCTTATTTGAATATTATACTAAAGAAATCGAATACGGGTCACGGAAATTATATTGAAATGATAGGGAATTTTGAAAAAAATGTCTGTTTTAACTTTAATTTTACTGATAGACAGGTTGCCGGGACAGAAAATAAATATACACAACAATATACACCATTTAAACGAAACATAATGACTGTCGTTGCAAAAATCAAGGTTCCTGAGCTATTTTAAAAATCGAAGCGAGAGGCTTTTAACATTGTAGTATAAAATACAGGCTAAAATGGCTAAAACGTCAAATTTGCAAACTTCGTGTTGAAAATTGGCTAACAAGGTCTTTACAAAAACAGGTTGCCGGGATGAAACTTGAAACTTAAATGTCCAGAGAATAAGCAAGTCCAAACCTTTTATGAGTAGTCGTTGAACTTTAGGTTCCCACGTAAAGTTAAAATGACCCTATTCCAAGAAGAATTAACTCACGAAAACACGAAAAATTCACTAAATTCGCGTTCATTGTTTTGATTTTAACCGCCTGACAACTTTACGGAAATATCAGAGTGATTATAAACAAGGACTCTGTGACGGGCAACTTATAATATCCGTGTTTTAAAGATTTTAATGATATCAAGCCAGTCCAGTTCAAACTATTATCACGTGGTACAATTCTCATTTACATATTATGAATATTAATTAGCAAAAGTACTACTAATTTCTGGCTATGTTTGCTCCTGATGCTTTACCAAACTTTTCGAATTCGTTCATAAACAAGGAATAATCTTTTATATCTGTTGTAATTGTTGTACAGTCATCTACATGTTGAAAAAGTTGTATGGGTTCTTTTAAATTTGGAATATTAATGCCTTTTATGTTTTTATTTGTTCTTATCGAATTTGCGAATGTTTCAATAGCTAGAGCATATAAATTCATGGAGAGCGGGCAGCCTTGTCTAACTGATCTCGTAATTAATATCTCTTCTGTTAGCATACCATTTACTTGTATCTTGCTTTTAATATCTTTATATCGTATCTTAATCCATCTAATAAATTATACAGGAAGGTTCATTTTCTTTAAAACTTTAATAAATAAATCGTGTTTAATTTTATCGAATGCTTTTTCTTGGTCAAAATTTATTTAAAAACCCTTTTATATTGTTCAAATTCATGTAATCAGAAATGTCCGAAATCGAAAAAAAATTATCAAAAATGTTCTTGTCTTCACCCGCTCTTGTTTGTTTTATATCTACCAATTTTAATAGGGTGCCCAATGTCCAAAAAGTCCTCTAGTCAACGAGTTTAAGTTAACGGAATAACACACGGCTACATATTTTTGCAAATTATAGAAAATATCATTATATTTTACAATCATGATTCTCGTCGTAAGTTCCCGTGGTCACGATTCTCTAAATTTCGTGTTTTTACAGGGTACCATAGATACCGTATTGTACGGGAAATCTTTAACATGAAAAGTAAAATTATTGCGCTCTTTGTTGGTGGTTCAAATAGTAATTTGAATATAGTTTATATATTAAATATATCATATGACGAAAGCAGAAAGTATTTAAGTAATTTTAGTAAGGCTAATTTCATCAAAAGCAAAATTATTGTGTGTATCATCATGAGATTTTTTACTCTGATTAAAGCAATCAGACACTGTGCATGTGTGTGCCAAATTTCATGTGTCAAATATGAGTCGTTTTGAAGAAATTAGCAATTAAAAACACAAATTAAGTCAACATTTTTGTATTGATTAAACACGGATTATCTCGTGCAATTAATCATTTTGTTGCTTACACTATAAGGTCATTAACAAGGACTGTTGTAACTCAATATATTTCTCATTTTTGCTTGTTGTGTGGTTGATCTATTTGTTTTACTCTGTAGATTGTTATTTTGTTCGAAGGAATATGTTTTGTGTCGGTTTTTCAAAACTTTAAACTTTTTATTGAATAGATTTTTTGTTATAATTGTAGTATAAGAATCAAATCGGTCGGTTTCATTTCACACCCGGAATATGGCACATCAAGTCTATGTTATGGTCTGACATAGGCGGATCCGGTGGGGGGGGGTATGGCCCGCGCCCCCCTTTTGTGGGAAAAATTTGGTTGATTATATAGGGAATCATTGAAGCATGACTGGAGCGGGCCCCCCTTAGGTCAGTCAGCGCCCCCTCTTTATGAAATCGCCACTGCCGGTCTTGCATGATGTTTTCGACCTTAATTACTCTCGGCGTGATGACAACAAAAATGAACCACCGTTCGTACGGGGCGCCGAATGGGACTCTTGTGGTTTTGTACAAAATTCAATTCTGTCATAACAAAATCATTTTTGTCTTACAAAACTATGTGATACAGACTTGTTTTATGAGAATTTCAATTTTGTGATGACAAAATTCATTTTGTAGACAAAATTCATTTTGTCATGACAAAATTCAATTTTGTCAAATAGGTATGCAAATATAAACCTATTTGCACACAAAATTGACTTTGTGACAAAATGACACAAAATTCACTTTTGTGTTAAATTTTCACTTCTGTTTAACAAAACTCAATTTTGTCAACACAAAATAAACACAAAATTGAATTTTGTCATGACAAAATGAATTTTGTCTACAAAATGAATTTTGTCATTACAAAATTCAATTTTGTGTTTATTTTGTGTAGACAAATTGACTTTGTGACACAAAATTGACTTTTGTGACATAAATGACTTTTGTGACACAAAATTGACTTTTGTGGCACAAAATTGACTTTTGTGTTAAATTTTCACTTCTGTTTAACAAAACTCAATTTTGTTTACACAAAAATAAACAAAAAATTGAGTTTTGTGACAAAATCTCAGTTTTGTATGCAAATTAGTTCACAGAATCCAAACTAAACTAATTTGCATACAAAATTTTCAAATTAGGTAACAAAAGTAAAGTCTGTGTTACAAAAATGAATTTTGTCATGACAAAAGTAACTTTTGTCCACTGAAAGATAATTTTGTATGACAAAATTTAAATTTGTAGTATGCTACAAATTTTGTTAAACTAAACTCATTTTTGTTGAACAAAACTCACTTTTGTCCGTACAAAATTGAATTTCGAGTACAAAACCACAAGAGTCCCAATTCGGCGCCCCGTAGTTCATGCTATAAATTATACACCAGCAGGCACAACTGCAGTAATTTCAAAGCTGAATATGCATGTTCAATCTATCTACCATGTTTCAAATTGGAATGTTTGGGTTTTTTCTGTGAAAATAATACATTTAAAAAGATCGGTAGTTTCAAATTATATAATCAGCTATAAAGGCCCCGACAAGACAAATTGTGAAACAATCCAAACGAAAAAACTAACAGTCTCATTTATGACAACAATAAAAACAAGTATAACAGACAGCGACCAACGGCAACCACTGAATTACAGGTTCCTGATTTTGGACAGACACATACAGAATGTGGCAGGGTTAAACATGTTTGTGAGCGTTCAACCTTCCTTACCTGGGACAATTGTGTAACAACACAACACAAGAACAAACTGTAAAAAAACAGTTGGAAATGGCTTGATGCATCAAATTAGCATGAAGCACAAAAACAACTAACATAAAGACAAAAGACACAAAGTACCGATCTAAAAGTACTCGCAGTTTTTCCGGATTGACCGTTTATTTTCATCTGTTGCTACGCATGCTTATTTATTTTTTTCCGCATGACTGAAGTATGTCGAAAGTCTTACACAAAAGGGTTATACAACAAGTATTACATAAAATTAACATTATAACTGATTCATGTAAATGAGGTAAGGTCAGATAAACTCGGCAACAAAGATCAACTTGCTATCATTCCATACAAATATATTTGACCCACTACTTATTGTATCTGAGATACGGACTTGACCACGGAAACTTAACCTTGTTCACTGATCCATGAAATGAGGTCGATCGAGGTCAGGTGAACCATGTCTGACGGACATGTAGACCTTGCAAGGGTACCATATACTAGTATCCAAATATAGTTATCCTAGAACTCATGATAAGTGAGACATTCATATGGGCGAAAAAAAACTCTATATAGATTTTTAGCAGTCACTGAACCATGAAAATGAGGTAAAGGACAATGAGCATATGACAGACGAAAACTTCGTAACACAACGTGTCTATAAACAAAGTATGAATCATCCAATTTCTCTACCCTCTGATATATAAAGCTTTACAAATAGTTTACGCCATTATCGCCGCCACCACCATCAGATTGTATTCTCTATGCCTCGCATTCGACGCGACTTAAAAATAGAACAACTGAAATTAGCTCTCTGACCTAGACCTGGACAGTGAACTTTCAAACTAACAGTAGACAATGAATCGTAATAGCTTCTTCTAGCTTCGACAATTTTTCTGCAAGAGTTTATAGAATACATCGATGCTGTACATAACCCTCGTTTTGTAGATAATTATATAGCCAATTTATGCTCAATAAGTCATATAAGTGTGTAAGATGAAGTGATTAACCGGCCTGTTTCTAATTGTCATTTTGTTTTCATAACTTTGACAGACACCCCTCCCCTGTTTTTCACCGTTTGCTCTATATAGCAACGATATACTCAGACCTGCTTATTAAATTCATTCTGCGTTAATATTACACAAGTTTTGGAACAAAGTACAATTGTATGTGCTTCCACACTCACCAAAAGTACAATGGTATGTGCTTCCACACTCACCAAAAAAAAATTGGATATTTACCCAGAATATCATTACGAACACCTACTATCAAAAGAGGGCAACTTATAAATATTTAAAAACATCTAAAAAAACATCTCTAGTGATCACTTGTATCGAATCTTACATCGAAATTCCAAACTTAGAAATTTTAATGAGTCAAAGTCACTGTTATTTAACAGCTAAATGAAAAATTGTAAATGTGCACCCTATAAGCACAAACGTCAATCTCGAATCATATTTTGCAACAGAAATATCAAAATAGTCCTAAATATAGAAAATATAGTTATGATCCTTTAGAATATTTGAATTTACTTCGCTCTAAACGCATATATGTAGTAGGTGCGGCAAGCTGTCTAAATGTGACTGTGCGTTTTCCTTGAAATTTTAGCTTTGACCTCTGACCCAAATTTAAGAAAATCGTGACCACTGTAGACAACGACGATATCGATATTTCGATGAGGCTTGTGTTCCTCTTTTTAATGATATAAAATACAGCCGTATGTTATTCCGTTTACCCAAATCGATCAAATTCGTTGACTGGGCACCTTACTATTTATTTATTATTTTAGATAGTCTCTGAGCTAGAGTTTGAGTAATTAATTTATAACCAAAGCATGATAAACTTATAGGTCTCCATTGTTTTAGGTCTTTTTTATCCCCTTTGTTTTATATAATTTAACGTGATTATGTCCATTTTCATTGTTTCTGTCAATTCCCCTTTTAGATGAACATTATTTACTTTTTCTACGACTTCGTCTCCAATTATGTTCCAAGTTTTATATACAATCCTTTGCCTAAGCCATCTATACCAGGAGATTTGTTATTTTCAAGATCTTTAATATTATCTAGACATTCTTTTTTGCTAATAAATTGGTTTAAAACTGACCAATCTTCCTCGTTTGATTTATTTAATTCAATCATCCCTAGATATTCATCAACCGCTTGTTCATTATTTAAAACCATCAGAAGTATATATAATAGCTCTGGATAGAAATCCAGTATTATTTGTATTATTGAGTTTTTGTCGTCAGTAGGTTTGTTATTTTTATCAAGGAGGAATTTTATTTCCTCCTTTGTTTCCCTTTTTTTTCTGCTATTTTAAAGATTTCAATATTATCGATGTCTTCTTTATAAAAACACTCACGGGATCTGATTAATGTTCCTATTTTGTCTTTTGTTTCAATTGCTATTATTTCGTCATTAATTTTATTTATTATCGTGGAATTTTGAAGGGTTTTTGCTTCTTCTACTACTAGTGAATCGTACGACTTATTCAGCTTAGATTTATTAATTTTTGTTCCGGTTCTTGAGAAATTTATTGTTGTTTCTTTGATTTTTTAAAAAATATTCCATCCTTGAAGAGGGTCATATTTCAATTTGTCTTCTTTCCATTTTATTATAAAAGAGAGGCGAAAGATGCCAGAGGGACATTCAAACTCATAAGTCGAAAATGAACTGACAACGACATGGATAAAAAGAGAGAGCTCAACAGACAAACAACAGTACACAAAACACAACCTAGAAAACTAAAGAGCAACACAAACCCCATCAAATACGGGGGTGATCTCAGGTGCTCCGGAATGTTTGTTATTAATTTGGTATAATTTTCATTTTCAAGTAAGCTATTATTTATTTTCTAAAATCTCCGACCCCATTGTTGTCGCTTGAATTGAATGTTTATCTGAACAATTTTATGATCAGACTTGTTATAAAGAATATGTTTTATTTCTTTACGTTTATGAATGAATTCATTATCCGCGTAGAACCTGTCAATTCCAAGTACGAGTGTTGAAACATGTAAAATTTGTCTTGTCTCTATGTATTACTCTGAATATATATATCTTTTACTTTTAAAACTTTAATACATTATTAGGTAGTCTACCTTTAGAGAAAATTACAATTTTACTTTTTTTTACATTTACTTTCAATTTTCACAATTCACAGTATTCAGCTAAAGTATCCAGTTGCTTTTGTAAGTCAACTTGCGACTCTGTCAGAGTTTTTAAAAAAAACTGTATCATCTGCATACACTATTACAAAAAGTTTACGATAAAAATCAAGTTCGGATTCTAATTCATCAAAAATGCTATCATTAGTAGAATATTTTTTTCAAAATCCAAATTCAGCAATAGAAACTTCTCTAAAAATGCACTTACTCTAAGATTGAGCGCTGAAGTAAAAAGTTTACCCAAACAGCTTAAAATATTGACGGGTCTATAATTCAGTGGGTCACCCTGATCTCCTTTAGTCTCCTTAAGGTAATATGAAATTAGACCATAAAAGGAAAACACTCAATTTTGGGCAAGAATTTTGGCTAATCTAGTTAAAGACATTGTAGGTGATATGAAATCCTTTAATTTTCTTGACATTTTGTCTAACAAGCCATTATTTTCCTTTTCAAAAGACTTTTTAAGGCTCGTAGTTGCTTGACTTTGCCATGATGTATATTGACGTTGTCAAATGTGAAGGCGAAAGCAATACAATTTTAATGCAATGGGCAATCCATTCAATTCGTTACAAAAAAGGAAGTATGTGAACTATATAATTAAATTTATTGAAAATAATATTCCATAATCTCATTCAGATATAATATAAACAGTATTAACCATTTCACTAAGTTATGACGTCATGACGTCATGATTACCTTTATGACGTCTTCATAATTAAAAGTGCAGATATTTAAATATAGTCTAAAGTCAAAACACACCTTAAAAGATATTAAATTTCATTTTAACAGGAATTCCAATGCAAATTAAATGATCTCTACAACATGAAATTTTCATAAAGTTTAACTGTTAAAATCCTTGAAATTTTAGACTTATCTGCCCTTTGACCATGAATCTTTAAAGTGTAATGTATTCCAGTCAAAGTACACTATAAGATGAAAATGATGTAAATCTTCAATTAAGAATGAACCAAAACATAAAATTAACACTCAAAAGAAGGAAAATGTATTCTTAGAATAATTTTAGTTGAATAATAATAAAATCATGAAGAATTTTAGAGATTTTATAAATTTGATTTGTTTTGTTGTCCATAGCAACATATTTTTCAGCTGAAAAATGTTTACAAAATTGTGTTCATATATTTAGCATGGGTACCAGGTACCTGAAACGGGTGTTTATTTTATCAATTGACTTTTATTGCACATTTCATACTTGTCACCACTGATCCACTTTTTCATAGAAAATTTTAATGATTTTCTTAAATACCATTATAACTTTGCGCGACTGTATCTTTGGTTATTTTCATCCGATCTTAGAAAAATTCAGGCCAAAAAGCTTGAAATTTGGTAAACTTTGTAGAAATAAAGGGATTTAACTGAAAAGTGTATTACATTTTATCCTTAAGGTAATATGAAATTAGACCATAAAAGGGAAAACACTCAATTTTGGGCAAGAATTTTGGCTAATCTAGTTAAAGACATTGTAGGTGATATGAAATCCTTTAATTTTCTTGACATTTTGTCTAACAAGCCATTATTTTCCTTTTCAAAAGACTTTTTAAGGCTCGTAGTTGCTTGACTTTGCCATGATGTATATTGACGTTGTCAAATGTGAAGGCGAAAGCAATACAATTTTTAATGCAATGGGCAATCCATTCAATTCGTTACAAAAAAAGGAAGTATGTGAACTATATAATTAAATTTATTGAAAATAATATTCCATAATCTCATTCAGATATAATATAAACAGTATTAACCATTTCACTAAGTTGACAGTTAGTTACTTTATACTTTGATGTTGCTAACCAGTATTTATGACGTCACGACGTCATGATTACCTTTATGACGTCTTCATAATTAAAAGTGCAGATATTTAAATATAGTCTAAAGTCAAAACACACCTTAAAAGATATTAAATTTCATTTTAACAGGAATTCCAATGCAAATTAAATGATCTCTACAACATGAAATTTTCATAAAATTAACTGTTAAAATCCTTGAAATTTTAGACTTATCTGCCCTTTGACCATGAATCTTTAAAGTGTAATGTATTCCAGTCAAAGTACACTATAAGATGAAAATGATGTAAATCTTCAATTAAGAATGAACCAAAACATAAAATTAACACTCAAAAGAAGGAAAATGTATTCTTAGAATAATTTTAGTTGAATAATAATAAAATCATGAAGAATTTTTAGAGATTTTATAAATTTGATTTGTTTTGTTGTCCATAGCAACATATTTTTTCAGCTGAAAAATGTTTACAAAATTGTGTTCATATATTTAGCATGGGTACCAGGTACCTGAAACGGGTGTTTATTTTATCAATTGACTTTTATTGCACATTTCATACTTGTCACCACTGATCCACTTTTTCATAGAAAATTTTAATGATTTTCTTAAATACCATTATAACTTTGCGCGACTGTATCTTTGGTTATTTTCATCCGATCTTAGAAAAATTCAGGCCAAAAAGCTTGAAATTTGGTAAACTTTGTAGAAATAAAGGGATTTAACTGAAAAGTGTATTACATTTTATCCTTATGGTAATATGAAATTAGACCATAAAAGGGAAAACACTCAATTTTGGGCAAGAATTTTGGCTAATCTAGTTAAAGACATTGTAGGTGATATGAAATCCTTTAATTTTCTTGACATTTTGTCTAACAAGCCATTATTTTCCTTTTCAAAAGACTTTTTAAGGCTCGTAGTTGCTTGACTTTGCCATGATGTATATTGACGTTGTCAAATGTGAAGGCGAAAGCAATACAATTTTTAATGCAATGGGCAATCCATTCAATTCGTTACAAAGAAAAGGAAGTATGTGAACTATATAATTAAATTTATTGAAAATAATATTCCATAATCTCATTCAGATATAATATAAACTGTATTAACCATTTCACTAAGTTGACAGTTAGTTACTTTATACTTTGATGTTGCTAACCAGTATTTATGACGTCACGACGTCATGATTACCTTTATGACGTCTTCATAATTAAAAGTGCAGATATTTAAATATAGTCTAAAGTCAAAACACACCTTAAAAGATATTAAATTTCATTTTAACAGGAATTCCAATGCAAATTAAATGATCTCTACAACATGAAATTTTCATAAAATTAACTGTTAAAATCCTTGAAATTTTAGACTTATCTGCCCTTTGACCATGAATCTTTAAAGTGTAATGTATTCCAGTCAAAGTACACTATAAGATGAAAATGATGTAAATCTTCAATTAAGAATGAACCAAAACATAAAATTAACACTCAAAAAGAAGGAAAATGTATTCTTAGAATAATTTTTAGTTGAATAATAATAAAATCATGAAGAATTTTTAGAGATTTTATAAATTTGATTTGTTTTGTTGTCCATAGCAACATATTTTTCAGCTGAAAATGTTTACAAAATTGTGTTCATATATTTAGCATGGGTACCAGGTACCTGAAACGGGTGTTTATTTTATCAATTGACTTTTATTGCACATTTCATACTTGTCACCACTGATCCACTTTTTCATAGAAAATTTTAATGATTTTCTTAAATACCATTATAACTTTGCGCGACTGTATCTTTGGTTATTTTCATCCGATCTTAGAAAATTCAGGCCAAAAGCTTGAAATTTGGTAAACTTTGTAGAAATAAAGGGATTTAACTGAAAAGTGTATTACATTTTATCCTTATGGTAATATGAAATTAGACCATAAAAGGGAAAACACTCAATTTTGGGCAAGAATTTTGGCTAATCTAGTTAAAGACATTGTAGGTGATATGAAATCCTTTAATTTTCTTGACATTTTGTCTAACAAGCCATTATTTTCCTTTTCAAAAGACTTTTTAAGGCTCGTAGTTGCTTGACTTTGCCATGATGTATATTGACGTTGTCAAATGTGAAGGCGAAAGCAATACAATTTTTAATGCAATGGGCAATCCATTCAATTCGTTACAAAAAAAGGAAGTATGTGAACTATATAATTAAATTTATTGAAAATAATATTCCATAATCTCATTCAGATATAATATAAACAGTATTAACCATTTCACTAAGTTGACAGTTAGTTACTTTATACTTTGATGTTGCTAACCAGTATTTATGACGTCACGACGTCATGATTACCTTTATGACGTCTTCATAATTAAAAGTGCAGATATTTAAATATAGTCTAAAGTCAAAACACACCTTAAAAGATATTAAATTTCATTTTAACAGGAATTCCAATGCAAATTAAATGATCTCTACAACATGAAATTTTCATAAAATTAACTGTTAAAATCCTTGAAATTTTAGACTTATCTGCCCTTTGACCATGAATCTTTAAAGTGTAATGTATTCCAGTCAAAGTACACTATAAGATGAAAATGATGTAAATCTTCAATTAAGAATGAACCAAAACATAAAATTAACACTCAAAAGAAGGAAAATGTATTCTTAGAATAATTTTAGTTGAATAATAATAAAATCATGAAGAATTTTAGAGATTTTATAAATTTGATTTGTTTTGTTGTCCATAGCAACATATTTTTCAGCTGAAAATGTTTACAAAATTGTGTTCATATATTTAGCATGGGTACCAGGTACCTGAAACGGGTGTTTATTTTATCAATTGACTTTTATTGCACATTTCATACTTGTCACCACTGATCCACTTTTTCATAGAAAATTTTAATGATTTTCTTAAATACCATTATAACTTTGCGCGACTGTATCTTTGGTTATTTTCATCCGATCTTAGAAAATTCAGGCCAAAAGCTTGAAATTTGGTAAACTTTGTAGAAATAAAGGATTTAACTGAAAAGTGTATTACATTTTATCCTTAAGGTAGCAATACACAGTTAGAATTGTTAGTTTCGCATTTTGGCCCTGTGAATTTTTAAATAAAAGAGAAAGACAAGTTATAAGTACCTGAAAATGAAGAAAATAAAATTTGATGCTGTGAGAGTGGTTTTAATTGAAAGGTATGATTCCAGAGAAGAGATTGACCCTGGTTTGCTCAGTAGAAATGTAAATTTCGGGTCTAAATTCATATCCAGTCCATCAATGACTCTAAAACTATATCAGCATTTGTTGACTGTTTTCAATGGTGTAAATTTGCCTCGATCTTTTGAAAGGTAATTTGCGGAAAAAGGAGCAGAAAGACCCCCAATTTTTTTGTTTTTTTTGAGAGGGCTATCATTCAGTGTTGAAACAATGTGTGTCTGATATTCATTGAAATTTTATAAAATGGATATTTTTAAGCCTGTATGGGGGTGTCCAACAGCATTTTTTGAAGAATAAAATAGAAAACAAACACCAAATGTTTCCATGGATACTGAACTTGTACAATTTTTTTTTAAGTGTTTGGTTACAGATTTGAAATCTGCTGAGAAATATGATTCTAAATATGTATACAAGTTTGGGTATTCTTGTAGAATTGGTTATATCCTTTTCAAAATGCATGCACATATTCCTGAATTTAAAGTCCAAATTTCAGCATCATTTGCTAACTGTGTATTGCTACCTTAGTCTTATAAAAGGTACAATATTTCCAACAAGTCACGATTCTGGCACATTTCCCCGAGTTAAATACAGTATTAAAAAGTTTAACATAAACAGGCATAAAAATATTACGTGTTTAATTTATATATTTATTTATAATTAAATCATCATCACATGCTTTTCCATTTTTCAGTTTTTTTTTTTAATGTAAAATTTCTTCCTAAGTAATAGTACTGTTAATAATTTCATTTAATTCATGCAACTCTAGTGAAACAGGTATGTTTTCATCCTCAGAATTGGAAAAATTAAGGCTTCTAAAAAATCATAAAGAACATCGACAGAATTATTAGCTGGTTTCACCTCACTGTTTGCATTCAAGATCTTCCAAAATTCCTTCGCGTTACTATTTTTTAATGTGTTCATCTTCTTTCTGGTTCTCCTTATAGATTTATCCAGTTGTATTATATAATCTCGCTCTCAGTGATTTTTTCATGTGTTTTCGATTGTTTTCCGTCTTAATAGATTTATACCTTCTTTTGCGATACGGAAACATTGCACCGATTATATGTTTGATTTTACTTCCAAGTTCCAAGATGTCCTACCACAGAGTAGCTGGTAACCTGTCGAAAAATTATATAATCCAGAGTCAAAAGTCGGTAATATTGTTACGCCCTAGTGATTCAACAGCTTATATTGCTACTGTGGTTTTAATTTGTGTAAATTAAATAGTTTAGTCGCAAAGCAAGCCCTTAGAAACGACCGTTGTTGCTACTTTCTTAAGACAACAATGGGACTGATATTAAAGCCCTTTATTCTGAAATTGCGTTAATTTCGCGGAAAAAATTTAATTGGCGGCAATTTGGAAAATTTTCTATTTTCTGTTTCTTACTTGCCATTGGAGTCAAAAATAGATGTCTTTCTATCTTTTCAGCATGTATCTTACTATTAAAGAAAATAATACCTAAGTTAATTGCATTGGCCGTCCTTTAACAAACACGTTAAAAAATTATGCGAAATTGTATGTTATTTTTTATTCTTTTTTTTCCACAGATAAACAAAGATTATATATAATATATAAAAAAAATAATACGTATCTCAAAGTTAAATAAATATTTCAAGTTTAACGTTCTGTCACCCCTTATAGGAAACCCCGTTTGAACTAAATTCCGAAAGAAAGACATTTTTTTTTGACATTGTAGTTTTTTGGTCTTACACATCGATGTCAACATGCATCTGAATAGAATGTATTCACATTTAGTGTGTTTGTTTGAAAAAGCAATGGCGAGTTCAGCTGTGAATTTGATTGGATTAATTATTCTCTTTAAGTGAAATGTTTGACGTTAACTAAAACAATAAGGTAAGGAAATTTTATACTGTCTGTGCACAGCCTTGAATTTATGATGACTAACGTCACAGTACCCCACTGGGGGGTCACTTCCTATATGAAGGTATATACATATGTGCCGCTGGAATGGGTCCCTTTTTTGATACGTCAAATATATCAATGGGGAGCAATTTTACCGAGGAAATATATCAATGGGTCATGATTTTTCAGTTTGTTGTGCAACGATCTTCACTGAATTTCCCAAACTCTTTGTCATTAAAATTTCTACATCTGATGAAACTTATTGACACAAGTTTTGTTATTGATCAAATTTTATTACACTGTCACAATAAATAATCTTTACCCACCATGCCCACTAGAGTATAGTAAATAACAGGTCACATATCGAACCTTTTGCACTTGTAGCGTAACACATCGATCTATTTGCACTATTAATTTTGTTGCGTTTATATAATATATGAATGGGTTATGATTTCGCTGTGAAATATATGTATAGGTAGGGATTTCACAATTATTCAATATATGAATGGGGGTGTTTTTTAAATCCCAGCTGCACAACTGTACCCAAAATCCCATGTTGAGACCCCCTCCGTGCAGTACCCAAATTGCGCCGAGTAACCAAATTGCACCTATTCAACAAAAATAGTTGCGGAAATCTTACAAGTTTTCTTTGAGACTAAACAATTTGTATTTCTATGATTTGACATAATACACGTTTTTCAACATAGGTAACGTCACAGTCAAAATTTTGACGTCATAAAACAAAATATCTGACGCCACAATGGAAAAGTGATTGTTGTATGCGTCAAAAGCTCAAGCGGCCGGGTCAGCCGGGATTAGCGATAAGGTGTATTGCACCGAGTACCCAAATTGCACCTATTCAACAAAAAAAGCTGCAGAAATCTTACAAATTTTCTCTGAGACTAAAGAATTTGTATTTTCATGATTTGACATTATACACGTCTTTCAACATAGCTGAATATATTTAAATATACACAAAACGTTCATAGTAAATATCAACAGATAAAGCATTCACTCGAAAAAGTAAATCTACCATGCGACGTTCTCAAAAAGTCATCTTTTAAAAATGAGCAAATCAAATATGTTTCAAGCATCCATTTCTTAAAAAATGAATAGCAAGCATGGACTAATGTCAAATTGATCTAATTATTTGAAGAAATGAAACAAAACATCTGTTATTCAATTTTAAGGATGTGAATTTAAGCATGGATGCAATTTGGGTACTCCTCATTACGGAATCCTGGATCGTTTGGAGGTCGGTTCAAACCCATTTTTCTATGATTCAATATGGATTCAAAATTAAATTGGTGTAACTATATAGTAAATAAGGATACATCTACAAAATAAACACAGAATAGAAACTTTTGTTTGGATCATAAAAAAACGTAGGTGAATAACCTTTCAAAAAAGGTGCAATTTGGGTACCCTCACGTTAAATATATTAAAATATACACAAAACATTCTCAGTTTATATTAGTCCTAATAATTATGACGTCTTGCAAGGCTATTTTATTATTTTTTTTCTGTGACGCCTTCCTACGGCCATGCGACGTTTCCATAGATTTACTTTTTCCAGTGAATGTTTCATCTGTTGATATAAACTTAGTCCAAATAATTATGACGTCTTGCAAGGCTATTTTAACGGACGTAGGAAGGCGTCACAGAAAAAAAAATTAAAATAGTCTTGCAAGACGTCATAATTATTTGGACTAAGTTTATATCAACAGATGAAACATTCACTGGAAAAAGTAAATCTACGAAAACGTCGCCATGCGACGTTCTCAAAAAGTCATCTTTTAAAAATGAGCAAATTAATATGTAACAAGCATCCATTTCTTAAAATATGAAAAGTAAGCATGGACTAATGTCAAATTGTTCTAAATATCTGAAGAAATAAAACAAAACATCTGTTATTTATGGTGGCTTATTTTTGACATCGACATAATTTTGGTCGACATAGATTTATCTCGATAAGACATGATATTGTCTTGACAAGCCATGATATTATCTCGTTATGTCGACTTTCATGTTATTTTTATCGTGTTATGTCATGATAAATTATCGCGACATTCCGTGCAGAATGTCGACATATTTTTCTCGTTACCGTGACTTTTTCTTCGACCCTGCCTGCTCCTGCCATTCACATAAGGTCTTGTCAACATAGAGTTATCGCAACCTGCCATGTTCATTATCATGACAAGTCGACATATATCATGAAAAGTCGCTAACATTTATCTCTGTGAATTTTATTTTCTTAAATGTTGCGATAGTTATAGTTAGATTATATTTTCGGAACTCCTTGTCCAGAACAGACTGTGGTTGTACAGACAGACAAACGGTGCAAACTGCGCACGTGTCGAAGCGAGTTCCGAATACGATTTATTTTTAGAGGCTTGATCTATTTTTAGAGGTTGTATATTTGAGCGTGTGATATGTCGACTTGTCATGATAATGAACATGTCGACCAAAATTATGTCGATGTCAGAAATAAGCCACCATACGGGCCAGTTTATAAAAAGCCTCATCACATATTTTAAATTCAGCATAGGTTCCCCAGAAGTTAAGAAAGAAATTTCAACTGATGTGTTGAAAAAAAATGACGCGACGAGTGACGATCTGGGTTTTGAAGGCTTCGTATTCTAATTCAGTACGCTTAATCAAAACAATTTTTATGTTAGAACTTCTAAAAAGTATACATAGTTGGCATTTGTAACGTACATCATGCTTTGATTTCATTTGATATGACTTTTTGGAGGAAACAGACTCGTTTCAGTTGAAGAAAAAATGCGCCAAAAAATGCCCAAATATGTTAGTTACATGACTTAAATTGTTGCTTTAAGAAATGGGGTCAAACCGGGGTCAGCTTTCCGACTGGTTTTGTTTATATTACACTGTGGTCTCCGTTCCACACTTGATACATGCAGATGTCCGTTGTTTTGTTCTGATCCGTATTTTACAGAAGGAATAGCTAAACTTAGACTGGTACCCAGCCGTTATTGAAATTCTTGACAATTTGTATATTCCGAAGGCATACTGAATATTTTACGGAGGGAACCAACCTAAGCTAAACTAGACTTATTATTATTAAAATATTGTGTTTAACCTACGAATTGACTATTTATAAGTGTTATTGTTCAGTTTTGTATTTGCTTACGTTTACTTTTAATGTAACGCGCCAAATGTAACGTTACGTGTTCCTGTTCTGTTTATGAATAACTTGTGTATTACGTCACCAGTAAACGACGCTTTTGAATAAATTGCGGAACGCATGTTCCGTATGGGAGATTCTCTCTAAGATCCTCCATGCGGTTAGCAGTATATCTCAAATTATAATATGCTGCACCAAGTAAGAGTGCTTGGTGACAATATTTAATAGACTTGATAATTAACCAAGTCTTCATATCAAAATGCTGACGTACTGTTTGCTCGGGTAAATCGCTAACCATGCACCGATTATGCCGAGTATTTGAATGCAATGCACTAGGCAGATTTGCCTGCACCAAGTATGCAGAGTATTAGAATGCAGTGTCCCAAGTAGATTTTCTTGCACCGAGCGCTAGAAGAATTCTTTTATTTAAAACTTGGTGCAAGTAATGCACCTTGCTGTATTACTTATTATATATTAACATTTTATTCCATGTCATATATTTTATGAACCACTGTATGTGTTGTATTGAATATTACTGAAGCAGAAAATAATACAATTTATGAAATTCCATTATGATTTTTATTATTACTTCCTTCACCGGAGGTCCACATAAGTTACGACGGGTATCCTGACTCGAAAACCCCGGAACGTTACAATATGAAAATAGTCTATTGATCATTTATTTTGCACTTGGATAAAAATTGGAAGAAGTGGTATGATTGCCAATGAGACAACTCTTCAGCAGAGGCCAAATGACATAGAAGTTAACAACTTTAGGTCACCGTACGGCCTTCAAAAATGAGCAAAACCAATACCGCATAGTCAGATATAAAAGGCCCCGAAATGACAAATATAAAACAATTCAAACGACAAACGAACGGCCTAATTTATGTACAAAACAATGAACGAAAAAACAAATATGATATACAGCAACAAACGACAACCACTGAATTACAGGCTCCTGACTATGGACAGGCACAAACAGAATCTGGCGGGGTTTAACTAGTTTGCTGTTGCCAAACACTCCCCCTTACCTGAGACAGTGGTGTAACAGTACAACATAAGAACAAACCATAAAAGTCAGTTGAAAAGGGCTTAACTCTTCAGATCGATATAAAGCAGAAAAACATCTAACAAAAACACAGACCGGACGTGGCAGGGTATTTATATATCAAAACTACAAAAAAGACACTAAGTATAGATCTGGGAGTTCTCGCAGTCACTGACAGCTAGTTCAAAGCCAATAACAACTAATAAAAAATCATGCATCTAAGACTAAAATATCAATCAATACACATCCAACATCCAATGGATTTAGTGTAAAGACGGCATAAACAGTCAGAGAAAAACATGACCATGTGCAATGCCAAGATACAGGAATCGACAGATTGTAGAGCTCTGAATGTGCATATGTATATGAAAATAATATTTAGTTTGATTTTAATTTACTGATATCAAAATCACTATATAACCTATAAAAACAATATTCAAAGATCTCATTACAGTGTTGAATTTGTTACCTTTTAGAATAAGTTTATCTAAAGGATCGATAAGTTTACCCGGATCGTATCTAAATTTCCGGGCTCGGTAAACAACATCTCCGTGAAAATTAGGATGTGCTATGCCGTTTGAAAAATGTTTTCTACTGGTACAGACGTTACTTAAGAAAGTAGACCAGTAAATGTATTCATACTTGGATTAATTACATAATAATATGTAATAAACTTTGATCTAAGAATAGAAATATTAGATTTTTAAAGATAAACAATACATGAAACTCATCACCTTTCACTCATTACATAAAATACGTAATCCGTTATCTATTTTCTCGCAGAATCCCTTGCCCATATCACAGTCTCTAAAGAGAGGGAAAAGATACCAAAGGGATGTTCAAAATCATAAGTCGAGAACAAACTGACAAGGCCATGATATAAAACGAAAAACGACTAAAAGACAAACAACAGTACACATAACACAACACAGAAAACTAAAGACTGAACAATACGAACCCCACCAAAAACCGGGGTGATCTCAGGTGCTCTGGAATGGTTAGCAGATCCTGTAATCCGTCGTGTTGCTCATTTAAGTGCAAACCCGGTAGAAAGTCTAATTCGGTAGGTCACATTTGAGTATAAGAGGTCGAAAAGATAACTTTAAGTTTAAACATCGAAGTGTAGAAATATAATATCTGTCCCTGGGTAGTATTCGTGGTTACAAATGAAGTATGGTTCTAAACAAAACTCTAGTTTGAATAAAGAATGTATACCCCCTGGATGCCTTATGTATATGAGAACCAATGCTGATACAAATGCTGTTTAACTATACTCTTTAGCCATTCAATATTTACAATTTTGTTCGTTCCATATCATACCTATATCATCAAAAATAGATTTACATATTGAATCCACTTGAATTTTGGACTATTTCCATGTACTTTAATCATAAGTCTAAGAGGATTGTTTACTTATTTGCATCAGAACGACGTCATCCTCAGTTTTAATAGAGATCTCCAAAGGAATCCGACCTAAATCCCCATAAACCACAAATTTGGTGTTCTATTCCGAACCCGAAAATTTGCAGAACTGCAAATGTATTTTTTTTAATATTCTGTTTATTTTTGAACCCCAAAACCTCTGTAGAATACAATACTATAGGAGCGATGACAGCATCGAAAAGTTGCAACTGAATATCAATAGGAAATGAAATATATGTTATCTTGTTGAAGAGAGCAAACAATACTTTCTGTGCTTCGACAGCAATCCTTTTGCTAGCTGCACAAAAAAAAACGTTTTAGATAATAGATATTCCTAGATCATGACTTGTATGAATTTACAACTTCTATAGCATTTCCGTATACATGAAAACAAAGCTTTTGTCATACCTTTCGTTTACTAAATGCAACATTTTTTTTTGTTTTTGTCTATATTAAGTTAGAGTTTCCATATATTACAATATCGTTAAAAAAACATTAAGTACATGTAATTGTTGCAGTTCTTTTTTATTATCTGACACAATAACCGTGTCATCTGCGTACAAAATGACAAAGATTTTAACTAATACTTGAAAATTCGTAATATTAGTATACCCCTAGATTTGCAATTAAAACTATTCAATGTATTTATGTCCCCTATATTGACATATTCATCTGATATTTGAGGGTTTGAAAATAAAAATATTATAGAAAAAAATCTTTAAAGTTTTGTAAGAAATTCATAGAGATTAGAACAAGCATGCCTACTTTTATGGTATATGGTGAACATGTGCGATACCCTGTATAAATATAAATATGATATAAGAACATCAATCTAAAGCAGTAGGTGCGTTATTTAAGGCCTGGTTTTGGCCCAAGAAAAATATAGTGTTTTAGAACTATTTTAATTTTGCACATATTGTTTGGAAATGCATAAAGTCAAGAAATATAAATAAATTACCTAAGATTTTTGATTTGATGACGTTGAAACTACGTCATAATTTGCACCGTTTTCATGAAAAGGAAGAAAACTACAGACTTTAAGCAGTTTCCCATCATTATTTCTATCGTGGAAACAGCCGAGAAACAACAAAATAACTTTAGAGAAGCTTAACAATAACTATTGACATATCTCACCAAATATGAAGTTGTTTCTTGGGTGCGCGCATACTTTGCCAATCTAATATATATATACTTAAAAAGTTGATGTAAAACAAGAAAAAGCAAGACATTTTACATGAAAAAAAAAACAAATTTCGTCATTGTTTGTTGCCATGGTAACTCGTTAAATGTGAAATTTGTTTTTATTTTCTGAATACCTTGTACCGAAGTGTAGTCAGGACACATTTAAGAATATGTCTGACAACTTTTAAATTTGTACAAATGTGTGGGCCTAATAAAGGCCTATATTATATATTATTATATTATAAATGATTGTCCCTACTCCTTTAATATAGTGTTTAAATTAGAAGATTATGTTTTACGGTTAAATTCTGTAAATAGAAGCTACATATATTTCTGTTAACTGAGAACAAGAAATTTTAAATTTCCGATAGATAGGTTGGACTGGTATACTGAATGTATGAAAGATTGCGCAAAATCTGTAAACAGCTGTTGGAAATGAGTTTCATTATATTTTCTGTTGTGGTATTGAAAGATATTCGAACAAAATATATAGCGGGTTATTACTGTCTCTGTCTCCGGTTCTCCTCTCCCCGGAGACAGTATTAGAGGTTGAACGATGCACAGTCTTCAGACTAAATGCTTTCCTTCTACAGATATTACTAACTCTATAATAGTAAAAGTCCGTTGATTGGTTGGGACAATTCGAAACCTAGTAAATGTCTTTCAATATCGCAGAGTGTCGGGTTTGAACTCTTTATTTTAGCTGGGACTACTATAACACAACTGTGTTATAGTAGTCTCAGATTTGAGTAAGTTAATTTTCCATCGTTATTAATCATGCATATCGGTACACGGGAACATAAGTCTATATATAGCTGAAACTCCTGCAATTTGTAAATAAATGTATAAAAACGCACACGTAATCATTCCACATGTTATCCAATCGAACGCTGTGTTATGAGTGTTTAGAATTAGAATCATTTATGAAAACATAGAGAAACACCGCGCATGCTTTTTACTTAGGTTATAAATATTGATGTTTGGTGAATTAATCCAAAGGAAACACATAAATTGAAAAACGGAGATATCGAAATCAGCTATTTTCGATTAATATTGATTAACACGGGGAATTTTATGGGAGGGGTCGGGCTGTGTTAGACGATGTCTAGCTATCGTAATCCCTACCAAGATAGCAGAATGGTGAATAAAATAAGACGAGAAATAATCTAAGGGGAAAAGAAACAATTCGACTCTCAGACAATAAAAGCAAATATTTATGCATGCAAGACAGCAACCGAATTAATCGACACACTTGTATTTACTTCCAACGTTCAGCCTACGGTCTTTTACAATGGACACATTATGCCATTACTATATTTTAAGTTTTAAATCCTCCAAAGTCCGGCTCTATATAAAATAATTGGTGAATAAAATATTTGTATGGCAAAAAATGAATTAAGATATAACTAAAAACAATGAACAGAGTCCGAAACAAATTTCTTATATTTGTGTTTGAAATTTATTGACTATTTATATAAAACATGGTTTACAAAAAAGATTAAGAAACGAAATATACATTTAAAAGACGAAAATAATGTTGGCATTGAAAATGATAATTAGAAAAATGGATGTTTTCTAGAAGAATTTAAAAAACACGTATTAAAGGGGCATCAGCTGTCAAATTCATGTTCACCGATTTGACTCAAATTCTCATATTTGATTTATAACATACTAAAACGTTTATCCAAATTACAATAAGTCTGAAATAAACAATTAAGAAAGCATGGACTCGATAATATATATCAACATTTCGTGTGTATTTTAGTCTAGACTAATTAACCATCGATATGACCTCCGAAGACTGCCGACGGTCACATAATCCGATATAAACATAAGCATAAATATAAATAGATAGCGACCTCGTGCAAATTGACTTTTCTAGGTCTGTTTGATTTCATGTTATAGGTTAAAAAAATAAGTTAATCATCGTTTTACCTGTATAAGAAGGATTTTTTGTGGATCGAATCAGTCGACGAAATGGTTCACCTTCGTTTCACTTTCAATGTTGACATTGTTTTCCTTTTGATGGCTGAACACGACTATTACATGCGTAACCACTCTCTAGCTAATGGGTTAAATTGAAGGTCACATGAATACGGATTCAATGAGGTCGAATTATTCACTTGCAAGTGAATAATTCATCAGCGATGTTTCTTATCTTATTTTGACAAAATTGAACTAAACTGGTCACTAAAAGCGAATTATTATTTCACTATTTCACTTTGACTAATGATTGAACAAACAAAAAATAATATTAATTTTTCATTTTTTTTTTTTTTTTTTTTATATCTCGTAGCTAATGCCCCTTTAAATACAAATACTATGATCATAAAACAGAACGGTCCCCCACAAAGGAATAATTATGTTAAATCAGCATGTTTTGCATGAAGGGTAAGTTCGATAATTGCTTTATTTGTCTCTCAATATCAAGTCCATTATTTCAAGATGGAAGTGTTTTAAGTTGTAAGTGAATTTGCATACCGCAAAGTGAAATAGAACGTATTTTGTCGAACGTTTCGAAATTTACGTGGGAATTTATACCCGGTCGAAATAGGCCTCAAATACAGATGTCGATGAAATCTTCAAAATCTTTTTGATTTCAACGTTATTAATGCTTGGAAGGCATAATTCCCATTTTTAGAAAAACTAGATATTACAGTCAGATATCATGTATCATAATCATAATAATTATTGTTACAAGGTCTTTTTGTCGGCGTATGCGCGAGTGTTTCCGGTCCTGAAAACCAATAGAAATTCACTATTTTTTGGCTAGATTTAATTGTAATATTTGGGCCTTGTCCAACTGAGTCCTTTTCCTAGAGTCTTAAGGTAGATTAACTGTATACCATAATTTTGGATTGTAAAATAGCAGTACACAATCAATCAAGGTCTGCTTAAATCTGCAAATTTTGAGACAGCTTGGCAATTAATGTGTAAGACAGTAAATTTGAATAAAGAAAAAGCAATTTATGATTTTTTGTTCGAATCAATTTTTCAACTGAGCATTTAAGGGGAGATAACTCTACTAGTAAAATTCTTATAAAGGATAATTTCGGTGGCACTATTTTTTATTTGTATTTTCTTAAAGCATCTTATAAAATCTATCGTCTCATATTTTATTTCATATATTTCTTTTTATTAAAAAAAAAGGTGTTTTTAATGAATCTATGCAAAATTGGGAAATTTTACACGACTTGTATCTTTAAAAATAGCACGATGACCCATACTTTTTATTACAATTTGAAGCAAAACATGGTTGAATCTACAGTTTTGTAAAGTCTAAGAAAATTATATCTGTGGAAATATAAACGGACGATCCATCTTAAAACGTTGATGAGTTGATTTCTCGAGACTATCGTGACCTGGGACCAGTACATTAACATTTTTACGTCATGCTTACGCTTAGATTTTTTAGATCTCAACCCTTCCCGTTTTAATTAGTTTTGAATGACAAAAAGCACAAAAAGATTGTTCAATATAAATCAGCACAAGAAAATCACTTTACTTGAAAGCGACGGTAAAGTAAATACAAGTAAACAACTAGAATTGCTATTGCAAGCAATAGCAGATGTCAAACTCCCCAATGGCCACTAAATGGCAGTCATTTCGAACATTTTAAACAGTGAATGCACATATATGCATGGCTTCATGTATACATCTTTCTGTGAATTTTCAGAACATTTGGAGTATTTTGAAATTTTCCACATTTTTGCTGTTTCTATGACAAAAGCGGCCATTTTAGAAATTCCAAATTCAAAAGTCTCATCTATACTTGCCATTCAACATTTATATTAAGTTTCATTAAGTTTGAAGCATTTAAAAAATCACATTTTTGCTATTTCCGTGGAAACGACAGCCATTTTGATAATTCCAAAGTCAAATAGCAAATCAGCACATGCCAGTTAACATTTCTGTAAAGTTTCATAAAGTTTAGTGCATTTGATATTGTTGGACATTTTCGTATTTGTGCTGTCTCCATGGTAACGGCGGCCATTTTAAAAAATCCAAAGACTTCCGGGACATCTACACATGGTGCTTGTCATTATTGTGATGTTTCATCAACACTGGTCCAGTATTCTCCCAGAAAGAATGGCGAAATTACTCATAAAGTTATAAGCGCTTTTCATCAAATGTATATTTCCGAAGTCTAATAAAAACCAACAATAAAAACAAAAAACAGTTTTTTAAGGAGAAACACTTTAATTTTGAGGATACTTTTTATTCAAATATAGCAATAGGGTATTTCACATTCCAGTCCAACTACATTGTAAAAACATAGCGTGAATCCAACTTGATATCTTCAGCAACCACAAAAAAAAACATACACAAAGCTCTAAATTTTAACGATATTAAGGATCATTTTGAAAAGTTGCGAGAATTCTTTTGAACTAGATGTTCGTGTTCTTTAATGTTTAAATTTTACAATGTTTCACACTCTGCACTTTTCGATACCTACTATGAATGAAACAGATACAGGCGGAAGTGGCTTTACTTTTCTTACACAAAGAAATAAACAAACAATCAAGGAAAAAGTAAACGAATAACATATCTGTTTGAAAAAAACCTAATCGATAAAAGGATGTAAACGCAGATGATTGGGTAATTACCCCCCCTCCTTTTTTCCCTTTTTCCGGTGTTTATACATTTCCCAAAAAGAAATTGGAAAATCTCAAAACTTGTATTGGCCTTTTAATTTTTATAAAACCAGTATACAATGTATATGCAAAGCTATTCTGCATGAAGCAAGAATGCAAATACCATTTTCAAGTTTCTCATCAGCTATGAGACGACTAGCTTTTTAGATAAGCTATTACTTGTTTTGTAAATGTACCCAATGAGGTAAAATAAATAAAATGTTGAATATATATATAGAGAAAATAAACAAGTACTAAATTACTTACCTATCCAGAGAACATTGTAAAACTCTTATAGAGTCAAACTGCTAAATTCACTTAGTACTTCATAATCTAGTATACGGATTATATAATTATTCATATTTCAATAACACGTACTACACTCTATCCAGCACGTGATGGTTGTGTACAAGAATCGAATCGAGTGTACTCTAAGAAATAAATCATTAAAGTATGAACTTGTGTGTTACCTTTTGAAAATTATACGTGATAATGTATTCACCGTATTACAATTAGTTAATGATAAATAGTATCTAAGTATATGTAAGAGAATGATAATAACTTGAAGTTGTAAAGTTTTATATATTTAAATAGATAATTTTTACTCATTCTGTCATCTGTAATTATAACGTATCATGTATAATTGATGCTCCAGTAGCGCAATTACTGCGTCTGAGTTTATTTAATAAAGTTCTTAATGTTCTTTAAGTGTCAAATGCTCTCTTGAAATCAACAAAAGGGCAAAATAATTTTTAGCCTATTGAATTATAGATAAAATTGAATGCAACATTAAAATACAGTAATTGGACACCCTTACTAAATCCAGCCTCAGACTCTCATAAGTATACAATAAGGCGTAACTGTCATTCATAATATGTCTATACGCTGACGTGGTTTCCCCCTTTTATTCAATTTTGAACTCCTTACTCCTCTGTTAACAATATGTTTGTCTGAGTTAATGTTGTCGGAACGTCTGTCCATTTTGTAGCATAAAGATAGTCGTCATGTATAAAAAAAGTTCGTCTCTTCATACTTGGTTGATTTGCATCCAATTATAACTACATGCATGTAGCCTCGGGGTAGGTTTCATTGTTATTATCTAAAGAAATGTGCAGGAATGGATTTAGGGGGTACCCGGGCCCCCTTATGAAGCTTCATTCATGGTTAATCCAGATTTTTTACCGCTTCCACTACAAATTGTGTCTTGTTTTGGGGACCCGCGGCCCCCTTTTTCAAAATCCTGGATCCGTATCTGATCTGTAGATCTTCTATACACACAGAGGCAGATGCACTGTAGTCATCGGATTAATTTTCATTAATAATTTAAGTTTTTTAACAGTCGTTTGATGACGTGTCAACATTCGTCTGCCAGTGTAATTTAACTCTCATTAAACAAAACGGATTGTGTGCAGTCGGCACAACTTGTATAATTCACATATTTTACTTATTGATTTTTTCCACATCTGAAATTTTCTACGATTATTTGTACAACTATTAACTGCACAAGAAATGCCTCCACCTTTTTTATAACTTTCGGCAGTATCCATAGTGAAATAAATAAGAAAATGAAGGAAATACAAATGTAAACAGAAAATCGATAATGTTTTGATCAATACTGGTGCGTTATTTTTCACGGTTGTAATGGCGGATCGGTCACGTGAGAGGTTAATGGATGCGCCCATGTTTTCTAGGTCAATTATAGATAAACCCGTCTATAAGTTCAACTTCATCTGAAATAGGAATAGTATACTGAAAATATTTGTCAATTCATTTTAATTATTAGGTATTGGTCTTTGGTAAACTACATGCAAGTATTGTTTTTTTCGTTCTAGTTTGACAGCATTAACCTGTAAATAAATATGCACACGATACATAAATATAAGGAGATGTGGTACATGTATATGATTGCCTATGAAGACAACTAACCACTACAATCCAAATGACGTGTATAGGGCACTGTACAGCCTTAAAAAATACAATCTTCATTGGGATTCGACTTACGCCCTCTTGTCTTTAGAAAGAAACACAAACCAATTTTTGCCTGAAATATTAAAAAATGTTCCCAATTTTCATTATTATGGACAGTAAATCCCCCTTTCTTAGAACCCTGGTGATCTATTGTAGGAAAACTAAAAATCTGAATGACGACAATAAACAAAAAATAAGTGTAATAATGGTAAAACAGAATTGGAAGACTAGACCACTAGCCAAGGACTAATACAAATGAAAGATTTGCTTGACTTGCTTCTAGAAGAAAAATAGCTTCCCAGTCAATTTATTGCAGATTAAAAATACAAATCAATTATAGCTGCTAAGGCACAGTGCAAGTTATATCATTGTTTCTTTCATGTTTGCTTATTAATCTCCTCATTTGAAAACTGACAGGTTAATACAAGGAAAGGAATATTCTTTGCTAAACATACAAATTCAAAGAGTAAATATTGTAATATACAAAATAAAAGACAACTCATTCATTGTTAACAAAATAAACATTAAAAACAGGTAATTGTTTATTATCTTAAAATTTTCAAATTTGTAAACGCTGTTGATCAGCACCAAGTATATTAAATTATTTATGGCCTGCGCAACCACAGAAATTTGAAATCATAAGTGCCATGTAAAACAAATGTAAATCATATATATTCATGAAGTCTCTTTCTATTCTTTATGTAAAATACAATGGTGGTAAACTTTTTTTTTAAATTAAAAACAGAGAACGAAAATCTAAACGTTTCCCATACTACATTAAATTAACTTTTGTATTCTAGAATTAAATATAATTTCTTTATTGATATGATCTTAAATTATACGAAAAAAAAATAATATAAAACTGGAATGAATTATATAAATCGATGCGATAAAGGCGTAAATTATCAGCAGAAATATTGATTACGTAATTTTACACATCTCCGTTTCCGTATCATATCGGTAATTAAATGACTCGACAATGAAATCGCTTATAAGATTGTCGAGGGTCAAGTCAATAAGAAGTCGACTTACGATTTCAACCGTTAGACTTATTTATAGATCTTGTCTTGCTGATCATTTTTGCTATTAAAGTTTCTATCTATCTGTTTTTTAAGACATAAGGCAAAACGCAAAAAAATGTTAAAAATCAACTTTAAAGAGTAATCAATAACTCCAATAAGAAGTCAAATGGCGATTTCAGCCATAAAACTTACTTGTAAATCTTGTCTGGGCAAAACTAAAAAAATTGGAGAAAATCAACAATGAAGGGCAATAACTCCAATAAGGAGTCAACTGACGATTTCAATCATTTGAATTATTTTTAGATCTTGTCTTGCTGATCATTTTATGCTCTTTAAAGTTTAGATCTATCTATTATATTATAAGTTTTGAGATATGAGTCAAAAACGCAAAATAATGGCAAAAATTGTAATTAAAGGGCAAAAACTCTTATAAGGAATCGTCAGACGATTTCGGCTATTTGACTTATTTGTAGATCTAGATCTTGTCTTGTTGATCATTTTTGTTGATTAAAGTGTTTATTTCTCTACTGTCGTTTTCAAGATAATATGCAAAAAACACTAAAAATAGATATTAATCGTCTTTAAAGAGCAACAAGGAGTCGTCAAAAGCTTTCGACATGTTGACATCTTTGTAGATCTTCTCTCATTGATCAGTTATGCTATTTAAGTTTCCTTCTATCTATTATTGTTTTAAAATATATAATACAAAATGGGCAACAATCGTCATTAAAAGCAATAACTGCAATAAGGTGAGCTAATTTAAAAGATGTTTTTGATCTCTCATTTATTATTGACGAAAAAGGTTTTTACTAATCATGAATTGTATGTTACACATCTATAATTTGCAGGGTCTGCTTAGGAACCTTTAGTATCTGAGTTACGTCTTTTAATTTCTTTGAAAAACTCATTGAGAGCTTCAATAGAAATTTCATTATTTACACCCTTTTTTAGATACAAACGAATCCATGTATCATAATACTTACATACCATAACTCTAGAACTATACCCATATCTAATAGTAAATTAAAAAGTTTAACATACATAGACATTAGATCATAAACTGTAACAGTACTTTATATATATATTTATTAATATTTTGTCACAGTCACCAACTTACCATTATTAAGTTGTTTACACTTTTTAAAATTCGTGTCTTCGGTTACAGGATCATTAAATAAGTTATACAATTCATTTGACAAATTATGCACATCTAATGAACTACTGGTTCCTTAGTATATGAGTCACGTGTATTCATTTCTTTGAAAAACTCATTGAGAGCTTCAATAGAAATTTCATTATCTACACCCTTTTTTCTGACCCAATACAATTAACAATATTCCAAAACTTTTTACTCTCTGTTTTATTCAGTCTTGCGTATCTTATTCCCAATATTTGTTGGTAAACGTCATATGCTTTAATTTTTAGGCGTTTTACAAAAACAATGAACCTTTTCCTCTCGTTATCAATTGGTTTCGACTATCAAAGCATAAATTGGTTGTTAAACCAAGGTTTTGTATCGCTTTCATAGCAATCTAATTATATTTTCATATATTGTGGGTTTTGTTGGATTCTTTTCTGTTTCCTCTTTTTCCCCTTTGCGTTTGTCCGTTTTGTTTTGTTTTGTTTTGATGTTATTGTCTTTTTTCTGTTTTCTTATTTGTTTCCCAATGTTAATTTTTTATGGGAGGGGTATGTTTGCAAAATTCCCTTTTTCCTTACAATAACAGATAAAAATGACAAGTACTATCAATGATAGCATATTTGCCGATTCTAAATAAACTGACAACATGTCCTTATTTCGAACATTGCTTTTATTTATAATACAAATAAACCCAATACAGTAAGCCAGACAAGGAACAGGGGCCGGTATCATTAAGCAATCTTAGTGCTTAAGATCATCTTAAGATAATCTTATCTGCTAAGAGTGTATCTTGAAGTAATCTTAGAATGATTGACAGCCCTTAAAATTCATGTCCCACTCGCAACCCTAAGAGTACTCTTTATCCTTCTCGGAACGCTCCCTTAGTTTTAATCTAATCGACTGGGTATCTCGAACGTCGATAATCAACTAAAGATCGTCTTTGATTACTCTTAGCAAATTTTAAGTGTGTCAACATTCTTTTTTTACTGAAAACTTAACAGAAAATTCTAAGAGTGGTCAGGGGCACCCCTATCTCTCTCTTAGTTGATAAAATATCGCTTGCAATGTTCTTGCATGTGTGTTCAAGAGAACAAATAGGATATCTAAAAGGGTCTTCAGAGATCGAACAAATCCATTGGTTTTCCTAGACGACCGTAAGATTGTCCGTGATTACAGAATCGGAAAATGTCCCTAGTAACAGCATTTTGTCCTGCTGAATAGCTGTTAGCATTGTTTCCAAATCATCATTGTTAAAGTTGGCTTTTCTCATAAAAAGTAAAGAGATGTGGTATGATTGCCAATGAGACAACTATCTTCCAAAGTTCAAATGAAGTGGATGTAAGCAATTATAGACAACTTTCAACAATGAGATAAGAAAAATATCAAACAAATATGACAGACATGAACCAACGACAACCAGTCCACTAAACTACAGGCTCATGACTTGGGACAGGCACATAACGAATGTGGCGGGGTTAAACATGTTAAACTATTAAAATCAGTTGAAAAAGGCTTAGCTCATCAGATCGATACAAAGCAGAAAAACTTCAAACAAAAACACAAACCGAACGTACATCCATAACAACAAAAAAGACACAACAGTACAGATCTGAGAGTATTTGCAGTTACTGACAGCTAGTTCAAAGCCAATAACAACTAATAAAAAAATCATGTACCTAAGACTAAAATGTCAATCACTACACACACAATATCCAATGGATTTAGTGTAAAGACGTAATTAACAGTCAGAGAAAAACATGACCTTGTGCAATGCCAAAATATAGGTATCGACAGATTGTAGTACCATGAACATGCATATGCAAAACAATAACATTTAGTAATGTTTTATTTTTACTGATAACACAATCAATATTTATACCAATACAAAAAAAATCAAATATTCAAAGATCTAATTACACTCAGTGTTGAATTGGTAACCTTTTAGAATAAGTTTATTTTAAGGATTGATAAGTTTACCCAGATCGTATCTAAATTTCCGGGCTCGGTAAACAACATCACCGTAAAAGTTGTTGTGTTATTCCGTTTGAAATAAGTTTTCTAAAGGTACAGCCAAACCTTTTAAAATCAAATCTTTGTATCTATAGAAGAATTTAGTAAAGGTTTTAAATAATTTGTGGTAACCGAAATTCATGACTTAATGATTTACCAGTAATACATAGAATACGTTCATTAAAATCCAAAACGTTACTACAGACGCGACCGTACCGAACGAATTGGGATATATAAACATTGCAAGACGGTGCCAAAGCAACATCACCGTTCAAAAAAGAAAAAAAATAACAATAGGGAAAGACAAATTTTCACTTGTTTTCTTCAGACTGTTTGGAGCACCTTATTCTGCGATTTTTGTTTTTATTCAATGTTTGAAAATATTTCGTTAATATGAAGAAAAAAAATAAGGAGATATGGTATGATTGCCAATGAGAAATATCTAACAAAGTTCAAATGAAGTGGATATAAGTAATTATAGGCAATCGTACGACCTTTAACAATGAAAAAACCCCATACCGTATTGTCGGCTATAAAAGGCCCCGACATGAAAAATATGAAACAATTCAATTGAGTAAACTTATAACAAAACAATTTACGAAAAACACATATGACCGACATGAACCAACGACAACCATAAGAGAAAAAACGGCAACCCATGCACTGAATTACAGGCTTGTATCTAATTAGGACAGGCACAGAATGTGGCGGGGTTAAACATGTTTGAAGGCGCCAACTTTCCCATCACCCTGGACAGTGGTGTAACAGTACAACATAGAATAAACTATAAAATTCAAGTATTTAATTTAAGTATGTTTTTCAAGCGTTCTATCAAACGCACATGCACATGAATTTTACTACCGATTTTGCTGCGAATTCTAATATTCTCTTCAAAAATCAAAGACGGTCACTTCGGAAAAGTAGATAAGAGTGCTATCTTAACTCACAGTCGTAAGTGTATACTAAGATAGGCGTAAAATTGTTAGGAGTAACCCACGAGGGGATTGGAGATACACTCTTGGCACCATCGTAACGTTCTTGTAAAGCGTTCGTAAGTCTTCTCTTAAATGAAACTTAAGATAGGTTTTCATGATACTGGCCCCAAAACTTTAATTGCTGTTCCCTATTTCAAAGTCACATCGAGGCCTTCAACACGAAAAAAAGCTCATACCGGAATGTGTTTAAAGATTTCCTTAGCAGTTAGTAATGTTTCTTTCTCGATTATTTTTGTATTAGTCTTGTTCATCTAGCCAGTATATTTTTACATTTTTTGCGTGTACGATAGTATATACTAAAGGATGTCAGTAAGTCAAGACGTGAATGTTTTATCAATGAGACATAAATTAAATGCTAATGGTTTCCTTTATTATATGGGACTAGACCGGGCAAAAAATGATGTCCACCTGTTGTTGTTAGACAGTAGAATCATGAGGCAAGTGATTTTCTTCTTTTCTGTGTTTGGCCATGTTGTTATCTGTCCTTAACAATTTGATAACCCTTGATATCATCGTACATTTTATAAGCAAGTACTTTTAATAGTGTTTTACAGTTTTAACTCCGTTTTAACATTTCGCATGATAATGACTTTTTATCACTTGAAACATACAAAGGCTGCATAAATAATCAACAGTCTTGATTAAATTTCGCTTACGATGACAAGGGGTTCGAAAGAGTAAAGAAATGAAAGTACAAGTGCGTGTATGTAACAACGTTTTAGTCAGTTTTCACAAAGAGCATTCAAGACTAAATTGGAATTTAAAAATCATGAATATTATAAATGACCATAAACCAGTATATATAAAGTGCGAATCCAGTTAGTTCATTTTCACTGTCGTATGCGAGTATGTCTATTGTAGAATAAAGGATGATGGGAAAAACTGCGTTTGTTTACTTTTTAAAAATACAAAATAATTGATTTAAAAGTATGTTTTAACACAATTTCAGTAGAATATTAATTTTTTAATGTATAATAACAGGATTAAAGTAAAAAAAATGTTATCAAAGCAGTTAAATCTATAATATTGATTATTGAATGCGATTCATTTTAACTAAAGATGTGATGAATTATCACTGTAAGTGCGATCATTTCTGGTGTGGATTTTTTAGAGGTGCGATGAATTTTCATTGTTTTTTTATATGATAATTCGACATTCAACAACTGAAAATAGTCTTTTAACGACTTTAAATTGACGATATTTACAATTTGAAATGTAAGTCTAGTCGTAGATGCTTACTTGAAAATACACGGGTATAACAAACGTATGGTTGAATCCGTACGTCGTGCGTTGTGAACATCGAGAACAAAATTAGCTGTTTCTATTGAAATACCTATCTTTTATTTTTTGTTAGCAAGCATTTGAAACTTCTAAAACTATTTGACATTTCTAACATTTCATATTGAAGATTAAAACAACCCGAATTTTGTATTTGTTTGACGTCAAACAGAACTTACTGGAGCTAGAGAAGCCCACTCATCGGGAGCGTCTGATTTCGATCTAGTTTCTAAGAAATCCAGTATTTTGATCTTGAGGGCAAAAGTCAAGCTCACGCGAAGATCAGGGTGATATGCGTCATATCGCCTTAATGTTGTACACATTCATATCATGCATATAATGCATATCAGAAAATACAAAATCATGCATACTCAAATGTTTTTGGTGAGTTTGCTATTAGTGTGTCATGGATCCGCAAATATACTGGAGTAGAACATTAATTAATATTTTTATGGCGAACTTTCTTTGAAAAGTTTTAGTACTCGCTTCAAAAAGTTTTGAAAATTTGCCACGCCGTTTCGTACATATTTCGACCATATTGACAGGCTTTTTCACAACGAACAGTAAAAGAACGTACAACGAACGGTACTAAAGAAAACAAACAAATTACATAGAGAGTGAATCGTACAGTGCCAAAATTCTGAGGTCAGTTATTCAATTAAATGTCTGCAAATAAAATAAAACAACGGGTTTCTCATTCACATTAGTAATTCACAGACCTGTCTATTCAAAATAGTCACATGGTGTTCATGTAACATAAATAATATACAATGTTGTCAGGAGCAGTAAACTTTGTTTTCATAAACATTGAATACTTAACTGAACAGTACGTCAATTAGTCTTTGGTGAAAGTATTAGGATTGTCTACAAACATAGCTTCGCAAGGCAGCGATTAACGTCCGAAATCAACTGTACGGCAGTTATACCCCGTGGTATGGAACCATTTAAACATGTAACAATACACTGTATTAAATATATCCTTGTATTCTTTCAATTACGTATTTGCTTATTTGTAACAACGATTTATAAGAAATTCAAACATACATTAAGGCGACTCTATTTTTGCTCGAACTTTCTTTACTGTAGAAGATGTATACACAATTGCATGAGAAATATCAGTTATTTAGTCATCCAAGCGTCACGTGTAAGGCAAATGTTTGTGCGAGATGAAAACTTTACCACTCTTTCAATCATGAAATGATGTTTTGCGAATGCTCTATGTTATCTAAGATGCATCCATTAGAGCTATTTTCCTAATGCTTGTAGTTTAAAGGTTTGCTTGCTTTGCTCGCTTTGTATAAATGTCTGCTCAATCTTAATTACAATGCTTAAGCAGACATTTATACAAACAAAGCAAGAAAGCCAACCACATCTTTGAACTACAAGCAATTGGAAAATAGCTCTAAGGACGTGTTATTAGTATGTGATGTAGATTTAGACCGAAACAGAAAACTTTTCGTTGTAGTGGTTTGACTTAACTGTCCAAGATATATGTACTTAATGATAGCGTGTCATAGTAAAGGATAAACTTACATATTGTTCTGGATCTGGATCTGGACAAATTATAAACCTACATATTGTTCTGGATCTGGATCTGGACAAATTATTAGAGAAAATAGAATTGACTATATTAGCAATAAATGCTATTTTAACGGAATTTATTGATATATTACCTCAGACTTTCACTCACAAAGTTGTCATATATAATCAATCATTCTGAATTCATCAATTTTGTTAGAGAGTCGGCTGAATTAAGACTTTATAGGATGAAAATTAATTATTTTATTCTGTGAAAATGCATCGCATGTACAGTAGAAATGAATCGCCCTACAGTGAAAATGAAAGTCTATTATCACTATTCGACAGTAAACATGAATCGCATAACGAAAGCAGCATAGTGAAATTTAATTTAATATCAACTAGATGAATAACAAAACCTGTTTTAATTTATACGACATTAATAATTATGTTAAAAGGTACAGATTTCTGCAAATGAAACTTAACTGCTGCTTTTTAATCTCTTGCACGTTCAGTTAGTGAAATATTCTTAATATTTGCCTATTTTAGTAATGACTTCACACCTTGATCGGTGTATGTGCGATATAAACCCTTCTGTATCTCTTACCTATATGGTCCTATATCATAAGTGTATTAAAACAACCCATTTGATATATTATTTATCATTTTATTCCAAAATCATAAATTTTTCGTCTGTTTATTTATCATTATATATCAGAAATTCATGGCATATACAGTGAAAATGGTATTTCAGGATTCGCACTTTACATACACTGATAAACTACATTAACAATGATGAATAAATTTTCGCTTTTCGAGACATTTTGTAGTGCTTCTGAAGCTGGATTTTGGTACATAGGTGTTTAATGATCACTTACAAAATCAGCTTTGCGTTTTGTTCCAAATGACAGACTGTTAGCAAAAGTTCGACCCTTTGACTTGAAAAATATCTTACAAAACTGGAATTGTCCTGACATTTTTGCAATGCCTCTAGATCCAGTGGCGTAGAAGCAGTGAGGGAACTGGCTTACTAATTTTTTTTTTTCAAGGAAAAAAGAGAAAGATATATTTGAAATGTACAACGTGTATTCCGTTTTCTCCTATCTGGTTTACCGAAGTTAATAATGTTATTCAAAATTATGTAGGTTAAAAAAAAAATATTACAATAAAAGAAAAAAACCTAACAAACTTGATGAATTATAGGTATGTTCTGATTGAAATAAGTTGTGTGCTTTATATATAATCATCATTACACACTTAGAATGAACTTCATAACAGCGTGGACATGGACACATAGTAATTAAATGTTATCGTGTGTATCACTGGCTGTCGACAACAAAGACTTCACGCAATTACAGTATGTCAGGTCCTCTCAATGGGGATATACATAATTACTATCTTTACACATGTTCATTCATAAAATAAAAGTTTTTTTTTGTTATTTGAGGACGCATATTTGAGAAAATTCTGCATAAATGTTTATTTGCAATTTTATTCATGCTATTTCAAAAACCTCTTGCATAGCCACCCCTCCTTTATTTTAACTGAGTCAGGAATGGTTGCCCCCTTACAATTTGAAATTGTACTCACTTCTTTATCGTTTTCTGTGTTTCAATATATATCCATGAATTTAATGACATGTTCACAATACATCTGTTTTTTGAATAATAAATCATGTGCACAAGACTAAACTGGTCAACTGTAACACGAGATAATGTACATGTTATTATATAGATATAAGAAGATGTGGTATGAGTGCCAATGAGACAACTCTCCATCCAAGTCAAAATTTATAAAAGTAAACCATTATAGGTCAAAGAACGGTCTTCAACACGGAGCCTTGGCTCACACCGAACAGTAAGCTATAAAGGGCCCCAAAAATTACTAGTGTAAAACCATTCAAACGGGAAAACCAACGATCTAATCTATATAAAAAACGAAAAACGAGAAACACTTATGAACCACATCAACAAACGACAACTACTGAACATCAGATTCCTGACTTAGGACAGCTGCAAACAAATGCAGCGGGTTTAAACGTTTTAATGGTACCAAACCTTCACCCTTTTTCTGAAACAATAGTGTAACATCACAACATAGAAAGACACACTATAAAATATCAACTGAAATAGCTTAACTCAATCAAAGGACATATTAACACCAGTGAACATACACTGAACAAATAAATTTGACCTATGATACAATGTTAACACAAAATAAATAAACTAAGGGAAGAATAATAAAAGTAACATGTTATATCGGTATGAAATGTTAAACAATTTAAGAAAAACAATATGCTCGAACAAAAAAATCAGCCATTTGCAATAACTTTAAACACAGGTAAATGAAAATAATTTTGTAGTTAGGTATACGTGTACAGTTCAATAGAGAAAGGAAATATTTTTACAAAATAAATAATTTTGATGTTCATAGTACGAAGTGAAAATTTATAGTAGTACCAAACACTTATCAAAGCTGGTATATTGACCAGATATAACCCTGAATAACATTAAATAACAAAAAAGCATTACAATTAGTATCAACAGGTCAAATAAACAAGAAAGTACGATTTGAGAGTACTCGCAGTTACTGACATCTAGTTAAAAGCCAAAACAATTAATAATAAAAAATCGTGCATCACAGACTAAAATCAACTAAAACACATCCCAGGGATTTAGTATTTTAACGTCATGGACAGTCAAAGAAGAAATGACTTGTGCAATGCCAAAAATAAATGTATCGACATTATGTCAACATATAACAGTAACTTAAATTTTCGCCAAATTTTTTTTGAGGTCAAATTATCGAAATATACTTTATTAAGCTGAGGACAACCCATGCTTTGCAAATTTTAGGGGGGAGCACGCCTGCCACGCCCCCACCAGAATCCGCTGTGATCCGTCCATTCGTTTTTCAAATCAACAGAACAGCCGGGCACATTTCCTTATACGGACATGTATTATTTAGCATACTTATGCCCCCCTTCAATACATGTATTAGTGTTTGTTTACAAATAAAGTTTTTTTTATATATATCTTGGCGACTGACCTATCCACTGAATGATTTGCAATGCATGATGGACTTCTTGTCTATAACTGATACACTACTTAATTTGTCACTTATTGCCAGAAAAGAATTTTTCTTACTTTTTTCTCTCGATTACTTGCATGGTGATATAACCTCTGAATTTACTCATTCTTTCGAAAGAAACTTTTTACTGTGAGTATATGAATATATTCAAAACAAAGTCCTATAAACTTTCATGCAAAAAAAAAAAAAATTTATGAATGGACATGTCTAAAATAGGAGTTATGTATGCCCCTGACATACTGTAATTGCGTGAAGTCTTTGTTGTCGACAGCCAGTGACCGACACGATATCATTTATATATCAGGGGCAAGAATCATGAAAACCTATCTTAAGTTTCATTTAAGAGAAGACTTACGAACGCTTTACGAGAACATTACGATGGTGCTAAGAGCGTATCTCCAATCCCCTCGTGGGTTACTCTTAACAATTTTACGCCCATCTTAGTATACACTTACGACTGTGAGTTAAGATAGCACTCTTATCGACTATTCCGAAGTGACCGTCTTTGATTTTTGAAGAGAATATTAGAATTCGCAGCAAAATCGGTAGTAAAATTCATGTGTGCGTTTAATAGAACGCTCGAAAAAAACTTAAATTAAATACTTGAATTTCATAGTTTATTCTATGTTGTACTGTCACACCACTGTCCAGGGTGGGGCGAGGGTTGGCTCCTTCAAACATGTTTAACCCCGCCATATTCTATATGTGCCTGTCCCAAGCCTGTAATTCAGTGCATGGGTTGCCGTTTTTTTTTTCTCTTATGGTTGTCGTTGGTTCATGTCTGTCATTTGTGTTTTTCAAAAAATGTTTTGTTATAAGTTTACTCAATTGAATTGTGTCATATTTTTCATGTCGGGGCCTTTTATAGCCGACAATACGGTATGTGGTTTTTTCATTGTTAAAGGCCGTACGATTGCCTATAATTTCTTATATCCACTTCATTTGAACTTTGTTAGATATTTGTCTCATTGGCAATCATACCATATCTCCTTATTTTTATATTAACGAAATATTTTCAAACATTGAATAAAAACAAAAATGGCAAGAGGAGGTGCTCCAAACGGTCCGAAGAAAACAAGTGACAATTTGTCTTTCCCTATTGTTAATTTTTCTTTTTTGAACGGTGATTTTCCTTTGCCACCGTCTTGTGGTGTTTATATATCCCAACTCTTTCGGTATATAGATACAAAGATTTAAAAAGGTTTGGTGTACCTGTAGAAAGATTTCAAACGGAATAACACAGCAAAACTTTTACGGTGATGTTGTTTACCGAGCCCGGAAATTTAGATACGATCCGGGTAAACTTATCAATCCTTTAAATAAACTTATTCTTAAAGGTTACCAATTCAACACTGAGTGTAATTAGATCTTTGAATATTGTTTTTTTTTTTTGTATTGGTATAAATATTGATTTTGTTATCAGTAAATTAAAACCATACTTAATGTTATTGTTTTACACATATGCAGGTTCACGATATTACAATCTGTCGATACCTATATTTTGGCATTGCACAAGGTCATGTTTTTCTCCGACTGTTAATTACGTCTTTACACTAAATCCATTGGATGTTGTGTGTGTAGTGATTGACATTTTAGTCTTAGATACATGATTTTTTTTAGTTGTTATTGGTTTTCGACTAGCTGTCAGTAACTGCGAATACTCTCAGACCTGTACTTTGTGTCTTTTCTTGTTGTTATGGATGAATAACTACCTTGCCACGTTCGGTTTGTGTTTTTGTTTGAAGTTTTTCTGCTTGGTATCGATCTGATGAGCTAAGCCTTTTTCAGCTGATTTTGATAGTTTGTTCATATATTGTGCTGTAACTCGACTGTCAACTAGGGGAGGATTGAGCGCTCACAAACATGTTTAACCCCGCCACATTCGTTATGTGCCTGTCCCAAGTCATGAGCCTGTTGTTTAGTGGACTGGTAGTCGTTGGTTCGTGTCTGTCATATTTGTTTTTTCGTAATTGTTTTTTTAGAAATTAGGCCGTTGGTTTTCTCAATTGAATTGTTTGACATTTTTCTTGTCTCATTGTTGAAAGTTTCTATAATTGCTTACATCCACTTCATTTGAACTTTGGAAGATAATTGTCTCATTGGCAATCATACCACATCTCTTTATTCTTTATGAGAAAAGCCAACTTTAACAAAGATGATTGGGAAACAATGCTAACAGCTAATCAGCAGAACAAAATGCTGTTACTAGGGACATTTGCCGATTCTGTAATCACGGACAATCTGACGGTCGTCTAAGAAAACCAATGGATTTGTTCGATCTCTGAAGACCCTTTGGATATCCTATTTTCTTCTCTTGAACGCACATGCAAGAACATTGCAAGCGCTAGTTTATCAACTAAGAGAGAGATAGGGGTGCCCCTGACCACTCTTAGAATTTTCTGTTAAGTTTTCAGTAAAAAAAGAATGCTGTCAATCATTCTAAGACTACTTCAAGATACACTCTTAGCAGATAAGATGATCTTAAGATGATCTTAAGCACTAAGATTGCTTTATGATACCGGCCCCAGGTGTCCATGTCTACACTGTTATGAAATTCATTCTATATACCAAAAGGTCTAGATATCAGTTTCGTACAGCTTTTGATTCTTATTTTTATTGAGGCTAACAATTTGCGACTTGGGAGTCAGGCCTCAGTCATATATAGGAAGCCGGAGTATCCGAATACTCCGGCTTTCTATGTAGTATATAGAATTACAGACGCCTGACTAGAGCAGGCACATACAGAATGCGGCGGGGTTAAACTTGTTTGTGAGCGATCAACAACTCTCTAAACTAGGAAAGTGGTGTCACAGTACAACATAAGAACAAACTGTAAAAATCAGTTGCACATGGCTTATACTTAATAGATAGGTACGACGTACACAAACAATTTATCATAAAAACAATAAACACAAAGTACCGCCCGTAACTTAGGAAAAGTCATATGACACCTAAATAGGTGTCTAAGGATGGTCTTAAGATGGTCCTAACTTTAGGATACTTTCTATGATGGTTAATGTGTAGATAAATACGACTAGTGTCTATATATATATGTTTATTTCGGGAGCAGAACAAATAGAGGTAGAAATAGACCGCTTAGTGTCTATAATAATCCACTGAACTATTTGGGTGACATTGATATTATACGCTAGTACAGGTTATAACGTCCGTAACACATGCGCTTGTGGACTACATCCCCCTTTTTATTTATTTTTGTTTTTGTATTTTAATGTTTATTTATTAAATATTCTATAATATTTTAACTTATTTTCACTTATTTAATGTGTTTTGGATCTTATCCAAAAGCTATTACAGTAGTATTATATTATGCCCTCTATTCTTATTTTCCACGTGGTTAAAAGTAAAAAAACGTCGAAAAAAAGAGACTTAGAAAAAAGGGTCTATTCCCCAAGCGCCTGTGATCAGTAGTCATGGTAACGAAATAATTTATGTATTCAGATGCATGAGATTTGCCTTTGAACTCTGTAAAGTATCAAACCGTGACATGTTGAATTAAACTCACTCAAAAATATATAAAGATTTTTACCGATAATACATATTTAGGTTTTACTATTTACAAATAATTTTTCAATTCTTATATAAAAAGTAGTCACAAAATTTTTTTGTGTTTTTGTTTTTGTTTCATAAAGTTTGAATGTACAATTTTAGATAAATATTTTGTATTATCTTTATGATAATACTAATAATAGTTCTAATTTTTAATCTTATGATTATTACTACTTGCGAAATTTGATGCATTTTTATATATTTTTAATTTCAATATCATTTTTTTCATTTACGCTAATACTAAGGACAGTGTTTAGGACATCCCAGCTAAGATAGTCCTAGGATAGCTTCGATGTGCATGCTCAGACATGTCGTAAGTCGGTCCTAACATTATCCTAATTTATTTTTAAGATAGGTCTTAGGACAAATCCTTCGACAGCTTCGATAAGACAATCTATGATAAATTTTGTAGTACTGTAATATATTTCAAAGATAATGGTAGATTGTAAGGCTGATGTTAGTGATGTTTGTGATATGAAAGATAGTCTAATTGAAATACTAAGTAAAATAAGTTTATGTAAGTTAAGTATAAAAGAAGAAAGAACGGATAAAATATACATTTTTTTTTATTAGTTATTGGCTTTGAACTAGCTGTTAGTAACTGTGAGTACTCTCAGATCTGGACTTAGTGTCTTTTTGTTGTGGGGATGTGTAAGTACCCTGCCGCGTCCACTCTGTGTTTTTTGTTAGATGTATTTCTTCTTTGTATGGATCTGATGAGTTAAGCCCTTTCAACTGATTTTTATAGTTTGTTCTTATGTTGTACTATTACACCACTGTCCCAGGTTAGGGGGAAGATTGGCGCGCCTTCAAACTAGTTTAACCCCGCCACATTCTGTATGTGCCTGTCCCAAGTCAAGAGCCTGTAATTCAGTGGTTGTCGTTTGTTGCTGTATATCATATTTGTTTTTCGTTCATTATTTTGTACATAAATCAGGCCGTTCGTTTTCTCGTATGAATTGTTTTACATTTGTCATTACGGGGCCTTTTATAGCTGACTATGCGTTATGGATTTTACTCATTGTTGAAGGCCGTACGGTGACCTATAATTGTTAATTTCTGTGTCATTTGGTCTCTTGTGGAGAGTTGTCTCATTGACAATCATACAACATCTTCTTATTTTTATAGTAAAAGATAAAATAATTAAGCGCGTTAACAAGCAAAGTATCAAGCGCTGAAAAAGAAGTTGATGCCGTGAAAATAAGAACTGATGAGGATTTTTTTGCTCCGTGTTGAAGGTCTAACTGTGGCTTTGAGATGAAGAACAGCAATAAAAGCGCTATTCCTTTGCTTTTCGCGTGTTTTTTGCTGTGCATGTACTGATTTTGTGCCATGGATGGATACCCATATCCTTTGATTTTCTATGATCCATTAGAAAAAGACGCTAGACAAATTAAGTTAGAATTAACGTGCATTCATCATTCATCGTCCATTCTGCGAACGTGTTCCGTTCATTTATCGTCCATTCACCGTACGTGCGCTCATCATTCATCAATCCGTGTGTTTTCCATAGTGCGCTCATTGTGCGTTTATCCTTAATCGTGTAAAGTGCACTCAACGTGTTATTTCTAAATCGGGTGGTATCCATTCAGCGGTCTCTAAAACACCACAAAGACCTCCTTTGTGCACAGAGGAGCACAATGGAGCACAAAAGACCACAAAGGAGTTTAATAAGAGCACACAGGACATAAAAGTGTATATAATGGAGAAAAAAAGTAATTTCGTAAGAAAAAAATATTTATTTTTATAAATACTTGCGTTAAATCGATAAGATGAAGATTTACGAATATGTGTTCCAAAATCCGTACGGATAAGCATAAGATTTCGGCATTTTTATGATTATCAATCATTAAAGATTGTATTATAATATATATCTAAAACAATATTGCAAAACATGAACATATAAATAAAGATTGGACATTAAACAGAAAAAAATAAAGCAAACATTTGTCATGTCGGGGCCTTTTATAGCCGAGTTTTTTTTTATTGTTGAAGCCGTACGCTTGCCTATTATTGCTTATATCCACTTCATTTGAAATTTGTTGGATAGTTGTCTCATTGGCAGTCATACCACATCTCCTTGTTTTCATATTATTTGTCAAAATTTCATTTCCACAAATAATAACTATTGTATAATGGAGGACTTGAGTCCGCTTGGCATGAACAAAAAGAAATTCTTTACAAGTGATTATCAGTGTTAAAAAGCAGTCCTTAAAAACAAGAAAACTTTTTTGAATACATTGATATGTATTCAACCAATATTAAAAAAAAACTAAAAAATATACAAGTTTTGCAAATATAGAGCACACAAGCGGTAATCAAATCGAAGTGGGTCGTTTGCGCTTTTACTTTTAGAACATTTGTGCTTTTTCAATACTAGTAGGACATTTTCGCTTTATCAACACAACATTTAAGTTATATTATGGTAAAAAGTTTAAAAGATCATTTAATTTCAAAAACACAGTACATTCATATGTTCATATACAGCTAAAAGACTTCACTTTTCGCCATCATGCTTGTGTCAGATGAAAACGACAATAGTTCAAGAAGACGAATGGAAGTTAATTCCTTATTACAACCATGACTCTTTTTAAAAGACAATATGAACAGCAGGTGGTTTAAAAAATCAAATGTCGGTCTTAAAAAATTGAAACAAGCTTACTATATAAGCCATGATGGTATAGTTCCACAGAATATCCACGCAATATTTTCCAATTCTAAATCCAATTGTATTAAGCTGCTTGAGGAATTTAGGGCAAAATTTAAATGTCCCATCCATAAAAACTTCGTTTTCTCTATCGTTTACCCGAATAATTCTTTTCTGATTTTGTCGTTTGTTCAGAAGAACTTTCAAAGAACATGTGAACATCTTTCCATGACTTTGTTTAATTTGGTTAAGATTACAGTTCAGGTGTATCATAGTTTAAAGCGCAAATGTCCATAGTGTTTAGAGCGCAAATGTCCTTTCGCGTTACAGGTAAAAATACCGCAAACGTCCTGCGCCCGATCAAAGATATATCTATTATCTATTTAAAGGGAGAAATAGAAACAATTTTACTCAAAATTTTATACCAAGTATAAAATAAGAGTATTTTTTATAGAAAACAATATATATTTTTAATAGCGAACGTTAACATTTTTGAAATGATAAATGATTTTGTCAATCTATATATTTACTTGGTTATTTAATTATGTGTTAAATGTGTTAAAGTCATTTGAAACGAGTTTATTGAACCAGTGCATGCATATATACTAAACTAAGTCTTGTATGCACGTCTTTTTTTTATATTTATTACGAATCCATCACGTATTATCGACAAATAATATTTCATCCAGTGATTGTTGATCGCAAGTTAATTAATACTCATTCTCTGTAACCACTTAAACTTTTTCGACACACATAGTCACCGATCTTCCTGAAAATTGGCTGATATGTAGATCCTATTAGACTAGTCAGAAAAATAATGCCAACCGAAATATATATTGGTTGGTTACCATGGTAACAGCAGAGAAAGTTGGGATTTTTGAGAAAAATACAATATTTGGTGTAGTGTTGTGAAATTATGCGGCTACATCTATTAAAAGAAACACAAAACAATTAATTTCAGTCTTGTTTTAGTCAAAATCAAAAAAGTTACGGGTAATCTACTTAGAAACATGTGAAATTAATTTCTAAAAAATGATCATTGTGCAATTTTCCTCACAATACGGATTATCTCCCTTTGGTGGGTTACACTAATGACTGGACCAAAACGAAAATGCTAATACCTTTTTTATTTCTAAAAGGATTGATGTCAAATTTGAATTGTTATAAATCTAGACCATTCAATACATAAATATGAGAAAAAAATATAGAAAACTTTTTTAAATCTTCATTAAACGTGACCTGACCAACGCTGACAATGACAGGACCAAATGAAAATGCCAATAACTTTTTAATTTCTTAAAGGATTTATGTTAAATTTGAAATATAATAAAATTTGATCATTTAATATATAAATTAATGAATAAATATAGAAAGAAATATTAAAAAATTCAGAAAACGTGACCTTTATAACGTTGACAATGATGTGACCAAGAACAGCAATGACCTGACCGATGAAAGTTTCTGTGTTATTTAATATTATTAAAAAAAACCAGAGAAACAATATGTTTTGGGTAAAAACTTGACCTGACCTACATTTTACTTTGTCCTGGTCGTTGTACTACCTAATACTTATTTATATCTTATAGGATTTGCTTAAAATTTATGAAAATTAACATTAAGATTGAATGGTAAAAACTAGGAAAAACAGTTTAGGTACTTTGACGAGCACCGGATTATTTAAACTTTTTATGGTATTGAGTAGTATATTGTATTTAACTGTGTTGTAAATCATTTTGTATGTTACTGGTTATAATTTGACTCGTTTGATCACAAATATTAAGTAACACACAAAAGGTGAGATTGAAGTAGGCCATAAATACATGTAAGTTGATAAATCCAATATAGTTTGTTTTTTAATATTTTCTTACAGTTAATAATTATTTCCACGTACTACTTAAGGTATGCCCGAGCTTTGTGTTGGATATCTTGGTAGTTTTAAATATTTTCATAAAAAACAAATAAACATTTCGCGGACTACTTGAGGTATGCCCGAGCCCCTGCATGCACGATATCTTGGTAGTTTAAAATATTTTCATAAAATATAAGTATACATATTCGCGGACTTTACTTGAGGGTTGCCAGAGCCTTGTCTTAGTTTTAAATGTTCCCGAAAGTCAATACATTAATCGTTTGCTTATATGTTTGTAAGCATTTTATATTTTCTTATTTGATAAAATTAATGGTTCAATCTAAGTGTTTCTATAAATTTGATGCAAAGCATATTACATATAAATAGGTATAAAGTCATTTTTCCTGGTCATTATAACGGTCAGAATGAAGGACAGAAAGTCACAGACAAAAAGTCGCGGACAAAAAGTCACATGTATAATATGTTATTTATAAACAGTGACTCCTGTTTCAAAATAAAATGTTTTTTTTTTTTTTTTTGTTAAAGAAAGACAATATACTAATTTTGAGAAACATCTTTCTGTAATGGGCTTTCAGTGAAAATCAAAGTATATGTACATGTATTTAATTCTTTTAAAGTTACACTGTGTAAAGATCTAGAGTTATCATATTGTCAATATTTTTTAATTTGCTGCTAAAAATCCATGAAGATAATTGTTATTTTCTCAAATTTCAATAATCCAATGCCTATTAGTAATGTTAATATAGTGCTACCATAGGCGGATCCAAAGGGCCCTGAGGGCCCGCCCCCTGCTTTCATTGGAAACATTTTGTTGATTACATATGGAATCACTGAAGCATGAATGTAGCGGGCCATCTCTTAAGACAGTCAGTGGGGCCCCTTATATGAAAATTGTCTTGATGGTATATTTTCCCCCTGTTGCTCGTTGTAAGACCAGCAGTCACCCACTGACAGATTTTCCGAGGGTCCTCGTAGGGAAACGGAACTTTTTTGAAAATCTCGAAAATTCCTCCCCAGCCAGAACGTCAAACAAGAAATGTGTCGGATGGATAGCAGGGACCATCGGGTAGACTGCCGACTATACCCGCCCTTGCTTGTTACGCCCTTTGTTTGCTAAAGAACCCTTGTGTTTATTCTTTTAGGGGCTCCCTAGTTGACCTGTTGAAATTTCTGTCCTTGTCCAATTGATCCCGATTTCCAGTGATATTTTAAATTGTCCGCCTTCATCCTAGCCTAGCCCTATTGCAGGACCTTTTGAAATTTTCTATTTTTTATAACTTCACCTCAAAAATGATCTTCATGTAGATACTCATCATCCAATAATACAATATTATTCAAAACGTATAACTATACATGCTTTGCCATTTCAACATTGAGTTTAAAAGAATGAATAAGAAAAATAAACAGCTCATAATAAAGGTATTTTTTCCTTTATAGAAAGGTTAGATGGTCAATTATCATTTATTTAGAGGATCAACGTCTGACTCTTTTGGTTCTATTTATTTTTTATTGTGTTGAATTGTATCAAATTATTGACTTTAATTAATTTTTGGTCAGTAGACTCGCACAGAACCTACAATGTTCCTATTAAATTTATTGATTTTGTTCTCTTCTGAAATATGCATGAGATGTTTGACACTGGACATAAAGCAAACCACAACTAATCGATCATTTCTTTTTTTACAAAATCTTTCCAGCCCCAAATATTGCACAATTGAATATTTTATTTTTTTAATGATTTTATTTGTTTTTTCTAGTTTTTCTTTTAAATTTTTCATGATCATGAACAGAAATTTCTTCATAATCAGCAATTTTATCCAGATTAGAGAAATTGTATTTGTTTTCTTCAAGTGGTAACACCATTATCGATATACTATACTAGCAAAATTATTTATACATACACATGTGTGTATACAGTGAAACTTAATAAGTGTTTTAGTTTTCCTACTTTTGTGCACATTTAAGAAACTAACTGAAACTTATTCAAAATTGTTTTAAACTTGTGTATCATCATGAAATTGTTTCCATAGCAACATAGTTAAAACTATTATACCTACATGACCTATATAAATGAATATGTTTAAAATTTTGATGATTAAAATAATTTCTACAAATTGTATATTTATTTATTTTTTCTGACTGCAGAATTAGGTTTCAAACATTTTTTCTAAATTTTCTCAATTTTTTTTCTGAAAAATGAAAACTAAGCATTTTGTATCCATGGTAACAAAAAATGAAACATACTTCCCATTACTTTTCGTATCATTGATAAGATAAGACTATGGTATTTATGAATTCATGGTTGACTTTAACCCAGGTGTCCGCAAAGAATTATGGTGAGCATTCAAAATGACCTAAAAGGGTATTTTTACCTAATGCAAACCACATAAAAGGGGGATATATGTGATTATGATTGAAAATGAATATGAAAATATCACTTATTAAATTACATTAATATAATGCATATATTTAATAAAATTATAAAATTAGTCTGTCTCCAAATCATTTTTTGTGAAAATTATGTTGAAAATAGCCATTTTCAGCTTAAAATCATAGATATTCAGAAGAGGTAAATCTGGTCATCAGTTGTTATGGCAACCGATATGCTTAGCAACCAAAATTTTGCCATTTTTTGTTTGTTTCATCAAGACTAGTAAGTGTGTGAAGTTTGAAGAAAATCCATGACCATGCGTGCCACACTCCCTATGTAAGAGTTTAAATAGTTACAGAGAACCAGTATTAACTTTCGAGTTTGTTGCCGAAGTTTACCGGATCGTGACATTGATAAACAATAAACACAGAGCACGTGGAAAACGTGACACTGATAAGTGAATTGGAAGAGCCATGACATTTGTTTTTATATTTTCCATACGGGAAAATATCGGCGAATTAGTGTCTGGGAAGAAAATAATTCAACATTGGTACATTTATGAAGATTTTTATAATATAAAGGATTTTATTTTAAAAGAAAGTTCACTTTCACTTGTTTTTGAGTAAAACTTAGCCATTCAAGTAAATAAAACATATTCAACTTTTTTTAAACTTTAAATAAACAAGGTAAGAAATCCTTTAATTTAAATCATTTCTACCTTTTTGGTGAGGTTACCGCTTATAAAACGATTTCCTGATAGATAGTGCTTTAATTTTTATGCCAACCAATAGCAAACAAAGACAAGATTGTGTGTTATACTTCAAACTGTGCACTTGGTGCCAGAAAATTTCGATCGCCCTCCGACGTCCCGCTGGCCAGATGTTCAACGGTTTTTCATTCTTTTTCCAGACAATTCCTTATATTATGATAGCGTGACATCATATTTACTGATATTCGCTATCAAATAAATGGTTTCTGAAGAATATCGGTAAAACCAATCAAGCCTAGGGTACGGCAACTTGCTCGTCTTTACAGATTTACAGTACGGCAACTTGTTTTCCAACTGTATTGCAACTTGCTAGTTTTAAAAAAATTATATGCCGTCCTTTTCAAGAAATATAGCGCTATAAGTTCAAATACCTAACTATGCATTATATTTCTTATATATTCGAGTTTACATCAGATTTGAAGATGCAATGTAATGTAGTCAATTTTAATACATTGAACAAATGAAAAATCAGTTTATCTTTTCTCCCAGTCATAAATTATGATATTAAAAAAAAAGATTTGAATTAAGCGTTTACAATTTGAATACGATACATGTACGAGAGCTGATAAACGTTTGACTTTCTTTCACACTTTTGCTGTGTCTTTGACAGTCTTCTCGTATGGTTAAATGACAGCTGCCGTTAACAAAGCAAATTCAAATGATATTTTCCATACACATTTTATGTAAACTAGACTATTTGAACTCTGTTAACCTTGTGAACAAATCTTTTCTGTACATGTTGACTTTTAAAAAGAGTAAGGAATTTATTTCCATCAACCAATGATAACTCGTGTGTTATGCTGATAAAGCGCAAACGTTTACCCAGAAACATATACTATATTGTTTGTGATAAAGCGCAAATGTACTACTTTAAAAAGCGCAAATGTCCTATTGAAAAAGCGCAAATGTCCTATTTTAAAAAGTGCAAATGTCCTAAAAATTAAAGCGGAAATGTCCTTTAAAAAAGCGCAAACGTCCCGCGCCGAGGCAAACATATCAAGTTCCCTTTTAGCTGTCAAATTCATGTTCACCGATTCTCATATTAATTTTTATAACATGCTAAAACGCATTTCCAAATTAAAAAGAGTCTAAAATAATCAATTAACAATGCATTTCATTAAAATAAGCATTTAAAACTTTATCGAATTAATTTTTCGCTTTTCATGATTGCAAATCCGGCACACTGTTTTGAAAGTATGTCTAAGGGATTATTTCCAAAATAATTATTTACTATAGGATTTTATTAACCCTATCGGATTGTTAAAAAATGACGGAATTTTTGTTCCTTGTGATATTTTTTTGTCTCGTGTGATATTTTCATCCTAAACGAATCTTTTTGTTCCATAGGAGAGATTTGTCTCCAATAGGATATATTTTGTCTCATAGAAAAATTTTAGTTTTTATCCAATAGATTTTGTTCTTTTTCATCGGATGAAATAGTTATTTTGGTGTGTTCACGTTTCTCCAACGTTTGATTATTAGACTAAAACAACATTAAGGATTAGGGGATCCTCTTAAGGACTTGCATCTTGATATTTACCTGTAATTCACCTGTTTCAGTTCTTCACTAAAATATTGTTTAAAGGGTATTATTTTAAGATTTTTGTAAAATATCAACAAAAATATATTTTTTACAATAATTAGTTTTCATATTTTTTGAAGATAGTTTCCCAAGATTTAAAAGTCGATATAATCTAGCACAGTGATGTTAATTTTAATTTTACTTTGTTTTCATATTTTTTCTCTATTTTCCATAATAATGTATTATTGATTACAATATTGCGATCTTGAATACAAATACACATCTTATATTTTCTGAGAGCTTTTAAGAATTTATAATAACTTGAGTCATTAAGCTTATATGAAAGTACCAAACGCTGCTTATTATCAAAGATGTAGTATATTTAAATTTCTTAGTCAGCTTGCATTAATTTTTCAAATTTACGTGACAAATCGAGAATATTTGTAGCTCACAATTCAGTAAGCCAGTTCCCACAGTTAAACACCCTATAGTTCATGTACCGAATTTGTATTCTCCCTCTTTCGTGGAAAAAGTAAACAGATATACGACTGACTCTTCCATCTGCTTAAGACAGCATGACAAGAACATTGACTTCGGCTCTTATGATACACAGACAGAACGACCAGGTAGACGATATATGGGTCTTTGCGGTAGAAGACAACAGCTTTCGATGACTATATAGTTATTACGTACATAAAACTTCGTTGTTGAGCATCGTTTGAGATTTGGACATCTACATGTAACACAAATACAAAAACATATCAAGTAATAGAATAAATTACTAAAATGAGGTACAGCCATGGAACATTTCGATTGTTCATGTTATTTCAATAAAAATGCATTTCTTTTCAAAAAATCATCTTGAGATTATTTCTTGATAAATTTTTATGAAATTTTCACAGTTGAGGGTAAAATGATTGAATTTTCACAGTTGAGGGTAAAATGTTTGAATTTTCCTTGTTTATTTGTGGATTGTTTTGTTGAATAACTTTTTAATGTTGTTATTCAAACACGGATAAAAAAATTACGTAACATTTTCGGGTTATATTCAACCAAAAATATATGAAAAACCAATTGTTGTAAAAATATATATATATATATATATATATATATATATATATATATATGTTAATGTTTTAATATATATGATCTTAAAACAATACACCTTTTTACAATATTTTAGTTAAGAACTGATACAGGTGAATTACAGGTAAATATCAAGATGACAGTCCTTAAGAAGACTGTTTTAGTCTTATTATCAAATGTTGGAGAAACGTGAACAAACCGTTATGTTGATGAATAAAAATAATGCATTGAAGTTTCGTTTGTATCTATCAAGATAAAAATCCCGTTCAGCTATTTGGTCTAGTAATACACACACTGCGCGTATCGCAAAAACGTGTTCTCTTCCTGAAAATGCAAATCATGTTATTAATAGAATTGAATATTGTTTGCTTCCTGCAAAGTGCTTCGTATTATTTGCAAATTTAGAACGATAACAGTCAAGCTATGTACGTAGGTGAAACCGGACGGTATTTATCTAAACGCACGCAAGAACACCTTTACCGTTTTAGAAGATCCCCTTAAAAGTATCATTTATCAACACTTTCAGAAGCACAATCATCCTATTAAATATTTAACAGTTCAACCTTTAGAAGTAGTAAATAAGCAGCCAGGGGAATCTCATTCAAAATTTGTACGATCACGTACAATAATTGAATTAAATTGGGTTAAAAAATTACAGACTGTCTATCCTCTCGGTCTTAATGATAATATCATCGGAATTGGTAATATATCAAGAACCGGTTATGTTAACATTTTGGATATAGTTTCTAAAACTGTTCGTAAAACCGTTCTCGTGGGCGTAGAATAAATTGCAATCAGAGAAAATTTCGTACCAACAATACAAATATTTCGGACCTAATTACTATTTCAAAAAACAAGGCCGACATTGTCTGTTAACCAAGCTCTATTATTTACCTGTTAATAAATTACATCAAATTTTAGAGGATTGCAACACAATTCAATATTGCAGTCCTAAGTATGAAATCGTCCAAATTATAATTGCATATTGTTATTCTAAACTGTTTCCCAAAATTGATCGCCCTGAAGATCATAAAAACATTTTATTAAATTGAAATATGTCAATAAAGGTTTTGATTTTGTATATATTGCCGGTATTCTTAATGACCATTCCGTTAAAGAACAAATTCCTGGCTATTTTGAAAATACTGAGTTCCCTCTTATTTGTTATGTTTACAGAAAATCTACCAGGAAATATGTGTTTAATTATAGCGAAGTGCGTAAAGATGTTAATATCAGTGACAATACACCAAAAATTAAATTAAAAAAAAAATTAAATACATTAAATAAAGTAACGTATGTTTCGGAAATTACATAAGTCTAAATTCGCTTTTATCGGGACACTGTCGTTTAAAGGTAAAAGTGGCAAATCTGTACGAGCGTGTTCATATTATATGATATTGACTGTTCTCCTAATAATGCCTCTAATAGTTGCAACTGGACGTTAAACAACCAACTATTAATTCGCCCGTCTCATCCTAAAATTTGGTATAATTTGTGAATCAACTACATGAAACAATTGCAGATTTACACTGTAGTTAGAAGGCCGAAATTATTGCGCACGTAAACCACTCAATCACATTCTTACATCACGATCAACTCACAAAACAACACTTTATAAATTGCATGCGTCCGAAACTCTTTTCTGAATTTAACTTAATCAGGAACGCTCAAAGCCGAATATTTGAAAGCCAAAAATATATACGAACCGAAACAGTTGAAGAGCTTTATGACCAAAAAGGACCTAAGAATAAGAGCGAGATCCATCTAAGGTCAACTTTGCTTGAGAGAGCTTGGAACCTTAGTTTCTTAATAATTTCTTAATTCATAAACGGACATTTTTAAAAAGGTTTGTTATAGATCATGTCAGTACCGAGGTAATGACTATTGAGCTGATAATACCCTCGGGGACTGATAGTCCACCAGCAGCGGTATCTACCCAGTGCTGTAAAAAATGAAAACAACACATTACAACGGTCATTTTTAAATTAATTGTTTTTCAAAGGTCGGTGCTTGATAGCATTTATAAATTCTGTTGATATTCGTGCAAGAAAGAAGCCACGAAAACAGAGAAAACATTAAAAATTTTCTTAGAAATACTTCCAGGCTTCATTTTCGAATTTTATCTGGAAAAGTGGTTTAATGCAAAATAGTAACTCTTCCCAATGATGTGTACAGTGAGGTCTAACTATACAAATCTTGCTCTTCCTGCATACTGTATTTCCCCCCTCACTATACAAATCTTTGCTCTTCCTGAATACTGTATTTCCCCCCTTAAAGAATTTGGGATTGGTAACAGATTTTTGGTGGTCTGTTTTACTTTATTCACAACTTACTGCGACTAAATGCCCTAACTAACATGACATATTGACTGTAATGACAACTGCGTATTGCTGCCGAATGTAAAAAAATGGTCACTAGATTATCTCTTTTTTTAGCTGTTGGGTTACTGTCTGATTGACGCGTAGACGCCATTTTCTGGTTTTTATTTTTTGTTAAGAGGTGCATCCAGTTGCACCATTTTTTTTTATTTAAAAAGACGTAATAAAGAGTCGTTACTTCAAATAAGTTGAAAATATTTGAGGAATTACGAAACTTCTTCTCGCAATTAGCACTTGGAGTAATTGTTTTATCACTCTTGGCCTTGAATTTTAATTATATAATAAAATATAAAAAAAAGCACAATTTAGTTCTTGAAAATCCTAAATGCTAGGTAAAACCAATCTATTGATAAAGTCGGCACATTTAGAGATTTTTTGAAAAAAAACGATGGTTTTGTGCATTGATCGAGCCTTAAATCTAAAATAAACAAATGTCAGATCAAAATATCTTTCACATGCCAGAGCAGAGATACAGTGTATATTCTACTGAATTTACCATATCCGATAATTTTACATTCGTAAGTATTACGCAATAAGATCTGCGATCAGGTAAGAAGTAACAGCATGTGGTATGTATACTAAAGTGTTTATCGTCTTCCATTATACATCTTACGGTGACATTTAGCTTATGTGCAATTAAGTGTCTATAATGAAGAACGAATTTTAAAATATATACAATTATAACATTCTGTTAAAAAATCAAAAGTGCTGAAAGTAATAAACATACTTATTAAATTTCATGCAATTCAATTTTAATACAAAAAGTTTTTCTAAGTAAGAGTTTGATGTCTGACAATTTAGATTATTATACTTCGCAATAAAATGTCAGATTTTAATTGGCTGATACAAGGGAAATACTTTACTCTCTCCCATAGCTCAGCGGGAGAAATTTTTTGAATATAATCCTCTCGTGCAGACCAATCAAAGATCGACAATTTAAAGGACAATGAACTGAATTTACATCAAATAATTTTGAAGACAACGCTCAAGTTTTACATTTTGGCCTCAGAAACTTTTCATAGACTGCCAAAATAAAAAATATATCTTTTTTCACTTCATGTTTTGTTTTTCTAATAACTGTAACGTTGGTATGTTCATGACGTCAAAGTAAAGTACTTTCAATTTAAAATTTCAAAGACAATAATGACAGAACATCAGTATAATAATCTGAACATTTAAGGATTTGTATAGTGACTATACAAATCCTTGGTCTGAATAATTAAAAAAGATAAATGAAGCATTTATTCTTCCAGAGATACAACCAATTAAATATTTAATATTTGTAATAAACAACTTTGAATATAATAGAAGTAAAACGATGAAAAATAGGCATTTTTCCATTTAAATTTAGATTCGCGAATATCCGCCCACAGCATTTTGTTGGATACTGATATATCATTTGCTTTAAATATTTCCGTTTTAGTGATATGAAATTATAATCGAAAATAATATATAACTGTTAAACAAAGTTTTCAATTCATGTGGATGGAATTCCGATATTCGAAATGAAAAGTACAAAATACATATTGTTTGCCGCTTTTACGTACATTCTGTACAATTCATTTATAGATTAATGCTACATATATATATATATTATAATAGATAGATAGACATGTCTGCCTATGTGTAGTGACAACTGCAAATTATACCTTATCCATTGGATTTCTTAAGATTAAGAATTATCAGGCTTTAGAATATTTATAAAGTGACTAGATTTCAACCTAACAATGTTAGAGTAGATCTGATTCTTTACTTCCTCCCCAACAGGGACTGGAACCTGTACTTTTCATATCTCACTTCTACGACAACACAGCCTAGCATTGCGCAGACGCCTTATCCCCTCCTCTAACTATAGATAAATATCAGCTTTCGTTTCGGGAGGTGTTACTTTCTCGTAGGTATTAAACAAGGTCGACTAATCACAATACACGAAGTATTTACATATATTATTAGTTACATAGTGTGCTAGTGACCTAATACGATATATATGGGGGTAGTAAATTCCATATGGGGTGAGAGAGCATATATGGAATTTACTGCCTCCATATATATCGTATTAGGTCACTAGCACACTGTGTAACAAATTTATCTTACCAACTATCTTAACATGTGGCATTTAGACTAGTGGCCTATCAAAGTGATCAAGTCTTCAATATTAAGAACCTACTTCCATTAGTCTTTACAAAAACAAATGCCAACAATAACAACTTGTTAGCTTTTAATGTGTTTTCTGCATTTATTTCAATCGTTCATCGTCAATTTCTTCGTCTATTGAAACCTTTCAGATTTTCCCTCAACGCCGTGATGTTTTTAAAAAGGGACGTAACACCACTACTAACCGTGTATTGAAATAAACCACGCCTACTAACCCCATATGAAATATACACGGTCTTACCTCCTATACATTTCTAGGAATATGATTGGTTAAAAGCAACCGCGTGGAGACCGTGTATATTTCTTATGGGGTAAGTAGGCGTGGCTTATTTCAATACACGGTTAGTAGTGGTGTTACGTCCCTTGGAAAAAACAACACGGTGTTGAAGAAAAATCTGAAAGGTTTCAACAGACGAAGTAATTGATGATGAACGATTGAAATAAATTCATAAAACCAGATATATATATATATGTCTCTGATAAAACACATTAAAAGCTAACAAGTTTTTATTGTTGGCATTTGTTTTTGTATAGACCAATGGAAGTAGGTTCTTAATGTTGAAGACTTGATCACTTTGATAGGCCACTAGTGTAAATACCACATGTTAAGATAGTCGGTAAGATGAATTCGTTACACAGTGTGCTAGTGACCTAATAATATATATATATGGGGTCGGTAAATTCCATATAGATCGTATTAGGTCACTAGCACACTATGTAACTAATAATATGATCAGGACCATATGGGTATTTGGACCGTACGCGTATGGTCATGACCATATGGATATACCCATATGGTCCGACTATACGCGTATGGTCGGACCATATGAGTATATACTCGTTTGGTTATTAACGGGCCGGACCATATGAGTATTTAGACCATATAGGTATTTTTCGAATAAATTCAAACTTTCTTAACAGACACAGCTCGTTCTCTGAACCAAAATCGGCATAAGTTATTAACTGAAATCCTTTATCTTTGTTACATATTGTCTGAATCTTGGTATATTTGTTGTCTTGCCTTCGCTATTTAGAGTCAATTTTAAGCACCTTTATCCTGTCGACAGTTTCGTCCGTACGTGAAACCACAGGTGTTTGGGGCATGGACAATTTTTTTCTATATCCCCGGCGTTAAGATTAGATTTTCTTAAACTTCTTCTTAATTCCACTTATTTTCACTTAAACTGATGTTCATACTCATATTCATACGATCTTACAATAACAGTGGTTTCTACATAAGAATAGAGGGGCAGTACGTATAAACTTCTGTAATTGTAAATCGTATAAAGAGGAGCATGAACAAACTAGATATCATTGAGATGGGAGCCATCTCTGTGGGCCCCGCTGTGAATAATGTGTGGTAAAAAAAATTGTATCTTAATCATTGGACATGGGGTTGTCAACTGAAAATAAAGTTTTTGACCTTGACCTTTGACCTAGGAAGTTGTACATAAATTATGACACACCCTCTGGTGTTGGTTTATATACATGTCAAGTATAAATTTTTAAATCATAACGGTTCTCAAGATATAGAGCGGACACGATCTTTACCATAGGACATGGGGTTGTCAACTAAAACCAAAGTTTTTGACCTTGACCTTTGACCTAGGAAGTTGTACATACATTATGACACACCCTCTGGTGTTGGTTAATATACATGTCAAGTATAAACTTTGAAATCATAACGGTTCTCTAGATATAGAGCGGACACAATTTGTTAAGGACGGACGGACGGACGGACAGACGGACAGACTGATCACTATAGGGCGTCCGCCATTCGGCGGGGCCCTAATTAAATAACTAAGAATAATTTGAAATAGATTTTAACCTGATTAATATTGATGAGCTTTCTCAAAGTTCAGCACTACTTTAATTAAGGAATGGTTTCTTTTGGCGAAAATATACAAGAACCGCATCAGTAAATATCCAATATAAAGCACAGGAGCTTTGGAAAATATGTTTATGCTCAGCGTTTTCAATGGATAGAGAGCATTGAATGTTCCTAAATAACAATCCTGATCTGCTTTGTTATAAGATGGGACGGCAGCTGACTCTAGGGAAGCTTTCTCAAAGTTCAGCACTAAATTTAAGGAAAGAGTTTCTTTAGGTGAAAATATACAAGCGCCGCATTAGTAAATATCCCATATAAAGCACATGGGCCTTGGAAAATTGTTTAATCCGGCGGCGGCGTAAACTATTTGTATAAAGCTTTATATTTCACATGGTAAAAGACCTGGTTTATGATGAATACATTATCATTAAGACAATTTTACAAATGAATTCATTTTTTTATTATTATTTGTCTGTTATATGAATCCATTTAATCGACATTAAATTATTGAAAAAAATATTTTGTTCATTTATTATTTATTTATTTACACAAACAAAATTGGAATTACACAATGAAAGATACCTGAATATACAGAAATCACAGATAAACTATTCATATTAAGTTAGAGGCCGATATCTATTTGCTCCAAAAATCAAATCATTTGCGCCACAACTTATTTACGCTAATGCTGCTTCCACGCCACTTCATTTTGGAAACTATAGGTTTCATTTGCGCCAATTTTATTAATTTGTTCATTTCTACTTATATTTATCAACTAAATGATTGACTTCCCTCCTCCTTTATACATCTAATTATTTACTAATGTCTGTTCCATTTTCTTTTTATTCTTTTTCACGACCTAAATTCTTTATTTTCCTCCACCAAGCCTGACCAAAATGGAATCTACAAGACTTAATGACGACGTTTTGAAACATGTCTCTTACTGTTTTATGCATTCGTTCTTCAAAATCTAGATGAATAGTGTTAATGTTCAAGGTGAGGTCAAACTTCTTGCAACTTTCATCAAGTAAGGAAACATTTTCTTGTAACAAACCTCTGATTTTGTTTTGATAGAAATAATATGTTTGACACCAGGAATCAATCTGAAGTAGCTTATTATTTTAGTATAACAGTTTTCATCATAATCAATAGCACAGAAAGATGTTTCTAAAGATTTGTAATTATTTTAACTACAGTTTTTTTCCCCAAAGTTGATTTGCAAATATTAACAAAAATTATTATATGCACATCTACAAATTATGCACAACAACTGTATGTATGCATGTTGCCTTTAATAATGACCCTTAGTTGGAGATTGGTTTTGCATGTACTCAGAATGTTCAGTTATTCAGAAGAAAAGAATTCCAAAATTGAAAATTGAAACAACGTACCGTTTAGGAAAAACAATTTCGTTAACTGATTCGGCCCACACAAAATCATTCTAATACAAGTAAAACGATGATTTACATATCTTTGAATATATGATATGAAGTCAAACAGACCTAGAAAACTCTTCATATACTATTGCATGTGTCTGGCTTTCTGTCTATTCATTTTTACATTCAGATTCAATATTTTATTGAAGTCTCACCACTTTTATAACATAAAACATTCGAATACATATCAAAACATAGTGTATATTAAAACTAACAGTAAAATATCATTAGCTTATATACTAAAACACATACAAGCACAATTCTATTAAGAATTAAAAACCAATTGTTCAGAGAACAATTGAAGGTTTTCCACCCATAAAGATCAATTTTGATATAGAACTATGAAAATTCAGTTTGAAATATCATATCCAGCGTCAAATGATAGCTTATTGTACACTGATTAAAAAAATATATGGTTTCTATACATTTTTTTCTAAATAAGGGAGATAGATTGTTATTTCTGGTTTGAAATATGGTCAAGTGGCTTGCAACGTAATGCAAAAAGTCCCATGGCTTTATCATGTATATATATGAGGTAAAAGCAAAGGTCAATATCTAGAACGTCAAATTTACCTATGACCTTGAGCTCAATTTCAAGGTCATAAACCAAGGGCTTCAAATCAAAAGACCATAGGTCTTAATTATATATGGTTAATGAGTTATATCACTATATGCCTAATTTTTAATATAAGAGGGGAGAAAACTCCAATTTAATGTTAGTGTACCCTTTCAACCAAAATTTATGTGTTATGACAGGTCGCAGCTTACAATTTAGTAAAAATATGTTGTCGATATCTTATATGGTTTTTGAAAAGAATTGAAAATAAGCCAAAATCAAAATTTAAAATATGACCTTGACCTCTGACCTTGACCTTATTTTCTTTTTTTTTGGACCAAGGACCTCAAATCAAAAGATCCTAGGTCTCTATAACTTATGGTTTACAAGATAGAAATGCATATCACTTATATCAAATGCATAAGGGGAAATAACTCTCATATGGAGTGTTCGTATGGCTTCGGTCAAAATTGGACAAATCATGCGAAGGATATAACGAGCAATTTTATAAAATAAATTTGTCGCTTTCTTATACGGTTAAGAAGGAGATGCAGTCACAAGGAAAACAGTGTTCGGGGAGATAACTCCTACAAAGAAAAGTATTTGGTTACGCAGGGTGAATTTCAAAGGCGCATAAACTGTTTGATATTGTTTGTTTTCGAAACAAAATTTATACGCAAGAAATAAAAGTGGCAGAAGAAGAAAAAAAAAAAATAATTAAAAACCAATTGTTCAGAGAACAATTGAAGGTCTTTCCACCCATAAAGATCAATTTTGATATTGAAATATTAAAACTCAGTTAGATATATCATATCCAGCGTCAAATGATAGCTTATTGACACTGATTCCAAAAATATATGGTTTCTATACATTTTTTTTCTAAATAAGGGAGATAAATTGTTACTTCCGGTTTGAAAAATGTCACTTCCGGTTTTAATTGATAGTTTACTTGATACTGATTCCAAAAATATATGGTTCAATGAACTTTTACATTAAATAAGTACAAAAAATAGCTACTTCCGGTTTACACCAGGTCACATCCGGTTGGCTTTTCAGTGGTCAAGTGGCTTGCCACGTAATGCAAAAAGTCCCATGGCTTTATCATGTATACATATGAGGTAAAAGCAAAGGTCAAAATCTAGAACGTCAATTTTACCTATGACCTTGAGCTCAATTTTAAGGTCATAAACCAAGGGCTTCAAATCAAAAGACTATAGGTCTTAATTATATATGGTTAATGAGTTATATCACTAATATGCTTAACTTTAATAAAAGAGGGAAGAAAACTCCAATTTAATGTTAGCGTACCGTTTTAACCAAAATTTATGTGTTACGACATGTTGCAACTTACAATTTAGTAAAAATATGTTGTCGATATCTTATATGGTTTTTGAAAAGAATTGAAAATAAGCCAAAATGAAAATTTAAAATATGACCTTTAAACCCGCTGCATTTGTTTGCACCTGTCCTAAGTCAGGAATCTGATGTTCAGTAGTTGTCGTTTGTTGATGTGGTTCATAAGTGTTTCTCGTTTCTCGTTTTTATATAGGTTAGACCGTTGGTTTTCCCGTTTGAATGGTTTTACACTAGTAATTTTTGGGGCCCTTTATAGCTTACTGTTCGGTGTGAGCCTAGGCTCCGTGTTGAAGACCGTACTTTGACCTATAATGGTTTACATTTATAAATTTTGACTTGGATGGAGAGTTGTCTCATTGGCACTCATACCACATCTTCTTATATCTATTGACCTCTGACCTTGACCTAATTTTCTTATTTTTGGATCAAGGACCTCAAATCAAAAGATCCTAGGTCTCTATCACTTATGGTTTACAAGATAGAAATGCATATCACTTATATCAAATGCATAAGGGGAAATAACTCTCATATGGAATATTCATATCGCTTCGGTCAAAATAGGACAAATCATGCAAAGGATATAACGAGCAATTTTATAAAATAAATTTGTCGCTTTCTTTTACGCGTACGGAGGAGATGCAGTCACAAGAAAAACAGTGTTCGGGGAGATAACTCCTACAAAGAAAATTGTTCGGCTTAGAAAGGGTGAAAATAAAAAGCGCATAAACTATATGATACTATATAAGAAATATCTAAGCGACATCTTGCGAAACAAAAATTTTACGCGAGAACAAAATTTGGCGGAAAAAAATAATAATAATCCGAACAAATACAATAGGTCTTTCCACAGAAAAGTGGAAAGACCTAATAATAATCAGAACAAATACAATAGGTCTTTCCACCGAAAAAGGGAAAATGGAAAGACCTAATAATCAGAACATATACAATAGGTCTTTCCACAGAAAAGTGGAAAGACCTAATATATATATATATATATATATATATATATAAGATTTATATTATATATATATATATATATATATTTAAGATTTAAATTACATCATCAGTTATATATGAATCAGAAATTTGTTCTTCAACAACTTCTTTCTACATAAAATATTAAAGCCGATTTTAGCAACTACCTGACAAAGTTCTTCATTTCTGAAACTTTTCGCCATTTATTTAGGCAAGTTATAAAATTTATCATTATGTTTTACCCTCTTCGCTATATAATATATTTCGAAGGTCTGCATATATATTTATGTTTTATTATATCGGGTCACATGACCATCGGCAGTTTAGGGTTAATTATTCTATTCCTAGAATGCGCACGAAATGTTGATACTTTACTACAATTTGATTAAGTCAGGGCCGTAACTACATTGAGGCAAATGAGGCAAATGCCTCATGTTGGAAATTTAAAAAAAATAATAAGTTGAAACAAAAGCTTGTCTTCATATCAGATTGTTTCACGGCGAGTGTCTTGCAAGAAGCAAGTTCTGTCCACCTTCTGACGTCGGTTTTTTCGGGATCCATGTTTCTCAATTATTTTTAGTTGTCAGTGGTGATTGTCTGTTGTTTGTCGTTATGTGTCTTATCTGTTCCCGGGTATGTCTTTTGTTCACTGATTGTCCTTTATGACTATTGTCTTAGTGTTGAATTTCATTAGTAATTTTGTTTTAAACTTGAGTTTTATTATATTTAAGAACCTTTTGTCTAATTTTAAAAACTACTTTAAATTGTAAAAATATATATCGGTTAGTCTATGAAAAGGTATGTACTATAAAACATTGATAATAAAAAATAAAAAAATATCGAAATAGCATAGTCGAAGTGGTCGGTAATGACGGGTGAACTGTTGTGTGGTTTGGCACTGTTACATGTCCACCGATGTCCAGATATTGTTCGAGAAAATTTTTTGAGAAGATACGAAGCTACCGGACATAGAAAAATTTGTCGTTTTCCAAAAAAAAAAACAACAACTGTATATTAAAGAATACAAAACTGGCTCTCTGTTCTGTTAAACTGAAAAGCTGACATGGGTTAAATTAAAGTGAGACAACCAATCTCCAGGAATCAAATCATTTAAAAGAAAATAATGTATTGCCATATGACCTTTTACATTAAAGGGCGTAAACTTGCATTGCAGTTTAGGGTTAATTATTCTATTCCTAGAATGCGCACGAAATGTTGATACTTTACTACAATTTGATTAAGTCAGGGCCGTAACTACATTGAGGCAAATGAGGCAAATGCCTCATGTTGGAAATTTAAAAAAATAATAAGTTGAAACAAAAGCTTGTCTTCATATCAGATTGTTTCACGGCGAGTGTCTTGCAAGAAGCAAGTTCTGTCCACCTTCTGACGTCGGTTTTTCGGGATCCATGTTTCTCAATTATTTTTAGTTGTCAGTGGTGATTGTCTGTTGTTTGTCGTTATGTGTCTTATCTGTTCCCGGGTATGTCTTTTGTTCACTGATTGTCCTTTATGACTATTGTCTTAGTGTTGAATTTCATTAGTAATTTTGTTTTAAACTTGAGTTTTATTATATTTAAGAACCTTTTGTCTAATTTTAAAACTACTTTAAATTGTAAAATATATATCGGTTAGTCTATGAAAAGGTATGTACTATAAAACATTGATAATAAAAAATAAAAAAATATCGAAATAGCATAGTCGAAGTGGTCGGTAATGACGGGTGAACTGTTGTGTGGTTTGGCACTGTTACATGTCCACCGATGTCCAGATATTGTTCGAGAAAATTTTTTGAGAAGATACGAAGCTACCGGACATAGAAAAATTTGTCGTTTTTCAAAAAAAAAAACAACAACTGTATATTAAAGAATACAAAACTGGCTCTCTGTTCTGTTAAACTGAAAAGCTGACATGGTTTAAATTAAAGTGAGACAACCAATCTCCAGGAATCAAATCATTTAAAAAGAAAAATAATGTATTGCCATATGACCTTTTACATTAAAGGGCGTAAACTTGCATTACGCCGTGTTCAGGCCCTTAAATAGAAGAAGGATATGGAGTAAATGTGCATGGGACAAAATCGCACACAATACATAGAAAAAATACAAATTATCAATGAACAGGGCTTTTATTCTTGTTCTTCATCTTGACAGTCGCTGGAGGGTCTTCAACAATGAACGAATCATGATACCCTACAACAAGGTCAAGACGGCCCCAAGCGTCGACTTAAGCGGTACTTAAAGTAGCTGTGAATAAATTTCATAGTCATTTCAAAAGAATTACACCAAAGTCTTAACACAATACAAGACCAGAACAGACAGATCCGACATTAATCAGCCGGTATGCATATTAAAACAGCACAAAAATGTAGCAATGAGGTCTTATGAAGTTTTCCTGTGTCTACCCTGAGTGTACCCTTTCTATCCCAGTTAGGAACTACATTAAGTTGTAATTGAAATGTGTTATAAAAACTGAATTCACATAGTTATATCAAGGATAATCAGCCCCCTCTAACTTATTTTAAGGAAAAAAAAACCTAATTGACAGGTATAATACGTTTTTCCTGCAAGCCGAAACTCAAAAAAAAAAAAAAAAAAAAACAGCAGCCACACACTTATCTATGTGTATTACGATTTTTGCTTTATCCTACATATCGGTCTTTTGATGGTGTCCCTAAAAACTAAAAGTCTTACACTGAATCTATATATTTTGCTTTGAGACCAGAATATTGTAAAAAAAAATTAAAACAAAACTTGTGTTTCAGATTAAGAAAGGGTCCGGGAAACGCTCAGAATGCACGATTTTGAGTCATTTTTTCTAGAGCTTCTGGGGCCTTGAGCGGCCCCCAAACCCCTCGCCGAAATTTTTTTCGCCACGCACTACTTGGCGATTATATTTTGCCCCACTTTTAAAAAAGGCTAGTTACGGCCCTGTAAGTGTTTCCTATGGAACTCTTTGTAAATATCTTAGTATGTTATAGATATTATTAAAGAGCTCGAGTCCATTCGGTGGTGATGGATTTGGCAACTGATGGCCCTTCACGACTACGTTGACTACGCAGTTCAATAAATGATTCCTTATTAACAGGGAAGAAATTTTAAAATGATACTAAATTTGGCACTACAACATAATTGTAAATCAATACACCTCTGAAAACTAAGTTAAGCGCTCAATACAATTATATATTTGCGGTGTGAATTGCTTTTTGAATAATAAATGTATATGGTTCCCAAAGGTAATGTTAAATCCCAGAGTTTTGGTAAATGTGATTACGTTATTTTGACGTTAAAAAATTTATCGGCAAATAACATTTTGATGACGTTTGACATAGATATATATATAGATTCTACCACTGCATCAAGTGTACTACGATATTTATCCACTCGAGACAGTTAAATTTTCAAATTTAAAACGCGAGGCTCGCCGAGCATTTTAAATATTTAAAATTTAACTGTCGAGAGTGGATAAATAAAGTATTGCACAAGATTTGGTAGTGAAATCTGTTTCTCTAATGATTTTTAGACGATATACAGACACTCTTAATCCTTATTTTCGAATTTTCGAATGATCTGCAAACAGATGTGTTCTGTCTTTGTGACGTCATCAAGCATGGTCGCCTTTATTCGTGACGTCACAATAGGAAATTCAGAGGAAAGCAAGAAAATTTGAAGTCATAATCAAATTTTGACCAATGAAGAACTGCGATCAAACGAACCACACGTTGATTAAATAAAAATAACCAACAGGTCAGGAAAAGGATAAATCGGGTAAGATTAGAGAAATAATTGGAAACCACTCCAGCGTTCAAAAATATTTCTAAAGGTACAGTAGTAGTATTCATATGTAACAAAAATCTTACAAGAGGATAACACACTTAATATTTCATTTTAATAAAGAGTGGTCATTACAATATTTGTTTTTATTTTCTTTTTTTTTTTTTCGTTCGTGGTATACGGATTTCGTCGTACAGAAAAGTGATACACTGCAATAACTTCAATTTAAGTGGAACTAATATATTGTTTTATTTATAATAATAATGTCAGTTTCATATGACGATAACAAAAGAGAAGCTAGAAATAACAGCGAGATCAGGTCATATATTTGTCTTTAAAAAGTAGTCGCATAAATTATTGAAATGTAATTCTGAGGGGTTTATGATTTATATCCTGACCTGTTGGGTTTTTTTTAGCTAAATAGATTCCAACACCAAATCTTGTGTGATACGATATTCTTCACTCTCGACAGTTAAATTCGATATATTTAAAAGGCGAAATTTTAAAATTTAACTGTCTCGCGTGGAGAAATTTCGTTACAGTCACATTCGACGCAGTAGTAGAATTTATATTCATATATTTTTTATGAGTATTGGTTTTACCTGTGGTAAAGATGTATGATATTTGCAATTTTTTTCATACACAACCAAAAAGTCAAACGATAATTATACTTGACACTTCGTTATAATCTTATTTCTTTTAAGCGAAAAAAATAATAACAATCTACTCACCCCTACTTTCTGTTAATCCAATTTAAATATCACATAAATAATTGAAATAAAATAAATAACTTTATATGAAAAATCATACCATTACAATTTTGGCAATATTGGTTAACGCACAAATCATATATATATATATAATACACTGAATGAAGAATTGATCTAAATATTACCCACAGAAGGCAATTTGTTTTATCGTCAGGTAACAATACCGAGAAATGATTGCGCACCTGTAATTCACTGGTCGTCATAGAAACGTTTACTTGTTAGAGAGACATCATTATCCGTTTGGACAAATTATGTTATATATAATGATTTCAAGGAAAGTCTACTACATTGTATTGTTTACGAAATACTAATGTAATTATTTGACAGACAACACCACCCGTACTTTCTTTCAAATATTTAATCTTTATAACTTTATTGAATAACATTTTATTGTATTTATTTTATCAATTATTCGTCGTTTTATTTTCTTTTCTTCTTTAAAATAAATCATCTATACATAATTATCTGACAGTTATTTGTAAAATGCATCAGTTTGTTTTTCTCAAATGCATCAGTTTGTTTTTATCAAATGCATCAGTTTGTTTTATCAAATGCATCAGTTTGTTTTATCAAATGCAAAAAAAATAACAATTATAACAATATTGATAAATGTAATCAGTTGATCAATACAAATTAATTTTTCTATTCGTTTCGTTTCGTTTCGTGTTTTTTTTCTTTAAAGTTATTTAATATATGGAATTTCATGTTGATAACTTTTAGTTAAGCCTCAGTTACACATCAGGATTGTTACTGACTGCTGTCCTTACTGGGACCAGACCCGATTTAATTTTGTTAAAAGTCGGATCAAGATCCTGTGATTCAATGCTGGAAATTTATAAAAACATTTATTTAATCACGACAACAATCAGATATTGTTCATGAATAGTCCCGATTATCCCGTTCTCAATCTGATTCTGATTTGCATTCTTCGCATGGTAAAAAAACGACAGAATATGTCCTCACAGCGTCCCGATTCTTCCAAATGCGGTCCGACTGAGATCAGACAGTGACCATGATTACGATTGTAATCCAATACAGCAGAATCTGTCACAAGAAAGTCACACTTGTAATTCGACTAGACATAATCGGAAGAATTTCCCGAATGTTACGGGAACATTCCCGATCCATAGGACACTGTTACAAACGTATATATACGACTGCGATCAGACAACTTTAAGTCATTACAAATCATTGAGGATAGTATTCCGACTTTTTTACTTTTTTTATCTGCCCCCTTTATATCGCACTGCCAATAAGCCGACCGAAGGTCCAACTTGGTATAATATTTCGCCCCGGGCAGTCGATAGTTTCGCCAACTCCCGTTGTTCTATAACGGAAACTGGTCTTTTACGGTGTATCGGCTACCTTACTCAAGCCCAAACAAATTATCAGCGTGCTGTCTTTCTTTCGACATAATACCACGTTACTGGAAAATGGACTATTAAAGTCGCGAATCGCACCTGACGCAAGCCTATCCTTCATGTGTTTCCGAACCTTATAAAACAAAGACGGAGGGATTCGTCGAAACGGTTCCTTGAACGGAGTTTCATCGGTCAAATCAAATTTATGTTCGACCATTTTCGTAAAACCAAGATCTGTCGGACCGGTGAAAAAAATGGATTTCCATTTTCCAATTAAACCTAAAAGTTTAAACCTGATGTCTTCCGGTAAACCATCATAAATGCTAACACCTAGTCTTTTCAGATAAGACTTAAATATCAATCAGTACACATCCAACATCCAATGGATTTAGATAAAAAATGACATTTACAGTCAGAGAAAATCATGACCATGTGCAATGCCAAGATACAGGTATCGACAGATTGTAGAGCCATGAATGTGCATATGTATATAAGAATGATATTTAATTTGATTTTAATTTATTGATAACAAAATCAATATTAATACCAATAAAAACAATATTCAGAGATCTAATTACAGTGTTGAATTGGTTACCTTTTAAATGTAAGTTTATTTAAAGGATCGATAAGTTTACCCGGATAGTATTTAGATTTACGGGCTGATAATACGCCTATTTCTAGAATAAGAAACAAACTTCAAGTACTTGCAAAGCGATTTGTGTTTGTACCGGCCGACAAAGCAGTCAACAATGTGGTGGTGGTATGCCGTAAATACGAAGTTCTTTTAAAAGAATGAAATTTTAAATTCTTCTACGTTGAAATCCGTGCGCTCCACAGAGAGTCATATAGCAAACATCACAGACATACAACACAACTGAATTAAACGTTCAAACACACTTACAATTAAATCAAACAAAGACGCCAACAAAAAACGTTTTTGTAGTTGATAATGCAGTCAGTATAGTCAAGCAAAATGACATACACTTTCCCAATACATTACAGAATAAGTAAAATATAAATACAAGGGTACTTTACAAAATGAAAACAACACTATAAAAACCTAATGCACCCGAATCGCAGCCGTCTGGACTCACTCGCATAAGGAACGCCAAAAGTCAAAAACCTGAAAGCTGGATTCACATATTCCGAACCACGTCAAGAGTCATACGACCAAATGGAACATATACTAGTACAAAGACAAATAAAGTTAAAACTGTAAAATAGATAAAATTCTACACAGAGTCAGCAGCACCTAGAATATATAACTCAAGACCATCCTGTATCATTTGTGAAGCAGACATTGAATATTTATCTATTAGGTCTTGGTACTTTCTAATAAACTTTTTGAGAAAAAGGACGAGACATTCATTTACAAAACCCTGGCTCATTAAGTTTTTGCTCAGACATGGGTTTTACAAATTCTGAGTAACAGCTGCAAGCTCCTGAATATCGTATGAATTTAGAAATGTATAATTCATTCGCGGAAGAAGTTGGTAAATTGCTGCTAAGGTGAGAAAACTTAATAATTTCAATCATTGTCATAGATTCAGGTATTGGGCTGACCACTGTAGTCAAATTCGGGGTATATATGTCTAAATATGAGGCTGGGGAAGCTGTACATGTGGTGTCTGTAATCTCTAGTTCAGGACTATTACTGGGATCCAGAAAAGTTTGTATTGTTAATGGAAAGAACATCTTAAATATACCTGTATGTAAAATTAAATGATATAGCTTCTTTGATATAACCCTTAGGAAAACAAAAACGTACACATTAAGATATCTCCAGGGAAGACCATCAGACCCCCTCTGTCGCTTCACTCATTCGTGGATGCATTTAGCATTATAAATACAAAAATATTTACTTTTCAACAATTTGCGCTCTTGGGGGTCTTATCATCTTGGATTCCTAATTAGCACTGCCCCTTAAATGAAAACAGGTCTAAATATGGGTCTATATGCATATATATATGTATATATATCAGAAAAAAAAGCTTTAATTTACGTGCTTAGTAAGGAATAATACGCTTCAAACACTTACAAGTATATCAACTTGTAAAAGAAATGTTGTTTTCAGATTATTCAGCCTGTTCACGATCAGAATAATGCGTTGTCTGATCTTTCACGATCAATTCTCATTAAAAATCAACGAAATTATACTTTTTTCAAAAATGGTATGAATTTTTTCAAGTAATAACATGCTTTTATTTTACTGGACTATTTGACACACTAAAGTTTAAGTTTCAAATATATCAAGATATATTGGAATGCGACCATTATAGATACAAAACGTGATTTTTCTGAATGATTCTCGTTGGGTCTCCTTTTGTGTTTTCTTAAAAAGTACTGCATTTTTGTCGAGCCTTCGACTTTTGTCGAAAAAGCGAGACATAGCGATTCTACATTCCGTCGGCGCCGTCGTCGTCGTCGGCGGCGTCCACAAATATTCACTCTGTGGTTAAAGTTTTTGAAATGTTAATAACTTTCTTAAACTATCCTGGATTTCTACCAAACTTGGACAGAAGCTTGTTTATGATCATAAGATAGTATCCAGAAGTAAATTTTGTAAAAAAAATATCCTGTTTTTCCGTATTTTACTTATAAATGGACTTAGTTTTTCTGCCAGGAAACATTACATTCACTCTGTGGTTATAGTTTTTAAAAGTTTAATAACTTTCTTAAACTATCCTGGATTTCTACCAAATTTGGACAGAAGCTTGTTTATGATCATAAGATAGTATCCAGAAGTAAATTTGTAAAAAACAAAATTCCATTTTTTCCGTATTTAACTTATACATTCACTCTGTGGTTAAAGTTTTTAAAATTTTAATAACTTTCTTAAACTATCCTGGATTTGTACCAAACTGCTTGTCTCATTGGCACTCATACCACATCTTCTTATATCTATTGGTCAGAAGCTTGTTTATGATCAAAAGCTAGTATTTAGAAGGAAATTTTGTTAAAATTTTGTACCTGTTTATCCGTATTTTACTTATAAATGGACTTAGTTTTTCTTCCAGTTAACATTACATACAGTCTGCAGTTAAAGATTTAAAACATTTATTAGATTCATAAACTATCCTGGATTTTTACCAAACTTGGATAGATTAAGCTTCTTACAATCAAAAGATTGTATCGAAAGGAAAATTGTTATTATTTTTTTTCCTCATTTTTGTTGAGCCTGCGACTAACAGCAAAAGTAGGCGAGACACTCGGTTCCGCGGAACACTTACGAATTTTTTTCTTTAAAGTAGTGCACAGTATTCTTAGGGAAGTTGAATTATTTTGACAGACATATTTTTTTTTCTGATCTGGTCCACCTTTTGAAAATACAGCACATTTTTCACAGATTTTGATGTAGAATTAAACTTAATTGCATTCACGATCCGATATCCAATCGCAATGCTTGACCACCGTTAGTTATTCTTTCACGATCATTTTTCTCGATATACCTAATGACAGCCGTGATTTGGGAACAACTCTGGTCCAAACACCTGTCGATACTTCGATACTTATATTTTGAAATTGCACAAGGTATTTTCTCAAATTCAAAGTTATTACTTTGATGTTTTAATAAAGGTATTTTATATTTCTGACCAAATGACCAAACCATAAATGTTCAATGATGGTCCAAAATTGCAATATCGATCATATAGAATTTGGCAAGTTGTGAACGTTGGAATTATTCTATGCAAGTAATGAATAAGTAGGATATTCATGATAATCCAAAATCAATGGGTATGGTTTTTCTCTACAAAAATATATTCCCCACTTTGAAGAAATAAATATATTGATCAAGCAGTAGGAAAAAACAATTCTTAAAGTTAGTTTTCGCTAAATTCTAGATTCATAGATACAAAGATTTGGTTTTAAAATTTGGCTGTACTTACATTATAAAAAACGGGATATCACATCCTAATCTTTACGGTAATGCCATTTATAAAGTACGTTAACTTAAATACGATCCATTGTAAACTACTTGATCCTATAAATAACCTTATTTTTTAAAAGGTTATCAATTCAAAAACATTTTTCAGTACATGTTTATTGGTTTTTTTTATATTGGTGCTAACATTAATTTATATACAGGTTTGACTGTAGATCGATAAATGAGTATGCAATGTACCGTGGGATGTAAGGGTGTTTTTAAATTAAATTTTGAATGCATCGTTGGATACACAGGTGTGAATGTCCAAAAACCTAAATGTCATTGTTTAGCGAGTATATTATATATTAAAATAAACTTAACATTATATGCAGCGAATTCTGCAAATATTTTAAAGTTAATTATAAAATGCACAAATTCCATCAGATTTTAAAGTCCACCGGATTATCAAGCAAATGCACCGAATAGAACGATTATCTAAAACATCCATTTGGCTTATTAAGAACACTCGAATAACAAAATCTTCATCATCACCTAGATCAAACTGCAACAAACAGGAACCTGACAAATTAATTCATAACCAGCATTGTCAGCATTTATATCTAGCAAACAAAAATGTACATCAGTTTCTTGACAAACCAAATATAAAAGGAAGCACATGTCACTAAATGCTACGTCAGTGATCATGACGTCATTAACATTAATGCATGAGGGCTAGCTAAAAACATATCTAACACATATAACCTAAATTCGTCCCCTGCAATAACCGAATTAAAGTATCGTAACTTAAATTCTATTTGTATGGAATACATTGTGCCATATTATTATAGCACCCTCAACGTAGTTGGGGTGACATATTGTTATTCTACGTTTCTTTTTTTCTTATTATTTTTATTTCTTTTTTTTTGTCCAGCTTATATCTTGGAATTGTATGAACCAATGTTAATGGAACTATACAAAAATGATAACCAGCATGAGCAGATTTGCAAACGGGGTATGGCATTTTCAAGATGGCTACCGTTGCCATGGGAACTGCTCAAATGCGAAAAAAATCAAAATTCTAAATCTTTTATTATAAGACCTAACTGGTTGAAAATTTATGGAAATGTTGCCTGGTATGCCTAGATGTGAAGACAGTATTTAGAAATTCCAAAATGGCCGCCATTGTCATGGAAACAGGTCGAAAGTTTAATATTGACCCAATGGGAAAATACATTAAAGCTGCATTTTCTTAAAGAATATTACATCAAACCCGATAAAACTTTATGGATGATGTAACATGGCGTGTGCAAATGTGGCATCTGTATTTGGAATGTTGGAAACAGCAAAAATGTCCAAAATTTCTAAATGCTCCAAACTTTCTGAAACTTTACAAAAAATGTTAATTGGCATGTGTAGATGCGCTGTTTGATTTTGGAATTTTGAAAATGACTGCCGTTTCCGAGGCAATTGGGGGACGAGGGTGCCATCCGTTATTGCTCTCAATTACAAATTTAGTTGTAATTGTTTTCATATGTAAACAATATGGCATTTCTATGAGAAAAAATATAGCATTTATAAGTTTTTCATAATAAAAAAATAAGTCACTATTTTATTAGAAAATAGCATTATCATTCTATTACACGATATTATGCGTAGAATGCAATCGAGAACATTGTTATTGCATTCCATTGTCTTTGCTACATGATTGTTACAGTAATAGTATTTTTACTCTTCAAAATTATAAATCGTGCATTGTCTTTGCTACATGATTGTAATAGTAATAGTATTTTTACACTTCAAAATTATAAATCGTGCAAATAGGTTTCATTTAATAATCCATATGCATATTTTCTCGTATAAATACAATATACTTCTTGGGATTGGATGTACATAATGCATGGAAGATTATGCAGACGTATTTCCTTTTGAATATGTCTCTGTCTTAAAAATGAAAACAAGAATTAACCGATTGTTTTTCTTACAAATGCAAACATTCGTCTGCGAATTTCCCCTTATGCACCTCGTTTTTAAAATTAAATACTGTTACTCCACATAAGAAACGGTTTTCTCGACTCGCTCGTTCAATAGACTGTAGTGACCTTGAAGTCCATTCGTGAGCATTTATATGTTCATTATTGCAGTGGAAGCTGTCAAAAGATTTCCTGATCCCCTTAACATAAAAATGTGAATATTTTGAAAATGAGCTGATGAAGTTTTCTATAATTTTGATATAATTTGTCCCAAAAGTGGTACAACACACTGTAAAAATATTTTTGAGAAAGCGCAGGTGGGATTTTTTTAATTTTCATTTATTGTCTAAAAGAAATGCACTATGAAATAACTGTGTTCTGGGACCTAAGAGATGAAATCAGTAAATATAGAATCTGTAATTTGGCAACTTCCCTGAATGATTTAATGGTGTCAATTTGTCAAGTAGCATGAAACTAAAGGATTTAAACTTTTATTTGATAGAAATTCTGTAAACATGACACATTTTGGCATTATATGGTCAAAATAAGCATTACAAAGCTTTTTCAATTTTGATGCATAAGTGGCATTTTGACTTTCTATCTGACATATTTTCATGTGTTAATATTTGTGTTTCTATGCTTTAATCAAGTTTTATAATTCATTTGTGAACTCTGAATCTACAGAAAAGTATATTTTCTTAGTCAAAATGTGCAAAATGTGTTGTATGAATGGTCCTCATCTAACGCGCTGTTTGGAGCAAGTTAAATATGAGGAGCTTGGTACATAAAAGTTGAAGTCCATAATAAAGATTTCACTAAGTTTGTATAAAAAGCACTTCACAATGTCGTTTGTACCTGTTTCATTTCACATACTATCTTTCTTTTCTTCTGTAGGATAGCAAGTGGTTTAATATATGCCTGTTGTGACTAAAATTGCATGCAAGTTTTTCCTTACAAAGTGAAAAATCTTTGTATCAGACCATCCTGTCTGCAAAAAAAGTTGAATGCAAGAGTCCTTTTGTACTCAGATTTCTTTTATCATGTAACCTGAGTGTAGAAATGAAAAAAAAGGAACAAATTTTTATTTATAGCTTCAGTATGCATTTTTGAATGTAAATATGTGATAAATCTGATACATCAAATGACTATTCTATTGCTTTAAATACATGATATGTTAACTATTAAGGCATTTTAAAGAAATTTTTTTGCAAAATTTTGATTTTTAAAGCCACAAATGGTGATAGTTGAAATTTTTCAATTTTAACGTCAAAATTTAACACGCAAAGCTGAATATAGAATTTATCATATTGTCTATAATATATATCCTATTGCCATGAAACTTTGTCAGCAGTCTTATAAATTATTAAGCTTTGGTCATACCAAGTTTTATTAGATTGGGAAAGTATTTCTATCCTATTAAGTCCGGGAACACAGTTATCGTCCTTTGATTTTCGTTGTCCACAAATATAGTCCCTAGTGTAGACCGTGTGTTACTTGCAGATTTTTTTATACCCCTTCCAAATTTATTTCTTCATGTTTAATGCCTCAAATAGCAAGAAGGGGGACGAAATTACACTGTAAAAAAAATTTGGTCATGAATTTTAAAGTAAATTAGTGATTTGGTCCAGCTGACAAAGGTCAAAAATTAGCATTTCGGAAGCTGTCAAAAGATTTCCTGACCCCTTAACATAAAAATGTGAATATTTTGAAAATGAGCTGATGAAGTTTTCTATAATTTTGATATAATTTGTTCCAAAAGTGGTACAACACACTGTAAAAATATTATTGAGAAAGCGCAGGTGGGATTTTTTTAATTTTCATTTATTGTCTAAAAGAAATGCACTACGAAATAACTATGTTCTCGGACCAGCCTAGGAAGCTTGTGAAACTGAAATCTAAAAAATATTAATATTTGCTGCATATTATCAGATAAGGAAAATTAGAAAAAAAATATGTACATACAAAATCTAAAGATCGTTCAGGTCACAAGTTTTAGAGTGTTCCACATAGTCTTTGGCATGTTACAATTACCCAAAATATACCTATTTTCACATCTAAGTTTTCGAGTACACCGGGCTGCTCTTGTCACGTGAACATTCAATTAAGAAATATTGCCTTTTCGTGAATATAACAATTTAAAAGTCGTGTCTGTGCAGATTCAAAAATTAAAGATACATATTTTTATAAAGTAGATTATCCGTTAAAGATTTTTCCTATTTGTTTTATACAATTTTAAGAAAAGGTCGTCTCGATTTCTGAACATGTATTTGCGGTCTTTTCGATCTATTCACATTCAAGATGGTACTCCAGGAATTTATTCGCATAGCAACATTTTAAACCAATTTTACACAGAACTCCTATAGCCTGCTGTACACGTTTGCTATGTAAGGAGGGAAATGATAACACTAAATGTCAATCTTGTTTTATTTCAATTTATTTCAATTTGTACTATTTACCAGAACGTTATATATGTATAATCCTTGATAAAACGGGACAAACATTGAAAAGATTAAGTTTCCAATGCTTACAGGGGAGGTAATTTTTTGTCACTAGATTTCCCACTGGTTGGTTTCAATTTTCTGACTGAGCAAAATACTCATTCCTTTTACCCCTAAAAGCAGCAAATCATTTAAAACTCTTTAACTTGACTAGAAGTGGTTGAACCAATTACACAATCCTAATTATGACGAGCATGCCAATCACAGACTATATACATCACCATGGTCGCGTTGGTACTCATTAAATCCTAGAACACTTCAACGGTAAAAGGAGACACATATTGGATCACTGTGTGTTCAATAACTGCCTATCCACGAAAATGAGCTGACACAAAGTGTCAGACCACCAATTCAAAATCCATATCTATTCAACCATTTTTTTCAATTTTCACAGCCTTCTAAATATTTTACCTTACGTTTAACTTCATAGAAACCAGGTATATCCTGAATTGTACATGTATCACCTTTTTACATGTCAGTTTTAAGTCCTGTAGTGAAACAAGACCGTTCGGAAGGCAACTTATAATAAAAATAACTCCTGGTTTTTCGGAAATCTTAAATAAGTTTACTATGGAGCGCATTAATCTTCAATTTTTAATGCAAACTCATGGACCAGTAAATTTTGGCTCAAAATGGTCTAAATATATTTTCACCAAAAGTTTTATTTCTGCAAATTAATTTTGTTGGTTAGTTTAAGTAAACAATGACATTAAATGCACTATTTTTTTTGTCAGGCAAGGGCTACTTTTACATATGTTCTACATTGGAGTGGGTGAATTGGTGGTCTGACACCATAACATGTCGGCATCCCGATTTTTTACTTTTTATTTATAAATCGATTTATCACACGTGCGTTTGAAACGATTGGAGCATCTCCAAAATAAGGGCGGGAAAATCAAAAGAACTAGGAATCAAATTGGTGTGGCCTTACGACAGTTTAGTTTAAACATATTTTATTTGCAAAAATACAAATTGGATAAGACACAGATCAAACAGACTTATGGAGTTTTCGCTGTTTAACAGAGATTATTTTTACTTATAAACCAACTGGAAAGAAATCAATTGCGGAACATCCAGCGCACCGAGTCGATAAAAACTGGTAGAATGAGTCGATGACAAAGTCGTAGAGCACTACGTGAAGTCTTGTAGAACCATTTGTACAACTCCTCCTATACAGCGTCCTCGGAAAAATTATGACACCTCTTCCGAGTGCACGCAGATGCGGATCCATGCGTAACAACATTGGTGGATTAAATCATTTGGGAATTGTACTGTACGGCATTTAATGTTTGCTGAGGTCATATGCAATTGCATTGTAAACCCATTATTAGCCAGGATCTAGATATCTTTTGACATGCCGATAGCCAGAAACTTATGTTGGTACTTCCGGATGTAATGACTGAGACCTGAATGGATAGTATAAGAATAAGGAGATCTGGTATGATTGCCCATGAGACAAATATCCATCAGATTTCAAATATATAAGCAATTATAGACAACCGCACGGCTTTCAACAATGAGGAAAAGCCCATACCGTATAGTCGGTTATATAAGGCCCCACCATGAAAGATGTAAAACAATTCAAACGAGAAAACCAACGGCCTAATTTATAACAAAACAATTTACGAAAAACAAATATGACAGACATGAACAAACGACAACCACTGAACTACAGGCTCCTGACTTGGAACAGGCATATAAAGAATGTGACCGGGTTTAACATGTTTGCGAGCGCTCAACCATCCCCCTCACCTGGGACAGTGTTGTCACGGAAAAACATAAGAACACACTGTAAAAATTGGCTTAAAAGATCAGGCACAAAAACAACTACCATAAAAACAATAGAAACAAAGCACCAAAATAAGAGTAATCGCAGTCTCTGAAAGCTAGTTCAAAGCCAATTATAACTAATAAATTAATCATGTTCTCCCAGACTAAAGTACCAATCAATACACATCAAACAGATTAAGTGTTAAGACCACATGCATAAGCAGTTCGAGAATCGCATAACCTTGTGCAATGCCAAAATATAAGTAAACAGTATTGACAGGATGTAAGGTAATGAGTTCTTATAACTGTACAGCAATAATTACTTTAACGTAGCTATGTTTTTTTTTTTTAAAACAAAATCAATGTAAGTACCAATAAAAAAAAATATTTAAAGATTTTACTGCTGAATTTACGGGCTATATAAACAACATCACCGCAAAAATTAGGATGTGATAACCTGTTTTTGATAAGAACTCTATAGGTACAGCCAAACTTCCTATCTAAATCTTTGTATCTATGAAAGAATTTGGTAAAGGTTTTAATTAATTTGTGGTCACGAAATTCCTGACTTAATAATTTATCAGTTATACAAGGTACATAGATTACGTTCATAGAAATATAAAACGCGACTACAGCCACGGGCATAGTCTCTTGTGGAGAGTTGTCTCATTGGCAATCATACCACATCTTGATTTTTTTATATATAGCGAACAAGTTGTGAAATATACACACCGTAAGAAGGGGCCAAAGGAACATCATCGTCTAAAAGGGAAATTAACAATCGGGAAAGAAAAATCGTCTACTTTGTCGTAAATTTTTGTACAGAGTTTCCCGTGTGAAACTGAAATGTCCAAATCTAAGAAAGGACGATTATTGTCTGTAATATATTTATTTAAAGTAAGTTCTTTTGGGTAAATTTCCGCAGTAAAATGCGAAAATTCTTGATTATTTAACGCAAAATATCATGAAAGGTAACGGTTAGTGTCTTTAAATTTAAGAACTAAATATAATTAAGACGGATCTTTACTGAGTTTGGCCATAACGTGTGATTCATAACAATACAGAAATAAGCCTCCTTTTAAGGGGGCGCAATTAGTGCCCATAAGAATACCTACGACCTGTCGATAAACTCTATTGCCAAAACGTACATAAATGTTGTCAAGAAAAATAGTTAAAGCTTTAATTATCTCTTCACAGTTCCAGTAAGTATATCTAGCATATTTTCCTTTTTCATTACAGAAGAAGGCTTTGTATTCCTTGCCCGGATTTGGCTATACTTTTTTTTGTCCTTTTTGTTTTATAAGCTCTTCATATTTTTGATAAGTTTTGGATTTTCAAATATTTTGGCCTAGAACATCACTGAAGAGACATTTATTGTCGAAATGCGCATCTGGTTCAGAAAAAATACAACCATTAATGATATTGCATCAAACAATTCTGCAACCAGCTTTTACAAACGACCATTTAATCAACTTATGTGTGATAAAATTGTGTGGTAGTGTAGTGTACAGAGTCGGAAAATCATAACTGTCAACTGAATTGAACGGACCATCAAAAGTACGTAATTTAGCCAAAACATCCAAAGAGTTTTTGACTCTCTAAAAAAAGTTAATTCCGTTATTTGTATATGCTTTAATACAAAAATTAATAACAAGTTCTTAAATAGAAGTTGGGGAACTAGTTAACAGTACAGAAAGATTAGTCGTAGAACACTTACTAGAAGATAAGATGAAACAAAATTTGAACGGATTTGTGTGTAGTTTAGTTAAATCACTGACGTGACGTCAACCTATTCATTTACCGTGCTTTCTTTTTCTAGAATCAACGCTTCCTAAATTTCTCGCTGAAATGGACTCATTAAATTTATGCAATTATTGTTTCCTTAATTTCATTAAGTTTGAATGATCTAATTTATTGATTTCTGTTGACTAATGGAATTAATTAAAAAAAATTGCCTTTAACTTTTTGTAATTTTTATATGCCATCTCTGGGAGTCGAACCCCTCCTTGATGTCTGGTATGTATGACTGACATCAACACATCGACGAAACCTCTCGGCTACCAATAGGTTACAATTTAGATTTCTATATATATCAATGAACATATGATACACATAGGTACAACGGACACACAGGGCTTGTACCTTTATATACACATGATAGACAATCGTATAGTATAAGTTGGTAGCCGCGAGGTTTAGATGAATGAGTTGTGGAGTCAAGTTAGAAGTAGAAATTTTTCGGTTTAGGTTCGAATTCCTGTCTTCTCTTTGTTGTCCTTTTCCTTTAGTTTTTCCGTTTTTCTTATTTTGTATGCTATTGTGAATATTTTTGTAATAATAGCGGGTTTTCTTACATTTTTTTCTTTCATTTATATATATAATGCATGCGAACGTGTATGGTAAGTTTAAACTATATATTAAGAAAATATTTTGACAGCTGCTTTAGAATAGTATCTAATTGCCGCTGTACTTACTGGACACTAAATATATATTGGCCATTTTTAGAAGGACTTTCAATACATAAATTCACAGTATCACAGCTTCAATTGTGCAGTTTTAGATTCTTTTTGAACTGATTTAAAGATGATTGATAACTACGATTTTGAAATATCATGTAAATATTTGAGTACTTACTTACTCACTTACAATACCTTCTAATTTAGAAAAGGCTTAAATTTTGAAAAGACATCAGAACAATAGTTTAAGTTAGAGACACAATGGATAAGGTTGGTTCATAAAAAAACAAACCATTCGCCCTCTGGGCTCATGGTTTCTTTTTCCAGAATCAACGCTTATCCATTGTATCTATAATACGTAACCAAATACTCTGTATATAGTAGAGACTTTCAAATTTTCAGAGCTGTGGCATGATTATTTACTATTATATAATTTCATTCTTAAGGTCTTCCGTGTAGTATATACGTCATACCAGCACCACATTGTTGGCTGCCTTTTCGGCCGGTAATGCTTTGCGAGTACTTGAATTTTGTGTTTATTCCCAGAAATGGGCGTATTACTTATTTTTTTATTTATTTCTTAATTATTTTCGAAATGTGGTAGGCGGATATTAACAATATTCAGGCGTTTTTCAAAATAGGAATCAGGTGACTTTTTGTCAGATTTCTCACGTTTACCACGGTTCTCCAACATTTGAAAAATTCAACTCGCGTTTATCCAACAAGTGTCAAACAATTATAGATGGACTTTGTGTTTATATCGTTGTTGTTTTAGGAGGGTATAGTGAGACCTGTATACAGTGTATTATAATAATATAATTTTCATATTATACTTTTTAATAATCAATGTAAAATAGTAAATAAATTCAGAAAAATTCAAACATAAATGGGATTAAGTATAAAAATTCTTCTAAAACTGTTCAACTTCCGATTGTAATCTAACAAAAGATGTATATGACAGCTTCAAAAAGGTTTTTTTTTTAACAATTTTGAGTAATAATAAAAAATAATACTATCGTTAAACGCACATTTAGCCGGATTCTGTCAACTTATTTTATAAGGTGGGTCACCCATTTCAACTTAGGAAATATTTCAAAGAAATAAATCTCATTTAGCCGATACATTTACGTAATGTCTGAGTTTGAATGTTATCCACGCAGTTTTTAGTTGTAAAAGAAGCTGAACTATATATTTCACAACCATAATAAATTTTTCATCAGATCAAAGACAATTTATTTTCTAAGTTAATGGCTGGTTGCGCCCAATCTGGTTCCTGTAAGTAATTTCATACAACTTAAAACTATCATGCACTTAGTTTGTAAATTTTGAATGTTAAGTTCCTGTCAAAAATTAATCCTAAATATTTTTATTTCTTTAACTTTTTTGATATATGATGGCCAAGTTTCTAAGCTGTATTTACATTTTTCCTTCTAGTAAATATCATAACTCCAGTTTTTCCTTATAGATATTTAAAAGCCCATAAAGAGAACCATTTACATATATTATCTAGTCTGGTTGGTTTTTTGCGTGAACCCCCTGAGGGGTTCACGCTTATATATTGGCGAGTTTTGGAAGTGTCTATGGGCCACTCGATATACCTTGGAGTCAAGATTCTCGGAACTTCTCGACAATTTTCGATCATTTATACAGGTAGTCTATGTCTTTGATACGGTCCCTCTATGGCTAGGCTACCACGTGACATTGTATATTTCAACAATCAAAAGTTCATTTGTAGATTGGAAAGTAAAATAATAAAGACTAGGTTGCATTTAAATATCATTTATATGTTAGAACCTATTTGCCTTTTGACAAAACATCTGTGTTTTTAATAATGTGAATGTTTATTAAATATCAAGTATAATGATAACGCAATTATATAATTTATGCTTTGAGACGGTCCCTCTGGGCGTTGTGTTGTGTATTAAAACAGCGTGTTGTCGTGCATTTAGACAATAAAACCTGGGAATAGTTAACTGATATATAATGACCCAGAATAAACTGATTATTTCTGAACGTTTATCATTTGATATTGTGTATTTAGATCATAGCATGAGAATATGTCGGAAAGCAAAAAGAAAATTTTAAAAACGATTATTTTGTCTAAAATATTTATCTTAGGTCGGAAACAATGTGGTCGATAAGCAGAAAGATAATTAAACAAAAAGATTTTTCTGTAAACAAAAATCTAATTTCATTAATAGATACTACCAGACTAAGAGAATATTCATTGTTAAGTTTAAACTGAGACTGAATTTATTCTTAATAGAATATAATCAAAATTGTAATTTATACGTGCATTATCATGTCTCACAGATTTGAACAGTCATATTACAGTTTATTTATTTGTAATGTATGAGCAGGGATGCGTACCCAAAGTTAGCTAAATATCTTAATTTAAACGGTCGTGAATAAAAAATACGTTTCAAATCACACGCATTTTAAATCCTTGTATCTCACAAAAAACGTAATTATTATTTTACAATAATTATAACAAAATTAATAACTATCATAATGTTTATTGTTTTATACTGTTTAAGTGTATTTATAACTCTCTGCTTATATTTTGTATAGCAATATTCGTCATTTCGGGGCCTTTTATAGCTGACTATGCGGTATGGGCTTTGCTCATTGTTGAAGGCCCTACGGTGACCTATAGTTGTTAGTTTCTGTTTATTTGGTCTCTTGTGGAGAGTTGTCTCATTGGCAATCATACCACATCTTCTTTTTTATATTTAAAAGAGATTCATTTGATAAATACAATGTCCATCACTAAATACTCGACATTTGTGTTTATTGATATTATATTCTAAATTTTTGGAAAAAGTTCACCTGCAGGAACGTATGATTATTATACAATTTCAATTCTTTTTGTTTGTTTGTTTGTTTTAATGGTTCAACCTAATAGCATATAAATATTTATACTATAGTACATTTTTTTAGTTAGAGCCGATGAAGTTTTCTATAAATTTGATATAATTTGTCCCAAAAGTAGTACAACACACTGTAAAAATATTATTGAGAAAGCGCAGGTGGGATTTTTTTAATTTTCATTTATTGTCTAAAAGAAATGCACTACGAAATAACTGTGTACTCGGACCATATGCAAAAGGGTTATGAAAAAATTATGTATATTCCCAGGTAATAAATAAAATAGCCGAGCTTTAAAATTTTTATTCAAATAGTAGCTGTAAATATATACTTGTTTATTCTCAACTATCGAGCATTGCTTTTAACTGACGTGTGCAAGAATGTACACACAATTACATAGTTTTAATAAAGGTAGTTTAGCATCACCATTATCTTCTTCTATTCACAGTCAATTATTTCAGTTCAAAAGCAAACAAAAATCAGCAACAATCTTTTGGTGACCAGCGATCTTAGGTTCACGTATTGCTTTTCTTTTTTTAAAGAAAGCAACTTGTTTTTCTGTATGAACTGATTAGCACGTGCATCTGCAAATTGTGAAATTTCACAATCTTGTAAACAAATTGATAAATGATCCTTGACCTTCAAAGGGTTCCATTACCAGTTCGTTCAACTCTATGATGCAATACACGGAATGGTGCAATACACGGAATGGTCGATGAAGTTATGTTAGTCTACTACCCAATAAAAGTGAGCAGACATACTCCCCGAAGACTGCTTATCAACAGGATCAACTCTAACTAAAACCACAGATATTTGTTACTGACTTTGAGACAGCAACCCGTTATTTTGCCCAACGAGCATTCGCCAGCATAACCTTGAGAAGCTGCTTTTTCACTACATGGAATATATGTTTCTCAGATACTACATTAAAGCAATGGGCTAACTATATTTGGTGTATGGTATGATTGTAAAGTGTACAGGATTCATCTGATCATATTATTACAGACTTTTAACATATTAAATCCAATAATGATAAGTAAAGCAGGCATGACATTTCAGCCTGTGCACTTTTGTTTATTAATTAAACTTTGTTTGCTTAATTTAAAGATTTTTATTTTTTAATACAAGAATACTTTTTCCTAATAATTCTTTAAGAAATATACATTAATAAGTAAATGAAATGATTTTTGAAGCAGTAACAACAAATAAGTCCCTCTCTGGCACGTGGCGTAAACCTAAGTTTTACGTAAGGACTTTTGAAACCTCCACGGAGTCAGTAAACTTTTATATGGCTAGTTCATTCAGCTTGAACGCTTATATGAGTCATTTGCTATCACATTTCTTACATAAATATATGATAATTACCCCAAAATTTTGATTTATTAGCCTAAAAAGTTCAAATTTTGATAGAATGAGAGCTACAAATGGACCAAAAGGGACCTTATAATGAAGACAAAGATGTACATTAGTGGTGTTTATCATCTAAGAGCCATCGTTTGTATCATATTCAACTGTTTTTATGCAGATGAAATCAATATTTGATCATTTATTGGTCCACACTATATTCTATCATGATGCGGCGTGATTTGGGTTTTTCGAAGAAATTTTGCTCAAATCGCTGTAGATGTCGTCTTACATTGTACTAAATTTCTCTCAAACCATTGAACTGATTATGACAAAACTTGAGAGTAATGCTTGAAATAACCAGTATTTCAAATTTTAAAAAATCACATTAAGTTTATTTAACAAAAATGTCCTCTTTATCAATTGATGCCGGTACATTTATATTGTATAGTTACCCTTCGGGGCACCTGAGATCATCCCGGGGTACGTGTTGCTCAGTCTTTAGTTTTCTATGTTGTGTTTTGTGTATTTTTGTTTGTCTTTTCGTCGTTCTTTTTGTTTTTTGCCATCGCATTGTCAGTTTGTTTGTTTAAATATCCCTTTGGAATCATTCACCTTTCTTTTAAAGAAGAAGTTTTGGAAACTTATTCTATAATCAAACGGTTCCCAGATTTATTTGTTTTTGTTTTTGTGTAATAATACTCAGGGTAACTTGGGAGGAAGAAAAGCACATTTAAAAGTTTTTAATGATTCCAAGTAATGCTTAAAATCATTTTTGTTTACTTTTGTTATGACTACCATCAGATACATATATTTATATATGTTTTTGCTGCTATGATGCAAATGCAGGTTCAGCATCAACAACAAAATTACAAAAAGAATTCCGAAAACAGCAACCTGGGAACGCTTTTAAGATTGGTGTAAATTTTATCTGGGTACCATTAACAGCACCTTTAACATCTTTCAACATGGGTACTTTTCCTTACGTACCCAGGACGACAGTGACCCGTTCAGCTTCATTAAACCATAGTTCGGTGAAAATAAATATAAACATACATAAATTGTGGTATGTTACGTACTCTACTTACGGTGACATTTTAAAAAATGAAAACAACACGTTATAAATTTTATGCGTCCGAAGCGCTTTTCTGGATTTACCTTTAAAGGGTGCGACGGTTCAATTTATCAGGTTACATAAAACCGCATGCTTTCGAGGGAGGTAATTGTTGACACACTAGATTTTCTGTATGATCTTAGAAAAAATCTCAACATTCAATCAACATTGCAGCCTAGATATAGATATATTTTTGTAATTGAAAGAAAAATGTTCTCACCAATACGTTGGTGTTTAAGTTGGTTGGATTTACTTGTGAAGCGATGGCCTATTTATTTATTTCTAGATGTTTCTGTCAGTTAAGATTATTCCGAAGACCGCTGACATCATTTAATGCGTTTTGAAAAGTAAAGTCATGTCCAATCATCGGGCTTTTAAATTTTACAATTATGTATTAAAAGATGAGGATTTCTACCTTTTAAATGGAAATTATACAAAAAAATAGACGCTTTTAGAAAGGGAAAAACTATTAAAAAAGAAACATTTAAGCAAATGATAGATTGGATCGGGGTTCTGTGTATTCACATTATTTTTGATATCTCTCCTTACTCTTGAAAAATCCGGAGGTATTTTCCGACCCAAAATGGCACAAACAATATTGTTGTTTATAGGCGAGTGAGATTTTTCAAAAAGACGCCTAGTTAACGACTTTAAAGCACCCCCCTAACATACGGCTATATTATATATCATTCGAAAGCTTATTACCTGTACTTTCTGTTTTGCCCGGTCGTCAATAATTCGTACGGTGCAATTTTCGTCAAATCAAGGTCAAAGGTTAAAATTGAACATTCCTAAATTTTGCCAGAATTAAACAAAGTGCCATTTTCTGGTACTTGTATGGATTTTTTTTTCCTAAAAATTATCTAAACCTTATAAAATAAATTACCATAATTCCAAATCAAATGCAAACTTAAATGTTGATTGCGCTTTATTTACAGAACATTGCATTTCTGGACAAAAATTCAAAAAATCATAAAATTGCAATACAATCTAAATATTTTCTGAAGTTTTAATATTTGTATGTCAAAAATAGAATAGATTTATCATTTATATGCCTTGGGGATTTTTTCATCATTTTAAACTGCAACTAATATGATATAGGCCAAAATGCAGCCTTTCAATGAAGCTTTTGCAGTTGCCCTTGAAAACACCATCTATAAATAGGGATCACTTTGCTTTTCTTGGCTGGATAATATTGCCAATATCGGCAAATTATATCAACCATATTTAAAAGATAGGGTAATTGAAAAACTTTAAGGAACAAAAAAGGTATAGTTGGTAAAAAATTAGTTTTTCGACGTGGAAAGACATGTAACGAAGTTTATTCTCGTTCAATGTTCAAATGAAAACTGTTTGCCCTTTGCAATATCAAATCCGTTGAATTCCTTTTAATGTTAGACCATTATTATATACTTTATAAGTTGTTTTATTAAATATAACTGAAAATTAATAATTCAAATTAATTAAGATTGAATACCCTTCCTGAGCAACTGTAATCACCATACTGGTTTATGTAGTGATCGCACATTTCGCAATAGTGTTTTAAGAAGTTTTGTTTGTCTGTCCTACTTTTTCACCTGGGTCATGCTGTCATCTGTTTTTCTTCGACTATGGTTTGAGACTGCCTCCTTGTCATTTTATGCCTTCTTTCAAACAAAGAAAAGAAAACCATAAGGTTCAAAGCTTAGCGAAACAAAAACAACAGAACTTAAAACTCAGATATTGATGCAAAATATAAAAAAGTAAAACAACAAAAATTACCGCACTCCAAGTGAAAATTAAAAACGGAAAGTCTCTTATCAAATGACAAAACCATAAGCTGAAACACATCTAACGATTGGAAAACAAAAATTGTAATGAGCAATATTCCTCCAACATTGCTTGGTAAAATTAAGAAAGTTCAAAATGCACATATGGAGGTTATATGTGAAGGGATTTGTTTCATAATAGACATATTCAAATAGAGTTAAAAATAGTAATCTCTTAAAATTTACCAGAACATACCTGCTTTCAAGCTATCTCATAAAGTTAACCCCAATTAAAATGTAGATCTCTGATTTCATTATTCTCATACGATAAAGAAGCAGGCGAGTCGTGAAAAATCTGAATTTTAGTCAGATTGTTTTAACCCATTTTTTAATACTTATACATAATATTTTGTACGTTTTTTTTGATGAACTTATATATCACTTATTACTGTTGTGAGATCTTCGCACCATTAGAAACTCTAACGGAAAAAATATGAAAATAAAGTGAGAAAATCGCGCTGTCAGATCAACAACAGAGGGCTCAGTGCACAATACATATCCACAAACATAATTTAAGATTGGATGACATAAAACCAATTAAAAACAGTCAACAGTAGTATACCGCTGTTCAAAAGTCAAAAATCGATTGAGAGAAAAGAAATCCGGGTTACAAACTAAAACCGAGGAAAACACATCAACTACAAGAGGAAAACAATGAAATAACAGAAACACTGAAGTGCGACAAAAAAAAAAAAAAAAAAAAAAAAAAAAAAACGACAATGCAACATACATAGAAACAAATTATTAGATAACAACTGCAACCACAACTATCATTTCTCACAATTGTATTGATATTTTAGAATAAAATAACTTTTAACTATATTTATTCTTAATGTACATGTACTATCTTCAGGTTAATATGCCAATGTCCAACTAACAGATGATCTACTAAAGTAGTGGTCTTTTTTTTAAATGCCTTAAAATATTATGTGGCACATCTACATTGAAATTTTAATACAAAATCATGGCCAATTAAATTTGAAATAAAAGTGGTTCAAATGCATGTACATTTCTGTTTCTATTAAGCAACATTACTTGTAACATTTAGCTGAAATAAACATCAATATCAACTGCTTTGTTTTGTAAGAGGTTGCCTATTTTTACAAAAGGTAATTGATGCTGATTGGTAGATTTTTGTTGTGACACATAGACAGTGAATTTCGTCCTTGATACTAATAACTATAACTAATGTATTGTTGAAGGGGATTGCCATACCGATGGTCGGTGGTTCCTTGGGAACTTCGTGGGTCTTAACCAATAAAAACTGATCGCCGCTAAATACTTTAGTAGCCAAAAGTGCTGAACCAACAATTGCGTCAAACACCAACAATTCATCAATAGTCTTTATATTACAATGTATGTATACATGGTATATGTAAACTATTCAGGGAATGTATGTATTGTTATTGCGAATTGCTAGAATTTACATCTAAAAATTAATGTAAGTAAATATAATTGCGAAAGTCTCAATTTATTTACAAGAATTACGTAGTTTGATAAGATTAAATACCTTGACTAGGCATAAAGAACATTTCAGTGGCTAGTAGCTTATAATAATTTTCACTTCCTAAGTCAATGCAAGATGCAGTATAAGCAACCAAGAAAACATATAAATATTGAAATATTGAAATATCAAAGTTTCGCTCCAAAACGTTCTCCTTAAAGCATGAATGACCTGTGTATTCTGTCCTGTAACATTTTTGCACTTTTAAGATCTGTGTTTTTCAACCTAATATCGACTACATACAAATTGTTTTAACAAAGAACAGCTAAAAAGCTATCTTTTTGCAGATGGCGTTATTTTGGGCAATTGTATGGTTGTTATAACTGGCTGTTTAATTAACAAGAAGCGTAATTGCAGTAATCTAATTATTGTCAAAAACATCCTTATCACTAAATAGAGAATGTTATTTGGTTTTATGATGAATAACATTTGAATCACAGACAAACATTTGGTGTTCATGCATTTTTTTCATTTTCAATGGAATTTCTGGAAAACGGCGCTATTTATTAAAAATCCGACATTAATATTTCAAAGTGCTTTTGAAAAGTTACTATTAACATCTGTTCTCTAACAGAAAACAGAATTCCATATGTCCATACAAAATATTATTATTCAGAAGACAGAATATGCAAAAATGCTGACGTCTTATAAAATTAGAAGTTGTCTGTCCTTGACCTTTCGTTGTGATTTGACGGAAATTGCACCATACGAATTGTTGACGACCGGGCAAAAAAGATAGTGCAGATGTTGTGCTTTCGAATGGTATATGATTTAGCCGTATGTTAGGTGGGTGCATTAAAAATAAAATTTTATGGTTAATGTCACTCGTCTAATAGTATAGTTACTATTAATGTGTCCTCAATTTAAAACACTTTTTCCGGTGCAAACTTTCTACATTTTAGTGTATACAAATTGTCCATCAATGCTAATATTTTTATACGATTGTAATAGTTTCGTTGTTAAGGTAGCACTACAGTCAGAATTTTCTGACTCCAACCAAAAGTCTTTAAAGATTAATTTCTCCAAAACTACTCAATGGATTTTAAAAATCTTTAACTCATTTTAAAGCTGAAATATTACTCTTTCTTAATCTAGAGATAAATTTATTTTTTGTATGATAAATCTCAAAATATAGCTCATTAGTTGCTAAAAAAATGGTCTTCCAACTTGGATGGAAAAGGCACATTCAGGTCAAATGGTAGTAAAAATTTGTTTTCATCCCTTTAATCAACCATATACAATCTGCAAAACCGTGTCTCAGATTTTTGATATATGCCTCCAGTAAGAAGATATATTGATTTAACTGATGGGTGCCAAACCTCATTTCACCTTTCATCTTTGGAGACCTATAAATTCATTTAGAAACAAATTATCCAAAAACTGGGGTATTGTAGAAAATACTCCCTGTAATCACATATATCAAAGTCAAGCCAAAGAGGGTACCCATAAAATTTATATTTTCATTTTTTCCTAACAAATCTCATGAAAAATTGTTCTGAGAAATGACCTAAAAACGGAATTTCCCCCTTAGAACCCCTATAAATGCAACATAAATACAAAAATTCCACTGGGAACACCCCAGGAGTGTTCTGACACCATTACTTTATCAATAGAACTACACACTTTGTCTCTTTGATGTTATAATGCTGTAAATTTTGCATTATGTGTGGCACTGTGCAACACTAACTTGGCATTTGGCGGGAGTTTGACGTCACAGATTTGACCAATATCTGTGATGTAGTAATTAAATATAGACAAAGCTCCGCCTCTGTCCAGACAGTCTAAGATAAGAGAATAACAGGATTGACCAGCTGCATATAATCAATATTTAGCATCATTATTCTCACTATAAAGAATAATTTTCATTTGTATTTTAAAAAGAAATATACTATTACTGAAATTAGCTAGAACATTAAAATTGTGCATCAAAAGACATGTTCATAAAAAGATCCAAGACCATCCACTTCTTTAAAAAAAGACACTCCCACATGATTTTTGAGTTTTATGGAATTGAAAAATTTCACATAAACTTAAAATTGGTTAAAATGCCTAAAACTGTATTTAAACGTAGAAGACCAAATAGAAGAAATTTATACAGGCAGTCAGAGGCTTTCAAATATACTTTCACACTCTTTTCCATATTTTTTTTTTCATTTTTTTTGTAGATTTCTTCCCTTTAGATTTTTTCCTTTTCATATCTTTTTCTTTTTCTCTGTTTATAAACATGTTATATAAATGACTTTTGTTGCAATACAATGAGATAAGACCACAATATTTATCATGTGGTCAGGGATTAACAGCTGGACACTGGTATCAACAGATGATTGACATATTAGCCCCTCCCAAACGCCTATATATTTAGATTAATTACCATGTGCTTTTATTTACATAAGTTCATTATCAATTTACTCCCTGTTGTGATATGATAATGACTTTGGGATTTTTACAAACTGTGCAGAATAATACTTAATTCAAAATTAAGTAATAAAAAAAATATCTTCAAAAAATCATTGTTAGACTGTAGTGATACCTTACTGTTTTTATATTAGTGCTCTTTGATGAAATGAATGCATTTTTTTCCAATTTTGACTTTTCAACTATCAATCCGTCAGATCATTCAAAAGTAATTTGAGCTGGATACGCTGTAACTCCATTTACAGGTAAATTTCATTAAACCCTATTGCCAAAACATCACGTTTCTCCAACAAGAAATTATTTACCTGTATATAAAATTATCTTACCTCCTATACATTTCTAGGAATATGATTGGTTAAAAGCGTCCGCGTGGAGACCGTGTATAAACCATATTAGGTTAGTAGGGAGGCGGGGCTGATTTCAATACACGGTTAGTACTGGAGTTACGACTTTGGCACTATTTGATTGTTTAAATGTATTGAAAGTTCTGTTTAATATTGTTATATCAAGGTTGTTGATAATAAATTGTTATTGTTGACATTATTTTTGTGTGCAGACCAATGGAATTAGGTTCTTAAAATTGAACACTTGAACACTTTAGTATAGAAATAAGAAGATGTAGTATGATTGCTATTGAGACAACTCTAGTCTAAATGCAACACATAAAGATAGTCGGTAAGATAAATTCGTTACATAGTGTGTTAGTGACCTAATACGATATATACGGGGTCAGTAAATTCCATATGGGGTTCGAGCGTCGCTCTCACCCAATATGGAATTTACTGACCCCGTATATATCGTATTAGGTCACTAACACACTGTCGCTCTCACCCCATATGGAATTTACTGACCCCGTATATATCGTATTAGGTCACTAACACACTATGTAACTAATAATATTGAATGTTGGAGAAACGTGAACACACCACTGAATATGAGATTGGGGATCAAATAGTACCTAAATAAAACATGAAACTAGAGGACTAGCCTACACGTTTATAACATGTGCTTAATTTGAAAATACAATCAATATCACGTCATTACCAAACCAGCTATAATGGAATTATCTGGTTCTATTGTTATAAGTGTGTCCTTTCTAACGAATATTTTGACAGATGTTTTGTTTGTATCTATGACAACTGGTGTCTATTTTGATTTGCTGTAAACGGTTTCAATAATTGATATTCACCTTAATTACTTAATACTGAATAGATTGCATGCCTTTGACCAAAGGGATTTCTGATGTCCGTAATTAACTGTTTTCATCGTTAACGCCATTGATTTTCTACTTTTTACAGATGTTCTATCAATTTAATGGTTTCTTATTAACGAAAGTATAAATGATTCTGTTGAAATGACCAACAATTATTTGTGGTAGTAAAATTAAATTTTAGAATTCTACATTTTTATTTACTTGTAGACCTCCACTTATCTGTAATAAACAAATAAGGCGTATTCAATTTTAGCATGGAAGACTTGAAATTCTTTTGGTTTTTATCTAATAGTGAAGTACCTGATCCGAAGACATGAAATATTTATTCTTGATTTTCATTGGCCAATAAATCCCTTAATTCAATCTTAAATCTCCAAATTTTATTTTTTTGCCTTGAAAAATTGAACTATACTGAATATTTAGCAACCCAAGACCATATTTTTTTTTATGCGAGGTTAGATAATCAGACAGATAACCACTAGTTTGGAGCACTTGTGTCCGGGCTAACCTTGATTGTTTGCGCTCAACAACACCCCCTCACCCTACCCCTCCCCCTTTTTCCACCTTATTTGGTTCAGTGGTGTTAAAACACAACATTAAAACAAACCTGTTCTCTAAGATTAAATTGTCAAGCGTTACACATCCAACAAATTTCGCACAACTTTGAAACTTAAGTTCAAAACTATATTTTTTGCAGAACTTTTTAAATTGTGCAGTGAATCTTGTGCTCACAAGACTCATTTTCATACGCACATCAGTCTTTATAAAGTGATGTGGAAAATACTAAGTAGTATTTTACAGTTCAACTTCTTTATCATAAATGGTTGGAGATTGCATAGAGGTATATATAGGATAAGAAGACATTTATAATATATTTTGGCGAAAGACTTTGAACTTTCTTTGCGTTAAATATATTAAAGTTTTCCTGTTACAGTAAGCGGAACGTTTCTCAACGATGTCTCATTGGAATGAATGAAGGTTTGAAATCAATTGTTCATGGACTTTGTTACAATTTGGCATATACAGATCTGATCTTACTAACACTCTTGTTTCTGTTTAAAACAGTAGCACCTGACTGACATTTTTGGCTATATCGACTTATTTGTAGATCTTGTCTGACTGATAATTTTTGCTGCAAGTTTAAAGTACCTCGTTATCTTTCCTATTATTTCAAGATTATAGCTAAAACTTTTACGGAGTAAAAATCGTCGTTGGAAGGTTGTCTCATTGGCAATCCTACCTCATATCCTTTTTTATATCCCTTTTTATATTCAAAGGCGATAACTAAAGAAGTCAACTGACGATAAGGCTAGTATTTTGATGATGGATCATAATTTGCTGACCATCTGCCTTTTACAATTTCTCACTTTCTGCTTTTATTGTTTCCGATGAAATCATATGAAATGGGATTAAAATTGCCATTCAAAAGGCAGCTATTCTAATTAGGAGTCTGTTATTAATTTCGATCATGTTAACTTATTTGTAGAGCTTATTCTGCAGGTCAGTTTGTCTCTATCCATAAAAGTTTTCAAAATTATAACGAAAAAACTGATAAATATGCCCAAAAAATGGACATCTCGGTGGCAATAAAATCAAAATAGGTGATCAGAATTAACTGAAAAGTGCAAGGTTGATAGACATTGACCTGTTGAAAATCAAAAACTGCAGTTATAAAACTCAAATCTATTTTAACAAATTTTATGTTTGTTGATGGATGGATCATGTCCTCGAATATTGCTATTCCTAAACTCAACAAGGAAAATTCATTTGGTAACATTTGGTCCAGTAGTTTCAGAGAAGATATTTATTTTGATGTACGAACGCTAAGTCAATAGGTCACATGGCCCTTCGATCCAGGTGGGCTTAGAATGATGCAGGCTGATATCCAGTTGAAATTAAACAAAACTAATGGAACTTTGTATTAGAGAAGGTAAAAATGACCAAGTTTTATATTTGGATTGTTTACATCTGTTTCTATGCCTTTAAATGTTTAATGTAGGCGTCCACTTTAAAATTTGTTGCATCTTATATACTTGGGTATACTCAAATTATAGTATGAAGCTACGAGATATTTGTAAACTTTGAATTAAAGTCAAATTTTTCTCATAACAGCGATTTCGGTAGGTGCAATTACATCTGAATCTAAAAGATGCATAAGCATAAATTCCTATTTCTTATTGATATTATATGTTAAACAAGTGGCTATATGATGAATTTTGCAAAGACGAATTTATAATTGATATAGTATCTGAGGTGGAATAGGATCCCAGTTACGGCAACCAGTCCGGTACCCACGAATGTAGTTCTTAAAAAATATATAACTTTTATTTAAAATGGTGTAGTTTTATTATTACACAAGTTCTGTAACTGAATGTAGATTTATTTGAAAGGGTAGGCTTTCTAGCTTGAATTTCTGTAAAAATTTTGATTGATTTAAATGTAATCAGGCGTCGGTACATAGAGTAAATTGCCTAAATTCTAAACTTTATTCTTCCCCGGAAGTGGATGGACCTGGCCTGTTGTCAATCAAAACAAATTTTTGCAACGGAATGCCGGTCATGAGGCACTGAGATTGTACTTAGAAACTTCGAAACAAATGCCTAACATGAAACAGAAGTCCCAAGGTGGCTATCAAAATTATTTATTGGACAGCACCCCATTTATTTACTATGATTTTCAATGCGTTTCAATGGGGGAAATAACTGGGTCCCCGTTCCTGTCAGAGGGCATATTTTGAACACTTCAATCTGCAATTGTAAGCTTATTTTTAGAGTTACATGGATGAAATTTGGCCAGAAACTTGAAAATTCAATAAGGAAAACAATGGTGTAATTATTTTTAAAATTTGAATTAAACTTTTAAAATTAAATTGAAATTTAAAATTATGAAATTTTTAAAAAGTTTGTTTTTCAATTTAAAGTTTCAAAAGGGGTCACAGTAAGGTCATTTTGATGGTATTATGTATTCATACACTTGTAAGTTAAAATGGAGGGATTTTTCGAAAAATATCAGCAAAGAATATTAGAAAAGAGCCACCTGGCAAGAAATAACAAATGTCTTATATGGGATCAGGGGACAACAAAAGATGGAAAATATGGGCTTATTTCTTTTCAGTATCATATTTCTGGGACCTGGAGAAAGAAAAAAGCCCATAGATTCAGTTTTATGGTTTTTAATTAGTTTTTGATAAGTTTTAAATATTAGATACAACACTTTATGCCATTTTATGTGTCATAAAAGTTTGTGTGGGAATGCGGGTCACATTACTGAAGAGCCGCATCACATAAATAACGACAGAATATTTTGTAAACTCAGAAAATCTTACCAGGGGCTCTCCAATTTTCCAGATTTGGGCCTGGATTTTTTTGGGAGATATATAAGAGGTAGGGCTATAGCTTATATAAACAATTTTAACTGAATGTACAACAATTTTAGACTCCTTTTTAAAGATTTTGGTGGTCCTTAAAAGGACCGTTAATTTTGTCTGTATCTTTTTCAGAAGTAGATGAATGCAGCTATATCTTCCTTGATTTTTGAACTTTTGAAGAACAGCTTCTGGTAGGTATATTCTTCTTAGCAGGTATTACTCTACCATATGAATGATCGTCCTTTATGCTTTTACAAATGCAGCATCAAGTTTTGGATCAGGTTGCCCTTTTTTATATCTGTCTGTACATTTACTTCGATCCTTTTCTTCCACATGAACCTTAGTCTTCTGTCCGGTGCGTTGTAAATTTTTCTTTTTCCTTTCTGGAGTATTTTGGTTTACTTTGTTCCGTTCACACTCCCTTTACATTTGGTCGAAGCGTTTTAATGAACCTTTTGAGATTTTAAAAAATAATACATTCTGCTTTTTGTCACAAGGAATAAGCTATACCATTATTCAAAGTGTGAACTATTGCTGATGCCCTCCCTTCAAATTTCTAGAAAAGTTCACATTCTTTGGTAAGGAAACACTTAGTGATCTGTTAACAGCTTCACCTTTTGAGTGTTATGATTAAATATCATTTTCATTAATACTTCTTCGCTAAGTTTCATTTTAAAAGTTCCTGCATTATTAACTTGTCTTTGTTATCCATATTCAGGTTGGTTAACTTGTTTGGACCCAAGTACATGGATCTCCGCCACCAACAGTTTAAGTGTCCACCACCACCACACACGTATGAACTAGTGGGACATTTAGAGCAGTCACAAGTATAACAACGCACAGTAGCATTGAGCATTCAGGCAGATCCAGGATTTCCCTCGACATTTGTTTTTTTTTTTTTTTTTACAATTAAACAAAACTTTATTAAACAACTGCTGTCATACATTTTATCCAGATTACAGCGTTAGTCTGGATACCCCTGTGATGAGTTACTGAACTCCCAGGGAATAAAAGTTCAGTAAACAAATACGTGTGTTAGTTTTACAATTTATTACATTCGTTTCTTCTTTTTTTAATTATTAAAGTGTTAACATAAACATTCTTTCACATGCAGAATAAAGAATTCCATTTGGTATCAATCACATGTTTACGGAACATTAGTTTGTTTTCCGAGATTGTATTCATTTTCCTATATTTATAATCAATCATTGACACAGTTATTTTGTACTTGACCTTTTATACAGGATTAGTTACCTGTTTGCTATTCATTGTCCGAAAACTAGTGCCAGAAAAGCACGTGTTTGTAGTAGTTACAAATTATTGGATTAGAATTAAACTAGTTTGGTAAGTATATACTTTTCATTAGTACTTTTGCCACAAAAACAAATTTATATAGAATTAAGGTGTTTTTGAAAATATTAGGAAATTTACTATAGGGTTGCAAAGATATCAACTTGTGATTTGATACACAAAATAAATATATTGATTATTCTAAGTAGAAAAATTAAAAGATACCAACATGTGTTTTGATACCAACATATACAAGATTAATTGAGGATACTTAGTGTGAAACAAAACAGTACTGAAATATGTTCATTTTAGCCTCAAAGTATAATAAATAAAGTGTCTTGTTTTGTGGTTTTAACATAGAAAAGTACAAAACAAACAACAATAATATCAAGTCTAGTTCAATGACCTTTACATCTCAATTACATATATTTTTGAATATTTTTAGCATCTGACTTATTGTTTTATTTCTATACTGCATTAGAAAATATCTGTATTTATATTCTTGTTTAAATATTTCATACACATTAACTTGATTTGTCTTATTATTTGAAATGCAATTGCATTTGTGAAGAGTGAATAAGATAACTGTCAAGAGATAATTAATATCATTTAATGAGTCATCTCCTATTTTATATCCTACCACCAAATGTTTTAAAGTAATTATATGTTTATCAATTTGAAGTTTATTTAAAAGAATACAAATCTTATTCCAAAAACTTTAAAATAAGTACAATCCATGAAATTGTGTTGATAAGTATCTGGTACCCACATAGTGAACACACATTGGTGTTCTTAATTTTCCAAGTGAAAAGATGTGTACCTACAGGTAATATATAATGTAATAACTTCCATCGAATCATTTTAATTTATTGTCTTCTAAATAATTAAAATAAAATTTAATGTGTATTTAATATTTTGTTGAGTCTTATCTATATTTAGTTCTTTCCACCATCTTGTAAACCCTATAGGTATATCTTTACTAACATTTGATAGAATTTTATAGATATCTTTATTATTATTTTTTGTAAATCATATATAATTGCGCCTTGCTTTAAGGAGAGTAGTTTTTGCACTTAACAATAGTTTTTGTTGAGTCTTCCTTTTGTAATATATATTTCCAGTGATTTGGTATACTCTTTCTTATTTGTATTATTTCAGCAATCCAATTTCTTTTACATTTTAACTTATTAAGGATTTTTCTTTTGATATTCTACCTTTCTCATCAATAATGTCATTAACATAGATTATATTGTCTTTTATCCAATGATTAAAAACTAAACTGTGCCTTTAACTTTATATATTTATTACCCCATATTATTTGTTGTCTAATGGTTCTAAAGTTTTCTGGTTTGCTTGTTTGTCCACCGCCATATCTTACCCATGTTTTAAGTATTTCAAAGTAGAAATAAGGATTTTGTTCTTTTGGTAATTAATGGATTTTAAATTATCCAGATTCATGTGGAATATTAGAAAGTTTGATCCATACTGATTTAAGTAAAATGTTGGAATAATTTTCCAATTTGACTGTTCACCCTCAATAATCTTTTCACCCATTTAATTTTATTGCATCAATAAACTTGTCAATATCTATCATTCCAAGACCTCCTTCAGTTTTTTCATATTGATTGTATTTCTTTTAATTTTTCTTGTTTATAGTCCAAAATGAAGTCATAAATCATTTTTAAACTTATACAATGAATCTTTGTCAATGTTAGAAACTGAAGCTAAATATGTAATATTGGGTATAACTAGAGATTTTACAACTGCTACTTTTCCCATCATTGTTAACTTTCTTTTCTTCCATGAATTAAGAATTTTTTCAGATTTTTGAAGTTGTTTTTCTATATTTAAATTCATACATTGAGATTTATTATGTCCAAAGTAAATGCCTAAGCTTTTAACAGTCTCTTTACTCCAGTTTATATTTTCAAAATTGTTGGAAATATGTTTTAATTACAAAGCTAATCCTTCAGTTTTAGTTCGATTTAAAATTAGTCCTGATAACGAACCAAATACTTCAATTATATTAAGTGATTGAGTAATTTCATCTTTAGAGCTGAGAAACAATGTAGTGTCATCAGCTAACTGGCTTATTATAAGGCTATGTGTTTTCCCATCTAACTTTATGTTTATACCTTTAAGATTATTGTCAGTTCTTATTCTGCAGGCTAATATTTCGACTGCAAAAACAAATAAAATGGCGCTTAAAGGACATCCTTGACGAATTCCTCTAAAAATTTTTAGTGGGCTTGAAATCCATCCATTATTTGAAATACATGCCTTAATATCTGCATACAAGGTTTTAACCCATCTTAACATAGAATTTTCAATACCAAATTTTCTTAGTGATTGATACATAAATTCCCACTCTAGGGAATCAAAGGCTTTGGAGAAATCTAAAAAGTATAGCTCCATCTATTTTAACTTTTCTGCATGATCAATAATGTCTTGTATCTGACGTATATTAAAACCTATATAACGGTTTTGATGTATCCATTTTGGTCACTGTGGATAATTTTGACATTAGAGGTTTTAATCTTTGGGCTAATGTATATGCAATAATTTTAACATCAACATTCAATAGTGTTATTGGTCTGTAGTTACCTAATTCAGTGGGGTCTCCTTTTTAAATATTAGAAATAAGGCCTATTTTTGTGATTCAGATAACATCCCTTCTTTGTAGCAATAATTGAAGCTTTGAATTGCATAGTTCTTTAACTTGTGCCAAAATTCTCTGTAAAACTCTACTGAAAGTCCATCTAGGCCAGGGGATTTATTTAATTTCATTTGAAAGATTGATTTAGTACATTCTTCTGTTGTGAGAAGTCCGTTTAGAGAATTGCTTTCCTCTTTATTCAATGATTGTTTAATATTTGTATCTTTTATATATTTTTTTATAAAATTTTTATCAGGTTCAGTGCTAGTGTAAAGTTTTTCATAATATTTCTTTTCAAAATTTAGTATTTCTGATTGTTTTGTAATTATCTCCCCTTTCTCATTCTTTAAACTTGTTATATTTTTTCTTGTTTGTCTACTTTTCTCTAATCCTAGAAAAAATTTAGTGTTCTTTTCACCTTTTTCTATCCATTTTATTCTAGAACGTATCTGTGCACCTTTTGCTTTATAACTGTAAAGAGATTCTATCTTACTTTCTAATAAATTGATTTCATTCTTTTCCACTTCACTTATTTTTTTGTTATCGTTTTTTTCCTGTAATGTTTGGAGTTTTTTTTCTAAATCTTGGATTTCATTTTTTCTTTGCTTAGCTTTATTTTTACAAAACTGTATTGTTAATTCTCTTACCTCAATTTTAAACAAATCCCATAATTGTGACAGGTTTTCGGTGTTATTGCTTTTGAGTATAAAGTAGTCAATTACATTTTCTATTTTTTCTTTATAAGATTTATCAGTAAGTACACTATTGTTTATTTTAAAGAACCCTTTACCCTTATTATCATTAGAAATGTTAATTTTCAGTGAAATTGCCTGATGGTCTGTACTAGAAATCAGGGCTGGTCTAATATCTGTAGACTTTATCATAGTTCTCAATTCCTTACCAGTCAGAAAATAATCTATTCTACTTGCCTCATCATCTTTATTTTTACGTTTCCATGTATATTGATATAGTTTTGGATGTAGTTGTCTCCATATATCCTCTAATTTATTTGTTTTTATTAAAGTTTTCAAACTATTTGTAATTTTTTGTTCTCTATTTTTTTTATTACTCTTTCTATCTGCTCTACTCAATGTTTCATTCATATCTCCGCCTACTACTAAAATTCCAAGACTGTGCTCTTCAATTATTTTATTTACATTTTTAAAGAAGACATTTCTCTTTTTCTTCTCATTTGGTGCATATAAATTAATTAAAGAGAATATATTATTGTTTATTTCAACATTTACTAAAATTATGCGACCTTCTTGATCAGTATAAGTATTAATTATCTTTGAATTTAGTGTTTTTTTAATAAATATAGCTACACCTTTTGATTGAGTGGTGCCAAAACTATGAAAAATATCTGCAGCATATTCATTATTTACTTTATTTTCAATTTCTACAACAAAATGGGTTTCTTGAATAAAAAGTATGTCTGTTCTTTGATATTTCAACCATGTGTAAAGTCTATTTCTTTTTCCTTTTTGACCTAGTCCTTGACAATTTAAGGAACAGATGTGTAAAGTTTTATTCATAAATCTTATAATCTTTGTAGCTTAAAGCAAGTGATATGAAACCTAAACCTTTTTACTATGTCTACTGTATTTTATTTTTTTTCTGAACCTTTTTTTTAATATGATGTAGCCAACCATTCTTAATATGAGTAGTACACATGTAAAAGAGACTATACATAATTGTGAGGATTTGGCTCTTCAAATTGATGTACAATACTGAATACATTGACAAACATATACAGGAACAATAGCATGCATAGTTTAAAAATATACATATATACATTAAGAAGAACATTGTATTTAACATGCTTATGTTAACTATAAATATAATGAAAACATTCTCTTTTAAGCGTGTTTTATGTACCTTTAAAATTGGACACCGGTTCGGGAAAGGTGTACATGTTTTTAATAATCTATGTATTGATTTTCCCGTATCTATTAATAGCAGTCGTTTGTCCAGGTATTTTCTAATAATTGTTTTTGTTCCGTTAAATTCTACTGATTCTAATAATGCGTCTTTAATGTTATGTTTTGTTTCAGTTTTACTTGATAGTAATAATTTTGGCCTTTTTTTTGCAGGTAGATGAGATATTAAGTTCGAAAACAACATGGGCTTAACAGTTACACAATTCAAGATATACCGGCATAAATTGATGTCTTTGAATACAAACGACACGATTCGATAATAGGATGATTTTACGTGTTTAACATGAAGACTAAAGTGTTTTAATTTGGTGATTATGAAGATTTTAACAAGAATACATTTATGTGTGAGGATTAATATTGCTGTATTTTGACTAAAAAATCTTTCCCAGTATCTATACATGTACATGTATATTTGTGAACATTTGTATAATAATACAACGTATTGAAGCTTAAAGTTGTGAAGAAAAAATATAGTGTAGTATTATCCAGGTATAAATATGGACTGTAGTTAGATGTTGCTGGATTACTGTTTGATTCATAGATTTTTTTCCCAGCTGCATAGGATTGGAATTTTGAGATTCTTACTCCAGTTAATCTGTGAGAAGTAGGAACTTTTTTGCAAACTGTATTTCAGAATATAATAAAACCGACATTTGTTAAACTGTAGGAGGTGCTGTCTTGACTGGTTTTAGCTACAAGTGAGAACTTCTCTGCATCTAGCCTCTTCCATTGTGTATTAAATGAACTTAGCTGACTGTTTGAAGACTAAGTCTCATGATTTATACCCTTGTTATGGGGTATGCTTCTTTGCATATGTAATTCTTATGAGATTTTTTTTAATTAAAAGATAATTATAATTAATTTTTTTCAGCAAAATTTTTTTAACTAGATTTCCATACAAATAATGAATTTATCTACCATGTGCAATTTACAGGATGTAAATATCTTTTAAAATAAAAAGTTTTGCTGATTTTAAGAATATTTTCTTCATGAATTTATGATTTTATCCGATCAATTTTCTGGTATTTGAGATGTCATAGATAAGGATCAATAAATCTGTAACTGTTGGATCAAATCTATTGAAACTTTGCACAATAACTACTGAGATGTATATCTTTATTTTAAAAGTGCAGTTTTAAGTCTGGAAAAAAATTAAAGTCTGACAGGAATAGGATCCCAGTTACGGCAACCAGTCCGGTACCCACGAATGTAGTTCTTAAAAAAAATATATAACTTTTATTTAAAATGGTGTAGTTTTATTATTACACAAGTTCTGTAACTGAATGTAGATTTATTTGAAAGGGTAGGCTTTCTAGCTTGAATTTCTGTAAAATTTTGATTGATTTAAATGTAATCAGGCGTCGGTACATAGAGTAAATTGCCTAAATTCTAGCCTTTATTCTTCCCCGGAAGTGGATGGACCTGGCCTGTTGTCAATCAAAACAAATTTTTGCAACGGAATGCCGGTCATGAGGCACTGAGATTGTACTTAGAAACTTCGAAACAAATGCCTAACATGAAACAGAAGTCCCAAGGTGGCTATCAAAATTATTTATTGGACAGCACCCCATTTATTTACTATGATTTTCAATGCGTTTCAATGGGGGAAATAACTGGGTCCCCGTTCCAGGTCATCAAATGATCACGTGACATTATATTTGTAAAAAAAACAAACCAACATGATATGTGTAGAACTTCTCAAAGCATGTGCAATCCATCTTATTGTTGTATTCTATTTGATGATAGTTCGAAGACAAGAATAATTGAATAAACTCCTCTTTTTGTTGTGACAGCTAGAAATTATTTGCAAAATCATGTCAGGTAATCAAGAACAAGGTGGTCTTGAAGGGTCTATTAGAATAAAGAACAATTTACAGACCAGAAGAAAAATAGAAACCCAAAAGTAAAAAAAAAAAAAAAAGATAGATAGATAGAAATTAATGCCACGCTTCCCAAAATTCTTCAAAGGACTAACACACATTTGGTCAGACTAACAGCAATGCTTCATCTGATCGACCAATAACCAGTTTTTATAAATAACAAATTGTGAATTTAGAAAGAAAAAGTCAGAGTACAATATTTGAGATATAAACACAATAATGGGGACAAGAAAAACTGTATCTAAACTGTATCTAAACATTTTAACATGATCACACATTTTGTTTTTAGGGAACGACCATTTAACACTGAGAGGGGTAATGGTTTTTTAGTAATTCTTCTAGTAATGACGGGAGAATAAAATTGAGAATGGAAATGTGTCAAAGAGACAACAACCCGACCAAAGAGCAAAAAACATCCCAAGGCCACCAATGGGTCTTCAACACAGCGAGAAAATCCCGTACCCGGAGGCGGGCTTCAGCTGGCCCCTAATCAAAAATGTGTACTAGTTCAGTAAAAATGGACGTCACACTAACTCCGAAACATATAAATGAACCAAAATTTAAAAAAAAACATACAAGACTAACAAAGGTCAGAGGCTCCTGACTTGGGACAGGCGCAAAAATGCGGCGGGGTTAAACATGTTTTATGAGATCTTAACCCTCTACCCTATACCTCCAGTCAATGTAGAATAAACAAACACACAGCAATACGCACAGTAACACTCAGTTTAAAAGAAGTCAGAGTCCGATGTTAGAATAGGAAACAGAAGAAACTAAGCAAAATGACAATGATACATAAATTAACAAAAGACTACTAACAGTTACTGACATGCCAGCTCCAGATCTCAATTAAACTGATTGAAATATTATGTCTTCATCATATGAAAATCAAGCACAATCCCTCCCCTTAGGGGTTTAGTATCATACCATCATTAAATATACGAGAAGAACATAACCCGTATCATGCCAACAACTGATTTTAGAATAAAAATATTTATTTCCGATGCAAAACCCTATGAGTGAATCAATATTAATTCCAAAAAATGGTATCTTAAATGACCTGACAACAGTATCGTAACTATATACCTTCTGAATAAGTCTGTTTAAAGGTTTGGTTAGCCTTTGAGGTGAATGACGACATTTTTGTGCTTTGTATAGAATATAACCATAAAAGATTGGATGTGAAATACTTGAACGTATAAGATGTCTGCACGTTGATTTATATTTACGAATGATGTCCTTGTACCGATGATACAATTTAGTAAATGTTTTGACAAGTTTGTAATATCGAAAACCCTGGTGTAATAATTTTTCAGTAATACAGATTTCATTCGTTAAAATCAAATACGTTGTTACATACACGAGCGAATCGAACAAGTTGAGATATATAAACACAATAAGATGGTTACAAGGGAACGTCACCATCTAAAAATGGATAATTAACAATAGGAAATGAAAAATCATCTCTATTATCGTAAATTTTGGTATTTAGCTTCCCGTTAAAGATATAGATATCAAGATCCAGGAAAGGGCAGTGTCCATTGTTAGTATTAGCTTTATTTAAAGTCAGTTCAGCAGGATAATGTACAGTTTAGTGTACATACTGAAGTCGTCATTATTGAAGGCCAATATATCATCCAAATATCTAAAAGTGTTATTAAATTTTTGTATCAGATGTTGTTTTGCTGATTTTAGTCAAAAATTGTAACTCGTAACACTACAGAAACAGGTCCGCAATAAGTGGTGCACAGTTAGTCCCCATTGAAATTCCGATAACTTGACGATATACGGAATCTCCATAGCGAACAAAAATGTTATCTAGTAAAAATTCAAGTGCAGTTATCGTATCAAAGCAGGTCCAATTGATATAGTTCTTTTGTTTGTTATTACTAGACAATTACCTAAAAGAGTATGAACATATATATTCGCATTCTGACTTTTTAAATGCCTATTTAATTAGGTGTGTGAATTTTTTCTTAATGATATTATGAGGCAAAGTGGTACACAGGGTAAAAAAACTTTGAACAGATTCGAAATCACCAATATGAGCATGTAATTTATCAAGTACTTCCAACAAATTTTTGACACTCCAAAAGTAATTAATTCCACTATTTTCAAAGGCTTTATTTGAACAATTTATTACCAGGTTTTTGATTATACCAAGTGTACTAGTAAGAAGAATAGACAGTTTAGTAGTGGAACAATGGCTTGAAGACGAAATAATAAAACTGAGAATGGAAACGGGGAATGTGTCAAAGAGACAAGAACCCGACCAAAGAGCAGAAAACAGCCGAAAGCCACCAATGGGTCTTCAACACAGCGAGAAAATCCCGCTCCCGGCTGGCCCCTTAAAAAATGTATACTAGTTCAGAGAAAATGGACGTAACACTAAACTCCGAAACATATAAATGAACCAAAATTTAAAAAAAAACATACAAGACTAACAAAGGCCAGAGGTTCCTGACTTGGGACAGGCGCAAAAATGCGGCGGAGTTAAACATGTTGTGTGATATCTCAACCCTCTACCCTATACCTCTAGCCAATGTGGAATAAAAAACACACAGAAATACGCACAGTAAAACTCAGTTTAAAAGATATCTATATTTGTAAGGTGTTTTGTGCAGCTTCGGAAGCCAGTACATAGTTGGAACTTTCATGTTATTCGATTCTGCTTGTAAAGAGGTAGCTTAAAGTTTATGTTTATTACAGATGTCATTTTCCAAAAATGGAGTCAGTTGGAATGTTGGTGAATTCGTGATTTCCTTTTGCAGAACCTCAATGTAAAATTTACGTCAAACAATAATGATATTATTGGCAGCCTTATTAGCCGGAACAAAAACAAATTCATTGGCGAGTTCTTTTAGCTTATGTTTGATACGAGAAATAGGGCTATTATGGTTGGTGTTAGGAGTAAAATGTTCTTTAAAATGTTTAATACGAATATCAACTATGTTCATTACTGAATTAAAAAAAGAATCTAAGGATTTTTTGTCAGCTTTTTCTCGTTTCGTGCAGTAAGTACTGATGAGTCGTGGATAATGTTACGACACTCATTCCAATTAATTGTTATTGACGGAGACGATATTTAGGTTCTTTACTGAGGAATGATTTCAACTCTCGGTCATGGACGATGTTAAGGTCTGTTATAATATGGGAACTGGGGCCATAAATGCATTTGGAATTACTGCAATAATAATTTTTGGGAATTCATATGATTGCCTCAATGACTGATCAGTTCGGTAGGGGTATAACTAAACACATTCTGGGGCAAGCAGACAATATTATTTATCCATTGGTTTTGTTGCCTTACTATTTATGAAATAGGCTTGTAGTGGTATGTCATTTTGAATCCGAACTGCCATACTCAAAAGGTCACATACACGCATTAGGAATTGACAATTCTCGCTGGCTGTAACGCTCTTTCAGAATAGGTATGGCGACAACTTGTACCATTGAGGGGATATACGATTAAAAGATTATATCAAGTTTAGCTCGTTGGAAATTGGATGCATATTTGCGTTATAAATGTACAGAGGAATAACTTTAAACACTTGTTTCAGAAAAAAACATGTTCTGCCATTTTAAATAACAGACATTTAAACTCATAAGTCTTAAATAAACTGAAAACGCCATGACTAAAAAAGAAAAAGACCCATAGAAACAACAATTAACAAAACACAACATAGAAAACTAAATACTGAACAACACGAACCCCATCAAAAACTGGGGGTGATCTCAGGTGCTCCGGAAGGGTAAGCATATCCTGCTCCACATGTGGCACCCGTTCATGAAAATACAAATTCGGTGATGAGTCTTTTTCGGTAGGTCATATTCGGAGGAAAAGGTGACAGGATTGTATATGTATGTAGTTACGACAATTGGAAAATACCCGTCGTCATCTGTGAAACAAATATTCCATAAGTGCCAACCAACTCGTAAATGATTATGCAGTTATGTAGATTATTTTCTATAGTAGATTACATTTTTGTATTGTATTCGTTATTTAGTTTTTCCAGGTAAAACAACTGTACTGTACGTTTGTAGATTTTAAAAGTGCATTTGACACTGTATGGAGATCAGGACTATGGCAAAAAATGCAAAAATGTAATATAAAAGGCGAAATATGTTTTGTTATTTAAAATATGTACCAAAATATAAAACCATATGTAAAGAACGGTAATGAGGTCACCAGAATTTTTAACTGGTGTTGGTGTAAAACAAGGTGAAAATTTGTCTCCATTTTTGTTTTCCTTATTTATTAATGACTAAGAATTTTTCCTAGATAAATACATAGACAATTTATGTCACGAATCTTTGATTATGTAATTAAGATGTTTAGTATGCTCTAATCGGACGATACAGCTTTACTCTCTGAAAGTGCAGAGGGACGACAGATACCATTAAAGTGTTTTGAACAGTACTGTAACGGATGGAAGTTTAAAGCGAAGCAACCAAGACTAAAGTTGTAATATTTAGCAAATGAAAAAGTGGAAAGTATCCCAACTTTACGGTCTATGGGCAAGATATTGAAGTTGTTGATTCTTACTCTTATCTCGGAATTGTTTTTGATTACAATGTAAATATTGTACTGCTAGAAAGAGGTTGTTAGAACAAGCACAAACAAATTATGTACTATGCCCTATATAAATTATTAATATTAAGTATTCCTATTGATTTGCAACTTAAATTGTTTAATAGTCTTGTTGCACCTGTATTTCTATATGAATAAGAAGTCTGAGGTTTTGAAACAACCATGGAATCGAAAAACTATCTTTAATTTTGTAAAAAAAATCTTAAATTACACAACAGTACACCAAGTTTTATGGTATATTGTGAGCTCGAAAGATTCCCTATGGAAAGTATTGCTAAACGAAAATTAATTTTGTTTTAGAGTATCTTAGTTACAAATGATAGCAAACATATTATACAGATTGATGTTAAAACAACACGTAGTTCATCCATTAACATTCAAATGGATTTCAAATGTTAAAAACACCTTTGATGACTGTGGTTTAAGTTTTATCCCTATGGACAGAATGTTTTTTCTTAAACATAGCGAAGCAGAGATTAAGAGATAATTTTATTCAAAATTGGTTCGCTCAAATGTACATTACCTTCAGAGGTGTCAATGAGCTTTATTCAATATTTAAAGAAGGATTACAAAGGGAGTCTTATTTGTTAAAATTTAATACACATGATAGAATTTATATTTCAAAACTGAGATGCTCGGACCTAATATTTCCAATAAAAACTGAGATGTTCTGGAATACAGGGACAAAATAGAATGTGTCATCTGTGTAAAAACGGTTTGGGAGACGAATTCCCTTATCTATTTATTTGTAGCAATAGTGATATCAGAAATCTTCGAGCTAAATATATACCTTTATACTATACAAATAATTCTACGGAATATAAAATGAAGGGACTTGTCAAACTGTCATGAACAAATATGTAAAAATCTGTCAATTTTTGTCAAAAAAGTGATTTATTATTTGTGATTATCTAATATAAATAAATAACAAATAAACCTACCTTGACCAATGTTCAAGTTTCAGTATTCGTTGTCGGTCCATTTTTTTATGTGTTTATTATAATAGGTATACTCGATTATTTCAGTTACTATTGTTTGTTGTTTTATTTGTCTCTATTTTTGTTTTCCTCATTTATTAATGACTATAAATTTTTCCTAGATAAATACATAGACAATTTATGTCACGAGTCTTTTATTATGTAATTAAGATTGTTTATTATACTCTAAATCTGACGATACAGCTTTACTCTCTGAAAGTGCAGAGGGACAGATGCCATTAAAGTGTTTTGAACAGTACTGTAACGGATGGAAGTTTAAAGCGAAGCAACCAAAACTAAAGTTGTAATATTTAGCAAATGAAAAAGTGGAAAGTATCCCAACTTTACGATCTATGGGCAAGCTATTGAAGTTGTTGATTCTTACTCTTATCTCGGCATTGTTTTTAATTACAATGAAAATTTTGTACTGCTAGAAAGAGGTTGTTAGAACAAGAACAAAAAAATCAATGTACTATGCTCTATATAAAATAATATAAGTATTCCTATTGATTTGCAACTTAAATTGTTTAATAGTCTTGTTGCACCTGTATTTCTATATGAATAAGAAGTCTGCGGTTTTGAAACAACCATGGAATCGAAAAACTGTATCTTTAATTTTGTAAAAAACATCTTAAATTACACAACAGTACACCAAGTTTTATGGTATATGGTGAGCTCGAAAGATTATCCATGGAAACTATTACTAAACGAAAATTAATTTTGTTTTAGAATATCTTAGTTACAAATGATAGCAAACATATTATACAGATTGATGTTAAAACAACAGTCACGTAGTTCATCCATTAACATTCAAATGGATTTCAAATGTTAAAAACACCTTTGATGATTGTGGTTTAAGTTTTATCCCTATGGACAGATTGTTTTTTTCTCTTTCTAAAACGTAGCGAAGCAGAGATTAAAAGATAATTTTATTCAAAATTTTTAATCAAAATTGGTTCTCTCAAATTTACATTACCGTCAGAGGTGAGTTTTATTCAATATTTAAAGAAGAATTACAACTGGAGTCTTATTTGTTAAAATTTAATACATATGATAGAATTTATATTTCAAAACTGAGATGCTCGGACCTAATATTTCCAATAGAAACTGAGATGTTCTGGAATACAGGGACAAAATAGAATATGTCATCTGTGTAAAAACGGTTTGGGAGACGAATTCCTTTATCTATTTATTTGTAGCAATAGTGGTATCAGAAATCTTCGAGCTAAATATATACCTTTATACTATACTATCTACGGAGGACTGTTGTCAAACTGTCATGTGCAATTTTATAAATTCTGTCAATTTTTGTCAAAAAAGTAATCAATTATTTGTGATTATCTGATGTAAATAAATAACAAATATACCTATCTTGACCAATGTTCAAGTTTCAGTATTGCAGATTTAACATTGTTGTGCTGATATTTAGAGTTATTATGAATATAATATGTGTTTCAGCCGTGTCTCACCTTCACTGCTGATCCAATCAATGGATCTGTCGTAGACTTGTCACTTGTTTAGACGTATTTATATTATAACTAAAAATTAAATAGCAAGAAAAATTTTAACATTGCTGTATTGTCAAGCGCATTCATATATATATAAGTCTTAAGATTTGCGCAACGGTACTAAAATAAGATGGTAATAAACAAAGATGATGACATTGGTATAAAATCGTGTTGACAAATATTTCGGCTGAACAAATAACCTTAGTCAGTGTCAATAATTTTAACAACACTAGTTGTTTATGTAAAAATACTTTTTATTTACATAGATGACATATTCTATCTTGACTCTGTATTCCAGAACATCTCCCATTTTCTATTGGAAAAATAGTTTTCTTTACATAAACAACTAGTGCTGTTAAAATTATTGACACTGACTAAGGTTATTTGTTCAGCCGAAATATTCGTCAACACGATTTTATAACACCATCTTCGTATATTACCATCTTATATTAGTACCGTTGCGCAAACCTTGAGACTTTTATATATATTTCCCTTATCTGCGCAGTATCGCCTATTCTAGACGATCCGGTACATATTAAATTTGCTGGTTGGTCATTTTATAAACACTTATATGTATAGAAAAAGAAAAAAATACTGCTGTTAATTCTAATCATCTAATCGGTGTTTGGATGTTGGGTTGATCATTATGAATAATGGAGGATAATTGAGGATGTTACATTTGATACCATAACATACAAGCTTCACACGAGTTTCTATCGAAGAACAAGGTGCATTTAACCACGAATTTCCCTTAACATAAGTCAGGTAGCCCAAGAAACAATTATTTCTTGTAAAACAGATGGCATTTTTAAACTTTCAAAGACGATTTTTCTAAACCGAGATGTTTTAAAGTATGGCGCATTGTTTGCTCGTTATTATTAATAATCGTACCTCCTATACATTTCTAGGAATATCATCAGTTAAAAGCAAACACGTGGAGACCCTGTATGTTTAAAATGGGGTTAGTGGGTGTGTTTTATTTTAATATACGGTTTGTAGCAGTGTTACATCCCTTTATAAAAACAACATGATGTTGAAGAAAAATCTGAAACGTTTCGCCCAAGCAACAGATGAAGAAATTGATGATGAACGACTGAAAATAAATGCAGAAAACACATTAAAACTAACAAGTTGTTATTGTTGGCATTTGTTTTTGTATAGACCAATGGAATTAGATTCTTAATATTGAAGACTTCCATGTGTAGCTTCGCATTCACCCTATATGGAATTTACTGACCCCATATATATCATATTAAGTCACTAGCACACTGTGTAACTAATAATATGTGTATAGGATCTTTGTGAATCGTTTCAATTGAAGCGACAACATTATCAAAGACCATTATTAATAAAACAACATATAAAATCATACTCCATATTATGATTAAAACACGTGGTATGATTGCCAATGAAAAAAATATCTGCCATATACCAAAGGACGAGAACAAAAAGCTGTTTGTATGGTTTTATTATATCATGTATCTGCAGATTCCAGTATTTTTTCTGATTATGCATTAACTATTTAAAAAATGAAAGTACGCTTTGGAATAACGAAAACATTTACAAGACAAACAAACAAAATAACATCAATTCAGATTCACAAAAATGTGTTTTAGACATACACGGTTAGATATTTTCTGTTATAGTCTCTTTTTTTCTATTAAAGTATTCAAGATAAATTCCAAAACTGCAATACATGTGTAAAGGTACAATTAAGTAACTTCTAAAAATTGAATGTTTATCCCACAAGCTAATGTAGTATTATGTAACCGTGGATATGTTCCGGACCATATATTAAGTATTTGGACCATATGCGTATACCCATACGGTCCGACAATACGCGTATGGTCGGACCATATGAGTATTATACTCGTTTGGTTACTAACGGCCTGACCATATGAGTATTTAGACCATATAGGTATTTTTCAAATAAATTTTAACTTCCATCGCAGGAGAACACAGCTCATTCTCCAAACCCAAACCGGTACGAGTTACTTACTGAATTCCTTTATCTTTACATATTGTATGAATCTTGGTGTATCTGTTATCTTGCCTTCGCTAGAATTAATTTAGAGCGTTTTATCTTGTCGACCTTTTCGTCTGCAAGTGAAACAACGGGCATTTTTGGGCATGGAACTTTTTTTCTTTTTTCTTAGTGTTTAAATTATTATTTCAGAAACCAAATTTCTTCTAATCTCAACTTATTTTTATTTAATTTTTGTGTTTTTTCTCCTTTTTGTACAATTGTTCTGTTATTGTAAGATCGTATAAATAGGAGCAAGAACAAATTAAATAACTAAAAACAATTTGAAATATTTAAGAAATTTTAATATAATAAAAACACCAAAATAAATTTTAAAAAAGAAAAGAAAGAAGATTCAATGACCAACATTCCTTTGAGTTAAGCAAGTGACTTCTTGTTTAAGAGTGCATTTAGATATTTCTTGAAGTTATTTTCATAAGTCGACATATTGCGTTTCGTACAAATGTAAGGACAAATCAGTAATGACCATGTAAAAATGGTGTTACTATAATTCCTACTTGTAAGTAAAATTCACTCTATCTCATTAATCATGTAACAATGTCCTCTTGCTCCTATCCTATATGATCATGATCATACGCGTATGGTCCAAATACTAATATGGTCCGGAACAGAATAGAAATGACTTTGAGAAAATTAATTTCTATTTGATTCAAAAAGTCACTTAGCATATAAATGGTTTGAAAGTTTAAACTCTTATAACCATTTCGTGAAGTAAATATTTACTAGTTCTAACCTACTGTCCACTTAAAATAAATATCTAACTTTAAGTTAGTAATTGAATTAACACAAATGTCAGTTAAGCTCAATATAAGGTAATCTAAAATTGTGTCCCAAATTGTGTAAAATGTAAATTAAATAATCATCAGATACCTTCCACGTTATATATTTGTTCCAAAACATATTTTAATTTGTGAATAAAATGGGTCCAATCAACAGTGGTGTTAAGGTCTAAAATAGAAAACACCAAAGAACCAAGTACATGTATCACTTGTATGGTTTGGACTTAAATAAAGATAATACTGATCTATTTGTTTTATTCACCAGGTTCGTAAACTTATATTTATTTTTTAATGTAACTTTACTAAGTGAAACTTTTAGTATGAACATTTGTCATCAGAGAAAACTTACTAAAAGTAATTTATTAAGTTCTAAATTTACCATAAATATGATGATAAACTATTTCGATGAATTATGAAATTATAAACGTAATTTAACAAATTTGAAGTTAAGATTCAAACTCAGAATCAAACTATGAATAGAAAGAATGTGAAACCAGAGATCACATTGTCGCTCTGAAGAGATTAGCGGTGGAGGGGTTGCAATATCACAACACTGTCATCCTCTTTCCCTCAAAACACATGGGTGACAATCGTTTTACACTTATACGGAATCATTAAAAATTTCAGTTATATGACTTTTTAGTATATCTTATCTTGGTGATAATTTTAGTTGTTTACAGTTTTCTCTCTATCTGTTATAAAGGTTTCCATGATAATTCATAAAAAGCAACGAGGAGGAAAATATGTTTGCCACGTTGGTTGCTGTTTCCGGAGGCGGCGGCAACCATTTGTGAAAGTTTGTGATTAGGTCAGTTTAACGAGAACCACCAATAGTAAATCAATGATATTTGGTATGCAGTTGTATAAGCATTAGCATATCTCATTTCTATGGAGATTGTTTTGCCCCGCCCCTCAGTCATGGTCTTTTGACTTTGAAACTTTTGTATACTTTACATGTTAAGGCTTGTGATCGGGTCATTTTAAGTGGAACCACTAATGGTAAATCAATGATATTTGGTATGCAGTTGTATAGGCATTGGTACATCTCATTTCCATGGAGATTATTTGATCCTGCCCCTCTTTCATGGTCTATTACTTTGAAACGTTTATATAAAAATAAGGAGATGTGGTATGATTGCCAATGAGACAACTACCCACCAGAGTTCAAATGAAGTGGATGTAAGCAATTACATACAACCGTTCGGCCTTCAACAATAAGAAAAACTCATACCTTATAATCGGCTATAAAAGGCTCGGACATGAAAAATGTGAAACAATTCAAACGAGAAATGAATTTGGATCACGATAACGGAATGAGCAGACAATAGATAGTGCATAGTTTACATGTTAAAGTTGGTGATTGGGTTATTTCAAGGGGAACCACTCATGATAAGTCAATGATGTTTAGTCTGCAGTTGTATAATCATTGGGAAATCTCATGGAGATATTTGAGATAAATACCAGTCTTGGGACCTAATTTCCCTTGCCTAGCGGCTCGGGAAATTTAACAGTCCCTCGACTGGTATTTTTCGCAAATACCCCTCCATAACATGATATATCTGTTCAAAATTATGGCTACTGGAGACGTCAAAATAAAGGGTTTTCCCAAAAGTTTATTTATTACGAGACAAAATGTATATCAAAGAAAACATTTTGGTGTTCAAGGGGAATTTTAATTTAAAAATCACTTATTCTGTATGCTTCTTTTAAATCCTGACAATATAACTTCCTCGTCTTTTCTAAACTGTTGCTTTTTGATGGAATATGAGAAAAATTCATGGTCGCAACTTCAATGAAAGAGGGACGAAAGATACCAGAGGGACAGTCAAACTCATAGATCGAAAACAAACTGACAACGCCATGGCCAAAAATAAAAAGACAAACAGACATATAATAGTACAGATGACACAACATAGAAAACTAAAGACTAAGCAACACGAACCCCACCAAAAACTGGGGGTGATCTCAGGTGCTCCAGAAGGGTAAGCAGATCCTGCTCCATATGTAGCACCCGTCGTGTTGCTTATCTTATTACAAATCCGGTAAATAGTCTAATTCGGTAGGTCACAATCGTAAAAAGGGAAGGGTATTGTAGTTACGACATAAGAAACATATCCGAAATGACTTTGTATTTCCAGACATAGACATATCGAGTGTTACTCAAAGGCTTCTGAAGAATTTGATGTTGCTCACTTCATTCCAGGTTTTGTAAATCTTTGACAAATGTTCCTTATTCTTTTTAGAGCTTTTGTTTTATTATCAATAAACTTCGAAAACGACATGTCGAGATTCAATAAGGAGATTACGATTTTGAAATTGTGCATTTATTGAAACAATTGATAAGCCTATTTTAGGGTCAGTCAATTTTCCAATTGCTGATATCGATTGATGTCATTGGATAAACCCAGCTTAATATTTATTCTTTTTTTTACACATATGAATTCTAATGCAATAATAGAAAACTAAGGATAAAAACGACATCGAAAAATTGTCGGAAAAAAGTTTCTATCAATTCATTGTTCAAAAGATATTATAAATTATGTCAGAAAAAGTAACTCCTAGGAAACAACTGTTATTATCAAGTTCTATCAACAACAATAGCATGGGGACTTGATTAACTAGAGGCTCCAAGGACCCTGTGTCGCTCACCTGATATTTTTATTTACAATTGATGCATGATAAATGCAACTGTTGTACTGTCGTTTAGTTTCAGAGATATAGGACTAAAAAGTGCGTTTGAAACCTATGTTTTATTTCAGCCATGTGTGCCATGTTGGCAGGCAGGGTCATCATACACAGTGGTCCCTGGATATCCTAGTGGTGATTTAAACCAAGTTTGGTTTAATTTGACAGTAGTTTCAGGGAGAATTTTGTAAAATTTATCTAACGAGAAATGCGAAGTGATGAGAAAGTTTGTTGTGAAGTTTTGTTGTTGCAACACCCCCAAAAAAAAAAACAACAAAAGGTAATAAAAATTATCATTTAAGGGCAATCTTTCTTATTAATGATTTCTGCAAAATTCGATTGATTGTGCAAGGGTTGTATAGCCAGCTGAGGTCGTTAAAACTCTCATTTGTTGTTGCAAAATTCAAGTGGTTTTGAATTGCTTTGTTGATCTTTTTGTATTCAACTTTTAAACAACAAAGTACAACAAATATGATGACTGATACTCATGACACTGAAAATATGGTCTTCATTCTTGTGAAGAAAATGGTAAGGTTTGAAATATTTCTTAAATATTAATTCAATACCAATACTTTAATTTGTATTGGATTTATCCCAGGAAATGAGAACAAGGGACACAATTAAATTCAATTTTTTCCTAAACTTCTGATAAAATATAAAATGAAGAACTATATTTTTTAATGAGAATTTTTTTTAATAGTTAATTGATAATTTGAACAATATTAATTAAGTTTTAGATCTTGCATGGTTGATTAATTTTCTCTCAAAATTTCTGATATTCTATCAAAGTTTTAAATATAATATGAGGCAGGCATTACCTGTGAAAGGGATGAAGTCTGTATAAATTAGTGTAGGAATTCAAGCATCATTTGCACTTCGGAATCTGTAGAAAATGAAGCCAAAGTACTGAAACATATCTGACATTCGACCTATTGTTCGGGATTATAGTTGTGACATCATTTTCAATGTAAAGAAAGAAACACCATCATCAGGTATTAATGTGTTTTTTTTTTCATGTTATAGAATTATCAATTATTTTTATTGCTAGTTCATTAGTAGATTGTTTTCTATATTGATTTTCTACTGCAGTTTCAGAAAAGAAGATTACAAAAGGAAAACATTTTGTAAAAACTTATCAAAATTTCCCAAATTAATGAAAATTGTTAAAAATTGACTATAAAGGGCAATAACTCCTTTAGGGGTCAACTGACCATTTTGGTCATGTTGACTTATTTGAATATCTTACTTTGCTGAACATTATTGCTGTTTACAGTTTATCTCTATCTGTAATAATTTTCAAGATAATAACCAAAAACGGCAAAATTTCCTTAAAAATTACCAATTCAGGGGCAGCAACCCAACAACCAGTTGTCCAATTCATCTGAAAATTTGAGGGCAGATAGATATTTACTTGATAAACAAGTTAATTCCTGTAAGATTTGCTTTAAATGCTTTGGTTTCAGAGTTACAAGCCAAAATCTACATTTTACCCCCTATGTTCTATTTTTAGCCATGGCAGCCATCTTGGTTGGTTGGCTGGGTCACCGCACATATTTTTTAAACTAAGTACCCTAATAATGATTGTGGCTAAGTTTGGTTGAATTTGGTCCAGTAGTTTCAGAGGAAAAGTTTTTGTAAAAGATTACAAAAATTTACAAAAAACTGGTAAAAAATTACTTTAAAGGGCAATAACTCTTTAAGGGGTCAACTGACCATTTTGATCATGTTGACTTATTTGAAGATCTTACTTTGCTGAACATTATTGCTGTTTCCAGTTTATCTCTATCTATAATAATTTTCAAGATAATAACCAAAAACGGCAAAATTTCCTTAAAAATTACCAATTCAGGGGCAGCAACCCAACAACCTATTGTCCAATTCATCTGAAAATTTGAGGGCAGATAGATATTTACTTGATAAACAAGTTAATCCCTGTAAGATTTGCTTTAAATGCTTTGGTTTCAGAGTTACAAGCCAAAATCTACATTTTACCCCTATGTTCTATTTTTAGCCATGGCAGCCATCTTGGTTGGTTGGCTGGGTCACCGCACACATTTTTAAACTAAATACCTTAATAATGATTGTGGCTAAGTTTGGTTGAATTTGGTCCAGTAGTTTCAGAGGAGAAGATTTTGTAAAGATTACAAAATTTACAAAAACTGGTAAAAATTACTTTAAAGGGCAATAACTCCTTAAGGGTCAACTGACCATTTTGATTATGTTGACTTATTTGAAGATCTTACTTTGCTGAACATTATTGCTGTTTACAGTTTATCTCTATCTATAATAATTTTCAAGATAATAACCGAAAACGGAAAAAAATCCTTAAATTACTAATTCAGGGGCAGCAACCCAACAACCCATTGTCCGATTCATCTGAAAATTTCAGGGCAGATAGATCTTGACTTGATCAACAATTTTACCCCGTCAGATTTGCTCTAAATGCTTTGGTTTCAGAGTTATAAGCCAAAATATACATTTTACCCCTATGTTCTATTTTTAGCCATGGCGGCCATCTTGGTTGGTTTGGCAGGTCACCGGACACAATTTTTAAACTAGATACCCTAATGATGATTGTGGCCAAGTTTGGTTAAATTTGGCCTAGTAGTTTCAGAGGAGAAGATTTTTGTAAAAGTTAACGACGGACGACGACGGACGCCGACGGACGACGGACGCCAAGTGATAAGAAAAGCTCACTTGGCCCTTCGGGCCAGGTGAGTTAAAAATGGCGGTTTCCTATAGTTACTGACAGTTAGATTGAGTATTTTAACCCTTTGACCGCGCTAGGGAAATATATGTCCCTCGTCAGGTCAGAAGACCGTTCTATGCGCATATCTGTCAGTCCGGCGTTAGAATATGAAAACGAAAATTTACCCATCAAACTAAAGAATAGTCCTAACTTTTACTACTTGTATACAAATTATAACATAAACTTGGTTTTACTATTACAAATCTCCTTTTACATAGCCCGCTTTACGTCGCTAGGTAAACCCAATTTGCTACAGTAAAGAAGAGGCGGGATATACCGGGTGAACATTCAAAACTGATAAGTCGAAGAAAAACTGACAACGCCACAAAACACAACGTAGAAAACTAAGAATAAAAACATAAAAATAATAATTTAGCAACGACGAATTTTATTGGTCATCGTACACATTACAAGGTCACCGCCACCGTCACTAAGGTATTATAAGCCGCCATTTTGAATTTAGGATTTTTTTTTGAGTGATTTCTTCAGTTAAACATAAAAACGTGACATTTTGAACTTGAAATCCTGCATTTGGTCAAAAAAATGTTATGCTTAAGGTGGTACCTAACACTACAGGGAGATAACTCTGTAAAAATCAGCGAAACGTTTTAATCACGTTGTTTTGTTAAGGAAATATTAAGCTTCTCAATGATCAAAATTAGTGTTTGTCAAACTGCTATATAACCAACGAAATTTTTCTGATAAAGTGGTTGGTTCAAATTTTTTGAAATTTTTATATTTTTGTCAAAGGGTCAAAGTTAACATTTTGTGAAAATTTTATGAAAATTAAACGAGCCAAATTAATATTAGTCAAGGTGTTGGGTACCACCTTAAGCGAAAGCAAAGTTTAAAAACGTCTGGTGTTTACGTTTGACGGGGGAAGTTAACCTTTAATTTCACACTGTTTAGGTGCTAAAGACAATAACAAAGTTACGCGATTTTTTTTTTATGTATGATAATTTTAAGCCAAAATGATAACAAAAATGTAAACATTTTGATTATTTTGCATTAGAATTAAAATTTGCATAGACTTAGAATGCATTTCAAGATGGATCTACGTAAAACTTGGTTTTACTGTTGCAAATCTCCGTTTACATAGCTCCGCTTTACGTCGCTAGGTAAACTCAATTTGCTACAGTAAAGAAGAGGCGGGAGGTACCAATGGCAATGGGACATTCAAAATTGATAAGTCGAAGAAAAACTGACAACGCCACAAAACAGAACATAGAAAACTAAGGATTGAGCACCACAAACCCCACCAAAAATCGAGGGGTAAGCTCAGGTGCTCCGGAAGGGTAAGCAGTTCCTAAATTTTAAAATTCAAAGGTCCTTAAAATATATGCTATAATTTGTATACAAGTAGTAAAAGTTAGGACTATTCTTTAGTTTGATGGGTAAATTTTCATTTTTATATTCTAACGACTGACACATATGCGCATAGGACGGTCTTCTGACCTGACGAGGGACATATATTTCCCTAGCGCGGTCAAAGGGTTGAAATATTCAATCTACCTGTCAGTAACTATGGGAAGCCGCCATTTTTAATAAAGTCCCCGTGCTATTGTTGTTGATAGAACTTGACAATAACAGTTGTTTCCTAGGAGTTACCTTTTCTGTCATAATTTACATCTTTTGAACAATGAATTGATAGAAACTTTTTTCCGACAATTTTTCGATGTCGTTTTTATTATTGAATTATTCACAAAACCTACAAACCTACAAACTTCAAAAAAAAAGATTGATTTCATAGACTTTTGTCGTAGCTGACTATTATGGAGCAATCTTATTGTGACGCAATGTATTTATTTCCCCATGACTATCGCTTTCCTACTGTTATAATTTTATCTCTGTATAACTTTTGTAGAGTATGTTATGCTTCTGTTTTCTTTTAATATTCAACTTCATTAAAAGGTTCCAGTTTACTAGTGAAAAAAAATCTGGTTACATGTATGGCTGCTAAAACTGCCCAAAATATTTAAAAGTTGGGAGTGTTTTAACGACTAATATTTGACATGACACTATGTTACTAAATTGGCTTGATTTAAGTTTAATGTTTACAATTTTTCGCCAGCAAAAGCGGGATTATCCTTTGCTTCATACGTCATGTATTTCTTGTGTTGACTTCTATACTCCTCCGACATGAACAATTGTTCAACTTCCTCTAGTGTCTTATTCTTAGTTTCTGGTAACATGAAGTATAAAACTATCAATCCTAATAGAGATATTCCACAAAACAAGTAAAATGTTCCTGTAAAATATATGAAATGTTACATAAAATTATAAAAGTAAGACAGTTACCCCAAAAAGAGCGACCCGGTTGCGTCTCCATCAATCTTATACATGTAACATTTAATCAAACACATCAAGTTATCAAGTGGTAAAATTGTACAATATCAATGCTTTAAATGCTGAGGTTGAAAAATTGTAGTCGTTTACAACTTTGTTCTTAAGTCTTTGGTGGACAGTTGTCTCATTGGCAATCTTATCACAACGCCGTATACTTATTTAGATATATACTTTTTAAATTCAAAGAGATATTGATATCTCTATGCCATTTTTTTTTACATAACCATGAATCAAGTACATAACTTTTGAAACACAATGTTTAGTGAAATTCCTACTTTTCCTAATAGTCTGTCTTACGTGTATAAGAAAAAACTGTATTGGGGATGCTGTGGTCTGTTTTACTGTTCAATACTTTTAATGATTCCTGTTGTCTTTTTTTCTAAGTTATGTAACGTCGAAGACGAAATATGCGAGTTTAGGTTCCGAATAATCTATTATATGACAAAATAGACGATTTTCCTTTCTTTTCCAAGGTCCTTTGTGTATTTCAAAATGTTTTGCTGCTATGACCGCGTTAATTTGTGCATAAAATTTTTCGATCTTAAAAAAAGAAAAAAAAAATTTTGTGGATAATAACTTCAAAATAGAGGCGAATACATTTTGTTTATCTATTTATTTGTGAATTGAAATAAAACAGAAAACATGAATAATAAACACTTACCGAATGTAGTTATGGATTCAAGTAGTGACAAAAATGAGAAAGAGACAATTAGATTGGCTATCCAGTTAACGGCAGTACTTATTGAAATTGCAGTTCCTCTGGCCCATATTGGGTATATTTCCGAATTAACTGTCCATGGCATAGGACCCAGTCCTAAATTGAACAAGATGTTTTTTTTGTATCATAAATGCAACATGATAAACTAATAGATATTATGTTAAACAATCTTAAAATGAATGTAACGTCACAGTAACCAAATTGCTCCGAGTACCCAAACTGCACAAATTTAGCAAAAATAGCAACAAAAATCTTACAAGTTTTCGTAGAGACTAAACAATTTGTATTTTTATGATTTGAAATTATGCAAGTCTTTCAACATAGGTAAATATATATTCAAATATACACAAAGCATTCACAGTATATATCAACAGATGAAGTATTCACTCCAAAAAGTAAAATCTATGGAAACGTCGCCGTGCGACGTCCACAAAAAGTCAACTTTTAAAAATGAGCAATTGAAATATGTTACAGACATCAATTTCTTAAAAAAAAAATAATAAGCATGGATTTTTGGCAAATTGTTCTAAATATTTGAAGAAATTAAACAATACATCAGTTATTCGAATTTTACAGATGTGAATTTCAGCATGGGTGCAATTTGGGTACTCCTCATAACAGAATCATAGATCGTTTGGAGGTCGGTTCAAACCAATTTTTCAATGATTCAGTATGGATTTAAAACTAAATTGATGGAACTATTTAGTAAATAAGGATACACCTTCAAAATAAACACAGAATGGAAACTTTTTTCTGGACCAGAAATAAACGTAGGTGACAAAACTGTCAAAACAGGTGCAATTTGGGTACCCTCACGTTAACCAGTACATGCAGTTACCTGTTAATTTCAAACATACGCAAAAATCTCAACAACAACAAAAACACACATTGCAGTTTCTCAGTAAAATATCAAACAATTGTGAAAAATTATCCAAAGTTAATCGGAATTTATAGGAATGGAACCGGAACCTCAGCAACATTTCTAAAAAGTTATTATCGTATTCTTTTCTACACGAAATCTTAAGAATTGTTGGTAATATTATTTAAGATATAAGAAGCATTCTATTACATATTATAATCGTAACGTGTATCTCCTTTATCTGCCTTTTATCTAATATTCGAAAAAAAATATTCTTTAGGCCAAAAAAAAATAGTATACATTTGAGCCAAAATTTTATGATAACCAACATGTTGGTGCTTTAGATTGCTCGTTAATGAAGCATTGCCTTCATCTATATGGTTTGGACACTCGTAGTGTGGTATTGAAGTAAAATAGAGTGCAGCGTCACATATATATTATGGCACTTATGTAAATTTACCATTTTGTCGCCTTTTAATTTCTTTATTATCATCACATTGAAAGACTGATTCTAACTAAATATACAAAGAGCCTTAATCGCTCTTTTAGTAAAAATATGCCATATTGAAATTAACATAAGACAAGATTATTTACAAAATTTCTATTAATTTCTATAGATCCTGTATTGTTTAACATTTTTGGGGTGTAAGATTTCTGTTTTTGAAAATAAAAGACAGCAATGCTATAATTTGTCAAAAATGTCATTTAAGGAGGTTCGCTACTAAGTTTCAAAATAACAAGCTTTTCATAACACTAGTATAAATTGATAGGGGATTATTAAAGGAACCAAAAGAGCAACACAAAAATATAGGTCAATGTGCTTGTTTTCGAGATATTAGCCATTGAAATTTTGGCGGGAAAATGTTCTCTCTTGATTTTTTATAGCCTTATCATTGAAAACTTCAAGTTCTCAAAAACTATTAAAAAAAAAAGATTTTATAAGACTTTTACAGATGGCTTATAATTATAAATGTAAAATATTTATAAAAAGAAAAATGGGGGTCGGTGGACAAAATTTTTTAAGGCATTCACATGGATAAAACCAGAGGATTCCGAAAATCTGACAAAAATTCCAAAACATGACAAGCGAACATCCTTAAGGGCAATACGTCATATAAGGTATCGATCAATTATTTCATGCATTTTCACATTTTTTTTAGATCTTGTTTTGATGACCATTTTTGTTGTTTCTGTTTATGTATGATACTTTTCAAAATAGAATTATATAACAGAAAAAAATCGTCGTTTAAGAGCAATTGTAATTCCTATAATGGGTTAATTGAGCTTTTCAGTTATATGTCATCTATTTAGATCTAAAATTGCTGATTGTGTTTGCTCTTCACAGTTTCTGTCTATCTATATAATAACAGCTATCAAGATGATCGACAAAAAAGAATTTTTAGGGCCATTACCCCTTTAAGGAGTCGATAAATTATTTTTATACTAGTACATGTAACTTGTAATTTTTTAGATTTGTTCCTGACACTTTTTGCTGATTACAGTTTCTACCAGTCTATAATAGTTTTCAAATTAATAGACAAAAATATTTGAATCGGTCATAACTCGTCATGTAAGGAACGTAACTCCTGTAAAGAGATGTCTGCTAATTTTGGTACCAATAGGAAAGGTAGATCTATTTCTGTTTACACGATATAAGACAATCACCTGCATTTTACCCATATGATCCATTTTGAAGCCATGGTGAAAATGATTTTTGGTAGAGCAGAACAAGATTAACAAACTTTAAACTAGATACCCTATGGATCAATCACATAAAGTTTTATTTTACTTGTTTTATTAGTTTAAGAGGAGAAAATCTTTGAAAAGGTTTATGGACGACAGACAACGGACGACAAACGATGGACGCCAGATGATGGCAAAAGCTCGTGATTACCATCGGTCAAATTAGCTGAATACAAGATATCGTTCTGGTCGCGAAAGTACGTTTAACATACAATATTTTCATTTCCCTTAATTTCAAGTGTACAGGAACTCAATGTGCATTTACGACCCAATTTAAATTGTCCACTTTTTTCTCTTTCTGAGATTCTGAATGATGACAATACGAAAATGAACAAATCAAAATGCTCAGTTGTGATTGTTTGACACGTGTCTGAATGACTGAAAGAATTCTATTTGCAGATTTTTTAATTTTTATTGTTAAATAATTGTAAACATTTCTTAAATATACATTACTATGATAATAGATATTCCGAGACTTGTCTTTGTTTTGGTTTATGTTTTCCTCGTTTTATCCAAAATTTGAACTTGGAATGAAGCGCCTAGCTATTCGGTGATTCATTCATATAACATTATACAATTGTATTTCTTGTCAACTATTTTCGCCTTTTAATTTCTTTAATATCACCACATTGAAAGACTGAGTCTAACTAAATACTACAAAGAGCCTTAATCGCTCTTTTAGTAAAAATATGCAATATTGAATTAACATAAGACAACATTATTTACAAAATTTCTATTAATTTAACAAGGCGTCATTTTTGCATACTACTTTTGTTTTATCAAAGTACCATAACTCCCGTTAGAAATGGTACAATCAAACTGACAGTATAGTGTTACAGTTTAGGGGTAATGATATTAGAGATGTTTGTATGCAAGATTATTTAATTTAGAGTACATGCTCAGTTTTATGTTCTTGTTGTTCGTATTGTGTATGAAATATTGATATTACTATTTCATGCGTAAATTATATTGTTATTACTATTTCATGTGTAAATTATATTGTTACTATGCTCCTTCTGGAATGTTAAGGTTAGCACAGAGTTCGTGTGTCGGTAAATCAGTTACCAGGTTACCGCTCACTTCCAAGCTTTCGTTCTGCATTCCTAACCCTTGTCACCCCTTCTCACCTTTTAACTCATCCCTGTAAGGGAAATATATTGTAACTGGGCTATTTTCCCATCTAAATAAGTGTTATTTTAGCCCATATTCCCGTGGGCCTTCTACTTTCTCTTTCTAATGTAATCCGCCGTCATTAATTTATTATGCATATGAGGTGAACTATAGTAACTACTGATTCGAGATTGGACCAATGGCTATGCACAGCTTTCCACAGAATTGGACCAATGGTTTCGCTAAGAGTCCCATTGATTTTGGTGGGACCTAAGTCAAAAAAGGGCGTTTTACGGGTTATGCGTTTAGACTGTGGACCCGATACCAGGGCAATAACATTACCTAACCTTATTATTTATTTACCGAGCGCACTCCAGTCACAGTCGTCTCAACCTTGTATCATAACGTATTGTTATAATTGGTACGTCCCGCAACTATTTTGCATAGATTATTACCTGGCCTGACCTGTGACATTAACCTAGTTCGCACGCAAATAACCGAATACTACGTCAAAAAGTACATTTTTACTACGCCCGTAAATACTACAAATAGGGGGGACCCCGCATTATTCTAAGTCGCTCTTTAGGGTTTTTACATAATGTTATCTGTTTATACTGAATCGATAATATTTTTATGTTTTAAGTAAAAATTGAAACTTAGCAAATCTTTCTTATTTGTTGAATTCTGATCGCCTGCTTAGAGAAGGACATTGTCATGCTACCAATGATTATATATATATGTCAATATTACTGTGAAGTAACCATGTCACCAATGGTTTAGTTAGATATTTTAACTCGGCCTGCTACCAAGGTTTTAAGATATAGATTTTGTATTTGGGAATCTGAACCCCTACACCCCAGGTGTAACATTTGGTGTCCGGCGGTGGGATCTGTAAATTCCAATTCAATTGAGACTGGTGTACTAATTTACAGAATAATTATAACTATATATAACACAACGAGTTCCCAAAGCAATGGGGAATCAGAACATTCTAGTAGGGTATCCTCATCTATGAATGAAGAATCACGCACAAGCTCACCTGAGATTTGGTCCCCTCTGAAGTCCACACACAGGGTGATGGCTTATATAAAATTACAGACTATAATAACCTTAAATTTAGGGTGGACCTATTATCACGTCAAGTAGATGTAAACTCTAGAGACATACAAGGGTTAAGGTCCGACGTATATACCATGGGACAGCAAATTACCAAAACGACACGAAGGAGAGTTTCGAAAGAATGGAGGGGCTACTAATAAACATAAGTAAAACCCACTCTGAGGTCACACAAAGAGACAATCCAATGACGACTGAGCCCCAGCAGAATGGTTATCACACCAACCAATCCTCTCCTCAGAACATACCAATTAAAACCAATAGCAGTATTGGGATTCAAACTAACACTGTTGTACAGAATAGAAATACAAGCCATACAAGAGCATCTAATAGCTCATTTGTCCCAATACGAATACCAATAGACCAAATTAGGAGAGACACAAGTACAACAAGTAAACCAAACCAAAACCATGAAAATATAGGTTACACCAAACATAACTATTATGTTGGCCGCACTGACCGGACAGATCACCAAGTCCATTTTGAGACAGTAACTAAACTTAACCAGTGGTCAGAAAATATAAAAGCACCCAAACTGATTTCTTGTATGCAAGGTATAGCTTTAGATGCTTTGGGTGGTATAAAAATTGAAATTCCCTCGTCTTATAACCAACATATAACTACTCTGACAAAGAGATTTGCCCCTGAGAACCAGACCTAGATGTACAGATCTCAACTTGATGCTCGCATTAGAAAGAAAGGCGAATCATTACCAGAGCTCGCTCAAGATATTAAGCGCCTTATAAGGTTAGCATACCCCACAGCACCGGAAGATGTACGTGATAGTATAGATTACAAAATCTTCCGTGAATCATTAAATAACCATGAACTTGAATGGGCCATATGTCAAGCAGACAAAGATACCATTGATGAGGCACTTAATATGGCACTTAGGTTTGAAGCCTTCAATACCAATAAAAGAAAACTCACTATAAGATACATAGCCCAGGAACAGGGTAGCAGTGAAAAATCAAATTCTTTTAAAAGAAACCCCATCACTTGTTATTATTGCCAAAAACTGGGCCACAGAGCAAAAGATTTTAGGGGCAAAGGAGATCATCCAACCAACCAGGGAAACTGTTAGAAGCTGAAAAAGGGGGTCATCTTTCAGCTAAAGGTCCAGAAATTGAGAAAAGACCCATTTAGTTTCAGATGAAAGACAACAGTCATGAGGGTTTATTTATTACTGTTGACATCCATAACCAAGATGTACATTGTTTGATTTGACACAGGATCTACAATGAGTGTCCTTCGTAGTTCTATTTTTATAAATTACCTAATCATATACAAAAACGTTTGGTCCCATATCATTGTAGTCTCCGTATGGCAAATGGTAGTCCTGTAACACCCTTGGGTAGCTTATAAGTACCTTTGAAATTGAGCGACCAGTCGATCTACCAAAACATGGTAATAGAAGATATAGAAATACCAGCAGTACTTGGATATGACTTTATGTTTGACATAAATAATCAAACCATTCTTATAAATGACCAAACTGTGCTTTGTAAGCTAGAGAGCCAATTACCAAACTTGTTTAGAATAACAATTGAGAAAGATATAACCATACCTGAAAAGTCAGAAATGATAATTCAGGGCAAACCAGTGCAAAACACATTGAAAGGTACCACTACGGTCATTAATTCAACCACTGAATCACTTCAAAATAAAGGGGTGTTAGTCGCCAAGTCCCTTTGTACTGCTGGACAACAGTGGATACCCCTCAGAGTCATCAATGTGAGTGACCAACCCCAACCCATATTTAAAAATACCTTAGCAACAACAGTTGAAACAATACCAGATCAAGATATATTTTATGAACAAAGAGTTGACCACCCTCCTAATATTTCCTTGTCTGAGGAGATGCTGAACAGATGCCATGACCAGCTGACCCCAGATCAGTACCAAATTGTACAAGAATTAATTAATAGAAACAAAAATGTATGTTCTACTTCTAAGTATGACATAGGTCTGATTAATGTTGTCAAGCATAAAATTGACACAAATTATGCACGTCCTATTAAGCCATCCACTAGGCGACATCCAATGGCCCAAAGAAAGGAAGTAGGAAACGAGATACAGAAACTGTTAGACCACGGGATAATAAGTCCTAGTAAATCCCCCTGGAGTGGTCCCCTTGTTGTTGTTCGCAAAGCCAACTCCTCTTTGAGACTGTGTTGCGACCTAAGAAAAATTAATCAGATAACTGTACGGGATTCTTACCCGCTACCCACAATAGACGATTCTTTAGATGCTCTTAGAGGAAATACCTGGTTTAGTACTATCGATTTAGTCAGCGGGTATTATCAGTGCGCTATGGACCCAATTGATGCCCTAAAAACATCTTTTGTCACATCCAAGGGACTGTTCCAATTTAACCGTATGCCTTTTGGTCTTTCAAATGCTGGTGCTACTTTTAAACGGTTGATGGAAAGTGTTTCAGCTGGCCTCCAATGGGAAACGTGTATTGTTTACCTTGATGACATTATTGTATTTTCCCAAACGTTTGATGAACATGTAATTATGTTACAAAGCGTTTTTGATCAACTGTATAATGCAGGACTCAAAATATCCCCCAAGAAGTGTCATTTTGTTCAACAAGAAGTAAACTTTTTAGGACATGTGGTGAGCAGTACTGGTATTTCACCAGACCCTTCAAAAATTGATGCTGTTCAGGACTGGCTAACCCCCAAAAATGTCAAAGAGGTACGAGCTTTTCTGGGTACTTGTTCATGTTTAAGAAAGTTTATCCAGGACTTTTCTAAAGAAGCTAAACCTTTACATCGTCTCATAGAGAAGAACACCATTTTTAAATGGACCCAATATTGTGAAGCAGCTTTCCATACTTTGAAAGAAGTGCTTACCATGAACCCTATATTAGTATACCCTTCCCCAGAGAAAGAGTTTATTTTAGATACAGATGCCAGTGGTACAGGTATGGGAGCATTCTTGTCACAAATAGATGACAATAAAGAACATGTCATAGCTTACTATAGTAAGTCCTTTAGTAAAGCTGAACGTCAGTACTGTGTCACAAGACGTGAACTTTTAGCTATTGTTATGGCAGTAAAATATTTCCATTATTATTTATATGGGGTAAGTTTCTTGGTCAGAACTGATCATGGTGCTTTAACATGGCTAACCAATTTTAAAAACCCTGAGGGACAGCTCGCCAGATGGCTTGAAATTTTAGGGACCTACAATTATACCATTAAACATAGAGCTGGGCCGAAACATAACAATGCTGATGGCCTTATCTAAGCGACCTTGCAGCGATTGCAAACACTGTGACCGAAAAGACGGTACCATATTGTTCAGAACATACTTGTTCTAAAACCAGGGCAATTGAAAATGACAAACCAGATTGAACCTGGGTAGGTAGTAAACACAATTCTGAATTAAGAGAGGCCCAAATGAAAGATCGTGTGACCAAATCTGTAGTTATTTGGGTGACAAATAACAGAAGGCCTACTTGGCAGGAAATTTACCATTTAAGTAAGACACATAAAGCTCATTAGGCCCAATGAAAAAGTTTAACCCTGGAATTTTATACAGGAAATTGGTGAATATGTCTACCAATAATAGTAGCCTGCAATATGTACTACCAAGCTGTTTTCATCTTGAAGTATTGAAAATGCTTCATAATGACCCTGTAGCAGGAAACATGGGCACAACCCGTACCACTGCACGTGTCATACATCATTTTTATTGGATCGGCTATCAAGATTTTATAAATAGGTATTGTCAACAATGTGTTGATTGTCAGAAACGCAAAGGTCCGTCTAAGAATACCAGGGAAGCCATGAAGACATATGTGGTGGGTGAAACCATGGACCAGTTGGCATTAGATATTTTAGGTCCATTACCTCAGACATATAATGGGAACAAATTTCTGTTAGTACATGTAGTTACAGAAAATATTACCCGTTTTGCAGAAGCATACCCCCTCCCAAATATTAAAGCACAAACCGTTGCAGAAAAGTTAGTCACATAATTTATATGTCGATACGTTGTACCTAACTAGGTACACTCTGACTAAGGTGTTCAGTTCACATCCAAGTTATTTTTGGAATTGTGTAAAATTTTACACGTAGATAAACATAGTCCCTTTCATCCACAGAGTTAAGATTTAGTGGAAAAGTTAAATAACACTATTGAAGACACGTTGAGTAAACTTGTAGCAACAAACCAACGTGATTGGGACCAGTATTTACCTTTTATTATGTTAGCATACAAGTCTGCACCCAAGAAACCTTGTGCGAATCCTCTAATTTCATGATGTTTGGAAGAGAAGTCCAGATGCCGATTTACCTATTATACGGAAGAATGGACCATGAGCCCGGACCATACCAGAATATGTAAATAGGTTAGTGAACCGCATGGACCGCGTCCATGATTCTGTGCGAGATCGGCTAGTAAAAGCGGCAGATAAACAAAAGCGACGCTATGATTTAACATGTACCAAGACCAGGAGCTATCAATCTGGGGAGGGTGTTATGCTAGGAGGATGTTATGCTAAGGAACCATAGTTGATATAGTGGAAGGCCCAAAATTACATTTTAAATGGGAAGGCCCCTTTACCATTATTTATGGAATCTCTGATGTTTTATACCAAATACAGCTAGGACCAAAAACTCAACCAAAGATAGTTCATATAAACCGGTTGAAACCCTACACAGGTAGTATGAATCGTTGGTACCAAGCCCAGGGAAGTCCTGCTCTGAATACCAGGAGTAGAACCCAACCTTAAGACGTACGGACCGGACAATTTATCTATGTTTACCGTTAAAGTTTTTTATAATTACTTAGTAAAAGAGATCTGTTACCTAAATGTGTGCATATTAAAATGTCTATTAATGATATTATTAATACCATGACCTAGTAGCAATTTGTGAATTGCAAATTGTGGATTTTTATGTTTTTAGATTCCAAATTATTGGGAATCATGTAGAATGACATGAAAAATGTTTCAATAATGTCTGGATTTCACTTGATTTTCTATGAATGGAAAATATAAATGTACTACTGATCAAACCATTTTAGTAAAAATGAGAGCTACAGTAATTACTAGCGGCTGATAGTAATGTTATCAATTACTATTAAACCTTCATATTATATATTATCATATGTTTATATCAGAGACAGATGAGATAAATTTGAACAAACCATAGATTGCATTACCAGTTGTCTAACCATTTTAGTAAAAATGATGGCTACGATAAATACTAACCGTTGAACAGAATTTTACCAATTACTATTAAACCTTTCATATTAGATATTATCATATGTTTATATCAGTGACGGATGAGATGAATGGAATGAACAGTGTATTGTGTTACCAGCAAATTTATATACTTACCAATGTTTTTCAAACGAGGAAAACAAAATATATATGCAGAGATACAGTAGTAGAATACTATCTAAATTTAAATTAGGAATGTCATATTGAGGCGTTCTCCTTTTTATTTATTTTAGAATATGGGTAGAGTGTGGGAAGACCAATGTGAGGAGTGTGGGAAGAGGTTCCCTAACCAACACAAATTAACTAAACATGAACTCCACATGCATGGCAGTCGTCTGAACTGTAATTACCCTCAGTGTGGATGGTCCTAATCTAGGTATGATGCCTACAGGTTAAGAAATCACCAAATGAAAAGGAACCAGAATTGATCCTTCTAACCAGCAGAGACACCATGACCAACAACCATACTACCTTATGTGGTTTTTAGGAAACTTACTGCAACAGTATTAATGCCTCCTACATGGAATCAGACCACCACAGAAGAGCTTGAGTACTTTAACCAAGATATGCCTGATTTCGCCGAATTGCTTAGATCACCTACAACACCATCTCCTATGAGAAGGTTACTCCAGGGAGAGACTGATTTACAATTTCTCCCATCTGATCTGGTTTCTATACCATCTAAAGACCTTTTTAGTAAATACCTGGAACCCGTATCAGCCAACAGGTCACCACATTTGGTTCCAACTGAACTCTACTCACCAGATCCACCTTTTTGAACTCCAAAACAGATTGTATGGATGATAATCAACCCCTAGATCTTTCTACACCGAGTACTCCAGTCCGACAACCATCTTTACCGTCAACACCAGAAAAGACTACAACAACAGAACTAACTCAACCTATGTCACCGTCTGAATCAATTTCACATTCAGAACCCCATCAACCTGTGCCACAACCAGATTTCACTGACCTACCTGAAGTCGTCATGGACATACCATTGGATTTATCCGAAAAAAACTGTTACTGAAACCAGTTGTTTCACTAGAATCTAGACCTCAGACCCCAGAGGAGTTACCGCCCCAAGTCATAGATGTGGACCAAACCTTAGATTTAACAATAGAGAATACCCGTATTACCAAAGCAGATTTGTCAGATGACAATAACAATATTATAGATTGTACAAAACCCACTGGTGTTTGGACCTTGAAGCCCATAGATGTTAAGAACACAGCCCGTTGTGAGGAACAATGTTTAGAACCCCGATTGTTTTTCGCTGGTGCTCCATCGTCTTACATGTCACATGTCACAACCCCTTGCAACGACCCTGAGAAAAAGCATAAATTTATGCCGCCGTAATCAGAAGTCTCGCTACCAGAGACGACTGATACCTGTTGGTACCAAAATGATTCTCAAAGAAGAAAGGTGCTACTTACCAGATGGGAGTATGCATGAACTGAGAGACATTTGGACCAGTTACGACTAACGTGTCCGATATCTTAATTAAGGTTAGGTAGGCTTTTTGGTTAGGTACATATTTCTATATTTCTAGTTCGAGACGGACTCTTCTCCCTGGGTGGGGGTGGTGTTACTGTTTAGGGATAAGGATATTAGAGATGTTTGTATGCAAGATTATTTATTTTAAAGTACATGCTCAGTTTCAAGTTCTTGTTGTTCGTATTGTGTATGAAATATTGATATTACTATTTCATGCGTAACTTAAATTGTTATTACTATTTCATGAGTAAATTATATTGTTATACTATTTCATGTGTAAATTATATTGTTATTATGCTCCTTTTCGGATGTTACGGTTAGCACAGAGTTCGTTCTCTTTGTTTTTCCCCACCACACGTGTGTCCGTAAAGCAATTACTAGGTTACCGCTTACTTCTAAGCTTTAGTTCGCCATTTCTAACCCTTGTTACCCCTTCTCACCTTTTTAACTCATCCAAGTAAGGGAAATATATTTTAACTGGGCTATTTTCCCATCTCAATAAGTGTTAGTTAAGCCCATATTCCCGTGGGCCTTCTACTTTCTCTTTCCAATGTAATCCGCCATCATTAATTTAGTATGCATATGAGGTGAACTACTGACCCGATATTGAACCATCTTCCCACATATTTAGACCAATGGTTTCGCTTAGAGTCCCACAGATTTTGGTGTGGCCTAAGTATAAAAAGGGCATTTTACGGGTTGTTTGTTTAGACTGTGGACCCGATACCAGGGCAGATTTTGAGGGTAGTATGTAATTCATGTGTAAGACTTTTCATGTTAATATAGAAAATTATGTGTTTTATCATATTTACTGCTGTATTTTCTAAAAAACAATATTTTTGTTTGAATCATTTTTTTTCAACTTCGCCACATAAGGGGAGATAACTCAGATAAAGTATTTTTTATAATAGAAAGTGTTGTGAATTTACCTATTTTAATATGTAGCAAGAAAACAAGTCCGGTGACCCAATGTTTTCTTTTTCTTATCTGAAAGCATCTTATAAGAGCTATTTTTTAACACTTTATCTTAAAATTCTAAGTTGTAGTTTTCTTTTTAACACACAAAATTGGATTTTCCATGCATAATCTATTTAAAATCTTACAATTTGGCACAACTTGTAGCGTGAAAAAAAGTCCGGTGACCCATCCTTTTTATTATATTTTGGAAAAAAGCATGATTAAAACTATATTTTGACAAATTATTAAAAAAATCTATGGATTTTAATTAAGACCCCCCCATCCACCTTAAATGGTGTCTGAGAACTGTTTTGTTTTTGACGGACGTAGACCATTACCATATCCACTGCGGTATGAGCGCGTTGAGGGACAATAATAAGGAAGTTTCTATTCTCACTACAATGCAACTGTAAGCTATTCTGACATGTATTGGGTAATTTAGAAACAAATCGTTGATCAAATACATTCGCTCAACTTTCAATATTATTTCTCAACCTATATTATATATTTGGTCATGTGATAGGATTAGATAAATGACATTTACCATTCCGCTATTGCGTTATGCCTTATCACCAAATATGACTTATCAACTAGTTAAAACAGGAGTAGCACGACAGGTGTCATTCGTGGAGCAAGCACTTTTATCGGACTTATGGGTTTTAATCTTTTCTCTCTTTTTCTTTGTATTTTTTAATGATTCATTTAGATTTAATCAATTTATTATACCATCGTGAACCATTTCAAAATTTTTAATTTCCATTCAAAAAGACACGTTTTTTTATATCAACTTAGACAACATAATTGTATATTTTGTTTAAGCTATGATAAATGGTTTCAACCAGAAGACACTCGCCCGCAAATCGCAGGCATGTGAATTGTATTGTCATGCTTTTAGTGAGCTATTTTTGTTCAATTGCTTTACTCTGTTTGTCATTGACTGAATTTTGCTAGTCGATGGCCAATTTCATTTTATATAAAAAGTTTTCTTGTGAGTTAATAGTTGATAATCTAATGTTATTTAGGTACGTTGTAGTGCGTTGTTGTTTCTTATTTAGTGATATCTCTACTTTACATGTGCTTACATTGGAAACGGAAATATTGAAATAAATTGGAATTGGATGACGTGAAGGGCATTCGGAGATCAGTTTCTTTTTCAAAAGATTCCTCATATTTCTAAACTAAATACTTCAAGTTTAGGGTCTCATTCTGGTTCACTTAATATGATAATAACCCCAAAGGCTCCTCGTTTACATCATATTTATTTCATATCCAGGTCTGATCAATTCAATTGACAATTGAGCATGAAAATAAATTTTGTTTTAATATACCTAATTACAATCGATAGTATAATTGTAAACCAACTTTTAATGATATCGTTTCAAAAAAGCGCACAAACATTAAAGGCCGTACAGTGACCTATACTTGTTAACTTCTGTATCATTTGGTCTCTGGTGGAGAGTTGTCTCTTTGGGAATCATACCACATCTTCTTGTTTTTATACAAACACTTTCCTTTGTAAAAATTATCTCCCCTACACCACTTTCCCTGTTAACACCACTCTATAATATATATCACGTATATTCTTATTGTCAAATAGTTCTTAGTAATCATAGGATCTCGAAACGTATTGACTGCGATGTTTCATCTGGTAGGGTTAATTCCTTTTCGGTACTAAACATAAGTCATATACAAGTGTAAAATTAAATAACACTTTTTTTTATTTTTGGTGCGCATTATAAGCGCTTAACTGGATTTACCTTCATTAGGTAGCTCAAACCAAAGAAAAATTAAAGCCCAGGATGTATGAGTACATTGACGTGTAAAGGGCTATATGACTTAAAAGGACTTAAAAGAATAGCTTAAACATGTAAGGCTAATTTTGTCTATGGGAATAGTAACATAAGTTTATTAATACCTTCGAAATTTGTCAACGAAAAATATAAGAAAAGAATGGAATATATCATGTCAGCAACGAATCATCGACCACTTTGCTGATGAAACATTCGGGGACAACCGTCAACTAGCTGGACAGTGAAAATAACACTTAATAAATTTGTAGAGTCTGAAGCAGTTTTCAAGATTTGCCTTCAACAAGAATACTCAAACCCAACAATTTGAAAGCTAAGAATGTATCTAAAAATCACAATTTATCTGTGTTAGAGATCTCAGGTCTTTTGAATTGCGGTCCTTTAAGTTTGTTTATTAACAGGCCAAGGTTTCAGTTCAAGGTCATATTCTAAATTTTCACTTCCCTCTCGAAGAAAGTTTTACCCTAATTGTTTGTCGCACATGATTTCACTACAATACATTTAAGTTGAAGTGCACGGCATTGACGATTTATAGTTCCCCGTTAGATATTTGAAATAAACTGCATGTTACATGTACGATAACTGATTACTTTACATAGTGATAACTTCTGATCGGAGATCCATGGCCTATGGGCTTAAATTTGCGGGCAAAATCAAATCAACATATCAGAATGATTAATGCTTAAGATTGGATTAACGCCTGATAAAGACGTAAAAACACTAGAAAGAAGCCGAATCAAGAGCGGGTATGAAAGCCAATTTCAATAGATATTTATGAATATAGCCGAGTCATTTTTTTTTGGGGGGGAAGGGGGGGGATAATTTTCGAAATGAATTTACCAGTATGTAAATATTCTCATGATTTAAACAACTATCGTTAATGATGATCAAAAATCATTGATTGATTACTATCATGATGGAAATTGAATTTTCCCGCCTGTCTATAATACTAGTAAAACTGTTTGTCTTGAAGTTGACACAGATGGACGACTTCAACTTAGGATTAACGACAATCATGACGATTTCAGTTTTCTAATTTTCAATTTCTAATTTCTCAGTAGAAACACACTTTCTGTCCAATCCTATGGCATTTATAAATCCCAATTTGAAATTTGCGTGTGTGCATGTTCACATTGTTCGGACTTCACTAACGGGTATGTGTTTGAAACGCAAACACTGATTCAGAGTTATGAGGAAGATCATCCTATTGTAATATTTTAACTGCGGATGGATTATCAAGGCGGGTGAGGCATGTACATCATGTGACGCAAACCTTGGCAAATCTTCGTTCTCGCTCTTTTTGAAGTTAATACCAGTTTATCAGTTATTTTATCTTGGTTGGTATATTCAATATGGATTAATGAGTTTTCGACATTGAAAAACATGTTGCGTTTCTCTAGTTATTAGACAAATATGAAGCTGTTGCATTATTTTTACTTGTTGCAAGACAAAAACGAACAATGCAAAACTACATTGGACCTTGTTGAATGCCAGTTGATAATTCACAAATAAAGAAATGTAGTAAAATAACCAAAATCGAAGTGTATGACTGGGACGAAATAAACAGGGACGACACAGGCAAGAGGTTCCTTAACAGCATACAACAGTTTTTCGAAAGGAAGAAAGCAAGAAAGGAATAGTTGCAGTAGAGACACTGTCCAAACTGCTGATACAAGGTTTGTAAAAAGATAATCGTTACATAGACTGCACAAACAAATAAAAACGATGATTAATTGAAAAGTCATCTCTAAATTATCTACAGCTGGCAGAGGTGTCAAAGGTGAAAGGAACGATATTGGTTTAAAATATGATAGATTTTTATCAATGTGATGATACTCATCTGAATAGGTCATCAAAGCAAAACTAAATTTTGGAAGAATGACAAATTAGCTGGAGTATAGGTTGTATGTTAATTAAAATAAAGTTTCATTTTTCGTGGTTACCTTATCTAGACATTGTTTTATTTCTTAGTATGAGAAATACATTGTCGACAAAAACTTGCTACCAAATCATTGACACCATGTTCCATTTGTCACCAATACCAGATAATAACGTGGGTTAAAGATACAATGGGTGTTATTTCTAGGTATAGAAGTATCGAGAGAAAGTGGGACTATCCTGTGTTATACCTTGTAGGGATTTCAGATTTCAACATTTTCATTATCTTATGGGTGGAAATTGATAGGAATATTATAGTACCTAAATGTGAAATTAACTATAAAAATCATTATGGTAACACTGTGGCGAAACGATGATTTAACATAAGTTAAGATAACACTGCTAGTAGACAGGTAGTCACCGAGGGTATCAACAACAAAGTGATGAGCACTTCTACACTGGCATGATATATAAGATACCGTTCTAAAAATTTTCCGTTGAAAAATTAGAAATTATTGAGAAATTAGGTTCCAACTCTCTCTCAGGCAAAGTTGAATTTAGGTGAATTTGGCTTTTAGTTGTATGCCCCTTTTGGTCACATGGATCCTAAATCATTCAAGTATTTATACACCATTGGCTTTTAAATTTTTGTGATAGAGCGTTCCTGATGAAGGTGAATCCAGACAAGTGCTTTGGACGTACCGAATTTATAAACAGTGATTTTATTTGTAGCTTTTCTATTACTATGTAGATATAAGAAGATGTGGTATGAGTGCCAATGAGACAACTCTCCATCCAAGTCAAAATTTATAAAAGTAAACCATTATAGGTCAAAGTACGGTCTTCAACACGGAGCCTTGGCTCACACCGAACAGTAAGCTATAAAGGGCCCCAAAAATTACTAGTGTCAAACCATTCAAACGGGAAAACCAACGGTCTAATCTATATAAAAAACGAGAAACGAGAAACACTTATGAACCACATCAACAAACGACAACTACTGAACATCAGATTCCTGACTTAGGACAGGTGCAAACAAATGCAGCGGGTTTAAACGTTTTAATGGTACCAAACCTTCACCCTTTTTCTGAAACAATAGTGTAACATCACAACATAGAAAGACACACTATAAAATATGTGCATGTATGTAGTGTCTGAACGCATTGACGGAATGCGTATTCAGAAAAGGTTTCGTCGTATTTTTTTTGCATTTTTTATCAGAAAAAATGCTAGCAACGTGCATTTCAGAGTTTGAGTAAATTTATACCAAAATTTTGGAATTGATTTCTTTTGTTTGTTCATTAAACTGTACACAAATTCTCTCAGTTGAGTCACTTTCTTGTTGAAGTTTCGGTATGTCCAAACCCCGTCGTTCAATGAGGGAGGGAAGCTTGAAAATCCAGAATAATGAAATGTTATTCTTTACGATGATACACAACGTAACCGACCACACATTTCAGTCGTTTTGTAAAATGGGAACACTTAATATTGTCCATCCGAACACACTTCAAGATATTCGCTATGACTGACCAATCTTGTGCTAGGATCCCTTATGTGTTATCTATGAACTGGGAATCGTTCGCATAACGAATTTCCCAATTGTCCATTGAACCATTCTTTGCAGTTGTTGCTAACTTTTCTGAATTACAGTTTAGGTTTTTGTTCTGTGTAATTGTTTTCTCACTTAATAATTCCAGTTTGGAACAATATGATTATACTTGCACAGACCACACCTTTTATCCTTGCATCGTTTCGCCGACAAGTTCTGTACATTCGTCCATCAAATCGTGTACGTGTAAAAATCTTCTTAACTTTTGAGCAATGTCTTTGCAGAAAAAGGATTTTCCTTTTTGTGTAGTAAATGCAAATTTGTTTGTATGACGCTGTACATGTTAGTGTTGAACGGATTGTGTGTACTCACAAAGGGCATACTATTAGTGTTCTGCTCCAGGAATAGATTACCTAAGCTGTATTTGACAAAACCTTTCAGAATTTAGGGTCCTCAATGCTCTTCAACTTCGTACTTTATTTGTTTATAGCTCTTCATATTTTTAATAAGCTTTGGATTTTCAAATATTTTGGCCTCGAGCATCACTGAAGAGACATTGATTGTCGAAATGCGCATCTGGTGCAGAAAAATTGGTACCGTTTATGTAATTACTACCACTGGGTCGATACCTCTGCTGGTGGACTGATAGTCCCCGAGGGTATCACCAGCCCAGTAGCCAGTACTTTGGTACTGGCATGAAAATACGGATTTTATGTAATTAAAATTTGCTGTTACAAAATTTTGGAAATTATTAAAAATTAAGGAATGTATCTCCCTCATGCAAAGCTCTGATTCCTTGCCCAGCTTTGGCTATACTTTTGGTCCTTTTTTGTTTATAGCTCTTCATATTTTTAATAAGCTTTGGATTTTCAAATATTTTGGCCTCGAGCATCACTGAAGAGACATTGATTGTCGAAATGCGCATCTGGTGCAGAAAAATTGGTACCGTTTATGTTGTTATTATTTGGCCTTTATTAATTTTTTGATTCGAGCGTCAGCGATGAGTCTTTTGTAGACGAAACTCGTGTCTGGTGTACACAATTTTAATCCTGCTATATATGATGAGTTTATAATTGTCCTTTTATTGTCTTTAGGCTCTTCCGAATGTGGTATATTCTAGGCCTTTTCAATACCACGATTAACTAAATATTTTGGATATTTTTCCCCTTAAAAACATGATAAATCCTTTAAGCGTTGTTCTCTTTTTTTCTGTGTTGCTTACTAATATATACACCCGTCTCTTGGTGTGTGAGAGTTGACATGATTGGAAATCCAAATATTGAAGTGTGTCTGTTGGTTTGCAGTTAATATCTGTTGATATTTCTCCGTTGTATTAAGTTATCAGTATATTCAGAAATGGTATTTAAGTGGTGCTGCTTTAAATGGGGAATATAGTTGAAGGATTAATGTTATCGATGACTCTATGGAAAGTTTGTAGTTCCATGTTGGTTTTATTCCAGATCATAAAACAGTTATCTAAATAACGTCTCTAATGTTCTCATATGCATGCTGAAAATACGATGTCAAATTCAATTTTTAACATCTCATATATACCTTAGTTGTATTTGGCAAAACCTTTCGGAATTTGGGTCAAGCGGGGGTTTAGTGTGTTTCCATGTTTTTCCAACCAAAATTGAGTACCATCAAGTCCCAATCGATGTGGAATGTTGGTCTACAAACTGGTCACATCAAAACTCACTTTTAAACAATGGTCCTCAACATGAGTAGGTAAGTGGTTAAAGCACTCTAGATCATCCCGAATAAAACTTGGAACAGGTTGACAGAGCAGTGAATGTTGATGTATTATGTCTATCAATTTATTTAAGCGATGTATGGGACATTGTGGTCCGGCCACAATAGGTTTTCACTTTAAGTCACTTGGTGATTTCAAAGTAATATCTTCATCCCATTGTTGTGAAATAACATTTTGAATTTTTAGACTTTTATGAATCTTTGGCAAACCATAGAAGTTACTCATTTTTTTTTTTATCTCAAAGTTAAAAGTTCAAAAGAAAACCTTCTTCCTTATCTAATATACAATGAATTCATCATATTCTTTATAATATGTCCTATCATTTAATTGTCCTAAGATCTTGTCTTAATAATATTATGTGTCCATTATTACATTTGCGCCTGCTTTGTCGGCTTCTGTGATAATAATGCTTTCGTCTTTCTGTAGTTTGTTTCAAGCTCTTTGTTCTATTTTGGGAATGTTTTGTTTCACTGTATCCATATTATTTGGGATGAGTGGAACTTTAAAAGATTTTCTATGTAACGGTCTATATAAGGGTTTTTGCCACTTTTAGGCTTTGATTTATTTCACACAATAGAGTCATCCGTATCCCTATTGTTATCTTAAAAATATTGTTTACGTCGTTATTTCCTACAGAACTCCTGAATTTTGATATGCAATTTTTCTACATCGGCTTTCGGAGTTAATGTGAATTTTAGACATCTGTTTTTCTTCTATTTCTAACATTGGTTTATAAACTACGGGTCTATTCTGCCATTTCCTTGACATATAACTCCTCTCCGTTCTCTAGTTCATTCGTCATTTTGGTTCAACCTACTTCTACATTTATTTTTTCTCGTTTTCCGATTTTGTGAACGAGATCGGTAAGATTGGTTTGTATTTTTCGAAAAATCATTAATCTGTGTTTTCCTTTTGTTTATTATATATTTAGATTTGTTAGCTTGCTTTTCTACTGTGTTTTCCATACTTTTTGCTTATGCGAACAGCAGCCATTTTTTCTTTTCATCTAAGCGTTTTTTGGAATTTTCTTTTTCAATCGAGGTCTCTTTTATCCAAATTCCTTTCATCGTGTCAGCTACATTATTTGAGGCTATTATTTCGATTTCTTCGAATAACGTAGATTCGAACTGTTTATATCCATTTTCATGCCTGGTTTTCCATGAAAGAAGACGTGAAATGTCTGTAAGAAATCTTTGATGATCTTCTGGTGGTTCACCATTAATTTCCTTGATCAAACATTTTCTTGGTAGTATTGGTTTGTCCAAAGTTAACCATACTGTGTAAATACTGGTTAGATTTATACAGTTTATTGCATTCCTAAAATTCTGTTTTGGTGAATTCAGCAATTTTTCCAGGTTTAAAAAAAAAGTCCTACGATAACATAAACCAAAATAGACTAAATGATGTAGAAGTAAGCAATTATAAGTAACCGTACGGTCTTCAACAATAAGCAAAACCCATTCCGCATAGCAAGCTATACATGGCCCCGATGACAAATGTAAAAACAATCAAACGAGAAACCTAACGGCCTGATTTATGTAAAAAAAAAAAAAAAAAAAAAAAAACAACCAATAAACGAAAAACAATAATGATAAACAGTGAAAAACAACAATAACCACTGAACTACAGGCTCCTGACTTGGAACAGGCACATACAGGTAAGGTTCCTTTTCTATCGAAATTTCGTTTAGTTCAATCAAAACTTTTTTTCTGCACCAGACATAGGACACACATTATGCAAAAGATTTACTGTTCACCGTCAACATATCCGACACCCAGAACCTAGGACGAATAACGTCAGTGAACACCTAGATTTATATGCAGCAAATAAATTACAGAAATACTTTATTTTCCCATTCTACCAATGTGACAACCAATTTGCTGAAGCAATGCGAATAAATAAAGAAAACATGTTCATTAACAAGTACAAACAAAGCTTTACTAAATAACGTAGAAGCATATTATATAAGGGTTACGTCCCTTTCTATGCATTGTTATTGACTATGGTGACGTTACGTTACCATTGACTTCATTTATCTTATCATCCATGATTGTCACAAAGTTGTGAAACCTGTTTGAGAAAAAAGTAGTAAATTAAGGGTTAATTTATTTAATTTTAGTGCATTTCAAACTTTTTTGTATATTTCTATTTGTGTGAATGCAAATTTGATTTTTAGTATATATATATATAATAGCATGAGTTCAAATCCCGGCGAAGGAAGAACAAAAATTTGCTTCCGCAAATTTGCAGATCTACCATTGTTGTGCTGATATTTAGAGTAATTATATATATATATATATATATATATATTTCCAAATACCGTTTCGGATCCTAACATCAATGAAGAGACATTAATACTCATTCTCTGTAACCACTTAAACTTTTTCGGCACACATAGTCACCGATCTTCCTGAAAATTGGCTGATATGTAGATCCTTTTAGACTAGTCAGAAAAATAATGCCAACCGATATATATATTGGTTGGTTACCATGGTAACAGCAGAGAAAGTTGGGATTTTTGAGAAAAATGCAATATTTGGTGTAGTGTTGTGAAATTATGCGGCTACATCTATTAAAAAGAAACACAAAAGCAATTAATTTCAGTCTTGTTTTATTCAAAAATAAAAAAAAGTTACGGGTAATCTACCTAGAAACATGTGAAAATAATTTCTAAAAAATGATCATTGTGCAATATTCCTCACAATACGAATTATCTCCCTTTGGTGGGTTACTCTAATGACAGGACCAAAACGAAAATGCTTTTTTATTTTTAAAAGGATTGATGTCAAATTTAAATTGTCATAAATTTAGACCTTCAATACATAAATATAAGAAAAAAATATAGAAAACTTTTTTTAAATCTTCATAAAACGTGACCTGACCAACGCTGACAATGACAGGACCAAATGAAAATGCTAGTAACTTTTTTATTTCTTAAAGGATTTATGTTAAATTTGAAATATAATAAAATTTGATCATTTAATATATAAATTAATGAATAAATATTGAAAAAAATAATAAAAAATTCAGAAAACGTTACCTTCCTAACGTTGACAATGACCTGACCAACAACAGCAAAAAACCTGACCGATGAAAATTTCTGTGTTATTTAATATTATTAAAAAAAACCAGAGAAAACAATATGTTTTTGGGTAAAAAACTTGACCTGACCAACGTTTTACTGTGTCCTGGTCGTTGTACTACCTAAAACGTATTTATATCTTATAGGACAAAAATGTAGGATTTGCTTAAAATTGATGAAAAATTAACATTAAGATTGAATGGTAAAAAACTGGGAAAAACAGTTTAGGGTACTTTGACGAGCACTGGATTATTTAAACTTTTTATGGTATTGAGTAGTATATTGTATTTAACTGTGTTGTAAATTATGTTGTATGTTTCTGGTTATAATTTGACACGTTTGATGACAAATATGAAGTAACACACAAAAGGTGTGATTGAAGTAGGCCATGCATAAATACATATGTAAGTTGATAAATCCAATATAGTTTGTTTTTTAATATTTTCTTACAGTAAATAGTTATTTCCACGTACTACTTAAGGCATGCCCGAGCCTTGTGTTGGATATCTTGGTAGTCTTAAATATTTTCATAAAAAACAAATAAACATTTCGCGGACTACTTGTGGTATGCCCGAGCCCCTGCATGCACGATGTCCTGGTAGTTTAAAATATTTTCATAAAATATAAGTATACACAACTATACAAATCCTTGGTATACATATTCGCGGACTTTACTTGAGGGTTACCAGAGCCTTCTCTTAGTTTTAAATGTTCCCGAAAGTCAATACATTTATCGTTTGCTAATATGTTTGTAAGCATTTTATATTTTCTTATTTGAAAAAAATTAATGGTTCAATCTAAGTGTTTCTATAAATTTGATGCAAAGCCTATTACATATAAATAGGTATAAAGTCATTTTTCCTGGTCATGATAACGGTCAGAATGAAGGACAGAAAGTCGCGGACAAAAAGTCACGTGTATAATATGTTATTTATATACATTGACTCCTGTTTCAAAGTAAAATGTATTTTTTTGTTAAAAGAAAGACAATATACTAATTTTGAGAAACATCTTTCTGTAATGGGCTTTCAGTGAAAATCAAAGTATATGTACATGTATATAATTCTTTTAAAGTTACCCTGTGCAGTGGCGGATCCAGAGGGGGTTCCGGGGTTGGAACCCCCCTTTTTTCTTGACTATCAATGCATTTGAATAGGGACATATAGTTGGAACCCCCTTTATCCTGGGTTGGGAACCCCTTTAAAAATGGCTGGATCCGCAACTGCTGTGTAAAGATCTAGAGTTATCATATTGTCAATATTTTTTAATTTGCTGCTAAAAATCCCTGAAGATAATTGTTATTTTCTCAAATTTCAATAATCCAATGCCTATTAGTAATGTTAATATAGTGCTACCATAGGCGGATCCAAGGGGCCCTGAGGGCCCGCCCCTTCATTTCATTGGAACATTTTGTTGATTACATATGAAATCAATGAAGCATGAATGTAGCGGGCCATCTCTTAAGTCAGTGGGACCCCTTATATGAAAATTGTCTTGATGGTATATTTTCCCCCTGTTACTCGTTGTAAGACCCGCAGTCACCCACTGTCAGATTTTCCGAGGGTCCTCGTAGGGAAACCGTATTTTTTGGAAAATCTCGAAAATTCTCCCCAGCCAGAACGTCAAACAAGAAATGTGTCGGATGGATAGCAGGGACCATCGAGTAGCCGACTATAACCGCCCTTGCTTGTTACGCCCTTTGTTTGCTAAAGGACCCTTGTGTTTATTCTTTAAGGGGCTCCCTAGTTAACCTATTGAAATTTCTGTCCTTGTCCAATTGATCCCGATTTCCAGTGATATTTTAAATTGTCTGCCTTCATCCCAGCCTAGCCCTATTGCAGGACCTTTTTGAAATTTTCTATTTTTTATAACTTCACCTCAAAAATTATCTTCATGTAGATACTCATCATCCAATAATACAATATTATTCAAAACGTATAGCTATACATGCTTTGCCATTTCAACACTGAGTTTAAAAGAATGAATAAGAAAAATAAACAGCTCATAATAAAGGTATTTTTTTCCTTTATTGAAAGTTTAGATGGTCATTTATCATTTATTTAGAGGATGAACGTCTGACTCTTTTGGTTCTATTTTTTATTGTGTTTATTTGTATCAAATTATTGACTTTAATTAATTTTTGGTCAGTAGACTAGCACAGAACCTACAATGTTCCTATTAAATTTATTGATTTTGTTCTCTTCTGAAATATGCATGAGATGTTTGACACTGGACATAAAGCAAACCACAACTAATCGATCATTTCTTTTTTACAAAATCTTTCCAGCCCCAAATATTGCACAATTGAATATTTAATTTTTTAAATGATTTTACTAGTATTTGTTTTTTCTAGTTTTTCTTGTATATTTTTCATGATCATGAAAACAGAAATTTCTTCATAATCAGCAATTTTATCCACATTAGAGAAATTGTATTTGTTTCCTTCAAGTGGTAACACCATTATTGATATACTATACTGGCCCAAGACCACAATTAATGACCCTACTTTTCGTTGTCCACGAATATAGTTCCTTTAATTAAAGTGTATTTTTCTTTATTTTTTTCTTTGCCTTTCTCATTCATTTCTTAGTTTTTATGGGGTGGAAATGAAAGAAATAAATTTTGGATGTTGTATTTTAACTGATTTTGATATGGAAAGAGTGATTAGGCTAAGTGCAAAAAGGTAATATTTACAGTTTTCGGAACATCTCTTGACTTGTCCATAGGGGTATGGATGTGTATTGGCTAAATTTGTAAGATATTGGGGAGCGATCTTTCTGAATTTTGGATATGTTTTTGGACTAGTACTATACATTACACACACAAAAGATTAGACAAAAAGAATCGGTGCAATTTTTTTAATGAGACAAAAAGTTATAAAGAACTAATAGAGGAATTAATTGTGGTCTGTGGCCTAAGAGGCTGATACCCAAAATCTTGAAAATAAAGAAAGGACCAACTTTATTGGCAGAAAGTCACTTCAAATGATAAATAGTAATGGTTTATTGTAATTTTATTCAATATAAATCTTTAAACCTGTTATAATATGCAATTTTAGGCATTTTTGGCCATTTTTGGCCATTTTGATGTACTGAAAGCCCTTTGACCCCAGTTTCAGCCCTTTCTGTCAATAATGTTGGACCCTTTTTATATTTTAGAATATATTACTACTCTATTGTCTTACAAACCATCACGTCTTCAAAATGGATGCCTTTTATCACAAATATAATCAAAATTAATAGATAGCTCTGCACCTGGCTATAATGGGCAGTGTCACATTTGGACAGGTTTATGTACACCTAATGGCAAATATGGAGTTATTAATTGTAAATTTCAGATGCCAGAGGGTGGAGACAAATGCATGTGCACAGACTTGCCTACATGGTGCATCATCAGAATATTTTAATTGATAAAACTGATGATGTTTCGCACCTGTGCCACAATTCGAAATGCATTACTGTCGAACATCTGTCGTTGGAACCTCATGGTTTCAACAACAGCCGACAGTCATGCGTTTCAACCGGTTCCTGCTTGGGCCACCCTGATCCCTCCCTCCTTGCAGGGTGGAGTTGAAAATGGATAACAATAATTTGGGTAAAATAATTATCGGGTACTTTTTATTTTTATTTTACTTATATTTTTTTCTGGGGCAGGCTAAAATATATTTTATCAGAATGAATGGGAGAAAAAGAAAAGAAATTTGAAAGCTAATGTACAACAACTTCAGATTCTTTTTTAATATTTGTGTGGTCCTGAAAAGGACCTTTATGATTTTGTTTGCTGGTTGATCTGTCATCTCAGTCAGTAGCTGGTCTTGAAGCTTTGGTTTGCAGTAGCTGTCATGGTCCTGGAACTGTAAGGCAGACTGTGGATCTAGTTGACCTTTGCAGTAATAGTCATGCTTTTTGTTCATTTCTCTCCATGTCTTGTGCTCTGCAAGCTTGTCTGCATTCTGCTTTAATCTCCTTGCTTGAACTGTTGGTCTTAGTATGTAATCTTGGTTGTATTTAAAGTCAGTGTCCATTTTCTTGAGGTGAAGTTTACTTCGTTCTGAAAGGTCTACTCCTAGATTCATACATTTAAGTTGTGTCGAGGTTCCCGGCATGTTATTATTTCTATGTACTCCTGAAGCAAGTCGTCCTTCCATATTTTTGGAGTATATTACATTTTGGGCAAATTAACACTCAGTGCTCTATGAACTCCTTCATTTTGTTGGTATTGTCATAAAGTTTCATACTTTCAATAGCTGCTGTAGTTAATTTCATTTTCAGGATTTCTTGAAGTAAAATTGGTCTGTTTTATCCATTTGCAGGGCAGTGATCTGGTATGTGGACAAGTAAGATGAACGACTCCACCAGTTAAGTGCAGCATCACCTTTGCAGACAATGGAATATTCATGACACTGGGTGCAGTCACCATCATAGCAGCGAAGAGTTGCATCGAGCACTTTTGGTAAGTCTTTGCTTATTTCATTAATGTTTTTGTCATATTTCTCCATCAGTTTCTTTACTATCATGGAACATCTGCACTTTATATCTTTGCTAAACACCGTCGTCAGTTGTTTATTTTCCTCTTTTGTTTTTCCATGGAACATTCCCGGACTGTATTGAGCTCGCAAAGAGGCCCTGAACTGAGACTGTCCCAAATGTACATGATCTGCCAGTCTTTCTACTTTCCACATTGGTTCGAGCGCTGTAAGGGCATCTTCAATACCTTTAGCTGAACGTCCATCTCCATCTGTGGTCACATACCGTACCAGACATTTTTGGAGTCCTAGCTGGTTTCCAATCTCTTTTCCTAGCTCGTACTCTGACAGGGCAGCAGCTCTGTATAAATTTGATGTACATTCTTCATGGCCAGGACATTCTATTGGAAAGCCTTTCCCTCTAAGCCAAGCCCCTTTCCAACACATCTTATTCTGTACAACAGCAGCTACAATAAACTTTCTATCTGTCATTGTTTCTATTCCCAGTGCAAAAACTTGAGTCGCATTCTGACCAGGCTTCTTTTTACTAACTATTGTGTTGCTGTTGTATCGAGCATCCACAGTTATGTTAATTTCATTTTCTGGGACACCTCGCCTCCTGTTCACTTCTTTTACTAGTTCCAGTTTCTGTGCCATGTCTGTTTTGTTCAGCTTGACCATTTCAGCTGATACTCTGCTGGATGTGCGTTGCATACTGCTTCTACATGGTGGTGGTGTGTCCATTCCTGCAAGTAGTTGCTGCACTGTTGTATTTCCAATTGGGCAGTCCTGCAAAGCAGATGCAAGGGCTACATTTGGTTGTCCTGGGTTGGGTCCTGGTTTGCCATTAGCTATTTCTTTGTACATCTTTATTCTGTCTCCAATAAAACCACAGGTTATGCATTTCAGGGTATACTGCCAGCAAGTTCCCACTTTTTCTGTTCATGATAGTCAACATTAAACTTAGGACAGGATGGTGAGTCCACTTGGTGTTTATTATAAGTAGTGTTGTACAAGCTGAGTGTCAGTTGACTGTCTATCCACCTCATACCAGAATGTAATGCTTTATTTTCTTCTCTTTCCAGGTCAGCATTAGCTTGTGGTCGAAGAGTACAGATGTGACCAGTCGCCTCTTTGCAGTCCGGAGATTGTAAAGTTTGCCGCACATAGGAAGTACTTGCACTAGCTGAATCAGGCATCTGTATCGACGTCAGGCCTCCACTTATAACATTTGTGCCAGCTTGGAACCAACTAGGATTTCTTGGAGAGTTGTCTTTCTTTGACCTTTTCTTGCCTTTGGAATATGGGGTACTACCATTAGTGAACATTTTGAAAAGTTAAACTGTATCAGTAATATCGCAACTTGGACTAATGGAATAAACTTTGGACATCCTTATATTTATAATCAAGTGGTGTACAATATCTGCTTTGATGTACATTTTTTCCTTTGATGCAATCTGTGGTGTGGTGTTCCAGAGACCACATTCAGAGGCAACTCTGAATTAACAGTGTTTTCTTAGCAGTATCCAGTTGAGCCAATTATTCTATTATCAGGGGTCCAGATTAAGATTGTTTGATCAAAATCTATGAAAATATGTTACTTTATAATATTTGAGTAATCAATTTAACAAAAGGCATATGGAATTTTTTATTAATTTTTAAATAACTTTTGTTGTCAAAATGTGATATATCTTTTAAATTTTTTTTTCTTTCAGAAATCTTTTATAACATTAAAATTTCTTTCATGATAAAAATAAACAAAAGGAAAGCTTCACTAAAAGTTTATTTCAGCGTGATATTTCAAGGAATAAAGAAATTACACTAGTTTGAAATTTTCATTACATGTAATATGACCTGATGAGGCATATGCATTTTGGTACCTCAGGTGAACAGGCCAAATACCTGTGAATTTTGTCTAATTAGTGTTTGAGTTATATTTTACTTATTACAGATAAGATAAGCTAATTTTTAAGATAAGTTTTGAAAGTGTGATTTCTATTGAAGTATTTTAAAGGAATTTTATTTCTTTTCAGTGTTGTTAATTTAACTAAAAGTACAAGAATTTTGTAAAAATTATTTCAATTGAAAAACATAATTTTTGATAAATTTTCTTTCAGATTCTAAAAATTTAACCATTTAGCTACTATAGACATTTTACTTTTTAAGATATCATGTTTAACAAGAAAGTTATGAAACTTTAACTTTTCCTAGTAGTTACATGTTTTAAAAATTTCATGCCAGAAAATTCCTAGAATTATTAACATGAGGGTAGTGTTATTAAAACTATCCGGACTGCCATTAAACTTGTCGGATTGATTTCAAATTTGGTATGCTGGTTCGATATAGAATAAGCTTAATGCATGATATTTTTGGGGATTTTATTGAAGAATAAGGGTCTAATAGGCCCAAGACCACAATTAATGACCCTACTTTTCGTTGTCCACGAATATAGTTCCTTTAATTAAAGTGTATTTTTCTTTATTTTTTTCTTTGCCTTTCTCATTCATTTCTTAGTTTTTATGGGGTGGAAATGAAAGAAGAGAGGTGAAATAAATTTTGGATGTTGTATTTTAACTGATTTTGATATGGAAAGAGTGATTAGGCTAAGTGCAAAAGGTAATATTTACAGTTTTCGGAACATCTCTTGACTTGTCCATAGGGTATGGATGTGTATTGGCTAAATTTGTAAGATATTGGGGAGCGATCTTTCTGAATTTTGGATATGTTTTGGACTAGTACTATACATTACACACACAAAAGATTAGACAAAAGAATCGGTGCAATTTTTAATGAGACAAAAAGTTATAAAGAACTAATAGAGGAATTAATTGTGGTCTGTGGCCTACTAGCAAAATTATTTATACATACACATGTGTGAATACAGGAAACTTAATAAGTGTTTTAGTTTTCCTACTTTTGTGCATATTTAAGAAACTAACTGAAATTTTTTCAAAATTGTTTTAAACTTGTGTATCATCATGAAATTGTTTCCATACCAACAGAGTTAAAACTATTATACCTATATAAATGAATATGTTTAAAATTTTTATGATAACAATAATTTCCACAAATTGTATATTTATTTATTTTTTCTGACTGCAGAATTAGGTTTTAAAACATTTTTTTCAAAATTTTCAAATTTTTTTCTGAAAAATGAAAACTAAGCATTTTGTATCCATGGTAACAAAAAATGAAACGTACTTCCCATTACTTTTCGCATCATTGATAAGATATGACTATGGTATTTATGAATTCATGGTTGACTTTAACTGAGGTGTCCGCAAAAAATTATGGTGAGCATTCAAAAATGACCTCAAAAGGGTATTTTTTACCTAATGCAAACCACATAAAAAGGGGGGTATATGTGATTATGATTGAAAATGAATATGAAAATATTAGTTATTAAATTACATTAATAAAATGCTTATATTTAATAAAATCATTAACAATTAGTCTTTCTCTTAATCATTTATTATGAAAAATTATGTTGAAAATAGCCATTTTCAGCTTAAAATCATAGATATCCAGAAGAGGTAAAACTAGTCATCGGTTGCTATGGCAACCGATATGCTTAGCAACCAAAATTTTGCCATTTTTTGTTTGTTTCATTAAGACTAGTAAGTGTGTGAAGTTTGAAGAAAATCCATGACCATGCGTGCCACACTCCCTATGTAAGAGCTTAAATAGTTACAGAGAACCAGTATTAATCGTCGAAATCCGGATACGGTGTACAAAAACCTTTGGACCTTTTGTGTGCGGTATACCATCTTTTCCGCAAGTTTATTGTTTTCTGTTTAGTATTAAATTTATAATTAAGATCCATTTATTATATCGGAGATCCGTTTATTTGGCAATCGCCAATGGCAGTCAGCAGGGTTTAAGAACATATTGTTGTTCGACCTGTTAGTCAAATGCGTTTTGTTAGAATATACTTTTTCACTTTTTTGGTCTTTTGGAAAATGTTGTTTGTGCTGTATTTAGACCCCTCTAACACGAAATTTGTTTTGCATGCACACGTATAAAAATTGCGGTTTTTATCCAACGCAATCATAGGTTTGACGTTGTTTTCAATTTAGACTAATTTATATATAAGTTGATTAATTTTCTAGGCACTATATATATATATATTTATATACAAGTCTAAATTGAAAACAACGTTCAAACCTATGATTGCGTTGGATAAAAACCGCAATTTTTATACGTGTGCATGCAAAACAAATTTCTTGGTAGAGGGGTCTAAATACAGCACAAACAACATTTTCCAAAAGACCAAAAAAAGTGAAAAAGTATATTTTAATAAAACGCATTTGACTAACAGGTCGAACAACGGATGTTCTTAAACTCTGCTGACTGCCTTTGGCGATTGCCAAAAAAAAAACGGATCACCAGATGTAACAAAATGGATCTTAACTATTAATTTAATACCAAACAAAAAACAATAAACTTGCGGAAAAGATGGTATACCGCAAACAAAAGGTGCAAAAATTAGTACACCATATCCGGATTTCGACAATTAATGTCTCTTCAGTGATGTTAGGAATCGAAACAGTATTTGCAAGGCCATATAATTTACCTCAATTTAGGATAGACTCTGATTTTGAAGAGTCGAAATAGGATGAACGGATCATATAAGCCCGAAGGCGAATGTAATACAAGCCCAAACAAAAAAATATAAACAAGTCTGAATTGAAAACAACGTTCAAACCTATGATTGCGTTGGATAAAAACCGCAATTTTTATACGTGTGCATGCAAAACAAATTTCTTGGTAGAGGGGTCTAAATACAGCACAAACAACATTTTCCAAAAGACCAAAAAAGTGAAAAATTATATTTTAACAAACGCATTTGACTAGCAGGTCGAACAACGGATGTTCTTAAACCCTGGTGACTGCCATCGGCGATTGCCAAATAAACAGATCACCAGATGTAACAAAATGGATCTTAACTATTAATTTAATACCAAACAAAAAACAATAAACTTGTGGAAAAGATGGTATATCGCAAACAAAAGGTTCAAAAATTAGTACACCATATCCGGATTTCGACAATTAATGTCTCTTCAGTGATGTTAGGAATCGAAACGGTATTTGGAAGGCCATATAATTTACCTCAATTTAGGATAGACTCTATATATAAGTCTAAAGATTTGCACAACGGTACTAATATAAGATGGTTATATACGAAGATGATGTAATAAAATCGTGTTGACAAATATTTCGGCTTAACAAATAGTGTTCGTCAGTGTCAATAGTTTTTACAATACTACTATTAAATTCAAAAGAAAATCTCTATGAGAGAAATATTGCAAGACACGCGATATAGTGGTGGAATCTGTTTCTCTAATGATTTTTAGACGATATCTAAACAAAGTGTATCCTTCCTTTTCAAAGATTTGCTGAAATTTGTGTTCTTTATATGAGACGTCACCAGGCATGGTCGTCTTTTTTCATGAACTCACAATAGGAACCAGAAGAAATCAAGACAATTTGACGTATATATATCTAATTCTTACCCGATTTATCTTTTTTCTGACCGGTTGATTATTCTTATTTCTCCAATTTTCATGCTATTTTCACATTTCTCGATCGGTGTGAGAAAAATATTTCTCATCTCTAGAGAAAACTTTGTTCTCGGCAAATGAATGGTTGAAATTCATTGATGACGTCAAATTTTCTTGATTTCTTCTGGTTCCTATTGTGACGTCATGAAAAAAGGCGACCATGCCTGGTGACGTCTCATATAAAGAACACAATTTTTGCAAATCTTTGAAAAGGAAGATACACTTTGTTTAGATATCGTCTAAAACTCATTAGAGAAACAGATTCCACCACTATATCACATGTATTACGATATTTCTCTCATAGAGATTTTCTTTTGAATTTAATATCATAGTTACAAAAAAGTCGAGTTTTCAGTATTTCTCCCTTCGTATAAGGTGTATATATTTTTCTTAGTTCTGATAAAGAGTTAAGGGCATTTATATAGAACGATGGAATTGATGATAGACTAAAATTAGATAGATCTGTGCATCTACATAATAAATACTCTTCATCAAGTATTACAACAAATTTTTTTAATCAGTTTTTACCCGAAATATCCTAAGTTTCTTCATCTGAGAGAATGATCTTACATAAACATTTTATTTGTCTACTCTTTACAAAAGAAAAAATTGTTAATCATACCAATCCCTCCATTTGTAGTGTCTAAGCAACAAACATTCCTATCTATTTGGTTAACTTTATTCCAAATTAACGCCCAAATGAGTTTGTTTATTTCGTTTAAATATTGGTTTTTGAATCCAAAGACTGTCAATTTCAAACCCTATTTAAGGACAAGATCATACTTTTTATCATGAGAGTTCTGCCGATGAAGCTCAGATTTCTGGTTTTCCAGACCTCCAGATAACTTTTTATTTTAGTGATTTTATCACTCCAAATCATATTATCGTTTATTTCATATCCATGATGGACCCCTAGTGTTTTAAAAATGTTTTTCACCCATTTGATTTAAGTAAACCTAGGTTTTTTGCCTTTTAACCTCCCTATGAACATATCTTTTGTTTTATCGTAATTAATTATAGCCCCAGAAGCAAATTCGTATATTGTTTAAATTTCAAATGACTTTTCAACTGATTTTTCGTTTTTAATAAATAATTGAGTGTCATCTGCAAAGAGACTGATTTTTGTTTCATGAGTATATGTATTAGCAGGTAACTTAATGCCTTCAATGTCTTTATAAGCCCTTATTGCGAAAATTTATAGAAATTTAAATGTGACGTCACATTGTGCGTCGATTTCTTCGGCTAACATATAATACGTTGTTTGGCTGTGCCTTTTTTATGTGCTGATTTAGGTTGTTTTATGTATTCGTTTTTATTCTGTAGTTAGTCACCACATCTGTGTTAATATGTATATCTATTATATAGTCCTTTTTATAAATTTACTGTTTGCAAAAGTATGAATTATTCTAAATACTAAGGATTTTCTTATCCCAGGCATATAACCTTAGCCGTATTTGGCACAACTTTTTATAACTTTTGGTCATCAATGCTCTACACTTTGTACTTGTTTTGGCTTTCGGCTTTTTTTATCTGAGCGTCACTGATGGGTCTTATGTAGACGAAACGCGCGTCTGGCATATTAAATTTTAAGCCTGGTACCTTTTGATAGCTATTATTTGTGTGTGTCTGTGTCCTGTATGTTCTCCCATTTATTTGTATTGTAGTCCTGTCATGTAATCTTGTCATTTTAATGTTATATTTAACATTGCCATAAAAGCGGGAGGTTTGGCTAGCTCCAAAACCATGTTCAACCCACCATTTTTTCTTAAAATGTCCTGTACCAAGTCAGGAAAATGGCCATTGTTATATTATAGTTCGTTTCTCTGTGTGTGTTGCATTTTAGTGTTGAGTTTCTGTTGTGTCGTTGTTTTCCTCTTATATTTAATGTGTTTCCCTCAGTTTTAGTTTGTAACCCGGATTTGTTTTTTTCTCAATCGATTTATGAATTTCAAATAGCGGTATACTACTGTTGCCTTAATTGGAATAATCTGTTTGCTTCACTGATATTTCCTATACGAAACCTTTTTGGTCTGGATATATTAATTTGGGTAAGACATATTTTAATCTGAATGATAAGATTTTAGCTATTATTTCATAGTCACAATTAAGTACAGTAAATATTTTCCAATTTTTTAAGTTCTTTCGTTCGCCCCCTGTAAAAAGTAAAGATATCATTCCTCTACCATGTGATTCACAAAGCAAACCACTTTCAAAAATTTCATTTACTAAATCTGTAAATTGGTCCTTAACAACATCCCAATATATCTGATAAAAGTTGGCTATAATACCATCTTCACCAGGAGACTTGTGAATTTTAAGACTTTTTACAGCTTGTAAAATCTCAGAGTATTCTATTTTTTTTCTAAATTTGTTCTTTCGTTTCCCTCTAATGTGATTTCAATAAACTGTAGTAGCCAGTTACCATTTTCCTCGCCCAAACCTTCGCTTTTAAATAATTTTTCGTAAAATTTGAGCTGTTCATCTTAAATAGAATCGATATCAGATTTAATGGTACCATCTTTACATTTTATCCTATTCCACAATTTACTTTGCCCGTTGGATTTTTCTACTTGAAAGAAATACCTGGAAGGTGTTTCCCCTTCTTCAAACCATTTACATTTAAATCTTATCTTAGCAGCTTCAGCTTTCTTTAATGTTTTTTTTTCAAGTTCAATGATCTTTGATAATTTGTTATTGACCGTGTCAGATTTGAGATGCTCAAGTTCGTTTTCAATTTGTTTAAGTTTTTATCATTTACATTTAATTTGGCGGATATTTCCACACGTAACGCTGTATATAGTAAGTGCTTGGTAACGTTCCACCAATTTCTTAAATTTTTGTAATGAACAATTTTTGATTTACGACCTTCCCACATTGTGAGAAAGGCGTTTTCGAATTCTTCGGTCTTAATGGTATGTTCATTCATAACCCATACCCCTGGTCCCCTGTCTGTCTCATTCAAACTTATTTTAGCACTTACTAAATCATGGTCACTAAAGTGAAAGTGAGTAATTTTTACATTTTGTCATTTTATTAAGAAGATCTTTGCTGACTAACATGTAATCAATTCCTGATTTTGTACTAGTCGTATTGAAGGTATACCTTCTAGCTTCAGGGTTTAAAGTTCTCCAAGCGTCGCATAAATTATTTTTATTAATCATATAGTTCAGTTCGTCATGACCTATGTCATTACGATCATGGACCGGATGTCGATCACGGTCCTTATCAGGTACACAATTAAAATCTTCTAAGACTAAATGAAAAACATTTTCAGCGGAATTATCAAATGAAAGCGATTTGAAAACGTTTTCTTTGTTCGTCGTCATTTGGGGAATAAATGCATCGTAATGATAATTTTATGTATTCGTTAAAACTTCAAAATGAATCAATCTGCCTTGGTTATCTTTAAGACATTCTGTAAAATTGAACTGAAATTTTTTATTCAATAATATAGCTACACCACGGGAGTCACTTGAACCGCAGTTCCATGTGCTATTGCCCCCACTAATATTTTTCCATTCCCTTTCCCATTTTTCAGTGTATTTGTACAAGAATGAGTTTCCTGTAATCATATAATATCGTAATTTCTATTACTTAACCATTGAAATACACAATTTCTATTCTTTTTTTTAAACCTAATTCGTTAACATTAATGTTTTCTAGTTTTAAAGGCATACTATCTGAATTTAATATATATGAAAAAATAATTTTGCCCTCATATTTATTATTAGAGCACTTCAAATGTTTACAATCAGAAATGTCACGTGACAAAAAATCAGTAACCAATATTACATGTTTTATAGTAATTTTACTTACTCGATCGTGACAAAAAAGTGAACTGCGTCGCATAAGCCATATTATCAAGAACAATAGAAATATAACGTTTTTGAATTCGGTGTAAACAGTGACATTATTACACCGAAATGACAATACATATACTATGAACAGACAAATAAATTGACATTTACATACATATATAACATTAACATCATAATACAGTACACACATAGACGCAATCAAATACGGTGGACAAACAAAAAATATATAAAAAAATACAAAATTAAGTTAATAAATGACATCTTTTTTGGTAGTTTATAAAGTTTTATATATATTTTAATTTGTATACCTTTCCTTTTTTTTTTACAAATATTAAAGATAAAAAGTATAACCGGTTAAAATAAGGATCTGCTTTGAAAATGTAAGATATTAACTTCCACCAAGAGAGTTTTGTTTGGATGATCGTTTACTTTGTCTGCAGAGGAAGGCGTTGTTCTCGAATCACTCCTGTCAGTGACGGTACGTTACCGTTCTATAACAGCGGTTTCAAGGACAGATGTTGGTGTATGTGACTTAGTTAAGAAATTTGCTATTAAAGCACACATTTTGTCTTTTCCTTCGGGACTTATATGGACACCACTTAAGTCACTTTTGTCGAATAATGTTCGTACAGTAATTCCCGATTCACTAAACTCACCGGCGATATCAACGTAGTCTAGTTCCTCGTCTTTTGAACACCGGTGATATCAACGTAGTCTAGTTCCTCGTCTTTTGAACAGAGTTTTTTAATGAAGGTATTAACTAAGTTAGTTGTCTCGTTTAACTTTGTGATGTTGTGACCTTTGCCTTTGCGGGGCAAAACACTGCAGATACCAATATGTATCTTGGGGAAAGTCTCTTTGACTTTCGCTATTGTTTTAGTGTACATAATATTCACATGATCACGGTCATCTCAGTTTTTGTTATGTCATTTGTCCCCAAAAACAGTGCAATGTTTATATGAGTGACTGATTAATTTTCTTACGACCTAAATTTATACACATGTCTATATCGTCCAGATTGCTCCGGAGATTGACGCATTGACAACATTTTGCTGAAAGTCACCAAGACGTTTAGCATTTGATACACCAATGATGAGGTTTTCCCTTTCTTTTATATGTTCAGATGAATTATGTGTAGGGTGCATTGTGTGAGATGGCTTGACACCAGTTTCAGCAATTTTCATAAAGCGAAGGTAATGTTTCGTTAGTTGTTGTCTCAATGGACGTTTCACATGTAGAATTGTTTTGCTCATTCTGCATCGATTGATGACCTTCTAATATTTCGGATGCATACGGACCAAAGTCATGTTTTGCCTTTTCAAAAGCAAAATTTTCACATTCTGATCGATTGTGACCATCCTGTTTGCAAAAGCTGCATGTTGGCATGATTTTTGCAATCCCTAGCAATGTGACCTGTCTGTGTGCAATTATAGCATTGTTTTTGTTCCTGTTGTAGCTTGGGTTTTTGAGGACAGGCGTACCAAACGTGATTATAAGATTTGCAGTATTTACATTCTGTACGATGATTGTCTGCAAAAAGTCGTACATCAAAACGACCTAAGTTTGTTCTGTTCGGTAATGTGGGCTGACAGTTTAATATTTGTATGTACCTGGTCCAATTTTCAATGGTCGTACCTTTGATATACCCCCTTTGAACAGATGATGGAATAACATTTCCGAAACGAAGCATCTGGGTTGCCAAAAAGCAATTATCTAGTTCGTAATGGTAAGTCCTTTACAGTGACATTTGTAATATTTTTCTCAACATCATACAATGAAACTGACCTGTTCTTTAATGTTGATCCACTTGTTAAACGATTTCCCTTAGATTCAAAATCTTGTAGACATACTTTGCAGTTAGTTTCCGTAAATTGGATAGATTTCACATCATCTAGACTTAAAATTTTCTTTATTTCCCCTAAAACATCATCGTAGGATGTCCCTCGAAAATATTTTGTACTAAACTGTATGGACAAATCTCTTCTGGTAGAGGACATTTTGTTTAGAGTTTGTTTAGAGTTGTGAGTAGATTTCAGGAATGCATGTAAACGAGTCAGGTTTATACCAAATACTACCAAAATGTCACAAACTTATGTGGAATCAATGGCAAACCACTTCCTGACGATAGAATCCTGAAGATAAGAGTCCAGAACAAGTAAATAATAACAGTTTTTCTAATTTTTACCGAACCTCAAAAAAAAAAAACACATCTCCATTACCAAGGGACATAATTCGATAATTTTGGGATTCTTATGATAAAATTGATGATGGAAATGGTGAATATATCAAAGAGATAACAACCCGACCAAAGAGCAGACAACAGCCGAAAGCCACCAATGGGTCTTCAACGCAGCGAGAAAATCCCGCACCCGGAGGTGGTCCTCAGCTGGCCCCTAAATAAAATTGTGTACTAGTTCAGTGAAAATGGACGTCACACAAAACTCCAAAACATATAAATGAACTAAAATTAAAAAAACATACAAGACTAACAAAGGCCAGAGGCTCCTGACTTGGGATAGGCGCAAAAATGTGGCGGGGTTAAACATGTTTTGTGAGATCTCAACCCTCCCCCTATACCTCTAGCCAATGTAGAATAAAGAAATACATAGCAATACGCAAAGTAAAACCCAGTTTAATAGAAGTCCGAGTCCGATGTCAGAATAGGTAACAAAAGAAACTAAGCAAAATGACAATGATACGTAAATGAACAAAGGACTACTAGCAGTTACTGACATGCCAGCTCCAGACCTCAATTAAACTGACAGCTATTCACAGAAATCCCACACTCAGAGACATACAAAAGTTTAACAACTTGAAGTCACTCCTACAGGACGAAGCGTTGCAGACCATATCAGGTTTTTCTATGACAAACTCCAACTACGGCAAAGCTATGTCATTGTTACAAGAGAGGTAAGGGCAGATCCATACTATAATACAAACATACATGCATGCTCTACTTGATATTCCGCCGCCAATTTATACTTTAGCTAGCCTCCGCAATTAATATGACAAAACCGAAACTTACGTACAAGGTCTAGAGTCGCTCGGCCAGACATGTGACATAAATGAGTGATCTGCAAGAAAGTTGCTAATCGACCGTATTCGGCTCCAGATCCGCCACCTTTACCTAAGGACCGACTTACAGAAATACCCCCGTTTACAGTAACCGGAGTAGATTTTACTGGTGTGTTAAATGTAAGAAACACAGATGGACAAACTAGTAAAGTATATATTTGTTTATTTACCTGCGCAAACACCCATGCTGTACATTTGGATGTAGTGATGAAATTATCTGAAGAGACATTCTTGTTAGCGTTTCGAAGATTCGCCAGTAGAAAATCATTGCCAAAAACAATGATTTCTGACAACGCTACAACATACATCGCAACCGCCAACCAGATTGAGGAATCAACACGCTCACCATCAGTTATAGAAAAACTGAACAACTACCTGGAAGTTTATACCAAAGAGAGCACTATGAACTTTTGGTATGGTGGCTTTTGGGAGAGGCTGATAGGACTTACAAAGGACTGTATCAAAGTATTAGGACATTCTCTGATAAACGTTGACAATCGTTACGGAAGTTAAGACTATACTCAACGACAGACCTTTAACAGATCTGTTAGATGAACCGCTCACCCCGTCGCACTTGCTTTACGGACGCAGGATTAAATCGCTACCTTACCCTGCGACTCGAGAATTGGAACATTCACTAAAAGACATGATACATACATCTATAAATATAGACTGTGCAATTAAAGCATGTCGCAAAGCTAAGATGGTTGCCATGGAGAAGATAAAGAAATGGACTAAGTGAATAATATAAAGACTGGAAATGTGTAAGCAGCGAGATTCAATTTAGTTTTCCATGGACATTAATTCATTCGAGAGACGCTTAGTTTTCAGTTATTTCATTTTACTTGATAATTCATTTCAATGTAATTTAGTAATTTTTTGCCAATTTCACTTTTGTGTGGCCTCCAGTATGTCGTAAATACCGCACACATGACGTTTACTTTGTATCGCGCTTTATGTAACGTCATATCACCTTGACGTGTTACTATAGCTTTCTAATACATCAACAAATAGTTAACTGACTGACATTCTTCATCGGAGAACCACATATAATTCGTCTCAACGTTAGCCTAACAATTTAAGATCTACAAATTTGCGTTAGCAAATTTTTGTTCTTTCCTCAGCAGGATTCGAACCCTTGCTTCTGTGACATCATGGCAACACCGCCTGCACTGTGTTCAGCGCCATAGACCACTCGATCAACTGGGCTATATAAAAATATAGTTTTCGTTAGATGTGTAATGACTTTCTTCGTCGACTTCATCTAGGATTGTAACACAGTGCTCGACTTGAGAGGTTTGAATGTCCCTTGATATTTTTCGGAATAAAATATAAATCTCATCAAAGATACCAGGCTTATGATTTGGTACCCGAATCGCATGTCTCGTCTTCATAAACTCATCATTGTCGCTAGAATCAAAACAATTAGAGGGCCAAATAAAATACGAAGTTGAAAAGCAATAAAAACTGAAAATTCTGAAAAAGTGAATTTATCTTCTTTGTCGTAAATTTTATTTCTAAACCAACCATTACAGTCAATTTATTGCTGCTCGTATAGATACGAAGCAAAAATAAGTCTATATGTGAAGCATTTGTCATACACAGGTTTGTAAGGAAAAGTAAATAAAAAATACGATTCGGGATTCAAGCAGTCTTTCACATTTTCAACAATTCAACAAACAAAATAAATCTAATTTCATATGCAATCATCAGGTGTTACAAACTTATATCTCCATTTTAACTGTTTGGACTATTTTTTGTTTTTAAGCGACATTTAGACTTTAGTCAGAAAAATATCGTTTCCATGCCAAACTATTGATTTGACAAAAGATAAAAAATATGTAAACAGATCTTGTTGAAATGCAAAACATTATATTTAATTCATGATACAGAAAAATAACTGTGCATCCCCAAACGTACATTGACCTGTATTTATTGTTGTTGTTGTTGGTTACGCCCTCATTGACCTAAATGTATATCCTAATCTAGTATTAGTCATACTGATTGTTTGTTTAAATAATTCTGAATAAGATATTAGTATATGCTTACCAGGTGCAAATCCTATTACAAACAATGCTAGACCTAACACAGCCATCCAAGAGTATTCAGTTGGACAATAATTATCTGCCCAGGTAAAATCTTTCATATCATGCTCGTAGTTTTCTTTATTACATCGGAAATTTTTGGAGAAATTACTGAAATTTGGATCCGCATATCTTTCTGGGTGATCTGAATATACGGGAAGGCATGACCCTGAGGCAGTTGCGTTGTCTTTAACGTAACAAAATCCACAGTCTTTATTCCTGATACAAGGATCGCATTTCCTAAAAAAAATTTGAAAGTGTTCACGTCAAAATAGAATGGAATAAACTGACAACAATTCAAGATGTATTACCATCACAACTAAATTTAACAAATGATTTTGTAAATATTATTACTGCAAAAAAGGTTGACATCGCTACTCGATGCCAATTTCAAATCATATAATCATTCGATTATCATGCACACATACTACTAGTAGTTGAAATTTACCAAGCTACATGGTCTTTCATTTACAGTTCAAACATCTATTATATTAGTGTGTGCAAATCCATTGAATTCAGTCAAAGGTTCATTAAAATAATCTGCCAGCATTTCAAATTCAGTTTTTACAAATAACAAGAAATCTACATTGAACTCTAACCATAAGAGGGACTAGAGTATAGAAACATGGTAACACGGACTTCTCCTTTCCCGCAGCATGACCCATGGCTTCGTCCAGAATATGCATTTGCATTACAAATTTGTCACTTGGTGGTGAGCAAACTGCAATTAATGAATAAAGAAATCTACTGCAGTGGTACAGGTATTCATGTAACAACTGATGGTCCCTGTATACCTCAGTTTGGTTCAGTTTAAGCAATAGATAACATGAAAATAACCCCCCTCTCTGGCTATAGATATGTTGTAAAAAACAAAGAACACAAAGCTGATAATCAATCTAAGAAGGTCTTTCTGTCTTCAAATTGGTTTAATCCTCATTTAAAATGAACTGAAAATGTCAGAAAAATGCATTTTTTTTTATTTATCTCATTTCATATCTCAGTTTTTGTGATTTATAAAAACAGCAAAATATTTAATTTGCATTAAACAGTCACTTGTCGTGTCATACGATAGTTAAGTTACTATATATTTTATACAACAAAGGAAATTTTTCTTCACACTGAATACAAAAGAATGGGGTTGAAGGTATTTTTCGTGTGACAAAGGGAATAAAGAAACATCTTCTGGATTTTTACAAGTGATATCCGGTAATAAGTAGTAGTAATTATTACTGTTATTCCGAGATGCACTTTATCTATACTTTTAAGTGGAAAAAGAACTAAACTTAACAAATAAATGCATGTGATGAAATTATGTTATTCGTGAAACAGTTTTTAAAATATTCCTAGGAGTGACAACATTACGTTAATTGAAATTTAAAACGTCATTGCAAAAACAAGCAAATCGAACCAATTATGGAAATGAATTCTCTCTAATTAGATAAACCTTTATAGATACCAGGATTAAAATTTCGTACGCTAGACGCGCGTTTCGTCTACAAATGATTCATCAGTGACGCTTTAATCAAAAAGTTAAGGCCAAATTAAGTATGAAGTTGGAGACTATTGAGAACCCAAAATTCAGCTAAGGTGGTCTATTCTTAGTTCTCCCAGTTAGAATGATTGAAAGGTATATCATCATTTTAGATAGGCAATTTAAGTCAAGGAAAATGACATTCATTTTTGTCATAAACGTGGAGATGAGGAATACGTACATCCATTTGAATGCAGGTTATATAATGGTTATTTAAAGATAATTCTAGTTGGAAACCATTCATTTCTTTTGGTCAATATGTAGCCATTGGAGATAATATATGGTCTATATAGATATATAGAGCTAATTAACTTGTAATTAAAAGTGTTATTAGTTTCTGAAGGTTAACCATAACAGAAAAGTATCAAATATAAAATGAGATCAACATTGTAGCTAAAACATTAACTGTATGCAGACAGAAGGGCTTGTCAGTGACGATATCTTAAACTTATCTGACTTCATTCAAACTGACAAAAAAAAACATTTTACTTTTAAATGTCGTAATTGGGATAACTAAATGTTTAAAAACACATACCATCCATGTGTGTAACATCGTTTTAAATTGACCGGAAAAAATTGGGATTTAATGGCTTTGTTTACTTAATTTACTTCCGGCCTTACCTCACTAGGTCTTTAAACTGATGCAAAACTGAAAAAGATCTGTAAAGATACCTCCCCCGATAAAAGTACAGTATTTCTAATAGTTTTTGTCAATTAAGCAAAAAATAGGAAAACAATTCTCAGTCAACGGCAATAACTGCTATACAGAGTCGTCTACCGAATTCGACCATGTTGACTTATCTAACCTTATTCCGATGATAATTTGTGCTGTATACATTGTTAACTTTGCTATCTACATTAATGTCGACATTAACACAATGCTTAAGAATCGTCTTTCAAGGACAATAACTCTTTTTAGGATTCAAGACGATTTCGGCAATGCTGTCATTTTGAAGATCGTGTCCTACTGACCTTGTTTGCTGTTTTCATCTTTACTCTATCTACTACAGTTTTTGCCCAAAAATCTTCAAGGGTAAGGGATCGAATGACGATTTAAACAAGGTTGACTTATTTGAACATATTTGCCCTGCTTACCATTTTTACTGTTCACATTGTCTCTCTATCTACTCAAGTTTCTGCTTAAAAGCACAAAACTAGATTAAAATAGCGTTTTCAAGAGCAAACACTCCTATAATGAGTCGATTGATAATTTTGACTGTTTGGCTTATTTGATAATATTTTACTGCTAAACAGTTTTACTTTATCGATTATAGTTTTAACGATAATAGCCTAAATCGTTAAAAATTGGAATAAAGCGTAATTGTATGGCATTAATTTCTATGAGGACAGTTTTTGGTCAAAATGGACGGTTGGTAAATCTTGACATTCAGAAATTTCTGACACGTCAGACTTTCTTAATCGATAATGGTTTGAATATTTGGACAATATTTGCATATTACCCCATGTGCTATTTTTATACTTTATTGCAAAGCAGGTTTGCAGGTGGGATCATCGGACATTTTTTATACTAGATAATCCAAGGATGATTCTGGTCAAGTTTGCTTTCAATTGTAGTTTTAGAGGATCAGATTTTTGTAAAACTTAATGGACGATGGACGCAAAGCATGGGTAAAGATGCGAATTTAATTTCAGGTAGGCGGTAATGGTAGCCTTTTCCTCACGTCCTCTGCCTATATCGCAAACCTGAACTCGTTTCGAAGCTGAGATATTAACACAATTGTGGAAAAGGTTTTGACTCCAAGCTATAACTTTAATAGGCTTTGGCCATACGCATGATAAGAAAGATAAACCCCTTTCAAAGATTCCAGAAATGTAGTTAGTTGACATCAATGGAAGAATATAAGTCTAGAGACCAACGATTTTTAATATTTGACTATTTGATAAGTGAATTTGATACAGGTCAAAGTTGAACTTGGTTATCCTGTATAGACCCCTTTTTATAATAAAGCTCCTAACGTTGTAGCGTATTTACGCATTCCAGGCTTTCCAATGTTAAAGTTGGAGTGTTCCCGATGAGGGTAAATTCGGAAAAGTGCTTCGGACGCGCGGAATTTATGAAGTGTTTATTTCATTTACTAGCACTGGGTCGATCCCGATTGTGGTGGACTGTTACACGGCCACCAATCCAACTAAGTCATACACAAATAATATGAAAACAAGTGCGTTAATCCGACTTCCGAGTATGCAGTAGAAGTAATAAACAATCAAGAATTGCTATACATTCACAAGGTAAGTCACCTATTTATATCATAAGCTTTATATTTTTCAAAAAACCGAGAATGTCACTCGACCCTTTATTTTGTTTTCCTTCATGTGTTATCACAACTTTGTTGTACATTGAGTAGTATTTTTACTACAGCTTTTCTCCCGGTGAATAACGATACAATCTGCACGAAATTCTTACCGACATCTTATGTTATTTGTTAATAAGACACGTTATGCATGAGCACTGGTACATTTATTGATCGGTGTGATATATAAATCAATTATACGTTGCGAGATGTGTATATATGTCTTTATTATCATTTCATTGATATAAAACTAGGAGGATATGTTTGAAGGTATCATATATGATTAAAACGTACCAAGTATGAGTTGATGGTAACGTAAGAACACACTACGAAAAATTTAGATCATAAAATTGCTCTTATTATAATGTAGTTACACATCTCAATAATCCAGCTTTCTAATAAAAAAACATCTTTATATTTGTAATGCTTGCTGAAAAAGCTCTCCTCTAAATTTATTTGCTTGTCTTTGCAGGTTCCAAATGGGAAAAGTTAAAGGGAAAAGAAAAAAAGGGATCTCCTTATCCAGAATCAAACCCAAAACTTACAACAGGAAGAGATTATGTAACGACGCAACAACATTCAAATCCCCACCTAGAAAGAAAAGTCTTGGAAAAATGACTTTACTGAGCAGCAGTCCTACAGTAGATTTACGATGTGAATGGCCGGGGCTAGGAACAATTTTGGAAAGTCAAGAAAATGGAAAGTCCTACAGTTGTAACTTACTAACACAACACACATCATCCCAACCAACAGATATAAGACCAGACATGGAAATGTTAAGTGTCAGTGAGTCCTTTAGTAGACTCCGGTCTTTGGTAAGAAAACTGGCAATCCCAGTCAACTAAGATAGGAGTCGAGCGCATCCGCCTTAACAGGGTTGAATGTAAACATTCATGCTTACTGGCTAATTATTACTGTTAGATATATATCCCCTAAAGGAAGGACGGTACCTAAAGATGAATTTATTCATAATTAACATTGACATTGTGTAAAAGAACATCATCATGTTGGTTACTAAAATATCTCTCACTAAATCATACTCGTTACTTTTAAGTCATATATGGTCCTTCTTAACCATACATTCTTAATTTTGTTGCGATAATTTGATAATTAGTACAATTATAAAGTATTTTGCTTCTATTCATTTTTCTAGAATTAATCTAAATATCACACCGATCAATAAATGTACCAGTGCTCATGCATAACGTGTCTTATTAACAAATAACATAAGATGTCGGTAAGAATTTCGTGCAGATTGTATCGTTATTCACCGGGAGAAAAGCTATAGTAAAAATACTACTCAATGTACAACAAAGTTGTGATAACACATGAAGGAAAACAAAATAAAGGGTCGAATGACATTCTCGGTTTTTTGAAAAATATAAAGCTTATGATATGAATAGGTGACTTACCTTGTGAATGTATAGCAATTCTTAATTGTTTATTACTTCTACTGCATACTCGGAAGTCGGATTAACGCACTTGTTTTCATATTATTTGTGTATGACTTAGTTGGATTGGTGGCCGTGTGTTAGCTCCGTTATAAGTGCTTCGGTACTGACATAATTTATATTATATACCTTATATTTAAAATTCTCCTTTAATAAATTAGGAATGTATTTAGAAACTAAGATTCCAACTCCCTGTGGCAAAGTAGACCTAAGATGAATTTGGCTATTCTATTTTGGTCCCTTTTGATTATATAGCTCCTACTAGTGGAGTAACATTAACCCCTACAATTCATTTTTAATGCACCAACGAAACACACGACTATATAATATACACGGGGGGTCTCTTCCTATATAAAGGTATACACAGACGTGCCGCTGGTATGGGTCACCTGTTTGGAATGTCAAATATATCAATGGGGTGCAATTTTACGGAGGTTATATATTGTTATGATATTGTAACTATCATGTTTATTTATCTTGACCTAATTTGTTTTGTGTGGCCTTATAAGATGTTTACATAGTTGTTTATAAAATAATATTATAATTGTGCAGTTTAGAAATCACTGGAACAATCATAGATACTGATGAAATGATTAGAACTTTCTATTTGACCTACATAATAATTCCGGAAGGATCATAATCTACGATGCGTAATTTAAACTTCTACAGTATTCTAGAAGTTTCCCTTCTACATTTTTCTAGGAGTTTCCCTTCTACAGTGTTCTAGAAGTTTTCATGATAGCTATATATACAGACATCGAAATGAGACTTATGAGACATTAACATACTTGTATTCTCAGTACTCTGGAGTTGTTGGATTGACATTTTTATTTACGAACAACATCATACTAGATTGATTCTGAACTCATTGGATATCTATATTACATTGGATTCCGTACAGTTAAGAGAAGAATTCCGGATAAAGGAAAGACAAAGGATCGGACATATATTTTAACAATTAAGTTGACATTTCAATTTGTATAATATTTCGTGTAAAATTGTAAATAAATCTTGTTAAATTTTATTCTAATATGGCGACCTATATATCGTCAACCAGTACAATCACAGTATATCTATTTTTGCGCAGACGCATAGATACACAAAATTGGCTGTTCCGCGTTACGCCCATCTTATTGATACGACCAGGTAAACTCAATTTTTGACAGTAAATCCCACGTTTTACGTAAGCCAAGCTTCGAATACAATACGGTTATCTCTATTATGATGCAAAATAAACAAATCGGTCCATTTAAGTTATTATTTCGATGTAAAATGTCATAAAACGAAAATTCCGCGAAATGATGTTATCGTCTTTGGCAACTAAACAAGGTGACGTCATATATAGATATAAGAAGATGTGGTATGAGTGCCAATGAGACAATGTATGCTTTCGGTGTCAAATGTAAACACCGGACGTTTTAAGGCTTCTTGTACGCCTCAGAATGTAATAAAAATAACACAAAAAGAACAAATTTAGGTGAAGAATGTGAGTTTTTTTTCATTTATTATTGAATAATATTATATCATTAATATTATTATATGTGAGATAAAACGGAACAACCAAAACAGCATCGTGTGTATAGGGTTTTCACGGTTGACAAAATTTCAGAATTTGTCCTATTAGAATCGAAAGAATGCATGGCAGCCGTAGATTTACTTTCATTTAAGCATTGGTTGGGCATTTATATTCATATTTTACCACTCGCTATCGCTCGGGTTAAAATAATTGAATATCAATGCCCAACCAATGGTTAAATGAAAACAGATCTACGGCTGCCACGAATTATTTCTTAACTATTGATGTGTGTCTTTTGTTGGTTACAATTTAAAGGTGATTTCTGGCCGTAACAATAGCAATGGGTAGGAATTTACATGTAAATGGGTCATAAATGTTCATCTGCTACAGATATGTCTGTGAAAACTGTGTTCTGATCTTTTAATTAATTACATGAATGATCCCATGTGATTAACGTCTAAATAAGATGTCGTAAAAGCTGGGAAATATATATAAATGTGTTGTGATTTTTCTATGAAATATATGAATGGGTAGGGATTTACGCGTTAATCGATATATGAATGAGTGTTTTATAAACCCCAGCCGGACGTCTGTACCTAAATTTGTATGTCGTGACCCCACCCCGTGTTAATATAGCATTCGAAAGCTTATCATCTGTACTTTCTGTTTTGTTCGGTCGTACAAGTTGTTTTTCCATTAAACACCATGGACAGAACACTCGATGATTGGAGAATGTTGTTTTTGATTCATACTTTGACGAAATGACTTATATATGACGAATATATATATGCTTATTTTTTTTTTGATTCGCCTAATTACAAATAGGTATGGAAGCGATTATACACTAGGATTTTTTTCTTCTATAGTATATATAGCATGAAAAAACAGGAGGACTTACGAGTATTCACATTTACTGGGCAAGCCATGGGTTTCGTTAAGCGCAACAGGTGGCGTGTGGATTACTGATAACTGAAAGCCGACAGCTAGGACAATCAGTGCAATGATTATACCTGAAATAATATAGAGAAAAATATTTTCACTGACTGCATAAATTAGGCATAACTGTAATGTATGGTTTATGATTATGACAGGAAGAATTTTTTTGACGGAATGATTCACCTGTTGTGAGACTCGCTAATTTTTTTCTTTTCAAAATGCCAAAATGCAGATGCTGAGAAAAAAAATCAGTTTTTACCTATTTTGTGCAAGGTTATTTTTTCAGTTCTTACTCAGCCAGAATAAGTATTTCCTAAATCCTCTCAAGTTGTTGTCCCTTTTATTGATCACTTGTATAACAGTCTGTATGGAGTTAATAGAATAGAGAATAATGAGCCAAAAATAGACAAAAATTAGCCTTAAAATAAAGTAAAGAAAAATAGGTTGCTAAAATACAAAGAAAAGAAATAATTTGCATAAAATAAAGGATAGAGGAAAACGGCTAAAAAAAATAGAAATACAGACAGGGTGGCCACTAAATGTTCATAAATGATGGAATATGTATACATAACCTAAACAGCCGGTGTCTCATTTATCAGCTATTATTTTACCTGATAACATCAGTTAAACAATATAAATAATTGAACATTGAACGTAATTCATTTTATATGATGTAAAAATTTTGTATTGCTTTTCTTTTAGTTTACATACCAAATTTATGTAGTATTTTAACATAAAAACAAGTGAAAAGTTGGAACTGCAAACTGGTTCTCCCCGAAATGCACATTTACTGAGAGAAAAGAGTTTCAATTCAAAGAATTGAATTTAACACTTGACCTTTTGACCTAAAATTGCAAAGAAATTCATAAAAAAAAAAAATTCATATTTTTTTTCTCAATTTTTAGTAAGAGTGACATTAATAGTTGACCTATTGGCACAAAATCAATAGGCTTATTCCTTTTCCATAAACTTCATTCTGCGATTTTAGAAGAAATAATTAATATCTAGTTTTATTTCAGCAGTGTCTACCATATTAATTGATTACCAGAAGCATCCTATAACTTTGGTCCAAAATTTATTAAAATAAATGAACTTGGTGAATGAAGACAATGAAAATAAAGTGATAGCAAATAAAGCTCACAATGGATAAATGTGACATCAAAACCAAAGAAAAGCCTAACATCAAGAAATATTGTACATTCCGCGAGCAATTCTTTAAAACTGAAATTGTCTCATTCCTAGACATATAGATGTGTTTCTAAGGTCCTAGTTTACATACCAAATTTATGTAGTATTTTAACATAAAAACAAGTGAAAAGTTGGAACTGCAAACTGATGCTCCCCGAACTGCACATTTATTGAGAGAAAAGAGTTTCAATTCAAAGAATTGAATTTGACACTTGACCTTTTGACCTAAAATTGCAAAGAAATTCATCAAAAAAAATTAAATTCATATTTTTTTCTCAATTTTAAGTAAGAGTGACATTAATAGTTGACCTATTGACACAAAATCAATAGGCTTATTCCCTTTCCATAAACTTTCACAACCAGCCTGCTTATTCAGTAAGCTAAACTTTTTCTGAATTATCAGTTATCTTAGTCGATCGGCATACAAGATATAGAGTAGCATAGTGTGTTGGTTGTGATTCGGGGATGGGTGGTCTCTTCCCAATTCTACCAATTGTTTTGTCCAACTAGATTTATAGTTGAACAAAATAAGGTAATTTGGTAGAATCACTTTGGTCCTTTTTGACAAATTCGATCTAAAACGATTTGTTTTAAGTATACTATTGAACAGATGCATAAATGTCTCATAATTAATCATACCACATCTCCTTATTCTCGCTCAATAACTAATTTTTTGTGCAGAATTTTGAACACATTTTTTGTGTACACATTTTCCATATTTGATTCTACTAAAATCTGCGATTTTAGAAGAAATAATTAATAGCTAGTTTTATTTCAGCAGTGCCTACCATATTTATTGATTACCAGAAGCATCCTATAACTTTGGTCCAAAATTTATTAAAATAAATGAACTTGGTGAATGAAGACAATGGAAATAAAGTGATAGCAAATGAAGCTCACAATGACTAAATGTGACATCAAAAACGAAGAAAAGCCTAACATCAAGAAATATTGTATATTCCGCGAGCACTTCTTTAAAACTGAAATAGTCTCATTCGTAATTATATTTTCTAATAATCTAAACGATAACCAATCGAAAGAAAAGAATAGTTTACAACAAAATAAGGAATGCATGAAACAATATACTCTGGGATATTACCATTGACTATTTTGTGCATTGATTAGGTGAAGATAAATGCTTTAAGGTCATCTATATTTTCTTTATTATTCTCATATCACATTTTTTGGCTTTTTTAAAATTTTCATTTATTTCCTTTTGAGTGTATTTATTAAATATAGGATTCGTAACTGATTTAAATGTGCAATGCTTCTTGTATTTCAAGCAGTTTTATCTAAAAACGCCTTAAAAAAATGATGAAAACTTATTCAAAACTATATTTAAATCTCCTCTCTGAAACCCAGTCCACAGATTCCATTTATAAATGCATGGTGTTACCTAATAAGCAGTAACAACACATGCATCAGGTGGACTCTAACTATCTAGAAGATCTAGACTATGCAGATGATCTGGCCTTACTGTCACATCTAGAAACACACATGCAAGACAAAACAAACAAGTTACAAAAGAATGCAAGTATGATTGGACTGAATATCAACATCTAGAAATCAGAAATTCTGCCTCTTAACATCTCAGAGCCTCCTGTAATAGATTTAAATGGGACACACCTGGAATGCACTTCATCTTTCACTTACCTGGGCAGCATAGTAATATCTGAAGGAGGAGCAGACAAAGATATCCGAGCCAGAATAGGAAAAGAAAGAACTGCATTTTTAAAGCTACGTCACATCTGGAAGTCTAGCAACATCAGTATGAACACCAAAAAAACCCAGGTCAGAATGCTAGAGAATGACCGAAAAAGACATCAACAAGCTTTCTAGTTTTCGCAACGGTTGCCTCAGAAAGATCTTAAGGATATTCTGGCAACGTAAGATCACCAACAAAGACCTCCATGAAACAACAGGATCCAACAACATGGAGACTCTTCTAAAGCAAAAACGATGGAGATGGATTGGTCATCTTCTACGAAGAACAGCCGAGGACTTGTCCAGAGTTGCCCTAAGATGGACACCAGAGGTGAAAAGAAAAAAAGGATGCACCAAAATAACAGTTGAAGCTGAAATGGAAGACCACGGAATCAGCTGGGGCGAGATAGAAAAGAAAGCACAGAACAGAGATAAGTGGAAAGATAGTCCTTGCCCTATGTGCCTCTGGGCATAAAAAGGACTAGGTAGGTAGAATACCTGATAAATTTTCGTTTAAACGATGAAAATAAGTCATTAGTTCACCAACATTTTTTAGTGATGCTCGAGGCCTAAATATTTAAAAACCCAACACCTAATAAAAACGTTGAGGAGCTGATAAAACCAAAACAGACTTTAAGTATAGTAAAAACCGGACAAGACAGGAGGAATATATATTCCTTCAGTTAAAATGATTTCCCTGTTTTATAACAGCAAATTTTTATCCAACATTATCCGTATAACATGCCAGTAGCAAAGTACCTGCTACTGGGCTCGTTACACCATCGTGGACCAACAGTCCACCAGCAAATTATCAGTGGTAGTAATAACATGAAAGGTACCAATTTAACTGCACCAGGTGCGCATTTCGACAATTAATGTCTCCTCGGTAATTCCTGAGGACAAACTATTTGAACGTTGAAGAGCTAATAAAACAAAAAAGAATCTAAAGAATAGCAAAAGTGAGAGACAACAGTAATCTCTTAAACAAATTAAAATTTCTCTACATTCTATGACTTTGTAGCATGATAAATGATCATTCATCATAAGTTTTAAGATATTTTTGAAAAATCGATGCATACCAACGAAGCTACCCAATGTCAATATTCTTCTTCCGGCTCGCTCTACCAAATATATTCCAATAAATGTTGCAAGGAAATTAACAGCAAACGGCACGCAGACTAACCAGATTGCTAATTTTGACGGAAATCCAGACATTCTCAAAATACTGGCACTATAGTATCTACAAAAACAGATAATGAATACATAAGAAAACATGCATACAGAGAATATCATATGGCTTTTTCAATAACACACCTGTATCTACTCGAGACTCCAATAATATTTGTTGAGGGTTGATACGGTGTGGTATATTGAAAAAAGCAAAGCAATACATAAGTTTTATATAAATCTAAAATATATTTTTTACATATGTAATCTGTTACGGTTTTATAAAACCTGTGCAATCGTGACTGATATCCATATCATCCAGGATGACTGTTACAGAAAATTACTGTTGATAATATTTCACTTAAACTTTACTTGTATTAATTTTACTAATCGGTATATAATAAGTAATATTACTTTCTACTATGTAATTCGCATAATGAAGTTGCATATTAATTATTACAAAGGAGCAGGATAAGGTAAAACACTTATTTCTGGTTACAAATCTTCTAACAAATATTGTCGGTTGATAAAATAATCATTTAATCTTATAAATGAAGGACTATTTTTGTGATAGTATGGTAAACTCTCTGCTCCATCGTATGGCGTTCACATATTTCAGGAAATACGTTACGCTCGTGCATGACCCTTATACAAAAGCTGCCTCAACAGAGTTATGAGGAAGAACGACTGAAATAGACACTAGATAAAGTTTACAGTCATTATTACGAATTATTTGACCGATACGATGTTGTTGTCTCAAACCACTTGATTTCAGGCGATATTTGATCTTTATATACCAGTATAGTTGTCTGATCTGTAATTTTACCAATTGTATCCTATTCTCGATTTTGTCATTTGAACTCGCAAGTCGGATGAAGCATAAATACAAAGCTGGTGAGACTTACACTGTTGACGTACCCGCACTTTGTTTCACCTCCACCGTAAATTGGATACCATCAATGCGGAGAGGAAGAAAATAAACAAGTTAAGGTTTCTTTTAAACCATTTCTTTTGAATTGAAGAGGTTAGCGCTTGTGAAATGTTTTCTTATGTATGCTGTTTTAATTTTTTCGACCAACAAGTACCAAACAAAGACAAGATTCTGTTTTATACTCAAAATTCTGCACCTGGTATTTAAAATATTTCGAGGTCAATCGGCTTCCGTCGCACCGCAGCCCCGCTATTAAACTCTTTCTCTCGATAAATTTTAAGAATATGACAGTATGACTTCAAATTGTTTGAAATTATTGAACAAATATTTTTTTTCGTAAGTGTTTTCTAATGAATATTGGTGAAATAGACTCAGAATAAGAGTATGGCAACTTGCTCGACTTGACAAATTTACTTGGTACTAATATAAAATTTTTATATTACGTCACTTTCTAGAATTGGGCTAAACCTGGTTTTACAGCTAGCTAAACCTCCCACTTGTATGACATTTGTTTATAGTAACTGTATATATAGTAGCCACCCAAACAGACATAATTGGTTTATTTTTCAATAATTTTGACTGATTGATATTTAACAAATTTGAAGTATCTACCTTCAAGTTTAAATTGGTATTGTAACTTACTTTCAGTAACTGGGTCAGCGAGGACTCTTAGATGTGTACTCGGTACGTAATTTTTCATTTTGTTATTTGTAGTGTGCTCATTACTGATTAAATGATCAATAAATTTTTACAGTTTGATCTAATGTTTTTGTGGTATACCACTGTCAAGGGGAGGGCTGAGCGTTACAAACTAGTTAAACCCTACAACCAACTTTATGCTAGGAGCCTGAAGCAAAGGTTATGTCGATCTTTGGTACAATTTCGTCAAAACGTTCGTGTGAAAAAAGCGTTTATAAACATTACAATAATTTTGGGATATGAAAACACAAACTGTCAAACAGAAAATAGCCCATAAAGCATGTAAAAATAATCTTGATGTTCTTATAAACCCACTTTGAAGGATTAATCAGTCATCAGCTGTCTAAAAATGAATATTATTGCACAGTAACTTTCATATTTGAAAAATCCACCGGGGCCAAAATGCGAAACCATACTCTTAACTATGAAATTTAAAATATCAAAAGATGCGGAAATAATAGATTCAGAATTTTCCCAAAAGACACTTAGGGAATGACTGTAATATTTTTCTGTCTATGAAGAAATAACATCAAGAATGTGGTGCACACTGAATAACCCGCGTAGTGCGTTATTTGTTTTACCACATTTTTGAGGTTATTTCGAATAGACAGAAAAAAATATTAGTCATTCCTTATAATTTAGTTCTAAATTCCATTTTTAAGGAGTAAATCATGAAAAAACGTTGATGACGTCACGATCACATGACAAAATTGTGTCTATGAGCCGATAGATATATATAACTTTCAACCAATCAGAAGACGTGTAACATCCAAAATTAAATTATTGAGACATGCAGAGAACAAATATAAAAGTATTTTTCAAGATATTCAAGCCAAAACTAAACAGATAAGAAATGTTTCTTTTCCAAAAAGCCGAAAACACCTGAATAATAAGGTGGATAATGAAATAATTTAAGCATGTATAAGACAACAAGTATAACAGTGGAACGTTCAATGCATTTTCATAATAAAAACATTGAAAAAATAAACAGCATATTGCAAAATGATTTATATGCTATAAAATCTTGGTGTAACAATAACAGTATGAAAATTAATGCACAAAAAACAAAGTGTATGAAATTGGGTTCAAAACAAAAACTTACACAACTATCAGAATTATGTATTACCGTCAATGAAACATGTATTGAAAATGTCCATTCTTTCAAATTACTTGGAATTGACATTGATGAAAATTTAAGCTGGGAAGATCATGTTGATCGTATATGTAAGATTATCTCATCTAAAATATAACTTTTGTTTAAAATTAAAGTATATTTGCCTATACACATAAGACAACTATTTTATAATGCATATATTTTACCATATATAGACTATTGTAGTTCAGTTTGGGGAAATTTATTACAAAAAGATTCAGATAGATTCATAAAACTTCAAAAAAGAGTAGCAAGAATTATACTAGAATGCGATATTTCTGTTCCATCTAATTTTATATTTTCATCTTTAAAATGGTTATCTTTACAAAAAGAATAAAATACCAACAATCAATTCTAATGTATAAAACTGTAAATGGACTAACACCTGATTACTTATCAATGCTAAATATTAATGATGTGCAACACCACAACTTACGATCTGTCTCTAATAATGATCTATTTGTTCCAAGACCAAATACAAATTTTTATTAAAAATCTTTTCATTATTTTGCAACAAAGGTATGGAATAATTTACCACTCAAAATAAAAAATTGTCGTAATGTGGAATTATTTAAGAAACATTGTTATAATCATTTTCTTGAAAATTCTATGCAAGTCGAATAATTTGTTTTCTTTCTTTTGTTTTAAGAATAAGAAAATTTAATCAAAACTTTACCAATTATTGCCATTTATTGCCATTTGTATGTTTGAATGATTGAATAGAGTATATACTAGTAATATATATTGTATTTTAATGTATGAATGTATGAATGTTAACTGTATACATGTATTTTGTTTGAGGGCCTCAGTGAAAATTAGACTACTTCTAATTGAGTTATCCTCTTTAAATAAAGAATTTATAATTATTATAACGTATATTGAACAGATATATCATGTTATGGAGGGGTATTTGCGAAAAATGCCAGTCAAGGGACTGTGAAATTTCCCGAGCCGCAAGGCGAGGGAAATTCGGTCCCAAGACTGGTATTTTTCGCAAATACCCCTCCATAACATGATATATCTGTTTAATTACACCGAATAGATTTGGATTGAAACTCTCTGTACAGGTGAAGATATTAATAATTTTGAGGATAAGAGGATGTTATCATAGAACCGCGGGAATTATACATGTACTAATACGCGTTAGCTCGCTTTTTTATGTAACGTCATATCCGGAAAATTTTTGCGGGAAGATGATCGAGAGGGTAAAAAAGGAATATCCAAAATGGCAAATATTATGGTATTTGAGTCAAATTCACCGGCAGTGGTGAAAAACAGGCAAATTCGTTTGAAATGAGGAAAAAATATTAGAATATGCGAAAAATACACTGGCTATCAATCAATCAAAATCTGGCTTTCTTATATAAGGTGTAGTTATAGAATCTATATAAGAACGCATAACATAAAGTAACCAATGATGTGACGTTACATAAGGAACACTAAAGTATAACGTATACGTTACGTGCAATTAAGGGCATACGATACTGTTTTGATCCCGTATTTACATTTTGATAAAAATTTCAATGTAGACTATTTTTTACCTGATTAAATCAAATATGTAATAAAAAATATACCTTCATGTGCTACTTTTTGAGTAAAATGAGGTCGAAATTTGGTATATTTGCTCAAAATTCGGATTTGTGGCCGTATTTTCCCTTTCGAAAGAAAGACATAACTTTTTGTTTTAAAAGATAAACACAAATTGTTTTTGTTAAATAATTGGTAATTTCTGTATTTTATAAGTATCCTAAAAATTATACATTTTTATTCAGAAATAACTCATATTTATCAAATGTTCATGAATGTAGAAAAACATCACTTTTGCTGTATATTTATTAAATCTAAAAAATTGCACTATTTACGTTTTCATGAAAATTGGCACATACAATCTTCTCGCGTAATCAAACCAAATGGCATTTTAAAAAGAGGGTCCATGAACTCGTTTTCAAGTTAAATAAGTTTGAATGATAAAATCAGTCGAAAATGAATCTTTTCCCGATAAGTCATAGTTTGACGTCGCGAAAATAACAATTAAGAATAACAGTACTGTTTGAAGAGTTGCCACCGTCAATTGTAGATTTGACGGTCGCAAATCAGTTTTACTGGCGACGCGTAGCGGAGACAGTAAAACGGAGATTTGCGACCGTCAAATCAAAATTGACGGTGGCAACTCTTCAACTACAGTACTGTTATTCCGATTCTAATGCATTACAAAAGAAATAATACGATAAAACCTGAAAAATGTCTAAATTTGACAAATAAAAAAATCCGCGAAACTTTATGAATGATTTTGGCAAAGACGTCATGGCTAAACATGACGTCATACAAATGAAAACTTACAAACTGGAGATTATTACGTTACCTGTACGATTCAAATTCGGATAGAATTACATTAAAACGGCGAATTCGAGGTAGGTGTTGTTTTATTTTCGATTATATAGAAGTAATCGAACATTTGTTGATTCAATCAATTCAAAATGGCGGGTCCTCCTTAGTTACGCCTGGTCAACTGTGGATTTGACGGCAACTTTAAGCCAATGAAAAATTGTTACATACAAATTGCATTAGAATTTACGTTAGCAACGTCATTACCTCCCCTGTAACTGTATCGTATGCCCTTAAAGTCTTTACATTTCTCTATTTCTTCAAACGTTCAGATCATTCATTTCAAATAAATTACTGTTTGAATAAATTAATGTTTAAAATAAAGTTTAAATTTTACAGTCTGATATCTATCATCTAAATCACACTACACCGTCTCTAAATCTAGCAGGGGCTCTCTTGGTTGGAATAAGACCTCTATCTTCGTCCTCATGCAATCATGTGTTTATCTCCATTCGGTTTAGAGTGCATCAAAATTCTATCTCGCCACTTATAATTTGAGTTTGGAAAATCAATGTTATTTGCGAGTTTGAAGAGTGAATAATCACGAAACACTTTTCTCCCGTTTGACTTCCGTTGAGCTCCAATGCTTGATCCTGATATTTTGTATATGATATACGGTTCGGGTTCATATGTAGTTGACCATTTATTCCTTTTCTCTTGCTTGAATAAGACACGGTCACTGACTTTAAATGATTTTTCTTTGTATTTCCTTTTCTGTGAATGTTTATCTAAATATCGTTGTTTGTATTCCTTGTCTCTTTGTGTGATCTCCTTGTTCATGTTTTCGGTTTCATTTCTGTTCCGTATGTGGTCTAATTTAATCCTCACTTCTGTGTTTGTTATATCTTGTCTTTAATGTACAAATTTTACATTTCCGCCCTGAATTCATAATACATTTGGCTCTTTCAATGTATCATCTTCTTTTATTTGTAGCATGCCTATTTCAATTAGTTTTCCTTCCTATAAGTGGTGGTGAATTAGTTTTTCCTTTAAACACAATTATTCTTGTTTTTTATCCCTCGTGTTGCATTTCTCACTGTTGTAATAAATTCTCCTTTCACTGGTAAACTGCTTTGTAAAGTACTCAATTTCGTTTTGCTTTCTCATAATTCAGTTCCCTCTTTGGTTCTGTTTTTGTACGCTCAGTGCTGATACTCATCCAGTACGCTGACGCTGGCTCCACTATCTGGTTCTATTTTCAATTGTACATTGTTCATCATGAATGGTACTGTTCTTGCTTTGTCTACAATGGTATGTACATTTATTTTCGTAACTACTCCTAAATGACTCGCTGTACTTCCGAAAAACTCTTCTTCTGAATTGCCTTCTTCGCTTGTGTCTTACATTGTTTTTTCTGACAATCCTACCTTGATTTCTTTTATTGTGTCTTTTATTCCTAAATCGGTCATTACTCAGGTTTACGGATGTCATTTTCGATTTGCAAACTACAGCAAAATGATTACATTTCTAGCATTTGTTACACTGTTTTCCATAAGCTCAACAATCTTCCAGTCTTTAAAACGAATGTGTTTTCCCACAATAATTACAACCATTCCTCCTTTCATGTCACATTGTGTGTGTTTTCTCTCTATTTTGCATGCAGTTATTTCTTTGTTTTCCTCCATAGTTCGACACTTTTGGTATTTCTCCGGCACTTGTTGTTGCATGTAAATCTCTTATGTCATGTATCTGCAATGTCGTATCTTCTATCTGGTGCACTTCTTGTAATATTTGATCAAGGGTCCACTTTCTGTTAATGTCTTTTTGATTAGCGATTAATTATCTGTAGTTTGAATAATGTGTTCTAAAATTCTGTCATCTTGATTTTCAAACTTACAATTAGCAGCTTTCTCTCGTAGTCGTGCCGCGTATGCCACTGTTGTCTCTCCGTTTATCGGTCTCATTTTAGAAATACATATCTTGCATAATGTTTATTCTTCTTCTGAGCAAAATAATCATTCAGTTTCTTCTTCAACTTCTCATACACACCCATGCATCTGTCTACAGGGTCAGGTGTACTTTTCTCTAATCTTGAAATCTCTTTACCTCCGTATATAATCATTGCGTCCTTTTTGTCCTCGAGGTCTTTAATGCGAAAATATCGGAATTTTCTCTCTATTCCTTCTAGCCATTCCTCCCACTGACTTCCCGTGGTGAGATGATCCTCCGACGGTGTGAACGGTAAAATTCTCAAATTTCTGTTTTCTGTCACACTGTAATTCTTTCAGCCTTTTTCTTCGTTATACCTTTAAAACTCTTCTTTCAATCGCTTTTCATCTTCTTTTATCCTCGTCGCCAATGAAATAACTTATGAATGTATAAGACAACAAGTATAACGGTGTAACAATATGATGACGTATAAAGAAGTCCCGTGAAGGATGAAAGCGCCAGACTTTTAACATTTGTGTTTATTTTAATATATAATTCTGTGCATTACTGAATTAAACAATTTATATATATATATAGAAGTACGTCTAAACAAGTGACAACTCTACGACAGATCCATTTATTGGATCACCAGTGAAGGTGATACACGGCTGAAAACACATGTTTTATTCATAATTACTCTAAATATCAGCACAACAATGCTAAATCTGCAAATTTGCGAAAGCAAATTTTTGTTATTCCCTCGCCGGGATTCGAACTCATGCTATTGGTATATCGAGACAACACCGCCTGAACTGTATCCACTGCTGTAGACCACATGGCCACCTAGACTGAACTAATAATTCAGCTTTGGGTGGCCTAGTGTTACCTTTCCTCGTCTGTAGAATCTAGAGTTGTAACACAGTACATGATATATTAGGCATGAAGATGGAATTGATTGCAGATTAGCTAAATATATATCGAAAAGGATCGTAAAATACAGTCACAGAAATAGTTATTTTGATAAGTACGTCTAAACAAGTGACAACTCCACGACAGTTCGATCCATTGGATCACCAGTGAAGGTGATACACGGCTGAAAACACATATTATATTCATAATTACTCTAAATATCAGCACAACAATGTTAAATCTGCAAATTTGCGAAAGCAAATTTTTGTTCTTCCCTCTCCGGGATTCGAACTCATGCTATTGGGATATCGAGACAACACCGCCTGCACTGTGTCCACCGCTGTAGACCACACGGCCACCTAGACTAAACTAATAATTTAGCTTTCGGTGGCCTAATGTTATCGTCAGTAGAATCTAGAGTTGTAACACAGTACATGATATATTAGGCATGAAAATTGAATTGATTGCAGATTAGCAGATTGATTGCAGATATATATTTATATATAAATGTCTGTCTATGTGTAGTGACAACTGTTAATTATACCTTGTCCATCGGATTTCTTATGATTAAGAAATACCAGGCGTAAGAATATTTATAAAGTGCCTAGAAAATCAACCTAACAATGTTAGAGTAAATCTGATTCTTTACTTCCTCCCCGACCGGGGCTGGAACCTGTACTTTTCACTTCATACTTCTACGACAACACTGCCTAGCATTGCGCAGACGCTTTATTCCCTCCTCTAACTATAGCTGATATAAAATATATATATATGTCTAAAGATTTGCGTAACGGTATTAATATAAGATGGTAATATACGAAGATGATGTTATAAAATCGTTTTGACAAATATTTCGGCAGAACAAATAGCCCTCGTAGGTGTCAATAATTTTTTACACTGACAAAGGCTATTTGTTCAGCCGAAATATTTATATATTATACTTATTACTCACATGACCGTGTTTATTCCACATAGTTGTTGAAAAAGCTGCATAAGACATCCTAGAAGTAATGCTTTTCTTACGGGC